>CM072819.1:70214518-73085615 GCA_036937905.1 Salvia rosmarinus | reverse complement strand
AATTCTGGGTGAATTACATGAAATTATTATATTACGATTTCTTATCCTTCATTATGCAACAAAATCAAAAACTGTTTATATATTTGTATGTGTGTTAGGGTTTTATATATATATGTACATGAATGTTTAAATGTTCTTAAGCATGAGATATGTGTTCATAATTATTCTTGAGGATTTTATTTTGAAAATATGTGAGAAGTATGTTTAGATGAACATAGGACATAGCATATGGAAAATATGAATGCATCTTGCTTATATTATTTTGAAACTATAGGATATAGTTTTACAATTTTCGAAATAGTTAAAAAAGAAATGATAATGGCGAGCATGTTCTAAGCATTTTTATGATGAATATATGATCTATGTTATGATTTAAGACTATAGTATTGATTTAGAAAATTTTGAAAACCACAGGCTATTTTTCTTGAAAATGCGTGAGCTATATATGTGTACCTTGGTGTATAATTTTATTTACTGTATATTAATATTAATGCTTTAGAACATGATTATATGTTCATGATTTAATTAGAATTTTTGAAAATCATATCTTTATTTTACAAAATTACGTGAGCAATTTAATTTCATAGGGTTGGTGTATGATTTTATTTTTGAACATCTGATGGTGTATTAATGCTTTAGTATATTGTTTATACATTGTGTGAAATTATTAGAATTTTTGAAAATCATTTACCTAATGGAATCAAATAAGCAAGAGCAATGAGCTCATTGGTGATGATTTAATTGGTTTTGATAAATATTATGATGTTATATTGCTATACTATAGTGTTATAAACATAGTATATAATTGTTGGAATTTTGAAAATCAAATACCATTTTATTCAAAAAAGAGACTTGTAGCTCCATATGGTGATGATTCAAATGGTTTTGATTGATGTTATGATGTTACAATGTTATAATATAATGTTTATTGATATTGGAAATTATTTAGAATTTTTAGAAATTGTTTACTATTTATTTGGTAATTATCCATAATTACGTGTACAAATTATTATATATTGAAATAAATAGTTATGATGAACTATGGATTATGAAAATATTATATACTGATGTTGGGATGTTATAATAGGTATATACCAATTTTGGAATTTTGGATGATTATTCCTATTTATTGGAATTACCATGAATATTTATATATGTATATATATAAATAAATAAACGAGGTTATATGAATTTCATAAATTCATATTCTGGACCATAGTGTATAATAATACACTATATTGATTTAGAAAATTTTTCAAAGATCATTTAGTATTTTTAATCTAATTATAAAATTATCGATAATTAATAAGATTTAAAATCCTTTTAAAAGCAGTTTATTTATGAAAATTTACTAAATTAATATTCTGGACAGTTTTCAAATGTTACAAAATTTTATAAACATAGATTGCTATGTTTGAGGCGAAACGTTCATTTGTAGCGTTTTAAAAACGAAATCTGTTTTAATTATAAAAAGAATTATTAAAAATGCGAAAATAATTATAAGTCCTTGATTTACAAGATAAATGGGAATAGGACTTACGTTTTCAAATCGATTAAATTCGATTTATAAAGCAAAATAGTGAAATTACTTATTTAAAAGTGAAATCATTGACTTTGTTGACGGTGTTGACTTAGTTGACTTTTGAAAGTCAAGCGTGCGATTAAGCAGGTTGTAAATCGTCGATCGGCGTGAAGATATACTAATTGGTATAATACCTCATTAGTAAGAAAGGATTTCATAAATGAAATCCATATGTCAACGTGCTTATCGTTGAGCGTATCTGGGCGAGAAAAGTCGATCGTATCGTGTTAGAGGCGTATTGAATTCACTAAGGAATTGGTCTCACATCGATATGAAATATCAAAGTTATCTTAAGTTTTGAAAGTCTCGATAGACTTGCGGCGTACTAAAGCCTCGACTTTTTAATAGAAGGTGTGGGCCTTAAGCGTGACGGGATTTTGGACGACGATCGAACTGGGACCTTTACTACGAACCATAGTCGGTGGGCTTTTCTTCTTATCTCAAAAATGGGCTTCTTGTTTCAAAATATGACCTTCTTGTCATATCAAATAAATTTACTTAACACTTATACTCGATTGTTTATCAAATGTTTTCTTGCATTACAAAAATATTTCGTTTTGTGTATGGATCTGTCTGTTATGCGGGTAAATTTGTGGAATAGTTGGAACTATTATATTAATTGTTGTGGTAGCGTGACCTTTTTAATGTCGGGTCTGTGTGCGGATGACAAATGCACAGCTAGGATTGGCGTGAAGGTTGGAACTTCTGTTGTGTAACATATCTTGCGGTAGGCGTGTCTTGTGGGATTACGGACGGTCACGGCGTCGTAGATGGGAGGCCTCACTCGCGTTTATTTAATTATTATTATTGTGTGACTGAGATACGGACCATACACACAGAAAATGGCGAGGCTATGTTCTGCGAAAATGATTTGGTAAGCCTGAGGCATTTTAACTAAAACCCTGTGACTTACCGATATTGGCGGTAATCCAAATTCTATCAAAATATTTTGGCATAAGTCCCTTGAGTGCAATTTCTTGTATAGCCACGCATGTTTGTTTTAAATGTGCGTTGAGCTCGATGGTGATGATGGGGATGTGGGGATCAGTGTCTGGCGATTTACTTGAATGTTTGGGTTATACCTTGAATGCATATAAATCGTATATGTATTCACTGCTTCACTTATACTACTGAACTCCTTTATTTATGTTTTATGTTATGAACTATCGAGGCCATCGGATCGGGCGAGTTTGGGGTCAGATGGCTAAACCTTTCAAAAACATTATATCACCTTATATTACCAAGACATGTTAGTTTATTCTTATGCATTTTATTTTACCGTGTAATCCTAAATACTACTCTAGTATTAGTAACCTCAGGTTCGGGTTGGTCGGATTGGGGTGTACACTACCTGCATGTTTGTTTTAAATGTGCGAGTTGAGCTCGAATGGTGATGATGGGGATGTGTTGAGGTCGTGTCTTGCATTTACTTGAATTTGTGGGTTATACCTTGAATGCATATCGTCATATATGTATTCACACTTTCATTGCTATACTGAACTCCTTTATTTATGATTTATGTTACAAACTATCGGGTCCATCGGATCGGGGCGAGTTTGGGGTCCAGGCACAAACCTTTCAAAAACATTATAACATCACCTCTATTACGCTCCAGCATGTTGGTTTATTTTTACATCTTTATTTTACCCATTATAACCCCAAATACTCTCTAGTATTAGTAGCCCTCAGGTCGGGTTGGTCGGAATGGGGTCGTTAACATATTACGGAAGGGAATGTGTTCTTGAGAGATGAGAGGTTTGGAGAGATGAGAGTGGGGTGTTTGAGTGTAGAGTGTTTGGCGGTGAAATAATGAGTAAAAATCTGAATATCTCCCACTTATCCACAATACGCTCTCTTACACCAAGAGACCCTTACTTTATAATGTTCTATGTAGATAGTGGAGGTTAATCATTGTTATCTTACACAATCTTCTTGAAAATAGCTATATACATCATTAGTGGGAGATTTGATGATATAAAATCTGAATATATACATATATATATGCATGTAGTGATAGAATTAAAAATACACTTTGTTATACACATATATATTATACGGCTTTTATGCCTAAAGCACATTAAATAATTTAATTCCATGCTAAACATACATATATACATCATATAATATAATTTAGATGATAATTAATATCATAGGTTAATTAAATAGCTTAAGTGAAGAAAATAAAATAATTGACCTTGTGCACATAAAATGGCTATCGGCCATTTGGCTAAACTATAGGTTAAATATTTTATTTCATATCATTATAGGTATGTACACCTTGGTATATGATTTAAATGATAATTAATAGCATAGGATAATTAAAGATTGTAATATCCGTTGAATTAGATGCTAATTACGGTTTTGAAACAGTAAATTAGGAATTATTTGTGATTCAATCGTAGATAGCGAATAATGGTTTGATTATTCTGAAGGCAATTCCTATTTTATATCTTGGGTGAATTTAGAAATAGAATGTGTAAAGCATATCGACGTATTATTTTAACGTCGACGGCGTGTCGAACGTCGTATTTTATGGAATTTCTGGCGATAAAACTTGGAATTAATTTCCATCTTAATTCCTATATTAAATGGAATATATTTATTAAGTAATGCGAACTTACTCGACCATTTTGAGATGAGTCGATTTTGAGCGTTTTGAGCGTCAGCGTCGAGAGGCGTTTTGAAAAATGAGTTTA
Source organism: Salvia rosmarinus (assembly GCA_036937905.1). NCBI lineage: Eukaryota > Viridiplantae > Streptophyta > Magnoliopsida > Lamiales > Lamiaceae > Salvia > Salvia rosmarinus. The sequence continues at coordinate 73,081,337 of CM072819.1, read as the reverse complement.
ATGCTCGGAAATTATTATATTTAATTTTTATTATTATTTTATATAATTACAGTATTAATAAATATTAAATTAATTTTGGCGTTTAAAATTGATAATTTTAAATGGATTTTGAAAACCACTAATTATATAAACTATGGTTTTAACACGTGAAATGATACCATTTAATTATCCTATGGTATCTAAATCATATATTATGATATATATGGTATGTTTTGATCGAGATTGACATGAGTATCAATAATAGGTATGAATTATAATTTTATCCTATTTTCTATTATTATGAAAATTTGAATATATACTAAGAGGTGATTTAATTATTTTTATGACTTGTATTTTATACCTATGATCATGTATGATATATATATTGCATTAATGTACAAAAGAAAATAAATCCTACCTATTTGGACCCCTAAACCTTGAGCCATCATGAATGGACAACTTCACTCCTTTAACACGATGCATGGAAAGCCTTTTCAGCCTCACTGTAATCATCACCACACTCTACACACTCATGAGATTCCTATTGTGTGCCTAGAAGAGAGAGATATACATGGGAGAAACTCTTCCCATACACTTCATTTCACTCATAATACATTTTCTCCTCTCTAAAATTTTCAGACCTCTCCTCTCCTCCTCTTCTTCTTACACCATTTCCACCATGGAAGAGAGCTCAGCTCCATCTCTCTCTCATTCATCTTCAAATTCGTGACTAAGGTATAACTATCTCCTATGACTCTTAGACATGATTAAATCATACTTGCATGGTTAGATTGATGATCTTGGTGGTGATTTGGGGTGATAGATTCACCATTTTCGTGGTTATATGAAATGCATACAAGAAGAATAAGCTTAAAATTGAAAACTGGAAGTATGTTACGAAAACAGTAATTTCATAAAATTATTTGACTAAGTTACAGTGGTCCGATGAATTTGAAATTTTACTATGTTGAAATTAAACATGTCTATTACAGCTCTGTAAAATTTCAAGTCAATCCAACTTCATTTTCTATTTTAATTCTATTTTCAAAACACTGCACAAATCTGTAAAATTTCGTGTTCATCACCCACGGTCCGTGGCTTTCGTTTAGAGTTTGGCTAATGGTAAAACTCTAAAATTGCATAAACATAAATTAGCATGTCTAGAAGATCTATGTAAATTTTCAAATTTTCTAAAACATTTTACTATTTATTCCAGATTTGTCAAACGAACTGCACAAAACTGTCACTGTAGTGATAGCTTGTAGTAAAATATTTTATCTCCCAATCTATTTTGAATCATTGAGTAAGGCTTTTCTGGATTAAACTAGACTTAAGTGGCTTTTCAATATGATTGTTTGAATTCCTAGATTCCTTATAATGAACTCACGGTGAATTTTAAAGTTGACGCATTACAATAAGCTTTTTGGACAAACTGCCTTAGTAAAATTCTATGCTAAATGACTGTCCGTGTTCGACTTTTCGTGAGATATTCGAGCCGTTTGTAATCCGATTTTGACTTTGGTTCTTCATAAGAAATGTTCCTTACCATGTCTAGTTGTGATTTGGAAAGTTTGATCCCAAACCAAGCCTTATAAGTATACTGCTCCGACCCAAAGTCACCTACTTGAATGTTGTCCTTTCAACTAGTCAACTTTGAACTTACGTATTTCTCAATGCATCAAGTATCTTCAATCGGTCTGCATGAAACTTGTAGTTCTTATTACAAGGTTTCTAAAATGGTATCTTTCAGTCATTTTGGTATTGTGAGTCAAAAGTTCGAGCCTCAAAATCCCTAGTTGTTAAGTTAAATCTGGAAATCCTGAAAATTTTTCTAAGTATAGAAGAAGTCAGTTCGAGTTGCCCACTTTGAGACCCTATATATCCATAACCACGACTCTTTTGGGTCGACTTCCTTCTAGAACTTACAGTACATGTTTAGAGGTTTCGAAATGTGTCTTTGTCGGTCATCGTATTTTTAATCGGAGTTATAGATCGTCAAGTATGACACTGGGTTGTTTAATTTTTCTTGAAAATTAAACACTTGAAATTTAACTAAGTGTTGAAACTCCCTATGTGAAACATGATTTATGTGACTAACATGCTATTAATTGATGCATTCATATGATATGTCACAAGGTACATTAAAGCATTAATAAGATGCAATTTGGGATAAAACAACAATATGATATTTTTACGGAAACACGTCTTAACGTGAAATATTTGACTAGCGCTACTACATGATCAATTGATTGTATATCATGCCATGATATACACTCAAGTAGAAATATGGGTTCTAAGACCCGATGGATGTTTCAACTCAAAACCTCAAAGCCGGGAATAGATAGGCTAAGCTGGGACTACATGATCAATCGGTTAGACAATCTACTACGTCGGTGGGCTTCTTATCTTCAAAATGTGGGCCTTTCTTACCCACTAAAATGTGACTTTAATGTTATGCCAAATGAGTTTATTTACGTCTTATTCTACATTTATCAAATGTTTCTTGCATTACATGACCGCCAAAAATATTTCGCTTTGTGTATGGATCTATCATTTGCCGAATAAGGCTGTGGAATAGTTGGAACTTTATTATGACAAGTTATGTCATTTGGGTCGCGCTGACCTTTTTAATGTCGGGTCGTGCGGATGATAAATGCTAGCTAGGATTGGCGTGAAGGTTGGAACTTCTGTTGTGTTAACATATCGCAGAGTGCATGTGTTATGCGGGATTACGGCGGTCACGGCGTCAGATGGAGAGCCTCCTCGACGCTTATTATTATTATTATTATTATGTATTGTGACTATGAGAATCGGACCATACACACAGAAAATGCTTGCGCTACTTTTACTGAAATGATTTTAGTAAGCAGGCCTTTAACTAAAACCTGCTGACTTACTCGACATTGGCGTAATTGAATATTATCAAATGTTTTTGGCATGAGTCCCGAGTGCATTCTTGTACTCGACCGCATGTTGTTTTTAAATGTGCGTTGAGCGATGATGGATGGAGCGGTTTGTTAATAGGAATATTGTCTTGAAAAGTTTATACCTTGATAGTACATCGTCATATGTACATATCACATGTTTTCATTGCGAGAACTTAAGTTATGTACTAAAGTCAGAACATGCTTGTCGTATGAATTAAGGCTTTTGTTAAGGAGAATTCCCTGTTTAATTATATGAGTTCGATCCCTCTAAATCCTACTTAGATTTAGGGGATGTACAGATGGTATCGAGCGGTTCGCTCTTGAACCCAAAATCTCCTTTAAGATTAAGTCTAGATTGAGTCATTAGACTTCTAAGGTTAGTGACAATGCTCAACACTCCATCACATCAAGCTCACCGAAATGAGGTAAATGATTCTTTTCAAAGTTTTGAAAATTTCCGCGGATGAATGTTTATGAAATGATTTTTATTCAAATAAAATGAAAAGATTGAAAGTGAAAAGGATGAAAATGATTTTTCAAAGAGATTCCACAATATGCGGTATGGTGCATATTTAAAACTCAAAGATTCCACAATATCGGTATGGGAATATTTAAGAAACAAAGTTTGATTTATGATAGACAAATGATTTTTCGGTTTGAAATCGAAAGTTTGAAGTGAAGGATGATTGAAATGATCTTTCAAAAGAAATGAAAGCTATAGAAAGGTTGAGAATGAATGTTATGACAAATGATTTGTCGAGAAAGTTATGAAAAGAAGGAAGATATAGGAGATGAAATGAGTGAGAAAGTTTGGCATGATATGCGAAGATGAAATATTTAAAATCCTAAAATTCAATAAGTGTTCATTGTTATGAACAAAGTTATATTATTCATGCTTCAAAGTGATTGAGATTGGACACGATTTGTCAAAATGATATGTTGAATTCGTGAAATTACGAAGTACATCGCATAAATGAGCTACGTATGAATATTGTTTTACTTCAACTTCAAAGTTCTTTATGATGATGAGCATGCTAGCTCACGACGTAGAACTTTTAAGAAGCATGATCCCTTTACGAAAGAATATATAAGAAGAACTTCCTCCTATTACAAGAACAAGAGTAGATGGATTGAGAATTTCATTCCATCTTGAGTATCGAAAGAAAAGGATTTATAAAAATTGATGCGACTCGACTGACCTCGGCATGTCATTCGACTTTGATTTGGAATTTATAATGTCGACTTTGCATATCGACTTTGGTAGCTTATGCGACTCGCGTCGGCATTTCCACTACCGCGGCATCGGTAACGGCATGCACGACCTTGGCGTCGGCATCGCTTATGACCTCGCGCGAGCGCGTAAATTTTTCCGCCCGCGTGATTTTGTTTTGATTAGTTCTCGATCGTGAACTCCGAACGACGGTTTTGCCATCGTGCCCTAATGTACTGTACTTCATTTCTTATGAAGGACCAAATTCCTGATTCCTACTCTAGGATTCACGATGATCAGTTGAAGCTAGCTACATGATTTATAGAAAGTAAGAGCGTTATAGTACGATACGAATCTTAGAATGTTACTAAGAAAGTAAGATTGCCAGCAATCAAGGAGCCAACGCTCATAACAACCTTTGTTGATGACCTATTATGGGTATATAAGCTTTCAAAAATTATATTCATCACCCAATATTCGTCTGAGTTTAACTCTATGACCTAGTTCGATTGAGAATTCATTCGAGTTTCCCTTCTTCAAGAAAATTTTCAACCCAAAATTCATAAGTGTCCTTTTGAACCCAAATCTAGCGTGATGAGAAAATATTTGTGACGGTCGCCACCCATATGACCAAAGAAATCTCGAGTCGTCATTCGGTCTTGGACCTAGAGCCCCATTTATTGATGCGAAAAGCATATCGAATCAATCATTGAAAGATGTTATTTCAATTTGTGAGACAACGTTTTTTTAAGTAGTCGTGATAATTTTCTCGACTCTTGAAACCATCAAGTATGAAACGTTGACTTACCTTGTCACCTAAGTACTAATTAGTGAAGCGATAAACATCGATATGAAATAGGTTGACTTATTGTCACCCAAATGTTTCGATCAAGAAAATGATGACATCAAGAAATCGGGATGTAAGGAAAATCTCGATAGAGATAATTTTCCTATGATACACATGGATGTGATGACCCTTGATGGGCTTTACAAGATTGATAAAATGAAGTTATACCTCATCATCAGCATTGATAATCAAGTTATGAATAAGATACTCTTTAGCATTGAATCAAGAGTAAAAGCGAAAAGTATATGATATCCGTGGGATATGAACACTCTTTTATAACAGAGAGATTACAACTTATCCTTAAGATAGTTGGTTGTCCTTGAAACCTCGTTAGTAGGTTGGACATGTTTAAAAGAATAAAGATACAAAATATTCCTTTCGGGAATATATATATTTAAGAAATGATAGCATCTCGGAAAATAGATCCATCGTATACCTCGTCAATGAGATTATGATTGAGCATAACCGATTCAAGTAATTGAAACTTGGTTAAACAAATGATAATGAGATGGAGGAATCATAATCTTTGAGATTGTGTGAGCAGCGAGGATAGCCCTAGTATGTAAATCAGTGTGAAGAAAATATCTTCAAAGCTAAGACATGGAAGAGAGATGCTTGGAATTTAAGTTATGGTGCAGATATGCGAACCTACCAAGCCATACGATAATGATAACGGTTCTAGTCCGAAGTGGGAACGAATTATACGAAGTAAGATTACTTTCAAATACGTGTCAGAAAAGGGACAAAAGTGGAAATAACTAAAGAAACTATGAGCTATACGATTATAAGATAGCACGACATAATATAAGCTTGATATGACTTGATAAATAAGAATTTCCGAGAAGAGTTAAAGTAAGGATATATGGAAATATATTCCTAAGATCGATGAAGTGAAAAGGAATGGAGTCATTCATCTTGGATTAGGAATGAATGATAGTGCTAGAGACACGACGATCTCTCGATAAGATTTAATTATAAAATATCAATATCAAAGGATGGGTAGATGTAGACCTAATCACAAATGCTATTAGTAAAAGCGAGACGATAATGAGAAGTATAGGTTGAATCGCAGAAGGCCATAGCAGGAACATAATGTCACAATGAAAGACAAAGATATGAATTAGATGTTCACTTAAATACGGAACACCGTGAGACCAAAGCTACACTTTGCAAAAGAACAAACAAAACCAAAAGGCGGATAGGTATGAGAAATTTCTAATACCTATAAATTTGTTCAATTTAGCTGACATCGCGCAGTACGAAAGAAGCGATAGAACCCAATTTAGGTAATCGGATCAAGATTTAGACCTCCTTACCTATCGAAAATCATGGCCATCGCAAGAGTTGCTCAAGCGTAGAATCGAGCCTAGAATCGCCTAAAATTCTATCCAATGATTTGAATCATTATATCTATGAAACAGATATAATTTTGAGACGAAGTTTCAGTAATGTCGTCATTCACGTGATCGCGGCGGCCAAATCTTTTCGTTAAAGGTTTTTAAGCGACGGATATTAGTACCCACTATTCCATTATGCGAATAAATTTAAGCGATATGACTAAGGGTGTAGAGCGTAAAAGTATTAAGATGAGTGTCATAAGTTGTGTCATAAGTAGTCTACGGTTATATACGTCTTAAAGTGTAACTTCCTTAAGAGATCCTTCTTGTTTAAAAATTCCCTCCATTGCTTAAATTAAGTCGAACTTATCTAGAAATATCCGTTTACAAATGGCGAACGGAAGTTTAACGGTAAGAGAGTAACCCCAAGCCTACAATTTATAACTCACACGGTATCGGCTCTTTTATTATGAGCTAGGCATGGATTTAAGCTTTTGAGAAAATTTTACACCTCTAGATGGACTCAAATTTTAGAGTGACAAATGAGGATGGTATCCAATGACTTATCGTCGTTGCAACAGCAAGGTGGTTTTGCAAAGGATGTCAAAGAATATTTTCTCCATGATCAAATTCAAAGCTGCGATTACGGATTTGTCAACAGCTCAAGTATACTCATGATGCGTATGGACGGCACCTATAAGCACTCGCCTAGTCCCCAATTTACACGCACGACGTGACGAATGTTGTACTAATGTTCCAAATGCCACCCCACTTCGTGCCGTCATGGTACCAATAAGGCGAGAAGGGCAAAAGGCGGATCTTATCGCCTCAAGGATTAGGAGTATTACCACTACCACCTGACCTTATTTCGATAAAAGTAACACCAACTGGTATAAGAAGAAAGCGAGAGGCTGACCCTCGACTCGAAGAGAAGATCGTCGGATATATGAGGTAAAGCGATCGAAATAGACAAGTTTCTAAACGAAGTGCGACTCCGACGAAGGTCACTGAGACATAGAACCTATGATAATAGAGACTCATATGTAGATAATATGGTTAGAATGAGTAAAATAACGAGTGAATATTTTGAATATGTTAAATGTGGTGTCGAAATGTTGGGTGTAAAAAGAACTAGACGCTTGAATCGCGCCTGATAAACCGACCTCGTGATAATGAATAAAAGTCCTCATTTAGGCATTTTGGTATAATATTAAATGGTGCTAGTAGAATGGTATCCAAATACTGAGCGAATAGTTAAAAGATATGGTCGCTATGAGATAATAGTTAGGCTATTCGGATGACAAATGCACCCCCTAATCATGAACCTCAAAACTCGAGTGTTCCACACGTTTAGAAAATTTTATCTTAATCCTTATAGATAAAGTTCTTACCTATTCAAGGACGAAAAGAACATAAAGAACATTGAAGAGTTCTTACGACTTTTAAAGAAGGCAGATTTTGCAAGTCGATATGTATTTTGGCGAAGGAGAAATATTCCTCGGGCATATAGTGTCCTTAGAAGAAGTCGATGTGGACGACAAAGGCAAAACAATTAAGAATGAAAGTCGTTGATGGCTAAAAAGACCGAGAATTTCTTAGATAAATGGACTACTATCAAAAGAGCCATTGAGAACTCTCTAAAGTAGCAAGACCAATAACATAGAAAAGGGATGAAATTCGTGGATTAATAAAAGAGGCTATGTATTAATATGAGAAAGATAATAGCTTATGATCCAATGACTTAGGCCACATGAATGGAATTTTTCCAACTCGACTTGAAATAGTGATGGTATAAATACAAAGTCTTGAAGACATCACTCCTATGATGATAAGTTAAGAACCACTTCTCAACTTGAAAGTTTGAATTTATTCTTGAGCAAGAAATGTGGATCTAGGATGAGAAAGATGGCTCGAATTAGTAAAAGATTATAAGTATGATAAATGATCACCGAGGATGGTAAATGTAGAATCGATACGAGTTATAAAATTGACTAAATCATAGTATGTCCCAACAAAAAGGAAAACTCATTGGAATGTTTAAGAAAATGAGAACGAAATTGTCGGGCATTCGTGTTTGAGCGTAAGTTGTACTCTCACACCCAGGTATATGACTAAAAGAGAATGGAGATGGGAGTAGAATACAAATTAAGATAAGGAATGAAAGTGAAGAATTTTAAGGAGCGTTGGACAATGTTATATCTAAAGAAGGATTATATATATAAATATCTCAACAATAATAATGAGAGATGAAACCAAGAATGAAGTCATGACCTTCTCTACCTACCTAGACAAATTTAAGATATGTTACGGTTTATGAGAAAAGTTAGATAGTAAGGAATGAGCGAGATGTAACCATGATTGTCGAGCAATGTCTCGGTTACCAACAAGTGGGCATTATATCAAAGGCCTTATAAGAGGTTATAATCTCTAGAGCTACGAATGAAAATGGAATGATGTAGCAATGAATCTTATGAGTTACGCAAAGTCGTAAGAAGTCGCACTATATGGGTAGTAGTGGATTGACTCACCAATTATGTTTTGTCTCGCCTACTCGGATGACTCGTACCGATAAGTTAAGCTCGAGCTACAAAGGAATTGTATATTTACGGGAGTACGAACCTATCGCTGATAGAGACTCCAAGAGTACCCCTAGATTTTGAACTAACTCCCAAAAGAGTTAAACACAGGTTGAACCTTAACATAGTTGCTCCACGCGTAGGCGAACAAAAGGACGTATGAGCGTTTAAGGATAGATGAGAACATAAATGTTAAACCCGAGTGAACGTATTGTACCACTTGTTAAGTTATGTACAACCGTGTGCGACCAACGATCGATATAGCCTATGAGGCATTCTCTTGAAAAGTATCGACCACCACTTTATTGTAACAAAGTAGGTGAGCAAGGTATAAAGTTCGACGCGTGTAAACGACAGATATCTCGCCAATAAGGCAAAGAATAAGAAAAGCTAAGGAACAAAGTCTTACGAACGCGACTGAAATGCATTTTTAAATGCGAATTAAGTTTCTTAAGATTTCTCCATCTGAGAAATTACAAAATCAGATACGAGAATCTGAGACCACGTTTTGTAACCACGAGCTTAATAATAATAGGCTAGTAGCCTATAACTGGTATTCCACCAAATTCGGAAAAATACAAATATTTTTCCACATGTCATAGTTAGAAATACAAATGACCCGATTCCGTAACCAGACATGACGTGACCTTTGACTCGGATGAGTTATGATGAAAATCTACGACTAATTTGATCGACGATTCAACGATTAAGGAATCAAGTTTGGGTTCTTAATGAAAATCCAATGGAAGAACCATGGACAAAAGGGAAAACACGTGGAAAGATAAGATGTTAAGATACAAAGATACCCATACTTTAAGAGGTATGCAAATTTGGGACGAAATTTCTTTTAAGGGGTAGGATGTAATATCCGTTGAATTAGATGCTAATTACGGTTTTGAAACCAGAATTAGGAATTACGTGACGATTCAATCAGTAAGATAGCGAATAATGGTTTCGATTATTCTGAAGGCAATTCCTATTTTATATTCACGAGAATTGTGAATTTAGAAATAGAAGTGTAAAGCATATCGCGATTATTTTAACGTCGACAGATCGACGTCGATTTTATGGAATTTCTGAGCGAAAGCTTGGAATTAATTTCCATCTTAATTCCTATATTAAATGGAATATATTTAATTAAGACGAACTTACCGACCATTTTGAGATGAGTCGATTTTGAGCGTTTGAGCCAACGCCTAGAGAGCTTTTGAAAAATGAGTTTAATGCTCGGAAATTATTATATTTAATTTTCTATTATTATTTTATATAATTACAGTATTAATAAATATTAAATTAATTTTGGCGTTTAAAATTCGATAATTTTCGAAATGGATTTTGAAAACCCTAATTATATAAACTATGGTTTTAACACGTGAAATGATACCATTTAATTATCTATGGTATCTAAATCATATATTATGATATATATGAGTATGTTTGATCGAGATTGAAATGAGTATCAATAATAGGTATGAATTATAATTTTATCCTATTTTCTATTATTCTCGAAAATTTGAATATATGCCTAAGAGGTGATTTAATTATTTTTATGACTGTATTTTATACCTATGATCATGTATGATATATATATTGCATTAATGTACAAAAGAAAATAAATCCTACCTATTTGGACCCCTAAACCTTAGGCCATCATGAATGGACAAGCATGCCACCTCCTTTAACACCCATGCATGGAAAGCCTTTTCATACACTAATCATCACCACACTCTACACACTCAACCATGATTCCTATTGTGTGTGTGTGTGTGCCTAAGAGAGAGAGAGTATACATGGGAGAAACTCTTCCCATACACTTCATTTCACTCATAATACATTTTCTCCCTCTCCCCAAAATTTTCAGACCTCTCCTCTCTCTTCTTCTTCTTCTCCTACACCATTTCCACCATGGAAGAGAGGCTCAGCTCCATCTCTCTCATTCATCTTCAAATTCGTGACTAAGGTATAACTATCTCCTATGACTCTTAGACATGATTAAATCATACTTGCATGGTTAGATTGATGATCTTGGTGGTGATTTGGGGTGATAGATTCACCATTTTCGTGGTTATATGAAATGCATACAAGAAGAATAAGCTTAAAACTGAAAACTGGAAGTATGTTACGAAAACAGTAATTTCATAAAATTATTTGACTAAGTTACAGTGGTCCGATGAATTTGAAATTTTACTATGTTGAAATTAAACATGTCTATTACAGCTCTGTAAAATTTCAAGTCAATCCAACTTGATTTTCTATTTTAATTCTATTTTTCAAAACACTGCACAAATCTGTAAAATTTCGGTGTTCATCACCCACGGTCCGTGGCTTTCGTTTAGAGTTTGGCTAATGGTAAAACTCTAAAATTGGCATAAACATAAATTAGCATGTCTAGAAGATCTATGTAAATTTTCAGAATTTTCTAAAACATTTTACTATTTATTCCAGATTTGTCAAACGAACTGCACAAAACTGTCACTGTAGTGATAGCTTGTAGTAAATATTTTTATCTCCCAATCTATTTTGAATCATTGAGTAAGGCTTTTCTGGATTAAACTAGACTTAAGTGGCTTTTCAATATGATTGTTTGAATTCCTAGATTCCTATAATGAACTCACGGTGAATTTTTAAAGTTGACGCATTACAGTAAGCTTTTGGACAAACTGCCTTAGTAAAATTCTATGCTAAATGACTGTCCGTGTACGACTTTGCGTGAGATATTCGAGCCGTTTGTAATCCGATTTTGACTTTGGTTCTTCATAAGAAATGTTCCTTACCATGTCTAGTTGTGATTTGGAAAGTTTGATCCCAAACCAAGCCTTATAAGTATCTGCCACTGACCCAAAGTCACCTACTTGAATGTTGTCCTTTCCAACTAGTCAACTTTGAACTACGTATTTCTCAATGCATCAAGTATCTTCCAGTCGGTCTTCATGAAACTTGTAGTTCTTATTACAAGGTTTCTAAAATGGTATCTTTCAGTCATTTTGGTATTGTGAGTCAAAGTTCTGAGCCTCAAAATCCTCGTCGTTAAGTTAAATCTGAAATCCTGAAAATTTTTCTAAGTATAGAAGAAGTCAGTTGAGTTGCCCACTTTGAGACCCTATATCTCCATAACCACGACTCTTTTGGGTCGACTTCTTAGAACTTACAGTACATGTTTAGAGGTTTCAGAATGTGTCTTTGTGCGGTCATACGTATTTTTAATCGAGAGTTATAGATCGTCAAAGTATGACACTTGGGTTGTTTTAAGCTGTTTTGCTGAAAATTAAACACTTGAAATTTAACTAAGTGTTGAAACTCCCTATGAAACATGCTTTATGTGACTAACATGCTATTAATTGATGCATTCATATGATATGTCACAAGGTACATTAAAGCATTAATAAGATGCTGCAATTTAGGATAAAACAACAATATGATATTTTTACTAAACACGCTCTTAACGTGAAATATTTGACTAGGCTATTACATGATCAATTGATTGTATATCATGCCATGATATACACTCAAGTAGAAATATGGGTTCTAAGACCCGATGGATGTTTCAACTCCAAAACCTCAAAGCCGGAATAGATAGGTTTGGACTGCAATCCAAGAAATCGGTTAGACAATCTACATCGTGGCTTTATCTTCAAAATGTGGGCCTTTTCTTACCCCACTAAATGTGACTTTAATGTTATTCCAAATGAGTTTATTTCGTACTTATTCTACAAGCTTATCAAATGTTTCTTCGACACCGCCAAAATATTTCGTTTTGTATGGATCTATCTGTCATTGCCGATAGTCAGGAGATGTTGGAACTTTATTATGACAAGTTATGTCATTTGGGTCGCCAACCTTTTAATGTCGTCTCGTGTCGGATGATAAATGCCTAGCTAGGATTGGCGTGAAGGTTGGAACTATATCGTGTGTTATATGCAGGACGTGTTGCAGGGATTACGGTCGTCGCGTCAGAGGAGGCCTCCCACGGCTTTATTATTATTATTATTATTATGTATTGTGACTATGAGATACGGACCATACACACCAGAAAATGCTGGCAAGCTACTTTTATGACGAAATGATTTTAGTAAGACAAGGCCTTTTAACTAAAACCCGCTGACTTACTCGACATTGGCCGTAATTGAATATTATCAAATGTTTTGGCATGAGTCCACGAGTGATTCTTGTACTCACACGCATGTTTGTTTTAAATGTGCAGTTGAGCGATGATGGATGGAGCGTGTTGAGCAATAGGAATATTGTCGCTGAAAAGTTTATACCTTGATAGTACATCGTCATATGTACATATCACATGTTTTCCGCAGAACTTAAGTTATGTACTAAAGTCCAAGAACATGCTTGTCATATGAATTAAGGCTTTGTTAGGAGAATTCCCTGTTTAATTATACTGCTTGAGTTTAATCCTCTAAATCCTACTTAGGATTTGGGGATGTGACAAAGATGTTATTTGCAAATAAAACCCAGTTTAAAATTTGGGTGAAAACTATGTTGTGATTTTATTAAATCTAATGTTCAAGCATTAATTAAATGCTTAATAATACTGTAATATCATAAAATATCATAGGAAATAAATTCTATAGTTTCTTGATCATTAAAACCATCGTCGTTTATCTCTAAAGCTGACGCTTTGAACGCTCTCAAACGTTACGATCGCCTCATCTTTGAAATGGTTGTAAATATCGAACCCCTTATTAAATATTCCATTAATAATGGAATATAATTCTAAGCTTGATTGCTTAGAAAATATCCTTCAACAATCGATATGCATTCGACGTTAAAAATGTATTCGATAAAATTTAACCTTCGCTTACATTAATTTGAGTGAATGCGGAAATCATTCCTTCAGTAAATAATTGAAATCATATTCGATTTCACGCGAAATTCTATTTACGGGTTTTAAAGACCGAATTAGCTTTAAATCATGGGTTATTACAAATACATGTCATAAAATAATTAAACCACAATATATGCACATTTCAAAATTACCGATAGTAATTATTGAAAAATAGGATTAAAAATATAAATTACACCTATTATTGATATGTAATTTTCGATCATATATATCATAATATATGATTTAGATATTAAATAATAGCATAGGATAAAATTATTGCATCATTTAGCATATAAACCCTAATTTCGAAAATAGGGTTTAAATATTAAAAACTGAAACCATCGAATTCTATGGTTCAAAATTTGATTTTAATGCTTAATAATATCCATATTTATCATATTATATAGTTTAGATACCATATGATAATTTAATGGTATTCTTCAGTGAAAAACCATAATTTATAAGATTAGGTTTTGAAAATTATTGAAAATAATCGAATTTTAAATGCTAAAATTGATTTTAATATTTATTAATACTGTAATTATATAAATAATAATAGGAAATTAATTATTATAATTTCCGAGCATTAAACTCATTTTCAAACGCCTCAGACGCGACGCTCAAAACGCCTCAAACGCTCAAAATCGACTCATCTCAAAATGGTCGCAGAAGTTCATACTTACTAAATAAATAAGTATCATTATTATAGGAATTAATATGGAATTTTATTCCAAGCTTCACCGCTCATAAAATTTCATAAAATCGACGCTCGAACGCTGTTGACGTTAAAATAAATCGTCGATTATTTCATAAATTTCAATTCGCAATTCACAATCCTTAGTGAATTATAAAAGGAAATCATTAATATAAATACCAATCGAAATCACAATATTCGATGTCGAAATAATATACTGGAAAACCCTAATTTACGGGTTTAGAATACCGTAATCGTATGTTCGTTTCTTTGAATATTACATTCCACCCTCGACGAAAAATTTCAGTCCGAATTTGTATGCCTCAGAAAAATAAATCGGGTATTTTCTCTCATCGCTCTTCAAGCTCCCACGCTTCTTCGTCGTGGTGTCACAAGACTTTGACTAACGGAATCGACCGTAGTTGCTGAACTTTGTGGTCAAGTATGGCGGGTTCTTCCTTATAGCTCATGTCCCAAGGATCACGTCGTCGATGAATCACATGCTTTGGGTCGTGAGCGTATTTTGCAATTGCGAGACGTGAAAAACATTATGGACATTTCCTAGCTCTGGAAGAGCAACCTATGCATCGGACCTATCCTTTCTGGATCTCATAGGTCTATAAACGGGTCTAAGCTTCCTTCGGGCCAAACGACAATTCCTTTCGATGGAGAAACCTTAAGAAATACTTTGTCTCCATCCTCAACGTAGCTCTGGATCTCAGCGCGTAAGATTGCGCCCGAGCCTCTTTTATCCTCACTTAATCTCGAAGCGATTTCGATCATTTCGCTTCGCATCGGCCTATGACTTTCTCTCACCGACTTCATCCCAATAAGCGGTGATCTACACTTCGCCATACTGGCGTGATGGGGCCATGCCGATCGTCGCTGATAGCGTTGTTGTAAGCAAATTCGAGGTAAAATATCTTCCCACTGCACCTCTCGCCCAAGACTACGGTTCTTAACATATCCTCTAAGGTTTGGATCGTCCTTTCCGATCCATCGCTGCGGGAATGTCGATCTTGAAATTTAACCTCGTCAGCTTCTCTCAAGCTAATCCAACTCGGATGTGAACTGAGTCTCGATCGGAGGATAGATTTGCACTCCATGTAATCGTATAATTTCCTTAACGATACTTGGGCTAGTTTATCGATCCATAAGTGCTTGAATAGGTAGAAAGTGAGCACTTTTGAGCTATCCACACTACCCATATGGTGTGTTCCTCTTCGACTTGGGTAAGCTTGTAACAAATCCATTGTTATATCGTCCCACTCCACTCGGAATTTCTAACGGTTGCAACTTTCCGTATGGACGCTTGGTGTAGTGCCTTCACTTGTTGACAAACAAGACAACATTCCACAAGGAAGCTATGTCTCGTTTCATGCCTTCCACCAAAACTTTCCTTGGTCTTGGTACGTCTTAGATCGCTCAGGGCGGGTAGGGTGTATCATGAGCCTCACTCATGATTTTATTTTGAAGCTCTGCGTCATCGGACGCATATCCTACCTTCAAACAATAAGGCGTTGTTCGGCCTGGAAATTCTTAAATCCTTGACCTTATCCTTGTTCATCTTTTCTAACTTTTCCTCCATCCTTTGTCTCTCGACAATCCTTTTCTTAGATCGATGTTAGTGTAGTGATCGTCTACTCACAATTGTCTCGTGTGGTTCAACCATCAATCCTCATCCTTCCAAACTCTTCACGAGTTTTCCTCTCACAAAGAGACATCCTAACTTGGTATGGCTCTTACGACTCAAGGCGCCGCCTAAACTACATTCGCCTTACCGGGTGATAGTTAATACCACAGTCGTAATCTTTACAAGCTCGAGCCATCTTCTTTGTCTCATATTCAAATCTCTTTGTTCAAGAAGTACTTCAAACTTTTATGATCCGTGAAGATCTCACATCTCACAAAGATAGAGATGGTGTCTCCAAATTTTCGATTGCATGAACCACCGCTAATTCCAAATCGTGGGTGGGTAGTTCGGTTAGTGGGTCCGAGTTGTCGGGATGCATAAGCTATCACTTTTCCTTCTTGCATCAAAACACAACCCAGCCCAGCCTTAGATGCGTCAGATAGACTACATACCCTTTGTCCGCTTCGACCGCTAGGCGGTGCACTTGTCAATTTTTCCTCGAGTATTTGGAAACTCGTCTCGCATTCATCATCCAATTGAACTTGATTCCTTCCAAGTAGTCGGGTTATTGGCCTTGCAATTTTGGAGAATCCTTGATGAATCTCCTATGGTAACCAGCTAATCCTAGGAAACTTCTAATCTCGTCGAGTCTTTGGTGATTTCCATTCTCGCACGGCCTCTACTTTGGTCGGATCTACTTTTATACCTTCTCAGACACGATGTGTCCAAGGAACATAACTTCCTTCACCAAAACTCACATTTGCTAAATTTAGCAAAGAGTCTTTCATCTCTTAAGGTTTGCAAAACCGTTCTTAGATGTTCTCTATGGTCCTCTTCATTCTTTGAATAAATAAGGATATCATCTATGAAGACCAAAACGAATTTATCCAAAAATGGATGAAATACTCTGTTCATAAGGTCCATGAATACGGTGGTGCATTGGTCAATCCGAATGGCATAACTATGAACTCATAGTGGCCGTATCTGGTTCGGAATGCAGTCTTAGGTACATCCTCAGACCGTATTTTCAGCTGATGGTATCCTGACTTGAGATCAATTTTCGAGAATACTCCTGCTCCTCGCAATTGATCAAACAGGTCATCAATTCTGGGTAAAGGGTATTTGTTCTTTAGTGTCATCTTATTTAGTTCTCTATAATCGATGCACATCCTCAAAGAACCATCCTTTTTCTTGACGAATAAAACAGTGTTCCCAAGGTGAAACACTCGCCTAATGAATCCTAGATCCAAAAGCTCGATTTGGATTTTCGCCTCCAACTCCTTTGGGGCCATCCTATAGGCGCCGACCTTGGGGCTGATCCCGGCTCCAAGTCGATGGTAAACTCTAGTTGTTCATCGAGGTAGTCCCCGTAGATTTTGAAACACGTCCAAAATTCTTGGACAACTTCTATGTCTTCACCCGCTCGGGTTTATCCTCTCCGCTCAAATAAACAAGGAATGCATGGCATCCTTTCTCGGTTCATCATCCTTCTCACCAGAGGTCGATACAATCGTGATCCTTCTTCCCATGCCGATCCCGTGGAAATGCGTAGCTTCGTCCGTGAAAGTGAAACGAAATTTTCCTTTCCTTACATAGAATCGTGGAATGATTCTTAGCTAACCACCATTCCTAGGATTAAGTCTACATCGTCCATGGGTATTATGTTTAGATTGTTAGCCGTAACCTTAAGTGATCCTAATGTCAACTCTAGGTTCGAGCAAAGTGTGTAATGTCCATAATCCCTCCTATAGGCGATGAGATTCTCATATTCTCGCTTGACTTTTCGCACCTAAGGCCCAGCATTTCACGCATGATTTTGCAATAAAGAATGCGAAGCACCTGCATCAACAAGATTATAATGGGTAGGTTGAGGAGAACTCCCATACCTACCGTGTTTCGGTTTTGTTCATTCCGCCTCCTATGCAGTGGCGAGGCTCTAGCCCGAGCCGCCGAGGCCGACGGGCACCGTCCTTGTTGGTTCTGCTGTTGCTGCTCGACATGTTGCCGCGGTGGCGTGACGCTGTGGTTGCCGCCCTGTTGTTGAGGCGGTGGGCGCCACCGCGTCTTGGGGTTGTTGTTCTTGTGCGCCGCCATTGTGGTTGCCGCACCACTTGCCGGGTTGTTGCCACCGAGTTGGGGTTGGGGTTGGAACCGTTGTGGCGGTGGGGTTGAAGTCAGATAGCCCTTAATGGTCGAGCATTGCCCGTTGGTTCGCCTTATATCCGAACGTGACACCGGGCAATTGTGGCGTAATGCCCTTTATCCCGCACTTGTAACAGCTCACCACGTTTGCCGCCGCACACTCCCTTGTGTGCTCTATGGCATCTAGGGCATTGAGGTGCCCTCAACTGCTCCTCGCGGTCCCTTGCCGGTGGAGCATAAGTCGCTCTCTTCCGCCTTTGTCCTTCTGCGTCAAGGTTTCGCCACGGCGCTTGACTCGCGTCCCCATAGCTCCCATGGTTGTTATTCCCGTTGGGTTCCCATTCCCTTTTCCTCTAACCAAAGTATTGTGTGTCCGAGCCGACACCGACTAATCTTCTGGACATTGCCACTAATATCTAAAGCTCGTGCGAGAGCTTCAGCAGGTTAGGTCTCCATGGTCGGCAAGAGACATCCGTATCTCCATTCTCGGTCCCGACCTAAACTTCTCCGACATTTTCGTCGGTGTCCACTGCTCGTGCATATCTCGACATCTCGCGAGAAAACACGATCATAGTCGGTTACTGCATAATCTTTCTTGCTTTAGCGGTGAAAATTTCGCCTTTTTCCTTTATAGCTTTTGGGATGTACTTCATCACAGCCCTCTGAAGTCCTCCCACGAGAACTCCTCGTCGTTCGGCAAGAAAGCCTTCTTTCCGCCTCCCACCGTAAGTCGCTTGGTCCAATCACCGAAAGTAAAACACGACGCCCTTTCCGTGTCGTGCATCTTAAGAAAGTAAAACTGCTCAATGGCTCTAACCCATTGCTCGGCTTCTTCCGGGCTTCCTTCCGGTAAAAAGCAGGAGGTTCTCGCTTAGAAATGCTTCTTCGATCCGCGATCGGGTTGAGGTGGAGGGGTGGTTGGGAATGTCCTCGCCTCTTGCTCAGAATTCTACCCTTCCTCTCGGCCTTCCTCGACCTCCGGTTTCTATTCCGGTTTCTTTCTGAGGCATTCTGGACTATAAAACATATCATCGTCAATCACTCATTGCTGCCATAGCTTAACATACATAAGGTTTTCATAGCCTCCTCGCAAAACGATATTAAAATAAAACAACTCATCCTTAACATAGACAATTTGTCGCAAGAGCCCCCATTTGGGTCAAATATATATAGATAGGTAAACAAGATGTTCAATATCAAGAATCACAAGAAAACAAAACAAGAAGGTTTCGGCCCACACGGCCTCCCAAAACAAAATTCGAGTTCTAGAACCATCAAGATCGAATAAAAGGAAAAGCTAGCACATGCTAGTCATAACAAAACGATTTTCAATTAAAACGTCGCCAACGTCTTCACGGGCTCCTTCCTACTCGCGCCTTCCTCGTGGTCTTCCTCCTCTTCGAGTCGCCTTTCCATCCGATCGTCCTCACGAGGTCGCACTGGATGGTCCGCATGGCTTCCATCATCGGTATGTCGCGCAGGGTCCGGGTTATCCGTGCCGCATAAGTCGTGGTTGTGGCGGATCGCATCGTAGCATACCGGGTCGGGTCATAGCCATTGAAGGCATTCGATATTCTCATCCGCGCCGTCCGGGCGGAAGGGCTCTTCCTCTTCCGATGGTGGTGGATCGGATGCAGCGGTAGCGGCGACGATTGGGTGTCCAAAACTGCCGGTGGCAAGACGGGCTCTCCTGAGCTCTGTATGCGGCCGCCTATCTACCTCGTACATCCCGCCTCATCTATCCGCACAGGGTATCACCGATCGACTGTCTCGGAACCTCAAGGTATAGCCACTCCGCGACTCATCACGCCAAGTGTACCGCCGCGGAGGAGATAGGGTCCCATAGGTGCGGCTCAGAATATCATACACGTAAGTCGATGACTCACGAACTCGGGCAGATCCTCAATCAAATCATAGCCCTGGTATACGAGCAATGTAATCCCCGATACCTCTCGGCATAACCATCCCATGTACAAGGGAGTATAGCTAGAGTCGCTTAATGCCATCATAGTCGGTTGCGCCATAGGCTCAGGCATGCCTCCACACCCGAAGGTAATACGCTGTAAACTCGCCTAGGTCTTCGCCAAGACATCCAACATTCCCGATAGGTGCGATCAGCTCCTCGGGTGTGGCATGAGGTCCTACCTCCTCCTAGCGATATAGCGATCTCCTCCATCCGCCACGATCAAAACTAACGTAAGTCAACTATCGCCATCTCAACACGTAAAAGATAGCATAACGAGAAGCAACTAGGTTGGAACTAAACAATCCATAAGGTAGGCAACATCGTAAGGTACAACACATATTACAACTTACCTTCTTAGTCTACCCAAACGCATACATATAGACTAATGACATCTTACTATATATATGCTACGAGATCCTCAGATTATACCAAACACTTAAACTAGAGTTCAGCAGACTCTATCGTATTCTGGAGACAGAATTAGGGATTCTGTTCTTCATAATAAATGAAGATCAGTGCGTTAGGAGTACGCAGGCGGAAACCATGCGTAAATCGGAGTCCTAACGAAAGCGATCTAGCTAAAACAAATTCACTGTGCAGTGCAGGAAATTTGCGCGATCGTGCCAAAATGTAAATCGATACGTATGTCGACGTAATACGTCTACCATATTCAGGTCTTTAGGTTGAATTTGAACATTCTGAAGCCGTAAGTGACGCCCATGTCGTGGCCTATGTTGATGGTTACCATGTCAAAGTGGTGATGAAATGTCGCGCTGCTCATCTTCAAGGTTGAGGTCGCCCTGTTCATCCTTCTCGCCGCCTTTTGTTGTCCGCGCCAAGGATATCGTCACTTTCATTCTTCCTATCGCTCTTTTGTTCTCGTAAGGAAAAGAAGTTCGATTTCTATGTTCTTTCACGATACGTGAGCATGCTCCTTAGAGTCTAGGTTCGTCTCATGATAACATACCGTTCATCATAAACAAAACATTAAAAGATTGGAAAATAAAGTCTTATTTGAAAATTTTGGAAATACGATTTCAAAATGACAATCATGATCAACTCATATACATATCAAAAATGAATTCATTCATTCCATGTTGATCATTCAACTCAATACCACCATATACTTCCATCCCAAAAATCGAGTATTCGTGATCAATACTTATTGGTTTCAAACCAAAGTTTTGGAAAAACTTTCGCTTCAAACTTCCATTTCCATCATCAAAATCCTTATAATAACATAATCTTTCAAAAGCTCTTCCAACTTGCTCATTATGTAAAAAATTTCCATTTCATGAGTTTGAGAAAGAAATGCAGTTACCTTTTTCCCGGTTGAGCTCGATGTGATGGAGTGTTGAGAGGAGTCAGTAGATTTCTAGAAGTCCAGTGACTCGATCTAGACTTAGAATAAAAAGAATTTGGGTTTACAAAGAGCAAAAGTGCTCTGATACCACTGTCATGACCCCACTCCGGACTACCCTGACGGAGGGCTTACTAATACTAGGAGTAGTATTTTAGGGGTTACATGGCTAAAATAAAGATGTATAACAACAATAAACTAGCATGCTCGAACATAATATAAGATAATGTCATAACGATTTTAAAAGGGTTAGGCCATCGGACCCCAAAAATCTTGGCCATGGTCCGATGGACCTCAATAGTTCATAACCATAAAGCATAAATAAATGAGTTGAGTGTAGCAATGGAAAGTGTGTGAATACATATACGACGATATGCATTCAAGGTGAAAATCACAAATTCTAGATAAATTGGTCAAGGACACCGACTCCTCAACACATTCCCCATCACCATCATCGAAGCTCAACCGCACATTTAAAACAAACATGCAGGCTAAGTACAAGAAATTGCACTCGGTGGACTCATGCCGAAAATATTTGATATTAAGATTACGCCGCCAATATCGTAGTAAGTCACAGTGGTTTTAGTTGAAATGCTCAGGCTTACTAAAACATTTTCGATTCATAAACATAGCTCGCCGAGCATTTTCGCGTGTATGGTCCATATCTCATAGTAACAATTCATAACAAGATAAAAGTTAAACGTCGAGTGAGGCCTCCCATCTACGACGCCGTGACCGACCGTAATCCCGACAAGACACAAATACTCACAAGCATATGTTAACATAGCAATAGTTCCAACCTTCACGCCAATCCTAGCCTGCATTTATCATCCCGCACAGACCAGACATTTAAAAGGTTGGGCGCGACCCAAATGACATAACCCGTCATAAATAAAGTTCCAACTATCGCCAAATTTCTACCGGGCATAACAGATAGGATCCATACACAAAATGTAATATTTTCGCGTGTAATATAGTAAACATTTGTCAACAGTTGTAGAATAAGTACTGTAAATAAACTCATTTTGGAATAACAGTAAAATCACATCTTAGTGGGGTAAGAAAAGGCCCACATTTTGAAGGTAAGAAGCCCACCTGGACTATGGTTCATTGTAATTTGAGTCCTAGGTTTGTTCGTACGTCAATATCCAGTCGCCTCGTTTGCGTCCACACCTTTACGAAAAAGCGAGGATTTAGTACGTCGCTCAAGTCTCTCGAGACTTTCAAAAGCTAAGATAAAGTTCGATATCTTATTTCGATGTAAACTGAATTCCTCAATGAATTCAACACGCTTCAACACGCATAATTGAATTGTTCTCGTTCCTCGAGATACGTTCAACGTATAAGTACGTTTTCGATATATGGATTTCATTTGTGAAATCTTTTCTTACTAATGAGGTATCATACTCAATTAGTATATCTTACGCGTACTAACGTATTTATAAATCGTAAAAATCGTATGTTTGACTTAAAAAGTCAACGAAGTCAACACGGTCAACAAAGTCAACAATTTTGACTTTCAAATAGTAATTTCTTACTATTTCGTTTTATAAATCGAATTTGATCGATTTGAAATCGTAAAGTCATATTTCTCGATTTATCACGTAAATCAAGGACTTATAAATAATTTCGCATTTAATAAACCTCTTTATAAATAAAAACGCGTATTTTCGATTTTAAAACGTTATAAAATAAACGTTTGTCTCAAACATAGCAATCTATGTTTATAAAATTTTATAAAATTTCAAATATGTCCAGAATATTAATTAGACATATATTTTATTAATAAACTGAATTAAAAAGAATTTAATAATCCTTATTAATTATCGAAAATCTCGATAATTAATTTAAAAATACTAAATGACTTTTGAAAATTTTTCTAAATTAATATAGTGCATTATTATACACTATGGTCCTGAATATGAATTTATAAAATCCATATGATATTGTTTGCCATTTATTAGTATATATACATATATATAATTCGGTAATTCCATATAATATGGAATAATTATCCAAAAATTCCCAAAATTGATATACACATAGTATAATGTCCCAACATCAATATATATCATAAATATAACCTATAGTTCATCATAACCATTCATTCAAAAATATATAGTAATACTTTCGGTAATTTCAAGATAATTACCTAATAATTATCAAACAATTTCTAAAAATTCTAAATAAATTCCAATATGATTAAACATTATACTATAACATTGTAACATCATAATATTAACCAAACTAATTTAAATCGTCACCATATGAGCTTGTAAACTCTCGGCTTTTTCGATTTTAATTAGGGTTTGGTTTCCAAAAATTCCAATAATTGTATACTATGCTTATATACTATAGTATACTAATATAACATCATAATATTTATCAAAACTAATTAAATCATCACCTTCAAGAGCTTGAAGCTCACGGTTTATTTGATTTAAATTAGCATTTGATTTCCAAAAATTCCAATAATTTCATACAACACATAAACAATATACTAAAGCATTAATACACCATTGCATGATTAAAATAAAAATCATACACCAACCTATACATCTTATAAGCTCACGGTATTTTCAAGAATTATAGCATATGGTTTTCAAAAATTCTAAACAAATCATAGAACATGTAATCAAGGTTCTAAAGCATTAATATGTCATTACATGCTTGAAATAAAAATTATTCACCAAGGTACATACATATATAACTCACGGCATTTTTAAAAATAAAGCCTAGGGTTTTCAAAAATTGTTAAATAAATACCATAGTCTTAAATCATATCATAGATCAATAATCCATCATTAAAATACTTAAGAAGCATTCGGTCATCATGGTAACATTTTATAAAATTTTCAAAAACTATATTAATTCATGCTTGGGTTTCGAAAATCATATATATAGGCAAGATACATTCATACATTTCATATACAATAACATATGTTCATCTAAACATATTCACATGTATTTTCAAAATAAAATCCTCAAGAACACATATTCATCCATAAGAACATTTAAAACATACATATTCATATATATAACATTCGAAACACATACACATACAAAATGAACATGCTCGATTTTCTTGAATAAATGAGGAGCAAAAATCGAAACTATAGTCCATGTATTACCTTAGAAATGGTATAGAATCAAAGAACAATGTTATGGTATCATCTTGGTGAAGAGATGAAGAAGAGAATAGAAGAAGAAAAATTTTAGAAATGAGAGAGGTGCTCTCGGTTTTGGGCAGATTTTTGGGAGAGGAGTGAGTTGTGTTGTGTTCAAAAATTGTTGGGAGAGTGTATAATGAGAGTGGGGTGAAGGGGAAGAGTCTCACCCATCATCTCTCTCTCTCTCGATTTTGGGCAAGAAAAGGGCAAAATCTGCAGCCCTTGGGAGTTGAATATGTGATGATCAAGAGTGTTAAATGAGCTCTTCATGTATCGCCAATTCAAAAGAGAACGACGCCTTGTTGGTGATGATGGCTGACGGTAATCATGGGTTTAGGGGCTGATTTTATTTTTTGTTTCACATAATACATTGTATTAATCATATTATAGGTCATAGATATATAATACATGTCATAAAAATAATTAAACCACAATATATGCACATTTCAAATTACCGCAAGAATTATTGAAAAATAGATTAAAAATATAAATTACACCTATTATTGATACTGATGTAATTTTCGATCATATATATCATAATATATGATTTAGATATTAAATAATAGCATAGGATAAAATTATTGCATCATTTCATACAATAAAACCCTAATTTCAAAATAGGTTTCAAATATTAAAACTGAAACCATCGAATTCTATGGTTCAAAATTTGATTTTAATGCTTAATAATATCCATATTTATCATATTATATAGTTTAGATACCATATGATAATTTAATGGTATCATTTCATGTGAAAAACCATAATTTATAAGATTAGGGTTTTGAAAATTACTTTCGAAAATAATCGAATTTTAAATGCTAAAATTCGATTTTAATATTTATTAATACTGTAATTATATAAAATAATAATAGGAAATTAATTATTATAATTTCCTGAGCATTAAACTCATTTTTCAAAACGTCTCTAGACGTTGACGTTCAAAACGTCTCAAAACGTTCAAAATCGACTCATCTCAAAATGGTCGCAGTAAGTTCATACTTACTAAATAAATAAGTATCATTATTATAGGAATTAATATGGAAATTTATTCCAAGCTTCACTGCTCAGAAAAATTCATAAAATACTGATGTTCGATACGCGTTTGACGTTAAAATAATACTGCCATATTATTTCATAAATTTCAATTCCGCAATTCACAATCCTTAGTGAATTATAAAAAGGAAATCATTAATATAAATACTGAATCGAAATCACAATATTCGATGTCGTAAAATAATATACGGCAAAACCCTAATTTACGGGTTTAGAATACCGTAATCGTATGTTCGTTTCTTTGGAATATTACATTTGCTTATGTGTATTTTAAGTAATAAGATACATAAAACAAATATCATTCTCATTCCAAAACCTCTCCATTACCGTAAGCTTTTGAGGAGAAAAAAAAAAGAGTGTTCTTCATTTTACTATCCCGAAACCTTGATAAAAAAATCCTAGCACTAAAAATCAAAGCCGATTAAAAAGGTTAGGAATTGAGCAAGCTTTATATATACGTTAAAATTTTTGATTTCCAACCGTTGGATTTTAATATACATGCTTATGTTATAAATGAGAAAAATATGAAAATATAGTTATCATGTTTAGTTGTTTGTAAATAATGTTTAGTATGATGTATATGCTTCATATATGATGATTTAATTGCAAGCTAATTATGTTATGATTTTTTTGTGATGTTAAAAAATTATTAAGGTTAAATTGTTGATGGATTAATGATATATGTTAATAATGGAGCTCATTGTGATTTATTAGAAATTTTTAGAAATCATATGCAATATAATTGATATTGTCTAAAATTATTGAAATTCATATGTTAATGTACAAATTATGTTTAAGTGATATTATAGCATATTATTGATCTAGAGCCTTGATTTAGTACTACATGAATTCATTAGAATTTTTAGAAAATGTATGTTCATATATTTGAAATTTTCGAGAGGTATAAGTGTTGGTATGTTGATGAATAAGTCGAAATTGTTGGATATTATGATGTATTAGTGATATAGGATGATGTTTAGGCATTGTGGAATTTTATTGAAATTTTAGAAAATGTTTGAGTATATTTGATGAAAAATTCGAGAGCTATTAGGTATAGGAAAATGATGTCCAATTTTTCTATTGTAATATTCCAAAGAAACGAACGTATAATTACGGTATTTTAAACCCGTGAATTAGGGATTTACCGTATATTATTTTTATGACATCGAATATTGTGATTTCGATTCAGTATTATTATAACGAATTCCTTTTTATATTCACTAAGGATTGTGAATTAAGGAATTGAAATATTACGAAATGGTTCGTCAATATATTTTAACATCGAACGCATATCGAACGTCAGTATTTTATGGAATTTTCTGAGCAGTAAAGCATGGAATTAATTTCCATCTTAATTCCTATATTAAATGGAATATATTTATTAAGTAAGTACGAACTTACTGCGACCATTTTGAGATGAGTCGATTTTGAACGTTTTGAGACGTTTTGAACGTCAACGTCTAGAGACGTTTTGAAAAATGAGTTTAATGCTCAAGAAATTATTATAATTAATTTCTTATTATTATCTTATATAATTACTGTATTTTTAAGTATTAAAAATCAATTTTTGGCATTAAAACTCGATAATCACAAAATGTGATTTTCGAAAAACCCTAATTATTTAAACTAGGGTTTTCTCCCATGAAATGATACCATTAAATTATCCTATGGTATCTAAACTATATGTTATGATATATATGAATATTATTAAGCATTAAAACCAATCTTGGAGCTATAAAACTCGATAGTGTATATATACACATTTTCGAAAACCTTATATATTAAACTAAGGTTTTTCACATAAAATGATACCATATTTTTATCCTATGCTATTATTTATTATCTAAATCATATATTATGATATATATGAGTATATTTTGATCGAAATTGACATGAGTATCAATAATAGGTGTAATTTATAATTTTTAATCCTATTTTCCCAATTATACTCGATAATTCGAATTATGCACTATAAGATGTTTTAATTATTTTAATGGTCAGATTATATATCTATGATCATATATGATTAATATATAGTATTAGGGATGGAATAAAAATTAAATCCCACCCCTAAAACCCCTATATGCGCCGGCCACCCCTTCTCCAACAAGCATGGGATACCACCTATTTGTGAGCCAATGCATGCACACCTTTTTAACCTAGCCCAATGATCACTACCTCCTCATCATTAGGCTACTTTCCCTTCCATTGTGTGTGTGTGGGTGAGTGACCAGAGAGAGAGAATAAGGGAGGCGACTCTTCCCCTTTCACCCCATTCCACTATACCCCCTTCACCCCTCTCAAACACACATTTCCTTCCCCATTTGCTGCTGAGAACCGAACACCCTCTCTCCCATTCCTTAAAAAAATTTCTTCCTTCTTTCCTTCTCCCATTCGAAAACTCTAACACCCCACATTGTTCTTGTGATTCTATACCATTTCAAAGGTAAATGAGACACCATAGCTTCGATTTTTTTTATCATCATTGGTTCAAAAATTTCGAACATGGGTACATATGTATATGTGTGTGTTTCGAATGTTATATATGTATATTTTTATGTTTTTAATGTTCTTATGAATGATCTATGGATGAATGTTGTTCTTGATGATTTTTATTATCAACATATGTGAAGATATGGTTAGAATGAACATGTGATGTTGTATATTATTTTTTTTTAAATGGATCTAGCATGTATATGTTATATTCGAAACCTAGGTGTTGAGAAAAATAATTTTGAAAATTATTTAAAATGTACATAGGGTGACCGATTGTTTTTGATTTATTTTGAGGGTGGAATATTGATCTATGATATGTTTAGAGTCCATGGAAATTGATTTAGAAATTTTTGGAAAACCCTAGCCTATTTTCCTAAAAATGCCGTGAGCTTCTTAAAATTTTACCTTAGTGTATAATTTTTATTTTAATCATACAATGACATATTAATGCTTTAGGACCTTGTTTATATGTTCTATGATTTATCTAGAATTTTTGAAAACGAAATGCTAAATTTTTGAGAATGCCGTGAGCTTCATGAGTTCATACCTTGGTGTATGATTTTTATTTTGAACATCCAATAGTATATTAATGCTTTAGTATATTGATATTGTGATGTATGATTTTGTTGGAATTTTGGGAAATCAAATGCTATATTAAATCAAAAAAACCGTGAGCTTGAAGCTCTTTGAGGTGATGATTTAATTTAGTTTTGATTAATGTTATGATGTATTATTGTTATACTATAGTATATAAACATAGTGTATAATTGTTAGAATTTTTGGAAATCAAATACCAAATTTATCAAAAAAGCCGTGAGCTTTGAAGCTCAATAAGGTGATGATTTAATTGGTTTTTGATGATTAAATGATGTTATATTATTGTACTATAGTATATAATCATAGTATATAATTGTTGGAATTTTTGAAAACCAAAAACCAAAAATAATAAAAAAAGCCGAGAGCTTATATGCTCATATGGGATGATTTAATACCCCATGAATTAAATGCCTAATTACGGTATTTAAAACCAGAATCAAAGCTTTCACGAGATATTCAATCGAATGATATCGAATAATGACTTCGATTAATTACGAAGGAATGAAATCCTATTTTATATTCAACGACAATTGTGAATTAAGGAATAAAAGTATACGAAGTATATCGGCAAGATTATTTTAACGTCGATCGCGATCGATAGTTAAAATTCATGATATTTTCTAAGCAATTGCTTAGAATTAAATTCCATTATTAATGGAATAATGTAATAAAGTGATGACGACCATTTCGAGATGAGTCGATAATGAACGTTTTTAACGCTTACAAACGTTAACGTTTTGAGATGAAACGAAAAGCGTTTTAATCGATCAAGAAATTATAGGAAATTATTTCCTATGATTTTCATATGTTATTACAGTATTATTTGGCATTAAATCAATGCTAGATCATCAAGATTTGATAGTGACCATTTTTCAAACGCTCGAAAACCCTAATTTTCGAACTCGATTTGTATCGCATAAAATGATGCCATTAATTTATCCTATGATATTATTTATCATCTAAACCATATGTTATAATATATATGTCTATTAATGGCATGGAAAATAAAAATTTGACCTATTACAAGTGTGAGAGCCGAGAGCTCCTAAGTGCTATAACAAAGTGTGTTGTTAATCTTCCCACTATTACATGTATCTATTAAGTGGCAATGTGATTAATTATATATCATAATTAAACAATTAAATACTGAAATTTATATATATATATATGTATAAAAATCGTGCATGTGTGTGTGTGTAGAGAGGGAGTGTAAGAGTGTTGTGCATGTGTGTGACAAGTGTAGATGCATGGGAGTGTATTAACAAATGTCACCCATGCCTACCACCCAACACCCCCCATACCTCTCCAACACAACCCCACACACACCCCACACCTCAATCAGCCGTCCCCTCTCCTCTCCTTCCTCCAAGAACAGCCCCATTTCCACCATGAAGAAAGAACTCAAGCTCCTAGCTCTTGTGATACCAATTGATGCACCTCTAAGCCATGAGCTCCATCGCCTCTCCATCTCTCTCGTCTTCTTCCAATTTCGTGGCTGAGGTAACTACATCCTATGATTCTTGGACATGGCTAGATCATACATGCATGTGTATAGGTGGTTAATTCAATAGTATCGAACACATATACGTGATTGCATGTCGAACTATAATCTTGTCTGCAAAACAGGAAGTTATCTCACGAAATCAGTAACTTCATAAATTTATTTGACTAAGTTAATGTGGTCCGATGATTGTGAAATTTTAATATGTTGAATTTATATGTGTCTAGTATGCCTCTGTAAAAATTCAAGTCAATAAAACTTGATTTACTATTTTAATTATATTTTTCAAAAACACTGCACAAATCTGGGAAATTGCCGTGGTCATCACCCACGGTCCGTGGCCTTCGTTTTGAGTTTGGCTAATGATAAAACTCTAAAATTTGGCATGAACATAATTCAGCATGTCTAGAAGATGTATGTAAATTTTCAGAATTTTATAAAAATGTTTACTATTTATCCCAGATTCCTTATAATGAGTCCTTGGTGAATTTTTAAAGTTGATACATTACAAGCAGCTTTTTTGGACAAACTGCCTTAGTGAATTTTTCCATGTAATAGGCTGATTCGAGTATGACTTTTACGTGAGATGTTCGAGCCGTTTGTAGTCCGATTTGGACTTGGGATTCTTCATAAGAAATGTTCCTCACCATGTCTAGTTATGATCTGGAAAGTTTGATCCCAAACCAAGTTTTATAGGTATACCTTTCATCGACCCAAAGTCACCTACTGGAAACTATCCATTTCCAACGAGTCAACTTTGGGCTTCTATATTTCTCGATGCGTTAAATATTTTCCAGTATGGTCTTCATGAAATATGTAGTTCTTGTTACAAGGTTTCGAAATTGGTAGCCTGCAGCCATTTTGGCATTGTGAGTCAAAAGTTACGAGCCTCGCAAAACCCCTCGTCGTTAAGCTAAAACTGAAAATTCTGAAAACTTTTCAAAGTATAGAAGTCAGTTTGAGTTGCCCACTTTGAGACCCTATATCTTCAGAACCACGACTCTTTTGCATTTAATTCCTTCTTCGAACTTGTAGTACATGTTTAGAGGTTTCCAGAATGTGTCTTTGTGCGGCCATACGTATTTTGAATCGAGAGTTATGAATCATCAAAGTATGTCACTTGGGTTAATTTTAAGCTGTTTTGCTGATTTTCAAACACTTAAAATTTGACTAAGTGTAGAACTCCCCTATGTGAAATATGCCTTATGTGACTAACATGCTAGTAATTGATGCATTCATTATGTTATGTCGCAATGTACGTTAGAACATTAATAGATGCACGAATTATGATAAAACATCATGATACAATATTTTCACGAAAGCATACCTTAACATGAGGTATTTGACTAGGTGCCACCACATGCTCAATTGATTGTATATCATACCATGATATACACTAAAGTAGAAATATGGATTCTAAGACCCGATGGATATTTCAACCCTAAAACCTCAAGGCCAAGAATAGATAGGCTAAGCCTAGGGCTTGCTTTCCAAGAAGTCGCTTAAGATAATCAACAGTCCAGGTGGGCTTTACTCTACTCAAAAATAAAATGCTCTTGAAATATTTATTTACGATGCTTATTTCAACTGTTGATAAAATGTTTACATGATTACCTGCCAAAAATGTTTATGTTTTGTGTATGTATCTTATCCATGAGATATTATGAGATGTTATGAATGTTGTTGGGTCGCTCCCAACTTATGAATGAAAATCGATATCGGATCCTATCGCCGGAAGGACAATACCGCTAGGATTAACGTGTACACCTAAGGTGATTGTGTCTTTGAAGGACAATTCACGGCCGGTCACGGGTCGTAGAGGAGGCCTTCACGACGCTCGACTATAATGTTATGATGAATGATGATAAGGATATGGATCATACACACTAAGAAAATGCCCGCCAAAGCGATGATTTTATGAACTGATAAAATGCTTTAGTAAGCACAAGGCATTTCAACTAAAACCCTTGTGTCTTACCATGATGTGGCAGTGTAATCTTCAAATGATAAAATGTTTTTGGCATGAGTCCAATGAGTGCATTCTTGTACTCAGCCCTGCATGTTTGTTTTTAAATGTGCAGGTTGAGCTCGGTTGCTGATGATGGAGGAGTGTTGAGAAAGCCATATGTCCTTGATGTTCATTAGGAATGGATAACCTTGAATACATATCGTCATATATGTATTCACAAACTTTCCGCTGCAACTCTGAACTGTTTTATCTTTATGTTGAATGTTAAGATAATATGAATTATGAAGCCCTTCAGATCATAATATCCTTTAGATCTGTTGGCTTAAACCTTTGGATCGAAATGTTATAAGTGTATGTTTAATCCTAAGTTCTATATTCTCATATGATAAGTCTTATCGTGACAGTCTTCCGAACCCATGAATACTATTCCTAGTAATATTCTGCTCACTCCAGGTTATCCGGAGTGTGGTCGTGACAGAGTGGTATCAGAGCGGTTCGCTCTTGAACCCAAAATATTCTTTAAGGTTAAGTCTAGATTGAGTCATTAGACTTCTAGAGATCAACTGACAATGCTCAACACTCCATCACATCAAGCTCAACCGAAATGAGGTAAATGATTCTTTTTTAAAAGTTTTGAAAATTAGCTGGCCAAGACGAATGTTTATGAAATTATTTTTCTCGATTTTGAAACGAAAAGTCTGAAAGTGAAATAAATTTTTAAGTGAAATGAATGTTATGTGAATTTATTTAAAGTGAAATTTATTGCAAAAGCTGCAAATGAAATATTATGTCGTGAAGTGAATGATAATTGAAATAATCTTTCAAAAGAAATGAAAGCTATGAGAAAGGTTGAGAATGAATGTTGTGACAAATGATTTGTCAAGAAAGTTATGAAAAGAATGAGGATATAAGAAAGATGATGACAATGATATGAGAAAGTTTTGGCATGATATGCTAAAGATGAAATGTTTGAATTTCTGGAATGTAATAAGGGTTCATTATTATGAACAAAGTTATGATTATTCATGTTTTAAAATGATGGAGATTAGACATTTATTTGTCCAATACGATCTGTTGAATTCTTGAAACTCAACGAAATACATGTGTACAAATGAGCTATGTACGAACATTTGAAGTTTTACTTCAAACCACAAAGTTGATTATGATGATGAGCATGCTAGTTCAACAGAACGTAGACCTTATAAGACGCATGATCCCTTTCTACGAAAGAACATAGAAGTAAGAACTTCCTTCAATTACAAGAACAAGATTAGTGATGGATTTGAGGACTTCATTCCATCTTAAATCCGAAAAGCAAAAGATTTATACGAAATTGTTCGACCTCGCTATGTACTACCTTGGCATCGGTAACGGCATGCACGACCTCGGTGTCGGCATTGTTTATGACCTCGGCGCGAGCGCGCGTAAATTTTTCCTGCACTGCGCAGTGATTTTGTTTTGACTAGTTCTCGATCGTGTGAACTCCGATTTACGCATGGTTTTCGCCTACGTGTCCCTAATGCACTGAACTTCATTTCTTATGAAGGACCAAATTCCGGATTTCTACTCCAGAATTCACGAGAATCAGTTGAAGTTAGATCTATGATCTGTATAGAGTACGAACGTTATAGTATGATACGGACCTTAGAATGTTACTAAGAAAGTAAGATTGCCAGTAATACCAGTGGAGCCCTGATATACAAGAGAACCCTTGTTGATGACCTATTACGAGTATATAAGTTTTCAAATTATATTCATTACTCAATTTCTGTCACTGAGTTTAACTCTATGACCTAGTTCCAATTGAGAAATCATTCGAGTTTCTCACTTCTTCTGAAGAAAACTTCCAACTCCAAAAATTTACAAAGTGTCCTTTTGAACCCAAAGCCTTGTGTGACTGAGAATATGATTGTGACGGGTCTGGCCAGCCCATATGACCAAAGAAATCTCAGTAGTCGTCATTCTGGTCTTCGGACCCTAAAGCCCCATTATTCAGTCCAAGGAACATATCGATTTAGATCATTGAAAAGATGTTATCTTGATGGATGAGACAATACCTTTTGTAGGTAGTCGTGATAATTTCTCCTTAATTTTTGAAACCATCAAGTAAGATGAAAGTTGACTTACCTTGTCACCTAAGAGCGAATAAGTAAAGCGATAAATGTCGGGCATGAAATAGGTTGACTTATCTCAGTCACCTAAAAGTTTCAGATCAGTAAAGTGATAGACATCAAGAAATTATGATGTAAAGAAAATCTCGATGAGACGAGATATTCTTCCTATGGCACACATGATGTGATGACCTTTGATGGGGTTAACAAATAATGATAACAGTGAAGTTATACCATCATACGACTGTTATGATAACAAAGTTATGAATAAGATACTCTTTAGCATTAAATGCAAAGAGTAAAAGTAAAGAAAAGTATATGATATCTGTGGGATATGAATTTCCCTTATTATGTCATGACGAGAGCGATTACAACTTATCTTTAAGATAGTTGGATGTCCTTGAAACCTCGTTAGTAGGTTGGACATGTTTAAAAAAAAAAAAGAATGAAGATGCATGAAAGATATTCTTTTAAAGAATATATATATATATATATATATATATATATATATAAAGAAGTGATAGCATCCCAGAAAATAGATCTTTCGCCTTATACCTCAGTCAATGAGATTATGCTTGAGCATAATCGATTTCGAGTAATTAAAACTTAGTTAAACAAAGATAATGAGATTGAGGAATCATAATCCTCAAGATTGTGTGAACGATTTAGGATAGCCCTAGTATGTGAACTAAGTACGGAGGAAATAACTCCAAGGCCAAGACATGGAAATAAGATGCTTAGAATTTAAGTTATGGAGTACGAATGTACTACCCTACCAAGCCATATGACGATGATAACGGTTCTAGTCCCGAAAGTGGGAACCAAGTATAACTAAAGTAAGATTACTTTGGATACCATGCTCAAGAAAAGGACAAAAGTCAAAAAATAGAAGAAATTACGAACTATACAAGTAGATAGTTCATAATATGACATAAGCTTCAGAAATGTTATGACTTCGATGAGTAAGGTAATTCCTTTGAAGTAAAGAAATAGATTCATTATTTTGAAATAAATCTTAATACCCTAAGTTATGATGACACAAAACGCATGTCTCGTGTAACTTAATAGTTAACAAGCAAGATAGTTTCTATAGATCTTGCAAAGGAAATACATCCAAGAGAACATAGGAAAAGATTCACATGGAAGGATCTTAAAGTGGACCTAATTGTAAATCTTACCCCCATACTTTTGTGACGATCAATAAAGTGGGATATTAAGTATCTCGGACATGGGAATGAAGCATTCATTGAATGTCAAGAAAATGGTAAAGATTTTTGACGTCAAGGCAAAAGTATAATATGTCCCTAGTGGACAAAGGATTTTATCTTATGCGAAATTGCATGATAAATTAATAAAAGACTAAGAAGAAATGACGTATATCAAAAAAGGGATATTACAAACGGTGGCACTAAATGCCAGTTCAAGGATTTCTCTGGAAGAGAGTTTAAAGTAAGGATATATGAGAAATATATTCCTAAGATCGATAAAGTGAAAAAGGGAATTAAATCATTCATACTGGATTAGGAATTAATGATAGTAATAGAGACATGACGATCTCTACGATAAGATTTAATTATCAAAATATCAATATCAAAGGATAGGTTGATGTAGACCTAATAACAAATGCTATTGGTAAAAGCATAACGAGACTGATACCAAGAAGTATAGGGTGAATGAGGCAACATAAAAGCATAGCAGGAGAGCATAATGTCCCAAGAGAAAGAACAATAATATATGAAAAAGATGTTTACTTGAATAAACGGGAAGACCGTAGACCAGAGCCTATACCTCGCATCGAAAACAGAACAAACAGAACCAAAAGGCAGGATAGGTATGAGGAAAAATTTTCAGAATACCTATAAGATCTTGTTCTATATAGATGCTTCGCTTTTTGACATCGCACAAGTATGCGAAGAAGCGATAGAACCCAATTTAGGGTAAGCGAATCAAGATTTAGAATCTCCTTACCTATACGAGAAGTATAACAATCGCAAGTGTTACTCAAGCTCAGAATTGAACCTAGAATCGCCTAAAGTTCTATCCAATGATTTGGATCATTATATCTATGTGGAACGTAGATAAAATCTTAGAGACAAGAAGTTTCGAAAATGGCTGGCATTCACGTGATTAGTGACCTGGGCTTAGTCTTTTCGTTAAAAGTTTTTACGCGACGGGATATCATTACCCACTATTCGCATGTACAAATAAATTTAGAACGCTATACGACCGAAGGGTAATCGTAAAATGAGTATTAAGATAAGTGTTATGAGTCGCGCCATAAGTATTCTACAGGTTATACACGTCTTAAGGTGTATAATTCATTAAGAGATCCTTCTTATTTAAAAAAATTTCCTTCATTGCTTAATTCAGGTCAGACTTATCTAGAACTATCTGTTTACAGATGTCGAGAAAAAGGGAATCGGACGAGTAAAAAGTTAACCCCAAGACCTACAAGTTTATAACTCACACAAGCGTATCGGCTCTTTTATTATGAACTAGGCATGGATTCGTAAGCAGTTTTGAAGAAATTTTGCACCTCCGATCGGATGCTCAGAATTATAGAGTGTCAAATGAGGATGGTACCCAATGACGATTCGCTATTTGCCAATGATTGGCAAAATTTTGCAAAAGAAGTATTAAAAGAATACTTTCTCCATGAGAAAAGTTTCAAAGTCTAGTTAGACTTACCAGGATTTGTCAATATACTCAAGTATACATATAATGCGTAGGGAATGACACCTACGAGTACTTGTCCTAGTCCCCGGCAAGTTACACAAAGATGGTATAAAGGAATGGTTGTACCGATATTCCAAACGCCCCCACGCCCCGTGTCGTCAATTGTACTAGAAAGAGACGAGAATGGCAAAAGGACGTGATCTTATCGCCTCAAGATTAAGAAAATTACCACTACCAACTCGACCTTACTTTTCGATAAAAGTAACACACACTTACGGTACCAAAGAAGAAACAGGAGCAAGCAGACCCCGGCTCTTTGAAAGAAAAAGATCGTCGGATATATGATGTAAAACGAGAAATAGACAAGTTTCTAAACGAAAGGTACGACTCGACAAAGGTCATTCAAAGACATAGAATCTTAGGAACATATAAGACTTATATGTAGATAATGGTTTATAATGAAAATGATGTGATTATAATAGGTAAAATAAACGAGTTTGGAAGAGTTTATGAATATGGTGAAGAAGTGTCAAAGTTTTGAGTGTAAAAGAGCTAGACGCTTAGAATCGTCACCGGTAGACCGACCGTAAGTAATGTATGAAAAGTCCTCACCGAGGCATTATGATGTAATATTATATGGTCTTGAAGAATGGTATCCAAATACGGAAATGAATTGTTCCAAATAAGATATGGTTACTATGAGATAATAGTTACGCCATTCGGACTAACCAATGCACCAGCCCTGTTCATGAACCTCAAAAATCGAGTGTTTCACACATACCTAGATAATTTTATCTCAATCTCATGGATGATGTTCTTATCTATTCAAAGGACTAGAAAGAACATAAAGAAAATCAAGGGTCGTCTTACGACTTTTAAGAGTCGCGAATTTTGCCAAATACGCTTTTGTAAATTTCAACTTAAAGAGAAATATTCTTCAGCACATAGTGTCCTTAGAAGAAAACAATGTAGATCCGATAAAGGACAAAACAATTAAAGACGAAAGACGCCAATGACCTAAAATAAGATCGTGAATTTTATAGATTGATTAACTACTATTAGAGATCCATTGAGACTCTAAAGTACCAAGACCAATAACATAGCAACCCCAAAAAGGAATCAAATTTACATGGATTAATAAGTAAGGTGATCGCTCCTTTTTCACACGTAAAAAGTGTAAGTATGGGGTAAGCGAAGTATCGTATCCACAGAGATTGCAATCCGAAAACACGTGGCTAATTCAACGACAATTCATCATTATCCAAGCACGTAATAAGGGTGAGATGTTTTAGGCTTCGAAATTAATCCAAAGCAAAGGTAACCAAATGTAAATATAAAATAAAGCGATAAAATCACGAAGATGATTATAAAGCAAGACTAACCCTAGGGATGCACCAATCCTATCCACAACGATGTTTATCCCGCTTATTATTAACCGCTTTAATCCGCATAAGACGGAAGATCACATATATAACCAACAACTTCGCCACACGACAATGCGGCGGTTGATTACTAATTTTCCCTATCACGCTTACGCCTCTAGAGGAAAATAAGCAACCCAAAAGGATCACTAAGAATATGCTTCCTACGACTGTCCTATCTCAATTACGACTCAAGGCTTAATCGTATCATGCATTCAAGATCGTTTGACAATTAATACAGTTACGTCATTAACTGGCAACTAGATATGCATCAAGATTGATTAGAAATCAACACATATAAATAAGCACCATGAATCATGAATCATGCCCGAAGGTAAATAACAACACAGTAACTCACAACATATAGGATCGAATCATGCAAACCCTAGGATTAGAATAGAAAACTAGCCAGACATAATAAACGGAATGAAATACGAATTAATCATAAAAACAGAAATTAAATATATAAAACCCGTAGGGAAGCGTCGAATGAACAAAGGTTGGTCTTGAATCCAATCCCAAGCGAACGAATGGGAAACAAAGGAAAACGATCGGACAAAACGTTCCGATCGATAACGAAACGATAAACTAAACTAGAACAACGTAAAAACAATACTAGAATTAAACTAAACAAAGACTAAAGCTAAAGAATGGAAAAACCGAGGAAAACTCAAGTAAAATAGGTCGGGACGTGTTGGGGTCCCTCGAGGCGCGTGTCTCGCCTTATTTATAGAAAGGGTGGAAACCCCATTTTCGCCTCTGTCGCGCCGCCGCGATCGGTCCTCGCGATCGCTAGGGCGATCGCTAGGTATGTCTCGCGTTTTTCTCGCCGCTTTCTTGCGCTTGAACTCGCGACCCGCTAGCGGTCGCTAGCCATTACGAATCGGTCGCGAAATCGCCCGATGAATTCTCGACGCCAGTTTCGCCGCGGCACGAGGTCGCGTCGCGCTCTTCGGGCTCGCCGGTTTGCTCATGACCAACCTAGCGACCGCTAGGCTGGTCGCTAGAAACCGGGCGCTTGTTCATTTTGTTCGTGCTTCGCTCCTTGCTTCGATTATCAATATATAAACCTACAAAACGCCAAAGGAACACCCAAGAGCAGATCTTCTAGAAATAGATGAAACATTAAGAATCGATACATAAACGCACATTAAACGAGCTAAACTCATCTTCAAATATCAACTAAATACGTAAAATGCGCGCTTATCAAACCCCAAACTTAAAGCATTGTTTGTCCTCAAACAAAACAGTAATGCATGCATAAACGAAAGATCAACGAGCATAGCAAAGAGGATAACCATTCTAGCCTCCAAACATATCAACGCTCAAAACATTAGTGCACATGACGACGTTAGTCCACTCAACACAAACAATAATTTACGGCAAAACTCATTTATTTCAACCTCACAAAGGCATGTGTGTAAATATATATAGGATACACTCAAACTCATAAAGAAATTAAGGACGGTATACACTCAAAGATCAATGCAATGTAACATCTTACCATAGGCTTCGCTGCTTTCTAACATCTCCACCACACAAATGTGTTCAAATGAGGATCAAAGAGGACTTTTCATAGGTTGTAATGTAGGCACATTGGTTAAGGTGGGATAATATATGGCTAAGTGACTCAAAAGTATTCCAAGCACCCCATTTATACTTTTCGACACATATGGACTTTGTCCATTTTCTCTTTTCCCAACGTGCTAAATCGACGCTTTTATGCCTCGTAAGGTACCTATACTTTGATTAAAGACCCTTTATGCTCAACACTCATAGTGAACTTATCATTTTTTCTTTTCTTTTCTTTTCTTTTCTAGAGCTTATAGGTTTAATTTTCACTAACAAGGTACTATTCTTCACCACGTATGTATTTTTCTAAAATAAACTTTTCTCGCCATAACTACATCAAAATTTCAACCCCTTTGATTCCCATATCCATCCTCACCTCCTATCATCCGGTTAATCGAAAGAAAAGTCTAATAAAGGCTCAAAGAAGGCGACGGCGGTATATATCATCGGGTTAGTGTTTGGGTGAAAATGTGGTTAACAAAGATGGTCTTTATCCTTTCCAAATTGAAACACATATCATAGCCTCGATACGTAAACACGGCAAGTTCTAGAAGATAATCACATGCATGATATCACACAATTAAAAGAAACTGTATCAATATGTTTATACAGTGAAGCTCAAGTCTCACAGGATAAGCAAATGGTGAAAAACAACAAGCCTAAGCCATCTCACGTCATTCATGCGTCATTTTCTAACATATCATGTGCACTATCATTAAATTTCACTCAAATTTTCTATCGTCATTGGCCACATGAATTAACACACTTCACTTAACTCGTTGATCGACAGACACAAAAACGAAAAGAAAAACAGAAAGACGACAAAAACAACACAAACGAAAGAAACGACAAAACACGAAAACAAAAACAAAGAAAACGTTGGGTTACCTCCCAACAAGTGCTTAATTTAACGTCTTTAGCTAGACCATTACTAACCTCGTCAACGGCGCTTTAGTAGCAATAGACATCTTTCTCGACTTGTGGAACCTTCTAAACTTAGCATTTACGGATGACCACCACTAACTATGGAAGTGGCCCCCCCCAAACTTGAATGAAACACTCGGAGTTCCATGCCGAGTCCACTTCTTCCTTCTCGCAGCTTCCTCGAGTGGTTTTGTACCCTCTAAGCGTGAGATGTGTGTGGCAGCAGCAGTCATGATCGAGCAACAATCTTCCGGCTTTCCAACGCCGGGTTGCTTGATGGCGTCAGATATGGAAATTTTGAGCTCCTCATCGCTAACACGAAACGTGAGGTTTCCTTCCCGCACATCAATCAACGCACGACCAGTTGCTAGAAAAGGTCTACCAAGGATTAGTGGTTGTTGTTCAATTCGGAATATCTAAAATAACAAAGTCGGCAGGAAAAACAAAACCCGAATTTACCAAC
The DNA here is from genome assembly GCA_036937905.1 of Salvia rosmarinus. Lineage (NCBI taxonomy): Eukaryota > Viridiplantae > Streptophyta > Magnoliopsida > Lamiales > Lamiaceae > Salvia > Salvia rosmarinus. Next base: position 73,039,876 of record CM072819.1, on the reverse strand, counting down.
ACGCCTTCGACGATACCTTTTGGATATGTGATCGACCGTCAGCCATCATCAATGAAATCTTCGCCGGCTTCATCTTTCCTAGGTGTAGCGGTTGAAAACGCTCAATGGCATCGATTGATGCTCGCCCCAAGTCGCATAACACATTTGAAAATTTCGCCGGCGATCTCGCACTCTAACGTGAAACCGCCGATCCTTCGCTTCAAAGGGAGCTTTTTGCAAGACGGCATCGCATTCTTGGATAGGGAAATTTTCTCAAATTTCCCAAGTTTCTTTTTACTTGCAAGCGTGCTTTTAAGAATTTCATGTATCCGGCATGTTTCGCAACGCTCAAAGAGAGGCAAATTTATCTCAACTTTTCAAATACCTCTTTGAAACGAGCAAATTTCGTCATATTTCGACTTGACAAGTCGGCTCGGAAACGGACCGGAGGAATGTACGCACGAGGATTAGCCTCAGGGGTGCTCTCGCGTCGACCTCGCTCGCACCGGGATGGTCGCGGACTCTTCTTCGCGTGCGAGTATGTTGAGCGCTGATCTCCTTGTTCGCGATTGCAAGCTTGCGGGCGTTAGGTCGCCATGAAGCAACCGCGCCGCATGCTGGATGGCTCGCGGTCGGGCGCGCGGGCGCGCTTCGGTCGCAGCGTCTGTGGACAAAACTCGTGATTGCTCGCGATCGGGCTCATGGTCGCAAGCTCGGTCGCGAAGTTTCGTCGAATGTTTTCTTGCTCTTCTTTCTGTAGGGCTCGGGTAGGCTCGTCCACCTCGTCCGAATGGCGAAGCATCGACTCTTCGGGTTCACCAGACATTACTCGAAATTGGCCCGTCTTTTGTAGTGCATTCACTTGTACGGCAATTTGACCGATTTGAGCTTCCAACATCTTTATGTGTTTCCCATGGCCGTAATGATGACCCAAGTGATTTATCTTCCGCCGGTGTTGCCGATGAACGACTCGATTCGTTGCCAATTGTTGGTTGCTTACAACCAACTCACGATCATGTCTTCTAGACTTGGCTTCCCGGCTTGAATTGAATCAATTCGAGTATTGAAGCCGCTTCAAGGTTGTTGGAAATTCAATGACTCCTCCGATTGATGTGGTCGACGTTCTCGTCTCAATCGACTCTTCAAGAGAGTGAACTCTTCATGAGGTCGCCATATTTGAATCACTTTCAACAAGCAATGCTTTGAACGATGGCGTTCTCTCCGTTGGCCATTGATAGCTGTTGGCGACCATCTCTACAATACGGCTTGCCTCGCCGACGGTCGGTTTAATAAGCAGCCCCACGACGCATCTACCATGCTCCTCATCCGCCATGTCACCCACCGAGAACTGTGTGATTTGTTGCCTCGAGAACCCATGTTGTGGACATCGCCTCAATAGACCTCGAATCTCTCCCATGCCTCGAATAATGATTCGTCGTGGTTCTAGCCAAAATGAGAGATTTCGCAATGATCTTTCAACGCTTTCGCCCGGTGGAAAGTATTTCGAAGAAACTTCTCACAAAGTTTCCAGTGTCGATGCCACCGGTCCAAACTGAACCAATCTTTCACCGTCACAATGAGAAACCGAACACGCGATCCGGATTGTGTCTTGTGGCACCCCATTCTCATTTGATGGTGTCACAAATGTCGAGAAACGTCTCGAGATGCGCATTCGGGTCTTCCGTGACTCCTCCCCAAACCGCGCCTCCTCGACCATACCGATCGGGCCGGTTTGAGCTCGAAATTATTCAGATCACGCAAGGGCCCCAACCGCCTCCTTGAACTGATTCGTGGGATGTCGATACATGTGATTCAGAGGTCTTTCCTCCGAGCAGGACAATGATTCCCATGTTCGCCATCTCGCGTGATTGCAAAGTCACCTAGCATGCGTGTTACTTGCTCGGGAGGAATGCCCTGCTCATGGATTTGCCGCCATTGCAGCTCGTCTCTCTCTCGCCCTCTTCTCCTTTGAGAGCTTTCGATCTCGGATCTAATAATATTTCGTGAGGTCCCCGAGATCATGTACGCATAAACCACCGAGAAAGAGAGAATTTAGCACCGATAAAAATAAATAAAATAATATATATATATAACTTGAATTAATAAATCCAAATCGTCAAATTATTCCTATGTGATCTTAATAATCCCCAAGAACGCGCCAAAATTTGATCGCTAATTTTTCACACGAAAAGTGTAAGTATGGGGTAAGTTAAGCATCGTATCCACGTAGATTGCAATCCAAAACACGTAAGCTAATTCAACGACAATTCATCATTATCCAAGCAACAAATATGGTTTGAGATGTTTTAGGGCTTGAAATTAATCCAAAGCAAAGGTAACCAAACGTAAATATAAAATAAAGCGATAAAATCATAAAGATGATTATAAAGGAAGACTAACCCTAGGATGCACCAATCCTATCCACAACGATGTTTATCCCGCTTATTATTAACCAATTTTAATCCAGATAAGACGGAAGATCACATATATAACCAACAACTTGCCATTACGACAATGCGGCAGATTGATTACTAATTTTCCTATCACGATTACGCCTCTAGAGGAAAATAAGCAACCCAAAAGGATCACTAAGAATATGCTTCCACGATCGTCCTATCTCAATTACGACTCGCGCTTAATCGTATCATGCATTCAAGATCGATTGACAATTAATACAATTACGTAATTAATCGGCAACTAGATATGCATCAAGATTGATTAGAAATCAACACATATAAATAAGCACCATGAATCATGAATCATGCCCGAAGGTAAATAACGATAACAGAACTCACAACATATAGGATCGAATCATGCAAACCCTAGATTAGAATAGAAAACTAGCCAGACATAATAAACGGAATGAAATACGAATTAATCATAAAAACGGAAATTAAATATATAAAACCCGTGGGAAGCGCCGAATGAACAAAGGTTGGTCTTGAATCCAATCCCAAGCGAACGAATGGGAAACAAAGGAAAGCGATCGGACAAAACGCTCCGATCGATAACTAAACGATAAACTAAACTAGAACAACGAAAACAATACTAGAATTAAACTAAACAAAGACTAAAGCTAAAGAATGGAAAATTGAGGAAAACTCAAGTAAAATAGGTCGGGCGACGGTTGGGGTCCCCGAGGCGCGGTGTTCGCCTTATTTATAGAAAAGTGGAAACCTAATTTTCGCCTTCGTCGCCGCCTCGCGAGCGTCCTCTCGCGATCGCTAGGGCGATCGCTAGGTATGTCTCGCTTCGCCGCCGCTTCTTGCGCCGCATTGTAACTCACGACCCGCCAGCGGTCGCTAGCCATTACGAACTGGTCGCGAGAAATCGCCCAATGAATTCTCGACGCCAGCTTCGCCGCGGCACGAGGTCGCGGCCGCGGCTCTTCGGGCTCTCATTGGTTTGCTCATGACAACCTAGCGACCGCTAGGCTGGTCGCTAGAAACGGGCGCTTGTTCATTTTGTTCGTGCTTCGTTCCTTGCTTCGATTATCAATATATAAACCTACAAAACGCCAAAGGAACACCCAAGAGCAGATCTTCTAGAAATAGATGAAACATTAAGAATCGATACATAAACGCACATTAAACGAGCTAAACTCATCTTCAAATATCAACTAAACACGTAAAATGCGCGCTTATCGCAAAGACGTCTGCGATAAGGCGCACGACCATTTCGGTCGTGCGGGCGAACATGGCGCGCAGGACGGGGGCCTCTGCAGGTCTCGGCGATGTCGGCAGTTGGGCGTGCGGACAATGTGATTTTTGCACAGGAGCCTCGGCGCACCTCGGCAGGTTGCTGGGATTCGTCGAAAGCTGCGCGCGAGTTGCGTGCAGGCTTCTCGGCAGACATCGACAACAGTTGGGCGCACAAGTTTATCTGCAGTGTGCGGGGGCTCGGGCAAGGATGGGCGGACGCATGCGACGGGGCACCCATTCTGTGCACAGAACCACGTACATGCTCGGTAGCTCGCCCACCGCCTCTAGGCAGCTCTCGACAGCATCGTGCGGGCGTCACGGCGGGAGTTCTCAGCCAGGCTCGACGCTCGACCTCTCGGCATCTAAGCGTGCATCTTCGCACAGAAGCTCGGTAGCATCATGATAAACGCGCTTTTTACTCATTTATTAATGATATATTAAGATGATTTCAAATCAGTTTAAGTGCGTTTATATAGTTGATTTAATGCTTTTAGCTATTTTTGGAAGATACTGCTCTTGGGGTTCCTCTTTGGTGTTTTGCATGCTTTTCAGGTGATAATCGAGCACAAGGCAAAGAACGAACCAAAGATAAAAATCAACAGAGGCTAGAGGCCACCCTAGCGGCCGCTAGCCCGGCCACGAGTTCGGGCGAAAAACATTTTGAAGTCAAACTATCGATCGCTAGGCCGTCCGCTAGGTAAATCTAGCGACCGTGAGATATTCCAAAAAAGCTTCTGTATAAAGACTAGCGACCGCTAGCCCGGCCGCTAGGCAAATTACGCGACCACGAACTTAGCCGCGAGCTCATCGAAGAAAGCGACTGACTCACAGCTAGCGACCGACCTAGCGACCGCTAGGCTGGCCGCTAGGCGCTGCGGCCTGACGCGAATTAAGGTTTCAGTCCATTGCCTATATATACCCCTGGACGTGCATTGATGCCTTGATAAACGTGCTTTTTACTCGTTTATTGTTGATATTTTAAGATGTATTTAGATCTATTAAGTGCGTTTATATATTGGATTTTAATGCTTTTAACTATTTTTGGAAGATACTGCTCTTGGATTCATCTTTTGGTGTTTTGTAGGCTTATAAGATGATAATCGAAGCATGAAACGAAGCACGAGCAAAAGAAGGACAAGAACAGGGGCAAGCGGCCTCCTTCGTGACCGCTAGCCCAGTCGCGAGCTGAAGAACGCATTCTGCCCAGGAACTAGCGACCGACCTCGCGACCGCGAGGAAGGCCGTTAGGCAAAACGCCCCGACCACGAGCCCTACCCGCGAGAGCCTCTGAAAAACTTCTGCCCGATTTCTCACGGCCAAGGCTAGCGACCGCGAGCTCAGCCGCGAAGCACGTCAAACGGGCACGAATCCAGCCACGAGGTTACCGAAGAAGCGTGCGCCCAGATCCTCGCGATCGATCTAGTGACCGCGAGCTCGGCCGTGATGCGAGGCGGCTGGATCGCGAAAATTAGGGTTTCGTTGCGCCTATATATAGGGCAATGCATTGCCCTCGCGCCCCCAACTCCCTAAGCACGATTTTCCTCCGTTTTTGATAGTTTTTCATATATTTTGACTTTAGCTTTGATTTATATTCATCTAGGCTTTAGTTTTCCATTGTTTTACATTGAGTCTACGCATTGTTATCGCTTTGGAACGATTTCGTCCGAACGATTTCCGTATTTTTCCCGTTTTCCGCTGAGGTTGGGATACGAACCCAACTATTGTTCTTTCGACGGTACATTACGGTTTTAATCAATTTAATTCTTATTTCTATGTTTAATTCATATTTTATTTCGATTATTATGTCAGCTAATTTTCCATTCTAATCCTAGGGTTTGTATGATTTTATCTAAGTGTGGTGATTCTCGCTATTACTATTTACCTTCGGGCATTGATTTGTGATTCTTGGTGCTAAAACTTATTTGTTAATTTCGATCAATCTTGATACATACATATTTGCCGATTAAATACTTATGATTTTAAATGTCGATCGATCTTGAATACTGTCTGAGATAAGCCTCGAGTCGAATGGCGAGATAGGAACATTCGTAGGAAGCATATTCTTTGTGATCTTTTGAGTTGCTAATTTTCACCTTGAGGCGTAATGATGAATAGGGAAATTAATAATCATCGCCACAATTGTCGTGAATCGAAATTGTTGGTTACATATATGATCTTCCATCTTATGCGGATTAAAATTGGTTTATAGGGCGAGGATAAACATCTGTTGTGGGTAGGATTAATACATCCCTATGGTTAATCTTTCAGTCTTATTATCTCTTTGAGTATTTGTTTATTTATCTTTATTTGTTTTAGTTGATCTTGAATTTTAATTTAATATTCGAAGTCCCAAAACCTTTTCCAAAACCAAATCTGTTATTTGGATAATTATGAAGGATTAAAGAGTCAGATTATGTATTTTCGCGTTACAATCCCTGTGGATACGATACTCGACTACCCTATCTACTTGCACATTTTCGTGTTAGAAAAAGTGTCGATCAAATTTTAGCGCCGTTGCCGGGGGATTGTTAAGATTATATAGGAATAACTTGACGATTTGGAATTATTAATTCAAGTTGTAAATTTATTTTATTTTTATTTCTTGCCAGAGCTGATTTCTCCATTTTTCTCTAGGTAGTTTATGATCACAAGGTCCCAAGGACCTGCTGAATTACCTATAGATCCGTAAAAAAACCCGAAGGAAAGGAGGCGAGAAAAAGGCGTGAGAAATGACAATTAATCGAAACAACGGGCGTTCTCCGAGAATCTTGCACGTCTTCTGGCAAAGTTTGCAGAGATGCAGCGCCAGATGACGAACATGGGACTCCTCCCTGCCGTAGAGACGAGACCGTTGAATTACATGTACCGACCACCAACGGAGCAATTCCAAGGAGGTGGATGGGGCCCGAAAGTGAATGCAAATAATTTTGAGTTAAAGCCGGCCCTGATCAGCATGGTTCAAGGAGAGCAGTCCGGATGAGGAGTGACAAAAGATCCGAACTCCCATCTCGAGACATACCTCGACATATGTGACACCATCAAGAAAAATGGGGTGCCACAAGATACGATCGGGATGCGCATGTTCGGATTTTCTCTGTGCAACCAGGCGAAGGATTGGTTCAAGAGCCTGGATCGTACTGAAATCAATAGTTGGGGGAAACTTTGCGAGAGGTTTCTTTCGAAATATTTTCCACCGGCTAAAGCGCAGAAGATAATAGCCGAGATCTCCCATTTCTGCCAATGAGGAGATGAATCATTATTCGAGGCATGGGAGAGATTCAGAGGCTTATTGAGAAAGTGCCCTCAACATGGATTCTCCAAAGAGCAGCAGATCACGCAATTCTACAGTGGGCTGACGCTTCACACGAGGAGCATAGTAGATGCGTCGGCAAGGGGATGCCTGTTGAACCGACGAGTGGAGGAGGCCAGTAGAATCATAGAAGAGATGGCTGCCAACAACTATCAATGGCTGATGGAGAGAACGCCTGTGGTTAAAGCAGCTGCTGTAGAGAGTGACTCGAGATACAATGATCTCATGGAGAAGTTTACTCTTTTGAAATGCCAGTTCGAGACGGAGGACGTTAATTTTATAAATCAGAGGAACCGTCCTAGAGAAAATCCGACGTACCATCCTAACAATAGGAATCATCCTAACTTGTCGTATACTAGCCCCAACAACTTCCAACAACCTCCAGCAGGTTTTGCAGTGCGAGAATGGGATGATTCAGAGCCGGGCAGCGAGCTTAGAGGAGATGATGCAACAGTTGGTTGTGAGCAACCAACAATTGTGACTCAAGCATGACGCCTTCATCAAGAGTAGCGGTGGGAGGATAACTCATCAGAGTCCTTTGTGACGGCTATGGGAAACACATGAAGATGATGAAAAACAAAATCGGTCAAATAGCCGACAACCGCTGCAAGCAACAAAAGTCGGGCCAATTTCCTAGCACTACGGAGATAAACCTGAAGAATCAGTGTTTTGCCATCCAGTTGAGGAGTGGGAAAGAGTGCCAGAACCATCCCGAGCGAGAAAAAGACGAACGCGAGCTGAACGAGGAGCTCGCCATCAAGCTCGCGACCGCGGGGAAAGAGACAGAGCATTTTCTCGAGAAGCTCGCGACCAACCTAGCGACCTGTAATACCCCGATTTATTAAAAGCCCAATTACGATAATAAAAATCGTAAATTAGGGTTTCATCTCGATAATCGAATTAATAAAATATCGAATAATGATATCGATTATTTTGGAATAATAAATTCCTATGTCTTATTCACAAATAAATGTGAATCGAGAAATACGATTATATAACGTATTTCAACAGTATTATTTCAACGTCGATTGCGTATCGATAATTGAAATTTCGTAATCTTTTCTAAGTGTTTAAGCTTAGAATTAAATTCCATTATTATTAGAATAATTTAATAAAGTGATTACAGCTATATTACGACCATTTTGAGATGAGTCGATATTTAACGTTTTGAGACGTTTCAAACGTTAACGTTTAGAGATGACTTGAGAATCAAGTCTAACGATCAAGGAATTATGATATTTAAATTCCTATGATTATTTTATATAATTGGAATATTATTTAGCATTGAAATAATGCTAGAAAATTTTGGAATAATATTTTGATTATTTAAGATTCTCGAAAACCTAAATCGAAATTAGGGTTTTCTACCTATGATTTGATTCAATAATTTTTCTATGATATAAATTATCATCTAAGACATATATTATGATATATATCTATAATTAGCATGAAAATCAAAACTTAGCACTTAAGATTGAAAAGTGTCGTGACTTATGTATAGAAAAGAAGTGATTTACGTGAGTTTCATACTAGGTTCACTATGTTATGTGATTAAATGTACCAAGTGGTATATTGTACACTCTTAACAAGGAAAATAAATGATGAATCAAGTGTTGTGTGTGTTGGCAAAATAGCCGTGTAACTTGGCTAAGAAAATTTAAAGAGTTGTTTCTTTTATTTGATTAAGTAAAGAACATTTACTTAAGGTTTAGTGATGATGTATTGGCATGACATTGTTGACTATTAAGTGATGAGTCACAAAATTAGAAGGCTTGCAAGTGTAAGATGTATAAAACAAAAGAAATAAATTCATCATCCTTTGTATCATAAAGAACCGAATGACTCTTACATCACAAAAGCAAGGAATCATTTGAATTGTTCAAAATTGTGTAAAAGCAATTATATTGTGTAAGAGATATTTTGCTTTAGTGATGTATACAATTAGTGAGTCATAAAACTTTTTAATTGTCTTGTATTGTGGGTGAGTGAGAAAGAGAACAGAGAGAGAGACGTGAGTGTTGTAATAAAAAAAATATATAATAAAATAGTTAAGTCTTTAATTCATTTTACTTGTACTTAAATTGTGGCAAAACCAAGTCATTTAGTCTCCCAAACAAGAGAATACCGAGAGCAAAAGGATAGAAGAACCTTGAGTGTTCTTATTTTAAATCACCCAATCCTTGCTATTAAACCCTTGTGCACTAAATCGACACGGTAAAAGGTTAGGATTTGAGCGAGCTTTAATTATCGTTAAGATTTTCAATTTCCAACCATTCGATTTTAAATTATATGCTTATGTTCTTAAGGAGAAAAATATAATACATTATGTTAACATGTTTGTTGTTCTTTAAATATGCTTAGTATGTAATTATAAGCATATGTATTGTATTAAATCAAAGGCCTAAGCATGTTATGATTTTTCTATGGTGATCGAAAATTTGGTGTTCAAGGTGTTGATGGATTTATGTTATATAATAGCAAAGGATCTCATGGGGATTATTTGCAAATTTTAGGAATTGTTTGTAATTATTTTCTAATTACCGAAAATTACTAAAATTTTAAGATTGATGTACAAATTATATTTAGGTGATATTATAGCTTTTAATGTTCTAAAGCCTTGATTATATACCATGTGAATTTGCTAAATTTTTTTGGAAAATATGTGTATATATATTGAGGATGGCCGAGAGCCATAAGGATTAGTTACATGATATTGAAGTTGGTATTGTTGAATTTTATAATGAATTAGTGATGTAAAATAATGTTTAGGCATTGTATGATTTAATTATAATTTTAGAAAAATAATTGGTATAATAAAGTATGAAAACCGTGAGCTATAGTAATGGAATAATGATGTCCAATTTTCCTATAGCTAGTATAAATACATATTAGTGATACTATGATAATATAATACACTATATGAATTTAGAAGAATTTTTGGAACAAAGTTTGAGAAATTTACCATATAGCCGTGAGCTATATTGTGGAAATAAGGAATTTTAATTCCTTTTTAATTAAGAATAATAAATTATTATATGTCTAAAAATTATATTAGACATAATTGAATTTTTGAGGATTATTAAACATAGTATATTATGTTTACGATGAAACGTTATATTAAATTGTAATACCCCGCAGAATTAAATGCATAATTACGGTATTTGAAAACCGTAAATCAAAGCTTTCGCTGAGATATTCAATCAGAATGATATCGAATAATGACTTCGATTAATTACGAAGGAATGAAATCCTATTTTATATTCACTGACAATTGTGAATTAAGGAATAAAAGTATTTGAAGTATATCGGCAGTATTATTTTAACGTCGATCGCGTATCGATAGTTAAAATTCATGATATTTTCTAAGCAATTAAGCTTAGAATTAAATTCCATTATTAATGGAATAATGTAATAAAGTGATGACGACCATTTCGAGATGAGTCGATAATGAGCGTTTATAGCGTTTTCAAGCGTTAACGTTTTGAGATGAAGCAGCGTTTTAATCAATCAAGAAATTATAGGAATTAATTTCCTATGATTAGTATATGTAATTACAGTATTATTTAGCATTAAATCAATGCTAGATCATCAAGATTCGATAGTTACCAATTTTTCAAACGCGTTCGAAAACCCTAATTTTCGAACTCGATTTTTATCGCATAAAATGATGCCATTAATTTATCCTATGATATTATTTATCATCTAAACCATATGTTATGATATATATGTCTATTAATGGCATGGAAAATAAAAATTTGACCTATTACAAGTGTGAGAGCCGAGAGCTCCTAAGTGCTATAACAAAGTGTGTTGTTAATCTTTCCACTATTACATGTATCTATTAAGTGGCAATGTGATTAATTATATATCATAATTAAACAATTAAATACTGAAATTTATACATATATATGTATAAAAATCGTGCATGTGTGTGTGTGTAGAGAGGGAGTGTAAGAGTGTTGTGCATGTGTGTGACAAGTGTAGATGCATGGGAGTGTATTAACAAATGTCACCCATGCCTACCACCCAACACCCCATACCTCTCCAACACCACCACACACACCCCACACCTCAATCAGCTGTCCCCTCTCCTCTCCTTCCTCCAAGAACAGCCCCATTTCCACCATGAAGAAAGAACTCAAGCTCCTAGCTCTTGTGATACCAATTGATGCACCTCTAAGCCATGAGCTCCATCGCCTCTCCATCTCTCTCGTCTTCTTCCAATTTCGTGGCTGAGGTAACTACATCCTATGATTCTTGGACATGGCTAGATCATACATGCATGTGTATAGGTGGGTAATTCAATAGTATCGAACACATATATGTGATTGCATGTCGAACTATAATCTTGTCTGCAAAACTGGAAGTTATCTCACGAAATCAGTAACTTCATAAATTTATTTGACTAAGTTACTGTGGTCCGATGATTGTGAAATTTTAATATGTTGAATTTATATGTGTCTAGTATGCCTCTGTAAAAATTCAAGTGAATCCAACTTGATTTACTATTTTAATTATATTTTTCAAAATACTGCACAAATCTGGGAAATTGCCGTGTTCATCACCCACGGTCCGTGGCCTTCGTTTTGAGTTTGGCTAATGATAAAACTCTAAAATTTGTCATGAACATAATTTAGCATGTCTAGAAGACTCATGTAAATTTTCAGAATTTTCTAAAAATTTTTACTATTTATTCCAGATTTTACAAGTTAACTGCAGAACACTGTCACGGGAGTGATAGCTTGTGGTAAAATATTTTTAGCTCCCAATCTATTGTGAATCATTGAGTGAGGCTTTTTCTGGATTAAACTAGACTTAAGTGGATTTTCAATATAATTGGTTTCATTCCAAGATTCCTTATAATGAACTCACGGTGAATTTTTGAAGTTGATACATTACAGTAAGTTGTTTTGGACAAACTGCCTTAGTGAATTTTTCATATAATAGGCTGTTCGAGTATGACTTTTACGTGAGATGTTCAAGCCATTTGTAGTCCGATTTGGACTTGGGTTTCTTCATAAGAAATGTTCCCCACCATGTCTAGTTATGATCTGGAAAGTTTGATCCCAAACCAAGTTTTATAGGTATACCTTTCATCGACCCAAAGTCACCAACTGGAAACTGTCCATTTCCATCTAGTCAACTTCGAGCTTATGTATTTCTCGATGTGTCAGATATTTTCCAGTATGGTCTTCATGACATATGTAGTACTTGTTACAAGGTTTCTAAATTGGTAGCCTGCAGCCATTTTGGAATTGTGAGTCAAAAGTTACGAGCCTCGCAAAACCCCTCGTCGTTAAGCTAAAACTGAAAATTCTGAAAAATTTTCTAAGTATAGAAGTCAGTTTGAGTTGCCCACTTTGAGACCCTATATCTCCCGAACCACGACTCTTTTGGATTTAATTCCTTCTTAGAACTTGTAGTACATGTTTAGAGGTTTCCAGAATGTATCTTTGTGCGACCATACGTATTCTGAATCGAGAGTTATGGATCGTCAAAGTACGTCACTTGGGTTATTTCAAGCTGTTTTTGCTGAAATTAAACACTTGAAATTTGACTAAGTGTTGGAAACCCTATGTGAAGTATGCCTTATGTGACTAACATGCTATTAATCGATGCATTCATTATGTTATGTCGCAAGGTACGATAGAGCATTATAAGATGTACGAATTATGATAAAACATCATGATACGATATTTTCACGAAAGCATACCTTAACGTGAAATATTTGACTAGGTCTTACCACATGGTCAATTGAGTGTATATCATACCATGATATACACTAAAATAGAAATATGGGTTCTAAGACCCAATGGATTTTCCACTCCAAAACCTCAAGGCCGAGAATAGATAGGCTAAAGCTAGGACTTACAGTCAAGAAATGGGATTAAGGCGATCGATGATCCGGTGGGCTTTACTCTACTCAAAAATAAAATGCTTTTGAAATATTTATTTACGATGCTTATTTCAACTGTTGATAAAATGTTTTACGATTACACCGCCAAAATGTTTATGTTTTGTGTATGTATCCTATCCATGAGATGTTATGAGATGTTATGAAATGTTATGAATGTTGTTGGGTCGCCCCAACTTATGAATGAAAATCGATATCGGATCCTATGGGAAGGACAATACACAGCTAGGATTAACGTGTACACCTAAGGTGATTTGTGTCTTTGTAAGGACAATTCACGGCGGTCGCGGCGTCGTAGAGGAGGCCTCCTTCACGACGTTCGACTATGATGTTATGATGAATGATGATAAGGGATATGGATCATACACACCCGAGAAAATGCCCGGCGGCGATGATTTTCTGAACCGATGAAAATATTTTAGTAAGCACAAGGCATTTTCAACTAAAACCCTTGTGTCTTACCATGATGTTGGCGATGTAATTCAAAGAAAATAAAATGTTTTGGCATGAGTCCACCGAGTGCATTCTTGTACTCACCGCATGTTTGTTTTAAATGTGCGGGTTGAGCGGATGATGGATGGGCGGTGTTGAGCAATAGGAATGTTGTATTTGAATTGTTTTATACCTTGATTGTACATCGTCATATGTACATATCACATGTCTTCATTGCAAGAACCCTAAATTATGTAATATAGTCCAAGAATATAAATGACATATGTATTACGTTTATTGTTAAAAAGAGTCTCCTTGTATTTTTATCCCTGTTTAGAGTTATAGTCCCTGTTAATCCGTACATAGGATTGAGGGGCTGTGACAGAGTGGTATCAAAGCGGTTCGCTCTTGAACCCAAAATCTCCTTTAAGATTAAGTCTAGATTAAGTCATTAGACTTTTAGAGATCAGCTGACAATGCTCAACACTCCATCACATCAAGCTCAACCGAAATAAGGTAAATGACTCTTTTCCAAAGTTTTGAAAATTAGGTTTTGGCGGATGAATATTTATGAAATTATTTTTCTCGAGTTGAAAACGAAAAGTTTGAAAGTGAAACAAAATTTTATCAAGCGAAATGAAAGCTATGAGAAAGGTTGAGAATGAATGTTATGACAAATGATTTGTTAAGAAAGTTATGAAAAGAAGGAAGATATAAAAAGATGATGACAATGATATGAGAAAGTTTTGGCACGATATGCCAAAGATGAAATGTTTGAATTCCTGGAATTTAATAAGGGTTCATTATTATGAACAAAGTTATGATTTTTCACGTTTTAAAATGATTGAGATTGGACATTGAATTGTCAAATATGTTATGTTGAATTCTTTAAATTCAACGAAATACGTGCGTATAAATGAGCTACGTAGGAATATTCGAAGTTTTACTTCAATCTCAAAGTTGATTATGATGATGAGCATGCTAGTTCAACAGAACGTAGACCTTATAAGACGCATGATCCCTTTCTACGAAAGAACATAGAAGTAAGAATTTCCTTCAATTACAAGAACAAGATTAGTGATGGATTTGAGAACTTCATTCCATCTTGAGTGAAGAAAAGTGAAAGATTTATACGAAATTGTTCGACCTCGACATGTACGACCTCGGCTTCGACATCGGCATGTGCGACTGTCGACTTCGAAATCGGCATTTATAACACCGCCTTTGACATATCGACTGGGGTAGTTTGTCTGACCTCGGTGTCGGCAATATTCTGTACTACCTCGGCATCGGTAATGGCATGCACGAACTTGGTGTCGGCATCGTTTATGACCTCGGCGCGAACGCGTGTAAATTTCCCTGCACTGCGCAGTGATTCTGTTTTGACTCGTTCTCGATCGTGTGAACTCCAATTTACGTATGGTTTTCGCCTACGTGCTCCTAATGAACTGTACTTCATTTCTTATGAAGGACCAAATTCCTGATTCCTACTCCAGAATTCACGAGAATCAGTTGAAGTTAGATCTATGATCGTATAGAGTAAGAATGTTATAGTATGATCTGGACCTTAGAATTTTATAAAGAAAGTAAGATTTCTAGTAACACAAGTAGAACCTTGACATACATGAGAATTTTGTTGATGACCTATTACGGGTATATAAGCTTTCAAATTATATCCATTACCCAATTTACGTCATTGAATTTAACTCATGACCTAGTTCAATTGAGAAATCATTCGAGTTTCTCACTTCTTCGAAGAAAACTTCCAACTCAAAATTTACAAAGTGTCCTTTTGAACCCAAAGCCTTGTGTGTGAGAATATGATTGTGGGTGCGCCAGCCCATATGAACAAAGAAATCTCGAGTCGTCATTCGGTCTTGGACCTAGAGCCCCATTTATTGATCCGAGGAACATATCGATTCAATCATTGAAAAGATGTTATCTTGATGGATGAGACAGTACCTTTTGTAGGTAATCGTGATAATTTCTCCTTGATTCTTGAAACCATCAAGTATGAAGAATGTTGACTTACCTTGTCACCTAAGTACGAATTAGTAAAGCGATAAATGTCGGGCATGAAATAGGTTGACTTATCTCAGTCACCTAAAAGTTTCAGATCAGTAAAGTGATAGACATCAAGAAATTATGATGTAAAGAAAATCTCGATGAGACGAGAAATTCTTCCTATGGCACACTGATGTGATGACCCTTGATGGGCTTTACCAAGATTGATGACAGTGAAGTTATGCCTTCATATGACTGTTATGATAACGAAGTTAAGAATAAGATACTCTTTAGCATTAAATGCAAAGAGTAAAAGTAAAGAAAAGTATATGATATCTATGGGATATGAATTTCCCTTATTATGTCATGACGAGAGCGATTACAACTTATCTTTAAGATAGTTGGATGTCCTTGAAACCTCGTTAGTAGGTTGGACATGTTTTAAAAAAAGAATGAAGATGCATGAAAGATATTCTTTCAAAGAATATATATATATATATATATATATATATATATATATATATAGGAGGAAATGATAGCGTCTCGGATAATAAATCTTTCGCCTTATACCTCAATCAATGAGATTATGCTTGAGCATAATCGATTAAATAATTGAAACTTGGTTGGACGAATGATAATAAGATTTAAAGATCATAATCATTGAGATGTGTGAATAGCTAGGATATCCCTAGTATGTGAACTAAGTATGGAGGAAATAACTCAAGTCGAGACATGGTAATGAGATGCTTAGAATTTAAGTTATGGATGCAGAATGTACTACCCTACCAAGCCATATGACAATGATAACGGTTCTAGTCACGAAAGTGGGGCGAAGTATAACGAAAGTAAGATTTCTTTCAAATACCATGCTCATGAAAAGCAGACAAAAGTCAAAAATAGCGGAAGAAATTACGAGCTATACAATTAGATAGTTCACGATATGACATAAGTTTGAAATGTTATGACTTGATAAGTAAGGTAATTCCTTGGAAGTAAAAAGCGGATTAAGAAATAGATTCATTATTTTGAAATGAATCTTAATACCCTAAGTTATAATGACACAAAGCGCTTGTCTTGTGTAACTTAATAGTTAACAAGCAAGATAGTTTCTATAGATCTTGCAAAGGAAATACATCAAGAGAACACGGAAAAGATTCACATGGAAGGATCTTAAGGTGGACCTAATTGTAAATCTTACCCCATATTTTGTGACGATCAATAAAGTGAGGTAGTAAGTATCTCGACATGGAAATGAAGAAATCATTGAATGTCGAGAAAATGGTAAAGATATTTGACGTCAAGGTAAAAGTATAATACATCCCGATGGACAAAGGATTTTATCTTATGCGAAATTGCATGATGAATCAATAAAAGATTAAGAAGAAATGACTATATCCAAAAGGGATATTACAAACGATGGCGCTAAAGGCCAGTACAAGGATTTCTCTAGAGAGGAGTTTAAAGTAAGGATATATGAGAAATATATTCCTAAGATCGATAAAGTGAAAAGGGAATTAAATCATTCATCTTGGATTAGAAATGAATGATAGTGATAGAGACATGACGATCTCTACGATAAGATTTCATTATTGAAATATATCCATATCAAAGGATAGGTTGATGTAAACCTAACCATGAATGCTATTAGTAAAAGCATAACGATACTAATACCGAGAAGTATAGGGTGAATGAGGCGAGAAGACCATAGCGAGGAACATAATGTCCCAATGGAAAGGACGATGACATATGAAATAGACATTTACTTGAATAAGCGGAACACCGTAGACCAAAGCCTATACCTTGCATCGAAAGCAGAACAAACAGAACCAAAAGGCGAGAATATGTATGAGGAAAATTTCTCGGAATAGCCATAAGATTTTGTTCAATTTAGGTGCTTGCTTTTGACATCGCACAAGTATGCGTAGAAGCGATAGAACCCAACTCGAGGGTAGCGAATCAAGAAATGAAAATCCCTTACCTATACGAGAATTTTGACCATCGCAAATGTTGCTCAAGCTCGAATTGAACCTAGAATCGCCTAAAGTGCTATCCAATGATTTGGATCATTATATCTATGTGGAACATAGATATAATTTTAGAGAAAGAAGTTTGAAATGGTTGTCATTCATGTGATTAGTGATAGGGGCCTAGCCTTTTCGTTAGAGGTTTTACGACAGAATATCGGTATCCTTTGTTCGCTTATGCGAATATCTTTAAGGCAACATCTGTTGAAAATGTAAAACGTAAAATGAGTATTAAGATGAGTGTCATGAGTCGTGTCATAAGTATTCTACAGGTTATACACGTCTTAAGGTGTATAATTCATTAAGAGATCCTTCTTATTTAAAAAAAATTCCTCCATTGCTTAATTTAAGTCGGACTCATCTAGAACTATATGGTTCTGAGATGGCGATAAAAGGGTCGATGAGTAAAAGAAAAAGAAAAGAAGGAGTTAACCCCAAGGCCTACAAGATTATAACTCACACGAGCGTACCGGCTCTTTTATTATGAACTAGGCATGGATTTAGGACAGTTTTTGGAGAAGTTCCTACATCTTTGGAAGGATGCTCGTAATTATAGAGTGACAAATGAGGATGGTATCCAACGACTTATAAGTCATTTACCAACAGATCGGCAGAATTTTGCAAAAGGAATATCAATAGAATATTTTCTCCATGAGAAAAGTTCCAAAGTCTGGGTAGACTTACCAGGATTTGTCAATATACCCAAGTATACATATAATGCGTATGGAACGACACCTACGAGTACTTGTCACGGACCTCGGCAAGTTACACCACACAAGTATAAAGGAATGGTTGTACCACGATGTTCGACGCCGCCCCACGCCCCGTGCCATCAATGGTACGAGAAAAGAGGCGAGAAGGCAAAAGGACAAAATCTTATCGTCCTCGCGGATTAAGAGAATTACCGCTACCAACTCAACCATACTTTCGATAAAGGTAACACCAATTTCGGTATTGAAGAAGAAGCGGGAGTAGTTGGACCCCGGCTCTCGAAGAGAGCGATCATCAAGTATGAAAACAAAAGCGTGCTTGGAGAAAGGCAAGTTTCGAGGAGATGCGACTCGACAAAGGTCACTCAAAGACATAGAATCTTAGGATCATATAAGACTTATATGTAGATAATGGTTTATGATGAAAATGATGTGATTATAATAGGTAAAATAAGCGTAGTTTGGAAGAGTTTATGAATATGGTGAAGAAGTGTCAAAGTTTTGAGTGTAAAAAGAGCTAGCGCCTTATAATCGGTCATTTCGGTGAGACCGACCCTCGTAAGTAATGTATGAAAAGTCCTCACTGAGGCATTATGATGTAATATTATATGGTCTTGAAGAATGGTATCCGAAATACGGAAATGAATTGTTCCAAATAAGATATGGTTACTATGAGATAATAGTTACGCCATTCGGACTAACCAATGCACCACCACATTCATGAACCTCAAAATCGAGTGTTTCACACATACCTAGATAATTTTATCTCAATCCTCATGGATGATGTTCTTATCTATTCAAAGGACGAGAAAGAACATAAAGAAAATCAAAGGTCGTCTTACGACTTTTAAGAGCAGGCGAATTTTGCAAATCTGATTTTGTAAATTTCAGCTTAAAAGAGAAATATTCTTCAGGCACATAGTGTCCTTAGAAGAAAACAATGTAGATCTGACAAAGGACAAAACAATTAAAGATGAAAGACGTCAATGACCTAAAATAAGATCAGGAATTTTATAGATTGATTAACTACTATTAGAGATCCATTGAGACTCTCTAAAGTAGCAAGGCCAATAACATAGCAACCCCAAAAAGGAATCAAATTTACATGGATTAATAAGTAAGGCTATGTATTAATATGAGATAAATAATAACTTATGCGTCACAATGACTTAGGCCACATGAGCAATTTCCCAACTCATGACTTGAAATAGTGTGAGAATCGATTTAAGAAAAGGATCGTCGAGAGACAAAGGATGGAGGAAAAGTTAGAAAAGATCCGAGAAAGGGTAAGAATTTGGAGGATTTAAGAACTTCAGGGAGGCGTCGACAACGCCTTATTATGCGAAGGAAGAATATGCGTTCAGACGACGCAAAACTTCAAAATGAAATAATGAGTGAGGCTCACGATACACCCTACACCGCTTCCCGAGATAGTACTAAGATGTACCAAGACACGAAAGAAAAGTTTTGGTGGGAAGGCATGAAGCGAGACATAGCTTCTTTCATAGAACAACTTGTCTTGTTTGCCGCCAGATGAAAGCGTTACACCAACGTCCATACGGAAAGTTCTGACCGTTGGAAATACCCGAGTGGAAATGGGATGAAATAACGATGGACTTCGTTACGAACTTACCCAAATCAAAAAGAGGGAACACCGCCATATGGGTAATTGTTGATAGACTCACCAAGAGTGCTCACTTCCTACCAATTCAAAGTACTTATGGATCTGACAAGTTAGCCCGGTGTATGTAAAGGAGATTATCGACTTCACGAGTGCCAAAATCTATTACCTCGATAGTGTGATGAGTATAAATACCAAAGTCTTGGAAATTTCACTCCTATATCAATAAATTAAGAAACCTTCACAATTTACAAAAGTTTGAATTTATTCTTCGAGCAAAGAAACTTGGATACAGGATAGGAAAGATGGCACGAATCAGTAAAAGATTATAAATGTGATAAATAATCACCTAAGGAAGGTTAATGTAGAATCTAATGCCTAAATTATAAAATTAGGTCTAAATTATGGTATGTCCTTATAGAAAAGGAAAACTCATTGGAAAGATTAAGAAAGCGAGAACGAGTAATAGTCGGGCGATCGGGGACGAATGTAAGTAGTATTCCACAACCAAGGTGAAATATGACTAAAAAAGAGAATGAAGATGGGAATAGAATACGAATTAAGATAAGGAATGAAGAGCTGAAGGATTCTAAGGAGCGCTGAACAGTGTTATATTGTCTAAGGAAGAGATATACATATATTTCCAAGCAATAATAAGCTTAGAAATGAAATCGTGAATAAAGTGCATGATCCTACTCATACCGCCCAACCAGGCATTATTAAGATGTATTATGATTTATGAGAAAAGTTAGATAGCAAGGAATGAAATGAGATATAACCATATTGACGAGCAATGAAATGAGATATAACCAATAAGTAAAGGCATTGTATCAAAGGCCTTATAAGAGAGTATAATCTCTAGAACTACATGAATGAAAATAGAATGATATAGAAATAGATCTTATGACAAATTTTACCAAAGTCATAAAGAAGTCGCACTACTATATGGCTAGTAGTGGATTGACTCGCCAATTATGTTTTGTCTCTGTCTATTCAGATGACTCATAGATCCGATAAGTTAACTCAGTTATACATAAAGGAAATCGTATATTTACAAGGAGTAACAAAACCTATCACTCCAGATAGAGACTTCAAGAGTACCCCTAGATTTTGAACTAACTCAAAAAAGGAGTTAGATACGAGGTTAAGCCTTAACATAGATGTCCACTCACAGACAGATAGACAATCAGAAAGGACAGTATGAACGTTTAAGGATACGATAGAACATAAGTGTTAAACCAAGATGCAAGTGAGAACGTATTGTACCACTTGGTAAGTTTACATACGACCATAGCTACCAAATAACGATCAATGTAGCCTTATGAGGCGTATTGCGAAAAGAAGTATTGACCACCACTTTATTGTAACAAAGTAGGTGAGCAAAGGTATAAAGTCCTGACGTTGTAAATGAAACGATTAAGATATCTGCCAACGAGGCAAAGAATAAGAAAAGCTCAGGACCAGACAAAAGTCTTTATTTGTACGCGTAAACCGAAGCGCATTCTTGAATGCGGAATTAAAGTTTCTTAAGATTTCTCCATCTAGAGGAATTATAAGTTTAGATACAAGAATGTTGATATCACGTTTTATAGGACCTTACGAGCTCCTAGCAATGATAGCCTAGTAGCTTTATAGGCGATACTTCCACCACATTTGGGAGGAAGTGCGAAATGTTTTCACGTGTCGCGAGTTAAAGAAATACGAAAATAACCCAATTCACGTAAACCAACATGATGGCGTGACCTTTGACTCGGATGAGTTATGATGAAAATCTCGACTAATTTGATCGTGCGATGCAACGATTAAAGAAACAAGTTTGGGTCTTTTAATGAAAATCGATGAAGGAACCATGGACAAAAGAAAAGCACATAGAAAGTTATGATGTTATGATGTTAAGATACCCATACTTTATGAGGTATGCAAATTTGGGATGAAATTTCTTTTAAGGGGTAGGATGTAATACCCGCGAATTAATGCCTAATTACGGTATTTAAAACCGTAAATCAAAGCTTTCGCTGAGATATTCAATCAGAATGATATCGAATAATGACTTCGATTAATTACGAAGGAATGAAATCCTATTTTATATTCACTGACAATTGTGAATTAAGGAATAAAAGTATTTGAAGTATATCGGCAGTATTATTTTAACGTCGATCGCGTATCGATAGTTAAAATTCATGATATTTTCTAAGCAATTAAGCTTAGAATTAAATTCCATTATTAATGGAATAATGTAATAAAGTGATGACGACCATTTCGAGATGAGTCGATAATGAGCGTTCATAGCGTTTTCAAGCGTTAACGTTTTGAGATGAAACGAAAAGCGTTTTAATCAATCAAGAAATTATAGGAATTAATTTCCTATGATTAGTATATGTAATTACAGTATTATTTAGCATTAAATCAATGCTAGATCATCAAGATTCGATAGTTACCAATTTTTCAAACGTTCGAAAACCTAATTTTCGAACTCGATTTTATCGCATAAAATGATGCCATTAATTTATCCTATGATATTATTTATCATCTAAACCATATGTTATGATATATATGTCTATTAATGGCATGGAAAATAAAAATTTGACCTATTACAAGTGTGAGCCGAGAGCTCCTAAGTGCTATAACAAAGTGTGTTGTTAATCTTCCCACTATTACATGTATCTATTAAGTGGCAATGTGATTAATTATATATCATAATTAAACAATTAAATACTGAAATTTATACATATATATGTATAAAAATCGTGCATGTGTGTGTGTGTAGAGAGGAGTGTAAGAGTGTTGTGCATGTGTGTGACAAGTGTAGATGCATGGGGTGTATTAACAAATGTCACCCATGCCTACCACCCAACACCCCATACCTCTCAACACCACCCCACACACACCCCACACCTCAATCAGCCGTCCCTCTCCTCTCCTTCCTCCAAGAACAGCCCCATTTCCACCATGAAGAAAGAACTCAAGCTCCTAGCTCTTGTGATACCAATTGATGCACCTCTAAGCCATGAGCTCCATCGCCTCTCCATCTCTCGTCTTCTTCCAATTTCGTGGCTGAGGTAACTACATCCTATGATTCTTGGACATGGCTAGATCATACATGCATGTGTATAGGTGGGTAATTCAATAGTATCGAACACATATATGTGATTGCATGTCGAACTATAATCTTTTCTGCAAAACTAGAAGTTATCTCACGAAATCAGTAACTTCATAAATTTATTTGACTAAGTTACTGTGGTCCGATGATTGTGAAATTTTAATATGTTTAATTTATATGTGTCTAGTATGCCTCTGTAAAAATTAAAGTGAATCCAACTTGATTTACTATTTTAATTATATTTTTCAAAAATACTGCACAAATCTGGGAAATTGCCGTGTTCATCACCCACGGTCCGTGGCCTTCGTTTTGAGTTTGGCTAATGATAAAACTCTAAAATTTGTCATGAACATAATTTAGCATGTCTAGAAGACTCATGTAAATTTTCCGAATTTTCTAAAAATATTTACTATTTATTCCAGATTTTACAAGTTAACTGCAGAACACTGTCACGGGAGTGATAGCTTGTGGTAAAATATTTTTAGCTCCCAATCTATTGTGAATCATTGAGTGAGGCTTTTTCTGGATTAAACTAGACTTAAGTGGCTTTTCAATATGATTGGTTTCATTCCAAGATTCCTTATAATGAACTCACGGTGAATTTTTGAAGTTGATACATTACAGTAAGTTGTTTTGGACAAACTGCCTTAGTGAATTTTTCATATAATAGGCTGTTCGAGTATGACTTTTACGTGAGATGTTCAAGCCATTTGTAGTCCGATTTGGACTTGGGTTTCTTCATAAGAAATGTTCCCCACCATGTCTAGTTATGATCTGGAAAGTTTTATCCCAAACCAAGTTTTATAGGTATACCTTTCATCGACCCAAAGTCACCAACTGGAAACTGTCCATTTCCATCTAGTCAACTTCGAGCTTATGTATTTCTCGATGTGTCAGATATTTTCCAGTATGGTCTTCATGACATATGTAGTACTTGTTACAAGGTTTCTAAATTGGTAGCCTGCAGCCATTTTGGCATTGTGAGTCAAAGTTACGAGCCTCATAAAACCCTCGTCGTTAAGCTAAAACTGAAAATTCTGAAAAATTTCTAAGTATAGAAGTCAGTTTGAGTTGCCCACTTTGAGACCCTATATCTCCCGAACCACGACTCTTTTGGATTTAATTCCTTCTTAGAACTTGTAGTACATGTTTAGAGGTTTCCAGAATGTATCTTTGTGCGACCATACGTATTCTGAATCGAGAGTTATGGATCGTCAAAGCACGTCACTTGGGTTATTTCAAGCTGTTTTGCTGAAATTAAACACTTGAAATTTGACTAAGTGTTGGAAACCCTATGTGAAGTATGCCTTATGTGACTAACATGCTATTAATCGATGCATTCATTATGTTATGTCGCAAGGTACGATAGAGCATTATAAGATGTACGAATTATGATAAAACATCATGATACGATATTTTCACGAAAGCATACCTTAACGTGAAATATTTGACTAGAGTCTACCACGTGGTCAATTGAGTGTATATCATACCATGATATACACTAAAATAGAAATATGGGTTCTAAGACCCAATGGATTTTTCGACTCCAAAACCTCAAGGCCGAGAATAGATAGGCTAAAGCTAGGACTTACAGTCAAGAAATGGGATTAAAGCGATCTACTGGTCCGGTGGGCTTTACTCTACTAAAAATAAAATGCTTACGAAATATTTATTTACGATGCTTATTTCAACTGTTGATAAAATGTTTACACGATTACCGCCAAAATGTTTATGTTTTGTGTATGTATCCTATCCATGAGATGTTATGAGATGTTATGAAATGTTATGAATGTTGTTGGGTCGCTCCCAACTTATGAATGAAAATCGATATCGGATCTATCTGGGAAGGACAATACAGCTAGGATTAACGTGTACACCTAAGGTGATTTGTGTCTTTGTAAGGACAATTCACGGCCGGTCGCGGCGTCGTAGAGGAGGCCTCCTTCACGGCGTTCGACTATGATGTTATGATGAATGATGATAAGGGATATGGATCATACACACCGAGAAAAATGCACGGCAGCGATGATTTTCTGACGATGAAAATATTTTAGTAAGCACAAGGCATTTTCAACTAAAACCCTTGTGTCTTACCATGATGTTGGCGATGTAATTCAAAGAAAATAAAATGTTTTGGCATGAGTCCACCGAGTGCATTCTTGTACTCACCTGCATGTTTGTTTTAAATGTGCGAGTTGAGCGGATGATGGATGGGCGGTGTTGAGCAATAGGAATGTTG
Source organism: Salvia rosmarinus (assembly GCA_036937905.1). NCBI lineage: Eukaryota > Viridiplantae > Streptophyta > Magnoliopsida > Lamiales > Lamiaceae > Salvia > Salvia rosmarinus. The sequence continues at coordinate 73,014,842 of CM072819.1, read as the reverse complement.
TCATTGAATTGTTTTATACCTTGATTGTACATCGTCATATGTACATATCACATGTCTTCCATTGCAAGAACCTAAATTATGTAATATAGTCCAAGAATATAAATGACATATGTATTCGTTTATTGTTAAAAGAGTCTCCTTGTATTTTTATCCCTGTTTAGAGTTATAGTCCCTGTTAATCCGTACATAGGATTGAGGGGCTGTGACATAAATAACGTTAAAAGCATAAAATAATGCTTAAAGTATTAAAAGGTTAATATTGAAAGAAAATATTAATCAAGTTTATCGATTTGCGTGAAAAATCGAGGATTAAATCTTTATGAAAAGAAATCGATTAAAAATCGATTTATATTGATTTTATTCATTAAAATATGTTTTATTGAAGATTTATAATAAAAAGTCAAAATGGTTGACTTTCGAAATTAACGTACGAAATACGTTCGTTAAATATGCTAATATGTGAAAAACGTATTACTTTTATCAGAATATCTCAATTGTGAGAAAAGATTTCATAATTGAAATCATTTTATTGAATAACGTTATTATATGTTAATTATTTAACCTAAAAGGTTAAAATGAGGCGTAGGTCATATTCGTCTCTCTCAAGTACGAGAATTATTTTATTGAAATACGCATTGAAGCGGCGTATTGATTTATTAAGACTTGATTATTATATTATTTATCAAAGTTGAATGAACTTTGAAAATCTCGAAAAGCGCCAACGTGCTAAGCGTAAATTTTGCGTAAGGTGGGACGTGAAGGCTCACACATAAACCGAAAAGAACACGCGTGTCGAAAATCGAGTTCAAAAGTAAAGGTGGGCTTTACTATACTCAACCGGTAGAATTTACCAAATGATTTATTTATGATGCTTTATTGCAAGCAAATATTTATGAAGCGATTTATTTAATTACACGCCCAAAATGTTTATGTTTTGTGTATGTATCCAATCCATGATTGTTGATGCATAATGTTGGGTAGCTCCCACTTTATGACATGTTTGAATTAGTATTCTTGGAAGTACCCCAAGGATGATGGAGAATTAGTATCTGTGCTAAGATGGCACTGGATTTTGTGCGATTATTTTGTGATTGTGTCTTTGAAAGGGTGCTCGGCGATTCGGCGTCTGTGGAGAGGAGGCTCTCTCTCGGTATGGAATTGTTGTGGAATGAATTATTGTGGTGGATATGAATCATACATATATGGAAAAATGTCTGGCCAGACGAATCTTTATGGAAAATGAAAGAAATTATTTAGTAACCACGAGTATTTCAAATTAAAACCTCGTGTATTCTTGAGATGAAGCGAGTAATTTAAACTTGATAAATTATTTTGGCATGAGCCATCGAGTGCAAATCTTGTACTCGACCACCGCATGTTTGTTTTTAAATGTGCAGGTTGAGCAGATGATGGATGGAGATGTGTCGGAGCAGTCGGAACCCCTTTTGATTATGATACATTAGAAACCTTGAATGCACATCGTCATATGTGTATTCACACGTTTTTTCGCTGCAATTGAATTTATTTATATAATGATGTTGATTAGTTGAATACTCCCAGAACATATGAGTTCTTGTATATATATATTGATTAAAGCTTCCTTGATTATTATTCCATGTATTAGCCCCTGCTAAATCGTACTTAGGATTTAGGGGCTGTTACACGACCGCTGGGCCGACTGCGAGAAACTTTCCAAAGAGCTCTGACGAGGAGTTACCGACCAAGCTCACGACCTCGAGCTCGGCCGCGAAGAAGAATGCAGATGCAGTTCGTGTGCCTATCGACCACCCCAGCGACCGCGAGGGTGGTCGCGAGGCAGATCCGAGGAAGAAATACCCAACGTACACTCCTCCGATCCCGTTCCCAAGTAAGCTAGCTAAGTCGAAATATAACGAAAAGTTCGCCCGATTCAAAGCGATATTCCAGAAAGTTGACATCAATTTACCTCTCTTTGATGCGCTCAGAAAAATGCCCGGATATGTTAAATTTCTCAAAGATGCATTGGCAAGCAAGAAGAAGTTGGGTAAATTTGAAAAAATTAACCTCTCAGAAGAATGCAGTGCTATCTTATAGAGAAAGTTGCCACTGAAACAGAAGGATCTGGGGAGCTTCACATTGGAGTGCGAGATTGCTGATCATACATTCCCCAACGTGTTGTGTGATTTGGGAGCGCGCATCAATCTGATGCCCTTATCTAAATTCAATCGCCTGGGGCTTGGAAAGTTGAAGTCAACTAAAATTTCATTGATGATGGTGATGTGTCGATCGCGTATCTAAGGAATAGTTGAAGATGTGTTGGTAAAAATTAGGGACTTTGTCTTTCTGCGATTTTGTTATTTTAGACATTCCTGACTTTAAAAATCAACCACTAATCTTGGGTCGGCCTTTCCTAGCCACTGGTCGTGCTTTAATTGATGTGCATGAAGGTGATCTCACGTTTCGTGTCAATGATGAGGAGCTGAAAATTTTAATATATGATGCCATCAAGCAACACGATAGTTCAGAGCATGAGAAGTGCTATTTAATCACCACTGCCAGAGCTAGACAAGTCTCATGCTTGAATGTCAACCGACCAGTCGATGAGGAGGCTACAAAGAAGAAATGGACTCGGTATGGAACTCCGAGTGATTCATTCAAGTTTGGGGGGGCCACTTCCACACTCAGTGGTGGTCTGCGGTGAATACTAAGTATAGGGGCAAGAACAAGTGTGGAAAAAGGTCAGTTGCCAGAAAACCAGATTGATCAAGGTATGTCATGGTCTAGCTAAAGACGTTAAATTAAGCACTTGTTGGGAGGTAACCCAATCTTTTTGCTTTGTTTTGCTTTTCGTTTTGTTTTGCTTTTGGTTTTTGTTTTGTCTGTTTTTGTCTTGTCTTGTTTTGTGTCGGTATGGGGTTGATATGAATGACAAGCAGCCGATGATGAGAATTATTTTTGTCACGCCCCAATTCCCGAGGGAAGGCACGGATGCCGAGGTATGACTAGGGGTTGGAAATAAGAAGCGGGAAAGAAAGGGAGGAAACCATATATATACGTATGAGGTTCACTTACATGCCAAAAATTGGGCAGCACCTCCTCTATAAAGGATAAATCCAAAAAGAAACAGACACTGAAAATAAGCAAACAAACACATATTCGCAACATTGGTGTCGGAAAGCTCGGCACGCCACGTTGGTAGTATACAACCGACTACAATCACGGGGGCTGAACAGTCGGACAACCAATAATAATAATTGGGGTAGGAGCATCCTACTACACCTCAAGTTAAGTAAATGATGGGGTATCAGAGAGCCTAGCTCGCCAAAAGGAGTTAGCCGACCAGCTCTGCTCATGAGGTCGTTCTTGTCTCGACTACTACATGAGGGCTTTGGCGGCGTCGAGAGGGCCGACTACTCGCACTCTCCATCAACACAATAAAGAAAGCGGTAGGAAAATCACAACGTAACCAATCGAACTTAAAATACTTCAAATATAATAGTCGTAGAACTCAACCGAGTTTCTAGGCGATAGCAACAAAACATACACACTTAGGCGTCTGTGAGCGTAACATATTTAAAAGAAAATAGAGAACAACCAACCCGCCTCACCGCTCATCCGTCCGCCAGTATATTAACACGAAATCATTTGAAAGGATTTTGGGTGAGTACTAAGCGCTTTCGATGGGTCGTGCATTTTATAAGCAGTTCATATAAACAAAGCGAAGAAAGTCCATGTCATACGGTAAACATAGAAGGTTTTAAAACATAAATCCACTTCCATGAAACAAAAATCTTTTACTTTGGGCCCATTAGCGCATTTCATTGTTACTCTAAGCTAAGATCTCGGGACGAACCACACTTGAGATCACATTATCATAACCCGGTGAGACTCGGGACGAACCACACTTCGAGATCAATCACCGGGCCGGCAGCGGACGAACCCGAAGCCACGTCATATGTCGATGCGCGGGAGGATCAATCCGGCGATGCGGACTCGTGTACACAACCCTTAGTAAGTGTGTTAGACCCACTAAGAGCCACAATTGCTCTGAGAGCATTAAGCAGATAGAGATGCTTGAAATATTTTCATGGACATTGAATTTTCTTTTGAAATATCGAGATTAATAACTCGAGATATGTACTCAAAATATAACCCACCTATACCGACGAAAACGTCTCATTGGGAGAGATCTACAGATCCAACAACTATACCGATCACACTGGCAAGTACCTGGTAACAATACGGAACAACATTTGGGGTCACATTCCACGAAGAAAGGCAATAATGCGATCAAAACGGAGAACAAATCAAAACTGGGGTTTTCGACTTTTCGAACCCATATTTGGCAACATCCGGGTTTTCAAATCAACTTGATGCAGAAGGTAAAAATGTTCAGGGCATTGAAATCTATAAAGGGGTACCTTGAAAACATGCATGCGTGAAAGTTGATACAAAACTTAGCTACGAAGAAGCTTCAAAACTTGATGCTTATCCTCAGATCTAGGATAAACCATCCAAAACCGATGCATGAAAATGGAAACATAATCAATATGCATTTTTAGGAACATAGAATGACAAGCCATGTCGAAAATGGATAACCCGGGCATTTACTTCCTTTAGAAACTCAAAACGATGAAAAACACCCCGTTATGTAAAAACATGAAAAACGAGAAAAAGAAATCTGTACGCTAGTAGAATACATAGCACGGAACTCAAAACCTAAAGGGCCCATAGCCAAAAAGTGGCCCGTCGGCCACCAATCGGCGGCCAACCGGCTCACGGCGGCGTGAATGGGGCGGTGGCGGTCGGGGGCCAAATTGGCCGGCCTCCGGCCGTTTCCTCGTCTCGTCCCTTTAATGACCCGAGTTTTACTCTCTGCTATCTATGAAAAAACGGAATCAAAACAAGAAAAGGACAAAATTTAAAAACGAAAGCACTGGGGAAGGCTGATCGGTTGTGGTAGGCCGGCAGCAGCGCAATGGCGCCGCCGCCGAGCCCTCCCGGCTCGAACCCCACTCCTCCAACGCTTCCGCAGCATACCTGGAGCTGCTCGGCTCTTCCGTAAACGCAGAGAGACGCTTGAAATGAACGATTGAAAATGAAGGCCCTAGGCCCCTATTTATAGATTTTCAGAAGCTCTCTTGCGCAAGTGCATGCGCAACACTGACGCAATTAAGAATGTGCTTGCACAATCGCTGACACAAGCGTTAGCCGAAAAACACTTTAAAAATCATAACTTGATCGTTTGAAATCCGTTTTCAAAAATTTAAGAGCCTACTGAGGCTCGCATTTAAAATCCTTCACAATGACTATTCATTTGCAAATTTTGGAAATCATGTGAATATAATGCATATGAAAAGCAGTTTATCTGGACGTCCGATCCCGTTCTAGGTCCAAACAAAGTCCAACTTTTTCCAAACTTCACCGGAAAATCTAACGAATATTTTAATAATATTCTAAGAAGAAACGGGTCATTACATCTGTTTGGTATGAATCTGTGCTGATTCTTGGTATTGTTTTGCATGTTTTCTTCATTAGTTTATCACATTTATGCCGTTTGTTCAATTATTATTTATCGTTTCGGACTTACTTGGTTCGTTTCAATGTTTTGCAGAAAATCGGCATTAAATAGGATGAAATCTATCTACCAAGGATCAGGTATAATGAAGAACATCGCGATAGGAGTTCATAGGCGGCGGATCCTATTTCGGAGTTCGGACGAAGCGAGAAGCGAGGCAATTGTTGAAGTCGCGCGACGACCCGTCGCATGGCCGAGCATCCGCGCGCACGCACGCACGCCCGCCCCGCGCAGACACGCCCGCGCGCACGCCCGCGCCAGCGCCCTCCGTCGCGCGCACTCGAACGCCGGCTCACTCCGGCGCGTTCCCAATTCCCTCGCGCTCGGGTGAGCGCGGCTCGCCCGCGCCTCCGCCGTGCGCCTCGCCGCGCGCCCGCCCGCGCCCGCCCGCTCACCCGGCGCTCTGACGCCGGCTCACTCCGGCGCGCGTTCCCAATTTACTCGCGCTCGGGTGGCGATCGCCGCCGCCTCGCCACTCGCCCTCGCCCTGCTTGCTTGCGCGCCGTCTCAGCAGCGCTCGGCGCCAGCGTCGCCTCGCCTCGAGCGGGCGCTCGTTTCAGCCGCGCTCAATGCCTAAATATATATCGTTTTAGGTTATTTTGGGAGTTCGATTTCGTATTTTGTTACGATTTTTCTCTCGAGCAGCGCTACCGAACACATTCTTCAATTTTCTTCAATTCAGACTTTGATTCACGTTCTGTAATCGGTATTCATTTACTTTAACTGTGATTTATGAATTCTTGGTACTATCCTGTGATATTTCGGATTCGGAGTGGAAGTAATTCAATCGTTATTTGTTCCATTGATCTTGTTTGATTCGTTTTCGCGTTGATTCTATATTTTTGTGGAATTGTTGATTGCTTGCTTCGTTCTTGTTTTCCGGCTTTAATAATCTGAATTCTATGCAAGTGGTGTTGAACTTTAATTTCATGATTAATCGTTCTTTGTCGAATTTCATCGTTTCTTGTTTGGAGATCTGAGTTAATTGCTTTCGATTTGTTTACCTGTTTCTGTGTTTAGTAGTTAATCATCTAAGGTTTGACAACCTCTAGTTTAGATCTATTGCTTTCGTAGTTTAGCTCGGATTGACAACCACAGCTTAGGTTTCTTTGTTTAATTCTCGTGTTTGTTTATCGTATGTTTGAAAACCCATATTGGTATTAGAGTGTTTAGGATTTAATCGTTTTCTGTGAGCAACACGAACATTAGGCCCTGTTAAGTTTTCCTTGAGAGACGACTAGGGTTAGCTTTCCCTACTATAACACCTCGTACGATTGCGAGTCAATTGAGAGTATACTTTTGGTTGAACAAATTTTGGCGCCGTTGCCGGGGAAAACTTTAGGCGTATTGTTTGTGTTGTTTGTTTTCCGTGTTTCTTTTGTTTTTGTTTTGTTATTCTCCAGTTGCGTGTGATCCTTTCTTGTTTGAGTGTTTTGTATGCTAGGTCGCCGCAGTCTAAATAGACCGCTTGCTACCCCGTTGGACCACATTCGAAGAACTAAAAGATCGCTTTTCGAGCTGGAGGAGTTTGGTACCACTTACGAGTGGTGGCGATCGAGCGGTTTATCACGATCGACAGTTGTTGAAGATACTCCCCGTTGAGAGAGATGGGTGAGAATGCACGTGCTCTGCGTGATTTTATAGGCGGTGATTGGGGCACTCGTCCCCAATTGTTCTTGGACCGGCGGCCGAGATTACGAGTTGAAACCGAACCATTTCTCACTCATGCCTACTTTCCATGGGCTTGCTAGTGAGGATGCTTTGGGCTTTATAAGAGAGTTTTGCTCGGTTTTGCGATCCTTCCATTGGGAGGACTAAATGAAGATCGGTGAAGATGCGGTGTTTCCGTACACCACGAAAGATAGAGCAAAGTCTTGGTTTACGGCTCCCGCCAACTCTCTGCAGGCTGGGCGCCGTGGTAGACAAGTTCATGAGTACTACCCGAACAAGAAGAGTCAAGAGTTGAGGTCTCGGATCATGACTTTCAATCGAGACGGTGACGAGCCATTCCATGAAGCTTGGGAGCGATTCGGGGACTTGTTGCAAAGTGTCCTCATCATGCCTTGCTGCACGAAATTTTGTATCAATTCTTCTATGATGGATTGACTCAAAGTTTCAATACATAGTGGACAACAGCTGCGGGTGGAGACATCGGTTCTAGGGCGGCGATGGATATCGTCGACATTTTGAAGCCATGGTGCTACTTCTGTAAGTCCGATCGAGGTGGAAGAGCAAAGGCTCATGCCGTGAACCCTTCACACGACATGACTAAACAAGTGGTCGAGTTGATGAGGAGGTACAAGAGTGAAATTGAGAAAGCCCGATCAATTAACCCGAAGACGAGGATTTTTAGAGCCTTGTGGTATACGCAATGAAACCGGGCACAATGTTGATCGTGCCCTAGGATGGGGGAGCTCACTCATGAGGGCGAAGTAGAAGCCTATGCCATGCAAGGATTCCAACCCCGACAGCAGTTCGAGTCTAATCAGCAACAATTTGGCTCGGGGTGGAGGAATCAATCTAACGTGGGATGGAGAAATCAGAGTCAAGGGCCGAATTCTAATCAGGCGCCCATTCGAAGACCTTCTGACCACGGCAATTTCAAAGAGCAGAGGCAATATCCACAACAAAGCAGTTCGCAGAAGCGGCAATACCCAGCAGCAGCGGTATCGTGAGCACCTCCGCCGCCACCTCAGAGACCAGCATCTGAGGATGTGACGAACCAAAGGATTGATGTTATAGAATCCTCAATCAAGCGTATGGAGACGCAAATAGGACAGCTTGCTAGCTCACCGAGCAGTACTACAAAGAAAAGCGGTGGGGAAGCTCACCTTGACCCCAGCGGGCTCAGTCACTATTTTGAGAAGTGGTCGTGTGATTGAGAATGAGGTCGGGGAGAAATCCGAGAGGCAGCTGAAATCTCAAGATGAAGAAACTAAGAAGGATACTGAGGTCCGATTGCATAAGGCAGCAAAGCCTTACACTCCTCCGATACCTTTCCCGCACCGGCTAAGAAATGAGAAACAAGATCAGCAGTTTAACGAGTTCTACAAACTCCTGTCCAAGGTGAATGTCAATTTGCCTCTTTTGGACGTGATCAGAAATGTGCCAGCCTACGTCAAATTTTTCAAGGAGCTGGCTTCAAAGAAAAGGAAGTTTGGAGAATATGAGAAGGTCGTGGTCTCCGAGGCGGCCAATTCCATCCTGCAGCATCAGTTACCTCCCAAACTCCGGGACCCAGGTAGTTTTATCGTTAAAATTGCTCTAGGTAATGGTAAGGAGGCTTCTGGCATGCTTGATTTGGGGGCCGGGATAAATTTGATGCCTTATTCGATTTTTAAACAATTAGAATTAGCGAACTTAAACCCACTCGCATGTGTCTACAACTAGCCAGATAGGTCCGTCAGATATCCGAAGGGTATTATTGAGGATATTTTAGTTAAGGTTGGTGGGTTGATAGTTCTGTTGATTTTGTTGTGTTAGAAATTGGTGAGGTTAGAGAAGATGGAAAGGAGCACACTTGTTATTGGGAGGCCATTCATGGCCACAACCAATACACTAATTGACGTTAAGAGTGGCACTTTAAAATGGCGTGCTTGGTGAAGCCGTGTCTTTTTACGTTAGGGACGATGTGATGTTTCTTACGTAAATTCCATTGATGATTGTGCTTTCATTGATGTTATTGATCCTTGGCGAGAATGTGTTGTTGCGGGAACATAGCCTCGAGGAAGTTTTTGCGAGGATCGGTGATGAGGAAGAGTGGGCACGTGAAGTTGCTAGTATGCCCAAGCTACTCTAGAAATGAAGGCTGCGAGACATTTGAAGTATGTTTTCTGGAGGAGGAAATGAAAAGCCGATAATAATCTCCTCAGAGCTTTCAAGTGTTGAAGAAGAAGCTTTTCGGTCTTGAAGAAGAATAAGCTAGCATTTGGGTGGAGTCTTGCCGGCATTAAGGGGATCGATCCGGCAACATGTATGCATCGCATCACGCTTGAGGATGGAGTTAAACCGGTGATTGATGCCGAGGCGATCGAACCCGATCCTCGGTGAAGTGGTGAAGAAGGAGGTTTGAAACTCTAATGGAGGGCTAATCTATCCTATCTCGGACAATGAGTGGGTTAGCCCAGTACATGTGGTGCCCAAGAAGGAGGTATCACGGTGGTGGAGAGCGAGAAGGGAGATGGTACCTACAAGGGCTACTACGGTGGCGTATGTGCATCGACTACCGCAAGTTGAATGCGCGATAAAAAGGACCATTTCCTCTCCTTTTATAGATCAAATGCTTGATAGATTAGTTTGGACATGAATATTTACATTTTCTTGATGGATTATCGGCTATTATCAGGTTGCAATTGCTCCGGAGGATCAAGCCAAGGCGGCGTTTACAAGTCCCTTTGGGACATATGCTTACCGGCGGATGCCTTTGGCTATCAATGCAGGGCACCTTTCGGTGCATGATGTCAATCTTCTCGAGATGATTGGAGATTTCCTCGAGGTATTCATGGATGACTTTTCGATTTTGGATCTTCTTTCATGATTGCCTAGATAAGATTGATCGTGTGTTAAAACATTGTGTGGAGAAATCTCACTCTTAGTTGGGAAAAGAGTCACTTTATGGTTAAGAGTGGGATTGTATTGGGACATATTGTGTCTAAGAATGGGATTGAGGTTGACAAGGCTAAGGTGGATGTAATTGAGCGGTTACCTCCACCCGTTGATGTTAAGGGATTAGGAGTTTTTAGGACATGCGGGTTTTTACCGTAGGTTTATTAAAGACTTTTCTAAGATTAGCCAACCTTTATGTCATCTTCTTGCTCAAGATGTTCTTTTCAAGTTTGATGAAAAATGTTTGCATGCTTTCAATTTACTTAAGGAGAAATTGACTACTGCCCCTGTTGTTGTTGCCCCAAATTGGTCGCTACCCTTTGAAATAATGTGTGATGCTAGCAATGTGGCTGTGGGAGCTGTTTTAGGTCAACGTGTGGATAAAATGTTACGTGTTATTTATTATGCTAGCTTAACTTTAAGTTCTACTCAAATGAATTACACTACTACTGAAAAGGAGCTTTTCGCTGTAATCTTTGCTTTGGATAAGTTTCGAGCTTATATCATTGGTTCTAAGGTAATTGTTCACGATGATCACTGCCGCTTTAAGATTTACATTGACTAAATCTCAGGCTAAACCTAGATTAATTCGTTGGGTCCTTCTTTTGCAAGAATTTGATCTAGAAATCATAGATAGGAAGGGTAGTGACAATTGTGTAGCTGACCATTTGTCTCGTCTCGAATCCCCTTTCGTTTACACACAAGAGAGTCTTCTTGAGTCTTATCCTTTTGAGCATGCTTTGGAAATCAATTCATCACCTTGGTATCTTGATATTGTTAATTACTTGGTTTGTGGCTCCTTGAGACTTGATTTAACTTCGAAAGGAAGAGATTTTTAGTGTATGCAAGAATTACTTTTGGGATGATCCATACCTTTTCAAACTCGGGAAGGGCGAGGTGGTTAGAAGATGCATCCACGATGAGGAGCAAAGTCAAGTCCTTAAGTTGTGTCATGAAGCCCCTGCGGGGACATTTTGGTGGGCGAAGAGCGACTTTCAAGGTCTTTGCAGTGGTCTCTTCGGCCGACTCTTTTCAAGGACGCCCTCCTTCTACCTTTCATGTGACGAGATGCCAACGAGTTGGGAATGTGGGGAGGAGAAATGAGATGCCCCGAACAATATCACAGTAGTTGAAATTTTCGACGTTTGGGGTATTGATTTCATGGGGCCTTTCCCAAGTCTAATGGTTTTGAATATATCTTGCTTCTTTGTAGATTATGTGTCCAAGTGGGTGAAGCAATTCCCACGAGGACTAGTGATGCTAATGTTGTCTTGAAGTTTGTGCGGAGAACATTCTCTGCGAGTTTGGGTTCCCAAGGCGATCATAAGTGATGGGGACCACATTTACGTAATAAGTTGTTCAAAAAGCTCATGGAGAAGAATGGCATCACCCACAAGGTTTCCACGCCATATCATCCACAGACTTCAGGACAGGCTGAGACAAGCAACAAGCAGATCAAGGGTGTGCTTGAGAAGACGGTCCAACCATCCCGGAAGGACTGGTCAATGAAGCTGAATGCTGCACTTTGGGCATACCGAACTGCTTTCAAGAGCATTTTGGGGATGAGTCCTATCGGCTTGTATATGGAAAGCGTGTCATCTACCCGTTGAGATCGAGCACGAGCATTACAGGCGATTAAGGCCATGAATCTTGACATCACGAAGCGAGCGAGGGAGAGCTCTCCGGATCACGAACTCGAAGAACTTGGGACGAAGCATATGAACGCCCGCATTTACATGGACAAAGTCAAGAGGATTCATGATCGGAGAATAGTCCGAAAAGAGTTAAGGCAGGAATGAAGGTCTTTGTTATTTCGGTCTCGGTGAAACTTTTTCGGGAAGCTCAATCCGGTGGAGTGGCCCTATTTCGTTGAGGAGGTGTTTTCCCATGGAGGCGGTTCTCTTGCGACCCAAAACTAACGGATCATTTCTCGTGAGCGGTCGTGAGTCAAACCGTACTTTGATCGTGAGGAGGCGGAAGAAGTGGAAGCGTTACGCTTGTCGGTCCCCAATACCTTTGGCCCGGATTATGTCGGGCTCACGGCGTTAAGCGAGTACTACGTGGGAGTTTACCCACGGTTTTCGATGTTTTCGTTTTCTTTTCTTTTCCTTTGATTTATGCGGTTTGGTTATCTGATTTTTCTCGATGCGATAATGCAGTTTTCAGTGGGACCGGCGTTTAAAAATGCGAAGCCATTCACGGTGGAGCTCAATCGAACCGGCGTTGAAATATCTGAAGCAATCACGGTGGCGCTCAATCGAACCGGCGTTCGGAAGAATCTGAGGCATTCTCGGTGGCGCTCAATCGAACCGGTTCGAAGCAATCTGATAGCTTTTCTTATCCGGCGTTCAAGGTGAACTGGCGTTCAAGATTGGGTCAGTAGCTTTTCTCGGTAGGAGTTCGGTGTGAACGGCGTTCATAAAATGGGCGAATGTTTTTCGACTTGCGCTCAAACCAAACCGGCGCTCAACCCACAGGAAGAGTATCACAGCGTCGACGTTCAACCGAGCCGGCGCTCTTCTCCGTGCCACCCGGCGGCGGCGCTCGTCCCTACGCGCTCGCGTTCCTTCCGCCCGCCGCGCGCGCCGTTCCTTCGCCCACCTCCACGGCAGCGCCGTCCTCTCCGCGACCCCGCTCGCTCGCTCTTTCGTGCACCTACGCGCGCGTTCAACTCGAGCGCCGGCTCACTTGCCGGGCGCTCTCTCACTCCGCATGACCGCCGCCACCCTGGCGCCTCCATCCAAACCCTACGGCGCTCGCCGCCTCGCTCTCTCTCTCTCCACGGGGCGCTCGCCTTAGGCGCCTCCGTCAAAACCCCGCGCCGCCCAAGCCGCCCTTCCCCGGCGCCCGCTCCACCTCGGCCGGCGTTCCTCATGACGCCCGCTCCGCCCGTGTTCAGCGCACCCGCTCGCCCGACCATCCATCTCTTCACCGGCACGTAGCAGCGCCGTCTCTGCCGGCTACGTATTCCCCGCTGCCGCTGCCGAGTCGCCCCTCGTGCCCTCTCTCGGCGCGCCTCTCGAAAGCACGCCCTCTCTCGCATGCCTACGCGCACGCCTCTTCGAACAGCAGGCACGCTCGCACTCCCAGCCGGCCCTCTACCTCGCACACCGGCTGCTCACCTAGCTCAGAGCTCCTTCCGGGCATTTCGAGCATGGTTCGCACAAAAACCCTCTCGCCTCTTTGGCGAAGCAGCAAGAAGCGGCGAAGGTGCTTGGGATCGGGTGAACAACCCGAAGATCTCAGGCGAACTACAATGCCCCATTCGCGATTTTACGCCCCAAGAAGGTATCTTTTACTCCGTTATTCGTTCGAAGATATCGGTCACCCCGTTCGTTTGATTGGAATATTTTAGCTTCATTGGGTGTTGATGGATCCGTGAAGCGATATTTGAAATTATAGGGTGCCTTGGTTTGGCAACTAGGGAACGGAAGATGGTTTAAGAATATTGTTAGGGAGTTTTGTGCAACACTAGAGCCAGTGATGATTTTAAGTGCATTACATCGGTTGGGGGAGGCGAGATCGCTATTACACCTAAGGTTCTGGCGTGAGGTTTTGGGTTTTCATTCTAGCGGCTTTTACGATGTACCAAGAGATTTCCCTCTTCTTTGAGACATGGAGGATTTTAGCTGGTTTTGACAATTGGTCATCGTGAGCACTTCTAGTGCCTTTATTGAGACCCTGCTTTGGTTATAGCTCATAAGTTCCTAGCTTACAACCTTACGAGGAAAGAGCGAGCCAATAAAGTGAGTGCTCAAGAGCTTTTCCTCTTGTGGTGTGCTGTGAATAACAAGAAGGTTTGCGCAGACCTTTCTTATGGCGCCGATTTGAGTTTATGAGGCGGCACCGTAAGGCCAAACTCTCCTTGAGCCAATACCCATTCATTCTAGCCAAGTATTTTGTGGGAATCACTAGTGAAGATGGTCTATTTCGGGCGCGGCGTGATTGAGAATATTCAATCACTTTCGGTGATTTCCAGGTTAATTGCTTCGACCGGCAACTTTGCTTCCTTATGAAGCACGGCGTCTTGTCAAGAGTATATCACGTTCAAGCGTAACCAACCGTGCTGGGACTATTGTTGATCTGCCATCCCGATGGATGAAGATGTCCCAGGATGCGGGTGCCCGGCGGGAGAGGCGGGACCTCGTGACACTCCCTTCACGGCTTTCCCTCCTCCCATCGGTCCACGGTGGCGCCCGGTGACCTTAGGGCGCATTTGATTCCGGCTTTGGCGGTTTCAGCGAGCCACTTCACGCGCATTTGGGGACTTTAGCTCCTCACGGAATCGAACTTTGAGAGGTATCGGCGGCAGATGGGTCGACAATTCACGAGTTGACCAATCTTGACCCGGGGTTTCGGAGAGTTCCGTCTTGAGGTATATCGGTGTCTTGGCGCCCAAAATCGCGATTCAACGCCTTGATCAATCTTCACAGGCGTTTGGGATTTCCGTCAAGATGTTTACGGCGTTTAGACACCCATGAGCGACATTTGGCGACCTTCAAGCCGATGGGACGCTGGTCCATATCCCACACAGCCTCACCACCCACCGCGCGGACCAGCGGTGAAGCTTCACCATTGGAAGTATATATATTTCCTTATTTATTTTTGCTCGTCTTTTTTCGGTGGTTCGTTGTTTTCCTTTTGTGGTTTGTTTGTTTTCCTTGTCTTTTACGGTGCTTCTGCGGGACTATCCTTGGAACTTCGATGTCGCCCGACCTCCTTTTCTCTCATTTGTTATCGTGGAAGTCTCGTTCCTTTTGGCCTTATTTTGTTGTTCATGTTTAGAGCTACGGGGACAGTGCTCATCTATGTGGGGGAGTTGTTGATGATATATTGTATATGTTGTGCTCGGGATATGTGCATGATTGACCCCATGGATCTATGCTTACTTTGGTATCTTGTGCTCAAGTTTTTGTCTATCTGAATAAGTTAGGATTGTGATTTGTGCACGAACTACGTGGTATTGGTGAACCTTGATGTGTTCCGTTTATCTTGTTGTTACGTTTTGAAGTGCAATGTGAATTAGCGGGGTTGTGAAATTGATCTTAAATCAAGGGTTATTGATGTGATTTGTCCGACTAATGTTAGGGGAGTGTTAACGGTGTGGTTACCTATATACTTGTTTCTTAAAAAAAAAAAAAAAAAAAAAACTATGTTTTATGTGAGATTGTTGAAATGGAGGATGGGATTACGCCTCTTCTCGTAAATTGAGAAATGGGCATGGGAAACCACGATAGGAGACTCGAGTTCATCGAAATTCACCTTCGACCATTGTTCCAAAATCATTAATATTTTCTTTGTGTTCTCAAAAGAAACTTGTTGCTAAAGGTAACCATTTTAGTTAATTCACCCCTAACGGAGAGTTGGGTTTGAGCAAAAATGATCCTCTTGTTTATTTGACTTTCTCACAATCTTAGATTTGTTTCGCATTAACTTGATTACGTATTCATCATGTTGGGGGAATTTCAAATAGAGGTTTGATTGATTGGATTAAGAGTTAAAGTTGCTTGAGTTATTTTTCTACTCTTGTTAGTATAGATTTTGCTTGAGGACAAGCAAATGGATAAGTGTGGGGGAGTTGTTTGGTATGAATCTGTGCTGATTCTTGGTATTGTTTTGCATGTTTTCTTCATTAGTTTATCACATTTATGCCGTTTGTTCAATTATTATTTATCGTTTCGGACTTACTTGGTTCGTTTCAATGTTTTGCAGAAAATCAGCATTAAATAGGATGAAATCTATCTACCAAGGATCAGGTATAATGAAGAACATCGCGATAGGAGTTCATAGGCGAAAGCAGATCCTATTTCGGAGTTCGGACGAAGGAGAGCGAGGCAATTGTTGAAGTCGCGCCGCGACCCGTCGCATGGCGAGCATCAGCGCACGCACGCACGCACGCCCGCCAGCGCACCGCGCGCGCAAGACGCCCGCGCGCCAGCGCCCTCCGTCTGCGCGCACTCACGAATGCCGGCTCACTCGGCGCGCGTTCCCAATTTCCCTCGCGCTCGGGTGAACGCCGGCTCGCCGCGCGCCTCGCCGCGCGCCTCGCCCGCCGCGCGCCCCGCGCCTCGCCCGCTCACCCGCGCTCTGACGCCGGCTCACTCCGGCGCGTTCCCAATTTTCTCGCGCTCGGGTGGCGGTCGCTCGCCTCTGCCTCGCTCGCCGCGCGCCTCGCCTCGCCCTCCTCGCGCGCTTGCCGCGCCGTCTCGCAAGCGCTCGGCGCCAGCGTCGCCTCGCCTCTGAGCGGGCGCTGTTTCAGCCGCGCTCAATGCCTAAATATATATCGTTTTTAGGTTATTTTGGGAGTTACGATTTCGTATTTTGTTCTAATTTTTCTCTCGAGCAGCTACCGAACACATTCTTCAATTTTCTTCAATTCGGACTTTGATTCACGTTACGTAATCGGTATTCATTTACTTTAAGCGTGATTTATGAATTCTTGGTACTATCTGTGATATTTCGGATTCGGTTGGAAGTAATTTAATAGTTATTTGTTCCATTGATCTTGTTCGATTCGTTTTCGCGTTGATTCTATATTTTGTGGAATTGTTGGTTGCTTGCTTCGTTCTTGTTTTCCGGCTTTAATAATCTGAATTCTATGCAAGTGGTGTTGAACTTTAATTTCATGATTAATCGTTCTTTGTCGAATTTCATCGTTTCTTGTTTGGAGATCTGAGTTAATTGCTTTCGATTTGTTTACCTATTTCTGTGTTTAGTAGTTAATCATCTAAGGTTTGACAACCTCTAGTTTAGATCTATTGCTTTCGTAGTTTAGCTCGGATTGACAACCACGGCTTAGGTTTCTTTGTTTAATTCTCGTGTTTATTTCCTCGTATGTTTCAAAACCCATATTGGTATTAGAGTGTTTAGGATTTAATCGTTTTACGTGAGCAACACGAACATTAGGCCTGATAAGTTTTCCTTGAGAGAGCGACTAGGGTTAGCTTTCCCTACTATAACACCTCGTACGATTGCGAGTCAATTGAGAGTATACTTTTGGTTGAACAACATCCTTCCCTCCTTATAAAAATTTCATCCTCAAAATTTCATATGTTGATCTTTTAACTCGGGATACCAGACTAACATCTTTTTCTCTAGTTTCCACATAACCTCTTCCTCATCGTTGTTATTCCATAGTACTTCACAAGGTGAAATTTCTATTTCTCCAAACTTGAACCTTTCGATCAAAGACCTTTATTAGTCTTTTTCCTCATAACTTATATCCTGAGCTAGCACAACCTCATCATAACATGTTTACTGAGATGAAATAATCGTCATATCCCATAATGATCCTTGCTCGTGGCACTCTCGAACCTCCGATAGAATCACACCTTCATTCCTTCACATAACAATTCACAATTCTATTTCCATTCCCATTGCATAGGTATCAACTATACGCATCAACATATAGCTTTAAATCGCATAACTTTTCCTTTGTATACTCAATGCAATCTTCCATCATAAACATTCTTTCAAACTTAGCCATATGGTTTCAATAGTCCCAAACATGGCAACATTTCAAAATTCATTCACCTCATTTCGTACTCTTGATATAAAAATTTTCAAAACGCTTGTCATATGGTGTCATACTTCCAACATAATATTTGAAAATATTTTGAATACTTGTACGCACTTTGAAATAAAACATGTTAAAATTGCGTACCTTACTTTAATCATGACGGTGTGATAGCGAGCTGGGGGTGTTTGTATACAAAACAAACAACATACTTTAACTAAGAGCATCAGGTTCATCAGGACCCTATCTCTAATATTATTCTTGGTATCAGATAACAAAGCTAGATGTCAGAGTCAAGATCAACCCCTCTGATACCACTGTTGGTATCAGATAACTTTAGATACCCAAAGCCAGGAAAACTGCTCTGATACCACTCTGTCACACCCCAATTCCCGAGGGAAGGCACGGATGCGGGGGTATGACTAGGGGTTGGAAATAAGAAGCGGGGAAGAAAGGGGGAAACCATATGTATATACGTATGAGGTTCATTTACATGCCAAAAATTGGGCAACACCTCCTCTATAAAAGGATAAATCCAAAAAGAAACAGACACTGAAAATAAGCAAACAAACACATATTCGCAACATTGGAGTCGGAAAGCTCGGCACGCCACGTTGGTCGTATACAACCGACTACAATCATGGGGGCTGAACAGTCGGACAACCAATAATAATAATTGGGGTAGGGCATCCTACTACACCTCAAGTTAAGTAAATGATGGGGTATCGAGAGCTGGCTCGCAAAAGGAGTTGGCCGACCAGCTCGCTCATGAGGTCGTTCTTGTCTCGACTACTACATGAGGGCTTTGGCGGCGTCGAGAGGGCCGACTACTCGCACTCTCCATCAACAACAATAAAGAAAGCGGTAGGAAAATCACAGCGTAATCAACTGAACTTAAAATACTTCAAATATAATAGTCATAGAACTCAACTGAGTTTCTAGACGATAGCTTCTAGACGATAGCAACAAAACATACACACTTAAGAGCGTACAGCGGAACGTAACATATTTTAAACAAAAATAGAGAACAGCCAACCCGCCTCAGCCGCTCATCACGTCCGCCCGTTTATTAACCTGGAATCATTTGAAAGGATTTTGGGCTGAGTACTAGCGCACTCAGTGGGTCATGCATTTTCGCAAACAGTTCATATAAACAAAACGAAGAAAGTCCATGTCATATGGTAAACATAGAAGGTTTTAAAACATAAATCCACTTCCATGAAACCCAAAACCTTTTACTTTGGGCCCATTAGCGCATTCCATTGTTACTCTAAGCTAAGATCTTCGGGACGAACCACACTTCGAGATCACATTATCATAACCCGGTGAGACTCGGGACGAACCACACTTCGAGATCAATCACCGGGTGGCAGCAGGCGGAACCCGAAGCCACATCATATGTCGATGCGCGGAGGATCAATCCACGGCGATGGGACTCGTGTACACAACCCTTAGTAAGTGTGTTAGACCCACTAAGAGCCACAATTGCTCTGAGAGCATTAAGCAGATAGAGATGCGCGAAATATTTTCATGGACATTGACATTTTCTTTTGAAATATCGAGATTAATAACTCAAGATATGTACTCAAAATATATGTAGTAGCCCGAAAATTTTATAGTAATTAATAAAGTTTAATTAAGTATTATTAAAGGCTTAAAAACTATTTAAGCTTTAAGAATTGTAAAATTAATATAGGAAATATTAATCGGTATGAATCCGATTAATTTAAGATTGAATATATGGAATCAAAAATGTAGAAATTATTAGAAATGAGTTTATTTGTAATAAAAGTGAATTATGTGAGATAATTGAATTATTAGTATATGTTTGTATGAAAAATGCTATTATCAGAAAATAAGTTATAAAATTTCCTTAATTATTTTATATGGTTATTTTATTATAAAATGAAAGGAATTATTATTCAAGTTATTAATTTATGTGAATAAATTTATTTTAGCAATAATTATTGATTAAAGAATTTATTTATGTAATTTTGAAAATTTAAAACATTATTGAAATGAATTGAATTTTATTAAATAAAGAGATTTAAATTATGTTATATGAATCTAAATTAAATTATGAATACAAGTTGTGTTATATTTTATAATTTAATTGAAATATAATAGTATTAATTAAATTATATTAAAGTATGGAATTAGTAAAATTGGAGGTGTAATTATAATATTTTTGAAATTTGTGTTTAATTAAAGTAAAATGAATATCAAATTAAATTTAAATGCACATAAACATTCTAGAAAATTTACTAAGAACATAAAATCATCCTCAACCTTATTTCTTCCCTCATTTTCGCACCACACACACACACACACAAATTTTAATTTTCACTTTTAATCCTAAATTTAAGTGTGAAAGTGTTAGTAAATCACTCCAAGCAAGGTAAAGAATTTATTTAACATAAGTTTTTATGATTTAAATTGATGAATATTATGTTCTATACACCTAGGGTTTTGAAAATTATGGAATTTTGATTAAGGTTGATTTGTTTAAATTTTGTTATGTTTATTGATTTAAGTATGTTTATTGTGCATAATTAACATGTTCTATGGTTTTAAATTGTTAAATTCATGGAGATTAGAAATTAAAGAATCTAACCTAAACCCTAAATTTTGGATATGATTCATATGTTATGATATGATTGAATTAAGCTTGAATATATGTTTAGGAATGAATATAAACATCATATGATCAAAGAAAAAAAAAGTTAAATCATGTTTATTAAATTCTTCAAAATTTTTGAAAATAAAGGGTGATAGGAACTTGAGGATTTTGATTTTATTTGATTATTTTGACATGATATTCATTCTTAGGAATATAAATAATGCCTAAAATGAATTTATAGGAATTTAATTCATGCATTAGCATTGAAACCCTAATTTTCGAAAATGAAGGGTATATGTTGAACTTTGATTTCTTGATTTTATTTGATGTATTTGAGTTGATATTTGAGATCTATGATAAAAATAAGGCCTAATTATAATTTATGGGAATTTATGAACATAGATATCAAAAGTTATAAAAATTAAACTTTAAAACTAAAGTTATGATTTTATGTGGAAATTGTTAAGCAAGACTTGAATGAATGATGAAATAATGATCAATGATGTTAATTAAGTATGATTATATGATATTTAATGTTTAATGGGTTGTAGATATTCAAAATATTGAAATGCATATACATATCTAGTTGAATCGCCTTAGGCGATTAATGTTGAATTAAATGATATTAGTCTTGTATAAAGTTCTTAAGTGTATGTTTGATGATATGATAATGATATTGAGGAGTTTGGGATAAAACTGAAGTAGTTTGGTGTATTTGGGCTATACCTATTCTAAACGTTACTCTGCCGAAATTTCGGTAGAATTAGACATTAGTAAGACAAGGTTATATGTGATTGATAGTTGTTAACATATATCCAAATTCGAAAGAAAGTACTAAAAATCGACCATAATTTTGATGTTTTAAGGATCAAGCAAGGGAAACCGAGAAGTAAAGGAAGAAGAGAGGAACCTGTTAGATCAAACGTCACGAGGTGGGTAATGCTTTACAAAGTTTGTTTGAGAGCAAAATTTATGTTGCTTTATGAAATTGTTTTGTCATGAAAATATTTAATCACCACATGATGATCATGTTAAAGGGCGTTTTACCACATTGTGGTATATGGCAATTACCTATCTGCGGTAGGAAATGTTAATTCTTGTGCGGGTAGATGGTTGTGAGCTTGCAAATGTAGGCCGCCATGGTATTGGGGAGGAGGCCTACTTCCCTTTACCAAATAGCGTGAGATAGGTATGACCGTAGTTGTAATCCTTCGGGACCAACTCGGGTATGTTATGCCGGTATGTTTCGAAAGATAAAATGTGGTATTCTTTTATATTATGATGGAAATTCTTATACATGATTTATCAACTGTTTTCTTGATGTTAATTGAAGGATATACCTCTTTCATCGAAGTTATAAATTTTGAAAAATATGTTGGCATTATCCATTGAGTACTTTACGGTACTCATACCCTTCAAAATGTTTCTTTGATGCGAGTTGAGCTTAAAGGAGATGTGGCGGAAGCGGCGGAAATATCATTTGCTTCTTACTTAAATTAGATGTGTTTGAATATCATGTCTTCACATGATATTCATTACTATTCATTGCTAAGACCTTGAAACTATGAAACCGTACTTTTGATAACCTTGTATATGTTTTGAAAACTTTTATGTATGTATTTTGAAATTTGTGCCCTTGTTGTGATACATTGTTGTTGGATATTTTACGAGTGCATGTTGGCTTATTCCATTTTAAACGTTATCTTTGCCCATTTGTTCCAAAATTTTACTTTCTAAAACACTTATTGTTGAAAGATTATTGTTGATTCAACTAGTCATGGCCGGATTATTTGATTAATTAAGTAGTTAAATAGTCAGGTCGTGACAGAGTGGTATCAGAGCATTTGTTCACTTTGGTCCTGTAAATTTTTCTTTTTTGAGCCAACCTTTCTTGAAAATTTTTGATTCATTGGTAAAGGCTCAGTGTTCCAGTCCATCTCTTCAGCTCAACCAAGTAAAGTAAGATGAGAATGTTGTGCATATGTGAACAAAATTTGATTATGTTGAATTTTATGATGTAGTACTTATGAATATAGATGATATATGACGTGTTATTCTAATTAGTATAGAAATGATATCTGATTATAGGATGCCAAGGATAAAATCCACCGCTCGAAAGAATGTCGGGTATAGACCGCCAGGCTTAGGAGATATCAACAAATTTTATGCGTTGCGAATGAGACCAGAACAGGGCATGCAGTTCTTCCTTCATCATTACAAGGTCATGTGGCGACCAGTTTTGAAGTGTGGAGTGACCGAGCTCGACGGGATGCTTGTTGGTGCAAGCTTTGCCTCACGAATGGAGGATGGGCATCAAGATAGCTTTCGATTATGTGCATCCTGACATGGAGTGTAGAATTACTGGTAATCTTAAGAAGTTCATAAGAATCCTTAAAGATCAATATAGGACGGGGGAAAATCCTCCACTTATTCCCTACCGTCCCTTTGATTACTTTATCCTTACTGTTCATCAAATCTTGTCAGATATATTAGATCCACAAAGCCGAGAAATTAAACCTGTATCTCATGAGCTTGTTAAAGCTAGTCCTAAATATGAGTATTGCGATGAGGATGATACCCTGTTTCCTCTCGGACCTCAGTGGACCTTGGATGACCTAGATTTATTTGATCAACCATTTGCACTGAAAACCCCTTCACCACCCCTATCTCCTCTTCCTGAAATTCCATCTATAATGTCTTCCATTGAGGTAGAAAATGAGTTTAATCAGCAATCGTTCGTTGGCACTTCTAGCTTACAACTTTTGTCTTCTAATGAAATGCCTTCATTGTCGGATCCATCCCTTCTCTTGCCAGGAGAGCCCGCTAATTCGTCTGTTGATCACACTTTCGCTCCTGAAGAGGAAGAAGACCCTGAAGAAGAAGATCCAGAAAAGGATCCTGAAGAGAATGTAGATAGTTGAATGAAAGTAGTTCTAACTAATTAAGATAGTAGGCGGAGCTACCAGCCTGTATATATGAAACAACCTGTGTGTGTAAAAGTCCTCGATGAGGCAATTTTCTTGTAAATTATAAACTGTTTTGTTATCCTTGATGTGATGAAATGGTTATGTCTCTATCTTTTGTTGATGATTATATCTTGTTGCTGTTACATGTAAAAATACCTTTCCTTTGTTGATATTTTATTTATTGTTGTGAAAATAATAAATTTCTTTTGAAGTGAAATGCCTCCTCGAAGATGAAACCAGAACATGGAAGAAAGAGCAAGTCAAATCACTCCCCAAAACCTTCCTGAACAAAACCTTTATGATCGTGAACCCTCTCCGAGCAGGAAAAATAGCCGAACTTTTCTTCGTCGAACCCACCTAACTTCACGGTCTTTGGTAGTCCGTTACCAAGCGAAGAATGGGTAAGGGCGGTGGAGAGAATCTTTAAGTTCTTGGAATGTAGCGATCGGGAATGCTTGCTATGTATAAACTTTCTCATGAAAGGACGTAGACTTACGGTGGGAGGCGGATGAAAACTCTCACTCCAGAACAAATGGCGAACTTTACTTGGGAACAGTTCAAGGAAGAACTGTATGCTAAATTTATTCCTTGAAGTTATAGGAAGTAGAAAGAAATTGAATTCATGAATTTGAAACAAGGGAATAGGAGCGTGGCTGAGTACGATCGGGAATTCTGCACATTATCTCGATATGCACCTTACAAGGTAGAAACAGATGAAAAGATTGCTGAGATATTCCGCTCTGGATTGAGACCTGAAATCCGGATTATTTTAGCTGCTCAACCACCCATGTCTTACGCAGAGACTCTTAACCGCGCGTTAGACATGGAAATGGAGATACAAGCGAGAGAAGAATGCTACCGAGTCAAATCTTGGTGTACCACAAGGGCTGTACCATCAAGATCCTCCCAAATGGAACAAAGATATAAAGGAAAAGAAAGTGGGAGGCGCGAGAAACCCAAACAAAAGGCCGTTTGAGCGGGGACCACGACGTCGAGATCATTCGATTGCCGACCAGGTGGACAACCACTCTTTTTTCTGAATCAGATAAGACCACCCATGTGCCCTCGGTGCAACCGTACACATTTCGGTTTATGTAGAAGTGGGAGCAATACTTGCTATTCGTGTAGGCGGTATGGTCACTTTCTTACACTTTGTCCATATGCGAGAATGTGGCGGGAGAGAGAGAAGAGGAAGTATTCTCGACCCGTTCAGACTGTGAAAGCAATGACAGGATATCCACAACCACCTCGCTATCAACTTCCTCCACCACAAATAACTGCAATCGCAGAGACTTCAGCTCAGCAGGCGCCATCTCAATCTCTACAAGTTCAACCTCAACATCAGCAAGCGTATGCTTTGAAACAGAAGCAACCAGAAAAGAGTATAGGAAATCTAACAGGTATGGCCCAGTTAAAAGGTGTACCTGTTATAGTTTTGTTTGATACGGGAGCATCGCATTCTTTCATTTCTACCGCATGTGTAGATAATCTTGAACTTCCCGTAAAATCATCTAAAGTAGGTTTCAAAGTGCTTACTCCAATAGGTGGGGCGACAATAGTTGATAAAGTATGTCCTAACGTAGAATTTGAGTTAGGATTACTTGATTAAAAGTGAATCATTCGCCTCTTATGCATGTGGGATGTAGATATTATCTTGGGTATGGATTGGTTAGCGAGAGAATTTTGTAATGATTCGTTGTGAACAAGCGAAATCGGTTTCAACCACCAGGAAAAGAACCCACGTGCTTTTATGGGATCGATGAGAGAAGAAGAAGGGTGCCTGTGATATCAACTTTGCAGGCAGAAAGATTGATAAGATGTAACGAAAATCGTGCCTATCTTGTATGCCTAAGCAAGGAAGACAAGAAAGATAGGAAGATTGATGATGTGCCAGTTGTTCGAGAATATCCAGATGTATTTCCAGAGAAGTTACCAGGTGTACCACCGGATCGACAATTGGATTTCGCGATCGATCTCGAGCCAGGATCTGCGCCAATTTCCAAAGCACCGTATCGAATGGCCCCTAAGGAATTACAAGAATTGAAGATCCAATTACAAGAACTTTTGGACTTAGGATTCATTCGACCAAGCGCATCACCTTGGGGAGCGCCGGTGTTATTGTCGAAAAGAAGGATGCCACCCAAGGATGTGCATTGACTACCGAGAGTTGAATAAGGTGACGTTGAAGAACAAGTACCCTCTTCCTAGAATTGATGATTTATTCGACCAATTGAAAGGAGCTAGGGTATTTTCGAAGATTGATCTGAGATCGGGTTATCATCAAGTGAAAATCAAACCCAAGGACATACCTAAAACCGCTTTTAGGACCCGATACGAACACTACGAATTTGTAGTGATGCCGTTTGGACTAACCAATGCTCCAGCTGTGTTCATGGACCTCATGAACCGTGTATTCCACGAATATCTTGATAAATTCGTATTAGTGTTTATCGATGATATTCTGATCTATTCGAAGAGCGAACAAGAACACGAAGCACATTTGAGAATCGTGTTGGAAGACTAAGAATGCTGCGATTATATGCTAAGTTTAGCAAATCGACTTACGGCAAAAAAGTCAATTTCCGGGCATATAGTTTCATTGAAGGAATCAAAGTGGATCCTGCCAAGGTCCAAGCGATACAGAGTGGAAGTCACCTCGACTCGAATGAGATTCATAGTTTTCTAGCTTAGCGGATATTATAGAAGATTTATCGAAGGGTTTTCTAAAATTGCTAAACCAATGACACTGTTGTTGAAGAAAGGAATAAAATTTCAATGGACCCGGAATGCGAAGACGGTTTCGGGAACTTAAAGAAAGATTAACCAACGCTCATATCCTAACTATACGATCCGAGAAAGATTATACCATATACACGGATGCGTCGAGGAGCGGAATAGGATGCGTTTTAATGCAAGAAGGAAAAGTCGTTGCATATGCTTCACGACAATTGAAAATTCACGAACACAACTATCCCACACACGATCTGGAACTTGCTGCGGTGGTTCATGCTTTAAAAATCTGGAGACATTATTTATACGGGTCAAGATGCGAGATTTTCACGGATCACAAAAGTTTGAAGTATTTCTTTGAACAAAAAGATTTGAATATACGGCAACGAAGATGGCTCGAGTTGGTCAAGGATTACGACTGTGAGATTAAGTATCATCCAGGAAAAGCCAACGTCGTCGCAGACGCTCTGAGTTGGAAAATTTAAGAGAGATTAGGAACTCTTTTAACGGATCAAGGAGAATTATTAAAAGAGTTCGAGAGAATGAAGCTGGAAACCGTGTTACCTCCTCAGAACATTCAAGGAATTGTAACGTCATTAGTGGTACTTCCGGATTTGAGAGCTCGTATTATTGAAGCGCAAAGAAGAGATAAACAACTCGAAACTATGCGAGTAAATATTCGAATAGGAAATTTCCCGGAATATCATGAAGCTGGGGATAATGCGATTATGTTTGGTAATCACATATATGTACCTAATGATATCGAATTGAAAAATGAAATTTTGAATGAAGCTCATAAGGTTCCATATCGGCACATCCGAATGCGAAGATGTACGGGATCTTAAACAAAAGTTCGTGTGGGCGGGGATGAAACAAGACATTGCCTCCTACGTCGAACGGTGTTTAGCGTGCCAACAAGTAAAAGCTTTGCATCAAAGACCATACGGAAAGTTACAACCTCTCAAAATTCCAGAATGGAAATGGGATCACATTGCGATGTATTTTGTTATTGGATTACCCAAATCTAGACGAGGAAATACTGCTGTATGGGTAATCATTGATCGATTAACCAAGAGCGCTCATTTCATCCCAATTCCGATAACATATGGAGCTGATAAGTTGGCACAGATTTATGTTTGGGAAATTGTTCGTTTACATGGAGTGTCGGTCTCAATCACCTCGGATTGTGATGCTAAATTCACCTCTCGGTTTTGGATTACTTTTCAAAAAGAATTGGGTACTCGATTAAATTTTAGTACCGCTTTTCATCCCCAGACAGACGGTCAAACTGAGAGAACAATTCAGACCCTGGAGGATATGCTCAGAACCATAGTACTTGATCGGGGAGACCAATGGGAACAAGTTCTACCACTGATAGAATTTTCTTACAACAACAGTTATCAAGCTACAATCGACATGGCTCCTTACGAAGCACTTTATGGCAAAAAGTGTAGATCACCTCTGTATTGGGACGAAGTAGGAGAACGGAAGATTCTTGGCCCGGAAGCAATTGATGAAATGGTCCACATTGTACGACAGATAAGACAGAGGATGAAAGAAGCTCAAGATCGACAAAAATCCTACGCTGATAATCGTCGTACAAAATTGAGGTTTGAAATAGGGGACAAAGTTTTTCTCAAAGTTTCCCCAACTAAAGGAATCCATCGTTTCGGAATAAAAGGGAAACTTAAAACCAAGATTTCTCGGACCTTATGAAATCTTGGAACGGATCGGGCCTGTAGCCTATAGGTTAGCGTTGCCTCCAAACTTCGCTAACGTACATGACGTTTTTCACGTATCTCAGCTCAGAAAGTATATGTATGACCCACAACACATTCTTCATCATGATGAAATAGTTCCCGATGTTGACTTAAGCTATGAAGAAGAGCCTGAAAGCATTCTGGACCGAAAAGAATAGAAGTTAAGGAATAAAGTTATTCCTTTAGTGAAAGTTCAATGGAAAAATCATGGTCCAGAAGAAGTGACGTGGGAACTAGAAGATCAAATGAAAGAAAAGTACCCCGACATATTTAATAAAGTACAAAATTTCGGGGACGAAATTTCTTTAAGGGAGAGGGAATGTAGTAGCCCGAAAATTTTATAGTAATTAATAAAGTTTAATTAAGTATTATTAAAGGCTTAAAAACTATTTAAGCCTTAAGAATTCGTAAAATTCAATATAGTGAAATATTAATCGGTATGAATCCGATTAATTTAAGATTTGAATATATGGAATCGAAAAATGTAGAAAATTATTAGAAATGAGTTTATTTGTAATAAAAGTGAATTATGTGAGATAATTGAATTATTAGTAAATGTTTGTATGAAAAATGCTATTATCCGAAAATAAGTTATAAAATTTCCTTAATTATTTTATATGGATATTTTATTATAAATGAAAGGAATTATTATTCAAGTTATTAATTTATGTGAATAAATTTATTTTAGCAATAATTAATGATTAAAGAATTTATTTATGTAATTTTCAAAAATTTAAGAAGCATTATTGAAATGAATTGAATTTTATTAAATAAAGTGATTTAAATTATGCTATATGAATCTAAATTAAATTAGGAATACAAGTTGTGTTATGTTTTATAATTTAATTGAAATATAATAGTATTAATTAAATTATATTAAAGTATGGAATTAGTAAAATTGGAGGTGTAATTATAAATTTTTTGAAATTTGTGCTTAATTAAAGTAAAATGAATATCAAATTAAATTTAAATGCACATAAACATTCTAGAAAATTTACTAAGAACATAAAATCATCCTCAACCTTATTTCTTCCCTCATTTTCGGCACCCACACAAGCACACACACAAAAATTTTAATTTTCACTTTTAATCCTAAATTTAAGTGTGAAAGTGTTAGTAAATCACTCCAAGCAAGGTAAAGACTTTATTTAACATAAGTTTTTATGATTTAAATTGATGATTATTATGTTCTATACACCTAGGGTTTTGAAAATTATGGAATTTTGATTAAGGTTGATTTGTTTAAATTTTGTTATGTTTATTGATTTAAGTATGTTTATTGTGCATAATTAACATGTTCTATGGTTTTAAATTGTTAAATTCATGAAGATTAGAAATTAAAGAATCTAACCTAAACCCTAAATTTTGGATATGATTCATATGTTATGATATGATTGAATTAAGCTTGAATATATGTTTAGGAATGAATATAAACATCATATGATCAAAGAAATAAAAAGTTAAATCATGTTTATTAAATTCTTCAAAATTTTCGAAAATAAAGGGTGATAGGAACTTGAGGATTTTGATTTTATTTGATCATTTTGACATGATATTCATGCTTAGAAATATAAATAATGCCTAAAATGAATTTATATGAATTTAATTCATGCATTAGCATTGAAACCCTAATTTTCGAAAATGACGGGTATATGTTGAACTTTGATTTCTTGATTTTATTTGATGTATTTGAGTTGATATTTGAGATCTATGATAAAAATAAGGCCTAAGTAGAATTTATGGGAATTTATGAACATTGATATCAAAAGTTATAAAAATTAAACTTTAAAACTAAAGTTATGATTTTATGTGGAAATTGTTAAGCAAGACTTGAATGAATGATGAAATAATGATCAATGATGTTAATTAAGTATGATTATATGATATTTGATGTTTAATGGGTTGTAGATATTCAAAATATTGAAATGCATATACATATCTAGTTGAATCGCCTTAGGCGATTAATGTTGAATTAAATGATATTAGTCTTGTATAAAGTTCTTAAGTGTATGTTTGATGATATGATAATGATATTGAGGAGTTTGGGATAAAACTGAAGTAGTTTGGTGTATTTGGGCTATACTTATTCTAAACGTTACTCTGCCGAAATTTTGGTAGAATTAGACATTAGTAAGACAAGGTTATATGTGATTGATAGTTGTTAACATATATCCAAATTAGAAAGAAAGATTACTAAAAATCAACCATAATTTTGATGTTTTAAGGATCAAGCAAGGGAAACCGAGAAGTAAAGGAAGAAGAGGCGAACCTGTTACATCAAACGTCACGAGGTGGGTAATGCTTTACAAAGTTTGTTTGAGAGCAAAATTTATGTTGCTTTATGAAATTGTTTTGTCATGAAAATATTTAATCACCACATGATGATCATGTTAAAGGAACGTTTTACCACATTGTGGTTATGACGGCAATTACCTATCTGCGGTAGGAAATGTTAATTACTGTGCACATGTAGATGGCTGTGAGCTTACAAATGTAGGTCGGCCATGGTATTGGGGAGGAGGCCTACTTCCCTTTACCAAATGACGTAGATAGGGTATGACCGTAGTTGTGATCCTTCGGGACCAACTCGGGTATGTTATGCCGGTATGATTCAAAAGATAAAATGTGGTGTTCTTTTATATTATGATGGAAATTCTTATACATGATTTATCAATTGTTTTCTGGATGTTAATTGAAGGATATACCTCTTTCACTGAAGTTATAAATTTTGAAAAATATGGTGGCATTATCCACTGAGTTCTTTCTGGTACTTATACCCTTCCAAAATGTTTCTTTGATGCAGGTTGAGCTTAAAGGAGATGTGGCGGGAAACTGAGCGGAAATATCATTTTGCCTTCTTACTTAAATTAGATGTGTTTGAATATCATGTCTTCACACATGATATTCATTACTATTCCGCTGCTAAGACCTTGAAACTATGAAACCGTACTTTTTGATAACCTTGTATATGTTTTGAAAACTTTTATGTATGTATTTTGGGGCTGTGCCCTTGTTGTGATTACATTGTTGTTGGATATTTTCTGAGTGCAGGTTGGCTTATTCCATTTTTAAACGTTATGCTGCCCATTTGTTCCAAAATTTTTACTTTCTAAAACACTTATTGTTGAAAGATTATTGTTGATTCAACTAGTCATGGTCGGATTATTTGATTAATTAAGTAGTTAAATAGTCGGGTCGTGACAATATAACCCACCAATACCGATGAAAACGTCTACTGGGAGAGATCTACAGATCCAACAACTATACCGATCACATTGGCAAGTACCTGGTAACAATACGGAACAACATTTGGGGTCACATTCCACTAAGAAAGGCAATAATGCGATCAAAATGGAGATCGAATCAAAACTGGGGTTTTCGACTTTTCGAACCCATATTTGGCAACATCCGGGTTTTCAAATCAAATTGATGCAGATGGCAAAAATGTTCAGGGCATTGAAATCTATAAAGGGGTACCTTGAAAACATGCATGCGTGAAAGTTGATACAAAACTTAGCTACGAAGAAGCTTCAAAACTTGATGCTTATCCTCAGATCTAGGTAAACCATCCAAAATCGATGCATGAAAATGGAAACATAAGCAATATGCATTTTTAGGAACATAGAATGACAAGCCATGTCGAAAATGGATAACTCGGGCATGTACTTCCTTTAGAAACATAAAACGACGAAAAACACCCCGGTATGTAAAAACACGAAAAACGAGAAAAAGAAATCGGTACGCTAGTAGAATACATAGCACGAAACTCAAAACATAAAGGGCCCATAGCCAAAAAGTGGCCCGTCGGCCACCAATCGGCGGCCAACCGGCTCACGGCGGCATGAATGGGGCGGCGACGGTCGGTGGCTAAATTGGCCGGCCTCCGGCCGTTTCCTCGTCTCGTCCCTTTGGTGACCCGAGTTCTACGCTATGTTATCTACGAAAAAACGGAATCAAAACAAGAAAAGGACAAAATTCAAAACGAAAGCAGGGAAGGGCGATCGGTTGTGGTAGGCGGCGGCGCAATGGCGCGCCACAGAGCCCTCGGCTCGATCCCCACTCCTCCAAAGGCTTCCACGGCGTGCACGGAGCTGCTCGGCTCTTCCAGTAAACACAGAGGCGTTTGAAATGAACGTTAGAAAATGAAGGCCCTAGGCCCCTATTTATAGATTTTCAGAAGCTCGCTTGCGCAAGCGCATGTGCAACGCTGACGCAATTAATAGTGGCTTGCGCAATCGCTGACACAAGCGTTAGCCAAAAAACACTTTAAAAATCATAACTTGATCATTTGAAATCCGTTTTCAAAAATTTAAGAGCCTACAGGCTCGCATTTAAAAATCCTTCACAACGACTATTCATTTGCAAATTTTTCAAATCATGTGAATATAATGCATATGAAAAACGGATTTAATACGGACGTTAGATCCCGTTCTAGGTCTAAACAAAGTCCAACTTTTTCCAAACTTCACTGGAAAATCTAACGAATATTTTAATAATATTCTACGAAGAAACGGGTCATTACAGTTTTTATTAGAAAATCGATTGCAACTGATTTTGTGAGACGAAGAATGTTATGATTATTGTGAGTATTGAGCCTTTGAGAACTTGATCACATTTTTGAAACCTGTGAGACTTGATTTTTTGACTGTCATATCTTTGCAGTCTTGTTTCTTTTTGTGTGAATAGTTTGAAATAGCATGTGTTTCTCTAGAACTTGCTCAGGTTCTTTTTCGAGGTTGCATTGATGTGCTTAAGAATTGGGAGATGATATTAGGCATTCTTTTCTTAGCCTATATACTATCCAAACACTAACCTGTTAATCATTGAATCCTTTGATGAGCCCGTTTGAGCCTACCTTATTCTTTCATATAGCCGTGGGTTGGGTTATGTAGTTAATATGATGTTTGGTTGTGATAATTAAGGGTTGAGAAAAAGAAAGAAAAGAAAAAAAATAGATGATGAAAAGTGATAATAAAAAATAGTTGCTTACCCATATAAGTTCAAACAAAAAAACAAAAGAAAAAGAAAAAGTTGACGCTAGTGTGTGAAAAAAACATAAATGGGTAAGTAGCTAGTGCTTGAGATGAGTACATCATTTATATGATAAGTATGATGTTTTTAAAAGAAAAATGACTTCTTAGTATGGAAAATTGAAATGAATTGTGAAAGTTTGGGAATTGTGTCTTATGATACTTATGGTGTTTTCATTATGGGATTATGAGTCACATAGCCTAAATATATCATACCTTACCAAAGAGCCTACATTATAACCCGTTATAAAGACCTTTTTGATCTTGGTTCTTGAGCACATATTTGAGCAATGGAGAATTAGACGATTTGCAAGCTTATGGTAGATTCCGTGTGTTTTTAAACTTTGAGAGTATACATATCCTCATTGATACACTTGAGTGTTTGAGATTCTAATATATATATATATCCATGCTGTGAAGATTTAAGTTTGAGAAGGCTTGTGCTTATGGGTTTTATGATATGTGGAGTTGAACAAAAGATGTTGTGATTTGTTTCATTTGAGGTGAATCTTTTGTTGCTCATTGCTCTGAGGCTCATTGCTATTGTTGTTCGACTCATTCCCTATCTTTTGGTTGTCTTTCGTTTGTTTTGTTTTGTTTAAGGACAAACAATGCTTCAAGTTTGGGGGTTTGATAAACGCGCTTTTTACTCGTTTATTGTTGATATTTTAAGATGTATTTAGATCTATTAAGTGCGTTTATATATTGGATTTTAATGCTTTTAACTATTTTTGGAAGATACTGCTCTTGGGTTCCTCTTTCGTGTTTTGTAGGCTTATAAGATGATAATCGAAGCATGAAACGAAGCACGAGCAAAAGAAGGATAAGAACAGGGGCTAGCGGTCTCCTTCCCGACCGCTAGCCCAGTCGTGAGCTGAAGAATGCATTCTGCCCATGAACTAGCGACCGACCTCGCGACCGCGAGGCCGGCCGCTAGGCAAAATGCCACGACCGCGAGCCCTGCCAATGAGAGCCTCTGAAAAGCTTCTGCCCAATTTCTCGCGGCCAAGGCTAGCGACCACGAGCTCAGCCGCGAAGCACGTCAAACGGGCGTGAATCCAGCCACAAGGTTACCGAAGAAACACGTGCCCAGATCCTCTAGACCGAGCTAGCGACCGCGAGCTCGGCTGCAAAGCAAGGCGGCAGGACACGAAAATTAGGGCTTCGATGCGCCTATATATAGGGCAATACATTGCCCTCGCGCCCCCAACTCCCCAAGCACGATTTTCTCAAGTTTTTGATAGTTTTTCATATATTTTGACTTTAGCTTTGATTTATATTCATCTAGGCTTTAGTTTTCCATTGTTTTACATTGAGTCTACGCATTGTTATCGCTTTGGAACGATTTCGTTCGAACGATTTTTGTCATTTTCCCGTTTTCCGCTGAGGTTGGGATACGAACCCAACAATTGTTCTTCCGACGCTACATGACGAGTTTAATCAATTTAATTCTTATTTCTATGTTTAATTTATATTTTATTTCGATTATTATGTCTAGCTAATTTTCCATTCTAATCCTAGGGTTTGTATCTTATCCTAAGTGTCGTGATTCCTGCTATTACTATTTACCTTCCAGGCATTGATTTGTGATTCTTGGTGCTAAAACTTATGTGTTAAATTCTGATCAATCTTGATACATACATATTTGCCAGTTAAATACTTAACAGTTTTAATTGTCAATCGATCTTGAATGCACAATACGGATAAGCCTTGAGTCGTAACTGAGATAGGAACATTCGTAGGAAGCATATTCTTTGTGATCTTTTTGGAGTTGCTAATTTTCACCTTGAGATTACAGTAATAGGAAAATTAGTAATCTACTGCCACAATTGTCGTAACTGAAATTGTTGGTTACATATGTGATCTTCCATATTGTCTGGATTAAAATTGGTTAATAGGAAGCAGGACAAACATACGCTGTGGGTAGGATTAATACATCCCTAGGGTTAGTCTTTCAGTCTTATTATCTCTTTGAGTATTTGTTTATTTATCTTTATTTGCTTTAGTTGATCTTGACTTTGAATTTAATATTCGAAGTCCCAAAACCTTTTCCAAAACCAAATCTGTTACTTGGATAATGATGAAGGATTAAAGTGTTAGATTGTGTATTTTCGTGTTACAATCCATGTGGATACGATACTCGACTACCCTTTCTACTTGCACGTTTTCGTGTTAGAAAAAATGTCGATCACGCCTCCATCCGTTTTTCCTCCCGTTTTTACCTCAGTTTTTAGCATATTTTAACATACTTTCATTCTAGCTTTGATTTTCATTCATCTAGACTTTAGATTATTGTTATTCTACGCTACATTAACTCTTTGTAATCGCTTGTGGAGCGAATTCATCCGAACAAATTTAGATTTTCCATTTACTACCACAATTAGTAATCTACTACCACAATTGTCGTAACTGAAATTGTTGGTTGCTTATTTGATCTTTCATCTTGGCTGGATTAAAATTGGTTAATAGGAATCAGGATAAACACACTATGTGAGTAGAATTAATACATCCCTAGGGTTAGTCTCTTTGTCTATTTGATATTTATCGTTATCGTTTTATTTGCTTTGTTTCTATTGACTTTGAATTAAATATTTGAAGTTCCAAAACCTTTTCAAAACCAAATCTGTTGCTTGGATAATGATGAATGATTATTGAGTTAGCTTATGTATTTTCGTGTTACAATTCATGTGGATACGATACTCGACTTACCTATCTAGTTGTACGTTTTTGTGTTAGAAAATAGTGAGATCAAATTTTGGCACCGTTGCCGGGGATTGTTAAGATTATATAGGAATAACTTGTTGATTTGGAATTATTAATTTAAGTTGTATTTTTATTTTTATTTTTATTATTGCTTGCCACGACTAATTTCTCCCATTTTCTCCATGTAGTTTATGATCACAAGGTCATAGGGACCTCCTGAACAACCTTTAGATCCCGAAATCGAAAATACCCAAAGGAGAAAGAGACTAGAAAAGAGAAGGCAAGAGATGGCAGCAAATCCCAACAATGGAGGTGTACCTCCCGAGCATGCTGCTCGTCTTCTTGCAGAGTTTACTGAGATGCAGCGTCAGATGACGAATATGGGACTCCTCCCTGCTGTAGACATAAAACCGCTTAATTACATGTATCGACCACCAACTGAACAGTTTCAATGAGGTGGATGGGGCCCCGAAGTGAATGCTAACAACTTTGAGCTGAAGCCGGCCCTAATCAGCATGGTACAAGGAGAACAGTTTGGGGGAGGAGTGGCTGAAGATCCAAATGCTCATCTGGAGATATTTTTGGATATATGTGACACCATCAAACAGAATGGGGTAGCACAGGATACAATCCGGATAAGTATGTTCGGATTTTCTGTCACGACCCGACTATTTAACTACTTAATTAATCAAATAATCAAGCCGTGACTGGTTGAATCAACAATAATCTTCCAACAACAAGGGATTTAATAAGTTTGGTTTTTGAAACAAACGGACAACATAACGTTTGAAAATGAAATAAGCCAACCTGCACTCAGAGAATATCCAACAACAATACAAACGAGAACACAACCTCGAAATACATACATAAGAGTTTTCAAAAATATTTACAAGTTATCAAAAGTATGGTTTCACGTTTCAAGGTTAACAGCGGAAGACTAATGAATGTCATGTATGAAGACATGACACTCGGCCACAGTAGTTCGCAGTAAGAAAACAAAATAACTAATACTGACTCGGTTGTGCCACACCTCTTCCATGCTCAACCCGCAACATAAAACACTTATGGGTGTGAGTACTAGAAGTACTCGATTGGGTAAATGCTATCATAATATTCAAAACTTATAACCTTGTTCAAGTAGACTTTTCTTTCAAATAATCTTTAGAAATCAGAAATTTATTAGTTCATAAGAAACATTGATCCTCATAACATATCACCACAATTTATTTTTAAACATACCGGCATCACATACCCGAGTTGGTCCCGAAGAATCTCAACTACGGTCATACCCTATCTACGTCATTCGGTAAAGGGAAGTAGGCCTCCTCCCCAGTACCATGGCCGGCCTACATGAGCAAGCTCACAGCCATCTACCTGTGCACAGTAATTAACATCTTCCTACCGCAGATAGGTAATTGTCGTCATACCCACAATGTGGTAAAACATTTAGCATGATTATCATGTGGTGATCAAATGTTTTCACAAGAAATCAAGCTCATAACATATCATTTGTTTAGCTTCAAAATAAAGTTCGTAATGCATTACCCACCTCGTGACGTTTAATCTAACAGCTTCGCTTCTTCTTCCTTTACTTCTCGGTTTCCCTTGCTGGATCCTTAGAACATAAAGATTATGATAAATCTTTAGTAATCTTCCTTTCTAATTTAGATATATGTTAACAACTATCAATTAACATATAACTTGTTTTACTAACGTCTAATTCTACCCAAATTTCGGCAGAGTAACGTTTAGAATAGGTATAGCCCAAATAAACCAAACTACACCAATATCATCCCAAACTCCTCAATATCATCATTATATCATTAAACATACACTTAAGAACATTATACAAAACTAGTATCATCTATTTCAATGTTAATCGCCTAAGGCGATTTAACTCGATATATATGTGTATTTCAATATTTTGAATATCTACAATCCATTAAACATCAAATATCATATAATTATACTCAATTAACATCAATAATCATAAATTCATGATCCATTCAATCATAGATCAAGTATATCACCTATAAGTATAACCTTAGTTTAAACTTTAATTTTCTAACTTTTGATACATATGTTCAAAAATTCTTATAAATTCAACTTAAGCATTATTTTTATCATAGATCACAAATATCAATTCAAATCCATCAAATAAAATTAAGAAATCAAAGTTCAAGAACATCCCTTCATT
Organism: Salvia rosmarinus; assembly: GCA_036937905.1. Lineage (NCBI taxonomy): Eukaryota > Viridiplantae > Streptophyta > Magnoliopsida > Lamiales > Lamiaceae > Salvia > Salvia rosmarinus. The sequence continues at coordinate 72,977,158 of CM072819.1, read as the reverse complement.
TTCGAAAATTTGAAAGTAGTTGCTAATGCATGAATTATATTCCTATAAATTCATTTCATACATTATTTATATCCCTAAGCATGAATATCATGTCAAATAAATCAAATAAATTCAAAATCATTAAGTTCTTACACCTCGTAGTTTTCGAAATTTTCACCTATTAAACATGCATGGTTTAATTTTTAATTTCTTCATTCATATGATGTTTATAATCATCCCTAAACATATATTCAAGATTAATTCAAACATATCATAACATGTGAATCATATTCAAAAATTAGGGTTTCATGATCAAGCTTAAATTTTGAAATTTCATGAATTTAAGGAATTTAAACCATAGAACATGTTAATTATGCATAATAAACATACTTAAATCAATAACATAACAAAAATTAAACATATCAACCATAATCATAACCTCTAAATTTTCGAAAACCCTAGCTTTATAGAACAACATATTCATCAAATTAAATTACAAAAACTTAGGTTAAATGAAGTAATTACCTTGCTTGAGATGATTTTCTATTAATCCCACACTTAATTATGGATTTAAAAGTGAAAAATAAAATTTGTGTGTGCTTAAGTGTGTGTGCCGAAAATGGGGAAGGTTTTGGAGATTGGAGGTGATATATCTTATGTGTTGTAGTTCTAGAATTATATATGTTTAATTTCATGTGTATTTGGCACTAATTTCCTTAAAATTATACACAAATTTCCACAATTTATAAATACACCTCCATTTTGCTAAGATTACACATTAGTATAATTTAATTAATACTATCATATCTCAATTAAATTTTAAGACCTAATACAACTTATATTCACAATTTAATTTAGATTCATATGGCATAATTTAATCACTTTATTTAATAAAATTTAATTCACTTCAATAATACTTTTTAAATTTCGAAAATTTCATAAATAAATTCTTTAAATCATTAATTATTGCTATAATAAATTTATTCACTTAAATTAATCACTTGAATAATAATTCATTTTATTTTATAAGAAATATCCATATAAAAATAATTAAGGCATTTCATAGCTAAATTTCTAATTTATAACATTTTTCATTCACACAAATCATAATAATTCATTTATTTCACATCAATCACTTTTTATCACAAATAAACTCATTTTTAATAAATCTCTACATTTTCCAATCTCATATGTCCAAATCTTAAATTAATTAAATTCATGCCGATTAATATTTCATTATATTGAATTATATAAATTCTTAGGACTTAAATAACTTATAAGCCCTTAATTATATCTAATTAAACTTAAATAATCACTATAAAATTTTCGGGCTACTACATTCCCTCCCTCTTAAAGAAATTTCGTCCCCGAAATTTGTACCTTATTAAACAGGTCAGGATATTTCTCCCTCATTTGGTCTTCCAGTTCCCATGTCACTTCTTCTGGACCATGATGTTTCCATCGAACTTTTACTAAAGGAATAACTTTATTCCTTAACTTTTGTTCCTTTCGGTCCAAAACGCATTCAGGCTTTTCTTCATAGCTCAAATCAGTATCGGGAACTATCTCATCATAATGAAGGATATGTGTTGGGTCATACACGTATTTTCCGAGTTGGGAGACATGGAAAACATCATTTACGTTAGCGAAGTTAGGCGGCAACGCTAACCTATAAGCTACAGGCCCTATCCGTTCCAATATCTCGTAAGGCCCAAGAAATCTTGGTTTGAGTTTCCCTTTTATTCCAAAACGGTGAACTCCTTTAGTTGGGGAAACTTTAAGAAAGACCTTGTCCCCTATTTCAAACTTTAATTCTGTACGGCGATGATCAACATAGGACTTTTGTCGGTCTTGAGCTTCTTTCATTCTTTGTCTTATCTGTCGTACAATTTGAACCATTACTTCAATTTCTTCAGGGCCAAGAATCTTTCGTTCTCCCACTTCATCCCAATACAGAGGTGATCTGCATTTCTTGCCATAAAGTGCTTCTTAGGGAGCCATGCCGATTGTAGCCTGATAACTATTGTTGTAAGGAAATTCGATGAAAGGTAGAACTGGTTCACATTGATCTCCTCGATCAAGTACCACTATTCGAAGCATATCCTCCAGGATCTGGATTGTTCTCTCGCCCGCCATCATGTCTGGGATGGAAAGCGGTACTAAAATTCAACCGAGTACCCAATCCTTTTGAAAAGTAGTCCGAACCGAGAGGTGAATTTGGCATCACGATCCGAGGTGATTGAGATCGGCACTCCATGTAGCCGAACAATTTCCGAACATAAATTTGTGCCAACTTATCTCGCTCCATACGTTATCGAATTGGAATGAAATGAGCGCTCTTGGTTAATCGATCAATGATTACCCATATAGCCGTATTCCTCGTCTGACTTGGGTAAACCAATTACAAAATCCATAGCGATGTGATCCCATTTCCATTCGTGCACTTCAAGAGGTCAGAATTTTCGTATGGTCTTTGATGTAAAGCTTTTACTTGTTGGCACGCTAAACACCGCTCGACGAGGAGGCAATGTCTTGTTTCATCCCCGCCCACACGAACTTTTGTTTAAGATCCCGTACATCTTCGCATTCGGATGTGCGCAGATGGAACCTTATGAGCTTCATTCATAATTTCATTTTTCACTCAGATCGTTAGTGCGTATATGCGATTACCAAACATAATCGCATTATCTCCGCTTCATGATATTCGGAAAATTTCCCATTCGAATCTTTGCTCGCAGAGTTTCGAGTTGTTTATCTTTTCTTTGAGCTTCGATAATACGAGCTCTTAAATCCGGAAGTACCATCAACGACGCTACAATTCCTTGAATATTTCGGGGAGGTAACACGGTTTCCAGCCTCATTCTCTCGAACTCTTTTAATAATTCTCCTTGGTCCGTTAAAAGAGTTCCTAATCTTTCCTGAATTTTCCTACTCAGAGCGTCTGCGACGACGTTGGCTTTTCCTGGATGATACTTAATTTCACAGTCATAATCCTTGACCAACTCGAGCCATCTTCGTTGTCGCATATTCAGATCTTTTTGTTCAAAGAAATACTTCAAACTTTTGTGATCCGTGAAGATCTCGCATCTTGACCCGTATAAATAATGTCTCCAGATTTTTAAAGCATGAACCACCGCTGCGAGTTCCAAATCGTGAGTGGGATAGTTGTATTCGTGAATCTTCAATTGTCGTGAAGCGTATGCGACGACCTTTCCTTCTTGCATTAAAACGCATCCTATTCCATTTTTCGACGCATCCGTGTATATGGTATAATCTTTCTCTGGATTAGGTATAGTTAGGATAGGAGCGTTGGTTAATCTTTCTTTGAGTTCTTGAAAACTGTCTTCGCATTCTAGGGTCCATTGAAATTTTATCCCTTTCTTCAGCAGTTGCGTCATTGGCTTAGCAATTTTGGAAAATCCTTCGATAAATCTTCTATAATATCCGGCTAAGCCTAGAAAACTACGAATCTCATTCGGAGTCGTAGGTGATTTCCACTCTTGTACCGCTTGGACCTTGGCAGATCCACTTTGATTCCTTCACCGATATTATATGTCCCAGGAAATTGACTTTTAGCCGTAAGTCGATTTGCTAAACTTGGCATATAATCGTTGCATCCTTAGTTTTTCTAACACGATTCTCAAATGCGCTTTGTGTTCCTGTTCGCTCTTCGAGTAGATTAGGATATCATCGATAAACACTAACACGAATTTATCAAGATATTCATGGAATACACGGTTCATGAAGTCCATGAATACAGCCGGAGCATTAGTTAGTCCAAACGGCATCACTACAAATTCGTAGTGTCCGTATCGGGTCCTAAAAGCGGTTTTAGGTATGTCCTCGGTTTTGATTTTCACTTGATGATAATCCGATCTCAGATCAATCTTCGAAAATACCCTAGCTCCTTTCAATTGGTCGAATAAATCATCAATTCTAGGAAGAGGGTATTTGTTCTTCAACGTTACCTTGTTCAATTCTCGGTAGTCAATGCACATTCTTAAGGTGCCATCCTTCTTTTTGACGAATAACACCGGTGCTCCCTGTGGTGACGCTTGGTCGAATAAATCCTAAGTCCGTAAGTTCTTGTAATTGGACTTTTAATTTTGTAATTCCTTGAGCCATCCGATACGGTGCTTTAGAAATGGCGCAGATCCGGCTCGAGATCGATCGTAAATCCAATTGTCGATCCGGTGGTACACCGGTAACTTCTCCGAAATATATCGGATATTCTCGAACAACGGTACATCATCAATCTTCCTATCCTTCTTGTTTTCGTTACTTAGACATACAAGATAGGCACGATTTTGCTACATCTTATCAACCTTCGCCGCAAAGTCGATATTACAGTACCATTCTTCTTCTCTCATCAATTCCATAGAAGCACGTGGGTTCTTTTCCTGGTGGTTGAAATGTGATTTCTCGTTGTTCACAACGAATGGTTGCGAAATTCTCCGTTAACCAATCCATACCCAAGATAATATCTACGTCCCACATGCATAAGAAGCGTAATGATTCACTTTTAATCGAAGTGATCCTAACTCGGATTCCAAGTTAGGACATACTTTATTAACTACTGTCGCCCCACCTATTAGAGTAAGCACTTTGAAACCTACTTCGATGATTCTACGGAAGTTCAAGATTATCTACACATGCAAGAGAAATAAAAGAACGCGATGCTCCGTATCAAATAAAACTATAACAGTACACCTTTAACTGGGCCATACATCGATTTCCGCACTTTTCTCGATTGCTTCGCTTCAAAGCATACCGCTGATGTTGAGGTTGAACTTGTAGAGATTGAGATGGCGTCACGAGTCAAGCCTCTGGGATTGCGATCATTTGCGGTGGAGGAAGTTGATAGCGGTGATTGTGAATATCCCGTCATTGCTTTCACAATCGAACGGTCGCGAAGATTTTCCTCTTTCTCCTCTCCCGGCCACATTCTGTCTGTATGGACAGGCAGAAGCAAAGTGACCGTACTGCCCACACGAATAGCAAGTGTTACTCCCACTCCGACATAAACCGAAATGTGTACGGTTGCACTGAGGGCACATGGGTGGTCTTATCTGATTCGGAGAAAAGAGTGGTTGTCTAGTGGTCGGCGGTCGGAATGATCTCGACGTCGTGGAGCTCTGCCTTTGAAACGGTCTTTTGCTTGAATTTCCTCGCATCTCCCATTTTCTTTTTCCTTTATATCTTTGTTCCATTTGGGAGGATCTTGTTGGTGTATTTCGCTGTGATACTCCAGCATTTGACTCGAGAGCATTCTTCACTGTTTGTATCTCCATTTCCATGTCTAACGCACGGTTAAGAGTCTCTGCGTAGGACATGGGTGGTTGAGCAGCTAAAATAATCTGGATTTCAGGTCTCAATCCGGAGCGGAACATCTCAGCCATCTTTTCATCTGTTTCTACCTTGTAAGGTGCATATCGGGATAATGTACAGAATTCCCGATCGTACTCCGCCACACTCCTATTACCTTGTTTTAGATTCATGAATTCAATTTCTTTCTGCTTCCTATAGCTTCGAGGAATAAACTTAGCGTACAGTTCTTCCTTGAACTGTTCCCATGCAAAGTTCGCCAATTGCTCCGGGGTGAGAGTTTTCTGACTGGCCTCCCACCGTAAATCATGCAGTCCTTTCATCGTAAAAATTTATGCACAGCAAACATTCCTGGTCGTTGCATTCTAAAAATCTGAATATCCTTTCCACGGTACATACCCATTCCTCAGCTTCGGTAGGACTACCAGCCCCAGTAAAATTTGGTGGGTTTTGACGAAGAAAAAGTTCAACTATTTTTCGATTTGGAGGAGAAGGTTCACGATCATCAAGGTTTTGTTCAGGAAGGTTTTGGGGAGTGGTTTGACTAGCTCTTTCTTCAATATTCTGGCTTCGTCTTCGAGGAGGCATTTCACTTCAAAAGAAATTTATTATTTTCACAACAAGAATAAAATATTAACGAAGGAAAGGGTTTTAATCGCATCATCAACAAGATATAATCATCAACAATGATAAAACATAACTATTTAATCACATTAAGGAAAATAAAACAGTTTATAATTTACAAGAAAATTGCCTCATAGAGGACTTTTACACACAAGTTAGTTTCATATGTACAGGCTGGTAGCTCCGCCTATTATCTTAGCTAGTTACCCTAATTTCTCCTTAACCATCTACATTTTCTTGAGGTGGTCTTCAGATCTTCTTCTTCCGCTTGATCTTCACGAATATGAGTATGATCGTTGATCGAGTGAGCGGCCTCTCCTGGCAAAAGAAGGGAAGGATCGGATAAAGAAAGCATTTCACTAATAGCTATAGGTCTCAAATAAGAAGTGCCAACAGATAGTGGTTGTTCAAATTCCTGGGCTACCTCAGTGGAGGACATGATTAAGGATATTTCAGGAAGAGGAGATAAAGGTGGTGAAGGAGTTTTCAATGCAAATGGTCGTTCAAACAGATCTAAATCATCTAAGGTCCACCGAGGTCCAAGAGGAAAAAGACTATCGCTATCGTAATGAGATTCGTAAGTAGGACTAGAAATGACAACCTCACGAAACATAGGTTTAATTTCTCCCATTTTGGATGAAGAAAATCATCTAGAATTTGATGAATATTTGGAATAAATTGATCAAAAGGACGATATGGTAACTCTGGGGATCTCCTATTTTTCGACATCGCTTTTGATAAGATCTACAATCGATCAAGATTACCAGACTGCACTCCATATCAATATGTACATAATTCAAAGCCAATTCGGATGCCCATCCCCGCCAAGAAGGAGGTAAAGCATTAACCAATGCGAAGTCCATCTAACTCACCATCGCACTCTTTAAAACCGATCTCCACAAAGATCATAAACTGCTTGAGAGCAAATGGCGATGTCGCTCTCTCGATTCTATAGGAAAAGAAACTATCGACGCTTAATCCAAACCGCCTATTATCAACATTCTTTCGAGCAATGCCTTCCTCCGTACCATCCTATAATCAAATATAACTTATATACTAATTAGAAACAAGATAATCACATATCATTTATTTTCACATATACCATCTAATAATGTTCAACATAATCACCTTTCATTCAAATATACACATCACTTACAGCTTACTTTACCTGGTTGAGCTGAAGAGATGGACTGGAACACTGAGCCTTTACCAATGACTCAAAGGTTTACAAAAGAGGTGGCTCAAAGAAAGAAAATTTACAGATCAAAGCGAACAAATGCTCGATACCACTCTGTCACGACCCGACTATTTAACTACTTAATTAATCAAATAATCAAGCCGTGACTGGTTGAATCAACAATAATCTTCCAACAACAAGGGATTTAATAAGTTTGGTTTTTGAAACAAACGGAAAGCATAACGTTTGAAAATGAAATAAGCCAACCTGCACTTAGAGAATATCCAACAACAATACAAACGAGAACACAACCTCGAAATACATACATAAGAATTTTCAAAAATATTTACAAGTTATCAAAAGTATGGTTTCACGTTTCAAGGTTAACAACGGAAGACTAATGAATGTCATGTATGAAGACATGACACTCGGCCACAGTAGTTCGCAGTAAGAAAACAAAATAACTAATTATTTCGCCTGTGCCACACCTCTTCCATGCTCAACCCGCAACATAAAACACTTATGGGTGTGAGTACTAGAAGTACTCGGTGGGTAAATGCTATCATAATATTCAAAACTTATAACCTTGTTCAAGTAGACTTTTCTTTCAAATAATCTTTAGAAATCGAAATTTATTAGTTCATAAGAAACATTGATCCTCATAACATATCACCACAATTTATTTTTAAACATACCGCATCACATACCCGAGTTGGTCCCAAGGATCTCAACTACGGTCATACCCTATCTACGCTATTCGGTAAAGGAAGTAGGCCTCCTCCCAAGACCATGGTCGCCTACATGAGCAAGCTCACACCATCTACCGTGCACGAATTAACATCTTCCTACCGCAGATAGGTAATTGTCGTCATACCCACAATGTGGTAAAACATTTAGCATGATTATCATGTGGTGATCAAATGTTTTCACAAGAAATCAAGCTCATAACATATCATGTGTTTAGCTTCAAAATAAAGTTCAGAATGCATTACCCACCTCGTGACGTTTAATCTAACAGCTTCGCTTCTTCTTCCTTTACTTCTCGGTTTCCCTTGCTGGATCCTTAGAACATAAAGATTATGATAAATCTTTAGTAATCTTCCTTTCTAATTTAGATATATGTTAACAACTATCAATTAACATATAACTTGTTTTACTAACGCCTAATTCTACCCAAATTTCTAGAGTAACGCTTAGAATAGGTATAGCCCAAATAAACCAAACTACACCAATATCATCCCAAACTCCTCAATATCATCATTATATCATTAAACATACACTTAAGAACATTATACAAAACTAGTATCATCTATTTCAATGTTAATCGCCTAAGGCGATTTAACTCGATATATATGTGTATTTCAATATTTTGAATATCTACAACCCATTAAACATCAAATATCATATAATTATACTCAATTAACATCAATAATCATAAATTCATGATCCATTCAATCATAGATCAAGTATATCACCTATAAGTATAACCTTAGTTTAAACTTTAATTTTCTAACTTTTGATACATATGTTCAAAAATTCTTATAAATTCAACTTAAGCATTATTTTTATCATAGATCACAAATATCGATTCAAATCCATCAAATAAAATTAAGAAATCAAAGTTCAAGAACATCCCTTCATTTTCGAAAATTTGAAAGTAGTTGATAATGCATGAATTAAATTCCTATAAATTCATTTCATACATTATTTATATCCCTAAGCATGAATATCATGTCAAATAAATCAAATAAATTAAAAATCATTAAGTTCTTACACCTCATAGTTTTCGAAATTTTCACCTATTAAACATGCATGGTTTAATTTTTAATTTCTTCATTCATATGATGTTTATAATCATCCCTAAACATATATTCAAGCTTAATTCAATCATATCATAACATGTGAATCATATTCAAAAATTAGTGTTTCATGATCAAACTTAAATTTTGAAATTTCATGAATTTAAGGAATTTAAACCATAGAACATGTTAATTATGCATAATAAACATACTTAAATCAATAACATAACAAAAATTAAACATATCAACCATAATCATAACCTCTAAATTTTCGAAAACCCTAGCTTTATAGAACAACATATTCATCAAATTAAATTACAAAACTTAGGTTAAATGAAGTAATTACCTTGCTTGAGATGATTTTCTATTAATCCCACACTTAATTATGGATTTAAAAGTGAAAATAAAATTTGTGTGTGCTTAAGTGTGTGTGTGCCGAAAATGGGGAAGGTTTTGGAGATTGGAGATGATATATCTTATGTGTTGTAGTTCTAGAATTATATATGTTTAATTTCATGTGTATTTGGCACTAATTTCCTTAAAATTATACACAAATTTCCACAATTTATAAATACACCTCCATTTTTGCTAAGATTACACATTAGTATAATTTAATTAATACTATCATATGTCAATTAAATTTTTAAGACCTAATACAACTTATATTCACAATTTAATTTAGATTCATATAGCATAATTTAATCACTTTATTTAATAAAATTTAATTCACTTCAATAATACTTTTTAAATTTCGAAAATTCCATAAATAAATTCTTTAAATCATTAATTATTTCTATAATAAATTTATTCACTTAAATTAATAACTTGAATAATAATTCATTTCATTTTATAAGAAATATCCATATAAAAATAATTAAGGCATTTCATAGCTAAATTTCTAATTTATAACATTTTTCATTCACACAAATCATAATAATTCATTTATTTCACATCAATCACTTTTTATCACAAATAAACTCATTTTTAATAAATCTCTACATTTTCCAATCTCATATGTCCAAATCTTAAATTCATTAAATTCATGCCGATTAATATTTCATTATATTGAATTATATAAATTCTTAGGACTTAAATAACTTATAAGCCCTTAATTATATCTAATTAAACTTAAATATTCACTATAAAATTTTCGGGCTACTACATTTTCTCTACGCAATCAGGAAAAATATTGGTTTAAGAGCTTGGACCGTACTGGAATCAACAGTTGGGGGAAACTTTGCGAAAAGTTTCTTTCGAAATATTTTCCTCCGGCTAAAGCGTCGAAGATTATAGCCGAGATCTCCCACTTCTCCCAATAGGAAGATGAATCATTATTCGAGGCATGGAGAGATTCGGAGCTTATTGAGAAAATGCCCTCAGCATGGTTTCTCCAGAGAGCAGCAGATCACGCAGTTCTACAGTGGACAAACACTTCACACTAGAAACATAATGGATGCGTCAGCAGGAGGATGCCTGTTGAATCGACGAGTGGAAGATGCCAGCAGAATTATAGAAGAGATGGTTGCCAACAGCTATCAATGGCCTATGGAGAGGACACCTGTGGTTAAGGCAGCTGCTGTAGAGGTTGACTCCAGATACGACGATCTTATGGAGAAATTCATTCTTTTAAAGAGCCAGTTCGAGACGGAGGACATGAATTATATAAATCAAAGGAACCGTCCTGGGGAAATCCGACATACCATCCTAACAACAGGAACTATCCAAACTTATCGTATGCCAACCCCAATAACTTCCAGCAACCTCCACCAAGTTTCTTAGTACATAATGGGATGATTCAGGAGCCGAAAAAGCAGAGTCTGGAGGAAATGATGCAGCAGTTGGTTGTAAGTAACCAACAATTGGTAACTCAGCAGAACGCCTTCATCAGTAGCACTGGTCAGAAAGTTGCACATCTAGAATCAACCGTAGCAGCAGTGGGCAAACACTTGAAAATAATGGAGAACCAGATCAGCCAGATAGCTGCACAGCAGAATGGGCAACATAAGTCGGGCCAATTTCCTTGCACTACAGAGGTAAACCCGAAGAATCAATGCTTTGCCATCCAGCTGAGGAGTGGAAAAGCCTATCGGAACCACTCAGAACGAGAAGAAAGTCAAAATTCGAACGAGGAAGAGCTAACGACTGCTAGCCCGGCCGCTAGGAAGAGTACAGAGAGCTTGGCGGAGAAACTCGCGACCGACCTAGGGACCACTAGGCCGGCCGCGAGGAACAACAGAGACGCGGCAGTAAGTGCTCGCGACCACCATAACGATCTTGAGGGTGGCGCGAGGCAGACCCAAAGAGAAATCTTCCGACGTACACTCCCCCGGTCCCGTTCCCAAGTCGGCTAGCCAAGCCAAAGTATGATGAGAAGTTAACCCGATTCATGGAGATGTTCCAGAAGGTGCATATCAACATTCCATTGCTAGATGCGCTCAGAGATATGCCGGTGTACATGAAGTTTTTAAAAGATACTGTGGCCAACAAGAAGAAGTTGGAAAAATTCGAGACTATAAATTTGTCTCAAGAGTGCAGTGCTGTGCTGCAAAAGAAATTGCCGTTAAAACTGAAAAATCCAGGCAGCTTCACCATACCTTGTGTTATTGGAGGGCATACTTTCTCCAGATTTCTGTGCGATTTAGGGGCAAGCATCAACCTGATGCCATTGTCCATATTTAACAAATTGGAGATTGGAGAGGTAAAGCCTACTACTATTGCTCTCCAGATGGCAGACGCATCAGTTACCCATCCAAATGGGATAGTGGAAGACGTGCTCGTCAAGGTCAAAGATTTCATCTTTCCAGCGGACTTTGTGGTCCTTGACATACCAGAAGATGGTAACACGCCTCTCATTCTAGGGAGACCGTTCTTAGCCACAGGCAGGACTTTGATCGACGTGCAGGATGGTGATCTCACCTTCTGTGTGAATAAGGATAAGCTGATAATTTCAATCTATGATGCCATCAAGTGACATGATAGTTCAGAGCATGAGGATTGTTATTCGATCAGCACTGCCATAGCTAGCCCAGTCTTGCACTTGGATGGAAACCGTGCAGTCGTTGGGAAGTCTACTAGAAAAAGCCTAACTTAGCATGGAACCTTGAACGTTCTATTAAAATTTGGGGATGGTTACTTCGACACTAAATGGTGGTCTCCTATAAACGCAAAGTATAGAGGCAAGCAAAAGATGATGAGGAGGTCAGTTGTCAAATCGCCCGATTGATGAGAGGTAACGTTGAGCTAGCGACGAAAAATTTAGCACTGGTTGGGAGGTAACCCAATTTGTTTATCTGCTTTATGTTTTTCTTTTTGTTTGTTTTGCATTGTTTTTGTCTTATCGTGTCATGTTGGTCTTTTTTGGGTCCCAAAATATAATTGTTATTATAAAAGCATAAAAAAAAACTAGCGGCCGAGCTAGCGATCGCTAGCCAGGCCGCTAGGTCAATACAGAGAGTTTTCGACCAAAACTAGCCACCACCCTAGCGATCGCGAGGGTGGCCGCTAGCTCATTATAGAACATTTTTGTGCAAAACTAGCGACCACCCTAGCGATCGCGAGGGTGGCCGCTAGGACAATACAGAATGTTTTTGTCAAAACTAGCGATCGAGTCGGCCACGAGGCCCAACCTAACCCGAATTAAAGACGTCGACCCGCGTGTTTTGGAGGAGTTTTTAACCTCTCCCCCTCATTTTTCACACACACACGCAAGAACACACTCTCAAGCTCTCAAACCCTAGTTCCTCACTATCTTGTGATTTCCAAGTCTTTTCCACTCAAGGTATGCTTAATTATGTTGAATTCTTCGTTGATTTTAGCTTGTAAGCATGAATTAGAAGAGTTTGAACTTTTATTTTCTTCTTGTTGTGGAATTTTGAAGAGTATATGAACTAGAGTCCTATATTGCTAGATTTATATGGTTTTTGAGCATGCTTCTTACATTGTTAGGTGTATTTGTGTTCATTGAAGTATATTATTGGATTAATTCACCTGCACTGTTGTTTTATGGTTAAAAATCTCGAAACCCTAGCTGTTCTTCACGACTAGCGACCAGGCTAGTGACCGCTAGCCTGGCCGTGAGCTCATTAGCGGTCGGTAGCCAGCGCCTCGCGACCACCCTAGCTATCGCTAGGGCGATCGTGATGCAACCTAAAATTTGTTTTTAAGTGTGTTTTAAGCCTATGTGTGTATTCTATCCCTTTTTATGCCTTATGTGTACCTATGTTATTATGGGGGGAAGAATTTAGTTAATTCCAAGTTTGGGGGAGCTACATGTTGAATTTGGGTTGACGTTTGTTTTGAATTTTTTTGTTTACACGAACTAACATTGTAATATCTTTTAGGTACAATATGCCGCCACTTACATCCGGAAGCAAGTGATCGCTATATTTTCTAACACGAAAACGTGCAAGTAGATAGGTAAGTCGAGTATCATATCCATAGGGATTGTAACGCGAAAATATAGAAGCTAACTCACTAATCCTTCTACATTATCCAATTGATAGATTTGGTTTTATAAAGATTTGGGACTTCGAATATTAAATTCAAAGTCAAGAACAAAATAAAGTGAAAAAGACAAATAAACAAATACTCAAAGAGATAATAAGATTGAAAGACTAACCCTGTGGATGTATTAATCCTACCCACGCAGATGTTTATCCCGCGCCCTATTAACCAATTTTAATCCGCATAAGATGGAAGATCACATATGTAACCAACAATTTCGCCATTCGACAATTGTAGTAGATTACTAATTTTCCTACCATCTTTACGCCTCTAGGTGAAAATTAGCAACCCAAAAGATCACAAAGAATATGCTTCCTACGAATGTTCCTATCTCGCCACGACTCAAGGCTTATCCGACAGTATTCAAGATCGATTAATAATTAAAATTGTTAAGTATTTAACTGGCAACTACGTATGTATCAAGATTGATCAGAAATTAACACATAAGTTTTAGCACCAAGAAACACAAATCAATGTCTGGAAGGTAAATAGTAATAGCAGGAATCACCACACTTAGGATAAAATCATACAAACCCTAGGATTAGAATGGAAAATTAGCTAGACATAAAAATCGAAATAAACATAGAAATAAGAATTAAATTGATTAAACCCGTAATGTAGCGTCGGAAGAACAATGGTTGGGTTCATATCCAAATCCAAGAAGAAAACTGGAAAATAATGAATTCACCAGGATGAAATCGTTCCCAAGCGATGATAATGCGTAGAACAATGATAAACTAAAGACTAAATGAATATAAATCAATAGTAGAAGGAGAGTATGTGAAAACTAGTAAAACTTAAGGAAATCGTACAAAATAAGTGTGTTGCGGTTTGAGGCGCATGAGCAAGCCTGTGGGTATGTATAGGCGCAGGTCGAACCCCACCGTCGCCCAGCCGTCACGCCTCGCGTCATGAAGCTCGGTCGCGAGCTCTGCCCAAACGTTTGGCATTTTCTCGCGTCACGAGGGTGGTCATGAGCTCCTCGCGAATGCGTGACTTCGCTTATTTTGCTCGCTCTCTCACGCTCAACTCGAATCATGCATCCGCTTATGCCTATGGACTCTTATCGAGATACTCTTTAACATTGTAAACTTTTCACATCCATACTTTTCATATCCATTTCATCATCTTTGGTTACATCTTTTCCTTGTGCATCGATTATCACCTGAAAAGCCTACAAAACACCAAAGTAGACACAAAACAAAAAAAAACAAGAAAAAAAGATTGGGTTACCTACTTCGGCTGCTCGTCATTCAACTCAACCCCAAACAGACACAAAACAAAACAAGAAAAAAACCAAAACAAGAACGACAAAAACAAAAACAAAAACAAAAGCAAAAGCAAAACAAAAACAAAAAGATTGGGTTACCTCCCAACAAGTGCTTAGTTTAACGTCTTTAGCTAGACCATCACATACCTCGATCAATCTGGTGTTTTGGTAGCTGCCTTCCAAACTTGTGCTTGCTCTTATACTTTGCATTCACAGTAGACCACCACTGAGTGTGGAAGTGGCCTCCGCCAAACTTGAATGAATCACTTGGGGTTCCATATCGAGTCCCTTTCTTCTTTGTAGCATGCTCGTCAAATGGTCGGTTGACATTCAAGCTCGAGATTGGTCTAGCTGTGGCAGTGGTGATGGAATAACACACTTCCTTCTTTTGGATATCGTGTTCCTTGATGGCATCATATATTGAAATTTTTAGCTCCTCATCGTTGAAACGAAAAGTGAAATCACCTTCCTGCACATCAATTAAAGCACGACCAGTGGCTAGAAAAGACCTACCCAAGATTAATGGTTGATTCTTGAATTCAGGTATGTTTAGGATAACAAAATCAGCAGGAAAGACAAAGTCCCGAATTCTTACTAACACATCTTCAACTATTCCCTTAGGATATGTGACTGGCCTGTCAGCCATCATCAATGAAATTTTAGTTGACTTTATTTTCCCCAGCTCCAAGCGGTTGAACACAGATAAGGGCATCAGATTGATGCTCGCTCCCAAATCACACAGCACGTTGGGAATGTATGCTCCGCAATCTCGCACTCCAATGTGAAACTTCCCGGATCCTTCTGTTTCAGTGTTAATTTCCGTTGTAATATCGCGCTACATTCTTCAGAAAGGGTAATTTTTTATAATTTCCCTAACTTCTTCTTGTTTGCCAAAGCATCTTTGAGAAATTTCACGTATCCAGGCATGTTTCTGACCGTATCAAAGAGAGGTATGTTGATGTTTACTTTTTTGGAATATCTCTTTGAATTGGTCGAACTCCTCATCATATTTCAACTTTACTAGCCGACACGGAAATGTACCGGAGGAGTGTACGTTGGCAGAATCTTCGACTGAATTGTCTCGCGTCCACCATCGCGATCGCGAGAATGGTCGCTAGGCGCTGGAGCTGCGTATGCCTTCTTCCTCACGGCTGGGCTAGCGGTCGCTAGCTCGGTCGCTAGTTCTTCGGTAGAACCCTCTGGACTCTTTCTCGCGGCCGACCTAGTGGTCGCTAGGTCAGTTACTAGCCTCTCGGTAATACGATCTGTATCATTCCTCGTGGTCGGGCTAGCGGTTGCTAGCTCGGTCGTGAGCTCCTCCTCGCTCACCGTACGTCCGTCTTCTTGTTCTGGTTTGGCTCTGATAAGCTTTTCCACTCCTTAGCTGGATGAAAAAGCACTGATTTATCGGGTTTACCTCCATAGTGCTCGAAAATTGGACCGACTTTTGTTGCGCATTCAGCTGTGCAGCTATTTGGCTAATCTGGTTCTCCATTATCTTCATGTGTTTTCCCATTGCTGCTACGGTGGATTCCAGCAGTGTAATCCTCTGACCAGTCATACTGATGAACGAGTTCTGTTGAGTTGCCAATTGCTGGTTGCTCACAAGCAACTGTTGCATCATTTCCTCTAAGCTCTACTTCTTCGGCTCCTGAATCATCTCATTCTGCACTACAAAGCCGGCTGGAGGTTGCTGGAAGTTGTTGGGGTTAGCATATGACATGTTGGGATGATTTCTATTGTTAGGATGGTATGCTGGATTTTCACCAGGACGGTTCCTCTGATTTATATAATTTACGTTCTCCGTTTCGAACTGGCTATTCAGCAGAGTGAATTTCTCCATGAGATCATCGTATCTGGGATCGACCTCTACTACAACTGCCTTTACCACATGCATCATCTCCATCGACCATTGATAGCTATTGGCAGCCATCCCTTCTATAATTCGGCTAGCCTCCTCCACTCGGTGGTTTAACAAGCATCCCCCTGCCAACGCATCCACAATGCTTCTCGTATGCAGTGTCAGCCCACTATAGAATTGTGTGATCTGCTGTTCTTTGGAAAAACCATGTTGATGGCACTTCCTCAATAAGCTCCCGAATCTCCCATGCCTCGAATAAATATTCATCTTTTGTTGGGAAAAGTGGAGATCTCACTATGATCTTTCGTGCTTTTGTCATGAAAATATTTCGAGAGAAACTTACAAAGTTTCCCACAACTTTTATACCAAGACGATCCAGCTCGAACAAATCCTTCACCGGTTGCGCAGAGAAAATCCAAACATGCGATCCGGATCGTATCTGTGGCATCCCATTTTGCTTGATGGTGTCACATATATCTAAGAATGTCTCCGATGAGCATTCGATCCTCTGTCACTCCTCCCCCAAACTGCTCTCCTTGTACCATGCTTATCATGGCCGGCTTCAGCTCAAATTGTTCAGATTTACTGGGCCCCATCCGCCTCCTTGAAATTTTTCAAGAGGAAGTCAGACATATAGTTCAAGGTCTCGCCTCGCAGCAGAGGAGTCCCATGTTCTTCATCTGGCGCTGCATCTCATTAAATTCTGCCAGAAGAAGTGCAGCGTGCTCGGGAGGTATACCCCCGTTATTCGGATTTGGATTAACTGCCATCTCTTGCTCTCTCCTTTCTCGTCTCCTTCTCCTCTGAGTGCTTTCGATCTCGGGATCTAAATTTTTTTCAGGAGATCCCTGAGATCTTGTAATCATATGCTATCTGGAGAAAAATAGAGAAATCAGCTCTGGCAAGAGATAAAGAATAAAATAAGATATACAACTTGAATTAATAATTCCAAATCAACGAGTTATTCCTATATAATCTTAAAAATCCCCGGCAACGGCGCCAAAATTTGATCGCTACTTTTTCTAACACGAAAACGTGCAAGTAGATAGGTAAGTCGAATATCGTATCCACAGGGATTGTAACACAAAAATATAGAAGCTAACTCACTAATCCTTCATCATTATCCAAGTGACAGATTTGGTTTTAGAAAGATTTGGGACTTCGAATATTAAATTCAAAGTCAAGAACAAAATAAAGCGATAAAGACAAATAAACAAATACTCAAAGAGATAATAAGATTGTAAGACTAACCCTATGGATGTATTAATCCTACCCACATCGTATGTTTATCTTGCTTCCTATTAACCAATTTTAATCCAGACAAGATGGAAGATCACATATGTAACCAACAATTTCGCCATTTACAATTGTGTAGTAGATTACTAATTTTCCCTATTATTGTTACGTTTCTAGGTGAAAATTAGCAACTCCAAAAAGATCACAAAGAATATGCTTCCTACGAATGTTCCTATCTCAGTTACGACTCAAACCTTATCCGTATTGTGCATTCAAGATCGATTGACAATTAAAACTGTTAAGTATTTAACTGGCAACTATGGATTAAATCATACAAACCCTATGATTAGAATGAAAAATTAGCTAGACATAAAAATCAAAATAAAATATGAATTAAACATAGAAATAAGATTTAAATTGATTAAACCCGTAATGTAGCGTCGGAAGAACAATGGTTGGGTTCGTATCCAAATCCAAGAAGAAAACTGGAAAATAATGAATTCGTCTGGATGAAATCGTTCCCAAGAGATGATAATGTGTAGAACAATGATAAACTAAAGACTAAATGAATATAAATCAATACTAGAAGGAGAGTATGTGAAAAACTATTAAAAATTGAAGGAAATCGTGCCAAAATAATGGTGTTGCGTGTTTGAGGCGCATGAGCAAGCCTAGGGGTATATATAGGCGCAGGGTTGAACCCTAATTCGTGCCCAGCCGTCGTGCTCGCGATCGGGCTGGCGGTCGCGAAGCTCTGCCCAAACATTCGGCACTTTCATGCCACCGCGTCGCGAGGGTGGTCGCGAGCCTCGCAGAGAACGCGCGACTTCACTGCTTTCGCCCGCTTCTCGTGTCCGAACTCCTAATTGCGATCCGTTTGCGCCTATGGACTCCTATCGAGATACTCTTTAACATTGTAAATTTTTCACATCCATACTACTCTTATCACTCCTATCAAGATACTCTTTAACATTGTAAACTTTTCACATCCATACTACTCATATCCATTTCATCATATTTGGTTACATCTTTGCCTTGTGCATCGATTATCACCTGAAAAGCCTACAAAACACCAAAGAGGAACCCCAAGAGAAGTATCTTCCAAAAATAGCTAAAAACATTAATATCGACTATATAAACGCACTTAAACCACTGTAAATCATCTTAATATAACATTAATAAACAAGTAAAATGTGCATTTATCAGCAAGTGAAATGGGAAGGAGCCCGCTTCATTCTCACAGGGGGAACCCATCGAAGAGTTTCACCCCTAGAATTATGGAGTGCGTTTGCCAAGTCCCGCCACTAGGTACAGATGGAAGTGGTTGGTGCAACTAAAGCACCGTCATAGTAGATTCATGTGCATAGACACATGTCAAGCTATGGGGATAGCCAACGATGTCACGTGGCTCACCGAACGATCCGGTCTGTATTCAGTCATAACGGTGAATTATTTGACATACCGGATCCTCACACTGGAGTTTCTGTCGACCATGTATGTCCAAAAGATGCAGGGGTCATCGGATTATATTACTTTCAGTTGGGCAATGAGCCCTGGTGGCTCACGGTAGACGAGCTGAATGGAATCATCAATGGTTCCCCCGACGGCAATTACATTGGAGATATAGAGCACTCGGCCCACGAGATGTGGCCGTTGTTTATTGATCCAGCAGTGGAGCAGATTCCGTACTATGATGCCACGAGGGCAAAGACAAGCTCAATCCAAAATCCCACAATCCGCTTCTTATCCATGCCCGCACCAATGCCGGCACATGCCTCTACTAAGATATGAGCATCATGATTGGTGCTGGAGCCGGAAAGAAAATGCACGCCGGTATGTTCCTCGCCCAGCATTTCCAGATGCAATCAGAAGTTTCTGGGAATGCGAGGATATGCATTGGGGGTTTCGTCACCCCTATTATCGATTTTTTCGAGGTGGAGATTGATCGCTCACTTTTCTAACACGAAAAACGCGCAAGTATAAGGTAAGCGAGTATCGTATCCATGCGATTGTAATACTAAAACACGTGGCTAACTCAACAATAATTCATCATTATCCAAGCAATGTAATTGGTTTGGTAAGATTTTAGGCTTCGAATTTAATCCAAAGCAGAGGTAACAAAGCGTAAAATAAAATAAAGCAATAAACACTCGGTTGGTAAAATAGATAGGACGACTCAACCCTAGGGATGCATTAATCCTATCCACAACGATGTTTATCCTGCTCCTATTAACCAATTTTAATCCGCATAAGATGGAAGATCATATATAACCAACAATTTCATATTTAATAATTCGTCAGAGATTACTAGTTTTCCTACATCATACGCCTCTAGGTGAAAACAAGCAACCCAAATGATCACGAGAATATGCTTCCTACGAATATCCTATCTCGCCACGACTCAAGGCTTATTCGATCGTGCATTCAAGATCGATCGACAATTAATACAATTACGTAATTAATCGACAACTAGATATGCATCAAGATTGATCGTAAATTAACACATATAAATAAGCACCAAGAATCATGAATCAATGCCTCGAAGGTAAATAGCGACAACAGAATCACAACATATAGGATCGATCATACAAACCCTAGATTAGAATAGAAATCTAGCCGCATATAATAAACGGAATAAAATACGATTTAACCATAAAAATAGAAATTATATAAATAAAACCCGTATTGAAGTGTCTGATGAACAATCGTTGGGCTTGAATCCCAACCTCAGCGAAAAACGGAAATTTGAAAAGATTATCCGGACAAAACGTTCCGGATCGTAGACAAAACATAATATTAACGAAGAACAATACTCAACTAAACTCTAGAATGAAATTAGATAGAAGCTAAAGCTAAAAAATTGTAAAAAATGATGAAAACTCGTAAAAGAGGTCTGGGAACGTGTGCGGTTAGCGAGAGGGTGTTTCCATATATATGCACACCCCAAACCCTAATTTTTCCTTCAAGCTGCCTCGCGACCACCCGTCGCTAGGTCGATCATGAGGTATGTCTCACAAGACAATCTTCGCCGCGGTCGCCTCCTTGCGTCAGATGGTTTCTCGCGGCTCGGCTAGCGGTCGCCACCATGGCCGAGAAATCATACAGTGACTTTCTCGGTGCTGGGTCTCGCTCGCGTGCACGAGGTCACGATCGTGGCCTCGCTTGGCTTACCTAGCGGCCAGCCTAGCGACCGCTAGGCTGGTCGCTAGAAACAGGGCAGTTGTGAGTTTTGGCTCGTGCTTCGTTCCTTGCTTCGAATTTCAACATATGGACTTACACAACACCAAAAGAACACCCAAGAGCAGTATCTTCTAGAAATAGATAAAACATTAAGAATCGATACGTAAACGCATATTAAATGACCTAAACTCATCTTTAAATATCAACTATAAACGTGTAAAATGCGTGTTTATCAAACCCCCAAACTTAAATCATTGTTTGTCCTCAAACAAAACCGTAATGTAAAGACACAACGAAAAGATCAACGAGCGTAGCAAAGATGATAACCATTCTAAGCCTCGTAAACATATTAACGCCAAAACATTAGTGCACATGACGACGTTAGTCAACTCAACACAAACAACAATTGACGGCAAAACTCATTTAATTCAACCTCACAACGGCACGTGTGTAAAATATAGGATACACTCAACTCATAAAGAAATGTAGGACGGTATACACTCAACGATCAATGCAATGCAACATCTTACCATAGGCTTGCCGCTTTCTAATATCTCCACCGCCATTGTGTTCAAATTAGATCAAAGAGGTCTTTTCATAGGTTGTAATGTATGCACATTGGTTAAGGTAGGATAATATATGGCTAAGTGACTCAAGAATATTCCAAGCACCCCCATTTATACTTTTCGACACATATGGACTTTGTCCATTTTCCTCTTCTTTCCCAATGTGCTAAATCAACGTTATATGCCATGTATGTACCTATACTTTGATTAAAGACCCTTTATGCTCAACACACATAGTGAATTTATCATTGCTTTTTTTTTCTAGAGCTTATAGGTTTATCATCGACAACAAAGGTACTAATCTTCACCATAGATGTACTTCTCCAATAATAATTTTTCCTCGCCATAACTACATCAAAATTTCAACCCTTTGATTCCCATATCCATCCTCACCTCCTATCATCCGTTAATCGAAAGAATAAGTCTAATAAAGGCTCAAAGAAGGCGACAAATGGTATATATCATCGGGTTAGTGTTTGGGTGAATATGTGGTTAACAAAGATGGCCTTTATCCTTTCCAAATTCAAACACATATTACGCCCTCGATACGTAAAAACGGCAAGTTCTAGAAGATAATCACATGCATGATATCACACAATTAATGTAAATCAGATCAAGATATGTATACAAGGAAGCTCAAGTCTCACAGATAAGCAAATGGTGAAAAAAACAATGCCTAAGCAATCTCACGTCATTCATGCCATTTTCAACATATCATGTGCACTATCATTAAATTTCACCAAAATTTTCTATCACATGGCCACATGGATTAACACACTTCGCTTAACTCGTTGATCGACAGACACAAAAATGAAAGGCAAAACAAAAACACGACAAAAGACCCCAAAGCATAACAACTTAACAATAAAGCACAGAAACATAAACAGGATTCTCAACCAACCAAACTCGTCTACTCCCCCCAAACTTATTGTGAACATGTGGAAGCAATAAGGTTTGCAGAAAAGAGTAGTTGGGAGAGAAAACTTACCTTGAATGCCGCGCTACTCCGGTGGTAGATAAAATCCGCGCCACTGATCCCATCGCTGCATCATCTCCATCATCTTACGTTGTTGCTCGAGATGTGCCTGGTGTTGGGTGAAGAGGGCTTGCTGCTATTCCATCATCGAGCTCAGCCCCGCCAATGTGGTTTAGACGACCATCTATTTGATCTAATCGATCAAAATCCCGGATCGCCTCGAACGGGCGACGGGTGCAATATGCCACCGCCTTGGGAGCCACTTCCGCCCGGCTTGCTCCTCGCGCGTTGCTCACCGACCTTGCTTTGCGCTGCTCACGCATCGCGTCCATGCATAGTGCGAGGGGAGCTCAAATTCCAATCGCATCCGCGAAAGTAGCGGCTTATACCGTGAGCTCGATTGCAGGCGTAAAACCGATCGCCGCTTTGATCATATAACGCCCACAGTAACGCCCTGGGTGCCTCTTCAGAATGTCTCGACGATAGGCACGGCTTGTCCAGAAGATGTCGTGAGAGATCGGACTCTCTCGAATCGTTATCCCAAAACAATCAAAGAATGGGGTGGTGAATCCCTATGCATATCTTTGAATTACCCAAACCGTGGATCGCATGTGGAAGTGTCGAGCTAGGAACATGCCGCATGCATCTTCTCGTTGAACATGGCTCCAATCGTGATGCACATGTCTTGTGATAGAACAAAGGCCGACGCTCAACAGCCATGTATGGTAAACGGATGAGCCGGTGGAAGTAACGGATCACCGGATTCCAGATCGAGCTAGCCTCCGATCTCGAGGCATCATAGTACGGAGTGTGCTCGAGTCCGAGTCCATGAACTTTGGCCACACGCTGACCGTACTGACGCCCCTATGTAGTTTCCTCCGATTTCCATTGATTATTCCATTAAGTTCATCCACGGACAACTGACGGGCTCATTGTCAAGTCGAACGTGATGTAATCCGGCATTCCGCTTGTCTTGTGGACATGGATAGTCGACAAGAATTCCAAATCAGATCCGTATGTTAGATAGTTGGTCGTGATAATCGAGTACAGCCGGATCTCGCCAACCACGCCACATCATTGCCTATACCCATCTCTTCACACGTGTTGATGCACATGAACCGTGAATTTCGTGTCGTAGTCTCACCAATCGATTCCAACGGCTCGACGAGTCATTCGGAAGTCTCGACTCTAAAATTTGCCGGATCGAATTCATCTTGTGGCGCATTGCATGGCTCGCCGTGAGGCTCATCGTGAGGCTCATCGTAGCTCGTCATGGAGCTCATCTTGTAGCTTGTCGGGAAGTGGAGACAATGCTTTTGCCCTGCGCGCAGAACCGTGAGTACGCTGCATCTTGTACCTAAAAATATTTCAAAGTCACAGATGTATGAATGAAACTATCAAAACAACGCCAACCCAAAATGCTCAATATAGATCCCCCAAACTTCAACTTAGTCAAATTATTTCCCCCATATTTTCATATTATCTATCAAGACAAAAAGGGGTGGGGGAAAACACACACAACAGCCAAAAAATGCATAATCATGCTCGTCACATTCTCGCGACCACACCTCGCGGTCGCGAGGTAAGGTTTAGCGTCACAAGAACGGGCCAGAAGATAGATCACACACAAGGCGCCCAGACCAGACACCAATGTCATGAAAGCGGTCACGAAAGCACGAGAGGTGGTGATTTCAATGGTTATTTCTCAGAATTTTGAACCCAAATCAACAATGTAGGCAAATTAAACTAACAATATAGGTGGATAAACGTTAACAAATCTAACATTGGACTAACCATGCTCAAACACCACACAAATCTAACAATATAAGCCCTAGTTTCTCAAATATAGATAACCCACATCAATAGAATAAATGGATAAAATCCTTCCAAATCATGCTCAAGAAACGAAACCCATGAAGAATGAAGCAAATATAGCATACCTTGAGTGGATTTGATGGAGAAACGCAAGAAAATTGGGAGAGAGAGGTATTGGGTGCTTGAGAGAAGGGCTGTCGCTTTTTTCGTAAAACAATGTGTGTGTGCGTGTAGGTTTAACAAAATGGGTTTTGGGGTGTTAAAACACGGTCACGGGCGGGCACGGGTCGACGTGGGTCTTGATGGATCTCGCGGTCGAGCTCGCGATCGCGAGCTTGGCCGCGAGCTCGCCGCTCGCCAAAAAACGTTTCGCGATTTTCACGACCACACCTCGCGACCTCGCGGTCGAGAGGGTGGTCGCTAGGTACTTTGGGACCTAACAAAACAACGAGACACGACACAAACAAAGAAAAACAACCAAAACAAAACGAAAACAACAAAACAAAAAGCATGTAAAACTGTTGGTTACCTCCCAACCAAGTGCTAGAATTATCGCCGCTAGCTCGACGGCACTCTTATCATGGTTCGCTGAGCTTGGTCACCTTGACTTCTCCGTCAAGTGTGACTAAGTATGATTTGAGGTCCGCTCACCTTAAAATGTTGCCACCCGAGTTCAATGTCAGAACTCCCATTGGCATGTGCACGGTAAACGTATACGGTCCCACCATCTGACTTGAGCTTTCCCGGAAGAGACGGAGTCGAGCATTGTAAAGAAAACTTCATTACCGGTGAGAATCCTTTGGAGCGAATGTGAAGATCGTGGAATTTATGAGCTCTTTCCTCAGATATCCGGAATTTTCAAAAGCTTCATTCCTCCACTCATCAAGCTCCAATAATTGGTCACTTTCATCAAACCGCCTCCTTGAAATCCATATTGATTCTCCTCGTGGCCCGATATGCTTTGTGCTCCAATTCAACCGGTAAATGGCAAGATTTACCAAATACCATTTGATATGGAGATAACCCGATGGGAGCTTTGTAAGAAGTCCGGTATGCCCAAAGAGCATCATCTAATTGCTTGGCCCAATCCTTGCGATGTACAACCGATTTCTCTAAAATCTGCTTGATCTCTCGGTTGGCGAGCTCAGCTTGCCCATTTGCTTGTGGATGGTAAGGGGAGGTGACTCTATGCTTCACAACATATTTGGCTAGAACATTGCCTAGCCACTTATTATTAAATGCGACCCCCATCACCGATCAACGCCCCTGACTCCAAATCGAGTCGAATGTTCTTGTGGAGGAACTTGATCACTACCTGAGTCGCTCGTGACAATGGGAATCGCCTACCCAACGGAAACGACCATAAAGAAGAAGAATGTACGTAACCACAAGACATGGGGAACGGACCCATGAAGTCGATCCCCCATACGTCAAATAGTTCCACCTCCATGATGGTTTTCTGTGGCATCTCGTTTTTCTTAGTGACATTCCCCATTCTTTGACAACGATCACAACTCTTGATAAAAGATTGGCAATCTTTGAAGATAGAAGGCCAATAGAATCCACTGTGGTAAATCTTTGTCACTGCCTCGTCACGCAAAATGGCCTCCATTCAACGAACTATGGCACTCGTGGATTATGTTCTCCCATTCTCCTTGGGGAACACAGCGACGTATCAGACCATCGGCACATCGGCGGTAGAGATGAGGATCGTCCCAATAATAGAACTTGAAATCTTCTTTTTCAAATGACCTTTGCACGATGGAGGTAAAACTCCAATCACCAAGTAATTTACAAAATCAGCATACCATGGTGTGCGATCAATGACGCTCAAGATGTGCTCGTCTGGAAAGTTCTCCTTGATCCCAATCTTCTTATCCTCTCCTTCGACTGGCTTCTCCAATCGCGACAAGTGGTCGACAACCACATTTTCGCAGCCTTTTCTATCTTTAATTTCCATGTCGAACTCTTGAAGAAGGAGGATCCATCTCACCAACTGGCTTTCAATCTTTCTCGCTAGCAGATGACTAATGGCGGCATGGTCGGTGTGGACAATAGTGTGGGTGCTCACCAAATAAGGTCTAAACTTATCAAAAGCATAGACCACGCAAGTAATTCCTTCTCGGTGGTGGTGTAGTTCATCCGAGCGTAGTCGAGAGTCTTACTTGCATAATAAATGACTCAAAACGTTTGTCTCGCTTCGCCCAACACAGCTCCCATCGCCCAATCACCGACACACATCACCGAACGGTTGACTCCAATCGTGGAGACCAAAACTAGAGTCTAGATCGTGGCTAACTTCAATTACTCGAACGCCCAAACACTCATTTGTGAACATAAACTTGGTATCTTTCTCGAGCAGTCCGCACACGGTGGCTTCGTGATCGCCGAGAAATCCTTGATGAACCTTCTATAAAGCCCGCATGACCGAGAAAACTCCTCACCGATTTGACATTTGTGGGCGGAGGTAGTTTCGATAGCTACTATCTTTGCTCGATCCACTTCCAAACCTTTGGCCGAGACTTTGTGACCAAGCACGATACCTTCCTTCACCATGAAATGGCACTTCTCCCAATTGAGAACAAGATTCGCTCCTCACATCTTTGCAAGACTTGTGACAAATTATGGAGACAATGGTCGAACGAAGAACCAAACACGGAAAAGTCGTCCATAAAACTTCCATAATATTTTCAATCAACCCATGGAAGATGGACATCATGCACCTTCGAACGCGTGATGGAGCATTGCACAATCAAACGGCATTCGCCTATAGGCGAAAACTCCATACGGGCACGTAAATGCCGCCTTGTGCCGATCTTCGTGGCGATGGAAACTGATTGTACCTCGAATATCCATCGAGAAAAAAAGTAGAACTCATACCCCGCTAGTCCGTCCAACATCCGATCAATAAAGGGTAGGGAAATGGTCCTTCCTCGGGCGTGTTCGAGCACGATAGTCGATGCATCGCCATCTCGTCACGAGTCTTGTTGCCACAAGCTCGCTTTTTCTCGCCTCTCGATCACCGTGATACCCCTTTCGATACCACTTGAGTAGGGCTAACCCACTC
Organism: Salvia rosmarinus; assembly: GCA_036937905.1. Taxonomy (NCBI): domain Eukaryota; kingdom Viridiplantae; phylum Streptophyta; class Magnoliopsida; order Lamiales; family Lamiaceae; genus Salvia; species Salvia rosmarinus. The sequence continues at coordinate 72,949,780 of CM072819.1, read as the reverse complement.
ACCGTCGGATATGGCATAGATCATGCCCGCCTAAGAGCTTCAACACTTTTTTCCGACGACTTCTTGCATTGCCGGATTCACCGGCGCTGAGGTTGCACCTTCGCTTGTATTCATTCTCTAACAGATCCGGTGCATGCAAATCGAGGGGTGACCCTTGATATCGTAAATAGTCCACCCAATCGCAGACTTGTACCGCTCAAAGACAACCATCGGTTTCGGCCTCCTCATCCGTCAAAGCCAAGATATTATCACCGGCATGTCTCATCGCCGCCAAGAAGGCATACTAAGGTGGTCCGCAACTCTTTAACTCTATCTTGGGTGTAGTCTCTTCCTTCTTCACCACGGCGCCCTCTCCTCCAATCGGCTTCCTCACATCTAAATAAGGCATCGACTCCCTGTGAGGGCCTCGACTTCATCGATGGACTCAAGGTACTTAAAATCTCATCACACGCCTCATCAAGGTCTCATGGTGAGAAAATCGAGTTTCGCATACAAAACTCCACCGGATTAGCCGATTGAAAGTGAGTGGGCGACAATGCTTCTATAACTCGCCGCCTTCCATGGTCTTCTCGTCAGCCGCTTCACAAAGATCGTATATAGAGATTTTATCTCCTCGCCGCTGACTCAAGGTGAGATCTCCATCTTGCATGTCTATCGCTGCTCGCCGTAGCTAGAACGGTCGCCCGAGAATAAGAGGTGTATTCCCATCCTCCGCATATCGAGAACAACGAAATCACCGGAATATGAAATCAACTTTCACGAGCACGCCCTCCACTATCCCTTTCGGATAAGTCACCGATGTGTCCGCCATCCAAGAGCTATGGTGGTCGGCTTGATCTCCCAATCTCCAACTGTTAAAATCGACAACGGCATCGATTGATGCTTGCCCCAAATCACACGTAACCTTGAGAATGTCTCGCCTCCGATGACATGCTATGGCGAAGTCGCTCGATCATTCTCGCTTGAGCGGCAACTTTTGCAAGACAAAGACCGCACTCTTGAGATAGATTTATCGCCCTCGAATTTCCCAAGCTTCTTTTGTTGGCAACGGCATCTTTCAAAACTTCACGTAACCCGGTATGTCTTGGAGTGCATCAAGTAAAGGAATATTGATGTGCACCTTTGGAACATCTCCATGAACTCGGTCAACTTCTCATCGCATTGGGCTTGGCTAAGCGGCTTGAAACGGAATTGGAGGCACGACGCCGGAAATTTTTTCACCGGCAGCCCTTCGCGATAAGCCTCACGACCGTGTGTGCGGTCGCTAGGCAACTGGACGCCATCGCCCTTCGCTCGCGGCGCGCGGCGCTTTCTCGGCGCTAGTTTGCGTCAAGCTTCGCTTTGTTCTCGCGCCGCTTCGTAATTACTAGCGATCGCTAGGTCTCTCGCTAGGCCCTCCGACGACTCGTGGGCTCGTTTTAACTTGTCGCGCCACGAACCGCCGTGACATCTTTTCCAAGATATCGTAGATTCTCGCGGCGGCTCAAGGGTCGCGAGCTCGGTCGCGAGATCCTCTTTCTTTGCCCGTTTTCACCGCTCCTCTTCTCGTGATTTTGATAGGCTCGCCCACCTCAATTGAATGGCATTACGTTGATTTTAGGTTTACCTCAGATTACTCTAAAATTGGCCCGACTTGTGCCGCCCATTCTTGCAAGGCTATCTCGACTTATTTGATTTTCCATTATCTTCATATGCTTCCCATTATCGCCATCCTTGTGGACCCAAATGATTCATCTTCACCGGTGTCGCTTATAAACGATTTTTGTCAGATCGCCATTTGTTGTATCGATCTTCCACGCCGGCTTCTTCGCCTCTTGAATTACTCCATTCGAATCGAGAAACTGGCGAGGTCGTTGAAAATTATTAGGTTGGCGACGAGAAATTTGGGTGATTTCTATTGTTTGAATTGTACATCGGATTTCCCCGTGACGGTTGTTCCTCCGATTGATGTAATTCACGCCTTAGCCTCATTCATATCTCGACTGCAGCATTTATCCGAGCCACCCCTTCCTTTCCTTTCTTTCTCAAATCGCTTCTCAACAGGTGAATCGCTCAATAATATTATCGCATTTCAATCACTTTCAACAAGAGCAGACTTTCACCACCGGTGTCCTCTCCATCGCCATCGATAATTGTTGGCCGCCATCTCTTCTATGATGCGGCCTGGCCTCGTCTACACGCCTGCTCAATAGGCAGCCCCCGCGATCGCCAACAATACTCCTTGCGAGGTGTCACCCAGAAAACCTGTAATCACGCCGCCCTCGAAAATCCATGTTGTGGGCACCTTCTCAATAGGCCCCGAATCTTCCCACGACTCGAATAAAGATTCATCTCCTAATCGGGAGAAGTGGGAAATCTCGCTATGATCTTCGTGCTTTAGCCGTGGAAAGTACTGAGAGAAATTTTTCACAGTAGTCGCCCAACTGCTGATACCAAGGCGATCTAAGGTCTTGAACCGTCTTTTGCTTGATTACAAAGAAAATCCGAACATGCGATCCGGATTGTGTCTTGTGGCACCCCATTCTGCTTGATGGTGTCACAAATGTCGAGATAGGTCTCGAGATGGGCATTCGATCCTCTCGTGACTCCTCCTCCGAACTGCTCCTCGAACCATGCCGATTAGGGCCGACTTCACCAAAGTTGTTAGCGCTACTGGGCCCCATCCGCCTCCTTGAAATTGCTCAAGAGGGAGGTCTCGTACATATAGTTCAGCGGTCTTGCTCCTGAGCAGGGACAACGAGTCCCATGGTCGCCAATTGGCGCTGCATATCTGTAAAATCTGCTAACAGGCGTGCAGCTACTTCGGGAGGAATGCCCCCGTTGTTCTGATTGTTCTGATTTGCTGCCATTGCTTACTTTTTTCTTGCCCGTCTCCTTCTCCTTTGTGAATTTTCGATTGCCGGATCAAAGTGTAGTTCAGGAGGTCCTCGGGACCTTGTGAACATAAACTACCTGGAGAAAAAGAAGGAAATCAGATTGGCAAAAATAAAAATAAAAAATAAAATTACAACTTGAACTAATAATTCCAAATTGTCAAGTTATTCCTATATGATCTTAACAATCCCCGGCAACGGCGCCAAAATTTGATCGCTCACTTTTCTAACACGAAAACGCAAGTATAAGGTAAGCAGTATCGTATCTCTGTGGATTGTAACACCTAAAACACGTAGTTAACTCAACAATAATTCATCATTATCCAAGCAACAGAATTGGTTTGGTAAGATTTTAGGGCTTCGGAATTTAATCCAAAGCAGAGGTAACAAAGCAGAAAATAAAATAAAGCAATAAAGACTCGGTTGGTAAAAACAGATAAGGACGACTAACCCTAGGGATGCATTAATCCTATCCACAACGTATGTTTATCCTGTTCCTATTAGCAAATTTTAATCCAGACAAGATGGAAGATCACATATATAATCGAAAATTTCTGTTACGAAAATTGCGGCTGTAGATTACTAGTTTTCCCTATTACTTTTACGTCTCTAGGTGAAAACAAGCAACTCCAAACAGATCACAGAGAATATGCTTCCTACGAATATCCTATCTCAGCTACGACTCAAGGCTTATTCGTATCATGCATTCAAGATCGATTGACAATTAATACAATTACGTAATTAACTGACAACTAGATATGCATCAAGATTGATCAGAAATTAATACATATAAATAAGCACCAAGAATCATGAATCAATGCCTGGAAGGTAAATAGCGATAACAGGAATCACAACATATAGGATTGGATCATACAAACCCTAGGATTAGAATAGAAATCTAGCCAGACATAATAAACGGAATAAAATACGATTTAACCATAAAAATAGAAATTATATAAATAAAACCCGTATTGAAGCGTCTGATGAACAATCGTTGGGCTTGAATCCCAACCTCAGCGAAAAACGGAAATTTGCAAAGATTGTCCGGACGAAAACGTTCCGGATCGTAGACAAAACGTAATATTAACGAAGAACAATACTCAACTAAACTCTAGAATGAAATTAGATGGAAGCTAAAGCTAAAGAATTGTAAAAACTGATGAAAAACTCAGAAAAAGAGGTCTGGGAACGTAAAGGGTTAGGCGAGAGGGTGTTGCCATATAAATAGGCACACCCCAAACCCTAATTTTTCTTTCTCGCTGCGTCGATGACCACTCCGCGGTCGCTAGGTCGACCGCGAGGTATGTCTCACAAGACATCTTCGCCATGGTCGCCTCTCAGGCGCAAGATGGTTTCCTCGCGGCCGGCTAGCGGTCGCTAGCCATGGCCGCGAGAAATCGACATGATGACTTTCTCGCCACGGGTCTCGCCTCTATGCACGAGGTCGAGGTCGTGGCCTCGCTTCGCTTGCCTAGCGGCAGCCTAGCGACCGCCAGGCTGGTCGCTAGAAAAGCAGGGGTTGTGAGTTTTGGCTCGTGCTTCGCTCCTTGCTTCGAATTTCAACATATGGACCTACACAACACCAAAAGAACACCCAAGAGCAGTATCTTCTAGAAATAGATAAAACATTAAGAATCGATACGTAAACGCACATTAAATGACCTAAACTCATCTTTCAATATCAACTATAAACGTGTAAAATGCGCGTTTATCAGAGATTCGTGAGAGTCCAGTCTCACAGGATATCTTCCTGGACAAGCAATATCTTTATGTCCAGACGTTCCTGAAGTGAGACTCATAGCGCTACCTCTGGCTACTCTACGATAAGAACGGCCAGTCCATCTTCCGACTGCCCAACAGTGATCTCACCAGCTTAACTGATGATGACAGGCTCAACGACAACTGGAACATGATGTCAGACGCGCACTATAGCTGGGCTCAGCGCCTAAATGCGCAAGGAGAGGTAGAGGAAGAGGAAGCGGAACAGGTGGCCGCATATAAGGGAGGTGGCGCGTTACACCCACCACCCCAAGAAGGCGACCCCGAAATCTACGAGTGCCTTGATCGGATAGATGGTTGTCTCCACCATATAGACGAGAGTCTGACCTCCATGATGGCCCAACAGGAGGCCCTCCTCGCCCAATAGCAGGCACATCAAGAGCACTAGCGTTAGATGATACAGATGATGCAGCAATGGGATCAGTGGCGAGGATTCTATCCACCGCCGGAGTAGCGGCATATGAGGTAAGGTCTCTCTCCCAACCACTCTTTTCTGCAACCTTATTGCTCTACATATCACAATAAGTTTGGGGGGAGTAGAAGAGTGTGGTTGGTTGTTTAGCCTTAAAAGAGTTATTTCATAGTTTATGATAATTTCATGAAGTTCGGGTTGGATCCGGTAAGTCAATTCTGAATTATCGCGGAAAAATAACGTCTGACGATTAAATTAAGTTCCTTCGAATTTCTATCGAATTCTTGAGATTTCATAATTAATTTGAGTCTTATAAATCATTTCTTATTGATTAGACCATTGGTTTGATTTTTGGTTCATTCGAATCAGTTTAGCATTTTTTCGGTGTATATATACCTGCCGTTCGGTTATGTTCTTCAGGAATTTCGTTTAGAATTGGATTTTTATGAAACATAAATTCATAATAATATATTTCTTTATGATTTTTTTTGTTCTCATTAATTTCACTGATTAGCACGTACTCGAATTTGATTCGGCTCGTGAATAATACTTTTGAGACTGACCGGGCAAGTATGCCCGAAAATTCTAACTCTTTGGCTTCTTACATTATTTCGTGAGACGATTCTAGAAATGCAATCTGTTTGTTGAGATTAGTTCTAGATCTTTCATTCTATGTTCAGGCTATTCATGAAACCCAAATCCAATTGGCCTAGTTACTAGTTTATGATTTCTCCAGTTTTCGATCTCCGAATCGATTCTAATTCCTTTCGTTGGTCACCTTAAACATATTTAAGGTCTTAGCACCATAAGTATTTTTTTTAATCTCCACTAATCAAAATTTTAAATTTTTAGGGTTATTACATACCATCCCCTTAAAATAAATTTCGTCCCGAAATTTGCTAACCTTGGAAAAGATCCAGGTATTTCTCTTCCATATCTGATTCTAATTCCCAAGTTGCTTCTTCTATTCCATGGTGTCTCCATAGAACTTTTACTAATGGTATTTCCTTGTTCCTTAGCTTTTGGATATTTCTGTTCCGACCAAATTGTTCTTTTCAATTGCTCGCAATAGTATGAGGTCCTTATAGAGCGGTAAGGTCGACCCAAGTCGAATCTCTCGAGGAAGGCTTAACAGGGCTACGGTTCTATGTCAAACACAAAAACAGAAAAGAAATACTAACGTCCTAAAATAAGGGGGCTGTCACGAAAAGGACGAAAGCAGGAAATAAAATAAAGCAGGGAAAACGGATGCACTTGGACAACAATAGGAATTGGCAGATACACGGAATTGGAGACGGTGTTCTAGGGTTCAAATCTATCTTCTCTATTAATGAATAAAAGACCGGCACACAATGCATAAAACACCCACGCCTTTCACCAAACGGTCAACACTAATCTCACGATTACGTCAATGTTAGACTCGAACTTAATGACAGGGGATCTCTCAATCAACCCGCCATCAACTACGAAAGATATTTAACTACAAAGCACACGATAGCAAAAACCCTATCCACATATATCAATTACTCAACAACAAACCAATCTCTCGATCACTTTCGTTATCAAACTCATATTAAATATAAATATGTTCTCACATGATTTCATAATCAAACATAAGCACATAATCAACCTACACTATTCTCTCGAACACCATGTATGAAGATCGTGAAATACTCAATTTATACGGATGAGAATATCGCAAATCATTAACCCAACAATCACGATTCAAGATAAGAACAATTTAACATGTATTACTCTACAAATCGATAATTTATCTCATGACAGAAATCATCCCCATAGCAATTACATAGACATAAATGAATGAGAAAAACTTACAAATAATTCATAGATAAATTCGTCTTTCAAATATCCGGAATGGCACAATACAATTGTTAATCCAAATGCATAATAATTAAATGGAAAGGAAAAGGGAAAAGAAAAGAAAGAATGCGTGCGTGAGACGGAGTGAATGTGTGTCTGAGTTAATTCCCAAAGGTGTGCGTGCGTTCTCTTATTTATTCAACCCTCGAAAATACCATTTAAAACGCCGAGTTTGGGCCTAAAAAATCACGCCCCGCGCCGGACGCAACACAGCGCCGGACACGAGCATTTTCGGGAATGAACAAAGAGAGCACCTCATCGCTAGACGGAGTGGAGCGCCGGACGCGAAGAGCTGCTGGAATGAGGCGAAGGGGAACCAAGCGCCGGATGCAAGGGGAACGTCGGATGGACAAGGGGACACGGGCGAGCCCAGCGCCGGAAGGGAGGACAGCGCTGGGGAAGGCTGGGCGCGCTGGAGTGTTGTCGCGAGCGGGTGCTGGGGTGAGCCCAGCGCAAGATGGACAGCCAGCGTCGGACGAGTTGCGTTGGGACGAGGCATAGCTGGAGGGGTAGCGCGGACGGGCCGTGTCGTAGGGACGAGCAAGGCGCGGACGGAAACTGCTGGGCGCTGGGCGATGCCCAACGTGGGGTGAGTGCTGGCGAGGCGTGCGGGAGAGTGGAGATGGCTGGAACGCACGCTGGGAGCCAGCGCCGGATGGTTAACATCGGTTGGGAAGCAGCGCGTGCCAACGAGGCGACGGGGTGTGTCACTGGGGTGACGCGTGCTGGCGAACCGGTGTGTGCGAGTGATGCACGCTGGGGATAGTGTAACGGGTGCTGATGTCGTATAAAGTTGCGCGAGGCGAGGCGCACGATGGGGTGAGTCGCCGGACTCGCTGGGCGTCGGGGTGCACGTGCGCGACTTTGATGATTCGCTCTGTTCTCCCTCGTCTGAACTCCGAATTGCGAATCCGTATGCGCCTATGGACTCCTATCGAGATGCTATTCAATATAGGATAGCTCTTGGAAGATCCATTTCATCCTATTTAATGTCTTTTTTCTACAAAATATCAAAACAAACCAAATAAGTCCAAATCGATAAATACTAATCAAACCAATGACATAAATAGGACAAACTACGGAAACAACATGCATAAACATATGAAAAATAAGCACATAATCATACTAAACAACTCCTCCACACTTAAACCTTTGCTTGTCCTCAAGCAAACATCATCATCACGACACGAGAAAAGAAATCAAGAAAACATAAATTCAAATGGATAAAACATGACTTCACATCATCCTAGAAATTCAAAACCAATACACTTCTCAACATGATAATGAATCAACAATTGATTGAACATGCGGCTTAGTCCAAGAAAATCATAATTTTGATCTACATGCATTTAATAATCCAAAAGCCAATTCATATAGATCCTTGCATAACACATCTCATTTCCAACATAACACACAACTTCCAATACCAGATGTGACGACTCAAGGAAAATTATAGGACAATATTCATTAAGTCAAATCTTCGAGTTGAAAACCCGAGTATCCTAAAGTGGTTTTCCATACTCATCACTTTTGAGCATCCATTCGAGAAGCAACATGGAGCGAGAGGAGTAGAGCGCCTTATTCCAACCTTAAGCTCACTTATTGAACCATCAACAAATTATTCCAACTTTTTTTTATATAACAATCTTTTTCATATTTTCATTTTTTTTTCGAGATAAAACATGCAAGGGGACCATATAAATAGCAACAACAATCAACCACACATATCACTTCATCACAATTTACTTCGACGTGCCCCACGGCTAGATCAATCATTAATAATTATCAAGCCAAGTCACGCATCGATAAGAATTACTAGAAATCAGTTTGGATGTGCATATCCAATCAAATCATGCTCATTCAACTCTACTCGTATACTAGACGATGAATCATACTCAAATCCAAACAAAAGGTATTAAATGGAGGACGACACACCCAAACAAACACAAGTCTCATGCAAACACACAAAGACGACAAGCAAGCCTCCACACTTTAGACAACACACTTCACTGAGTGAGCAAAAACAAAAAAGGTAAAATGTAGAAGTGAACTTCCCTGAAATTGAGAGAACATGTCAACGAGGTACGACGGTGACGACGTCCAGTGGCTTGAGTGTTCATGCTATGCAGCTCGCCACAATTCTCATCTCACTTATTAAAAACCTGAAAAGAAAAAAGAACAAAAACAAAACAGAAAACAAGTATACTCGTGGGTTGCCTACCACGTAGCGCTCGTTTCAATGGCACGAGCTCCACCAGTGAAAAATGGACAATCCATAGTCCTTCACCTGTAGGAATACCATCTCAACCAGAGCATAAGTAGTAACAATATAAGCACAAAGGACAGTTAAGGTAGCAAATAATGAATTAATTAAGCTCAAATCAAGCATCCTATTCTTCAAAGCAAAATAGATAACCTCAATTCCTGGAGCACAATTCTTTGGTGAATTAGGATGTTGAAAAATTACAGATGCTACCTCAACGTTTGACCTCTCCTGATCCTTCAACTGGTTCGGAAAGAGATCAGGTTGTCCATACTTAGTCTCACCTTGATGAAACCTTGACTCTTCACTTTAATCATATGTCCTGATTCTCCCCTCAACTTTATCATCTTCAAGGAATATGAATGAAGAATTCTGCTCCAGTTGACTCAGCATCTCATCCACACTTTGGTTGTGAACCAATTCTTCCACTGTCCTAGCTAACTGACTGACTTGGATCATTACACGTTCGATGGATGCTTCTAACATTTCGAACCTTTTTTGACTTGTCTGTATGAAAGACATCAGTGTGTCTTCCAATATCGGCTTCACCGGCTGACTCGCTTGAATGAAAGCCTGCAATGACTTCTGCAATGTCGGCTTCACCGGTTGACTCATCTGAATGAATGTCTGCAATGAATCCTCCAATGTCGGCTTCACCAGTAGATTCGCCTGAATGAAAGCCTCCAATGACTCCTCCAATGTCGGCTTCACCGGCTGACTCGCCTGAATGAATGCCTGCAATGAATCCTCCAATGTTGGCTTCACCGGCTATTGTTGGAAGAAGAGGTCTTGACTATATGAATAACTCTGAGGATGCCTCCAGTAGGATCATAGGCTTGATGCTCATAGCCTGACGGGTATCCCTCAAAATAGTCGAATTAGGCTCCTTCTTTGTAAGGAGAATTTTCCCAATACGACGTGCTTTTCTCCTCCGTGCCTGCTCTCGACCATATTCATATCATCGATAACCCCGCATTAATGACACCAAGCAAAAAAAGATAACACGACTGTTGGAGAAAATAGTAACAAAGAAAAGAAAAGAAAGAAATAAAAAGAAGAAGCACGGGGGAAGAAACAGAAAAACAAAATGAAACACGGAAAACAAAACGACACAAAACCAAAAGCCTAAAGCCTTCCCCGACAACGGCGCCAAAATTTATTCCGACCTAATTGTTCTTTTCAGTTGCTTGCAATAGTACGAGGTCCATATAGAGCGGTAAGTTCGACCCAAGACGAATCTCTCGAGGAAGGCTTAACAGGGCTACGGTTCTATGTCAAACACAAAAACAGAAAAGAAAGTACTAACGTCCTAAAATAAGGGGGCTGTCACGAAAAGGACGAAAGCAGGAAATAAAATAAAGTAGGAAAAACGAATGCACTTGGACAACAATAGGAATTGGCAGATACATGGAATTGGAGACGGTGTTATAGGTTCAAATCTATCTTCGCTATTAAAGAATCAAAGACCGGGACACATTGCATAAAACACCCACGCCTCTCACCAAACGGTCAGCACTAACTAATCTTACGATTAAGTTAATGTTAGACTCGAACTTAATGACAGGGGATCTCTCAATCAACCCGCCATCAACTACGAAAGATATTAAACTACAAAGCACGCGATAGCAAAACCCTATCCACATATATCAATTACTCAACAACAAACCAATCACTTGATCACTTTCGTTGTCAAACTCATATTAAATATAAATATGTTCTCGCATGATTTCATAATCAAACATAAGCACATAATCAACCTACACTATTCTCTCGAACACCATGTACGAAGATCGTGAAATACTCAATTTATACGGATGAGAATATCGCAAATCATCAACCCAACAATCACGATTCAAGATAAGAACAATTTAACATGTATTACTCTACAAATCGATTATTTATCTCATGACAGAAATCATCCCCATAGCAATTACATAGACATAAATGAATGAGAAAAACTTACAAATCATTCATAGATAAATTCGTCTTCCAAATATCCGAAATCGCACAATCCAATTGTTAATCCAAATGCACAATAATTAAATGGAAAGGAAAAGGGAAAAGAAAAGAAAGAATGCGTGCGTGAGACGGAGTGAATGTGTGTCTGAGTTAATTCCCGAAGGTGTGCGTGCGTTCTCTTATTTATTCAACCCTCGAAAAGCCCATTTAAAAGCCGAGTTTGAGCCTAAAAAATCACGCCCTGCGCCGGACGAAACACAACGCCGGACACGAGCGTTCTCTGGAATGAACAAAGAGAGCACCTCAGGGCCGGATGGACTGGAGCACCGGACGCGAAGAGCTGCTGGAATGAGGCGAAGGGGAACCAAGCATCGGACGTAAGTGGAACGCCGGACGGACAAGGTGACACGGGCGAGCCCAGCGCCGGAAGGGAGGATAGCGCGCGCTAGGGAAGGTTGGGTGCGCTGGAGTGTTGTTGCGAGCGGGCGCTGGGGTGAGCCCAGCGTCGGATGGATAGCCAGCGCCGGACGGAGTGGAGCTGGGGCGAGGCATAGCTGGAGGAGTAGCGGACGGGCGTGTCGTAGGGACGAGCAAGCGAGGCATGGACGGAAATCCAAGGGCGGCGATGGGCGTGGGGTGATGCCCAACGCGGGGTGCGTGCGGGAGAGTGGAGATGGCTGGAACGTGCACTGGGAGCCAGCGCTGGATGGTGAATGTCGGGTGGGAGGCAGCGCGTGCTGACGAGACGATGGGGTGAGTCGTTGGGGCGACGCCGGCGAACCGCGCAGCGAGTGATGCATGCTATGGCTGGTGGAATGGGTGCTGATGTCGCACGAAGTTGCACGAGGCGAGGCGCGCGACGGGGTGAGTCGCCGGACTCGCTGGGCGTTGGGGCGCACGTGCGCGACTTTGATGATTCACTCCGTTCTCCCTCGTCTGAACTCCAAATTATGATCCGTATGTGCCTATAAACTCCTATCGAGATTCTCTTGAATATAGGATAGCTCTTGGAAGATCCATTTCATCCTATTTAATGTTGTTTTTCTACAAAATATCAAAACAAACCAAATAAGTTCAAATCGATAAATATTAATCAAACCAACAATATAAATAGGACAAACTACGGGAAACAGCATGCATAAACATATGAAAAAAAGAAAAAAATCATACTAAACAACTCCTCCACACTTAAAACTTTGCTTGTCCCCAAGCAAACATCATCATCACGACACGAGAAAAGAAATCTAGAAAACATAAATACAAATGGATAAAACATGACTTCACATCATCCTATAAATTCTAAACCAATACACTTCTGAACATGATAATGAATCAACAATTGATTGAACATGCGGCTAAGTCCAAGCAAATCACAATTTTGATCTACATGCATTTAATAATAGAAAAGCCAATTCATATAGATCCTTGCATAACACATCCAATTTTCAACATAACACACAACTTCCAATACCAGATGTGACTACTCAAGGAGGATTATAGGACAATATTCATTAAGTCAAATCTTCGAGTTGAAAACCCGAGTATCCTAATGTGGTTTTCCATACTCATCACTTTTGAGCTTCCATTCGAGAAGCAACATGGAGCGAGAGGAGTAGAGCCCCTTATTCCAACATTAAGCTCACTTATTCAACCATCAACAAATAATTCCAACTTTTTTTTATATAACAATCTTTTTCATATTTTCATTTTTTTTTCGAGATAAAACACGCAAGGGGACCATATAAATAGCAACAACAATCAACCACATATCACTTCATCACAATTTACTTGACGTGCACACGGCTAGATCAATCATCAATATTTATCAAGCCAAGTCACGCATCGATAAGAATTACTAGAAATCAGTTTGGACGTGCATATCCAATCAAATCATGCTCACTCAACTCTACTCGTATACTAGACGATAAATCATACTCAAATCCAAACAAAAGGTATAAAATGGAGGACGACACACCCAAACAAACACAAGTCACATGCAAACACACAAAGACGGCAAGCACGCCTCCACACTTTAGACAACACACTTCACTGAGTGCGCAAAAACCAAAAAGGTAAAATGTAGAAGTGAACTTCCCTGAAATTGAGAGAACATGTCAATGAGGTACGACGGTGACGACGTCCAGTGGCTTGAGTGTCATGCTCTGCAGCTCGCCACAATTTTCATCTCACTTATTAAAAACCTTAAAAGAAAAATAATAAAAACAAAACAGAAAACAAGTAAACTCGTGGGTTGCCAACCACGTAGCGCTCGTTTCAATGGCACGAGCTCCGCCAGTGAAAACGGACAATCCATAGTCCTTCACATGTAGGAATACCATCTCAACAAGAGCATCAGTAGTAACAATATAAGCACAAATGACAGTTAAGGTAGCAAATAATGAATTAATTAAGCTCAAATCTTGCATCCTATTCTTCAAAGCAAAATAGATAACCTCAATTCCTGGAGCACAATTCTTTGGTGAATTAGGATGTTGAAAAATTACAAATGATACCTCAACGTTTTTCCTCTCCTCATCTTTCAACTGGTTCGGAAAGAGATCAGGTTGTCCATACTTAGTCTCACCTTGATGAAACCTTGACTCTTCACTTTCATCATATATCCTGATTCTCCCCTCAACTTTATCATCTTCAAGGAATATGAAAGAAGAACTCTGCTCCAGTTGACTCGGCATCTCATCCACACTTTAGCTGTGAACCAATTCTTCCACTGTCCTAGCTAACTGACTGACTTGGATCATTACACGTTCGATAGATGCTTCCAACATTTCGAACCTTTGTTGACTCGTCTGTATGAAAGACATCAGTGTGTCTTCCAATATCGGCTTCACCGGCTGACTCGCCTGAATGAAAGCCTGCAATGACTCCTCCAATGTCGGCTTCACCGGTTGACTCATCTAAATGAATGCCTGCAATGAATCCTCCAATGTAGGCTTAACCGGCTGACTCACCTGAATGAAAGCCTGCAATGACTCCTCCAATGTCGGCTTCACCGGCTGACTCGCCTGAATGAATGCCTACAATGAATCCTCCAATGTCGGGTTCACCGGCTGTTGTTGGAAGAAGAGGTCTTGACTATATGAAGAACTCTGAGGATGCCTCCTTTAGGGATCAGAGGCTTTATGCTCACAGCCTGACGGGTATCCCTCAAAATAGTCGAATTAGGCTCCTTCTTTGTAAGGAGAATTTTCCCAATAAGACGTGCTTTTCTCCTCGGGCCCTGTCGACCATATTCATATCACCGATAACCCCGCATTAATGAGACACCAACTACAAAAACAAGATACACACTTTGAAGAAAATAGTTACAAAGAAAAAGAAAAAGAAAGAAATAAAAAGAAGAAGCACGGGGGAAGAAACAGAAAAATAAAATGAAACACGGAAAACAAAACGACACAAAACCAAAAGCCTAAAGCCTTCCCCGACAACGGCGCCAAAATTTGTTCCGACCAAATTGTTCTTTTCAGTTGCTTGCAATAGTACGAGGTCCATATAGAGCGGTAAGTTCGACCCAAGTCAAATCTCTCGAGGAAGGCTTAACAGGCTACAGTTCTATGTCAAACACAAAAACAGAAAAGAAAGTACTAACGTCCTAAAATAAGGGGCAGTCACGAAAAGGACGAAAGCAGGAAATAAAATAAAGTAGGGAAAACGAATGCACTTGGACAACAATAGGAATTAGCAGATACACGGAATTGGAGACGGTGTTATAGGTTCAAATCTATCTTCGCTATTAATGAATCAAAGACCAGGACACATTGCATAAAACACCCACGCCTCTCACCAAACGGTCAACACTAACTAATCTTACGATTAAGTTAATGTTAGACTCGAACTTAATGACAGGGGATCTCTCAATCAACCCGCCATCAACTACGAAAGATATTAAACTACAAAGCACGCGATTGCAAAACCCTATCCACATATATCAATTACTCAACAACAAACCAATCTCTCAATCACTTTCGTTGTCAAACTCATATTTAATATAAATATGTTCTCGCATGATTTCATAATCAAACATAAGCACATAATCAACCTACACTATTCTCTCGAACACCATGTATGAAGATCGTGAAATACTCAATTTATACGGATGAGAATATCGCAAATCATCAATCCAACAATCACGATTGAAGATAAGAACAATTTAACATGTATTACTCTACAAATCGATAATTTATCTCATGACAGAAATCATCCCCATAGCAATTACATAGACAAAAATGAATGAGAAAAACTTATAAATCATTCATAGATAAATTCGTCTTCCAAATATCCGAAATCGCACAATCCAATTGTTAATCCAAATGCACAATAATTAAATGGAAATGAAAAGGGAAAAGAAAAGAAAGAATGCGTGCGTGAGACTGAGTGAATGTGTGTCTGAGTTAATTCCCGAAGGTGTGCGTGCGTTCTCTTATTTATTCAACCCTCGAAAAGCCCATTTAAAAAGCCGAGTTTGGGCCTAAAAAATCACGCCCAGCGCAGGACGAAACACAGCGCCGGACGCGAGCGTTCTTTGGAATGAACAAAGAGAGCAACTCAGGGCCGGATGGAGTGGAGCACCGGACGCGAAGAGCTGCTGGAATGAGGCGAAGGGGAACCAAGCAACGGACGTAAGTAGAACGCCGGACGGACAAGGCGACACGGGCGAGCCCAGCGACGGAAGGGAGGATAGCGCGTGCTGAGGAAGGTTGGGTGCGCTGGAGTGTTGTTGCGAGCGGGCGCTGGGGTGAGCCCAGCGTCGGATGGATAGCCAGCACCGGACGGAGTGGAGCTGGGGCGAGGCATAGCGCGGACTGGCCGCGTTGCTGGGACGAGCGACACATGGACGGAAACTGCTGGGCGCTGGGTGATGCCCAACGCGGGGTGCGTGCGGGAGAGTGGAGATTGCTGGAACGTGCACTGGGAGCCAGCGCTGGATGGTGAACGTCGGGTGGGAGGCAGCGCGTGCTGACGAGACGATGGGGTGAGTCGTTGGGGCGACGCCTGCTGGCGAACCGGCGTTGTGCGAGTGATGCATGCTATGGCTGGTGGAATGGGTGCTGATGTCACACGAAGTTGCACGAGGCGAGGTGCGCGACGGGGTGAGTCGCCGACTCGGCTGGCGTTAGGCGCACGTCGTGCGCGACTTTGATGATTTACTCCGTTCTCCCTCGTCTGAACTCCAAATTATGATCCGTATGTGCCTATAAACTCCTATCGAGATGCTCTTCAGTATAGGATAGCTCTTGGAAGATCCATTTCATCCTATTTCATGTTGTTTTTCTACAAAATATCGAAACAAACCAAATAAGTCCAAATCGATAAATACTAATCAAACCAACGATATAAATAGGGCAAACTACGGGAAACAGCATGCATAAACATATGAAAAATAAGCACAAAATCATACTAAACAACTCCTCCACACTTAAACCTTTGTTTGTCCCCAAGCAAACATCATCATCACGACACGAGAAAACAAATCTAGAAAACATAAATTCAAATGGATAAAACATGACTTCACATCATCCTAGAAATTCTAAACCAATACACTTCTCAACATGATAATGAATCAACAATTGATTGAACATGCGGCTTAGTCCAAGCAAATCACAATTTTGATCTACATGCATTTAATAATAGAAAAGCCAATTCATATAGATCCTTGCATAACACATCCAATTTTCAACATAACACACAACTTCCAATACCAGATGTGACTACTCAAGGAGCATTATAGGACAATATTCATTAAGTCAAATCTTCGAGTTGAAAACCCGAGTATCCTAATGTGGTTTTCCATAATCATCACTTTTGAGCTTCCATTCGAGATGCAACATGGAGAGAGAGGAGTAGAGCCCCTTATTCCAACCTTAAGCTCACTTATTCAACCATCAACAAATTTTTCCAACTTTTTTTTATATAACAATCTTTTTCATATTTTCATTTTTTTTTCGAGATAAAACACGCAAGGGGACCATATAAATAGCAATGACAATCAACCACACATATCACTTCATCACAATTTACTTCGACGTGCCACACGGCTAGATCAATCATCAATAATTATCAAGCCAAGTCACGCATCGATAAGAATTACTAGAAATCAGTTTGGATGTGCATATCCAATCAAATCATGCTCACTCAACTCTACTCGTATACTAGACGATAAATCATACTCAAATCCAAACAAAAGGTATAAAATGGAGGACGACACACCCAAACAAACACAAGTCACATGCAAACACACAAAGACGGCAAGCACGTCTCCACACTTTAGACAACACACTTCACTGAGTGCGCAAAAACCAAAAAGGTAAAATGTAGAAGTGAACTTCCCTGAAATTGAGAGAACATGTCAACGAGGTACGACGGTGACGACGTCCAGTGGCTTGAGTGTCATGCTCTGCAGCTCGCCACAATTCTCATCTCACTTATTAAAAACCTGAAAAGAAAAAGAACAAAAACAAAACAGAAAAACAAGTAAACTCGTAGGTTACCTCCCACGTAGCGCTCGTTTCAATGGCACGAGCTCCACCAGTGAAAACGGACTATCCATAGTCCTTCACCTGTAGGAATACCATCTCAACAAGAGCATCGTAGTAACAATATAAGCACAAAGGACAGTTAAGGTAGCAGATAATGAATTAATTAAGCTCAAATCATGCATCATATTCTTCAAAGCAAAATAGATAACCTCAATTCCTGGAGCACAATTCTTTGGTGAATTAGGATGTTGAAAAATTACAGATGCTACCTCAACGTTTTTCCTGTCCTCATCCTTCAACTGGTTCGGAAATAGATCAGGTTGTCCATACTTAGTCTCACCTTGATGAAACCTTGACTCTTCACTTTCATCATATGTCCTGATTCTCCCCTCAACTTTATCATCTTCAAGGAATATGAAAGAAGAATTCTGCTCCAGTTGACTCGGCATCTCATCCACACTTTGGTTGTGAACCAAATCTTCCACTGTCCTAGCTAACTGACTGACTTGGATCATTACACGTTCGATAGATGCTTCCAACATTTCGAACCTTTGTTGACTCGTCTGTATGAAAGACATCAGTGTGTCTTCCAATATCGGCTTCACCGGCTGACTCGCCTGAATGAAAGCCTGCAATGAATCCTCCAATGTCGGCTTCACCGGTTGACTCATCTGAATGAATGCCTGCAATGAATCCTCCAATGTAGGCTTAACCAGCTGACTCGCCTGAATGAAAGCCTGCAATGACTCCTCCAATGTAGGCTTCACCGGCTGACTCGCTTG
Source organism: Salvia rosmarinus (assembly GCA_036937905.1). Lineage (NCBI taxonomy): Eukaryota > Viridiplantae > Streptophyta > Magnoliopsida > Lamiales > Lamiaceae > Salvia > Salvia rosmarinus. The sequence continues at coordinate 72,931,337 of CM072819.1, read as the reverse complement.
AATGAATGCCTACAATGAATCCTCCAATGTCGGCTTCACCGGCTGTTGTTGGAAGAAGAGGTCTTGACTATATGAAGAACTATGAGGATGCCTCCAGTAGGGATCATAGGCTTGATGCTCACAGCCTAACGGGTATCCCTCAAAATAGTCGAATTAGGCTCCTACTTTGTAAGGAGAATTTTCCCAATAAGACGTGCTTTTCTCCTCCAGGCCTGTCTGACCATATTCATATCACTGATAACCCTGCATTAACAGACACCAACTACAAAAACAAGATCACATGCACCTGTTGGAGAAAATAGTTACAAAGAAAAAGAAAAAGAAAGAAATAAAAAGAAGAAGCACGGGGGAAGAAACAGAAAAACAAAATGAAACACGGAAAATAAAACGACACAAAACCAAAAGCCTAAAGCCTTCCCCGTCAACGGCGCCAAAATTTGTTCCGACGAAATTGTTCTTTTCAGTTGCTTGCAATAGTACGAGGTCCATATAGAGAGGTAAGTTCGACCCAAGTCGAATCTCTCGAGGAAGGCTTAACAGGGCTACGGTTCTATGTCAAACACAAAAACAGAAAAGAAAGTACTAACGTCCTAAAATAAGGGGGCTGTCACGAAAAGGACGAAAGCAGGAAATAAAATAAAGTAGGGAAAACGAATGCACTTGGACAACAATAGGAATTGGCAGATACACGGAATTGGAGACGGTGTTATAGGTTCAAATCTATCTTCGCTATTAATGAATCAAAGACCGGGACACAATGCATAAAACACCCACGCCTCTCACCAAACGGTCAACACTAACTAATCTTACGATTAAGTTAATGTTAGACTCGAACTTAATGGCAGGGGATCTCTCAATCAACCCGCCATCAACTACGAAAGATATTAAACTACAAAGCACACGATAGCAAAAACCCTATCCACATATATCAATTACTCAATAACAAACCAATCTCTTAATCACTTTCGTTGTCAAACTCATATTTAATATAAATATGCTCTCACATGATTTCATAATCAAACATAAGCACATAATAAACCAACACTATTCTCTCGAACACCATGTGTGAAGATCGTGAAATACTCAATTTATACGGATGAGAATATCGCAAATCATCAACCCAACAATCACGATTCAAGATAAGAACAATTTAACATGTATTACTATACAAATCGATAATTTATCTCATGACAGAAATCATCCCCATAGCAATTACATAGACATAATGAATGAGAAAAACTTACAAATCATTCATAGATAAATTCGTCTTCCAAATATCCGAAATCGCACAATCCAATTGTTAATCCAAATGCACAATAATTAAATGGAAAGGAAAAGAGAAAAGAAAAGAAAGAATGCGTGCGTGAGACGGAGTGAATGTGTGTCTGAGTTAATTCCCGAAGGTGTGCGTGCGTTCTCTTATTTATTCAACCCTCGAAAAGCCCATTTAAAAAGCCGAGTTTGGGCCTAAAAAATTACGCCCAGCGCCGGACGCAACACAGCGCCGGACGCGAGCGTTCTATGGAATGAACAAAGAGAGCACCTCAGGGCCGGACGGAGTGGAGCACCGGACGCAAAGTGCTGCTGGAATGAGACGAAGGGGTCCAAGCGCCGGACACAAGTGGAACGCCGGACGGACAAGGCGACAGGGAGGACAGCAGGCAGGGAAAGGCTGAGCGCTGCAGAAGTGTTGTTCTGAAGGGCGCTGGGTGAGCCAGCGCCGGATGGACAGCCACGGACAGTGGCGCTAGGCGCGGCATAGCGGATGGCAGCGTTCTTTGGACGAGCGAGGCATGGACGAAAACTGATGGGCGCTGGGCGATGCCCAACGCGGTGCGTGCGGGAGAGTGGAGATGGCTGGAACGCACGCTGGGAGCCAGCGCTGGATGGTGAACGTCGGGTGGGAGGCCGCGCGTGCTGACGAGGCGATGGGGTGAGTCGTTGGGGCGACGCGTGCTGGTTAACCCGCGTTGTGCGAGTGATGCATGCTATGGCTGGTGGAATGGGTGCTGATGTCGCGTGAAGTTGCACGAGGCGAGGCGCATGACAGGGTGAGTCGTCGGACTCGCTGGGCGTGGGGCGCACGTCCGCGACTTTGATGATTCGCTACGTTCTCCCTCGTCTGAACTCCGAATTGTGATCCGTATGTGCCTATGAACTCCTATCGAGATGCTCTTCAATATATGATATTTCTTGGAAGATCCATTTCATCCTATTTAATGTCGTTTTTCTACAAAATATCGAAACAAACCAAATAAGTCCAAATCGATAAATACTACGGGAAACGGCATGCATAAACATATGAAAAATAAGCACAAAATCATACTAAACAACTTATCCACACTTAAACCTTTGCTTGTCCCCAAGCAAACATCATCATCACGACACGAGAAAAGAAATCTAGAAAATATAAATTCAAATGGATAAAACATGACTTCACATCATTCTAGAAATTCTAAACCAATACACTTCTCAACATGATAATGAATCAACAATTGATTGAACATGCGGCTTAGTCCAAGCAAATCACAATTTTGATCTACATGCATTTAATAATAGAAAAGCCAATTCATATAGATCCTTGCATAACACATCCCATTTTCAACATAACACACAACTTCTAATACCAGATGTGACTACTCAAGGAGGATTATAGGACAATATTCATTAAGTCAAATCTTTGAGTTGAAAACCCGAGTATCCTAATATGGTTTTCCATGCTCATCTCTTTTGAGCTTCCATTCGAGAAGCAACATGGAGCGAGAGGAGTAGAGCCCCTTATTCCAACCTTAAGCTCACTTATTCAACCATCAACAAATTATTCCAACTCTTTTTTTTATAACAATCTTTTTAATATTTTCATAATTTTTTTTCGAGATAAGACACGCAAGGTGTCACAGCCCGACCACTTAATCAAGTAATTAGGCTGTGACTTAAGCTGTGACGTGGGTTAAGAATGAAATTCTGATACCAATGATACATGTCAAACAATATTTGACCTCAACTTTCATCATGAAGAACTCAAACGTTTATGGTTCAAAGAAATATAATGGAATTTGACAAAGGTTGATTATAGGTCCTCAAACCATAATAAAAGTTCGAATGAAAAAGAACAACGGTTAAGGACGGATAATGAAGATAGGATAACCAATATTGGAAATATACGTATTCAAACAATGCTTCCACAAGAATAAGAATTTCATCCAAGTTTCAAGCATGATTCGACAATGTTTTCAAGGCACTATATATCATATTGGATTAAAAAATAACATTTCTGGACCTTTAAGTAAATCCTTGTTCATAGACGCATTTCAATCAATCCATATTTTCCGAATCAAGTCGACATTATAACAACAATGCCTAGATCATATCAACAAACCCAAACAATATTATAAAAATTTGATCGATCAATTCGGCATGACAAAATATATTAGCAGGTGAAGACCAAAGTTCGGCAACGAGAAGTATGGCTGAGAATTATGTATGATGACATAAAACTCTGGGCAAATAAACATGATAACCTTAAATGAACAACATTGACAAGTGAATATTATCTTTATAAGTCTGGACATTTAGAGAAGCTACTTTGCACAGCATTCGATTCAAGCATCCTCTCAAGCTCAACCTGCACATTTAGAAATACATGCAGGGCGTGAGTACAAAAATGCACTCAGTGGGTATACGCCGAAAACATAAAACATTGCTCTTAGAGCTATATAATTGACTTTCCATAACATTAGCAATACATAGGGATTTTAGTGAAATAACCTGTGTATGCATCATAATAAACATAAACATTTACTTAGTTGCTTTCATTTCTTAGCATCATTATAAAATATGCATATGCATGTTCTCATGTCAGCCAATAACTTTTCCTTCCCATATCCACGTAATTTCATTGTGTTGAGAAGTAGGAACACCATAACATAACATACCCATGTTAGACCCGAAGGGTACTAACAACGGTCATACCCGACGTCGGTAACATTATTTCATTCATACTTTCTTTCTTTCTTTTCCCTGGATAGGTAAATGAATCATGCTCATGCTCGTGCTAAAGACAGGCAAGTCATTTAACTTTGAAACTTTTCACATAAATGCATTTCATATCAATTTGAAAATATGCAATAGCATAAGCATATCATATCATTTGAAAGTATGTAAAAGCATAAGCATTTCATTATAGAAAATACTCATACCCACCTGGAAACAGTCCCTCGACGACTGTACTTTTGTCTTTCATATATATTTCTTCTTCTCATGTGGCCCTTCAATCGACAATAAGCTGCATAAAAACCTATCTAGCATCAATTAAGAAAATAACTTATCATAGTCGTCGATACGTCTATATTTCTCAAATTCAAGACTTATGGTCTATAAATATTCGGGTCATTGCATCCTCTAACGTCTTAAACATATAACAACTTCACGAAACCTCATGTGATTAAACGAGCATAGAAAACTCGAAAACAAGCTTAAATCATCTCATCTTAGCTAAAATCCAAACGTCCCCCTTAAGACATAGCCTATGTCTGACGTCAAAATTTGCACAAGACGTCGTCTAACATAGAAGAACCTCTATAAATGCTCAACAATCATCAAATATCACAAATCAACCATTAAAACTCCAAGATCAAAGCTTTAGCATTGAAAACTCAAACTTGACGTCAAACTAAAATTTTTCAATTTTCGAATACATCGGCCGAAAAATCCGAATAAATCATTTTAAGCTTTATTCATATCATAGAATCTAAATATGAATCAAAAATCATCAAATAAAATCAAAAATCCAACTATATGAGGCCTAGAGTTTTCGGCCACTTTAGGGTTTTTCAACGGCTTTGATTTCGAACGTTTTTCTTGCTCGAAACATGTTTATATCAACTCCTCAACACATATATGAAAGAGTATTAAGCATATAAGCATCATAAATTCAAGATCAAAGCCTCCCCTTTTTCGAAAATTTTACAAAATTTCAAAGATGAACCTATGCTCCGAAATTTCAACGTTAAACCACTCGTCGGCGATTAATCGAACATAGAATCAAGAAATCATCAAACAACAACATTTCCATCATAATTTTTCTATATGATCGAAAATTAAGCATGCTCATAAGTTCAAGTTTTTCAATATTTCAAACCATAGGTGTGTTCTATAGATTGAATCATACCTTAATTCGACGACGGATCGAAAATTTAACGGTTGGATCTTGAAATAATTGAGCACAAAATTTCAAGAATTTAGTGTGTGTGTGTGTAGTGTGTGTTGCACAAAAATATGGGAGAAAATTAAAGAAGAAAATGGTTTGTAATGTGTATATATATATAGCCACAAGTTTCTAATTTATTTTCCATTTTCTTTAATATGGTGGAAAAGTCACAATTTTTCTAGAAAATTCTCCAATTCTCTCCATTTTTCTTTTTCTTTAATACATGATGACTAATCATGTTATAGAAATTACAAAAATGTACACTTCTTTATCAATAATACCAACGTTATAAATGCATACTATTAATCAATATCGTTCCGATTTCAAAACTCAATTTCTAATAAATGCTCTATACTTGAAATCCTCATTTTTAACTAAAATAACATATTATAAACATCAAACTTTGATTGAAAAAAACATGTTTGGCTTTAAAAACCATTTTAAACATTTAGCCGACGATTAGGGTTTAATCGGCAAACGCCGATATCATAAAAATCAAAGATTTGAAATTCTCCATTTTATGAAATCAAGACTTTGTTGAGCATGTATCTATCATCTCAAGACTCTCGAAATCTAGGTCTTTGTATTCTAAACAAGACCTAAGAATCTTATCTTAGGGTCTAATTCAAATTCTTTCGCGATTCCATCGCAAATTCTATATTCTCGTCTCGAAGCTTAAAACAAAAGCTTCTAGCTTAAATAAATCTTTCTTAAGGATGCAATGCCCTTCTCATAAGCTCTTAATTAAGATCTAATCTCTGCTACAGGAATACGGGGAATTACATTCCCACCCCCTTAAAAAAATTTCATCCCGAAATTTAGTACCTTTTTGCAGAGGTACTTCTTTCTTGTTTGATCTTCTAGCTCCCATGTCGCTTCTTCTAAATCATAATACTTTCTTCGGACTTTAACTGAAGGAATTAATTTATTCCTTAGTTGTCGTTGTTTTCAATCTAAAATGCATTTATGATTTCTCTTCATAACGTAGATCTTGTTCAAGAACAACGTTCTATTGATGTACAATGTGTTTTGGATTAAACACATATTTAAATAACTACGACATACGGAAAACATCGTAAATATTTTCGAAACTTGAAGGCATCGTTAATCTGTAGGCGATTGGCCCAATCTTTTCTTGAATCTCGTACGGCCGAATGAATCTTGGTTTGAGCTTTCCATTGATTCCAAAGCAATGTATTCCTTTGGAAGAATATACGTTCATGAATATTTTATCTCAATCTTAAAGCTTAGCTCCGTTCGTCTTGTATCTTCATAGAACTTCTAACGATCTTGAGCTTCTTAGATTCTTTTCTTGAATTGTCGTACGATTACGACCTTTTCTTCAATCGCTTCGGTCCAATTACTTTTCTTTCTCCAATCGCGTGTCTTAGAAGGGCAGCGATCTACGTTTTCTGCCGTAGAGGCTTCATAGGGCGTCATATCAATCGTCGCTTGGTAGTTGTCGTTGTATGAAATTTTAATCTTTTAGTCATCTCTTGTTAAAACCTCGTTCATAACGAGATGTACGTATCTCCGAGCTAACTTATCAGCTTTATACATGATAGAGATTTTAAGAGAAAGGACTTTCTGAGGTAATTTCCATCAGAAATTTATAAACCCTCATAACTGAAACGATATACATATTAAACGTTTTCGATCAAAATACTCCAAAAACTTGAGAACTCACTTTATCGAGCAAACCCATCTTCAGCATTAGCTGGGTATCAACTTCATTGAAAGATGGGGAATTCTGACGCAAAAGAGCACAATTGGCTTAAAGGAGATAAGGTACAGATAAAGCTTAAGAAAAATTTACACTTTCTTGTTTCCCCTTCTTTAAGATGAGGATTTCTTTTTCTGGGTGGCATACTGCATTGCAAACAAATGCCAAAATGCAGCATGTTTCATTTACCAAAAACGGGAAAAATGTTCTCATTCAACGAACACACTTATGTTTCAATGATTTTCACAATTGTTTATCCTAAGGTTATGATATGAAATAACACAGCTGGATAGCAAAAATGATCATATATGTCAAGGGGAGAAAATTTGCTTCTTTGAAGACTTTTTACAAAGCAGGGAAACATTGCAATCTGAGGTTGTCAGGCATATAGATAATTTGGCATCTCGGGAACAACTTATCTGGTACGGCTTCTCAAGAATGCTATCGCATCATAAAATATCTATTGACATCACCTATATGTATATATCCATATGTTCACGATAGACTGTCATCGACATCATTCTTTTCTTATGTCTTTGCATTTCTGTCCTTACTGCCATCAGCGGCTTCATAGGAGTCTGGCATCTCTACAATCTTTCTCAATCTCAGGAGATAGAAGATCAATAGCACAATTGGGAATTGAATACAAAAGAATGACTCTAGGGTAAAGGATGCCAGAATCAGTCACAAAAATATTTGACTGATATCTAGGGACTGTAGCTATGTTGTGCCAACAACTGGTAAAACTCGGGTTTAGACATAAAAGATCTTGAGACATCTGGAGTCTCAATAATTTAGCTTGAGTCTCTTCTCGAATCTCAAATGAGAAATTTCAAAAACATGAGAAAATTGAATAGACTGAATCTGTATAGGAATCTCAAGAGATAGGAAAGATTGACCATACAAATCTAGGTTAATAGAAAACATCTCAATGTTGGGATAAAATGATCAAACTGTACAGAATATACATCATACTCAGGTTAGCTAGCTGAATATCTGGAAATGAAAACTTTATTTTAGAGCATGGGTACTAGCATCATACTCAGGAGTAATAGAATCATCATTAATGGGTTCAACATTTTCTTAATCATTAGGTGTAACTGAAAAGTTACCAGCTAACTGGAGTTGATGAATGACTGAGATAAAGTCGGCCATATTTGAGAAAGAGCAAAAGAAAAAGGAATTCACGTGTACGTAATAATGAAAACTAATAATAGTTAGGGTCTGGAAGAATTAGCGAAAAATTATAGTTACGTGCCAATGGATGGTCCGGGTATTTATAGTTGACCGTCGAAATCCTAATTCTCATCAGATCGTGATACTTAGCGGTCGGATTAGCAATCATGAGGTCATTTGCTAGTTACAAGGCAGAAACTTTTTGAAAGATTCTCGTGGCCAGGCTAGCAATCGCTAAGGAGATCGCTAGTTTTTAGTGCAGAAACTTCTGAAATGAATTCGCGAGCTGGCTAACGATCGCGAGGGTGATCGCCGGTCTCTTATTCCTTCTTTATCTTTGATTACTTCTTTGCTTGTGCATCGATCATCACTGTGCTCATATACCTTCCTCCACAAACGATGGAATTGAGCGAGAAATTCGTTCTAGGTAAGCTGTTCACCTAATCTTTACTGATAAAGGTAAATGAGATAATGATAAATGACATGACGACAAATGAGTCTTTCTTTTCCAAGTCCAAGCTTTCCGGATGGTCTTTGCCATTCTAGATAAAAGAATGCTCGAACGCTTCATGTTGCTCTGTCGTCTCTTCTCATGATTTCATTTCAATTTCAGATCATAAAGCATTAGCTCATTTCAAGCATACATTTTCATATAGTAATTCATTCAATAAAGCATATATTCAACATCAACTCAATTCATACAAATAAATCACATACTCAATCTTCAACCATAATCATAATCATATTATCATAAGCATAAGCTCATACCTGGTGAGCTAGAGATAATGGAATCGGAATGCTGAGCTTCTCTTAAGAACAACTGACTCTTTATCTCATTTCTCAAATCAGAATCAAACAACTGATTCCGTAAACTCAGATTCTCAAGATAGAATCGAACAAATGACTCCACAATCTTAAATTCTCAAACAGAGTCAGCTCAAAAGAATTCATATGCTCAAAGTGCATAAACTGCACATGACTCACAAACATTCATGAATTTAGAATTCGAAACAACACACAAGCTGCAGAAGGATTCACAAGGATTTACATGTTCAGAATTCAAAACTATACTCATATGTGCAAAAATTCACAAGGATTTACAAGTTCAGACTTCAAAACTGTGCACAAACCGCACAAGTTGACAAAGGCTCACAGGTTCAGAATTCAAAACTGCTCTAATACCATTCTGTCACAGCCCGACCACTTAATCAAGTAATTAGTCTGTGACTTAAGTTGTGACGTGGGTTAAGAAGGAAATTCAGATACCAATGATACATGTCAAATAATATTTGACCTCAACTTTCATCATGAAGAACTCAAACATTTATGGTTCAAAGAAATAGAATGGAATTTGACAAAGGCTGATTATAGGTCCTCAAACCATAATAAAAGTTCGAATGAAAAAGAACAACGGTTAAGGACGGATAATCAAGATAGGATAACCAATATCGGAAATATACGTATTCAAACAATGCTTCGACAACAATAAGAATTTAATCCAAGTTTCAAGCATGATTCGACAAGGTTTTCAAGGCACTATATATCATATTGGATTCAAAAATAACATTTCTGGACCTTTAAGTAAATCCTTGTTCATAGAGGCATTTCAATGAATCCATGTTTTCAGAATCAAGTTGACATTATAACAACAATGCCGAGATCATATCAACAACCCAAAGAATATTATAAAAATTTGATCGATCAATTCAGCATGAAAAAATATATTAGCAGGTGAAGGCCAAAGTTCGGCAACGAGAAGTATGGCTGAGAATTATGTATGATGACATAAAACCCTGGGCAAATAAACATGATAACCTTAAATGAACAACATTGACAAGTGAATATTATCTTTATAAGTCGGGACATTTAGAGAAGCTACTTTGCACAGCATTCGATTCCAGCATCCTCTCGAGCTCAACTTGCACGTTTAGAAATACATGTAGGGCGTGAGTACAAAAATGCACTTAGTGGATATACGCCGAAAACATAAAACATTGCTCTTAGAGCTATATAATTGACTTGCCATGACATTAGCAATACACATGGATTTTAGTGAAATAACCTGTGCATGCATCATAATAAACATAAACATTTACTTACTTGCTTTCATTTCTTAGCATCATCATAAATTATGCATATGCATGTTCTCATGTCGGCCGATAACTTTTCCTTCCCGTATCCACGAACTTTCATTGTGTTGAGAAGTAGGCCTCCTTCCCAAACACCATAACATAACATACCCGTGTTAGACCCGAAGGGTACTAACAACGGTCATACCCGACGTCGGTAACATTATTTCATTCATACTTTCTTTCTTTCTTTTCCGTGGATAGGTAAATGCATCATGCTCATGCTCGTGCTAAAGACAGGCAAGTCATTTAACTTTGAAACTTTGCACATAAATGCATTTCATATCATTTTGAAAATATGCAATAGCATAAGCATATCATATCATTTGAAAGTATGTAAAAGCATAAGCATATCATTATAGAAAATACTTACACCCACTTGGAAATAGTCCCTCGACGACTGTACTTTTGTCTTTCATATATATTTCTTCTTCTCATGTGGCCCTTCAATCGACAATAAGCGGCATAAAAACCTATCTAGCATCAATCAAGAAAATAACTTATCTTAGTCGTCGATACATCTATATTTCTCAAATTCAAGACGTTATGGTCTATAAATATTCGGGTCATTGCATCCTCTAACGTCTTAAACATATAACAACTTCACGAAACCTCATGTGATTAAACGAGCATAGAAAACTAGAAAACAAGCTTAAACTATCTCATCTTAGCCAAAATCCCAACGTCCCCCTTAAGACATAGACTATGTCCGACTAAAAATTTGCACAAGACGTCATCTAACTTAGAAGAACCTCTATACATGCTCAACAATCATCAAATATCACTAATCAACCATTAAAACTCAAAGATCAAAGCTTTAGCATTGAAAACTCAAACTTGACGTCAAACTAAAATTTTTCAATTTTTCAATACGTCGGCCGAAAAATCCGAATAAATCATTTTAAGCTTTATTCATATCATAGAATCTAAATATGAAGCCAAAATCATCAAATAAAATCTAAAATCCAACTATATGAGGCCTAGAGTTTTCGGCCACTTTAGGGTTTTTCAACGGCTTTGATTTCGAACGTTTTTCTTGCTCGAAACATGTTTATATCAACTCGTCAACACATATATGAAAGAGTATTAAACATATAAGCATCATAAATTCAAGATCAAAGCCTCCCCTTTTTCAAAAATTTTACAAAATTTCAAAGATGAGCCTATGCTCCGAAATTTCAACGTTAAACCACTCGTCGGCGATTAATCGAACATAGAATCAAGAAATCATCAAACAACAACATGTCCATCATAATTTTTCCAATATGACCGAAAATTAAGCATGCTCAAAAGTTCATGTTTTTCAAAATTTCAAACCATAGGTGTGTTCTAAAGATAGAATCATACCTTAATTCGATGACGGATCGAAAATTTAACAGTTGGATCTTGAAATAATTGAGCTCTAAATTTCAAAAATTTAGTGTGTGTGTGTAGTGTGTGTTGCAAGAAAATATGGGAGAAAATTAAAGAAGAAAATGGATTGTAATGTGTATATATATATATAGCCACAAGTTTCTAATTTATTTTTCCATTTTCTTTAATATGGTGGAAAAGTCACCATTTTTCTAGAAAATTCTCCAATTCTCTCTATTTTTCTTTTTCTTTAATACATGATGACTAATCATGTTATAGAAATTACAAAAATTTACACTTCTTTATAAATAATACCAACGTTATAAATGCATACTATTAATCCATATCGTTCCGATTTCAAAACTCAATTTCTAATAAAATGCTCTCTACTTGAAATCCTCTTTTATAACTAAAATAACATATTATAAACATCAAAATTTGATTGAAAAAAACATGTTTGGCTTCAAAAACAATTTTAGACATTTAGCCGACGATTAGGGTTTTATCGGCAAACACCGATATCACAAAAATCAAAGATTTAAAATTCTCCATTTTATGAAATCAAGACTTTGTTGAGCATGTATCTATCATCTCAAGACTCTCGAAATCTAGGTCTTTATATTCTAAACAAGACCTAAGAATCTTATCTTAGGTTCTAACTCAAATTCTTTCGCGATTCCATCGCAAATTCTATATTCTCGTCTCGAAGCTTAAAACAAAAGCTTCTGGCTTAAATAATTCTTTCTTAATGATGCAATACCCTTCTTATAAGCTCTTAATTAAGAGCTAATATCTGCTATAGGAATGCGGGGTATTACACAAGGGGGCCATATAAATAGCAACGACAATCAACCACACATATCACTTCATCACAATTTACTTCGACGTGTCCCACGGCTAGATCAATCATCAATAGCTCTTAGAAGATCCATTTCATCCTATTTAAATTCGTTTTCTACAAAAATATCGAAACAAACCAAATAAGTCCAAATCGATAAATACTAATCAAACCAACGACATAAATAGGACAAACTACGGGAAACGGCATGCATAAACATATGAAAAATAAGCACAAAATCATACTAAACAACTCCTCCACACTTAAACCTTTGCTTGTCCTCAATCAAACATCATCATCACGACACGAGAAAAGAAATCACGAAAACTTAAATTCAAATGGATAAAACATGACTTCACATCATCCTAGAAATTCTAAACCAATACACTTCTCCACATGATAATGAATCAACAATTGATTGAACATGCGGCTTAGTCCAAGCAAATCACAATTTTGAACTACATGCATTTAATAATCGAAAAGCCAATTCATATAGATGCTTGCATAACACCACCCATTTTTAACATAACACACAACTTCAATACCAGATGTGACGACTCAAGGAGGATTATAGGACAATATTCATTAAGTCAAATCTTCGAGTTGAAAACCCGAGTATCCTAATGTGCTTTTCCATACTCATCACTTTTGAGCTTCCATTCGAGAAGCAACATGGAGCGAGAGGAGTAGAGCCCCTTATTCCAACCTTAAGCTCACTTATTCAACCATCAACAAATTATTCCAACACTTTTTTTTTTATAACAATCTTTTTCATATTTTCATATATTTTTTTCGAGATAAGACACGCAAGGGGACCATATAAATAGCAACGACAATCAACCACACATATCATTTCATCACAATTTACTTCGACGTGCCCCACGGCTAGATCAATCATCAATAATTATCAAGCCAAGTCACGCATCGATAAGAATTACTAGAAATAAGTTTGGACGTGCCTATCCAATCAAATCATGCTCACTCAACTCTACTCGTATACTAGACGATAAATCATATTCAAATCCAAACAAAAGGTATAAAATGGAGGACGACACACCCAAACAAACACAAGTCACATGCAAACACACAAAGACGGCAAGCACGCCTCCACACTTTAGACAACACACTTCACTGAGTGCGCAAAAACCAAAAAAGTAAAATGTAGATGTGAACTTCCCTAAAATTGAGAGAACATGTCAACGAGGTACGGCGGTGACAACGTCCAGTGGCTTGAGTGTTCATGCTATGCAGCTCGCCACAATTCTCATCTCACTTATTAAAAACCTGAAAAGAAAAAGAACAGAAACAAAAACAGAAAAATAAGTAAACTCGTGGGTTGCCTCCCACGTAGCGCTCGTTTCAATGGCACGAGCTCCACCAGTGAAAAACGGACTATCCATAGTCCTTCACCTGCAGGAATACCATCTCAACCAGAGCAACAGCAGTAATAATATAAGCACAAAGGACAGTTAAGGTAGCAAATAATAAATTAATTAAGCTCAAATCATATATCCTATTCTTCAAAGCAAAATAGATAACCTCAATTCCTGGAGCACAATACTTTGGTGAATTAGGATGTTGAAAAATTACAGATGCTACCTTAACGTTTGTCCTCTCCTCATCCTTCAACTGGTTCGGAAAGAGATCAGGTTGTCCATACTTAGTCTCACCTTGATGAAACCTTGACTCTACACTTTCATCATAAATCCTGATTCTCCCCTTAACTTCATCATCTTCAAGGAATATGAAAGAAGAAGTCTACTCCAGTTGACTCGGCATCTCCTCCACACTTTAGCTGTGAACCAATTCTTCTACTGTCCTAGCTAACTGACTGACTTGGATCATTACACGTTCGATAGATGCTTCCAACATTTCGAACCTTTGTTGACTCGTCTGTATGAAAGACATCAGTGTGTCTTCCAATATCGGCTTTACCGGCTGACTCGCTTGAATGAAAGCCTGCAATAACTCCTCCAATGTCGGCTTCACTGGCTGACTCGTCTGAATGAATGCCTTCAATGAATCCTTCAATGTCGGCTTCACCAGCTGACTCGCCTGAATGAAAGCCTGCAATGACTCCTCTAATGTCGGCTTCACCGGCTGACTCGCCTGAATGAATGCCTGCAATGAATCCTCCAATGTCGGCTTCACCGGCTGTTGTTGGAAGAAGAGGTCTTGACTATATGAAAAACTCTGAGGATGCCTCCAGTAGGGATCATAGGCTTGATGCTCACAGCCTGAAGGATATCCCTCAAAATAGTCGAATTGGGCTCCTTCTTTGTAAGGAGAATTTGCCCAATACGACGTGCTTTTCTCCTCCAGGCCTGTCTGACCAAAAAGCCTAAAGCCTTCCCCGGCAACGGCGCCAAAATTTGTTCCGACCAAATTTTTCTTTTCAGTCGCTCGCAATAGTACGAGGTCCTTATAGAGCGGTAAGGTCGACCCAAGTCGAATCTCTCGAGGAAGGCTTAACAGGGCTATGGTTCTATGTCAAACACAAAAACAAAAACAAAAACAAAAAAGAAACACTAACATCCTAAAATAAGGGGGTTTTCTCGAAAAGGACGAAAGCAGGGAAAACGGATGCACTTGGACAACAATAAGAATTGGCAGATACACGGAATTGGAGACGGTGTTCTAGGGTTCAAATCTATCTTCGCTATTTATGAATCAAAAACTGGCACACAATGCATAAAACACCAACGCCTCTCACCAAACGGTCAACACTAACTAATCTCACGATTACGTCAATGTTAGATTCGAACTTAATGACAGGGGATCTCTCAATCAACCCGCCATCCACTAAGAAAGATATTTAACTACAAAGCACACGATAGCAAAAACTCTATCCACATATATCAATTACTCAACAACAAACCAATCTCTCGATCATTTTCGTTGTCAAACTCATATTTAATATAAATATGCTCTCGCATGATTTCATAATCAACCATAAGCACATAATCAACCTACACTATTCTCTCGAACACCATGTATGAAGATCGTGAAATACTCAATTTATACGGATGAGAATATCGCAAATCATCAACCCAACAATCACGATTCAAGATAAGAACAATTTAACATGTATCACTCTACAAATCGATAATTTATCTCATGACAGAAATCATCCCCATAGAAATTACATATACATAAATGAATGAGAAAAACTTACAAATCATTCATAGATAAATTCGTCTTCCAAACATCCGGAATCGCACAATCCAATTGTTAATCCAAATGCACAATAATTAAATGGAAAGGAAAAGGGAAAAGAAAAGAAAGAATGCGTGCGTGAGACGGAGTGAATGTGTCGAGTTAATTCAAGGTGTGCGTATGCGTTTTCTTATTTATTCAACCTCGAAAAGCCTATTTAAAACGCCGAGTTTGGGCCTAAAAATCACGCCCAGTGCCGGACGCAACGCAGCGCCGGACGTGAGCGTTCTCTGGAATGAACAAAGAGAGCACCTCAGTGCCAGACGGAGTGGGGCGCTGGACGCGAAGAGCTGCTGGAATGAGGGAAAGGCGAACCAAGCGCCGGACGCAAGTGGAACGCCGGACGGACAAGGCGACACGGGTGAGCCCAGTGCCGGAAGGGAGGACTACGCGCGCTGGGGAAGGCTGGGCGTGCTGGATTGTTATCGCGAGCGGGCGCTGGGGTGAGCCCAGCGCCGGATGGATAGCCAGCACCAGACGGAGTGGCGCTGGGGCGAGGCATAGCGCAGACGGGCTGCGTCGCTGGGACGAGCGAGGCGCGGATGGAAACTGCTGGGTGCTGGGCGATGCCCAACGTGGGGTGAGTGCTGGCGAGGCGTACGTGAGAGTGGAGATGGCTGGAACGCGCGCTGGGAGCTAGCGGTGGATGGTGAAGGTCGGGTGGAGCTGACAAGGTGACGGGGTGAGTCGCTGGGGCGACGCGTGTTGGCGAACCGGTGCTGTGCGAGTGATGCGCGCTGGGGCTGGTGGAATGGGCGTTGATGTTGCGCGAAGTTGCACAAGGCGAGGCGCACGACGGGGTGAGTCGTCGGACTCGCTGGGCGTCGGGGCGCACGTGCGCGACTTTGATTATTCGCTCCGCTCTCTCTCTTCTGAACTCCGAATTGCAATCTGTATGCTCTTCAATATAGGATAGCTCTTGGAAGATCCATTTCATCCTATTTAATGTCATTTTTCTACAAAATATCGAAACAAACCAAATAAGTCCAAATCGATAAATACTAATGAAACCAACGACATAAATAGGACAAACTACGGGAAACGACATGCATAAACATATGAAAAATAAGCACAAAATCATACTAAACAATTTCGGTCAAAACTTTCCTTTGGTAATTCTACATAACTCATATTGTCATCGATGACAATATCTGTCGGCGGTATTATATGGCTGGGGTCATGAATGTACTTCCTGAGTTATGAAATGTGAAACAAATTGTGCACATTCCCAAAACATGGCAGCAATGCTAATCTGTAGGCTGCAGGTCCTATTCTTTCCAAAATTTCATAGGATCCTATGAAATGTTGTCGCAGCTTCCCTTTGATTCCGAATCTCATGTTTCCTTTCGACCGGGAAATCTTCAAGAAAACTTTGTTTCCCACTTCAAAATATAGCTCTGTGAGACGTTTTTCGGCATACAACTTAAGTCGGTCTTGGGCCTCCTTTGTCATGCTCCAATTCCCGAGGGAAGGCACGGATGTCGGGTATGATTATGGGTGGGGGATAAGAAGCGAGAAAGAAGGGGGAGGATACATAAAGCATATATAATAAGAAAATATGACCAGAAAATCAGACAACATCTCCTATATAACTAGGACATATCCTGAAGGGGAGGGGTGAGCAAACAATCCACCAACAGAAATACATCAGCAACATAATATCGGATAACATAATATGAATAGATATTGGTAATACATAGAAGAAAAATAGCATTACATCCTGTCATCTAGACCGATCAACCATATAGCATGCTCTTATCGAGACTCATAGCATAATAACATCATAGCGAACCTTGTTCCCAATCAGAGAACAAAATAAAGGGAAGAGTACATCAACAATAGAATACATATACATAACACAACATCACGGAAGCATAAGATAGAAAACAGAGAACAAAATAAAGGGAAGAGTACATCAACAATAGAATACATATACATAACACAACATCACGGAAGCATAAGACAGAAAGAACCCGCTGCTCAACCCCTCAACGTCGCCCGTCCAGGCCTCCTTCATCTGTGAAAATATTTGAAAAAAAGATTTTGGGGTGAGTACTAACTGGTTTTTGCAACATTAAATAAAATCCATGATAACCACCTTATAAGGTTTTAAAACATAAACCCACTTCTAAGAGCATGTCTCGGCGGATCTCGACCATGACCTCTTCAAAAACATTGGCTGGAAATGAGACAACATCAAGACAGGCACCGACTTCTCTCACGGTGCCTAAGCTAGGCCACATGGATCATCGATCTCCACATCGTGGCACAAAGGTCCATGCGGGAGTGGCAACGGCTGGACTGGGGGAGAGCAGCAGGTAAAGGTAGGTGCTGGCATGGAATGATCGGCGGCGATGGTCTGGGTGGATAATGACGGGGCTCGAATCCTACTGACGGTAGGACCGAAGAAGTGAGCTATCGGGGACGAGAAGGTCCAGCCTCGAACATGTTCCTGCCATAGCCAGGCAAGAATGCAGGTCCATCAGATGCTAAATGAGGCATCTCTGGGTGAAGCCACTCGGGAATATCATCACACTAGGTGTATTCCCACTCGGAGAGATACGGTCCATAGGGTGCAGCTCCGCATACCATGAATACGTAGCTCAGATGACTAACGAAACGCTGCAAGTCCACCTCAAGATCGAAGCTCTCTCGACGTCGACAGATGTAATCTGTAGCATATCTCTGCCAGTCGGATGGCAGTCTCGCGATTAGTCGAAGCACACCATCATAATGTGACGTACCACGGGCATGTGCAGCATCCCAATGACGTAAGAAATGAACTAAGGACTCACCGATGTCTTCTCTTCGGCATATCTGGTAGGAACGGTAAGAGCGTACAACTTCCTCAGGTGTGGCTCTAGAGGATAGAAGGAGTCTAGTCATAAAAATAGTCTGAGCCATCTAAAAAAAGAAAGCATCACTATAGGTCAGACACGGTAAACATAATGGTATATCTAGAAGAAGGTATGTACACAACAGGCATCTGTACAGAGAAGGTTATAGCAATCTATACTATCATATGTCCTATATTCCTAAATTCTTTTGAAACTAATTTCATGGTTTTGTATCCAGGAAGAGACGGTATGGTTTCTTATAGCAGAGTAAACATTCGATGTCTAGTCTTTGGGTAAAGGCTAAGTGGTCACCCTATCTTACTGGGTTCTCGATTCCTTATTTCTATTCGTATTATAACATTCGATCATATTTGTTCCCATAATATACTTACAATTTGATCTTTCTTTTTATACTTCCTTAACCTTATACCTTATACTTTGATTTTTCATTATCGCCACAATAGAGGCAACACGCATGGTGTTTCGAATTCCTTCGCGTAGAGAGGTTGTGACTCATAGCAGTGCGAACCTCTAGTTAAGCAATTGCTTCGTCATCATAGACTCGTCGCGTTCTCATCCTCAAGTCTATTTGGATTATGATTCTTATCATTTCTATGTTCTCGTTCTTCCTTAGTATTCAGTTCAATCGGGGATACATTATGTCCTCATACTAAGTTCGGCACAAAAGGGATCATGTGTCTTAAGAGTTTATGTTATCATGGAGAAACATACTCATTTACATCCTGCTTCTAGCATGCTTTGGATATAGCAGTAAATCCCGGAACATAACATATATTGCAACAATCAAGTATTCTCATATTACTCCCTTACCAAAACCCTAAAGTTTGCAACTTCTTTCAAACTAACGACTAATTATTTTGAAAGTAAGTTTTCAAGTTCAAATCATTCATTTTTCCAAAATATATTTCAACCTTCAAACTAAGCAACCTTTGTAAGTCCATTTCACATTTCATATACTTCCATCATTCCAAAACATCTTTCAATTGAGATAGTTACATTCTTCCTCGCTGAGCAGGATGACGATGGATGCAATTGATAAATGCACTTTTTACCCGTTTATTCATGCTTTATTTAGATAATTTTAGATCAGTTAAGTGAGTTTATATAAGTGATTTCAATGCTTTCAGCTATTTTTGGTAGATACTGCTCTTGGGTTTTTCTTTGGTGTGTTGTAGGCTTATAAGATGATAATCGAAGCATGAAGCGAAGCACGAGCCAAAGATGGACAAGAATAGGGGCTAGCGGCCACCTTCACGACCGCTAGCCCGGCTGCGAGCTCGGGAGAAAACATTTTGGACAGTTTCTCGTGACCGACCTAGCGAGCGCTAGGTCGGCCACGAGGTAAAGCCAAGCGACCGCAAGTCTGCCCCCGAGAGACTTCGAGAAAAGCTTCTGCCTATGCCTGAAAACTAGAGACCGAGCTAGCGATCGTGAGCTCGGCCGCGAGGTATTCCAAACGACCGCGAACAAGGTCGCGAGCGCATCGAAGGACTGACCGACTCAGAGCTAGCGACCGAGCTCGCGACCGCGAGCACGGCCGCGAGGCGAGGCGGTTGGGCGCAAATTAAGGTTTTAGCCCTGCGCCTATATATACCCCTAGGCTTGCTCACGCGCTTCCAACCTAGAACATATTTATTTTGCACGATTTTTGACGACGCTCGGATACCCATCGTTAGAGGTCCCAAGGCACGTCAAGATACATTTATAATCTCCTCCAACTTGAACACATAGTTCCGTATATGGCAAGTTAAGGGGTCGAACCAAAGAGAGCTGGTTGTGTTGTCACTCGAGTTGTCACAGTTTGAGTAGGAGGTTACCCAGAGGGCAAGGTGTCAGTCAGGCTGACGGTCTCAGTAGAAATGTACTGAGAGATATATCTTGAGCAGAAAGTAAACTGAAACTAAACACAAGATTAAAAGATTAAATAACAAGTAGTTAGGCCAAGGGTTTCGCACGTTGAGATATTGGTCAAGACATTGGTCATAGGTTCAAGGATTTTCACCATGAGTGTATGTCGTGGTTAAAGGTACCAAGGGTAGATGCCCTTTAGGTTGTCACGCACACCGCCCCCCCCCTGGGCCTGCTGAGATTTTAGGACTCAAGCACAGAGGCCCCCGCCTGCCCCCTTGCCAAGACGGTCTCCAAGATAGTTCTTTCGCCCAACAAATTTTACTCACTAGACAGCCCAACTAGCCACGGCCGGTCCAAGGGAGTGGCTCGTAGCCCTTTGCCCAAGGCCGACGGCTACAATCACCCACTCTAGCCGCACTTCCCGGGACAAAGAGACACTCGATGTCTTACTCCGGCTGTTGCTTGTAGCTACCCCTCCCCCCAAGGCTACCGGCCGAGTTAACGCTCAAGGAAAGGAATAACATGTGTATAAAGGCCTAGAGCTTCGGGAACACACACTCAAGGCTCTAAGGACGTTTAGACCTCACGACTCTCATGACCTTGACTCAACGTGCTTCACCCCGAGCCCAACCAAACCGACTACTCACACATAATCGACATAAACATAAGAGCAATAAACAAGAACATAATTGAAACCATACTTGGATAGAAAATCAAACGTAAACGAAAAGCATTCTCTGCCAAGCAGTTGCTCAAGCAGAGATAACCAAATACATAATATAAATGTTTGCCCGTAGGACTTGTTTCTTCCTCACCAATCACTCATGAAAGCAAAGAGAAATAAAAGAGATAAGTGTAGAGAGAATTTCGGACTGATGCTTTTCACTCCAACCGTGTGTGTATGTTGTGAATTCTCTATCGAGTTGGAATTATTTTGGGAGCCTAAGTGCATCCTCCTTGTCTTGGTCAGCGTACGCATCTCGAGGCGACAAGTGGTGAGGGCAGCAAGCTGGCTCGGGCTCTGGACCCCGACAAGGGCTCCTCTAGCTTCAGTCTGGCAGGTTTGTCTTATCCTAGGCGCTGCAGGTTGACTTTCCCTTTACGGCAAAAATCAAGCAGGCGGCAGAGAAGACCTTGCCCAGAATCTTCCCATTTGCGTGCAAGTCTGTCAGAGTCCTTGTCTGCGCCCCCACCGCATCCCGAGATTACCCTCCGTCCCTTCACACTTCTCATCCTTTTACCTCTTCCTTGTCTCGATTACCTTCTTGGCTTCATGTCATTTCGCTGATCGTGCTCGGCTCCCCGTGCGGTACAATGTCTTGGCAAGATGTCAGAATGCCTTGCCAAGGTAATCTTCGGGATTTTACCTCTCTCACTGGAGGTGGCCTGACCTTGCCCAAGGTCCGGCTCAACCTGCAATACCCCAAAGCGTGTCCTCCCAGACACAAACAAACACAAAGAACACACATAAAATGTACTCTTTCTAGGGCAAGGACTACCCCAAAAAGAGCACGAAAAACGGGCTCGTCACACTCACACACTTTAACCACGGTTGTCCTCAAGCGTGCAAGCATTCCTTGCCCAAAAGAAAAACAAAACACACAAACAACACAAGCAAAAACCAGCAAGGATAAGATGAATCATGACAAAGATAATCAGGCATAGGCGATTAATACAGCTATTTATCAAGGTTAGTCAAGATCGGGATAAAGCAAGTTTGTGGAGGTTCCTCTCAAGCACTCAAACTCTCTGTGTTTAAGGTTTCACGCTCATTGATGACTTGATCAAGGAAGTGCCATAGGCTTGCCTGCCGTCTACTATCTCTGCCCTATAGCTTGGTCTAGTTCTCTATCCTTAGGTCTTTAGGGTTGTGTTGAGTGGCTTCTTGGCTAAGTAGGAAGGATTTAAGCTTGGGTAAGGTTGTCCTGACTTAGGTCTTGGGCAGAATGTTTTCCCAATTCCCTTGGCAAGATACTTACGGGCCTGAGCACACTTATATTTTTGGGGAAACTTCTTCTTCTTTTTATACTTTTTAAACTTTGTTCCCCCACCCTTTTTCTTTTCTTTTCTATACATTTTGAATTGGTGTTCATTTACCCAATTTTTTCAATTTAAGCCCATTATGCCCGGCCGAAGTCCAAGGTATCTAATGTTGTGTTTTTCCCAGAATGATGCCCAAGACGTACATATCCCTTCCCTATTCTTCTTCTCTCAATCCCCAGGTCAGGGAAGAGCACAAGATAATTTAAAAGAAAACGAACAACTCAAAGGGGGCTAGCAAAGGACATATATATCTGGGTTTATGTTCATTGTTGACCATGGCTATGAAAAGAAAGCCTAAATCATCTAGAGCACTCAGACCTACAGCAGTTGGGCTTTGATCAAGACGGCAGGCAAGTTCTAGCACAACCAAGTTAAGCATCCGAATATCACACAAAATAGAAATCATGCTTGCAATAGTTTAGCATATATAGGCTCAATTTCTCACAGGTGTGCATGCCATGCCCCTTTTCCGTCATACTAACCTTATTGAAACAAGCTAAACATGTATTACAAAGCCTATGGCAAGATTATAATTATCATGCTCATCTCAACATGCTGGTCAACACACACAACAACAACAGAAAATAGGGGGCCCTCCCCACTCACACACTTTGCTCGTGGCAAAGTGTTAGACTGAGTATGGTCCCCGAAAAACATAAACACGCGTGCTCGAATGATTGAATGAATGGATGATCAGATATGGAAACAACGTGAATGAAATAGTCAGGCCTGAAGCTTTTGGAAAATGATAAAATGTTTGATAGGCATGAGTCTTTAACTAAAATCCTCATGTGCTATTGTGGGCATTTCAATAACTTTTGATAAAGAAAATGTTTTCGGCAATGAGTCCAATGAGTACTTTTGTACTTAGCCCTGCATCTCGTTTTTGATGTGCAGGTTGAGCAAGGATCGATGATGGGTGCAAGGTGGTGCAGAGTAGCAGTTGTTTTGTTGCTTAATTAGAAAGGATTCTAGAACCTTGGACATGTATCATCATATGCATGTCCACACGTTTATTGCTGCCTAACTCTGATAATTTTTGATGTCTTGATTATAACTGCTTTCATACCGTATTGAACTTGAGGTCGTACCCCGTTCCATGAATTGTGCCTTGATTGGGTTATATTTTTGATCCTTGAACCTTTTGACGAGTCTTTCTGTGACTTGAGTTGGTATTGAATAGTTTATCCCTTTTTAGTCTATGCGTTATTGAGTAGTTAAATGGTTAATTGCATTGATTAGTTATGTTTATATCCGCTGCTTTATCATACCGATGACGATCCATATGATTCGTACTTCATTTGGAAGTCGGGTCGTCACAAAGTGGTATCAGAGCACTTGTTCGCTCTGAACCCTAGAAACCCTTTCCTTAAATCATAAGTTGAAAGTCGAGTCTAGAAATTGTTTGTGTTTGACTGCTACTGCACTGCACTCCATCGTCGTCCTGCTCAACGAGGAAGAAGGTAACTATCTCAACTGAAAATTGTTTTGAAATGATGGAAGTTTATGAAATGTGAAATGGACTTGCAAAAGTCGCATTGTTTTGAAGGTTGAAATATGTTTGAAAGGAGAAAAGTCTCAAAATTTCAAATGGAGTTGTTGTTTCCAAGGATTTTGGAAAAAAAGAATGATTGAAATTGAAAAGTTATTTTCAAAATAACTGGTTGTTAGGTTGAAAAGAGTTGAAAACTCTGGGAGATTGATAAAGGAATGATATGAGAATACCTATTTATCGCAATATATGCTATGAGTTGTGTTTACTCCTATATGCAAAGCATGCTAGAGGCATAATGTAAATGAGTATGTTTCCCCATGAGAACATAGACTCTTAAGACGTATGATCCCTATTACGCCGAACTTAGTATGAGAACATAAGGTATCCCCGATTGAACGGAATGCTCAGGAAGAACGAGAACATAGAAATTATAATATCCCAATACGAATGGATCTGATGATGACAACGCGACGAGTCTATGATGACGAAGTGATTACTTAACTGGAGGCTCGCACAGCTATGAATCCCAACCTCTCTATGTGAAGGAATTCCGAACACCATACGTGTTATCTCTATCATGGCGATAACGAAAAATCAAAGTATAACGTTATGAAAGTATGAAAAGAAATACCTAATTGTAAGTATTGAAAGAACGCATATGATCGATGTTATAATGCGAACAGAAATAAGGAATTCAGGACCCAATGAGAAAGGGTGACCACTTAGCCTTACTCAAAGGCTAGACATTGAAAGTTTGTTCTACCCTAAGAGACCATACAGTCTCTTCCCGAAGACCAAACCATGAAAGTAGTTTCATAAGAACTTAGGAATATAGGATATAAGATTATGGTTTCGACAATTTTACGACTAGACGCCTTTATCCCGCATACCACACACGGCGAGGTTCTACGCTCCTACCGCTCCTATTGATGTGCAAGGAGATGATGTCGACAAGTTCTTTGCTCACTCATGCGCCACTGATCGTTGCACATGCCCGTGGTACGTCATACTACGACGGTGTACTCCGACTGATCTCAAGACTGCCACCCAAAACAGGGTATACACGCGAGATATCATCGAATACATATATCATCGCCGAGAGCTTCGATCTTGAGGTAGACTTACCTGCTCCTTCACCACCGAACTACGATTCATGGTATACGGAGCTGCACCTTATGGACCGTATCTCCCCCTGGCGTGATGAAATTCCTGAGTGGCTTCATCCGGAGGTGCCTCGCTTAGCATCTCATGGACCTGCATTCTTGCTTGGCTGTGGCAGGAACATATTCGAGGCTGGATCTTCCCGTCCTCGACAACTCACTTTTCCGATCCTACCGCCAGTAGAATTCGAGCCCCGTCATTGCCCGCCCCGACCATCACCGTCGATCATTCCATGCCAGCATCTACATCTACCTACCGGCATTTCCCCATTTCAACCGCCGCCACCCCGTATGGACCCATGTGTCATGATACTGTAGAGATTGACGATTCACATGGCCTAACTGCATGCGCCGTGAGAGGAACTTGTGCCCGCCTTGCTGCTTCTCCGTTTCCAGCCAATGCCTATGAGGAGATCATGGCTGAGATCCGTCGAGACTTAGCTACTATGGAAGAAGCTAGAGTCATTATAATCCGAGAGACCGTGACTCCCACATTCAATGCTGAGGTCAAAGAGGAGTAGGACCCAGAGAAGGACCTGCCTGCTGATGATGAGATGGAGGGAGTGGATAGTTCCCATGCTTCCAGTCCCGACTCCGACACATGGAGCCCTATCTATACCCCGGGCGATCATGGATCTAGTTCTTAGGACTAGATTGTATTTTTGTCTATATACCTGTATATATCTTGTGACGCATGCGGAAATAATAGGTCGTTTCGAGATGAACCCTTATTTTGATGACCTCGGTAGCGTTTATATTTTTGTACGCAACGTGACTAGGTACATGGAGTGCTGCTGATATTAATTTTCGAAGTATTATACTATGTACCTGGCCTTTTGTGGATCATAAAAGTGATGATGAAAGTCCTCGTATAGACATTTGATTTGATATGATGATAGCTCCCCGAGAGCTTTAGTTTTTTTTTGGTTGCGATATGTAGTGTTCGATGACGTGCTAGATTTATGTTTATGATTATATATACATACCGTGATAAGATATCTATGACCTGACGGATGGTATAAGAAAATATCTGATTACGTATATTTATGAAAGATAGAATACCACCGAGAAGAAAAAATCGTGAGGTAACACCTGAAAGAGATGACACACCACCACCACCACCACCACCAGCGAGACGGATTGAGGTACTATTCCTCAGGCAGAACCCACCAACTTTCAACGGGACTAGGAATCCCATGGATGCCAAACTTTGGATTCGTGCGCTGGAGCGAATCTTTAACTTCCTTCACTGCACCTCTCAAGAACGCTTGTCATGCGTTGCCTTCCAGATGACTGGCGCCGCCGACTTCTGGTGGGAGGCGAATAGGAAGACTCTGTCCGAGGAGGAATTGGAAGATTTCTCCTGGGAGGAATTTAAGGAGGAAGTGTATGAGAAATACATTCCTAAGAGCTACCGGAAGAGGAAAGAACATGAGTTCTACAATCTACGACAAGGAAGGATCACGGTCATAGATTACGACCGTGCATTCTGCGAGATGTCATGGTATGCGACTCAGTTAGTCGACACCGACGAGAAGAGGACTGAGAATTTTTGGGTGGGACTCCGCCATGAGATCAGAGTGTCGCTAGCTGGTCACAGAAATCTGACTTACCGTGAGGCCCTCAGTCGGGCATTGGACATCGAGATTGCTATGCCTGAGGAAAGGATTGTCGCTGTGCACCCCCCCGAATCACCAAGGGGATCGTGGGAAGAGGAAGTGGGAAGGACCCCACCAAGGACAAGGATCCCATGCTGGTGATAAACACGCATTTTACACGTTTATTGTTGATTTATAAAGATGATTTTAGATCGATAAAGTGTGTTTATGTCTTGGATCTCAATGCTTTTACATATTTTTGGAACATACTGCTCTTGGGTTCTGTTTTGGTGTTTTGTAGGCTTATAAGTTGAAAACCGAAGCATGGAACAAAGAACGAGCAGACGAGGGCAAAAACCTGGGCCTAGCGACCGCCTTCGAGGCCGCTAGCCCGACCGCGAGAGACCAGAGCGAGCGCGAGCGCTCATATGCGCGCAAATGATGGCTCACGACCGGCCTAGCGACCGCTAGGTCGGCCGCAAGGAAACGCCATGGCACGCGAGGAGTCCCAGCGACCGCGAGACGTGGCCGTGACGATTTTCCATGCGATGCGACCACACCTAGCGACCACGAGGTGTGGCCGCGAGGTCGACGAGCGCGCACGCCCCTGCCGAGAAGACGAGGATGGCCGAGACGAGGATGTTCCCTCACGACCGAGCTCGCGACCGTGAGCCCGGCCGCGAGGCATGGCGGCAGACGCAAAAATTAGGGTTTCAGCCCTAAATCTATAAATAGGGCTTCTCTCCCTTGCCCCCCCAACCTTCCCCAGCGCGATTTTAAACGTTTTTCCTTAGTTTTTCTCTGTTTTCCATTTATTTTCACATTAGTTTTGATTTAGATTCATTATAGCTTTAGTTTTCCATCGTTCTACATTAGTTTTACGCTTTGTTATCGATTTGGAACGGTTTCGTCCGAACGAATTACATTCTTTTCCCGTTTTCCGCCGAGGTTGGGATTTGAACCCAACGATTGTTCTTTAGACGTCACCCTATGGGTTTTATCTATTTAATTCGTATTTTTATGATTATTTCGTATTTTATTTCGTTATTTATGTCTAGCAAAATTTATGTTCTAATCCTAGGGTTTGCATGATTCTATCCTATATGTTGTGATTCCTGCTATTGTTATTTACATTCCAGGCATTGATTCATGATTCTTTGTGCTTAATTATATGTGTTGATTTCTGATCAATCTTGATGCATATCATAGTTGCCAATTAATTACGTAACAATTTTAATTGTCAATCGATCTTGAATGAATGATACTGATAAGCCTTGAGTCATAGCTGAGATAGGAACATTCGTAGGAATCATATTCTTTGTGATCCTTTTGGAGTTGCTTATTTTACTCTAGAGACGTAACAGTAATAGGGAAAATTAGTAATCAACTGTCACAATTGTCGTAACTGAAGTTGTTGGCTACATATGTGATCTTCCATCTTGTCTGGATTAAAACGGTTAATAATAAGCAGGATAAACTTACGTTGTGGATAGGATTAATGCATCCCCAGGGTTAGTCTTTCTTCATAGTTATCCCTTTGAGTTTTTATTGCTTTAGTTTATTTTCTTGTTGTCACCTTTGCTTTGGATTTAACATCCGAAGCCCTAAAACCTTTAAAACCAAATCTGTGCTTGGATAATGATGAAGTTTCGTTGAATTAGCTTCTGTGTTTTCGGATTGCAATCCCTGTGGATACGATACTCGACTTACCTTATACTTGCGCGTTTTTCGTGTGAGAAAAGTGAGCGATCAAATTTTGGCGCCGTTACCGGTGCACGCGAGGCCCGTTTCCGAGTTTGAAGAGCTGTACTTTGCAAATTTATGTAATAAATTAGGCAGGGAAGTACAGGATCCACGAGTGGGCCGCGATGAACGCTTTTATTTTATTTTTATCGTTTAAAGCATGTCGTGGATGTTTAAATTATGCAGTAGCATGCTATGTATGTTTAATTACGTAGATAAACATGTTATATGTTTTCGTGATTGGATGAGCATAGTAAGCATGCTAGGTTTATCGCATTTTTCAAGCATATTTTAGAATTCTGCGAGCATGTTTTACATGTTGAGTTCTATAGAAAAGCATGCTAGGATTACGTGATCTGCATGGACAAACCTTTTGAAACAAAAGACTAAGCAAGTAACCCGACATATTAATTTTAAATTAAAATGTCAAGACCTCCACTTTTGATCTCTAAACAAAGTGATACGCGACCGTGAGTAAACGCCCACACGTGGCTTGCTTGCCTTGCTTGTCATAAGTTTGTTAGATGAGATTTCTAAATAAAACATTTTAATCTATCGGAAGTGGGAGTTTCATGTAAACGTCCACACGCGTGGCTTGCATATGCGATTTTCATAAGTTCTCTAGAGATAGATTTAAAATGAGATAACAAAGGAATTTGGATTGGAAACGGTATGGTCCTAGTGAGTATGCCAATTCTAAGAATTCATTTTCTGTTGTTAAAAATGTGGTCATTGCATAGACATCACCTCAAGTACAACTTCCCGCGAAGTCCCTTCTTGCGATAATGATGTGGTCTAGTAAGGTCCAATCATTAATTTCATTTGTCATAAGGATAAGTTGACATGGATTGAAATTAAACGACTAAAAGGTTTATTTTAGTCTGGTCGAGGGGTTATTGTGTAAACGTCCACACGCGTGGCTTGCATGTGGGATTCCTTGGGCGATTGGAGGTTTCAATTAATATTGTTTTATCAAAAGGTTACAATATTATTGTTACGAATTATGTGCGATCGTATGTTTATGTGTTTACATTAATTTTCAGATATGTCTCTTACACCAATTATCAACATGCTCGCACAAAATCCCTTATCCGGTCCAAATTTTATCGAGTGGAAACGAAACATGGAATATGTTCTTATCGCTAAGAACACATGTTTGTTCTCACTACTCCCAAACCCGATGCCCTTACTGACGCATCGACTAATGAGTGATCGAGCTAAAAACACACTCAAACTACTCCCAATCGTACGAGGTAAT
Source organism: Salvia rosmarinus (assembly GCA_036937905.1). Classification (NCBI taxonomy): domain Eukaryota; kingdom Viridiplantae; phylum Streptophyta; class Magnoliopsida; order Lamiales; family Lamiaceae; genus Salvia; species Salvia rosmarinus. Next base: position 72,901,687 of record CM072819.1, on the reverse strand, counting down.
CGTAGCGTAATAAGTTAACACGAGTCGTCTCTCAAGGAAAACTTAACAGGGCCTAATGTTCGTGTTGCTCACAGAAAGCGATTAAATCCTAAACACACAAATACCAACATGGGTTTGAACATGCAGAATTGAAAACGAAATTAAACAAAGATCCTAAGCTAGGGGTTGTCAATCCCGAGCTAAACTAACAAAGCAATAAATCTAAACTAGGGGTTGTCAATCCCTAGTTGAACTACGAAAGCGATAAATCGGAAGCGGTAAACAAAAGCATATGCAATTCTATTATTCATAGGGTTTGTCAATCCCTAATCTAAATCTAATTGCACATAAACTATAACTATCGATCATCCAACAAGAACTTGAAATAAACGAGAGCAAGAAAATCATTACGCAATATAAATCAACGGAACATGGAAATCTAATCCACTGTCACTATGAATTGAATCCAATAAAGAGGAGAAATCCAAAAGCAGAAACAATGAACTATGAAGTTGATTCCACAAGAACTGATAAATCCCAAGAATATAACTTGATTACAAGAAATCATTCAATAAACTGAAAGCAAGAATTAAACTAAGATTTATCTATTTGCATCGATTTGTTGAAGAAATCCGGAAGAATCCATGGTGAACAGTGGCTCAGTGCCGCGGCGTGAAGAGAAAAACTGAGAACAGACAGTCCTTTTGACCTAGGGCGCGATATTTATATAAATTAAAGACGAGCGCCGGTTCAGAGTGAGCGTGAGCTCAAAAAACGTTCTGACTTGAAAGTGAACGCCGGATCGGAAAGAACGCCGGCTCAAAAATCATTCTGAATTGGAAGCGAGCGCTGGCTTAGGTTGAGCGTCGGCTGGGGCACTGGGATAATGGAGCGCGAGCGGAAGATCACACGCTGGGGCGCGCGGGCGAGGGGGTGAGCGCCGGTTGGCGCCCAGCGGGCGCTGGAGGGGCGAAGACGACGCGCGCGATGGACGGGCGCTGGGCTCCAGCGCCGGGAGGATGTGCGGCAAGCGACGGGAACACGCGCGGGTAGGCGTGCGCGCTGAGCGCTGGGTGATAGAAGGTGCGCGGGTTAGCGCCGGCTGGCCATGAGCGCACGCTCGAAATTTGGTGGCGGCGCCGGGCGTGCAAAGGCGGGCGGCGCGAGGCTGAAGGAGTGCACGGCGGGCGAGGGAAATTGACGAATGCGCACGGAGTGAGCGCACGCTGGGTGGCCGAGTCGCGGCGAGGCGTGAGGGAGGCGTGCGGCGCGGGCGTGGGCGCATGCATCGCGACGGGGTGCCGTCTTGCGACTTTGGTCGTTTCGACCCGCTCTCCTTCGTCTGAACTTCGATTTAAGCACGGTTTTCGCCTACAAACTCCTGTCGAAATGCTCTTTAATTATATCTGATCCTTGGTAGATCTAATTCATCCTATTTTCTGCCATTTTCCTACAAAACAGGAAGACAAACGAAGTAAGTCCGAATCGATATATACTAATCAAAACGACGGCATAAATAGGACAAACCATAGAAAATGACACGTAAAACAATACAAAGAATCAGCACAAATTCATACTAAACAACTCCCCCACACTTATCCATTTGCTTGTCTTCAAGCAAAGTCTATACAAATAAGGTTCGAAAGATAACTCATGCAACATCACCCATAATCCAATCAATCAAACCTCTTTGCATTTCCCCCACACTTGGTGTTTACGAATTCAAAGATAATGTGAAATAAATGAAGAACGGCAATTGATTTCCAATAAATAAAAAGGTAATCTCTGCTCAGACCCAACTCTCCGTTAGGGGTGAACTAACTAATGTGGTCACCTTTAGCAACAAGTTTCTTTTATAAAGCACAAAGAATGTTTTAACAGATTTTGGAATAATATTCGAAGGTGCACTCGATGAACTCGAGTCTCCTAACGTGGTTTCCCATGTCCATTTCTCAAATTACGAGAAAGAGGGACATAATCCCATCCTCCATTTCAACAATCTCAACAAAATACTGGAGCTTTCATTCTCCTCATTTTCTTCTTCTTTTTCACATTTTTTTTATATATATAAAATGAAACAAGTATATAGGCAACCACAATGTTAACATTTCCCTAACATTAGCCGGACAAATCACATCAATTTCCCCCTATTCATTTTCTATCATCACAGTCTCATCAATTCACATTATACTCAAATCATATATCACCAAAAGTTTCGGAAATTCAAAATCAATTTGATCAATACCACAGAGTTCAGTTGCACAAATCAAAATCCTAACTTACTCGCATAGACAAAGCTTAAGTCCAAACAATCAAAATAAGCACAAGGGCACGTCATTAAGCATACGAAAACTATATATCACGCCCACAAAATAAAATACTATCAACTCCCCCACACTTAATTCGAGCACTGTCCCCAGTGCTCAAAACAATAAAAGCGCAAATAATAAGGGGACGAGAACTTCCCTGAAGTTGGCTGAACCAATGGCTTGCCCATTCTCAACATATCATATTCCATAAGACATCTCCTGCATACAGACAAAGACGAAACACAGAATAAAAACAGGACACAGAAATAAAAGATAAAAGAAAAAAGAAAACAAAGCCAAAACGTGGGTTGCCTCCCACGGAGCACTTGTTTAACGTCATTAGCTCGACGCGTTTATTAGAGCAACGGTGGTGGTCGATGTGGCGGTCCGCCATAATCATGATGCCATGAGCTCCATCGGTGCCCTGCAGGACTATACCAAGTGTTGCCCGGATAGGGCATAGACACCCTTTATCGCCAGCCGGAAAAAAAACTGCCACCACCTCTATAAGCACCGAGGTCAAGTCCGTTTCTCCAAAATTAGAAGCTCGACCGAAAAGATCACCGCTTCCTTGCTCATCCTCCACGAACACATACTTCATCGGTAGTTCCTTCAATACCAATGTGGGTCAGGCATGCTAACAAATTCCCTTCCCAATCCTCTTCATCAATCGAAACCGCATGAACTACTTCGACCGTGTTCTCAAGGGTCGGCTCATACTTGTCGGAGTCTAACTCGAAGACTACCACCTCTTCCTCCTTTTCTTGTGGTGGCAGAATATCTTCAGATGTCTCTTCCACAACACGATTATCCGCTCGATCACCTTGAAGGACAACGACCGCCCGAGCCTCTGAGGGGTGGCTCGAAGTTCTCTCACCGCAAGTTGTCGTTGATACTCAACCAACTTCACACCATCAGTCCCACACGTGCCTCTAAACGCCAAGAGTTGCGTCTCTATCATCCAATGGCGAACTCGATGGTCGGTGGTCGCCGAGCCTCATAGGGTGAGCTTGAGGCCCCTATTGCATCTTGTTGCAAAGCAACTCGTCCATCTTCTCGGTCATCATTTCTAATTTTGCTTGCAAGCGCCTGATTTTGGTGTCGTCAAGATCCAATCGCTGGTGGCGAGTGCGAATCAATTCGGTCTCCATATTATCCAACGGATACCTCCGAGGTGGTGGTGGAGGTGGTGGAGAAAATACTCGCTATGGGTGGTACCTTTGTTGCTATGGAGGTTGTGGTCATAGTGGATCATAATATCCATAGTCGGGGTTGTGGGTCCCAACATCTCGAATCGGGATGTGGTTCCCACCATTCTGAATCGGAATGAGGAGGCTGTTGCTGCTGCGGATCCCAATATTCGGGTTGGGTTGGTTATTCCACCCCGAACCATATTGTTGCTTGTAAGGCTCAAATTCCTGTCGGGGTTGGAATCCATGTGCGTCATAGACCCCGGCGTTGCCGTCAAAAGCATACATCTTTCATCAAACGGCGGCAACCTAGCATTCACAACACTCACACAAAATGGATCACGCGCAACTGGAGTATAACAAAATAAAAACGAAAAGAAAAACAGAAAATAAACAACACAAACAATACGCCTAAAGTTTTCCCCGACAACGGCACCAAAATTGATCGAGCTAAAAACACACTCAAACTACTCGCAATCGTACGAGGTAATCGTAGCGTGATAAGTTAACACGAGTCGTCTCTCAAGGAAAACTTAACAGGGCCTAATGTTCGTGTTGCTCACAGAAAGCGATTAAATCCTAAACACACTAACACCAACATGGGTTTGAACATGCAGGAATTGAAAAACGAGAAATTAAACAGCATCCTAAGCTAGGGTTGTCAATTCCGAGCTAAACTAACAAAGCAATAAATCTAAACTAGGGGTTGTCAATCCCTAGTTGAACTACGAAAGCGATAAATCGAAAGCGGTAAACAAAAGCATATGCAATTCTATTATTCATAGGGTTTGTCAATCCCTAATCTAAATCTAATTGCACATAAACTATACCTATCGATCATCCAACAAGAACTTGAAATAAACGAGAGCAAGAAAATCATTACGCAATATAAATCAACGGAACATGGAAATCCAATCCACTATCACTATGAATTGAATCCAATAAAACAGAGAAATCCGAAAGCATAAACAATGAACTATGAAGTTGATTCCACAAGAACTGATAAATCCCAAGAATATAACTTGATTACAAGAAATCATTCAATAAATTGAAAGCAAGAATTAAACTAAGATTTATCTGTTTGCGTCGATTTGTTGAAGAAACCGAAGAATCCATGGTGAGCAAGGCTCAGGCCAAGCGTGAAGAGAAAACCGAGAATGCATACCTTTTGACCTAGGGCACAATATTTATATAAATTAAAGACGAGCGCCGGTTCAGAGTGAGCGTGAGCTCAAAAAACGTTCTGACTTGAAAGTGAACGCCGGATCGGAAAGAACGCCGGCTCAAAAATCATTCTGAATTGGAAGCGAGCACCGCTTAGGTTGGCGTCGGTGGGCGCCGATAATGGAGCGCGAGAGGAAGATCACGCGCTGGGGCGCACGGGCGAGGGGTGAGCACGGCTGGCGCCAGGCGGCTGGAGGGCGAAGACGACGCGCTGATGGACGGGCGCTGGGCTCCAGCCACGGAGGATGTCTTGATGGCAGCGACGGAACGCACGGTGGCGGCGCGCGCTGAGCGCTGGGTGATGGAAGGCGCGGGTGAGCGCCGGCTGGCCATGAGTGATCGAGCTAAAAACACACTCAATTCACTCGCAATCGCACGAGGTAATCGTAGCGTGATAAGTTAACACGAGTCGCCTCTCAAGGAAAACTTAATGTAGGCGATTGTTCGCGTCATACATGTAAAGCGATTAAAACCTAACATTCTAACATCAACAAGGGTTTGAAACATGCCGGAATTGAAATACGAGAAAATAAATAACATCCTAAGCTAGGGTTGTCAATCCCGAGCTAAACTAATAAAGCGATAAATCTAAACTAGGGTTGTCAACCACTAGTTGAACTATGAAAGCGATAAATCAAAAGCGATAGCAATTTATTATTCATAGGGTTTGTCAATCCCTAATCTAAATCTAATTGCACATAAACGAAAGCAGCAAATCATTAAGTAAATTAAACCAACGGAACATGAAAATCCAATCCACTGTCACTATGAATTGAATTGACAAAAAATCATCAAATAATAATACTCTGAAATTAAATCCAATAGAACTGATAATCCAAGCATAAAATGATAAACAAGATTGTGCAATGAAACAGAAAGCAAGAATTAAAACTGTTAATCTAACTCTGTTGTCTGAAGAATTCCCGGAAGAAACTTGAAGATCGATTCTTTGCTATGGCGAGAGGCCATGGGTCGCGTGCAAAAGAAAATAAGAACAAGTGCGGACTGCTTTCACCCTAAACGCGCATATATATATTAAAATAAAAGTGAGCGCCGGTTGCAAGTGAGCGCCGGCTGAGAATACGTTTCTGACTTGAATTTGAACGCCGGCTCAAAATGAACGCCGGTTGGAAAGGTTTCACTCACAAATGAGCGCCGCTCATTGTGGCGCCGATTAAGCGCAGCATGGTGCGCGATGGGAGCTGGATCGGCCGGACGAATGCCGATGGGACGACGCCGAAGCGCCGGTTGGTTCCAGCGCGGATCGGAAGCGCGGATGAGCGCGTTGCTCGGCAAGATGCAGCGACGGGCGCTGGCTGGGGGAGGCGCGCTGGGCGGGCGGCGCGCGGCTGAGGCGCAGCTTCGGCTGGCAGCAGTCTTGCCGCGCGCGAGCGGCGGGAGGCGGCTGGGATGGGCAGCGGCGGGCGCCGGGCGCGGGGCGGGCGCGCAGCGTGGGCGCGCGTGGTCGCGCGGCCGGGCGTGCGCGTGCGTAGAACGTGAGCGCCGGCTGGCCTTGAGCGCGGAGGTAAATTGGCAAGGCTCAGACCCAGCCGGCGCTGGTGGCCGAGTGACGCGCGCGGTGGTGCGTGCGGTGCGGGCGGCGGGGCGGCGGGCGCTCGTGCACGCACGCGCGCGACTTCGACGTTGGCTCCGTTCTCGCGTCCGAACTCCGATTCTGAACCGTTTGTGCCTACAAACTCCTGTCGAAATGTCTTCAATAATATATGATCCTTGGTAGATCAATTCATCCTATTTTATGCCGTTTTCCTACAAAACATCGAGACGAGCGAAATAAGTCCGAATCGATAAATATTAATCGAACCAAAGGCATAAATAGACAAACCATAGAAATGACATGTAAAACAATACCAAGAATCATCACAAAATCATACCAAACAACTCCCCACACTTATCTATTTGCTTGTCCTCAAGCAAAGTCTATACTAATAAGAGTCGAAAGATAACTCATACAACTTTTCCCTTATTCTAATCAATCAAACCTTATTGCATTTCCACACTTGGTGTTTACGTAATTCAAAGATAATGCTAAATAAATCAAGAAGCGACAATTGACTTCCAATAAATAAAAAGGTAATCTCGCGCACTCCAACTCTCCGTTAGGGGTGAATTAACTAATGTGGTTACCTTTAGCAACAAGTTTCTTTTATATAGCACAAAGAATGTTTTAACAGATTTTGGAATAAAATTCGAAGGTACACTCGATGAACTCGAGTCTCCTAACGTGGTTTCCATGTCCATTTCTCAAATTACGAGAAAGAGGACATAATCCCATCCTCCATTTCAACAATCTCAACAAGATCTCGGAGCTTTCATTCTCTCCTCATTTTCTTCTTCTTTTCACATTTTTTTTTTTATATATAAATGAAACAAGTATATAGCAACCACAATGTTAACACTACCCCTAACATTAGCCGGACAAATCACATCAATTTCCCCCTATTCATTTTCTATCAATCACAGTCTCGTCAATTCACATTATACTCAAATCATATATCACCAAAAGTTTCGGAAATTCAAAATCAGTTTGATCAATACCACAGAGTTCAGTTGCACAAATCAAGATCCTAACTTACTCGCATAGACAAAGCTTACGTCCAAACAATCAAAATAAGCACAAGGGCACGCTATTAAGCAACAAAACAATACATCACGATACAAAACTTAGTAAACATCCCCACATTTTAAATCGAGTAATTGTCCCAAAGGCTCAAAACATTAAAAGCTCAAAATAACCATAGAGGATGATACTTCACGATAATCGACTTAATATGCTTGAGAATTGGAGCATCACGGCTTCATCTCGGCTGGCGTGACTTTCCGGATCCGAGCAAAACAAACTCAACAACAACAGATAGATCAACAAGAACAACACAACAAGACAAAGAAAAGAAAGAAAGAAAAATAAAAATCCGTGGGTCAACTCCCACGAAGATTTCGTTTAACGTCGTGAGCACGACGTGTTCGGTCAACAACGGACTATCCATAGTCCTTCACCGCAGGAATACCATCTCGCCGTAACATCAAGATAAACCATATATGCACAAAGGCAGAAAGAAAGAAAATAACAATTCATTTAAGCTCAAGTTTAACATCCTATTCTCCAAAGTGAAATAGATAATTTCAATTCCCAAAGCACAATACTTTGGAGAATTAGGAAGTTGACAAATCATGGATGTTACCTCAACCTTTGTCCTCGATTTGTCCTCCTCGGGATCCAAGACTCCAATTGTTGAGGTAGTGCAATCACTTCAGAGCGGGCTTTGGCATTTGAGTATCTTCAGTGCCCATTCTTTCTCCATCTCTCTTCATCCTCCTCCACGTGCTTGGGTAGTTCTATCACCTCCGCAGTGGGTTCGGCGTGTCATCAATTTCGTGTACCCACTCTTCCTCGCCAACCATCCCGGTAACCACTCTCGTGGCTCGATTATGCTCCTCATCCTCACGTGCCCATTCTTCATCAATTTCCACCTCATGTGGCCGCATGCTCTTCAGTGTCTCTTCCACCCATTCTCAACAATTGGGTCACCAAGAATTGTGACCACCGGATCTGCTCGGATTGGTTTGGAGGTTCCTCCATTCTTCTGCAATACTCTTTAAGCGTGCTATTAACATGCCCCGCGTCTCCAAACGCTGAGATGAGATGTTTGCAGCATCCATTTTGTTAAGTAACATATCCATTCGAGGGGTGAACGAATCCTCAAATGATGACCTCTGCGGTGGTGATGCGTGTGGATATGAGCACTGAGGTGGAGGTGGTTGTTGTGAGTACTCATATTGAGGTGTAGGATGTGGTTGCTCCCAGTAGGCATTGCAGGATTGATCCTCATATTGCTGCGGAGGCGGTTGTTCCCAGTAGGGATTGGAGGCTTGATCCTCATAGTGCGGTGGAGGTGGTTGATCCCAATATGGATTATAGGCTTGTTGCTCGTGATAGGGATCATACGCTTGATGCTCGAGCCCAACGGACATCCTCGGAAGAATCGAATGGGGTCCTTCTTGAAAGAAGAATTTGCCCAATACGACGAACTTTCTCCCCACCGGTTGACTATAACCGTCTTGTTGGTAACCCCGCATTATGCACACCAACAACAAAAACAAGATTACACGCACTGTGGAGAAAATAACCAAGCAGTAAAGAAAAGAAACACAGAAAACAAACAACACAAACAATACGCCTAAAGTTTTCCCCGCAACGGCGCCAAAATTGATCGAGCTAAAACACACTCGAATTCACCATGCAATCGCACGAGGTAATCGAAGCGTGATAAGTTAACACAGTCGCTCTCAAGGAAAACTTAACAGGCGATTGTTCATGTCATACGTAAAGCGATTAAAACCTAACATTCTAACATCAACAAGGGTTTGAAACATGCCGGAATTGAAATACGAAAATAAATAACATCCTAAGCTAGGGTTGTCAATCCCGAGCTAAACTAATAAAGCGATAAATCTAAACTAGGGGTTGTCAATCCCTAGTTGAACTATGAAAGCGATAAATCAAAAGCGATAGCAATTCTATTATTCATAGGGTTTGTCAATCCCTAATCTAAATCTAATTGCACATAAACGAAAGCCAAGAAATCATTAAGTAAATTAAACCAACGGAACATGAAAATCAATCCATCGTCACTATGAATTGAATTGACAAAAATCATCAAATAATAATACTCAAATTAAATCCAATAGAACTGATAATCCAAGCATAAAATGATAAACAAGATTGTGCAATGAAGCGAAAGCAAGAATTAAAAGCGTTAATCTAACTCTGTTGTTCAAGAATTTTAAGAAACTTGAAGATCGATTGTTTGCTATGGCGAGGCGCCATGTTGCGTGCCAAAAGAAAATAAGAACTGAAGTGCGGACCCGCTTTCACCCTAAACGCAGCATATATATATATAAAATAAAAGTGGCGCGGTTGCAAGTGAGCCGCACGAGAATACGTTTCGACTTGATTTGAACGCCGCTCAAAATGAACGCCGTTGGAAAGGTTCTACTCACAAATGAGCGCCGCTCATTGTGAGCGCCGGTTAAGCGAGCATGGTGCGCGATGGGAGCTGGATCGGCTGGACGACAGGCCGGATGGGACGCGCCGAGCGCCGGTTGGTTCCAGCCGGATCGAAGCGTGCGGATGAGCGCGCTCGCAAGATGCAGCGACGGGCGCTGGCGGGGATGGCGCTGCTGGGCGGGCGCGGCGAGCGTCTTGGAGGCGAGGCGCAGCAGCGGCTTCGGCTGGCAAAGCGGGTGCCGGGCGAGCGCCGGGCGAGGCGGCGGGCGCGGCGGGCGCGGGGCGCTGGGCGGGCGGCAGCGTGCGGCTGCCGGTCGGTGCTACCGGGCGCGCGGTGCGCGCGGCGTGGCGCCGGCTGGCCTTGAGCGCCGAGAATAAGCGGCGCTAGCGCAGACCAGCCGGCGCTGGTGGCCGAGTGACGCGCGGGTGCGGTGCGTGCGCGTGCGGCAGCGGCGGGCGAGCGGCGCGCGTCGCACGCACGCGCGCGACGACGTTGCCCGCTTCTCGCGTCCGAACTCCGATACGAACCGCTTGTGCCTACAAACTCTGTCGAAATGTTTTCAATAATATATGATCCTTGGCAGATCAATTCATCCTATTTTATGCCGTTTTCCTACAAAACATCGAGACGAACGAAATAAGTCCGAATCGATAAATATTAATCGAACCAAAGGCATAAATAGGACAAACCATAGAAAATGACATGTAAAACAATACCAAGAATCATCACAAATCATACCAAACAATGAGCGCTGGCTTGAAATTTTGTGAGCACTGCAGCTGGCGCAAGGCGGGCGCCGGGCGGCTTGATGGGCGAGGCGGGAGGGAGGAGGCGCGGCGGGCGAGCGCGATCAACCTTAGCGTGAGGGAATTGTGAACGCGCCGAGCGAGCGCGCTGGCTGGGTGGCTGAGTCACGGCGAGGCGTGCGCGCGGCGGCGCGGGCGTGGGCGGCATGCGTGGTGCGCGTTGCGCGACGGGGTGCCGTGCACGACTTTGGTCGTTCGACCCGTTCTCCTTCGTCTGAACTCCGATTTACGCACGGTTTTCGCCTACGAACTCCTGTCGAAATGATCTTTAATCATATCTGATCCTTGGTAGATCTAATTCATCCTATTTTCTACCGTTTTCCTACAAAACATCGAGATGAACAAAGTAAGTCCGAATCGATATATACTAATCAAAACGACGGCATCAATAGGACAAACCATAGGAAATGACACGTAAAACAATACCAAGAATCAACACAAATTCATACCAAACAATGAGCAGCGAGAGTCAAGCAGACTTTGGCATAAGTCAAACAATATGGCCAAGTGCTATATGATGACTACGATGTCCAAAGGCTTGCAGCTGCAACATCAGTTGATGGTTGACGTGACTGAAATATGGTCAAGTCTCGAAAGTAAGTTTGGGTAGTCGGATCGGACAGTCTGCTTCCACACAATGAGAGAAATCTTAGCATGTAAGATGGAAGAATGAAGTTCGGTCCATGAACATGTCTCCCACATGACTCATCTCATGGATAGTCTTGATCAGTTGGGAGGAGGTATTGACGGCGAAGCCAAGGTCGATATAATCCTCAACACACTGCCCAAGTCTTTTGAGAATTTTCGTGTGAATGCGATCATGAGCAAGACCGAGTATACACTTAGTCAGTTTCTTAATGATCTCGTGGCCGCGGAAGGAGTCATGGGTAAAGGAGCACATGCCCTTGCTAGCACATCTAGGGGCCCAAATTTTCCGTTGAAAAATGGAAGAAGAAAAAAGGGCACCAAAGGTGGTAGAGGCAAAGGAAACAATGGGAGCAGTGGGAGCAAGAACATGTCTACCACCGGAGGCTTGAAAAAGCCAAAGGAGAGGGGCAAGTGCTTCAAGTACGGCAAGACTGGGCATTGGAAGGCCAAGTGCCCTATGCTCAAGGCTCAAGGTATGCCATTTGCCTTAGTAACGGTAACATGTTTAGCGACTTGTTCTACTCATTCATAGGTAGTAGATACGGGTGCGACTGATCATGTTTGTTAGACCTTGCAGGGGTTCCTGCGGACAAGGGAGCTGTGTGATGGCGAGATAACGATCTCCATGGGCAACGCGGCAAAAGTCGAGGCCGTTGCAGTCGGAGATGTTAATTTATGTTTTGATAGAACTGTTTTAGTATTGAAAAACGTTTTATATGTGCCGGAGTTTCGGCGGAACCTTATTTCCGTTTCCAAACTATTTATTCATGGATATTCTGTTATTTTTGATAGTGGTGTTTCTATCATAAGAAATGACGAAGTTATCTGTGGTGGCACATTATATAATTCGCTTTATACTATTTCTGCCAAACATAATACCTATAACTATGTTGCATCTTCTTCAAACCTTAAAAAGAGAAAGTTTTCTTCGCAAGATAACACCACGTTTCTCTGGCATCATAGATTAGGTCACATCAATCTAAATAGGATCCAAAGACTGGCTAAGAATGGAGCGTTGGGTGATCTCACAGTTACTCCGTTCCTAGTCTGCGAATCCTGTATATAAGGAAAGATGTCGGCCAGACCCTTCAAAGCGAAGGGTTATAGAGCCAAAGAAGTGTTGGAGCTAGTCCATTCTGACCTGTGTGGACCTATGTCAACACAAGCTCGTGGAGGGTACAAGTATTTTGTCACTTTCATTGACGATTACGCAAGGTACGAATGCATATACCTGCTTCACCGCAAGTCTGAATGCTTTGAGAAATTCAAAGAGTTTAAGGCGGAAGTGGAGACGAAGCTTCGTAAGAGTATCAAGTCACTGCGGTCTGATCGCGGTTGCGAATACCTCAGTAACGAGTTTATGGACTATTTGGTGCAGTGTGGGATTACCTCCCAGCTCACTACACCGGGCAACCACAACAAAATGGTGTGTCAGAGCGAAGAAATTAGACTCTTTTAGAAATGGTTAGATCGATGATGAGTTATGTAACATTGCCTATTTCGTTCTGGGAGTATGCCTTAGAAACGGCAGCATACTTGCTAAATCTAGTACCATCCAAGTCAGTCGAAAAGACCCCTTTCGAGTTGTGGTTTGGGCGCAAGCCTAGTTTAAGCCACATAAAGATATGGGGTAGTCCAGCACATGTGCTGAACAAGAAGGCTGACAAAATGGAAGCTAGATCCGATGTAAGGCTGTTTATTGGCTATCCTAGAGGGACAAAAGATGGTTTATTCTATAGTCCTAAGGATCAGAAGGTCATTATTAGCACTAATGCCCGATTCTTAGAAGAGGATTATATGAAAAACCATAAATCTAAAGTTGAAATCATTCTTCAAGAATTAGAAGATGATCGTATTCCACCACCGATTAAGCCAAAGGTACGAGATGTCGTGTCTAGAGAAAAGATCGACACTGGATACTTCAAGAAATTGAAGTGGGTCGAGTTCCACTGGAGATACCGACCGTACAAGTGGCTCCTATTCAGCAAATTGTGCAAGATAGAGAACCACAAGTTACTGCACCCACCGTTGCTATTGTGCCAGTAGCGCCTCATCGTAGTGGGAGGGTCGTTCGTCAACCCGAGCGATTTATGTTCGTGGGTGAATCATCGGATTTAGTCGTGAAACGAGCGGGGCAATAATCGACCCATGGACATACAAAGAAGGCGATACAAGACATTGATGCAAGATCATGGCACACCGCTATGGACTTAGAAATTGAGTCCATAATGACTATGGATGTATACGAAAAGACACCTCTACCGGATGGTAAGGAAGCCATAGGTAGCAAGTGTGTATACAAGAGGAGAGAGATTCGGATGGAGAGGTTTCGCTTTTAAAGCTAGGCTTGTGGCGAAGGGTACACTCAGATTGAGGGCATCGATTTCGATGAGACCTTTTCATCAGTAGCAATGCTCAAGTCCATCGTAATTCTTCCGCCATAGTAGCCCACTTAAACCTTGAGGTTTGGCAAATGGATGTGAAAACCGCTTTTTAAACGGTTACCTTGAAGAAGGTAGAGACATCTATATGCAGCAACCCGAAGGTTATGTGGTGAAGGGTGAAGAGAATCTAGTTTGGAAGCTTAAGAAGTCCCTTTATGGACTTAAGCAAGCTTCACGATCCTGGAACTTACGCTTTGACGAAGTGGTAAAGTCCTATGGATTTACCAGTTGCCTAGCGAAAGTTATGTGTATCGTTTAGATGTCAACGGTGATGTGGAATTTCTTGCACTTTACGTAGATGACATCCTTCTACTTGGAAACAATGTGAAGTTGTTATCAGATGTAAAGAGTTGGTTATCCGATCAGTTTCAAATGAAAGACTTAGGAGATGCAGCGTACATTCTTGGGATCAAGGTTTACCGAGATCGCAAGAGGAAAATATTGAGCTTATCTCAGGCGTCTTACATTGATACTGTGATTACTCGTTTTAGCATGCAGACTGCCAAGAAATGATTGCTACCTTTCATACATGGTGTTCCTTTATCTAAGGAGCAGCCACCTATGATTGCAAAGGAGATAGAGGAAATGAGAAAAGTTCCTTACGCTTCCACCGTAGGAAGTCTCATGTATGCAATGCTATGTACGAGACCCGATATACGCTGTCACGGTAGGCATAGTAGCTAGATATCAATCTAACCTGGACAAGCTCATTGGATCATGCGGTAAAGTATATACTCTGGCACCTGAAAAGGACTCGAGATTATAGGCTAGTTTACCAAGCAGATAGTCTAATGCCTTTGGGTTATTCAGACTCGGATTTCCAAGCTGACCGTGATGAGAAGAAGTCTACCTCAAGCTATGTGTTTACCTTGGGAGGAGGAGCCGTATCCTAGCGGAGTGCAAAGCAGCGATGCATTGCGGACTCCACCATGGAAGCCGAATATGTAGCCGCTTCGGAGGCTGCTAAAGAGGCTGTATGGTTCAAGAACTACCTCATGGATCTAGATGTGGTACCTGGTTTGCCCAAGAGTATCATAGTTTCTTCGTGATAACTTCGGTGCGATGCAAACTCGAAGGAACCACGGACCCACAAGGCAACGAAACACATAGAGAGAAAGTACCATGTCATACGAGAAATCGTTAGACGAGGGATGTGCTGATTGAGAAGATTGGTACTGCGGATAACCTAGCTGATCCATTCACGAAGAGCCTACCGCAAAAAGTCTACGAAGAGCATATTCGAGGACTTGGATTGCGCAAGATGGCACCCACTTAGAAAGGAAACTTTTGTATAAGTGGGAGAAGCAAAGTGATGGTGTTGTTTGTAATAGCTAGTAGAGAGACACATTGTATACTAAAAGTTTTGCTTTAGTATAAGTGGGAGATTGTTGGATTTGTATACTGGAAGCAGTTTTGGTTGAGCTTGTATACAATGTTTCCTGTTACCACTATTACAATCTTCTATCTGAATTGTTTACTTGATTGCATATAACTAAGTCCCCTTATCTCATATATAAGTTAGATCATACAGTGTGTAGAATATCACATAAGTCTGTATGATTGGTCAAGCTCAATGAGATATAAAAAGTATCACAGCTGAGACAACTTGAGGACGAGTTGTCGATATAGGCTGCGTTATAGATAAGAAGTGACTTGACTTGGTTGCTTGTCTATATTGGTACGTCTCTGACGTATTGATGGATCACAGTGAGATGAGTTCTTCTATCTGACCGTCGTGAAGAACCTAGATCTCGGTGACTTACGATGATCTAAATCTCGATAAGGTATTAGGTGAGTATGAGTTCTTGACCATCACTTTGACTTGTTATGGGTGAGGTTACATGATTTAACCCAAGATTCTCTCAGATCTTGGGTGGTGGCGATCTTGTATGTCATGCTAGTTACCTATGTCGAGTCACCGTATCCATTTAGGATGATGACGCCCCTTAAGGAGCTCAAAGGTTTATTGTACTAAACCCTGCAGGTTGAGTTATCTCAAGTACAATAATAAGGTTGAGTGGTACTACTTAAGGAATTAAAGATATTAATTATTGTAAGCAGTCAGAGCGATGTAAATAATTAATGGACGTACGATATCTTAAATACGGGGATTCGTAAAGTCTAAGTGCAAGCCCGACTCACCTTCGGTAATAAATGGGTAAGTCAGCATTTATTCTCTAGTGGCATGAATAAATGTTTATGAATTAATTTATGTTCTGGGCTGAACATAAGATAATTAATTTATTTGAGGCCCATCTTTATTCCTTGCATTTGATCCCTGGGCTGGCCCATCCAGGCCTGGAAGCTAAGTGAATTTCGTCCCCCTCTATGTAGAGTCCCACTGGGACTCTAACTTGATCCTCTCTATCCTAAAGGATAAGATTATATTTATTAGATATGCATAAATCCTATCTTGATAGGGTTTAAGGTTGCATTATAAATATAAGGTGAGAGACAAAATCAAGGCTAATCCTTAACCATTATTTTCGAGAATTACTATTTAGATATAGTGAGAATTTTCGAAATTTTTGTGAGGAAGTAGAGACGATTTTTCATAGCATTCTCCATAGATTGTCCTCACTCGACATTGGAGTTTAGGTAAACGGGATACAGTCCAGAAGATCAAAGCACGAGTCTTGATCTATTCATCCCCGACAGATTCACAGGTAAACACGAGAAAACTCCTACGTGTTGCAATTAATTATATAGGTGCATGCTAGGCATATAATCAATGTATGTGAATAAACATCCAAGATAGATCCTCAGGAGAGGGTTAAAATTAGATTTCCCTTCAAGTTTATGATCACAAGGTCCCAGGGACCTCCTGAGCAAAATCTTGACCCAGAGATCGAAATTTTCCAAAGGAGAAGGAGACGAGAAAGAAGAAGGCAAGCCATGGTGGCAAATCCGCACAACGAGGGTGTTCCTCCCAATGGGGGTATAACTCCCGAGCGCTGCGTCTTCCGCGAGTTTCTGAGATCGGCGCCAGATGACGAATATGGGACTCCTTGTCCCTGTTCCAGAGACGAGACCTCTGAACTACATGTACTGACCTCCCACTGAACAATTCCAAGGAGGAGGATGGGGCCCGCAAGTGGACATGAACAATTTCGAATTAAAGACGGCCTTGATCAGTATGGTGCAAGGATAGTAGTTTGGGGAAGGAGTTACAGAAGACCCGAATGCCCATCTCGAGACTTATCTCGACATTTGTGACACCATCAAGCAGAATGGGGTGCCACAAGACACTATTAGGATGCGCATGTTCGATTCTCTCTGTGACCAGCGAAGGATTGGTTCAAGAGCACGGACCGACCGGTATAGGCAGGGGAAACTTTGCGAAGGTTTTCTCGAAATATTTTCTGCCGCGAAAGCGAGAAAATAACAAATGAGATCTCCCATTTCGCCAACAAGGAGATGAGTCACTATTCGATGCATGGGAGAGATTCAGAGGCTTACTCAGAAGATGCCCCCAACGCGGATTCTCTAAAGAGCAGCAGATCACGCAGTTCTACAGTGGGCTGACACCGCACACGAGGAGTATAGTAGATGCGTCGGCAAGGGGGTGCTTATTGAATCACCGAGTGGACGAGGCTAGCCGAATTTTAGAAGAGATGGCTGCCAACAGCTACCAATGGCCAATGGAAAGAACGTCTGTGGCAAAAGCAGCTGCTGTAGAGAGTGGTTCGAGATATGATGAGCTAATGAAGAAGTTTACTCTTTTGAAGAGTCAGATTGAGACGGAGGATGTGAGTTATATAAATCAGAGGAACCATGGGGGAAATCCGGCATACCATCCGAATAACAGGAATCATCCGAATCTGTCGTATGCTGTCACAGCCCGGTTCAGCTTATCCTTACCGGACCGTGACTCGGGTTCGGGTTAAGTGAATATGAAAAGAATAGGGTTTTTCAACTCATTTCATCTATGAAGAAATATAGATGTTCCAAACAGAATCGAGAATCATGATGGAGCAAAATAGCTTATATATACATATAAAGGTTTCAAGGGTTCGACAAAACAGTAGCTTTTACAAAGCTTAACATGGTAACAAAATATAACAGAGTCTCACGAGTTTGGCAGCAGAATAAAACGTGTGAGACATGCATATGAAGATGCATTCTCAAGGTGAACCAAAAATACTTCATACTTCTTGACAAAAGATTCTGCTCAACTCCCGCTCTGTTCCATCACTTGCTCAACCTGCATATTTAAAAACAAACATGCAGGGCTGAGTACAAAGATTCCACTTAGTGGACACATGCCGAAAACATTTTACTTTTACGAAATATTGTACTGCCCTCATCACAGTAAGACACAAGGGTTTTATTTGAAAAAGGCCTTGTGCTTACAAAATACATTTTCTCATTTCTCAAAATCATCGCTCGGCCGAGCATTTTCACATCACAACAACGTATATTCCAAGTCGGCTATGGATAAACGTGCCGGGAGGGAGGCCTCCCTACACCGGACGCAACTAACCGCCCAGCGGTTCAGAGCATGACCGCCCAGCGGTTCAGAGGCCCAACACGTACACAACCCTAGCGGGAATTTCTACTTACACCTCCACTCAGATCCGAATTCATAACTTCCTGCCGCCTGTGCAACCCGAATGGACATATACAAAACATAAAATATTTTCTGGCAGACAATATCGTATCTCAAAACTTTGCAGAAAAACAGTACAGTAAACTTTTGTAAAAATCATTTTCCAAGAAAGCTCATAAAAGTTTTGGTAAGAAAGCCCACCTCGAGGACTTAAGGTTTCTTAAGTCACTAAAGTCTACTCTCTGTTTCCGTTCTCCTTTGAGTCAAAACCTTATCAACGTAAGAAACGAGTTTTTAGCATATCATTATGCTTCGCAGGAATCATCGATCCGAACCAACGATTGTACTAATATTAACTCTATCATCATCAAAGATTCCCTTTATCGTTCTTAACAACTATATCACGTCGACTCATTATTCGTTTTGTTTCACAAAGAGACAATACTTTCTCTGCATATTCTTTCCTTCGCTCATATCACTTTATAGATACATATCTTAATTTTATCACTAACGTCGTACTTAATTAACGATCAACATACTTGTATTTATATACTCTAATCAACTTATTCTAAACGCTATTTCACGTAGTTCTTATACACTATCATCTTACACATGTATACCCTTTTCATCGATTCTCAACCATATTCTTATAATTCTCGATCTTTTACACAAACAACTTTATGTACTCAATATATTCACATATATGAACCAAATCTCCATATATTACTCAGATTTCATAATCTTATCACATATCAAATATTTCAAAGTAAACATACTTTTCTTTATCTAAAATTTCACATAAAATCATAGCATACTTTAAACATATTTTGGTTCCAAATATGTGATTATATTTAACAAAATAATTTTTCATTTTTTCCTTTATTTTCGGTAATTATATTATAATTACTATATATTTTTCAAAAATTCCAATTAATTCACTTAACATATTATTATTAACATAATAATGATATGACATAATTTCCTTTAAATCATGAATTATTTCTCAATATGTTCTAAGTCTTATTATTTTTGAAAATAGACTTAGGTACAAATAATTTTTAGAAATTACAATAAATTCATATAACATTATTTTATGATTCTACATCATCAATATGTTATAATATTATTTAAACATGATTTATTTCTCAACATATAACCATATGATAATTTTCGAATTTAATAGAGACATGTCCTATAGTCTTTCAAAAATTCCACATAAAATTATACAATCTTAAATATTAATAACTATCATTATTTCATGTTTCAAACAACAATTAAATTCATGTATATCAACATATAACCTACATAATTTCGACTATGGTCATATAATTTCATATTATGCCTAACTTTGTAACAACATCATGATATATGGTTATAACTATCATATGAACGTATTTAATTAATATCGCAAACATATAGCATATTTTCACGTCGTCACATATTTTTCAAAAGCATGTAACAAAGCACATCACATATGATTTTCTAATATTTTTACATAAAATAATAAAAGTGTAGGGTTTCTAACCTTTAGTCAATTTTGATCGACGCGTTTATGACGTCTTTCAGACTACGATCAAGAGAACTCTCGGGATCACTCTCTAATTTTTCTCTCTATTTTCCTTCCTATTTCCCTCTTATTTTTGGTTATGGTATGATATGGGGGGGGGGTCTCCTATTTATAGAAGTTATAAAGTGGTTTTAATCATTACTTTATAAAATATCTTAATATAAAGTCAAAAATTACAACTCATGCTTATCACATAGATTTTTGGTCCTATGAGTTGTCAATGACTCATTTTTGATCTTATCTTATAATTTTAATTATTAGTCTTATCTTATCTTTTTGAAATTATACAATTCTAGTTGTAAAATCAAAATTTACAACTCTTATCTTATTTTATATGATTTTCGACCACCTCCTTAGCTCATGAGATAATTATTTTATTTTATTCTATAGTTTATTATGTTATTTAATTTATTTAATTAATGTATCTTATACTTATCATAAAATAAATAAATTACCACTTTTATACAATATATATATATTTTCGGCCATAATTCTTTCTTTAGGATAGATTTTTATTTTTTTCTATATCATATACTATATTATTATTATATAATAATATTACTTTTGAAAAGTCAAAGTTTTCAACTATAGGTTATAAATGAATTCTCATTTGTTCACACTTATTTTTCAAAATTTTCAACTACTACTTGTTTAATTTGAATTCTACCTCTACTTTACACCTAATAACATGATAAGATTATAATCTTATCTCTACATTAATTAAAGCATGATATTTATATCCCTTTCACACCTAATATTCCAAATTTTTGGCCATATATATATTAATATGCTAAATATTTATTTTCATCCAATAAATAGCTATATGACACAAAATAATCTTAGATGATAAAATAAATCATAGGAAAATTAATTAAGATCAATTCTATGTACTAAAGTAAAGTTATCGGCAAATAATTAGAAATTAAGGATAAATTATCAAATTATTATTCTTTTCATAACCAATATTATTTTTATGAGTAATTATATTATTATAATGATATTATATCATAAAATGAATTTTTGGAATTTTTCTAAGCAATTTCCCAATTTTATTCGAAAACTAGGGTTTTCTAGGATTTAATTTTCATAAAATTCCATTCTTATACTATTTTATTAATTTCGAAATTTTCATAATTTCTAGGAGATAAGATTGATCTAGAATCATTATATTTATCAATTATATAATTAAATAATATATTTAATACAATTATTACATAATATTGTGATTTTCGAGAATTACACATAAAATAATACATTAATTTCGAAAATTATGCACATAAATATCCAAAATATTATCTCCTATGATACTCTACATATTTCTACACATTTCTAAGAGATAAACATTATCTCTTAATTAATCATGACCTTATCTTATCTTTTATGAAAATATCATAGCAAATCTTATCTTAAAAATGTCATTTTCCAACCTTATCACATCCACCTCATGCTTAGGTGTTCAAGATAATTATCTTATCATATACTATAAGATAAACATGACAACTCATCACATAAAATCAAGTGATCATATAATAATTCACAAATTAGTTATTCATTCTCATGATTTTCGAAAATAATTAAATAAATAAGGAAAAATATTTCTTTTTCTTCCTTAGTGTAAATAATTTCCTAAATATGCTTAAAAACATATTTAAAAATTATTTTGTTCAAATTTTCAAGAGAAATTTTGATTTATTCAAAATCGACAATTACCGACGTTCACTTTCATACTCGTTTCTATCGATTGTTCCTTCTTTATTTTGAAATTTTAAACCCGTAAATTGGGTGTTACATATGCCAACCCAATAACTTCCAACAACCTCCAAAGAGCTTTCACTGCAGAATGGTATGATTCAAGAGTCAAGCGGGGTTTAGAGGAGTTAATGCAACGATTGGTTGTGAGCAACCAACAGATGACGACAAATCGTAATTCGATGGCCGCGCAGTGAGAACTCGCTCATCAATAGCACTACTCGAAAGTTGCACATCGGAATCCACCATGATGACCATGGGCAAACACTTGAAGATCTTTGAGAATCGATCATCGATCGGATGGCACGCGGTGAATGCTGATACCAAAGAGCGGGCCAATTTTCGAGTAATACGGAAGTGAACCCTAAGAATCGGTGCTTTGCTATCCGGTTGGAAGTGAGGCGATCAAACCCACCCGGACGAAGAAGAGCGACGGAAGAGCACCTCGCGATCGAAGCTCGCGATCGCGAGCTGAGGCGTGGAGGCACTGCAGAGAGAAGGCAAATTTCCAGAGTGAGGTCTGTTGATTCGATGAAGGCCACTCGAGACGTAGAATCAATGATGATATGAGACTTATATGTAGATAATGGTTTATGTTGAAAATGGTTGTGGTTAGAATATGTAAAATAAGCGTGGTGCGGAGTACTTATGAATATGTTAAAATGGTGTCAAAATTTTGAATGTAAAAGAACTAGATGCCGTGTAATCCGAGTCGAAACAAATCAGACCTAATTCTCATAAATGATAATGTGAAAAGTCCTCATCGAGGCATTTTGATGAAAGATATTATATGGTTTTGAAGAACGATTATCCTAGATACGCATAAACTAATTGTTCCAAATAAGATATGGTCACTATGAGATAATAAGCGTTTCATTCTGACTAACAAATGCACCAAACTTGATCATGAACTCAAAAATCGAGTGTTCCACACGTACTTTGATAATTTTGTCTTAATCCTTACGAATAATGTTGCTTATCGACACGAAGAATGAAGAAAGAGCGTATGAACGTCCGGCGGACTCATTTACGACTTTTAAGAGCCAGAGACAAATTTTGCCAAGAACAAGATGTGTGAATTTCGCTTAAAGAAATATTCCTCAGAACACATAGTGTCTTTAGAAGGAATCAGCAGTAGTCGGTAAAGGATAAAGCCGTTAAGAATGAAAATTAATTCAATGACCTAAAATGAGACGTGGAATTTCTTAGATTAATTGACTAATATCGTAAATCCAAAGAGAACTCTCTAAGGTAGAAGGCCGATAACATAGCTACCCCAAAAAGAATCAAATTTATATGGATTAATTAAAGCAAAGCTATGTATTAATATGAGAAAGATAAAAACTTACGCATCCTGATGACTTAGACCACATCAATAGAAATTCCCAACTCACGATTTTAAAATAGTAAAAAGGTATAAGTATCGAAAGTCTTGGAGACATCACTCCTATGACAATAAGTTAAAAATCCTTCACAGACACAAAAGTTTGAATTAATTCTTCGAGCGAAGAGACTTGGATACTGGATAGAAAAGATGGCTCAGAATCGGTAGAGAGATTACAATTGTGATATAAATATCACCTACGGAAGGTTAATGTAATTTCTAATGCCCTAAGTTATAAAATTCACTTTAAATTATGATATGTCCCTATAAAAAGGAAAACTCAATGGAGAGTTTAAGAAAATGAAAACAGAAATAGTCGACAATCGTGAACTAACGAAGTTGTATTTCTCACGCCAAAGTGACATATGACTAAAGAAAAGAATGATAAACGAAGAGAAAGGATGAAAATGGAATAGAATACAAATTAAGATAAGGAAAGAAGAGTCAAGGATTTTAAGCTACGGGACAATGTTATATTGTTCGAGAAAGGTTATATGTATATATATTTCAGCAATAATAAGTTTAGAAATGAATCAATGAAGTTCATGACCTTCTTCATACCCCAACCAGCAGCATTAAGAGATATTATGATTTACTAGAAAAGTTAGATAGTAAGGAATAAAACGAGATATAACCATATTGTCGAGCAGCAGTTGTCTCTCTTATCAATAAATGAAGGCATTATAGCAATGACCTTATAAGAGGTTATAACTCTCTGAGATACACACGAATGAAAATGGAATGACATAGAAACGGATTTTATGACGGTTTTGCCAAAGTCGTAAAGAAGTCGCACTACTATATGGGTAGTAGTGGATCGACTCACCAAATATGTTCATCTCTCGCTATTCGGATGACTCATAGATCTGATAAGTTAGCTTAGTCGTACATAAAGGAAATCGTATATTTACAGGGGTACCAAAAACCTATCATTTCGAGATAGAGACTCTAAGTTTACCCCAGATTTTGAACTAACTCACAAAAGGAGTTAGACACGAGATTCAACATCCCATAGATGTCCATTCATAGATAAATGGATGCAAATCGGTAAAGTGGCAACCCAAACGATTAAGCATACGATAGAATATTAATAAATCAAGGTACAAGTGGGAACCCATTGCACTACTTGGTGTAAGTTTACGACGACCACCATAGATGTCAAGCAATGATCAATATAGCCTTAGGAGAAACATACGGTGAGAAGTGTTTCACCACCACTTTATTGTAATAAAGTAGGTGAGAAAAGTATAAGGTCCCGCATAACGAAATGAAATGATTAAGATACCTCGCCAAATGAGGCAAAGAATGAGAGAACCTCGTGATTACGTATAACAAAAGTCTTACGCCGATACGCCAGAGATCCGAATCGCAGATCTAATGCAAGAATAAAGCTTTCAAGATTTCTCCATTGAGGGAAATTATAAAGTTCAAACAAGAACGTCGAGATCACATTTTATAGATCTTACGAGCTCCTAGTAATGATAAAGCTCAAGAACTCATAGATTAATACTTCCACCAACTTCGGGAAAGACGAATGTCTTCCACGTGTCACAAGCATAAAATAATAAATGACCCAATTCACGTAAAACCATCATGATGACGTGATCTTTAACTCAATGTAATATCCTAAAGAATTAATCGCTTAATTACGATATTTAAATTGTGAATTGTGGTTTCACTAAATAATCTAATTAGTAAGTTATCGAATAATGATTTCGATTAATTACGGCGATTTAATTCCTATTTAATATTCACTAAGAATTGTGAATTAAGGAATAGAATTTTATAAAGTGTTTGGCAAAGATTATTTTAACGCCGATCGAGTATCGATAGTTAAAATTTCGTAAAATTTTCTAAGCAACTAAGCTTAGAATTAAATTCCATTATAAATGGAATAAATTAATAAAGTGATTATGACTTTATTACACCATTTTGAGATGAGTCGATAATTAACGCTTTGAGACGCTTCAAACGTTAACGCTTAGAGATGAATAGAAAATGAGTTTAATGATCAAGGAATTATAGTATTTAAATTCCTATGATTATTATATGTAATTAGAGTATTATTTAGCATTAATATAATGCTAGAACATTAAGGATTAATTTTTGGACAAGTTTAGAATTTTCGAAAACCCTAATTCGAAAATTAGGGTTTTCTCACATGAAATGATGCTAATAATTTTTCCTATGATATAATTTATCATCTAAGATATATATTATGTTATATATATCTAATAATAGCAAGAAAAATAAATTTTGGCACATAAGATGGAAAGGTGCCGTGAACATGTGTGAGAGAAACATTATTTACGTAAGTTTCTTGCTAGATTTTGCTATGTGGTGATTAAATGCATCAAGTGAAATTGTGTACACTCTAACCAAGTAAAATAAATGATGAATCAAGTGTTGTGTGTGTTGGCAAAATAGCCGTGTAACTTGGCTAAGAAAAGTGAAAGAGTTGTTTCTTTTATTTGATCAAGTAAAGAGCATTTACTATGGGAATATAGTGATGTATTAAAGTGTAGTGAGTCACCAATTTAGTCTTGCTTTAAATTAAATGGGAGCATGACAATGTTGACTAATTAAGTGAAAGGAAAAAAAAAATTCATTCTCCCTCTTTGCTTCAAGATAACCGACGGCACCTACACAAAAGCAAGAAGATATTTCTTTGAATTGTTCAAAATGTGTGTAAGACATAGTTAGTATGGTGATGTAATTTTTAGTGAGTCATAAAGTGTAAATTGGAAAAGGCTTCCAATTGCTTGTGAGTGAAGGGGGGGTGACCGAAGGTGTATGTTTTAAATGTGTAATCTTTATTTATTTTACCTTAGTACTTAAGTAATTTTGATAGAACAAAACAACACTTCTCTTCCCAACCCCTCAACTGCCGTAGCTTTTGAGAAAAGAAACAAGGGTGTTCTTCAATTTTCCTTCACCAAAACCTTGACATTAAATCCTTGCACGTTTAATCAAAGCCGGTAAAGAGGTTAGAAATCGAACGAGCTTCGATTATACGCTAAAATTTTCAATATCTAATGGTTCGATTTTATTTTACAAGCATGTGTTCTTAATGAAAAATCATGCTATCATGCCTAGTTGTTTGTTAAATGTATTGAGCATGAGGAGTATGTTTCATATTGATGATTTAGTTTAAAACTAAACATGATATATTAATTGTTATGATTATCGAAAATTCTTAGGATTTATTTAATGGTGGATTAATGTTATATAATAGCAAAGGAACACATTGAGATTTATTGGAAATTTTTAGGAATTGTATGTAATTACTTTGTAATTACCGAAAATTTCTTGAAATTGTATATAAATGTACAAATTATGTTTGAATGAGATTATAGCATATTATTGATCTAGGGTATTGATTTAGTGATATGTGAATTTACAAGATTTTTAAGAAAATATATGTGCATGTTCTTGAAATTTTCGAGAGCTATGAATATAAGAATGTTGATGATTTAGTTGATCTTGATGAATATTATGATGTATTAGTGTTACATGATAGTATTTGAGCATTGTATAATTTAATAAGAAATTTAGAAAAATATTTGCTATATAAAGAGCAAATGGCCGAGACCTATAGAAATAAAATAGGTGATGTTCAAATTTTCTATAGTTAATGTTAATACATATTAGTGATACTATGATAAAATAGTACACTATATGAATTTAGAAGAATTTTTGAAGATGTTTAGAAATCAAAAGCTTTAAACCGTGAGCTTGATTATATATATTAAGGATTTTAAATCCTTAATATCAAGAAAAATAATACATTATATGTCTAGAAATTATTTTAGACATATTAATAAATTATGAAATTTTATAAACATAGAATACTATGTTTATGGCGAAACGTTATATTAAATAACGTTAGAAATGAAAAATAATGTTTAATGAATAAGTTAATTAATATTTAAGTAGCACTACTCGTAAAGTTGCACATCTCGAATCCACCATGACAGCCATGGGCAAACACTTGAAGATGCTGGAGAATCAGATCAGTCAGATGGCCGCACAGCAGAATGCACAGCCAAAGACGGGCCAATTTTCGAGTAATACGAAAGTGAACCCTAAGAATCAGTGCTTTGCTATCCAGTTGAGAAGTGGAGCAGCGTATCAAACCCACCCGGACGAAGAAGGAGCGACGGAAGAGCACCTCGCGACCGAGCTCGCGATCGCGAGCCCGGCCGCGAGACATCACACGTTCAGCCAGTCCGAGGAATATCCGAGCGACCCCACGGCCGTGAACGAAAAGCACCTCACGATCGAGCTGGCGAGCGCGAGCCCGACCGCGAGAGACCAGACAAAGAGTCAGGAGGATGAGCCCGCGCCCGTGCGCCCAGACGCGAGGAAGAACGGCGAAGTGGCGCAGGTCCCTAGCGACCGTACTCGTGATCGCGAGGACGGCCGCGAGGGACGTCCAGTGATGAAATACCCTACATATACTCCTCCGGTTCCGTTTCCAAGTCGACTAGCTAAGTCGAAATATGACGAGGAGTTCACCGATTCAAAGAGATATTTCAGAAAGTGAATATCAATCTACCTCTCTTTGAAGCGCTCCGAAACATGCTGGGATATGTGAAGTTTCTGAAAGATGCATTAGCAAACAATAAGAAATTGGGTAAATTTGAAAAATTAACCTATCTCAAGAATGCAAGTGCCATCTACAACGGAAGTTGCCTCGAAGCGTAAAGATCCGGGAGCTTCACACCGAGTGCGAGATTGCCGAGCACACATTCCCCAATGTGTTGTGCGATTTGGGAGCAACATCAACTGATGTGCCGAATGTATTCAACCGCACGGAGCTAGGGAAGATGAAGCCAACAAAGATATCATTGATGATGGTGACAATGTCGATCCACATATCCTAAGGAATTGTTGAAGACGTGTTGGTAAGAATTAGGGACTTTGTCTTTCCCGCCGATTTTGTTATATTAGACATACCGAATTGAAGCATCAACCACTAATCTTGGGTAGACCTTTTCTAGCAACTGGTCGTGCTTTGATTGATGTGCAGGAAGGTGACCTCACATTTCGTGTCAATGATGAGGAGCTAAAGATTTCAATATATGACGCCATCAAGCAACACGATAGTTCAGAGCCTGAAAATTGCTATTCGATCACTATTGCTACTGCTAGTCAAGTCTCGCACTTGAAGGGCAACCAACCATAGACGAGCATGCTGCAAGGAAGAAGTGGACTCAGTATAAAAGTCCGAGTGATTCGTTCAAGCTCAGTGGAAGCCATTCTTATGCCAATTGGTGGGCTGTTGTAAATGCTAAGTACAAGGGCAAATCGAAGTTTGGAAAGCTGTCAATTGTCAAATCGCCTGATTGATGAGAGGTATCGTCGAGCTAGCGATGGAAAATCTAGCACTGGTTGGGAGGTAACCCAACGTTTTTTACATGTTTTATGTTTTTCGTTTTGTTTTTCTTCTTTTTCTTTTGTTTTGTTGTGTCTTGTTTGTTTGTTTTTAAGTCCCAAGGTATATCATCAATGGCGAGGATTCTATCCACCGCCGGAGTAGCGCGACATTTGAGGTAAGATCTCTCCCAATCACTCTCTTCTGCAAACATTATTTCCTCCATTGCACACTGTTGAGAATAAGTTTGGGAGGGGGAGTGGTCGAGTGTGATGTGGTTGAGAGTCCTTTTTATGTTTTGCGTTGTTTTATTAAGTTTTTACACGTTGGGGCTTTTGTCGTGTCTTTTGTGTTTTTGTTGTGTCGATCGATCAATGAGTTTAAGTGAATTGTGTTAATCCATGTGGCCAATGATGATAGAAATTTTCTGAAAAATGTTGTGATAGTGCACATGATATGTTAGAAAATGACGCATGGATAACTTGAGATTGCTTAGCTTGTTGTTTTTAACCATTTGCTAAAACCGTGAGACTTGAGTTTCACTGTATGCACATCTTGTTACAGTTTCTTTTATTTGTGTGATATCGTGCATGTAATTATCTTCTAGAACTTGCCGTTTTTCTGTGTCGAGGCTGCAATATGTGTTTTGAATATGGAAAGGATAAAAGGCCATCTTTGTTAAACCACATATTTACCCAAACACTAGTCCAATGATATATACCATTTGTCGCCTTCTTTAAGCCTTTATTATACCTTATTCTTTTGTTAACCGGGTGATATGAGGTGAGGATGGATATGGGAATCAAATGGGAGAAAAAATTATTTTGATATGCAAAGTGGGGATAAAAGATAAAGTATGGTACCCGTGTGAAAAAGAATAGACACTATAAGCTCTATTACAAAGCCAAGAAAAGAAAAATTTTGTGAATAGTATGAGCATAAAGGAAGTCAATTATCATAGTATATGGTAACTTGAGTGAATAAATGTCGAAATAGCATGTTGGAAAGGAAAAGGAAATGGACAAAGTCCATATGAGCTGATTATAGAGATGGAAGTACTTGGAATATATTTGAGTCACTTAGCCATATATTATCCTACCTTAACCAATGTGCCTACAATATAACCTATGAAAAGTCCTTTTTGATCCTAATTTGAATTCATTTGACGTGGTGGAGATATTAGAGAAATGGCAAGCCTATGGTGAGATTTTTGAATTGCATTGATTTTTGAGTGCATACACGTCCCTTATTTCTTTATGAGTTGAGTGTACTCTATATATTACGCACATGCCAATGGTTGTACATTGTCGAGTTGACTAATGTTGTCGTGTGCACTAATAATTTTGAGCTTTGAAATATTTCTAAGGCTTTATTGGTTAATCACCTTTGCTGACACTCGTTGATCCGGTTTTGTGTCTCTCTTTCTTTTTGGTCTTGTTTTTGTTTGAGGACAAACAATGATTTAAGTTTGGGGGGTTGATAAACGCGCATTTTACACGTTTATTGTTGATTTTTAAAGATGATTTTAGATCGATAAAGTGCGTTTATGTCTTGGATCTCAATGCTTTTACATATTTTTGGAAGATACTGCTCTTGGGTTACATTTTGGTGTTTTGTAGGCTTATAAGTTGAAACCAAGCATGGAGCGAAGAACAAGCGACGAGGGCAAAACACTGGCCTAGCGACCGCCTTGGCGGTCGGCCCGACCAGAGACCGATCTTGTTGTGAGCGCTCATATGCACGCAAATGATGGCTCGCGACCGGCCTAGCGACCGCTAGGTCGGCCGCGAGGAAACGCCATAGCACGCGAGGAGTCCCAGCGACCGCGAGACGTGGCCGCGACGATTTTCCATGCGACGCGACCACACCCAGGGACCGCAAATTACATTCTTTGAGAGATGTGGACGAGGATGGCCGAGACGAGGATGTTCCCTCATGACCGGACTCGTGACCGCGAGCCCGGCCGCGAGGCATGGCGGCAGACGCAAAAATTAGGGTTTCAACCCTAAATCTATAAATAGGGCTTCGCCCCCTCGCGCCCCCAACCTTCCCCAGCGCGATTTTACATGTTTTTTCTCAGTTTTTCTCTGTTTTCCATTTATTTTCACATTAGTTTTTATTTAGATTCATTCTAGCTTTAGTTTTCCATCGTTCTACATTTGTTCTACGCTTTGTTATCGATTTTGAACGGTTTCGTCCGAACGAATTACATTCTTTTCCCGTTTTCTGCCGAGGTTGGGATTTGAACCCAACGATTGTTCTTCAGACGTCACCCTACGGGTTTTATCTATTTCATTCGTATTTTTATGATTATTTCGTATTTTATTTCGTTATGTATGTCTAGCTAAATTTTTGTTCTAATCCTAGGGTTTGCATGATTCTATCCTATATGTTGTTATTCCTGCTATTGTTATTTACCTTCCAGGCATTGATTAATGATTCTTGGTGCTTAATTATATGTGTTGATTTCTGATCAATCTTGATGCATATCATAGTTGCCAGTTAATTACGTAACAGTTTTAATTGTCAATCGATCTTGAATGCATGATACGGATAAGCCTTGAGTCGTAGCTGAGATAGGAACATTCGTAGGAAGCATATTCTTTGTGATCCTTTTGGAGTTCCTTATTTTCCTCTAGAGACGTAACGGTAATAAGGAAAATTAGTAATCAACTGTCACAATTGTCGTAACTGAAGTTGTTGGCTACATATGTGATCTTCCATCTTGTCTGGATTAAAACGGTTAATAATAAGTAGGATAAACATACGTTGTGGATGGATTAATGCATCCCCAGGGTTAGTCTTTCTTCATAGTTATCCCTTTGAGTTTTTATTGCTTTAGTTTATTTTCTTGTTGTCACCTTTGCTTTGGATTTAACATCCGAAGCCCTAAAACCTTTAAAACCAAATCTGTTCTTGGATAATGATGAAATTTCGTTGAATTAGCTTCTGTGTTTTCGGATTGCAATCCATGTTGATACGATACTCGACTTACCTTATACTTGCACGTTTTCGTGTGAGAAAAGTGAGCGATCAGCTGGCCAGGCCGACAAGAGGCCATGGCAAGGGAATAACGTGCCATCTAGGCACGGGCAAGAAAATGGATACCCTATGGTACCTGCACCTGGTGGGGGAAACCAAAAATTCGTAAGACTCCTTGTGTGCCCAAGGTGCCATAGGAGTCACAAGGGGGCGTGCGCGTTCACCAATGATAGATGTTTCAAGTGTGGCCAGAAGGGTCACTACTCTAGAGACTGCCCCGGGGTACGCCAAGGAGGAAATGGCCGTCCCAATGTGCCCAACCAAGTCCAACCGATCCGGGTTATTCAAGCCCAACCGTTCCAATAATAGCCCCCGGTCCAGTACTACCAGCCGAATCGGCGACCATATCAACCACGGCGGCAACGACAACAACAATGGCAACAGCCGCAGCAGTAGTACCGATAGCCCCAACAGCAACAACAACGACAACAGCAACAACAACCGCAACAACAACAACATCACCAACAACATCAACCACCACCGCAAGCCAGGGCCTGCGCCCTCAACCAAGAAATGGAATTCCCGCAGAAGCCGCCAAGGAACCAAGGAAACCTTGCAGGTATGGGAAAACTCCTCCAATTGCATGTTATCCTACAGTTTGATACTGGCGCCTCGTATTCTTTTACTGCTGAAACATGCGTAGAGAACTTAGGATTAGATCCTAAACGTGCTGAACAAATCATGAAAATATCTTCTCCAGTAGGAGGCATAAGAACGGTAACCCACATGTGCTCGAACCTAGAACTTGGACTAGGCTCACTTAAGGTCATAACAGATAACCTTCACGTCATACCTATGATAGATGTGGACATAATCTTAAGAATGGATTGGTTAACCGAACATAATGAGACCATCCTGTGTAATGAAAGGAAAATTTCTTTCCAACATCATGGGGAGAAACCTACAGACTTTCAAGGGATTAGCATGGGGAGGAGAGTCTCAATCATATCCGCGCTACGAGCAAAGACGTTGCTGAACAAAACAGAGAACCACGCCTACCTCGTCTATCTCCAAGAGGAAGAGCAGAATGAGAGAAGGATAGAAGACGTCCCGATCGTGAAGGAGTATCCCGATGTATTTCCAGATGAACTGCCGGGATTACCGCCAAACCGACATATCGAATTCACGATCGAAATTGAACCAGGTTCTACCCCCGTGTCGAAAGCTCCATACCGAATGGCACCAAAGGAACTTGAGGAATTGAAAATCCAGCTGCAAGAACTTTTAGAGTTAGGTTTTATTAGACCTAGTGTGTCTCCATGGGGAGCACCTGTCCTTTTTGTGAAGAAGAAGGATGGCACCTTGAGAATGTGCACAGACTATCGAGAGTTAAACATGATAACTCATTTGCCCCGAATTGACGATCTGTTTGATCAACTTAAGGGATCAGGAGTCTTTTTAAAGATAGATCTAAAGTCGGGATACCATCAACTAAGGATTAGACCAGAGGATGTACCTAAAACGGCTTTCCATACAAGGTATGATCATTTCGAATTCATCGTTATGCCCTTTGAACTTACAAATGCCCCAGCAGTACTTATGGATATCATGAATCGGGTATTTCACCCGTACTTAGACAAGTTTGTCTTAGTATTCATAGACGATATCCGAATATACTCCAAGAATAACCAAGAACACAAGGAGCACTTGAGAACGGTGCTGCAAACATTAAGGCAACAACAACTCTTTGCCAAGTTTAGCAAGTGTGAGTTCTGGTTAGGCGAGGTGACATTCTTAGGTCACATTGTGTCCGCCGAAGGAATCAAATTAGACCTCTCGAAGATCGATACAGTTCGAGAATGGGAATCACCAAAGAACCCGAATGAAATTCGGAGCTTCTTAGGACTTGCCGGCTACTATCGAAGATTTATCGAAGGATTTTCAACGATAGCCCGACCCATGACCCAATTGTTGAGGAAAGAAATCAAGTACACTTGGACCGTCGAGTGTGAAGCTAGTTTCCAGAGATTGAAGGAGTTGCAGACAACAGCACCTGTACTCGTAGTACCCGAAGCGGATAAGGAGTACACAATCTACACAGACGCTTCGAAGAATGGGCTAGGATGTGTTCTGATGCAAGAAGGCAGAGTTATTGCTTATGCTTCAAGGAAATTACGCCTATATGAGTTGAACAATCCTACGCACGACCTGGAATTAGCAGCGGTCGTGCATGCCTTAAAGATTTGGAGGCATCACCTTTATGGAGTTAGATGTGAGATCTATACTAACCATAAAAGCCTGAAATATTTCTTTGAGCAGAAAGATCTTAACATGAGGCAGCGTAGATGGTTAGAAGTAGTAAAAGATTACGACTGTGGTATCAATTACCACCCATGCAAGGCTAATGTTGTAGCCGATGCTTTGAGTCGTAAATCTTACCCTAGTTTGGGATGTCTCCTCATTCATGAGGAAATACTTATAAAGGAATTTCAGAGGATGAACATCGAAGTCATAGACTCGTCTCTGAAAATAGAGGGTTGTATTGCAACATTGATTGCAATCCCAGACTTAAGAGTCCGAATCTTAGAAGCTAAGAGGAAGAGCAAGAAGCTAGAGGAAATACGAGCTAAGATCAAGGACAACAACCACAAGAATTTCAAAGAAGCAACAGATAATGTTTTGTTGTATGAAGGGAGAGTGTGTGTTCCAGAAGATGAAGGGCTTAGGAGCGAGATCTTGAAGGAAGCCCATGAGACTTCTTACACCGCACACCCCAGAAGCACCAAACTGTACCAAGATCTCAAGGAGAAATTTTGGTGGGATGGAATGAAGCGGGACGTAGCTTCATTCGTAGAACGTTGTTTGACGTGCCAACAAGTGAAAGCACTCCATCAACGACCGTATAGAACCTTATAACCACTAGACATACCGGAATGGAAATGGGATGATATAGCCATGGATTTCGTTACCGGGCAACCCAAATCACAAAGAGGAAATACCACTATTTAGGTCATCATTGATTGTTTAACCAAGAGCGCGTATTTTCTACCTATTCTGATAACACATGGATCAGACAGACTAGCACAGTTGTACGTTCGAGAAGTCATACGTCTACATGGAGTTCCGAAGACTATCACGTTTGATAGAGATTCAAAATTTACATCCAGATTCTGGACGAGTTTACAAAAGGAATTGGGGACTCGACTACATTTCAGTACCGCATTCCATCCACAGACGGACGGACAATCCGAGAGGACCATTTAAACTCTTGAAGACATGTTGAGAACCGTTGTCCTCGATAGAGGAGAAAGTTAGGAACAAGTGTTACCACTTGTGGAATTCGCCTACAATAACAGCTACCAAGCAACTATTGGAATGGCCCCGTACGAAGCTCTGTATGGAAAGAAATGTCAATCACCACTCTACTGGGATGAATTAGGAGAAAGAAGAGTATTAGGACCTGACTCTGTGGGAGAGATGATCGAGATCGTGAGACAGATCCGCCAACAGATCAAGGAGGCCCAAGACCGACAGAAGTCGTACGCCGACAAACGTCGCACAGAACTACATTTTGACGTGGGAGACAAAGTCTTCTTGAAGATTTCTCCGTCAAAAGGAATCATGAGATTTGGAATAAAAGGGAAACTACGACCACGTTTCATAGGACCCTATGAAATTTTAGAAATGATAGGGCCAGTAGCTTACAGACTTGCATTGCCGCCAAGTTTTGGAAACGTGCACAATGTGTTCCACGTTTCACAACTAAGGAAGTACATACATGACCCCAGTCATGTGATACCACCGACAAATATTGTCCTTGATGATAATATGAGTTATGTAGAACTGCCTACGGAAATCTTAGACCGACGTATCCAAAAGCTAAGGAACAAAGAGATACCGTTAGTGAAAGTTCTATGGCGACACCATGGACAAGAAGAAGCAACCTGGGAACTGGAATCAGCTATGAAAGAAAAATACCCAGATCTTTTCCAAGGTTAGCAAATTTCGGGATGAAATTTATTTTAAGGGGGATGGTTTGTAATAACCCGAAAAATTTAAAACTTTTATTAGTGATGCTTAGACCAATTATTTGTGGTGCTTAGACCTTAATTATGTTTAAGGTAACCAACGAAACGAATTAGAATCGATTCGGAGATCGAATACTAGAGAAATCAAAAACTAGTGACTAGTCCTACCGGATTAGGGTTTTCTGAATAGCCTGAACATAGAATGAAAGATCGAGAATGAATCTTGACAAAAGGATTTCATTTCTAGAATCCTCTCATGAAAACATGTGAGAAACCAAAGAATGAGAATTTTCGGGCATGCTTGCCCGGTCAGTCTCAAAAGTACTATTCACAAGCCGGAACAATTTCCTGTCCGTGCTAATCATGAGAATTATTGATGACACTCAAAATCATGAAGAAATATTTTTTTATGAATTCAGAAATTATAAGAATAAATTTCTGAAAGAAATTCCTGAAGAACTTAACCGAACGCCGGGAAAATATACCGAAAAAACCCTAAATTGATCCGAACGACCCGAAACTCGAACCAACGATCTAAATCAATAAAATATTATTTATAAGACTCAAATTAATTATGAAAGTTCAAGAATTCAATAGAATTTTGAATGAGCATAATTTAATCGTCGGACGCTGTTTTTTCGCGATAACTCGGAATTGACTTATCGGACGCCGTCCGAACTTCATGAAATTTTTATAAACATTGAAATAAGTCTTTTAAAGGCTATTTAAGAAAATAAAACCTTAAGGTTGTGAGAAATCAATCGAAAGCGCGTTAAAACTTAAAGAGTCGGTATTAACATGTCAAAACGGATAGTTTGACCATTCCTCCTCCCAACTACCACTAAGACCACCCCAAATGAGCTAAGAACAGACCTTAAGGCTGGAATACAGCAGCAAACTCGTTCATTACAACCTTCTCTCTCTTTTTCAAACTTTTCTCACTTGTTCTTCAAGCTTTTGAGCTTCAATCCCCCATTTCAAACCCTTCCAACTCTCAAATAATTATTCTAAGACCATAGAAAGGTACTATTCATCATCATCTTCCATCCTAATGGAGTGAAATTTTTGTTTGGATTTTTTTTAGATTGAAACCCTAGTTTTACTCCTCATTTTTTTCGTGACTTTTGAGCAATCAAATGCTCTCAAGACATGAATAAAAAATGCTTAGAATGATGTTCTAAGGTTGTAGTTAAATTTGAGAATTTTTGGAGCATGTTTGATATTTTTTTATTTATGCTTTATTTCTTTTTATATGTGATAAAGCATGCTTTTGTGAATATTATTTGATATTGTTGCTTTTTAATATAATAGAAGCATGTTGAATAAATATCATAATTTTCAGAATATTTTTGATATTTTTTAAAAAAGGGCCGAGAGCTTTGAGGCTTTATTAAGCCATGGTTTGATTTTTCTTTTTGAAAAATAGTTGAGATATAGTGTTAATATATGATATGAACATCATATATTAATCTTGAAATTATTGGAACACTTCACCTATTTTTTTTATGTTTGGACCGAAACCTATATATATATTTTGGAATTTATTTTGATTTTATTAGTAGAAAATAGTTGAGATATGGTGTTTAATATATGATATGAACATCATATATTAACCTTGAATTTATTCAAACACCTCTCCTATTTTTCCCATAATTACCGTAAATTATATATATCTATAGTTTTATTTGATTTTTGTTGTTGAAAATAATATGGTATTTGATGTTTAGAAATAATATGAACCTATTATGCATTGTTGAGAATTTATTGAACACATATGTAATATATGTGTGAGGACAAAGCATTTATTGAATTCCAAGCATTTGGTTCATATTAAAATATTAGTTGATCTTTAATGCTAATATTACATGTTATTGCATTATATAAACATATTGTGAAGGAATGAAATTTATTGAATATGTATATATATATAGTGAGTACCGAATATATATGGGGGGTGAAAAGCATGGGTTTAAATTTTTAATGCATGATATGAAATGATATTTCATGT
This sequence comes from Salvia rosmarinus, assembly GCA_036937905.1. NCBI lineage: Eukaryota > Viridiplantae > Streptophyta > Magnoliopsida > Lamiales > Lamiaceae > Salvia > Salvia rosmarinus. The sequence goes on along the minus strand of CM072819.1, from coordinate 72,864,416 downwards.
TTAGTATATGGTATATGCCAATATAGGAGTTAGACTACGGCTTCCCTGCATACACAACACTCAACAAACGAGATCAAACGCAACTGCGGTATAAAATAAGAAAGGCAAGGAGAAGAATAAAAATGAAAAACAAGTAACATTATGAAAACACCTAAAGTTATCCCCGGTAACGGTGCCAAAATTTGTTTGGACTTAAAAGATCACTAATAAAGTCTCTTGCAATCTAACGAGGTCGTCCTAGCGAGCAAGTTAATCCGAGTCGTCTCTCAAGGAAAATTTAACAAGGTGTTACTAAGTTACCACACAAAAGCAATTAAATTCCTAAACACTCTAATCACAAATGGGTGTTTGATTACCTAGGCGAGGAATTATCAAAGAAAGACAAACGAATTAACTAGGCGGAAATTGATAAAGCGAAGAAATTATCTAGGCAAGAATTAAACCCTAGATTGAAGAACACAGAATCAATGTGATGAACCCTTGACAAAAATCGAATAGATTAAATGGAAGACAAGAATAATTAAGCAAACACAAATATTAAACATCACCAAAGCATAGAATTCAACATCAAATAAATACGAGAACACAAAAGAAAGCGATAAAGGAAACTTACAGAAAAGAACGAACTATGAATTAAAGTTTCGGAATAGGAATTCAATAGCAATAATCCGTACAATAATCTTGAATCCCAATTCAAAGAAATAAAGAACAATATATGAATTACTTGAAGAACTGGAGAGGGTTCTCGTGAGGAGGCGTACAAGAATCCAAAAATCTGAATTAATAAAAGACGGTCGGGTATCAGCGTTTAAAACACGTATTTATAGCGCTCGAAAAATAATGCAGCGTCGGACACGACCCAAGCGCCGGACGCGTGTGCTCAAAAACAAGGCGAAACGCGCCTTGCCCAGCGCCGGACGCAACTCCAGCGTCGGACTCGTCAGCTCTCGGAAACGGGGGCCAGCACCGGATGCAACGTAGCGCCGGATGCACGGAGTCTCGGGACGATTCTTGCATAGGTCTCCCAGCACCGGACGCGGGAGTCTTCGGCTTCAGCGCCCAGCACCGGACGCGTGCCAGCATCGGACGGGGGTGCTCTCGGGATGATTCGTACATTGGGCGTCCAGTGCCGGACGCAAGCCAAGCGCCGGACGCGGGTCTTCTCTTTGATGGCAGGCGATGCGATGCGCACCCAGCGCAGGCTACGCTGAGTCCGGTGCTTAGCTACGCGCTTTATGCACGGTATCGTTCAAACGCGATCATCCCCTACACAAAACACAAACGAACATGATTCCAATAAAAGATATTCAAATATAACAAAAAAGAAACCAAATCGTCTAAAACAAAAAAGGAAAAACATAACCAATAACATGCAAAACAACACCCCCACACTTAACTCTTTGCTTGTCCTCGAGCAAATTTTAGTTTCTTGAAAAGAATGGTACACATAGAATCAATACTTCAAATAGAATCAATCACATATTCACATCCTTTTAATACATCTCAATAATACAATTCTCAATATAATGATTCTCATTCATCAATCCAAACATGTGACTTATCATAGAATAGTTGTACTTCGACTCCAAATGATTTCAGAAATCAATATACAACTCATATGGTTCCCTTTCATGTAAGATATCCCAATGATACAAATAAATAAAACATGTGGAACTTAAAACCGATTATAGGACAATAATCGTTAGGTGAAACCTTCAAGTTGTACACTCAAGTATCCTAACGTAGATATCTATACCCTTTGCATAGAGTCTCCATTCGAGAGACAACACACGTAAGATGGGTAGAGCCCCTTATTCGAATTTTAAGCCCACTTATTTCAAAAATCACAACAATGACTTTCCTTTTCTTTTCTTTTCTCTTTTGATTTTTTTTTAAAAATAATACAAGAAAAGGGTTCCATGTACGAAGTATATGACAACCGATCACACATATTGTCCAATCACAACTTCCTAATTATGTCCCACAGTTCAAATTGACACCTAAGTTTCATCACACTAAAAACCATATACCAAGATGTAATGAAATTCAGATCAAAACATAATTAATTCAACTTAAAGCATAATTCTTCATGTACCATTGATTTCAAAAGAATAAAATCCTCTCTAATCCAAACAAAAAGGTTAAGAAACGACAAAAACGGCAGAACACAAACAAAACCAACAAAACGGAAACAAGAAACCCCCCATACCTAAAACAGGCAAGGTCCTCATTGCAGATATATATATATAAGAGAAAGGTAAAGGCGACTTCCCTGAAAGTGAAGAAACGGAACGACGGGGTATCAAGCAAAAGACAAAACCTACAAAAACAGCTAACAAAGACAAGCAAAACAATGAAAACAAAACGATGCAAACAAAAACAGAAAACACATACACTCCAATAGTGAATAATCACTATTGGTTGGATGGCGGTGGTGGAGGAGGAGCGCCATGAAATGTAGTCCAAGCGTTCCACTGAGCCTCAAGAGAAGCCATGCGCTGATTCTGCTCAATCATCTGCTGATTATACTCATTCCAGCGCTGGTTCTGCTCATGCCACAACTGATTCTGTTCGTTAAGACGTTGATTTTGCTGATCAAATCGAGAGTAGATATCTTGACGAAACTCTGTCAAGTGGCCGGCTAACTCACTCCTAAACTGGCCCAACTCTTCACGAATGAAGTTGTATCCTTGCTCTGATGCACCATCTTTGTGAAGGGGGCGTGGGTGGTTGGGATCGGCGTTGCTCTGAACCGGCTCAGTATCCTCTCTTGCCTCGTCACCCTCATCTTCGGATGCAATGGTAGTGTCAAAAATGGCCATATCACCCGAAGGTGCATGAGATGGTCCTGCATCTACTGCTTGAACTTCTGCGAGTTGCGCATGCACATATCTCTTCACGCAATTCCTCATATTATGAGGTACAAGAGTAGTCTCGTTATATGCAAAAGGGGCGCCTCGAAGCTCACTAAAATCAATCATCTTAGGTCGTATCAGATCTTGCCCAGGAATATGATGTCCATCATTATTATTAATCCCTAAATGGACTGCTAGTCCAGTAGGGATTTGACACAAGGTCGGCCGACATTTCTTACGCCGCTGAACCAGCTGCAAGTGTTCCCAAATGAAGAATGTCGGCGAGATCTTTATCTTCTTTACCGCGCATGTGAGCAAGAAGACCTCAGCAGTATTGACCTTGTTGGCCTGCTCGTTTCCGAATACATTGAATGCGATAAATTTATGGACCATTGCCAATGTTGCATCCTTGATGAATCCACTCGGCATTCCAACTGATGACCAGTTATTAAACCCTGATAATTCCTTCCAAGCCTCTCTGACATTGAATGAAGGGGGTACACCACGTGCACCTGAAGTCGGAAATCCAAACACCCCCTTCATAATACGAGGTGTGACAGCATACTCTTGCCCCAACAGACGACATGTCAAAGTATCGGATTCATCATCAATATTCATCGTACAATAAAATTCAATCAACAACGGAGAGTAACCAGGCAAATCCATCATAGCATATTGCATCAATCCTAAATTTTTCAAATATTTCTTTACTCTATCCTCAAGACCTAAACTTTGCATCAATTGCCAATTGAATTGACGCGTATGAGTGATATCTTGAAATGCAAATCGTCTATAATGTGTACCTTCCATTGGATAATAAATAGGAAAAGTGGTTGAGTACATGATGCTGATATCCTCCATTGGTTCCTCCATAGGAACATCATCATCTCGAGGATGACGGGAACTAGAGTCGACAGCATTCTTAGTCCGAACCATATGGAATTGCGTGTAAGAGGGCACTGAATTTTAGAACGAGGCTGAGCATAGGAGCTGGGAAACGAGGTGCGCGGCACTTGAAGACAGCGTCGGACGGAAACGAGGCGCGCGATGGGATGCGCATCGCTGGTATTTGACGAAGCATCGGACGGAGCGTATCGGGCGCTGGGGCGCGAGGCGCACAGTGTTTGGGCGCGGCGTGCGACGTTTACGGCAACGTCGGTTGTTTAGTCCGAATCTTGTCGTATTTTCCTATCTTTTGGATTTAAATTGTCGATCTTTAGTTTTACTTTTAGCATAATTTATTATGTTACTATGTTATAAAGATTGAATTCTAATTCTTGGTTTGATGTAGGAAATAGCTCATTATTTGGGAATTATTTGGACAAGAAACTCTACGGCGTGAAACTTGGTGCAAAGAGCCGACACTTTCAATGATTCTCATGAATAGTGGAGAAGGAATCAAGGATTTTGTCTTTCATAAGAATTTAAGAGCATCTCGATAGAAGTTCATAGGTGCAAACAGATTGCAATTCGAAGTTCGGACGAGAGAGAACAGAGCGAACATCAAGTCGCAAGCGACGTGCGCATCTTGCTGAGCGTCCGCGCCGCGAACGCCCCAGCGAGAGCTCCACAGCCCAAATGTGCATTTGCCTCGCCATTTCTTGCCCAACCGGCGCTGGACGCCCAGCCCCAGTGCCCGCCGAGTTCCCAGCGCCCTCCTCAGCGATCACCTGCTTCCCGGCAACGGCACCAAAATTTGTTTAGACTGAAAAGATCACTAATAAAGTCCCTCGCAATCTAACGAGGTCGTCCTAGCGAGCAAGTTAATCCGAGTCGTCTCTCAAGGAAAACTTAACAGGGCATTACTAAGTTACCACACGAAAGAAATTAAATTCCTAAACACTTTAATCACAAAGGGGTTGTTTGATTACATAGGCGAGGAATTATTAAAGAAATGAAGACGAATTAACTAGGTGGAAATTGACAAAGAAAAGAAAGTATCTAAACAAGAATTAAACCCTAGATTGAAGAACATAGAATCAACGTGATGAACCCTAGGCATAAATCAAATAGATTAAATGGAAGACAAGAATAATTAAGCAATACCAATATAAATCAACACCAAAGCATATAAATCAATATCAAAGAAGTACGAGGGGACGAAAGAAAGCGATAGAGTAAACTTACGGAAAAGAACGAACGATGGAATTAAAGTTCCGAAATAGGAATCCAATAACAATAATCCGTACAATAATTTTGAATCCAAAATAACAAATAAATACTTAAGAAAATTGAAGAAGAGAATCGCGTGAGAGGAGGCGCACGATGAAAGGAAAACTGAAATAATAAAAATAAGGAGATAGGGTTTTCAGCGTTTAAATCATATATATAGCGCAGAAAATTTCAGACCAGCACGGACGTGCCAAGTCTCGGACGACTTCTTGCAGTACCGGACGCGACGAAGCTGGAGGAAATTTTAGCATGCGCGCAGCGCCGGACAAGGATGAGGCGAGCGCTAGGGGCAGAGCGCGCGCGGGGGAAGTAGGTGGCCGAGGGAGGCGGGAACTCGGCGTCTTGTTGGGGTGGCCTGGGTGAAACCACGATAGGAGACTCGAGTTCACCTTTCGAACATTGTCCCAAAATCTTTAATACTTTCCTTGTGTTCTAAACGGAAACTTGTTGCTAAAGGTGGCCACTTTAGTTAATTCACCTCTAGCGGAAAGTTGGGTCTGAGCAAAAATAACTTACTTGTTTGTTTGATATTTCCACAATCTTAGATTTGTTTCACGTTAACTTTGATTATGTATTCATCATGTTTGGGGGAATTGCAAAAAGAGGTTTGATTGATTGGACTAAGAGTTATGTTGCACGAATTATTTTCTACTCTTATTAGTATAGACTTTGCTTGAGGACAAGCAAATGGATAAGTGTGAGGGAGTTGTTTAGTCCGAATCTGGTCGTATTTTCCTATCATTTGGATTTAAATTGTCGATCTTTAGTTTTACTTTTAGCATAATTTATTATGTTATTATGTTATAAAGATTGAATTCTAATTCTTGGTTTGATGTAGGAAATAGCTCATTATTTGGACAAGAAACTCTACGGCATGAAACTTGGTGCAGAGAGCTGACACTTTCAATGATTCTCATGAATAGAGGAGAAGGAATCAAGGATTTTGTCCTTCATAAGAATTTAATAGCATCTTGATAGGAGTTCCTAGGTGCAAACGGATTACAATTAGGAGTTCGGCCGAGAGAGAACGAAGCGAAACACCGAAGTCGCGCATGCGCATGCGCATGCGCGAGCGCGTCCGGCGTTGGGAACGCCCCAGCGCGCGCTCCACAGCCCAAACGCGCGTTTGCCTCTACATTTCTTGCCCAACAGGCGCTGGGCATCGCCCAGCGCCCAGCCCCAGCGCCCGCCGAGTTCCCAACGCCCTCCTCAGCGCTTACCTGCTTCCCCCGCGCGCGCTCTACCCCCAGCGCTCGCCTCATCTGCGTCCGGCGCTGCGCGTGCTAAAATTTCCTCTAGAAACTTGTCGCGTCCGGTGTTGTGCAAGTCATCCAGAGACTTGACGCGTCCGGCGCTGGGTGCAAAATTTTCTGCACTATTTATATGATTTAAACGCTGAAAACCTTATCTCCTTATTTTTATTCTTTCAGTTTTCCTTTCATCGTGCGCCTCCTCTCACGCGATTCTCTTCTTCAATTTTCTTAAGTATTTATTTGTTATTTTGGATTCAAAATTATTGTACGGATTATTGTTATTGGATTCCTATTTCGGAACTTTAATTCCATCGTTCGTTCTTTTCCGTAAGTTTACTTTATCGCTTTCTTTTGTCTCCTCGTACTTCTTTGATAATGATTTATATGCTTTGGTGTTGATTTATATTGGTATTGCTTAATTATTCTTGTCTTCCATTTAATCTATTTGATTTATGCCTAGGGTTCATCACGTTGATTCTATGTTCTTCAATCTAGGGTTTAATTCTTATTTAGATAATTTCTTTGCTTTGTCAATTTCCACCTAGTTAATTCGTCTTCCTTTCTTTAATAATTCCTCGCCTAGGTAATCAAACAACCCCTTTGTGATTAGAGTATTTAGGAATTTAATTGCTTTCGTGTGGTAACTTAGTAACGCCCTGTTAAGTTTTTCTTGAGAGACACTCGAATTAACTTGCTCGCTAGGACGACCTCGTTAGATTGCGAGGGACTTTATTAGTGATATTTTCAGTCCAAACACCGGTCGAAGGATGGAGGGCGCTGGGGCGCGGAGGTGCACGGCGCTGAGTCTCGAGCGCCGAACGGAGACGTTGGCGTGCAAAGCTTTTCGGGGCACCGGACGATGAGAGAACCGGCGCTGGGTGAGGAATTGAGCGCTGGACTGGATCTAGCGCTGGATGGAGGCGAGAGCCGTGGGCGGCGCTGGGATGCGGCGAGCGTTGGATGGATCTTCGGGCATCGGACGGAAGATCGCTGCTGAGCAGGCGCTGGGGTACTGGTACGAAGCGTTGAGGTGAGTCCGGCGGTGGAGGGTAGCACCGGACGGAAAGGCTGAAACGGCGACGGGAAACACCGGATAGATCTGAGGCGCCGGACGGAGGTAGAGCGGGGCCGGAGATGGGCAAACGTGGCGCTAGAACTGAGCGCCGGAGGTAAGGGCTGAAACAGCGACGGGAAACACCGGACAGATCTGAGGCGCCGAACGGATGGCTGAAGCGGGCGACGGGAAGAAGCTGAGGGAGAGATGCGGCGCTGCAAGAGAGTGAAGGGGATGTGAGAACCCTAACACGTCTAAAATACATATATATTAATTTTTTTAATAAATAATGGACCCAGCGCCGGTTTCATCGCGTCCGGCGCTAGGTCATTCTCTACCATTTTGATTCGTACCAGTAGCGGTTTCGTCCCGTCCGTGGTGGGTGAACTCCTCAGATGCTCTTTCAATTGTGCCCATGCGCCAGTTTGGGTGCGTCCGGCGCCTAGGGTACCTCCCTGGACGTGATTTTGTATGCTTCTCTTTTTCGATCCATGTTCCAATTCTAGATAAAATAACTCCTCATCCTGCACCACAAAAAACCAGAATAAAGATAAACATACAAACAAAAACAAAACGGAAAGAAAACAAGAACAAACATAAAGAAACGCGGGTTGCCTCCCACGAAGCGCTTGTTTACTGTCATTAGCTTGACAAGAATAGTTCATGACGACTAAGGGTCAGCAACGGAAATAGATTCCACCTTAAAGGAAGTCGGACCCCCTTCTACATAGGGCTTCACACGTTGACCATTGACCTCGAACGATTCCACTGAACCTTGTTTAGTGAGCATAACCGAACCATACGGCTTCACTTTCTTGATAATGAACGGGCCACTCCAACGAGACTTCCACTTCCCGGGAAAAAGTTTTAGTCGGGAATTGAACAATAAAACCTTCATTCCGGGCTTCAAATCTTTGTGCACAATGTGTGTTGTGGATGGCCTTCACATTTTCTTTGTAGATTCGGGCATTATCATATGTCTCATTACGTAATTCTTCAAGCTCCGAGAGTTGTAACATCCTGCGTTGGGAAGTATCTTGCATCTCCAAAGAAATTGTTTTGATGGCCCACAAGGCCTTGTGCTCAATCTCCACCGGAAGATGACACGCCTTCCCAAATACCAAACGATAAGGACTCATCCCAAGAATGCTTTTGTATGCGGTGCGGTACGCCCATAGTGCATCGGGTAGTTTGGTGGACAATCCTTTTGAGAAGGTTGGACCATTTTCTCTAGAATCCCCTTGATTTGCCGATTGCTAGTCTCGGCTTGTCCCGATGTCTGTGGGTGGTAAGGTGTCACCACCTTGTGGTTAATCCCACTCTTCTTCCATCAACTTCTCGAATAATTTGTTGCAAAAATGCTTTCCCCCATCACTAATGATTGCTTTGGGAAAACCAAACCTGCTAAGTATATTCTCCTGCACAAACTTCAAAACGATATAAGAATCACATGTCCTAGTGGGGATAGCCTCGACCCACTTGGACACGTAGTCAACGGCAAGCAGAATATATTCAAAACCAAAAGACTTAGGGAAAGGTCCCATAAAATCAATTCCCTAGACATCAAAAATTTCTACCACAAGAATATTATTGAGGGGCATCTCATTCCGGGCACTTATAGATCCCGTCTTACCGCATCGATTACAAGTACGGAGAACGCCACGCCCTTGAACAATGATGGCGATGAGAATCCCGATGGAGCACCTTGAAAGCGCCTTTATCCACCGAAATGCCCCCCACAATTACCATTGTGGCATCTTTCCAACACTTGGGATTGCTCTTCCTCAGGCACACATCGGCGTATCACATCATCCTTCCCGAATTTGAACAGATATGGCTCGTCCCATAAATATTGCCTGCACAAGGTTAGAAAACGCTTCCTTTCCTAAAAGGTTAGATCAGGTCTCATCTCCCCACAAGCAAGATAATTCCCAATGTCAACGAACCACGGGGAAGATGAGACCGCAAAAGCATTTTCATAAGGAAAATCATTAGCAACAGTCTCATGCAAGAGTCTAACACTCGGGGATTGAAGACGAGACAAATGATCAGCCACACAATTCTCACTCCCCTTCCTATCCTTAATCTCTAAGTCGAATTCTTAAAGGAGAAGAACCCAACGGATCAACCTAGGCTTGGTTTGAGGTTCGGTTAACAAGTACCATAAAGCTGCATGGTCACTATGGACAATAACTTTAGAACCTATGATATAAGAGCGAAATTTTTCTAAAGAAAATACCATAGCTAACATTTCTTTTTCAGTGGTCGTGTAATTCACCTGTGCATGATTCAAGGTAGAACTAGCATAGTAAATTACACGGAGCATCTTATCAACACGTTGACCTAAAATAGCCCCTACAGCATGATTGCTAGCATCACACATGATTTCAAAATGTTCATTCCAGTTCGGGGCTACAACCATGGGGGCACTAGTCAACTTTTCTTTCAACACAGAGAATGCATGCATACAATCATGGTCAAACACAAAAGGCACATCTTGGGCAAGCAAACGACACAAGGGTTGAGAGATTTTTGAAAAATCCTTAATAAACCTACGGTAGAAACCCGCATGCCCTAAGAAACTCCTAATCCCCTTTACGTCAATAGGTGGGGGAAGTTTCCCTATAACGTCAATCTTAGCCCTATCAACCTCAATCCCTTCACGAGAAACCAAGTGCCCGAGTACTATGCCACTCTTAACCATGAAATGACTCTTTTCCCAACTCAAAGTTAAATGACTTTCGACACATCTAATAAGCACACGATCAATTTTAGCCAAACAGTCATCAAACGAAGAGCCAAAAACAGAAAAGTCATCCATAAATACCTCCATGTAATCGCCAATCATTTCAGAGAATATGGACATCATGCACCGTTGGAAGGTCCCAGGTGCATTGCAAAGGCCAAAAGGCATGCGGTGGTAAGCAAATGTCCCATGCGGGCTCGTGAACGCCGTCTTGGATTGGTCCTCCAGAGGGCAACATGATAATAACCAGGTAAGCCGTCAAGAAAACAATAGAAATCGTGATCGACTAACCTATCAAGCATTTGATCAATGAAGGGTAGAGGCAAGTGATCCTTTTTGGTGGCAGCATTCAGCTTCCGGTAGTCAATGCACATGCGCCATCCGTGGTGGCTCGGACCGCACCAACTCCCTCGCTATTTTCGAATGATGATGCCCCTTCTTGGCACTACATGCACGGGGCTCACCCATTCTCTATCGGCGACAGGAAAGATGAGACATTCGCCTAGGAGTTTGTAGATCTCCTTCTTCACTACTTCAGAAATCACAGGGTTCAACCTCCTTTGACCATCTCTCGTCGGGCGAGCTCCTTCTTCCAAGGTGATGCGATGCATACACGTGGCGGGGTTAATACCACGGATATCAGCCAAACTCCACCCGAAGGCAAGCTTGTTCCTCTTCAAAACACCAATCAACGATCTTCCTCATACCGAGCCAAAGTCGGGAGATGATCACCGGCAGCTCTCCTTCCTCTAGGAACACATACTTCAAATGCGTTGGAAGCTCCTTGAGTTCAACAGGTGACTTGGGAAGCTTGCCAGTGATCGAGCTAAAAACACACTCAAATTCACTCGCAATCGTACGAGGTAATTGTAGCGTGATAAGTTAACACGAGTCGTCTCTCAAGGAAAACTTAACAGGGCCATTGTTCGTGTTGCGCACAGAAAGCAATTAAATCCTAAACATTCTAACATCAACGGGGGTTGAACATGCAAGAAATGAAATACGAGAAAATAAACGGCGAACCTAAGCTAGGGGTTGTCAATCCCGACCTATACTAATAAAGCAATAAATCTAAACTAGGGGTTGTCAATCCCTAGTTGAACTACGAAAGCGATAAATCAAAAGCGGTAAATAAAAGCATATGCAATTCTATTATTCATAGGGTTTGTCAATCCCTAATCTAAATCTAATTGCAAATAAACGAAAGCAGGAAATCATTACGCAATATAAATCAGCGGAACATGAAAATCCAATCCACTGTCACTATGAATTGAATTCACAAGAATCACAAAGCGAGAAATCATAAAGCAATAATACGATGAAATTGATTCCAATAAAACGATAAATCCAAAAGCATAAATTGATTAACTAAATCATTCGATGAAAACAAAGAACAGAAATTAAAACTAACTATTGTATCTGTGTTGTGTCGCCTGAAGAAATCCAGAGGAAAGGCTGATGGAGAGCCACGCCGCGGCTGCATGGAGAAAAACCAAAAACTGAAGAACGCCCTTTTTTACCTAATGCGCACATATATATATAAAATAAAGATGAGCGCCGGTTGCAAGTGAGCGCCAGATCAAAATACATTCTGCATTGAATATGAACGTCGGCTGTGGGTGAACACCGACTGAGGAAGAATTCTATCATCACAAATGAGCGCGCGTTTATGGTGAACGAGCGAGTAAAAATGGGAACGCGCACGGTGATGGCGGCGCTTGATTAGCGAGGAGAAGGCCGAGCTTAGTAACGCGGACGGGCTCCAGCCACGGTCTTTGGGAGCGAGTTGAGTGGCGCTGGGCTGGGCGCTGGTTCCCAGCGTCGGACGGGAGGCAAGGGCGAGCGATCAGCGACGTGGGCTGGCTCTGGAAGGAGAGAGGGGGCGCTGTGCGCTGAGCGCCGGTTGACACGGGAGCGGGTGCGCGGTTGTGCGGGAGTGAGCGTGAGAGGAGGTCGAGTGTTGGGGCGAGGGTCCAAGACGGACGAGGCACCGAGAGTCTTGTGCGCGGGCGGCGGTAAGCGGGCGCGGGCGCGTTGTCGGCGGAACGCTGGGCGATGTCTTGTTGGGCGCTGCGGTCGGTGAGCGCGCGTTCATACCGAATGCGCGAGTAAGATTGATGAACACGCGCTCGCTGCGAGCGCCGGCTGGGAGTTCGAGACTTGGGCGTGGGCGCACGGCATGGGCGCAAGGGCGCTCGCACGCGTGCGGGGCGTGCGGGTGCTCGGGCGCTCGTGCGCGACCTTGACGTTTCGCTCCGTTCTTCCTCGTTTGAACTCCAATTTTCGATCCGCTTTCGCCTATGAACTCCTGTCGAGATGCTCTTCAATATATTTGATTCTTGGCTGATCCAATTCATCCTATTTTCTGCCATTTTCCTACAAAACATCGAAACGAACGAAGTAAGTCCGAATCGATAAATATTAATCGAACCAAAGGCATAAATAGGACAAACCATAGAAAATGACATGTAAAACAATACCAAGAATCATCACAAAATCATACCAAACTACTCCCCCACACTTATCCATTTGCTTGTCCTCAAGCAAAGTCTATACTAATAAGATTAGAAAGATAATTCATGCAACATAGCTCTTATTCCAATCAATCAAACCTATTTTGCAATTCTCCCAAACATGATGAGTACATAATCAAAGACAACATGAAACAAATCTAAGATTGTGAAAATATCAAATAAATGAGAAAGTTATTTTTGCTCAGACCCAACTCTCCGCTAGAAGTGAATTAACTAAAGTGGTTACCTTTAGCAACAAGTTTCCTTTGATAACATAGAAGGTATTAACAGATTTTGGAACAATGTTCGAAAGGTGAACTATCGATGAACTCGAGTCTCCTAACGTGGTTTCCCATCTCCATTTCTCTATTTACGAGAAAGAGGGACAGAATCTCATCCTCTATTTATACAATCTCAACAACATAGGAGTTTTAATTCTCCTTATTTTCTACACTTTTTCACACATTTTTTTTTTTAAAATTGAAATGAGTATATAGGTAACCACACTGTTAACACTACCCCTAGCATTAGCCGGACAAATCACGTCAATAACCACCGATTTAAAATCAATTCACACAATCTCGTCAATTCACATTGCACTTTAATCACATGACATCAAGATAAACGAGAAATACATCAAGGTCCGATCAATACCACAGAGTTCAGTTGCACAAATCAAAATCCTAACTTACTCGCATATACAATACTTGATTACAAGAAATCAGAATAAGCACAAATGCATATCAAATGCACATCACCAAACATACAAATAGATAAGGTAAGCACACAGAACTGAGTAAACATCCCCACATTTTAAACCGAGCATCGCCTCGATTGCTCAAAACATTAAAAGCTCAAAATGACCATAGAGGATGATACTTCCACGATAATCGATTTAATGCTGTTGTAGAGTTGGAGCATCACGACTTTATCTCACCGCTGATGAAAATACGCAAACCGTTCTTCCCAATTCGAGCAAAACTAACACAAAGACAACAGACAGATCAAAGAACAACGAAACAAGCAAAAAGAGAAAGAAAGAAAAAGAAAATAAAAAACCGTGGGTAAGTCCCACGAAGTACTCAGTTTAACGTCGTGAGCACGACGTAAACCAGACAACAACGGACTATCCATAGTCCTTCACCTACAGGAATACCATCTCGGCCAGAGCATCAGTAGTAACCATATAAGAACAGAGGACATTAAAGAAGACAAGTAATGCAATATTTAAGCTCAAGTCGAACATCCTATTCTCCAAAATAAAATAAATAATTTCAATTCCCAAAGTACAAGATTTTGGTGAATTAAGATGTTGACAAAATTGATGTTACCTCAACCTTTGTCCTCGATTTGTCCTCCTCTCGGGATCCCGTACTCCAATTGTTGAGGCAGTGCAATCACTTCCCGACTGGGCTTTGGCATGTTTGCAACTTCACATGCCCACTCTTCCTCCTCAGCCGCCCTGGTATCAACTTCCTCGTGGCTCTGATTTTGCTCCTCATCCTCACGTGCCCATTTTTCCACCATTTCCACCTCCTCTGGCTGCAGCGGCTCTTCAGGTGGCTCTCCCACCACATCTTCAACAATTGGGTCACTTTCAAGAGTAGTGACCGTCGGAGCTTGATCGGGTTGGTGTGGAAAAGTCGGCTCATCTGATGTCTCTTCCACCCAATTCTCAATACTTGGGTCACTATCTAGAAACAAATGACCAATCGATCCGATCGGATTGGTTTGGAAGTTCCTCCTTGCCGTGACTTATCAAGCGTGCTCGAACATATCCCATTTGCGTCTCCAAACGCAAAGATGAGGCGTTCTGACATCCAAACTTTGGTCTAAAGCATCCGTTTTTGAATGGGACTTCTCTTTGGAGTTAACTCATCCTCCCAAGCTGGCCTCGGAGGTGGATACGGCTGCTGTGGGTACTGTTGCGGTGGAAGCGGAGGCGGCTGTTGGGGATATGAGTACTGAGGTGGAGGTGGTTGTTGTGGGTACTCATATTGAGGTGGAGGATGTGGTTGCTCCCAGTAGGCATTGTAGGATTGATCCTCATAGTGCTGCGGAGGCGGTTGTTCCCAGTAGGGATTGGAGGCTTGATCCTCATAGTACGGTGGAGGTGGTTGATCCCAATATGGATTATAGGCTTGTTGCTCAGGGTAGGATCGTAGGCTTGATGCTCAAGCCCAACGGGTTCTCCTCAAAATCAAATTGGGCTCCTTCTTGGGAGAAGAATTTGCCCAATACAACGAATATTCCTCCCCAACCGGGTTGACTATATTCGCATCTTGTTGATAACCCTGCATTAACAGACACCAACAACAAAAACAAGATCACACGCACCAGGGGGAGAAAATAACCAAACAGAAAGAAAAGAAACACAGAAAACAAACAACACAAACAATACGCCTAAAGTTTTCCCCGGCAACGGCGCCAAAATTGATCGAGCTAAAAACACACTCAAATTCACTCGCAATCGTACGAGGTAATTGTAGCGTGATAAGTTAACACGAGTCGTCTCTCAAGGAAAACTTAACAGGGCCATTGTTCGTGTTGCGCACAGAAAGCAATTAAATCCTAAACATTCTAACATCAACGGGGGTTGAACATGCAAGAAATGAAATACGAGAAAATAAACGGCGAACCTAAGCTAGGGGTTGTCAATCCCGAGCTATACTAATAAAGCAATAAATCTAAACTAGGGGTTGTCAATCCCTAGTTGAACTACGAAAGCGATAAATCAAAAGCGGTAAATAAAAGCATATGCAATTCTATTATTCATAGGGTTTGTCAATCCCTAATCTAAATCTAATTGCAAATAAACGAAAGCAGGAAATCATTACGCAATATAAATCAACGGAACATGAAAATCCAATCCACTGTCACTATGAATTTAATTCACAAGAATCACAAAGCGAGAAATCATAAAGCAATAATACGATGAAATTGATTCCAATAAAACGATAAATCCAAAAGCATAAATTGATTAACTAAATCATTCGATGAAAACAAAGAATAGAAATTAAAACTAACTATTGTATCTGTGTTGTGTTGCCTGAAGAAATCCAGAGGAAAGGCTGATGGAGAGCCGTGCCGCGGCTGCATGGAGAAAAACCAAAAACTGAAGAACGCCCTTTTTTTACCTAATGCGCGCATACATATAAAAAATAAAGGTGAGCGCCGGTTGCAAGTGAGCGCCGGATCAAAATACATTCTGCCTTGAATATGAATGCCGGCTGTGGGTGAACGTCGGCTGAGGAAGAATTCTGTCTTTACAAATGAGCGCGCGTTCATGGTGAACGCGTGAGTAAAAATGGGAACGCGCACGGTGATGGCAGCGCCGGTTGGCAAGGAGGCGAGCGCTGAGCTTGGCAACGCCGGATGGGCTCCAGCGCCGGGTGCTGGAGTGAGGTGAGTGGCGCTGGGCTGGGCGCTGGCTCCCAGCGCCGGACGGGAGGCAAGCAAGGCGAGGACAAGAATGACGCGGGCTGGTCTTTGGAAGGAGAGAGGCGGCTGCAGCTGAGCACCGGTTGACACGGGAGCGGGCGCACAGTTGTTCGGGAGTGCACGGCGAGAGGAGGTCGAGGCGGGGCCGAGGTCCATCACCGGACGGGCACCGAGAGAGTGCGGCGGGTCTTGGCAAGCTGGTGGAAGCGGGGCGGGCATGCCACGTCACAGCGAACGCCAGGCGATGTCTTGTTGGGCGCTGTGGTCGGTGAGCACGTGTTCATACCGAAGCGCGAGTAAGATTGATGAGCGTGCTCGCTGCGAGCGCCGGCTCGAGTGCGAGGCTTGGGCGTGGGCACGCGGCATGGGCGCTGAGGGCGCCGCACGCGCGTGGGGCGTCTTGGTGCTCGGGCGCTCGCGCGACTCGACGTTTCGCTCCGTTCTTTCTCGTTTGAACTCCGATTTTCTATCCACTTTCGCCTATGAACTCCTGTCGAGATGCTCTTCAATATATTTGATTCTTGGCGGATCCAATTCATCCTATTTTCTGCCATTTTCCTACAAAACATCGAAACGAACGAAGTAAGTCCGAATCGATAAATATTAATCGAACCAAAGATATAAACAAGAAAAACCATAGAAAATGACATGTAAAACAATACCAAGAATCATCACAAAATCATACCAAACAGCCAGCTCACGTGCTAATTCTTGCTCATCGGCCGATCCCATGAAAACCTCTTGAACTGTGTGTGCCTGCAAAAATATATTCTCGACCAAGGGCTCAATAGTATCAACAAAGGCACAATCATTAATATAATGAGCAGTAGGGGCATTAAAGTTGTCTCTCACAGAAAATGTAACCGTAGTCCCTAAAACAGTCATCTTAATAAGACCACTCTTAACATCTATCATGGTATTAGTGGTGGCCATAAACAGTCTACAGTGTGAGACCTACCATCCTCCCGTACATCCCCAACTTCCAAGACCACAAAATCCATCAAAATTATTAGAACCCCAACATTAACCATAACATTTTCCACTACCCCCTTGGGGTATCTCATAGATCTATCAGTTAATTGAAGGGTCATGCCAGTGGGTTTCAACTCCTTAAGACCTAATTCTTGAAAAATAGAATAAGGCATCAAATTAATTACCGCCCCCAAATCAAGCATACCTAAGGCCTCTTTCCCATTCCCTATAGAAATCTTAATGATAAAGCTACCTGGATCGCGAAGCTTGGGTGGAAGGGGAAGTTGCATGATCGAATTCGCTGTCTCGGAGACCACCACATTGGCAATGTCTCCCCAGTTCCTCTTCTTAGAGGTGAGCTCCTTAAAGAATTTAACATAGGAAGGGACAGCCCGGATGACGTCCAACAGAGGTAAGTTGACGTGTACTTGAGACAACAACTTGTAGAAATCGCTGAACTGTTGGTCCTGCTTGGCATTCGTCAATCGATGGGGATAAGGGACCTGGGGCTTGAACAATGCCTTTGTAGATTGTCCCGGCGGAACATAAGGATTGGTGGCTTTGTGCAACTCACTCTCATCGTTCTTCTCGGGAACCTCTTCTTCTACCTGAGGTTGCTTAGCATCGACAGTGGGTGCCTGTGAAGGCACGGGAGTCGGCATGGTCACCATGTTATCGATAACCTTTCCACTACGGAGCACTATCACGACATGAGCTTGATGAGATTGCCCGGGCAACTTGTTCCTCTCACTCTGTTGCCTCATCTCATTAATAGAATTGGCAATCTGACCCATAGTGTCCTCGAGATATCTCATCGTCGCCTCGGTACTGTCGATCCTCTGATTGTTCATAGCGATGTAGGCATCGAGAGAATCCTCAGTAGGAGTCCGCTGAGATTGCGTGGGATCTCGTGGAAACTGTTGAGGTGGCGGAGGCTGTTGAGGGTACTGCTGCGGCGGAGGTTGCTGCTGTGGGTAAGGATACTGAGGTGGTGGTGGTTGCTGCTGGTAAGGATACTGTGGGTAAGACGACTGGATATGATCTTTGTGGATACCGATCTCGCCGACCATAAGCTCTTTGCTTGATTGGATCTTCTTTGGTGTGTCTGCACCGCGACGGTCTTCTTTGTGTAGGAGGGCGTCGAGTTTGTGGGTTTGAACCCGAACCCTGACCTTGGCTCTGATTCTTCCATCTCGAGTTGTACTGCGGCTGAGTTTGCTCATAAGTCTGCCTCGGCTCATAAGGCTGCCGAGGTGGAAAGCCTTGCATATCGTAAGCTTCAACTCCGCCTTCATAGATGGGTGCTCCCATATTTGGACAAATATCTGCTGTACATCCCATTTCCATGCAAATTCCACAAGGATGCATAGAAATCCTGAGGAGGTGCGACAAACTTGTAATACCCCATCTTTTCTAAGCACCAGGTTTGTATGGCACATTTTTCGAGAAAGGTCAAAGGATGACTTTTGTTTGGTGATGTGACCGCCACGAAACCTCGAGGCGTTGTGAAGAGTGTCTTATGACTAATTCATAGACACTAAGTATCTGAGTTTCGACCACCCACGAAGGTTTGGCACTCAGGAAGTTATCGAAAACTGGACTTTTCATGGGTCTTTAAAAGCATATCTTGTTTATAGTCGTTGTGTCCGTATTTTATTTCGTGTCCATGGGTACTAAGTTTGCTAAATTTGAGTCCGTTTGTAAAAGTTACGACGCTTTTGCGTTTTCGAAAAAGGCGCTTGCATAGTAAATGCTGTGACTCCGCTTTCCTATAAATAGGAGGCTAGGGCCTTTATTTTCAATGTTCATTTCCTTCGTCTCTCTATGTTTACGGACGAGCCGAGCAGCTCAGTGCACGCTGCGAGAAGCTGGAGGAGTGGGGATCGAGGTAGGGAGGGTCGGCGGGCGCCATTTCGCCGCCGCCACCACCGCCGATCATCCCTCCCGGCAGCCCGTTTTCTGTTTTGTCCTTTTCTTGTTTTGATTCCGCCTTTTAGTAGATCGTATAGCATACAACTCGGGATTCTAAAGGGACGAGGCGGAAAAGCGTCAAGGCCACCAATTGGCCAAGACCACCGCCGCCCATTCGCCGCCGCCGTGAGCTGTTGGCCGCCGTTTGCGGCCGACGGCCACCTGCGCCAGCTCTGGTCCTTTAGGTTTTGAGTTCGGGCCATGCATTCCACTAAAGTACCGATTAGTTTTACTTTTTCGCGTTTACGCATGTCGGGATGTTTTCCGTTGCTTGAGTTTTCTAAAGGAAGACATGCCCGGTTTTCCATTTTCAACATAGCTTGTCATTCCATGTTTGTCGTTATGCATATTTCTTATGTTTCCATTTTCATGCATCGATTTTGGATGGTTTATCCTAGATCCGAGGATAGCATCGATTTTTGAAAGCTTCTTCACGCTAAGATTTGAGTCAACTTGCATGCATGCATATTTTGAAAGTACCCTATTATAGGTCTTGATGCCCGAATATATTTCCTACGCATCGAGTTGATTTGAAAACCGGAGAGTGCCAAATATGGGTTCGAAAGTCGAAAACCCAAGTTTTTCTACGATCTTTTTTTGGATCACGATGTTGCTTTGCTTTGTGGGATGTGACCCCAAAAGTTGTTTCTTCTTGTCACCAGGTACCTTCCAGTGCAATCGGTGAAGTCATCGGACCCGTAGATATCTCCTGGTTGACGTTTTCGTCTGTTCAGGTTGGGTTATATATGCTTATTTTGAGTTATTTACTCTGATTTTTCAAAATAAAACATGTGCGACGTAAAATGTATTGGTGAAGTTATTACTGTTCTCTGATCCGAGATGTGGTTCTATTGTGATTGTGCACGGATCTCTATTCGGTGGGTTGATCACCATCTTAAGTATTGATCGTATGGGGATAGACCCAGAACACGTGGTTATGGTTACGGGGATAGACCCGGAAGTCCACACGAAATGGTAATGAGGTGGTTATGGTTACGGGATTTGACCCACAAGTCCACACCGAGTTAGCCATTGGATACGCCGGGCATGGGCTGACTGGATATGTTCCGGGCCGAGATATTGTGGGCTGGCTAGATATGTTCCGGGCCGAATGAGATGTGATGGGCTGGCGGGATACGTTCCGAGCCGTGGTTCTATGATGAGAACAACAGTAATAACGGATGTTCAACAAAAAGTAACTCTCAGTTGACTCGCAATCGTACGAGGTGTTATAGTAGGGAAAGCTAACCCTAGTCGTCTCTCAAGGAAAACTTAACAGGGCCTAATGTTCGTGTTGCTCACAGAAAACGATTAAATCCTAAACACTCTAATACCAATAAGGGTTTTTGAAACATACGAGGAATCAAACACGAGAATTAAACAGCAAACCTAAGCCAGGGTTGTCAATCCCGAGCTAAATTACGAAAGCAATAGATCTAAACTAGAGGCTGTCAAACCCTAGATGATTAACTACCAAACACAGGAACAGGAAACAAATCAAAAGCAATTAAATTAGATCTTCAAACAAGGATCAATGAAATTCAACAAAGAACGATTAAACATGAATTTAAAGTTCAACACCACTTGCATAGAATTCAGATTATTAAACCCGGAAACAAGAACTAATCAAGAACCTAATCAAGACAGGGATTAATCGAAAGCAAAACGAATCAATATGTAAACGAATGATCAAGAACAATTGGAACAAAAAGCTGATCAATTACTTTCAATCCAAATCCAAAATTACACACTGTATTGCAAGAATCCGTAAATAAAGCGAAGGGCTGAAAATCGATTACGGGGCGTTAAACAATGTCCGAATTGAAGAAATTGGAAAACAGATGAACTAGGGCTCCGCCTGCGCGTTCGAGAGAAACAAGAAAAATACGTAATGTCGGACTCGAAAATAACCTAAAATAGCCTATATATAACAAGGCAACCGGCGCATTTGAAATGAGCAGCGCATAGAGGAGGCGGCGCGCGGGGTGGCGGGCGAGGCGTGGGCGGGCGCGCGGGCGGAAGCGCGATGAGCCGGCGTTCAATCCGAGCGCGAGGGAAATTGGGAACGCGCGCTCGGAGTGAACCGGCGTTCAGCGGCAGGTGGGCGTGGCGGGCGGCAGGCGGGCGAGGCGGCGGCGGCGCGATGGTGGGGGGCCGAGCGCTGGGCGCGCAAGGCGTGCAGGTGAGCGCGCGCTCACTCTGAGCGCGCGAGGTAAATTCTGAGCGGCGCTCGGAGTGAGCGCTGGCTGGGACGCCGGGGCGTGCGGAGTCGCGGACGCGCGGTGATGGTGCGCGCGGGCGTCCGGTGCGTGCGACGGGAAGTCGTGCGCAACTTTGTCGTTTCGCTCCGTTCTTCCTCGTTTGAACTCTGATTTGCGATCCGCTTTCGCCTATGAACTCCTGTCAAAAAGCTCTTCAATTATACATTATTCTTGGAAGATTCAATTCATCCTATTTAATGCCGATTTTCTGCAAAACATTGAAACGAACCAAGTAAGTCCGAAACGATAAATAATAATCGAACTAACGGCAATAAAGGGATAAACTAATGAAGACAACATGCAAAACAATACCAAGATTCAGCACAAATTCAAACCAAACAACTCCCCCACACTTATTCATTTGCTTGTCCTCAAGCAAAGTCTATACTAATAAGAGTAGAAAAATAACTCATGCAACTTAAACTCTTAATCCAATCAATCAAACCTCTTTTTGAAATTCCCCCAAATATGATGAATACATAATCAAAGTCAATGCGAAACAAATCTAAGATTGTGAGAAAGTCAAATAAACAAGAGGATCATTTTTGCTCAGACCCAACTCTCCGTTAGGGGTGAATTAACTAAAATGGTTACCTTTAGCAACAAGTTTCTTTTGAGAACACAAAGAAAATATTAACAGATTTTGGAACAATGTTCGAAAGGTGAAGTCTCGATGAACTCGAGTCTCCTATCACGGTTTCCCATGCCCATTTCTCAATTTACGAGAAAGAGGGGCAGAATTCCATCCTCCATTTATATAATCTCAACAATAAACATAGAAAGTCTTAACAGATTTTGGAACAATGGTCGAAAGGTGAATTCTCGATGAACTCGAGTCTCCTATCGTGGTTTCCATGCCCATTTCTCAATTTCACGAGAAGGAGGGCATAATCCCATCCTCCGTTTCGACAATCTCACATAAAACAATATATATATATATATATATATATATATATATATTTTAAAGAAATAAGTATATAGGTAACCAAACTGTTAACACTCCCCCTAACATTAGCCGGAAAAATCACATCAATAATCCCCGATTTAAGATTTATTCACACAACCTCGTTCATTCACATTGCACTTCAATAACGTAACATCACGATAAAAGAGAACACATCAAGGTTTGACCAATACCACAGAGTTCAGGTGCATAAATTACAATCCTAACTTATTCGCATAGACAAAAACTTGAGTACAAGATGACAAAATAAGCATAGATCCATGATGCCAATCATGCACATACCCCGAGCACAACATATACAACATATCATCAACAACTCCCCCCCCCACACATAGATGAGCACTGTCCCCAGAGCTCTAAACATGAACGATAAAATAAGGCCAAAAGAGAACGAGACTTCCCTGATAACCGCTGAGAGAAAAGGAGGTTGGGCGGACATCGAGTTCTAAGGATAGTCCTGCGTGACAAGCACCGTAAAAGACAAGGAAAAACAAACAAACCACAAAAGGAAAACAACGAACCACCGAAAATAAGGGCGAGCAAAAGAAATAAGGAAATATATACATACTCTCCAACAGTGAAGCCTCACTGTTGGTCCGATGGTGGTGGTGGTGGAGAGGCGGTGTGGGATAGGGACCGGTGTCCCACTGGGCTTGAAGGTCAGCCAAATGCTGCTCATGGGTGTCTAAACGCGGTAAACATCTTGACGGAAATCCCCAAGCGCTTTGTGAAGATTGATGAAGGCGTTGAGCTGGCGATTTTGGGCGTCAAGACACTGATATACCTCAGTACGGAACTCTCCGAAACCACAGGTCAAGATTGGGTGAACTCGTGAATTGTTGACCCATCTCGCCGCCGATACCTCTCAAAGTTCGATTCCGTGAGGAGCTAAAGTCCCCAAAGCTGGCGTGAAGTGGCTGCTGAAACCGCCAAAAGCGGAATCAAAATGAGCCCTAAGACCCTTGAAAGCGTCGCCGTGGGGTGATGGGAGTAGGGGTAAGCAAGGAGGGTGAGACATTGGGTGCCGCTTGTCCTTCGGTGGCACGATCATCGGGGAATCTTCATCCATTGGGGTAGTTGTCCCGACATTAGACCGGATGGTCGGTTAGCTGAGCGTGATATACTCTTGGACGAGACGCCGTGCTTCATAAGGAAGCAAAGTTGCCGGGTCAGAAGCAATCAACCGGAAATCACTGAAAGTGATTGGAATATTCTCGATCACGCCTGAGCCCGAAATAGGACCATCTTCACTAGTGATTCCCACAAAATACTTGGCTAGAATGAAGGGGTATTGGCTCAAGGAGAGTTTGGCCTTACGGTGCCGCCTCATATACTCAAATCGGCGCCATAAGAAAGGTGCTGCACAAACCTTCTTGTTATTGACAGCACACCACAAGAGGAAAAGCTCTATAGCACTCACTTTATTGGCTTGCTCTTTCCCTGTTAGGTTGTATGCTAGGAACTTATGAGCGATAACCAAAGC
Source organism: Salvia rosmarinus (assembly GCA_036937905.1). Lineage (NCBI taxonomy): Eukaryota > Viridiplantae > Streptophyta > Magnoliopsida > Lamiales > Lamiaceae > Salvia > Salvia rosmarinus. The sequence continues at coordinate 72,840,731 of CM072819.1, read as the reverse complement.
AGGGTCCTGAATAAAGGCACTAGGAGTGCCTGCTGATGACCAATTGTCAAAACCAGTTAAAATTTTCCATGTCTCAGCCATAGGGAAATCCCTTGGTACATCAGAAAAACCACTACTATGAAAACCCAAAACCTCACGCGTAACCTTAGGTGTAATAGCGTATCTCGTCTCCCCCAACCGACAGAATGCAGACTTAAAATCATCACTGGGCTCTAGTGTCGTACAAAACTCCCTAACAATATTCTTAAAACCATCTTCTGGTTCCCTAGTTGCCAAACCAAGCAGACCCCATAATTTCAAATATCGTTTCACAGATCCATCAACACCCAATGAAGCTAAAATATTCCAATCAAATGAACGTGGGTGACTGATATCTTTCGAACGAATAACGGAGTAAAAGATACCTTCTTGGGGCGTAAAAATCGCGAATGGGGCATTGTAGTTCGCCCGTAGATCTTCGGGTTGTTCACCTGATCCTGAAGCACCTTCGTCAGTTCTTGCTCGTTTCGCCAAAGAGGCGAGAGGGTTTTTTGTGCGAACCATGCTTCAGAAATGCCCGGAAGGAGCTCGGAGCTAGGTGAGCAGGTGGTGTGGGGTAGAGGGCGGTGGGCGTGTGAGCGTGCTGCTGTTCGGAGAGGCGCGCGAGAGGCGCGCGCGCGAGAGAGAGCGCGAGAGAGAGGGCAAGCTCGGCAGGCGGGGTGATGTATCTCGGTAGGTGAGCCGGCGCTGGGAATGCGCGCTGGCTGAGGAGACGGATGGCAGGGTGAGCTGGTTGCGAGAGGAGCAACACGTGCGTTAGGCGAGGCGGGTGGAAAGAGGTGTGCCGGCGCTGGAATGCGCGCCGGTGAGGAACTTCCAGGTGGCGTGCGGAGATCGTGGAGACGGCGCGCGCGCTGTGGAGGCGGGCGGAGGAGAAGCAGGCGCTCGGCGAGCAGTGCCGGCTGCTGGGTGGCACGGAGAACGCCGGTGGAGAGACGGACGGTGTGGGGCGTTCGGGTAGCCTGGCTGAAAGTGTTAACGGAGGAGGGCGCGGCGCTGAGCTTCAGGATGTTTGAACGAAATAGGGCTTGGTGCCCTAATATAGTCCCGGCTCACAATGAGCGCCGGTTCAGGAGGAATGGCACGCCGGTTCACAACGAGCGCCGGTTCAGGAGTGGTTCTCTTTTTTTTTTTTTTTTTTTTAATGATGTGGCCGGTTACGATCGAACGCCGGCTTGGAGGGGTCTCTTCCCAAAGGTTGAGCGCCGGTTTGGTTTTGCGCAAGTCGCAAAATCATTCTGCCCATTTTGTGAACGCCGGTTCACACTGAACTCCGGCTGAGAAAAGCTACTGACTCAATCTTGAACGCCAGTTCTCCTTGAACGCCGGATGAGAAAAGCTACTGTATTCCTTCTGAACGCTGGTTCAGATTGAGCGCCAGCTGAGAATGGCTTCTGTATTCCTTCTGAACGCTGGTTCAGATTGAGCGCCAGCTGTGATTGGCTTCTGTATTCCTTATGAACGCTGGTTCAGATTGAGCGCCGGCTGTGAATGGCTTCTGTACTTCTTTTAAACGCCAGTCTCCACTTTAAAAGCTGCATTAACAGACGAGAGAAAAATCAGGATAACCAAACCAGACAAATCAAAGGGAAAAGAAAAAGAAAAAGAAAAACAGCGAAAATCCGTGGGTAAACTCCCACGTAGTACTCAGTTTAACGTCGTGAGCCCGACATAATCCGGTCAAAGGTATTGGGGACCGACAAGCAGAACGCTCTCCACTTCTTCCGACTCCTCACGATCAAAGTACGGTTTGACTCGCTGACCGTTCACAGTAAATGATCCGTTTGTTTTTGGGTCGTGCAGTAAAACCGCTCCATGGGAAAACACCTCCTCAACGAAATAGGGGCCACTCCACCTGGAGTTGAGCTTCCCGGGAAAAAGTTTCAGCCGAGACTGAAATAACAGCACCTTCATTCCCGGTCTTAACTCTTTTCGGACTATTCTCCGATCATGAATCCTCTTGACTTTGTCCTTGTAAATGCGGGCGTTCTCATATGCTTCGTCCCGAAGTTCTTCGAGTTCGGTGATCTGGAGAGCTCTCCCCTTGCCTGCTTCTGTGATGTCAAGATTCATGGCCTTAATCGCCCAGAATGCTCTGTGCTCGATCTCAACGGGTAGATGGCACGCTTTTCCATATACAAGCCGATAGGGACTCATCCCCAAAATGCTCTTGAAAGCAGTTCGGTATGCCCAAAGTGCAGCATTCAGCTTCATTGACCGATCCTTAGGGATGGTTGGACCGTCTTCTCAAGCACACCTTGATCCGCTTGTTGCTTGTCTCACCGTCACAAGTCTGTGGATGATATGGCGTGGAAACCTTGTGGGTGATGCCATTCTTCTCCATGAGCTTTTTGAACAACTTATTACAGAAATGTGCTCCCCCATCACTTATGATCGCCTTGGGGAACCCAAACCTGCAGAGAATGTTCTCCTGCACAAACTTCAAGACAACATTAGCATCACTAGTCCTCGTGGGAATTGCTTCTACCCACTTGGACACATAATCTACAGCAAGCAAGATATATTCAAAACCATTAGACTTGGGGAAAGGCCCCATGAAATCAATACCCAAAGCGTCGAAAATTTCAACTACCGGGATATTGTTGTGGGCATCTCATTCTCCTCCCCACATTCCCAACTCGTTGGCATCTGTCACATGAAAGGTAGAAGGGTGGGCGTCCTTGAAAAGAGTCGGCGGAAGAGACCACAAAGACCTTGAAAGCTGTCTTTCGCCCACCAAAATGTCCCCCGCAGTGGGTTTCATGACACAACTTAAGGACTTGACTTTGCTCCTCATCAGGGATGCATCTTCTAACCACCTCGTCCTTCCCGAGTTTGAAAAGGTATGGATCATCCCAAAAGTAATTCCTGCATACACTAAAAAATCTCTTCCTTTCTTGGGAAGTCAAATCAGTCTCAGGAGCCACAAACCAAGTAATGAACAATATCAAGCATACCAAGGCGATGAATTGATTTCAAAGCATGCTCAAAAGGATAAGACTCAAGAAGACTCTCTTGTGCGTGTAAAGCGAAAGGGATTCGAGACGAGACAAATGGTCGACTACACAATTGTCACTACCCTTCCTATCTATGATTTCTAGATCAAATTCTTGCAAAAGAAGGACCCAACAAATTAATCTAGGTTTAGCACGAGATTTAGTCAAGCGAAATCTTAAAGCGTGATCATCGTGAACAATTACCTTAGAACCAATGATATAAGCTCGAAACTTATCCAAAGCAAAGATTACGGTGAAAAACTCCTTTTCAAGTAGTGTAATTCATTTGAGCGTAACTTAAAGTTAAGCTAGCATAATAAATCACACGTAACATTTTATCCACACGTTGACCTAATCTGACTCCCACGACCACATTGCTAGCATCACACATTATTTGAAGGGTAGCGACCAATTTGGGGCAACAACAACAGGGGCAGTAGTCAATTTCTCCTTAAGTAAATTGAAAGCATGCAAACATTTCTCATCAAACTTGAATAGAACATCTTGAGCAAGAAGATGGCATAAAGGTTGACTAATCTTAGAGAAGTGTTTAATAAACCTACGGTAAAAACCCGCATGTCCTAAAAAGAAGATGGCATAAGGGTAATTTCTCAATTACATCCACCTTAGCCTTGTCAACCTCAATCCCATTCCTAGACACAATATGTCCCAATACAATCCCACTCTTAACCATAAAGTGACTCTTTTCCCAACTAAGAGTGAGATTGCTCTCCACACAACGTTTTAACACACGATCAATCTTATCTAGGCAATCATGAAAAGAAGATCCGAAAACCGAAAAGTCATCCATGAATACCTCGAGGAAATCTCCAATCATCTCGGAGAAGATTGACATCATGCATCGTTGAAAGGTGCCGGTGCATTGCATAGGCCAAAGGCATCCGCCGGTAAGCATATGTCCCAAAGGGACTTGTAGCGCCGTCTTGGCTTGATCCCTGGAGCAATTGCAACTGATAATAGCGGATAATCCATCAAGAAAGATGTAAATATTCATGTCCAGCTAATCTATCAAGCATTTGATCTATAAAAGGGAGAGGGAAATGGTCCTTTTTTGTCGCGGCATTCAACTTGCGGTAGTCGATGCACATACGCCAGCCTGTAGTAGCCCTTGTAGGTACCATCTCCCCTTTCTCGTTCTCCACCACTGTGATACCTCCCTTCTTGGGCACCACATGTACTGGGCTAACCCACTCGCTGTCCGAGATAGGGTAGATTAGCCCCTCCATCAGGAGTTTCAAAACCTCCTTCTTCACCACTTCACTGAGGATCGGGTTCAGTCGTCTCTGGGCATCAATCACTGGTTTAACTCCATCCTCAAGCGTGATGCGATGCATACATGTTGCTGGACTGATCCCCTTGATGTCGGCAAGACTCCACCCAAATGCCAGCTTATTCTTCTTCAGGACCGAAAACAGTTCTTCTTCTTCAACACTTGAAAGCTCGGAGGAGATTATTACTGGCTTTTCATTTCCCTCCTCCAGGAAAACATACTTCAAGTGTCTCGGCAGTTCCTTCATTTCTAGAGTGGGCTTGGGCATACTAGCAACTTCACGTGCCCACTCTTCCTCGTCACCGATCCGCAAAACTTCCTCGAGGCTATGTTCTGCAACAACACATTCTCGGCCAAGGATCAATAGCATCAATGAAAGCACAATCATCAATGGAATTTCTGAAGGAAACATCACACCGTCCCTAACGAGAAAAGACACAGTTTCACCAAGCACGTCATTTTAAAGTGCCACTCTTAACGTCAATTAGTGTATTGGTTGTGGCCATGAATGGCCTCCCAATAACGATGTGTGCTCCTTTCCATCTTCTCTAACCTCACCAATTTCTAACACAACAAAATCAACAGAACTATCAACCCACCAACCTTAACTAAAATATCCTCAATAATACCCTTCGGATGTCGGCGGATCTATCTCGCTAGTTGTAGACACATGCGAGTGGGTTTAAGTTCGCTAATTCTAATTGTTTAAAAATCGAATAAGGCATCAAATTTATCCCGACCCCAAATCAAGCATGCCGAAGCCTCCTTACCATTACCTAGAGCAATTTTAACGATAAAACTACGGGTCCCAAGTTTGGGAGGTGGCGATGTCAGGATGGAATTGGCCGCCACCGGAGACCACGACCTTCTCATATTCTCCAAACTTCCTTTTCTTTGAAGCCAACTCCTTGAAAAATTTGAAGTGGTGGCACATTTCTGATCACGTCCAAAAGAGGCAAATTGACATTCACCTTGGACAAGAGTTTGTAGAACTCGTTAAACTGCTGATCTTGTTTCTCATTTCTTAGCCGGTGTGGGAAAGGTATCGAATGAGTGTAAGGCTTTGCTGCCTTATGCAATCGGACCTCAGTATCCTTCTTAGTTTCTTCATGTTGAGATTTCACCGCCTCGGATTTCTCCCGACCTCATTCACAATCACACGACCACTTCAAAAAAAGGATACCGAGCAGGTGGGGTTGGCTAGGGAGCTTCCCCACTGCTTTTTGCTGTAGTACCTCGTTCAGTGAGCTAGCAAGCTGTCCTATTTGCGTCTCCATACGCTTGATTGAGGATTCTATAACATCAATTCTTTGGTTCGTCACATCCTCAGATGCTGGTCTCTGAGGTGGCGGCGGAGGTGCCCGCTGATACTGCTGCTGCTGCGGGTATTGCTGCGAGAACTGCTGTTGTGGATATTGCCTCTGCTGCTGAAATTGTTGTGGCTGTGAAGGTCTTCTGAATGGGGCGCTCTGATTAGAATTCTGCCCTTGACTCTGATTTCTCCATCCCACGTTAGATTGATTCCTCCACCCCGAGCCAAATTGTTGATTAGACTCAACCGCTAGCATCGGGGTTGGAATCCTTGCATGGCATAGGCTTCTGCTTCGCCCTCATGAGTGAGCTCCCCCATCCTGGGGCACGTATCAACATTGTGCCCGGTTTCATTGCAGATACCACAAGGCTCTAAAAAATCCTCGTGCTGGGTTAATTGATCAGGCTTTCTCAATTTCAGCTCTTGTACCTCCCTCATCAACTCAGCCACTTGTTTAGTCATGTCGTGTGAAGGGTTCACGGCATGAGCCTTTGCTCTCCCACCACGACTGGACTTCTGTTGTGAAGTAGCAGCCATGGCTTCAAAAATATCGACGATATCCATCGCCGTCCTAGAACCGATGTCTCCACCCGCAGCGTTGTCCACCATGTATTGGAAACTCTGAGTCAATCCATCATAGAAGAATTGATACAAAATTTAAATGCTGCAAGGCATGATGAGGACACTTTGCAACAAGTCCTCGAACTGTTCCCAAGCTTCATGGAATGGCTCGTCCGTGTCGATTGAAAGTCATGATCGTGACCTCAACTCTTGACTCTTCTTGTTCGGGTAGTACTGCTATGAACTTGTCTACCACGGCGTTCAGATTCTGCGAGAGAGTTGGCGAGGAGAGCCGTAAACCAAGACTTTGCTCTATCTTTCGGGGTGTACGGAAACACCGCATCTTGGTGATCTTCATTTAGTCCTCCCGGTGGAAGGATCGTAGAAACCGAGCAAAACTCTCTTACAAAGCCCAAAGCATCCTCACTAGCAAGCCCATGGAAAGTAGGCATGAGTGAGAAATGGTTCGGTTTCAACTCGTAATCTCGAGTGCCGGTCCAAGAACAATTGGGGACGAGCTGCCCCAATCACCGCCTATAAAAATCACGCAGCACGTGCATTCTCACCCATCTCTCTCAGCGGGAGTATCTTCAACAATAGGTTGATCCGTGATAAACCGCTCGATTGCTCACCACTCTCGAAGTGGTACCAAACTCCTCCAGCTTCGAAAAAGCGACCTTTTAGTTCTTGAGTGTGGTCCAACGGGTAGCAAGCGGTCTATTTAGCTGCGGCGACCTAGCATACAAAACACTCAAACAAGAAAAGATCACACATAACTGGAGAATAACAAAATAAAACAAAAGAAACACGGAAAACAAATCAACACAAACAATACGCTAAAGTTTTCCCAAGAACGGCGCCAAAAGTTGTTCAACCAAAAGTATACTCTCGGTTGACTCACAATAAATGCGAGGTGTTATAGTAGGGAAAGCTAACCCTAGTCGTCTCTCAAGGAAAACTTAACAGGGCCTAATGTTCGTGTTGCTCACAGAAAACGATTAAATCCTAAACACTCTAATACCAATAAGGGTTTTTGAAACATACGAGAAACAAACACGAGAATTAAACAACAAACCTAAGCCAAGGTTGTCAATCCCGAGCTAAATTACTTAAAGCAATAAATCTAAACTAGAGGTCACAAACCCTAGATGATTAACTACCAAACACAGGAACAGGAAACAAATCAAAAGCAATTAAATTAGATCTTCAAACAAGGATCAATGAAATTCAACAAAGAACGATTAAACATGAATTTAAAGTTCAACACCACTTGCATAGAATTCAGATTATTAAACCCGGAAACAAGAACCAATCAAGAACCTAATCAAGACAGGGATTAATCGAAAGCAAAACGAATCAATATGTAAACGAATGATCAAGAACAATTGGAACAAAAAGCTGATCAATTACTTTCAATCCAAATCCAAAATTACACACTGTATTGCAAGAATCCATAAATAAAACTGAAGGGAACTGAGTACCGATTACAGGACGTTAAACAATGTCTGAATTGAAGAAATTGGAAGAACAGATGAACTAGGGCTCCAGCCACGCGTTCGAGAGCGAAACCAGAAAAATACGTAATGTCCGAACTCCCGAAAATAACCTAAAATAGCCTATATATAACAAGGCAACTGAGCGCCGGCTGGAAATGAACAGCAGAGGGCGGCGCGTGACGGGATGAGCGGGAGGCGGGCGGGCGGGCGGGTGAGGCGCGGGCGAAGCGCGCAATGAGCCGGCGTTCAATCCGAGCGAGCAAGGAAATTGGGAACACGCGCTCGGAGTGAACCGGCGTTCAGCGCGCGGGCGTGAGCACGGCGGGCGCGCGGGCAAAGCGCGGGCGCGATGGTGGCGCTGAAGGCCGGGCGCGCAAGGCGTGTAGAGCACGCGCCACTCTGAGCGAGTAAATTCGAGCGGCGCCGGAGTGAGCGCTGGCTGGGACGCCGGGCGCGGAGTCGCGACGCGGTGATGGTGCGCTGGCGTCCGTGCGTGCGACGGGAAGTCAGGCGCAACTTTGTCGTTTGCTCCGTTCTTCCTCGCTTGAACTCGATTTGCGATCCGCCGCCTATGAACTCTGTCAAAAGCTCTTCAATTATACATTATTCTTGGCAAATTCAATTCATCCTATTTAATGCCGATTTTCTGCAAAACATTGAAACGAACCAAGTAAGTCCGAAACGATAAATAATAATCGAACTAACGACAATAAAGGGATAAACTAATGAAGACAACATGCAAAACAATACCAAGATTCAGCACAAATTCAAACCAAACAATGAGACCATTTAACATTAAACGTAATACATATATCAAGTATGTTTTGGACTTTACTATATAACTTATGTTCTTGCAATGAAAACATGTGATATGTACATATGACGATGTACTATCAAGGTATAACTTTCAACGACAACCTTCCTATTGCTCAACACCGCCCATCGCATCACCACTCAATCCGCACATTTAAAACAAATATGCGGTCGAGTACAAGAATGCACTCAGTGGACTCACGCCAAAAACATTTTATCATCTTTAAATTACATTGCCCCATTATGGTAAGACACAAGGGTTTTACTTGAAAAGGCCTTGAGCTTACTAAACATTTTCATCATTTTCATAAACATCATCGCTTGGCCAAGCATTTTACTTGCATGCATTATCCATATCCTTATCCTTTTATCATAACTTTATCATTTAGCGCCGTAGAAGCGAGGCCTCCCTCACGTCGCCGTGACCGCCGTGAATTGTCCTTACAAAGACACAAATACCATTAGTGTACACGTTAATCCTAGCTGTATAAGCCTTCCAAGATAGGATCCGATATCGATTTCATTCATAAGTTGGGAGCGACCCAACAACATTCATCATTCATTCATTCATGGATAGGATACATACATAAAACATAAACATTTTCGGTGTAATTTCATCATCATTTCATAATCATTTCTCAAAAGAAAGCATCATAAATAATTACTTTTCATTTCGAAGAAAGCATCATTAATAGAGCATTTTATCCTTGAGGATAAGAAAAGAAGCCCACCTGGACTGTAGACTTTCTCTAAACACTTTCTTTCTACGCCAACGATCACGTCCGCGTCCCACCTTTACGTAAAACTATTTTAGTACGTCGTCACGTTTTTCAATAATATCTAAGTCAATCAAACTTTGATAACTTTCTAATACAATTTGAATTCCTTAACGAATTCAATACGACGTTCAATCGCGTATTTCAAACTAAACATTTCTCGTACTTTGATAGAGACGAGATATGTTCAACTATTTCGTTTTAACCTTTTAGGTTAACCGTTCAACGTTTTCTAACGTTTTTCGATGTAAAGATTTCAATTATGAAATCTGTTCTCACCAAAGAGATTTCCTTATAAACTTAATACGTTTTACACGTATTAGTGTATTTATCGAACGTATTTCATACGTTAATTTCAAAAGTCAACAAAAGTCAACATTTTGACTTTTCTTATTAATATTTTAATAATTCATATTTTTAATATCTCAATTCCATATAAATCGATTTCTTTTCATAAAGTCCTAATTTTCGATTTTTCAAGCAAATCGATAAACTTCATTAATATTTTTCTTAAATATTAATTAACTTATTCATTAAACATTATTTTTCATTTCTAACGTTATTTAATATAACGTTTCGCCCTAAACATAGTATTCTATGTTTATAAAATTTCATAAATTATTAATATGTCTAAAATAATTTCTAGACATATAATGTATTATTTTCTTGATATTAAGGAATTAAATCCTTAATATATTCATTCTAAAGCTCACGGCTTTGAGCTTAAAATTCTAATCTCTTCCAAAAATTCTTCTAAATTCATATAGTGTACTATATTATCATAGGATCACTAATATGCATTAACATTAGCTATAGGAAAATTGGACATCATTATTCCATCACTAATGCTCACGGTTTTCATACTTTAATATAGCAATTATTTTTCTAAAATTCTAATTAAATCATACAACCCACAATTATCATCATGTATCATTACTATGTCATAATATCCAACATTATCAATTTGTACACTAACATACCAACTCTTAGTGATTTTCGAAATTTTGCAAAGTATGATCAAACTATTTTCTAAAATTATAATAAATTTTTGTAACACCTAATTAAGGCCATACAACGTGATTATGCTATAATATCACATAGATATGATTTGTATATCAACATACAAACCCTAACATATTTTCGGTAATTTTAGAACAAATAACATATAATTCCTAAAATTTCCAAATAATCACTATAAGTTTATCTATCATCATAGATCACTAATCCATCATTACTTTGAACATTAGAATTTTCGATCAATACCATAAGAATCATAACATGCTTAGCTTTAATTTAAACACTACATATGCTTATACATAACATACTAAACATAATTAGTAAACCACTAAACATGCTAACATGATTGTTCATACTTTTCTCATTTATAACATAAGTATATAATTTAAAATCTAACGGTTAGAAATCGAAAATCTTAACGTATAATTAAAGCTCGTTCGATTACTAACCTTTTTACCGGTGTCGATTAATTTGAGCAAAGGATTTATGTATCAAGGTTTGGAATTTAAATTGAAGAACACTCACTTTCTTTTGCTCTCAATGCTCACGGTAATGTGAGTTGGTGAGGAATGATGTTTTGCTTCTATTTTATTCTAATACTTGTTAAAGCAAAAAAAAAAAATATCTTGATTACTACACTTAATTTTAAACCAATAACTCACGGCATTTCTCATCAATTGCAAGACAAATTTTTAATCACTTTATGACTCACCATCTAAGATGTCATCTTTACTTACACAAAAGTAAAAGCACTTACACATAAGTAAATAAGTGAACCAAAATCCTTGACTTTGAAACACAAGGTGCCGTCGGTTATTCATGCGACAAGGATGATGATTTTTACTTTCTTGTCTTTACTCACCAAATAAGTCCACAATATCATGCTAATTAATTAATTTGTCAATATTAATTAAATGAACAATTTCTCTCACTTTTGTAATAGCGACCATCGCCACTTCATGTACACATGGGAATCTTAATTTTGTCTTACTAATACAATATCTACACAATAATTCATGCAAGCCAAATCAACCAAGAGTACAACCATTTCTTCTTTCTTTACCTTTGACCAAATACACGGCTATTACAAGCCTATTTACTTCCACTTGATCACTTTCATTCACTACCTTGATTTACTTGGTTAGAGTGTACAAAATATCCCACTTAATTTTTTGATCACACAACATAGTAATTTGTACACACAATTTACGTCAACTTTGGTACACACACAAAATGGTCACGACATTTTCATTTTGTAATGGAGACATATTTTATTTTCATGCTATTTATAGATATATATCATAATATATGTTTTAGATGATAAATTATATCATAGGAAAAATAATTAGTATCATTTCATGTGTGAAAACCCTAATTTTCGAAATTAGGGTTTTCGAAAATTTCAACTCTATTCAAAAATTATTCCTTAATTCCATAGCATTATTCTAATGCTAAATAATACTTTAATTACATAAAATAATCATAGGAATTTAAATATTATAATTCCTTGATCATTAGACTCATTTTTCTAATCGTCTCAAAACATTGACGTTTGAAACGTCTCAAAACGTTAATTATCGACTCATCTCAAAATGGTCGTAATAAAGTCGTAATCACTTTATTAATTTCTTTTATTAGTAATGGAATTTAATTCTAAGCTTCGTTGCTTAGAAAAATTTACGAAATTTTAACTATCGATACTCAATCGACGTTAAAATGATACTGCCGAAATACTTTATAAAATTCTATTCCTTAATTCACCATTCTTAGTGAATATATTCGTTATCTCGTAATTAATCGAAATCATTATTCGATATATTACTAATTCAATTATTTCGGCGAAACCCTAATTTACGAATTTTAAATATCGTAATTAGCATTTAATTCTTCGAGATATTACATTCTACCCCTTAAAAGAAATTTCATCCCAAATTTGCATTCCTCATAAAGTATGGGGTATCTTTGCATCATAACTTCTTAAATTTTTTTCCACGTGATTTTCTTTTGTCCATGGTTTCTCCATTGGACTTTCATTAAGGACCCAAACTTGATCTTTAATCGTTAAATCGTACGATCAAAATAGTCATAGATTTTCATCACAACCCATATTTGAGTTAAGGATCACGTCATTCTGGTGTATCTCGTGTTTTGGGTTATAAACATACTTCCTTAACTATGACACGTGGAAAACATTACGTACATTCCCTAAATTTGGTGGAAGTACCAAACTATAGGCTACTGGGCCTATCAATTTCTAGGATCTCGTAAGGTCCTATAAAACATGATCTCAACATTCCTTAAACCTTGAACTTTGTAAATTCTCTCGATGGAGAAATCTTAAGAAGTTTTATTCTTGCATTCAAAATGCAAATCAGATCTACGCGTATGAGCGTAAAACTTTTGTCTGTCCTGAGCTTCTCTCATTCTTTGCCTCATTTGGCAGATATCTTAATCATTTCATTTACGTTGTCAGGACCTTATACTTTCTCTCACCTACTTTATTTCAATAAAGTGGTGGTCAAAACTTCTTTCCACATAAGGCCTCATATGGCTGTATTGCTCGTTGCTTAACAGCTATGGTCGTACGTGAATTTGACAAGTGGTACCACACGTTCCCACTTGCACCTTGATTTAACATTTATGTTCTCATCGTATCCTTAAACGTCCATATTGTCCTTTTGATCGTCCACCTGTCCGTTAGTGGATACCTATGTTAAGGTTTAATCCTGTGTCTAACTCCCTTTTGGTGAGCTAGTTCAAAAATCTAGGGGTAAACTTGGAGTCTTTATCTGAAGTGATAGGTTTTGGCACCCCCTGTAAAGGTGCGACGATTTTATGTACGATCGAGCTAATTTATCAAATTCATGAGTCATTTGAATAGGTAGATATGAACATATTTGGTGAGTCAATCTACTACTATCCATATAGTAGTGTACTACTTTACGACTTTGGCAAAACCCGCCATAAAATTCATTGCTATGTCATTCCATTTTCATTTGTGTATCTCTAGAGATTATAACTCCTTATAAGGTCATTGATACAATGCCTTCTCTTGTTGGTAACCGAGACATCGCTCGATAATGTAGTTATATCTCATTTCATTCTTCATTATCTAACTTTTCTCGTAAATCATTACACATCTTAGGTTGCTGGTGGTGGGCGGTATGAGAAATATCATGAGCTTCACTCATGATTTCATTTCTAAGTTTATTATTGCTTGAAATATATATATATAACTTTTCCTTAGACAATATGACATTGTCCGTCCGCTTCTTTAAAATTCTTTAGCCCTTCATTTCTCTCCTTAGCTCGTATTCTTTCAAATCTTTCATCCTTTCATTTTCTTTTCGTTTTCCTTATTATGCATATCATTTTCTATAACTTAGGGCGACATAATCATGATGTGGCAATACGGCTCATGATCGCTCTCTCGATTAATGCTCAACTATTTTAAGTCGTGAGTTCAAAGACTTTGGAAATTCTATTCATGTGGTTGGGAATTTCTATTCATGTAGTCAAGTCGTTGTGATCGTAAGCTATTATCTTTCTCATATTAATGCATAGCTTTTCTTTTATTAATCCATGTAAATTTGATTCCTTTTGGGGTAGCTATGTTATTGGCTTGCTACTTTAGAGAGTTCTCAATGGATCTCGATAGTAGTCAATTAATCTTAAGAAATTCCTGATCTCATTTTAGGTCATTGACGACTTTCATTCTTACATTGCTTTATCCTTAGCCAGATCTACTTTGATTCCTTCAAAAGACATTATGTGCCTGAGGAATATTTCTTTAAGTCGAAATTCACAATACTATACTTGGCAAAATTTGTCAAACTCTTAAAAGTCGTAAGACATTCTTCGACGTTCTTTATGTTCTTTCTTTCTCATTCTTCGTATGGATAAGAACATTATTCATAAGGATTAAGACAAGTTGTCTAAGTATGCATGGAATACTCGATTTTTGAGGTTCATGATCAGGGCTGGTGCATTTGTTAGTCCGGATGGCTGAACTATTATCTCATAGTAACCATATCTTATTGGAACAATTCATTTTCGTATATTGGATACCATTCTACAAAGACCATATAATATATTACATCAAAATGCCTCAATGAGGACTTTTCATACATTAATTACAAGAGTCGGTCTATCGTCGATCGATTACATGACATCTAGTTCTTTTACATTCAAAATTTTGACACCATTTTAACATATTCACAAAGTACTCCAAACTCTGTTTATTTTACATCTTCTAACCACACCATTTTCAACATGAACCATTATCTACATATAAGTCTCATATCATCATGGGATTCTACGTCTCAGAGTGGCCTTCATCGGAATCGTACTCCTCATTTGGAAACTTACCTTTCTCCAGGTACGTTTTTGTTTCATACCTTCGATGATCTATCTCCTTCAGAGAGCCAGGAGTCAAGCTGCTCCCTGTTTCTTCTTCAATACTAGTAGTTTGTGTTACTTTTATCAGAAAGTATGGTTGAGTTGGTAGTGGTAATTCTCCTAGTCCGCGAGGGCGGTAAGAGCCTGTCCTTTGGCCATTTTCATCCCTTTCGTATAATTTGCGCAGCACAGACGGGGGGCGGCGTTGGAACATCAGGGTACAACCATTCCTTTATATAATGCTGTGAAACTTGCCGGGGACCAGGACAAGTGCTCATCGGTGCCGTTCCATACGCATAATATGTATGCTTGAGCGGTTGACAAATCTCGTAAGCTCGCCCAAGTCTTCGAATTTTCTACATGCGAAGATATTCTCTTGATACTTCTTTAGCAAACTTTTCCCCATCTGTTGGCAAGCGACGAATAAGCCTTTGGATACCATCCTAATCCAGTAACCTCATAGTTACGAGCATCCCTCCAAAGGTGTAGAAATTCCTCCAAAAACTGTCCTAAATCCATGCCCAGTTTGTAATAAAAGAGCCGATACGCCTGTGTGAGTTCTAAGCTTGTAGGCCCTGTGGTTATCTTCTTATTATTTCCTTTTCCTGCCATCTATAAACAGATATTTCTAGATAAGCCAGACTTAAATCAAAGCAATAAAGGGAATTTTAAACAAGAAGGATCTCTTAAAGAATTAAACACTTTAAGACATCTATAACTTGTAGACAAGTTACGTCACGACTCATCACACTTATCTTATCACTCATTTTAAGATTTACACATTCAGTCGCATATCGCTCTAAATTTATTCGCATAAGCAAATAGTGGGTACTAATATCCTGTCGCGTAAAACTTTTAACGAAGAGACTAGGCCCAGGTCACTAATCACGTGAATGACAGCCATTTCCCGAAACTTCTTGTCTCTAGAATTATATATACGTTCCACATAGATATAATGATCCAAATCATTGGATAGAACCTTAGGCGATCCTAGGTTCAATTCTAAGCCTTTTCAACACCCGCGAAGGCCATGATTCTCATATAGGTGAAGAAATTTTCATTTCTTGATTTGGTTATTCCGAATTAGGTTCTATCGTTTCTACACATACTTGTGCGATGTTAGAACATAAAGCACCCATATCGAACAAAATATTATAGATATTTCGAGAAATTTTCTCATATCTATCGAGCCTTGATTTTTGTTCGCTCGGTTTTGGGGTGAAGTATAGGCTTTGGTCTACGGTGTTTCCGCTCATTCAAGCAAACATTTATTTCGTATGTCATTGTCCTTTCCATTGGGACATTATGTTCCCTCACAATAGTCTTCTATCACCTCGCCACCGTATCCTTTTCGGTATCGCATCAGTTATGCTTTTACCAATAGCATTTTGTGGTTAGGTCTACATCAACCTATCATTTAATATTGTTATTTCGATAATTAAATTTTATCGTAGAGATCGTCATGTCTCTATCACTATCATTCATTCCTAAATCAAGTATGAATGATTCAATTCCCTTTTTCACTTTATCAATCTTAGGAATATATTTCTCATATATCCTTACTTTAACTCTTTTCAAGAGAAATCCTTATTTATCGAAGTCATATGTCTCTGAAGCTTATATCATGCCATGGGCTATCTTATAATTGTATAGCTCATAGTTTCTTCAGTTATTTTGACTTTTGTCCCTTTTTCTTGAACATGTATCTGAAAGCAATATTACTTTCATTATACTTCGGTTCTCACATTCAGATTAGAACCGTCATTATTGACATATATAGCTTGGCAAGGTAGTACATTCGTACACCATAACTTAAATTCCAAGCATCCCATTTCCATGTCTTGGCTTTGGAGATATTTTCTCCATTCTTGATTTACATACTACGGCTATCCTAGTCGTTCACACAATCTCAATGATTATGATTCCACAATATCATTATCGTCTGTTTGACCAAGTTTCAATTACTTGGAATCGATTATGCTCAAGAATAATCTCATTGATTGAGGTATAAGGCGAGAGATCTATTTTCTGAGATGCTATCATTTCTATATATATATATTCTTTGAAAAGAATATCTTGCATGCATCTTCATTCTTTTAAACACGTCCAATCTACTAACGAGGGTTTAGGGACAAACAACTATCTTAAAGATAAGTTGTAATCTCTCTCTCGTTATGACATGGTGAGGGGAAATTATATCCCACGGATATCATATACTTTTCTTTACTTTTACTCTTGCATTTAATGCTAAAGAGTATCTTATTCATAACTTTATTATAACAACAGTTATATAAAGGTATAACTTCATTGTTATCAATCTTTGAAAAGCACATCAAGGGTCATCACATCCATGTGTATCATAGAGAAAATATCTCGTCTCATCGAGATTTTCTTTACATCACAATTTCTTGATGTCTATCACTTTACTGATCTGAAACTTTTAGGTGACGGAAATATGTCAACCTATATCATACCTGGTGTTTATCGCTTTACTAATTCGTACTTAGGTGACAAGGTAAGTCAACATTCATCATACTTGATGGTTTCAAGAATCGAGGAGAATTTATCACGACTACTTACAGGAGGTACTGTCTCACAAATTAAAAATAACATCTTTTAATGATTGAATCTATATCCTCTTCGATCGAATAATTGGGATCTAGGGTCCAAGACCGAATGACGACTCATCGAGATTTCTTTGGTCATATGGGCTGGCGCACCGCCACAATTATTTTCTCACCACACAAGGCTTGGTTTCAAAGGACACTTTATAAGGTTTCGTGTTGTAAATTTCTTCGAAAAAGTGAGAAACTCAAATGATTTCTCAATTGAACTAGTCATGGAGTTAAACTCAATGACGTAAATTGGGCAATGAATATAATTTGAAACCTTATATACTCGTAATAGGTCATCAACAAAGGTTCTCAAGTAGGTCATGGCTCTACTTGTACATCGAAATCTTACTTTCTCAGTAACATTCTAAGATTCTTATCATACTATAACATTCTCATTCTATAAAAATCATAGAACCAAATTCAACTATTTGTCGTAAATTCTGGAGTAGGAATCAGGGATTTGGTCCTTCATAACAAATAAATTATAGTGTGTCAGGAGTACGTAGGCGAAAATCGTACATAAATCGGAGTTCAAACGAAGGAGAACGGGTCAAGACAAAATCACTGCGCAGTGCAGGAAAAATTCACGCGCTCGCACCGAGATCGTAGGCGATGCCGACACCGAGGTCGTGCATGCCGTGGTCGAAGTCAAGTCGCACATGCCGAGATTGAAGTCGAGTCGCACATGCCGAAGTCGAAATCGAGTCGCACATGCTGAAGTCGTAATCGAGTCGCACATGCCGAAGTCGTAATCGAGTCGCACATGCCGAAGTCGTAATCGAGTCGCACATGCCGAAGTCGAAGTCAAGTCGCACATGTCGAAGTCGTATTCGAGTCTCACATGCCGAAGTCGTAATCGAGTCGCACATGCCAAGTCGAATCGAGTCGCACATGCCCATGCCGGTCGGTCGAGCGCGCATATGCCAAGTCGATTCGAGTCGCATGCCAAGTCGTAATCGACCGCACATGCCGGTTGAAGTCGAGTCGCACATGCCAAAGTCGGTCGAGTCGCACATGCCAAGTCGATTCGAGTCGCACATGCCAAGTCGAATCGAGTCGCACATGCCAAGTCGGTCGAGTCGCATATGCCAAGTCGTATTCGAGTCGCATATCAAGTCGTAATCGAGTCGCACATGCGTAAGTCGATTCGAGTCGCATGCCAAGTCGTAATCGAGTCGCACATGCCAAGTCGGTCGAGTCGCACATGCCAAGTCGATTCGAGTCGCGCATGCCAAGTCGTAATCGAGTCGCACATGCCAAGTCGTAATCGAGTCGCACATGCCAAGTCGGTCGAGTCGCACATGCCGAAGTCGATTCGAGTCGCACATGCCGAAGTCGTAATCGAGTCGCACATGCCGAAGTCGAAGTCGAGTCGCACATGCCGAAGTCGTATTCGAGTCGCACATGCCGAAGTCGTAATCGAGTCGCACATGCCGAAGTCGTAATCGAGTCGCACATGCCGAAGTCGAAGTCGAGTCGCACATGCCGAAGTCGTAGTCTAACTTTCTTTTCGTTTTCATGTTATTCTTTTGTTCTCGTAAAGGAAGGAAGTTCGTACTTCTATGTTCTTTCGTAAAAGGTGATCATGCTTCTTATATCGTCTATGTTCTTCTTGAGATGACATATCATTAATCATAATAATCTTGAGATTTGCAACTAAAGTTTCAAATAATGAAAACATAGTTCATTTATACATGCACATTTCTTTGAATTTTGAAGAATTCATCATTCCAACTTTGGTCATTCACGTTCATTTCAAGCATATTCATTTATTATACATAATCTTGAAATTTGAACGAATTTGGTTATGAAAACTTGAAAATTTTGTTCAATTTCATAACATACTTATTGAATGCATGTATTACTTGAATTTTGCAAATTCAACATTT
Source organism: Salvia rosmarinus (assembly GCA_036937905.1). NCBI lineage: Eukaryota > Viridiplantae > Streptophyta > Magnoliopsida > Lamiales > Lamiaceae > Salvia > Salvia rosmarinus. Next base: position 72,821,528 of record CM072819.1, on the reverse strand, counting down.
CATTCTTGGCACATTTTGCCCATTATCTATCATAAGCATTCATTTCTAACTTGATCACTTTGCATAACTTCCATTCTCAACATTATTCATAACTTCCATTTCATATCATTCATTCCTTTTGAAAAAAATCATCTCGATCCTTTTTCTCTTTCAACTTTTCATTTCAAAATTTTGAAAAAGAAGCATTTACCTCATTTCGGTTGAGCTTGATGTGATGGAGTGTTGAGCATTGTCAGCTGACCTTTAGAAGTCTAGTGACTTAATCTAGACTTAACCTCAAAGAAAATTTTGGGTTGAAAAGAGCGAATCGCTCGATACGGTGGGCTCTGACAAATAATACCCCTAAATCCTAAGTACGATTTAGCGATTTAGGGATTATTACTCTAAACAGAATGAATAAACAATGAGACCATTTAACATTAAACCGTAATACATATATCAAGTATGTTTTGGACTTTACTATATAACTTATGTTCTTGCAATGAAAACATGTGATATGTACATATGACGATGTACTATCACGGTATAACTTTCACGACAACCTTCCTATTGCTCAACAACGCCCATCGCATCACCATTTCAATCTACACATTTAAAACCAAATATGCGGTGAGTACAAGAATACACTCGGTGGACTCATGCCAAAACATTTTATCATCTTTAAATTACATCGCTTTATTATTGTAAGACACAAGGGTTTTACTTGAAAAGGCCTTGAGCTTACTAAACATTTTCATCATTTTCATAAACATCATCGCCGCCAAGCATTTTACTTGTATGCATGATCCATATCCTTATCCTTTTATCATAACTTTATCATTTAGCGCCAGAGAAGGAGGCCTCCTCTACGTCGGCGTGACCGCCGTGAATTGTCCTTACAAAGACACAAATACCATTAGGTGTACACGTTAATCCTAGCTGTATAAGCCTTCTTCCAAGATAGATCCGATATCGATTTCATTCATAAGTTGGGGCGACCCAACAACATTCATCATTCATTCATTCATGGATAGGATACATACATAAAACATAAATATTTTGGGTGTAATTTCATCATCATTTCATAATCATTTCTCAAAAGAAAGCATCATAAATAATTACTTTTCATTTCAAGAAAGCATCATTAATAGAGCATTTTATCCTCGAGGATAAGAAAAAGCCCACCGGATTGTAGACTTTCTTAGAACACTTTCTTTCTACGCCAACGATCACGTCCGCGTCCCACCTTTACGTAAAACTATTTTAGTACGTCGTCACGTTTTTCGATAATATCTAAGTCAATCAAACTTTGATAACTTTCTAATACAAATTGAATTCCTTAACTAATTCAATACGACGCTCAATCGCAGATTTCAAACTAAACATTTCGCACTTTGATAGAGACGAGATATGTTCAACTATTTCATTTTAACCTTTTAGGTTAACCGTTCAACGTTTTCTAATGTTTTTCGATGTAAAGATTTCAATTATGAAATATGTTCTCACCAAAGAGATTTCCTTATAAACTTAATACGTTTTACACGTATTAGTGTATTTATCGAACGTATTTCATACGTTAATTTCAAAAGTCAACACATTTTGACTTTTCTTATTAATTTTTAATAATTCATATTTTTAATATCTCAATTCCATATAAATCGATTTCAATTTTTTCATAAAGTCCTAATTTTGATTTTTCAAGCAAATCGATAAACTTCATTAATATTTTCTTAAATATTAATTAACTTATTCATTAAACATTATTTTTCATTTCTAACGTTATTTAATATAACGTTTCGCCCTAAACATAGTATTCTATGTTTATAAAATTTCATAAATTATTAATATGTCTAAAATAATTCTAGACATATAATGTATTATTTTTCTTGATATTAAGGAATTAAATCCTTAATATAGTCATTCTAAAGCTCACGGCTTTGAGCTTAAAAATTCTAATCTCTTCCAAAAATTCTTCTAAATTCATATAGTGTACTATATTATCATAGGATCACTAATATGCATTAACATTAGCTATAGGAAAATTGGACATCATTATTCCATCACTAATGCTCACGGTTTTCATACTTTAATATAGCAATTATTTTCTAAAATTCTAATTAAATCATACAACCCACAATTATCATCATGTATCATTACTATGTCATAATATCCAACATTATCAATTTGTACACTAACATACCAACTCTTAGTGATTTTCGAAATTTTGCAAAGTATGATCAAACTATTTTCTAAAATTATAATAAATTTTCGTAACACCTAATTAAGGCCATACAACATGATTATGCTATAATATCACATAGATATGATTTGTATATCAACATACAAACCCTAACATATTTTCGGTAATTTTAGAACAAATAGCATATAATTCCTAAAATTTCCAAATAATCACTATAAGCTTATCTATCATCATAGATCACTAATCCATCATTACTTTGAACATTAGAATTTTCGATCAATACCATAAGAATCATAACATGCTTAGCTTTAATTTAAACACTACATATGCTTATACATAACATACTAAACATAATTAGTAAACCACTAAACATGCTAACATGATTGTTCATACTTTTCTCATTTATAACATAAGTATATAATTTAAAATCTAACGGTTAGAAATCGAAAATCTTAACGTATAATTAAAGCTCGCTCGATTACTAACCTTTTACCGTGTCGATTAATTTGAGCAAAGGATTTATGTATCAAGGTTTGGAATTTAAATTGAAGAACACTCACTTTCTTTTGCTCTCAATGCTCACGGTAATGTGAGTTGGTGAGGAATGATGTTTGCTTCTATTTTATTCTAATACTTGTTAAAGCAAAAAAAAAAAATATCTTGATTACTACACTTAATTTTAAACCAATAACTCACGGCACTTCTCATCAATTGCAAGACAAATTTTTAATCACTTTATGACTCACCATCTAAGATGTCATCTTTACTTACACAAAAGTAAAAGCACTTACACATAAGTAAATAAGTGAACCAAAATCCTTGACTTTGAAACACAAGGTGCCGTCGGTTATTCATGCGACAAGGATGATGATTTTACTTTCTTGTCTTTACTCACCAAATAAGTCCACAATATCATGCTAATTAATTAATTTGTCAATATTAATTAAATGAACAATTTCTCTCACTTTTGTAATAGCAGCCATCGGCCACTTCATGTACACATGGGAATCTTAGTTCTTGTCTTACTAATACAATATCTACACAATAATTCATGCAACCCAAATCAACCAAGAGTACAACCATTTCTTCTTTCTTTACCTTTGACCAAATACACGGCTATTACAAGCCTATTTACTTCCACTTGATCACTTTCATTCACTACCTTGATTTACTTGGTTAGAGTGTACAAAATATCCCACTTAATTTTTGATCACACAACATAGTAATTTGTACACAATTTACGTTAACTTTGGTACACACACAAAATGGTCACGGCATTTTCATTTTGTAATGGAGACATATTTTATTTTCATGCTATTTATAGATATATATCATAATATATGTTTTAGATGATAAATTATATCATAGGAAAAATAATTAGTATCATTTCATGTGTGAAAACCCTAATTTTCGAAATTAGGGTTTTCGAAAATTTCAACTCCATTCAAAAATTATTCCTTAATTCCATAGCATTATTCTAATGCTAAATAATACTTTAATTACATAAAATAATCATAGGAATTTAAATATTATAATTCCTTGATCATTAGACTCATTTTCTAATCGTCTCAAAACATCGACGTTTCAAACGCCTCAAAACGTTAATTATCGACTCATCTCAAAATGGTCGTAATAAAGTCGTAATCACTTTATTAATTTATTTTATTAGTAATGGAATTTAATTCTAAGCTTCGTTGCTTAGAAAATTTTCTAAATTTTAACTATCGATACTCAATCGACGTTAAAACGACTCGCCGAAATACTTTATAAAATTCTATTCCTTAATTCACCATTCTTAGTGAATATATTCGTTATCTCGTAATTAATCGAAATCATTATTCGATATATTACTAATTCAATTATTTTCGAGAAACCCTAATTTATTTAATTTTAAATATCGTAATTAGGCATTTAATTCTTCGGGATATTACATAATTAAATAATAGCATTTCATCATCATTTCTCAAAAGAAAGCGTCATAAATAAAACATTTATCATTTCATTTTATCCTTGAGGAGAAAAAGCCCACTTGGTACGTTCTCTTTCTCAAAACGAGTCTCTTTCCTTTATTTCATTGCTCACATTCGTGCTCCACCTTTATGTAAGAAACTAATTTAGTATGTCGGTCGCATCTTTGAAAATCGTTAAAATCTAATGGAACTCGATAACTTTTAAATCTTATCAAGATTTATTAACTAAATATAAAGCTTCTAAAGCCTTCGTATCTGTCACGACCCCACCCCGGTTAACCCGGACTGGAGGGCGACTAATACTAGGAGTAGTATTTTAGGATTACAAGACTAAGATAAGGATGCATAATAACAATAAACTAGCATGCTTGAGCATAATGTAAGATGGTAACATAGCAATTCAAATGGTTTAGGCCATCGGACCCAAAGACTTAACAGTGGTCCGATGGACCTCAATAGTTCATGTTGCATTATCCTCCCACAATCCAAAGATATAAATGACCTGAGAGACCTTAACAATTCCTACCAAAACATAAAGTAAATGAATTCGAGTTTACCGGTGAAGTGTGTGAATACATATATGATGATATGCATTGAGGTGAAAACCACAAATTCTAATAAACCGTCAAGGACACGGACTCTCAACACTTTCCCCATCACCATCATCGAAGTTCAACTGCATATTTAAAACAAACATGCGGGGCTAAGTAAAGAAATTGCACTCGGTGGACTCATGCCAAAACCAATTGATAACATTTGAATTCTGTACCGCCAATATCAAGGTAAGTCGCGTGGTTTGGATGAAATGCCAGGCTTACTAAATCATTTTCGTTCATAACATCGCTCGGCGAGCATTTTCTTGGTGTGTATGATCCGTATCCCATAGTCACAATTCATAACAATATCAAAGATCAAACGTCGAGAGGAGGCCTCCTTCTATGACGCCGTGACCGCCGTAATCTCTCAAGACACAATACTCTCAAATGTATATGTTAACATATCATATAGTTCCAACCTTCACGCCAATCCTAGCCAGGCATTAAACTTCCGGCACAGGACCCGACATTAATAAAAGGTTGGGTGCGACCCAACAAATGACATAACTTGTCATAATATAGTTCCAACTATCGCCACACCTACCCGGCATAACAGATAGGATGCATACACAAAATGTAATATTTTGGCGGTAATGTAATGAACATTTATCAACAGTTGCAAAATAACATTGTAAAAGAATTCATTTTGGAAGAACAGTAAAGTCACATTTTGTTTGAAGATTAAGCCCACCTGGACTATAATTCATCGTAAATTGAGTCATAGGTTCGTTTGCACGTCAGTATCCGGTCGCCGCGTTTGCGTCCACACCTTTACGAAAAAGCGAGGTTTTAGTACGTCGCTCAAGTCTCTCGAGACTTTCAAAGTCTAAGATAAACTTCGATATTTCATATTGATGTAAACTGAATTCCTTAATGAATTCAATACGTTTTTTAATACGTTATTCAATCGAATTGTTCTCGTTCCTCGAGATACGTTCAACGTATAAGCACGTTTCTCGATATACGGATTTCATTTGTGAAATCTTTTCTTACTACTGAGGTATTATACTCAATTAGTACATCTTACGCGTGTTTGCGTATTTATCGAACGTATAATCGTACGTTGGACTTTAAAAGCCACGAAGTCAACATTGGTTAATAAAGTCAACAATTTTGACATTCAAATAGTAATTACTTTCTATTTTATTTTATAAATCGAAATTCGATCGATTAAAATCGTAAAGTCCCATTTCTCGATTTATCACGTAAATCAAAGGACTTATAAATAATTTTCGCAATTATTAATCCTTTTAATGATTAAAACACATATTTTCGATTTTAAAAACGTTATTAATAAACGTTTGTCTCAAACATAGTAATCTTTGCTTATAAAATTCAAATATGTCTAAAATAATTATTAGACATATAATTTATTAATAAACTTAATTAAAAAGGATTTAAAATCCTTATAAATAATCGAAATATTTTCGGTAATTATATAAAATTACCAAATGATTTTCAAAAAAATTTCTAAATTAATATAGTGTATTATTATACACTATAGTCTAGAATAATAATTAATATCATCCATATGATATTTTTGTCATTTATTAACATATATACATATATATATGCTACGGTAATTCCATAAAACTAGGAATAATTGTCCAAAAATTCCCAAAATGATATACACTTAGTATAATATCCCAATATCAATATATGTCATAACTATAACCTATAGTCCATCATAAACATTCATTCATCAATATATAATTTCAAATTGCATTCGGTAATTATAAGATAATTACCAAATAATTATCAAACAATTTCTAAAAATTCCAAATAATTCATGACATGATTAAACATTATATAATAACATTGTAACATCACAACATCAACCAAACCAATTGAAATCATCACCATATGAGCATATAGCTCTCGGCTTTTTTGATTATTTTTGGTTTTTGGTTTTCAAAAATTCCAACAATTGTATACTATGATTATATACTATAGTACAATAATATAACATCATTTAATCATCAAAAACCAATTAAATCATCACCTTATGCACATAGGTGCTCTCGGTTTCTTTGATTTAAAATAGGTATTTGATTTCCAAAAATTCTAACAATATCATACAATACATAAACAATATACTAAAGCATTAATACACCATTGCATGATTAAAACAAAAATCATACACCAACATTCATGTTCATATAGCTCTCGGTCATTTCAAAAATTATAGCATATGGTTTTCAAAAATTTTAAATAAATCATAGAACATGTAATCAAGGTTCTAGAGCATTAATATGTCATTGCATGTTCAAAAATAAAATCATACACCAAGGTACATACATATATGCTCACGGTATTTTCAAAATTTCAAGCTAGGGTTTTCGAAAATTTCTAAATAATATACCATGGTCTTAAATCATATCATAGAGCAATAATCCATCATAAAAATAAATAACAACATATTCGATCCTCATGAAATTTTTTATACATTTTGAAAATTATTTCATTATATACTATGGTTGAAAATCATATATACTAGTTTCATTCAAAATTCCATATACCAAGTCATATGTTCATTGAAGCATATATTCTCATGTTTTGAAAATGAAATCATCAAGAACATAGATATAGCAATAGCTCATGCTCAAGAACATTAAACATATATATATAATTTTCAAACACAAATACACATGTTCGATTATTTTTGTACAATGAAGGATAATATTTAAAGCTATGCTCGGTTATTATCTTAGGATTGGTATAGGTTTCAATGGACAAGGTATGGTATCCCAACTTAGGTGAAGAAATGAAGAAGGAAGAGAGAAAATATTTTCGAAAATGGGGGATGTCACGGTTTCGGAGGGAAGTGGGAGAGAAAGAGAAGAATGAGAGTGTTCAAATTTTGTAGAGCGAGAATGAGATGAAAAATGGATCCTCTCCTATTATCTCTCTCTCTCTCTCTCGGCCCTTCTCTCTCTCACAATATTAATTAGAATGCAGCACATTTTGGGGAGTGGTATGTGATGATGGAAGAGTGTTTAAAGAGCTCTTCATGTATTGGGCAATTTAAAAGTGAAATCATTGTGCATGGGAAGGGTGGTTCGACGGTTTGGGGTTCCAAGGGCTGATTTTATTTTATTTATCACATAACACAATATATAATTTATATTATAGGTCATAGATATATAATACATGTCATAAAAATAATTAAATCACACATAGTCACTAATTCGAAATCACCGATCAAAAATTAGAAAAATAGGATAAAAATTATAAATCACACCTATTATTGATACTCATGTCAATTTCGATCACAACATGCTCATATATAACATAATATATGATTTAGCTAATAAATCATAGCATAGGATAAAATTATAGCACATTTCATGCACTCAAAACCCTAATTTTCGAAACTAGGGTTTTGAAAATTATATATGTTCAATATCGAGTTTTAATGCTCAAAAATTGATTTTAAAGCTTAATAATAAGCATTATATCATAACATTTAGTTTGGATACCATAGGATAATTTAATGGTATCATTTCATGTGAAAAACTATAGTTTATATAATTAGGGTTTTCGAAAAACCCATTTCCAAAATATCGAATTTTAATAGCTAATAATTCGATTTTAATAATTATAATGCTGTAATTATATAAAATAATAATAGGAAATTAATTATTATAATTTCCTGAGCATTGAACTCATTTTTCAAAACGTCTCTAGACGTTGACGTTCAAAACGTTCAAAATCGACTCATCTCAAAAATGGTCGCAGTAAGTCCGTACTTACTTTATAAATATATTCCATTTAATAAAGGAAATAATATGGAAATTAATTCCAAGCTTTACTGCTCAGAAATTTCCATAAAATACTGACGTTCGATACGCGTTCGACGTTAAAATAAGCTGTCGAATTACTACGCGATATTTGATTCCTGAATTAACAATTATTAGTGAATATAGAAAGGAGTTCGTCATACGATACCGTATTGAAATAAAAAAATTTCGATGTTATACAGATAAGAATTATCCGGTAAAACCCAAATTTACGGGTTTAAAATACCATATTTATCCGTTCGTTTCTTTGTAATATTACATTCCACCCCCCTTAAAAGAAATTCCATCCCGGAATTTGCATACCTCTATAAAAACAAATCGGGGTATCGTTCTTTCATCGCTTCTTCAAGCTCCCACGTGGCTTCCTCTTGTCCGTGGTGTCTCCACAGCACTTTGACTAACGGAATCGACTTGCTCCGTAGTTGTTGAACTTTGTAGTCGAGGATTGTCGTTGGTTCTTCTTCATAGCTCATGTCTGGCTTGAGAATCACGTCGTCTTGATGGATCACGTGCTTTGGATCGGGAACGTATTTTCGCAATTGCGATACGTGAAAAACATTGTGCACGTTTCCTAGGTTTGGCGGAAGAGCCAACCTATAAGCTACTGGACCTATCCTCTCTAGGATCTCATAAGGTCCTATACAACGGGGTCTAAGCTTTCCTTTCAGTCCAAATCTGACAATCCCTCTCGATGGAGAGACCTTAAGAAATACTTTGTCTCCATCTTCAAATCAACTTTCGGATCTACGCGTATCGGTCAGTAAGATTTTGCCTATCTTGAGCTTCTTTGATTCTCAGTCTAATTTGTCGAACGATTTCAATCATCTCGTTCACTGCATCAGCCCTATGATTTTCTCTCACCGACTTCATCCCAAAGAAAGCGGTGATCTACACTTCTTGCCGCACAAGGCTTCGATGGGGCCATGTCGATCGTAAACGATAGTCGTTGTTGTGCAAACTCAATCGAGGTAAAATTTCTTCCTATTTTGCCCTCGATCCAATACTACCGTTCTAAGCATGTCTTCAGCGTTTGGATCGTTCTTTCCGACCGTCCGCCGTTTGTGGATGAAATGCCGATCGAATTGAGTTTGGTACCCAATTCTCTCGCAAGCTAATCCCGAATCGGGATGTGAACTTGGAGTCTCTATCGAGGTAATAGATTTTGGCACTCCATGTAGTCGTATAATTTCCTTAACGTACAGCTGGGCTAATTTATCAGATCCATAAGTGCTATGAATCAGTAGAAAATGAGCACTTTTTGTAAGCCTATCAACAATTACCCATATGGCTGTGTTTCTTCTTCTCGACTTGGGTAAGCTTGTAACGAAATCCATTGTTATATCGTCCCATTTCCACCCGGGGATTTCCAATGGTTGCAACTTACCGTAAGGACGTTGGTGTAGTGCTTTCACTTGTTGGCAAACAAGACAGCGTTCCACAAAAGAAGCTATATCTCGTTTCATGCCTTCCCACCAAAATTTCTCTTTCAGGTCTTGGTACATTTTAGTACTGCCCGGGTGGGCGGTGTAGGGTGTATCGTGAGCCTCACTCATGATCTCGTTCTGAAGCTCTGCGTCGTCTGGAACGCATATTCTACCTTCAAACAATAGGGCGTTGTCTGACGCCTCTTGGAAATTCTTAAATCCTTCAGACCTTACCCTTTGTCTGATCTTTTCTAACTTTTCCTCCATCATTTGTCTTTCGACAATCCTTTTTCTTAGATCAAATGTTAGTGTGAGTGTTGCGATATAACTCACAATTGTCTCAGGTGGTTCAACTAGTTCAATCCTCATTCTTCCAAATTCTTCAATGAGTTACCGCTCTTGTACAAAGAGACATCCTAACTTGGTATGGCTCTTTACGACTTAAGCCTACTACATTCGCCTTTACCCGGGTGATAGTTAATACCACAGTCGTAGTCTTTTACAAGCTCGAGCCATCTTCTTTGTCTCATATTCAAATCTCTTTGTTCGAAGAAGTATTTCAAACTTTTATGATCCGTGAAGATCTCACATCTCACACCATAGAGATGGTGTCTCAAATCTTGAGGCATGAACTACACCGCTAATTCCAAATCGTGGGTTGGGTAGTTCAGGTTCATGGGTCCGAGTTGTCGGGATGCATATGCTATCACTTTCCTTCTTGCATCAAGACACGCCTAGTCGGTCTTAGAAGCATCGGTATAAACTACGTATTCCTTGTCCGCTCGAACTGCTAGACTGTGCATTTGGTTAATTTTTCTTGAGTTCTTGAAAACTCATCTCACATTCCTCAGCCCAATTGAACTTGATTACTTTCCGGAGTAGCTGGGTTATTGGCCTTGCAATTTTGGAGAATCCTTCGATGAATCTCTGATAGTAACCAGCTAGTCCAAGGAAACTTCTGATTTCTCGTTGAGTCTTAGGTGATTTCCATTCTTGCACTGCTTCTACTTTGGCTGGGTCTACTTTTATACCTTCTGCAGACACGATGTGTCCAAGGAACATCACTTCCTTCAGCCAAAACTCACATTTGCTAAACTTAGCAAAGAGTCTTTCATCTCTCAAGGTTTGCAAAACCGTTCTTAGATGTTCTCTATGATCCTCTTCATTCTTTGAATAAATAAGGATATCATCTATGAAGATCAAAACAAATTTATCCAAAAATGGATGAAATACTGCTCATGAGATCCATGAACATGGCTGGTGCATTTGTTAATCCGAATGGCATGACTATGAACTCATAGTGGCCGATCCGGTTGAATGCGCCTTAGGTACATCCTCGAACGTATTTTCATTTGGTGGTATCGACTTAAGATCAATTTTCGAGAATACACCTGCCTCGCAATTGATCAAACAGGTCATCAATTCTTGGTAAAGGGTATTTGTTCTTTAGTGTCATCTTATTCAACTCTCTATAATCGATGCACATCCTCAAAGAACCGTCCTTTTTCTTAACGAATAAAACAGGCGCTCCCCAAGGTGAAACACTAGGCCTAATGAAACCTAGATCCAACAATTTTGAATCGATCTTCGCCTCCAACTCTTTGGGGCCATCCTATAGGCGCCTTCGACATTGGGGCTGATCACGGCTCCAAGTCGATGGTAAACTCTAGTTGTCATCGGGAGGCGCCCTAGTAGATTTTCGGAACACGTCCAAAATTCTTGGACAACTTCTATGTCTTCTACCCGCCGGGTTTATCCTCCGCTCAAATAAACAAGGAATGCATGGCATTCTTTCCGTTCATCATCTTCCTCGCTTGTAGAGCCGATACGATCGGAACTCTTCTTCCCATGCTGATTCCATGGAAATACGTGGCTTCTTGTCCAGGAAAATGAAAAGAAATTTTCCTTTCCTTACATAGAATCGTGGAATGATTCTTAGCTAACAAGTCCATTCCTAGGATTAAGTCTACATCATCCATGGGTATTATGTTCAGATTGTTAGCCAGAACCTTAAGTGATCCTAATGTCAACTCTAGGTTCGAGCAAAAGTGTGTAACAGTCATAATCCCTCCTATAGGCGATGAGATTCTCATATCCTGACTTGCCTTTTCAGACCTAAGGCTTAGCATTGCTACGCATGATTTGGCAATAAAGAATCGCAAGCACCCGTGATCGAACAATACTATAATGTATGTTGAGAAGAAATCCCACACCGGGTTTTTCGATTTTGCTCGATTCGCCTCCTATGCAGGGCGTAGGCTCTAGCCTGAGCCGACTGAGGCTGATGGGCGCTGGTCCTTGTTGGTTCTGCGGCTGCTGTCTGGGCTGTTGCTGCCGTTGCCGCGGTGGTTGACGCCTTTGTTGTTGTTGAGGCGGTTGTTGCCACTGCTGTTGCGGGGGTTGCTGTTGCGGTTGTGGTTGCTGCACCACTTGCTGGGGTTGTTGCCACTGCTGTTGCGGTTGGGGCTGGAATTGGATAGCCCTCAGTGGTTGGACATTGCCGGGTTGGTTCGGCCTTACGTCCAGACGTGTCACCGGGCAATTATCGCATAGTGCCCTTTGCCCCGCACTTGTAACACCACCACGCTTGCCGTGCACACCCCTTGTGCACCTATGGCATCTAGGGCATGGTGGTGCCCTTATTTGTTCTTGCGGGCCTCTCGCCGGTGGAGCGAAAGCTGCCCTTTTCAATTTTGCCCTGGTTAGACCGCGTTTCCTTGCCACGGGCGCTTGTGACTCGCGTCCCCATAGCTCCCGCGGCTATTATTCCCGCAGTTGGGTTCCCATTTCCCTTTTCCTCTGTCCGTCGAGTTATGTGTCTGAGCCGACACTGACCTATCTTCGGACATTGCAGCCTCAATATCTAAAGCTCGTGCAAGAGCTTCAGTGTAAGTTAGGTCTCCATGGCTGGCAAGAGACATCCAGATTCCATTCTCGGTCCCCGACCTAAACTTTTCCGACATTTTCAAGTCGGTGTCCACCGCCTAGTGCATATCTCGACATCTCGCAGAGCGCGATCATAGTCGGTCACAGACAACCTTTTTGTTTCAAACAGAAAATTCTCCTTTCTCCTCTTATAGCTTTTGGGGATGTATTTTCATAGTTCCCTCTTCAAGTCCTCCCATGAGAACTCTTCCGTTGCTCGTGAAGAATGTCTTTTCTGCCTCCCACCGAAGTCCGCTGGTCCATTTAATTGGAAGGTCACACAGATGTCTCTCATGTCTTCGTATATCTCAAACGTTAAATATTCGCTCAATGGTTCTCACCCATTGCTCGGCTTCTTCCGGTTGCCTTTCCGTTAAAGACATGGAGGTTCTACCTAAAAATAATTCCTCGATCCTACGATCGGGTTGAGGTGGGGGTGGTGGGGGTATGTCTTCGGCTTTTCGCTCCGGAATTCTACCTCGTCCCCTGGGTTTTCCCCGACCTCGACCTCTGGGTGCTTGCTCCGGATTTCTTCTCGGAGGCATGCTGCTATAGAAAACATATAACCGTTAATCACTTGTCTCCTTCATAACTTAACATACATAGGATTTTCATAGCCTCTTCGCAAAACGATTTCAAAACAAAACAACTCATCCTTAACATAGATAATTTGTCGCAAAAGCCCACTTGGGTCAAATATATAGATAGGTAAACAAGGGTTGTCAAAAGCAGGATGTTAAACATCAAAAACAACAATAAAACAAAATCAGCAAGGTTTCCGACCCACACGGCCTTCCAAAAAAAATAAAAAATATTAAGTTCTAGATCAATCGGTACCGAAATATAAAAAGGAAAAGCTAGCACATGCTAGTCATAACAAAAATTTCAATTAAAAAGGTCGCCTAACGCCTTCACGGGCTCCTTCCTACTCCGCCTTCCTCGGGTCTTCCTCCTCTTAGGAATCATCTTCCACCTGAATCGTCCTCGCGAGGTCGCACTGACGGCCCCGCACCGCTGGTTTCCATCATTGGTATGTCGCGCAGGGTCCGGGTTATCCGCGCCCGCACAAGTCGTAGTTGTGGCGGATCGGGTCGTAGCTTCCCGGATCGGGTCATAGCCATCGAAGGCATCGATATGCTCATCCGCTACTGTCCGACGGAAGGGCTCTTCCTCTTCGGTGGTGGCGGATCGGACGCAGCGGTAGTGGCGGACGTCTTGGGTGTCCGAACCTTGGTGGAAAGACGGCTCGCAGATCTGGAAGGCCGCCCGCCCACAGTACGATCGCCTCATCTATCCGATGCAGGGTATCACGGATCGACCTATCTCGAACCTCAAGGTATAGCCACTCCGCGACTCATCACGCCAAGTGTACTCCCGTGGAGGAGATAGGTCCCATAGGTGCGACTCAGAATATTGTATACGTAAGTCCGACGACTCACGAACTCGGCGAGATCCCAATCAAATCATAGCCCTGGGCACACGATAAATGTAATCTCCGATACCTCTCGGGCATAACCATCCCATGTACAAGGGAGTATAGCTAGGAGTCGCTTAATGCCATCATAGTCGGGCTATGCCATAGGCTCGGGCGTCCGCCACCGGTGCAGACGCTGTAAACTCGCCTAGGTCTTCCTCCAAGACATCCAACATTCCCGATAGGTGCGCATCAGCTCCTCGGGTGTGGCATGAGGTCCTACCCTCCTCCTAGCGATATAGCGCATCTCCTCCATCTGTCACGATCAAAACTAACATAAGTCAACTATCGTCATCTCAAAAGCAGAAAGGATAACTTAAACATAACGAGAAGCAACTAGGTTGGAACTAAACAGTCTATAAGGTAGGCAACATCATAAGGTACAACACATATCACAAACTACCTTCTTAGTCTTACCCAAACGTATACATATAGACCAATAACATCTTAATATATATATGCTACGAGATCCTTGTGTTATACCAAACACTTAAACTAGAGTTCAACAGACTCTATCGTATTCTGGAGACAGAATTAGGGATTCTGTTCTTCATAATAAATGAAGATCAGTGCGTTAGGAGTACGCAGGTGAAAACCATGCGTAAATCGGAGTCCTAGCGAAAGAGATCTAGCTAAAACAAATTTACTGCGCAGTGCAGGAAATTTGCGCGATCGTGCCAAAAATAAAATTCGAGACGTATGTCGATGTAATACGTCTACCACATCCATGTCCTTATGTTGAGGCTGAACATTCTAAAGTCGTAAGTGACGTCCACATCATGATTCGTGGTCGACGCCCTCATGTCAAGCGGTGATGAGCCGTCGACGCTGCTCATCTTCGCGTCGAGGTCGTCCTCGCTCATCCTTCTCGCTCGTTATTCGCCGCTCGAGCTCGAGGCTATCATCACTTTCATTCTTCCTATCGCTCTTTGTTCTCGTAAGGAAAAGAAGTTCATACTTCTATGTTCTTTCACGACACGTGAGCATGCTCCTTAGAGTCTAGTTCTCTTCGTGATAACATATCATTCGTTGAAAACAAGATTTTGAAGATTGGAAATAAAGTCTCATTTGAGAATTTGGAAATACGATTTCAAAATGACAATCATAGTCAACTCATATACATATCAAAAACGAATTCATTCATTCCATGTTGATCATTCAACTCAATACCACCATATACTTTCATCTAAAAATTTGAGTACTCGCATCAATACTTATTGGTTTCAAATCAAAGTTTTTGGAAAAACTTTCTTGCTCAAACTTCCAGGTCCATCATCAAAATTTCCATAATAACATAATCTTTCAAAAATTCTTCCAACTTGCTCACCATGTAAAAATTTTCCATTTCATGAGTTGAGAAAGAATTGCAGTTACCTTTTCCCCGGTTGAGCTCGATGTGATGGAGTGTTGAGAGGAGTCAGTAGATTTCTAGAAGTCCAATGACTCGATCTAGACTTAGAATTTTAAAGGAATTTGGGTTTTCAAAGAGCAACCGGGCTCTGATACCACTTCTGTCACGACCCCACCCCGGTTAACCCGGATCGAGAGGCGACTAATACTAGGAGTAGTATTTTAGGATTACAAGACTAAGATAAGGATGCATAATAACAATAAACTAGCATGCTTGAGCATAATGTAAGATGGTAACATAGCAATTCAAATGGTTTAGGCCATCGGACCCAAAGACTTAACAGTGGTCCGATGGACCTCAATAATTCATGTTACATTATCCTCCCACAATCCAAAGATATAAACGACACGAGACCTTAACAATTCCTACCAAAACATAAAGTAAATGAATTCGTAGTTTAGCAATGAGTGTGTGAATACATATATGAAGATATGCATTCAAGGTGAAAACCACAAATTTAATAAACCGTCAAGGACACTAGACCCTCAACACTTTCCCCATCACCATCATCAAGCTCAACCCGCACATTTAAAACAAACATGCAGGCTGGTACAAGAAATTGCACTCGGTGGACTCATGCCAAAACAATTGATAACATTTGAATTACGCTGCCAATATCAAGGTAAGTCACAATGGTTTTGATGAAAATGCCTTGTGCTTACTAAATCATTTTCAGTTCGTAAACATCGCTCGGCCGAGCATTTTCTTGGTGTGTATGATCCGTATCCCATAGTCACAATTCATAACAATATCAAAGACCAAACGTCGAGAGAGAGGCCTCCCTTCTACGACGCCGTGACCGGCCGTAATCCCGTCAAAGACACAAATACCTCAATGTAATATCCGTAGAATTAGATGCCTAATTACGGTTTTGAAACCCGAAATTAGGAATTCGCTATGACGATTCAATCAAGAAGATAGTTAATAATGGTTTCGAGTATATTCTGAAGAACTAATTCTATTTTATATTCGAGAATTGTGAATTTAGAAATAGAAGTTTGTAAAGCATATCGACAAGATTATTTTAACGCCGATTACACATCATACGTCAAGATTTTGTGAAATTTTCGAGAATAAGATTGGAATTAATTTTCATATTAATTCCTATGTTACTAGAATATTAATTATAAAGTAAGTTCAAACTTATGCGACCATTTTGAGATGAGTTGATTATGATCTTTTGAGACGCTTTGAACGTTAACGCCAGAGATGTTTTGAGAGATGAGTTCAATGATCCGGAAATTATCCCAATTAATTTCCTATCATTAATTAATATAATCAGTAATATTAAATATTAAAATCAATTTTGAGTTATTAAAACTCGATATTTATGAAATGGTTTCAAAACCCTAATTATACAAATTAGGGTTTGGTCACTCGTAATGATACCATTAAATTATCCTATGGTATCTAAACTATATGTTATGATATATATATGGTATTAATGTACAAAATAAAATAATCCTACCTATTTGGACCCCTAAACCTTAGGCTATCATGGATTGACAAGGCATGCTTGTCACCTCTTTAAACACCCAATGCATGAAGAGCTCCTTTTACACTCCTTAATCATCATCTCCTACTCCCAAAAATTTGCCTACCTATTTGGACACCTACATAGCCATAGGCCATCATGAGATGGCATGGCATGATGGTCACCTCCTTAACACCCAATGCATGGAAAGCCTTTCTAGCCTACACTAATCATCACCACACTCTACACACTCAACCATGATTCCTATTGTGTGTGTGTGTGCCTAAGAGAGAGAGAGATACATGGAGAAACTCTTCCCATACACTTCATTTCACTCATAATACATTTTCTCCTCTCTCCCCAAAATTTTCAGACCTCTCCTCTCCTTTCCTCTCTTCTTCTTCTCCTACACCATTTCCACCATGGAAGAGAGAGCTCAAGCTCCATCTCTCTCATTCATCTTCAAATTCGTGACTAAGGTATAACTATCTCCTATGACTCTTAGACATGATTAAATCATACTTGCATGGTTAGATTGATGATCTTGGTGGTGATTTGGGGTGATAGATTCACCATTTTCGTGGTTATATGAAATGCATACAAGAAAAATAAGCTTAAAACTGAAAACTGGAAGTATGTTACGAAAACAGTAAATTCATAAAATTATTTGACTAAGTTACAGTGGTCCGATGAATGTGAAATTTTACTATGTTGAAATTAAACATGTCTATTACGTCTCTGTAAAATTTCAAGTCAATAAAACTTGATTTTCTATTTTAATTATATTTTTAAAAAACACTGCACAAATCTGTAAAATTTCGGTGTTCATCACCCACGGTACGTGGCTTTCGTTTCGAGTTTGGCTAATGGTAAAACTCTAAAAATTGGCATAAACATAAATTAGCATGTCTAGAAGATATATGTAAATTTTCATAATTTTCTAAAAATGAGCCGGGCGCTCAATCCGAGCAGCAGGAATTGGGAACACGCGCCGGAGGAACCGACGCTCAGCGGACGTGAGAGGCGGGCGCGCGGGCAAAGCGCTGGCGGGGGCGCTGAAGCGCCGGGCGCAAGGCGAGAGCACGCCACTCAGCGCGAGTCGAGCGCGCCGAGTGAGCGCTGCTGGACGCCGGCGCAGTCGCGACGGCGCGGTGATGCGCTGGCGTCCGTGCGTGCGACGGGAAGTCGCGCAACTTTGTCGTTGCTCGCTTCTTCCTCGCTTGAACTCGACGATCCGCCGCCTATGAACTCCTCAAAAGCTCTTCAATTATACATTATTCTGCAAATTCAATTCATCCTATTTAATGCCGATTTTCTGCAAAACATTGAAACGAACCAAGTAAGTCCAAACGATAAATAATAATCGAACTAACGACAATAAAGGGATAAACTAATGAAGACAACATGCAAAACAATACCAAGATTCAAGACAAATTCAAACCAAACAAGGAGACCATTTAACATTAAACGTAATATATATCAAGTATGTTTTGGACTTTACTATATAACTTATGTTCTTGCAATGAAAACATGTGATATGTACATATGACGATGTACTATCAAGGTATAACTTCAAGACAACCTTCCTATTGCTCAACACGCCCATCGCATCACTACCAATCACATTTAAAACAATATGCAGGTCGAGTACAAGAATGCACTCGTGGACTCACGCCAAAACATTTTATCATCTTTAAATTACATCGTTCATTATGGTAAGACAAGGGTTTTACTTGAAAAGGCCTGAGCTTACTAAACATTTTCATCATTTTCATAAACATCATCGCCAAGCATTTTACTTGCATGCATTATCCATATCCTTATCCTTTTATCATAACTTTATCATTTAGCCCGTAGAAGGAGGCCTCCCCACGTCACGTGACCGCCGAATTGTCCTTACAGACACAATACCATTAGGGTACACGTTAATCCTAGCTGTATAAGCCTTCCCGATAGATCCGATATCGATTTCATTCATAAGTTGGGAGCGACCCAACAACATTCATCATTCATTCATTCATGGATAGGACATACATAAAACATAAACATTTACGGTGTAATTTCATCATCATTTCATAATCATTTCTCAAAAGAAAGCATCATAAATAATTACTTTTCATTTCAAGAAAGCATCATTAATGAGCATTTTATCCGAGGATAAGAAAAGAAGCCACCAGACTGTAGACTTTCTCTAAACACTTTTCACGCCAACCATCACGTCCGGCCCCACCTTTACGTAAAACTATTTTAGTACGTCGTCACGCTTTTCATAATATCTAAGTCAATCAAACTTTGATAACTTTCTAATACAATTCAATTCTTAACTAATTCAATACGACGCTCAATCACAGATTTAAACTAAACATTTCTCGTACTTTGATGAGACGAGATATGTTCAACTATTTCGCTTTAACCTTTGGTTAACCGCTCAACGCTTTTCTAACGTTTTCGATGTAAAGATTTCAATTATGAAATCTGCTCACCAAAGAGATTTCTTATAAACTTAATACGCTTACACGTATTAGTGTATTTATCGAACGTATTTCATACGTTAATTTCAAAAGTCAACAAAAGTCAACATTTTGACTTTTCTTATTAATATTTTAATAATTCATATTTTAATATCTCAATTCCATATAAATCGATTTCTTTCATAAAGTCCTAATTTTCGATTTTTCAAGCAAATCGATAAACTTCATTAATATTTTTCTTAAATATTAATTAACTTATTCATTAAACATTATTTTCATTTCTAACGTTATTTAATATAACGTTTACCTAAACATAGTATTCTATGTTTATAAAATTTCATAAATTATTAATATGTCTAAAATAATTCTAGACATATAATGTATTATTTTTCTCGATATTAAGGAATTAAACCTTAATATATTCATTCTAAAGCTCACGGCTTTGAGCTTAAAATTCTAATCTCTTCCAAAATTCTTCTAAATTCATATAGTGTACTATATTATCATAGGATCACTAATATGCATTAACATTAGCTATAGGAAAATTGGACATCATTATTCCATCACTAATGCTCACGGTTTTCATACTTTAATATAGCAATTATTTTCTAAAATTTAATTAAATCATACAACCCACAATTATCATCACGTATCATTACTATGTCATAATATCCAACATTATCAATTTGTACACTAACATACCAACTCTTAGTGATTTTAAATTTTGCAAAGTATGATCAAACTATTTTCTAAAATTATAATAAATTTTGTAACACCTAATTAAGGCCATACAACGTGATTATGCTATAATATCACATAGATATGATTTGTATATCAACATACAACCCTAACATATTTTCGGTAATTTTAGAACAAATAACATATAATTCCTAAAATTTCCAAATAATCACTATGTTTATCTATCATCATAGATCACTAATCCATCATTACTTGAACATTAGAATTTTCGATCAATACCATAAGAATCATAACATGCTTAGCTTTAATTTAAACACTACATATGCTTATACATAACATACTAAACATAATTAGTAAACCACTAAACATGCTAACATGATTGTTCATACTTTTCTCATTTATAACATAAGTATATAATTTAAAATCTAACGTTAGAAATCAAAATCTTAACGTATAATTAAAGCTCGCTCGAACTAACCTTTTACCGTGTCGATTAATTTGAGCAAAGGATTTATGTATCAAGGTTTGGAATTTAAATCAAGAACACTCACTTTCTTTGCTCTCAATGCTCACTAGAATGTGAGTGAGGAATGATGTTTTGCTTCTATTTTATTCTAATACTTGTTAAAGCAAAAAAAAATATCTTGATTACTACACTTAATTTTAAACCAATAACTCACGGCATTTCTCATCAATTGCAAGACAAATTTTTAATCACTTTACGACTCACCATCTAAGATGTCATCTTTACTTACACAAAAGTAAAAGCACTTACACATAAGTAAATA
This sequence comes from Salvia rosmarinus, assembly GCA_036937905.1. NCBI lineage: Eukaryota > Viridiplantae > Streptophyta > Magnoliopsida > Lamiales > Lamiaceae > Salvia > Salvia rosmarinus. The sequence goes on along the minus strand of CM072819.1, from coordinate 72,800,317 downwards.
AGTGAACCAAAATCCTCGACTTTGAAACACAAGGTGCCGTCGGTTATTCATGCGACAAGGATGATGATTTTTACTTCTTGTTTACTCACCAAATAAGTCCACAATATCATGCTAATTAATTAATTTGTCAATATTAATTAAATGAACAATTTCTCTCACTTTTGTAATAGCACCATCGCCACTTCATGTACACATGGGAATCTTAATTCTTGTCTTACTAATACAATATCTACACAATAATTCATGCAAGCCAAATCAACCAAGAGTACAACCATTTCTTCTTTCTTTACCTTGACCAAATACACGCTATTACAAGCCTATTTACTTCCACTTGATCACTTTCATTCACTACCTTGATTTACTTGGTTAGAGTGTACAAAATATCCCACTTAATTTTTGATCACACAACATAGTAATTTGTACACACAATTTACGCTAACTTTGGTACACACACAAAATGGTCACGACATTTTCATTTTGTAATGGAGACATATTTTATTTTCATGCTATTTATAGATATATATCATAATATATGTTTTAGATGATAAATTATATCATAGGAAAATAATTAGTATCATTTCATGTGTGAAAACCCTAATTTTCGAAATTAGTTTTCAAAATTTCAACTCTATTCAAAAATTATTCCTTAATTCCATAGCATTATTCTAATGCTAAATAATACTTTAATTACATAAAATAATCATAGGAATTTAAATATTATAATTCCTGATCATTAGACTCATTTTCTAATCGTCTCAAAACATCGACGCAAACGCCTCAAACGTTAATTATCGACTCATCTCAAAATGGTCGTAATAAAGTCGTAATCACTTTATTAATTTCTTTTATTAGTAATGGAATTTAATTCTAAGCTCGTGTTTAGAAAAATTTAAATTTTAACTATCGATACTCAATCGACGTTAAAACGAATCTCTGAAATACTTTATAAAATTCTATTCCTTAATTCACCATTCTTAGTGAATATATTCGTTATCTCGTAATTAATCAAATCATTATTCGATATATTACTAATTCAATTATTTTCGGAAACCCTAATTTACTAATTTTAAATATCGTAATTAGCATTTAATTCTTCTGGGATATTACATTCTACCCCTTAAAAGAAATTTCATCCCAAATTTGCATTCCTCATAAAGTAGGGTATCTTGCATCATAACTTCTTAAATTTTTTCCACGTGATTTTCTTTGTCCATGGTTTCTCCATCGACTTTCACTGACCCAAACTGATCTTTAATCGTAAATCGCATCGATCAAAATAGTCATAGATTTTCATCACAACCCATATTTGAGAAGGATCACGCCATTCGTGTATCTCGTGTTTTGGGTTATAAACATACTCCTTAACTATGACACGTGGAAAACATTACGTACATTCCTAAATTTGTAAGTACCAAACTATGCAGCTCGGGCCTATCAATTTCTAGGATCTCGTAAGGTCCTATAAAACATGATCTCAACATTCCTTAAACCTCGAACTTTGTAAAATCTCGATGGAGAAATCTTAAGAAGTTTTATTCTTGCATTCAAAATGCAAATCGATCTACGCGAAGCAAAACTTTTGTCTGTCCGAGCTTCATTTCTTTCATTTGGCGATATCTTAATCATTTCATTTACGCTGTCGGGACCTTATACTTTCTCTCACCTACTTTATTTCAATAAAGTGGTGGTCAAAACTTCTTCCACATAAGGCCTCATACGGTCAGATTGCCTTATGCCTATGGTCGACGTGAATTTGACAAGTGGTACCACACGTCCCACTTGCACCTGATTTAACATTTATGTTCATCGTATCCTTAAACGCCCATATTGTCCTTTGATCGTCCACCGTCCGCTAGTGGATACCTATGTTAAGGTTTAATCTCGTGTCTAACTCCTTTGGTAGCTAGTTCAAAAATCTAGGTAAACTTGAGTCTTTATTCGAGTGATAGGTTTGCACCCCGTAAAGGTACGATTTTATGTACGACGAGCTAATTTATCAAATTCATGAGTCATTTGAATAGCCGATATGAACATATCAGTCAATCTACTACTATCCATATAGTAGTGTTACTTTAGACTTTGCAAAACCCGCATAAAATTCATGCTATGTCATTTCATTTTCATTTGTGTATCTCTAGAGATTATAACTCCTTATAAGGTCATTGATACAATGCCTTCTCTTGTTGGTAACGAGACCGCCGATAATGTAGTTATATCTCATTTCATTCTTCATTATCTAACTTTTCTCGTAAATCTCTTACACATCTTAGGTGCTCTGGATTCGTATGAGAAATATCATGAGCTTCACTCATGATTTCATTTCTAAGTTTATTATTGCTCTATATATATATACTTTTCCTTAGACAATATGACATTGTCCGCGCTTCTTTAAAATTCTTTAGCCTTCATTTCTCTCCTTAGCTCGTATTCTTTCAAATCTTTCATCCTTTCTTTTCGCTTATTATGCTTTTCTCAACCGACATAATCATGAGTGTGGCATACGGCTCATGATCGCTCTCCATTGCTCAACTATTTTAAGTCGTGAGTTGGAAATTCTATTCATGTGGTTTCGCAGATGTGAAGCTATTATCTTTCATATTAATGCATAGCTTTTCTTTTATTAATCCATGTAAATTTGATTCCTTTTGGGTAGCTATGTTATGCCTTGCTACTTTTAGAGAGTTCTCAATGGATCTCGATAGTAGTCAATTAATCTTAAGAAATTCCCGATCTCATTTTAGGTCAAGACTTTCATTCTTACATTGCTTTATCCTTAGCCGATCTACTTTGATTCCTTCAAAAGACATTATGTGCCCGAGGAATATTTCTTTAAGTCGAAATTCACATCGATTGCAAAATTTGTCCCATTTAAAAGTCTAAGATGCTTCGACGTTTTATGTTCTTTTCTTTCATTCTTCGTATGGATAAGAACATTATTCATAGGATTAAGACAAGTTGTCTAAGTATGCATGGAATACTCGATTTTGAGGTTCATGATCGAGGTGCATTTGTTAGTCCGATGGTCAACTATTATCTCATAGTAACCATATCTTATTCTAACAATTGTCAGATTTCGGATACCATTCTACAAAGACCATATAATATATTACATCAAATGCCTCAATGAGGACTTTCATACATTAATTACAAGAGTCGGTCTATCGTCGATCGATTACATGGCATCTAGTTCTTTTACATTCAAATTTTGACACCATTTTAACATATTCACAAAGTACTCCAAACTCGCTTATTTTACATTTTCTAACCACACCATTTTCAACAGAACCATTATCTACATATAAGTCTCATATCATCATGGGATTCTACGCCCTCGAGTGGCCTTCATCGAATCGATTCTCATTTGAAACTTACCTTCTCCGTGCACGCTTTTGTTTCATACCTTCGATGATCTATCTCCTCAGAGCCGAGTCAAGCTTGTCCCTGCTTCTTCAATACTAGTAGTTTGTGTTACTTTATCGAAAGTATGGTGAGTTGGTAGTGGTAATTCTCCCAGTCCGAGGGCGGTAAGACCGTCTTTGGCCATTTTCATCCCTTTCGTATAATTGACGGACAGGACGGCGGCTTGAACATCGGTACAACCATTCCTTTATATAATGCTGTGAAACTTGCCGGGACCAGACAAGTGCTCATCGGTGCCGCTCCATACGCATAATATGTATGCTTGAGCCTTGACAAATCTCGTAAGTCGCCCAAGTCTTGGAATTTTCTACATCGTAAGATATTCTCGATACTTCTTTGCAAACTTTTCCCATCTGTTGGCAACGATTTAATGCCTTCGATACCATCCTAATCGTAACCTCATAGTTACGAGCATCCTCCAAAGGTGTAGAAATTCTCCAAAACTGCCCAAATCCATGCCCGCTTGTAATAAAAGAGCCACTGCTGTGTGAGTTCTAAGCTTGTAGCCGTGGTTATCTTCTTATTATTTCCTTTTCCGCCATCTATAACAGATATTTCTAGATAAGTTTGACTTAAATCAAAGCAATAAAGGGAATTTTAAACAAGAAGGATCTCTTAAAGAATTAAACACTTTAAGACATCTATAACTTGTAGACAAGTTACCACGACTCATCACACTTATCTTATCACTCATTTTAAGATTTACACATTCATCGATATCGCTCTAAATTTATTCGCATAAGCAAATAGTGGGTACTTATCCCTGTCACAGAAACTTTTAACGAAGAGACTAGGCCCGTCACTAATCACGTGAATGACACATTTCCTAAACTTGTCTCAGAATTATATATATGCTCCACATAGATATAATGATCCAAATCATCGATAGAACCTTAGGCGATCCTAGGTTCAATTCTAAGCCTTTTCAACACGCCAAGGCCATGATTCTCATATAGGTGAAGAAATTTCATTCGATTTGGTTATTCAATTAGGTTCTATCGCTTACACATACTTGCGCGATGTTAGAACATAAAGCACCCATATCGAACAAATATTATAGATATTCGAGAAATTTTCTCATATCTATCGTGCCTCGATTTTTGTTCGCTCGGAAGTATAGCTTTGGTCTACTGTTCCGCTCATTCAAGCAAACATTTATTTCGTATGTCATTGTCCTTTCCATCTGGGACATTATGTTCCTCACAATAGTCTTCTATCACCTCGCTACCGTATCCTTTTCGGTATCAAGTTATGCTTTTACCAATAGCATTTTGTGGTTAGGTCTACATCAACCTATCTGCTTAATATTGTTATTTCGATAATTAAATTTTATCGTAGAGATCATGTTCTATCACTATCATTCATTCCTAAATCAAGTATGAATGATTCAATTCCTTTTCACTTTATCAATCTTAGGAATATATTTTCATATATCCTTACTTTAACTCTTTTCAGAGAAATCCTTATTTATCAGTCATATGTCTAAGCTTATATCATGCCAGGGCTATCTTATAATGATAGCTCATAGTTTCTTATTATTTCGACTTTTGTCCCTTTTTCGAACATGTATCGAAAGCAATATTACTTTCATTATACTGTTCTCACATTGATTAGAACCGCTATTATCGACATATATAGCTTGGCAAGGTAGTACATTCGACACCATAACTTAAATTCCAAGCATCCCATTTCCATGTCTTCGCTTTGGAGATATTTTCTCCATTCTTGATTTACATACTACGTTATCCTAGTCGCTCACACAATCTCAATGATTATGATTCCACAATATCATTATCGTCTGCTGACCAAGTTTCAATTACTTGGAATCGATTATGCTCAAGAATAATCTCATCGATGAGGTATAAGCGAGATCTATTTTCGAGATGCTATCATTTCTATATATATATATATTCTTTGAAAAGAATATCTTGTATGCATCTTCATTCTTTTAAACACGCCAATCTACTAACGTAGGTTTAGGGACAAACAACTATCTTAAAGATAAGTTGTAATCTCTCTCTCGTATGACATGGTGAGGAAATTATATCCCACGGATATCATATACTTTTCTTTACTTTTACTCTGCATTTAATGCTAAAGAGTATCTTATTCATAACTTTATTATAACAATGCTATATAAAGGTATAACTTCATTGTTATCAATCTTGAAAAGCACATCAAGGGTCATCACATCCATGTGTATCATAGAGAAAATATCTCGCTCATCGAGATTTTCTTTACATCACAATTTCTGATGTCTATCACTTATCGATCACGAAACTTTTAGGTGACGAAATATGTCAACCTATATCATACCGTGTTTATCGCTTACTAATTGCACTTAAAGTGGTAAGTCAACATTCATCATACTTGATGGTTTCAAGAATCGAGGAGAATTTATCACGACTACTTAGAGGTATCTGTCTCACAAATTAAAAATAACATCTTTAATGATTGAATCTATATCCTCTTCGATCGAATAATTGGGATCTAGGTCCAAGACCGAATGACACCATCGAGATTTCTTTGGTCATATGCTGCACGGCCACAATTATTTTCTCACCACAAGGCTTGGTTTCAAAGGACACTTTATAAGGTTTCAGTTGTAAATTATCTTCTTAAAAGTGAGAAACTCAAATGATTTCAATTGAACTAGTCATGGAGTTAAACTCAATGACGTAAATTGGGCAATGAATATAATTTGAAACCTTATATACTCGTAATAGGTCATCAACAAAGGTTCTCAAGTAGGTCATGGCTCTACTTGTACATCGAAATCTTACTTTCTCAAGAATATTCTAAGATTCTTATCATACTATAACATTCTCATTCTATAAAAATCATAGAACCAAATTCAACTATTTGTCGAAATTCTGGAGTAGGAATCAGGGATTTGGTCCTTCATAACAAATAAATTATAGTGTGTCAGGAGTACGATGGAAAATCGTATAAATCGGAGTTCAACGAGGAGAACGGGTCAAGACAAAATCACGCGCAGTGCAGGAAAATTCACGCGCTCGCACGAGATCGTAGGCGATGCCGACACCGAGGTCGTGCATGCCGTGGTCGAAGTCAAGTCGCATGCCGAGATTGAAGTCGAGTCGCACATGCCAAGTCGAAATCGAGTCGCACATGAAGTCGTAATCGAGTCGCACATGCCAAGTCGTAATCGAGTCGCACATGCCGAGTCGTAATCGAGTCGCACATGCCAGTCGGTCAAGTCACATGTCGTCGATTCAGTCTCACATGCCAAGTCGTAATCGAGTCGCACATGCCAGTCGAATCGAGTCGCCATGCCCATGCCGTCGGTCGAGCGCACATGCCAGTCGATTCGAGTCGCATGCCGAAGTCGTAATCGACCGCACATGCCGTTGAGTCGTCGCATGCCAAAGTCGAAGTCGAGTCGCACATGCCAGTCGATTCGAGTCGCATGCCAGTCAATCGAGTCGCATCGCCAAGTCGGTCGAGTCGCATATGAAGGTCGTATTCGGTCGCATATGTCAAGTCGTAATCGAGTCGCAATGCAAGTCGTGACCGAGTCGCATGCCAAGTCGTAATCGAGTCGCATGCCAAGTCGGTCGGTCGCACATGCCGTCGATTCGAGTCGCATATGCCGTCGTAATCGAGTCGCATATGCGTCGAATCGAGTCGCAATGCAGTCGGTCGAGTCGCAATGCCAGTCGATTCGAGTCGCACATGCAGTCGAATCGAGCACATGCCGGTCAGTCGAGTCGACATGCCGTCGATTCGGTCGCATGCGAAGTCGTAATCGAGTCGCAATGCCGTCGTATCGGTGCATGCCAAGTCAAGTCGAGTCGACATGCCAAGTCGTAGTCTAACTTTTCGTCATGTTATTCTTTGTTCTCGTAGGAAGGAAGTTCGATTTCTATGTTCTTTCGTAAAGGTGATCATGCTTCTTATATCGCCTATGTTCTTCTTGAGATGACATATCATTAATCATAATAATCTTGAGATTTGCAACTAAAGTTTCAAATAATGAAAACATAGTTCATTTATACATGCACATTTCTTTCAATTTTGAAGAATTCATCATTCCAACTTTGGTCATTCACGCTCATTTCAAGCATATTCATTTATTATACATAATCTTGAAATTTGAACAATTTGGTTATGAAAACTTGAAAATTTTGTTCAATTTCATAACATACTTATTGAATGCATGTATTACTTGAATTTTGCAAATTCAACATTTCATTCTCGCACATTTTGCCCATTATCTATCATAAGCATTCATTTCTAACTGATCACTTTGCATAACTTCCATTCTCAACATTATTCATAACCCATTTCATATCATTCATTCCTTTTGAAAAAAATCATCTCGATCCTTTTCTCTTTCAACTTTTCATTTCAAAATTTAAAAGAAGATTTACCTCATTTCGGTTGAGCTTGATGTGATGGAGTGTTGAGCATTGTCACCGACCTTTAGAAGTCTAGTGACTTAATCTGACTTAACCTCAAAGAAAATTTTGGGTTCAAAGAGCGAACGGCTCGACATACTCAGAATGTCCCTAAATCCTAAGACGATTTAGGCGGATTATTACTCTAACAGAATGAATAAACAGAGACCATTTAACATTAAACCGAATACATATATCAAGTATGTTTTGGACTTTACTATATAACTTATGTTCTTCAATGAAAACATGTGATATGTACATAGACGATGTACTATCACGGTATAACTTTCACGACAACCTTCCTATTGCTCAACACGCCCATCGCATCACCATCAATCTACACATTTAAAACCAAATATGCGTGAGTACAAGAATACACTCGTGGACTCATGCAAAACATTTTATCATCTTTAAATTACATCGCTATTATTGTAAGACACAAGGGTTTTACTTGAAAAGGCCTGAGCTTACTAAACATTTTCATCATTTTCATAAACATCATCGCCGCAAGCATTTTACTTGCATGCATGATCCATATCCTTATCCTTTTATCATAACTTTATCATTTAGCGAGAAGGAGGCTCCCTCTCGTCCGTGACCGCCGTGAATTGTCCTTACGACACACATACCATTAGTGTACACGTTAATCCTAGCTGTATAAGCCTTCCGATAGATCCGATATCGATTTCATTCATAAGTTGGGAGCGACCAACAACATTCATCATTCATTCATTCATGGATAGGATACATACATAAAACATAAATATTTTGGGTGTAATTTCATCATCATTTCATAATCATTTCTCAAAAGAAAGCATCATAAATAATTACTTTTCATTTCAAGAAAGCATCATTAATAGAGCATTTTATCCTCGAGGATAAGAGAAGCCCACCGGATAGACTTTCAGAACACTTTCTTTCGCCAACGATCACGTCCGGCCCACCTTTACGTAAAACTATTTTAGTACGTCACGCTTTTCAATAATATCTAAGTCAATCAAACTTTGATAACTTTCTAATACAATTAATTCCTTAACTAATTCAATACGACGCTCAATCCAGATTTCAAACTAAACATTTCGCACTTTGATAGAGACGAGATATGTTCAACTATTTCGCTTTAACCTTTGTGTTAACCGCTCAACGCTTTCTAATGTTTTTCGATGTAAAGATTTCAATTATGAAACTGCTCACCAAAGAGATTTCTTATAAACTTAATCGCTTACGTATTAGTGATTATTAACGTATTTCATACGTTAATTTCAAAAGTCACAAAAGTCACATTTTGACTTTTCTTATTAATTTTTAATAATTCATATTTTTAATATCTCAATTCCATATAAATCGATTTCTTTTCATAAAGTCCTAATTTTGATTTTCAAGCAAATCGATAAACTTCATTAATATTTTTCTAAATATTAATTAACTTATTCATTAAACATTATTTTTCATTTCTAACGTTATTTAATATAACGTTTCGCCTCAAACATAGTATTCTATGTTTATAAAATTTCATAAATTATTAATATGTCTAAAATAATTCTAGACATATAATGTATTATTTTCTTGATATTAAGGAATTAAACCTTATATAGTCATTCTAAAGCTCACTTTGAGCTTAAAAATTCTAATCTCTTCCAAAATTCTTCTAAATTCATATAGTGTACTATATTATCATAGGATCACTAATATGCATTAACATTAGCTATAGGAAAATTGGACATCATTATTCCATCACTAATGCTCACGGTTTTCATACTTTAATATAGCAATTATTTTCTAAAATTCTAATTAAATCATACAACCCACAATTATCATCATGTATCATTACTATGTCATAATATCCAACATTATCAATTTGTACACTAACATACCAACTCTTAGTGATTTTAAATTTTGCAAGTATGATCAAACTATTTTCTAAAATTATAATAAATTTTAGAACACCTAATTAAGGCCATACAACGGATTATGCTATAATATCACATAGATATGATTTGTATATCAACATACAAACCCTAACATATTTTCGTAATTTTAGAACAAATAGCATATAATTCCTAAAATTTCCAAATAATCACTATAAGCTTATCTATCATCATAGATCACTAATCCATCATTACTTTGAACATTAGAATTTTCGATCAATACCATAAGAATCATAACATGCTTAGCTTTAATTTAAACACTACATATGCTTATACATAACATACTAAACATAATTAGTAAACCACTAAACATGCTAACATGATTGTTCATACTTTTCTCATTTATAACATAAGTATATAATTTAAAATCTAACGGTTAGAAATCGAAAATCTTAACGTATAATTAAAGCTCGCTCGATTACTAACCTTTTACCGTGTCGATTAATTTGAGCAAAGGATTTATGTATCAGGTTTGGAATTTAAATCAAGAACACTCACTTTCTTTTGCTCTCAATGCTCACGTAATGTGAGTTGTGAGGAATGATGTTTTGCTTCTATTTTATTCTAATACTTGTTAAAGCAAAAAAAAATATCTTGATTACTACACTTAATTTTAAACCAATAACTCACGACTTCTCATCAATTAAGACAAATTTTTAATCACTTTACGACTCACCATCTAAGATGTCATCTTTACTTACACAAAAGTAAAAGCACTTACACATAAGTAAATAAGTGAACCAAAATCCTCGACTTTAAACACAAGGTGCCTCGGTTATTCATGCGACAAGGATGATGATTTTACTTTCGTTTCTTTACCAAATAAGTCCACAATATCATGCTAATTAATTAATTTGTCAATATTAATTAAATGAACAATTTCTCTCACTTTTGTAATAGCAGCCATCGCCACTTCATGTACACATGGGAATCTTAGTTCTTGTCTTACTAATACAATATCTACACAATAATTCATGCAACCCAAATCAACCAAGAGTACAACCATTTCTTCTTTCTTACCTTCGACCAAATACACGCTATTACAAGCCTATTTACTCCACTTGATCACTTTCATTCACTACCTTGATTTACTTGGTTAGAGTGTACAAAATATCCCACTTAATTTTTGATCACACAACATAGTAATTTGTACACAATTTACGCCAACTTTGGTACACACACAAAATGGTCACGATTTTCATTTTGTAATGGAGACATATTTTATTTTCATGCTATTTATAGATATATATCATAATATATGTTTTAGATGATAAATTATATCATAGGAAAAATAATTAGTATCATTTCATGTGTGAAAACCCTAATTTTCAAATTAGGTTTTCAAAATTTCAACTCTATTCAAAAATTATTCCTTAATTCCATAGCATTATTCTAATGCTAAATAATACTTTAATTACATAAAATAATCATAGGAATTTAAATATTATAATTCCTTGATCATTAGACTCATTTTCTAATCGCCTCAAAACATCGACGTCAAACGCCTCAAACGCTAATTATCGACTCATCTCAAAATGGTCGTAATAAAGTCGTAATCACTTTATTAATTTATTTTATTAGTAATGGAATTTAATTCTAAGCTTCGTTGTTAGAAAATTTATAAATTTTAACTATCGATACTCAATCGACGTTAAACGACACTAAATACTTTATAAAATTCTATTCCTTAATTCACCATTCTTAGTGAATATATTCGTTATCTCGTAATTAATCGAAATCATTATTCGATATATTACTAATTCAATTATTTCGCTGAAACCCTAATTTACTAATTTTAAATATCGTAATTAGCATTTAATTCTTGGATATTACATAATTAAATAATAGCATTTCATCATCATTTCTCAAAAGAAAGCCATAAATAAAACATTTATCATTTCATTTTATCCTGAGGAGAAAAAAGCCCACTTGGACGCTCTCTTCTCAAACGAGTCTCTTTCCTTTATTTCATTGCTCCATTCGTGCTCCACCTTTATGTAAGAAACTAATTTAGTATGTCGTCGATCTTTGAAAATCGTTAAAATCTAATGGAACTCGATAACTTTTAAATCTTATCAAGATTTATTAACTAAATATAAAGCTTCTAAAGCCTTCAGATTCTACGACACCCCTGTAACCGGACCGAGGGCGACTAATACTAGGAGTAGTATTTAGATTACAAGACTAAGATAAGGATGCATAATCAATAAACTAGCATGCTGAGCATAATGTAAGATGGTAACATAGCACCAAATGGTTTAGCCATCGGACCCAAAGATCTTAATGGTCCGATGGACCTCAATAGTTCATGTTGCATTATCCTCCCACAATCCAAAGATATAAACGACCGAGAGACCTTAACAATTCCTACCAAAACATAAAGTAAATGAATTCGAGTTTACCACGGAAAGTGTGTGAATACATATATGATGATATGCATTCAGGTGAAAACCACAATTCTAATAAACCGTCAAGGACACCGGACTCTCAACACTTTCCCCATCACCATCATCGAAGTTCAACCGCATATTTAAAACAAACATGCAGGCAAAAGAAATTGCACTCGGTGGACTCATGCAAAACCAATTGATAACATTTGAATTTACCGCCAATATCAAGGTAACCATGGTTTGGATGAAATGCCTCAGCTTACTAAATCATTTTCGTTCATAACATCGCCGGCCGAGCATTTTCGTGTGTATGATCCGTATCCCATAGTCACAATTCATAACAATATCAAAGATCAAACGCCGAGAGTGAGGCTCCTTCTATGACGCCGTGACCGCCGTAATCTCGACAAGACACAATACTCTCAAATGTATATGTTAACATATCATATAGTTCCAACCTTCACGCCAATCCTAGCGGCATTAAACTTCCGACAGACCCGACATTAATAAAAAGTGCGACCCAACAAATGACATAACCGTCATAATATAGTTCCAACTATCGCCATCTACCCGGCATAACAGATAGGATGCATACACAAAATGTAATATTTTGCGTGTAATGTAATGAACATTTATCAACACAGAAAATAACATTGTAAAAGAATTCATTTGGAAGAACGTAAAGTCACATTTTGTTTGAAGATTAAGCCCACCGGACTATAATTCATCGAATCGAGTCTGTGTTGCTTACGCCAAGATCCGTACCGCTTGCCCACACCTTACGAAAAAGCGAGGTTTTAGTATCGCTCAAGTCTCGAGACTTTCAAAGTCTAAGATAAACTTCGATATTTCATATTGATGTAAACCAATTCTTAATGAATTCAATACGCTTAATACGTTATTCAATCGAATTGTTCTCGTTCGAGATACGCTCAACGATAAGCACGCTTTATATATGGATTTCATTTGTGAAATCTTTCACTACTCGAGGTATTATACTCAATTAGTACATCTTACGCTGTTTGCGATTTATCGAACGATAATCGACGTTGGACTTTAAAGCCACGAAGTCAACATTGGTTAATAAAGTCAACAATTTTGACATTCAAATAGTAATTACTTTCTATTTTATTTTATAAATCGAAATTGATCGATTAAAATCGTAAAGTCCCATTTCTATTTATCACGTAAATCAAAGGACTTATAAATAATTTTCGCAATTATTAATCCTTTATATGATTAAAACATATTTTCGATTTTAAAACGTTATTAATAAACGCTTGTCTCAAACATAGTAATCTTTGCTTATAAAATTCAAATATGTCTAAAATAATTATTAGACATATAATTTATTAATAAACTTAATTAAAAGGATTTAAAATCCTTATAAATAATCGAATATTTTCGGTAATTATATAAAATTACCAAATGATTTTCAAAAAATTTCTAAATTAATATAGTGTATTATTATACACTATAGTCTAGAATAATAATTAATATCATCCATATGATATTTTTGTCATTTATTAACATATACTATATATATGCTACGTAATTCCATAAAACTAGGAATAATTGTCCAAAATTCCCAAAATGATATACACTTAGTATAATATCCCAATATCAATATATGTCATAACTATAACCTATAGTCCATCATAAACATTCATTCATCAAATATAATTTCAAATTGATTCGGTAATTATAAGATAATTACCAAATAATTATCAAACAATTTCTAAAATTCCAAATAATTCACATCATGATTAAACATTATATAATAACATTGTAACATCACAACATCAACCAAACCAATTGAAATCATCACATATGAGCATATAGCTCTCGGCTTTTTGATTATTTTGGTTTTTGTTTTCAAAAATTCCAACAATCAGTATACTATGATTATATACTATAGTACAATAATATAAATCATTTAATCATCAAAACCAATTAAATCATCACCTTATGCACATAGGTGTCTCTGGTTTCTTTGATTTAAAATAGGTATTTGATTTCCAAAAATTCTAACAATATCATACAATACATAAACAATATACTAAAGCATTAATACACCATTGCATGATTAAAACAAAATCATACACCAACATTCATGTTCATATAGCTCTCTCATTTCAAAAATTATAGCATATGGTTTTCAAAATTTTAAATAAATCATAGAACATGTAATCAAGGTTCTAGAGCATTAATATGTCATTGCATGTTAAAAAATAAAATCATACACCAAGGTACATACATATATGCTCACGGTATTTTCAAAATTTCAGCTAGGGTTTTCAAAATTTCTAAATAATATACCATGGTCTTAAATCATATCATAGAGCAATAATCCATCATAAAAATAAATAACAACATATTCGATCCTCATGAAATTTTTTATACATTTTAAAATTATTTCATTATATACTATGGTTCAAAATCATATATACTAGTTTCATTCAAAATTCCATATACCAAGTCATATGTTCATTGAAGCATATATTCTCATGTTTTGAAAATGAAATCATCAAGAACATAGATATAGCAATAGCTCATGCTCAAGAACATTAAACACATATATATATAATTTTCAACAAATACACATGTTCGATTATTTTGTACAATGAAGGATAATATTTAAAGCTATGCTCGTTATTATCTTAGGATTGGTATAGGTTTCAATGGACAAGGTATGGTATCCCAACTTAGGTGAAGAAATGAAGAAGGAAGAAGAAAATATTTTCAAAATGGGGGATGTCACGGTTTGAGGGAAGTGGGAGAGAAAAGAAGAATGAGAGTGTTCAAATTTTGTAAGAGCGAGAATGAGATGAAAATGGATCCTCCCTATTATCTCTCTCTCTCTCTCTCTTCTCTCTCTCACAATATTAATTAGAATGCAGCACATTTTGGGGAGTGGTATGTGATGATGGAAGAGTGTTTAAAGAGCTCTTCATGTATGGGCAATTTAAAAGTGAAATCATTATGGGATGTTACGGTTTGGGGTTCCAAGGCTGATTTTATTTTATTTATCACATAACACAATATATAATTTATATTATAGGTCATAGATATATAATACATGTCATAAAAATAATTAAATCCACATAGTCACTAATTCGAAATCACCGATCAAAAATTAGAAAATAGGATAAAAATTATAAATCACACCTATTATTGATACTCATGTCAATTTCGATCACAACATGCTCATATATAACATAATATATGATTTAGCTAATAAATCATAGCATAGGATAAAATTATAGCACATTTCATGCATTAAAACCCTAATTTTCAAACTAGGTTTTGAAAATTATATATGTTCAATATCGAGTTTTAATGCTCAAAATTGATTTTAAAGCTTAATAATAAGCATTATATCATAACATTTAGTTTGGATACCATAGGATAATTTAATGGTATCATTTCATGTGAAAACTATAGTTTATATAATTAGGTGTTTCGAAAACCCATTTCCAAAATATCAATTTTAATAGCTAATAATTCGATTTTAATAATTATAATGCTGTAATTATATAAAATAATAATAGGAAATTAATTATTATAATTTCCGAGCATTGAACTCATTTTTCAAAACGCCTCTTACGCGACGCTCAAAACGCTCAAAATCGACTCATCTCAAAAATGGTCGTGAAGTCCGCATTACTTTATAAATATATTCCATTTAATAAAGGAAATAATATGGAAATTAATTCCAAGCTTTATCGCCGAAATTTCCATAAATATCGACGTCGAACGGCGTCGACGTTAAAATAAGTCAATTACTACCGATATTTGATTCTGAATTAACAATTATTAGTGAATATAGAAAGGAGTTCATCATACGATATTATAAAAAATTTCGATGTTATACGATAAGAATTATCCGTAAACCCAAATTTACGTTTATTAAATACCATATTTATCCGCTCGTTCTTTGTAATATTACATTCCACCCCTTAAAAGAAATTCCATCCCGAATTTGCATACTCATAAAACAAATCGGTATCGTCTTTCATCGCTTCTTCAAGCTCCCACGGGCTTCCTCTTGTCGGTGTGTCCACAAGACTTGACTAACGGAATCGACTTGCCCGTAGTTGTTGAACTTTGTAGTCGAGGATTGTCGCTGGTTCTTCTTCATAGCTCATGTCCGCTTGAGAATCACGCGCCTTGACGGATCACGTGCTTTGATCGAACGATTTTCGCAATCGCGAACGTGAAAACATTGTGCACGCTTCCTAGTGTTCGGAAGAGCCAACCTATAGCCATCGGACCTATCCTCAGATCTCATGGTCCTATACACGGGTCTAAGCTTTCCTTTCATCCAAATCGACAATCCTCTCGATGAGAGACCTTAAGAAATACTTTGTCTCCATCTTCAAATCAGAACTCGATCTACGCCAGATTGAAGATTTTGCCTATCTTGAGCTTCTTTGATTCTCCCTAATTTGTCAACCATTTCAATCATCTCGCTCACCGCATCAGCCCTATGATTTTCTCTCACCGACTTCATCCCAAGAAAGCGGTGATCTACACTTCTTGCCGCA
This sequence comes from Salvia rosmarinus, assembly GCA_036937905.1. Taxonomy (NCBI): domain Eukaryota; kingdom Viridiplantae; phylum Streptophyta; class Magnoliopsida; order Lamiales; family Lamiaceae; genus Salvia; species Salvia rosmarinus. Next base: position 72,783,611 of record CM072819.1, on the reverse strand, counting down.
CAAGGCTTCAGACAAGTCGATCGTCGCGATAGTCGTTGTTGTGCAAACTCAATCGAGGTAAAATTTCTTCCTATTTTGCCCCTCATCCAATACTACGTTCTAAGCATGTCTTCTAGCTTTGATCGTCTTTCCACCGTCCGCCGCTTGTGGATGAAATGCCGATCGAATTGAGTTTGGTACCCAATTCTCTCGCAAGCTAATCCGAATCGATGTGAACTTGAGTCTCATCGAGGTAATAGATTTTGGCACTCCATGTAGTCGATAATTTCCTTAACGCAAGGCTAATTTATCGATCCATAAGTGCTATGAATCAGAGAAAATGAGCACTTTTTGTAAGCTATCAACAATTACCCATAGGCTGTGTTTCTTCTTCTCGACTGGGTAAGCTTGTAACGAATCCATTGTTATATCGTCCCATTTCCACCCGGGATTTCCAATGGTGCAACTTACCAGTGACGCTGGTGTAGTGCTTTCACTTGTTGGCAAACAAGACAGTGCTCCAAAAGAAGCTATATCTCGTTCACGCCTTCCCACCAAAATTTCTCTTCGTGTCTTGGTACATTTTAGATCGCCCGGTGGGCGTGTAGGTGTATCGTGAGCCTCACTCATGATCTCGCTCGCTCGCTCGTCTGAACGCATATTCTACCTTCAAACAATAGGCGTTGTCCGACGCCTTGAAATTCTAAATCCTCGACTCTTACCCTTTGTCGATCTTTTCTAACTTTTCCTCCATCATTTGCTCTTCGACAACCTTTTCTTAGATCAAATGGTGAGTGTTGCGACATAACTCACAATTGTCTCGTGTGGTTCAACTAGTTCAATCCTCATTCTTCCAAATTCTTCAATGAGTTAGCGCTTGTACAAAGAGACATCCTAACTTGGTATGGCTCACGAAGCCACCTACTACATTCGCCTTACCCGGGTGATAGTTAATACCACACCGTAGTCTTTTACAAGCTCGAGCCATCTTCTTTGTCTCATATTCAAATCTCTTGTTCAAGAAGTATTTCAAACTTTTATGATCCGTGAAGATCTCACATCTCACACCACTAGAGATGGTGTTCCAAATCTTAGAGCATGAACCTACACCGCTAATTCCAAATCGGGTCAGTAGTTCAGTTCATGGGTCCGAGTTTGGATGCATATGCTATCACTTTCCTTCTTGATCAAGACAGACTAGTCCGTCTTAGAAGCATCGGTATAAACTCTATTCTTGTCCGCTCGAACTGCAAGACCGTGCATCAAGTTAATTTTTTCGAGTTCTCAAAACTCATCTCACATTCCTCACCAATCGAACTTGATTATTTCCGGAGTAGCGGGTTATTGGCCTTGCAATTTTGGAGAATCCTTCGATGAATCTCGATAGTAACCACTAGTCCAAGGAAACTTCGATTTCGTTGAGTCTTAGGTGATTTCCATTCTTGCATCGCTTCACTTTGGCGGGTCTACTTTATACCTTCGCGACACGATGTGTCCAAGGAACATCACTCCTTCAGCCAAAACTCACATTTGCTAAACTTAGCAAAGAGTCTTTCATCTCAGGTTTGCAAAACCGTCTTAGATGTTCTCTATGATCTCTTCATTCTTTGAATAAATAAGGATATCATCTATGAAGATCAAAACAAATTTATCCAAAATGGATGAAATACTGCTCATGAGATCCATGAACATGGCTGGTGCATTTGTTAATCCGAATGGCATGACTATGAACTCATAGTGGCGATCCGTTCGGAATGCGCCTTAGTACATCCCGTAACGATTTTCATTTGGTGGTATCCTCGACTTAAGATCAATTTTAGAATACACTGCCTCGCAATTGATCAAACAGTCATCAATTCTTGGTAAAGGGTATTTGTTCTTTAGTGTCATCTTATTCAACTCTCTATAATCGATGCACATCCTCAAAGAACCGCCCTTTTCTTAACGAATAAAACATGCGCCCCAAGGTGAAACATCAGTAATGAAACCTAGATCCAACAATTTTGAACTCGATCTTCGCCTCCAACTCTTTGGGGCCATCCTATAGGCGCCTCGACATTGGGGCTGATCCGGCCCAAGTCGATGGTAAACTCTAGTTGTCATCGAGGAGCCCTAGTAGATTTTCGGAACACGTCCAAAATTCTGGACAACTTTATGTCTTCTACCCGCGGTTTATCCTCCGCTCAATAAACAAGGAATGCATGGCATTCTTTCGTTCATCATCTTCCTCGCTTGTAGAGCCGACACGATCGAACTCTTCTTCCCATGCCGATTCCATGGAAATACGTGGTCTTGTCCGTGAAAATGAAAAGAAATTTTCCTTTCCTTACATAGAATCGTGGAATGATTCTTAGCTAACAAGTCCATTCCTAGGATTAAGTCTACATCATCCATGGTATTATGTTCGATTGTTAGCCGAACCTTAAGTGATCCTAATGTCAACTCAGGTTCGAGCAAAAGTGTATACTCATAATCCTCCTATAGGCGATGAGATTCTCATCCCCACTTGCCTTTTCGACCTAAGCTTAGCATTGCTACGCATGATTTGGCAATAAAGAATGCAGCACCGTATCGAACAATACTATAATGTATGTTGAGAAGAATCCCACACCGGTTTCCGATTTTTGCTCGCTCGCCCTATGCAGGCGTAGGCTCAATGCCACCGAGGCTGATGGGGCGCTGGTCCTTGTTGGTTCTGCGGTTGCTGTCGCGTTCGCCGCTGCGCGGTGGTCGACGCCTTTGTTGTTGTGAGGCGTGTTGCCACTTGCGGGGTTGGCCGGCGCGGTTGTGGTTGCTGCACCACTTGTCGGGTTGCCACCCTGCTGCGGTTGTTGGAATGATAGCCCTCGGTTGGACACGGGTTGGTTCGGCCCACGTCCGACGTGTCACCGGGCAATTATCGCATAGTGCCCTTTGCCCCGCACTTGTAACACCACCACGCTTGCCGTGCACACCCCTTGTGCACCCTATGGCATCTAGGGCATGGTGGTGCCCTTATTTGTTCTTGCGGGCTCTCCGGAGCGAAGCTGCCTTTTCAATTTGCTCAGACGTTTCCGCCAACGGCCGCTGACTCGCGTCCCATAGCTCCCGGCTATTATTCCCGCATGGGTTCCCATTTCCTTTCCTCCGTCGTCGAAGTTATGTGTCCGAGCCGACATCGACCTATCTTCTGGACATTGCGCCTCAATATCTAAAGCTCGCAAGAGCTTGTGTTAGGTCTCCATGGTCGGCAAGAGACATCCAGATTCCATTCTCGCCCCGACCTAAACTTTTCCGACATTTTCAAGTCGGTGTCCACCGCCTAGTGCATATCTCGACATCTCGCAGCGCGATCATAGTCGGTCAGACAACCTTTTTGTTTCAAAAGAAAATTCTCGCCCTTTCTCCTCTTATAGCTTTTGGGGATGTATTTCTCAGCCCTCAAGTCCTCCCATGAGAACTCTTCCGCTTGCAGAAGAATGTCTTTTTCTGCCTCCCACCGAAGTCCGCTGTCCATTTAATTGAAGGTCACAGGATCTCATGCGTATATCTCAAACGTTAAATATTCGCTCAATGGTTCTCACCCATTGCTCGGCTTCTTCCGGGTCCTTTCCCTAAAGAGGAGGTTCTACCTAATAATTCCTCGATCCCACGATCGGGTTGAGGGGTGGTGGGGTATGTCTTGCTTTCGCCCTAATTCTACCGTCCCGGTTTTCCCGACCTCGACCTTCGGTGCTTGTTCCGATTTCTTCTGAGGCATGTGCTATGAAAACATATAACTAATCACTGTCTCCTTCATAACTTAACATAGGATTTTCATAGCCCTTCGAAAACGATTTCAAACAAAACAACTCATCCTTAACATAGATAATTTGCTAAAAGCCCACTTGTCAAATATAGATAGGTAAACAAGGGTTGTCAAAAGCAGATGTTAAACATCAAAAACAACAATAAAACAAAATCGAAGGTTTCCACCCACACGGCTTCCAAAAAATAAAAATATTAAGTTCTAGATCAATCGGCACGAATATAAAAGGAAAGCTAGCACATGCTATGTCATAACAAAATTTCAATTAAAAGGTCGCTCAACGCCTTCACGGCTCCTTCCTACTCCGCCTTCCTCGGGTCTTCCTCCTCTTAGGAATCATCTTCCACCTGAATCGTCCTCGCGAGGTCGCACTGGACGGCCCCGCACCGCTGGTTTCCATCATTGGTATGTCGCCAGGGTCCGGGTTATCCGCCCGCACAAGTCGTAGTTGTGGCGGATCGGGTCGTAGCTTCCTGGATCGGGTCATAGCCATCGAAGGCATCGATATGCTCATCCGCTGTCCGATCGGAAGGGCTCTTCCTCTTCGTGGTGGCGGATCGGACGCAGCGGTAGTGGCGGACGATCGGTGTCCAAACCTGTGGAAAGACGGGCTCGCAGTCAGGAGGCCGCCCGTCCACCGGTACAGCCGCCTCATCTATCCGACAGGGTATCACGATCGACCTATCTCGAACCTCAAGTATAGCCACTCCGCGACTATCACGCCAAGTGTACTCCCGTGGAGGAGATAGGTCCCATAGGCGCGACCAGAATATTGTATACGAAGTCCGACGACTCACGAACTCGGCGATCCTCAATCAAATCATAGCCTGGGCACACGATAAATGTAATCTCCGACACCTCTCGGCATAACCATCCCATGTACAAGGGAGTATAGCTAGGAGTCGCTTAATGCCATCATAGTCGGGCTCGCCAAGCTGCTGCCCTCCACACAGGTTGCACACGTGTAAACTCGCCTAGGTCTTCCCCAGACATCCAACATTCTCGATAGGGCGCATCAGCCTCGGTGTGGCATGAGGTCCTACCTCCTCCTAGCGATATAGCGCATCTCTCCATTTGTCACGATCAAAACTAACATAAGTCAACTATCGCCATCTCAAAAGCGAAAGGATAACTTAAACATAACGAAGCAACTAGGTTGGAACTAAACAGTCTATAAGGTAGGCAACATCATAAGGTACAACATATCACAAACTACCTTCTTAGTCTTACCCAAACGTATACATATAGACCAATAACATCTTAATATATATATGCTACGAGATCCTTGTGTTATACCAAACACTTAAACTAGAGTTCAACAGACTCTATCGTATTCTGGAGACAGAATTAGGATTCTGTTCTTCATAATAAATGAAGATCAGTGTGTTAGGAGTACCGTGAAAACCATGCGTAAATCGGAGTCCTAGCGAAAGAGATCTAGCTAAAACAAATTTACTGCGCAGTGCAGGAAATTTGCGCGATCGTGCTAAAAATAAAATTCAGACGATGTCGATGTAAATCGCTCTACCACATCCATGTCCTTATGTTGAGGCTGAACATTCTAAAGTCGTAGTGACGTCCACATCATGATTCGTGTCGACGCCCTCATGTCAAGCGGTGATGAACCGTCGACGCTGCTCATCTTCGCGTCGAGGTCGTCTCGCTCATCCTTCTCGCCGTTATTCGTCGCTCGAGCTCGAGGCTATCATCACTTTCATTCTTCCTATCGCTCTTTGTTCTCGTAAGGAAAAGAAGTTCATACTTCTATGTTCTTTCACGACACGTGAGCATGCTCCTTAGAGTCTAGTCTCTTCGTGATAACATATCATTCGTTGAAAACAAGATTTTGAAGATTGGAAATAAAGTCTCATTTGAGAATTTGAAATATTCAAATGACAATCATAGTCAACTCATATACATATCAAAACTAATTCATTCATTCCATGTTGATCATTCAACTCAATACCACCATATACTTTCATCTAAAAATTTGAGTACTCGATCAATACTTATTGGTTTCAAATCAAAGTTTTGGAAAAACTTTCTTGCTCAAACTTCCGTGTCCATCATCAAAATTTCCATAATAACATAATCTTTCAAAATTCTTCCAACTTGCTCACCATGTAAAAATTCTCTTCATCTTAAGATTTAAGCCGCCTCTCGATTTCTCCCCACCTCATTCTCAATCACACGACCACTTCAAAACAAGGATGTACCGAGCACGGTGGGTTGGCTAGGAGCTCCCACCGCTTTCAGTCGTAGTACTGCTCAAAGGAGATAGCAGTCAGTTCTATTGCGCCTCCATACGCTGATTGAGGATTCTATAACATCAATTCTTGGTTCGTCACATCCTCGATGCTGGTCTCGAGGTGGCGGGCGGAGGTGCTCACCGATCTTGCGCCGCCGCGGGTATTAGCTCTTGAGAACCGCCGTTGTGGATATTGCCTCACGCCGAAATTGTTGTGGCCGTGTGAAGGTCTTCGAATGGGCGCCTGATTAGAATTACGCCTTGACTACGATTTCTCCATCCCACGTTAGATTGATTCCTCCACCCCGAGCCAAATTGTTGCCTGATTAGACTCGAGCTAGCTGCCGGGTTGAATCTTGCATGGCATAGAAGCTTCGCCGCCTCATGAGCGAGCTCCCCATCCCAGGGCACGATCAACATTGTGCCCGGTTTCATTGCGAGATACCACAAGGTTTCTAAAAATCCTGTGTACGGGTTAATTGATCGAGGCTTTCAATTTCTACTCTTGTACTCCCTCATCAACTCACCACTTGTTTAGTCGTATCGTGGTGAAGGGTTCACGGCATGAGCCTTGCTTTCCCACCACGACCGATTTGCAAAGTAGCAGCCATGGCTTCAAAAATATCGACGATATCCATCGCCGCTCCTAGAACCGATGTTCCACCCATGGCGTTGTCCACCATGTATTGAAACTCGAGTCAATCCATCATAGAAGAATTGATACAAAATTTCGCTGCGGCAAGGCATGATGAGGGCACTGCGCAATAAGTCCTCGAACTGCTCCCAAGCTTCATGGAATGGCCTGCCGATGTCCGATTGAAAGTCATGATCCGTGACCTCAACTCTTGACTCTTCTTGTTCGGGTAGTACTTTGTCATGAACTTGCCTACCACGGCGTTCCGATTCCAGCAGAGTTGGCTGGGAGAGCGTAAACCAAGACTTGCTTCTATCTTTCGGGGTGTACGGAAACACCCTATCTTCAATGATCTTCATTTAGTCCTCCCGCCGGTAGGATGGGGCAAAACCGAGCAAAACTCTCTTATAAAGCTCCAAAGCATCCTCACTAGCAAGCCCATGGAAAGTAGGCATGAGTGAGAAATGGTTCGGTTTAACTCAGAATCTCGGGCCGCCGGTCCAAGAACAATTGGGGACGAGCTGCCCCAATCACGGCCTATAAAAATCACGCAGAAAGCACGTGCATTCTCACCCATCTCTCAACGGGAAGTATCTTCAACAACCGTCGATCCGTGATAAACTCACCTGACTTGCTCACCACTCGGCAAGGTACCAAACTCCTCCAGCTTCGAAAGCTTACCTTTTAGTTCTTCGAGTGTGATCCAACGGGTAGCAAGACGTCTATTTAGATCGCAAGCGCACCCAGCATACAAAACACTCGAAACAAGAAAAGATCACACGCAATCGAGAATAAAAAATAAAACAAAAGAAACACGGAAAACAAATCAACACAAACAATACGCCTAAAGTTTTCCAAGAACGCGCCAAAATTTGTTCAACCAAAAGTATACTCGCCGACTCGCAATCGTACGAGGTGTTATAGTAGGAAAGCTAACCCTAGTCGCCTCGAGGAAAACTTAACGAGGCCTAATGTTTGTGTTGCTCACGTAAAACGACAAATCTAAACACTCTAATACCAATAAAGGTTTTCAAACATACGAGAATCAAACACTAGAATTAAACAAAGAACCCTAAGCCAGTGGTTGTCAATCCCGAGCTAAATTACGAAGCAATAGATCTAAACTAGAGGTCACAAACCCTAGATGATTAACTACCAAACACAGAATGCAGAAACAAATCAAAAGCAATTAAATTAGATCTTCAAACAAGAATCAATGAAATTCAACAAAGAACGATTAAACATGAATTTAAAGTTCAACACCACTTGCATAGAATTAAGATTATTAAACCCGGAAACAAGAACTAATCAAGAACCTAATCAAGACAGGGATTAATCGAAAGAAAAATGAATCAATATGTAAACGAATGATCAAGAAAAATTGGAACAAAAAGCTGATCAATTACTTTCAATCCAAATCCAAAATTACACATCAGACAGCAAGAATCCGTAAATAAAACCAAGGAACTAAGGACCGATTACATGATCGTTAAACAATGTCTGAATTGAAGAAATTGTAAGAACAGATGAACTAGGGCTCCAGCCGCGCGTTCGAGAGCGAAACAAGAAAAATACGTAATGTCGGACTCCCGAAAATAACCTAAAATAGCCTATATATAACAAGGCAACTGAGCTGGCTGGAAATGAACGCCAGACAGAGGGCGAGGCGCGCTGGGCGAAGCGCGAGGCGCTGTGGGCGCGGGCGCAGGCGGCAGCTGGTGAAGCGCGATGATGAGCGTTCAATCCGAAAGCGCGAGGAAATTGGGAACGCACCGGAGTTAACCGGCGCTCAGCGGCTGGAGGTGAGCGCGGGCGGGCGCGCGGCGGCGAGCCGCGCGGCGGCGCGCGGTGGCCGAGCGCTGAAGGCGCGCAGGCGCGTAGCGCAAGGCGCACTCGAGCGCTGCCAAGTTTCTCGAGCGGCCGTGAGCGCCGCTCGACGCCGGGCGCAGCATATCACGGAGCGCTGCTGTGTGGTGCGCTGGGCGTCCGTGCGTAGCGACGGAAGTCGGCGCAACTTTGTCGTTTGGCCGTTCTTCCTCGTTTGAACTCGACGGCGATCCGCCGCCTATGAACTCGCTCACAAAAGCTCTTCAATTATACATTATTCTTGGCGATTCAATTCATCCTATTTAATGCCAATTTTCTGCAAAACATTGAAACGAACCAAGTAAGTCCGAAACGATAAATAATAATCTAACTAACGGAAATAAAGGGATAAACTAATGAAGACAACATGCAAAACAATACCAAGATTCAGCACAAATTCAAACCAAACTACGGATCGGGTATCAAAATGAAAAATCTATTTTGCTTACTTAGAAGTGGATTTACGTTTTAAAACCTTCTAAGGTAAGTGCTTGAACACTGACATCATGATTCTTTTGATTTATGATAAAACCCGGTGAGTGCGCTAGTACTCACCCCAAACTCTTTCAAATCTTTTCACGAGATGGAGGAGAATACGGGCGACGACGGCGAGAGGGTGGAGCTGCGGGTTCTTCATGCTATGCTTCAGCGATGTTGTGTTATATACGATTTCGATGTTGATGTATTCTTGTCCCTTATTTTGCTTTTCTCGATTGGGAACAAGATTTGCTATTATGTTATTATCTTTGTGAGTCTCGATATGAGCATGCTATATGGTTGACAGATACAGTCAGCGAGGGTGTAATGCTATTTTGCTTTCTTGCATTACTTGTTATAAACCAAGATCATGTTTTCTCGAGGTTATGATATCGATATTATTACTGCTGGTGGATTGTTTACACCCTCCCCTTCGGGATAAGTCTAGTTATAGAGGAGATCTTTGCCCGATTTCATGGTCACATCTTCTTATCATCATATGTTATATGTATCACTTCTTCCCCTTTCTAACCCCACCCCTAATCATACCCCGCATCCGTGCCTTCCCTCGAATTGGGGCGTGACAGCGATGGTATCGTGAGCAATGATCTTGGCCACGACATCTATCTTTATTATCCGATACCAGCGTGGTATCGAGCGATTTTACGGCTTTGGGTATATGTTCATATTGTTTGATATCAAAGCGGTTCATTTGCTTTATATCTTGTCGTTCTTGAAATTGAGTGTTTAGAACTTGTTCTTCTAAACCTGCTTATCAGTACTGACTACCCTCATTTCGTCGCGCGCCTTTAAAAAGGGATGAGGTATGTGTTTATTTGCCGATGCTTTATGTGGGTTATGTGATGCTTGATATGATCTTGGTTTCATGTGGTTTGGCACGGTAAGAGTTTACGTGATGTAAGCGTGATGTGGATGAGATATGGTTGGATGATGATGTGGATGTGGAAGTGATTGTCGATGAAGACGAAAGAACTATGTTGGTCGGGATATGGGAACCATTGATGTGGTATGATGTGATTGATATGATCATGAATGGATGATGTGAATCTATGTGTTTACATAGAAATATGTTGTTGATTGAAAATCTTGTTTATATTGATAAGCGAGTGCTTGTAAGTGAATCGTAATTGTTTACGTGATTATTGTTATGAATATCCATATCGATGTTGATATGTGTTGAAAGTGAATATGTGTCTCAAGACATGATTACCCAGATGACTGGGGCAGAAAAAGGAAGCGTGAATATTTGTTGTTATTTTGATGAACTAACATGTAGGTTTATGGATATTGGTGGCCGCAGAACAGTTGGTTAAGATCCCACAGTGATGGATGAGCAAATCCGTAAGTTCAAGGAATGTACCAGGAATGTCCATGAGCCGTTGGGAGTGTTTCTAGGGAGATTTGTTGGTTTGTGGAGAAAGATTCGAGATAGTGGAAAGGTATCCGAGTACGAGGCTTACTATTGGATGATGGCGAAGGCTACGATAGGTTGGCAACCATGGGCAGAAAGCAAGGGTGCGTGATGTTCCGTCGGGATCCTATCACTAGACACCTTACCTTGGATTTCCACAGTTATTTGCTGCTCGAGTGTGGAGGCATGTGGACCGATCATCGAGGCATACCATCCGAGGTAGATGTGATAGCGAGGTATGTTCGAGGCGATCCGCATTGATGACGAGATGATGTTCTTGAAGAGCCTTTGGGAGAAGCGGACATCGCGATATCGATCGCGATTCTCGTGATACACCAGCAGCTCGTTGGATTTGTATACCGAAAGCGCTTTGGTTGAGCTTGTATACAATGTTTCGTTACCACTATTACAATCTCTATCTGATTTGAATACTTGATTGCATATATTCGTGTCCCCTTATCTCATATATAAGTTAGATCATACGGTGTGTGAAGATCACGAGAAGTGCATATGATTGGTCGACAATGAGATATAAAAGTTTCACGGTGAGGCGACTTAAGGACGAGTTGTCGGTTTAGGCCGCAGTATAGATAAGAAGTGACTTGACTTAGTTGCTTGTCTGTGCTGGTGCGTCTACGGCGTATTGAAGGATCACAAATGAGATGTGTTCTTCTTCGACCGTCGTGAAGAACCAAGATCTCGGTGACTTACGATGATCTAAACCTCGATAAGGTATTAGGTGAGTATGAGTTGTTGACCATCACTTTGACTTGTTATGGGTGAGGTTATATGTTCTAACCAATTCTCCGCATCTTGGGTGGTGGCGATCTTGTATGTCACGCTAGTAATCATGTCAGTCACCGTATCCGTTAAGGATGATGGCGCCCCTAAGGAGCTCAAAGGTTTATTGTACTAAACCCCGCAGTTGAGTTAGCTCAAGTACAATAATAAGGTTGAGTGGTACTACTTAAGGAAATGAAGTTATTAATCGTTTTAAGCGGTCAGTTGCTATAAATGATTAATGGACGTTCGATATCTTAAATACGGGATTCAGTAATGTCTAAGTGCAAGCCCCGACTCAACTTCGGTAATAAAGGGGTAAGTCAACATTCTTTCTCAGTGGCATGATCGAATGTTTATAAATTAATTTATGTTACGGGTGAACATAAGATAATTAATTTATTTGAGGCCCATCTTTATTCCTTGCATTTGATCCACAGGCCGGCCCATCCCGCCGGGAGTAACCTTGGAAATCGGGCGCCCTATAGCTCTCAAAGGCAAGATTTTATTCTCTTTATCCCACAGGATATAATTATATTTATGGTATATGCATAGATCCTTTCCATATAAGATTATGGAAATAATCCTAAGAGTATGGAAATAATCCTAAGAGTATGGTAATATTCCATATAGGATTATGGTAATATTCCATATAGGATTATGGTAATATTCCATATAGGATTAAGGTAGTGCATTATAAATATAAGGTATGAGATAATGTCTAGGCGAATGCACACATATTGTGAAGAAGAATTTTCGCCATCTCACCTTTTGAGAGAAAATTTTACGTGAGCTTTGTGAGAGCAAGGGGTGATTTTCGGTGCATTCTCCATAGCTTCGTCCTCACTCGGCGTTGGAGATTGGGCAACCGGGATACTGATCCGTAAGGTCAAAGCACGAGTCCGAATCCGTTCGATCCGTTCATCTCGTTCCATCGACCTCTTCGGATCGAAAGGTAAACACGTGTAAACCCCAGCGTGTTGCGATTTAATTATATAGACGCATACTAGGTTTATAATCAATGTATGGTGAATTAAACACCAAGATGGATCCTCGGGCGAGGTTAACATCGTTTTTCCTACAATTGGTATCGTAGCACAGGATCGTAATCTTGGCTCTGTTGGATTAATTCGTTTGATTATTACGTGCGTTATTATAATTGTGGTTTTGTCGTTCATCGTGGCTCGTTTGTTTTGTTGGTTTTGTTTTACACCACGAGAAAATCCGTGGTTAGATTAGATTTTATTATGTAAATCTTATGCGTAAAGAAAAGCGAAGACGAAAGAACGAAGAAGCAAGCGACGGAAAAACAGTAGCTCGGCGATCCCGGATCGGATCTCGCGAGCAAGCTTCGCGGTCGCGAAAGCGATCCGCGCGGGCGGGCGGCGGGCGGCGTCACAAGACGAGACCCTGGCGCCAGCGCCGAGCGAGCCGAAGCGATCGCGAGGGACGGCCGCGAAGCAGCGAGGCGAGCTAGCGAAGCGATGAGGCGCGCGCGTTGGCTACGAAGGCGACCCGCGCCAGCGGCGAGACTTCATCATCGCGGTTTCGCCGCCGGGCGATGGCGCCTCTCGGCGACGTTCGGCGCCGGTGGAAGGCTGTGCGCAGCGTGCTCGGCGGCCGCGATCGCGAGGCGAGCCCATGGCGAGCCACGCGAGCAACAGCAGCGGCGACGTCGGCGGCCTTGTTGGGCGCTGCCCTGGCGGCCCAAGCTCTTTGGGCGACCACTCGCCCGGACCGTTTTCAGATTTTCGGCCCGTGCCCGTGCGCGCGAGGCCCAATGTTGAATCCGGTCCGTGCGGGTGCACGCCAGGCCCGTTTCGAAGTTTAATTACGTACTTTGTAAATCTATGTAATAGATTAGATTTAAATGTCACGGTTTTCACGATTGGGCGCGATGAGCGTTTTATTTTATTTTTATCGTTCATATGCATGTCGTGGATGTTTAAATTATCAAGAGCATGCTATGTATGTTTATATTACGTTGACAAACCTTTAAGTGTTTTACGTAATTAGATGCGCATAGTAAGCATGCTAGGTTTATCGCGTTTATCGAGCATATTTTAGAATTACGCGAGCATGTTTTACATGTTGAGTTCTATAGAAAAGCATGCTAGGATTACGTGATCTGCATGGACAAACCTTTTGAATAAAAGACTAAGCAAGCAACCCGACAAATTAATTTTTCAAATTAAAATGTCAAGACCTCCACTTTTGATCTCTAAACAAGTGAGGCGCTTTGTGAGTGGCGATCCACAGCGTGGCTTGCTTGCACTGCTTATCATAAGTTTGTTAGATGAGATTTCTAAATAAAACATTTTAAATCTATTGAGAAGTGGGAGTTTCATGTAAACATCCACCCGCAGCGTGGCTTGCATGTGCGATTTTCATAAGTTCTCTAGAGATAGATATAAAATGAGATAACAAAATTTGAATTGGGCGGTATGGTCAGAGTGGTATACCAATTCTAAAATTCATTTTCTTTGTTAAAATTGTGGTCATTGCTTAGACATCACCTCAAGTACAACTTCATGAAGTCCTTCTTGCGATAGTGATGTGGTGCAATGAGTCAATCATTAATTTCATTTGTCATAAGGATAAGTTGACATGGATTGAAATTAAGCGACTAAAGGTATATTTTAGTGCAGTCGGGGGTTCGTAATAGCGCCCACACGCGTGGCTTGCATGTGGAATTCCTTGGGCGATTGGAGGTTTCAATTAATATTGTTTTATCAAAGGTTACAATATTATTACTCACGAATTATTCGCGATCGTATGCTTATGTGTTTTACATTATCGTTTCGGATATGTCTCTTACCCGATTATCAATATGCTCGCACAAAATCCGTTATCGGATCCAAATTTTATCGAGTGGAAGCGAAACATGGAATATGTTCTTATCATTTGAAGAACACATGTTTGTTCTCACTACTCCTAAACCAGATGCCCTTCGGCGATCGACTAATGAGCGGACGAGTCAGCGGAACTTTGGAATAAGTCGAAACAATATGGCTAAATGCTATATGATGACTACGATGTCGAAGGCTTGCAGTACAACATCGATCGATGGCGAGGCGACGATATTTGGTCAAGTCTCGAGAGTAAGTTTGGGCGATCGGATCGAGACGATCGCTTCCACACAATGAGAGAAATCTTGGCGTGTAAGATGGAAGAAGGAAGTTCGGTCCATGAACATGTCTCCCATGACTCGTCTCATGGATAGTCTTGATCGGTTGGGAGGAGGTATTGACGGCGAAGCCAAGGTCGATATCATCCTCAATACCTTTTAAGTCTTTTGAGAACTTTCGGCGTGAATGCGATCATGAGCAAGACCGAGTTTACACTTAGTCGGTTGCTTAATGATCTCGTTCTGCAGCGGAAGGAGTTATGGGAAAAGGGCACATGCTCTTGCTAGCACATCTAAGGGCCCAAAATTTTCATCGCAAATGGAAATAGAAAAGGGGTGCGAAGGTGGTGAGGCAAGGCAAATAGTGGGAGTAATGGGAACAAGAACATGGTTGCCACGGAGGCTTGAAGAAGCGAAGGAGAAGGCGAAGTGCTTCAGTCTTGTGAGCCCAGGCATTGGGAGGCCAAGTGCCCTATGCTCGAGGCTCAAGTGCGCCATTTGCTTTAATGTGAAACATGTTTAGCGACTTGTTCTACCATTCTTGGGTAGTAGATCGGGTAATCGATCATGTTTGTTACACCTTGCGGGGTTCTCGCGGACAAGGAGGCTGTTTGATGGCGAGATAACGATCTCCATGGCAGCAACGCTGCGAAAGTCGGCATTGCGGTTGGAGATGTTTCTTTATGTTTTGGGACAACGGTTTTAGTTTTGAAAGACGTTTTATATGTGCGGATTTTCGGTGGAACCTTGTTCTGTTTGAAATTATTTACTCATGGATATTACTGTTATTTTTGATAGTGGTGTTTCTATCATAAGAAATGACGAAGTTATACGTGTTGGCACTTTTATATAATTAAGCTTTATACTATTTACTCAAAACATAATACCTATAACTATGTTACATCTTCATCAAACCCTAAAAGAAAGTTTTCTTCATGAAGATGACTCTACTTTTCTCCGGCGTCTTAGATTAGGTCACATCAATCTAAATAGGATCAAAATCGGCTAAGAATGGAGCGTTGGGTGATCTCACGGTTACTCGGTTCCAGTCTGCGAACCCATATAGAAGGTAAGATGTCGCCCGGACCGCTTCAGCGAAGGGTTATAGAGCCAAAGAAATGTTGGAGTTAGTCCGTTCGACCGTGTGGACCTATGTCCACACAAGCTCGTGGAGGTGCAGTATTTTGTCACTTTCATTGGCGATTACTCAAGGTGCGGATACATATACCGCTTCATCAAGAAGTCAATGCTTTGAGAAATTGAAAGAGTTTAAGGCGGAAGTGGATTTAAGCTAGGTAAGAGTATCAAGTCATCTGCGGTCTGATCGCGGTGGCGAATACCTCGATGTGAGTTTATGGACTACCTAGTGAAATGTGGGATTACATCCCAACGCCAATTCAAGGGCACACCACAGCAAAATGGTGTGTCGGAGGCGAAGAAATAGGACTCTTTTGAAATGGTTAGATCAATGATGAGTTATGCTACATTGCCTATTTAGTTAAGGGGTATGCCTTAGGACGCGGCATACTTGCTAAATCTAGTGCCGTCAAGTCGATCGAAAAAGACCCGCTTCGAGTTGTGGTTTGGGCGCATGAGCCCGGTTTAAGCCACATAAGGATATGGGGCGATCCGACACGTACTAAACAAGAAAGCTAACAAGTTGGAGGATAGATCCGCCGCTAAGACGCGTTTATTGGCTATCCTAGAGGAGCAAGGTGGTTTATTCTATAGTCTGGAAGGATCGGAAGGTCATTATTAGCACTAATGCTTGATTCTTAGAAGAGGACTACATGAAAATCATAAGTCAAAGTTGAAATCATTCTTCAAGAATTAGAAGATGATCGTATTCCACCACCGATTAGGCGAAAGGTACGAGATGTCGAGTCTAGTGGGAGGATCGACACGGATACTTCAAGAAATTGAAGTGGGTCGAGTTCCACCGGAGATCCGACCGTACAAGTGGTACCTACACGACAAGTTGTGCAAGTTAGAGAACCACAAGTATCTGCACCACGTTGCCATTGTGCTGTAGAACCTCGTCGTAGTGTGAGAGGTTGTTCGTCGACCCGAGCGATTTATGTTCGTGGGTGAATCTTGGTTTAGTCCCGCAGATTTAACATCAATAATCGACCCATGGACATACAAGGAGGCGATCTGAGATATTGATGCAAGATCATGGCACACGCTATGGACTTAGAAATGGAGTCCATAACGACTATGGATGTATATGAAAGACACCTCTACCGGATGGCAAGGAAGCCATAGGTAGTAAGTGGATATCTGAGAGGAAGAGAGATTCGATGGAGGGTTTCGGCTTTTAAAGCCGTGCTTGTGGCGAAGGGTACACTCAGTTGAGGGCATCGATTTCGATGAGACCTTTTCGCACGTAGCAATGCTCAAGTCCATCGAATTCTTCTAGCCATAGCAGCCCACTTGAACCTAGAGGTTTGGCAAATGGATGTTAAACCGCTTTTCTAGCGGTTACCTTGAGGAAGGTAGAGACATCTATACGACAAACCGAAGGTTATGTGGTAAAGGGTGAAGAGCATCTAGTATGGAAGCTTAAAGTCCATTTATGGACTTAAGCGAGCCTCCGATCATGGAACTTACGCTTTGACGAGTAGTAAAGTCCTATGGATTTACCCGTTGCCTGCTTGAGTTGTGTGTATCGGTTAGATGTCAACAGTGATGTGGTATTTCTTGCACTTTATGTAGATGACATCCTTCTAGTTGGCAACAACGTGAAGTCATTATCGGGCGTAAAGAGTTGGCTATCCGATCGGTTTCAAATGAAAGACTTAGGAGATGCGGCGTACATTCTTGGGATCGAGGTTTTACCGAGATCGCGAGAAGAAAATATTGAGCTTATCTCGGGCGTCTTACATTGATCTTTGTGATTACTCGTTTAGTATCGCGAGGCCCGAGAAAGGATTGCTACCTTTCGAACATGGCGTTCCTTTATCTAAAACGCAATCACCTATATTTGCAAAGGAGATAGAGAAATGAGACAAGTTCCTTCTGCTTGCGTAAGTAGGAAGTCTCATGCATGCAATGCTATGCACGAGGCCCGATATACGCTGTCACGGTAGGCATAGTAGCTAGATATCGCCTAACCTCGGACAAGCTCATTGGATGCGATGGCATATACTCAAGTACGAAAAGGACTCGAGATTGTAAGCTGGTTTACCATGCGAGATAGTCTAATGCCTTTGGGTTATCTGAGACTCGGATTTCAAAGTGACCGTGATGAGAAAAGTCAACCTCGGGCTATGTGTTTACCTTGGGAGGTGGGCCGTATCTGGAGTGCAAAGGCGGCGATGCATTGCGGACTCTACCATGGAAGCCGAATATGTAGCCGCCGGAGGCTTCTAAGGAGGTCAGTATGGTTCGAGAACCACCATGGATCTAGATGTGGTACTGGTTTGCCCAAGAGTATCATAGTTCTTGTGATAACTGGTGCGATGTGCAACTTCGAAGGAACCACGGACCCACAAGGCGACCAAACACATAGAGAGAAGTACCATGTCATACGAGAAATCGTTAGGCGAGGTGGCGTGGCTGATTGAAAAGATTGATCTGACGGAAAATCTAGCGGATCCATTCACGAAGAGCCTGGCCATAAAAGTCTACGATGGACACGTTAGAGGACTTGGATTAAGCTGATGGCACCCACTTAGAAAAAACTTTTGTATAAGTGGGAGAAGCAAAGTGATGGTTATTTGTAATAGCTAGTAGAAAGACACATTGTATACTAAAGTTTGCTTTAGTATAAGTGGGAGATTGTTGGATTTGTATCTTTGAAAGCGGCTTTGGTTGAGCTTGTATACAATGTTTCTATTACCACTATTACAATCTCCTATCCGATTTGAATACTTGATTGCATATATCTGTGTCCCTTATCTCATATATAAGTTAGATCATACGGTGTGTAGAAGATCACGAGAATCAGTATGATTGGTCGAGCTTAATGAGATATAAAAGTTTCATGGTGAGACGACTTAAGGACGAGTTGTCGGTTTAGGTGCGCAAGATAGATATGAAGTGACTTGACTTAGTTGCTTGTCTATCTTTGATGCGTCTCGACGTATTGAAGGATCACGGTGAGATGTGTTCTTCTTTCGACCGTCGTGAAGAACCAAGATCTCGGTGACTTACGATGATCTAAACCTCGATAAGGTATTAGGTGAGTATGAGTTCGCGACCATCACTTTGACTTGTTATGGGTGAGGGTTATATGTTCTAACCAAGATTCTCCGCATCTTGGGTGGTGGCGGATCTTGTATGTCACGCTAGTAATGTCATGTCGAGTCACCGTATCCGTTAAGGATGATGGCGTCCCCTTAAGGAGCTCAAAAGGTTTATTGTACTAA
This sequence comes from Salvia rosmarinus, assembly GCA_036937905.1. Lineage (NCBI taxonomy): Eukaryota > Viridiplantae > Streptophyta > Magnoliopsida > Lamiales > Lamiaceae > Salvia > Salvia rosmarinus. Next base: position 72,764,911 of record CM072819.1, on the reverse strand, counting down.
ACCTGCGCAGTTGAGTTAGCTCAAGTACAATAATAAGGTTGAGTGGTACTACTTAAGGAAATGAAGTTATTAATCGTTTTAAGCGGTCAGTTGCTATAAATGATTAATGGACGTTCGATATCTTAAATAGGGATTCGTAATGTCTAAGTGCAAGCCCGACTCAACTTGGTAATAAAGGGGTAAGTCAACATTCTTTCTCTAGTGGCATGATCGAATGATTATAAATTAATTTATGTTACGGGTGAACATAAGATAATTAATTTATTGAGGCCCATCTTTATTCCTTGCATTTGATCCCTGGGCTGGCCCATCCAGGCCCGTAGCACTGTGGAAATCGGCGCCCCTATAGCTCTCAAAGGCAAGATTTTATTCTCTTTATCCCACAAGGATATAATTATATTTATGGTATATGCATAGATCCTTTCCATATAAGATTATGGAAATAATCCTAAGAGTATGGAAATAATCCTAAGAGTATGGTAATATTCCATATAGGATTATGGTAATATTCCATATAGGATTATGGTAATATTCCATATAGGATTAAGGTAGTGCATTATAAATATAAGGTATGAGATAATGTCTAGGCTAATGCACACATATTGTGAAGAAGAATTTTCGCCATCTCACATTTTGAGAGAAAATTTTCGTGAGCTTTGTGAGCAAAGGTGATTTTCCGCATTCTCCATAGCTTCGTCCTCACTCGACGTTGGAGATTGGGCAACCGGGATACAGTCGTAAGGTCAAAGCACGAGTCCGATCCGTTCGATCCGTTCATCTCGTTCCATCGACCTCTTCGTGATCGAAAGGTAAACACGTGTAAACCCCAACGTGTTGCGATTTAATTATATAGACGCATGCTAGGTTTATAATCAATGTATGGTGAATTAAACACCCAAGATGGATCCTCGGGCGAGGGTTAACATACGTTTTCCTACAATCACTACACATCCATCTGATCCTCGCCAGACGGACGGGGAATGATTTTGAGGCGGGACCCTCCTGAGTAGAGAGATTGTCCATCCGGCGGTGGCGGGGAAGAGGCGGGATCGAATCTTCATGCCACCGAACGATGTCGGGTTGGCCTCCGGGAAGAGATTACGAGGAGGAGGAAGACCGGAGGAGGGCGAGGAGGATAGTGAGGACTCGGAGGACCCGTGATCCGGATAGCGGATGACTCGGATGAGGTTGAGCACGTTGAGGAAGAAGCGGCGCGAGGCTGGAACCGAGAACAGCGTTCACACGAGACTCGAGCGATCGAGGCACGGCTTGGATGGGATCATACCCACGAGACTTGCTTCCATGCGGGATCGCTTTACAGGCGGCGGCCGAATCCAGCCACGATAGGAAGGGAGAGAGAGGATGAGGAAAGGCGAAATGGAACCATTGAAACAAGCGGTAGTGGGCGGATATGGATCTGAGAGATGCAGGTAGTCGGTGTGTCTGATGACAGACGCAGTCTACTTTAAGCATGGACAGAGCGACATCATTTGCAGTGATCGGAGTCAGATTCTTTTGCTCATATCTGACCTTTATGACTGACATACCTTGATCTTGTATTTTGACAGTCCTTTATGGACAATACTGATACTAACGCTGTCTATGACATGATGTTTATGTTTGATGCTTATATGTGATATGAGCTATGCCATGATGATGTATGATCTATGTGATGTGTGATGATGATGTTATGTGAAATGCATAACGATGATGTGTTAGCGATTGCATGTTTATATGTGATCGTGATATGTGGCATATGTGATGATATGTGGTTATGGGTGATGATATATGTTATGAGATGATACCCGGTTATCTATGCGAAAGTGTTTCTAATGTTTGAAGCGTCGATGCAGAATGCGAGAACAAGGAACGGAGAAACAATAGCGTGGAAGAAGCCCAGAACCACCTTTGGTTCGTGACATGCGATCGAGAGTTTTCAGCGGTGAGAATCCCCTCGTTCGGCGGTCTCGGCGAACCGATCGGCAGCCGAGGCTGGATCGATCCACGAAAGGATCTTGAATACATCGGCTGCGAAGAAGCGAGAAAAGCTGAATGCTTGCGATCTTCGACTAACCGATGAGGCTGATTTACGGTGGGAATCCGTGAGGAGGACCACAACACCGGAGACGATGGGGAAGGTATCGTGGGAAGATTTCAAGGAATAACTCATGGAAAAGTATGTGCACGTGTCTACAGGCGGAGAGAAAAAGCGAGTTGGAATCTTCGTCGAGGAAGAAGGCGGTCACCGATACGATCGCTCGTTCAATCATTTGTCGCGTTATGCTACGTGCACAGTCGGCCTTGAGGCTGCCGAGGCGAGACGAGTTCGAGAGAGGACTCCAACCGAGAGATCGAATTTCGCTCGTCGGTCGGGAGATCGGCGTATCATGATCCTTGAGCAGGGCTTTAAACATTGAGTCAATGTTGCCCTGATTTGGTTATATTTGAACCTTAAACCTTTTGACGAGTCCTTCTGTGACTTGAGTTGGTATTGAATAGTTTATCCCTTTTTAGTCTATGCGTTATTGAGTAGTTAAATGTTTAATTGCATTGATTAGTTATGTTTATATCCGCTGCTTTATCATACCGGTGACGATCCATATGATCCGTACTTCATTGGGAAGTCGGGTCGTCACACTTATGCACACATACACAATGATTGTGTATTATGTTAGAAATTAGGTTTTTCAAATGCTTTAGTATAGTTTATGTTGTTTATGGTATTGTATGGTGTCGAATGGTTATGTTTATGTTGTGTCGACAAATAAAACCCCAAACGTAAACAACATAATACTTTATGTACGAGAATCCGAAGAAATATAAAAAATTTGATAACTTAAGTAGGAATTAACGAGAATCAAAGTTAGACACGAATTAGGGTTTTTCTATTAATAATAGGATACTCAAACGTGAGTTCCTAAGTTAAAGAAACCAAAAGCCGAGTTACAACGTTAATACTCAATAACGACAACCTAATACGATGTTAGATTGAGCGTTAAGACAACTCGACGATGAATAGCGATTATACAACCTATATAATCTCCGACGAGATAAGAGAAACAAACAATGTCATAATGTGTAAACAAAGATTCGAACATAAGATGTTAATCCTTATGTCTCAAAGGTCGAGTTAATATTCCCAAAGAAATTCATCTATTCCTAAGTACTTACTTACATGATAGCATGTGATCACTTGAATCATAAGTCAAGACTCCCCTTTTATTCGTCGTGCTAATACGACAAGTCGTCAAGCATAACCTAATAAGACGTAACTATAATTGTTAGTAGTGGCTTGAGAGTATCATAACATACAATCATAACTTGAATACTAACAATCTATAACGTAATAATGTTTAGAAGGACACTAAGGTTAAGAGTCGAGGATAGACTCGGAGTATACGACTCATAAGTTGAGGTTCATCTATGAATGTGAAGTAAACTAGTTTGGGAATTTGGGAATGTAAGATAATAGAAATTATCTTAAAAACCATCATATGAAATCATGAAGAAACCCTAATTGGGAACTTTAAGCCGTAATTCATAAACGACCTTCGATCGATAGAAAGAATCTAAGAAAGACTATTTTCTTATGAAGGGTTTGATCGTATGTAGTTGGCGAGGAAGGACAATCACACCTGCTCACTTAGACTTACTAGCTTCGAACTAGCAGGTGGGCTCCCTTGAAACAAAAATGACATGCATGTCTATCTCAAAGCATGATTTACAAAAGCTTTATGAAATATTATTGCATAAACTGTTATTGATCGCCAAATGTTTATGTTTTGTTGTGATCTATCGAGATTGGTATATCGATGTGGTATGTGAATGTGTTGGTCCACCAGCGTTAAAAATGGTAACGATCGGATCGACTTAGTTAAGGACTAACTCGGATTGTGTACGCGTGTGTTGTGTGTTAAGGTTAGCTACCTCGGCCGGTCGTGATGGGTCATTCGACATGAACCCTATTTTGATAAACTCGGTAACGTTTAGATTTTGTTACGCACCGTGACTAAGTACGTGGAGAGAACGATATAAGCTTTTGGAATATCATACTCCGTACTTGGCTTTCTTTTGGTAAATCTCAAAAACACTGATGAAAGTTCTCATAGAGGCATTTTTTTGATATGATGATTGCTCATCGAGAGCCATTGATTTTGATGTTGTGATAAGTTGTGTTCGAAGATGTGCTAGATGTATGACTACGATTATATATACATACCTCGCTAAGATATGCATGATCCTGATGGATGGTATAAGAAAATATTTGATTGCGTATATTTAAGAATGATAGAATCTTTGTCGAGAAGAGAAACCGCGAGGTAACACCTAAGGAGAGACACCCCTTACCACCACTACCGCAAGAATGGTGACGAGCTATTCCTCGGTGGAATCCACCAACTTTCGATGGGATGGAAATCCCATAGATGCGGAACTATGGATTAGTGCGCTAGGCGAATCTTCAATTTCCTTCTTTGCACCTCTTAAGAACGATTGTCATCGTTGCCTTACGGATAGCGGTGCCACCGATTTACGGTGAGGCGAAGAAAGACCTAATCTAAAGAAGAACTAGGATCTTACACTTGGGAGAATTTAAGGAGTAAGTGTCTGAGAAATACATTCTAAGAGTTATCGGAAGAGAAAGGAACACGAGTTTTACAACTGCGGCGGTGGAAAACAGCTTCTGAGACTAAGGCAGGGCATCTGCGAGATGTTCGATATCGTCTCACTACTTAACACTGCGAGAAGAAGGCGAAAAGTTCCAAGCGGGACTCGTCATGAGATCAAAGTGTCACTAGTCGGTCATGGAAATCGACCTATCGTGAGGCCCTTAGTAAAGCCTTGGACATCGGTGCCTTGCCTTATGACGGGATTATCGTGTGCATCCACCGAATCACCAAGGAGATCGTGGAAAAAGAAGTGAAGGATCCCACAAGGTCGAGGGTCACATATTGGCGGGCCGACAAGAGGCCATGGCGAGGGAGTAATGTGCCATCCAGGCACGGATGAGGTTTTGGACGTGCCATAGTACCCACGTTTGGCGGAGAAACCCAGATTCGTGAGACTCCCGGTACCTAAGTGCCATAGAAGTCACAAATGAGTCTGCATGTTCACGAGCGATGAGTGTTTCAAATGTGGCGGAAGGGTCACTACTCGGGGCTGTCCGAGGGATGCGCCAGGAGGAATGGCCATCCCAATGTAACCTAATCGAGTCCAACCAGGTCCACGCTATCCAAGCTCAATCGTTCGACCAATACCCCAATTGATCTTCCGGCCAAATCAACGACCATATCAACCACGGCGGCAGCGACAACAACAATGGCGACAACGCGGCAGATGTAGACGACAGCCCAAACAACAACAACGATGGCGACAACGCATCAACAACAACAACATCATCAACAATAGCAACAGCCACCACAAGCGAGGGCCTACGCCCTCAACCAAGAAGGGGAGTTCGCGAGGGCTTCAAGGAACCAATGAAACTTGGCGGTGTGGAATACTTTTCCAATTGCTCATTATCCTCTTGTTTGATCTTGGCGCCTCGCATTCTTTTATTCTTTGAAGCATCGTGAGAACTTAGGATTAGATCTAAACGCAGTTGAACAAATTATGAAATTTCTTCTCCAAGGGAGGCGTAAGAAAAGTAACCCACATATGCTCGAACCTAGAACTTGGACTAGGCGCACTTAAGGTCATGACAGATAACCTTCACGTCATACCTATGACATATGTGGACATAATCCTAGGAATGGATTGGTTAACCGAACATAATGCGACCATCCTGTGTAATGAAAGAAAAACTTCTTTCAACATCCCGGAGAGAAACTATAGACTTTCACGAGATCAGCATGGGGAGGGGAGTCCCAATCATATCCGCACTACAAGCAAGGATGTTGCGGAATAAGACAGAGAACCACGCCTACCTTGTCTACCTCTAGGAGAAAGAGCAGAATGAGAGGATGATAGAAGACGTTCCGATTGTGAAGGAGTATCCCGATGTATTTCCAGACGAACTACCGGGATTACCGCCAAACCGACAGATTGAGTTCACGATCGATCTCGAACCGAGTTACGCCCGTGTCGAAAGCCCATCTGGGATGGCACCAAAAGAACTTGAGGAATTAAAAATCCAGCTGCAAGAACTCTTGGGTTAGGATTCATTAGACCAGTATGTCTCCATGAGGGCACTGTCCTTTTGTGAAGAAGAATGATGGTGCGCTGAGAACGTGCGTAGACTATCGGGAGTTAAACAAGATAAATCTTAAGAAATGTATCCCTTGCCCCGAATTAATGGTCTGTTGGATCAGCTTAAGGGAGCATGAGTCTTTTCAAAGATAGATCTAAAGTCGGGATACCATCAACTAAAGATTAGACCAGAGGATATACCTAAAATGGCTTTCTGTACAAGGTATGGTCATTTCGAATTCATCGTTATGCCCTTTGGACTTACAAATGCCCCAGTAGTATTTATGGATATCACGAATAGGGTTTTTCACCGTGTGCTTAGACAAATTTATCCTAGTATTCATAGGCGATATCCTAATATACTCGAGAATATCCAAGAACACAAAGAGCACTTGAGAACTGTCTTGCAAACATTAAGGCGAAGCAACTATTCGCCAAGTTTAGCAAGTGTGAGTTCTGGTTAGACGAGGTGACATTTTTAGGTCACATCGTGTCCGTCGAGGGAATCAAAGTGGACCCCTCGAAGATCGATACAGTTCGAGAATGGGAATCACCAAAGAACCCGAATGAAATTCGGAGTTTCTTAGGGCATACCGGCTATTATCGAAGGATTTTCAACGTTACCCCGACCCATGACCCAATTGTTGAGAAAAGGAATCAAGTACACTTGGACCGCTGAGTGTGTGGCTAGTTTCCAGATATTGAAGGAGTTGCTGACGATAGCACATGTACTCGCATGATGCCGAGCGATAAGGAATACACAATCTACAGACGCTTGAAGAATGGACTAGGATGTGTTACGATGCGGGAAGGCAAAGTTATTGCTTATGCTTGAAGGCATTACGCCTACATGAGTTGAACTATCCTCATACGACCTAGAATTAGCGTGATCGTACATGCCTTAAAGATTTGGAGACACCGTCTCCATGGAGTTAGATGTGAGATCTACACCGACCATAAAAGCACTGAAGTATTTCTTTGAGCGAAAGATCTTAACATGAGGCAACGTAGATGGTTAGGCGGAAAAGATTACGGTTGTGGTATCGATTACCACCCGGCAAGGCTAATGTTGTAGCCAATGCCTTGATCGCAAATCCGCCCTAGTTTGGGATGTCTCCTCGATCGAAGAGACACTTATAAAGGAATTCCGGAAGATGAATATCGAAGTCATAGACCCGTCTCGGACAATAGAATGTCGTGTTACAGCGTTGATTGCAATCCGGACCTAAGAGTCCGAATCTTAGAAGCTCGGAGGAAGAGCAAGAAGCTAGAGGAAGTGCGAGCCAAGATCAGGACAACGACCACAAGAATTTCAAGGAAGCTATAGATAACGTCTTGTTGTATGGTGGAGAGTGTGTGTTCGAGGCGAAGAGCTTAAGGCGAGATCTTGAAGGAAGCCCATGAGACTTCTTATACCGCACACCCCGGAATCACCAAAATGTACCAAGATCTCAAGGAAAAATTTTGGTGGTATGGGATGAAGCGAGACGTAGCTTCATTCGTAGAACATTGTTTAACGTGCCAACAAGTGAAAGCACTCCACCAGCGACCGTATGTAACCTTACAACCGCTAGACATACCCGAATGGAAATGGGATGATATAGCCATGGATTTTGTTACCAGGCTACCCAAATCACAAAGAGGAAAAACCACTATTTGGGTCATCATCGATCGTTTGACCAAGAGCATGCATTTTCTACCCATTCCGATAACACATGGATCAGACAGACTAGCATAGTTGTACGTTCGAGAAGTCATACGTTTACATGGAGTTCCGAAGACTATCACGTCTGATAGAGATTCAAAATTTACATCCAGATTTTGGACGAGCTTGCAAAAAGAATTGGGGAATCGATTACATTTCAGTACCGCGTTCCACCCACGAGCAGACGGACTATCCGAGAGGGCCATTCAGACACTCGAAGACATGTTAAGGACCGCTGTCCTCGATAGAGGAAAAAGTTGGGAACAAGTGTTACCACTTGTAGAATTTGCCTATAATAACAGCTACCAAGCGACTATTGGAATGGCCCCGTACGAAGCTCTTTATGGAAAGAAATGTCGATCACCACTCTACTGGGATGAAATGGGGGAAAGAAGAGTATTAGGACCTGACTTTGTGGGCGAAATGATCGAGATTGTGAGACAAATCCACCAACAGATCAAGGAGGCCTAAGACCGATGAGTCGTATCTTGACAAACATCGCTTGAGCTGCATTTTCAAGTAGGAGACAAAGTTTTCTTGAAGATTTCTCCATCAAAAGGAATCGTGAGATTTGGAATCAAAGGGAAGCTGCGACCACGTTTCATAGAACCCTTTGAAATTTTGGAAAGAATAGGACCAGCGGCTTACAGACTTGCATTGCCGCCAAGCTTTGGAAACGTGCACAATGTGTTCCACGTTTCGCAGCTAAGGAAGTACATACATGACCCCAGCAATGTGATACCGTCGACAGATATTGTCCTTGATGACAATATAAGTTATGTAGAATTGCCTATGAAAATCTTAGACCGACATATCCAAAAACTAAGAAACAAAGAGATACCGTTAGTGAAAGTTCTATGGCGACACCATGGATAAGAAGAAGCAACCTGGGAACTGGAATAAGCTATGAAAGAGAAATAGGCAGATATTTTCCAAGGTTAGCAAATTTCGGGACGAAATTTATTTTAAGGGGGATGGTATGTAATAAACCGAAAAATTTAAAACTTTTATTAGTGATGCTTAAACCAATTATTTATGGTGCTTATACCTTAATTATGTTTAAGGTAACCAATAAAACAATTAGAATCGATTCGGAGATCGAAAACGGAGAAATCAAAACTAGTGACTAGTCTCTTAGGATTAGGGTTTTACGAAGAGCTGAACACGAGAATGAAAGATCGAGAATGAATCTTAACAAAAGTTTCATTTCTAGAATCCTCTCACGAAACATGTGAGAAGCGAAGAATGAGAATTTTCAGGCATACTTGCAGTCGATCTAAAAACACTATTCACGAGCGGAATAATTTCAGTCCATGCTAATCATGATAATTTGTGATAACAATCAAAATCATGAAGGAATATATTATTATGAATTTAGAAACTATAAGAATCGATTTACGAAGAAATTCTGAAGAACTTAACCGAGCAGCAGGAAAATATACCGGGAAAACCCTAAATTGATCCGAACGATCCAAAACTCGAACCAAGGGTCTAAATCAATAGAATATGATTTATAAGACTCAAATAAATTATTAAAGCTCAAGAATTCAATAGAATTTCGAATGAGCATATTTTAATCGCCGAAAGCTATTTTTCTATGATAACTCGGAATTGACTTATCGGACGTCGTCCGAACTTCATGAAATTATTATAAACATTGAAATAAGTCTTTTAAATTCTATTTAAGAAAATAAGACCTTAAGGTTCCGAGAAATCAATCGAAAGCGTGTTAAAACTTGAAGAGTCGGTATTAACATGTCAAATCGGGTAATTTGACCATTCCTTCTCCCAACTACCACCAAGACCACCCCAAATGGGTAATGACAGCCCTTTAGGCTGCCAATACAGTAAGGGGGACGTCCATAATGCAGCCTTCACTCCTCAACCAAATTTTTCTCTCTAATTCAAATTTCTCTCTTTTGTTCTTCATGTTTTGATCTTTAATCCTCCTTTTCAAACCATTCCAACTCTCAAATAATTATTATAAGACCATAAAAAGGTAGTATTCATCATTCTCTTCCATCCTAATGGAGTGGAATTTTTGTTTGAATTATTTTTAGATTGAAACCCTAGTTTTGCTCCTCATTTTTTTCGTGACTTTTGAGCCACCAAATTCTCTCAAGCCATGAATGAAAAATGCTTAGAATAATGTTCTAAGGCTGTAGTTAAAATTTGAGATTTTTTGGAGAATGTTTAATATTTTTTTGATTTATGCTTTATTTCTTTTTATATGTGATAAAGCATGCTTTTGTGAATATTATTTAATATTGTTGCTTGTTGATGTATTAGGAGCATGTATAATAAATATGGTAATTTTCAGAATATTTTTGGAATTTTCTTGTATTTTGTTTGATTTTATTTGTTGAGAAATAATTGAGATATAGTGTTTTATATATGATATGAACATCATATATTAATCTTGAAATTTTTGAAACACTACTCCTATTTTTCAAAAATGGGCAGAATTTATTTAAGTATTTTTAAGCTATTGTTTGATTTTATTTGTTGAGAAATAGTTGAGATATAATGTTTAATATATGATATGAACATCATATATTAATCTTGATATTTTTGAGACACTACTCCTATTTTTATGAATACCTAAAACTATATGTATTTATCTAAGGTTTATTTGATTTCATTTGTTGGAAATGATAGGATATGTTATCTTTAGAAATAATATGAACTTAATATGCATTGTTGGGAATTATTGAACACATATGTAAAATATATGTGAGGACAAAAAGAATTCCAAGCATTTGGTTCTATTATAAATATTGGTTGGTGTTTTATGTTAATATTACATGTTATTGCATAATATAAACATATTGTGAAGAAATGGAATTTATTGAATATGTGTGTATTTATATATAGCAATTGCCGAAATATATATATATAGTGAAAAGGCATGTGTTTTAATTTTTATAAATGATATGAGATGATATTTCATGTGTAGTATAAGGTATAAGCATGATATGATTTTTGTGAAATTTATTGAACACCTATGTGCATAAGTTAGCATTACCGAAAACTTGGAGTGTTTTAACCTATGGCTTAAAATCTTATTTGATGGTATTGAGTTGATAATTAAATCCTATGGTATAATGAGAGTATATCATGATTTTACTGAAATTTATTGGATGCTTATGCTAATTATTGTTAATTATAAAATCATAGTAAAATGGATAGGTATGAGTTTAATTTTAATGGTAATGATCTTTATGATAGTGATGAATTTATAAAACTTGGAATGAATGGTTGTGATTGTGATGAATGAATGGGACACTTATACACACATACACAATGGTTTTGCATTATGTTAGAAATTAGGGTTTTCTAATGCTTTAGTATGGTGTTGAATGGTTATGTTTATGTTGTCTTGACAAACAAAACCCCAAATGTAAACAACATAATACTTATGTGCGAGAATCGAAAGAAATCGACTAATTTCGATAACAGAAGGAATTAATGAGAATCGATGTTAGACATAAATTAGAGTTTTCTATTACTAATAGGATACTCAAGCGTGAGTTCTAAGTTAAAGAAACCAAAAGCGTTACAACGTTGATACTCGACAGCGACAACCTAATCGATATTAGATCGAGCGTTAAGACAACTCGACAGCGAATAGTGATTTCACAACTTATATAGTCTCAGAGCGAGTTAAGAGGAATAAACAATATCTTACATGTAAGCAAAGATTCGAATATAAGATGTCGATCTTTATGTCTCGAAAGTCGAGTTAATATTCACGAAACTTCGTCTATTCCTAAAGTACTTACTTACATAATAGTATGTGATCACTTGAATCATAAGTCGAGACTTCCTTTATTAAATCGTGCTAGTACGACAAGTCGTCCACATAACCTACTGGGGCGTAACTACAATTGTTAAGTCTAGTTTGTGGCTTGAGAATATCTAATATACCAATCATAACTTGATTACCGACAATCTATAGCGTAATAATGTTTAGAAGAACATTAAGGTTAAGAGTCGAAGATAGACTCGTAGTATGTGATTCGTAAGTTGAAGTTCACCTATGAATGATGAAGTAATATAGTTTGGGAATTGAGAATGTAAGATAATAGAAATTATCTTAAAACAATCACATGAAATCATAAAGAGACCTAATTGGGAACTTTAAGTAAGTAGTTTATAAGCGACCTTGATTGATGGAAAGAATCTAAGAAATGTTATTTTCTTATGAAGGGTTTGATCATTCATGATTGGCTAGGAAGGACAATTTCACATACTCACTTAGACTTACTAGCTTGAACTAGCGGTGGGCTCTCTTGAAACAAAAAGGATATGCATATCTATCTCAAGCATGATTTACAAAAGCTTTATGAAATATTATTCCATGAAATGTTATTGACCGCCAAATATTTACGTTTTGTTGTGATCTGTCACGAGATTGGTATATCGATGTGGTATGTGAATGAGTTGGTCCTAGCGTTAAAAAAGGGTAACGATCGGATTCGACTTAGTTAAGGACTAACTTTCGGATTGTGTACCGCGTGTGACTATGTGTTAAGGTTAGCTACCTCAACCGGTCACGACGACTATGTGTAGTGGCCACTCCATAGTCTTGTGAATGAATGAATGAACAAATGAGTGATCGGATATGGAACAACATGGATAAAATAGTTCGGCCAACGCTTTTAGAAAATGATAAAATATTTGATAGGCATGAGTCTTTCGACTAAAATCCTCATAAGCTATTGTGGGCGATTCGATAACTTTTACAAAGAAAATGTTTTAAGCAATGAGTCCAGTACTTTTGTGCTTAGCCCCGCATCTCATTTTGATGTGCGGTTGAGCGAGATTGATGATGGGTGCAAGGTGGTGCAGTGGCGATTGATTTGATGCTTTATTAGAAAGTTTCTAGAACCTTGGGCATGTATCGTCATATGCATGTTGATTTGATGAAAGCGGTTTGGTTGAGCTTGTATACAATGTTTCCTGTTAAAGGAATTTGATTGCATATATCGTGTCCCTTATCTCAATAAGTTAGATCATACTTCACGGGTATGATTGGTCATGTTTCCGGTGAGGCGACTTAGGGCGAGTTGTCGGTTTATATGATAAGTGACTGTTGCCACACGTCTACGGCGTATTGAAGGATCTCGATGAGATGAGTTCTTCTTTACGACCGTCGTGAAGAACCAAGATCTCGGTGACTTCACGATGATCTAAACCTCGATAAGGTATTAGGTGAGTATGAGTTGTTGTCCGTCACTGACTTGTTATGGGTGAGGGTTATATGTTCTAACCAATTCTCGCATCTTGGGTGGTGGCGATCTTATGTCACGCTAGTTATCATGTCAGTCACGTATCCGTTAAGGATGATGGCGTCCCGATTGGGACTCAAAGGTTTATTGTACTAAACCTTTTGAGTTAGCTCTAATAAGGTTGAGTGGTACTACTGAAATGAAGTTGTGTCGTTTAAGCGGTCAGTTGCTAGAAATGATTAATGGACGTTCGATATCTTAAATAGGGGATTCCTAAGTGCAAGCCCGACTCAACCCGGTAATAAAGGGGTAAGTCGACATTCTTTCTCTGAGTGGCATGATCGAATGTTTATAAATTAATTTATGTTGAAATTTGAACATAAGATAATTAATTATTTGAGGCCATCTTTATTCCTTGCATTTGATCCACTGGCTTTGCCCGTCGAGGCCCATACATTCGGCGCCCTATAGCTCTCGAAGGCAAGATTTTATTCTCTTTATCCTGAGGATATAATTATATTTATGGAATATGCATAGATCCTTTCCATATAAGATTATGGTAATAATCTTGAGTATGGAAATAATCTATATGGAAATAATCCTAAGAGTATGGAAATAATCTAAGTGTATGGTAATATTCCATATAGGATTATGGTAATATTCCATATAGGATTATGGTAACATTCCATATAGGATTAAGGTAGTGCATTATAAATATAAGGTATGAGATAATGTCAAGTACACATCACATAATTACAAGCAAGAATTTTACGGCCCCTCATAGTCTTGAGAGAGTTTCGAGAAAATTGTGAGAGCTCGGGTGATTTTCGGTGTATTCTCCATGGCTCGTCCTCACTCGGCGTTGGGTTTGGGTGTCAGGGATCTGATCCGGAAGGTCAAAGCACGAGTCTCGACCGTTCGATCCGTTCATCCGTTCGATCCACTTCGGCGGATCAAGGTAAACACGTGAAAACCCCAGCGTGTTGCGATTTAATTATATAGAGCGCATGCTGGGTTTATAATCAATGTATGGTGAATTAAACACCCAAGATGGATCCTCGGGCGAGGGTTTACATAAGTTTTCCTAATTGGTATCGGGCACGGGTTGAATCTTGGCTCTGTTGGATTAATTCACGTTTGATTATTACGTGCGTTATTATAATTGTGGTTTGTCGTTCATCGTGGCTCGTTTGTTGTTGTTGTTGGTTTTTGTTTTACACGAGAAAATCAAGTGGTTAGATTAGATTTTATTATGTAAATCTTATACGTAAAGAAGAGCGAGCGAGCGAGCGAAGAGCGAAGCAGACGGGAAAACGAGTTCTCATTTTCTCTGGGTGGTTTCTCGGCGGAGTCTCGCGATCGCTAAAGCGATCGCGAGGGCTGCGGGCTGACGAGCGCTAGCGTTCGTGCGGGATCCACAGCACTAGCGGCGAACTCGCGGTCGCGAGATTACCCGCGAGGCAAATACGGCGGCCGTGCGAGCTAGCGGGCGGCGGGGCGTTGGCGCGAAACCGGCGCTTGCGAGCGAGACTCGCGATCGCGGTTTGCTTGTTGGCGGCGATGTCTCGAGGCGGGCGTTCGGCGCTTGGGGCGTGGCGTGCGTGCTTTCGGCGGGTCGTGATCGCGTGGCGACAGCGAGGCAGCCAGCGAGGCCAGCGGGCGGCGCTGCTTGGTGGCTGGCGCCGGGGCTTAGCCTGGCGACCCCAACACTCTTATGGGCCGACCACGGCGGACCGTTTTCAGTTTTCCGGCGCCCGTGCCCGTGCAGGAGGCCCAGTGTTGAATCCGGTCCGTGCGTGCCGCCGCGAGGCCCGTTTTGAAGTTTAAATTGCATGCTTTGTAAATCTATGTAATAGATTAGATTTAAATGTGCAGGTTCACGATTGGGCGCGATGAGCGTTTTATTTTATTTTATCGTTCATATGCATGTCGTGGATGTTTAAATTATCGCGAAGCATGCTATGTATGTTTATATTACGTTGACAAACCTTTAAGTGTTTTACGTAATTGGATGCGCATAGTAAGCATGCTAGGTTTATCAGCGTTTATCGAGCATATTTTAGAATTACTGCGAGCATGTTTTACATGTTGAGTTCTATAGAAAAGCATGCTAGGATTACGTGATCTGCATGGACAAACCTTTTGAATAAAAGACTAAGCAAGCAACCCGACAAATTAATTTTCAAATTAAAATGTCAAGACCTCACTTTTGATCTCTAAACAAAGTGAGGCATTGCTTTGTGATGGCGATCACAGCGTGGCTTGCTTGCCTTGTTTATCATAAGTTTGTTAGATGAGATTTCTAAATAAAACATTTTAAATCTATTGAGAGTGGGAGTTTCATGTGTAGCGTCCACGCGCGTGGCTTCGCGTGTGCGATTTTCATAAGTTCTCTAGAGATAGATATAAAATGAGATATGAAAAGAATTTGAATTGGGCGGTATGGTCAGAGTGGTATACCAATTCTAAAATTCATCTTCTATTTGTTAAAATTGTGGTCATTGCTTAGACATCACCTCAAGTACAACTTCCCATGAAGTCCTTCTTGTGATAGTGATGTGGTCTAGTAAGTCCAATCATTAATTTCATTTGTCATAAGGATAAGTTGACATGGATTGAAATTAAGCGACTAAAGGTATATTTTAGTCAGTGGGGGTTCATGTGTGGCGATCACTGCGCGTGGCTTGCATGTGGAATTCCTTGGGCGATTGGAGGTTTCAATTAATATTGTTTTATCAAAAGGTTACAATATTATTATTACAATTATTTGCGATCGTATGCTTATGTGTTTTACATTATCGTTTGAGATATGTCTCTTCATGCGATTATCAATATGCTCGCACAAAATCGTTATCCGGTCCAAATTTTGTCCAGTGGAAGCGAAACATGGAATATGTTTTTATCATTTGAAGAACACATGTTTGTTCTCACTACTCTAAACCGATGCCACTTCGGCGCGTGAGCTAATGAGCGTGACGAGTCAGCGGGGACTTTGGAATAAGTCGAACAATATGGCTAAATGCTATATGATGACTACGATGTCCAAAGGCTTGCAATTGACATCGATCGATGGTGAGCGGCGATATTTGGTCAAGTCTCGAGGTAAGTTTAGGCGGTCGGATCGGACGATCGACTTCCACACATGAGAGAAATCTTGGCGTGTAAGATGGAAGAAGGAAGTTCGATCCATGAACATGTCTCCACATGACTCATCTCATGGATAGTCTTGATCGGTTGGGAGGAGGTATTGACGTGTGAGCAAGGTCGATATCATCCTCAATACCTTGCAAGTCTTTTGAGAACTTTCGGCGTGAATGCGATCATGAGCAAGACCGAGTTTACACTTAGTCGGTTGCTCGATGATCTCGTTCTTTGCGGAAGGAGTTATGGGAAAAGGGCACATGCTCTTGCTAGCATCTAAGGGCCCAAAATTTTCGTTGCAAAATGGAAAAAGAAAAAGGGCCAAAGGTGGTAAAGGCGAGGAAATAGTGGGAGTAATGGGAGCAAGAACATGGTTGCCACGGAGGCTTGAAAAGAAGCGAAGGAGAGGGCAAGTGCTTCAAGTCGGCAAGGCAGGCATTGGAAGGCCAAGTGCCCTATGCTCAAGGCCCAGTATGCCATTTGCTTTAATGTGAAACATGTTAAGCGACTTGTTCTACCGTTCTTGGGTAGTAGATCTGGTATAGCGAACATGTTTATTACACCTCTGCGAGGGTTCTGCGGACAAGGGAAGCTGTTTGATGGCGAGATAACGATCTCCATGGGCGCAGGTGAAAGTCAAGCTGTTGCGAGTTGGAGATGTTTCTTTATGTTTTGGGACAACGGTTTTAGTTTTGAAAAGGCGTTTTATATGTGCGGATTTTGTAGGAACCTTGTTCTGTTTGAAATTATTTACTCATGGATATTACATTATTTTTGATAGTGGTGTTTCTATCATAAGAAATGACGAAGGTCCACACGTTATTCGTCGACCCGGCGATTTATATTAAATGGGTGAATCGTCGGTTTAGTCCCCGAGCGAGCGAGCAATAATCGACCCATGGGCGTCTGGCGATACTGAAGACAATGATGCAAGATCATGAAACTACGTTTGGGCGGGTGGTAAAGTCCTATGGATTTACCCAGTTGCTAGCGAGAGTTGTGTGTATCGGTTAGATGTCAGCGGTAATGTGGTATTTCTTGCACTTCGTAGATGACATTCTTCTTTGGCAACAATGTGAAGTTGTTATCGAGGCGTAAAGTTGTTTATCCGATCGGTTTCAAATGAAAGACTTAGGAGATGGGCGTACATTCTTGGGATCAAGGTTTCACAAGATCATGAGAGGAAAATATTGAGCTTATCTCGGGCGTCTTACATTAATCTTGTGATTACTCGTTTAGTATACGCGGACCGCGAAAGGATTGCTCTGGCTTTCGAGACATGGCGTTCGCTTTATCTAAAGGCGATCACCTATATTTGCAAAGGAGATAGAGAAATGAGACAAGTTCCCTACGTTTCGCGTAGGAAGTCTCATGTATGCAATGCTACATACGAGCCCGATATCTGCTGTCGATGATAAGCATAGTAGCTAGATATCGATCTAAGCTGGACAAGCACATTGGGCTGCGATAAAGCATATACTCAAGTACACGAAAAGGACTCGAGATTATAGGCTAGTTTACCATGCGGATAGTCTAATGCCTTTGGGTTATCTGAGACTCGGTTTCAAGGCGGCCGTGATAAGAATAAGTCTACCTCGGACTATGTGTTTACCTTGGGAGGTGGAACCGTATCTGGCGGAGTGAAAGCGATGGTTCATTCGCGGACTACCATGGAAGCCGAATATGTAGCCCGGAGGATTGCTAAGGAGGTTGTATGGTTCAAGAACTACCTCATGGATCTAGATGTGGTACTGGTTTGCCCATGAGTATCATGGTTTCTTGTGATAACTTTCGGTGCAATGGCAAACTCGAAGGAATCACGATCCACAAGGCAAGCAAACACATAGAGAGAAGTACCATGTCATACGAGAAATCGTTAGGCGGGGGCGTCTTGATAGCAAGAATTGATCTGACGGATAACCTAATGGATCCATTCACTAAAACTGCCGAAATAAGTCTCGTCGGGGCGTTAGAGGACTTGAATTGCGCTAGATGGCACCCTTACTTAGAAACTTTTGTATAAGTGGGAGAAGCAAAGTGATGGTTTTGTTTGTAATAGCTAGTAGAGACACATTGTATACTAAAAGTTTGCTTTAGTATAAGTGGGAGATTGTTGGTTTGTATCTTGGAAAGCGTTTGGTTGAGCTTGTATACAATGTTTCCTGTTACCACTATTACAATCTCTATCTGAAATGAATACTTGATTATATATCGTGTCCCTTATCTCATATATAAGTTAGATCATACGGTGTGTAGAAGATCACGAAGTGCATATGATTGGTCGAAAACAATGAGATATAAAAAGTTTCGCCTAACTCGATATTATTTTGGTATCTTGACTATAATCGCTTCCATTATCGTATTGAACTTGAGGTCGTACCTCGTTCCTTGAATTACGTCCTGATTGGGTTATTTCTGAACCTTGAACCTTTTTGGCAAGTCCTTATGTGACTTGAGTCGGTATTGAATAGCTATCCCTTTTTAATTCATGCGTTATGAGTAATTCTTTTGTTAATTACATTGATTAGTTATGTATATATCCGCTGCATTATTATACCAGTGACGATCCGTATTATCCGTACTTCCTTGGGAAGTCGTGTCATCACAGGAATAGTGGAGGACGTGCTCGTGAAAGTTAGAGATTTCATATTCCCAGCAGATTTTGTGGTTCTCGACATTCCAGAGGATGGGAACACGCCTCTTATTCTTGGGAGACCGTTCCTAGCTACCGGCCGAGCACTGATCGACGTGCAAGATGGAGATCTCACCTTCAGGGTCAATGATGAAGAGATAAAAATCTCTATTTATGACGTAATGAAGCAACCTGAAGAGAAGACGATGGATGAATGTCGTGTTATAGAGCAGCTGCCTTCCACTCAACTGCAATCATCTGATCCGGTGGAATTTTGTATTCAGAACTCGATTTTCTCACCCTCAGACCTCTATGAGGCATGTGATATGATTTTGAATTATCTTGAAGCCATTGAAGAAGTCGAGGCCCCCCCGACGAGTCAGTGCCTTATTTAGACGTGAGGAAGCCGATTAGAGGAGAGGATGTTGTGGTGAAGAAGGAGGAGACCACACCCAAGATGGAGTTGAAGGAGTTACCTGACCACCTTCAGTATGCCTTTCTAGGTGAAGAAGAGACCTGTCCGGTGATAGTATCCTCAGCTTTGACAGAGGAAGAGTCGAAGAAGTTGATGGTTATGCTGAAACAGTACAAGTCTGAGATTGGGTAGACTATTTCTGATATCAAGGGAGTCAGCCCTTCGATTTGCATGCACCGCATCCTGTTAGAGAATGAGTACAAGCCAAATGTGCAACCTCAACGCTGCCTGAATCCGGCAATGCAAAAGGTCGTGAGGAATGAAGTCCTCAAGTTATTAGACACGGGCATGATCTATGCTATATCAGACAGCGAGTGGGTTAGCCCAACTCAAGTGGTGTCCAAGAAATGGGGTATCACAGTGATCAGAGACGAGAAAAACGAGCTTGTGGCAACAAGACTCGTGACGGGACGGCGAGTATGCATTGACTAGCGTGCTCTAAACGCAGCCACAAGGAAGGACCATTTTCCCCTGCCCTTCATTGATCTGATGCTGGACAGACTGGCGGGTTATGAGTTTTATTGTTTTCTAGATGGATATTCAGGGTACAATCAGATTGCCATCGCCCCCGAAGATCAGCACAAGACGGCGTTCACGTGTCCTTATGGAGTTTTTGCTTATAGGAGAATGCCGTTTGGATTGTGCAATGCTCCTGCCACTTTCCAAAGATGCATGATGTCCATCTTCCATGGATTAATTGAAAATATTATGGAAGTATTTATGGACGACTTTTCTTTGTTTGGTTCTTCGTTCGACCATTGTCTCCACAATCTATCCCAAGTGCTACACAGATGTGAGGAGACGAATCTTGTTCTCAATTGGGAGAAGTGTCATTTCATGGTAAAGGAAGGTGTGGTGCTTGGCCACAAAGTCTGTGCGAAAGGCTTGGAAGTAGATCGAGCAAAGATTATGGCAATCGAGAAACTACCTCCTCCCACAAACATCAAATCCGTGAGGAGTTTCTCGGTCATGCGGGCTTTTATAGGTGATTCATCAAGGATTTCTCTGTGATCACGAAGCCACTGTGTGGACTGCTCAAGAAGGATACGAAGTTCGTATTCACTAGTGATTGTTTGAGGGCGTTCGAGATATTGAAGCAAGCCCTGATATCGACCCCAATTTTGGTATCACCTGATTGGAGTCAACCGTTCGAGTTAATGTGCGATGCTAGTGATTGGGAAATGGGAGCTGTATTGGGGCAGAAATGAGACAAGCTATTCAGAGTCATCTATTATGCGAGTAAGACGCTCGACTCGGCTCAAATGAACTACACCACCATCGAGAAAGAATTACTTGCTGTGGTCTATGCTTTTGATAAGGTTAGACCTTATTTGGTGGGCACCCACACTATTGTCCACACCGATCATGCCGCCATTCGTCATCGATTCAACAAGAAGGACTCGAAGCCGAGATTGGTGAGATGGATCCTCCTTCTTCAAGAGTTCGACATGGAGATCAAAGATAGAAAAGGTTGCGAGAATGTGGTTGCAGACCACTTATCAAGATTAGAGAAGCCAGTCGAAGGAGAAGACAAGAGGATTGGGATCAAGGAGAACTTCCCAGACGAGCACATATTGAGCATCATTGATCATACACCATGGTACGTAGATTTTGTGAACTACTTGGTCATTGGAGTTTTACCTCCGTCGTGCAGTCATCATCAGAAAAAGAAGTTTCTCCACGATGTCAAGTTCTATTATTGGGATGATCCCCATCTCTACCGTCGATGTGCCGATGGCTTGATACGTCGCTGTGTTCCCCAAACAGAATGGGAGAACATAATCCATGAGTGCCATAGTTATTTAAATGGAGGACATTTTGCAGCGGCCAAGACGGCGGCAAAGGTTTGCCAAAGTGGATTCTATTGGCCTTCGATTTTCAAGGACTGCCAAGCCTTTATCAAGAGTTGTGACAGCTGCCAAAGAACGGGAAACGTCACTAAGAAAGACGAGATGCCACAGAAGAGCATCATGGAAGTGGAACTATTTGATGTGTGGGGAATCGACTTTATGGGTCCGTTCCCCATGTCTTGTGGTTACACGTACATTTTACTCGCTGTGGAATATGTTTCACGATGGGTAGAGGCGATTCCCACAGCCACGAGCGACTCCAAGGTAGTGATCAAGTTTCTCCACAAGAATATTCTTACTCGATTTGGAGTGCCGAGGGCATGGATCAGCGATGGTGGATCGCAATTCAACAACAAGTGGCTAGGCAATGTCCTAGCTAAGTATGGCGTGAAGCATAGAGTCACCACCCCATATCATCCGCAAGCGAATGGGCAAGCTGAGCTCGCCAACCGAGAGATAAAGAAAATTTTAGAGAAATCGGTTGTTAATAGGAAGGATTGGGCCAAGCAATTGGATGATGCTCTTTGGGCCTATCGGACTGCCTACAAAGCACCTATAGGTCTATCTCCATATCAACTGGTATTTGGGAAATCTTGCCATTTGCCGGTTGAATTGGAACACAAAGCTTATTAGGCCACAAGGAGAATCAACATGGATTTCAAAGAGGCCGGCTTGATGAGAGTTTACCAATTGTTGGAGCTCGATGAATGGAGGAACGAAGCTTTCGAGAACTCCCGGATCTACAAGGAACGAGCCCGTAAATTCCACAACCTTCTCATTCGTCCCGAAGGATTCTCGTCGAGTAATGAAGTTTTGCTTTATAATGCTCGACTCCGTCTCTTCCCTGGAAAGTTGAAATCGAGATGGTCGGGGCCATACACTATCTACCGAGCACATGCCAATGGGAGCTATGAATTACTTGACTTGAGTGGAAATATTTTTAAGGTGAACGGCCAATACCTCAAATCCTACTTCAAGTCACACTTCGACCGTGAAGTCAAGGTGACAAAGCTCAACGAACCATGATGAGAGGTAACGTCGAGCTAGCGACGAAAAAAAATCTAGCACTAGTTGGGAGGTAACCCAACAAGTTTTACATGCTTTATGTTTTTTTTTTCATTTTTTTTTTTCTTTATTTGTGTCGTGTCTTGTTGGTCTTTGTTAAGTCCGAAGGTTTTTTTTTTAAAAAAAAGGGGCTAGCGACCACCTTCGCGACCGCGAGGAGTGGCCTCGAAAAAACGGGCAGTAGCTATTTGCCCAGCGTTGACACGGCTAGCGACCACCCTCGCGATCGCGAGGAGTGGTCGCGAGAAATCGGGCAGTGACTATCTGCACTGAACGACCACGCTTAGCAATCGAGCTCGCGACCGCGAGCCCGACCGCGAAGCATGACCCGACCCATGCCCGGACGTCGACCCGCATCTTTTACCCTTATTTTTAACCCTTTCCCCCCATTTTACACGCACACACACATACTTGCAGCAAACTCAAACACTCTCAAGCACCCAACTCTCTTGTTCTTAATTTCTCTTGTGCTTTCCTCTATAATCCACTCAAGGTATGCTACATTTCCTCAATTCTTCTTGGATTTATGCTTTTTAGCATGATTTAGAAGGGTTTTGTCTATTATATCTTCTTATTGTGGGTTATTTAAGATTTGAGGAACTAGGGCTTATATTGCTAAATTCACTTGGTCTTTGAGCATGCTTGTTCCAATGTGAGGTCTATTGATGTTCATAGATGCATATTATTGGTTTAATTTGCCTACATTGTTGAATTTGGTTGAAAAAATTTCGAAAAATTCACAAGAACTTTGCTGTCACACGCTCCTCGCGACCAGGCTCGTGACTGCTAGCCTGGCCACGAGTGTCTGCACGACAATGGTTGCGGGCGTGAGATGGTACCTCACGACCGCGAGGTTGGCCGCGAGGCACCCACAGAATGTGTTTTTCACGGGTTTTTGAGTGATGTGTGCATTTTTTCTCCTTGTTTCACCTTGTTAGATCACATGTTAGTAGGGGGGAATTTTACTAAGTTCAAGTTTGGGGGAGCTCTTAATAGGGGTTGACGTTTATTTTGATTTTTTTTTAATAAGTACGTGCGCTAACTTTGAAATATATTTAGGTACATTATGTCACGTGCATCCGGCCACAAGCGCAAGGGCAAGGAGGTCGTCTCTACTTCACATGACGAGCCACATGATGAGTTCCATCCGAGAAGTTTGGGGTGCGACTGCCGAGTTCCTCGTCACGGGACCGTTGGAGGCGATTGGTGCAATTAAAGCACAGACACTCAAGATTCATGTGCATCAATACGTGTCAAGAAATGGGGATAGTTAACGACGTAACGTGGTTAGCCGAGAGGGCCGGGTTGTACTCTATTATCACATCCAACTATCTGACATACCGGATCCTAACTCTGGAATTCCTTTCGAGTGTCTATGTCCACAAGACATAAGGGTCGTCGGACTACATTACGTTCCAGATGGACAACGAGCCCCGACAGCTCTCCGTGGATGAACTGAATGCTATCATCAATGGTAATCCCGAAGGTAAATACATCGGGGATTTAGAGACTACGCCACAGAGTATGTGGCCGTTGTTCGTCGACATGACTCTTGAGCAGAATCCGTTCTATGATGCCTCCAGAGCCAAGGCAAGTTCCATACGGAATCCCGTGGTCCGCTACTTTCACTGCCTGATCACCTTCACCATATATGGCCGCAACACTGCCGGAACAGTCCTCTCACACGACATGAGTCTCTTGATTGGAGCTGCGACTAGACAAAAGATGCATGCCTGCATGTTCCTTGCACAGCACTTTCAGATGCAAGCAGAGGTTTCGAGGAACGCGAGGATATGTATAGGGGGATTCGTTACCCCTATTGCCGATTTTTTTTCAGGTGACGATTCGCAAGAATCCTATCTCTCAGGATATTTTCCTGGACAAACCTTGTTTATACGTCCAGACATTCCTGAAGAGGTACCCCACCCGTCATCTCTGGCTGCTATACGACAAGCACGGCCAGTCTATATTTCGCCTGCCCCACACGGATCTCACCAGTTTAAGCAGCTTTAGGCCACCGGAGTCCAATTGGAACTTGAGCTCCGGTGTTCACTACACATGGGCTCAGCGCTAGAATGTGCAAGGTGAGATCGAGGGAGAGCAGCAAGAGGAGGAAGTCGAGCAGGAGGTGGCACCCGAGACAGGCGGCATATTGCATCCGCCGTCCATTCAAGGCGATCCCGGGACATATGAGCGCATGGATTGCATAGATGGTCGACTTGACCACATCGACGGGCGCCTCACATCCATATTGGCCCAGCAACAGGCCCAATTCAAGCAACAACAAGCCCTCTTCGCCCAACACCAGGCGCATCAAGAACACCAAAGACAAATGATGGAGATGATGCAGCGTTGGGATCAGTGGCGAGGATTCTATCCGCCGCCAGTAGTGCAGCATACGAGGTAAGGTCTCTCTCCCAACTACTCTTTTCTGCAAACCTTATTGCCTCCATTTCACACCTATTCACAATAAGTTTGGGGGGAGTGGACGAGTTTGGTTGGTTGAGATTCATGTTTGTGTTTTTATTTTATCTTGTAAAGTTATTATGCTTTGGGGCTTCTGTCGTTTTTTTTTCTTTTCGTTTTTTGTGTCTGTCGATCAACGAGTTAAGTGAAAATGTGTTAATCCATATAGCCAATGATGATAGAAATTTTCTAAAAAATATGTTGATAAGTGCACATGATGTGTTAGGAAACGAAGCATGAATGACTTGAGATTGCTTAGCTTGTTGTTTTTCACCATTTGCTTAAACCGTGAGACTTGAGCTTCACTATATAAACATCTTATTACAGTTTCTTTTAATTGTGTGATATCGTGCATGTAATCATCTTCTAGAACTTGTTGCGTTTCTGTGTCGAGGCCGCAATATGTGTTTCGAATATGGAAAGGATAAAAGGCCATCTTTGTTAACCACATATTTGCCCATACACTAACCCAATGATATATACCATTTTTCGCCTTCTTTGAGCCTTTATTAGACTTTATTTTTCTATTAACCGGATGATAGGAGGTGAGGATGGATATGGGAATCAAGGGGAGTTGTAATACCCCGAGAAATTTTCATAAAGTATGATATATATATATATATATATATATATATATATATATATTATATTTTAAGAATGACTTATTTTTCTTTAAATTGTGAACTAATGAAAATTTGAGTTTTGAGCGTTTTCTGAGGTTGTTCGGCGAGGCGAGGATGCCCTAGCGAAAATGTAAAGTTTGATATTATAAGTTTTAATGCTTTAGTAATTTATATTTATGATTTTTTAATGAAAATTTAATTTTTATGCATTGGTCATTAATTAATGATATTACGTGATTTAGACATAAGAATCGATTAAAACGTTTACATGTTATGCATTAGAGTAATAAATTAAAAGAAAATAACAAATGGATATGTGTAAATATGAATATTTGATGCCTAATATGTGGTAATGTGTGGAGAAGTGTAGAGAATTATAGAATTCTCTAGAATGGTGAATAATCACCATTAAAATAATTGAAAAATAAAAGAAAATTTGTTGATAATTTCTATAAATAGGCTACTATTCATCATTTTCATCATTTTCTTCCCCAATTTCGTGCTTCACACACTACACACACACTAAAATTTTGAAAACTTCATGCTCCAAATTTCACGATCCAACCTAAATTTTCGATCGGTCTTAAAATCGGTATAATTCCATCCTTAGAACACATCTATGGTTTGAAATTTAGAAAATATGAACTTATGAACAGGATGTATTTTAAGTCATTTTGTGAATTATGAAGAGGATGTGTTGTTGTTTGATGATTTCTTGATCTTATGTTAAGTTAATCGTAGACAGAATCGTTTAACGTTGAAATTTTGAACATATGTGCATTCTTTGGAATTTGGTAAATTTCAAAATTTTGGAGGTCTTTATCTTGAATTTATGTTGTTTATATGCTTGATATTTGTTCATATATGTGTTGTTGGATTGAAATAAATATGTTTTGAACAAGAAAAACGTTTGAAATCGAAGCCGTTGAAAAACCCCTTTTTGGCCGAAAACCCTAGACCATGTAATGTTGGATTTTTGATTTTATTTGATCATTTTGACTTCATATTTGGATTCTATGGTATGATTAAAGCTTAAAATGATTTATTCGGATTTTTCGGCCGACGTATTCAAAATTTGGAAAATTTTAGTTTAACGTCGAATTAGGGCTTTCAATGCTAAAGCTTTTATTTTTGGATTTTGATGATTGATTTATGTTCTTTGATAATAGTTGAACATATATGGAGGCTAGTTTAAGATAAATGACGTCTTATCGCTTTTTCACGTTGAACATCGTTAGGTTAAAAGGGTATTGTTGATTTTAGTTAAGACTAGATAATTTGTACATGTTGATGAGTCTTATATACTTAATTGGACATATGAAACTTAGTTAAGAGTAATGTTAAAGTGCTAGGTGGCGTAACATCCAAGCTCGAGGACGAACAACCAAGCAAAGGCTAAAGAGTTTTTGAAACGTTTACACGAGGTAGGGTTTACTCGATCTGTAAGTCGTTGTATGGTTATAATCATTGTTGTGTTTTGTGCATGCATGTGAGCTAGAATGTTAAAGAAGTACCCTCGAGGAGACCCAAAAGGGTCTAGTGTGGCGATCTACACTCGGGAGGCCCACAGGGCTCAATGTTAAAGAATTACCCTCGAGGAGGCCCAGGGGCTAACCAGCGCGATAAATAATGAGTACCCGCAAGGGTAATCGCCAATGAGATAAATAATGAGTACCATAAAGATAATCTGTTAAAGAAGAGTTCATTATGTTGTGTGCATTCGTGATTGGTTATAGCGCTTGCGATGTATTCCCACCGAGTATGTTTACATGCTCACATCCCCTATTTTCATATATGTTTTTGCGGTGAGAAGTTGACGGTTGATCTTGTGACGGAATGAGCTCCACACATACATTCTCTCAGGATCATGTTTTATGTAAATATGTTTTAAACCATGCTAGTACTCAAATGTGTTGAGAACAAACTTAAGTGGTTTTTGGCTAAAAACTATGTTTGATATACTATGATATTTAATAGATATGTATATATTTTGTTGAGGGCTGTGTCCCTAGTTGCTATTGTTATTGTCGTAATTGCTATTGCTTTGTTGGTGTTGTTGTTTCAGGTTGGCATATACGTATTTACAGGGTATATGCCGTCCGTTCGTCAAATTTTTACCTCCGCTGCTTATATATATAATTACCAATATTATTATTATTATATTATAATTGTTAAAGAAATAAAGATTTTAGTAATGTCTCAGTTACAAGAATGGGGCGTTAGGTTTGGTATCGAGCCGGGTTTACATTCTGTAAACTTGCTAATAGTAGGAACGTATGATATGTGTTTGAAAGCTTTTGAATTTTTGATTGAGACGAGAGAATGTGTGGGTCATTACCGTTGCTCAACATCGACTCTCAGGTAATTTATGTTTATGAAAAGTGTTTAATTGTTTTTTCAAAGTTATGATGTGATTATGCAATGAATTGAGATGAAAAGAAAGATTGTGTCGGGATAATGTTTGAAAGTTTTCGTATCAAAAGAAATGAGAAAAGTTAAGAAGTGTCCACAAGGGACAAAGTATATTGATTTGTTATGCTTGATACGAATTAAAGATTTATGTAGTTACCCGACACATTCTTTATAAAGTTATAGATGAATGAAGTGTTTCTTAACTTCTGAAAGTCGGTATTCATGTTAAGAAAAATGTGTTATGCTATGAAAAAGAAAATAAAGCAATATTTTCATGCTATGAGAAAGAAGTCCTCGAAATATAACCTGTAGGTCTGAAAGTAAATGACTTGTATCTTTGATTTAGAAATTGAAGTATGCCACCAAGACGCAATCCTGGCCAAGAAAATGGGCCACAAAACCCAGATAATGGTGTAGATTTTGTTCAGTTTCTACAAACGCTGCAAGGGTTTATGCAGCAGCAAGCAAATCGAGGTGTGGGAGTGAATACCCAACCGAGAACTTATGAAATTATTGATCAGTTTAGAAGGATGGATCCACCAAAGTTTAAGGGATATGAAAGCCCAGAAAATGTTGAGGAGTGGATCCGAGTTCTCGAGCGGATTTTGAGTTGATGGGTTGCTCGAAGAGCAAAAGTTTCATTGCTATATACCGGTGGTTGAGGAAGCAAGTTATTGGTGGGAGTCGCATGTTCGAACAATGATCACGAACAACGTCAAGCTTTGACGTGGAATGATTTCAAGGATTTGATTAGGGATCGTTACTTCCTCAATCATATAGGCGGAGAAAGAGACCGAATTTCTTAACTTAAAGCGAGGCAACATGACGGTGGTTGAATATGAAAGGAATTTTAATAGATTGTCTCGATTTGCACCGTATTTGGTTGATCTGAGATGAGAAGAAAGCTCGCCGTTTTGAACAAGGGTTGCGATCGAAATTCGAGGAATATTAGGCGGCTTGAAATTAGCAACTTATAGGAAGTAATTGAGCGAGCACAAGCGATTTCTAGTGGTGCGCAACTAGAAACCCGAGATGAAAGCGTGAATTTTATGGAAAAGAAAAGGGAGAATTAGGGAAAAGTGGAAGTGAGCGGTCGAGGCGAGATGGCAACAAATATCACGTTCTTGATAGGTTCGGCAAACACCGCAACAAGCACCGACAAGCCTCGTGCCCAAATTACAAGAAACATCATAAAGGTGAATCTTTGGCTAGGAAAGAATGTGTGCTATTCTTGTGGAAAACCGGGGCATGTGTCATATAACCGCCCAATAAGATGAGGGAGCACGAAAAGAAAGTGCAAGTACACGAAAAGAAAGTGAAGCCCCTAGTCTTTGCTATGACACAAGGAGAAGATAACTCTAAAGATGGAGCGGAACACGATGTCGGTATTCTTCAAGTGTTCAATACTCCGCCTTTGGTCTTATTTGATTCGAGCTACATTCCTTTATCTCTACAAAATTTTGTTCCAATCTTGAAATGCCTTGCTATGTTGATTGTGATGCACTAGAAGTTAGCATTCCTTCGGAAAAACTATTATAACTTCTAGGATAATAAAAGGCGTAGTAATAGATTTAGAGGAAAGGAACTAGAAGTCGACCTTCATGTTATAGACATGCGAGATTTTGATATAATCCTAGGAATGGATTGGATGGGTAAGAATCATGTAACACTCGGATGTCGTGAGCGGAAGTGGAGATTCAATGTCTGGAGAGCCAAAATTTTGTTTTCATGGTGCAAGAACAAAGGCTCCATCCAAAATTATCGGTCTGATAAAAGCGATGAAAATGTCGAGAAAAGTAATTGCTTTGGGTATTTAGTTACCATGGTGAAACACAATCGACAAAAGTAAGATCACGGAAGTACCGGTAGTAAGGGAATATGTAGATGTGTTTCCTGAGGAATTACCAGGGATTCCACCAGACCGTCAAGTTGAATTTACAATAGATCCGGTACACAGGGCAGACCGATCTCAAAAGCACCATACCGAATGGCACGAGAGAATTGCAAGAACTCAAAGTTCAATTGCAAGACCTACTTAGAAAAGAATTTATTCGACCAAGTGTATCTCCTTGGGGTGCTCCGGTATTATTTGTGAAAAAGAAAGATGGAACCCTAAGAATGTGCGTGGATTTCAGAGAACTGAATAGATTGACGATTAAGAATAAGTATCCATTGCCAGGATCGAAGATTTATTTGATCAGCTTAAAGGTGCTAGTGTGTTCTCAAAGATTGACTTGAGATCGGGTTATCACCAACTAAAAATCAAAGAGAGTGACATTCAAAAAGCGACTTTTAGAACAAGATATGGTCATTTTGAATTCACTGTCGTACCTTTTGGTCTCTCGAATGCGCCAGGCGTCTTCATGGACTTAATGAACCGAGTTTTCTACTCATATCTTGATCGGTTTGTTATTGTGTTCATTGACGATATTCTAGTGTATTCAAGGGATAAAAAGCAACATGCTGAACATCTCAGGACCGTATTGGAAATATTAAGAAAAGAAAAGTTGTATGCAAAATATCAGAAATGTGAGTTTTGGTTGGAACAAGTTGCTTTTCTTGGACATGTGATTACTTCGAGAGGAATAGAAGTAGATCCGTCAAAAGTTGAAGCGATAAGCAATTGGAAAAGACCAACTAATGTGAATGAGGTCAGAAGTTTTCTTGGAATGGCAGGGTATTATCGAAGATTTATAGAAGGTTTCTCAAAGATTTCTGGTCCATTGACAAAGTTGACACGTAAAAATGAGAAGTTTCAATGGAATGAACAGTGTGAGCAAAGTTTCCAAGAGCTAAAGCAACGTCTCATGTCAACTCTGTTCTAATCGTGCTCGATGGTACCGATGGTTTCATTATCTCTGATGATGCTTCAAAGCAAGGACTTGGATGTGTGTTAATGCAACATGGAAATGTGATAGCTTATGCTTCAAGACAATTGAAACCACACGAGCAGAATTATCCGACACATGATCTTGAGCTTGCAGCTGTGGTACATGCGTTGAAGATTTGGCGACATTATCTTTATGGGAGCAAGTGTGACATTTACACTAACCATAAAAGTTTGAAATATTTCTTCACGCAGAAAGAGTTAAACCTTCGGCAAAGAAGATGGTTAGAGTTGGTTAAAGACTATGACTGCACCATGCACTATCATCCTGGAAAGGCAAACGTAGTTGCTGATGCATTAAGCCGAAAAAGTTACGTGGCAACGTTACTTACCAAACAAGAAGAACTAATTAGAGAATTTCAGAAATTGAATTTGGAAGTGGTGACGCCACCAAACACCACGATAGGAATCATTTCTGCACTTGTTGTTCGTCCGATAATTCAAGATCGAATTAGAGAGCACAAAGAATGATCCATTTTGTGCAAAATGAAGAAACGAGCGTAAGAGGTACAATTCAAGGATTTGCTATCACGACCGATGGTACTCTTGTCTTTAACGGAGATTGTGTGTACGAATAATGAGGAATTGAGACAAGAACTACTTGAAGAAGCTCATAACACTCCATATTCCGTGCATCCGGAGGAACCAAAATATACAAAGATTTGAAATCAATCTACCGGTGATGAAATATGAAGAAATCCATTGGAGAGTTTGTAGAAAATGCATTACATGTCGGCAGTGAAATTCGAACATCAACGACCGTCTGGATTACTAAATCCACTTGAGATTCCTGAGTGGAAATGGGAACACATTTCTATGGATTTTGTGGTTGGGTTACCGCGTGCGCTTAGAGGTAATCACGCTATCGGGGTTATTATTGATAGATTGATAAAATCACTCACTTTCTTCCCATGAAGATGACTTTTAGCATGGATCGATTAGCTCAACTCTATATTAATGAGATTGTAAGCTACATGGAGTGCCAGTGTCCATTGTGTCTGATCGAGACACTAGATTTACTTCCAATTTTTGGAAAAGTCTCCAGTCAGCTTTAGGCACTAAGTTAAATTTCAGTACAGCTTACCATCCTCAATCAGATGGACAGACAGAGCGAACTATCCAAATTCTGGAAGATATGCTCCGTGCTTGCGTGTTAGATATGGGTGGAAGTTGGGAGAAGTATTTACCGTTGGTGGAATTCGCTTATAATAATAGCTATCAAGCCACTATTGGAATGGCTCCATTTGAAGCACTGTATGGAAGAAAATGTAGGTCACCAATTCATTGGGATGAAGTTGGAGAGAGACGGATTTTAGGGCCTGAATTAATTGAAGAAACAGTTGGAGTTATCACAAAGATCAGAGAAAGAATTAAGGCAGCCCAAGATCGTCAGAAATCGTATGCTGACCAAAGGCGAAAGGATATACACTTCGAGATTTGTGACAAGGTATTTTTAAAGATAGCGCCGATAAAGGGTGATCGATTTGGCAAGAAAGGAAAGTTACACCTCGTTATGTAGGGCCTTTTGAAATACTTGAAAGGATAGGAAATGTGGCATATCGATTAGCTTTACCTCCGCACTTGGTGGCGTTCATGATGTGTTTCACGTGTCGATGCTTAGGAAATATATTTCAGATCCGTGTCATGTTATATCTCATGAGAATTTACTGTGTTTCACCAAATCTAACATACGAAGAGTACCATTGCTATTCTAGATAGAAAGGTGCATACTTTAAGAAATCGAGAGGTGCCTTTGGTGAAAATACGATGGAGTAGGCATGGACTGAGGTAGCCGCATGGGAAAGAGAAGATGAACTTTGGTTCGCTATCCCAACCTTAAGATTTACGTGTTAATTTCGAGGGGCGAAATTATTTTTAAGGGGTAGAATGTAATACCCGAGAAATTTTATATAATGATATATATATATATATATATATATATATATATATATATTATATTTTTAAGAATGAATTATTTTCTTTAAATTGTGAACTAATGAAAATTTGAGTTTTGAACGTTTTACGGTTGTTCGGCCAAGAGCGAGGATGCGCCCTAGCGAAAATGTAAAGTTTGATATTATAAGTTTTAATGCTTTAGTAATTTATAATTATGATTTTTTTTAATGAATGTTTAATATTTATGCATTGGTCATTAATTCATGATATTACGTGATTTAGACATAAGAATCGATTAAAACGTTTACATGTTATGCATTAGAGTAATAAATTAAAAAGAAAATAACAAATGGATATGTGTGTAAATATAAATATTTGATGCCCAATATGTGGTAATGTGTGGAGAAGTGTAGAGAATTATAGAATTCTCTAGAATGGTGAATAATCACCATTAAAATAATTGAAAAATAAAAGAAAATTTGTGGATAATTTCTATAAATAGGCTACTATTCATCATTTTCATCATTTTCTTCCCCAATTTCGTGCTTCACACACTACACACACACTAAAATTTTGAAAACTTCATGCTCCAAATTTCACGATCCAACCGTTAAATTTTCGATCGGTCTTGAAATCAGGTATAATTCCATCCTTAGAACACATCTATGGTTTGAAATTTAGAAAAATATGAACTTATGAACATGATGTATTTTCGGTCATTTTGTGAATTATGAAGAGGATGTGTTGTTGTTTGATGATTTCTTGATCTTATGTTAAGTTAATCGATTTAATCGTTTAACGTTGAAATTTTGAACATATGTGCATTCTTTGGAATTTGGTAAATTTCAAATTTTGGAGGTCTTTATCTTGAATTTATGTTGTTTATATGCTTGATATTTGTTCATATATGTGTTGTTGGATTGAAATAAATATGTTTTGAACAAGAAAAACGTTTGAAATCGAAGCCGTTGAAAAACCCCTTTTTGGCCGAAAACCCTAGACCATGTAATGTTGGATTTTTGATTTTATTTGATCATTTTGACTTCATATTTGGATTCTATGGTATGATTAAAGCTTAAAATGATTTATTCGGATTTTTCGGCCGACGTATTCAAAATTTGGAAAATTTTAGTTTGACGTCGAATTAGGGCTTTCAATGCTAAAGCTTTGATTTTTGGATTTTGATGATTGATTTATGTTCTTTGATAATAGTTGAACATATATGGAGGCTAGTTTAAGATAAATGACGTCTTATGCGCTTTTTCACGTTGAACATAATGTTAGGTTAAAAGGGTATTGTTGATTTTATGGTTAAGACTAGATAATTTGTACATGTTGATGAGTCTTATATACTTAATTGGACATATGAAACTTAGTTAAGAGTAATGTTAAAGTGCTAGGTGGCGTAACATCCGAAGCTCAAGGACGAACAACCAAGCAAAGGCTAAAGAGTTTTTGAAACGTTTACACGAGGTGGGGTTTACTCGATCTGTAAGTACGTTGTATGGTTATAATCATTGTTGTGTTTTGTGCATGCATGTGAGCTAGAATGTTAAAGAAGTACCCTCGAGGAGACCCACAAGGGGTCTAGTGTAGCGATCTACACTCGAGGAGGCCCACAAGGGGCTCAATGTTAAAGAATTACCCTCGAGGAGGCCCACAAGGGGCTAACCAACGCGATAAATAATGAGTACCCGCAAGGGTAACTGCCAATGAGATAAATAATGAGTACCCGCAAGGGTAACTGTTAAAGAAGAGTTCATTATGTTGTGTGCATTACGCAATTGGTTATAACTGCTTGCAGTGTATTCCCCACTGAGTATGTTTACATGCTCACATCCCCTATTTTCATATATGTTTTTGCAGGCTGAGAAGTTGACGGTTGATGCTGACGGGAATGAGCTCCACACATACATTCTCTCAGGATCATGTTTTATGTAAATATGTTTTAAACCATGCTAGTACTCAAATGTGTTGAGAACAAACTTAAATGGTTTTTGGCTAAAAACTATGTTTGATATACTATGATATTTAATAGATATGTATATATTTTGTTGAGGGCTGTGTCCCTAGTTGCTATTGTTATTGTCGTAATTGCTATTGCTTTGTTGGTGTTGTTGTTTCAGGTTGGCATATACGTATTTACTGGGTATATGCCGTCCGTTCGTCAAATTTTTACCTCCGCTGCTTATATATATAATTATCAATATTATTATTATTATATTATAATTGTTAAAGAAATAAAGATTTTAGTAATGTCTCTGTTACAAGAATGGGGGCGTTACAGGAGTAAATTTATTTTGATATATTAAGTTAGGATAAAAGATGGAGAGTAAAAGAATGGTACCCGAGTGAAAAAGAATGATACCCTATAAGCTCTAGTACAAAGCCAAGAAAAATTTTGTGAAAAATATGAGCATAAAGGGATTTCGTTATCAAAGTATAAGGTACCTTATGTGCATAAACGTTGATTTAGCATGTTGGAAATGAAAGGGGAAATGGACAAAGTCCATATGATCTGAATGTATGAACGGAAATACTTGGAGTTATTTTTGAGTCACTTAGCTGATCGAGCTAAAAACACACTCAAATTCACTTGCAATCGTATGAAGTAATTGTAGCGTGATAAGTTAACCCAAGTCGTCTCTCAAGGAAAACTTAACAGGGCGATTGTTCGTGTCGCACACGGAAAGCAATTAAATCCTAAACATTCTAATACCAACAAGGGTTTGAAACATACGAGAATTGAAATACGGAAAATAAACAGCAATCCTAAGCTAGGGGTTGTCAATCCCGGGCTATACTAATAAAGCAATAAATCTAGAGCAAGGGTTGTCAATCCCTAGTTGAACTATGAAAGCAGGAAAACGAAAGAGATAAACAAAAGCGAAAGCAAACCTATTCTTAGGGTTCGTCAAGCCCTAATCTAAGTCTACTTGTAAATGAACCATAATCATCAATCAACCAACAAGAACAAGAATTAATCGAACGCAGGAAATCATTACGCAATGTAAATCAACGGAACATGAAAATCCAATCCACTGTTACTATGGAATCGGAATCAATAATATTCATAAAGCATTAACACTATGAAAGTGATTCTGATAAAACTAATAAATCCAAGGCATAAATTGATAAACAAAATATTCAATGATGAAAATGAGAACAGGAATTTAAATTATGATTTATCTGTGTCTGAGTTTTCATTGAAATGCTCATGAAGAACCATGGTGAAGAACAGCCGCGGCTGCGTCCGAAAAGAAAAATAAGAACTGACCGTGAGCTTTTGACCTAAGCGCGATATATATAAATTAAAGAGTGAGCGCCGGCTTGAGATGAGCGCTCGCTCAAAAATCATTCTGCCTTGATAGAGAACGCCGGCTCAGGGTGAACGTCGGTTTGGAAGAGAGTCAGTCTTGCAAGCGAATGCCGGTTGGAGCTGAACGCGCGAGTAAAAATGGTGAACGCGCTCGGGCGAGATGGTCGAGCGCCGATTTGGGGTCAGGCGCCGGTTGGCTGGGCGCTGTGTTCCCAGCACCGGAAGAGAGGAGCGCTGGAACGCACGCTGGAGATGCGCGCTGGAGGTGGGAGCAAGGTGAGTGTGCGGGCGCTGGGGGCTAAGCGCCGGTTGCGTCTGTGGTGGCGCGGAGGCCTTGCGCTGCTGTGGCTGAGCGCTGGAGGTCCGCGTCGCATGGTCGAGCGCCGGTTGAAGAGGCAGCGCGTGTTGGGAAGGAAGGCAGAACGCGCGCTGGGAAGGCAACGCCGGGTGAGCGGGCATTGGGCTGGGCGATGGGTACCCAGCACCGGACGGAGGCTAGGCGAGCGTCGCGGGTGATGGGGCGACGGGCGAAGCGGACGCAGGGCGAGGCGCTGTGTGCTGGCGCGTGCGGCGGCGCGGGCGCTGGCGCCAGGCGAAGCGGAGGGCATCGGGCGCTGGCGCGCGCGACGAGGCGGCGAGCGCTGGCGGCAGCGGGCGCTGGGTGCGGGTAGGTGCGGGCATGCGCTAGCGCGCGGGCGAGTGGACGTCTTGCGGGCGGGCGGGTGGGCGGGTCTTGGGCCATGCGACGGGTTCCGTGCGCGACTTTAACAATTCGACTCGTTCTCCCTCGTCTAAACTCCGATTTACGCACGGTTTTTACCTACGAACTCCTGTCGAGATGATCTTCATTATACTTGATCATTGGCAGATTCATTTCATCCTATTTAATGTCGATATTCTATAAAACATTGAAACGAATCAAGAAAGTCCGAATCGATAAATAATAATCGAACCAACGGCATAAATAGGATAAACTACTGAAAATGACATGTAAAACAATACCAAGAATAAGCACAAATTCATACCAAACAACTCCCCCACACTTATCCATTTGCTTGTCCTCAAGCAAAGTCTATTCTAATAAGAGTAGGGAAGATAATTCATGCAACTTCACTCTTAGTCTAATCAATCAAACTTTATTGCTTTTCCCCCACACTTGGTGTTTACAAATTCAAAGATAATGTGAAATAAATCTAGGAGGAAAATTGATTTCCAATAAATAAAAGGGTAACCTCTACTCAGACCCAACTCTCCGTTAGGGGTGAACTAACTAATGTGGTCATCTTTAGCAACAAGTTCCTTTTTAAAGCACAAAGCATAACATTTGCAACACACAGGGGTTTAAGTGAAAACCTGTGCATGCTTTTCATAAATAAATACTTACTTGCTTTCATATTCATAACATCATAATAAATACATATGCATGTCTATGTCTGCAGACAACTTTCTCTTCCTATATCCACGGACTTTAACTATGTGTTGAGAAGTAGACCTCCTTCTCAAACACGCTATGACCCGAAGGTCGCTATCCGACATCGGTAAATTCTTTCATTCTTTCTTTCTTTCGTTTTTGTTTCTTTCTCTTCCGTGGATAGGTAAATGCATCGTGCTCATGCTCATGCTCATGCTTAAAAACAGGTAAGTCAGTAAACTTTGCAACTTTGCACATGAATGGATTTCATATCATTTTGAAAATATAATAAGCATATCATATCATTTTAGAAAATATTTATACCCACCTGGCAATAGTCACTCGAATGGACTGTACTTTTTTTCTTTCATTTCTTTCTTCTTCTTCTTGGTCCTTCAATCAACATAGATCGGCATAAAAGCCTATCAAGAATCAAACAAGAAAATAATTCTTCTCTAAGTCGTCAACATGACTATAACTTCTTGATACACAAGATGTGATGGTCTATAAACACTTGGGTCATTGCATCCTCTAACGTCTTAAACATATAACAACTTTTAACTAAGCCTCATATGACTAAACAAGCATATACGATTTAACAACGCGTCTAAACTGTGTAATCTTAACCAAAAACCAACAACATCAACAAACCTAGCTTATGTCCAACTTGACAAATCGCATAAGACGTCGTCTATATTAAACGAACCACTATATATGTTCAACTATCATCAAAGATCACCAATTACACATCAAAACACCAAGATCAAAGCTTTAGCATTGAAAACTCAAACTTGCCGTCAAACTAAATTTTTCTCAATTTTCGAATACGTCGGTCGAAAAATCCGAATAAATCATTTTAAGATTTATTCATATCATAGAATCCAAATATGAATTCAAAATGATCAAATAAAATCAAAAATCAAACATTATAAGGGCTAGGGTTTTCGGCCAACATAGGGGTTTTCCAACGGTTTCGATTCCAAACGTTTTTCTTGCTCAAAACATGTTTATATCTATCTAACAACACATATATGAAGGAAATTTATTCATATCAACATCATAAATTCAAGATCAAAAACCCTTCATATTTTCAAAAATTTATCAATTTTCCAAACAATAAACCTATATTCCATAAATTCAACATTAAATAATACGAAGCCGACGAATCTATCATAATATCAAGAAATAATCAAACAAAATATACTCCATCATATTTTCACCATATGACCAAAAATATGAAATGTACATAAGTTCATATTTTAAAATTTTTCAAACAATAAATGTGTTCTAGAGATGAGATTATACCTTAATTCGAAGACAGATCGAAATTTCAACGATTGGATCTTTCTATTTTAGGCTTGGAAATTTCGAAAATGTGTGTGTGTGAGTGTGTGTTGGACAAAATTTGGGAGAGAAATGAAGATGAATAGTAATACATATATATAAATATCCACAATTTTCTATTTTATTTTGCATTTTTCTTTAATAAGGTGATTATTCACCATTATTCTAGACCATTCTTTTTCTTTTTCCATTTTTCATTTCTTTAATAAGGATGAATAATCCTTTTTTCTAGGAAATTCTCATTCTTTCTTTCTAGAAATTATTACTAATGTTATAAATACATGCTATTAATCCATACAGTTCCTATTTCAAAACTCAATTTCTGATAAAATGTTCTCTGCTTGAAATTCTCTTTTAAAACTCAAATAACATAATATAAACATCAAAATTTTAATTATAAAAACATTTTTTGGCTTCAAAAATCATTTTGGGTATTCTGCCGACGATTCGGGTTTATACGGCAACACTTATAACAAAGAGCAAAAATTCTAAAATTCTAGGACTCTGAGATCAAGAACTCTATAAACGCATATCTATCATCTCAAGACTTTTGAAATCTAAGTTTTCTTATTCTTGATAAGACCTAAGAATCTTATCTCGAATCTATCTCAAATTCTATCTTCTCGACTCGAAGCTTAACTTAAAAGCTTCTAGCCTAAACGATTCTTTCTTAAGGATGCAATGCCCTTCTTATAACTCTTTAATCAGGAGCTAATCTCTACTACAGGAATGCGGGGTATTACATTCCCACCCCCTTAAAAAAATTTATCCCAAAATTTAGTACCTCTGCAAAAACTCAGGGTACATCTTTCTCGTCTGATCTTCTAGCTCCCATGTCGCTTCTTCTAAACCATGATGCTTTCATTGGACTTAACTGAAGGAATTAATTCATTCCTAAGTTGTCATTCTTTTCGATCTAAGATATATTTCTGGTGTCTCTTCATAGCTTAGATCTGGTTCAGAAACAACGTTCTCTTGATTCATGATGTGTTTTAGATCAAACACATATCTTCGTTACTGCGACACACGGAACACATCATGAATATTATCGAAACTTGGAGGCAAATGCTAATCTGTAGGCGACTGGCTCAATCTTTTCTTAAATCTCGTACATATGATAAATTTTGGTTTAAGCTTTCCTTTGATTCCAAAGCGATGTATTCCTTTGGAAAAAGATACTCTCACGAATACTTTGTTTCCAATTTCAATGTTTAACTTCGTTCGTCTTGTATCTGTATAGGACTTCTAACGATTTTAAGCTTCTTGGATTATTTTCTTAATTTATCGTACGATTACGACCATTCTTCAATCACTTATGGTCCAAGCACTTTTCTTTCTCCAACCACATCCTAGAAGAGCGGTGATCTACACTTTCTACCATATAGGGCTTCATAGGGTGTCATATAAATCATTACTTGGTAGTTATTGTTGTTGTATGCGAATTCAATCTTGTACTCATCACTTGTTGAAAACTCGTCTAAAACGAGATGTAAACTTGGAGTCTCTATTTAAGGTGATTGAGATGAGTGATCACACTATTTTCTAACACGAAAATGTGCAAGTAGATAGGTAAGTCGAGTATCGTATCCACAGGGATTGTAACACGAAAATACAGAAGCTAACTCAATTTTCCTTCATCATTATCCAAGAAACAGATTTGGTTTTGAAAGGTTTTGGGACTTCAAATATTTAATTCAAAGTCAAGATCAATAAAGCAAATAAAGATAATGATAAAAATCCAAAGAGATAAATGAACTAAGAGACTAACCCTAGGGATGTATTACTTCTACCCACAGCTTATGTTTATCCTACTTCCTATTAACCAATTTTAATCCAGCCAAGATGAAAGATCACATATGTAACCAACAATTTTAGTTACGACAATTGTGGTAGTGGATTACTAATTTCCCTATTACTGTTACGTCTCAAGGTGAAAATTAGCAACTCCAAAAAGATCACAAAGAATATGCTTCCTACGGATGTTCCTATCTTAGCTACGACTTAAGGCTTATCCGTATTGTGCATTCAAGATCGATTGACAACTAAAACTGTTAAGTATTCAACTGGCAACTAGGTATGCATAAAGATTGATCAGAAATTAACACATAAGATTTAGCACTAAGAATCACAAATTAATGACTGGAAGGTAAATAGCAATTAGCAGGAATCACCACACTTAGGATAAAATCATACAAACCCTAGTATTGGAACATGAATTTAGCTAGACATAATAATTGAAATAAAATATGAATTAACAATAGAAATAAGAATTTAATAGATAGAACCCGTAATGTAGCGTCTGAAGAACAATCATGGGGTTTGAATCCAAACCCGAGTATAAAACAGGAAAAACTGAATTCCTTTGAATGAAATCGCTCCACTAGTGATTACAATGCGTTAACGTAAAGTAAAATTGCAATAATCAAAAGTCTGGAAGAGTAATAACTAAAGCTAGCATGAAAACTGAATGAAAACTATGAAAAATAGGGTAAAAACGGAGCTAGAGGCGCCAATGCACGTCCAGGGGTATATATAGCTAATGGGCTGAAGCCCTAATTCGCGTCAGGCCGCAGCGCCTAGTGGCCAGCCTAGCGGTCGCTAGCTGTGAGACAGAGACTTTTCTGGAGGTGCTCGTGGCTCGCGACCGCTAAGGTGGTCGCTAGCTTCAATGCAGAGACTTTTCGGGAGGAACTCGAGGCCAGGTTAGCGACCGCTAGGGTGGTCGCTAGCTTGCGCGCGACTTCGCTGTTTCGCTCTGTTCTCTCGCGTCCGAAATCCAAATTACGGTCCGTTTGTTCCTATGGACTCCTATCGAGATACTATTTAACATTGTAAACTTTCCACATCCATACTTATCATATCCATTTTATCCTATTTAGTGTCGTTTTTAAACAGTTCTTCTCCGCGCGAGCTCGCGACCGGGCTAGCGGTTGTTAGGGTGGCCGCCAGCCTCCTGTTTCTTTTCATCTTTGGTTACTTATTTGCCTTGTGCATCGATTATCACCTGAAAAGCCTACAAAACACCAGAAAGGAACCTCAAGAGCAGTATCTTCTCAAAATGGCTAAAAGCATAATATCAACTATATAAACGTACTTAAACTGATCTAAATTCATCATAATATATCATTATTAAACTAGTAAAAAGTGCGTTTATCAATGAGCACTCCATAGAAACGTACTATCTCGAGGGCATATATTCGAGCTAACTTGTCAGCTTCATACATGAAAGAAATCTCCGGAGAAAGAACTTTCTGACGTGCTTCTCACAAGAAATCTGCAGACCCTCTTAACTTGAAATGATATACATAGGAGATACTCTCGACCAGAGCACTCTAGAAACTTGAGAACTCGCTTTACAGAGCGAACCCATCTTCAGCATCAGCTGGGCTACCAACTCCATTAAAAGATGGAGGATTCTGACTAAAAAAAAGCTATGCAATTCTACGATCGGTCTAAATGGAAGAAGGTACACATGAATCATGAGAAGAATTTGCACTTTCTTATTCCTCATCTTCAAGGTGGAAATTTTCTTTTTCTGGTTAGCATAACAAATACCAAAATGCAGCATGTTTTGTTTATCAAAAACTGGAAAAAGGTTTTCAATCAAAAAGTAGGCTTATACCTCAAAAATCTTCACAATTGCTTATCACAAGGTTATGAAATGAAATAACGCAGCTAGATAACAAAATGATCATATATATCAAGGGAAGAAAATTTCCTCTTTGAGAACTTTTATAAAAGCAAGGAAAACTTTGCAATCTGAGGGTTTTTATACATATAAATGTTTTGACATCTCGAGCAAAACACATCTGGTACGGCTTCTCAAGCACGCTGCCGCATCAAAAGATATCTATAGACATCTCTAGTCTATGTATACGAATCTATCTAATATATATATATATATATATATATACATATATGCATCCATATTATCTACAACGATTAGCTTCCACTCTTGCTAATACTAGCTTCACTCTGCCCACGAAAGGCTTTCATCGTCATCATTCTTTTCTTCCATCTTTGCAACTCTGTTCTTACTGCCATCAACGACTTCATAGGAGTCTAACATCTCCATATCTTTCTCAATCTTAGGAGATAGCGGATCATTAGCACGATCGGACATGAGTACGAGGAAACTATTCCAGGATAAAGGATGTCAAGATCAGTCACAAAAGGCATTTGACTAATATCTAGGGCTGAAGCTGGGCTGTGCCAACAACTGGTAAAAGCTTAGGTTCATACATAAAATATTTTGAGACATCTGATGTTTCGATGAACTAACTGGAGTCTCTTTTCGAATCTTCAAAGAAGAAGTCTTAGAAACATGAGAAAATAGAACAGACTGATTCAGTATAGGAATCTCAAGAAATGTGATAGACTGACCATATCAATCTAGGTCAATAAGAAACATCTCAGTGTTGAGATAAAAGTAATTAAACTGTATAGGATCTACATCAAACTCTGGTATAGATAGCTGAGTATCTGGTAATGAAAACTATATTTCTAGAGCATGGGTACTAGCATCATACTTAGGGTTGGTAGGATCAACATCAATGGGTTCAGTGTTCTCTTCGTCATCAGGTATAAAAGAAAAGTTACCAGCCAACTGAAATTAATGAATAACTGAGATAAAGTCGATCATAGGGGAAAAAGAGCCAAAAGGGGATTCAAGTGTACATAATAATGAGAACTGATGAAAATTAGCTTGCTCAGAAGCTACAAAACCAAGCTCAATATAATCAATGGCAACAATAGCAGCCCAAACTTTCCACTCCTTCGGCAATAAAGAATTCAACTGGAGTATTCCATCAAATCCCGATGCACCGTACTCATATGCCTTTTTTCACAAGCAATGGAATGGAATTGAGCTTGAAATCCGCTCAAGATAAGCTGCTCATCTGGTGTATATGGATAGAAATGTTCTCTGATCTTTGCTGATAACGACAAACGAGATAACGATAAACGAGATAACGACAAACGGAATGATGATAAACGAGATGATGATAAACGAGTCGTACTCTTCCAAGCTATCCGGACGATCCTCGTTATCGTAGATAAAAAGAATGCCCAACACTTGCAGAAAACATATTCATGTTGTTCTGCCGTCTTTTCTCATGACTTCTTTTCAACTTTAGCTCATAAAGCAATAACTCATGTCAAGCATACATTCACATATAACAATTCATTCAATAAAGCATATTCTCAACATCAACTAAACTCAATTCATTCAATTAAAGTACATACTCAATCATCAACTATGATAATCATAATCATAATCATAATCATAAGCTCTTACCTGGTGAGCTAGAGATGATGGAATCAGAATGCTGAGCTTCTCTTAAGAACAACTGATTCTTCAACTCATATTCTCAAATTAGAATCAAACAACTGATTTCATAAACTTAGATTCTCAAGATAGAGTCAAACAACTGACTCCATAAACCTAGATTCTCAAACAGAGTTAACTCAAAAGAATTCACATGCTCAAAGGGCACAAAATGCACAAGACTCGCAAAGATTCATAAATTTAAAATTCAAGACAACGCACAAGCTGCATAAAGATTCGCAAGGTTTACAAGTTCAAAATTAAAAAATGTGCTCAGCTATGCAAAAGTTCACAAGGATTTACAAGCTCAGAATTCAAACTGTGCACAGACTGCACAAATTTACAAAGGCTCACAGGTTCAGAATTCAAAACCTCGCTCTGATACCATTCTGTCACAGCCCGACTACTTAATCAAGTAATTAGGTCGTGACGTGGGTTAAGAAATAAATTCTGATAATCGATAATGACAACTGTGACCAAATATATATATCAACAACAATGTGTAACCTCAACTTTCATCATGAATGAATCAAACATTTATGGTCCAAAAAGGTAGAATAGAGTTTGACAAAGGTTAAGTTTAGGTTTTCAAACCACAATAATGAAACGAATGAAGAAAAAAAAACAACGGTTGAGGACGGATAATCACAACGGAATAACCAATATCAAGAATGTACATT
The DNA here is from genome assembly GCA_036937905.1 of Salvia rosmarinus. Lineage (NCBI taxonomy): Eukaryota > Viridiplantae > Streptophyta > Magnoliopsida > Lamiales > Lamiaceae > Salvia > Salvia rosmarinus. Next base: position 72,720,262 of record CM072819.1, on the reverse strand, counting down.
TTCAAGCATGCTTTGACAACATAGAGAATTTATTGACGTTTCAAAGTATGGTTTAACAATGTTTCCAAGACATTATATATATCATGTTGGATCTAATAAAAACAATTCTGATGAGTAAATCCTTGTTCAGATAGGCATTTCAATGAATCCATGTTCTCAGAATCAAGTCAACATTATAACAACAATGCCGAGATCATACCAACAAAATAAAGCAAAAGTTCTGCAACGAGAAGTGTGGTTGAGAATTATGTATGATGACATAACTCTCCGGGCAACGAAACATGTTAACATCAAATGAACAACATCCACAATTAAACATATCATCATGAATCAAATCATCAAGAGAAGCTCATTTACACAACATTCGATTCTAGCATCCTCTCGAGCTCAACCTGCACGTTTAGAAATACATGCAGGGCGTGAGTACAAAATTGCACTCAATGGGTATGTGCCGAAAATATTAAAACATTGCCCTTAGGGCTATATGATTGACTTGCCATAACATTTGCAACACACAGGGGTTTAAGTGAAAACTTGTGCATGCTTTTCATAAATAAATACTTACATGCTTTCATATTCATAGCATCATAATAAATGCATATGCATGTCTATGTCTGTAGACAACTTTACGGACTTTAACTATGTGTTGAGAAGTAGGCCTCCTTCTCAAACACGCTATGACCCGAAGGTCACTATCCGACATCGGTAAATTCTTTCATTCTTTCTTTCTTTCGTTTTTGTTTCTTTCTCTTCCGTGGATAGGTAAATGCATCATGCTCATGCTTAAATACAGGCAAGTCATTAACTGTGCAACTTTGCACATAAATGCATTTCATATCATTTTGAAAATATAATAAGCATATCATATCATTTTAGAAAATATTTATACCCACCTGGCAACAGTCACTCGAATGGACTGTACTTTTTGTCTTTCATTTATTTCTTCTTCTTATTGGCCCTTCAATCAACATAGATCGCCATAAAAGCCTATCAAGAATCAAGCAAGAAAACAATTCTTCACTAAGTCGTCGACACGACTATAACTTCTTGATACACAAGACGCGATGGTCTATAAACACTTGGGTCATTGTATCCTCTAATGTCTTAAACATATAACAACTTTTAACTAAGCCTCAAATGACTAAACAAGCATATACGATTTAACAACGCACGTAAACCGTCTAATCTTAACCAAAAACCAACAACATCAACAAACCTAGCATATGTTCAACTTGACAAATCGCATAAGACGTCGTCTATATTAAACGAACCTCTATATATGCTCAACTATCATCAAAGATCACCAATTACCCATCAAAACACCAAGATCAAAGCTTCAGCATTGAAAACTCAAACTTGACGTCAAACTAAATTTTTTTCAATTTTCGAATACGTCGGCCGAAAAATCCGAATAAATCATTTTAAGATTTATTCATATCATAGAATCCAAATATGAATTCAAAATGATCAAATAAAATAAAAAATTCAACATTATAAGGGCTAGGGTTTTCGGCTAACATATGGGTTTTCCAACGGTTTCGATTTCAAACGTTTTTCTTGTTCAAAACATGTTTATATCTATCCAACAACACATATATGAAGGCAATTCATTCATATCAACATCATAAATTCAAGATCAAAACCCTTCATATTTTCAAAAATTTATCAATTTTCCAAACAATAAACCTATATTCCATAAATTCAACATTAAACAATATGTAGCCGACGAATCTATCATAATATCAAGAAATAATCAAACAAAATATACTCCATCATATTTTCACCATATGACCGAAAATATGAAATGTACATAAGTTCATATTTTTAAATTTTTCAAACCATATATGTGTTCTAGAGATGAGATTATACCTTAATTCGAAGACGGATCAAAATTTCACCCGTTGGATCTTTCTATTTTTGGCTTGGAAATTTCGAAAATGTGAGTGTGTGAGTGTGTGTTGGACGAAATTTGGGTGAGAAAATGAAGAAAATAAATAGTAATAGATATATATAAATATCCACAATTTTTTATTTTATTTTGCATTTTTCTTTAATAAGGTGATTATTCACCATTATTCTATACCATTCTTTTTCTTTTTCCATTTTTCATTTTTTTTAATAAGGATGAATAATCCTTTTTTCTAGAAAATTCTCATTCTTTCTTTCTAGAAATTAATACTAATGTTATAAATACATGCTATTAATCCATACCGTTTCGATTTCAAAACTCAATTTCTGATAAAATGTTCTTTGCTTGAAATTCTCTTTTAAAACTCAAATAACATAATATAAACATCAAAATTTTAATTATAAAAATATTTTTTTAGCTTCAAAAACCATTTTGGGTATTCTGCCAGGATTCGGGTTTATACGGCAACACTTATAACAAAGAGCAAACATTCTGAAATTCTAGGACTCTGAGATCAAGAATTCTATAAACGTATATCTATCATCTCAAGATTTTTGAAATCTAAGTCTTCTTATTCTTGATAAGACCTAAGAATCTTATCTCGAATCTATCTCAAATTCTATCTTCTCGACTCGAAGCTTAACTTAAAAGCTTGTAGCCTAAACGATTCTTTCTATAAGGATGCAATGCCCTTCTTATAACTCTTTAATCAGGAGCTAATCTCTGCTACAGGAATGCGGGGTATTACAAGTACTGATGGCAGTACTGCTGATCAGTTCAGATAAGGGGAGTCTTGAGTTGAGTGATATCAGTTAGCAAACCTACTGACTACTAAGATAGCCTATTAGTTGAAGGAACTAAGAACTTCGAATTTAAGTAAGAATATTATTGAATCATCAGAACTACTTCGATATCTCTTTTTTTGACAACTTGAAAAAACCAAAAGCTTTACCATTCCTCTCTATCTATCCAAGGGATGGAAGAGCAGAGGCTTTTGGTAAGAGATTTCAAGAAATAATAGATCTATTCACTCTATCAATAACCGAGCCAGAGGTGGCCTTTTAAGTCCTTCGTCAAATCCTAAGGCTCACCTGGACATGCGGTAGAAACTACCAAGATGGAGTAACTGATGTGCTTACGAAATGTGGTTGCTACTGGTTTGCCTTAGAATTCTTTTTCATAAAACTTAAAGTCATATAGAGCTTAGTCAGTTTTCGATTTATCTCTTTGAGTATCGAACTGATACTGATAAGAGTTTTTCAAATAGGTGATGTGCTGTTGTGTGCTTATGATGAAAGTTCAATAACATGTAGTGTAAAACCAGTATTGAAGGTAAAGAACCCGTTGATTTTTACGTGGTTCGAAGAGATCAATTCCTACATCCACATACTGATTGCTCAATCAATCCAATCCTCGGGATTTGGTCTTGTTTACGGGAACAAGAATAAACCCTAGATACTGGGTCACCTTACAGTATTCTGCGAAACTAGGCGTTACCTCCTACGCTTACTGGTGCTAGGAAACCCTGACTACTCTCTGCGAATAGTCGATCAACATTCTAGCTTACGGGTGCTAGAAAACCAAGCTTTCAGCAACTGACACTTCATTGCTTACTTGCCCTAACTCATTTTAGCATGCAGTATAGCATACTTCACAATTTTCGGACCAAAACTTCAACTCATTGCTCCAAGACTCTTCCAAATTGATGTTAAATCTTCCACATTTGTGACGACCCGACTTCTCAAGGAAGTACGGATCAAATGGATCGTCACTGGTATGATAATGCAGCGGATAAATCCATAACTAATCTATATAATTTACCATTTAACTACTCATAAATGCATGAACTGAAAGGAATAAACTATTTCAATATCAACTCAAGTCACAGAAGAACTTGTCAAAAGGTTCAATATACAAATGTAACCCAATCAGGGCGCAATTCAAGGAATGAGATACGACCTCAAGTTCAATAAGATAATGAATAGCAGTTATAATCAAAAGCCACCAAAATAATATCAGAGTTTAGCAGCAATAAACGTGTGGACATGCATATGACGATACATGCCCAAGGTTCTAGAAACCTTTCTACTATAGCAACAAAACACCTGCCACTTTGCACCACCTCGCACTCATCATCAATCCATGCTCAACCTGCACATCAAAAACGAGATGCAGGGCTAAGTACAAAAGTACTCAGTGGACTCATTGCCGAAAACATTTTCTTTGTAAAGTCATTGAACTGTCCACAATAGCGCATGAGGATTTTAGTTGAAAAGACTCATGCCTATCAAATATTTTATCATTTTCCAAAAGTGTCCGATCGGACTATTTCATCTATGTTGTTCCATATCTGATCATTCATTCATTTATTCGCGCACTATGGAAGTGGCCACCTACACATAGTCGCCGTGACCGGTCGAGGTAGCTAACCTTAACACATAGTCACACGTGTACACAATCCGAGTTAGTCTTTAACTAAGTCGGATCCGATCATTACCCTTTTTTTACGTTGGTGGACCAACACATTTACATACCATATTGGATATACCAATCTCAGATAGGATCACAACAAAACATAAACATTTGGCAGTCAATAACAGTTCATGCAATAATATTTCATAAAGCCTTTGTAAATCATGCTTTGAGATATGCATATCATTTTGTTTCAAGAGAGTCCACCTGCAAGTCCGAAGCTACAAGTTCTAAGCGGGGCAGGGTGTGAGTGTCCTTCCTCGACAACTACGTACGAACAGGACCTTCATAAGAAAATAACTTTTCTTAGATTCCTTCTATTGGTCGATGGTCGTTTATAAATTACGACATAAAGTTCCCAATTTAGGGTTTCTTTTTGATTTCTTATGATGGTGTTAAGATAATTTCTATTATCTTACATTCTCAATTCCTAAACTATATTCCTTCATCTTTCATAGACGAACCTCAACTTATGAGTCATATACTCCGAGTCTAACCTCGACTCTAACCTTAGTGTTCTTCTAAACGCTATTACGTATGTTATAGAGTGTTGGTACTCAAGTTATGATTGTATGTTAGGATATTCTCAAGCCACTAACTAGACTTAATAATTATAGTTACGTCTTAGTAGGTTATGCTTGACGTTTCATCGTAATAACACGATGAATAAATGGGAGTTTTAACTTATGATTCAAGTGATCCCATACTATCACGTTCGTAAATACTTAGAAATAAATGAAGTTCCTTGTGAATACTAACTTGACCCTTGAGACATAATGATCGACATCATATGTTTGAATCTTAGTTTACACCTTTCGACATTGTTTGTTTCTCTTAGCTCGTTGGAGATTTTGTAAGTTATATAATCGCTATTCGTTGTCGAGTTGTCTTAACGCTCAATCTAATATCGCATTAGGTTGTTGTTGTTGAGTATTAACGTTTGTAAGTCGGCTTTTGGTTTCTTTAACTTAGGAAACTCACATTTGAGTATCCTATTATTAATAGAAAACCCTAATTTGTGTCTAACTTCGATCTCATTAATTCCTTCTTAAGTTATCAAAATTTGTCGATTTCTTTTGGATTCGCGTACATAAAGTACTATTTTGTTTACGTTTGAGGTTTTGTTTATCGGCATAACATAAATATAACTATACAACATCATCCAACACCATACACAACATAAACCATACTAAAGCATTAGAAAACCCTAATTTCTAACATAATACACAACCATTGTGTTAGTGTGCATGAGTGTTCCATTCATTTATTATAATCACAAACATTCATTCTAAACTTATAGATTAACTACCATGGCATCATTCACAATTAAAATCAACTCATACTTAACCATTTTGCTATATTTTCGATAATTAGCAATAATTAGCATAAGTATCCAATAAATTCCAATAAAATCATATCATGCTTATATCATATACTAAACATGAAATATCATCTCATATCATACATTAAAATTAAAACACATGCTCATTACTATATATATATTTTCGGTAATGTCTATATATATATATATATATATACTAAAAAATTTCTACTCACTTCACAATATGTTTATAATATGCACTAAACATGTAATATTAACCTTAAACATCAACTAATATTTATAATATGAACTAAATGCTTGGAATTATTTTTGTCCTTACACATGTGTTCAATAAATTCCCAACAATGCCTAATAGGTTCATATTATTTCTAAACATCATATATCATATTATTTTCAACAAATAAAAATCAAATAAATCTTAAAATATATAGATATAGTTTCGGTCCTCTTGGAAAAATAGGAGTAGTGTCTCAATAATTTCAAGATTAATATATGATGTTCATATCATATATCAAACACTATACCTCAACTATTTTCCAACAAATAAAATCAAAATAAACCTTAAAAATTGTATATATATTTCGGCCCTAACAAAATAAATAGGATAAATAATTCAAAAATTATCATCTTTATTCTATATGCTCCTAACACATCAACAAGCAATAATATGAAATAATATTCAAAAAGCATGCTTTATCTTCTATAAAAAGAATTATAACAAAAATAAAAAAATATCAAACATGCTCCAAAAATTCTCAAACTTTAAACACAGCCTTAGAACATATTTCTAAGAAAAATTCATTCATGTCTTGAGAGCATTTGGTGGCTCAAAAGTCATAAAGAAAATGAAGAACAAAAATTAGGGTATTTAATGAAAGAATTCAAAAAAAATCTAAAAAAAATTCTACTTCATTACAAATGGAGAATATGATGAATACTATCTTTGTATGGTCTTAGAAAATTATTTGGAGGGTTGGAATGGAGGATTGAAGCTTGGAAAATGTGAAGAATTTGAAAAACAAGAGAGAATTTTGTCTCCCAAAGAGATAGAGAGAGAAAGGCACGAAATGACTATTGTATTCTGATGCAAATGGGCTTTCTTAAGCATATATGGAGTTCCCTTGGTGGTAGTTGGAAGAAAGACTAGTCAAATTACCCGATTTGATATGTTAATACCGGTTCCTTAAGTTTTATCGTGCTTTCGATTGATTTCTCGGAACCTTAAGATTTTATTTTCTTAAATAACCTTAAAAAGACTTATTTCATAGTTTATAATAATTTCATGAAGTTCGGATTGCATCTGGTAAGTCAATTCTGAATTATCGCGGAAAAACTACGTCGGGCGATTAAATTATGCTCATTCGAATTTCTATTGAATTATTGAGCTTTCATAATTAATTTGAGTCTTATAAATAATTTCTTATTGATTTAGACCCTTGGTTCGAGTTTCGGTTTGTTCAGATCAGTTTAGGGTTTTTCTGGTATGTATTCCTGACTTCGGTTAAGTTCTTCAGGAATTTCGTTCAGAAATTGATTCTTATGAATTCTAAATTCATAAATATATATTAATTCATGATTTTGATTGTTCTCATTAATTTCAATGATTAGCACGGACTGAAAGTTGATCCGGCTTGTGAATAGTACTTTTGAGACTGACCGGGCAAGTCTGCCCGAAAATTCTAATTCTTTGGCTTCTCATATGTTTTGTGAGACGATTCTAGAAATGCAATCCTTTTGTTGAGATTCATTCTAGATCTTTCATTCTATGTTCAGGCTATTCAAGAAACCATAATCTAGTTGAACTAGTCACTAGTTTTTGATTTCTCTAGTTTTCGATCTCCGAATCGATTCTAATTCGTTTCGTTGGATACCTTAAACATATTTAAGGTCTTAGCACCACAAGTAATTGTTTTAACCATCACTAATAAAAGTTTTAAATTTTTCAGGTTATTATAACATTGCTTGCAGCCCTATGACTAATCACGAAATCAACATTTATCAATATAAGCACAATTAAATCCATACTTAGAATCAAATCACGTCATTACTCACCCAAAATATATATGTAAATATGCCTAGTAAAAGAAAAAATTTGTCCAATATCATGTTCATGGAAATTTGTAATATCATGAAGGACAAATATAATGATTAATTTCATATTCATGAGAATAAGACGATTCCTATAATAATAATCTTAACATCCATAAATTTGTAATAATCATATTTTATTCTCATTTCATTCCTATATACCAATAATCATGTCAATGTTTTCCAAATAATCAGTTGATCACGACTTCACGCGCCTCTTTGTCTTTAAAAAACTAGTATAAGAGGGTATTTGGCTGAGCTTATAAGCTCTTTAAATCAGCTTATAAGTTGTTTAGGAGCTTATAAGCTGTTGCAAAGTGTTTGGCAAAATAAGTTCTTAAACAGCTTATAAGCTGTGAAAATAAGCTCCAACAGCTTATAAGCTCCACTAAAAATAAGTTGGTCAACCCTAACTTATTTTTTCATAAATTTATAAGCAACCATGAATTTACCAAAATATCTTTATTAAAGTTCGTTATTTCCTACACATATACTATCAACTTCACCCCTCGTCAATTTTCTCTCTCTAACTATGATTTTCTCTCTCTAACTCACGATTCTTTCTCTAGCATATAAGATCAATTATCCAAACACTTTAACAACTTATAAGCACTTGAGACATTACCTCTTATAAGCTCTTAAAACATCTTATAAGCTCTTGGAACTTATAAGCTCTCTAAAAAAAGCTTAGCCAAACACCCCTAAATCGAGTCATAATTGCTATGAATAGAATACTTATGACACATAATATTATATCAATTTATGGCCTTCTCTTATGACATTAAACGTAGTACGTCTATTAGGCTAATCTACACTGAATTTTGGACACTCAACTGCGCAATCGTTTTATAGATGAATTTTGGTTTTAAAAATAAATTTATGCCCAATAGTTTTTTTCGAAAGGATTTGATGTTTATTAAAATGAAAATATTTGTTTATATTCCATTAAAGTATGAATGACACGCGCAATCGTTTTATAGATGAATTCTGGTTTTAAAAATAAATTTATGCCCAATAGTTTTTTTCGAAAGGATTTGATGTTTATTAAAATGAAAATATTTGTTTATATTCCATTAAAGTATGAATGACACGTGTGTTTAAGCGGATCTAGCTTATTAATAGTACGATAATATGAATATCCATAGAAATGAGATCACATAAAAATAAGCGAGTTGATTTGGTTTTATTTAAATAAAAGAATATGACAGTTGTTTGAACGAAGTAAGATCAAATCATGAAACCGTTTATCTCATTCTATTCCTTTATACTAAATTAGTAATTTATTTGAATATTATCAATTCTATCGAGTAAACTAAAGATGCAGAAATAAGAATTACAATTAGGCTTAATACATGGCTTAGAGCACTACACGTCGCATATCCAATTTCTTGGTGCAATTTGAAATTCATAAACTCATTAATTAGTGGATGATCTTCTCTTTTCCCATATTCGTGTTAATCTATTTCTTGTTTGCTAAAAAAAAAAAAACTCATTAATCCGATTTTAATGACCACAAATCACATTTGCCACCAATCTTGCAAGGGACAACATTAATAATATCATTTAAAAGTTACTCGTCATATTTGTTTATCTAATTTAATTTTGACATGTTCATAAAATTCATTCACTATTTTTTATAGACATGAACCTCATACAAATATCAACACTTTTATCTACATTCAACCTACTTATCTACAAAAAATCATCCATGACTCACTTTTTTTATTTACATAACATATTTTATTATGTAGATCTCATTCTTCATTTACTTTGCATTCATTTTATTTATTAAAACTCATCCGATAAAAACTAAGACCATATATGAAGAACGAAATAAATATTAGGTATTAAATGAAAATACGGATATTAAAGATGGCATCATAGTGGACTCAAATTCGTGACATATTTTCGAACATCCATAGACAGCTTTTTGTCACCGATTCATTCTTACTCCTCTTCCACATTTCTTACAGGAGAGAGGATAGCCAAACGCCCCTCTCTTTCTCTCTCTCTCCAGAATACAACTATATATATGCGCAGAAAATCAATCCCGCACAACGCAGGCATATATATCAACGCCATCTTCCCCATTTTCAGTTGTGATAGACAATCACAATATCTTCCTTTTTCTTCTCTTTCACATGAACATACTATAAATATACAATCTTTGGGAATTCTAACAAAGACTGAATTTTGGTAAACAAGTAAAAGGAAAGCGGGAAGGAAAAGAAGAGGGCACCTTTAGATATCCTGCTTCTCTCTATGAAGCCTCTCAGATCTTGAATTCGATATATTTCTCCTATTTGTTTGGTAAATAAAAGCTGATGTTTTGTGATTTTTCTTCCATCGTTTCAAGTCAAAATATGAATCTTATTGCTTTGTTCAGGGGTTCTGGATTCTGGGGGTGCAGTTAGTTTCGATCTGTCGAAGATCAGATGCTCTCTTGGGGAATTAGAAATTTCCCCATTTATTGTTTCAAGTAGCAAAATCTCCTGTTTTCAGGTCGAACTTTTCCTATTCAAGGTATTGTCTACTTTATTCAGTCTACATGATGAATGAATTCTGTTTTTATGATGGCTGATTGTTAATCGATGTGGAATAATGAAATTGAATTGTAACATGAAGTAGCTTAGTGATCTGGTTTACTTGCTGTTGGATCGCTTGCTTGCACTTACCTTTAGCAATTGGTTTTATTGTTATTGGTCGCCATGGAAATATGGAGTTTCATAGTTATTGATGTGAACACTGTTTTTGTGCTTGAGTCGAGATATCAGCTGCAATTTGATAGTTCTGATTGCTTATCGGGTGAGCAGAGAATGGAAATGGATGCTGGGAAGCTATTTATTGGTGGGGTTTCATGGGACACGAGTGAGGACCGCCTGAGGCAGTATTTCCAAGCTTTTGGCGAAGTGGTGGAAGCTGTGATAATGAAGGATCGTGTTACAGGGCGCGCTCGTGGCTTTGGTTTCATTGTTTTCGCCAATGCTTCCGTTGCTGAAAAAGTTGTGAAGGAGAAACATGTCATAGACGGCAGAACTGTAAATCTCGCTCGCACCCATATCTTTCATAGAATTCTTTTTATGATTGAATTTGATGTCTCATTCTTTATTTAAAGCATTTGCCTCTTCTTTGGAAAGATGGGATATTGTCTTTCGAATCAAGAAACAGATGGAAAGTGGCTAATCCAGCTTGATGAAACTAGCATTTCATTGTGTATAAATGATGTTTTAATGAAGAAGATACTTTTTGATTAAACACGCTTATAGTAAGATATGTGGAGAGCTGCACCATGAGGAAAACCTATGAGGATTACCCTATGTTTTGTTTCATGATTACCTTTACTGGACTATGCATAACAAAGATAGTTGTAATAGAGAATTTAACACTTCAAGAGGACTAGTGCAATTGCATCTTCTTTACCACGTGATCTTTGGGCCCCTTAAGTTCTTTGTTGTATTACCAATAAATGCAGTATCCTCTCGGGCTTCCTTAAGGTGCTTTGACACGTTGTACTACAGCTTTATTTGGAATTTCTCAGTTTCGATGATAGAAATGCATGTATGTTAGTTGGAACTTATTCAAGTTTTGCTTTTTGTTACATTAAATTCAACTTGGTTCTAATGATTTTATTTCTTGCAATAGTTCTTTGTCTTGCTTATAACAGTTTCTACTCACTTTATTTATGTTAGTTTTTTTCTCCACAACTTCCTTATTTTTTGTATTCAAAATCATCGTCTATTCCTGGTGGAGGAAAAAACTGTTACAATTTTCATTTTCCTGTAGTTCTCTTAAAAAATATCGAACTTATGAATACTTTCCTATAAAAGTATCGAAGTTGGTATATTTACTCATTGTCATTCATTCATCAGGTGGAAGCAAAGAAAGCTGTTCCGAGGGATGATCACCAAAACTTCAACAGAAACAGCGGCAGCATCCAAGGGTCCCCTAGTCATGTCCGTACGAAGAAGATTTTTGTGGGAGGTTTAGCATCCACCGTCACAGAGAGTGACTTCAAGAAGTATTTTGATCAATTTGGGACCATAACAGATGTAGTTGTGATGTATGATCACAACACACAAAGGCCTAGAGGTTTCGGTTTTATAACTTATGATTCAGAGGAAGCAGTCGATAAAGTTCTATTCAAAACCTTTCATGAGCTTAACGGGAAAATGGTCGAGGTTAAGAGAGCAGTTCCCAAAGAGTTATCTCCAGGACCAACACGAAGCCCTTCACCTGGCTATAACTATGGCCTGAATAGAGCGAGCAGTTTCCTTAATGTTTTGTCGCCCAGACATAATTCGAATTCCACAAGTGGATATGGAATGAGAATGGATGGTTGCTTTAGTCCCGTAACTGTCGGTCGAAGTGGATATCCTCCCTACAGCCCTAGAAACCATAACTTAGGACTGAGTTTGGATTCTGGACTTGGTTTGAACCATGGAGCGAGTAGGGATTCGAGTTTGGGCTATGGAAATGGGGTGAACTCTTATTTTAGTGGAGAGTTAAGTCGATGTGGTAGCTCCAATGGGTATGAGTTAGGCAGCGGTGGAAGTGGTTCTTTGCTGAGTAGTACGAACCGGAACATGTGGGGAAATGGTGGCCCTAATTTTGGCGCAAACTCAGCAATTTCTAATGATTATATCGGAACTCAAACTGGCAATGCTGGGGTAGGTGGTGGTTTTGGAAGTATGGGAGAGATTTGGGGCTTTTCGCCTCTCTCTGCTAAAGATGCAGAAGCTGGATCAATAAGCAGTGAAAATATTGCTTTTGGCCGAGACGGTTATACCAGAGAAAATGGATTCTCTGCGTCTTTATATTCTATGGAAAATAATCTTTGTGAAGAGAATTTTGGGAACTTATATGGGGGCTCGTTTAATGAGGATCAGGCATGGCGTTCATCGTCTCTAGAACTTGAGGGATCTGCCACTTTTGGTTATGGGCATGGGAGCGCCGCAGCTGACATCACATCTGAGACTGCAGCGGGTTATGCCGGTGGTTATAGTGTTAGGTCGAATAGAGGTACTCATCATATTCAATCGCCACTCTACTATTTACTTTCTGCTTGATGTTCCTTTGGCCTGATAAACATTGTCAAGAAAGGAAGAATATTTTCTTGAGGTGTTTAGTTACTTGAAATCATCATTTCTAAGTAATCTATACTTATTATAAAAGAGACTTGTTTTATAAAATTTGGTTTGTTTATTATGCCCCTCTTATATATTAATTTAAGGGCAATAGTGTAATATGATATAATGTATCTATAATTCATATATTATTGTTGTTATAATTATTACCATAAAAATGTATAATCTCTAATAAACTTTGATTATAATTCTAATATACTTGCCTATTTCAATTTTCAACTGTAGTTCAGTAAGTTAATGTGTGTGTGTGTGTGTGTATATATATATATATATATATAAAGTTGTGTATAACGAAAACATTCTAAAATTATTGCACAACAAAACGATTTTAGAAAGTTTTCATTGTGCACAATTTTACAACATTCTATGTATTATCTTTACACGTCTTATGCATTCTCAAAAAATATTTAGTTCTTATTTGATTTACTCCCTTCTAAATTGTGATAAGATTTTTTTAATGTATATTTATTGTTTAAATTTATCTCTAATGTCCATTGCACGTACTGTCCTGCTAGCTTATTTAAAAGGTCATCGAAACATATGCTCACAAGTTTTCCACTGTTTAATCGTGAAACAGGGATCGCAGCCTAGGAAAATTTGTATATTGATACTTCAGGACTATTTGTACAAGCTGAACCAAAATATATGTAGGATAATCTGATGTTCCATGCTGGAGATATGCTAATTCCAAGTGTACGTATGATTGAGGTAGCTCGTTTCATGTATTTATTCAAGTGAACTCGTTGCCCTGAGCAGTTCAGAAAGTTTCTCTGTTAGGTATGAAAACTTGAGTTACTTTATATAGGTGTCGTTTCTTGTGATTTGTTTGAATCCCTTGCTCGTTTTTCATTGACATCTGGACACATAAGTGAGCCCCTGTTCGTCTTGTGTAGTCGCTCTCGGTTCTTCTGCTGTAAGGTTAGTTAACGCGTTTCAGTTTCTGGCAGTATGAATGTTACATCTTATTTAACGTTCATTTAAGCAAAATGAGCAGTTTTTGTTTACTTTTATGTTGTAGCTTCTATATTTTTGCCTTATTCTGGTTGATATCATTTTACTTGCAGAACTGTAATTTAATAGTTGGTGTCACTAACTGCAGCAATTAAATATCTTGAAGGTGAATCTCAGTCTGAAATTTCTACATAACAGTTTTGCCACGCATCTTCAAGTAGACATGTTGACGGGCCGGAACCGCTGGTTTAGGGCCGGGACCGCGATCCGCGGTTCCAAATGGACGGCCCCAGCCCGCCCTACATACTAGTTGGCGGTTTAGGTCGGGCCGAGCCAGGCGGTCCTGGTTCGGGCTCGAACCGCTGTTTAGGCCGAGCCGGCGGTTCGGCCTGTTCGCAAGCGCGATTTTGTATCGATCCGCTCTCTCTCGACGAGCTCCGATTTTCGATCCGTTTGCGCTCACGAACTCGTATCGCGATATACTTCAACTCTTATGAAGGTTAAAATCTCCAATTCTATCTCAATTTTTCTGAAAATTCAATCAAATATGCAACAAGTATCAAAGTCCAAGATTTTAACAAACTTTTAAGTTTTAACTTTTAACTTTTAAGTCTAAAGTTTAATAAACTTGTAAATATTTTTAAAGTTGTAAAATTTGTAAACTACTAAACTTGTAAATATTTTTAAATTTGTAAGTGATTTTTTATGTTTGAACTTGTAAATACTTTGCATTTTGCATTTGTTAAAATACGATAAATATAAAATATGTGTCAACACTTTGCATTTTTAATAAATGATGAGTAAAATTACATAAATCCGTTTATGACTTTTACATAGGGATGAAAAATAATAATAATAAAGGACTTGAGCTCAATTTAATTTCTAAAATTGAGTTGCCTACATATCCTCATAATCATAGAGGAATCAAAGTCAGTATAGTTCTTTTTAATTTCTAAATGCTCTACTCCGCCTCCGCACCCGATTCCGATCGATCCGTTTCGGTGAAGGCCTCGTCTTCGCCTCGCTACCATCTTCCCATTGTGGTTCTTGAGCTCTAAGGTCGGCCCTACACCAATCATCGAGCAACATTGTAGCTTCAATGTTCGCGGCTTCATGTTGCTTCTTCTTTGATCAAGCATTAGTCCTCCAATGCTAAATGCTTGTTCAACGGATACGATGGATCCGGGACGGCAAATAACTCCTTTGCCATGATTGAGAGGATTGGGTACTCTCTTCTTCGACCACCACTTCAAGACATCGATCGAAGGACCGCTATCTTCAACACCAAAGACAAAAGGAGTTTGCAAATATATATCTAATTCACTATTACCTTGTCCTCTAGGCCTTTCGAATGTTCTATTTTGGTACATCAAGTCATTTGTTGCACCAAAGGATCAAACTCATTCATATCAAAAGGAAAATTAATCAAGACATCATAGAAGAAGGAGGTGGAGTTTGAATATCATCATCACTACCATATTTCGACCTATATTCTTGAAAAGACTTCTTAAATTCTTTTCAAGATTATATTTGATTTGATCTACATCCGGAGATCAAAATAAACTAATTCTCCTTCTATACTAGCACCTTGAAAATCCATTTGCCTAAAAGCATCATAATAAACATTAAGCATTTGACAAGTACCATCATATTTCCATTTAGGATCTAAACACTTAGCAAGCAAAAAATTGTAGGTATCTCCCAAAATATTTTAGCCACTTTTGAACCATAAAATAAATTACACCACATAAAGATGGTTTACTAAAACAACTACGAAAAGACATGGCAATATGCATGCAATGTTCTAAAACCATAACGGAAGTGCAATAATAAACTCCCGATAATTGTTTCGTTGCACCATGAAATACCTTTAACAATCGATATAAATCCATGCAAGCATCCCAATGAGACTCATTAAGATGTAATTGAATAGATGTAAACTCTTTTCTAAAAATCACATAAATGACCCTTATATGAAATAGTACTATTAAGCATTTCATAAGTAGAATTCCAACGATGAGAAACATCCAATTTGAAACATGTATAAGCAATATTTTTATCGACAATATTTTTGCCATTTCTTCCCATAAGTTTTGAAGCATGCAAACATTTGATAGCATCTCTAATAGGACTAACGGATTCTTGAAAATACTAAGTGCATCTTGAACACA
This sequence comes from Salvia rosmarinus, assembly GCA_036937905.1. Taxonomy (NCBI): domain Eukaryota; kingdom Viridiplantae; phylum Streptophyta; class Magnoliopsida; order Lamiales; family Lamiaceae; genus Salvia; species Salvia rosmarinus. The sequence goes on along the minus strand of CM072819.1, from coordinate 72,704,185 downwards.
TAGATTTAAAATATGACAAATGCATCTAGAATGAAAGTATTTTCCTTCAAAGAAGGTGCGCATGCTTCAATAAGTTGAGGAATACTAGCGGTGTTTGCGAAGCATTATCAAAACCAACGGAAAAATTTTATTAATCAAAGAATACTCATTTAACACACCAATTATAATATTAGCAATACCTAAAGCATTATGAGGCTCTTCAAACTCTCTAAAAGCAATTAAACGTTTTGCATAACCCATTTCGAATCAATCCAATGACAAATAATACCCATATAAGAATTCTTATTATAAGCATCCGTCAAACGTCGGCACAAATAGAAACTTTATGACCTAAACGAACCAAATATTTCTTTAAATCATGTTTTTTCCATGCATTGTCTCCTAATCTTCTTAAGCATAATACTTCTACTAACTTTGCATGCATTAGGACCAAGTCCTCTTTATAACATTCTTCATACGTAACTCTATCGGCATAATTAAAGGGAGTTTTCCATAGCACAATATCTAGCCATCGCGTCTTCATATTTTCCCTTATCAAATTTAAATAAAGTGGACGTACCCGTTGTAGAATATTGAGAAGGGGTTTTAATTTGAGCTTGGTTCGTTGATATTCCATACTCATGAGGATGAGAACCCTCCATGTGCCTATTGAGCGTTCCGTAACCTCCTTTCTCGATCCATTTGTAGGTTTTCGTGCAATAGTTGCAATAAGCAACGTATCTCTTTCGACCGTCGGGAAGAGGTGCTTCGCCTAGCACTTCCACTTTTCTAAAGAAAATATAACAAGATATTGTAAGAACTATGAACATGAAATTAAAATTGTGAAACTAATTTGTAAGAAACGTAAAAATTTACGTACCTAAAGTGCTTCACAAAAACGTCGGACTTAAGTTCCTTTGATTTTGGTGGTTGTGGCGGCGTATCTTGGTCAAAGTCGTCATATTCTTCGTCGCCTTCTTCGTTGCCTTCTTCATCGTCGTCTTGGTCGTTCGAGCCTACGTCACCAAAATTGGGACTTCTTTCCATTCGATGCACCATTTCATAAAATCGAGCATCTTCTTCGGCTTGTAACCTTTCGGCAACTTGCCTTGAGATTTCCTCCGCCGCTAAGGCCCTTCGTGAACGTTGAGTTGGAATGTTTCCTCCTCACTTGGAGCTCCTTCATCGGCGGCCTTTCCCTTTCCCTTGTTTAATCGTTTAAAGAAAGACATGATGATTGATGAAGTGAGAAAGTTTGAGAGTTTAGAATAAGAATGAGAGATTGAGAGAGCTTGAGAACTTGAGAGATTGAGTTTGAGAGTGAGAATGAGAGCTTGAAAGCTTGAAAATTAGATGTAAATGAGTGAATTAAGGTTGAGAAATGAGAGATTGAAGTGAGGATAGAGTTAGGATGATGGATATATTTATAGGAGTGATTTTGGGGTGAAAATCGAAAATAGCCGTTTTCTAGCCGTTTTTAGCCGTTGGAACCGCCGGTTTAGGGCCGGACCGCCGGTTCCAACGGCTCTAAAAGCCCGCCGGTTCGGCCCCTGGCCCTAGGCCCGCCGGTTCGGCCCTAGGCCCGCCGGTTCGGCCCTAGGCCCGTCGGTTCCGGTCCGATTTCGCGTGAACCGAGCCCGGCCCTAGGCCCTAGCTCACGGTTTCGGTTCAGGCCCGTTGACCGCGGTTCGATATCGAACCGTTGACAGCGGGCGGGCCTAGGTCGAACCGCGGTTCAAAAACTGCATGTATATCTTCAAGAGAAGACAAAAGATAATAATTTTCCAATTTGCGAAGCATGTTGTCACGTGCATTTTCATTTCCACTAGAAATTTAACCTTGGGGCTCTGCTGCTTTGTAGTGGCATACATGACTACACAGATTGGTATGCTAGAGTTGGGTTAGGCAAAATATGATGAGATCCCAATTTTGTTTTTAACTTTGTTTTATTAAGAATACAAAAGCGTAATCTCATAAAGTTGTGGAAAATATTTTTTAAATGTCATTTTATAATTATCTACTTTATAAAATATATTAAAGCATTTCATTAAGGAGATGGTCTTCTGTGCGGCGTCTGTGAGGACAATGATACTTTTATTCAGTATAAATGTTATATTTTTTTCAATAGAAATGATACTTTCGAATTACAGTGTAAAAAATAAATGATATTTTTCTTCAATATAAATTATAATTTTGTTAAAAGTAAAAGATATTTTTGTCCGTTCGCACAATGCGGACGGATATACAGAAGTTTTTGTTTTTGTGTTCATTCATTAAGAAAACAAACCGGTAGGATCAATGTAAGCTAGTACATCTAAAAAAAAATGATTAATCAGCGCATCCATGAAACTAATTCTCTTATCTCTTCAGGAAATAGTAATAAAAGAAAAGGCAACCATTCGAGCAAATCAAAACAATTGAAAAGGTAATAAATTTTAGAAACAAAAGATTATGCTCTCATTGAGAGTTGAGCTCAAGACATCCCGCTTACTAAACGGGTGCTCTAACCAACTGAGCTAAGAAAACATTATACTTTCAAAAAGATTTTCGTATTTATATATCATGTATGAAGAGGAAGTGATTGTTAAATCATGCCCCACCTCTTCAGGTGGGTATGCATATCTGCACTTAATAACTAGTCACACAAATTTATTTTTGTTTTATTATCATAGAATAATTTTTGTCAATCCACTATTATTCATAAAAGTAAACAAGATAGTAATTACAGATTCTCCATTAATTCAAAAAAAAGGCCTATTTATTTTTGCTTTGTTTGGAGTTTGGTTCAGAAGCATTTGTCTTATCCTTTTTCGATTATGTGAACCCATAATATCAAGCTCCTCCAGCTAAAAGGACTGGTTATAGTTCAGCTAGAATTCTATGACGAAAAGAATTCTCACCACATTAATTAAATATGAAACAAATATAATACAACAGACAAACACTCTCATGCATGCTCACACACCATAAACACATCGTTGACTACTGAAAACGACCGTTATTTACTATTGGTTATATGAAAGTTCTAATGTATGTAAGTAGCCAAAAAAAAATAAGAGTAGAAGTTTTATAGCCTACTACATAAAAATATGAGTTTTATAGCTATTTTAGCTTAAAAAGACAAAATTATCACTTGATCACAACTCAAAAAATTCAAAAAAAGAGAATATCACTTTTTCTCTCTCATACCGTTCAGCAAACCCACTCTCTATCTCACGACTCACTCTCTCTCTCTCTCTCTCTCTCACGACTCATTCTCTCTCTCTCTCACAACAAAAACCTAGCACAACCGTGCCCTACTCACGACGCAAATTTAATTCATACGCAAATTCAATCACACATTATCACAACATGAGTGATACGGACACAGATCCACGATACTCCCCGGACGCGGCCGAGCAAGCAGCGACTGAAGGAGAGAGCTCCTTGGTGGAAGAAGCTTCCTTGCCGGAGCAGTCGTCGCTGTGCACGCAAGCACGCCGTCGACCTTCTAATTCGGGTCAACAACCTTCAACTTCAGGCATTGATTTACGAGCGCCACAACCTCCGGTGAGTAATGTGGCATTTAAAATTGAATTTTCATATGATACACGATAGTTTTCATGGGGTGCACAACCGTGTAGTGATGAAATTTTGATAGTTTGTGAGTTTAGCAACTTAGAAATTGAATTTAGATTGCATTTGTTGTTGATTTTCTGTGCAATTAGTGTGTTCGAAAGTACACGGTTAGCACCGTGTAGTGTACACGGTGCTAACCGTGTACTGAAGAACCGTGCACGGTGACACGATAATGAAGGACCGTGCATGATGTGACACCGTGCATGGTTCTTCAGTGCATGGTGACACGGTAGTACACGGTATGTTACCGTGCACAGTTCTTAAGTACATGGTGACAACCGTGTACTCTTTTCTGCAATACACGGCTCAAACCGTGTACACGGTTTGAATCGTGTACAATGTTCAATAATTATTTCCAACAACTTTCATAGTGTATACTGATTATTTTTTGTTTAAACAATATTAATCTTGTGCATTTATAGCCTCGTTACATGTGGTTACGACCTCATATGCAAGGCTATGCCGGATGCATCAATCAGTACATCCAAATTGATGTGTTAGCCGATGTTAGGACATGTTTACAGTAGCGTGGATGTATTGACGTATTTAGAGATAACTGCTTTGAGCATCTTCTTGGTCTCAGGAGAGGGGAAAACTCAAATAATGCACTGCAAAATCTCATGGCCCGACAGGTCGTTGATCCTAGTCTTCCCGAGTTCGGGATATGGTTCCAAGTTTGTGGATCTGATATACGGTTTGGGATGATTGAGTTTGCCCTAGTGTCTGGATTGCGCTTCGGGCTGTCTGCTTTTGATCCGAGTTTGAGGCATGACATTCCCTGGACCAGCATGTTCTATAGATTGTTTCGGGGTCGGAGGACTACTATTTCAGAGCTCCGCAATCGATTCATCAAACAACAGCTAGGTGATGATGCCGCAGACTACTTGAAGGCGACATTTATATTAATAGCATATTTGATCATCCTTTGCCGTGATAGGGAAGCCATCGAGCCTTAGGTTTGGGCATTGGATGAGGATTTGGATACGTGGGAGAGTTTTTCATGGGGCTCCTATTCGTTCCAGATCCTCTGTCACAGGATTGATGTACTGAAGAGGCACCCAAGCTAGGTGGCTGCTTCGAGGAAGACATACCATTTCTATGGACTTGTTTGGGCCTTACAGATTTGGTCATATGAGGCCATTCCGGACTTAGGACGTATGTGCGGGTGCCGAGACACCGTTATACGGTTGCCCAGATGCTTGATGTGGGCTACTTGGAAGTCCCCGATCCAGTTTATTGGTTTTTTTGACGAGCAGGTAATTTTAATCTCATGTTTAGTATTTGTTATATATTTATTAAATACATTATAATCAATAATGTGTATGTGTTTTTTTTGTAGCATTTATGTCATCCTGTGATGGACACACTCGAGGTCGAGTTGACAGAGTCATATTACTTGAGCTTATATGAGGGCGATCCGATGGCTATTCGGTCTGTGCCTTTGGGGTGGCATGCCAGAGGAACACATGATGAGCCTGCGCCTGACCCACAATAGGTGCCTTTGCGTGAGAGAGTGCCCTACTCCAGGGTGGCAGAGCATGTCCCTGTCATGCAGCGAGTGGCGAAGGTAGCTGTGAAGCTGAAGTGCAGAGATACACCTCGGGTTGTTGAGCCTAGTCGACCTGGCATGTCTCGATCGCAGTCGAAGCGTCGCAAACACTCATCGCTGCATGAGGAGAAGTCAGAGCCAGACCATGTGTGCTGCGAACACGCCAGAAGTGTTCGATTAGACGAGGCCTCCGTTGCTGCTATGACTGAGAGTGTCCATCGTGCCATTGTGGACGAAGATTCGGAGAGGGGCCTCATAGCTTGAGTGGCTCGACGTGTGTTCGAGCAGTTGTAGGATTTCTTCCGGCGCAGATCTTCGAGACATAGATCTCGTACCCCTATTTCTGCACGTATGATTGATCGACAGAATTTGATCGCACGAAAAGAACGCGCGATGTATATGGTAAGTCGAGTATCGTATCCACATGGATTATAACACGAAAACACAGAATCTAACTCAACAATAATTCATCATTATCCAAGCACAGATTTGGTTTATCAGGTTTTAGGGCTTCGGATATCAAATCCAAAGCAAAAGGTAACAACTTGAAAATAAACAAAGGCAATAAATACTCAAAGATGAATATAAGAGATAAAAACTAACCCTAGGGATGCACTAATCCTATCCACAACGATGTTTATCCTGCTTATTATTAACCATTTTAATCCAGACAAAATGGAAGATCACATATGTAGCCAACAACTTCAGTTACGACAATTGTGACAGTTGATTACTAATTTTCCCTATTACTGTTATGTCTCTAGAGGAAAATAAGCAACTCCAAAAGGATCACAAAGAATATACTTCCTACGAATATTCCTATCTCAGTTACGACTCAAGGCTTATCCGTATCATGCATTCAAGATCGATTGACAATTAAAACTGTTACGTAATTAACTGGCAACTATGATATGCATCAAGATTGATTAGAAATCAACACATATAATTAAGCACCAAGAATCATGAATCAATGCCTGGAAGGTAAACAACAACAGCAAGAATCACAACATATAGGATAGAATCAGGCAAACCCTAGGATTAGAACAAAAACTTAGCTAGACATAATAAATGGAATAAAATACGTAATAATCATAAAAACGGAAATTAAATAGATAAAACCCGTAGGGAGACGTCTGAAGAACAATGGTTGGGTTCGTATCCAAACCCAACAAAAACGGAAAACGTGGAAATTGTTCGGACGAAACCGTTCCAAATTGATAAACAGCAAAGAACTAGCGTAGAATGATGGAAAACTAATGCTAGAATTAATCTAAATCAAAACTAATGTGAAAAGATGTGAAAAATATTGAAAAACTGAGGTAAAAAAGTCTGAAATCGTGCAGCCCAAAGTTGGGGGCGCGAGGGAGGTAATGCCCTATTTATAGATTAGGGCAGAAACCCTAATTTCCGCGTCAGCCGCCTCTCTTCGCGACCGGGCTCGCGATCGCGAGCTCGGTCGCTAGGCATCTCCCTCGCTAGGCTGTTCTCGGGCCCTCGGCAGGAACGCGTGCGCTTGGGGCTTCGTGCCCCAGCTCGCGACCGCTAGGTGTGGTAGCGAGAAATCGGGCAGTAGCTCTTTTCAAAGGCGCTCGCTCGCCGCAGGTCTTGTGATCATTGCCGTGTGGTCGCGTCGCAAGGCGTTACCTCGCGACCGACCTAGCAATCGCTAGGAAGGTCGCGAGGCTTCAGTTTCACGCACAGATGGGGCTCGCGTCCGGGATAGCGGCCACGAAGGCGGTCGCTAGGCCCTGTTTTCAGCCTTCGTTTGCTCGTTCCTCGTTCCAAGCTTCGATTTTCAACTTATAAGCCTACAAAACATCAAAACGGAACCCAAGAGCAGTATCTTCCAAGAATATGTAAAAGCATTGAGATCCAAGATATAAACGCACATAATTGATCTAAAATCATCTTAAAATATCAACTATAAACGTGTAAAATGCGCGTTTATCAATGATCGCTACTTTTTCTAACACAAAAACATGCAAGTAGATAGGGTAGTCGAGTATCGTATCCACAAGGATTGTAATAGGAAAACACAGAAGCTAACTCAACAATAATTCATCATTATCCAAGCACAGATTTGGGTTGAAAATGTTTTGGGGCTTCGAATATTAAATTCAAAGCCAAATGTAACAACGTAAAAAGAAACTAAAGCAATAAACACTCAAAGAGATAATAAGAATTAAAAGACTAACCCTAGGGATGCATTAATCCTACCCACAACGTATGTTTATCCTGCTTCCTATTAACCAATTTTAATCCAGACAAGATGAAAGATCGCATATGTAACCAACAATTTCAGTTACGACAATTGTGGCAGTTGATTACCAATTTTCCCTATTATTGTTATGTCTCTAGGTGAAAATTAGCAACTCCAAAAGGATCACAAAGAATAAGCTTCCTACGAATGTTCCTATCTCAGCTACGACTCAAGGTTTATTCGTATTGTGCATTCAAGATCGATTGACAATTAAAACGGTTAAGTAATTAACTGGCAACTAGATATGCATCAAGATTGATCAGAAATTAACACATATTATTAAGCACCAAGAATCACAAATCAATGCCTGGAAGGTAAATAGCAATAGCAGGAATCACAACACTTAGGATAGAATCATGCAAACCCTAGGATTAGAACGGAAATTTAGCTAGATATAATAAACAAAATAAAATAAGAATTAATCATAGAAATATAAATTATATAGATAAAACCCATAATGCGGCGTCTGAAAAAAAATCGTTGGGTTCGTATCCCAACCTCCGCGGAAAACAGGAAAACACGGAATTCGTTCGGACGAAATCGTTCCAAAACGATAACAATACGTAGAATTGATGTAGAACAATGTAAAAACTAATGCTAGATGAATCTAAAGCAAAGCTAAAGACAAAATATATGAAAAACTAGAGTAAAAACGTGCTGGAGGAGTTTTGGGGGCGCGAGGGCTATGCATTACCCTATTTATAGGCATAGGCGAAACCCTAATTTTCGCGTCCAACCGTCTCGCTTCACGGCCGAGCTCGCGGTCACTAGCTCGGTCGTGAGGTTCTGGCGTGCGTTTCTTCGGTCGGCTTGCGGCTGGATTTGCGCCCGTTAGCTGTGCTTCGCGGCGGGCTTGCGGTCGCTAGCCTTGGCCGCGAGAAATCGGGCAGAAGCTTTTCGGAAGCTCTCGCGGGCAGGGCTCGCGGTCGCGGAGCTTTTCCTAGCGGCCGGCCTCGCGGTCGCGAGGTCGGTCGCTAAGTTCTGGGCACTTTGCATCCGAGGCCTTCGCGACTGGGCTAGCGGCCGCGAAGGAGGTCGCTAGCCCCTGTTCTTGTTCTTCTTTTGGCTCATGCTTCGCTTCGTGCTTCGATTATAAACCTATAAGCCTACAAAACACCAAAGAGGAACCCAAGAGCAGTATCTTCCAAGAATAGTTAAAAGCATTAAAATCCAATATATAAACGCACTTAATAGATCTAAATACATCTTAAAATATCAACAATAAACAAGTAAAAATCGCGTTTATCAAACCCCCAAACTTGAAGCATTGTTTGTCCTCAAATAAAAACAAAAACACAAAAGACACAACGAAAGATCAACAAGCGTCAACAAAAGATGATAGCCATAATTGTAATAACCCGAAAAATTTAAAAATTTTATTAGTGATGCTTAAACAAATTTTTGTGGTGCTTAGACCTTAATTATGTTTAAGGTAACCAACGAAACGAATTAGAATCATTTCGGAGATCGAAAACTAGAGAAATCAAAAACTAGTGACTAGTCCTACCGGATTAGGGTTTTCTGAATAGCCTGAACATAGAATGAAAGATCGAAAATGAATCTCAACAAAAGGATTTCATTTCTAGAATCCTCTCACGAAAACATGTGACAAGCCAAAGAATGAGAATTTTCAGGCATGCTTGCCCGATCAGTCTTAAAAATACTATTCACGAGCCGGATCAACTTCCAGTCCGTGCTAATCATGAAAATTAATGATAACAATCAAAATCAAGGAGGAATCTATTATTATGAATTTAGAATTCATAAGAATCAATTTCTGAAAGAAATTCCTGAAGAACTTAACCGAACGCCGGGAATATATACCAGAAAAACCCTAAACTGATCTGAACGACCCGAAACACGAACCAAGGGTCTAAATCAATAAGAAATGATTTATAAGACTCAAATTAATTATGAAAGCTCAAGAATTCAATAGAATTTCGAATGAGCATAATTTAATCGTCTGACAATGTTTTTCCGCGATAACTTGAAATTGACTTATCGGATGCCATCCGAACTTCATGAAATTATTATAAACTATGAAATAAGTCTTTTTAAGGATATATAAGAAAATAAAACCTTAAGGTTCCTAGAAATCAATCGAAAGCGCGTTAAAACTTAAAGAATCAGTATTAACATGCCAAATCGGGTAATTTGACTAGTCTCCTCCCAAACACCACAATGGACACTCCATATAGGCTGAGAACAGTCCATTTGGATCAGTTTTCAGTAGCTAAACCGTGCCCTCTCTCTCTCTCTATTTTGAAATTTCTCTCTTTTGTTCTTCAAACTTTCAAGCTTTAATCCTCCTTTCCCAACCATTCCAACCCTCAAATAATTATTATAAGAAAATACTAAGGTAGTATTCATCATTCTCTTCATTTATAATGGAGTATAATTTTTTTTTGATTTTGTTTGAATTTATTTCATGAAGAACCCTAGTTTTGTTCTTTATTTTTTTTCATAACTTTTGAGCCACCAAATGCTCTCAATCCATTAATGAAATATGCTTAGAAAGGTGCTCTAAGGTTGTGTTTAAAGTTTGGTAATTTTTGGAGCATGTTTGTTATTTTTTATTTTGTTATAATTTCTTTTCATAGGAGATAAAGCATGCTTTTGTGAATATTATTTGATATTGTTGCTTGCTGATGTGTTAGGAGTATGTAGAATAAATATGGGAATTTTTGGAATTTTCTTGTATTTATTTTGATTTTATTTGTTGGAAAATAGTTGAGGTATAGTGTTTAATATATGATATGAACATCATATATTAATCTTGAAATTATTGAAACACTACTCCTATTTTTCACAAATGGGCAGAATTTATTTAAGTATTTTTAAGTCATTTTTTGATTTTATTTGTTGAGAAATAGTTGAGATATAGTGTTTAATATATGATATGAACATCATATATTAATCTTGAAATTTTTGAGACACTACTCCTATTTTTATGAAAAGGTCGAAACTATGTATAAATATTCTAAGATTTATTTTATTTTTATTTGTTGAAAATAATATGATATGTGATGTTTAGAAATAATATGAACCTAATATTCAATGTTGGGAATTTATTGAACACATATACAATATACGTGTGAGGACAAAAAGAATTCCAAGCATTTAGTTCATATTATAAATATTTAGTTGAGGTTTAAAGTTAATATTACATGTTTATTGCATATTATAAACATATGGTGAAGTGAATGGAATTTATTGAATATATATGTATATATATTATAATTACCGAAAATATACATGTAGTAAAAAGCATGTGTTTTAATTTTAATGTATGATATGAGATGATATTTCATGTTTAATGTATGATATGAGCATGATATGATTTTTGTGGAACACCAAAGTTCAATAAATTAAAATTGCCGAAAATATAATGCTTATTTACTCATGGTTTAAAATTTTATTTGATGATATGGAGTTGGTAATTAAATTCTATAGTATGATAGGAGTATAACATGATTTTATTGAAATTTATTGAATACTTATGCTAATTATTGCTAATTATCAAAAACATAGCAAAATGGTTAAGTATACATTTATTTTAATTGTGAATGATGCCATAGTAGTTAATCTATAAGTTTAGAATAAATGGTTGTGATTATGATGAATGAATGGAACACTCATGCACACTAACACAATGGTTGTGTATTATGTTAGAAATTAGGGTTTTCTAATGCTTTAGTATAATATATGTTGTGTATGGTGTTGTATGGTTATATTTATGTTGTGCCGACAAACAAAACCCCAAACGTAAACAACATAGTACTTTATGTACGAGAATTCAAAAGAAATCGACAAATTTTGATAACTTAAGAAGGAATTAATGAGAATCGAAGATAGACATAAATTTAGGGTTTTCTATTAATAAAAGGATACTCAAACCTGAGTTCCTAAGTTAGAAAAATCAAAAGCCGAGTTACAACGTTAATACTCAACAACGACAACCTAATACGACGTTAGATTGAGCGTTAAGACAACTCGACAAAGAATAGCGATTATACAACTTATATAATCTCCGACGAGTTAAGAGAAACAAACAATGTCGTAAAGTGTAAGCAAAGATTCGAACATAAGATGTCGATCCTTATGTCTCAAAGGTTGAGTTAAGATTCCCGAAGAACTTCATCTATTCCTAAGTACTTACTTACATAATGGTATGTGATCACTTGAATCATAAGTCAAGACTCCCCTTTTATTTGTCGTGTTAATACGACAAATCGTCAAGCATAACCTACTAGGACATAACTATAATTATTAAGTCTAGTTAGTGGCTTGAGAATATCATAATTTACCAATCATAACTTGAGCACCGATAATCTATAACGTAATAACGTTTAGAAGAACACTAAGGTTAAGAGTCGAGGATAGACTCGGAGTATAGGACTCATAAGTTTAGGTTCATCTATGAATGATGAAGTAATATAGTTTGGAAATTGAGAATGTAAGATAATAGGAATTATCTTAAGACCACCACATGAAATCATAAAGAAACCCTAAATGGGGAACTTTAAGTCGTAGTTTATAAACGACCTTCGATCGATAGAAAGAATCTAAGAAAGACTATTTTTTTTTGGTATCATGTGGAACCCGCAGCCGCTACCTTAGGTGCGCACTGGGTAAACCCCACGTTCCGATCGATAGAAAGAATCTAAGAAAGGCTATTTTCTTATGAAGGGTTTGATTGTACGTAGTTGGCAAGGAAGGACAATCACACCTGCTCACTTAGAACCACTAGCTTTGGATTAGCAGGTGGGCTCTCTTGAAACAAAAATGACATACATGTCTATCTCAAAGCATGATTTACAAAAGCTTTACGAAATATTATTACATAAACTGTTATTGACTGCCAAATGTTTATGTTTTGTTGTGATTCTATCTGAGATTGGTATATCCAATGTGGTATGTGAATGTTGGTCCACCAACGTTAAAAAAGGGTAACGATCGGATCCGACTTAGTTAAGGACTAACTCGGATTGTGTACACGTGTGACTGTGTGTTAAGGTTAGCTACCTCGATCGGTCACAGCGACTGTGTGTAGGTAGCCACCTCCATAGTGCGCGAATGAATGAATGAATGATCAGATATGGAACAACGCGGATGAAATAGTCCGGCCGGACACTTTTGGAAAATGATAAAATGTTTGATAGGCATGAGTCTTTTAACTAAAATCCCCATGCGCTATTGTGGGCAATTCAATAACTTACAAAGAAAATGTTTTTGGCAATGAGTCCACAGAGTACTTTGTACTTAGCCCTACATCTCGTTTTTTATGTGTAGGTTGAGCATGGATTGATGATGGGTGCAAGGCAGTGCAAAGTGGCAGTTGTTTTGTTGCTTTAATAGAAATGATTTCTAGAACCTTGGGCATGTATCGTCATATGCATGTCCACATGTTTATAGTTGCTAACTCTGATATTGTTTAATGTCTTTTGATTATAACTGCTTTTCATATCGTATTAAACTTGAGGTCATACCTCGTTCCTTGAATTGTGCCCTGATTGGGCTATATTTGAACGTTGAACCTTTTGGGCAAGTCCTTCTGTGACTTGAATTTGTATCGAAACAGCTTATTCCTTTCAGTCTATGCATTTATTCGTAGTTGATTGGTTAATCGTATTGGTTTAGTTATGTGTATATCCGCTGCATTGTCATACCAGTGGCGATCCGTTTAATCCGTACTTCCTTGAGAAGTCGGGTCGTCACAAAGTGGTATCAGAGCACTTGTTTGCTCTGAACCCTAAAAACCCTTTCCTTGAATCCTAAGTTAAAAGTTGAGTCTAGAAATTGTTGGTGTTTGACTGCCACTGCACTGCACTCCATCGTCGTTCTGCTCAACGAGGAAAAAGGTAACTATCTCAACTAAAAGTCATTTTGAAATGATGGAAATATATGAAATGTGACATGGACTTAAAATATTACCTTGTTTGAAGGTTGAAATATATTGTGGAAAAAGGAATGTTTTGAAATTGAAAAGTTGTTTAAAATGATTGGTCATTAGTTTGGAAGAAAGTTGCAAACATTATGGGCTTGGTAAGGGAGTAATATGAGGATACTTGATTATCGCACAATGTGTCTTGATTTGTGTTTACTGTTATATGCAAAGCATGCTAGAAGCAGGATGTAAATGAGTATGTTTCCCCATGTGGACATAGACTCTTAAGACGCATGATCCCTTTTACGCCGAATCCCCAATTGAACGAAATACTAAGGAAGAATGAGAACATAGAAATTTTAAGAATCACAATCCGAACGGATTTACGGAGGAGAACGTGACAAATCTACGATGATGAAATGATTTCTTAACTGGAGGTTCGTATAGTTATGAGCCCTAACGTCTCTACGTGAAGGAATTCCAAACACCATGCGTGTTGCCTCTATCGTGGGAATAATGAAAAGAATCAAAGTATAACGTTAAGGAAGTATAAAAAGAAAGATCAAATTGTAAGTACATTATAGGAACTATTATGATCGAATGTTATGATGCGAATAGAAATAAAAAATCCAAACCCAATAAGATAGGGTGACCACATAGCCTTTACCCGAAGGTTAGACATCGAACGTTTATTATATCCTAAGGAACCATGCAGTCTTTTCCCAAAGACCAAACCATGAAAGTAGTTTCATAATAACTTAGGAATATAAGATGGTTTGGACGGTTTTTACGCTAGGCTCCCTTTATCTTTTAGAGTCATACCCGAGGAGATGGTATGCTCTTACCGTTCCTACCAGATGTACCGAGTAGATGACATTGGCGAGTTCCTTGCTCATTTTGTACGTCATTGGGCTACTGCATATGCCCGTGGTACGTCATATAATGACGGTGTGCTTCGACTGATCGTGAGACTACCATCCGACTGGCAGGGATATGCCCGTGACATATCGGTAGATTACATCTATCGACGCCGAGAGAGCTTCGATCTTGAGGCAGACTTACCTCATTTTGCCAGTCACCTGAGCTACGTATTTATGGTACATGGAGCTGCACCCTGTGGACCGTATCTTCCCGAGCGGGAATACACCTAGCATGATGAGATTCACGAGTGGCTCCACCCGGAGATACTCCGTTTGGCATCTGATGGGCCTATATTCTTGCCTGGTAGTGACAGGAACATGTTCGAGGCTGGACCTTTCCGTCTCCGACAGTTCACATTTTCGGTCCTACCACCAGTAGGATTCGAGCCCCGTCATTAACAGCCCAGACCATCACCACCGATCATTCTATGTCAGCATCCACCTCTATCTACCAGAGCTCTCCTAGCTTAGCTGCCACCACTCCTGCATGGACCCCTGTTCCATGATACTTTGGAGGTTGATGATCCACGTGGCCTAGCTACAAGCACCGTGAGAGGAGCTTGTGTCCGTCTTGCTGTTGCTTCGTTTCCAGCCACTGCTTTCGAATGATCACAACTGAGATCCGCTGAGACCTGGCTGCTATGGAAGAAGCTAGGGTCATTAGAGTCCGAGAGCCCGTGGCTCCCACACTCGATGCTGAGGTCGAAGACCCAGAGAAGGACCCTGAGGAGGACCTGTCAGCTGACGATGAGATGGAGGGAGTAGATAGTACCCATACTTTCGATTCTGACTCCGACACGATGAGCCCTGTCTACACCCCGAGCGATTATGGATCTAGTTATTAGTACAAGATAGTGTTTGTCTATATACCCTTGTATATCTTTTAAAGCATGCGGAAACGATGAGTCATTCCGACATGAACCCTTATTCTGATGACCACGGTAGCATTTAGATTTTTGCACGTACTGTAACTAGGTACACTGAGTGATGCTGATATTAATTTTCGGAGTATCATACACCGTATCTGGCCTTTTGTGGATCGTAAAAGTGATGATGTAAGTCCTCTTATAGACATTTGATTTGATATGATGATAGCTCCCCGAGAGCTTTGGTTTTTGAGGTTGCGATATGTGGTGTTCGATGACGTGCTAGATTTATGTTTATGATTATATATACATACCGTGCTAAGATATTTATGATCCTGATGGATGGTATAAGAAGATATCTGATTACGTATATTTATGAAAGATAGAATGCCACCGAGAAGAAGAAACCGTGAGGTAACACCCGAAAAGATGACACCCCTCCACCACCACCACCACCACCGGCAAGACGGATTGCGGAACTATTCCTCAGATAGAACCCGTCCATTTTCAACGGGACTGGGAATCCCGTGGATGCTGAACTTTGGATTCGCGCACTGGAGCCAATCTTTAACTTCCTTCTGTAGGGAAAAACTATGTTTAGCCCTCTCCCGAGGATCTATCTTGGATGTTTAATTCACCATACATTGATTATATGCCTAGCATGCACCAATATAATTAATTGAAACACGTTGGGGTTTTCTCGTGTTTACCTTTGAATCTGTCGAAGCGGAATGGATCGAGACTCGTGCTTTGACCTTCTGGACTGTATCCCGGTTGCCCAATCTCCAACGTCGTGTGAGGACGATCTATGGAGAATGCTTCGGAAAAATCACCCTTTATCCTCTCTACACTTTTTCGAAAATTCTCTCCCAAGAACAATGGGAGTCTCGAAAATTATGATGATGATTATTAATCATTAACATAGATTTAATCTCTTACATCATATTTATAATGCATTACCATAATCCCATATGGAAATTACCATAATCCCATATGGAAATTACCATAATCCTTTATGGAAAGGATTATTACCATAATCCTATATGGAAAGGATCTATGCATATCCCATAAATATAATAATATCCTTATAGGATAAAGAGAATCAAATCCTTGCCTTGTAGAGCATAGGGGCGCCGATTTTGCCTAGCTTACGGGCCTGGATGGGCCAGCCCAGGGATCAAATGCAAGGAATAAAGATGGGCCTCAAATAAATTAATTATCTTATGTTCAGCCCAGAACAATAATTAATTTATAAACATTTATTCATGCCACTAGAGAATAAATGCTGACTTACCCCTTTATTACCGAAGTTGAGTCGGACTTGCACTTAGACATTACGAATCACCGTATTTAAGATATCGAACGTCCATTAATTATTTATAGCATTCTGACTGCTCAAAATAATTAATATCTTTAATTCCTTAAGTAGTACCACTCAACCTTATTATTATACTTGAGCTAACTCAACCTGCAGGGTTTAGTATAATAAACCTTTTGAGCTCCTTAAGGGGACGTCATCATCCTAAACGGATACGGTGACTCGATACAGATAACTAGCATGACATACAAGCACTGCCACCACCCAAGATGCGGAGAATATTGGGTTAGAACATATAACCCTCACCTATAACAAGTCAAAGTGATGGTCAACAACTCATACTCATCTAATACCTTATCGAGGTTTAGATCATCGTAAGTCACCGAGATCTTGGTTCTTCACGACGATCAGATAGAAGAACTCATCTCACTGTGATCCTTCAATATGTCAGAGACGTACCATCATAGACAAACAACCAAGTCAAGTCACTTCTTATCTATACCGCAGCCTATACCGACAACTCGTCCTCAAGTTGTCTCACCAGAAACTTTTATATCTCATTAAGCTTGACCAATCATACGGACTTACGTGATCTTCTACACACCGTATGATCTTACTTATATATGAGATAAGGGGACACAGATATATGCAATCAAGTATTCATTTCAGATGGGAGATTGTAATAGTGGTAACAGGAAACATTGTATACAAGCTCTAACAAAACTGCTTTCGGTATACAAATCCAACAATCTCCCACTTATACTAAAGCAAACTTTTAGTATACAATGTGTCTCTCTACTAGGTCTTACAAACAAAACTATCACTTTGCTTCTCCCACTTATACAAAAGTTTCCTTTCTAAGTGGGTGCCATCAAGCGCAATCCAAGTCCTCTAACGTGACCATCGTAGACTTTTTGCGGCAGACTCTTCGTGAATGGATCCGCTAGGTTATCCATCGTGTCGATCTTTCCAATCAGCACGTCACCTCGTCTAACGATTTCTCGTATGACATGGTACTTTCTCTCTGTGTTTGGTCGCCTTGTGGGTCCGTGGTTCCTTCGAGTTTGCCATCGCACCGAGTTATCAC
The DNA here is from genome assembly GCA_036937905.1 of Salvia rosmarinus. Classification (NCBI taxonomy): domain Eukaryota; kingdom Viridiplantae; phylum Streptophyta; class Magnoliopsida; order Lamiales; family Lamiaceae; genus Salvia; species Salvia rosmarinus. Next base: position 72,686,701 of record CM072819.1, on the reverse strand, counting down.
AAGAAACTATGATACTCTTGGGCAAACCAGTACCACACCTAGATCCATGAGGTAGTTCTTGAACCATACAGACCTCCTTAGAAGCCTCCGGCGGCTACATATTCGGCTTCCATGGTAGAGTCCGCAATGCATCGCCGCTCACTCCGCCAGATACGGCTCCACCTCCCAAGGTAAACACATAGCCCGAGGTAGACTTTTTCTCATCACGGTCGACTTGAAATCCGAGTGCAGATAACCCAAAGGCATTAGACTATCTCGCATGGTAAACTAGCCTATAATCTCGAGTCCTTTTCAGGTACTTGAGTATATGCTTTACTGCAGTCCAATGAGCTTGTCCAGGGTTAGATTGATATCTAGCTACTATGTCTACCGCATAGCAGATATCGGGCCTCGTGCATAGCATTGCGTACATGAGACTTCCTACGGCGGAAGCTCAAGGAACTTGTCTCATTTCCTCTATCTCCTTCGCAGTCATAGGTGACTGCTGTCTAGATAAAGGAACGCCATGTCTGAAAGGTAGCAATCCTTTCTTGGCGGTCTGCATACTAAAACGAGTAATCACAGTATCAATGTAAGACGCCTGAGATAAGCTCAACATTTTCTTCTTGCGATCTCGGTAAGCCTTGATCCTAAGAATGTACGCTGCATCTCCTAAGTCTTTCATTTGAAACTGATCGGATAGCCAACTCTTTATGTCTGATAATAGCTTCACGTTGTTGCCACCTAGAAGAATGTCATCTACATAAAGTGCAAGAAATACCACATCACCGTTGACATCTAACCGATACACACAACTCTCGCTAGCAACCGGGTAAATCCATAGACTTTACCACCTCGTCAAAGCGTAAGTTCCATGATCGGAGGTTCGCTTAAGTCCATAAATGGACTTAAGCTTCCATACTAGATGCTCTTCACCCTTTATCACATAACCTTCGGTTCTTTGCATATAGAAGTCTCTAACTTCCTCAAGGTAACCGCTTAGAAAAGCGGTTTTAACATCCATTTGCCAAACCTCTAGGTTCAAGTGGGCTGCTATGGCGTAAGAATTCGATGGACTTGAGCATTGCTACAGCGTAAAAGGTCTCATCGAAATCGATGCCCTCAACTGAGTGTACCCTTTCGCCACAAGCACGGCTTTAAAAGCGAAACCTCTTCATCGGAATCTCTTCCTTTTGTATATCCACTTATCGCCTACGGCTTCCTTGCCATCCGGTAGAGGTGTCTTTCATATACATCCATAGCCGTTATGGACTCCATTTCTAAGTCCATAGCGGTGTACCATGATCTTGCATCAATGTCTTGATCGCCTCCTTGTATGTCCATGGGTCGATTATTGCTCGCTCGCTTCTCGACTAAATCCGAAGATTCTCCCACGAACATAAATCGCTCGGGTTGACGAACAACCCTCCCACTACGATGAGGTTCTACAGCACTATGGCAACGGTGGGTGCATAAACTTGTGGTTCTCTATCTTGCACAACTTGCTTGGGTAGGTACCACTTGTACGGTCGGTATCTCCAGTGGAACTCGACTCACTTCAATTTCTTGAAGTATCCGTGTCGATCCTCCCACTAGACTCGACATCTCGTACCTTTGGCCTAATCGGTGGCGGAATACGATCATCTTCTAATTCTTGAAGAATGATTTCAACTTTGGACTTATGATTCTTCATATAATCCTCTTCTAAGAATCGGGCATTAGTGCTAATAATGACCTTCTGATCCTTAGGACTATAGAATAAACCACCTTCGCTCCTCTAGGATATCCAATAAACGACCTTGCGTCCGGATCTAGTCTCCAACTTGTCGGCCTTCTTGTTCAAAGACGCAGCCGGATCGCCCCATATCCTTATGTGGCTTAAACTGGGCTTGCGCCCAAACCACAACTCGAAAGAGGTCTTTTCGACTGACTTGGATGGTACTAGATTTAGCAAGTATGCCGCCGTTTCTAAGGCATACCCCCAGAACAAAATAGGCAATGTTGCATAACTCAGCATTGATCTAACCATTTCCAAAAGAGTCCTATTTCTTCGCTCTGACACACCATTTTGTTGTGGTGTGCCCGGTGAAGTGCGCTGGGAGGTAATCCCATACTTCACTAGATAGTCCATGAACTCGTTACTGAGGTATTCGCTACCGCGATCAGACCGTAATGACTTGATACTCTTACCAAGCTTCGTTTCCACTTCCTCCTTAAACTCTTTGAATTTCTCAAAGCATTCAGACTTGCGGTGAAGCAGGTATACGTATCCGTACCTTGAGTAATCGTCAATGAAAGTGAAAAATACTGCATTCTCCACGAACTTGTGTGGACATCGGTCCACACAGTCGAATGGACTAATTCTAACATTTCTTTGGCTCTATAACCCTTCGCTTTGAAGGGTCCGGTCGACATCTTACCTTCTATACGTGATTCGCAGATCGGAATGGAGTAACGTGAGATTACCCAACGCCCATTCTTAGCCGCCTTTGGATCCTTTTAGATTGATGTGACCTAATCTAAGATGCCGAGAAATGTGGTGTCATCTTCTTGAAGAAAACTTTCTATTTCTAGGGTTTGAAGAAGATGCAACATAGTTATAGGTATTATGTTTTGCGTAAATAGTATAAAGCTTAATTATATAAAGTGCCAACACGATAACTTCGTCATTTCTTATGATAGAAACACCACTATCAAAAATAACGAAATATCCATGAGTAAATAGTTTCAAACAAACAAGGTTCCACCAAAATCCGCACATATAAAACGCCTTTAAAACTAAAACTGTTCTCTCAAAACATAAAGTAACATCTCCAACCGCAACGGCCTCGACTTTCACGCGTTGCCCATGGAGATAGTTATCTCGCCATTACTCGCCTCCCTTGTCCGCAGAACCCCCGCAGGTGTAACAAACATGATCGATCAGACACATGTCTACTACCCAAGAATGGGTAGAACAAGTTGCTAAACATGTTTCACATTAAAGCAAACGGCGTACCTTGAGCCTTGAGCATAGGGCACTTAGCCTTCCAATGCCCGCCCACCAAGCACTTGAAGCACTTGCCCTTTTCCTTTGGCTTCTTCCCTCCGGTGGCGACCATGTTCTTGCTTCCATTACTCCTATTATTTCCTCGCCTCTACCACCTTTGGTGCCCCTTTTTCTTTTTCCATTTTGCAACGGAAAATTTGGGCCCTTAGATGTGCTAGCAAGAGCATGTGCTCCTTTGCCCATAACTCCTTCCGCAACCACGAGATCATTGAGCAACTAACTAAGTGTATACTCAGTCTTGCTCATGATCACATTCACGTGAAAGTTCTCAAAAGATTTGGGCAGTGTATTGAGGATGAAATCGACCTTGGCTTCGCTGTCAATACCTCCTCTCAACTGATCAAGACTATCCATGAGATGAGTCATGTGGGAGACATGTTCATGGACCGAACTTCCTTCTTCCATCTTACACGCCAAGATTTCTCTCATTGTGTGGAAGCGGACTGTCCGATCCGACCGCCCAAACTTACTCTCGAGACTTGACCAAATATCAGTCGCGTCTACCATCGACTGAAGCTGCAGCTGCAAGCCTTTAGACATTGTAGTCATCATATAGCATTTGGCCATATTGTTCGACTTATGCCAAAGTCCGCCGACTCGCTCATTAGTCGATGCGTCGATAAGGGCATCGAGTTTAGGAGTAGTGAGAACAAACATGTGTTCTTCAAATGATAAGAACATATTCCATGTTTCGTTTCCACTCGATAAAATTTGGACCGGATAAGGGATTTTGTGCGAGCATATTGATAATCGGTGTAAGAGACATATCTGAAAAGATAATGTAAACACATAAGCATACGATCGCACATAATTCGTAACAACCATATTGTAACCTTTTGATAAAACAATATTGATTGAAACCTCCAATCGCCCAAGGAATCCACATGCAAGCCACGCGTGTGGGCGCTTACATGAACCCCCGACTGCACTAAAATATACCTTTTAGTCGCTTAATTTCAATCCATGTCAACTTATCCTTATGACAAATGAAATTAATGATTGGACCTTACTAGACCACATCACTATCGCAAGAAGGGACTTCATGAAGTTGTACTCGAGGTGATGTCTAAGCAATGACCACAATTTTAACAAAGAAAATGAATTCTTAGAATTGGCATACCACTCGGACCATACCGCTTCCAATTCAAATTCTTTTGTTATCTCCTTTAAAACTATCTCTAGAGAACTTATGAAAATCGCACATGCAAGCCACGCGTGTGGATCGCCATACATGAAACTCCCACTTCTCAATAGATTTAAAAGGTTTTATTTAGAAATCTCATCTATCAAACTTATGATAAACGATGCAAGCAAGCCACGCGTGTGGATCGCGTTTACTCACAAAGCATATCACTTTGTTTAGAGATCAAAAGTGGAGGTCTTGACATTTTAATTTAAAAATAATTTGTCGGTTTGTTTGCTTAGTCTTTTTGTTCAAAAGGTTTGTCAATGCAGATCACGTAATCCTAGCATGTTTTTCTATAGAACTCAACATGTAAAACATGCTCATGTAATTCTAAAATATGCTTGAAAACGCGATAAACCTAGCATGCTTACTATGCGCACCCAATTACGAAAACACTTAAAGGTTTGTCAACGTAATTTAAACATACATAGCATGTTATCGCATAATTTAAACATCCACGACATGCAATGAACGATAAAAATAAAATAAAAACGCTCATCGTGGCCCACTCGTGGAATCGCACTTTCCCGCCTAATCTATTACATAGAATTACAAAGAATGATCTTTATAATCTTCGAAACGGCCTCGCGTGCACGGGCACGGACCGGATTCAAAACGGGCCTCGCGTGCACGCACGAATCGGACTCGTCAAAACGAGGATTCGGCTGGAAAATGGATCCGGCTCGGCCCGCCACGCGGCGCGTCGCGAAGCGCCAGACACGCCTGCGTGCCGTCGCCGCACGCCGTGCGACCCGCTTTTCCCGCCGCCTCGATCTGGCTGATTTCGTCTTCGTTTACTTTTACGAGATAAGATTTATCAAAAATAAATCTAATCTAACCACGGATTTTCTCGTGGTGAAAACAAAACCGACAAAATAAAAGCGAGCCACGATGAACGGCATTCAACAATTAATATATTGCGCACGTAATAATCAAACGTGAATTAATCCAACAGAGCCAAGATACTGATCCCGGGCTCTGATACCAATTGTAGGGAAAAACTATGTTTAGCCCTCTCCCGAGGATCTATCTTGGATGTTTAATTCACCATACATTGATTATATGCCTAGCATGCACCTATATAATTAATTGCAACACGTTGGGGTTTTCTCGTGTTTACCTTTGAATCTGTCGAGGCGGAATGGATCGAGACTTGTGCTTTGACCTTCTGGACTGTATCCCGGTTGCCCAATCTCCAACGTCGAGTGAGGACGATCTATGGAGAATGCTTCGGAAAAATCACCCTTTATCCTCTCTACACTTTTTCGAAAATTCTCTCCCAAGAACAATGGGAGTCTCGAAAATTATGATGATGATTATTAATGATTAACATAGATTTAATCTCTTACCTCATATTTATAATGCATTACCATAATCCTATATGGAAATTACCATAATCCCATATGGAAATTACCATAATCCCATATGGAAATTACCATAATCCCCATAATCCCATATGAAATTACTATAATCCTTTATGGAAAGGATTATTACCATAATACTATATGGAAAGGATCTATGCATATCCCATAAATATAATAATATCCTTATAGGATAAAGAGAATCAAATCCTTGCCTTGTAGAGCATAGGGGCGCCGATTTTGCCTAGCTTACGGGCCTGGATGGGCCAGCCCAGGGATCAAATGCAAGGAATAAAGATGGGCCTCAAATAAATTAATTATCTTATGTTCAGCCCAGAACATAAATTAATTTATAAACATTTATTCATGCCACTAGAGAATAAATGCTGACTTACCTCTTTATTACCGAAGTTGAGTCGGGCTTGCACTTAGACATTACGAATCCCCGTATTTAAGATATCGAACGTCCATTAATTATTTATAGCATTCTGACTGCTTAAAATAATTAATATCTTTAATTCCTTAAGTAGTACCACTCAACCTTATTATTGTACTTGAGCTAACTCAACTGCGCAGGGTTTAGTATAATAAACCTTTTAGCTCCTTAAGGGGCGCCATCATCCTAAACGGATAAGGTGACTCGATACAGATAACTAGCATGACATACATGCACTGCCACCACCCAAGATGCGGAGAATATTGGGTTAGAACATATAACCCTCATCCATAACAAGTCAAAGTGATGGTCAACAACTCATACTCATCTAATACCTTATCGAGGTTTAGATCATCGTAAATCACCGAGATCTTGGTTCTTCACGACAATCAGATTGAAGAACTCATCTCACTGTGATCCTTCAATACGTCAGAGACGTACCAGCATAGACAAACAACCAAGTCAAGTCACTTCTTATCTATACCAGAGCCTATACCGACAACTCGTCCTCAAGTTGTCTCACCAGGAAACTTTTATATCTCATTAAGCTTGACCAATCATACGTACTTCGTGATCTTCTACACACTCGTATGATCTAACTTATATATGAGATAAGGGACACGATATATGCAATCAAGTATTCATTTCGGATGGAAGATTGTAATAGTGGTAATAGAAACATTGTATACATGCTCAACCAAAACGCTTTCAAGATACAACCAACAATCTCCCACTTATACTAAAGCAAACTTTTAGTATACAATGTGTCTCTACTAGCTATTACAAACAAAACCATCACTTTGCTTCTCCCACTTATACAAAAGTTTCCTTTCTAAGTGGGTGCCATCAAGCGCAATCCAAGTCCTCTAACGTGACCATCATAGACTTTTTGCGGCAGGCTCTTCGTGAATGGATCCGTTAGATTATCCGTCGTATCAATCTTTCCAATCAGCACGTCACCTCGTCTAACGATTTCTCGTATGACATGGTACTTTCTCTTTATGTGTTTGGTCGCCTTGTGGGTCCGTGGTTCCTTCGAGTTTTCCATCGCACCGAGTTATCACAAAGAAACTATGATACTCTTGGGCAAACCAGTACCACACCTAGATCCACGAGGTAGTTCTCAACCATACAGCCTCCTTAGAAGCCTCCGGCGGCTACATATTCGGCTTCCATGGTAGAGTCCGCAATGCATAGCCGCTTTGCACTCCGCCAGATACGGCTCCACCTCCCAAGGTAAACACATAGCCCGAGGTAGACTTTGTCTCATCACGGTCACTTGGAAATCCGAAGTCAGATAACCCAAAGGCATTAGACTATCTCGCATGGTAAACTAGCCTATAATCTCGAGTCCTTTTCGTGCTTGAGTATATGCTTTATCGCATCAATGAGCTTGTCCGTGGTTAGATTGATATCTAGCTACTATGCCTACCGCATAGTAGATATCGGGCCTCGTGCATAGCATTGCGTACATGAGACTTCCGACGGCGGAAGCGTAAGAAACTTGTCTCATTTCCTCTATCTTCTTCGCAAATAGGTGATCATTGCTCAGATAAAGGAACGCCATGTATGAAAGGTAGCAATCCTTTCTTGGCGGTCCCATACTAAAACGAGTAATCACAAGATCAATGTAAGACGCCCGAGATAAGCTCAACATTTTCTTCTTGCGATCTCGGTAAACCTTGATCCTAAGAATGTACGCGCATCTCCTAAGTCTTTCATTTGAAACGATCGATAGCCAACTCTTTATGTCTCGATAACACTTCACGTTGTTGCCAACTAGAAGAATGTCATCTACATAAAGTGCAAGAAATACCACATCACCGTTGACATCTAACCGATACACACAACTCTCGCTAGGCAACTGGGTAAATCCATAGGACTTTACCACCTCGTCAAAGCGTAAGTTCCATGATCGGGAGGTTCGCTAAGTCCATAAATGGACTTCTTAAGCTTCCATATTAGATGCTCTTCACCCTTTACCACATAACCTTCGGTTCTGCCGACATAGATGTCTCTACCTTCCTCAAGGTAACCGCTTAGAAAAGCGATTTTAACATCCATTTGCCAAACCTCTAGGTTCAAGTGGGCTACTATGGCGTAAGAATTCGGATGGACTTGAGCATTGCTACAGCGAAAAGGTCTCATCGAAATCGATGCCCTCAACTGAGTGTACCCTTTAGCCACAAGCCCGGCTTTAAAAGCGAAACCTCTCCATCTAAATCTCTTTTCTTTTGATATCCACTTATCGCCTACGGCTTCCTCGCCATCCGGTAGAGGTGTCTTTTCATATACATCCATAGCCGTTATGGACTCCATTTCTAAGTCCATAGCGGTGTACCATGATCTTGCATCAATGTCTTGTATCGCCTCCTTGTATGTCCATGGGTCGATTATTGCTGCTCGCTTCTCGACTAAATCCAAGATTCTCCCACGAACATAAATCTCTCGGGTCGACAAATAACCCTCCCACTACGACGAGGTTCTCAGCACTATGGCAACGGTGGGTGCATAAACTTGTGGTTCTCTATCTTGCATGCCTTGTCGGGTAGGTACCACTTATGCGGTCGGTATCTCCAAAGTGGAACTCGACTCACTTCAATTTCTTGAAGTATCCGTGTCGATCCTCCCACTAGACTCGACATCTCGCACCTTTGGCCTAATCGGTGGCGGAATACGATCATCTTCTAATTCTTGAAGAATGATTTCAACTTTGGACTTATGATTCTTCATATAATCCTCTTCTAAGAATCGGGCATTAGTGCTAATAATGACCTTCCGATCCTTAGACTATAGAATAAACCACCTTCGCCCTCTAGATATCCAATAAACGACCTTGCGTCGGATCTAGTCTCCAACTTGTCGCCTTCTTGTTCAAAGACGCAGGCCGGATCGCCCATATCCTTATGTGGCTTAAACCGGCTTGCGCCCAAACCACAACTCGAAGGGTCTTTTCGATCGACTTGATGGTACTAGATTTTGCAAGTATGTCGCCGCTTTCTAAGGCATACCCCGTAACGAAATAGGCAATGTTGCATAACTCAAAGATTGATCTAACCATTTCCAAAAGAGTCCTATTTCTTCGCCTCGACACACCATTTTGTTGTGGTGTGCCCGGTGAAGTGCGTTGGAGGTAATCCCATACTTCACTAGATAGTCCATGAACTCACATCGAGGTATTCGCCACCGCGATCGGACCGCAATGACACGATACTCTTACCAAGCTTCGCTTCCACTTCCGCCTTATACTCTTTGAATTTCTCAAAGCATTCGGACTTGCGGTGAAGCGGTATACGAACCGCACTTGAGTAATCGTCAATGAAAGTGACAAAATACTGCACCTCCACGAACTTGTGTGGACATCGGTCCACACAGTCGAATGGACTAATTCTAACATTTCTTTGGCTCTATAACCCTTCGCTTTGAAGGGTCCGTCGACATCTTACCTTCTAAACAGATTCACAGATCGGGAATGGAGTAATCGTGAGATTACCCAACGCCCATTCTTCACCGCCTTTGGATCCTATTTAGATTGATGTGACCTAATCTAAGATGCCAGAGAAATGTGGTGTCATTTTGCTAAGAAAACTTTCTTTCTAGGGTTTGAAGAAGATGCAACATAGTTATAGGTATTATGTTTTGCGTAAATAGTATAAAGCTTAATTATATAAAGTGCCAACACGATAACTTCGTCATTTCTTATGATAGAAACACCACTATCAAAAATAATGTAATATCCATGAGTAAATAGTTTCAAATGTAAAAGGTTCCGCTTGAAAAATCCGCACATATAAAACGTCTTTTAAAACTAAAACTGTTCTCTCAAAACATAAAGTAACATCTCCAACTGCAACGGCCTCGACTTTCGCCGCGTTGCCCATGGAGATCGTTATCTCGCCATTACCCAGCTCCCTTGTCCGCAGGAACCCTTGCAAGGTGTAACAAACATGATCAGTCGCACCCGTGTCTACTACCCAAGAATGGGTAGAACAAGTTGCTAAACATGTTTCACATTAAAGCAAACGGCGCACTGAGCCTTGAGCATAGGGCACTTAGCCTTCCAACGCCTGGGCCTTACCGCACTTGAAGCACTTGCCCTTTTCCTTCGCTTCTTCAAGCCTCCGTGGCACCATGTTCTTGCTCCCATTACTCCCATTATTTCCCTCGCCTCTACCACCTTTGGTGCCCTTTTCTTTTCCATTTTGCAACGGAAAATTTGGACCCTTAGATGTGCTAACAAGAGCATGTGCTCCTTTGCCCATAACTCCTTCCGCAGCCACGAGATCATTGAGCAACTAACAAAGTGTATACTCAGTCTTGCTCATGATCGCATTCACGCCGAAAGTTCTCAAAAGACTTGGGCAAAGGTATTGAGGATGATATCGACCTTGGCCACCGTCAATACCTCCTCTCAACCGATCAAGACTATCCATGAGATGAGTCATGTGGGAGACATGTTCATGGACCGAACTTCCTTCTTCCATCTTACACGCCAAGATTTCTCTCATTGTGTGGAAGCGGACTGTCCGATCCGACCGCCCAAACTTACTCTCGAGACTTGACCAAATATCGCGCGTCTACCATCGATCGATGTTGCAGCCGCAAGCCTTTGGACATTGTAGTCATCATATAGCATTTGGCCATATTGTTCGACTTATGCCAAAGTCCGCTGACTCGCTCATTAGTCGATCGCCGAAGGGCATCGGGTTTAGGAGTAGTGAGAACAAACATGTGTTCTTCAAATGATAAGATCATATTCCATTTTTCGCTTCCACTCGATAAAATTTGGACCGGATAAGGGATTTTGTGCGAGCATATTGATAATCGGTGTAAGAGACATATCTGAAAAGATAATGTAAACAAATAAGCATACGATCGCACATAATTCGTAACAACAATATTGTAACCTTTGATAAAACAATATTGATTGAAACCTCCAATCGCCCAAGGAATCCCACATTCAAGCCACGCGTGTGGACGCTTACACATGAACCCCCGACTGCACTAAAATATACCTTTTAGTCGCTTAATTTCAATCCATGTCAACTTATCCTTATGACAAATGAAATTAATGATTGACCTTACTAGACCACATCACTATCGCAAGAAGGGACTTCGCGGGAAGTTGTACTCGAGGTGATGTCTAAGAAATGACCACAATTTTAACAGCAGAAAATGAATTCTTAGAATTGGCATACTCACTCGGACCATACCGCTTCCAATTCAAATTCTTTTGTTATCTCCTTTTAAAACTATCTCTAGAGAACTTATGAAAATCGCACATGCAAGCCACGCGTGTGGACGTTTACACATGAAACTCCCACTTCTCAATAGATTTAAAAGGTTTTATTTAGAAATCTCATCTAACAAACTTATGATAAACAGTGCAAGCAAGCCACGCGTGTGGACGTTTACTCACAGTGCGTATCACTTTGTTTAGAGATCAAAAAGTGGAGGTCTTGATATTTTAATTTAAAAAATAATTTGTCGGTTTGCTTGCTTAGTCTTTTTGTTCAAAAGGTTTGTCAATGCAGATCACGTAATCCTAGCATGCTTTTCTATAGAACTCAACATGTAAAACATGCTCGCAGAATTCTAAAATATGCTTGAAAACGCGATAAACCTAGCATGCTTACTATGCGCACCCAATTACGAAAACACTTAAAGGTTTGTCAACGTAATTTAAACATACATAGCATGCTACTGCATAATTTAAACATCCACGACATGCAATGAACGATAAAAATAAAATAAAAACGTTCATCGTGGCCCACTCGTGGAATCTGCACTTTCCTGCCTAATCTATTACATAGAATTGCAAAGTATAGATCTTTATAATCTTCGAAAACGGGCCTCGCGTGCACGGGCACGGACCGGATTCGAAAACGGGCCTCGCGTGCACGGGCACGGACCGGACTCGTCAAAACAGGATTCGGGCTGGAAAAACGGATCTGGGCTCGGCCCCGTCACGCGGCGCGTCCGCGCGCCGCGTCACGCCTGCGCCGCCGTCGCCGCACGCCGCGTCGCGACCCGCTTTTCCGTCGCCTCGATCTGGCCGATTTCGTCTTCGCTTTACTTTTACGTATAAGATTTATCAAAAATAAATCTAATCTAACCACGGATTTTCTTGTTGTGAAAACAAAATCCGACAAAATAAAAACGAGCCACGATGAACGATGAGTTCAACAATTAATATATTGCGCACGTAATAATCAAACGTGAATTAATCCAACAGAGCCAAGATACTGATCCCAGGCTCTGATACCAATTGTAGGGAAAAACTATGTTTAGCCCTCTCCTGAGCATCTATCTTGGATGTTTAATTCACCATACATTGATTATATGCCTAGCATGCACCTATATAATTAATTGCAACACGTTGGGGTTTTCTCGTGTTTACCTTTGAATCTGTCGAGGCGGAATGGATCTAGACTCGTGCTTTGACCTTCTGGACTGTAACCCGATTGCCCAATCTCCAACGTCGAGTGAGGACGATCTATGGAGAATGCTTCGGAAAAATCACCCTTTATCCTCTCTACACTTTTTCGAAAATTCTCTCCCAAGAACAATAGGAGTCTCGAAAATTATGATGATGATTATTAATCATTAACATAAATTTAATCTCTTACCTCATATTTATAATGCATTACCATAATCCCATATGGAAATTACCATAATCCCATATGGAAATTACCATAATCCTTTATGGAAAGGATTATTACCATAATCCTATATGTAAAGGATCTATGCATATCCCATAAATATAATAATATCCTTATAGGATAAAGCGAATCAAATCTTTGCCTTGTAGAGCATAGGGGCGCCGATTTTGCCTAGCTTACGGGCCTGGATGGGCCAGCCCAGGGATCAAATGCAAGGAATAAAGATGGGCCTCAAATAAATTAATTATCTTATGTTAAGCCCATAACATAAATTAATTTATAAACATTTATTCATGCCACTAGAGAATAAATGCTGACTTATCCCTATATTACCGAAGTTGAGTCGGGCTTGCATTTAGACATTACGAATCCCCGTATTTAAGATATCGAACGTCCATTAATTATTTATAGCATTCTGAATACTTAAAATAATTAATATCTTTAATTCCTTAAGTAGTACCACTCAACCTTATTATTGTACTTGAGCTAACTCATCCTATGTAGGGTTTAGTACAATAAACCTTTTTGAGCTCCTTCAGGGGACGTCATCATCCTAAACGGATACGGTGACTCGATACAGATAACTAGCATGACATACAAGCACTGCCACCACCCAAGATGCGGAGAATATTGGGTTAGAACATATAACCCTCACCCATAACAAGTCAAAGTGATGGTCAACAACTCATACTCATCTAATACCTTATCGAGGTTTAGATCATCGTAAGTCACCGAGATCTTGGTTCTTCACGACGGTCAGATAGAAGAACTCATCTCATTGTGATCCTTCAATACGCCAAAGACGCATCAAAGATAGACAAACAACCAAGTCAAGTCACTTCTTATCTATACATGACTATACCGACAACTCGTCCTCAAGTTGTCTCACCAGTGAAACTTTTATATCTCATTAAACTTGACCAATCATACGCACTTCGTGATCTTCTACACATCGTATGATCTAACTTATATATGAGATAAGGGACACGAGATATATGCAATCAAGTATTCATTTCGGATGGGAGATTGTAATAGTGGTAACAGGAAACATTGTATACAAGCTCAACCAAAACTGCTTTCAGTATACAAATCCAACACCTTCACTGCACCTCTCAAGAACGCTTGTTATGCGTTGCTTTCCAGATGGCTGGTGCCGCTGACTTCTAGTGGAAGGCGAAGAGGAAGACCCTATCCGAAGAAGAACTCGAAGATTACACCTGAGAGGAGTTCAAGGAGGAAGTATACGAGAAGTATATTCCTAAGAGCTACCGAAAAAGGAAAGTACATGAGTTCTATAACCTACGTCAGGGAAAGACAACGGTCATAGATTACGACCGTGCATTCTGTGAGATGTTGCGATATGCGCCCCAGCTGGTCGACACCGACGAGAAGAGGACAGAAAAGTTTCGAGCGGGGCTCTCTCATGAAATCAGGGTTTTGCTAGTTGGCCACGGAAACCTGACTTACCGTGAGACCCTCATCGGGCATTGGACATCGAGGCTGCCATGCCCGAAGATAGGACTGTCGTTGTGCATCCCCCGAATCACCAAGGGGATCGTGGGAAGAGGAAGTGGGAAGGACCCCACCAAGGCCAAGGATCCAACACTAGCCAGGCCGACAGGAGGCCATGACAAGGAAACAACGTGCCATCTGGGCACGGGCAAGGAAATGGACGCCCATGGTAGCCGCACCTGGCGGGGGAAACCAAAAATTTGTGAGGCTCCCTTTAATACCCCGTCATTACAAAGCTTCAGGTTTGCATAGCACTTTTTTTGAGAAAGGTAAAAGGTTGACTTTTTGTTTCGGTGATGCGACTGTCATGAAACCTCAGGCGTTGTGAAGAGTGTCTTATGACGAATTCAAACACTCAGTATGTAGGTTTTCGACCACCCACGAAGGTTTGGCACACCGGGAAAGTTATCGAAAACGGACTTTTCATGGGTCTTTTAAAAGCTTATCTTGTTTATAGTCGTTGTGTCCGGTATTTTATTTCGAGTCCATGGGTACCAAGTTGGCACAAATTTGGAGTCCGTTTGCAAAGTTGTGTCTCTTTACGCCAAAAAGGGTCACAGTGCTGAAATGCAGCCCCTCGCTTTTCTATAAATAGAGGGCTAGGGCCTTCATTTTCAACGCTCATTTTCTTCGTCTCTCAGTGTTTACGGACGAGCCGAGCAGCTCAGTGCACGCGAGTCACTGGAGAGTGGGGATCGAGCCGAGGCTCGACGGTGGCGCCATTACCGCCACCGCCACCACCGCCGATCGCCCTCCCCGGCAGCCCTGCTTCTTTTTGTCCTTTTCTTGTTTTGATTCCGCCTTATAATAGATAGCATAGCATAGAACTCGAGTTTCTAAAGGGACGGACGAGAAAAGCGGCCGAGGTCGGCCATTTGCCAAGACCGCCGCCGCCCATTGCCGCCGCCCTTGATGGTGTGCTGGCCACGATTTGGTGGTCAACGGACCACCTTTTGGCTACGGGTCCTTTAGGTTTTGAGTTCCGGGCTATGCATTCTACTAAAGTACCGATTCCGTTTTTCTGTTTTTTACGTTTCTGCATGTCGGGATGTTTTCCGTCGCTTCGAGTTTTCTAAAGGAAGTACATGCCCGGGTTATCCATTTTCAACATAGTTTGTCATTCTATGTTCCTCGTTATGCATATTGCTTATGTTTCCATTTTCATGCATCGATTTTGGATGGTTTATCCTTGATTTGAGGATAGGCATCGATTTTGGAAGCTTCTTCGCTGCTAAGATTTATGTCAACTTGCATGCATGCATATTTTGAAGGTACCCTATTATAGGTCTTGATGCCCTGAATATATTTCCCTTCTGCATCGAGTTGATTTGAAAACCCGGGGAGTGCCAAATGTGGGTTCAGAAAGTCGAAAACCCCCGTTTTGCTTCGATCTTCGTTTGGATCACGTTGTTGCTTTGCTTTGTGGGATGTGACTCCAAACGTTGTTCCGTCTTGTTACCAGGTACCTACCAGTGTGATCGGTGAAGTCGTTGGATCTATGGATATCTCCCAGTTGATATTTTCGTCTGTTCAGGTTGGGTTATATATGCTTATTTTGAGTTATTTTCTCAGATATTTCAAAACTAAAACATGTGCGCCGTAAAATGTTTTAACGAAGTTATTACTGTTCTCTGATCCGAGATGTGGTTCTATTATGATTATGCACTAATCTCTATTTGGTGGGTTGATCACCATCTTGAGTATTGATCGTAAGAGGATAGACCCCCAACACGTGGTTATGGTTCTGAAGGGGATAGACCCCGAAAGTCCACACGAAAATGATAATGAGGTGGTTATGGTTCTGACGGGGATTTGACCCCTAAAGTCCACACCGAGTTAGCCGATGGATACGTTCCGTGCGTGGGCTGACTGGATATGTTTCGGGCCGAGATATTGTGGGCTGGCAAGATATGTTCCGGGTCGAGAGATGTGATGGGCTGGCGGGATACGTTCCGAGCCGTGGTTATGTGGATCTATGATGAGAGTAACAGTAATAACGAATCAGGTATCGAAAAACGAAAAATCTATTTTGCTTACTTAGAAGTGGATTTACGTTTTCAAACCTTCTAAGGTAAGTGCTCTGAACACGACATCATGAATTTTGATTTATGATAAAAACCCCAGCTGAGTGCGCTAGTACTCATCCCAAAATCTTTTCAAATATTTTTCACAGATGGAGGAGGGCTGGACGGGCGACGCTGAGGGGTGGAGCTACGGGTTCTTCATGCTATGCTTCCGCGATGTTGTGTTATATATACATATTCTGTTGTTGATGTATTCTTGTCCCTTTATTTTGCTCTACGATTGGGAATAAGATTTGCTATTATGTTATTATGTTGTGAGTCTCGATATGAGCATGTTATGTGGTTGATCGGTCTAGTCAACTGGTTGTAATGCTATTTTGCTACCTCTATTACTATTATTCAATCAAGTTCACGTTCAGTGGAGTTATGGTGTCGATATAATTCTGTTGGTGAATTGTTTGCTTGCCCCCCCTTTCAGGATATGTCCTAGTTATAGAGGAGATGTTGCCCGATTCTATGGTCATATCTTCTTATTATGTATGCTTTATGTATCCCCCCTTCTTCCCCGCTTCTTAATCCCCACCCCTAATCACACCCCGGCATCCGTGCCTTCCCTCGGGAATTGGGACGTGACAGCTTGGTATCAGAGCAATGTTCTTGGCACCTAGTTTTCGTAGTTAACTGATATAAGGGCAGTTCATTTGCTTTATATCTTGTACGTTCTTGAAATTAAGTGTTTAAAACTTGTTCTTCTAAACTGTTTATGTGTTTATTTGCTGATGCTTTATGTGGTTACGTGAGCTTGATGTGATCTTTGTTTCATGTGCTTTGGCCGGTAAGAGTTTACGTGATGTAAACGTGATGTGGATGAGATGTGGTTGGATTATGATGTGGATGTGGAATTGATTGTCGATGAGACGAAAGAGCCTGTGTGGCTGTGATATGAAAATCATTGATATGGTATGATGTGAAGTGATTGATATGATCACGGATGGATGATGTGAATCTATGTGTTTACATAGGAATATGTTGTTGATTGAAATCTTGTTTATTTTGATAAACGAGTGCTTGAAAGTGAATCCTGTATTTGGTTACGTGATTTTGTTATAAATGTCCATATCTATATTGATATGTGTTGAAAGTGAATATATGTCTAAGACATGATTACCCAGATAGATGGGATGGAAACGAGAACGTGAATATTTGTTGTTGTTTTATGATGAAATAACATGTAGGTTTATGGATATTCAGTGGCCCAGACAACGTTGGTTAAGATCCCACAGGATGGATGAGCAGATCCGTAAGTTCAGGGAATGTACCAGGAACGTTCATGAGCCATTGGGAGTGTTTCTGGGAATATTTGTTGGTTTATGGAGGAAGATTCGAGACAGTGGGAAAGTATATGAGTACGAGGCCTACTACCGGATGACAGAGAGGCTACCAACAGGTTGGCAGCCATGGGCAAGAAGGCAAGGGTACGTGATGTTCCGTCGGGATCCTGTCACCAGACATCTTACCTTGGATTTCACTGAGTTCGTTGCTCGAGTGTGGAGACAGTGGACCGATCATCGAGGCATACCTTCTGAGGCAGATGTGATAGCGAGGCATGTTCGAGGGCCGATCCGGATCGATGACAGGGATGATGTTCCTGAAGAGCCTTTGGGAGAGCAGCCATCGCTCAGACGAACGCCAGTTCATCAGGATACGCCAGTCACTACACCTCCATCTAAGACCCTCACCTTCCGGAGGACCCGAACGATTTCGAGGCAGGACCCTCCCAGGTGAGAGAGATGATCCACCCGACTGTGGCAGAGAAGAGGCCCAAGATAAGAATTACAGTGCTACCGGCCAGTATCAGGTTGGCCTCCCGGGAAGGAGATTCTGAGGAGGAGGACGAGGAGGACAGTGAGGACTCAGAGGATCTGGTGATCCGAATAGTGGATGACTCGGATAGGGTCGAGCATGTAGAGGAAGGGAAAGAGCCGCAGACCGGAACCCGTGAACAGTATTCACCGAGACTCAAAGCGATCGATCATATCTCGACGGGATCATACGCACGAGAGGCTTGCTACCATGCGGGATCATTTCACCGAGGCAGCAGCCCGAGTTCGAGCCCTGATAGGAAGGGAGAGAGAGGATGAGGAAAGGCAGAATGGACCAGATAACGTGAACGGAGAGTAGGAGATAGACATGGAGGACGAATATCTAGGTAGTCAGTGTGAACAGTGATAGTCGCAGAGTCTGCTATCGCACGAGACAGAGCGACATCTTTTGACGGTAACCGGAGTCAGATTCTTTTGTTCATATCTGACCTTTTTGACTGACATACCTATGATTATGTATTTTGACAGTCCTTCGTGGACACTTGGATAATACTGATACTAACGCTGTTTATGACAGGATGTTTATGCTTTTATGCTTGTATATGATATGAGCTAGGTTGTGATGATATGTGATGATGTTATGTGAGATGCATAACGATGACGTGTCGATGAGGTTGCATGATTATGTGTGGTTGATCGCTCACTTTTCTCGCACGAGAAACGCGTAAGTATAGGGTAAGCAAAGTATCGTATCCACAGGGATTGTAATACGAAAACACAGAAGCTAACTCAACAATAATTCATCATTATCCAAGCAACAGATTTGGTTTGGTAAGATTTTAGGGCTTCGAAATTTAATCCAAAGCAGATGTAATCATGCGAAAATAAAATAAAGCAATAAACACTCGGATGGTAAAAACAGATAAGGACGACTAACCCTAGGGATGCATAAATCCTACCCACAATGTATGTTTATCCTGTTTCCTATTAGCCAATTTTAATCCAAACAAGATGGAAGATCACATATATAACCGACAACTTCTGTTACGACAATTGCGGCAGTAGATTACGAGTTTTCCCTACCATTCTAGGTGAAAATATGTAACTCCAAAAGGATCACTAAGAATATGCTTCCTACGAATATCCTATCTCAGCTACGACTCAAGGTTTATTCGTATCATGCATTCAAGATCGATTGACAATTAATACAATTACGTAATTAACTGGCAACTAGATATGCTTCAAGATTGATCAGAAATTAACACATATAAATAAGCACCAAGAATCATGAATCAATGCCTGGAAGGTAAATAGAGATAACATGAATCACAACATATAGGCGAATCATGCAAACCCTAGGATTAGAACAGAAATCTAGCCAGACATAATAAACGGAATAAAATATGAATTAACCATAAAATAGAAATTATATAAATGAAACCCGATTGAGTTGCGTCGATGAACAATCGTTGTGCTTGAATCCCAACCTCAAAAAAATGGAAATTTGCAAAGATTGTCCGGACGAAAACGCTCCTGATCGTAAACAATACGTAAAATTAACGAAGAACAATGCTCAACTAAACTCTAGAATGAAATTAGATGGAAGCCAAAGCTAAAATTGTAAAACGAAGAAAACTCGAAAAAGAGGTCTGGAAACGTGTGTGCGGTTTAGGGCGGGGGGTGTTGCCGTATATAGGCACACCCCAAACCCTAATTTTTCCTTCGCCGCAAGGCTCGCGACCACTCCTCGCGGTCGCTAGGTCCACCGCGAGGTATGTCTCGCGCGCAATCTTCGCTCGCGGTCGCCTCTTGCGCTCGCATGGTTGGCTCGCGGCCTGGCTAGCGGTCGCTAGCCATGGTCGCGAGAAATCGTACAGTGAGTTCTCGGCGCTGGGGCTTGCTTGCGTGCATGAGGTCGCGGTCGCGGTCTCCCTTGGCTCTCGCGGCTTGCTTGCCTAGGCCAGCCTAGCGACCGCTAGGCTGGTCGCTAAACAGGCGCCAGTGCATTTTGGCTCGTGCTTCGCTCCTTGCTTCGATTTTCAACATATGGACCTACACAACACCAAAAGAACACCCAAGAGCAGATCTTCTAGAAATAGATAAAACATTAAGAATCGATACGTAAACGCATTATTAAATGATCTAAACTCATCTTTAAATATCAACAATAAACGATAAAATGCGCGCTTATCAAACCCCCAACTTAAACCATTGTTTGTCCTCAAACAAAACAAAAACAGAAAGACACAACGAAAAGATCAACGAGCGTAGCAAATATAATAACCATTCTAAGCCTCAGAAACATATTAACGCCAAAAACATTAGTGCACATGACGACGTTAGTCAACTCAACACAAACAACAATTGACGGCAAAACTCATTTAATTCAACCTCACAACGGCATGTGTGTAAAATATAGGATACACTCAACTCATAAAGAAATGTAGGACGTGTATACAGTCAACGATCAATGCAATGCAACATCTTACCATAGGCTTGCCATTTCTCTAATATCTCCACCGCGTCATTGTGTTCAAATTAGGATCAAAGAGGTCTTTTCAAAGGTTGTAATGTAGGCACATTGGTTAAGGTAGGATAATATATGGCTAAGTGACTTAAGTATACTCCAAGCACCCCCATTTATCTTTTATCGAAACATATGGACTTTGTCCATTTTCCTCTTCTTTTCCAACATGCTAACTCGATGTTTTATCCCTCATAAAACACTTATACCTTGATTAAAGACCCTTTATGCTCAAAACACATAGTGAACTTATCGTTGCTTTTTCTTTTTTTTCTAGAACTTATAGGGTTTATCATTCACAACAAAGGTATTATTCTTCACCACATATGTATTCTTCTTGCAAAAAATTTTCACGTCATAACTACATCACAATTTCAACCCCTTTTGATTCCCATATCCATCCTCACCTCCTATGATCCGGTTAATCGAAAGAAAATATCTAATAAAGGCTCAAAGAAGGCGACAAATGGTATATATCATCGGGTTAGTGTTTGGGTGAATATGTGGTTAACAAAGATGGCCTTTATCCTTTCCAAATTGAAAACACATATTGCGGCCTCGACACGTAAAAACGGCAAGTTCTAGAAGAGAATCACATGCATGATATCACACAATTAAAAGAAATCAGATCAAGATGTTTATACAAAGAAGCTCAAGTCTCACGGGTTAAGCAAATGGTGAAAACAACAAGTTTAGCAATCTCAAGTCGTTCATGCGTCATTTTCTAACATATCATGTGCACTATCATTAAATTTCACAAAAAATTCTATCGCATCGCCACATGGATTAAAACACTTCACTTAACTCGTTGATCGATAGACACAACACGAAAAGAAAGACAAAACACAACAAAAAGCAACACAAACGAAAAAAAAAAAAAAAAAAAACAACACAAACGAAAAACAAAACAAAAACAAAACAAAATAAAGAAAACGCTGGTTACCTCCCAACAAGTGCTAATTTAACGCCTTTAGCTAGACCATCACATACCTTGTTCAATCCGTGTTCGGTAGCAATGACTTCCTTCCAAAATTGCGAATTCCTCAGATTTCGCATTCACCGCTGACCACCATCGAGCATGGAAGTGCCCCCAAACTTGGATGATTCACCGAGTTCCATGCCGAGTCCACTTCTTCTTTCTCGCGTTCTTATCGATGTGTCGATTGCCTTCTAAGTATGCGACGTTTGTAGCGGCAGAGTCGTGATCAAATAGCGCTCACCGGAGGAATGTACGCGTGAATAACGGCTATTGAGGTTCTTCGCGGTCGACCTTGCGATCACCGGGTCGCCCTCTAGCGTGTCACCGACGTGGCCTTCGCGCATCGCTTGGGCTAGCGGACGCGACCGCTGCAACAAGTCTCGGTAGAATTCGCCACCGATTGCTCGTGGCGAGCTCGCTGTCGCGAGCTCGGTCGTTCCTTTGCAGCCAACTTTGCCCTCGCCTCGCCGGATGATTACGATCCGTGCAGCTAGTGACCAACTGATTCTCCATTACTTTCATGTGTTCGCCATAGCCGTCACAAGAGACTCCAACCGTAATTTTCTCGCTAGTATCGCTTATAAATGAATTCGTCAGATCGCCATTTGTTGTATCGCTCTTCCACACTCGGTTTCTTCGCCTCAATCATTACATTACGAACGGCGAAACCCTCGATGTTGCCGAAAAGTAATGGGGTTGGCATACGACAGATTATGATGATCTCTGTTGTTTGGGTTGTACGCCGGATTCCATCCTCCTTGGAACTGTTCGGTGGGAGGTGGATACATGTGATTTAACGGCCTGGCCTCTTGAACAGGGACAAGGAGTCCCATGTTCGCTATTTGGCGCTTCATCTCGGATACTTGGCCAGAGTCACAGACTTGTTCGGGGCACTTCGTAGTTTGGAACGCCACCATAACTTGTCGACCCTTCTCTCGCCTATTCTCCTTGAGAGCTTTCGATCTCGGGATCTAAAAATATTTCATGAGGTCCCCGAGATCTTGTAAACATATACTACCTGAGAAAAGAGAGAATTCAGCTCTTGCAAAAATAAATAAATAATAATAATATAGCTTGAATTAATAAATCCAAATAGTCAAATTATTCCTATGTTATCTTAACAATCCCCGGCAACGACGCCAAAATTTGATCGCTCACTTTTCTCGCACGAGAAATGCGCAAGTATAGGGTAAGCAAAGTATCGTATCCACATGGATTGTAATGCGAAAACACAGAAGCTAACTCAACAATAATTCATCATTATACAAAGCAACAGATTTGGTTTGGTAAGATTTTAGGGCTTCGGAATTTAATCCAAAGCAGATGTAACCATGCTGAAAATAAAATAAAGAAATAAACACTCGGAAGGTAAAAACAGATAAGGACGACTAACCCTAGGGATGCATAAATCCTACCCACAATGTATGTTTATCCTGTTTCCTATTAGCCAATTTTAATCCAGACAAGATGGAAGATCACATATATAACCGACAACTTTTGTTACGACAATTGCGGCAGTAGATTACGAGTTTTCCCTACCATTCTAGGTAAAAATAAGTAACTCCAAAAGGATCACTAAGAATATGCTTCCTACGAATATCCTATCTCAGCTACGACTCAAGGTTTATTCGTATCATGCATTCAAGATCGATTGACAATTAATACAA
The DNA here is from genome assembly GCA_036937905.1 of Salvia rosmarinus. NCBI lineage: Eukaryota > Viridiplantae > Streptophyta > Magnoliopsida > Lamiales > Lamiaceae > Salvia > Salvia rosmarinus. The sequence continues at coordinate 72,663,499 of CM072819.1, read as the reverse complement.
TTACGTAATTAATCGGCAACTAGATATGCATCAAGATTGATCGAAATTAACACATATAAATAAGCACCAAGAATCATGAATCAATGCCCGGAAGGTAAATAGAGATAACGAGAATCACAACATATAGGATCGAATCATGCAAACCCTAGATTAGAAATGTAAATTCAGCTTTACATAATAAACGGAATAAAATACTAATTAACCATAAAATAGAAATTATATAAATGAAACCCGATTGAAGCTGCCGATGAACAATCGTTGTGCTTGAATCCCAACTTCAAAAACGAAATTTGCAAAGATTGTCCGGACGAAAACGCTTGGATCATAAACAATACGTAAAATTAACGAAGAACAATGCTCAACTAAACTCTAGAATGAAATTAGATGGAAGCCAAAGCTAAAATTGTAAAACGAAGAAAACTCGTAAAAGAGGTCCGGGAACGTGTGTGCGGTTGAGGCGAGGGTGTTGCCATATATAGGCACACCCCAAACCCTAATTTTTCCTTCTACCATCAAGTCTCGCGACCACCCTCATGGTCGCTAGGTCGACCGCGAGGTATATCTCGCAAGACGCATCTTCGCCGCGGTCGCCTCTTGCGCTCGCATGGTCGACTCGCTGGCACGGCTAGCGGTCGCTAGCCATGGTCGCGAAATCGACAGATGAGTTCTCTACCGGGCTTGCTCGCGTGCACGAGGTCGAGGTCGCGGTCGCGGTCTCGCTGCTCGCGCGGCTTGCCTAGCGGCCAGCTAGCGACCGCCAGGCGGGTCGCTAGAAATGGGGCTCACAGCATTTTGGCTCGTGTTTCGCTCCTTGCTTCGATTTTCAACATATAGACCTACACAACACCAAAAGAACACCCAAGAGCAGTATCTTCTAGAAATAGATAAAACATTAAGAATCGATACGTAAACGCACATTAAATGATCTAAACTCATCTTTAAATATCAACAATAAACGTATAAAATGCACGTTTATCAGTGATCGTGATATGTGACGTATGTGATGATATATGATTATGGGTGATGATATATGTTATGCGATGGTACCTGGTTATCTATGCGAACGTGATTCTAATGTTTCAACGTCGGTACAGAATGCCGAGAACAATGAACCAGAGGAACAATAACGTGAAAGAAGCCCGAGAACCACCTTTAGTTCAGCGGCATGCGATCGAGAGTTTTTACAAGCAGAATCCCCCTACGTTCGACGGTCTCGACGAACCGATCGACGCTGAGAACTGGATACGATCCACCGAAAGGATCTTCAAATACATCGGCTACAGCTAACCAATGAGGCTGATTTATGGTGGGAATCCATGAGGAGAACCTTAACACCAGGACAGTGGGGAAGGTATACGTGGGAAGATTTCAAGGAAGAACTCATGGAAAAGTACGTGCTCGCGCGCTTACGTGCAGAGAAGGCAAACGAGTTCGAACCTTCGCCGGCGGAGAAGGACGGTCACCGAGTACGATCGCCGCTCAATCGCCCCGTCAGACACACTACGCACTGGTCGGCACCGAGGTCGCCAGGCGCATATGTTCAAGAAAGGACTCACCCGAGATCGATTTCGCCGCCGCCAGGTAGATCCGACGATGCACGCCCTCGAACCGGCTTTAAAAATTGAGTCGATGTTGCCCCAGGAGAGAACAATGCCACCCGAACAACCAGCTGACGGAGGAAGAGGCAAGAGGAAGTGGGAAGATCGAGGGAGAGGCAATCAGTGTTCCAAGGAACCAGAGCGGTCCAAAGGATTCCGAGGAACTGGTATTCACGAGAGAAAGGCAACTTGGGAAGGAATTTCCAACCCTTGCTGCAGTGGGGGCAGGGTGTGGAAAAACCTTGGTGCCAAAAATGCCAGAGGAATCACTTGGACGAGTGCAGACAAGGTAACATCGAGTGTTACCTTTATAGGAAGTCTGGACATTACGCTCGAGATTGTCCATTGATAGGAGGCCGCCGGCGGAGCCGCCGGTCGACAAAGATCCGGCCCGCAGGCGTAAGAGCTCACCGAGGATAAACCATGGAGCAGGAGGTCATCCGAGGCCAGCAAACCAAAGGCCACCGCATCAAGCCAGGGTATACGCCTTGAATCAGCAGCAGGCAGCACAAGCTCTCGGAAATCTTGCAGGTATAATCCATATAAGTGATGTACCCATTTTCGCTTTGTTTGATACAGGAGCCTCACATTCTTTCGTTTCGAGAATCGCATGTGAGAGGTTGGGTTTGGTACCTAAGGAATCACAGAGTACCCTGGAAATTAGCATTCCATCAGGGGAAGTGCTAAAGGCAAAAGAGAATTGCCCAGACCATGAAGTAGAAATCTGTGAGCAGAATGTCCTTGTCAATTTGCATGTCATCGAAATGGAAGATTTCGATGTCATCTTTGACATGGATTGGTTGGAAAAGCACAGGGCAACTATACGTTGTCTCGAGAGAGAAGTTGCTTTTCGAACAACCAAAGGAGTGGAAGTTTGCTTCCACGGCATAAGGACGGGTGATTGCGTGTCGATGATCTCCGCACCGGGCGCGGTGAGGATGATCGGGAGGGAAGTCGCCAAACTTTCGTAAGTTTGACAGGCACGTGAAGAGCGCAAAGATTGCAAGAGGAGCCGGTGGTGTGTGAATATCCGGATGTGTTTCCCGAGGACTCGCCAGCTTGTCGCCTAATAGACAAGTGGAATTCACTATCGATCCGGAACCGTGAGCAAAGACCAAGATCAAAGGCACCATACGTAATGGCACCTAAAGAATTGCAAGAACTGAAAGCGCAGTTGCAAGAGCTGTTGGATCTAGGTTTTATCCAACCTAGCGTGTCGCCGTGGGAAGTGCCAGTTCTGTTCGTCAAGAAGAAGGATGGGTCAATCAGGATATGCATTGACTACAGAGAGCTGAATAAGCTGACGATCAAGAACGGATATCCTCTTCCAAGGATCGATGATCTATTTAACCAGCTCAAAGGAGCGAGTGTCTTCTCTAAGATCGATTTGAGGTCAGGCTACCATCAGCTGAAGATCAGGAAGGAGGACGTTGCGAAGACCGCGTTCGTGATGCCGTTTGGTTTGACCAATGCCCCAACAGTCTTCATGGATCTGATGAATTGAGTTTTCCATCAGTATCTGGATAGTTTCGTCTTGGTTTTTATCGATGATATTCTCATCTATTCCAAGAATGCAGAGTTTCATAGAGAACACCTTTGTACCATTATGGAAACGTTACGAGCAGAGAGGTTGTATGCCAAGTATAGTAAGTGTGAGTTTTGGCTGAGAGAAGTGATGTTCCTTGGACATATCGTGTCTGCAGAAGGAATCAAAGTCGAACCAAGAAGGTTGAAGCGGTAAATGGCTCGGAAGGTTCCGACTAATGCCAATGAAGTTCAAGCTTTCTAGGCTTGGTAGGTATTATAGACGTTTCATTGAAGTGTTTTCGAGTTGGCGAGGCCGATGATGCAACAACTTAGGAAAGGAATCAAGTTTTCATGGTCAGAAGCTTGTGAAGCAAGTTTTCAATAGTTGAAGAAGAAGCTAACAACCGCTCCAGTGTTAACGGTGCCGGAAGGAAACGATGGGTTTGTGGTGTACACCGATGCATCCAAGTTTGGTTTGGGTTGCGTTCTTATGCAGAACGGGAAGGTAGCTTACGCATCTCGTCAGTTGAAGCCGCACGAGTTGAACTACCCAATTCACGACCTGGAGTTAGCAGCAGTCGTTCATGCATTGAAGATTTGGAGGCATTATCTCTACGGAGTTAAGTGTGAGATCTTCACGGATCACAAGAGCCTTAAGTACTTCTTTGAGCAAAAGGAGCTGAACATGAGGCAAAGGAGATGGCTGGAGTTGGTGAAGGATTATGATTGCTCTATCAGCTATCACCCGGGGAAAGCCAATGTCGTAGCAGATGCCCTTAGTCGCAAGTCGAGAGTGAAGTTGGGATATCTTCTTATGCAAGAGAAGGAGCTTATTCGAGATTTTGAGAAGCTCAGCCTGGAAGTGATTCATCCGCTGGAATCAGTACAAGGTTTCGTCGCAGCTTTGGCAGCTGAACCAGACCTGAGAGAAGCGATCGTGAGCGCGCAGCGAGGAGACGAGCTCTTGGAAAAGATGCGTTTGAAAGCGAGGCTAGAAGATAGCAAGGGGTTCACGGAAGCGAAAGACAACGCGCTATTATTCCGAGGAAGGTTATGTGTGCCACTCAATAGAGAATTGCGAGATAAGATCATGAGTGAAGCTCATGAGGCACCATATACAGCTCATCCAGGAAGCACCAAAATGTACAGAGACCTTAAGAGAAACTTTTGGTCGGAAGGGATGAAAAATGATGTAGCTGCGTTTGTGGAACGTTGTTTGGCTTGTCAACAATTGAAAGCTGTGCACCAACGTCCGTCAGGATTATTGCAACCGCTACCAATGCCAGAGTGGAAATGAGAGCATATCGGTATGGATTTTATGGTGAGTTTTCCAAGGTTAGCCCGGGGAAACACTGTTATATGGGTTGTCATCGACAGACTGATGAAATCAGCTCATTTCTTACCGATTCGGATGACGTACGGATTAGATAAGCTTGCTCAGCTTTACGTTAGAGAGATCGTACGGTTACATGGTGTGCTAATATCGATTACGTCAGATCGTGACCCGAGGTTCACGTCAAGGTTTTGGAGGAGTCTGCAAGAAGCCATGGGGACCAAGCTGAATCACACTACAGTCTTCCATTCTCAAACAGACGGTCAGTCGAAAAGAACAATTCAGGTCTTGGAGGATATGCTGCGAGCAGTCGTGGCCGACAGAGGAGAAAATTGGGAAGAGATACTACCTTTGGTGGAGTTTTCCTATAACAACAGTTATCAGGCCACCATAGGAATGGCTCCCTATGAAGCATTGTACGGAAGGAAGTGTCGATCGCCAATTTATTGGGACGAAGTGGACAAGAAAAAAATGTTAGGACCAGAGATGGTTCAGCAGAAGGTCGAGGTTATTGATCAGATCAAGCGGAGGATCAAGAAAGCTCAGAACAGGCAGAAGTCCTATGCGGACAAGCGTCGTACGGATCTTCAGTTCATGGTCGGAGATCACGTCTTCCTTAAGGTTTCCCCAACGAGAGGAGTCGTTCGATTTGGGAAGTGAGGTAAGTTGCGACCGAGGTTCGTTGGACCTTTCAAAGTTCTCGAGAGAATAGGCCCCATTGCCTATAAGTTAGCGTTGCCGCCTAGCATCGGAGGTTTTCACGGCGTGTTTCACGTTTCTCAGTTGAGAAAGTACGTGTACGACCCAAAATACGTGATCAAGCATGATTAGGTGGTCCTTGCTCAGGATCTGAGTTACGAGGAGAGACCAGTGGCTATCTTAGAACGAGAAGTCAAGGAGTTGAGGGACAAGCAGATTCCGCTGGTGAAGGTGTTGTGGAATCACCATGGCGAGGAGGAAGCTATGTGGGAGCTGAAAGACAAGTTCAGGGTTCGGTACCCTGACTTGCTTCCGCCATGTGTTTGAAATTTCGGTGACGAAATTTTTCTAAGGAGGGAGGGATGTAATACCCCCTCCTTCCAAAGCTTCAGGTTTGCATGGTAAGTTTTTTGAGAAAGGTCAAAATGTTGACTTTTTTCTTCGGGGATGCGACCGTCACGAAACCTCAGGCGTTGTGAAGAATGTCTTATGACAAATTCATAGACACTAAGTATGCAGGTTTTAGACCACCCACGACGGTTTGGCACTCCGTGGAAGTTATCGAAAAATCGGACTTTTCATGGGTCTTTTAAAATCTTATCTTGTTTATAATCGTTGTGTCCGATATTTTATTTCGAGTCCATGGATACTAAGTTTGTTAAATTTGGAGTCCGTTTGCAAAAGTTGTGTCGCTTTTTGCGATTTCGAAAAAGGTCGCTTGCAAGCAATGCACAGCCCCGCTTTTTCCTATAAATAGAGGCTAGGGCCTTCATTTTAAACGCTCATTTCCTTCGCCTCTCCGTGTTTAAGGATGAGCCGAGCAGCTCAGTGCTGCCGCAGGCTCTTTGGAGGAGTGGGGATCGAGCCGGGCTCGAGGCTCGACGGCGCGCCATTCTTGTGCCGCCGCCACCACCGCCGATCGCCCTCCCGACAGCCCTGCTTCCATTTTGTCCTTTTCTTGTTTTAATTCCGCCTTTTAGTAGATAGCATAGCATAGAACTCGGGTTTCTAAAGGGACAGGACGAGAAAACGACCGGAGGCCGGCCAATTTGGCCAAGGCCGCCGTCGCCCATTGCCGTCGCCGCCGTGGCTGTTGGCCACCGATTTGGTGGTCAACGGACCACCTTTTGGCTACGGGTCCTTTAGGTTTTGAGTTCCGGGCTATGCATTCTACTAAAGTACCGATTCCGCTTTTCGCTTTTTCGCTTCGCATGTCGATGTTTTCCGTCGCTCGAAGTTTTCTAAAGGAAGTACATGCCCGGGTTATCCATTTTCAACATAGTTTGTCATTCCATGTTCCTCGTTATGCATATTGCTTTTGTTTCCATTTTCATGCATCGATTTTGGATGGTTAATCCTGGATTTGAGGATAGGCATCGATTTTTGAAGCTTCTTCGCTGCTAAGATTTGTGTTAACTTGCATGCATGCATATTTTGAAGGAACCCTATTATAGGTCTTGATGCCCTGAATATATTTCCCTTCTGCAACGAGTTGATTTGAAAACCCGGAGAGTGCCAAATGTGGGTTCAAAAAGTTAAAAACCCCCGTTTTGCTTTGATCTTCGTTTGGATCACATTGTTGCTTTGCTTTGTGGGATGTGACCCTAAAAGTTGTTCTGTCTTGTTACCAGGTACCTACCAGTGTGATCGGTGAAGTCATTGGATCTGTGGATATCTCCCAATTGACATTTTCGTCTGTTCAGGTTGGGTTATATATGCTTATTTTGAGTTATTTACTCGATATTTCAAAATAAAACATGTGCGTAGTAAAATGTTTTAACGGTTATTATCGCTCTCCGATCCGAGACGTGGTTCTATTGTGATTGTGCACGGATCTCTATTCGGTGGGTTGATCACCATCTTGAGTATTGATCGTAAGGGGATAGACCCCGAACACGTGGATATGGTTCTGAAGGGGATAGACCCATGAAGTCCACACGTAAATGATAATGAGGTGGTTATGGTTCTGATGGGGATTTGACCCCTGAAGTCCACACCGAGTTAGTCGGCTGGATACGTTCCGGGCGTGGGCTGACTGGATATGTTCCGGGCCGAGAGATGTGATGGGCTGGCGGGATACGTTCCGAGCCGTGATTCTGTGGATCTATGATGGGAGTAACAGTAATAACGGATCAGGTATCGAAAAATGAAAAATCTATTTTGCTTACTTAGAAGTGGATTTATGTTTTAAAACCTTCTAAGGTAAGTGCTCTGAACACGGCATCATGAATTTTGTTTTATGATAAAAACTCAGCTGAGTGCGCAAGTACTCACCCCAAAATCTTATTTTTCACAGATGGAGAATGGCTGGGCGGGCGACGTTGAGGGGTGGAGCTGCGGGTTCTTCATGCTATGCTTCCGTGATTTTGTGTTATATATACATATTCTGTTGTTGATGTATTCTTATCCCTTTATTTTGCTCTACGATTGGGAATAAGATTTGCTATTATGTTATTATGCTGTAAGTCTCGATATGAGCATGCTATGTGGTTGACCAGTCTAGTCAACAGGTTGTAATTGTTCCGACCAAATTGTTCTTTTCAGTCGATCGCAATAGTACGAGGTCCTTATAGAGCGGTAAGGTCGACCCAAGTCGAATCTCTCGAGGAATGCTTAACAGGGCTACAGTTCTATGTCAAACATGAAAACAAAAATGAAATACTAACGTCCTAAAATAAGGGGGTTTATCAGGAAAAGGACGAAAGCAGAAAATAAAATAAAGCAGGGAAAGCGGATGCACTTGGACAACAATAGGAATTGATAGATACACGGAATTGGAGACGGCGTTCTAGGGTTCAAATCTATCTTCGCTATTAATGAATCAAAGACTAGCACACAATGCATAAAACACCCACGCCTCTCACTAAACGGTCAACACTAACTAATCTCTCGATTACGTCAACATTAGACTCGAACTTAATGACAGGGGACCTCTCAATAAACCCACCATCAACTACGAAGGATATTTTACTACAAAGCACACAATAGCAAAACCCTACCCTCATATATTATTTATTCAACAACAAACCAATCTCTTGATCACTTTCATTGTCAAACTTATATTTAATATAAATATGCTCTCGCATATCTTCATAATCAAACTAAGCATACAATCAACCTACACTATTCTTTCGAACACCAAGCATGAAGATCATAAAATAAACAATTTATACGGGTGAGAAAATTGTAAATCATCAACCCAACAATCACGATTCAAGATAAGAACAATCCAACATATATTTCTCTACAAATCATAATTCATCTCATGGTAGAAATTATTCCAATCTCAATTACATAGACATAATGAAAACGAGAAAAAACTTACAACCATTCATAGACAAATTCGTCTTCCAAAATCCGGAATCGCCCAATCCAATTGTTAATCCAAGATGCAAGAATAAAATGGAAAGAAAATGGAAAAGAAAAGAGAATGCGCGTGAGTCTGAGGATGTGAGAATGAGGTTGTCTAGGATTTCCGCATGTTTTAACTTATATATATAGCAGCAGATTTCCGCTCCCAGCGCCGGACGCGAGGAGTTTCTGGATTGAACAGCTGCAGCACCCTAGCGCCGGACGGAGCACAGCGCCGGACGCGTCAAGATTCTAGACACACGTCTAGCGCCAGCTGGGAATCAAGCACCGCCATGAATCATGCGGCTGATAACGCTGCGTCGAAGCTGGAGCGAGCGCCGATCGAGGCTCGAGCGGCGCCGGGGAGATACCAGGCAGATTGAGAAGGCCAGCACGAGCGGCGACGCGGCGTGTGGTGTGCGGGGCGCTGGGCTTCCAGCGCCAGACGAGCGTGCGGCGCTTGCGCCGGCGAGTGTCTGCGAACGAGGGTGTGAGCGTCGCTAGGCGGAAAGTGCAGCGGGCGCCGGCTTCCGCGTCGGACGGGCGTGAGGCGTGTTGGCGAGGTGTACGGGCGCTGGGCATCGCGCGAGTGTCTTGGCGCTGGCTGGGCGATCATTGGCTCCCGCAGCCGAACTTAGCGGCGTCAGGCGGAATGCGCTACTGGGGCCGCAGTGGGCGCTGGGCGACCGAGGCTGGGCGCGCGGTGCTGTGGGGCATGGGCGTGTAGCGATGCATGCGACGGGAGTCGTGCGCGACTTTGACGTTTCACACCGTTCTCTCGCGTCCGATCTTCGAATTGTGATCCGTTTGCACCTATGAACTCCTATCGTGATACTCTTCAATAAACTTGATTATTGGCAGATCCAATTCATCCTATTTTATGCTATTTTTTTACAAAACATCGAAACGAATGAAGTAAGTCCGAATCGATAAATACTAATCAAACCAACGGCATAAATAGGATAAACTACTGAAAATGATATATAAAATAATACAAAGAATAAGCACAAATTCATACCAAACAGTAATGCTATTTTGCTACCCTGCATTACTATTATTCAATCAAGTTCACGTTCATTGGAGTTATGGTGTCGATATAATTTTGTTGGTGAATTGTTTTGCTTACCCCTCCCCTTCAGGATATGTCCTAGTTATAGAGGAGATGATGCTCGATTCTATGGTCATATCTTCTTATTATGGATGCTTTATGTATCCCCCCCTTCTTCCCCGCTTCTTAACCCCAACCCCTAATCACACCCCGACATCCGTGCCTTCCCTCGGGAATTGGGGCGTGACAGCTTGGTATCAGAGCAATGATCTTGGCATCTAGTTTTCGTAGTTAAATGGTATCAGAGAATATCTTCTCCAGTAGGAGGCATAAGAACGATAACCCACATATGCTCGATCCTAGAACTTGGACTAGGCTCACTTAAGGTCACGACAGATAACCTTCACGTCATACCTATGACAGATGTGGACATAATCTTAGGAATGGATTGGTTAACCGAACATAATGCGACCATCCCGTGTAATGAAAGGAAAATTTCTTTCCAACATCCCGAGAGAAACCTGCACTTTCACGGATCGCATGACTTTCACGGGATCGGCATGGGAGGAGAAACCTGACGGACTACTTTCACGAGATTACAGCCAAACCGACAGATCGAGTTCACGATCGACCTTGAACCAGGTTCTGCCCCCGTGTCGAAAGCCCCATACCGGATGGCACCAAAGGAACTTGAGGAATTAAAGATCCAGCTGCAAGAACTCTTGGAGTTAGGTTTCATTAGACCTAGTGTGTCTCCATGGGGCGCACCTGTCCTTTTCGTGAAGAAGAAGAATGGCACTTTGAGAAAGTGCTGATCGCTCACTTTTCTGACACGAAAATGCGCAAGTATAAGGTAAGCAGAGTATCGTATCCACAGGGATTGTAATGAGAAAACACAGAATCTAACTCAACAATAATTCATCATTATCCAAGCACAGATTTGGTTTTAAAGGTTTTAGGGCTTCGGATATCAAATCCAAAGCAAAGGTAACAACTTGAAAATAAACTAAAGCAATAAAAACTCAAAGAGATAACTATAAAGAAAGACTAACCCTAGGGATGCATTAATCCTATCCACAACGTATGCTTATCCTGCTTATTATTAACCATTTTAATCCAAACAAGATGGAAGATCACATATGTAACCAACAACTTCTGTTACGACAATTGTGGCAGTTGATTACTAATTTTCCCTATTACTGTTAAGTCTCTAGAGGAAAATAAGCAACTCCAAAAGGATCACAAAGAATATGCTTCCTACGAATGTTCCTATCTCAGTTACGACTCAAGGCTTATCCGTATCATGCATTCAAGATCGATTGACAATTAAAACGGTTAAGTAATTAACTGGCAACTATGATATGCATCAAGATTGATCAGAAATCCATACATATAATTAAGCACCAAGAATCATGAATCAATGCCGGAAGGTAAATAACAATAGCGTGAATCACAACATTTAGGATAGAATCATGCAAACCCTAGGATTAGAAATGTAAATTTAGCTAGACATAATTAACGGAATAAAATACGAATTAACCATAAAAACAAGAATTAAATTGATAAAACCAGTAGAGAAGCGTCTGAAGAACAATGGTTGGGTTCGTATCCAAACCCAACGGAAAACAGTAAAACGATGGAATTCCTTCGGATGAAATCGTTCCAAAGCGATAACAAAGCTTAGAACTAATGTAGTATGATTAAAAACTAATGCTAGAATGAATCTAAATCAAAGCTAAAGAGAAAATATCTGAAAAATAGAGAAAACCGAGGAAAACGCCTAAAATCGCTACTGGGAAGGTTGGGGGCGCGAGGGGGTGATGCCCTATTTATAGAATTAGGGCTGAAACCCTAATTTCGGAGACTGCCGCTACGCTTCGCGACCGGGCTCGCGGTCGTGAGCTTGGTCGCGAGGGAATATCCTCGGGTACTCGGCTTCGTGCGCGCTCGTGGCTTGCCTCACTACCTCGCTCGTGGTCGCTAGGCGTGGCCGTGAGAAATCGGACAGTAGCTCTTTCGCACGTTGGGAAGCTCGCGGACATGCCTTCGTGGTCGCTGGCCGCGCTCGCTTTGCATGGGATTTCCTCGTGGCCGACCTAGCGGTCACTAGGCCGGTCGCCATGCTTCGATTTCAAGACGGATCTTGCGTCAAGCTTTCGGGCTAGCGGTCATGGGGCGGTCGCTAGGCCTGCTTTTCAGCCTTCGTCAGCTGGTTCCTCGTTCCATGCTTCGATTTTCAACTTATAAGCCTACAAAACACAAAAATGGGACCCAAGAGCAGTATCTTCCAAGAATATGTAAAAGCATTGAGATCCAAGATATAAACGCACTTTATTGATCTAAAATCATCTTTAAATATCAACAATAAACGTGTAAAATCCGCGTTTATCAAACCCCCCAAACTTAAGGCATTGTTTGTCCTCAAACAAAAACAAAACCAAAAAGAAAGAGAGACACAACAAAAGATCAACGAGCGTCAGCAAAGGTGATTAACACAATAACGCCTCAGAAATATCTCAAAGCTCAAAAACATTAGCGCACACGACGACATTAGTCAACTCTACAATGTACAACCATTGAAAGCAAAAATCTCATTCAATTCCACCCTCACAATGGCATGTGCGTAATATATAGAGTACACTCAACTCATAAAGAAATAAAGGACGTGTATACACTCAATAATTAATACAATGCAAAAATCTCACCATAGGCTTGCCATTTCTCTAATATCTCCACCACATCAAATGCGTTCAAAGTAGGATCAAAAATGACTTTTCATAGGTTGTAATGTAGGCACATTGGTCAAGGTAGGATAATATATGGCTAAGTGACTCAAATATACTCCAAGCACCTCCATTTATACAATCAACTCATATGGACTTTGCCCATTTCCCCTTCACTTTCCCATATGCTAATTCAACATTTATACAACTCAAGGTACCATATACTATGATAATTGACTTCCGTTATGCTCACATTTTTTTCACAAAATTTTTCTTTTCTTGGCTTTGTAATAGAGCTTATAGGGTATATTCTTTTTCACACGGGTATCATCCTTTATCTTTTATCCCAACTTAGAATATCAAAACAAATTTTTTCTCCCATTTGATTCCCATATCCATCCTCACCTCCTATCATCCGGTTAATCGAAAGAATAAAGGCTAATAAAGGCTCAAAGAAGGCGACAAACGGTATGTATCATCAATTAGTGTTTGGGTAAATATGTGGTTTAGCAAAGATGGCTTTTATCCTTTCCATATTCAAAACACATATTGCAAATTCAACAAAGAAAAACGGCAAGTTCTAGAAGATAATTACATGCACGATATCACACAATTAAAAGAAATCAGAATAAGATGTTTATACAAAGAAGCTCAAGTATCACGGTTTAAAGCAATTGGTGAAAAACAATAAGTAAGCAATCTCAAGCCATTCATGCTTCGCTTTCCTAACACATCATGTGCACTATAAACAACATTTTTCGAAAATTTCTATCATCATTGGCAACATGTATTAACACATTTCACTTAACTCGTTGATCGACAGACACAACAAAATGTAAACACGACAAAAGCCCCAAAGCATAACAACTTTACAAGAAAACATAAAACATAAACAGACTCTCAACCAACCAAACTCGTCCACTCCCCAAACTTATTGTAAACAGTAGAACCGAGGCAATAAGGTTTGCGAAAAAGAGTAGTTGGGAGAGACCTTACCTCAGATGCAAATACATTACTCCGGTGGATAGAATCCTCACCATTGTTGATATACCTTGGGACTTAAAAACGAACAAACAAGACACAACAAAACAAAGAAAAACAAGAAAAACCAAATGAAAAACATAAAGCACGTAAAATGTTGGGTTACCTCCCAACCAGTGCTAGATTAATCGTCGCTAGCTCGACGTTACCTCTCATCAATCGGGCGATTTGACAACTGTGGTCTTTCCAAACTTTTTCTTGCCCTTGTACTTAGCATTGACAACATACCACCATTTGGCATATGAGCAGCCTCTCCCGAACTTGAATGCGTCACTCGGAGTTCTATGCCGAGTCCATCTCTTCTTTCTAGCATCTTCATCGACTGGTCGGTTGCCTTTCAAGTGCGAGACTTGACTAGCGAGAGTGATGGTGATCGAATAGCAATTTTCGTGCTCGAACTATCGTGTTGCTTGATGGCGTCATATATTGAAATCTTTAGCTCCTCATCATTGACACGAAACGTGAGGTCACCTTCCTGCACATCAATCAAAGCACGACCAGTTGCTAGAAAAGGTCTACCCAAGATTAGTGGTTGATGCTTGAATTCAGGTATGTCTAATATAACAAAATCAGCAGGAAAGACAAAGTCCCGAATTCTTACCAACACATCTTCAACAATTCCCTTAGGGTATGTGACTGACCTGTCAGCCATCATCAATGATATCTTTGTTGGCTTCATCTTCCCTAACTCCAGCGGTTGAATACATTCAACAAGCATCGATTGATGATTGCTCCAAAATCGCACAACATATTTGGGAATGTGCTCAAGAATCTCACACCCAATGTGAAACCCCGGATCTTTCTCGCTTCGTGAGGCAATTTCCGCTGTAAGATGGCATCGCATTCTTCGATAGGTTAATTTTTTCAAATTTACCCAATTTCTTTTGCTTGCTAATGCATCTTCGTAAACATCACATATCCCGCATGTTTCGTAGCGCTTCAAAGAGAGGTAGATTGATATTCACTTTTTGAAATATCTCTTTGAATCTGTCGAACTCCTCGTCATATTTCGACTTATCTAGTCGAGTTGGAAACGGAACCGGAGGGGTATACGTTGGAAATCTCGGAACTGGGCGTCCCTCGCGGCCATCCTCGCGATCGCGAGGGCGGTCGCTAGGGACCTGCGCTACTTCGGCTTTCTTCTTCGTGTCCGGGCACGCGGTCGCAGACTTTCCCCCAAACTCTCTGCCTGGTCTCTCGCGGCCGGGCTCACGGTCGCGAGCTCGGTCACGAGGTACTTTTCTTTCTTCTTTGGGACCGCGGGATCGCTCGCGTGCTCCTCGGAATGACTGGACGCGTGATGTCTCGCGGCCGGGCTCGCGGTCACGAGCTCGGTCACGAGGTGCTCTTCTGTTGCTCCTTCGTTGTCCGGGTTGTTCTGATACGCTTTTCCACTTCTCAACTGGATAGCAAAGCACCGATTCTTTGGGTTCACTTCAGACATTACTCGGAAATTGGCCCGCCTTTGGTCAGCATTCTCACAGTGCGACTATCGACCGATCCGTTCTCCATTATTTTCATGTGCTTGCCCATGGCTGCCACGGTCGATTCCAACTGTGTTATCCTCTGGCCAGTAGTACTGATGAACGAATTCTGCTGTGTTGCCAATTGTTAGTTGCTCACAACCAACTGCTGCATCATATCCTCTAGCTCGCTTCTTCGCCTCAATTACTCCATTCGTATGGTGAAGCCTGCTGGAGGTTGTTGGAAGTTATTGGGGTTGGCATACGATAGATTAGGATGATTCATGTTGTTAGGATGGTATGCCGGATTTCCCCCAGGATGGTTCCTCTGATTTATGAAATTCACATCCTCCGTCTCGATCCGACTCTTCAAAAAGAGTAAACTTCTCCATGAGATCGTCGTATTTTGAGTCAACCTCCATCGCAATCGCTTAACCATCGTTCTCTCCATTGGCCATTGATAACTATTGGCAGCCATCTCTTCCAAAATTCGGCTAGCCTCGTCCACTCGGCGATTCAATAAGCACCCCCCTGCCGAAGCATCTACATTACTTCTCGTGTGCTGTCTCAGCCCACTGTAGAACTGCGTGATCTGCTGCTCTTTAGAGAATCCGTGTTGGGGGCATCTTCTCAGTAAGCCTCTAAATCTCTCCCATGCATCGAATAGTGACTCGTCTCCTTGTTGGCAGAAATGAGAGATCTCGGCTATGATCTTCGCGCTTTTGTCGAGAATATTTCGAGAGAAACTTCTCACAAAGTTTCCCTCAATTGTTCATCCCATTCGATCCAAGCTCTTGAACCAATCCTTCGCTGGTCACAGAGATAATCCGAACATGCGATTGGATTGTGTCTTGTGGCACCCCATTCTCGCTTAATGGTATCACAAATGTCGAGATAAGTCTCGAGACGGGCATTCGGTCTTCAGAACTCCTCCCCAAACCGCTCTCCTTGCACCATACCGATCGTACGCCGACTTTAATTCGAAATTGTTCGTGTTTACTTTCGGGCCCCATCCTCCTCCTTGGAATTGTTCAGTGGGAGGTCGGTACATGTAATTTAGAGGTCTCGTCTGGAACAGGGACAAGGAGTCCCATATTCGCCATCCGGCGCCGCATCTCTCAGAACTCGCTAGCAGACGTGCGACCGCTCGGGAGGTATACCCCATTGGGAGGAACACCCCGTTGTTTGATTTGCCGCCATTTCTTGCTCTCTCCTTTCTCGTCTCCTCCTTCTCTGAGTGCTTTCGATCTCGGGATCTAAATATTTTTCGTGAAGTCCCCGAGATCTTGTAATCATATACTACCCGAGAAAAGAGAGAACTTGACTCGCAAGAATAAATAAATATAATAATATATAACTAGAATTAATAACCCAAATCACAAATTATTCCTATGTGATCTTAATAATCCCGAACGGCGCCTAAAATTTGATCGCCACTTTTCCGACACCTAAAAACGCAAGTATAAGGTAAGCGTAGTATCGTATCCACAGGGATTGTAATGCGAAAACACAGAATCTAACTTAACAATAATTCATCATTATCCAAGCACAGATTTGGTTTTAAAGGTTTTAGGGCTTCGGATATCAAATCCAAAGCAAAGGTAACAACTTGAAAATAAACTAAAGCAATAAAAACTCAAAGAGATAACTATAAAGAAAGACTAACCTTAGGGATGCATTAATCCTATCCACAACGTATGTTTATCCTCCTTATTATTAACCATTTTAATCCGCATAAGATGGAAGATCACATATGTAACCAACAACTTCATTACGATTAATTGTGGCGGTTCATTACTAATTTTCCTATTATCATACGCCTCTAGAGGAAAATAAGCAACCCAAAAGGATCACAAAGAATATGCTTCCTACGAATGTTCCTATCTCGCCACGACTCAAGGCTTATCCGTATCATGCATTCAAGATCGATTGACAATTAAAACGGTTATAATTAATCGACAACTATGATATGCATCAAGATTGATCGAAATCAACACATATAATTAAGCACCAAGAATCATGAATCAATGCCGGAAGGTAAATAACAATAGCGAGAATCACAACATTTAGGATAGAATCATGGAAACCCAGATTAGAACAAAATTTAGCTAGACATAATTAACGGAATAAAATACTAATTAACCATAAAAATAAGAATTAAATTGATAAAACTCGTAGGAAGCGCCGAAGAACAATGGTTGGGTTCAGATCCAAACCGAACGGAAAACGGAAAACGATGGAATTCCTTCGACGAAATCGTTCCAAAGCGATAACAAAGCTTAGAACTAATGTAGAATGATGAAAAACTAATGCTAGAATGAATCTAAATCAAAGCTAAAGAGAAAATATCTGAAAATAGAGAAAACCGAGGAAAACATCTAAAATCGCTACTGGGGAAGGTTGAGGCGCGGGGTGATGTCTTATTTATAGAATTAGGGTTGAAACCCCACTTCGAGACCGCCACGCCTCACGACCGGGCTCGCGGTCACGACAGAACATCCTCGGGTCCTCGGCTTCGTGCGCGCTCGCGGCTTGCCTCGCTACCTCGCTCGCGGTGGCTAGGCGTGGCCGTGAGAAATCGGGCAGTAGCTCTTTCGCACGTTGGGAAGCTCACAGACATGTCTTCGTGGTCGCTGGCCGCGCTCGCTTCGCATGGGATTTCCTCGTGGCCGACCTAGCGGTCGCTAGGCTTCAGTTTTGCGGATCTTGCGCTCGCGCTCGGGCTAGCGGCCACGAGGGCGGTCGCTAGGCCCTGTTTTCCGCCTTCGTCTGCTCGTTCCTCGTTCCATGCTTCGATTTTCAACTCATAAGCCTACAAAACACCAAAATGGAACCCAAGAGCAGTATCTTCCAAGAATATGTAAAAGCATTGAGATCCAAGACATAAACGCACATTATTGATCTAAAATCATCTTTAAAAATCAACAATAAACCTGTAAAATGCGCGTTTATCATGTGCATAGACTATTGAGAGTTAAACAAGATAACTCTTAAGAATAAATATCCTTTGCCCCGAATTGACGATCTGTTTGATCAGCAAGGGAGCAGGAGTCTCTTCAAAGATAGATTTGAAGTCTAGATACCATCAGCTAAGGATTAGGCCAGAGGATGTACCTAAAACGGCTTTCCGTACAAGGTGTGGTCATTTCGAATTCATCGTTATGCCCTTTGGACTTACAAATGCCCCCGCAGTACTTATGGATATCATGAATAGGGTATTTCACCATACTTAGACAAATTTGTCTTAGTATTCATAGACGATATCCTTATATACTCCGAGAATAACCAAGAACACAAAGAGCACTTGAGAACTGTGCTGCAAACATTAAGGCAAGAGCAACTCTTCACCAAGTTTAGCAAGCGTGAATTCTGGTTAGGCGAGGTGACATTCTTAGGTCACATCGTGTCCGCCGAGGAAATCAAAGTGGACCCCTCGAAGATCGATACAGTTCGATAATAGGAATAACCAAAGAACCCGAATAAAATTCAGAGTTTCTTAGGGCTTGCCGGCTATTATCGAAGATATATCAAAGGATTTTCAACGATAGCCCGACCCATGACCCAACTGTTGAGAAAAGGAATCAAGTACACTTGGACCGCCGAGTGTGAGGCTAGTTTCTAGAGATCGAAGGAGTTGCTGACGACAACACCTGTACTCGTAGTACCCAAAGCAGATAAAGAATACACAATCTACACGGACGCTTTGAAGAATGGACTAGGATGTGTTCTGATGCAAGAAGGCAAGGTTATTGCTTATCCTTCAAGGCAATTACGCCTACATGAGTTGAACTATTCTACGCACGACCTGGAATTAGCAGCGGTTGTACATGCCTTAAAGATTTGGAGATACCATCTCTATGGAGTTAGATGTGAGATCTACACTGACCATAAAAGCTGAAGTATTTCTTTGAGCAAAAAGATCTTAACATCTGGCAACGTAGATGGTTAGAACTGGTGAAAGATTACGACTGTGGTATCAATTACCACCCAGGCAAGGCTAATGTTGTAGCCGATGCTTTGAGTCGCAAATCCCACCCAGTTTGGGATGTCTCCTCAGTCATGAAGAGACACTTATAAAGGTATTTCAGAAGATGAATATCGAAGTCATGGACCCGTCTCAGACGATAGAAGGTTGTATTGCAACGTTGATTGCAATCCTAGACTTAAGAGCCCGAATCTTAGAAGCTCAGAGGAAGAGCAAGAAGCTAGAGGAAGTACGAGCCAAGATCAAGGACAACAACCATAAAAATTTCAAGGAAGCAACAAATGACGTTTTGTTGTATGACGAGAGAGTGTGTGTCCTAGAAGGCGAAGGGCTTAAGAGCAAAATCTTGAAAGAAGCCCATGAGACTTCTTACACTGCATACCCCGGAAGCACCAAAATGTTCCAATACCTCAAGGAGAAATTTTGGTGGGATTGAATGAAGCGAGACGTAGCTTCATTCGTAGAACGTTGTTTGACGTGCCAACAAGTGAAAGCACTCCACCAGCGACCGTATGGAACCTTACAACCACTGGAAATACCGGAATGGAAATGGGATGACATAGCCATAGACTTTGTTACCGGGCTACCCAAATCACAAAGAGGAAATACCGCTATTTGGGTCATCATCGATCGTTTGACCAAGAGTGCGCATTTTCTACCCATTCCGATAACACATGGATCAGACATACTAGCACAGTTGTACGTTCGAGAAGTCATACGTTTACATGGAGTTCCGAAGACTATCACGTCGGATATGGATTCAAAATTTACATCCAGATTTTGGACGAGCTTGCAAAAAGAATTGGGAACTCGACTACATTTCAGTACCGCGTTCCACCCACAAACGGATGAACAATCCGAGAGGACCATTCAGACGCTTGAAGACATGTTGAGGAACTTTGTCCTGGATAGAGGAGAAAATTGGGAACATGTGTTACCACTTGTGGAATTCGCCTACAACAACAGCTACCAAGCAACTATTGGAATGGCCCCGTATGAAGCGCTTTATGGGAAGAAATGTAGATCACCACTTTACTGGGATGAGGTAGGAGAAAGGAGAATATTAGGACCTAACTCTGTGGGAGAAATGATCGAGATTGTGAGACAGATCCGCCAATGAATCAAGGAGGCCCAAGAACGACAGAAGTCGTACGCCGACAAACGTCGCACAGAGCTGCATTTTGATGTGGGAGATAAAGTCTCCTTGAAGATTTCTCCATCAAAAGAAATCGTGAGATTCGGAATAAAAGGAAAGCCAAGACTACGTTTCATAGGACCCTACGACCCTATGAATTTAGAATTCATAAGAATCAATTTTGAAAGAAATTCCTGAAGAACTTAACCGAACGCTGGGAATATATATCGGAAAAACCCTAAACTGATCCGAACGACCCGAAACTCGAACCAAGGGTCTAAATCAATAAGTAATGATTTATAAGACTCAAATTAATTACGAAAGCTCAAGAATTCAATAGAATTTTGAATGAGCATAATTTAATCGTTTGACTATTTTTTCCGTGATAACTCTGATTGACTTATCGGATGCCATCCGAACTTCATGAAATTATTATAAACTATGAAATAAGTATTTTAAGTCTATTTAAGAAAATAAAACCTTAAGGTTCCGAGAAATCAATCGAAAGCGCGTTAACACTTAAAGAATCGGTATTAACATGCCAAATCGGGTAATTTGACTAGTCTCCTCCCAACCACCACAATGGGCACTCCATATAGGCTGAGAAAAGCCCATTTTCATCATTTTTTAGCAGCTAAACCGTGCCCTCTCTCTCTCTCTCTATTTTGAAATTTCTCTCTTTTGTTCTTCAAACTTTCAAGCTTTAATCATTCTTTCGCAACCATTCCAACCCAAAAATAATTATTATAAGACCATACTAAGGTAGTATTCATCATTATCTTCATTTATAATGGATTAGAATTTTTTTGATTTTTTTTGAATTTATTTCATGAAGAACCCTAGTTTTGTTCTTCATTTTTCTTCATGACTTTTGTGCCACCAAATGCTCTCAAGCCATGAATGAAATATGCTTAGAATTGTGTTCTAAGGTTGTTTTAAAGTTTGGTAATTTTTGGAGCATGTTTGTTATTTTTTGATTTTGTTATAATTTCTTTTTATAGGAGATAAAGCATGCTTTTGTGAATATTATTTGATATGTTGCTTGTTTATGTGTTAGGAGCATGTAGAATAAATATGGAATTTTGGAATTTTCTTGTATTTATTTTGATTTTATTTGTTGGAAAATAGTTGAGCTATAGTGTTTAATATATGATATGAACATCATATATTAATTTTGAAATTATTGAAACACTACTCCTATTTTTCACAAATGGGCAGAATTTATTTAAGTATTTTTAAGCCATTGTTTGATTTTATTTGTTGTGAAATAGTTGAGATATAGTGTTTAATATATGATATGAACATCATATATTAATCTTGAAATTTTTGGGACACTACTCCTATTTTTATGAAAAGACCGAAACTATGTATAAATATTCTTAGATTTATTTGATTTTTATTTGTTGAAAATAATATGATATGTGATGTTTAGAAATAATATGAACCTAATATGCATTGTTGGAAATTTATTGAACACATATACAATATATGTGTGAGGACAAAAAGAATTCCAAGCATTTAGTTCATATTATAAATATTTAGTTGAGGTTTAAAGTCAATATTACATGTTTATTGCATATTATAAACATATGGTGAAGTGAATGAAATTTATTGAATATATATGTATATATATTATAATTACCGAAAATATACATGTAGTAAAAAGCATGTGTTTTAATTTTAATGTATGATATGAGATGATATTTCATGTTTAATATATGATATGAGCATGATATGATTTTTGTGGAATTTATTGAACACCAAAGTTCAATAAATTGAAATTGCCGAAAATATAATGCTTATTTACTCATGGTTTAAAATTTTATTTGATGATATGGAGTTGGTAATTAAATTCTATAGTATGGTAGGAATATAACATGATTTTATTGAAATTTATTGGATACTTATGCTAATTATTGCTAATTATAAAAAACATAGCAAAATGGTTAAGTATGAGTTTATTTTAATTGTGAATGATGCCATAGTAGTTAATACATAAGTTTAGAATAAATGGTTGTGATTATGATGAATGAATGGAACACGCATGCACACTAACACAATGGTTGTGTATTATGTTAGAAATTAGGGTTTTCTAATGCTTTAGTATAATATATGTTGTGTAGGGTGTTGAATGGTTATATTTATGTTGTGCCGACAAACAAAACCACAAAAGTAAACAACATAGTACTTTATGTACGAGAATTCAAAAGAAATCGACAAATTTTGATAACTTAAGAAGGAATTAATGAGAATCAAAGATAGACATAAATTTATGGTTTTCTATTAATAAAAGGATACTCAAACGTGAGTTCCTAAGTTAGAAAAACCAAAATCCGAGTTACAACGTTAATACTCAACAACGACAACCTAATACGACGTTAGATTGAGCGTTAAGACAACTCGACAATGAATAGCGATTATACAACTTATATAATCTCCGACGAGTTAAGAGAAACAAACAATGTCGTAAAATGTAAGCAAAGATTCGAACATAAGATGTCGATCCTTATGTCTCAAAGGTTGAGTTAAGATTCCCAAAGAACTTCATCTATTCCAAAGTACTTACTTACATAATGGTATGTGATCACTTGAATCATAAGTCAAGACTCCCATTTTATTTGTCGTGTTAATACGACAAATCGTCAAGCATAACCTACTAGGACGTAACTATAATTGTTAAGTCTAGTTAGTGGCTTGAGAATATCCTAATTTACCAATCATAACTTGAGCACCGACAATCTATAACGTAATAACGTTTAGAAGAACACTAAGGTTAAGAGTCGAGGATAGACTCGGAGTATAGGACTCATAAGTTTAGGTTCATCTATGAATGATGAAGTAATATAGTTTGGAAATTGAGAATGTAAGATAATAGGAATTATCTTAAGACCACCACATGAAATCATAAAGAAACCCTAAATGGGGAACTTTAAGTCGTAGTTTATAAACGACCTTCGATCGATACAAAGAATCTAAGAAAGACTATTTTCTTATGAAGCGTTTGGTCGTACGTAGTTGGCGAGGAAGGACAATCACACCTGCTCACTTAGAACTACTAGCTTCGGATTAGCAGGTGGGCTCTCTTGAAACAAAATGATATGCATATCTCAAAGCATGATTTACAAAAGCTTTATGAAATATTATTGCATGAATTGTTATTGACTGCCAAATGTTTATGTTTTTATTGTGATCCTATCTGAGGTTGGTATATCCAACGTGGTATGAGAATGTGTTGGTCCACCAACGTTAAAAAAGGGTAACGATCGGATCCGACTTAGTTAAGGACTAACTCGGATTGTGTACACGTGTGACTGTGTGTTAAGGTTAGCTACCTCGACCAGTCATGACGACTATGTGTAGGTGGCCACCTCCATAGTGCACGAATGAATGAATGAATGATCAGATATGGAACAACATGGATGAAATAGTCCGACCGGACACTTTTGGAACATGATAAAATATTTGATAGGCATGGGTCTTTTAACTAAAATCCCCATGCACTATTGTGGGCAGTTCAATAACTTACAAAGAAAATATTTTCGGCAATGAGTCCACTGAGTACTTTTGTAGGTTGAGCAGGGATTGATGATGGGTGCGAGGCGGTGCAGAGTGGCAGTTGTTTTGTTGCTTTAATAGAAAGGATTTCTAGAACCTTGGGCATGTATCGTCATATGCATGTCCACACGTTTATTGCTGCTAACTCTGATATTTTTGATGTCTTTTGATTATAACCGCTTCATATCGTATTGAACTTGAGGTCGTACTGCCTTGAATACGATTGGGCTATATTCAACGTTGAACCTTTGGGCAAGTCCTTCCGTGACTTGAATTTGTGTAGAAACAACTTATTCCTTTCGCCTATGCATTTATTCGTAGTTGATTGGTTAATCGTATTGGTTTAGTTATGTGTATATCCGCTGCATTGTCATACCAGTGGCGATCCGTTTAATCCATACTTCCTTGAGAAGTCGGGTCGTCACAATAATAAGCCTCAGAAATCTTTCAACATTCGAAAACACTAGCGCACATGATGACATTAGTCAACTCGACAATGTACAACCATTGAAAGAAAAAATCTCATTCAATTCAACCCTCACAACGGCATGTGTGTAAAATATAGAGTACACTCACTACAAAAATACAGCCGATCAGCGACGGATTAGCGACGGATTAAATGCGGGTCGTGAATCAGCGACGGATTAGCGACGCTCATAATGCGGGTCGTGAATCGGCGGATTGGCGATGGAATTTTTGCGACGGATCATGGCGGGAATTCGCTGAAGTTTTAACGACGGCATTTCCGCCTCTATTCCGTCGTTAAATTTAACGACGGATAGTGTCCGTCGTTAAAATTAATTTTTTGTTATTTTTAATTGAATTAACCAATTCGCCGCTAAACCGTCGTTAAAAATCGGATTATTTCTAAAAAATTTTAATTTATTTTAACGACGGATACAATCCGTCGTTAATTTTAATTCGATTTTATTTATTCCCAATAATAATAGCGACGGAATGTCCGTCGTAAAATAGTCTCTAATTTAACAACGGAATTCATTCCGTCGTTAATGTAAAATCTTTTATTTTTTATATTATCATGCGTTAATTAACGACGGATACGTGTCCGTCGTTAAATTATTCCGTCGTTAAATCCATTATTCCGTTGTTAATCCGTCGTTACAAGATTTTAAATGTAACGACGGACTATTCTCATTATCTCACCGCTAAAAGTTTAATAACAGATTTGAGATTTCTTCCCACCTTCATATCGATCCCTAAACCTCCCTCCCTCTCCCTCCCTCCCCAACCCAACCTCGCCGCGCCTGCCCTGCGACCCGCCACACACCGATCTCCACGACCACCGTGCCCGCCCTAGCCCTCGCACACACCCACCCCAACCAACCCCACCCCACCACAGCCCCACCCCACCTCACATGGCTCGCTCGCTGCCTGCCGCTGCCGCGCCGCCCACCCCCCCCCCCACCCTCAGTGCCCTAGCCCCACCCCATCCCACCCCACCCCACCCCACCCCACCCCACCCATTGACCCCTGCTGCTCCCCGCCTCCTCCCACCTCCTGCTGCCCCGCCCTAGCTGCTGCCGCCCGCCTCCCCGCCGTCAGTCCGTGTTGGTTTGTTTGGGTTTTTATTTATATTTCATTTTTATTTTTTTTATATATTTGTTGATTTTATTGAAAATATCAGATATGATGCATTAATTGATTAGTGAAAAATTATATGATGTATCAATTGATAGTGAAAATATTATATATGTTGCATTGAATTGATAGTGAAAATTGAATTGAGTTTACCGAATTGATAGTGAAAATGATACATCAAATGTTAGTCTTGTGATTTGGGCTTGTGAAATTGATAAGCTTGGATGTGAATTGGGATGATAAATTCATCATTTCGTGAGATGTTTTGAGTTGTTAAGTGTATAATTAGACATATGGTGATGATTTGGTGAAATTTGAATGAGTTTGATTGAATTGGGAATCAAATGGCGATTAATTTTATAAAACTTACTCACGAAATTTTGTTAGAATTGTTATATGAATAAGATGTTTTATAAGTTTCAAAATTGTATGAGTTTGCTTGTTGCTATAATTTGTAAAATCAAATGCACCCACTTTTATTTATAACCCATGAAAATGAGGAAAAATTGTATCACATGAAGTTCTCTTAGTGGAAGATTGTGTATAAGTAAAAGGTATATGTGGTGTTTGAATTAGTGAATTAAGATGTTTTGAGTTATTAAGTGTATAATTAGGTATATGTGGTGTTTGATAAAATGTCATGATCTTGATCTTGATCATTTCATTTCTAATTATTAGCGAGAAAATAAATAGCAATCAAAATAAGGATAAAATGAAAATTTTGACATTATTTTACTATAAAATCAAGAATGGGTCTAGTCTCGACGAGGCATCCGACTGAAGGTTCGTCCTTTTGTTTATCGTTTTTCTCTAGATTCTTGACTACACTCACGTATGCGAACTCAAAGCTCCCCGTATTGAATGACAACACTCAAACCATCTTCCGTATTCATTACATACGAGTTGTCATATTCCTTCAATTTTGCTAAGATAAGCATATAATGAGGATCATCCTCCTCCTCCTTTGAAATAGAAATTGTAATGATAGTCTTCATTATTATATCTTAGCTTTTCATTCGACTTCGCCCTTTGATCATCACATATTCTTGGCGGATGGCACGTGTACTCCTTGTCCATCTTTGCTGTCAAGCGATTTTTTTTATATTATTTGATTCATCGCAGATAATGATTGTGATTATGAGCAGCATTAAGAGCATCCTCACTTCTTTTCAAGCGGTCGAGCATCCTTACTTCTTGTTCAGCGGAAGGATGAGTTTGATGTTGCTCATAATCACAATCATTATCCCGCGATGAATCGTAATATCAAAGAATGTCGCTTGTTCATAGCATGGACAAGCGACACGTGTCATATGCCAAGAATATGTGATAAGCGAAAGGGCGGTCGAATGAAAAGCTAAGATACAATAATGAAGACTATCATTACAATTTCTGCTTCCAAAGGAGGAGGATGATCCACATTATATGCTTATCTTAGCAAAATTGAAGGAATATGACAACTCGCATGTAATGAATACGAGAAGATGGTTTGAGTGTCATTCATTCAATACGAAGGAGCTGAGTTCGCATACGAGTGTAGTCAAGAATCTAGAGAAAACGAGAAACAAAAGGATGGACTTTCGATCGATGTCTCGTGCGAGACTAGACCCATTCTTGATTTTATAGTAAAATAATGTCAAAATTTTCATTTTATCCTTATTTTGATTGCAAAAGGCTGCACGTAAAGGAGTTCATCCGAGCGGTTGACTCTCGATAGCTTATCATCAACAACTATTGGAGATGGAGGCCGATTGAAGTCGAGCGAGCAACACGAGGCCGATTGATAGTCGAAAGGCGGCAGCACATGAGGCATACGAGGCCGATTGCAGTCGAGCGCGAAGCAATACGAGGCCGATTGCAGTCGAGCGAGCAATCTGAGGCCGATTGATAGGTGAGCGGCGATGGCAGCGAACGCGAGGCATACGAGGTCGATTGCAAGTCGAGCGAGCAACACGAGGCCGATTGCAAGTTGAGCCGAGAGCGCGAGATGACGCTCAACTACGATTCGAGGCTCGATTCTTGCGCTCGGCAGAAGCCCTGAGCACTTCATGGCCGCTCCGCTTCCCCACCGTGATATCGCCTCCGCTTCCCCACCATCGCCATATTTGGGTTGTATTATGAATTTATGAAGAAACAAAACATTTTGTTTGTAAACTTATCGTATGATTTAGAATTATTTGGTTTGTTCGATATTATGACGTGAAATTGTTTTGTTTTAATTGTGTCGCTCGATTTAGAATGATAATGTTTATCATTTAGAATTGGTTTGTTCGATTGTGTTTGTTTGAAAATGTGTTTGTTGTAAACGGCCGCTCAAATAAAATTGAATCTCTATACGCTTTGTACATTTAGCGACGGACCGCGACGCTTCAACGACGGATTTACGATTTAGCGACGCATCGAGACGCTTTCAAAGACGGATTGGTTACGTGAAATAAAAAATCATAATTTTAACGACGGATCGTGTCCGCCGCTATAGAACGACGGATCGTGACGGATTGTCGCCTAATTAACGACGGATTTGCGACGGTATTTTTAACTACAAAATAATTCCGTCATTAATCCGTCGATATTAGCGACGACTTAGAGTCGTATTAACGACGGATTGTAAATCAGACGACCGTTCGAGGTCGTCGATTAGCGACCGAAACTTCCGTCGCTAATAATTACCGACGGACGTAAATCCGTCGTTAAAGATCGCCTACCGTGTTTCAATGACCTTTATTCCGTCGCTAATCCGTCACGATCCAAACTAACGACGGATCCGACATGATTAGCGACGGAATTTTCTGTCGCTATTCGCCTGTTTTTTTGTAGTGACTCAAACTCATAAGAAAATTAAGGATGTGTATACACTCAAAGATCAATGCAATGCAAAATCTTACCATAGGCTTGCCGTTTCTCTAATATCTCCACCACATCAAATGCGTTCAAATTAGAATCAAAAAGGTCTTTTCAAAGGTTGTAATGTAGGCACATTGGTTAAGGTAGGGTGATATAGCTAAGTGACTCAAACTTTACTCCAAGCACCCCCATTTATACTTTTCGAAACATATGGACTTTGTCCATTTCATTTTTCTTTCCAACTTGCTAAATCAATGTTTCTTAAACATGAGAAACCTATATTTTGATGAAAATCCCTTTATGCTCACATTATTCACATAGGGCCCATTCTTTACCATAGAGGTATCATTCTTTTCCTACAGAGGATCCTATGTAATACGTAATTTTTTTTTTTTGATAGAGCTTATAGGGTTCATTCTTTTCTACAGAGGTACCATTCTTTTCTTTTATCCTAACTTAATACATCAAAACAAATTTACCCCCTTGATTCCCATATCCATCCTCACCTTCTATCATCCGGTTAACAGAAAAATAAAGTCTAATAAAGGCTCAAAGAAGGCAACAAACGGTATTTATAATTGGGTTAGTGTATGGGTAAATACGTGATTAACAAATATGGCCTTTTATCCTTTCCATATTCAAGACACATATTGCAGTCTCGACAAAAATATACGACAAGTTCTAGAAGATGATTACATGCACGATATCACACAATTAAAAAAAACTGTATCAAGATGTTTATACAGTGAAGCTCAATTCTCATGGTTTTAGCAAATGGTGAAAAACAACAAGCTAAGCAATCTCAAGTCATCCATGTGTCATTTTCTAACTTATCATATGCACTATCAACATATTTTTCAGAAATTTTCTATCATCATTGGTCACATAGATTAACACATTTCACTTAAACTCATTGATTGACAGACACAACAACGAAAACAAAAGACACGACAAAAGCCCCAAAATATAAAAACTTACGAAAATAAAGCAAAAATATCAAAAGGACTCTCAACCAAACAAACTCTTCCACTCCCCCCAAACTTATTGTAAACAGTGTGAAATGGAGGCAATAAGGTTTGCAGAAAAGAGTGGTTGGGAGAGACCTTACCTCATATGCCGCTCTACTCCGGCGGTGGATAAAATCCTCGCTACTGACCCCATTGCTGCATCATCTCCATCATTTAACGTTGGTGTTCTTGATGCACCTGGTGTTGGGCGAGGAGGGCCTGCTGCTGGGCCATCATGGAGGTCATACTCCCGTCGATGCGGTCGAGACGACCGTCTATGCGATCTAAACGCTCTTAAATCCCGGTATCGCCTTGAACGGGTTGTGGGTGCAACGTGCCGCCTGTCTCGGGTGCGTCCTCCTGCTCAGCTGCCTCTTCTTGCTGCTCTCCCTCGATCTCTCCTTGCGCATTTAAGCGCTGAGCCCATTCGTAGTGAAGACGTGAGCTCAAGTTCCAATTGGACTCCAGCTGCCTAAATCCGCTTAAACTGGTGAGCTCGGTGTGGGGCAGGAGAAATATGGATTGGACATTCTTGTCGTAGAGCAGCCAGAGGTGCGGCTGGGGTGTCTCTTCAAGAACGTCTGGACGTATAGATAGGGCTTGTCCAGAAAAATATCCTGAGAGATAGGATTCTCACGAATCGTCACCTGAAAAAAATCGGCAATAGGGGTAACGAATCCCCCTATGCATATCTTCACGTTCTCCGAAACCTCTGCTTGCATTTGGAAGTGCTGGGCGAGGAACATGCCGGCATGCATCTTCGGTCTTGTCGCAGCACCAATCATGAGACTCATGTCCTGGGAGAGGACTGTGTCGGTGTTGTTCCATATCGAACTTGCCTTCGTCCTTGAGGTGTCATAGTATGGGGTCTTCTCCGCTGCTGTGTCCACGAACAACGGCCACATATTCTGAGCCGAGTTCTCTAAATCCCCGATGTATTTACCCTCGGGAGCACCATCGATGATAGCATTCAATTCATCCATAGAGAGCCATCGGGGCTCGTTATCCATCTGGAATGTAATCTAGTCTGGCGACCTTTGCGTCTTGTGGACATGGACGGTCGACAGAAACTCCAGAGTTAGGGTCCGGTACGTCTGATAGTTGGCTATGATGATAGAGTACAGACCGGCCCTCTCAGCTAGCCACGTTATGTCGTTGGCTATCCCCATTGCTTGGCAAGTATCGATGCACATGAATCTCGAGTGTCTTTGCTTCAACTACACCAATCTTCTCCAACGGTCCCTTGACGAAGGATTCGGCAGTCGCACCCCAAAAGTCTCAGGGTGGAACTCATCATGTGGCTCGTCATGTGAAGTGGAAACGACCTCCTTGCCCTTGCGCTTGTGGCCGGATGAACGCGACGTAATGTACCTAAAGATATTTCAAAGTTAGCTCACGTACTTATTAACAAAAATCAATGTAAACGTCAACCCATATCAAGAGCTCCCCCGAACTTGAACTTAGTAAAATTCCTCCCCCCATACTAACATATGATCTTATAAGGTAAAACAAGGGAGAGAAAACGCACACACAACTCAAAAACGCGTGAAAAACGTATTTTGGGGATGCCTCGCACCTCGCAGCTGCGAGGGTGGTCGCGAGGAACCATCTCGCGCCCGCAAGCATGGTCGCGCAGCGTGTATGACAGCTATGGTTTCGCAAGAATGTTTCAAATTTTTCAACCCAATTCATCAATGTAGGCAAATTAAACCAACAATATACATATATGAACATCAATAGACCTAACATTGGAAGAAACATGCCCAAACACCATGTAAATTTAGCAATATAGGCTCTATATCCTCAAATATTTAATAAACCACAACAAGAAGATATAATAGGCAAAACCCTTCTAATTCATGTTGTAAAGCGTAAATCTAAGAAGAATTAAGGAAATATAGCATACCTTGAGTGGATTTGACGTCGAAAGCACAAGAAAATTGAAGAATAAAGGTTTTGGTTGCTTGAGAGTGAATTCTTTTGCTGCAAGTGTGTGGGTGTGTTTAAAAATGGGGGAAAAGGGGTTAAAAAATGTGGTAAAACACACGGGTCGACGTCGGTTTGTGGGTCGGGTCGTGCCTCACGACCTGGCTCACGGTCGCGAGCTAGGCTGCGAGCTATTCCTAGAAACGCACTACCCGATTTCTCGTAGCCGGGCTCACGGTCGTAAGCTCGGTCGCTAATCATGTTCGTTCAGTGCAAATACGTTCTGCCCGATTTGTCACGGCCACTCTTCGCGGTCGTGAGGGTGGTCACTAGACATTTTTTTTTTTAATAAAAGCAAAAATACTTTGGGACCCGAATACGACCAACAAGACATGACACGACACAAACAAAGAAAAACAAAACAAGCAAAACAAAAACAACATAAAGCATGTAAAACATGTTGGGTTACCTCCTAACCAGTGCTAAATTTTTCGTCGCTAGCTCGACGTTACCCCTCATCAGTCGGGCGATTTGACACTTGACCTCTTAACAAACTTTTGTTTGCCCCTATACTTATCATTTACCGCAGACCACCATTTAGCGTATGAATAGCCTCTTCCAAACTTGAATGACTCACTCTGAGTTTTATGCCGAGTCCACCTCTTATTTATAGCATGCTCGTCAAATGTTCGATTGACATCCAAACTCACAAGTGGGCTAGTTGTGGTAGTGGTGACCGAACAACAATCTTCAGGCTTTGAGTTATCATTTCGCTTGATGGTATCATATATTGAAATGGATAACTCCTCCTTATTCACACGGAAGGTAAGATCACCATCCTGCACATCGATCAGAGCCCTGCCTGTGGCTAAGAACGGTCTCCCTAAAATGAGAGACGTGTTCCCATCCTCTGGCATATCAAGGACCACAAAATCCGTTGGGAAGATAAAATATTTGACTTTGATAAGCACATCTTCCACTATTCCCTTTGGACGGGTGACAGATGCGTCTGCCATCTAGACAACAATTGTAGTTGTTTTTAACTTCCCGATCTCCAACTTGTTAAATATGGACAACGACATCAAGTTGATGCTTGCCCCTAAATCGCACAGAACTCTGGAGAAAGTATGCCCTCCAATAATACAAGGTATTATGAAGCTGCCTGGATCTTTTTGTTTTAACGGCAGCTTCTTTTGCAGCACAGCACTGAACTCTTGAGACAAATTAATAGTCTCGAACTTTTCCAGCTTTTTCTTGTTGGTGCGGCATCCTTTAGGAATTTTATGTACCCCGGCATATCTTTGAGCGCATCTAGTAAGGGGATATTGATATTCACCTTCTCGAACATCTCTAGGAATTGGGTCAACCTATCGTCATGCTTTGGCTTGGCTAGCTGACTTGGAAATGGAACCGGAGGGGTGTACGTTGGATATTTCGTCATCTTTTCTGCCTCGCGGACACCCTCGTGATCGCTAGGGTGGTCGCTAGGCACACGAGCTGCTTCTGCCGTCTTCTTCGCGGTGGGGCTGGCGGTTGCCTGCTTGGTCTCTTTATCTCATCGGGAGAACTCTCTACCCACTTTCTCGCGGCCGGCCTAGCGGTCGCTGTGTCGGTCGCGAGCTTCTCTGGAAAACTCTCTACCTGGTTTCTCGGGGCCGGGCTCGCGGTCACGAGCTCGGTCGCGAGTTTTTCCTCATTCACCCTATTTTCATCATTTTGCTCCAAGTGGTTCTGGTACGCTCTTCCACTCCTCAGCTGGATAGCAAAGTACTGATTCTTTGGGTTTACTTCCGTAGTGCTAGGGAATTGGCCCGTCTTTTGCTGTGCATTTTATTGTGCAGCTATCTGACCGATTTGATTCTCCATTATCTTCATGTGTTTGTCCATGGCTGCTACGGTGGATTCCAACTGTGTTATCCTCTGACCAGTAGTACTGATGAACGAATTCTGTTGAGTCGCCAGTTGTTGGTTACTAACTACCAACTGCTGCATCATGTCCTCCAAGCTTTGCTTTTTCGGCTCCTGCATCATCCCATTTTGCACAGCAAAGCTTGCTGGAGGTTGTTGGAAGTTATTGGGGTTGACATACGACAAATCAGGATGATTCATGTTGTTAGGATAGTATGCTGGATTTTCCCCAGGACGGTTCCTCTGATTTATAAAATTCACGTCCTCCGTCTCAAACTGACTCTTAAAAAGAGTAAACTTCTCCATGAGATCGTCGTATCTTGAGTCGACCTCACAAAGAATTGCTTTAACCATCGGCGTTCTTCCATCGGCCATTGATAACTATTGGCCGCCATCTCTTCTATTAATCGGCTGGCCTCCTCTACTCGTCGATTCAACAGGCATCCCCCTGCCGATGCATCTACTATGCTCCTCGTGTGAAGCGTCAGTCCACTATAGAATTGCGTGATCTGCTGCTCTTTGAGAATCCGTGTTGAGGGCACTTTCTCAATAAGCCCCTGAATCTCTCCCATGCCTCAATAATGATTCATCTCCTTGTTTGCGTAAATGGGAGATCTCGCTATTATCTTCAAGGCTTTCGACGGAAAATATTTAGAAAGAAACATCTCGCAAAGTTTCCAACTGCTCATCCCAAGACGATCCAAAGCTTGAACCAATCCTTCGCTCGTCACGTAGAAAATCTGAACATGCACATCCGGATCGTATCTTGTGGCATCCCATTTTGCTTGATGGTGTCACATATGTCGAGGTATGTCTCGAGATGGGCATTTGGATCTTCTGTCACTCCTCCTCCGAACTGCTCTCCTTGTACCATGCTGATCAGGGTTCGCTTTAACTCAAAATTATTTGCATTCACTTCCGGGCCCCATCCACCTCCTTGGAATTGCTCCGTTGGTGGTCGTTACATATAATTAAGCGGTCTCGTCTCTACAGCAGGGATGAGGAGTCCCATGTTCGCTATCCGCGCCGCATCTCGATAAATTGCCAAGACGTGCGGCACTGCTCAGGAGGTACACCCCCGTTGTTCGGATTCGCTGTCATATCTTGCCTTCTTCTTTCTCGTCTCTTTCTCCTTTGGGTATTCTCGATTTCTGGATCTAACAACGGCTCAGGAGGTCCCTGGGACCTTGTGATCATAAACTACCTGTAGAAAAACGGAGAAATTAGATCCGGTAAGAAAAAACAAATAAAATAAAAATACAACTTGAATTAATAATTCCAAATTGTCAAGTTATTCCTATATAATTTTAACAATCCCCGGCAACGGCGCCAAAATTTAATCCCTACTTTTTCTAACATGAAAACGTGCAAGTAGATAGGGTAATCGAGTATTGTATCCACAGGGATTGTAATACGAAAACACAAAAGCTGACTCAACAATAATTCATCATTATCCAAGAACAGATTTGGGTTGAAAAGGTTTTGGGGCTTCGAATATTAAATTCAAAGCCAAATGTAACAATGTAAAAAGAAACTAAAGCAATAAACACTCAAAGAGATAATAAGAATTAAAAGACTAACCTAGGGATGCATTAATCCTACCCACAACGTATGTTTATCCAGCTTCCTATTAACCAATTTTAATCCAGACAAGATGGAAGATCACATATGTAACCAACAATTTCAGTTACGACAATTGTGGCAGTTGATTACCAATTTTTCCTATTACAGTTACTTCTCTATGTGAAAATTAGCAACTCCAAAAGTATCACAAAGAATAAGCTTCCTACGAATGTTCCTATCTCAGCTACGACTCAAGGTTTATTCGTATTGTGCATTCAAGATCGATTGATAATTAAAACGGTTAAGTAATTAACTGGCAACTAGATATGCATCAAGATTGATCAGAAATTAACACATATTATTAAGCACCGAGAATCACAAATCAATGCCTGGAAGGTAAATAGCAATAGCAGGAATCACAACACTTAGGATAGAATCATACAAACCCTAGGATTAGAACGGAAATTTAGCTAGACATAAAAAACGAAATAAAATAAGAATTAATCATAGAAATATAAATTATATAGATAAAACCCGTAATGCGGCGTCTGAAGAACAATCGTTGGGTTTGTATCCCAACCTCAGCGAAAAATAGGAAAACACGGAATTCGTTCAAACGAAATCGTTCCAAAGCGATAACAATATGTAGAATTGATGTAGAACAATGTAAAAACTAATGCTAGATGAATCTAAAGCAAAGCTAAAGTCAAAATATATGAAAAACTATGAAAAACTAGAGTAAATACGTGCTGGAGGAGTTTTGGGGACGCGAGGGCTATGCATTGCCCTATTTATAGGCATAGGTGAAACCCTAATTTTCGCGTCCAGCCGCCTCGCTTCGCGGCCGAGCTCGCGGTCGCTAGCTCGGTCGCGAGGTTCTGGGCGTGCGTTTCTTTGGTCGGCTTGCGGCTGGATTCACGCCCGTTAGCTTTGCTTCACGGCCGGGCTCGCGGTCGCTAGCCTTGGCCGCGAAAAATCGGGCAGAAGCTTTTCAGAAGCTCTCGTGGGCAGGGCTCGCGGTCCTGGCGTTTTTCCTAGCGGCCGGCCTCGCGGTCGTGAGGTCTGTCGCTAAGTTCTGGCACTTTGTATCCTAGGCTTTTGCGACTGGGCTAGCGACCGCGAAGGAGGTCGCTAGCCCCTGTTCTTGTTCTTCTTTTGGCTCATGCTTCGCTTCGTGCTTCGATTATCAACCTATAAGCCTACAAAACACCAAAGTGGAACCCAAGAGCAGTATCTTCCAAGAATAGTTAAAAGCATTAAAATCCAATATATAAACGCACTTAATAGATCTAAATACATCTTAAAATATCAACAATAAACGAGTAAAACCGCGTTTATCAGTGCGAGCTACGCCGGGGCTAGCTATTCAGAGCATATCAGTCAGAGGCATTCAACATCCCAGCAGAATGAGGTATCTCGCACTAGCTACCGACGATTTGCTTCACGACAGGTTG
This sequence comes from Salvia rosmarinus, assembly GCA_036937905.1. Classification (NCBI taxonomy): domain Eukaryota; kingdom Viridiplantae; phylum Streptophyta; class Magnoliopsida; order Lamiales; family Lamiaceae; genus Salvia; species Salvia rosmarinus. Next base: position 72,627,743 of record CM072819.1, on the reverse strand, counting down.
ATCCAGATGAGGTACCTCGCACTAGCCACCGACGATTTGCTATACAACAGGTCGATCCAGATCAGGGGCCCTGTACTAGCCACAGACGATCTGCTTCACGGCAGGTCGATCCAGAAGAGGGGACCCACACTAGCCACCGACGATCTGCTTCACGACAGGTCGATCCAGAGGAGGGGGCCCACACTAGCCACCGATGATCTGTTTCACGCCAGGTCAATCCAGACCAGGGGCCCCGCATTAGCCACCGACGATCGACATCGGGTCGTCCAGAGTCTAGTTGTAATAACCCGAAAAATTTAAAATTTTTATTTGTGATGATTAAACCAATTGTTTATAGTGCTAAGACCTTAATTATGTTTAAGGTAACCAACTAAATGAATTAGAATCGATTCGGAGATCGAAAACTAGAAAATAAAAAACTAGTGACTAGTCCAACCGGATTAGGGTTTCCTGAATAGCCTGAACATAGAATGAAAGATTTAAAATGAATCTCAACAAAAGGATTGCATTTCTAGAATCAATCACGAAAACATATGAGAAGCCAAGGAATTAGAATTTTCGGGCAGACTTGCCCGGTCAGTCTCAAAAGTACTATTCACGAGCCGGGTCAACTTTCAGTCTGTGCTAATCATTGAAATTAATTAGAATAATCAAAATCATGAAGGAATATATATTTATGAATTTTGAATTCATAAGAATTAATTTCTGAACGAAATCCTAAAGAACTTAACCGAACACCGGTAATATATACCGGAAAAACCCTAAACTGATCCGAACGTACCGAAACTCGAACCAAGGGTCTAAATCAATAAGAAATGATTTATAAGACTCAAATTAATTATGAAGGCTCAAGAATTCGATAGAAATTCGAATGAGCATAATTTAATCGCCGGACGTTGTTTTTCCACGATAGTTCAGAATTGACTTACCGGATGCAATCCGAACATCATGAAATTATTATAAACTATGAAATAAGTCTTTTTAAGGCTATTTAAGATAATAAAACCTTAAGATTCTGAGAAATCAATCGAAAGCACGATAAAACTTAAAGAACCAGTATTAACATGCCAAATCGGGTAATTTGACTAGTCTTTCTCCCAACTACCACCAAGGGCACCCCATATGAGCTTACAACAGCTCATTTGCTGAAAATACAGTATCAAAACCGAGCCTCTCATTCTCTCTCTTTAGAACACCAAAATTCTCTCTTTATTTTTCAAATCCTTAAGATTTAATCCTTCTTTCCCAACAATTCCAACCCTCCAATAATTTTTCTAAGACCATAAAAAGGTAACATTTATCATTCTCTTCATTTTTAATGGAGCAGAATGTTTTTTAGATTTTTTTGAAATTATTTCATGAAGAACCCTAATTTTTTGTTCTTCATTTTCTTCATGACTTTTGAGCCACCAAATGCTCTCAAGCCATGAATAAAACATGCTTATAAATATGTTCTAAGGTTGTGTTTAAAGTTTGAGAATTTTTGGAGCATATTTAATATTTTTTGATTTTTGTTATAATACTTTTTATAGAAGATAAAGCATGCTTTTGTGAATATTATTTTATATTGTTGCTTGTTGATGTGTTAGGAGCATGTAGAATAAATATGGGAAATTTTAAAATTTTCTTGTAATTTTTTGATTTTATTTGTTGGAAAATAGTTGAGGTATAGTGTTTAATATATGATATGAACATCATATATTAATCTTGAAATTATTGAAACACTACTCCTATTTTTCACAAAAGGGAAGAATTTATTTAATTATTTTTAAGCCATTGTTTGATTTTATTTGTTGAGAAATAGTTGAGATATAGTGTTTAATATATGATATGAACATCATATATTAATCTTGAAATTTTTGAGGCACTACTCCTATTTTTATGAAAAGGCTGAAACTATGTATAAATATTCTAAGATTTATTTATTTTTATTTGTTGAAAATAATATAATATATGATGTTTAGAAATAATGTGAACCTATTATGCATTGTTGGAAATTTATTGAACACATACAATATATGTGTGAGGACAAAAAGAATTCCAACCATTAAGTTCATATTATAAATATTTAGTTGAGGTTTAAAGTTAATATTACATGTTTATTGCATATTATAAACATATTGTGAAGTGAATGGAATTTATTGAATATATATATATATATATTAAAATTACCGAAAATATACATGTAGTAAATGAGCATGTGTTAAATTTTAATGTATGATATCAGATGATATTTTAGGTTTAGTAAATAAGCATGATATGATTTTTGATGAATTTATTGAACACCAATGTTCAATAAATTGAAATTGTCGAAAATATAATGCTTATTTACTCACGGTTTAAAATTTTATTTGATGATATTGAGTTGAAAATTAACTTCTATAGTATGATCACTACAAGAATTTCCCTAATAGACCACGGGGAATGCCCATGGTCTATTTCAAAAATCCGCGTGGTCTATTACGTGCGGCTATAGACCACGCGGATGTCCCCGTGGTCTATTCAGTTATAGACCATGCGGTTTTCACCGTGGTCTATAACTGAATAGACCACGCGCATTTCCCCGTGATCTATAACTGAATAATATATTTTTGTTATTTTATTATTTATTTAATACATGTTTTCATAATTTGAATGCATGTTTCTGCTAATTAAAAATAATAATCCAAAAATAGATATAAAATATTTCTCATAATATTTATATCAAAATCAAGGTACACATTTCATAAGCATTCAAAACGTTATATCCAGGAAATTCTCAATCTACATGTATTTTCTAACTAGCTACAAGTATTTTCTAACTAGCTACTAAAATTTATCCAAAAATATCCATTCACCATCCTCAACAACAAATATTATCTAACTAGCTACTAAAATTCATCAAAAAATTAAATAAATCAACTTCACCATCTTCAAGCATTTCACCATCTTTGCTTCAACAACATCAATCATCTAATTTGATCTCATCTACATTATTAGAATAAGATGTAAAATGGTAAGAAATAAAATTTAGTACATCAAAATCATTATGTTCAACAAAAAGTATGAAACTTACCATCGTTAACCACCATAGAATCAGCGACTAACTCGGACCACTCTATACGGACTTCATCGATTTCTTTTTTCGAGTAAAAGCCGTTAGAAAACTATTAAAACAAAATAAACATTCTATTAGTAAAAAAGTAAAGAATTAGTATTTAGAAAATTATGGATTAAAATCCCACTTTATGATTACCATAGTAGGAATTGCAATGGTGTTATCCGAACCATAACCCTCAATAATATCTCTCATGTAGCGCATGACATAGAATCCACATTGCCTTCCATCAGATTGTTCTTGACACTATGTGAAATGCATAATTAGAGTTATGTACATTTTGAACGACAAAAAATTTCATAATTAAGTGTTATGGCGAGTGTTTCATACCTTGACCATTTCCCACAAGTTGCTTAGCTCGTGTACCAATCAACCTTTTACCTATTTAATAAACAAACAGCACCAAAACCGTTTAAATAAGCATCGCAGGGTATTGACAAAATATAGGGTAAGAATTGAATGGCGATTTTCAATATTGGTTCTTTCTATTTCTAAACAAAAAAAAAGGCATTCCAAAGCCTACTCAATTTAAAAGAGTATACACAAAGAAAGTAGAACATCCTCCAAAGAATACCTTAGATGTGTTTTTTCACTACTTTACAGAATTAATCCCAATTCATATAACAATTGTTCAAGTTGATTAAATTTTGAGGATTCTACAAACAGAGCACATAAAGAGGTCTATGATACCAAGTTTAACTCGGAATCCAGAAATTACTTCAAGTAGAAAATAGTTTTTATTTAATCCAGCTTAAAGATATGATAATTACATATGTAGTATCATCATTAAGAACGAATGTCAATTCATCCAAGAAACAAAGACAAAAGAAGTCCAATGAATACACTAGAGCTTTTGATTAAACAAAGAAAACTTCATATTAGAGCTAATCCAAAGGACCAACATACCAAGCCAATCACTTCCCTTCATCAGATCATACATGTGCCATCTCCAATATCCTCTCATCATATTCCCTAGTGCGATTTATTCCACCTGCAAAAATTGTTTAGAGATAGATGTTATAGGCACAAACCAATTTCATGCCAATATACAACATAATTCAAGAACATAACCGGAAAGGGTGTGAACTAAATGTAGCAAAAGTTAAATCATAATCAAAATTTTCAAACAATAACCAAGAGGAGGTGAAAAAGGAATACAATGTTTATATAACACCTCCAATTTGAAATTCTCCAAATTGTTATGTGGATACTTATATCATTTTATGCATTGAAAGCTTTGATCATATACAAACTAAGGCGAAGGAAATAAGTATCATGGTATGCCTAATCACCGGTTTAGGTAGAGCAACGAAAAAGTCGAACAAATAGCTTGAAAGAGTTGCATAACCCGAGTTGTGACGGTATGTGAGCGAGTAGGAAATAACTTGGTAATGCAAGCGGTGTTGAATCCATGCTCGATAGCCCTATCACGCCTCGACCTGCGCCTCTGCACTAACCACCACAAAGATCGTGGGTATGATCCACTACCGTAAGAAGACGCTGCTCCACCTCGTTAGAAACCAAGATATAAAGATTAAATACACTTGCGAAAGAGAACAAAAGGAATAATATTCAAACACCTGCGAATCCAAAGAAGTTAAAACCCAAATACACCGATAAGGTGACAACAGATAAACTAGCACACATATTTTATCGCCTAAAATCGACACTTCCGACTTCAACGGGAATAAATAAGAAGCTTCAAAGTCCGCTTAATCCATCGAGAATGAAACCAAATCCATCGAGAATGAAACCGATCGATTGAAAAAGGAATAAGACGTCTGATGTTGAGAAGAGTCGGGAACGGAATCGGCGGTTGATTTAGAGGAAGGAATGCGGATGCCACGGAACGCACCGCCACATCTCCGCTCGGTATCGCTAGAAGTGTACGACGATTAAGAGAATCAATGCTGATCTAGTGCATGTTTTGTGGGTAACTATGTTATAGAGGAAGAGAAGAGAGAAGGAGATGAGAAACAACACAGATTTGAAAAATTAGGGCCAAATTCCCCAAATTAATTAAGTATGAGTAAAACAAAATTAGCTAAGGCATGAAGATGGGCTAAAAGACCACATGGCTAAGTGGCGAAAGACCACGCGGCCTAAGCCCGTGGTATTTAGTCAACGTGGATGTTAGACGACGCGGAAAAAGCCGTGGTTAATAAAAGTTATGCGCTAATAGACCACGCGATAAGGGCACCGTGGTTTATCATATGAAAAAAAAGCTAATAGACCACGCGGTTCTCTAGCCCATGGTCTATAACCGTTTAAAAATAGGGTTATAGACCACGCGTTTCACCACCCACGTTGTCTATGTCATAATAGACCACTTTAGTACTAATGTGCGTGGTCTATGACATGTGGTCTATGAGTAAAATTCTTGTAGTGGATAGGAGTATAACATGATTTTATTGAAATTTATTGGATACTTATGCTAATTATTGCTAAATATAAAAAAACATAGCAAAATGGTTAAGTATGAGTTGATTTTAATTATGAATGATGCCATGGTAGTTAATCTATAAGTTTAGAATAAATGGTTGTGATTATGATGAATGAATGGAACACTCATGCACACATACACAATGGTTGTGTATTATGTTAGAAATTAGGGTTTTCTAATACTTTGGTATAGTTTATGTTGTGTATGGTGTTGAAGGGTTATATTTATGTTGTGCCGACAAACAAAACCCTAAACGTAAACAACATAGTACTTTATGTACGAGAATCCAAAAGAAATCGACAAATTTCGCACTACTAGAAAAAATAGCTTTAACTACACATTTTATGTGTAGTCTATGTGCATATTGAACCGTAGAGAAAAGTGGTGTAGAGAAAGCTAGGCGCACATACACTACGCTTTTTATGCGTAGTCTATACCGACTATAGACTACGCTTAATTTCGCACATACACTACGCTTTGTAAGCGTAGTCTATACCGACTATAGACTACCCTTAATTTCGCATACACTACGTGTTTTATGCGTAGTCTATATCGACTATAGACTACAGTACATATACTACGCTTTTTAAGCGTAGTCTATATCGACTATAGACTACACTTAATTTCGCATACACTACGCGTTTTATGCGTAGTCTATATCGACTATAGACTACACTAATTTTCGCACATACACTACGGTTTTGAGGAAAAAGCGTAGTCTTAATACCAAATTTACTACGGTTTTTATGCCAAATTTACTACGATTTTTTATAAATTACTACGATTTTTATGCCAAATTTTATATTGTATATACTATGCTTTTTCTATTAAAACCGTAGTCAATTTAGCATAACGACTACGGTTGACTTTTTAAACCGTAGTCAATTTATCTTTAGTACTACGGTTTTTCAATTTCAACCGTAGTTAATTTCTTTATTTAAAACCTGTACAATTAATAAAGCGCAACCTAATAGCAAATGAGATTAAAATATATATACTTGCTTTCATTACGTTCAAAATCACTATACAAAAATATACAATCTGTTTTCATTACTGCTACAAAATCACTATACAAAAATATTGGCTACATCACATAACAAAACAATAAGAACGTATTCGACATATCACAGTACAAAATAATTCTAAAGGTCAATAGCTTACAACTAAAACATCACAATACTATATGTGAAGAAGCATGAGATTGGCCCATTCAACACTAACTTCATCAATGTCCTTTCGAGAGTAAGTCCGATTTGAAACTATTAACAATTCAAAATAGAATATTAGCACTCTTTGAGGTCAAAATGATTATATTAAAGATTTTTACCCAATAATAACATAGATGAAATATTTATCTTGCATGTGAACGATAGCATAGCACTCTTCGCTTGTACTCTAAGTGTGTACAACTCAAAGATAGCGAGATAGATCAAGAATACATAACATTTAGCAAAGCTCGAATGATTGATAATTTACGAATATGGGGTCATGGTGAAGCGGTGCCAATACCACGTAGGAATTAGATTTTAAAGTTCATGGAAAATAATATTCACTATGTGGGTGTGTATCCTTCTTGCGCTTTTACCCAATTACATATTTTAGTAAATTTCAATGCAGCCGTAAACAAATCCTAAACTTTTTCTTATTTTTCTCTTGCAGATTGCATCACCGTGAAGAAAGAGTACATTGATGACTTCATCTTTTCATGAGGCTTACTAGTAGGCTTGCATGAATTTTTTTTGGGTCATTAAATTTCTTATGTATCCTATGCAAGTCAAACTACTCTAGGCATTACGTGTACAAGTTAAATGCTAGCTTGGATCTCAATAAGCATGTCCCGATTAACGAAAAGCTTTAATAGGTCAACCTTGATATGTGATCGATCTTAATTTTGTTATGGAAATAAATGCGCAATGAACACGAGGGATTTACGTGGTTCGATCTTTGAATTAGATCTACATCCACGGAGCAAGAGAGAGTATATGTGTATTGAGAGTATGAGAAGTGATTACAAAGAGTGTAGATGATCTTTTCTGTCTAATCTAACCTCTATTTATAAACAATGATATTGAGTTAGACTATAATACAAAGTCTTCTCTTGTAAGGATTCTTTTAGATATCCGAATCTTCTACGTCTCCACTTGTGAGATTTGAGTTTTAGCTGGTTTAGGAGTCTTCTTAGGCCGAACTCACATATGCCGAGCTTAATGTCGGGGCCTACTTTTATTAGGCCTGATGCTTGGGCCTAGTAGTTGGGCCGTATCCTATCACACCTCCCCCCCCCCCAAAAAAAAGACGTAGAAATGAGGCCGTAATGGATGGGGGATAGTGCCTTGACATCACCTCGCTGAGATTCGTGATCTGGCGTAGTGGAGCCTGCGTAATCCTGTAAAGGTCATATTCTCTCGAAGTTGTATGTCGCTTGGCTTCGCTTTGTCGAGGTGTTATGCCGAAGTCGCATGTCGCTTGGCTTCACCTTACCGAGGCGTTATGCCGAAGTCGCATATTGCTTGGCTTCACCTTGCCGAGGCGTTATACCGAAGTCGCATGTCGCTTAGCTTCACCTTACCGAGGCGTTATGCCAAAGTCGCATGTCGCTTAGCTTCACCTTACCGAGGCGTTATGCCGAAGTCGCTTAGCTTCACCTTATCGAGGTCGGATATACTATGTTGTGGTTGAATGCGTAGCATCGTGACGAGGTCAAACACGGGATGTCCTGCCGACGTCGAACACGGGATCTATCATCTGCAATTAATGCGTATTTAATGCGTACAACGGTTGGGTTCCCGATAAAGCGCATATTGGGAATAACTTCCATGATACGTCTTTTCTCATATCACTTTAGCCGTTTCTACTTTTCAAATTTCTCAAACTCTTTGACTTTCAGAAAAAGAAATCAACTGTCGCCATTGTCGTTCTCGCAGCATCTGTGCCATCTTCCGCCATTGTCGTTCTCGCAGCATCTGTGCCATCTTCCTCGATTTCATACCCAAAAACCAGTAAGTTATTTTTAATGGCTTCATCTTCTTCCTCTGAGGAGTCTCATGGCCATGATGGCCGCGTTGTGTCTGTGTTGCCACCGGGTGCCCCGGTGGCTTTAGAAGTCTATACAGTCGATTCTCCCCATCCCTACGTTTGTAGTTCATTTTTCCCGCCATTGAGGGATTTTGGTAAAGTTAGTACATTTCCTTCGTGTCTAGAATCCTCTGAAATAATGGATCTTGCTGCTAGGTTTTCTGTCCCACCATCTGTCGGGTTGGTCGTCCTCGTCCGGAGGATAGGGCTTGCGCCCTCCCGAGGATTTGTTACTGATTTCGAAGACAGCCTTGGGGCGGGCTTCGCCTTCCTTTTCCATCCGCTCATGCCGAACTTCAAGGAATGTTCGCATACCTCTAACCCAAATAACGCCAAACTCATTTTGGCGCTGACGGCCTTGCATCTATTCCTATCGGCATAATCATCCTCTTACCCTAGGGTTGATCCTTAGGTTTTTTTCAGCTTAAATCTAGCTTGGGGTGGTATTACATACACCCTGTCGTGGCTTCAAAGTAAAAACGAAGTTAAAAATATCGAACTGGCAAAAGAAGTTCTTCTTTTGTCGATTCGAGGACTCCCTCCATTTCATCTGGAATACCGATAAGCTGGCGGATATATCAATTGATTACAGCTTTGGTGATCTCGGGGAGGCATTACAAAGGGCTGGCCAAATTGATGAAGAGTTTACCGAGGCCGAGCTCGCTGCTGCGGGGCTGAGCCCTTATGATCCTTCTACCGCGGTGAAGGGTGAGGCCCCCCCTTCTTTCACTTCGTCGTTTTATCTTCTTTATGTTGATGTGTTGACTGCATTATTATCTTTGTAGTGGACTTTGTCAAAGAGAAGAAGAAGAGGAAGAGGTCGAGTTCTGGTCTCGAACCCTCCACCTTGGCATTGAAAGATGTAGCCGAGGCCTCTTCTGAGAGGACCAAAGATGTCCCGAAATCTCCTTCGCCCGTGCCCCTCCAACGCTTGAAAAGGATAAGGAGTGTGATTCCCTATGCCACGGCTGCCAATGCGATTCCCGATGCCATGACTACCGATGACTCGGAACGCGAGATCGTCAGTTCTCAAGCCGCTCGCCGGTCTTTTCCCGAGGTAACGCCCTTGTTGTAAATGTCATAAATTTCAGTATCTGTTGTATTCGTTTGACATGGTTGGCTATTGCACAGGGGGCCGGGGACATGTCTGCCGAGCTGGCTAAGGTGTCCGCCCAACTGGCGGCGACGTCCGCCCAACTGACGGACTACCTGAATGGCGTTGTCGTTCAGTTTGACGGGGTGGCTCGCTATGCCAGGGAGATGGAGGAGGGGAAGACCCTCCTCGTCCTAGAGGTGGCCGAGGTCGAAGCAAAGTCTCGGGATGCGGCCAGGAGGGAGATCGCGGTTGTGGCGGTTGCCGAGGCAGAGAGGGCAGCCGAGGCGGCGAAGGCTAGGGCAACGGAGGCCGAAGTCGGCCTGTTGAAAGCTGAAGTGGAGGCAGCAAGACGTCGGGAGGCTGAGGCGGCGGCCTCGGAAGGAGAGGTGCTTTGCTCCATTGCGGAGAGGTTGTTCCTATCAAGGAGATTCTCCGGGTTGGCCGGCGATTTGGCCGAGGTCCTGAATAAGCGCTTGGTCGCAGAAACTCTCGATGAATTTGTCGAGGATTACCCGCAGTTGGATAAGTCCAAGTACAGGTATGAGGTGATGGAGAACGAAGCCCTGCTGCAAGAGTATGCCGAGGTCCTTGTCAGCGGCCTGAGGAGCTTGCCCGTGTTGGAGAGCCTGGCCTCCTCTTCGACCTTGCTGACTGCGAGGTCAGTTCGTGCATGCTCGGTGGACCGGGACACCCTGATCGAGGCTATAATGACTGATCTGGCTAAGGGATCGAGGGCGGCGGTGGCTGCCGAGGTTGCGGAGGCTCTAGAGGAGGCCGAGCCTTCGGGAGCCTGGGTGGAGGGCGAGGTGGAGGTCGAGGCTTCTCGAGCTGGGGAGGAGACCGAGGCTTCTCAAGTCCGGGAGGAGGCCGAGGCTTCTCGAGCTGGGGAGGAGGCCGAGGTTTCTCGAGTATGGGAGGAGGCCGAGGTTGCCAGGCCCGAGGGAGAAGCTGCTGGAGGGGTCAGTTGATCCCCTTTCTTTTTCAATTTTTTTTTTTTGTAAATGTATATGTACCTCGACAAATTCCTGCCTTAAAGGCTTTAATAAAACTCCCTAATTTTTATGGAAGAAATCTTGTCTTTTGTTTTTGTCTCCAGTCTTCTCCTGAATTTTTTGATGTGTCGCCTTAGTTGGATCAAATCAAAATGTTGACTCGGGCTCTCGAATCTAAAGAGGTCGAAGTCCTTCACTTAGAGGGCAAACTTGGCCATGTGCGGGAGGAGGCCAATGTTCAATTCAGGGCTTCTTAAGAGAAGTTTGACGAGCTTCATGCTCGCTTTTTGGAGTTGGAGGAGAAGGTCGAGATCGCAGAGGATAAGGCCAAATCGGTCGCCGAGGAGCATGCTGAATACGAAGCGTTTATCCGCTGAGGTGGTGGAATGACTATCTCCGAGGCCGAAGCTAAAGTTTCAGAACTCGCAGCCCGTTGTTGGAGGTATAGGGAAGAGTACGGTCGGGACTCCTGGCAATTTCAGGAGAAGTATGCCGACCTGAAGAAAGTAGGTGGCCTGTACAAGACCTTTGCAGATCGTCATCCTTTCCTCGAGCGGGTGCTTCGTTCGACGACCGAGGCTTCTTCTTCTATCGCGGCTCCTCCTGCTACCGAGGCTTCTTCTTCTCTCCCGACGACGTGGAATGTCGACATGTCTCGAGAGTTTTTCATGCAAGAGAGACGTCGTCCATCAGACAGCCGGGGTCGTGTACCATCGAACGGCCGGAGTCGTTTGGCGAGGCAAAGAAGTCGAGCTGGCCGAACTCCTGGCGTCGATCGAGGACGAGCCAGAGGTAGGGATAGGGTTATCATAGATGAGCTGTTGAACCCTGACTTCTCTAGGGATTGGCTTAGCTTTTCCCAGCCTCCTGGGCCTTCGTCGTCCTCGTAATGTATGCGTTGTATACTTCGGAAATAAGAACAAATTTTTCTGCCTTGTGTTGATTTTCCTTTTTAAGAAAACGCTGTATATATTCCATCCTCGTAATCAAACGAAGGTAGATCGTCCTCGTAATAAACGAAGGTAGCTCGTTCTCGTATTAAACGAAGGTAGTTCATCCTCGTATTAAACGAAGGTATTCATCCTCAAAATAAACGAAGGTAGTTCGTCCTCGTATTAAACAAAGGTATTCATCCTCGTATTAAACGAAGGTATTCATCCTCGAAATAAACGAAGGTAGTTCGTCCTCGTATTAAAGGAAGGTAATTCGTCCTTGAAATAAACGAAGTTAATTCATCCTCGAAATAAACGAAGGTAGTTCTTCCTCGTATTAAACGAAGGTATTCATCCTCGAAATAAACGAAGGTATATGTTCCTTATTTGTCGAGTTTTATCGATAGGGGTGGTCCCCTCACGCGCGTTTATAGTTCATCCTCATATTAAATGAAGGTAGTTCGTCCTCCTTAGAGGGTAGTTCATCCTCCTTAGAGGATAGTTCGTCCTCCTTAGAGGGTATTGTATAATGGGGAAGAGGTAGTATGCATAAGTGACAAATGAAATGTGCAAGCATATGAAGAAAAAGACTTTATTAATGAGAAAATGACGTTACAAAAGGACCTAAAGACGCGACGTTACAAAAGGACCTAAGACGCGACAAGACTAAATGAACAAACTTGACACTTATGCAAAAAATCTCTTCAGATGAATGATGTGCCACGTATGAGGTATTTGCTCACCGGACAAATGGGCGAGCTTATATGACCCTTTTCCGAGGACTTCTTCTAATCGGTATGGTCCTTCCCATGTGGCCTCCAGCTTGCCGAGCTTCTCGGCTTTGCTGACTTCGTTATTTTGAAGTACGAGGTCGCCTACTTGGAATTGTCGGGATTTGACATACTGGTTATAATACCGAGATACTTGTTGCTTGTACCGAGCTTCTCTAATGTAGGCGATGTCTCTATTTTCTTCCAGCAGATCCAGGTCAGCTCGTAGATTCTCATCATTTACTTCGGCAGAGAAATGGATGGTGCGGGGGCTCGGCATGCCGATCTCTGCCGGGATGACTGCCTCGATTCCATACACCCAACTGTAGGGTGTTTCTCCGTTCGACGTCCGAGGTGTTGTTCGGTACGACCATAAGACTTGTGGTAGATTTTCCACCCAGTTGCCTTTGACTCGGTAGAGGTGAGTTTTGAGTCCCTTCACAATTGTCCTGTTGGTGACTTCGGTCTGACCATTTGCATGAGGATGGGCTACCGAGGTGAATTTTTGTTGAACTCGAAGTTCTTGGCACCACTCTTTGAAGACTTTATCTGTGAACTGTGTCCCATTATCCGAAACAAGGATATGGGGGATGCCGAAGCGACACACAATATTTTTCCAGACAAAGTTGAGAGCATTTTTTCTTGTGATTCTCACCAAGGGTTCGGCTTCCACCCACTTCGTGAAGTAGTCAATCGCGACGATCAGGAACTGAAACTGCCCAGGAGCTTTGCAGAAAGGGCCTAAAATATTAATCCCCCATTGCATAAATGGCCAAAGGCTTTGCATCCTGACGAGGTCGGTTTGAGGTAGCCTCGGCACGTTTCCATGAATTTGGCACTTCGGACATTTCTTCACAAGGTCAATTGAGTCTTGGAACATCGTTGGCCAATAGTATCCCCATCGCATGACTTTCTTCGATAAGGCGCGGGGTCCGATGTGACTTCCACATGATCCCTCATGTACTTCTCGTAGTACGTAATCAGCTCGGTTCGGACCCAAACACCTTAGGAGAGGCTGGAGGTATGATTTCCTGTAGAGAATTCCCTACTCAAGTATATATCGCAGAGATTTGCTCAAGATTTTCCTAGCCTCGAGCCTGTCATGAGGTAGTTCGCCCTTCTCCAAATATGTTTTGAATGGGAGTCATCCAATTAGGTTCCTCGTCCGAGACTATGTTGACTTCGACCTCGGCATCGTCTATGCTTCTGCTCTGGACTTCTTCTACTGGCGGGCTTGTTAACGACGAGGCCAGTTTGCTTAAAGTGTCAGCTCGGCTATTTTGCTCCCTTGGGATGCGAACCAACTGGAAGTATGAGAAAGACTGTTGTAGGCTTTTGGCTTTTTCAAGGTATTTCTTCATCCTGTTGCTTTTTGCCTCGTACTTTCCCAGCATGTGGCTTACTATGACCTGAGAATCACTGTGTACTTGCACGGCTCGTATCTGAAGACTTTGAGCTAGACGAAGTCCAGCAATTAAGGCCTCGCATTCCACTTCGTTATTCGTATTTTTGAATGTGAACCGAAGTGCGTAGGTGATCTCTTGGCCATCTGGTCCCAGAAGTAAGATGCCTGCCCCGCTACCCGTTTTCCCCGAAGATCCATCCACATAGATTTGCCAGCAATTCTCGGATACTTCTTTTATGGGTTCGGCTTCGGCATTGTCTGAGGTCGGCTCGGTAGGTTTTGGCTTCTCTGTGAAGTTAGTTTCTACAAGGAAGTCTGCTAAGGCCTGACCCTTGATGACTTGACAAGGGCAGAAAGAGATGTCGTGCTCGCCCAATTCAATTGCCCACTTCGCAATTCTCCCCGAGGCTTCTGGCTTCGTCAACACTTGCCGAAGTGGATGATCGGTGAGAACTTGTATGGGATGTGCGTGGAAGTAGGGACGTAGTCTCCTTGCAACATTTACTAATGCCAAGACGAGCTTCTCCAATGGCTGATACCTCGTTTCTGGCCCTTTTAGTGCTCGGCTGATGAAATATACAGGGAGCTGACATCCGTCCTCTCGTACCAAAACTGCACTTATGGTTTCGTCCGAGGTGGCGAAGTATAGGGAAATGACCTCTCCTTCTTTCGGGACGGATAAAGTGGGATGTTTGGCGAGATAGTTCTTGAGATCTTCAAAAGCTGACTTGTGTTTATCATCCCAGGAGAACTCCGGAGCCTTTTTGAGTAATTTGAAAAATGGGAGCTGCTTATCCGCGGCTTTTGAAAGAAAGCGGCTTAGTGCAACTATGCAGCCCGTCAACTTATGCACGTCGTGGATGGTCTTCGGTATCTTCATCTCCAAAATGGTTTGAACCTTGGACGGGTTGGCTTTTAATCCTTCTTGTGAGACCCAACACCCCAAAAATTTTCGATCGAATCGCGAATGTACACTTACGGGGTTTAGCTTTAGGTTTACCTTCCGAAGTAAGCCGAGGACAATCCTGAGGTCGGCAACACATGTGGCTTCCTCTTTACTCTTGACGACGATGTCATCTACGTATACCTCCACATTCTAACCTATGTAGGGCTGAAATATCTTGTCCACCATTCTTTGGTAGGTGGCCTGCATTCTTGAGTTCGAATGGCATCTTCTTATATGCAAAGACTCCAAAGTCCGTAATGAAGGCTGTTTTGGATGCGTCCTCATCACTCATCAGGACTTGGTGATATCCCTTGTATAAATCCAAAAAGCTGAAGACTTCGTATCCGACCAAAGCTTCAACCTTTTTGTCGATATTTGGAAGGGGGTAACAGTCCTTTGGGTAATGTTTATTGAGATCGATGTAATCGATACACATTCGCCATCCCCCTCCTCCTTTCTTGACCATCACCGGGTTGGCTATCCAGGTCGGATATTTGACTTCGAACAGTATGCGTGCTTTTAATAGTTAGTTCACCTCGTCATGTATGACCTGATTCCGTTCAGCTGCAAAGATTCGCTGCTTTTGCCGAACTGGTTTTACACTTGGGTCAATATTGAGCCGGTGAGTGATAATACTCGGTGAGACCCCGATCATGTCGAGGGGTGACCAGGCGAAGACGTCTCTAAATTCCCTTAGGAGTTGGATGATCTGCTTCCTCAGTTGAGGTACCTCGGTAGAACCTACCTTGACGACCTTGAGGGGATCGTCCTCATACAATGCGACCTCTTTCACCGAGCTGTTGAGAGCGCACGACGCTTTCCGGGCCCAACTCCTCGGGCTTCCTTAATTGTTATGCACGTGGGTCTTTGGGTCAAGTCCCAAGACCTCTTAAGCGACTGCATGCATTCTTTGGCTTTTTTCTGATCTCCCCGGATCACAGCTACTCCTCCTCTTGTGGGGATCTTCATGGTCAGGTGATACGTTGAACACACTGCCCTTACTGCATTCAACCAATCTCGCCCTAGTATGATGTTATATGGTGAGTGGGCGTTCACCACGAAGAATTGTACCACTTTAGTGAAGCTCGTCGACGCTTTTCCCACTGTGACAGGAAGTTCGATGATTCCCTCAGGTCGCGTCTCTTCTTGCACGAAGCTTCGAAGTGGTAGTGGTGCCGGTGCGAGGCGTGCCTCCTCAACTCCCAATTTGTCAAAGCACTCCTTGAAGAGAATGCTCACCGACGCACCACTGTCGACGTATATGCGCCGAACTAGCTTGTTGGCGACCACTGCTTGGATTACCATCGTATCCTGGTGAGGTACTACGGATGGCATGGGGTCGTCCTCGGAGAAGGTGATTGCCTCGTCCCTTTTAAACCTCTTGTTCACAGGTTCGCTGGTATGGGGACTTCGGGCCTCAGCCTTAAGAGAGGACTTCGTAGCTCCGCGGGGGAGCCCCGTGATGGTGGAGATGATCCCATCGTATTGGGGTTCGTCATCTCCATCTTCATCAGTATCGCGCCTTGCTTTCTTGTGAGGGTTATAGTTTCTCCTCTTCTCTTGCTTCCTTTTCTTGACCCCGGGAAACTTCAGTCTTGACCAGCTCGTCGGCCATTCCCTTGGTACTTCTTTAGGACTCCGTCCTATACCAACTTTTCGATGTCTACCATGAGATCTCTGCACTCCTCCGTGTCGTGTCCATAATCCTCATGGAATGAACAATATTTATCTTTGGACCGGCGTTTCGATCCCCCTGTCATTGGCCGAGGTTTCTCGAACATGTTCATGTGGAGCTCGTAGATCTCCGCCCTTGACTTCGTCAAGGGTGCATACTGGGATCGCTCCGAGTTATTACGCGGTCCGAGCCTAGACTCTATCGGGCGACGTTGTATCCTTTCCAAGGCACTTCGTCGGCCTTGGCTCCGGTCTCCTCGACCATCCTCTTTTCTCCTCTTGTCAGAGGGTTCCACCTTTTCTGTTTCGCGCTTTCTTTTGTCAGCTTCGTCCGCTTTGGTGAATCGGTCTGCTATGCACCACAGCTCCGACGCAGTACGGGGCTCGTACTTGACGATCTCCTTATATAGGGCCCTTGATAAGATACCGTTTTGGAAGGCCGAGATGATGAGGAGATCGTTCACGTCCTCGACTCTTAGGCTCTCCTTGTTGAACCTGGTCATGAAGTCGCTGATGGACTCATGTCGGCCTTGCCTCACGGTGAGAAGATGCGCCGATGTCGTTTTGGACTCGGCCTTTTGGAAGAACCTTCGATGAAAGGCTTCCATTAGGTCACGGTAAGATCCAACACTCCCGGGAGGTAAACTGTCGAACCACCGGCGGGTGTTGTCGATCAGTAACTCCAGGAAGAGTTTACACATATGGATGGTGTTGAGGCGTTGGTTGATCATGTTATACTTGAATTGTGAAAGGAAGTTTTGCGGATCCCTCAGTCCGTCATAGGGGGCGATGCCCGGCACCCTGTACTTATTCGGGAGGGGAGTGTTGAGTATCTCGTCTGAGAAAGGGGTAATTATCTTCCCGTATCCATCGAATCCGCCTGTAATATCCCGTGGTTTTAATACTTAATTACGATAATATAAATCGTAATTAGGGTTTTAAGCTCGATAATTTAAATCTTAATTAGTCAACGCTTGATTTTGACTGCGCATAATTTGATAATTTCTATGTGACATTCACTGACGCTTAGTGAATTAAGGAATATAGTTTCTGATATTCCTTCGAACGTATTGTTCTAACGTCGGCTAAATTCGACAGTAAAGTTTTACAGTATTTTAAGCAATTAAGCTTAGAATTCGAATTTCCTTATTATTATGGGAATAAATAAAGTTATTACAACTTTATTTTGAACATTTTAGAGATGATTTAATTATGTGAATTTAGAGACGTTTCAAACGTCTACATTTTGAGATAATTTGATCGATAACTTGGCCAAATGATCATGGAATTATAAAATTCAAATTCCTATGATTATTTTATGATATAAGAGCATTATTTATCATCAAAATAATGCTAGAAAATTTAGGAATAGAATGTACCAAATATTATGGGTTTCGAAAACCCTAATTTTTAAAATTAGGGTTTTGTAAATTAATATTGTTCTAAATATTTTCCTATGAATTAAATCATCAATTAGGACTTATAATATGTCACATAACTATGTATTATCTATTTAATGCAAGAAAATAAAATATTTGGAATTAACCTATGATTTTCGAAAATCTAGGGTTTCTAAAGTGTGAAATTAATTTTAATTCTTAACCAATTAATGATGTATCATATTAATTATATTGATATGGTATTATTAAGGATAATATATGGTATTACATCAATTGCACAAGTGGGAGCACACTTGTGCTATAGGTGGCGAAAATGATGGTGTATATGTGACAAAATTTAATCAATTTCTATGCTACAATTAATGGGAGGCTATGAGTTGTATCTTATCCTATATTAGGTGTAAAGTAGTAGTAGTTACCAATTAAAACAAGTAATCTAGGGCCTTGGACTATAGTGGCCGAAATCCTTGAATATTAAGGTTGAAAATATTTAATTTCACACTATATGATAATGCCACTTGTATAGTTGCAATTTTTGACTTTTCAAAAGTAACTTTATAACATAATAATAATATAGTATAAGATAAGAAAAAAATTTAAAATTTAAACCTAATGTACTAAAGTAGGCGACACACACACACATTGTCACACTATGTGATAATTTCATTATTTCGTGTGACAACTAAGATCCAATGTATTTAATTAAAGGATAAGATACAAGTTGAGGTGTACATGATAAGATTAAATTTTTGTCTCTTACCAAGAGGAGGTGGCCGAAATTTTGACCAAGCAAAGCAAGTGTATTAAGTTATGATTTCATGTAATTATTATACTACAAGTGGTATATGTCTATAAATATAACATAAGCACCACCATTACTCATTTTGCACCCTTGAGACCGAAAATAGTGTGAGAGAAAATAGAGAGAATTCATCTAAGTTTAATCCCAAACCTTAGACAAATAAACATTCACCGATTAAATCGACTCCGATTAAGAGGTTAGATTTCTTACGAGCTTCGTATACATGCTAGAATTTTCGATTTTCATCCGTTAGAATTCATGTTATAAGCTTGGTTTATATGTGTAATTTTCGAAAATTATGGAACTTATGATAAGATGTTTAGATATTGTGGTGATATGATGTTATTGAGCATGTATTATAATTATATCACAAAATTAAGCATGCTATTAAATTTAATATGTGAACCGAAAACATGGGACCATGATAAGTTGATGATTATGATTTTTAATTATCGATTTGAGCATGAAATCATGATCCAGAGTATTAATTATGCTTGTATGATTTTATGTAGAATTTTTGGAAAACTTTAGTACATAAGTTTATGATTTTCGAAAATTTTAGAACATGATATTATGTTGTGATATAATCCATGTTTAAGTGTTATTATAGCATATTGATAGTGTAGATTCATAATATAGTGTTGTATGAATTTATTGGATTTATTAAAAATTATTTTGACCTAAGTCAAAATTTTCGAAATATGACTTAGGAAAATTTTATTAAATAGTTCATAATAAATAAAATTATGTTATAGCAAGGATGCTCATAGATGATTATGTGTTATGTGAATTTATTGGAATTTTTGAAAAATGTTTGCTTAGTTAAATTTAGATTTTCGAAAACCATATAATATAATACTAAGGTGTATAATTTTTCTTGAACCAAATTAATTACATATTATTAATCCTCTAATAAAATAGTATGACATGTTAATTTATTATAATTTTTGCACAAGTCTAGGCTATTTAAATAAGAGGACCGAAAACTATATATTATATGTATTAATGTTATAAATTTATTTTATAAAGTATAATTGCATAATATGTTCTAAAATAATGTTTCAAACATAATATGATTTTATGTGAATTTTTAGAGCTAAAATACAACACAAATTCGAAAATATATGTATATAATTGAAAAAGTCAAAATGTTGACTTTGAAGTCAAAATAGTTGACTTTACTCAAAATGTTTACTAAATGTTGACCAAGTCATAATTGTTGACCCAAAACGTTGACCAAGGTCAAATTGCACAAAATTCGATAAAACGTGATCAATGTGACGTAGTACGTTTAGTAACAATGTAACTTACGATACGTAAGTACATTAAAACGTACATTATATGCTAAAGAGATGAAATATCTCTTATATGATAAGCGATTTCATAATCGACATCATTTTGATTAGGAAACGTCAAAATAAGTTCGACGTTAGCCTTATTTGATGAATAGGACGTTATAGACGATGTTCGTCTCTATCGAAATGTGACCAATGTACTGAAATAATTCTTACGTTAAGGTGGGACGTGATCTTGAGCTGAGACATAGAAAAGGATTATAGAAAGACCTACATATACGAGGTGGGCTTTACTCGAAAACCCTTTTATTTACGATGCTTTCTTCGAAAAGTATTTATTTACAAAGCTTTCAGTTGAGAAATGATTATGAACTGTTATTCAATTACATGCCCAAAGTATTTATGTTTTACGTATGTATCCTATCATGTTGTTGGGCGAGCCAACTATGAAAGTGAATCAGTTGTTGGGTAGCTCCCAACTTTATCAAAAAATCGATATCGGATCCTAGTCAGATGCAGAATTCCTGGCTAGGGTTAACGTGTACACCAGTGGGTGACTGTGAGCCGTTAGTAACATCTTCGACCGGTCACGAATCCTAGTCGATCGCGCACTTGGCTATGTATTTGTAAGTCGTTAGCAACATCTTCGACGGTCACGGCGTCTGTAGAAGGAGGCCTACTTCTACGGCGTGAGATCAGTTATGAACAGTTATGTGATATGATACGGATCATACATATGAGAAAATGCCTGGCCAGGCGATCTTTCGAGAAATGATAAAGTGTTTTGGTATACACGAGTTATTTCAACTAAAATCCTCGTGTTATACTAATGGGCAGTGTAATTTAATGAAATTATTTTGGCATGAGTCCACTAAGTGCATTCTTGTACTTAGCCCTGCATGTTTGTTTTTAAATGTGCAGGTTGAGCTGACGATGGATGGCAAAGTGTTGAGCAGTCGGAGTTTTTGTCTCTGATATAGTATAACCTTGAATGCACATCGTCATATGTGTATTCACATGCTTTCCGCTGTTTGAAACACTTAGTTATGTTTTGATTATTGATGCATATCACCTTCAGATCAGTCGAACCCTTTGGTCAAGGATCTGTTGGTCTAGTTTGTATGTAATACGTTGTGTGGTTACCTCTTATCTTTGAAGTTTTATGAGATTGGTCGTCATTTCCTTTACTGTTTTATATTCATTTATCATTAAGTCCTTTAATCCCCGTATCAACAGTAACAGTCCCGACTAATCCGTACTTAGGGTTGGCGGGCTGTTACAGAGTGGTATCAGAGCGGGTCGTCCTTTGAACCCTAAAACCTTCTTTCTTTCAAGGGTTAAGTCTAGATTGAGTCACTAGACTTCTAGAAATCAGCTGACTATGCTCAACACTCCATCGCATCGAAGCTCAACCGGAAAGAGGTAACTGATTTCTTCTCAAAGATTGAAGTGAAAAGTTTGAAGGTGAAAAGTGTTGAAAGTAAAAGTTTTGAGAAAAGAATGAAATTCTATTTTGAAAGTATTGGAAGTTGTTTGAGAATGAAAGTTATTACTGAAAGCTTTTTCAGAAAGAATTTTACAGTTTTATAAGAAAAGTTGACAGTTATATGTCATATGTTATATGAGAACAAGTTATCAGTGATATGAGACAGAGTTTATAGAGGATGAGAAACAGTTCGTCCTTTTAACCCTAAAATCTTCTTTCTTTCAAGGGTTAAGTCTAGATTGAGTCACTAGACTTCTAGAAATCAACTGACTATGCTCAACACTCCATCGCATCGAAGCTCAACCGGAAAGAGGTAACTGATTTCTTCTCAAAGATTGAAGTGAAAAGTTTGAAGGTGAAAAGTGTTGAAAGTAAAAGTTTTGAGAAAAGAATGAAATTCTATTTTGAAAGTATTGGAAGTTGTTTGAGAATGAAAGTTATTACTGAAAGCTTTTTCAGAAAGAATTTTACAGTTTTATAAGAAAAGTTGACAGTTATATGTCATATGTTATATGAGAACAAGTTATCAGTGATATGAGACAGAGTTTATAGAGGATGAGAAACAGTTCGTCCTTTGAACCCTAAAACCTTCTTTCTTTCAAGGGTTAAGTCTAGATTGAGTCACTAGACTTCTAGAAATCAACTGACTATGCTCAACACTCCATCGCATCGAAGCTCAACCGGAAAGAGGTAACTGATTTCTTCTCAAAGATTGAAGTGAAAAGTTTGAAGGTGAAAAGTGTTGAAAGTAAAAGTTTTGAGAAAAGAATGAAATTCTATTTTGAAAGCAGTGGAAGTTGTTTGAGAATGAAAGTTATTACTGAAAGCTTTTTCAGAAAGAATTTTATAGTTTTATAAGAAAAGTTGACAGTTATATGTCATATGTTATATGAGAACAAGTTATCAGTGATATGAGACAGAGTTTATAGAGGATGAGAAACAGTTGACATAGCAATGTCAAAAATGATTGTTGAATCAATGAGATTCAAAGAAAGCATGAGTATGATGAATTATGTTATGATTTTTTTTGAAAATTTTATTCAAAATTTTACAGTTTACTATGATTATGGGTATGCTATCCCAAAAGAACTTAGATGCTATAAGAAGTATGCTCACCTCTTGCACATAGAAGTACAAATTAGAGGAACTTTATCCCTCTGTGAGAACTATAGCAAGTAATGACTTATGAACGAACGAAAAAGTCGGTTGAAAACAAACTCGAGTTTTCAACAAAGAAATAACGAAAGCAAAAGAAAGGATCAAAGGAGCAAGATGCATGGGTTCAATATGGAACATAGAAAGCTAAACGAATTTTAAAAAGGAACACGTACGAAGCGGAGCATGAGCTCGCACTCGTTCGGAAAGGAGTAATTCACGGCGTATGGCGCGCAGTCAAAAAACTGCACTGCACAGTGTTTTTGTTTTGACTCGTTCTCATTCGTTTGAACTCCGTTTTGCGAACGGTTTTCGTCTACGTGATCTTATCAAAACGAAATTTATTTCATATGAAGGATAAAACCCCTGAATCCTTCTCCAAAATTCGTGAGAGACAGTCGAAGTCAGACTGAAATTTTTCTTAGAGCAAGAATATTGTAGAAAGAAAAGAACTTAGAAAGTTGTTGAAAGTAAGACTTCTTTAGTACATAAAGTGGCGCTATGAAGTGTGTTGAACATAGATCCTTGCTGTAAACATTTATCTGCTTATCAGATGTGTTTACTTTATCTGCTTATCAGATATATCCAGTTTGCCTTATCTGCTTAACAGATATGTATTAGTTCACCTTATCTGCTTATCAGATATGTTTAGACGGACTTACGCTTGTATTGTCTGTGTTAGATGGCAAGGTCAGACACTCACCAAGGCGAAGGATAAGACCGAGATTCACACCAGGAGAAATTCTTGAAGCATATCGCACATACAGTATGAGTTGGGGAGACAGTTTGGGAGAGTTTCTCATGAGTTACCTCCGACTGTGGATGGACGCCCGTGAGTATGGGGTAACAGAGTACGATGGTATCAAGCGCCTCCTAACTCGATTGCCAGTGGACTGGGATGATTATGCGAGGGAAATATCGGGCGATTATATTTATCGTGCGGGCATTGATTATGATTTGATTGGGGATCTACCGAGATTCGTCAGTCATCTTATCTATGTCTACAGTGTGTACAGAGCCGCACCGAGAGGACCCTACCTCCCTCCAAGGGAATATACTTGGCAAGACAACACGCCTGAGTGGTTGTACACGGAGGTTCCTAGAGTGGTCAACCCCGTGGTACCAGACGAGCTGGGAGCAGGAGACCGACCTGCTCACGTGACAAGAGCATCGCGACCCAGGTCATTGGGAGTTCCAGTCCTTCCACCTATGACATTCGAACACCCAACGCGACCGTCACCACCAGTTCTACCACCTATGACGGCACCTTATCATCAGTGGGCATACATGGAAGCACACGATCATCAAGAAGGTTATGTTCCTATGCGAGATGTGTATGCCATAGGGGATGATGGAGCTGGACCGTCACATAGGCGTGCTTGAGAGGAAAGTTCAGAGGAAGATTCCGAAGAAGACCCGGAAGAGGAAGAAGATCCTGAGGAGGATCCAAGCGAAGATGAAGCTGCGAGGGAAAACTATGGGAACATGAACAGAAACATGGACGAGAATGGATATTAGTATTCGAGTAGTGTGTAGTACATAGCAATGATGTTAACATAGATATAGAAGCATAGTACCTTGAAATGCTTTGTACCCAGTATATTAGTTGAGAGTGGCTTATATAGTACAGTGTGTACTTAGTTTCCTTTTGAGTCTTACGACTTGTACAGAATAGATCTCTTTGAGGCATTTTCCATATATATATATATATATATGATGACCCTAGATGGGCTTTTGCAACAGAAATGTGTACGAAAAGGATGAATGGTTGCTAAAACTGTTTTATGATTCATTTACATGAAGATATTATGAATTTCGATAAACGTTATGCAATTACTAACTACGTTTTCGTTAACAGAATGCCGCCAAGACGTGCACCTGAGCCGGAGGTAAGAGGTAGAGGCAGGGGAAGGAGAAGAATCCCACGAGCTGAAAGTGAGGAGATACCTGCACCACCTCCACCTCCACCTGACCGTAGAGTGGAAGAACTCTTCCTTAGGCAGAACCCGCCTTCCTTCAATGGAAAAGGGAACCCTGAAGACGCCGAACAGTGGGTCAGGGCCATAGAAAGAATTTTTGATTTCCTTCACTGTACCACACAAGAGAGACTATCTTGTGTCACGTTCCAACTCACCGGACCAGCTGATTTCTGGTGGGAGGCAAGAAGGAAGACACTAACCCCAGAGCAGATGGAATATTTCACTTGGGATAACTTTAAGACGGAAATGTATGAAAAATACATTCCCAAGAGCTATCGAAAGAAGAAGGAGGTTGAATTTTTCAATCTAAAGCAAGGAAAGATGTCGGTAAGTGAATACGACAGTCTTTTCTGTGACATGTCTAGATACGCTCCGGACCTAGTAAGTACTGACATGAAAATGTCAGAGAAGTTCAGGTCAGGACTAAGGCATGAGATCAAGATGTCTCTGGCAAGTCATGGAGACTTAACCTATATAGAGGCTCTTAGTCAAGCTCTAGACATCGAAGCTGCAATGCCCGAGGAAAAGCCTGCACCGACCCAGTCTCAAATTGTCGGTGATAAAGGAAAACGGAAATGGGAATGAAGTTCTAACAACAACAACTTCAACAGGGGAGGATTCAACAACGGTAACAAGAGGCCATGGTATAATAACATGGCTCCGCAAGGGCAAGGCTGGAGAGACCCATATTTGCTCCACCCATGAATAGACCTCAAGAGCCAATGAGGATTCCTCCATGCCCAAAGTATAACAAGAGGCACACGGGGGTGTGCTTGGCTGGAAATTTCAACTGTTTTAAATGTGGCGTGAAGGGCCACTATGCAAACGAGTGCCCCGGGTTTCGTCCAATTGGCACGGGGAGGCCGAACCAATCGGGCCCCACTCAACCATTAAGGGCTATTCAGTACCAGCCCCAGCAGCAGCAGCAGCGCCAGCAGCAACCAAGGCAACAGCCGCAGCAGCGGCAAGCACCCCGCCGACCACAGCCAGCTCAGGCCAGAGCCTATGCGCTAAATAGGCAAGAGAACGAACAAAACCAGGGCAACCTGGCAGGTATGGGATTACTTTTGAACATACCTATTGAGCTTTTGTTCGATACGGGTGCGTCACATTCCTTTATTGCTAAAGCATGCGTTGATATGTTAGAACTCAAACCTGAACAAACGAATCAGGAAATGAGAATCTAATCACCTATAGGAGGTATTATGACTGTTACACATGCTTGCTCGAACTTAGAGTTGAACCTAGGCTCACTTAAGGTTCTAGCAAATAACTTGAACATAATACCTATGGGGGATGTAGACATAATCCTAGGAATGGATTGGTTGGCCGAAAACCATTCCACGATCCTATGCAAGGAGAGAAGAATTTCGATCCAACCACCGGGAAAAGAAGCAACAAACTTCTATGGAATCAGTATGGGAAAGAAAATCTCAATGATATTTGCGCTACAAGCAAGAAGGATGATGAACAAAGAGGGATGTCAAGCATTCCTTGTTTATCTAAATGGAGAAGAGAAAGCGGAAATAAAAGTCGAAGATGTGGAAATTGTCCGAGAATTTCCGGACGTCTTTCCTGACACATTACCTGGACTACCCCTGACGAGCAGCCTAGAGTTCACAATTGATCCGGGCCGGATCGGCTCCGGATCAAAACGCATTATAGAATGGCACCAAAGGAACTCGAAGAGCTGAAAATTCAAATTCAAGAGTTATTGGACTTAGGTTTTATTAGACCAAGTGTTTCACCTTGGGGAGCTCCTGTCCTGTTCGTCAAGAAGAAAGATGGTTCACTACGGATGTGCATCGATTATCGGGAATTAAACAAACTGACACTTAAGAACAAATATCCATTACCAAGGATTGACGATTTGTTCGATCAGTTAAGAGGTGCAAGCGTATTCTCGAAGATCGATCTTAAGTCAGGATACCATCAACTTAAGGTACGGCCGGAAGACATATCCAAGACAGCATTCCGAACAAGATATGGCCACTATGAGTTTGTAGTTGTGCCGTTCGGTCTGACCAATGCACCAGCCGTATTTATGGATCTTATGAACAGGGTGTTCCACCCATACCTAGACAAGTTTGTCTTGGTCTTCATATATGATATTCTCATCTATTCGAAGAATGAGGAAGAACATAGAGAACACCTGAGGACGGTTTTACAAACCCTAAGATCCGAACGACTTTACGCCAAATTCAGCAAGTGTGAATTCTGGCTTAGAGAAGTGATATTCCTTGGACACATTGTCTCTGCAGAAGGAATAAAAGTAGATCCCGCAAAAGGTCGAAGCCGTGCAAGGCTGGAAATCGCCGACAACACAAAACGAAATCAGAAGTTTCCTAGGATTAGCTTGCTATTACCGGAGATTCATTGAAGGATTCTCTAAAATAGCAAGGCCAATGACGCAACTACTCCGGAAGGGGATTAAGTTTACATGGACGGATGAATGTGAGGCGAGTTTCCAGAAGCTTAAGGAAAAATTGAGCAGTGCACCGATACTAGCAGTTCCGGATGCAAATAAAGAGTATGTTGTCTACACTGACGCTTCCAAGAATGGACTTGGCTGCGTGTTGATGCAAGAGGGAAGAGTAATAGCTTACACATCACGGCAACTTAGGCCACATGAGTTGAACTACCCAACTCATGATCTAGAACTAGCAGCTGTAGTACATGCACTGAGATTTGGAGACATCATCTCTATGGAGTGAGATGTGAAATCTTCACTGATCACAAAAGTTTGAAATACTTTTTCGAGCAACGAGATTTAAACACGAGACAAAGAAGATGGCTCGAATTAGTAAAAGATTACGACTGTGGTATAAACTACCACCCAGACAAAGTAAACGTGGTAGCTGATGCCTTGAGTCGTAAGAATCAACCCAATTTGGGATGTCTTTTCACACTAGAAGAAAAACTCATTAGAGAGTTTGAGAAGATGAAAATAGAGATGGTTGAAAAACCTCAGACGATCATGAGTCATATCGCTACACTAACATTGACGTCTGATCTGAGGCAAAAGATAATAGATGGCCAAAGAAAGGATGAAGAGTTAGAAAAGATAAGAGCCAAAGTAAGGACAGAAGGGCTAAAGGATTTTAAGGAGGCACCCGATAACGCTATATTGTTTAGGGAAAGACTGTGCATCCCAAACGATAAGGAGTTGAGAAACGAAATCATGAGTGAAGCTCATGATACTCCTTATACCGCCCACCCCGGTAGTACTAAAATGTATCAAGACTTAAAGGAAAGGTTTTGGTGGGAAGGTATGAAGCGAGATATAGCCTCTTTTGTCGAGCGTTGTCTCGCTTGTCAACAAGTAAAGGCACTGCATCAACGGCCTTATGGAAAGCTGCAACCTTTGGAAATACCCGAATGGAAGTGGGACGATATAGCAATGGATTTTGTAACGGGTTTACCAAGGTCAAAAAGGGGAAGCACTGCTATATGGGTAGTAGTGGACCGCCTTACCAAATGTGCTCATTTTCTGCCTATCAGGACTACTCATGGATCCGACAAGTTAGCCCAATTGTATGTGAAAGAAATTGTACGTCTACATGGAGTGCCGAAATCTATCACCTCTGATAGAGATTCGAAGTTCACATCGAGATTTTAGACTAGCTTGCAAAAGGAGTTGGGCACGAAACTGAATTTTAGCACAGCTTTTCATCCACATACTGACGGGCAGTCTGAACGAACCATCCAAACACTTGAGGATATGTTACGAACAGTAGTGTTGGATAGAGGCGAAACTTGGGAATATGTTTTACCACTTATTGAGTTCGCCTATAATAATAGCTATCAGGCAATGAGGCACTATATGGAAAGAAATGCCGATCACCACTTTATTGGGATGAAGTGGGTGAAAGGAAAATTTTGGGGCCTGATACAGTAGAGGAGATGATTGAAATTGTTCGCCAAATTAGGCAAAGGATAAAAGAAGCTCAGGATAGGCAAAAATCTTATGCCGATACACGTAGATCTGAGCTACATTTTGAATGTGGCGATAAAGTGTTCCTTAAGGTCTCACCATCAAAGGGGATCGTAAGATTCGGGGTGAAAGGAAAGTTAAGGCCACGTTTCATAGGACCTTATGAAATTCTTGAAAGAATAGGTCCTGTAGCCTATCGATTGGCACTTCCGCCAAGTTTGGGCAATGTCCATAATGTATTCCACGTGTCGCAATTGAGGAAGTACGTGTATGATCCAAAGCACGTAATCCATCATGATGATGTGATCTTAAACCCGGACATGAGCTATGTGGAAGAACCTACGGCTATCTTTGATCGTAAGGTTCAACAGTTAAGGAATAAGTCAATATCAATAGTAAAAGTCCTGTGGAGACACCACGGACAAGAGGAGGCTACATGGGAACTCGAGGACGCCATGAAAGAGCGATACCCCGACCTTTTCCAAGGAATGCAAATTTCGGGATGAAATTTATTTTAAGGGGGGTAGAATGTAATATCCCGTAGTTTTAATACTTAATTACGATAATATAAATCGTAATTAGGGTTTTAAGCTCGATAATTAAAATCTTAATTACTCAACGCTTGATTTTGACTACACATAATTTGATAATTTCTGTGTGACATTCACTGACGCTTAGTGAATTAAGGAATATAGTTTCTGATATTCCTTCGAACGTATTGTTCTAACGTCGGCTAAATTCGACAGTAAAGTTTTACAGAATTTTAAGCAATTAAGCTTAGAATTCGAATTTCCTTATTATTATGGGAATAAATAAAGTTGTTACAACTTTATTTTGAACATTTTAGAGATGATTTAATTATGTGAATTTAGAGACGTTTCAAACGTCTACATTTTGAGATAATTCGATAACTTGGCCAAATGATCATGGAATTATAAAATTCAAATTCCTATGATTATTTTATGATATAAGAGCATTATTTATCATCAAAATAATGCTAGAAAATTTAGGAATAGAATGTACCAAATGTTATGGGTTTCGAAAACCCTAATTTTTAAAATTAGGGTTTTGTAAATTAATATTGTTCTAAATATTTTCCTATGAATTAAATCATCAATTAGGACTTATAATATGTCAAAAAACTATGTATTAGTTATTTAATGCAAGAAAATAAAATATTTGGAATTAACCTATGATTTTTGAAAATCTAGGGTTTCTAAAGTGTGAAATTAATTTTAATTCTTATCCAATTAATGATGTATCATATTAATTATATTAATATGGTATTATTAAGGATAATATATGGTATTACATCAAGTTGCACAAGTGGGAGCACACTTGTGCTATAGGTGGTGAAAATGATGGTGTATATGTGACAAAATTTAATTAATTTCTATGCTACAATTAATGGGAGGCTATGAGTTGTATCTTATCCTATATTAGGTGTAAAGTAGTAGTAGTTACCAATTAAAACAAGTAATCTAGGGCCTTGGAGTATAGTGGCCGAAATCCTTAAATATTAAGGTTGAAAATATTTAATTTCACACTATATGATAATGCCACTTGTATAGTTACAATTTTTGACTTTTCAAAAGTACCTTTATAACATAATAATAATATAGTATAAGATAAGAAAAAAATTTAAAATTTAAACCTAATGTACTAAAGTAGGCGACACACACACACATTGTCACACTATGTGATAATTTCATTATTTCATGTGACAACTAAGATCCAATGTATTTAATTAAAGGATAAGATACAAGTTGAGGTGTACATGATAAGATTAAAATTTTTATCTCTTACCAAGAGGAGGTGGCCGAAATTTTTGACCAAGCAAAGCAAGTGTATTAAGTTATGATTTCATGTAATTATTATACTACAAGTGATATATGTCTATAAATATAACATAAGCCCCACCATTACTCATTTTGCACCCTTGAGACCGAAAATAGTGTGAGAGAAAATAGAGAGAATTCATCCAAGTTTGATCCCAAACCTTAGACAAATAAACATTCACCGATTAAATCGACTCCGATTAAGAGGTTAGATTTCTTACGAGCTTCGTATACATGCTAGAATTTTCGATTTTCATCCGTTAGAATTCATGTTATAAGCTTGGTTTATATTTGTAATTTTCGAAAATTATGGAACTTATGATAAGATGTTTAGATATTGTGTTTATATGATGTTATTGACCATGTATTATAATTATATCACAAAATTAAGCATGCTATTAAATTTAATATGTGGACCGAAAACATGGGACCATGATATGTTGATGATTATGATTTTTAATTGTTGATTTGAGCATGAAATCATGATCTAGGGTATTAATTATGCTTGTATGATTTTATATAGAATTTTTGGAAAACTTTAGTACATAAGTTTATGATTTTCGAAAATTTTAGAACATGATATTATGTTGTGATATAATTCATGTTTAGGTGTTATTATAGCATATTGATAGTGTAGATTCATAATATAGTGTTGTATGAATTTATTGGATTTAGTAAAAATTATTTTGAACTAAGTCAAATTTTTCGAAATATGACTTAGGAAAATTTTATTAAATAGTTCATAATAAATAAAAATTATGTTATAGCAAGGATGCTCATAGATGATTATGTGTTATGTGAATTTATTGGAATTTTTGAAAAATGTTTGCTTAGTTAAATTAAGATTTTCGAAAACCATATAATATAATACTAAGGTGTATAATTTTTCTTGAACCAAAGTAATTACATATTATTAATCCTCTAATAAAATAGTATGACATGTGAATTTATTATAATATTTGCACAAGTCTAGGCTATTTAAATAAGAGGATCGAAAACTATATATTATATGTATTAATGTTATAAATTTATTTTATAAAGTATAATTGCATAATATGTTCTAAAATAATGTTTTAAACATAATATGATTTTATGTGAATTTTTAGAGCTAAAATACTACACAAATTCGAAAATATATGTATATAGTTGAAAAAGTCAAAATGTTGACTTTGAAGTCAAAATAGTTGTCTTTAGTATAAATGTTGACCAAGTCAAAATTGTTGACCAAAAACATTGACCAAGGTCAAATTACACGAAATTCGATAAAACGTGATCAATGTGACGTAGTACGTTTAGTAACAATGTAACTTACGATACGTAAGTACATTAAAAAGTACATTATGTGCTAAAGAGATGAAATATCTCTTACATGATAAGCGATTTCATAATCGACATCATTTTGATTAGGAAACGTCAAAATAAGTTCGATGTTAGCCTTATTTGATGAATAGGACGTTATAGACAATGTTCGTCTCTATCGAAATGTGACCAATGTACTGAAATAATTCTTACGTTAAGGTGGGACGTGATCTTGAGCTGAGACATAGAAAAGGATTATAGAAAGACCTACATATACGAGGTGGGCTTTACTCGAAAACCCTTTTATTTACGATGCTTTCTTCGAAAAGTATTTATTTACAAAGCTTTCAGTTGAGAAATGATTATGAACTGTTATTCAATTACATGCCCAAAGTATTTATGTTTTACGTATGTATCCTATCATGTTGTTGGGCGAGCCAACTATGAAAGTGAATCAGTTGTTGGGTAGCTCCCAACTTTATCAGAAAATCGATATCGGATCCTAGTCGGATCACGAAATTCACAGCTAGGGTTAGCGTGTACACCGGTGGGTGATCGTGAGCCGTTAGTAACATCTTCGGCCGGTCACGGATCCTAGTCAGATGCAGAATTCCTGGCTATGTGACTGTAAGCCGTTAGCAACATCTTCGGCCGGTCACGGCGTCTGTTGAAGGAGGCCTACTTCTACGGCGTGAGATCAGTTATGAACAGTTATGTGAAATGATACGGATTATACATACGAGAAAATGCCTGGCCAGGCGATCTTTCGAGAAATGATAAAGTGTTTTGGTATTCACGAGTTATTTCAACTAAAATCCTCGTGTTATACTAATGGGCAGTGTAATTTAATGAAAGTATTTTGGCATGAGTCCACTAAGTGCATTCTTGTACTTAGCCCTGCATGTTGTTTTAAATGTACGAGTTGGTGACGATGGATGGCAAAGTGTTGAGCAGTCGGAGTTTTTGTCGCTGATATAGTATAACCTTGAATGCACATCGTCATATGTATATTCACATGCTTTCCGCTGTTTGAAACACTTAGTTATGTTTTGATTATTTATGCATATCACCTTCAGATCAGTGGAACCCTTTGGTCAAGGATCTGTTGGTCTAGTTTGTATGTAATACGTTGTTTGGTTACCTCTTATCTTTGAAGTTTTATGAGATTGGTCGTCATTTCCTTTACTGTTTCGTATTCATTTATCATTAAGTCTTTAATCCCCGAATCAACAGTAACAGTCCCGGCTAATCCGTACTTAGGGTTGGCGGGCTGTTACACCGCCTCCCGGAGAGCGATGCGGAGTTCGTCGGCCGAACTCATTTTGGTGATGGGGATCGACCTCGCGGTGATCACGACGTCCTGTCCTGTGCTGCTTATCCCTTGCACGGTCGGTTTGGGCCCCAACCCGTGTAGAGGTATGAGCGCCTATCATCCGGAGGCTGGGGGATTCACCTCGTCGTGCCGCTTCGTGCTTTGACGATGCTTCGGCGTCCTTGTCTTCGTGATGATGCCGGCCTTGTTCTTGGCTAAGGTACTGGAGGAAGCTGTCACACCCTGACCTATCTAACTCTGTACTCACTGCTAACCGGAGTGCGACTGGTGGAACAAAGGGAAAACGACTAACTATTTTGAGAGACTCGACATTTTAATGATTATATTTTCAAAGAAAGGCGAGTCATTAACTTTTGTGATTGATAAGTCGATCAAGGATGAACATTAATAATTAACTATTTAACAAACGATACCATAATCCTTGACATGAGTTCAAAGTTTAAATCATATGTCTAACCCATAATATTCTCGGACACACAACAATTTACAAGCGTAAGCTTGATGGCAAACAAAGAATGGCCGAGTTTATGTATGAAGACATAAACCCGGCAAACTTATAACATAACTCAAAACGTCTTCGCTCAGCATTCTTCTCCGTCACATCTCTTACACAACCTGCATATTTAGAAATACATGCAGGGCGTGAGTAATTGATGCACTCAGTGGGCATTGCCGAAAACAATTTAAAACATGCTCTTAGAGCTATACAATCGACTTGCCACATAACAGATTCATAGGGGTTTTGAGAAATATCCTATGAATCAACTTTAATAAATCAATTTCTTCATGATCAATGCACGTGCAATAGCTCAAATCATAATATAACATGTCTGCAGACAATCATAAATAAATACCATATCTACGCACAAACGTGTTGAGAAGTAGGCCTCCTTCTCAAACACCATGGCCAAAGGCCACCTGTGTACACAAACCCTTACTAGAAGCTCGTCTAGCATAGGGCCGATATCGTTATTCTCTCGCAGATAGGCAATATGCAATATGCTCAAAAACAGGCAACTCAATTTAACTTTTCAAAATAACTCATGCTTATCATCATAAACTTGTGCACATATTTTAGTTTAGAAAGCCCACTTGGATAATTGGCTTACTCAACACTTTCGGCTTTTCCTTTCTTGATCTTTAACTCGCTTCCACTTGCTCCTTAAAAGAGATAAGAAGAGTAAATACGGAAAGAGGAACTAAGAGTTTCTAACTCTTGAGCTTCTATTAAACTCTCGATACTCACCGATTAAGCTAAGCTGCTAGGTCAATGCACCCAAACTAAACTACTTGAATCATTATGAAATTATTTCACAAGAACATTCATCTTTCAAATCATAGACATAAAGTCCTTTGAAAATCGTAAACTAACGAAATCGAACTTTTACAAACTAGCATAGAAAATTCTCAATAATTGAAAATAGGCTAATTTTATATACTATTTTATTCTTTTGCAATCAAACTAATCAAATAAAATCAAAATAATAAGTTCTCGATTTTCCATAAACATACTAAATTGGGGCTTTTCAACGGAGTAGGATTTAACTCCGATTTCTTTTGCCAAACTTAATCATATATACACAACAACATATATACTAGCTTAATTTAAACAAATCAAAGCCGAATCATCTTGAAATCAAAGCCACACTTTTCGGTCCTCATAGGAAAAATCGAAGGGCTCAATTTTTGTTTTCAAATTCGACTCTATTCATGCTCAAACACCCCTAATTGCATAAATACACACTCAATTTATAAAACCCATAACATAATATCAAAATAGAAAAGTAGGGTTTCAAATTAGAATTTGAGTTTTTCTCAAATTGAATAAATTAAACCATAGATCAAGCATAAAATTCTTATACTAGGATAGATCTAAACATATATAAACTATAGATCGAAGAAAAATAATTCCTTGGAACAATATCATGATGACCGAAAATATAGGGGCTTGAAAAGGGGATTTTTATTTGATTTCTCAACACAATAACACTCAATATACGTAGATCTATGTATACATGTACTAAGAATCGAAGATCAAAACATGGATGTAAAAGCCCTAGCATGGCCGAGACATATGGAAGCTCATAGGGTGGGTTTTTCTTTGATCTCTTAGCATAATATCATCCCTAGCATGTAGATCTATGCATATATAGACTAGAAATCGAAAGAATGGAACACATATACAAATGGGCAAAATGGCCGAGAGTTATGGTGCAAAAGGGGGAGGATTTTTCATCTTTTTCTAGCTCAAATCTTAGAAAAGATTAGTGATATACCTTCGTAGGATGTTGATCTACAACGTTGAAGAAGGATCGAAGGTCCGAATCTCGCGTTTGAAGATGAAAGTTTCGAGTGTGTGTGAGTGTGTGTGTGAGTGTTTTTTTTTTTTTTTTGAGAGGGTGGAGAGGAAAATTTGTGTAAAAGAATGAACTTGGAAGCTAAGTTATATATATATATATCATAGGAACAAGTAAAGCTTCTTGAATAAGCTAATGAAATCTAGAAAATTCTAAGCTTCTAATGCAAACTATATGAATTCTAGAGAGTTCTTTGGTCTTTAATGGGCTTAATAAAACAATTGGGCTCACAACCACATTTAATACTAGGCCCAAAATATTAAAAACGTTAGGTCTTTAATGAACATAAACGATTTTCGAAAATAGGGCACAATGAAATAAGAATATAAATTATCTCTCTTGAAAAATAATAAATCAATTAGAAATATAGAAATTTCTAACGAGTTGAAATCTCGTAAATCATTCTTTTCCAAAATAAATATGGAAATAAAACAATAAATAAAGATTTATTGTTAACTCAATCGACTGAAAAATTCTAATTTAAATCTTTGAGTTAAAACTCTGAAAATCTTATCTGGAAATACTTTATTGAAATCTAATCTGAGAAATCTTATCGAAATTTTATAAAATTTAATCTGAGGATGCATTGTCCCTAGTCACTCACGTAATTAATTTCTAATTAATTACGTACTTAGCGCTTAAGCAGAGCTATAAGAATCGGGGTAATACATTCTCACCCCCTTAAATAAATTTTGTCCTCGAAATTTAGTACCTCAGTAAAAAAGCTCGGGGTTCTTCTCTTTCATCTTCTCTTCCAATTCCCAAGTCGCTTTTCCGGGCCATGATATCCATAGAACTTAACTAAAGGAATCGACTTATTCCTTAGTTGTTGATTCTTTCGATCTAGAATGCGTTCTGGCCTCTCTTCGTAGCTTAGATCAGACTCAGGAATTACGTCTTCTTGATTGATAACGTGATTTGGGTCATAGATATACTTCCGCAACTGCGATACGTGAAACACGTTATGAACGTTACCAAAATTGGGTGGTAGCGCCAACCTGTACGCAACAGGTCCAATTTTCTCTAGGACTTCGTATGGTCCGATAAATCTCGGCTTGAGCTTTCCCTTGATTCCGAATCTGTGCACTCCTTTCATAGGTGAAACCTTTAGAAATACTTTATCTCCAATCTTGAAGTTTAACTCAGTCCGTCGCGCATTGGCATAGGACTTCTGACGGTCTTGGGCTTCTTGAATTCTCTTCTTGATTTGGCGTATGATATTGATAATCTCTTCAACTGCTTCTGTGCCAAGAATTCTTTTCTCTCCAACTTCGTCCCAATATAGCGGAGATCGACATTTATTGCCGTACAGCGCTTCATAGGGTGCCATGTTGATGGTCGCTTGGTAACTATTGTTATAAGCAAACTCGATCAAAGGCAATGCTTGTTCCCACTGTTCTCCTCGATCTAAGACGATGGTTCTGATCATATCTTCTAGCGTCTGAATAGTTCTTTCCGTCTATCCATCCGTCTGTGGATGAAAGGCTGTGCTGAAATTCAGCTGGGTGCCCATCTCCTTTTGGAAGCTTATCCAAAATCACAAGGTGAATTTGGAATCTCTATCCGAGGTGATAGAAGCAGGGGACTCCGTGCGATCGTGCGATTTCGCGCCGCGTAAATGCTGGCTAGCTTATCAGCTCCGTACGTCACAGGGATCGAAATAAAATGGGTGCTTTTTGTTAATCGGTCGATAATCACCCAAATAACTGTATTCCCACGCTTGGACTTGGGTAATCCGGTGATAAAATCCATAGCTACATGATCCCATTTCCATTCAGGAATATCGAGAGGTTGAAGCTTTCCATATGGCCTCTGGTGTAGTGCTTTGACTTGCTGACACGCTAAACACTTTTCGACAAACGACGCTATTTCTTGCTTCATACCAACCCACACGAACTTTTGCTTCAGATCTCGATACATTTTTGTGCTTCCTGGGTGGGCGTTATAAAGGCGTGTTGCGCTTCTTCGAATTTCTTCCTTCAACTTCTTGTCGTTGGGTACATATCCTGCTCCCAAACATAAGGGCATTATCCTTGCTTCATGGTACTCTGTTGATCCTTGATTCTCACCTTCATTCTTAGCTTCTCTAATTGTTCATCTTGGCGTTGAGCTTGAACAATTCGATTTCTTAGGTCGGGTTAGAACCGTAGTGTAATGATAGCTTGAGTGGTTTTAGGTGGTAACACCACTTCCAATCTCATCTTCTCGAATTCCTTGACTAGCTCTGCGTCGGGTGAAACGGATGCTAGTTGAATCTGACTCTTCCTGCTTAACGCATCGGCGACTACGTTCGTTTTTCCTGGGTGATACTTGATTTCACAATCGTAATCTTTGACTAACTCCAACCATCTTCTTTGACGCATATTGAGATCCTTTTGCTCGAAGAAATATTTCAGACTCTTGTGGTCCGTGAAGATCTCACATTTTGATCCATATAAATAATGTCTCCAGATCTTCAAAGCATGGACCACAGCTGCTAGCTCTAGATCATGGGTTGGGTAATTGAGCTCATGTGGTCTTAGCTGTCTTGAAGCATAGCAATTACCTTCCCTTCCTACATGAGTACACATCCTAGCCATTTTCTTGAGGCATCCGTATGCAGAAAATCTTTATCGGGTTCGGTCTTTATATCTCGGGGCTGCAGACGACTATTCTTCAATTCTTGAAAGCTCTTCTCGCATTCCAATGTCCATTGGAATTTTACTCCTTTTCGAAGCAATTGCGTCATAGGTCTAGCAATCTTGAGAATCCATCGATGAATCTTCGATAACAACCCGCTAGGCGAAAAAACTCGAATCTCATTCGGTGTTGTCGGCGATTTCCAATCGCGTACAGCTTGCACTTTTGCGGGGTCTACTTTGATTCCTTCTGCTGAGACGATGTGACCAAGGAAATTCACTTCTCGAAGCCAAAACTCGCATTTGCTGAACTTGGCATACAACTTTTCAGTTCTCAATGTATCCAAGACAGTTCGCAAATGGGCTTCATGTTCCTTGTTGGTCTTTGAATACACAAGAATGTCGTCAATAAAGATCAAAACAAATTTGTCGAGATATTCATGGAAAACGCGGTTCATCAGATCCATGAACACAGCTGGGGCGTTGGTCAGACCAAAGGGCATTACGGTAAACTCATAATGATCGTATCGGGTTCTAAAAGCAGTCTTCGGTATATCTTCTTGCTTGATCTTTAACTGGTGATATCCGGATCTCAAATCGATCTTTGAGAAAATGCCTGCTCCTTTCAATTGATCGAACATATCATCAATCCTCGGCAAAGGGTACTTATTCTTCAGGGTCAACTTTTCAATTCCTTGTAGTCGATGCACATTCTCAAAGTGATATCTTTCTTCTTGACGAACAATACTGGTGCTCCCCACGGAGATACGCTCGGTCGGATAAATCCTAAATCCAATAGTTCTTGCAATTGAATTTTTAACTCTTGAAGCTCTTTTGGCGCCATTCGGTATGGTGCTTTCAAATGGGGCTGACCTGGTTCTAAATCGATGGGAACTTTAATTGTCTATCCGGTGGTAATCCGGTAAGGATTCGGAAAAACATCCGGGAATTCCCTCACAACAGGACATCTTCTATCTTTCTTTCGACTTCATCTATTTCACCAAATGCACTATATAAAGCGTGCTTCTTCTTGTCTTAGCAACTTTTACGCTCTTAAAGGTTAATAGGCACTCTTATGCCTTTCATCTATCCGTAAAAGCAGGTTGGTTCTTTATCGGTGGTTGGAAAGAAATCTCTCGACTTTCTAACGAATCATTGCAAAATTTTGGGTTAACCAATCCATTCCCAAAATTATATCCACATCCGACATTGGTAAAAGACGCAGATTACGCTCTCAACTTGAGAGGACCTAACTCAAATTCTAAGTTAGGGCATTCATGCGTGATTCTATAAACACGCCTAATGGCGTAAGAACTCTTATATCGAGGACTCGATCGTTTCTTTCGAAGCTCAAGAATTTCTCGCATCTCAAGAAATAAAGGAATCTGAAGCTCGAAGTCGAAAAAATTATAGATGTATATCTCTCAAAATTCCCATACACATCGCCAATTGTCACCGCTCTTATCGGTTGATTTACATTCTAGAGCAAAGGCTCTTTGATCTTTGGTTTGAGGTGGAACTAGCATCAAGTACTAATCGAATCGAGATGATTGTTGTGGAGCTATTGGGATTTGAGCTGCTGAAACGAGGAACCATTGGTAACGGCAATCGAGGATAAGCTATCATAGCTTTCATAGATTGAGTCTTGAGGGAGGATTTGATGGGAACCACTTCGACGCCTTATCTCTGTTTGGACAGGTTGTTAGCATAGTGGCCCTTGACCACGCTTATAACAACTATTACTTCCCACTTACATACTCGAGTGAACTCGATTGCACTTGACATACGATCCTAGCTTGATTCGGAAAACCGAGATTGACCTTAGAGCGATGGTGAGATTGACCTTGGGAGGATTGTCGATTTACGCCAACGCCTCTTGTTAAAATTTCTACTCTCCCATCTTCTCTTGTTCCCAATCTTTTGATCGAAAAGATTAACCTTGTTGGATTAGGGTTCTAAGGGGGTATCGACGTTGACTCAGGCGTACTCTTCTCAGGACGCATCTCCATTTCCATATCAAGCGCTCGATTTAAAGTCTCTGCATAAGACATCGGAGGTTGGCTTGCCAATACTATTCTCATTCCTTGGTGTAATCCAGAACGGAATAATTCTGCCATCTTCTCATCGGTGTCGACCTTGTAAGGTGCATACCGAGCCAACTTGCAGAACTCTCTGTCGTACTCAGCTACAGTCTTCTTTCCTTGCTTGAGATTAGCGAACTCGATCTCTTTTTGTCTGTGATAGCTGCAAGGAATATACTTGGCCAAAAGCTCTTCTTTGAAACGTTCCCACGTGAAAACGTCTAACTGTTCTGGCGTGAAGGTCTTCTGACGAGACTCCCACCAATAATCCGCAGATCCTTTTAACTGGAAGGAGATTCACAACATACATTCTCGATCGGTGCATTCCAGGAATCGGAAGACACGATCCATAGCCCTAACCCACTCTTCAGCCTCAGATGGATCACCTGATCTAGTAAAAGTCGGTGGATTTTATCGGAGAAAAAGTTCGACAATCTTGCGATCAAGGTGAGGAGGTGTTTGATTAGGTGAGTTACGAGGTGTGGGTTAACTCTCTTGAGTCTCTTCTTGGTATTGGGTTTTGGCGTCTTCTCGGCATCTTGAAAGAAT
Organism: Salvia rosmarinus; assembly: GCA_036937905.1. Lineage (NCBI taxonomy): Eukaryota > Viridiplantae > Streptophyta > Magnoliopsida > Lamiales > Lamiaceae > Salvia > Salvia rosmarinus. The sequence continues at coordinate 72,587,187 of CM072819.1, read as the reverse complement.
TTGAACATTTAATGTTAAATCAAAGGAAACAATTCTTATCACATAATGATTATAATGTTAGCGAAATTTAAACAAATCAGTTTGTTGATAGATTGTCGATCAAGAATCGAGAGTTCTGAGCTCATATACTAAAATTTTCCATTTTATATAATCGAGAAAACCGCCTCTTTGAGGACTTTTTAACAAAAGAGAAAATTGCCTTTAGTGGAGTGCAGGCTATGGCGATGCTTTATCTATACTGACATCCCTACAAACTATCCGCATACATATACAACGACGCACTACTACAACTACTTATGCATCACTACTATACATCGCCACATATGCTACCGCACTATACATAAGATCTACTACTAATGACTCTTGCTTGAACCGGGCTCATCACTGGAATGTTCATCTCATTGCGGTGTTCAGCGTCACGCTTCTTCTTCTTCAAAGAATCTCTCAATCTCATCTTCCCAACGAGGGCGCCATGACTCGGTCTTTAAACCTACAAAGGCTCAATCTCTTCTTCATTGTAGTCTGGCACTGGTGATTTAGGAGCATTGGGGTTGTTGTCATGCGATATTACTTTGAACTCAGGATGAAGAATATATGGGTCAGTAACAAAAGACATTTCACTGACCGGGACATATTCCAGCTTACACTTGCCAATAGACTCAATATATTCGTGTTCATACCGATAAGATCGAGAAAGACCTTTGGTCTAAGAACTAGTCCCTCATCTAAAGGAGGAGGTGACTTACAAATATATGAATCTCACGAAAACAACTATGAATATCGTCTAAAACTAGCGAGACTCGAGTAATAACAGAATAGTTTCGGGAGGAATCGAGTGAATTGGGTAAGAGCAGTGAACTACTTGAAAAGTGATTATTGGGGCCATCGAAAAGATGTTGAATTAGCAAAACAAACAAAGGCTCTTGTAGATCAGATCATTTCCGGTATCATCGGATCCGGAGGAAGAGGAATTCCTTGAAGAATGAGCATATCAACAAACCACGGATCTAATAGAGGTTAGTATACGAATCATCGTGTCCTTGATCAATGTCCGAGTTTATCAATAAAGGGATTCAACTGCTCAACAATTTACGAAGCTATAGAGTACGATCTATTATCATTGGCCCATCAAAGCTTGGAGTTGGAATAATTAGAAGGTGGCACAACAATAGCGGTGAGAAGAAGAATCATCCCGCCTAACATAATGTTCTCGCGAAAAGTCGATTTAATGAAGGAATGAAAATCCTCAAGAGGAGGATAATCACCTAGAGGTGGTCCTTGATAATCTAGATCATCGTGAGCGAATTAAGGCATGAAAATCAAAGAAACTTCCCGACTCTTGGGAGCTCTAGAGAAATCAATGTAACTAAGAGCACTGGTAGAAGCCCAGCCTTGCCAATTAGCTGGCAAGACTTGGATCAAACGAAGGATCGCATCAAAGTCATTCACCCCATGCTGCCTTACCAGAAACCAAGTCCATCTGAACTTCTCGAGGAATTCTGAGAATTTAGCATACTGTTCTGGCCTAAGCTCATAGAATTTGTCGGTACGTCCGATCATCAAAGGCCTAACTCTAGTGCTTTTGTGCGGCGTCGACCGCATCCTCGGCATCCTAAATAATCATCACTTAGATATCAGGACAATCATACCGATGTGTCCCACTACCCATCTTAAAATACTAATCACATTGCATGCATAAGCAACTCATACAACATACAATATCTCGCATGCAAAATCACATAAAGCCATAAGCAATGCTGAAATAATTCTGAACTCTTTATATAAACAATCACTTGTACCTTGTTGTGCTGGAGATGACGAGCTTGAATGCTGAGCTTGAATAACTTAAGACAACTGGGTTAGACTTAAGGAAAACTCACAGGACCATAGCAAACAAATGCTCTGATACCATTCTGTCACACCCCGGCCTATCTAACTCTGTACTCACTGCTAACCGGAGTGCGACTGGTGGAACAAAGGGAAAACGACTAACTATTTTGAGAGACTCGACATTTTTAATGATTATATTTTCAAAGAAAGACGAGTCATTAACCTATGATTGATAAGCTGATCAAGGATGAACATTAATAATTAACTGTTTAACAAACTGATACCATAATCCTTGACATGAGTTCAAAGTTTAAATCATATGTCTAACCCATAATATTCTGGACACACAACAATTTACAAACAGAAGCTTGATCGGCACAAAAGAATGGCCGAGTTTATGTATGAAGACATAAACCCGGCAAACTTATAACATAACTCAAAACGTCTTCGCCGAGATTCTTCTCCGTCATCATCTCTTACACAACCCGCATATTTAGAAATACATGCGGGCGTGAGTACTTAATGCACCTCGATGGGCATTGCGAAAATAATTTAAAACATGCTCTTAGAGCTATACAATCGACTTGCCACATAATGTATTCATAGGGGTTTTGAGAAATATCCTATGAATCAACTTTAATAAATCAATTTCTTCATGATCAATGCACGCAATAGCTCAAATCATAATATAACATGTCCGCAGACAATCATAAATAAATACCATATCTACGCACAAACGTGTTGAGTAAGAGGCCTCCTTCTCAAACACCATGGCCAAAGGCCACTGTACACAAACCCTTACTAGCGGCTCGCCTAGCATAGGGCGATATCGTTATTCTCTCGCAGATAGACAATATGCAATATGCTCAAAAACATGCAAGTCAATTTAACTTTTCAAAATAACTCATGCTTATCATCATAAACTTGTGCACATATTTTAGTTTAGAAAGCCCACCTGGATAATTGGCTTACTCAACACTTTCGGCTTTTCTTTCTTGATCTTTAACTCGCTTCCACTTGTTCCTTAAAAGAGATAAGAGGAGTAAATACGGGAAAGAGGAACTAAGAGTTTCTAACTCTTGAGCTTCTATTAAACTCTCTCGATACTCTATGATTAAGCTAAACTGCTAGGTCAATGCACCCAAACTAAACTACTTGAATCATTATGAAATTATTTCACAAGAACATTCATCTTTCAAATCATAGACATAAAGTCCTTTGAAAATACGTAAACTAACTAAATCGAACTTTTAAAACTAGCATAGAAAATTCTCAATAATTCAAAATAGGCTAATTTTATATACTATATTATTCTTTGCAATCAAACTAATCAAATAAAATCAAAATAATAAGTTCTCGATTTTCCATAAACATACTAAATTGGGGCTTTTCAACGAGTAGGATTTAACTCGATTTCTTTTGCCAAACTTAATCATATATACACAACAACATATATACTAGCTTAATTTAAACAAATCAAAGCCGAATCATCTTGAAATCAAAGCCACACTTTTCGGTCCTCATAGGAAAAATCGAAGGCTCAATTTTGTTTTCAAATTCGACTCTAATCATGCTCAAACACCCCTAATTGCATAAATACAAGCTCAATTTATAAAACCCATAACATAATTTCAAAATAGAAATTAGGGTTTTAAATTAGAATTTGGGTTTTTCTCAAATTGAATAAATTAAACCATAGATCAAGCATAAAACTCTTTTACTAGATAGATCTAAACATATATAAACTATAGATCGAAGAACAAAATTCCTTGAACAATATCATGATGACCGAAAATATAGGGGCTTGAAAAGGGATTTTATTTGATTTCTCAACACAAAACACTCAATATACGTAGATCAATGTATACATGTACTAAGAATCGAAGATCAAAACATGGATGTAAAAGCCCTAGCATGGCCGAGACATATGGAAGCTCATAGGGTGGGTTTTTCTTTGATCTCTTAGCATAATATCATCCCTAGCATGTAGATCTACGCATATATAGACTAGAAATCGAAAGAATGAAACACATATACAAATGGCCAAAATGGCCGAGAGTTATGGGGCAAAAGGGGGAGGATTTTTCATCTTTTTCTAGCTCAAATCTTAGAAAAGATTAGTGATATACCTTCGTAGGATGTTGATCTACAACGTTGAAGAAGGATCGAAGGTCCGAATCTCGCTTGAAGATGAAAGTTTCGAGTGTGTGTGAGTGTTTTTTTTTTTTTTTGGAGAGGGTGGAGAGGGAAATTTGTGTAAAAGAATGAACTTGGAAGCTAAGTTATATATATATATATATATATATATCATAGGAACAAGTAAAGCTTCTTGAATAAGCTAATGAAATCTAGAAAATTCTAAGCTTCTAAGGGAAGCTATATGAATTCTAGAGAGTTCTTTGGTCTTTAATGGGCTTAATAAAACAATTGGGCTCACAACCACATTTAATACTAGGCCCAAAGTATTAAAAACGTTAGGTCTTTAACGAACATAAACGATTTTCGAAAATAGGGCTCAACGAAATAAGAATATAAATTATCTCTCTTGAAAATAATAAATCATTTAGAAATATAGAAATTTCTAACGAGTTGAAATCTCGTAAATCATTATTTTCCAAAATAAATATGGAAATAAAACAATAAATAAAGATTTATTGTTAACTCAATCGACTGAAAAATTCTAATTTAAATCTTTGAGTTAAAACTCTGAAAATCTTATCTGGAAATACTTTATTGAAATCTAATCTGAGAAATCTTATCGAAATCTTATAAAATTTAATCGGATGATGCATTGTCCCTAGTCACTCACGTAATTAATTTATAATTAATTACGTACTTAGCGCTTAAGCAGAGCTATAAGAATCTGGGGTATTACAGAAGCTCTCCTTGTTCTTTTCGAGGAACCCTTTAACTGCCTCGTCAAGGTTTAACTGTGGTGTCAGGGGTTCCTCTCGGTTCTTATTCGACCTCCTCGCCATCTTGTACTCTTCTTCTTCATGCGGGATGGGATGGCCTTGTTCGCCGAGACTTTGGACATGCCCTTTGGGGTCGTATCTCGACCGGCTTTTCCCAAGCCGAGCTCGCGCGATTCGCCACCGTTGTTCTTTGTTGTTTCGGCGTGACTCTGGATGTAAGACTTCTTGTATTCATCGTCGTGATTGATTCCACAGAAACAAAGGTTGATCGAAAACACGTAATTTCGGTTCCCACAGCATTTGCCGATCGATCTTAATTTCGTTAGGAAATAAATGCGCAATGAACACGAGGATTTACGTGGTTCGATCTTTGAATTAGATCTACGTCCACGGAGCAAGAGAGAGTATATGTGTATTGAGAGTATGAGAAGTGATTACAAAGAGTGTAGATGATCTTTTCCGTCTAATCTAGCCTCTATTTATATACAATGATATTGAGTTCGACTCTAATACAAAGTCTTCTCTTATAAGGATTCTTTTAGATATCCGAATCTTCTACGTCTCCACTTGCGAGATTTGAGTTGTAGCTGGTTTAGGAGTCTTCTTGGGCCGAACTCACATAGGTCGAGCATAATGTCGGGGCCTACTTTTATTGGGCCTGATGCTTGGGCCTAGTAGTTGGGCCGTATCCTATCACTATGTAATTAAAGTCAGCTATATATACAGCATATATAATTAAAATATGTAAAGGATCTTAGCATGGTGTTTAATGTAACTAGGAGGCCCCCCTCATGATATACAATAGCAATGAAAACACTAGCAGAGAAGAAATGCATCTTTGTCAGTGGCCGATATGCTTAAGGAAGTTGATTTTAATACGAAGTACAACTAAGCATGAATTATTTTGATACCTATTTGATTGGTAACGGATCTTGCCATCTTGGCAATCATTTTTGACAAAATCACGAAACAAAAGAAGGAATTAAAGGAGTCAATCTTACGTATTGATAATATTTTTCCGCTATCATCACGAATGCGATGACTAAGGTGAGAAAATGGAAGCCGCTCTCCGTCAATTTTGAGGCTCCTATTGTCTCGAAAGCCAATGCAAACGTTATGAAAGGAGAAAAATTGAGTGTTGGATACTTTTGATCGAGAAGACCACTTATTGAACAGCTTTCATCATCGATGAGCTTATGTTCATCGACCTTTCCACTTCAAAGAGTTTATTAGATGCAGCAAAAACAACTCGGCTTTCCATAATTGTGCAAGTCATAAGAAGGGTGGCCAACATATTTACATAAAAGGCGGATGCATTCAACAAAGCTTTCGAGTAGCATATAAAATAACAAGAACAAATGCCATCTACTAGATTATGATAATTTAGCGATGAAGTTACCACATAATCCACTAAGCATTAATGCATGACAACACGGACAAATGTCAAGACATAAGCAAAACCCACACCTCCCATCGTTAGACAAAGATAGGCATCTAATTCCTCCGTGCTAGGAAGCCGCACAAAGGATGTTTGATGGCATTGGGTTCCCTAGGTGAAACTCCACTGTGGATCCAAAAGAGCATAATTGAAATATACTATATATAGCACAAAACAAAGGCGCTTTCTTAAAACATAAAACTTACCCATGCAAGATGTGTTTCGGAGATTCCACGAAATGGTGGATTAAATAGGTAAGTAGCTTCTTTCTTCCCGCCACAACCGAAAAAAAAGAAATACAATTATGCTCAATGATGATTGAAGCAAAGGTCCCATTCTTCCAACCACTTTGTCGACATCGTCATAAATGAATGACATCATAAACAATGGCACCACGCATCAAAGAGTCAAATCGACTCCAAAGACAAAGGCTCACTATGATCAACTTTATTAGTTTAACCTCGTCACTTATTCTAGATCATTATGGTCACCATAACTACTTCCCTACAAAATCGGCTCTGAGTATCCCATGAACGCTTTGCACTATGAGTTGAGTGAATAGTTCATTCAAGAAAATAAGGTCCTCTATGAGAAGAGTTCTTTATCACGAATTCCTCTTTCAAGAAGAGTTATCGATTATCAACAATGTTCTTTTTCTTTCTAGTCACATAGTCACTGACTAGAATTTTCTCACATTGTGTTGTTTCAAAATATGAGAAGGCACCTCACAAATAATGGCTACAGAGATAATTATTATTGAATATTGAACACTATAAATATAAGTAATCGATACTAACCGACACTAGCGCCAAGCTCGATAACCGAACACCCTTGCAAAATGTCGAATTCTTCGAGAGATAATTATTCAAGAGCTCGCACTGTGCCACACCATTTGCCCTGTCAAATTGAAATCAGCACTATGATCAACCTTATTAGTTTAACCTCGTCACTTATTCTAGTTATAGAATAGCATCATAGATTTAGTAAAGCCAGTTCCAGCATAAAGGCTCACCGTCATAACATCATTTGAATACAGCCTATTTAGATTATGTATCATCTAGCTTTAGCTGCCATAGATGTTTGTTTCGATGGACAGGAAATACTGGTCTACTTAAAATTACCACAATGAACTTAAGATTGGTTTTTTCTCATAGAAAAAGGTACAGGAAAAGTAATGATTTGCAGCAAAAAAATTTACATATTAATGAACTTAAGATGGTTCAACTAAAGAAACATTTTTGCAATGCAAATTCTAGGAGCCTGAAAGTTCCGTTGCTATTATTTTCTCATAAACTGTTGATTATAGTCATTCTAAGATGCAGCACTACAGAAATATTAAAATGTAAAATGATTAGTCATATACAACTGTCAGTCCCTCATGCAAAACATGCCATCTTAGACTTTATGCATCAAGTAATAATTTAAATAAAATCGAACAAAGAATAATTACTTGAAACTTATTGGACGTTTTTTCAATTGGTGATGATAATCAAACACAACACACGGCACAACTTGTTGAGTAAAATACTAAATCCAAGCAAACAAACATTGTCCTACAAGAAAATACAAGTATCCAAGTACTTACAGTTTACTTTGATGATTATTCTAAAAATACAAGAATAATATAACTTAATTTACCATATTTTTCAAATGACCGAAAAACTTGTAATAATTTGGGTCTCAAAATTTACATAGTATGTATCTATGGGAAAAAAATAGTTAATTAGTCGAACTTGACTAAATTAGCTGAAAATTTGTAGACGGTATTTTTCTTGTCAATTCAAATGTGCATAATACATGCGATGCAACAAGAGGTGAGTTTCCGAAACAGGAAATACAGGAAAAGTCTCCAACATAGAAATAAGGCAAAAATATAGGAAAAGTCTCCAACATAGAAAAAGATTTGCAGCAAAAAACGAGTCATGCAAAAGACAAAAGCATTTATTCACTCATTCAACCTGCTGTCTCAACACTCACAAAGCACTGATCAGAAATTTGAAATCAAAATGATAATAATAAGATAACAAATGTTTTCCACCATTACTTGTCCTGTACCTTTTTTCTGTACCTGGACCAGATAACAGGGCGCAAGAATGTAAAGACAGAGAGATGCCTTCACGAATCAGCGGTGGTGGTGGAAACGATGAGACCGCTGTCGATGGAACAACAGTGAGCAGAAAGGAGGGTTTTGATTGCAGGGATGGATCGCATACAGGAGGGAACAATAGTGCCGAACCCGCCACCCGACGGGTATCCGCCACCTGCCACCCGCGGACTACCCGCGAAACCTTCACCCGCGGACCACAACGAAGCCTTCACCCGCGGACCAAGCATTTCAAAAAACACGAAAATATCACTAACAAATTCATAAATCATAAAGTTCAAATCCACAATTCCACATTCACATACATAAAGTTCAAATCCACAAATCAATAACACAATGAAAATTCAAATCCACAAATCAACAACACTAAATGAAAGTTCAAATCCAATTTAACAACAATAAATGGGGAGATCATGTTAAAATAATTATTATACGAATAGTTTTTCGCAGGTTCGTGGGTAATTCGCGGGTAATTCGTGGGTGTTTTCGCGGGTAGAATTCGCGGGTATACGGGTTTCGCAGGTACGGGTATTGCCAAACCATTTCCGTACCCGCGAAGTAAACGGGTCCTAGTTTTCAACCACGAACGTACCCGCGGATACGAAATGCACACCAAACCCGCGAATAATCGGGAGGATACCCGCGGGTACCCAATACCCGCGGGTCGATTGCCATCCCTACATACACTACGCGCATATTAAGTACACCGTAGTCTATATTTCAACAATTTTCGCACATAGACTACGGTTTTGATAAAAAAGCGTAGTCTATACCTATAGACTACGATTTTTAATAAAAAAGGTAGTCTATGAGGTGTAGAGAAAAGGCAAATTTGTAGTAGTATCGATAACTTAAGAAGAAATTAATGAGAATCGAAGTTAGACACAAATTTAGGGTTTTCTATTAATAGGATAACTCAAACGTGAGTTCCTAATTTAAAGAAACCAAAAGCCGACTTATAACGTTAATGCTCAACAACGATAACCTAATACGATATTAGATTGAGCGTTAAGACAACTCGATATGAATAGCGATTTTATACCGTACACAATCTCCGACGAGTTAAGAGAGATAAACAATGTCGAAATGTGTAAGCTAAGATTCAAACATAAGATGTCAATCCTTATGTCTCAAGGGTCGAGTTAGTATTCACAAGGAACTCCATTAATTCCTAATTATTTACTTACACGATGGTATGAGATATCTCGAATCATAAGTCAAGATCTCTTTCATTCGTCGTGTTAATACGACAAGTCGTCAAGCATAACCTACTAGGACGTAACTATAATTGTTAAGTTTATTTAGTGGCTTGAGAATATCCTAAATTACCAACCATAACTTGAATACTAACAATCTATAACGTAATAACGTTTAGAAGAACACTAAGGCTAGAGTCAAGGATAGACTTGTAGTATATGACTCATAAGTTGAGATTCATCTATGAACGATGAAGTAATAGTTTGCGATTTGGGAATGTAAGATAATAGAAATTATCTTAAAACCATCACATGAAATTGTTTCAACTCTTAATTGACTCATAATCGAATGAGGTGTTGTAGAGGGATAGTTAACCCAAGTCGTCTCTCAAGGAAAACTTAATAGGGCTTATTGTTCACATTGCACATAAAAACGGTAAATCCTAAACACTCTGATACCAACGGGGGTTTTGAAACAAACGGGAATTGAAATAGCTGAAAACAATTATAAATGAAAGCAATCTAACTAGGAGTTGTCAATCCCTAGTTGAGAATCTACGAAAAACACGAATGCAGGAAGCCAAGCATAGAACAAACTAAACTAGATCATCAAACACGAAGCAAAAAAATTCATTGGAGAACAATTAAACATACTACTAAAATTCAATACCAATTGCATAGAACGTAAATGTATCTAAAAGCCGGGAGAAACAGAACCAATGTAAAGACCAATAATCCAAAGTCTACTAAATAATTGAATCCACAGAAATCATAAAGCAAGAAATCTCATAGTAATAATCGGTAAATCAAATAGCATAAATCTGTAAATCCAATAGCATAAGTCTAACAGTATGAATCGATGAACAAATATTTTAATCAAAGAAATAAAAGCAAGAATTTAAACTAAGATTTATCTATGTCGTCGATCGAAAGTAGCTCCCGAAAATTGAAACTGAAGTAGCGGCTGCGCGGAAGAAAAATCCGAACTCCCTACCCTCTGACCTAACTCGTGCGTATATATATATTAAGTGAGTGAGCGCCGGTTGTGGATGAGCAGCGCGGAGCGGAGACTTATGTTCCCAAAGTGAGCGCTGGCTGGGGACGAGCGCTCGCTGATGGAGAGTTCTGCCTCAGAAGTGAGTGCCGGCTTAGACCAAGCGCGCTCACAGAATGCTTCTGGCTCAGAAGCGAATGCCGGCTCAAGGTGAGCGGGCGCGCTAGGAGGTGAGCGGGCGTTCAGGCATGAATGTGCGAGGAAAAAAGGGCGAGCAGGCGCACGGGCTGCAGCGGGCGTGCAAGTGCGGGAATGGGCGCGCGTGGAGGTGGACGCTGGGGCACGAGCGTCGGATGAGATGGGCGAGGCTGGAGCGGGCGTTGCGCGCCGGATGAAGGCTGGAGAATGCGCACTGTGCATCGAGCACCGGTTGAGCTGGGCGCTGGAACGGGCGCTCGCATAGAGCGTCGGATGCACGGGTGAGTGGCGAGGCTGGAGAGGGTATTCTGCGCGGGCATCGGACGAGTGTGGGAACGAGCACGTGCGGAGGTGGGCGTTGGGGCACGAGCGCCGGATGAGCTGGGACGCTGGAGCGCAACGCCAGGAGGAGGGACACCGCTACCGGCCAGCGCAGGGTGTGTGCGCGCGCACGGCTGGGGCAAGAGCTCGGCCTGGGCGAGGCAATCACTGGGCGTGCAGGCACGCGCGGGCGGGGTGAGTCTTGGTGTCTTGGCCGAGGCGAGCGCTGGGCTCGGCGTGCGACGGGGTGTCGTGCACGACTTTGACTATTCGCCCCGTTCTCCCTTGTCTGAACTCCGAATTAGGATCCGTTTTCGTCTACGGACTCCTGTTGAGACGCTCTTCAATATACTATACTCTTGGCAGATCCATTTCATCCTATTTAATGCCTTTTTCTACAAAATATCGAAACAAACCAAGTAAGTCCAAATCGATAAATACTAATCAAACAAACGGTATAAATATGACAAACCACTGAAAACAACATGCAAAACAATACCAAGAATAAGCACAAAATGGAACCAAACAACTCCCCCACACTTATCCATTTGCTTGTCCTCAAGCAAAATCTATACTAATAAGAGTCGAAAAATAACTCGTGCAACTTAACTCTTAATCTAATCAATCAAACCTCTTTTTGCCTTTTCCCCAAACTTGATGAATGCATAATCAAAATTAATGTGTAACAAATCTAAGATTGCAAAAATATCAAATAAACAAGTAGGTTATTTTTGCTCAGACCCAACTCTCCGGTATGGGTGAATTAACTGAAGTGGTCACCTTTAGCAACAAGTTTCCTTTGATAACACAAAGAAAGTATTAACAGATTTTGGAATAATTTTCGAAAGGTGAACTCTCGATGAACTCGAGTCTCCTAACGTGGTTTCTCATTCCCATTTCTCAATTTACGAGAAAAAGGGGCAGAATCCCATCCTCCATTTCAACAATATCAACAATTTACTGGAGTTTTTCATTCTCCTCATTTTCATCTTCTTCATTTTTTTTTTAATTTTTTTATATAAATAGAAACAAATATATAGGTAACCACAATGTTAAAAATCCCTCTAGCATTAGTCGGACAAATCACGTCAATGACCCCCGATTTAAGATCAATACACACAATCTCGACAATTCACATTGCACTTTAATCACATATCAACAAGAGAAATGGAATTACATCAAGGTCCGATCAATACCACAGAGTTTAGTTGCACAAATTAAAATCCTAACTTACTCGCATAGACAAAACTTGATTCCAAGAGATCAAAAAAAGCACATCATCAAGAATGCAAATAGATAAGATACGCACACAAAACCAAATAATCTTCCCCCACACTAAATTCGAGCACTGTCCACAGTGCTCAAAACATTAATAACACAAAATGGGCAATAGAAGGGGAGACTTCCCTGAAAGTAGATGGCGGAAACAGGGTTGGAAAATGTGCATGCGCGAAAGAGTTGGAGTATCACGGCTTCACCACACTGCTTAAAAAGTCCCAATTCTGAACAAAACTAACACAGAGACAACCGATAGATTAAAGATAACAACGAAACAAATAAAAGAGAAAGAAAGAAAAAGAACAGAAAAATCCGTGGGTAAACTCCCACGTAGTACTCATTTTAATGTCGTGAGTACGAAGTAATCCCATCAGAGACAGATAGGATCGATGAGCATGGAGTTCTCTACTTCTTTCGAACCATCCCCTCGATCAAAGTAAGGCCTCACCTGCTGTCCATTCACAGAAAATGATCCGTTGGTGTTGGGATCGCGAAGTAAGACTGTTCCGTAAGGAAACACCTTTTCCATGATGTAAGGACCACTCCACCTGGAGTTGAGCTTTTCTGGGAAAAGTTCAACACGAGACTGTAGAAGTGAGACTTTCATTCCCGACTTTAAATCCTTGCGAACTACCTGCCGATTATGAATTTGTTTCACTATATCCTTGTCAATACGCGCATTCTCATCCTGCAACAAGACATTCTCGGCCAAGGGATCAATAGTATCAATGGAAGCATGATCGTCAATTAAATTAGCTGAGGGAAAAATCACACTATAGTGTACAGAGAAAGACACAGATTCACCAAGAATAGTCATTTTCAATGTGCCATTCTTAACATCAATTAGTGTGTTGGTTGTGGCCATGAATGGCCTCCCCAACAACAGTGTGTGTTCCTCCCCATCTTCCCTAACATCCCTCATATCAAAAACAACGAAATCAACGGGAACTATCTATCCACCCATCTTTACTAATATATCCTCAACAATACCCTTGGGATATCTCACGAACCTATCAGCTAATTGAAGACACATCTGAGTGGGTTTAAGTTCACCTAATTCTAATTGTTTGAACATTGAAAAAGGCATCAGATTAATCCCGGCCCCCAAATCAAGCATGCCAGAAACTTCCTTCCCATTACCCAAAGCAATCATAATAATAAAACTACCTGGATCTCGGAGCTTGGGAGGCAACTGGTGCTGTACGATGGAATTAGCTGCTTCCGAGACCATGACCTTCTCGTGCTTCCCAAACCTTCTCTTCTTTGAGACGAGCTCCTTGAAAAACTTGATGTAAGCCGGCACATTTTTGATCACGTCCAACAGGGGCAAATTAACATTCACCTTGGACAGGAGTTTATAGAACTCATTGAATCGTTAGTCCTGCTTCTCATTCTTCAACCGATGCGGGAAGGGTATCGGTGGAATGCGAGGATTTGTAGCCTTATGCAGTCTGACCTCGGCCTCTTGCTTCTTTTCCACCTCCTGTGTCTGCAGCGGCTTGTCTGATGATTCTCCCACTTTACTCGCAAAAATTCGATCACTCCTTAGAACAGTGATCGCATGAGCTTGATGAGGCTGGTTTGGAAGTTTCCTCGCTGCACCTTGCTGCAACAACTATCAAGCTTGCTAGCAATCTGTCCCATTTGTGACTCCAAACGCTTAAATGTGGAGTCTTGAGCATCCAATCTTTGGGTGAACATATCCTCCCAAGCTAACCTCTGAGGTGGTGGTGGAGGTGCTCGTTGATACTGTTGTTGTTGTGGGAACTACTGCTGTGGAAACTGTTGCTGCTGAGGATGGTGCCTCTGCTGCTGAAATTGTTGTTGCTGTGGAGGTCTTTGGTATGGCGCATTCTAGTTTGAACTCTGCCCTTGATTTTGATTCCTCCATCCCACGTTAAATTGTTGCTGATTAGGCTCGAACTGCTGTCTAGGTTTAAATCCTTGCATAGCATATGCTTCGGCTTCGCCTTCGAAGTTATGCTCTCCCATCATGGGGCACGATCAACATTGTGCCCAAGTTCATTGCAGATTCCACAAGGATCCATGAATTCCTTGTGCTGTGCTGGTGGATCAGGCTTCTTCATCTTAAGTTCTTGCACCTTCCCTCATAAGCTAAACCACTTGCTTATTCATGTCGAAGGAAGGTGTGACGACATGTGCTTTGGCTCTTCCACCTCGACTAGATTTCTGTTGTCAAGTAGCAGCCATAGCCTCAAAAATCTCAGCAATGTCTACTGCCATTCGAGAACCAATATCTCCACCTGCAGCATTGTCCACTATGTACTGAAAACTCTGAGTCAATCCGTTATTGAAGAATTGATAGAGAATTTCATCTGGCAAGGCATGGTGAGGACACTTCTGTAATAAATCCTTGAACTGTTCCCAAGCTTCATGGAATAGCTCGTCGGACGTCTGATTAAAGGTCATGATCTGTGACCTCAACTCCTGACTCTTCTTATTGGGGTAGTATTTCGTCATAAACTTATCTACAACGGCATTCCAATTCTGCAGAGAGTTGGCGGGAAGTGCCAGGAACCACGACTTTGCCCTATCCTTTAGGGTGTAAGGGAAACAACACATCTTCAACTGGTCTTCGTTTAGTCCTCCCAACGGGAAGGACTGCAATGCCGAGCAAAATTCTCTTATGAACCCCAAGGCATCCTCACTAGCAAGCCCATGAAAAGTAGGCATGAGCGAGAAATGATTCGGCTTAAGCTCATAGTCTCGGGCTACCGGTCCAAGAACAATTGGGGAAGTAGCAGCCCCAATCACAGGTCTATAGAAATCACGCAGTGCTCGTGCATTTTCACCCATTTCTCTCGGCAGGGGAATATTCTTAACAGATGGCTGACCTCTGATTATAAACTCAGACTGTTCACCACTCACAGAAGTGGCACCAATCTCCTCCAGTTTTGGAAGAAGCGATCTTTTAGACCTTCGAGTGTGGTCGAACGGGATAGCAAGCGGTCAATTGAGACTGCGACGACCTAGCATACACAACACTCAAAACAAGAAAAGATCACACGCAACTGGAGAATAATAAAACAAAAACAAAAAGAAATACAGAAAATAATCAACACCAACAACACGCCTAAAGTTTTCCCTGGCAACGGCGCAAAAAAAATTTTCAACTAAAAGTACACTCTTAATTGACTCATAATCGAATGAGGTGTTGTAGAGGGATAGTTAACCCAAGTTATCTCTCAAGGAAAACTTAACAGTGCTTATTGTTCACGTTGCACATAAAAACGGTAAATCCTAAACACTCTAATACCAACGGGGGTTTTGAAACAAACAAGAATTGAAATAGCTGAAAAAAATATAAATGAAAGCAATCTAACTAGGAGTTGTCAATCCCTAGTTGAGAATCTACGAAAAACACGAATGCAGGAAGCCAAGCATAGAACAAACTAAACTAGATCATCAAACACGAAGCAATAAAATTCATCGGAGAACAATTCAACATACTACTAAAATTCAATACCAATTGCATAGAACGTAAATGTATCTAAAAGCCGGGAGAAACAGAACCAATTTAAAGACCAATAATCCAAAGTCTACAAAATAATTGAATCCACAGAAATCATAAAGCAAGAAATCTCATAGTAATAATTGGTAAATCAAATAGCATAAATCTGAAAATCAAATAGCATAAAAGTCTAACAGTATGAATCGATGAACAAATGTTTTAATCGAAGAAATAAAAGCAAAAATTTAAACTAAGATTTATCTGTGTCGTTGATCGAAAGTAGCTCCCGGAAATTGAAACTAAAGTAGCGGCTGCGCGGAAGAAAAATCCGAACTCCCTACCCTCTGACCTAACTCGCGCATATATATATTAAGTGAGTGAGCGCCGGTTGTGGATGAACGAGCGGAGCGGAGGCTTCTGTTCCCAAAGTGATCGCTGGCTGGGGACGAGCGCTCGCTGATGGAGAGTTCTGCCTCAGAAGTGAGCGTCGACTTAGATCAGCGCTCGCTCACAGAATGCTTCTGTCTCAGAAGATAACGCCGGCTCAAGGCGAGCGGGCGCGCTAGGAGGTGAGCGGGTGTTCAGGCGTGAACGCACGAGGAAAAAGGGCGAGCGGGAACGCTGGCTGCAGTGGGCGTGCGAGTGCGGAAATGGGTGCGCATGAAGGTGGGCGCTGGGGCACGAGCACCGGATGAGCTGGGCGAGGCTGGAGCGAGCGCTGCGCACTGAGCGTCGGATGAAGGCTTGAGAACACGCACTGTGCATCGAGCACCGGTTGAGCTGGGCACTGGAACGGGCACTCACATGGAGCGCCGGATGCACAAGCGAGTGGAGAGGCTGGAGCAGGCGCTGTGCGTGGGCGTCGGGCGAGAACGGGAATGGGCGCGCGTGGAGGTAGGCACAGGGGTACGAGCGCCGGATGAGCTGGGAAGCAGGAGCGGCAACGCGCATGGAAGAAGGCGACAACGCGCGCTGGCCAGGCACTGGGTGTGCAACGGATGCGGGGGCTGGGGCGAGCACTCGACGCTGGGCGAGGTGAGCGCTAGGTGCACAGCGGGCGCGTAGGCTGGGGCGAGCGCTGGGCACTGGGCCGAGGCGAGCGCTGGGTTCGGCGTGCGATGGGGTGCCGTGCACGACTTTAACTATTCACCCCGTTCTCACCCATCTGAACTCCGAATTAGGATCCGTTTTTGCCTACGGACTCCTGTTGAGACGCTCTTCAATATACTTTACTCTTAGCAGATCCATTTCATCCTATTTGATGTCGTTATTCTATAAAATATCGAAACAAACCAAGTAAGTCCGAATCGATAATTACTAATCAAATGAACGGTATAAATAGGACAAACAACTGAAAACAACATGCAAAACAATACCAAGAATAAGCACAAAATGAAACCAAACAGCTCCCCACACTTATCCATTTGCTTGTCCTCAAGCAAAATCTATACTAATAAGAGTCGAGAAATAACTCGTGCAACTTAACTCTTAATCTAATCAATCAAACCTATTTTTTTGCCTTTCCCCCAAACTTGATGAATGCATAATAAAATTTAATGTGAAACAAATCTAAGATTACGAAAATATCAAATAAACAAGTAGGTTATTTTTGCTTAGACCCAACTCTCCTCTAGGGGTGAATTAACTAAAGTGGTTACCTTTAGCAACAAGTTTCCTTTGATAACACAAAGAAAGTATTAACAGATTTTGGAATAATGTTTGAAATGTGAACTCTCAATGAACTCGAGTCTCCTAACGTGGTTTCCCATGCCCATTTCTCAATTTACGAGAAAGAGGGGCAGAATCTCATCCTCCATTTCAACAATCTCAACAATTTACTGGAGTTTTTCATTCTCCTCATTTTCATTTTCATCTTCTTTTTTTATATAAAATAAAACAAATATATAGGTAACCGCAAAGTTAAAACTCCCCCTAGCATTAGTCGGATAAATCACGTCAATAACCCCCAATTTAAGATCAATCCACACAATCTCGTCAATTCACATTGCACTTTAATCACATATCAACAAGACAAATGGAATTACATCAAGGTCTGATCAACACCACAGAGTTCTGTTGCACAAATTAAAATCCTAACTTACTCGCATAGAAAAACTTGATTCCGAGAGATCAAAATAAGCATATCACCAAGCATGCAAATAGATAAGATACGCACACAAAACCAAATAATCTTTCCCCACACTAAATTCGAGCACTGTCCCCAGTGTTCAAAACATTAATAACACAAAATGGCCAATAGAAGGGAAGACTTCCCTGAAAGTAGATGGTGGAAACTAGGTTGGAAAATGAGCATGTGCGAAAGAGTTGGAGTATCACGGCTTCACCACACTGGTTGCAACGTCCAAATTCTGAACAAAACTAACACAGAGACAACATATAGATCAAAGAGAACAACGAAACAAACAAAAGAGAAAGAAATAAAAAGAACAGAAAAATCCGTGGGTAAACTCCCACGTAGTACTTAGTTTAACGTCGTGAGCACGACGTAATCCCGTCAGAGATAGATAGGATCGATGAGCATGGAGTTCTCAACTTCTTTCGGAACATCCCCTTGATCAAAGTAAGGCCTCACCCGCTGTCCAGTCACAGTAAATGATCCGTTGGTGTTGGGATCGCGAAGTAAGACTGCTCCGTAAGAAAACACCTTTTCCATGATATAAGGACCACTCCACTTGGAGTTGAGCTTTTCTAGGAAAAGTTCAACACGAGACTGTAGAAGTGAGACTTTCATTCCCGGCTTTAAATCCTTTCAAACTACCTGCCGATTATGAATTCGTTTCACTTTATCCTTGTCAATACTCGCATTCTCATTCTGCAACAACACATTCTCAGCCAAGGGATCAATAGTATCAATGGAAACAAGATCATCAATTAAATTAGCTGAGGAAAAAATCACATTATCGTGTACAGAGAAAGACACAGATTCACCAAGAACAGTCATTTTCAATGTGTCATTCTTAACATCAATTAGTGTGTTGGTTGTGGCCATGAATGGCCTCCCCAACAACAGTGTGTGTTCCTCCCCATCTTCCCTAACATCCCCCATATCCAAAACAACGAAATCAACGGGAACTATCAACCCACCCATCTTTACTAATATATCCTCAACAATACCGTTGGGATATCTCACAGACCTATCAGCTAATTGAAGACACATTTGAGTGGGTTTAATTTCACCTAATTCTAATTGTTTGAACATTGAAAAAGGCATCAGATTAATCCCGGCCCCCAAATCAAGCATGCCAGAAACTTCCATCCCATTACCCAAAGCAATCTTAATAATAAAACTACCTGGATCCCGGAGCTTGGGAGGCAACTGGTGTTGTAGGATGGAATTAGCTGCTCCCGAGACCATGACTTTCTCGTGCTCCCCAAACCATCTCTTCTTTGAGACGAGCTCCTTGAAAAACTTGACGTAAGCCGGCACATTCTTGGTCACGTCCAACAGGGACAAACACTACAAGAATTTTGCTCTTAGACCACACGCCATGAATCACGCATTAATACTAAAGTGGTCTATTATGACATGAACAACGTGGGTGGTGAAACGCGTGGTCTATAACCATAGTTTTAACGGTTATAGACCACGGGCTGAAACCGCGTGGTCTATTAGCGTTTTTTCATATGATGACCACGGTGCCCTTCTGGCGTATTAACAGATAACTTTTATTAACCACCACTTTTTCGTATGCCTAACATCCATCGTCGACTAAATACCACGGGCTTAGGCCGCGTGGTCTTTCGCCACTTAGTCATGTGGTCTTTTAGCTCATCTTCATACCTTTAATTAATTTGGGGAATTTGGTCCTAATTTTTTCAAATATGCGTCGCCGCTTGTTTGGTTCTGTACAACAAAAATCGCGTAAATCGCGTTTATGAAAAAGCGCACCACCGAATCTTGAGCGATAACTATAAAACTTCCGAGGAGACCGTGTTTGGTTCCGCACAACCAAAAATCACGAGAAAAAAATGGCGGATGAAGGAAAAGCGCCACCGTCACCGGCAGCTGCAGACGCGCATCTCTTTGGGCTACTCTCTAATCTCCTTCAACAGGTGCACTAACAATGTCTTTGCATACCGTTGTTTGAATTAGTGTATACGTGATCTATTTCCGGATTTTGATTGATGGTTAGCTATTTCAGACTTGATACTCCGATGTTTGGATATGTGGGATCTGTTCAAATCGGAGTTAATTGTGGATTATTTTGCCTAACGAGAGAAAAAGATTAAATTAAATTCATAGATGTTACTGGGGTTATTGATGTAATGGAATTTGGGGTAATTTGGATTAAGTTAGGCTCGTGTAATTGCTGGTTCGAATTTGGTGAAGGTGAGATTTTTTTTTCGTTTCTTTTTTTGTCTATTATTCTCATGTCTTGTAGTTCATTAAATTTGGAGCTTTTTTTAGATATATTGCTTATCGATTATGAATGACCAATTAGCTTTTGGTAAATTTACATTAAAAGGAAAAGAAAAGTCTATCTTTTTTTTCTCTATTTATCAATTACATTCTCTCCGTTTTTACTAAAACAAAGGCAAAGAAAAGTCATCACATAATGGATACCATATCAACTACTTAATCATACTCTTATATGTATAGCGTAAGTTTTTAAGTGTGTTGTTACGTGCACATAAATAATGGACGCAGTGACGTACGTTTGTTTATAGTGAATTAATGATATGCAAAATTTGAATCTCCATCACTCGATCAAACATTCATTATCTTCATAATTGAAGATAGTAGGATGTGGCGATGGACAAATAATGATAGAACTAACGACACGCTTGCACTGTGTCGAGAAATAGAGTGGGCTGCTTTTGAGGTGGATAGATGTCTTAATACTATATTAGTTGAGACAACAATTTCAACATAGTTTTGCCTCTCCCTCTATATATTGTCCCTCCACTCATTGTGGCTGCATATTTGCCACTGTGCCCTATAAAATAAGTGATCATCAGGATTCCTCAAGATTCTCACATGGTAGGAACCGAGAGAGCGAGAGAGATTAAATGTAATATATGTATTAATATTCGTTAATGGTGTTAGTTTTCTAGGTTTTATATTAGTTAGGTGATATATTGAAAGAATTATCCACTAATAAAATGTCAATTTTTCATTATTACACTTTGAAAAACAAGAAAACTTGAGAACTGGTCTAACATATGAGAGGAAGCGAAATCCCATAACAACTAAGTTGAACTAACAAAAAATATATTGTTGTTTTCTTAGCAGGTGAAAGGGATTGAAATCTTAATCTCACTCTTTATGTTGGCAGTGATTAATATCCAAGGTCAAAAATCTTAGATTCGAATAGACCGTGATGCGACTTTTAAATTTATGACTTGTAGAAGGATGAATTGACTGGAAGGATGAATTGACTGGTCTTCATCACATTCCAATGTAGAGAAAAACCTCCAAAAGGGAAGTCCATAATATATTCAAAGGGTGAAACTGAATTTGCTCTTTTGGGTTATAGTTTGTGGTTATTGAATCAGTTTTCTGCATTTTGCAACTGTTATGCTGTAGATAAGATCTTATTCCATAAATATGGGGATTGAGTCCATTATGGCTAGAACAGTTGTCTTTGCCTATTAGTCACTGCATTTTTTATTCCTCTTTCTTGCTATAATAAAATAATATTTCTTGTTTTAATTATTGGCAGGTTCGCATCAAAAGAAGATGATAAATGGATAAGAGGCCTAGTGAAGGATTTAACTGTGAGGCTGGTTCTGGACTTGTTGTACTTGATCCCATGGATATGTTTGGGGGATATACTTCAGTGAAAGAAAAAATGAGCATATCAATAGTGTCCACCGACATATATGCCCATCTCTCTTTTGGTGTTATATCCCTTTTACTTAATCTTCAAAGTCAAGCATCTGCAGACTGCAATTTGGGAACACCGATCCCTAGCCCTTGTACAAATTTTGACCGAATATGGGTGTCTCCAAAAGGTTTTGTTGTCTTATGATATTATCTGTAGGATTTAATTTTATTATTCTTTTGTTGTTATGACTTATGATTTTATTTGGGTTTTCTCTCTCGAATTTCTTCCTCCAAGGCCATGGAAGAAATAAATATAAGGAAGAAACCCACCCCTCTGTTATGAAGTCTTCTTAAACATAAGATATTCTATTTATGTGTTCACAGAGCCATGGAAGAAATAAATATAAGGAAGAAACCCACCATTCTCCATATGGAGACCTATTCCTCGTCCTGGATATACGATTCTGGGTAACTGCATAACTGAAGGGTTAGATCTATTTATGTAATTTTTATGTTATGAATATCTTAGTGCCATATTGGCGATGTATCTTTTGTTACTTATTTTTCTTTTGGTCTGCTTCATGAGCTTGGAACCTCCTCCACTTGGCATCATTTTCAAAGCTGATGACCCAGAAATTTCTACAAAACCTGTACAGTTTACAAAAGTTGATCGTATCGGGAAGAAAGGCCCAGAGGAAGTTTTATTTTGGTACCCCATTGCCCCTCCTGGTTATGCTTCTGTTGGATGTTTAGTAACGCTACATGATGAAGCACCCTCTCTGGACTCTGTTTCCTGCCCAAGAGTGCTGATTAGTTAAGCTAGCCTAGCTGAGATGCCTATCTCAAGATCATCAAGTTCGAAAGGATCAAATTGTTGGAGTAAAAGGAAAGTTGAGAACCAGGTTAGTATCTGATTAAAAAAATAGTTCATACCTTCTGCATCTCTGCCACAGAGTCTATTCACTCGAAGTATTTCTCGTTCACCTTAATATACTTATTTGTTTCTGCACGCCTGCACATTTCTTGCTCGTTCTGACCTTAAAAAACCATCGGGCAGATTAGGATTTGCTAATGGCGATTCAGTGAAGCCAAAGACAAGGGATAATGTGACTGCTGACATGAAAATAAGATGCCTTTCCTTGACTATTTTGGACAGCTTCTGTGGAATGGTCTAACCCTGCAAATTAATTCCCTTTGCCATGCCCACTATTGCTTAACCTTGTTTTCCAATTTGATCTTGTGTTTATATCTTTTTTCAGATGGCTCCTCTGTTTGATCTTATTTTGATCATGTAGATAGAGAGGCGAATTAGATGATTGATGTTGGAGCAGAGATGGTGAAATGAAAGGTTCAAGATGGTGAAATTGATGTTTTGTGGACGAATTTAATTAGCTAGGTAGACAATATTTATTGTGCTACAATTGTTGATTGAGAATTTTTCCGGTATATAACGTTTATGTATTGTACCTTGATTTCTCTATTTATGAGACAATATATATTTTATATCTATTTTGTATTATTGTTTTTAATGACAGAAACAAGTATTTTGAATTATATAATAAATAAATTTATTTATTTCGTTGACTGATCAATAGACAACGGGCTTCTCCCCGTTGTCTATTAGTATATAGACAACGGGGATGTCCGCGTGGTCTAAAACACAATAGACAACGGGGTTTAACCATTGTATAAAGCTAGAACACCGTTGTCTATCACAACATAGACAACGGGTAAACCCACGTTGTCTATGATGCTATAGACAACGGGGAATATCCATTGTATATTACAAGGCCCCCGTGGTCTATAACCGGCCCTAATAGACTATACCTTGATAGACCACGGGGTTTTCTGTAATAGAAAATGGGGATTCCCCGTGGTCTATAACTGAAATTCTTGTAGTGAAATTAACATTCACCTTGGAGGAGTTTAAAGAACTCATTGAATCGCCAGTCCTGCTTCTCGTTCTTTAACCGATGTGGGAAGGGTAACGGTGGAATGCGAGGATTTGTAGCCTTATGCAGTCTGACCTCGACCTCTTTCTTCTTTTTCACCTCCTGTGTCTGCAGCGCCTTGTCTGATGATTCTCCCACTTCACTCGCATCAATTCGATCACTCCTTAGAACAGTGATCGCATGAGCTTGATGAGATTGGTTTGGAAGTTTCCTCGCTGCACCTTGCTGCAACAACTCATCAAGCTTGCTAGCAATCTGCCCATTTGTGACTCCAAACGCTTAATTGTGGAGTCTTGAGCATCCAATCTTTGGGCGAACATATCCTCCCAAGCCGGCCTCGAGGGTGGTGGTGGAGGTGCTCATTAATCTTGTTGTTGTTGTGGGAACTACTGCTGTGAAACCGCTGTCTTGAGGATGGTGCCTCTGTCTTGAAATTCTTTATTCTTTGTGGAGGTCTTTGGTATGGCGCATTCTAGTTTGAACTCTGCCCTTGATTTTCATTCCTCCATCCCATGTTAACTTGTTGCTGATTAGGCTCGAACTGCTGTCTAGGTTGAAATCCTTATATAGCATATGCTTCGGCTTCGTCTTCGAAGTTATGCTCTCCCATCCTAGGGCACGTATCAACATTGTGCCCAAGTTCATTGCAGATTCCACAAGGTTCCATGAATTCCTTGTGCTGTGCTGGTGGATCAGGCTTCTTCATCTTAAGTTCTTGTACCTTCCCTCATAAGCTGAACCACTTGCTAATTCATGTCGAATGAAGGGGTGACGGCATTTGCTTTGGCTCTTCCACCTCATTGGATTTACTGTGTGAAGCACCATAGCCTCAAAAATCTCGGAATCTCTCTGCTTCGAGAACCAATATCTCCACCTGCAGCATTGTCCACCATGTACTGAAAACTTTGAGTCAATCCGTCATAGAAGAATTGATAGAGAATTTCATCTGGCAAGGCATGGTGAGGACACTTCTGTAATAAATCCTTGAACTGTTCCCAAGCTTCATGGAATAGCTCGTCGGACGTCTGATTAAAGGTCATGATCTGTGACCTCAACTCCTGACTTTTCTTATTGGGGTAGTATTTCGTCATAAACCTATCTACAACGGCATTCCAATTCTGCAGAGAGTTGGCGGGAAGTGCCAGGAACCACGACTTTGCCCTATCCTTTAGGGTGTACGGGAAACAACACATCTTCAACTGGTCTTCGTTTAGTCCTCCCAACGGGAAGGACTGCAATACCGAGCAAAATTCTCTTATGAACCCCAAGGCATCCTCACTTGCAAGCCCATGAAAAGTAGGCATGAGCGAGAAATGATTCGTCTTAAGCTCATAGTCTCGGGCTGCCGGTCCAAGAACAATTGGGGAAGTAGCAGCCCTAATCACAGGTCTATAGAAATCACGCAGTGCTCGTGCATTTTCACCCATTTCTCTCGGCAGGGGAATATTCTTAACAGATGGCTGATCTCTGATTATAAACTCAGACTGTTCACCACTCACAGAAGTGGCACCAATCTCCTCCAGTTCCGGAAGAAGCGATCTTTTAGACCTTCGAGTGTGGTCCAACGGGATAGCAAGCGGTCTATTGAGACTGCGACGACCTAGCTTACACAACACTCAAAATAGAAAAGATCACACGCAACTGGAAAATAACAAAACAAAAACGAAAAGAAACACAGAAAATAATCAACACCAACAATATGCCTAAAGTTTTCCACGGCAACGGCGCAAAAATTTGTTTCAACTAAAAGTACTCTCTTAATTGTCTCATAATCGAATGAGGTGTTGTAGAGGGATAGTTTACCCAAGTCATCTCTCAAGGAAAACTTAACAGTGCTTATTGTTCACGTTGCACATAAAAACGATAAATCCTAAACACTCTAATACCAACGGGGGTTTTGAAGCAAACAAGAATTGAAATAGCTGAAAGCAAATATAAATGAAAGCAATCTAACTAGAAGTTGTCAATCCCTAGTTGAGAATCTATGAAAAACACGAATGCAGGAAGCTAAGCATAGAACAAACTAAACTAGATCATCAAACACGAAGCAATAAAATTCATCGGAGAACAATTCAACATACTACTAAAATTCAATACCAATTGCATAGAACGTAAATGTATCTAAAAGCCGGGAGAAACAGAACCAATGTAAAGACCAATAATCTAAAGTCTACTAAATAATTGAATCCACAGAAATCATAAAGCAAGAAATCTCATAGTAATAATCGGTAAATCAAATAGCATAAATCTGAAAATTCAATAGCATAAGTCTAATAGTATAAATCGATGAACAAATGTTTTAATCGAAGAAATAAAAGCAAAAATAAAAGCGGAAATTGAAACTTAAGTAGCGGCTGTGCGGAAGAAAAATCCGAACTTCCTACCCTCTGACCTAACTCGCGCGTATATATCTATTAAGTGAGTGAGCGCCGGTTGTGGATGAGCGAGTGCGGCGCGGAGGCTTCTGTTCCCATAGTTAGCACTGGCTGGGGACGAGAGCTCGCTGATGGAGAGTTCTGCCTCAGAAGTGAGCATCGGCTTAGATCGAGCGCTCGCTCACAGAATGCTTCTGTCTCAGAAGAGAACACTGGCTCAAGGCGAGCGGGCACGCTTGGAGGTGAGTGGGCGTTCAGGCGTGAACGCGCGAGGAAAAAAGGGCGAGCGGGAACGCTGGCTGCAGTGGGCGTGCGAGTGCAAAATGGGCGCGCATGAAGGTGGGCGCTGGGGCACGAGTGCCGGATGAGCTGGACGAGGCTGGAGCGAGCGCCGGATGAAGGCTAGAGAACACACATTGTGCATCGAGCGCCGGTTGAGCTGGGCGCTGGAACGGGCACTCGCATGGAGCAACGGATGCACAAGTGAGTGGCGAGGCTGGAGCAGGCGCTGTACGCGGGCGTTGGGCGACTACGGGAATGGGCGCGCACGGAGGTGGGCTCATGGGCACGAGCGCCGGAAGAGCTAGGATCTTGGAGCAAAGAACAGCGTGGAAGAAGGCGACAACGCTACCGCCGAGCATCGGGTGTCTGGCGGGTGCGGGGGCTGGGGCGAGCACTCGGTGTTGCGCGAGGTGAGTGCTAGGTGCGCAGCGGGCGCGTAGGCTGGGGTGAGCGCTGGGCGCTGGGCCGAGGCGAGCGCTGGGTTCGGCGTGCGATAGGGTGCCGTGCACGACTTTGACTATTCGCCCCGTTCTCTCTCGTCTGAACTCCGAATTAGGATCTGTTTTTGCCTACGGACTCCTGTTGAGACGCTCTTCAATATACTTTACTCTTGGCAGATCCATTTGATCCTATTTGATGTCGTTATTCTATAAAATATCGAAACAAACCAAGTAAGTCTAAATCGATAATTACTAATCAAACGAACGGTATAAATAGGACAAACCACAGAAAAAAACATGCAAAACAATACCAAGAATAAGCACAAAATGAAACCAAACAACTCCCCACACTTATCCATTTGCTTGTCCTCAAGCAAAATCTATACTAATAAGAGTCGAGAAATAACTCGTGCAACTTAACTCTTAATCTAATCAATCAAACCTCTTTTTTGCCTTTCCCCCAAACTTGATGAATGCATAATAAAAATTAATGAGAAACAAATCTAAGATTACAAAATATCAAATAACAAGTAGGTTATTTTTGCTTAGACCCAACTCTCCGCTAGGGGTGAATTAACTAAAGTGGTCACCTTTAGCAACAAGGTTAATTTGATAACACAAAGAAAGTATTAACAGATTTTGGAATAATGTTCGAAAGGTGAACTCTCAATGAACTCGAGTCTCCTAACATGGTTTCCCATGCCCATTTCTCAATTTACGAGAAAGAGGGGCATAATCCCATCCTCCATTTCAACAATCTCAACAATTTACTGGAGTTTTTCATTCTCATCATTTTCATTTTCATCTTCATTTTTTTATATAAAATAAAACACGTATATAGGTAACCACAATGTTAAAACTCCCCGTAGCATTAGTCGGATAAATCACGCCAATAACCCCCAATTTAAGATCAATCCACACAATCTCGTCAATTCACATTGCACTTAAATCACATATCAACAAGACAAATGGAATTACATCAAAGTCTGATCAATACCACAGAGTTCAGTTGCATAAATTAAAATCCTAACTTACTCGCATAGACAAACTTGATTCCAAGAGATCAAAATCAGCACATCACCAAGCATGCAAATAGATAAGATACGCACACAAAACCAAATAATCTTTCCCCACACTAAATTCGAGCACTGTCCCCAGTGTTCAAAACACTAATAACACAAAATGGCCAATAGAAGGGGAGACTTCCCTGAAAGTAGATGGTGGAAACAGGGTTGGAAAATGAGCATGTGCGAAAGAGTTGGAGTATCACGGCTTCACCACACTGCTTACAACGTCCCAATTCTGAACAAAACTAACACAGAGACAACAGATAGATAAAAGAGAACAACGAAACAAACAAAAGAGAAAGAAAGAAAAAGAACAGAAAAATCCGTGTGTAAACTCCACGTAGTACTTAGTTTAACGTCGTGAGCACGACGTAATCCCGTCAGAGATAGATTGGATCGATGAGCATGGAGTTCTCAACTTCTTTCGGACCATCCCCTCGATCAAAGTAAGGCCTCACCCGCTGTCCAGTCACAGTAAATGATCCGTTGGTGTTGGGATCGCGAAGTAAGACTGCTCCGTAAGGAAACACCTTTTCCATGATGTAAGGACCACTCCACTTGGGGTTGAGTTTTTCTGGGAAAAGTTCAACACGAGACTATAGAAGTGAGACTATCATTCCCGGCTTTAAATCCTTTCAGACTACCTGCCGATTATGAATTCTGTTTCACTTTATCCTTGTCAATACGCGTATTCTCATTCTGCAACAAAACATTCTCGGCCAATGTATCAATAGTATCAATGGAAACAAGATCATCAATTAAATTAGCTGAGGAAAAAATCACACTATCGTGTACAGAGAAAGACATAGATTCACCAAGAACAGTCATTTTCAATGTGCCATTCTTAACATCAATTAGTGTGTTGGTCGTGGCCATGAATGGCCTCCCCAACAACAGTGTGTGTTCCTCCCCATCTTCCCTAACATCTCCCATATCCAAAACAACGAAATCAACGGGAACTATCAACCCACCCATCTTTACTAACATATCCTCAACAATACCCTTGGGATATCTCACGGACCTATCAGCTAATTGAAGACACATTTGAGTGGGTTTAATTTCACCTAATTCTAATTGTTTGAACATTGAAAAAGGCATCAGATTAATCCCAGCCCCCAAATTAAGCATGCCAGAAACTTCCTTCCCATTACCCAAAGTAATCTTAATAATAAAACTACCTGGATCCCGGAGTTTGGGAGGCAACTGGTGCTGTAGGATGGAATTAGCTGCTCCCGAGACCATGACTTTCTCGTGCTCCCCAAACCTTCTCTTCTTTGAGACGAGCTCCTTGAAAAACTTGACGTAAGCCGGCAAATTTCTGATCACGTCCAACAAGGGAAAATTAACATTCATCTTGGACAAGAGTTTATAGAACTCATTGAATCGTCGGTCCTGCTTCTCGTTCTTCAACAAATGTGGGAAGGGTATCGGTGGAATGTAAGGATTTCTAGCCTTATGCAGTTTGACCTCGGCCTCTTTCTTCTTTTCCATCTCCTGTGTCTGCAGCGGCTTGTCTGATGATTCTCCCACTTCACTCGGAATAATTCGGTCACTCCTTAGAACAGTGATCGCATTAGCTTGTTGAGGCTGGTTTAGAAGTTTCCTCGCTGCACCTTGCTGCAACAACTCATCAAGCTTGATAGCAATATGTCCCATTTGTGACTTCAAACGCTTAATTATGGAATCTTGAGCATCAAATCTTTGGGCGAACATATCCTCCCAAGCTGGCCTCTGAGGTGGTGGTGGAGGAACTCATTGATACTGCTATTGTTGTGGGAACTGCTGCTGTGGAAACTGTTGCTGCTGAGGATGGTGCCTCTGCTGCTGAAACTGCTGCTGCTGTGGAGGTCTTTGGTATGGCGCATACTGGTTTGAACTCTGCCCTTGATTTTGATTCCTCCATCCCACGTTAACTTGTTGCTAATTTGGCTCGAACTACTGTCTAGGTTGAAATCCTTGCTTAGCATATGCTTCGGCTTTACCTTCGATGTTATGCTCTCCCATCCTGGGGCACTTATCAACATTATGCCAAAGTTCATTGCAGATTCCACAAGGTTCCATGAATTCCTTGTGCTGTGCTAGTTGATCAGGCTTTTTCATCTTAATTTCTTGCACCTCCCTCATAAGCTCAACAACTTGCTTATTCATGTTGAAGGAAGGGGTGACGTGCATGTCTTTGCGCCGACGCTCGGCGAGGCGAGGCGGCGACAATGCGCCTCGATCGCCGGGCGAGGCGGGGGTCTTTGGGCAGCGGCGTTGGGCTCGGCGTGCGACGCGGTGCCATGCACGATTCTGACTATTTGCCCCGTTCTCCCTCGTCTGAACTCCGAATTAGGATCCATTTTCGCCTACGGACTCCTGTTGATACGCTCTTCAATATACTTTACTCTTGGCAGATCCATTTCATCCTATTTAATGCCGTTTTTCTACAAAATATCTAAACAAACCAAGTAAGTCCGAATCGATAAATACTAATCAAACGAACGGTATAAATAGGAAAAACCACCTAAAACAACATGCAAAACAATACCAAGAATAAGCACAAAATGAAACCAAACAGAAATCATAAAGAAACCCTAATTGGGAACTTTAAATCGTAATTTATAAACAACCTTCGATCAATAGAAAGAATCTTAGAACGGTTATTTTCTTGTGAAGGGCTTGATCTTACGTAGTTGCCGAGGAAGGACACTCACACACTGCCCCGCTTAGAACTATTAGCTTGGACTAGCAGGTGGGTGTTTGGTTTGACTTTGTGCTGAATCTTGGTGTTGTTTTGCATGTTGTCTTCATTAGTTTATCCCTTTATTGCCGTTAGTTCGATTATTATTTATCGTTTCAGACTTACTTGGTTCGTTTCAATGTTTTACAGAAAATCAACATTAAATAGGATGAATTGAATCTGCCAAGAATAATGTATAATTGAAGAGCTTTTTGACAGGAGTTCATAGGTGAAAGCGGATCGCAAATCAGAGTTCAAACGAGGAAGAACGGAGCGAACGACAAAGTTGCGCACGACTTCCCGTCGCCGCACGGACGCCAGCAAGCACCATCACCGCGCCCAGACACTCCGCACGCCCGACGCCCCAGCCGGCGCCACTCGGCGCGCTCGAATTTACCTCGCAGCTCGAGCGAGCGCTCACCGCGCGCTTGCGCGCCCGGCGCCGCCATCCATCGCCGCGCCGCGCGCCCGCCCAAGCCACGCCTGGCTGAACGTCGGTTCACTCGGCGCGTTCCCACCCCTCGCGTGCTCGGATTGAACGTCGGCTCATCGCGCGCTTCGCCCACGCGCCCCACGCGCACGCCCGCCCGCCACCCCCACGCGCCTCGCCTCACGCCTGCTTCATTTCGATCGGCGCTCAGTTGCCTTGTTATATATAGGCTATTTTAGGTTATTTTCGAGGCCGATATTACGTATTTTTCTTGTTTCTCTCTCGAACACGCCGCTGGAGCCCTAGTTCATCTGTTCTTCAATTTTCCTCAATTCAGACATTGATTAACGTCCTGTAATCGGTACTCAGTTCCCTTCAGTTTTATTTACGGATTCTTGCAATACCTTGTGTAATTTTGGATTTGGATTGAAAGTAATTGATAAGCTATTTGTTCCATTGTCCTTGATTATTCGTTTACATATTGGTTGTTCTGCTTTCGATTAATCCCTGTCTTGTTAGGTTCTTGATTAGTTCTTGATTTCCAGCTTTAATAATCTTAATTCTATGCAAGTGGTGTTGAACCTTAATTTCATGATTAATCGTTCTTTGTTGAATTTCATCGTTTCTTGTTTGGAGATCTGATTTAATTGCTTTTGATTTGTTTCTGCTCCAAAGTTTTAGTAGTTAATCATCTAGGGTTTGTGACCTCTAGTTTAGATCTATTGCTTTCGTAGTTTAGCTCGGGATTGACAACCCCGACTTATGTTTGCTTTGTTAATTCTCGTGTTTGATTCCTCGTATGTTTCAAAACCCATATTGGTATTAGAGTGTTTAGGATTTAATCGTTTTACGTGAGCAACACGAACATTAGGCCTGATAAGTTTTCCTCGAGAGACGACTAGGGTTAACTTTCCTACTATAACACCTCGCATGCGATTGCGAGTCAATTGAGTATACTTTGATTGAACAAATTTTGGCGCCGTTGTGGGAAAAAGAGAACCGACGCTCAACCACTGGGAAGAGGCCCTCAAACCGGCGTTCAACATTCTTATAAAAAAAAAAATGGGGAAAAAGAGGTGAACCGGCGCTCAGTGAACCGGTCATAAATGAGGGTTGTTGCCCTATTTTCGTTCCTTTCCAGATTTCAAAAATCAGCGCCGCACCTCTCCTACCTTCTCTCTCGCTCTCGCCTTAAACCAACCGGCGTTCAACCGAGCTCTCGCGCCTTTCATCGTCGTGCCACGCCCAGCAGCCGGCGTTCTCTCTCCGCGCCCCCGCGCGCTCTCACGCCCAACAGCCGGCGTTCTCTCTCCGCGCCTCGCGCGCTCTCACGTCTAGTAACCGACGCCGCTCTTTCGGCCGGCGTTCCTCACGAACGCCTGCTTCTCCTCCGCCCGCCTCACAGCGCACGCACTGCCTCTCGCGATCTCCGCACGCCACCCCGGCGTTTCCTCCGCCCGCCCCCGGCGCTCGCCAAAGACGCCCTTCCCGAGCGCCCGCTCCACCACAGCGGCGTTCTCACGAACGCCCGCCTCCGTCGCGTTCAAGCGCGCGCTCCACCAGCTTCGCCCAGAGCCGGCGTTCGCCCTTCCACCCGTCTCGCCCAACGCCGCGCTTTTCCTCCGCGCCAGCCATCCGTCTCCTCGGCGGCGCAGATTCCAGTCTTGGCTCACTGCCGTTTGCTCGCGCCTCGCGCGCTACGCACACGCACTCCCTTCAACTCCCCGCACTCGGTTTGCTCAGCACGCTCGCTTGCACGCCAGCCCTCTCCCTTAGCAGATGCTCACCGACCATCCCAAGTTACTTCCGGGCATTTCTGAAGCATGGTTCGCACAAAAAACCCTCTCGCCTCTTTGGCAAAACGAGCAAGAACTGACGAAGGTGCTTCGGGATCCGGTGAACAATCGGAAGATTTACGGGAGACTTGCAATGCCCCGTTCGCTATTCTTTCGCCCCAAGAAGGTATCTTCTTCTCCGTTATTCGCCAAAAAGTGATAAGTCACCCTCGTTCTTTTGATTGGTCTATTTTAGATTCATTGGGTGTTGATGGTACTGTGAAAAGATATTTGAAAGTATAGAATCCCTTGGTTTGGCAACTAGGGAACCCGAAGATGGTTTTAAGCATTTGCTTAGGGAATTTTGTGTGTCACTCGAGACCAGTGAAGATTTTAAGTCTGCGTTCTGTCGGTTGGGGGAGACTAGATTTGCCGTTACACTTAAGGTTACGCGTGAGGTTTTGGGTTTTCATAGTAGCGGTTTTTCTGATGTACCGAGGGATTTCCCTATGGCTGAGACATGGAAAATTTTAACTGGTTTTGACAATTGGTCATCAGCAGGCACTCCTAGTGCCTTTATTCAGGACCCTGCTTTGGTTATCGCTCATAAGTTCCTAGCATACAACCTAACAGGGAAAGAGCAAGCCAATAAAGTGAGTGCTATAGAGCTTTTCTTCTTGTGGTGCGCTGTGAATAATAAGAAGATTTGTGCAGCACCGTTCTTATGGCGGCGATTTGAGTGTATGAGGCGGCACCGTAAGGCCAAACTCTCCTTGAGCCAATACCCTTTTATGCTTGCCAAATACTTTGTGGGAGTGACTAGAGATGATATACCTGCTTCGGGCTCCGCCGTTATTGAGCATCTCCCCATTACTTTCAGTGATTTCCGGTTGATTGCTTCTGACCCGGGAACATTGCTTCCTTATGAAGCACGGCGTACTGTTCAAGAGTTTATCACATTCAAGCAGAATCGACCATCCGGGTCTAATGTCGGGACAGCTACCCCAATGGATGAAGATTCCACGATGATCGAGCCACCGAAGAAGGACAAGCGCACCCAATGTCACACCCTCCTTGCTTACCCATTCTCCCATCGTCCCACGACGACGCTTTCGGTGGTCTTAGGGCTCATTTGATTCCGCCTGCGGTTTAGCGAGCCACTTCACGCCAGCTTTGGGGACTTTAGCTCCTCCCGAATCGAACTTTGAGAGGTATCGGCGATAGATGGGTCGACAATTCACGAGTTCACCAATCTTCGACCTGTGGTTTCGGAGAGTTCCGTCTCGAGGTATATCGGTGTCTTGACGCCTAAAATCGCAGCTTCAACGCCTTGATCAATCTTCACAGCAGCGTTTGGGGATTTCCGTCAAGATGTTTACCGCGTTTAGACACCCATGAGCAGACATTTGGCGACCTTCAAGCCAGTGGGGCCTTTGGTCCCTATCCCACACCGCCTCCACCACCACCACTATCACCGACCAACAGGTGAGGCTTCACTGTTGGAGAGTATGTATATATTTCCTTATTTCTTTTTGCTCTCGTCCTTATTTCAGTGGTTTGTTGTTTTCCTTTTGTGGTTTGTTTGTTTTTCCTTGTCTTGTCGGTGCTTGCCGCAGACTATCCTCGAACTCGATGTCCGCCCGACCTCCTTTTCTCTCACCGTTATCGTGAAGTCTCGCTCTCTTTGGCCTTATTTTGTTGTTCATGTTTAGAGCTCTTGGGACAAAGTGCTTATCTATGTGTGGGGGGGGAGTTGTTGATGATATGTTGTATATGTTGTGCTCGGTGTATGTGCATGATCGACACCATGGATCTATGCTTATTTTGTCATCTTGTACTCAAGTTTTTGTCTATCACGAATAAGTTAGATTGTAATTTATGCACATGAACTCGTGGTATTGGTCAAACCTTGATGTGTTCTCTTTATCGTGATGTTACGTTATTGAAGTGCAATGTGAATGAACGAGGTTGTGTGAATAAATCTTAAATCGGGGGTTATTGATGTGATTTGTCCGGCTAATGTTAGGGGGGGTGTTAACAGTTTGGTTACCTATATACTTGTTTCTTTTAAAAAATAAAAAATAAAAATAAAAATAAAAATAAAAATATAATATTGTTTTTATGTGAGATTATCGAAACGGAGGATGTGATTCTGCCCCTCCTTCTCGTAAATTGAGAAATGGGCATGAGAAACCGCGATAGGAGACTCGAGTTCATCGAGACTTCACCTTTCGAGCATTGTTCCAAAATCTGTTAATATTTTCTTTGTGTTCTCAAAAGAAACTTGTTGCTAAAGGTAACCATTTTAGTTAATTCACCCCTAACGGAGAGTTGGGTCTGAGCAAAAATGATCCTCTTGTTTATTTGACTTTCTCACAATCTTAGATTTGTTTCGCATTGACTTTGATAATGTATTCATCATATTTGGAGGAATTTCAAAAAGAGGTTTGATTGATTGGATTAAGAGTTTAAGTTGCATGAGTTATTTTTCTACTCTTATTAATATAGACTTTGCTTGAGGACAAGCAAATGAATAAGTGTGGGGGAGTTGTTTGGTTTGAATTTGTGCTGAATCTTGGTGTTGTTTTGCATGTTGTCTTCATTAGTTTATCCCTTTATTGCCGTTAGTTCGATTATTATTTATCGCTTCGGACTTACTTGGTTCGTTTCAATGTTTTGCGAAAATCAAAGATTAAATAGGATGAATTGAATCGCCAAGAATAATGTATAATTGAAGAGCTTTTGACAGAGTTCATAGGCGGCGGATCGCAAATCGTAGTTCAAACCAGAAGAACGGAACAAACGACAAAGTTGCGCCGACTTCCCGTTACGCACGGACGGGCGCCACAGCACCATCACCGCACGCCAAGACACTCCGCACGCCCGGCCCCCAGCTGGCCACCCGAGCGCCGCTCGACTTACCTCGCGCACCGCACGCCTTGCGCGCCGAGCGCCAGCGCCACCATCCGCGCCGCGCCGCCGCGCCCGCCACGCCTGCGCGCTGAACGCCGGTTCACTCCGGCGCGTTCCCACTTCCCTCGTGCGTTCGGATTGAACGCCGCTCATCGCGCGCCGCCCGCCGCCCCGCCCGCCGCCGCCCGCCACGCGCCGCCTCGCCCCTCTGCGCGCGTCATTTCAGCCGGTGCTCGCCTTGTTATATATAGGCTATTTTCGAGAGGCTGATATTACGTATTTTATGGTTTCTCTCTCGAACGCGCCGCTGGAGCCCTAGTTCATCTGTTCTTCAATTTTCCTCAATTCAGACATTGATTAACGTCCTGTAATCGGTACTCAGTTCCCTTCTTTTATTTACGGATTCTTGCAATACCTTGTGTAATTTTGGATTTGGATTGAAAGTAATTGATCAGCTATTTGTTCCATTGTCCTTGATCATTCGTTTACATATATTGGTTGTTCTGCTTTCGATTAATCCCTGTCTTGTTAGGTTCTTGATTAGTTCTTGATTTCCAGCTTTAATAATCTTAATTCTATGCAAGTGGTGTTGAACCTTAATTTCATGATTAATCGTTCTTTGTTGAATTTCATCGTTTCTTGTTTGGAGATCTGATTTAATTGCTTTTGATTTGTTTCCTGTTCCAGTGTTTAGTAGTTAATCATCTAGGGTTTGACAGCCTCTAGTTTAGATCTATTGCTTTCGTAGTTTAGCTCGGGATTGACAACCCTGACTTAGGTTTGCTGTTTAATTCTCGTGTTTGATTCCTCGTATGTTTCAAAAACCCATATTGGTATTAGAGTGTTTAGGATTTAATCGTTTTCTGTGAGCAACACGAACATTAGGCCCTGTTAAGTTTTCCTTGAGAGGCGACTAGGTTAGCTTTCCTACTATAACACCTCGTATGATTGCAAGTCAATTGAGAGTATACTTTTGATTGAACAGTGGGCTCTCTTGAAACAAAAATAATATGCATATCTATCTCAAAGCATGATTTACAAAAGCTTTATGAAATATTACATAAACTGTTATTGACTGCCAAATGTTTATGTATTGTTGTGAACCTATCTGAGATTGGTATATCCAATATGGTATGTGAATGTGTTGCTCCACCAACGTTAAAGATGGGTAACGATCGGATCCGACTTAGTTAAGGACTAACTTGAATTGTGTACACGTGTGACTGTGTGTTAAGGTTAGCTACCTCGACCGATCACGGCGACTATGTATAGGTGGCCACCTCCATAGTGCACGAATGAATGAATGAATGGTTGAATGATCAGATATGGAACAACGTGGATGAAATAGTCCGACCGGACAATTTTGGAAAATGATAAAATGTTTGATAGGCATGAGTCTTTTAACTAAAATCCTCATGAGCTATTGTGGGCAATTCAATAACTTTATAAAGAAAATATTTTCGGCAATGAGTCCACTGAGTACTTTTGTACTTAGCCCTGCATCTCGTTTTTGATGTGCATGTTGAGCAGGGATTGACGATGAGTGCGAGGTGGTGCAGAGTGGCAGGTGTTTTGTTGGTATAATAGAAAGGATTTCTAGAACCTTGGGCATGTATCGTCATATGCATGTCCACATGTTTTTACTGCCAAACTCTGATATTGTTTTGTGCTTTTAGTTATAACTATTATTCATTTCGCGTATTGAGCTTGAGGTCGTACCTCATTTCTTGAATTGCACCTTGACGGGGTTACATTTGAATATTGAACCTTTTGACATGTCCTTCTGTGAGTTGGGTTGGTATTGAAACAATTTATTTCTTTCAGTTCATGCATTTATGAGTAGTTCATTGGTTAATTGTATTGGTTAGTTATGTATATATATCCGTTGCATTATCATACCACTGACGATCCATTTGATCCGTACTTCCTTGAGAAATCGGGTCGTCACAAAGTGGTATCAGAGCACTTGCCTTAGAAACCCTTTCCTTGAATCATAAGTTGAAAGTTGAGCCTAAGAATTGTTAGTGTTTGACTGCCACTGCACTACATCTGCACTCCATCGTCGTCCTGCTCAACGAGGAAGAAGGTAACTATCTTAACTAAAAGTTATTTATAAATGGTGGAAGTATATAAAATGTGAAATGGACTTACAATATTGCCTTGTTGGGAAGTTGAAAAATATTTTGGGAAAAAGGAATGTTTTGAAATTAAAAGTTGTTTCAAATGATTGGTCATTAGTTTGAAAGAAAGTTACAAACTTTAGGGGCTTGGTAAGTGAGTAATATGAGGATACTTGATTATCGCAAAACGTGTCTTGATCTGTGTTTACTGCTATATGCAAAGCATGCTAGAAGCAGAATGTAAATGACTATGTTTCCCATGAGAACATAGACTCTTAAGACGCATGATCCCTTTGTGCCGAACTTAGTTTGAGAACATAAGGTATCCCCTATTGAACGAAATACTAAGGAAGAACGAGAACATAGGAATCTTAAGAATCACAATCCGAATGGATTTGAGGATGAGAACGCGATGAGTCTACTATGACGAAGGGATTGCTTGACTGGAGGTTCGCAATGCTATGAGTCCCGACCTCTCTACGCAAAGGAATTTCGAACACCATGTGTGTTTCCCCTATCGTAGCAATGATGAAAAGAATCAAAGTACAACATTAAGGAAGTATAAAAAGAAATAACGAATTGTAAGTATATGACGGGAACATGTAATAACCCGAAAATTTTAAAACTTTTATTAGCGATGCTTAAACCAATTACTTAGAGTTCTAAGACCTTAATTATGTTTAAGGTGACCAACGAAACAAATTAGAATCGATTCGGATATCGAAAACTAGAGAAATAAAAAACTAATGACTAGTCCTACCGGATTAGGGTTTTCTGAATAGCCTGAACATAGAATAAAAGATCGAGAATGAATATCAACAAAAGGATTTTATTTCTAGAATCGTCTCGCGAAAACATGTGAGAAGCCAAAGAATTGGAATTTTCGGACATACTCGCCCGGTCAGTCTCAAAAGTACTATTCATGAACCGGATCAACTGTCAGTCCGTGCTAATCATGAAAATTTATGATAACAATCAAAATCATAGAGGAATATATTATTATGAATTGAGAATTCATAAGAATCAATTTCTGAACGAAATTCTTGAAGTACTTAACCGAACGCTGGGTATATATACCGAAAAACCCTAAACTGATCCGAACGAACCAAAACTCGAACCAAGGGTCTAAATCAATAAGAAATAATTTTTAAGACTCAAATTAATTATGAAAGCTCAAGAATTCAATAGAATTTTGAATGAGCATAATTTAATCGCCGGACGCTGTTTTTCCGCGATAATTCGGAATTGACTTACCGGATGTCATCCAAACTTCATGAAATTATTATAAACTATGAAATAAGTCTTTTTAAGGCTATTTAAGAAAATAAAACCTTAAAGTTCTGAGAAATCAATCGAAAGTGCGATAAAACTTAAAGAGTCGGTATTAACATGCTAAAACGGGTAATTTGTCCATTCCTTCTCTCAACCACCACCAAGGACAGCCCAAATGAGCTTACAACAGCTCTTTAGGATGCAATATAGCAGCATTTTCGTGCACTCTCTTTCTCTAGTTTTTCAAACTTTTCACCTTCTCCAAGCCTCAAATCTTCCATTCCAACCTTCCAATAATTTTTTAAGACTATAAAAATGTAGCATTCATCATTCTCTTCATTTTTAATGGAGTAGAATTTTTTTTGATTTTTTTTGAATTTATTTCATGAAGAACCCTAATTTTGTTCTTCATTTTCTTCATGACTTTTGCGCCACCAAATGCTCTCAAGCCATGAATGAAATATGCTTAGAAATGTGTTCTAAGTTTGTGTTTAAAGTTTGATAATTTTTGGAGCATGTTTAAGATTTTTTATGTTTGTTATAATTTTTTTTATAGAAGATGAAGCATGCTTTTGTGAATATTATTTGATATTGTTTCTTGTTGATGTATTAGGAGCATGTAGAATAAATATGAGAATTTTTGGAATTTTTCTTGAATTTGTTTTATGAAACTCGAAAGTTATAGCTCATTTTTAGTCCTTTGTTTTAATTTGTTTTGTTGAAAATAGTTGACATATAGTATTTAATATATGATATGAACATCATATATTAATCTTGATATTTTTGAGACACATCTCCTATTTCTTCAAATTTTTTGAGACACATCATAGCATTTGATTCATATTATAAATATTAGTTGATGTTTAATGTTAATATTACATGTTTATTGCATAATATAAACATATTGTGAAGTGAATGAAATTTATTAAATATATATGTATATATTTCATAATTACCGAAAACATATATATAGTGATAATCATATGTTTTAATTTTAATGTATGATATGAGATGATATTTCATGTTTAGTATATGATATAAGCATAATAGATTTTTGTGGAATTTATTGAACACCAATGTTCAATAAACCCTAATTACCGAAAACTATGTGTTTAGTTGCTCATGTTTTTAAAATTTATTTGATAGTATTGAGTTGATAATTAAATTCTATAGTATGATAGGAGTATAACATGATTTTATAAGAATTTATTGGATACCTATGCTAATTATTGCTAATTATCGAAAACATTGCAAAATGGTTAAGTATGACTTTAATTTTAATGGTAAATGATGCTATGGTAGTTAATCTATAAGTTTAGAATGAATGATTGTGATTACGATAAATGAATGAAACACTCATGCACACATACACAATAGTTGGGTATTATGTTAGAAATTAAGGTTTTCTAATGCTTTAGTATAGTTATGTTGTGTATGGTGTTGTATGGTATTGAATGGTTACATTTATGTTGTGCCGACAAATAAAACTCCAAACGTAAACAACATAGTTCTTTATGTACGAAAATCCAAAAGAAATCGACAAATTTCGATAACGTAAGAAGGAATTAATGAGAATCAAAATTAGACACGAATTAGGATTTTTCTATTAGCAAGAGGATACTCAAACGTGAGATCCTAAGTTAAAGAAACCAAAAGCCGAGTTACGACATTAATACTCAACAACGATAACCTAATACGATGTTAGATTGAGCGTTAAGTCAACTCGACAACGAATAGCGATTATACAACTTATATAATCTCTGACGAGTTAAGAGAAACAAACAATGTCGTAAAGTGTAAGCAAAGATTCGAACATAAGATATCGATCCTTATGTCTCAAAGGTCGAGTTAATATTCCCGAAGAACTTCATGTATTCCTAAGTACTTACTTACATGATAGTATGAGATATCTCGAATCATAAGTCAAGATTCTCTTTCATTTGTCGTGTTAATACAACAAGTTGACAAGCATAACCTACTAACATATAACCATAATTGTTAAGTCTAGTTAGTGGCTTGAGAATATCCTAATATACCAATCATAACTTGAATACTAACAAGCTATAACGTAATAACGTTTAGAAGAACACTAAGGTCAGAGTCGAGGATAGACTCCGAGTATATGACTCATAAGTTGAGGTTCATCTATGAATGATGAAGTAAAATAGTTTGGGAATTTGGGAATGTAAGATAATAGAAATTATCTTACTACCATCACATGAAATCATATAGAAACCCTAATTGGAAACTTTAAGTCGTAATTTATAAACGACATTCGATCGATAGAAAGAATCTAAGAAAGGCTATTTTCTTATGAAGGGTTTGATCGTACGTAGTTGGCGAGGAATGACAATCATACCTGCTTACTTAGAACTACTAGCTTCGGATTAGCAGGTGGGCTCTATTGAAACAAAAATGATATACATATCTATCTCAAAGCATGATTTACAAAGCTTTATGAAATATTTTTACATAAATTGTTATTGACTGCCAAATGTTTATGTTTTGTTGTGATCCCATCTGAGATTGGTATATCCAATGTGGTATGTGAATGTGTTGGTCACCAACGTTAAAAATGGGTAACGATCGGATCCGACTTAGTTAATGACTAACTAGGATTGTGTTGTAATATCCCGTAAATTTAATACTGAATTACGATAATAAATTTCGTGATTAGTATTATCAATTCGATAATTAAAATCTTAATTAGTCAACTCTTGACTATTGACCAAACATAATTGGATAATTTCTGTGACGCTTAGTGAATTAAGGAAAATAGTTTCTGATATTCCTTCAAACGTGATGTTCTAACGTCGGATAAATTCGACAGTTAAGACTTACAGTATTTTAAGCAATTAAGCTTAAATTTCGTAATTCCCTATTATTATAGGAATAAATAAAGTTGTTACAACTTTATTTTGAACATTTTAGAGATAATTCAAGTATGTGAATTTAGAGACGTATCAAACGTCTACGTTTTGAGATAATTCGATAACTTCGCCAAATGGTCATGGAATTATAAAATTCAAAATCCTATGATTATTTTATGATATAAGAGCATTATTTATTATCAAAATAATGTTAGAAGAATTAAGGAACAATTGTTGGAAAATTGTTTC
Source organism: Salvia rosmarinus (assembly GCA_036937905.1). Lineage (NCBI taxonomy): Eukaryota > Viridiplantae > Streptophyta > Magnoliopsida > Lamiales > Lamiaceae > Salvia > Salvia rosmarinus. Next base: position 72,545,186 of record CM072819.1, on the reverse strand, counting down.
CTATTTTGGAAATTATGATCGAAAATATTGAATTATGACATAGAATGATTTTAATAATTTTTCCTATGATTTATTATATCATCTAGAACTTATATTATATCATATAATTATTAATTACAAGAAAATAAGTTATGTATCATATAGTACTACAAAGTGGCGACAACTTTGGAAATTTGTATAAAATAAATAAAAATGTCATGCTCATGATATTGTGTGCATTAATTGTGATAGTGAGACATTAATAATGTATAAGATAAGATGTATTTATCAAGTTGTGCAAGTAGAATTATTTTTGTCCATAATAGCCGAAAAGTGAGACTTTGTTGTGTGAAAAAGAATAAAATGTCATGCTATTATTAATGCTATGTTATTATTATGTTGATAAGATATTATTATAAGATAAGATAGAGTTTGTAGCCAAATTAAACAAGTAACTATGATCCTTGTCTTGTAGTAGTTGAAAAGTTTGAAAATTAGTTTGAACAAGTGTGAAAATAAAATAAAAAGTCATAGTGTAAAATGTGGACTTTTCAAATATGATCTTATCTTATAATATTAATATGGTATATGATACTATAAAAAAATAAAATCTCTCTCTATTAATTAAAGATGGCCGAACACATACATATAGGGTATATAGAGTGAGATTTTTCTTTATCTTGTGATAATAATAGGAATTGATATTATTAACTTTGAAATTGTATTTTCTAAAGCATAATTAAAGAATAGTATCACTTAAATAAATAAAAATCACCACATATAACTTGGAATTGCCGTGTACTAATAGGAAAAGAAAAGAAGAAATTTTTGTCTTTGAACATTAGCTAGTGTACGAAAATAATAGGATAAGGATATACATTAAATATGAGATAAAATTTTGTCCTCCTCACCACTTGAATAGCCGAAAATTTTGACAAATTATACAAGTGGATTAATTGATATTTTAGGTGTAATAATTAGTATACAAGTGGGATATGTCTATAAATATAAGGAATGATCAACCATTTATCATTTTACAACCCCTAGTACCGAAAACAAAGGAGAAAAATTGTGAGAGAGAGTTCATCACTTTGATCCCAAATTTTAGATAGAAAAACGTTGCTTGTAGATAATCGATTCCGATTAAAAGGTTAGATTTCTTACGAGCTTCGTATACATGCTAGAATTTTTAATTTTCGTCCGTTAGAAATTATGTTATAAGCTTAGTTTATATATGATGTTTTCGAAAATTTTAGATCTCATGTTAATATGTTTAGATATTATGTTTATATGATGTTATTAAGCATGTATTATAATTATATCACAAAATTAAGCATGGTATTAAAATTTTCATGTGGACCGAAAACTTAGGAGTGCTACATGTTGATGATTTTGATTTTTAATTGATGATTTGAGCATGAAATAATAATCTAGGATATTAAATAAGCTTATATGAATTTATGTAGAATTTTTGGAGAACTTTAGTACCTAAGTTCAAGGATTTCGAAAATTATAATATATGATATGATATTGAGATATGATCCATATTTAAGTGTTATCACATCATATTGATGATGTAGATTCATAATATATGGTTGTAGGAATTTATTGGGTTATAAAAATTATTTTGACCTAAGTCAAAATTTTCGAAAGTGACTTAGGTAAATTAAATTCAATAGTTCATAATAAATAACAATTATGTTATAATAAGGATAGTTAAGGATGATTAAATGTTATATGAATTTATTGGAATTTTTGAAAAATGTTTAGTTGATGAATTATGTTGACAAAAACCATACCTTATGTATATTAATTTATTTTATCAAGTATAATTACATAATATGATCTAAAATAATGTTTTAGACATGGTATGATTTTATAGGAATTTTGGAACAAAATTGTACATTAAAATCGAAAATTACATAAGAAATTGAAAAAGTCAAATGTTGACTTTGAGTTGACTAAAGTCAAAATTGTTGACTAAAGGTTGACTTGGTCAAAATTGTTGACCAAAAACGTTGACCAAGTCGAAGGGCACGTAATTCGATGTCGTGATCTATGTGACGTGAGTGCGTTTAGTAACAATGTAACTTACGTTACGTAAGTGCATTAAAGCGTCATTATATATTAAAAGGTAGAATATCTCTTATAAATTGAGAAATTTCATAATCGACATTAATTGATTAGGAAGCGTCGAAATAAGTCGGCGTTAGCCTTATTTGACACGTAGAGCGTTATAGACTATGTTCGTCTCTCTCGAGCGTGATCAGCGTGCTAAAATAGTTCTTACGTTAAGGTGGGACGTGGACTTGAGCTTTCGACTTAGAAAGGAACGTTATTGAAAAGCTACGTGCCGGTGGGCTTTATTCGAAAACCTTTTTATTTATTTTGCCAAATCAAAGTATTTATTTACAAGCTTTCGGTTGAGAAATGATGATTACACGCCCAAAGTGTTTATGTTTTATGTATGATCCTATCAAGTTGTTGGGCAAGCCAACTATGAAAGCGATATTGGATCTAGCGGAAGGAATATACAGCTAGATTGATCGATGTGATGATATTATTTGTGGTGATGGTTGGAATGATGATATTATTTGTGGTGATGGTTGGAATGATGATATTATTTGTGGTGATGGTTGGAATGATGATATTATTATTTGTGGTGATGGTTGAAATGATGAATTGAAATTTGTTGGTTCGCTACCAACGTATGATGATCTGATGTGATGTCGTATTATATGTGGAGTTGGTGGCTAGGGTTAACGTGTACACCGTGTGTGATCGTGAGCCGTTAGTAACATCATCGGCGGTCATGGATCTAGTCGGATCGAGAATTCAGGCTATGTGACCGTGAGCCGTTAGCAACATCTTGACCGGTCACGGCGTCAGTAGAAGGAGGCCTACTTCTGGCGTGAGATCTGTTATGAACAATTATGTGAAATGTGATATGGATCATCTGAAGAGAAAATGCTCGACGGCGACGTTTTGAGAAATGAGAAAATGTTTTAGTAAGCACAAAGCATTTTCAACTAAAACCTCTGTGTCTTACTTATGGGCGGTGTAATTAAAGAAAATGTTTTGGCATGAGCCCACTAGGTGCATTCTTGTACTTAGCCACGCATATTTGTTTTAAATATGCGGGTTGAGCGATTGATGTTGGATGTTGAAGTGTTGAGCGGTTGGAGTCTTACATCATCGATAAGTATAGCCTGATTACATATCGTCATATGTGTAATCACATGTCTTTCATTGCAAAGTTATATAGGTTATGTTTGAGTTGAACCCTTTAGTCAAGAGTCTAAATGATCCGAGTTTACAGATATACGATATCGTGTCACATCAAATGATATGAAGTTTACGAGAATTTGTCTATTATATACCTCGCAGTTCCATAATTAGTCTTCGTTCATTGTTAATCCCGTCATTAGTAACAGTTTACGCTAATCCGTACTTTGGAAAGGCGGGCATTACAGGTTGGTGTCGAGGCGGTCGTACCTAAACCCAAAACTTCTTTCAAAAGTTGAGTCTAGATAGAGTAACTAGACTTCTAGAGATCAGCCGACTATGCTCAACACTCCATCACATCAAGCTCAACCGGGAAAAAGGTAAATGATTTTCTCACAGTTTTGAGAATAAGGATAAGAAGTTGGTAAGTGAAAGTCATTAAAGTGAAATGAATTTTCAAGAAATGAAAGTTAGAATTAGGAGAGATTCTAAGAATATGCAGGTATGGGACTGCATATTCAAGGAAGGCTCAAAGGATTCCAAGAATATGTAGGTATGGGACTACATATTCATGGAAAACTTAAAGGATTTAATAAGCGTTGAGTAAAAGATTTTCTCAGTTTTGGAAATGAAAAAGTTTGAAAGTACATGCCCCTTTTTCAAAATTTTGAAACGAAAAGTTTAAACATGGAATATGGTATTTCCGAAGAAATGAAAGTTATTAGAGATATTTGAGAATAAAAGTAGTGGATAATGATTGAAATGAATTTTCAAAGAAAAATGAAAGTTATGAGGATTGTTGAAAGTGAAAGTAATTGCAAGTGTTGCAATGATGTTATATGTTGTGAAGAGTTGAAAATGATATGAGAAAGCATTGACATTGATATGTCAAAAGAGAGACCTTTGAATTCATGGAATTGAATGAGAGTTTATGTTATGTAAGTTGTTGGTTATTACCAAAGATATGATTATGTTATGATGATGTGATGACATAGATATGTCGAAAGGAAATCTTTGAATTAAGTGAAATTCACTGCGCATGATTATTATGGAAGAGTTATGTTATGAATGTTTACGATTACGAAATTTCCGATTATTTTGATGATGGATATGTTATCCCGAGGAACATAGGCATTAAGTCGCATGATCCCTTTTGCGAAAGAACATAGGCGTGATAAAGCATGATCACTTATCGCGAGAACATAGAAGTAAGAATCGAGAACTTTAGTTCTTTTCGAATCACAGTAAGTATCGACATGAGAGCGAGAACAAAGATCGGTGAAAACATTACGAGTTTTCAAAGCGAGAAGAAAGAGATATAAAGTGGACCACGTCGGCATTTTTATGCTCGACTTGACATTGACCTTTCCAACCGACTTTGGCGTCGACCTCTTTAATTTAGATCTTAGCAATTCGATTCGACCTTGGTACTTTGATTTCGGCGCCAGCAAAACTGTCTTCTTGTGATGTTGTGACTTTAGCGTTCTCCCTCGTTTGAATTCCGATTCTGAACGGTTTCGCCTCGTACTCCTATCACAGGGTACTATATTTATTATGAAGACCCAAATCCTTGATTCCTTCTTCAGAATTCGTAAGAACCAGTTAAAGACTAGTCTATGATGTCCATGAAGCGAAAACTTTCTGATTATAGCAAGAATATTAGAATCTTTGCTAGAAAATAAGATTCCAGTGGTACAAGAAGAGATATGGCGTACATGAGAACTTTTGTAGATGACCTATTATGAGCTGTATAAGGTTTCAAGTTCTACTCAATTTACGTCATCGAGTTTAACTCTATGACCTAGTTTCTATTGAGAAACCACTGCGTTTCTCATTTTCTTGGAAAAAGTTTACAAAACCAAAATTTTATCTGATGTTCTTTGAAGCCAAGCCTTGTGTGGTGAGAAAGTATTTGTGACGGGACTGGCCACCCCATATGACCAAAGAAATCTCAGTACTCGTTATTCTGGTCTTCAGACCCTATCTCCCAATTATTCAGTTCAAAGAACCTATTGTTTCAAAACCTCCAGAATTGTCATCTTGAATTGTGAAACCATACCTCTTGAAAGTTGTTATGATGAAATTTTCTTCAAATCCTTGAAACCAATAAGTATAATGTAGGATGACGTATCTTGTCACCTAAAAGTTTTAGACCAGTAAAAGTGATAAACATCAAGATATGATGTAAAGAAATTCTCGATGAGACGAGATATATTTTTATGATACACATAGGTGGATCGACCCTTAATGGGCTTTCCCAATATTGATAACAGTAAAGTTGTATCTCCATGTGAGTATATGATAACTAAGTTATGAACGAGATACTCTTTAGCATTTAGTGCTGGAATAGAGTAAAGAAAAGTATATGATATCCTTGAGATATAACCCCCTCCTATCTACGTCATAGCGAGAAAGAATACAACTTATCTTTTAAGATAGTTGTTTGTCCTTAAGACCTCGTTAGTAGGTTGGACATGTTTAAAGTATGGAGGTAAATGAAACTCATTTTTGAGTATACAAGGAATGGAAGCATCTCCATTAATAAGCCTCTTGTTATCCCTAAATCAATAAGATTATGCTTGAGCGGATCTAATTCCAAGAATTTAAGACTTTGGTTAAACCAAAGATAGTATGATCAACGGATCAAATAATAAGATATGTGAGTAGCTAGGCTATTCCTAGTTTTAAACCAAGAAAGAGAGAGATACCCGAAGTTGAGATTTGGCAATAGGACATTGGTTCTTGGAATCTAAGTTATGATGTACAAACGTACTACCTTACCCGAATAGATTAGAATGATGATGATCTTAACCATAAAAGTGAGAATCAAAGTATAACGAAAGTAATATAACTTTCGGATATCATGCTCAAGAAAAGAGCAAGAATTGAGAATAGCTGAGGAAATTACCAGCTATACAGTTATGATATAGCCGGAACATGAGATAAGTTTTGCAAACAGTTTGATTACGATAAGTAAAGCAAATCCTTTGAAGGAAAAAAAGTGGATCAAGAAGTAGATTTGTTATTTGAGATAAAACCGTCGTACCCTAAGTTTATAGAGACAAAACGCTCATCTTATGTGTGATTTAGTAATTAAACAAAGCGAGATAACTTTAAAAGACGATTACAAAGGAAATACGTTTAAGCGAACAAAGGAAGGAATTCACAAGGAAGGACCTTAAGGTGAATCTAATTGAAAAGCTATTCCTCATATTTATAAGATGACCCATAAGGTGAAATGTTGGGTACCTCAGCATTGAAACAAAGTAAACATAGAATGTTGGGAAGATAGTAAGATATATGAAATCAAGGAAAAAGTATGATGCGTTCTCAGTAAACAAGGGATTTTAACTTGTGCGAAACCACTTAGTCAAACCAATGGAGATTAAGAGAAATGACGTATACCCAAAAAAAGATATTACGCATGATAGCATAATAAATGCTAATATAGGGATTCTTCTTGAAAGAATTTTAAAAGAAAGAATATATGGAAGATATATTCTAAGGAACGATAAAGAGAAAGAAGGAAGCTGAATCATTCATACTGGTAAAGAAAGTATGATAATGACAGAACGAACAAAATCAGGAAAACCTGGTAGGTATGAGAAAACTTCTCAGTATACCTAAAATACTTTGGTTCGAAGACAAGTGCTTCACATTTCATTATCACAAGAATAGTAAGAGCATGCGTGGATATGTTAGAGCTCAAATCAGAATAAGCAAATCAAAGGATGAGAATCTCTTCACTTAAAAGAAGGATCATGGTCGCCATACGAATTTACTCAAACTTAGAATTGAACTTAGAATCACTTAAGACTTTAGTAAAGAACTTGAACATAGTACCTATATGAGACATAGAGATAATCCTAAGAAAGAAATCGATTAGTCGAAAACCATTCCACAATCCTGTACAAGGAAAAGGGAAATTTCGTTCCATTTCTTCGGACAAGAAGTTACGAGTTTCTATGGAATCCACATGGAGAAGGAAATTCCAACCATACCCACACTACAAATAAGGGAATTATTAACAAGAAGGGATGTCGAGCATTCCCTGTTTATCTAAGCAAAGGATGGATAGCGGAAATGAAGGTAGAGAATGTGAAAATTTTTCGAGAATTTCTAGAGATACCCTGACAACTTAGCAAAGACTACCCCTGATAAGCGGCTAGAATTTTTCTATCGAGTTAGAACCGTTATTAAACCAAGTTAAAAGTACCTTTATCAAATGGATTCAAGGAAAGTGAAAAGATAAAGACTCACGTTTGAAAGCTGTAAAATCTAAGTTTCATCGAACCTAGTGTATCACCTTAAGAAACACCCGACTTGCTTGACAAGGAAGAAAGATAGCCCATTAAGGAAGTATATAGATTAACGAGAGTTAATAATCCATTACCAAGGATAAATGAGTATTCGGTCAAAGGAAAAGGAGTAAAAGTAGTCCTGAGAATCCATCTCGATTGGACTATAATCAACTTAAGGTACAAACTGACAATGTACCCAAAATGGCTTCCCTAACAAGATATGGTTACTATGAGTTTAAAGTTATGCTATTCGGACCAACTAATGCGCTAGCCATGCTATGAACCTCAAAAATCGAGTGTTCCGCGCCTACTAAGATAAATTATCTTAAAACATCATAGATGATATCCCCATCTAATCGAAGGGCAAAGAAAGAGTATAGAGAACTCTTAAGAACCATTCTTGCAGACATTAAAGTCGAATAAATTTTCAAGACTATTTAAGCTGAATTCGACTTGAAGGAGTAACATTCCCTAGACATTTTGTGTCTTTAGAAGGAATCCATATGGACCCAACGGAAGTTAAAAGCAATACGAGGATAGAAGCAATCAACGACCCAAATGAGAACAAAGGTTTCATGGGATTCGCTGGCTGCTATCGAAAATTTATTAAAGACTCTATAAGATAGCAAGGCTAATGAGACAGCTATCCCAAAAAGAAATTAAATTTACATGGACTAATAAATGTGATGCCGCGTGCTGATGTGAGGAAGATAATAAGCTATTCATCACAACGACTTAGAACTAGCAGCAGTAAAGCGAGCTAAGATTTTGAGAACATCACCTCTATAAAGTAAGATATGAGATCTTCATAGATCATAGGAGTTTAAAATACTTTTCGAGCAAAGAGACTTGGAGATGAAATGGAAAAGATTGTTGAACTAGAAAAGATTACGAAGGCAATATAAATTATCACTGTGAAAGGGTAATATAGTAACTAATGCTCTATCTTTGTAAAGATCGGTCTAAGTGATGATAAATCCTTGCGAAAAGGAAAAACTCCTTAAAAGTTTAAAAGAATGAAGATAGAAATTGTCGAACATCGTCTCAATTGCACGTAAATGAAGGCATAGTATCAGCGATCCTATGGGATGACGTAACAATGGATTTTGAGATAGGCTTACCAAAGTCAAAAGTTAACACTACTATGTGGGTAGTAGTATATCGACCTACCAAATATGTTCGATTCATGCCTATTTAGGCTACTTGAGGTCTAATGAGTTAACCCAGTTGTTTACTAAGAAAATCGTACGCCTCGCATCGTATAAACATTTGGAGGTTATCTTTAGAATATGAATTGGCTTAGAAGAGAAAGAATTAACGTCTGAGTTGGAAGCGTGCTTTTCCACTTATTAAATTTACCTACAATAGATAGCGTCGAACAACATGGCCCATGTGGGGCCGCGGTATAAAGGAAAGTACCGATTATCTCTTTATTGAGATAAAGAAAGTAAGAGGAAAGTTTTAAAGCCAAATTACGTGAATGGAATGAATGAGATGTTTGCCAATTAGGCAAAGAAAGAAAGAATTTCACGATAGGCAAAAGTTTTACTGCGATATGCGTAGATATGAGCTGCATCTTGAATGCGAGAGATAAAGTGTATTAAAGTTCTCCATTGAAAGAATTTCAATGTTGGAGAATAAGGGAGTTGAAAGTACGTTTTATAGGACCTTGTGAGATCCTAGAAATAATAAGGCCTAGTAGCCTATAGATTGGTATTTCCACTAAGTTTGGAGAATATACAGAATGTTTTTCCACATATCACAGTTAAAGAAAGTACGAATATGGTCCAAAATACATGACCATCATGATACGTTATTCTTAAATCAAGAGATGAATTACGAGAAAGAATCTGTGACTAATTTAAATCGTTAGATTCAACGGTTTAGAAAGAAATATACGCCGTTGGTGAAAGTCCAATGGAGAGACCATGGACAAAAGAAAGTTACGTGGAAACTTGAAATTGTTATAGTGCAAAGATACCGTACTTCTACGGTATGCAAATTTCGAGGACGAAATTTATTTTAAGGGGGGTAGAATGTAATATCCCGTAAATTTAATACTGAATTACGATAATAAATTTCGTGATTAGTATTATCAATTCGATAATTAAAATCTTAATTAGTCAACTCTTGACTATTGACCAAGCATAATTGGATAATTTCTGTGACGCTTAGTGAATTAAGGAAAATAGTTTCTGATATTCCTTCAAACGTGATGTTCTAACGTCGGATAAATTCGACAGTTAAGACTTACAGTATTTTAAGCAATTAAGCTTAAATTTCGTAATTCCCTATTATTATAGGAATAAATAAAGTTGTTACAACTTTATTTTGAACATTTTAGAGATAATTCAAGTATGTGAATTTAGAGACGTATCAAACGTCTACGTTTTGAGATAATTCGATAACTTCGCCAAATGGTCATGGAATTATAAAATTCAAAATCCTATGATTATTTTATGATATAAGAGCATTATTTATTATCAAAATAATGTTAGAAGAATTAAGGAACAATTGTTGGAAAATTGTTTCCTATTTTGGAAATTATGATCGAAAATATTGAATTATGACATAGAATGATTTTAATAATTTTCCTATGATTTATTATATCATCTAGAACTTATATTATATCATATAATTATTAATTACAAGAAAATAAGTTATGTATCATATAGTACTACAAAGTGGCGACAACTTTGGAAATTTGTATAAAATAAATAAAATGTCATGCTCATGATATTGTGTGCATTAATTGTGATAGTGAGACATTAATAATGTATAAGATAAGATGTATTTATCAAGTTGTGCAAGTAGAATTATTTTTGTCCATAATAGCCGAAAAGTGAGACTTTGTTGTGTGAAAAAGAATAAAATGTCATGCTATTATTAATGCTATGTTATTATTATGTTGATAAGATATTATTATAAGATAAGATAGAGTTTGTAGCCAAATTAAACAAGTAACTATGATCCTTGTCTTGTAGTAGTTGAAAAGTTTGAAAATTAGTTTGAACAAGTGTGAAAATAAAATAAAAAGTCATAGTGTAAAATGTGGACTTTTCAAATATGATCTTATCTTATAATATTAATACGGTATATGATACTATAAAAAAATAAAATCTCTCTCTATTAATTAAAGATGGCCGAACACATACATATAGGGTATATAGAGTGAGATTTTTCTTTATCTTGTGATAATAATAGGAATTGATATTATTGACTTTGAAATTGTATTTTCTAAAGCATAATTAAAGAATAGTATCACTTAAATAAATAAAAATCACCACATATAACTTGGAATTGCCGTGTACTAATAGGAAAAGAAAAGAAGAAATTTTTGTCTTTGAACATTAGCTAGTGTACGAAAATAATAGGATAAGGATATACATTAAATATGAGATAAAATTTTGTCCTCCTCACTTGAATAGCCAAAATTTTGACAAATTATACAAGTGGATTAATTGATATTTTAGGTGTAATAATTAGTATACAAGTGGGATATGTCTATAAATATAAGGAATGATCAACCATTTATCATTTTACAACCCCTAGTACCGAAAACAAAGGAGAAAAATTGTGAGAGAGAGTTCATCACTTTGATCCCAAATTTTAGATAGAAAAACGTTGCCGCCGATAATCGATTCCGATTAAAAGGTTAGATTTCTTACGAGCTTCGTATACATGCTAGAATTTTCAATTTTCGTCCGTTAGAAATTATGTTATAAGCTTAGTTTATATATGATGTTTTGAAAATTTTAGATCTCATGTTAATATGTTTAGATATTATGTTTATATGATGTTATTAAGCATGTATTATAATTATATCACAAAATTAAGCATGGTATTAAAATTTTCATGTGGACCGAAAACTTAGGAGTGCTACATGTTGATGATTTTGATTTTTAATTGATGATTTGAGCATGAAATAATAATCTAGGATATTAAATAAGCTTATATGAATTTATGTAGAATTTTTGGAGAACTTTAGTACCTAAGTTCAAGGATTTCGAAAATTATAATATATGATATGATATTGAGATATGATCCATATTTAAGTGTTATCACATCATATTGATGATGTAGATTCATAATATATGGTTGTAGGAATTTATTGGGTTATAAAATTATTTTGACCTAAGTCGAAATTTTGAAAGTGACTTAGGTAAATTAAATTCAATAGTTCATAATAAATAACAATTATGTTATAATAAGGATAGTTAAGGATGATTAAATGTTATATGAATTTATTGGAATTTTTGAAAAATGTTTAGTTGATGAATTATGTTGACCGAAAACCATACCTTATGTATATTAATTTATTTTATCAAGTATAATTACATAATATGATCTAAAATAATGTTTTAGACATGGTATGATTTTATAGGAATTTTTGGAACAAGAATTGTACATTAAAATCGAAAATTACATAAGAAATTGAAAAAGTCAAAATGTTGACTTTGAGTTGACTAAAGTCAAAATTGTTGACTAAAGGTTGACTTGGTCAAAATTGTTGACCAAAAACGTTGACCAAGGTCGAAGGGCACGTAATTCGATGTCGTGATCTATGTGACGTGTGCGTTTAGTAACAATGTAACTACGTTACGTAAGTGCATTAAAGCGTACATTATATATTAAAAGGTAGAATATCTCTTATAAATTGAAATTTCATAATCGACATTAATTGATTAGGAAGCGTCGAAATAAGTCGGCGTTAGCCTTATTTGACACGTAGAGCGTTATAGACTATGTTCGTCTCTCTCGAGCGTGATCAGCGTGCTAAAATAGTTTTTACGTTAAGGTGGGACGTGGACTTGAGCTTTCGACTTAGAAAGGGCGTTATTGAAAAGCTACGTGCCGGTGGGCTTTATTCGAAAACCATTTTATTTATTTTGCGAATCAAAGTATTTATTTACAAGCTTTCGGTTGAAATGATGATTACACCCAAAGTGTTTATGTTTTTATGTATGATCTATCAAGTTGTTGGGCAAACCAACTATGAAAATCGATATTGGATCTAAGCGGGAAGGAATATACAGCTAGGATTGATCCGATGTGATGATATTATTTGTGGTGATGGTTGGAATGATGATATTATTTGTGGTGATGGTTGGAATGATGATATTATTTGTGGTGATGGTTGGAATGATGATATTATTATTTGTGGTGATGGTTGGAATGATGAATTGAAATTTGTTGGTTCGCTACCAGCGTATGATGATCTGATGTGATGTCGTATTATATGTGAGTTGGTGGCTAGGGTTAACGTGTACACGGTGTGTGTGTGAGCCGTTAGTAACATCATCGGCGGTCGTGGATCTGAGTCGGATCTGAAATTCACAGCTATGTGACGTGAGCCGTTAGCAACATCTTGATCCGGTCACGGCGTCTGTAGAAGGAGCCTACTTCTCGGCGTGAGATCTGTTATGAACAATTATGTGAAATGTGATATGGATCAAACAAAGAGAAAATGCTCGGCGAGCGACGTTTTGAGAAATGAGAAAATGTTTTAGTAAGCACAAAGCATTTTCAACTAAAACCTATATGCCTTACTTATAGGCGGTGTAATTAAAGAAAATGTTTTGGCATGAGCCCACTAGGTGCATTCTTGTACTTAGCCCCGCATATTTGTTTTAAATGTGCGGGTTGAGCGATTGATGTTGGATGTTGAAGTGTTGAGCGGTTGGAGTCTTACGTCATCGATAAGTATAGCGCTTGATTACATATCGTCATATGTGTAATCACATGTCTTTCAAGTCAAGAGTCTAAATGATCCGGCCAGTATATACGATATCGTGTCACATCAAATGATATGAAGTTTCGAAATTTGTCTATTATATACCTCGCGGTTCCATAATTAGTCTTCGTTCTGTTGTTAATCCCGTCATTAGTGTGAGTTTACGCTAATCCGTACTTTGGAAAGGCGGGCTGTTACATGTGTACGTGTGTTGTGTGTTAAGGTTAGCTATCTCGATTGGTCACGGCGACTATGTGTAGGTGGCCATCTCCATTGTGCGCGAATGAATGAATGATCAGATATGGAATAACGTGGATGAAATAGTCCGGCCGGACACTTTTGAAAAATGAAAAAATGTTTGATAGGCATGAGTCTTTTAACTAAAATCCTCATGCGCTATTGTGGGTAGTTCAATATCTTTACCAAGATAATGTTCTCGACAATGAGTCCACTGAGTACTTTTGTACTTAGCCCTGTATCTCATTTTTGTACTTGGGCATGTATCGTCATATGCATGTCCACACTTTTTTACTGCCAAACTCTGATATTGTTTTGTGCCTTTAGTTCCGTATTGAACTCGAGGCCGTACCTCATTCCTTGAATTACGCCCTGACTGGGTTATATTTGGATGTTGAATTTTTTGGCAAGTCCTTATGTGACTTGGGTTCATATTGAAACAGCCTATTCCTTCAGTTCATGCAGTTTTGAGTAGCTTATTGGTTAATTGTATTGGTTTAGTTATGTGTGTATCCGCTGCATTATCATACCAGTGGAGATCCGTTTAATCCCTACTTCCTTTAGAAGTCGGGTCGTCACAAAGTGGTATCAGAGCACTTGTTCGTTCTGAACCCTAGAAACCCTTTCCTTGAATCCTATGTTGAAAGTTGAGTCTAGAAATTGTTGGTGTTTGACTGCCACTGCACTGCACTCCATCGTCGTCCTGCTCAAAGAGGAAAAATGTAACTATCTCAACTAAAAGTTATTTTGAAATGATGGAAGTATATAAAATGTGAAATGGACTTACAAATGGCGCTTAGTTTGAATGTCGAAATATATTTGGGAAAAAGGAATGATTTGAAATTGAAAAGTTTCTTTCAAAATAATTGATCATTAGTTTGAAAGAAAGTTGCAAACTTTAGGGGTTTGGTAAGGGAGTAATATGAGGATACTTGATTATCGCTATATATGTCATGATCTGTGTTTACTGTTATATGCAAAGCATGCTAGAAGTAGGATGTAAATGAGTATGTTTCCCCATGAGGACATAGACTCTTAAGATGCATGATCCCTTTTGCGCCGAACTTAGCATGAGAACATAAGGTACCCCCGATTGAACGAAATACTAAGGAAGAACGAGAACATAGAAATCTTAAGAATCACAATCCGAATGGATTCAAGTATGAGAACGCGATGAGTCTACGATGACGAAGCGATTGCTTAACTGGAGGTTCGCACTGCTATGAGTCCTAACCTCTCTTCGCAAAGGAATTCCGAACACCATGAGTGTTGCCTCTATCGTAACAATAATGTAAAGAATCAAAGTATAACGTTAAAGAAGTATAAAAAGAAATAATGAATTGTAAGTACATGATGGGAACGGATATGATCTGATGCTATGATGCGAATAGAAATAAAGAATCCAGAACCCAATAAGATAGAGTGACCACTTAGCCTTTATCCGAAGGCTAGACATCGATCATTGCTCTACTCTAAGAAACCATGCAGTCTCTTCCCAAAGACTAAACCATGAAAGTAGTTTCATAAGAACTTAGAAATATAAGATAGTTCGGGCGGTCTTTACGACTAGGCGCCCTTTTTCTTCTAAAGCCACACCCGAGGAGGTGCTACGCTCCTACCGTTCCTATCAGATGAGCCGAGGAGACAACATCGGCGAGTTCTTAGCTCATTTCGTACGTCATTGGGCTACTGCACATGCCCGTGGTATGTCATATTATGACGGTGTGCTTCGAATGATCGTGAGACTGCCATCCGACTGGCAGGGATATGCCCGTGAGATATCGGCAGATTATATCTATCGACGCCGAGAGAGCTTCGATCTTGAGGCGGACTTGCCTCATTTCGCCAGTCACCTGAGCTACGTATTCATGGTATACGAAGCTGCACCCTGTGGACTGTATCTCCCCGAGTAGGAATACACCTGGCGTGATGAGATTCCCGAGTGGTTTCACCCGGAGGTACCTCATTTGGCATTTGATGGACCCCTATTCTTGACTGACTGTGGCAGGAACATGTTCGAGGCTGGACCTTTCCGTCCTCGACAGCTCATTTTTTTCTAATCCTACCGCTAGTAAGATTCGATCCTCATCATTAACAGCCCAGACCATCGCCACCGATCATTCTATGTCATCATCCATCTCTACCTACCGGCGCTCCCCTAGCTTAGCAGACGTCACCCCCGTATGGACCCTTGTACCATGATATTGTGGAGGTTGATGATCCACGTGGCCTAACTACAGGCACCGTGAGAGAAGCATATGCCCATCTTGCTTATGCTCTGGTTCCAGCCGCTGCCTTTAAGGAGATCATAGCCGAGATCCATCGAGACTTGGCTGCTATGGAAGAAGCTAGGGTCATTAAAGTCCGAGAGCCCGTGGCTCTCACATTCGATGCTGAGGTCAAAGAGAAAGAGGATCTAGAGGAGGATCCTGATGAGGACCCCTGTCTGAAGATGAGATAGAGGGAGTAGATAATACCCATACTCTTGGTGCCGATTTCGACACACTGAGCCCTATCTATACCCCGGGCGATTATGAATCTAGTTATTAGGACAAGATAGTGTCTGTCTATATACCCTTGTATATCTTTTGATGCCTACGGAAACGATGAGTCGTTCCAACATGAACCCTTATTTTGATGACCACGGTAGCGTTTAGATTTTTGTACGCACCGTGACTAGGTACACTGAGTGATGCTGATGTTAATTTTTGAAGCATCATACTCCGTACCTGACCTTTTGTGGATCTTAAAAGCGATGATGAAAGTCTTCGTAGTGATATTTGATTTGATATGATGATAGTGTTGAATTTGTATACTGGAAGCAGTTTTGGTTGAGCTTGTATACAATGATTCCTGTTACCACTATTACAATCTCCTATCTGAATTCTTTACTTGATTGCATATGTTTGTCCCTTTATCTCATATATAAGTTAGATCATACAGTGTGTAGTAGATCACAGAAGTCTGTATGATTGGTCAAGCTTAATGAGATATAAAAAGAATCACAGCTGAGAAGACTTGAGGACGAGTTGTCGGTATAGGCTGCGGTATATATAAGTGACTAGACTTAGTTGCTTGTCTATACTTGTACTAGGGGTGTCTAAGCGGTTTCGGTTTTCGGTTAGGCAAGAACGAACCGAAACAAACAAATTGGTTAACAGAAACCGACAAATTTGGTTATCGGTTCGGTTTTGTTCGAGTTGAAAAAATATTCGGTTATTGGTTAACCGATAACCGAACGGTTGAACCGAAAAACCGAAAAACCGTTTTATTTTTAATTATTATTTCAATTATTAATTAATTAATTAAAATTATGAAAATCAATTTTAATTATTACTTTATTAATTATTGTTAAATATTTTATCTATTTTTAATAAGTTTCGCTTTTAATTATTATTTTATTTATTTTAATTATTATTTTATTTGTTTTTAATATTAATTAATTTTAATTGGTTTTCGGTTAATCAGAAACCGAACCGCGGAACCGATCGGTTTTGGTTAGCAGAAAATTTAAAACGGTTCGGTTTGGTTCCCACTTTTTCGGAGAAATTCGGTTCGATTAGCAGAAAAATTGATTCGATTAGCAAAACCGAACCGTTAGACACCCCTAACTGGTACTTCTTTGACGTATTGATGGATCACAGTGAGATGAGTTCTTCTATTTGACCGTCGTGAAGAACCTAGATCTCGTTGACTTTACGTTGATCTAAACCTCGATAAGGTATTAGGTGAATACGAGTTGCTGACCATCACTTTGACTTATTATGGGTGAGGGTTACATAAGATAACTCAATATTCTCCGCATCTTGGGTGGTGGCAGTGCTTGTATGTCATGCTATTTGCCTGTATCGAGTCACCATATCCGTTTAGGATGATGACGGCCCCTTAAGGAGCTCAAAAGGTTTATTGTACACCCTGCAAGTTGAGTTATCTCAAGTACAATAACAAGGTTGAGTGGTACTACTTAAGGAATTAAAGCGATTAATTATTTTAAGCAGTCAAAACGCTGTAAATAATTAATGGACATGCGATATCTTAAATACGGGGATTCGTGAAGTCTAAGTGCGAGCCCGACTCAACTTGAAATAAAGGGTAAGTCGATTTATTCTCTAGTGGCATGAATAAATGTTTATGAATTATTTTATGTTCTGGGCTGAACACAAGATAATTAATTTATTTGAGGCCCATCTTTATTCCTTGCATTTGATCCATGGTGTCACACCCCTAAATCCTAAGTACGATTTAGTAGGGATTGTAACTCTAAACAGGGATAAATAAACAGGGAGACACTCTTTAACAATAAACTGTAATACAAATGTCAAGTATGTTCTTGGACTTTAGTACATAACCTAAGTTCTTGCAGCGGAAAACATGTGATATGTACATATGATGATGTACTATCAAGGTATAAACTTTTCAGCGACAATATTCCTATTGCTCAACACTGCTCCATCCATCGTCTGCTCAACCTGCACATTTAAAAACAAACATGCAGGGGTGAGTACAAGGATGCACTCAGTGGACTCATTCCAAAAACATTTTTATCATTTTTAGATTACACTGCCACATCTTGGTAAGACACAAGGGTTTTGGTTGAAATGCCTTGTGCTTACTAAAACATTTTCATCAGTTCATAAAATCATCGCCTGGCCATGCATTTTTCTAGGTGTGTATGATCCGTATCCCATATCCTCATTTCATCATAACATCAAAGATCAAACGTCGTGAAGGAGACCTCCCTCAACGACGCCGTGACCGGCCGTGAATTATCCTTACAACACACAGTCACGTTCAGGTGTACACGTTAATCTAGCCAGGCATAGTCTTCCGGCATAGGATCCGATATCGATTTCATAAAAGGGTTGGGCGCGACCCAACAAAATTTCATAACATTTCATATCAACATGTTATTCCATCCTTCACACCATTCATTTCGGATAGGATCCATACACAAAACAGAACAATTTTTGGCAGGTAATCTTGTAAACAGTTTATCAACAGTTGAAAAATAATCGTAATAGATAAATTCATTTGGAAATAAGAAAGATCGTATTTTGATTTTGGAAAAGAAGCCCCACATGGACTGTAGATTGTCTAACCAATTTCTTGGAATGCGAGTCTTAGGCTTAGCCTATCTATTCCTGGCTTTGAGGTTTTGGAGTTGAAATATCCATCGGGTCTTAGAACCCATATTTCTACTTGAGTGTATATCATGGCATGATATACAATCAATTGACCATGAAGTAGCACCTAGTCAAATATTTCATGTTAAGGCGTGTTTCCGTAAAAATATCATATTGTGTTGTTTTATCCTAAATTCGTGTATCTTATTAATGCTCTGATGTACCTTGAGACATATCATAATGAATGCATCAATTAATAGCATGTTAGTCACATAAGGCATATTTCCCATAGGGGAGTTCCAACACTTAGTCAAATTTCAAGTGTTTAATTTTCCGCAAAACAGCTTAAAACAACCCAAGTGTCATACTTTGACGATTTATGACTCTCGACTCAAAATATGTATGACCGTACAAAGACACATTCTGAAAACCTCTAAACATACTATAAGTTCTAAGAAGGAAGTCGATCCAAAAGAGTCGTGGTTCTGGAGATATAGGGTCTCAAAGTGGGCAACTCGAACTGACTTCTATACTTAGAAAAATTTTCATGATTTCGATTTAGATTAACGACGAGGATTTTATGAGGCTCGTAACTTTGACTCACAATACTAAAATGACTGCAAGATACCATTTTCGAAACCTTGTAATAAGAACTACATGTTTCATGAAGACCATACTGGAAGATATCTGATGCATCGGGAAATACGTAGGTTCAAAGCTGCCTAGTTGGAATGAACAATTTTCAAGTAGGTGACTTTGGGTCAATGAAAGGTATACCTATAAGACTTGGTTTGAGATTAAACTTTCCAGATCAAAACTAGACATGGCATAGAACATTTCTTATGAAGAAACCCAAGTCAAAGTCGGACTACAAACGGCTTGAACAGGTCATGCAAAAGTCGGACTTGTAGAGTTCATTGACAAGGAATTAGACTTAGACATTTTGACCAAAAAGACCTACTGAAATGCGCCAATTTTAAAAATTAACTGAGAGCTTATTATAACGAATCTAATAATGTAACCTATCAGATTGAACAGCCACTTAAGTCTAGTTTAATTCAGAAAAAGCCTCACTCAATGATTCAAAATATATTGGGAGATACAAATATTTTACCACAAGCTATCGCTACAGTGATAGTTTTGTACAGTTCGTTTGTAAAATCTGGAATAAATAGTACACATTTTTAGAAAATTCTAAAAATTTTCATAAATCTTCTAGACATGCTAAATTATGTTTAAGCCAAGTTTTAGAGTTTTCCCATTAGCCAAACTCGAAACGAAAGCCACGGACCGTGGGTGATGAACATGGCAATTTTACAAATTTGTGCAGTGTTTTTGAAAAATATAATTAAAATAGTAAATCAAGTTGGAATGACTTGAAATTTTACAGAGACGTGATAGACATGTTTAATTTCAACATAGCTAAATTTCACATTCATCGGACCACTGTAACTTAGTCAAATAAATTTATTAAGTTACTCTTTTCGTAACATACTTCCACTTTTCATTTTAAGCTTATTCTTCTTGTAAGCATTTCATATAACAAACGAAAATGGTGAATCTATCACCCCAAATCATCCCTAAGATCATCAATCTAAGCATGCAAGTATGATTTAGTCATGTCCAAGAGTCATAGGAGGTAGGTATACCTCAGCCACGATTTGAAGATAAACGAGAGAGAGATGGAGCTTGAGCTCTCTCTTACATGGTGGAAATGACGTTTCCATTGCAAGAAGAGGAGAAGAGAGGAGAGGAGAAGAGAGGAGAAGAGAGGGAAAAGGGAGGGGGACGGCTGCAATTTGGGGGAGAGAGAGAGGAATGGCAGATCCAAAGGGGGGAGGGAGGTATAGGGTGGTGTAGGGTGATATGCATGGGTGACACTTGTCACTACACTCACATGCATATCAACACTTGTCACACACATCACATGACACACACACTCTCTCTCCCTACACACATACACACACGGTTATATATATATATATGTACATGTATTTAATTAATTTAGTTAGTCTATATAATTAATCAAATTGTCACTTAATAGATGCATGTAATAGTGTAAAGTCAACAATTAAATCCTTAGTGTATATATATATAGTTCTCGGCTATTACACATGTAATAGGTCCAATTTTATTTTTCAAGCCATATATGTCATAACATATGGTTTAGATAATAAATAATATCATAGGATAAATTAATGGCATCAAATTATGCGATAAAACCCTAAAATTCGAAACTAGGGTTTTCGAAATTGAGGAATTTGATCAATATAAATCCTTAATGTTCTAGCATTGATTTAATGCTAAATAATACTGTAATTACATATAATAATCATAGGAAATTAATTTCTATAATTCCTTGATCATTAAACTTACTTTCCATTTCGTCTCTAAACGTTAACGTTTGAAAACGTTTCAAAATGTTAATTATCGACTCATCTCGAAATGGTTGTAATCACTTTATTAAATTATTCCATTAATAATGGAATCTAATTCTAAGCTTAATTGCTTAGAAAATTTCATGAAATTTTAACTATCGATACGCAATCGACGTTAAAATAATACTGTTGATACACTTCATAAACTTCTATTCCTTAATTCACGATTCTCAGTGAATATAAAATAGGAATTCATTCCTTCGTAAATAATCGAAATCATTATTCGATATCTTACTCATTGAATCATCTCAGCGAATTCATAATTTACGGGTTTTAAATACCGTAATTAGGCATCTAATACTGCGGGATATTACACCTGGGCTGGCCCATCGAGGCCTGGAGCAATGAGAAATTTCGTCCACCACATAAAGTGTCCTTTTGGGACTCAGTTCTGATCCTCTCTATCTGAAGAGATATTATTATATTTATTAGATATGCAGAGATCCTATCCAGAAAGGATTTAAGGTTGTATTATAAATATAAGGTGAGAGAAAATCAAAACCTAATCCTGAGAGAAGAATTTTCGAAAATTATACTATTCCAATAATTAGGATTTTCGAAAATCTCAAGGTGTGGAAGAAGGCGAAATTCTTTAATACTCTCCATAGATTGTCCTCACTCGACATAGGAGTTTAGACAATCGGGATACAGTCCAGAAGATCAAAGCACGAGTCTTGATCTAATTCATTACACGACAAATTCACAAGTAAACACGAGAAAACACAAACGTATTGCAATTAATTATATAGATGCATGCTAGGTATATAATCAATGTATGGTGAATTAAACATCGAAGATAGATCCTCGGGAGAGGGTTAAAATCATATATCCCTACAATTGGTATCAGAGCTTGGGATCATAATCATGGCTCTGTTGGATTAATTCACATTTGATTATCACGTGCGCAATTAATTAATTGTGGATCTGTCGTTCATCGTGGCTCGTTTTATTTTTGTCGGATTTCCTTTTTCACCACGAGAAAATCCGTGGTTATATTAGGATTTTTTTCTTGTAAATATAATCTGTAAAAGAGGAACGAAGACGAAGAACACGAAGAACGAGACGACGGAGTCCCATCGCACGGCGTGATGGGAGGCTAGCCAGAAACCGGACTCACAGCACGAGGACGTGCGGGCGATGGCACGTTGAGCGTGCTCGGCGTTCGCAGCATGCCGCTCGGCAGCTGCGTATGTTTCTCGGCAGCACGAGGGCAGACAGGGGCATGCGCACGAGAGCCCTCTGCAGACGTCGGCAGCCGAGAGTGTGGGGCATGCGATTTTCCGTGCGGACACCTCGGCATACCTCGGTGTTGAGCGTGCGGGGCACGCGATTCTGGCACGGATGCCTCGATGCTGGACATGCGTGCGAGAATTCTCGGCAGTGGCTGGGCGTCTTCGGCGGGGCTCGGGCGACAGCGTGCGACATCAGCGCACGGGCAGCCTCAGCGTGTTAGTCGCACGCAGTTTTCTCGATAGATTTTGGTATCTAGCGCGCAGAGGCCGCAACAGCATCGGCAGTGGTCGGGCGATAAGGCGCGTGTTGCTGGGCAGTATCTCGATGCTCGACAGCGTTCTACCACTCGGCGCTTGACGACCCTGGGTAATGGTGAGGCACGACCAGGCTCGACGCCTCTCGGTAGCTTCCGACGATGCTCGACTCCCTCGGCAGCAGCTTCTTGGCGAGCTCGGCGGCGCTTGCCAGAGGGTCTGCGGAGTGAGGTGGGCGGTGGGCGCGCGTGTGGTCGTGCCCTAGCGCCGCCCAGATCCACTTGGCGACCGCCCGCCGACCCGAACCGTTTTTCGGTCGGATCCTATTTTTCGACCTGGTTCCAGATTTTCTACCCGACCCGGCCCAATCCACTATTCTGGCCCGTTTTCAAATTTTTAGCCCAAATCCAATTTTGACGAATCCGGTCCGTGCCCGTGCACGCGAGGCCCGTTTCGAGATTTTTGAAGATCTGTACTTTGTATTTTTATGTAATAAATGAGGCAGGGAAGTACAGGATCCACGAGTGGGCCGCGATGAACGAATTTATTTTATTTTTATCGTTCAAAGCATGTCGTTGATGTTTTAATTATGCAGAAGCATGCTATGTATGTTTAATTACGTAGATAAAATGTTGTATGTTTTCGTGATTGGATGTGCATAGTAAGCATGCTAGGTTTATCGCGTTTTTGAAGCATATTTTAGAATTCTGCGAGCATGTTTTACATGTTGAATTCTATAGAAAACATGCTAGGATTACGTGATCTGCATGAACAAACCTTTTGAAACAAAATGTAGTAACCCGAAAATTTCTTAGTCCTACTTAGATTATAGCCTAATTAAGTATTAATTAGGAGCTTAAAGGCATTCCATCTCTAAAAATTTATAAAGAAGTGCATAATAAATTAGTAAACGATAGAATTCGATTAATTTCTAATCGAAGGATTTGGCTTTAGAAGAAGTAGATATAATTTAGAAATAAGTTTCATTTTGATAAAATAGGAAATATAAGGTTCATATTGTGTGTTTGAATGAAAATTTTCATTTAATAGAAAATGTTCTAAAGAAATGTATTAATTATTATTTATGTGAGATTAATTTATAAAATAAAATGAAATAATGTTTAAGCTATTAAATAGTTTAAATAAATTTATTTTATTAATATCTAATGATAATAATATTTCCTATAATTTTTTGAATTTTATGAATAAATAGAATAATTATTTGATTATTTGTATATGAAAGCATTAAAACTATATTTATATGAATTTAATTCCAATAATGGATATATTTGTTTTGTATCTTTATATTAATGAGAAAATATGGCTTTGTCTATTAAAATATACTAATGTATAACATTAGTAATTTTAGAGGTATAATTATAAATTCTTGAAATTTGTGACTAATGAGAAGAAAATGAATAAAAATTTCATAAAGCTATACATATAGATTCTATAATTAACATTTACATAAGATCATCTTCAAGCTTTTCTTTCCCCTTATTTTCGAAACACACACTATCACACACACACAAAAATTATTCAACTTTTAATCTATAGTTTAAGTGAGAAATCAATTGCAAATCACTCCAAAGAAGGTAATTACCTTGTTTAATCCAAGTTTTTGTAGTTTAAATTAATGAACATGATGTTCTATATACCTAGGGTTTACGAAAAGTATGTGATATGATTTAAGGTTGATTTGTTTAATTTTTGTTATGTTTATTGATATAATTATGCTTATGATGCTTAATTAGCATAAGCTATGGTTTTAATTTCTTAAATTCATGAAGTTTGGAAATTAAAGTAGCATCATGAACCCTAATTTTTGTATGTGAATTATGTGTTATGATTTGATTAAATTGAGTTTAGATATGTGTAATTAAGTGGAAATAAACATGATTTGAGAAAAGAAATTGAAAGAAATTGAATGTATGCAAAATCTCAAATTTTTGAAAATGTGATGTTGAATGAACTTTGATTTCTTGATTTTCTTTGATGTATTTGATATGATTTTTGAGATCTATGATATAAATAATGCTTAAGTTGAATTTATGGGATTTAATGAACATATATATTAAAAGATGAAAAATTAAATTTTAGTATAAGTTGGTAGAATTATATGATGAATGTGATTAAGATTGGAATTGATTATGGATTGATGATTATTGATGATAAATATGTATTAATGTGAGTTGGTTAATATTAAATGCATTATAGATTGAAAAGTTCATGTAATACATAATAGGTATGGTTGAAGGGCATAGTAGAATTATGTTGTAAATGAATGAGTTTGGACTTGTTTTAAGTTCCTAAGTGTTTATTTAAGCATATGGTGATGATTTGGTGGAGTTGGGATGAATTTGGTTGAGTTTGGATTGAAATGATGATTCATTTTATAAACATTACTCTGCCGAAATTCCGCTAGAATTGGTTTACTAACAATGTGTTTTGAGGATTTAATTAGCAAACTTATGATAAGTATATAAGTGAGATTTGTTCACTTGATTTTTTAAATTGAGGTTTGAATTGTTGTACATAAATAAAACTAAACGTATGTTACTTAAGTCTCAGAATTTGGTAAAATCAAAAATAAGATATAATATGTTCAAGTGAACAATAATGTTGCTAAATTCGATAATTATTTCAATTACAAGGACCAAGCAAGAACAAGGGCGTTCTGAAGGACGAGAAGGAGGAAATTCTTGAGTGACGTGTCAGGTAGGTTTTCTTCTCTTTAATGTGTGTTGGATATTGAATATTTTATTTATATCTTGCACATTATTATGTGAATAAAATCATGAGAATTGTTGAAAATAATATCATGTTATATTTTGAGCATAAGACGTGTATCTTGCTGAATATAAGATTGTGTTATTGTTGAATATAAATTCATGTTGTTTGTTGAGCGTAAGATTAAGTTATTATTGAGAATCAGTTCATATTACCTATCTACGGAATGATTTTTGTTAATGACCAGGAAGTTATAATTTCATAGACCGGCAATGACCGGGAAGTTTATAAATATACCGACAATGACCGAAAGTTTAAAATTATATAGACCGGTCAAGGTATTTAGAAAGAGGCCTATTCTCATTACCGAACAAACGTAGATAGGGTAGGACTGTGATTGGTAACTTTCGGGTCCAACACGGGAAGATAATACCAGTATAGTACAATACTACGTTAGCTCGCATTGTTATAATGGTATAAAATTATTTTCGTTGAAAAGTTATTCAGGTATTAATTATTTCAACTCTTATGTTGAGAAAGTTCGGTAAGTCGTTCAAGTTTAATCTTTGTCGAAAATCTATTGAGTAATTGTTGATACTCACGTTCTGCATTTTTCTTTATGCAGGTTGAGCTCGGAGATGACGATGGATGAGCATTCTGAGTTAGGATATTTTGTTGTAAATTCTGTTATGCCCTGAACGTCATGTCTTCATACATGACATTCATCCATCCTTCTGTTGTCAAACTCATATGATCTTGATGTTGACTTTTGGATAATCTCTTGTGTATGTTGAAAGTGTATATGAAATCTTTAAATATTAACTGGATTTTATATTGGTTGTCAAATAACTATTTAAACCGGTTCGATTTTTGTAGATATTTTAAGTTAGAAGTTAATAGGTTCTTATTTTAACCAGGTCATAGTCTGATTACTTAGTTAATTACTTAATTAAGTAATCGGGTTGTGACAGAGTGGTATCAGATCAGTTGTTCGCTTTGGACCTGTGAATGTTTCTTTCTTAAACCAACCTTTCCTTGTAAACCTTGAGTCTTAACAGTAGAAAGAATTTGATAGTAGCTCAGCATTCCAAATCCATCTCTCCAGCTCAACCAGGTAAGATAAGTTATGATGTGTTATGAGAAGCATTGAATATGCATGTATGGAAAAAGTTGATGAGCATGATGTAAAGTTATGTGACGTGATATGTTTGAAAAAGAAAAATGAAAGATGAATATGTTGTAATGAAAAGTGATAAGTTTAGACCTAAACAAATGTAGATATATATATACATGTGCATCTTTGGTCAGTGTTTAAGTTATATTTTGGTTATAGGATGGCATGAATGAAAACTACGGCTAGGAAGAGCATACCGATTAGACCGAATGCTAAAGAAAGAAGGGATTGGTTTTATTCCTTTAAAATGGGTGAGCATCAGAACATGATCCGCTTCCTCAATCAATATATGAAATTATGGGGATTGGTAAAACAACATGGTGTGACTGAGCTAGACGGGTTACTTCAGTTAGTGCAAGCATTACCCTAAAGTGGCGAGGATGGGCTTCTGTGGCTGCCTTGGATTTTGTACATCCTGATATGGAAGCCAGAGTTACTGGTAATCTTGTTGGTTTTGTTGACCTTATTAAAGAACAATTTAATTTGACTGAGAACCCTCCTCCTGGTCAGTACCCTTCCTTAGATTGTTTTATCCCTACAGTCCATCAAATTCTTGATGACATCCTAGCCCCAGATACGAATAGGAATGAATCTGAGATTGATGAGTCCAATGAGCATAGTCCTAAATTGGATTCAAATATTGTATCAAACTACCCTTTTGATTATGAACACCGTATAGAATCTGAACTGACTTCCATTAACCTGGACCTGTATGATCAGCCTTTTGCTTTGAGAACTCCATCACCTCCAGTTACTCTTTTTATCCTTCCTCTAGAAAGTAGTTCACCATATCCTTCAGTTAATACAAATATCGAACCTGAAAGTCAGTTTTTCGTTGGTACTTTGAGTCTGCAGCCTTTACCCATCAGTGAGATGCCCTCCATTACTGATCCATCCCTACTCACTCCTGGAGAACCTGCTGGCTCATCCACTGGCTGCCGCCCTGCATCAGAAGAATCTGATCCAGAGACACCTGAGAATTATAGGAAATTAGATTTGAATGACGATGCGAATTAAGACTTTAGTTATTAAGACTGGTTAAAGGTTAGCTAAGTAAGAGAATAGTGACAGGAGATGTACGTACAGTGATCAGTGTAAATAGAAAAGTGTAGCATGGTATATGAAAGTTATATGTGTATAAAGTACTCAAGAAAGCAGCTATCAGCCTAAATATCATTGAGGCCTATTTTGTTGTGAAAGTCCTCGGAGAGGCAATTTTCTTGATATAAAATGTGAATTATTCTGCATTATTGTTTACTATTATTGTGATTGAATGATTTTTATGCCAAACTTCATTGCACGTGAATTTAATTATAAAACGAACCTTTATTGCTCTACATTGATGTTCAGTCAAATATTGCAAATATTATATTATGCTTTTGAATTTAGTATGCAGTCCCCAAGAAGAACCCCAATATCTGAAGGTCAAGGGAGTGAATCAACTCCTCAAAATATTCCTGATGCTACATTTCCTCAACCTAACCCAAAAATAGCTGAACTCTTCCTTCGGCAAAATCCGCCAAACTTTACTGGGGCTGGTAGCCCTGCTGAAGCTGAAGAATGGGTATGAGTGATAGAAAGGATATTCAAATTTCTAGAATGCAGTGATCAAGAATATCTTCTATGCATATCCTTTTTGTTGAAAGGACCCACATATTTCTTGTGGGAAGCGCGACAAAAGACTCTTGCACCGGAACAGCTAGCCAATTTCACTTGGGAGCAATTCAAGGAAGAGTTATATGCAAAGTTTATCCCACGAAGCTATCGGAAGCAAAGGGAGATGGAATTCATGAATCTGAAGCAGGGTAATAGGAGTGTAGCAGAATATGATCGAGAATTCTGCACCCTATCTCGATATGCACCTTACAAAGTTGAAACCGACGAGAAGATGGCTGAGATGTTCCGTTCTGGGTTGCGACCGGAAATTAGGGTTATATTGGCTGCTCAACAACCTATGTCATATGCTGAAACTTTGAACTGAGCATTAGACATGGAAATTGAGATGCAGACAGAGAAAACTACTATGGAAACCAACCCTAATTTACCTCAGAGTCTGGTTCCACCAAAATTTTCTCAAATGGAACAGAAATTCAAAGGCAAACGGAAGTGGGAAGGTAAAGGATTCCCAAATAAGAAACCATTATTGAAGTAAGTACTGACTCAGCCGAGACTGTTTCGGCCACCATTTCCTGGACAATATCAACCTTCTCAGAATCTAGCAAGACCACCAACTTGTCCACAATGCAATCGAGTACACTCAGGCGTTTGCAGATTTGGAAGCAATATTAGATTTGGAAGAAATACTTGTTGTACTTGTGGACAATTTAGTTATTTTTCGTCCACTTTTCCCTATAAACCGAAATTCTCCGGACGTGGTGAACGGCCAAGATCCTCCAGGCCAGTGCAACAGATGAAAGCTATTACTGGATATCCTCAGCAATTCCAGTATCAGTTTCCTCAACCACCTCTGCTACATAGTCCAGATGCCTCATTTTCACAAATGCAGACCCAATCTTCTCAACCACAATCTCAACATCAGAAAGCATATGCTTTAAAACAGAAACAACCTGAAAAGAGTTCTGGCAATTTGACAGGTATGGCTCGACTAAAAGGTGTGCCTATCATTGTTCTATTTGATACTGGAGCATCACATTCCTTTATTTCAACTGCATGCATAGACAATCTTGGACTTCTTGTAGAACAAGCTGATATGAGTTTTAAAGAGTCTACCCCTTTAGGTGGGACAACAATAGTTAACCAAGTGTGTCCTAACTTAGAATTTGAGTTAGGGTCACTCAGATTGAGAGCTGAATCGTTACGTCTTTTATGTATGAGAGACGTGGATATTATTTTAGGAATGGATTGGTTAACTAAGAATTTTGCAACAATTTGTTGTGAACAACGAGAAATAGCGTTCCAACTGCCAGGGGAAGAATCTACTTGCTTTTACAGAATTGATGAAAGGAAAAGGCGAGTTCCCATAATTTCTGCTCTTCAAGTAGATAAATTGATGAAAGGAGAAGGGAACCATGCTTATCTTGTACATTTGAGTGATGGGGGCAAGATAGAAAGGAAAATAGAAGATGTACCGATTATGCAGGAATATCAAGATGTTTTCCCAGAAAAACTACCAGGATTGCCGCCGGAGCGACAGTTGGACTTTGCAATTGATCTTGAACCTGGTTCAGCTCCAATTTCAAAGCACCATATCGAATGCCTCCTAAGGAATTAATAAAGTTGAAAATTCAATTGCAAGAACTTTTGGACTTAGGATTCATTCGGCCGAGTGCGTCAACTTGGGGAGCGCCTGTTCTTTTGGTTAAAAAGAAAGACGTTACGAATGTGTATTGATTATCGAGAGCTGAATAAATTGACTTTAAAGAACAAGTATCCACTTCCTCGGATAGATGATTTGTTTGATCAATTAAGGGAAGCAAGTGTATTTTCAAAGATCGACTTAAGATCGGGTTATCATCAAGTGAAGATTAAATCAGAAGATATACCCAAAACTGCATGATGTGTCGTTTTCACCAAAATAACCGACACTTGGTCGGTGTGCCACACCGCACGTAGATAGCGATCAGATTCGACACTCGATCAAGATGCCCAAACCGCATGTAGCGATAAGCAAAATCGTCTCCCAAAGGATTGGCGAGAATTTCTCCAATTTTCCACCTATAAAATAAGTTGTGATAAGAGACTAAACTATAAAATCAAAAATAGCAATTAAGAACGGAATCCAGATGTTTGTTTGTAACAAATATGACGAAGGTATCCCGGTTCAATTAATTCCACTCTAGCTTAGACAAATTCGATCCTTGCTGCAAATATAACTTCAATTCATGCAAACAAATCAGTTATGATCATCGAAGATGCTTCTGACGCAATTTTATCTCTCCTTAATTTATCGGTAATTAGGAAGACGCTTCACTAACTACTTCTCTAATCGACTGACAATCGTAAGAGACACTCTATAGATTTAATGAGCCGACATCTTTAAAAACTAGAGAAACCCGATTCAAAACCGATAAACTCTGATGTGGGAATATCGAATTAAGACTGTTAAACTCTTGACTCTGATGAATCACTTTACTCTAATAAAATTTAAACCACAATTACGGATGGCCGATTCAATTGGCTACTAATTAACTCCGAACTACTAAATATTCGTGACTACTTAGCAGAGACGAAATAATTAACAACAATAAACACATAGAATAACAGATGCTTGTATAAAATCAAAGGATAAAAACCAATTAGATCTCACGGAACGTGTCGCGCTAGAGCTTCCTTAATCTTCACCGGAATGAAAGAGATTAGCTAGAACTCATAAATGAATTCAAGCTAACAATAATAATGATAATAATGAACGAACAATAGAAAACAAAGAATGAAAATCAACGTTAGTTCCAAAATCCAACACTGAATTCTGGAGTATTTCCTGCGTGAATAATAGAGTATGTGAAAAGGGAAGGCTATCCTATAAGGAAATCTCTCAAAACAAATCCCTTCCCATAAAAATCTAATAAAATCCCTATAAAAAAGGAGAAACTAATCTAATATAATAAGGAAACAAATAGATACATCAAAATAATAACTAAAGAGGCCCAAATCAATATTTGAGGCCTATTACATAATTAAACTTCGTTTGATATCACAAGGTCTTCAAAAATCTATTTAATCCACGTCCTTGTTGTCAAGTCCCAGCGAAACAGTGCAGTATGGGCATACTGCATGACCTTCAGACATCAACTTTACTTTAGATATTTCAAAACTCTTCCAATTTGATGTTAATTCTTCCAAAATAATATCAACACCTACAAAATCCACAAAATATGCAATTAGCTTCATAGACTATGATTAAGTAGATATTAAGCATTTAAACTCATCAAAATTACCCAAAATATACGTATAAAATATTGTAACAGCCCGCCAACCCAAAGTATGGATTAGCAGGGACTGTTAATTGAAACGGGATTAAGTAATGAATAATGACATGGAACACTGAATGGTATGACATATATGGGGAATATTTCTGGAAATTCATGAGTTTAGGGTTTTACAAAACATAACATACATATGACTTCAAAATCTAGGAGCGGAAAACATGTGAAGTACACATGTGACGATGTGTATTCAAGGTTCTACTATCAGCAACAAATGACCTGACTGCTCAACACTGCTCCATCCCATCGATCAGCTCAACCTGCACATTTAAAAACAAACATGCAGGGCTGAGTACAAATAATGCACTCAGTGGGCTCATTGCCAAAAACATTTTCTTTAATTTAAATTACACTGCCCCTTCTGGATAAGACACAAGGGTTTTATTGAAAAGGCCTTGTGCTTACTAAAATATTTTCTCATTTTCTCAAAAACATCGCATGCGCAGGCATTTTCTGTATGTATGATCCACATTCTCTTTCATATAATTGTTTATAAACTCATCTCGCGCCGTAGAAGGAGGCCTCCTTCTACGGACGCTGTGGCCGGCCGAAGATGTTCTTTTCGGCACCCAGCCACCTATAAACTCACGCCGTGGAAGGAGGCCTCCTTCCACGGACGCTGTGATCGGCCGAAGATGTTACTTTCGGCACACAGTCACCTATGGTGTACACGTTAATCCAGGCTAGGAATTAGATCAGGAATTCATCCCTCTAGCACAGGATCCGATATCGATTTTCTATAAAGTTGGGAGCGACCCAACAACTGTATCACTTTCATAGTTGGCTTGCCCAACTGCTTTATGGATCCATACATAAAAACAAAAACACTTTGGGCAGGTAATCATCTCATCATCATTTCTCGACTGAAAGCTTTGTAAATAAATACTTTGCATTTCGAAGAAAGCATAATAAATAAAAGGGTTTTCGAGTAAAGCCCACCTAGTACGAAGCTTTTCAACAAAGTTCCTTTCTAACGTCAACGATCACGTCGCGTTCCATCTCTACGTAAGAAACTAATTTAGTACGTCGGTCATGTCTTTCTAAAACGTCAAAGTCTAAAAGATTCGATAATCTTCTAACGTTCTTAGTACACCTTAACCCATATAGTACGTCCCACACATCCTAGTGTGTCTATTTAACGAAATTCATATTCGACTAGACGTACAACATAACCATGTTTGTATATCAATGTATTTCATACGTTTATACTCTAGTCAAGTCATTTGACTTTCTAAAACATATTCTTCACAACATTTATACATATAACTATTAATTTACATATATATTCGATTTCTAATCGATTTCTTATCGCATTCTCATACTTCTTAATTTTTCATGTTAATCAACTATCATGCTGTCACAGCCCCTAAATCCTAAGTATGGATTAACAGGGACAATAACTCTAAACAGGGAGAAAAATACAAGGAGACTCTTTTTAACAATAAACGTAAAACATATGTCAAGTATATTCTTGGACTTTAGTACATAAATTTAGGTTCTTGCAGCGGAAAACATGTGATATGTACATATGACGATGTACTATCAAGGTATAAACATTTCAATGACAACATTCCTATTGCTCAACACCGCCCATCCATCATCTCGCTCAACCCGCACATTTAAAAACAACATGCGGTGAGTACAAGAATGTACTCGGTGGACTCATGCCAAAACATTTTATCATTTGTAGATTACATCGCCACATCATGGTAAGACACAAGGGGTTTTAGTTGAAATGCCTTGTGCTTACTAAAATATTTTCATCATTTTTCAAAATCATCGCCTGGCCAGGCATTTTTTTTCTGGGTGTGTATGATCCCTATCCCTTATCATCATTCATCAGAACATCATAGTCGAACGTCGTGAAGGAGGCCTCCTCTCTGACGCCGTGACCGGCCGTGAATTGTCCTTACAAAGACACAAATACCTTAGGTGTACACGTTAATCCTAGCTAGGTATTGTCCTTCCAGCATAGGATCCGCTATCGATTTTCATTCATAAGTTGGGAGCGACCCAACACATTCATATCATTCATGTCATTCATATCAATCTCATGGATAGGATACATACACAAAACATAAACATTTTTGGCGTGTAATCTTGTAAACATTTAACAACAAATTGAAATAAGCATCGTAAATAAATATTTCAAGCATTTTATTCTTGAGTAGAGTAAAGCCCACCGGACTATCGATTGTCTAAATCGATTTCTTGACCTAAATTCCCGGACTTAGCCTATCTATTCTCGCCTTGAAGTTCGGAGTAGAAACTATCCATCGAGTCTTAGAATCCATATTTCTACTATAGTGTATATCAAGGTATGATATACACTCAATTGAGCATGTAGGAAGACCTAGTCAAATATTTCACGTTAAGGTATGCTTTCGTGAAAATATCGTATCATGATGTTTTATCATAGTTCGTACATCTTATAATGCTCTATCGCACCTTGCGACATAACATAATGAATGCATCAATTACTAGCATGTTAGTCACATAAGGCATATTTCACAAAGGGTTTCCAACACTTAGTCAAATTTTCAAGTGTTGAATTTCAGCAAAACAGCTTGAAACAACCCAAGTGACGTGCTTTGACGATCCATAACTCTCGATTCAGAATACGTATGGTCGCACAATGATACATTCTGGAAACTCTACACATGTACTACAAGTTCTAAGAAGGAATTAAATCCAAAAGAGTCATGGTTCTGAAGATATAGGGTCTCAAAGTAGGCAACTCAAACTGACTTCTACACTTAGAAAGTTTTTCAGAATTTTCAGTTTTAGCTTAACGACGAGGGTTTTATGAGGCTCGTAACTTTTGACTCAAAATGCCAAAATGGCTGCAGGCTACCAATTTAGAAACCTTGTAATAAGTACTACATATTTCATGAAGACCATACTGGAAAATATCTGACGCATCGAGAAATACATAAGCTCAAAGTTGACTAGTTGGAAATGGACAGTTTCCAGTAGGTGACTTTGGGTCGATGAAAAGTATACCTATAAAACTTGGTTTGGGATCAAACTTTCCAGATCACAACTTGACATGGTAAGGAACATTTCTTATGAAGAAACCCAAGTCCAAATCGGACTACAAACGGCTTGAACATCTCACGTAAAGTCATACTCGAACAGCCTATTAACATAGAAATTTTCTAAGGCAGTTTGTCCAAAAGGCTTACTGAAATGCGTCAACTTTAAAAATTCACCGTGAGTTCATTATAAGGAATCTGGAAATGAATCCAATCATATTGAAAAGCCACTTAAGTCTAGTTTTATCCAGAAAAAGCCTCACCCAATGATTCACAATAGATTGGGAGATAAAAATGTTTTACCACAAGCTATCACTCCCGTGACAGTTTTGTGCAGTTAACTTGTAAAATCTGGAATAAATAGTAAGACCTTTTAGAAAATTCCTAAAATTTACATACATCTTCTAGACATGCTGAATTATGTTTCTGCCAAATTTCAGAGTTTTATCATTAGCCAAACTGAAAACAAAAGCCACGGATTATGGGTGATGAACACGGCGATTTCACAGATTTGCGCGATGCTTTCGAAAAATACGATTAAAATAGCAAATCATGTTGGATGGACTTGAAATTTTACAGACGAATATTAGACACATATATTTTCAACATATTAAAAATTCATAATCATCGGACCACTGTAACTTAGTATAATAATTTCGTGAAGTTGCTGTTCGTCCAGGTAAATCAACATGCAATCACCTATGCTTATAAATCTAGCACATTCAAGCATATATGTGTACATGCATGTATGTAGCTCCAACACTATTGAGTCCAAGGTTTAGATTCTTCACCTTGGTGTGAAATTCAGTGGGGAATCGAAGGGGTTGGCTGAGGAGAGGCTCATAGCCTGGAAAGGCTTCGGCTGTCCATCTTGAGCTAGGAGCTTATGTCCATTTTTTTTTGAATGGTGGAGTGGCTGATCTTGGAGCTGTTCTTGGAGGGGGATGGACGAAAATGGGGGAAGAAGATGATTGAAATCTCATTTTGGGGGGGTGAGAGAGGTATGGGATGTGTGTGGAGTGCTTATGGGTGACAATTGTCACCCTTAATACATGTAGTTGACACCTACACACACTTCTACCTACACACCACACACATGCACGAAAATTATACTTATATATATATATATATATCTGTATTTAATCATTTAATTAGACCATATAATTAATCACATTGCCATATAGTAGATATATGCAAAAGTGGGAAGATTAACAACACACCTTGTTATAACACTTATAACATTTTCGGCCCTTATGCCCAAACATGGACTAAATTTTATTTTTCATGTTAAACATAGATATATACATCATAGTATATGATTTAGATGATAATTAATATCATAGGATAAATTAATGGCATCATTTTATGCGATAAAAATCGAGTTCGAAAATTAGGGTTTTCGAACGTTTGAAAAATTGGTCACTCTCAATTCTTGTTGATCTAGCATTGATTTAATGCTTAATAATACTGTAATTACATATACTAATCATAGGAAATTAATTCCTATAATTTCTTGATCGATTAAAACGCTTTTCGTTTCATCTCAAAACGTTAACGTTTGTAAACGTTGCAAAACGTTCATTATCGACTCATCTTGAAATGGTCGTCATCACTTTATTACATTATTCCATCAATAATGGAATTTAATTCTAAGCTTAATTGCTTAGAAAATATCATGAATTTTAACTATCGATACGCGATCGACGTTAAAATAATCTTTACCGATATACTTCATATACTTTTATTTCTTAATTCACAATTCTCGGTGAATATAAAATAGGATTTCATTCCTTCGTAATTAATCGAAGTCATTATTCGATATCATTCGATTGAATATCTCAATAAAGCTTTGATTCTGGGTTTTAAATACCGTAATTAGGCATTTAATTCTGGGGTATTACATCCTACCCCTTAAAAGAAATTTCGTCCGAAATTTGCATACCTCATAAAGTATGGGTATCTTAACATCATAACATCATAACTTTCTATGTGCTTTTCTTTCGTCCATGGTTCTTCCATTGACTTTCATTATAAGACCCAAACTTGCTTCTTTAATCGTTGAATCGCACGATCAAATTAGTCGAGATTTTCATCATAACCCATCTCGAGTCAAAGGTCACGCCATCATGTTGGTTTACGTGAATTGGGTAATTTTCGTATTTCAATCATGCGACACGTGGAAAACATTTCGCACTTTCCCCAAATGTGGTCAAGTACTGTTATGGCCCTAGGCCTATCATTTCTAGGAGCTCGTAAGGTCCTTTAAAACGTGATCTCAACATTCTTGTATCTAAACTTATAATTCCTCTAGATGGAGAAATCTTAAGAAACTTTAATTCCGCATTCAAGAATGCGATTCGGGTTCACGCGTACAGTAAGATTTTTGTCTCCCGAGCTTTTCTTATTCCTTGCCTCGTGGGTAGATATCTTAATCGTTTATTTACAACGTCAGACTTTATACCTTTTCTCACCTACTTTGTTACAATAAAGTGGTGGTCAATACTTTTTTCATAATACGCCTATAAGGCTACATTAATCGTTGTTCGACACTACTATTGTACATAAACTTAACAAGTGGTACAATAAGTTCCCACTGATACCTTGGTTTATCATTTGTTCTATCGTATCCTTAAACATTCATACTGTCCTTTTGATTGTCCTTCTGCCTATGAGTGGGCATATATGTTAAGGCTCAATCTCGTATCTAACTTCTTTTGTGAGTTAGTTCCAAATCTAGGGGTACTCTCGAAGTCTCTATCTGAACTGATAGGTTTTGGTACTACTTGTAAATATACGATTTCCTTTATGTACGACTGTGCTAACTTATCGGATCTATGAGTCATCCGAATAGCGAGACAAAACATAATTGGCGTCAATCCACTACTAGCCATATAGTAGTGCGACTTCTTTACGACTTTGGTAAAATCATCATAAGATCTATTTCTATATCATTCTATTTTCATTCGTAGTTCTAGAGATTATACTCTCTTATAAGGCCTTTGATACAATGCCTTTACTTATTGGTAACCGAGACACCGCCGATAATATGGTTATATCTCATTTCATTCCTTGCTATCTAACTTTTCTCGTAAATCATAATACATCTTAATAATGCATGGTTGGCGGTATGAGAAGGATCGTGAAATTCATTCTCGGTTTCATTTCTAAGCTTATTATTGCTTGGAAATATATGTATATTTCTTCCTTGACAATATAACACCGTCCAAAGGTCCTTAGAATCCTTCACTCTTCATTCCTTATCTTAATTAGTATTCTATTCCCATCTTCATTCTCTTTTAGTCATATTTCACCTTGGTTGTGGGAATACTACTTACATTCGCCTCGATCGCCCGACTATTATCGTTCTCGCTTTCTTAATCTTTTCAACGAAGTTTTCCTTTCTATAAGGACATACCATAATTTAGACCGAATTTTATAACTTAGGCATTAGATTCTACATTAACCTTCCTTAGGTGATTATTTATCACAATTATAATCTTTACCGATTCGAGCCATCTTTTCTATCCTGTATCCAAGTTCCTTTGCTCGACGAATAACTTCAACTTTGTGAATTGTGAAGGTTCTTAACTTATTGATATAGGAGTGATGTCCTCGCGACTTGGTATTTATACTCATGTCACTATCGGAGGTAATAGATTTTGCACCGTGAAGTCTTATAATCTCCTTTACATACAAGGCTAAATTGTCGATCCATAAGTACTTTGGATTGGTAGGAAGTGAGCACTCTTGTTGAGTCTATCAACAATTACCAATATAGCGGTGTTCCTCTTTTGATTTGGGTAAGTTCGAAACGAAGTCCATCGTTATTTCATCCCATTTCCACTGGGTATTTTCAACTATCAGAACTTTCCGTATGGACATTGGTGTAACGCTTTCATCTCACGGCAAACAAGACAAAGTGTTCTACGAAAGAAACTATCTCTCGCTTCACGCCTTCCCACCAAATTTTTTTTTTTTTTTTTTTTCGTCTTTGTACATCTTAGTACTATCTCGGGTGGCGGTGTAGGGTGTATCGTGAGCCTCACTCATTATTTCATTTTGAAGTTTTGCGTCCGTCTGAACGCATATTCTTCCTTCGCACAATAAGGCGTTGTCCGACGCCTCCGAAGTTCTTAAATCCTCCACCCTTACCCTTTCTGGATCTTTTCTAACTTTTCCTCCATCCTTTGTCTCTCGACGATCCTTTTCTTAAATCGATTCCATCACTATTTCAAGTCATGAGTTGGGAAATTGCATTCATGTGGCCTAAGTCATCGTGACACATAAGTTATTATTTATCTCATATTAATACATAGCCTTACTTTTATTAATCCGTGAGAATTATGACTTATTTTGGGGTAACTATCTTATTGGTCTTATTACCTTAGAGAGTTCTTAATAGATCTTTAATAGTAGTTAATCAATCTATAAAATCCTCGATCTTATTTTAGGTTATCAATTCTTTCATCTTTAATTGTTTTGTCCTTTATCGCACCTACATTGTTCTCTTTTAAAGACACTATGTGCTTGAGGATATTTCTCCTTGTCGAGATTTACAAAATCGCATTGCAAAATTTTGCCCGCCCTTAAAAGTCGTAAGACGACCCTTCGATTTTCTTTATGTTCTTTCTCGCCCTTGAATAGATAAGAACATCATCTATGAGGATTGAGATAAAATTATCTAGGTATGGGTGAAACACTCGATTTTTGAGGTTCATAAATGTGGCTGGTGCATTGGTTAGTCCGAATGACGTAACTATTATCTTATAGTAACCATATCTTATTCAGAACAATTCATTTCCGTATTTCGGATACCATTCTTTAAGACCATATAATATTACATCATAATGCCTCAAGAGGACTTTTCATACATTACTTACGAGGGTCGGTCCACCGAATGACCGATTACAAGCGCCTAGCTCTTTTACACTCAAAACTTTGACACTTCTTTCACCATATTTATAAACTCTTCCAAACTACGCTTATTTTACATATCTTAATCACACCATTTTCATCATAAACCATTATCTACATATAAGTTTTATAGATCCTAGGATTCTAGGTCTCTCGAGTGACCTTCGCTTGAGTCGCATCTCCTCGAAACTTGTCTTTCTCCAAGCACGCTTTTGTTTTACCTCGATTATGTCTTTCGCGTAATTGGAGAATCTCGGCACCGGGCGATACTTAATGATCATTCTCTTCGAGAGCCAGGGTCAAGTTACTCCTGCTTTCTTCTTCAATACTAGAAGTTGGTGTTACTTTTATCGTGAAGTATGGTTGGGTTGGTAGCGGTAATTCTCCTAATCCGCGAGGCGATAAGATTTTGTCCTTTTGCCCTTCTCGCCTCTTTCTCGTACCATTGATGGCACGGACGGGGGCGGCGTTTGGAACATCATGGTACAACCATTCCTTTATGCCGTTGTGTAACTTGCCGAGGTTCGTGACAAGTACTCGTAGGTGTCGCTCCTCACGCATTATATGTATGCTTAAACTTGTTGACAAATCCTAGTAAGTCCGTCTGCACTTTGGAATTTTCTCATGAAGAAATTATTCTTCGATACTTCTTTTGTAAAATTCCTCCGATCCGCTGGCAACCGATGATAGGTCGCTGGGTACCATCCTCATTCGACACTCTATAGTTACGAGCATCCATCCGAGGTGCAAAATTTCTTCAAAACTGCTCAATCCATGCCTAGTTCATAATAAAAGAGCCGATATGCTCGTGTGAGTTATAACCTTGTAGGCCTTGGGGTTAACTCTTACCCGTTAAACTCTCTTTTCTTGTCATACGAACGGATATTTTTAGATAAATCCGACTTAATTTAAGCAATGGAGGATTTCTAAACAAGAATGATCTCTTAAAGAATTATACACTTTAAGACATATATAACCCGTAGATGACTCATGACTCTTATCTTAATACTCATTTTACGCTTTACATCTTCAATGATATTGCCTTAAAGATATTCGTGATAGGCGAACAAAGGTACCGATATTACGTCGTGTGAAACCTCTAACGGAAAGGTTAGGCCCAAGTCACTAATCACATGAATGACAACCATTTCAAACTTCTTGTCTCTAAAATTATATCTACGTTCCACGGATGTAATGATCCAAATCATTGGATAGCACTTTAGGCGATTCTAGGTTCAATTCGAACTTAAGTAACACTTATGCGATGGTCAAAATTCTCGTATAGGTAAGAGGATTTTCATTTCTTGATTCGCTTACCACGAATTGGGTTCTATCACTTCACGCACACTTGTGCGATGTCAAAAGCAAGCACCTATGTGGAACAAGATCTTACAGTATTCGAGAAACTTTCCTCACACCTATCCCGCTTTTAGTTCTGCTTTGTTCTGCTTTCGATCGAGGTATAGGCTTTGGTCAACGGTCTTTCCGCTTATTCAAGTAAACATCTATTTGATATGTCCTCGTCCTTTCCATTGGGACATCATGTTCCCTTGCTATGGCCTTCGTTGCCTCATTCACTTTATACTTCTCGGTATTAGTATCGTTATGCTTTTACTAATAGCATTCATGGTTAGGTTTACATCAACTTATCCTTTGATATTGATATATTTCCATAACTAAGTCTCATCTTAGAGATCGCCATGTTTCTATCACTATCATTCATTCCTAATCCAATATGAATGACTTAATTCCCTTTTGGATATACGTCATTTCTTCTTAATCTTTTATTGATTCATCATGCAATTTCGCATAAGATAAAATCCTTTGTCCACTGGGGATGTATTATACTTTTGCTTTGACGTCAAATATCTTTACCATTTTCTCGACATTCAATGATTTCTTCATTTCCATGTCAGAGATACTTAATACCTCACTTTATTGATCGTCACAAAAGTATGAGGGGTAATCTTTTCAATTGGATTTACCTTAAAGTCCCTCAATGAGAATCTCTTTCTGTTCTCTTGACGTATTTCCTTTGCAAGATCTATAGAAGCTATCTTGCTTGTTAACTATTAAGTTACACGAGATGCGCTTTGTGTCATTATAACTTAGGGTATTACGATTCATTTCAAAATAATGAACTGCTTTCTTAATCCGCTTCTTTACTTCCAAGGAATTACCTTACTTATCAAGTCATAACATTTCGAAACTTATGTCATATCGAAACTATCTAATTGTATAATTAAGTAATTTCTTCCGCTATTTTGACTTTTGTATGTTTTCTTGAGCATGGTATCCAAAGTAATCTTACTTTCTTTATACTTGGTTTCCACTTCGTGACTAAAACCTTTATCATCGTCATATGGCTTGGTAGGGTAGTACCTTCGTACTCCATAACTTAAATTCTAAGCATCTTATTTCCATGTCTTGGCCTCGGAGTTATTTCCTCCATACTTAGTTCACATATTAGGGCTATCCTCGTCGTTCACACAATCTTGAGGATTATGATTCCTCAATCTCATTATCTTTTGTTTAACTAAGTTTTAATTACTCGGAATCGATTATGCTCAAACATAATCTCATTGGTTGAGGTATAAGGCGAAAGATTTATTGTCTGAGACGCTATCATTTCCTTATATATATATTCTTTGAAAAGAATATCTTGTATGCATCTTCATTCTTTTTAAACATGTCCAACCTACTAACGAGGTTTCAAGGACATCCAACTATCTTAAAGATAAGTTGTAATTGCTCTCGTCATGACATAATAAGGGAAATTAATATCCCACAGATATCATATACTTCCTTTTACTCTTGCATTCAACGCTAAAGAGTATCTCACATCAGTGTGTATCATAGGAAAAATATCTCATTTCATCGAGATTTTCTTTACATCATAATTTCTTGATGTCTCCCACTTTACTGGTCTGAAACTTTTAGGTGACTGAGATAAGTCAACCTATTTCATGCCCGACATTTATCGCTTTACTAATTCGTACTTAAGTGACAAGGTAAGTCAACTTTCATCTTACTTGATGGTTTAAAAAAAAATCAAGGAGAAATTATCACGACTACCTACAAAAGGTATTGTCTCGTCCATCAAGATAACATCTTTTCAATGATCTAAATCGATATGTTCCTTGGGTCAATAATAGGGCTCTAGGGTCAAGACCGTAATGACGACTCATGAGATTTCTTTGGTCATATGGGTGGCTGCACCGTCACAATCATATTCTCATCACACAAGGCTTTGGGTTCAAATGGACACTTTGTAAATTTTGGGTTTGAAAATTTTCTTCTAAAAGTGAGAAACTTGAATGAATTCTCAATTGGAACTAGGTCATGAGTTAAACTCAACGACGTAAATTGGGTAACAAATAGAATTTTGAAAACTCATATACCCGTAATAGGTCATCAACAAAGTTCTCATGTATGTCAAGGTTCTACTTGTACATCAAGATCTTACTTTCTTAGTAACATTCTAGGATTCGTATCATACTATAACGATGTCTTACTCTTTTCAAATCATAGAACTAACTTCAACTGATTCTCATGAATTCTGGAGTAGGAATCAGGAATTTGGTCCTCCATAAGAAATGAAGTACAGTGCATTAGGAGCACGTGGCGAAAACCGTGACGTCGTCGAGTTCACACGACCGAGAACGAGTCAAAACAAATTCACTGCGCGGTGCGGGGAAATTTGCACGCCACGCCGAGGTCATAGCGATGCCGACACCAAGGTCGTGCATGCCGCTACCGATGCCGAGGTAGTACAGAATATTGCCGACACCGAGGTCAGACAAACTACCCCATCGACATGTCAAAGGCGATGTTATAAATGCCGATTTTGAAGTCGATAGTCGCACATCCGAGGTCGGGCCGAGGTCGTACATGTCGGTCGAACAATTTCAGATAAATCTTTCACTTTTCGATACTCAAGATGGAATGAAGTTCTCAAATCCATCACTTAACCTTGTTCTTGTAATGGAAGGAAGTTCTTACTTCTATGTTCTTTCGTAGAAAGGGATCATGCGTCCTATAAAGTCTATGTTCTGTTTGAACTAGCATACTCATCATCATAATCAACTTTGAGATTGAAGTAAAATTTCGAATATTCCTACGTAGCTCATTTGTACGCACGTATTTCGTTGAATTTAAAGAATTCAACATATCATATTTGACAATTCAATGTCCAATCTCAATCATTTTAAAACGTGAAAAATCATAACTTTGTTCATAATAATGAACCCTTATTACATTTCAGAAATTCAAACATTTCATCTTTGGCACATCATGCCAAAACTTTCTCATATCATTGTCATCATCTTTCTTATATCCTCCTTCTTTTCATAACTTTCTTGACAAATCATTTGTCACAACATTCATTCTCAACCTTTCTCATAGCTTTCATTTCTTTTGAAAGATCATATTAATTATCCTTCACTTTACGACATAATATTTTATTTGCAGCTTTTGCAATAAATTTCACTTTAAATAAATTAACATACCATTCATTTCACTTAAAAATTTATTTCACTTTCAAACTTTTCGCTTTCAAACCGAGAAAAATAATTTCATAAACATTAGTCTTGGCAAAGCTAATTTTCAAAACTTTGAAAAAAAGTCATTTACCTCATTTCGGTTGAGCTTGATGTGATGGAGTGTTGAGCATTGTCACCGATCTCTAGAGGTCTAATGACTCAATCTAGACTTAACCTTAAAGAAAATTTTAGGTTCAAAGAGCGAATCGCTCGATACCTCTGTCATGACCCCCAAATCCTAAGTGCGGATTAACAGGACAATAACTCTAAACAGGGAGAAAAATACAAGGAGACTCTTTTTAACAATAAACGTAAAACATATGTCAAGTATATTCTTGGACTTTAGTACATAAATTTAGGTTCTTGCAGCGGAAAACATGTGATATGTACATATGACGATGTACTATCAAGGTATAAACATTTCAAATGACAACATTCCTATTGCTCAACACCGCCCATCCATCATCTCGCCAACCCGCACATTTAAAACAAACATGCGGTCGAGTACAAGAATGTACTCAGTGGACTCATGCCAAAAACATTTTATCATTTGTAGATTACACTGC
This sequence comes from Salvia rosmarinus, assembly GCA_036937905.1. Lineage (NCBI taxonomy): Eukaryota > Viridiplantae > Streptophyta > Magnoliopsida > Lamiales > Lamiaceae > Salvia > Salvia rosmarinus. The sequence goes on along the minus strand of CM072819.1, from coordinate 72,500,756 downwards.
CACATCATGGTAAGACACAAGGGTTTTAGTTGAAATGCCTTGTGCTTACTAAAATATTTTCATCATTTTTCAAAATCATCGCCTGGCCAGGCATTTTTTTTCTGGGTGTGTATGATCCCTATCCCTTATCATCATTCATCAGAACATCATAGTCGAACGTCGTGAAGGAGGCCTCCTCTCACGACGCGTGACCGCCGTGAATTGTCCTTACAAAGACACAACCTTAGGTGTACACGTTAATCCTAGCCAGGTATTGTCCTTCCAGCATAGGATCCGCTATCGATTTTCATTCATAAGTTGGGAGCGACCCAACACATTCATATCATTCATGTCATTCATATCAATCTCATGGATAGGATACATACACAAAACATAAACATTTTTGGCAGGTAATCTTGTAAACATTTAACAACAGTTGAAATAAGCATCGTAAATAAATATTTCAGAAGCATTTTATTCTTGAGTAGAGTAAAGCCCACCTGGACTATCGATTGTCTAAATCGATTTCTTGACCGTAATTCCTGACTTAGCCTATCTATTCTTGGCCTTGAAGTTCGGAGTAGAAACTATCCATCGAGTCTTAGAATCCATATTTCTACTATTGTAATATCCCGAAGAATTAAATGCCTAATTACGATATTTAAATTGTAAATTGTGGTTTTGTTAAATAATTGAATTAGTAAATTATCGAATAATGATTTCGATAAATTATGAGATAATGAATTCTATTTTATATTCACAAAGAATTGTGAATTAAGGAATAAAAGTTTATAAAGTGTTTTACAAAGATAATTTTAACGTCGATCGAGTATCGATAGTTAAAATTTTGAGAAATTTTCTAAGCAACGAAGCTTAGAATTTAATTCCATTATTAATGGAATAATTTAATAAAGTAACTACGACTTTATTACGACCATTTTGAGATGAGTCGATAGTTAACGTTTTGAGACGTTTCAAACGTTAACGTTTAGAGATGAATAGAAAAATGAGATTAATGATCAAGGAATTATAGTATTTAAATTCCTATGATTATTATATATAATTAGAGTATTATTTAGCATTATAACAATGCTAGAGTATTACGGATTTATTTTTGAACAATGCACTAATTTTCGAAAACCCTAATTCGAAAATTAGGGTTTTCTTGAATAAAATTATACCAATAATTTTTCCTATGATATAATTTATCATCTAATATATATATTATGATATATATCTAATAATAGCATGAAAATCAAATTTTGGCTCATAAAAATGGAAAATGCCGTGACCAACTTTGTTGAAACAATTGTTTACGTGAAATTTTGTTGCTAGCTTTGCTTGTTGATTTTTGGTGAACCAAGTATTATTATTGCACACCTACCAAGATTTTGAGTGATAAACCAAGTGGGATGTGTGTTAGCCGTATATAATTGACTTCAAATTGAGGATGGAAGGTTAATACAACTTTTGATGATGTATTCACATTTGGTAATGTGTAGAGATAGTATAAAACAAAATTTAGTAACTCCTCCCTTTTGATTTGCAAAGTGCCGTCACTTTTGTGAGCTCCAAAGTCAAGCATTTGTATTGTTCAAGAAAAAAATGTGTAAGTATACTTACTATGGTGACATAATAATTTGATGAGTCACAAAGCTTTTAGGCTTAAATATCTTGTGTTGTGAGTGAAGGGAACCGAGAGTGAGAGAAAGGATGATACAAATTTAAATCATTTTACTTAAGTAAAGTTAATGCATTTAAACCTCACATTTTCTCTTCCCAACTATATACTACCGTGAGCTTGTTCTTGAGAAAACTTGAGAGTGTTCTTCTTTTGATCTTCACCAAAGCTTGATCTGTAATCCTTGCACTTTAAAACCAAACCGTTAAAGAGGTTAGATATCGAACGGGCTTCGATTGTACGTTAAAAATTTTTATATCAAATGGTTTGATTTTAATATACAAGCATGTGTTCTTGTGAATAAAATTGTGCAAGCATGTATTATTGTTTAATAATTGTGCTACATATGATTATATGTTCATATATGATGTATTAATTGAAGTTAAGCTATGTTATTAATTGTTTTAATATGGCGAAATTTTTAGGGATTGATTTTAATGTTGGAATCGTGTTATGTTTTAGCTAGGAACACAAGATGATTAAATTAGAATTTTAAAAATCTTATACTAATAGTTGGGTAATTATCAAAATGGCATAAAATTTTATGTTAGTGTACAAATTTTATTTAAGTATTATTATAGCATAATATTGATCTATAGTATTGATTATGTATTATATGAATTTACTAAAATTTTGGGGTATATATGCTCAATTTGTTCAAAATGCCGAGAGCTATGAGCTTTGATTAAGGCATGATTTAATTGTGTTTAGATTAATGTAATGATGAAATGTTACTACACTATAGTGTATAAGCATAGTGTAATTTTGTAGAAATTTTATAAAATGTTTGCTATGTGTTGATGAAGAACCAAACCTTGAACAATATATATACCTTGATGAAGAAATGGAATATGTTGGACTATAGGTTATAAATATGTTATAGATTAATGTTGGGACCTTGTATAAATTAACTAGAATTTTAGAAAATTTATTGGACAAGGTTTGGACAAAAACCGTGACCTATGAGGTTGGATAAATAATGTTCAAACTTTTCTATAGTTAATATTAATACATATTAGTGATACTATGATGAAATAGTACACTATATGAATTTAGAAGAATTTTTGGAAGAAGGATGAAAAAAAGAGCTTAAAACCGTGAGCTAGTAATAATATATTAAGGATTTTAAATCCTTAATATCAAGAAAAATAATACATTATATGTCTAAAAATTAATTTAGACATATTAAGAATTTATGAAATTTTATAAACATAGAATACTATGTTTATGACGAAACGTTATATTAAATAACGTTAGAAATGAAAAATAATGTTTAAAGAATAAGTTAATTAATATTTAAGAAAATATTAATGAAGTTTATCGATTTGCGTGAAAAATCGAGAATTAGGACTTTATGAAAAGAAATCGATTGAAAATCGATTTATATTGAATTTAGATATTAAAATATGAATTATTAATGAATTTAATAAAGAAAAGTCAAAATATTGACTTTTGAAATCAACGATGAAATACGTTCAAAAATACGCTAATACGTAAAACGTATTATTTATATAAGGAAATCTCATTAGTGAGAAAAGATTTCATAATTGAAATCCTTGCATCGAAAAACGTAAATCGTTAAACGCTTAACCTAAAAGGTTAAAATAAAATAGTTGAACATATCTCAAGCACGAAATGTTAGTTCAAAATACGATTGAATCGGCGTATTGAATTAGCTAAGGAATTCAAATTATATTAGAATAAGTTATCAAAGTTTATTCTAAACTTTGAAAATCTCAAAAACGCGACCAACGATCGCTTTTACGTAAAGGTGTAGAAGCTGACGCGACGACTTGACGCAGAAGAAGAATCGAAAATTTGACGATCAAGAAGTCCAGGTGGGCTTTACTATACTCAAAATGATAAAATGCTTACCAAATGATTTTATTTACGATGCTTATATCAAAGAATGATGATAAAATGTTTATGAAATTACCTGCCAAAAATGTTTATGTTTTATGTATGTATCCTATCCATGAATGAATGAATGTTGTTGGGTCATTCCCAACTTATGAATGAAATCGAATTCGGATCCTATGCCGGAAGGCTTATACCTGGCTAGGGTTAACGTGTACACAAGAAAATAGTGACTGTGGGAGCTGTAAGGACAATGCACGGCGGTCACAAATGACGCAGAGGGAGGCCTCCTTCTACGACGCTAAATTATAAAGATATGAAAAAGGGTAAGGACATGGATCATACATGCAAGTAAAATGCTTGGCCAAGCGATGCTGTTTATGAACTGATGAAAATGATTTAGTAAGCATAAGGCATTTCAAGTAAAACCCTTATGTCTTACCATGATGTGGCGATGTAATTTAAATACGATAAAATGTTTTGCATGAGTCCACCGAGTGTATTCTTGTACTCACCGCATGTTTGTTTTAAATGTGCGAGTTGAGTGATGATGGTGATGATGGAGGTGTTGAGAAGTCCGAACGCTTTTGAATGTTAAGCTAGAAACCTTGGGCACGTCGTCATACGTGTATTCACATGCCTTCACTGTGTTTTGAACAATGTCTACTTTTGAATATTATGCTTATGTCCGAATTTTAACAGTTGAAGTCCTTCGATCGCTGGTATTCTTTTGGATCCGCTGCCTAGCCTTTCCTGTACATTATGTTATTAATGTATATAATGGTAGAATCGCCTTATTTTACGTGTTATATGTCTTGAACTAGCTTTCATGAACCCTAATCATCGCTCCTAGTATTAGTCCTCTTTAATCCGCCTTAAGGATTATGGGGCTCACATGAGTGGTATCATAGCGATCATTCTTTGATCCAAAACCTTCTTTCAAGTCGACTCTAGATTGAGTCACTAGACTTCTAGAAATCACCGACTATACTCAACACTCCATCACATCCAAATTTCAACGGACGAGGTAAATGATTTCCTTCTCAAATTCTTGAAATGAAAAGTTTAATGATGAACCAGATTGGAATCATTTTTAAGGAAAAAGGAAAGAAATGTTATGATGTTCGATTGAAAATAAGTTACGAGAAAGAAATTGTCAAAACTTATTTTCATTGAAATTAATAAAAGTCATCCAAATGATTGGGAAGACTATATGATTAATGTTGGAAATGAAACGAAGTTCATGCAAGGTGATCGTGTTTGAAATGAATACCTATATTCGATAATGAGCATTATGTTCCACAAATGAAATGTTGAATTTGTAATTCAATTAATACATGCTTTAATAAGTTATATTATGAAATTGGATAAAACTTTCAAGTTTTCAAAATCCAATTTGTTCAAATTTCAAGATTTCGTATAATGAATAAATACGCTTAAAACGAACGTAAATGGCCAATGTTGAAATGATAGATTCTTTGGAATTCAAAGAAATATACATGTATGAATGAACTGTGTTCTCATTCTTTGAAACTTTAGTTTCAATTTTCAAGATTGATTATGACAATTGATATGTCATCACAAGAAGAACATAGATGACATAAGAAGCATGATCACATATTGCAAAAGAACATAGAAGTACGAACTTCTTTCCCTTACAAGAACATAAAGAATGACGCGAACAACGAAAGTAACGATAGCCTCGAGCTCAAGGCAAAATACGAATGCGAAAGACGATTAGACCTCAACGTTTGAAACGAACGACGCCGACGCCATCATTACGACTTCGGCAGCGACTGCTCACGACTTCGCATGTGCGACTCATCTTCGACTTGCATGTGCGAACTCGACTTCAATCTCGGCATGTGCGAACTTGACTGACCTTGCACGTGTGACTCGACTTTGACCTCGGCATGTTCGACCCGACTTGACCTCGGCATGTTCGACCTCGACTTGACCTCGGCATGTGCGACTCGACTTCCACTCAGCATGTGCGATTTTCGACTTTGACTTGGAAGTCCATAACATCGACTCGATATATCGACCGTGGTAGCTTGTACCACCGGTATCGGCAACGGCATGCACGACCTCGGTGTCGGCATCGCTAACAATCTTGGCGCGAGCGCGAAATTTTTCTGCATTGCGCAGTGATTTTGTTTTAGCTCGCTCTCTTCGTCTGAACTCCGAATTATGCACGGTTTTCGCCTGCGTACTCGTAACACACTGAAATTCATTTGTTATGAAGGACTGAACCCCTGTTTCTATCTCCAGAATTCACGAGAGTCTATAGAATTTTAGTTCGAGTTTTACTTAGTACAAAGACCTTATAGTATAACATAGACTTAGAACGCTGCTAGATAATAAGTTTCCTAGTAAAATAAGAGAGTTACGACGTATGATGTACATGAAAACATTTCCTTATAACAATTATCTGTTTATCGATGTGTTTGAATTGTTATCGCTTTATAGATTGTCCGGTTTATCCTAGCCGCTAATGTATGCGCTTAAGTGTATCTTATCCGCTTATCGGATAATGTTTAGTTCGACTTACGCTAGTTTTTTCGTGGCGTATGGAGGAGATGCGGTATACCGCTAGGAGGAGGCTAGGACCACACGCCACGCCCGAGGAAGTAGTTCGTGCTTATCGGGAGTATTGGATGTGTTCGGCGATGACTTGGGAGAGTTCTTGATGCAATACCTCAAACATCGGAGGGATGCACGAGTATATGGTGTGACGGATTTCGATGGCGCTCAGCGCCTCTTGACCCGACTTCCGTCGATCGGGAAGATTATGGCGGGAAGTGTCCGGTGATTACATCTACCGAGTGGGCGGAGACTATGACTTGATCGCGGACCTACCGCGATTCATCGATCATCTTAGTTATGTCTTCAGATCACGAGCCTCCCGAGAGGACCTTACCTCCCTCCGGGGAGTATACATGGCGTGACGACACGCCGGAGTGGTCAGACATGAGGTTCCGGGCGTGTTAATCTGTGGTGCCTCGGTATCTTTTGATGAGGCGCACTTGCCCAGTGGATAGGGCAGCGCACCGATTGCACTCGGGCGCCTGCTTTTCCACCGTTGTCTTTGGACATCCTCACGCCCACCACTCCCGCCCCTACCGGCGGCAGCTCCACCACCTCCAGCAGAGCCCCTACCGTCGATGGCAGCTCCACCACCTCCAGCAGAGCCCTATCGCCGTACAACGAGGATGAGAGTGTCGACACTGGGATGCCTACACCGTGCGTGTTAGTTACAACCGGGGCGCGAGGATTATGGCCCGATGCGCGACATCCATGCGATCGGAGAGGATGGGCGCAGACCATCCGTGGTTCGTGCACGAGGACGACTGATGAGGAAGAAGATCCGATGAGGATGAGGAAGAGTGAGAGAGTTCGACGAAGAGCGGAGACGTAGTTTTTGAAGACGTGTATAGTGTAGTATGTATATAGTGTGGTTGCTTATGTATATAGTGGAAGTGAAAACTCGTGTTTTGTAATGACATGTAAACTTGTATGTATGTAACTTCCTTTGATAACGCTTGCCATGCTGCACAGCCTTTCTTATGGCAAAATTTTCCGATGTATATATATGACCACGAATGGGCTTTTATGCAAAAAAAAAAAAAAAAAAAGGTGTATGACAAAGAGGAAATGTTTTATTAAAGTCGTTTTACAATAAGATTGTATGATGATATTATGTATGTTTAAATTGTGAAAATAATGGGTTTTAATTGAATGTCTTATATAATGTAATGCCTCCTAGAAGAGATCCGAACAAGGGATTAGAGGTAGAGGAAGAGGAAGGGAAGAGGAAGGAGAGAGGTAGAATCCCGGTTCAAGAACCGTAAATTATACCTCAACCACCCCACCTCCACCGATCGTAGGATAGAGGAACTCTTTCTAAAGCGTAACCTCCGCCTTTAATGGGAAAGGAAATCTCATGAGGCGTAACAATGGATAAGGGCAATGGAACGGATTTTTGACTTTCTACGATGCACCGCACAGGAGCGACTGTCGTGCATTACTTTTCAGCTTTCTGGACCTGCCGACTTCTGGTGGGAAGCCAGAAGAAAGATTTTCACACCAGAGCAAATGGGCGAGTTTACTTGGGAAGACTTCAAGAGGGAGATGTATGAAAAATACATCCCGAAAAATTATAGAAAAAGGAAAGAGAACGAATTCTTCGTTTTAAAGCAAGAGAAGATGTCAGTAACCGACTATGATCGCATCTTTTGCGACATGTCGAGTATGCACCGATCAAAGTGAACACGCACTCAAGATGTCGAGAAGTTTAGGTCGGGTCTAAGGCCGAGATCGGGATGTCTCGCCACCATGGAGACTTGACCTATACCGAGGCTCTTGGGCGAGCCTTAGATATAGAGGCAATGATGCCGATGATAAGTCCACATCACCGCACTCGTAATACGCGAGATAGAGGTAAAGGAAGTGGGAACCAAACTTTGGTGGCAATAACCGGAAATGCCGATAATGTGAGCAAACGGCAATGGCAAGGAATGTGGCACCTCCGGGACGAGGATGGAAGAGGCCGTCTTTTCCCTCAAAGAGAGGTCCACAAGAGCGTGTTAGGGCTCTACCTTGTCCAAAGTGCTTAAAATGCACAAGGGAACGTGCATGGCGGGCGCGGAACTGCTTTAAGTGCGGTGCGAAGGGCATTACGCTAACAATTGCCCCAGGACACGCCAGAAACAGTGGTAAGGCGAATCAGCCCGGCAATGCCCAGCCACTGTGGCTATTCAATTCCCCGCCCAACCTCAAAGAAGAAGTACAAGAATAAGCGGTGGCGGAACCCGAATGTAGGCGGCAACCACAAATGACGGCGCGACAAGAATAAAGAACGTCAAGAACGGCCGCAACAACAAAGAATGAATCAACAAGGACAGCGCCTGTCACCCTCAAATACCAAAGCTAGAGCGTATGCTCTACATCGGAGGCGAATCTAATGTAACTGTGGAAACTCGGCGGTATGAGAATTCTTCTCAACACGCCTGCTATATTGTTGTTCGACACGGTGCTTCACATTCCTTTATATCAAGAACATGTGTTGATATGTTTGAACTTAGATCTAAGAAGGCCAATCAGACATGAGAATCTCTTCACCTATAGGTGGGATTATGATCATACGCATTTTTGCTCGAACCTAGAGTCAATTTAGATCACTTAAGGTTCGCGAACAATTTGAACATAATACCCATGAGTGACGAGATATAATTTTAGGAATGGATTGGTTAGCTACAAACCATTCCACAATTCTTTGCAAAGAGAGGAAAATCTCATTTCATTTTCCTGGACAAGAAGCTACTCATTTCCACGAAATCAGCATGGGGGAGAAAGTCCCGATTATATCAGCACTGAAAGCAAGAGGGATGATAACCGTGAAAGGATGCCACGCGATCTTGTTTACATGAACGGGAAGATAAAACGGAAATGAAGATCAAGATGTAGAAATTGTTTGCGAATTCCCGGATGTTTTTCCGAAAACCTACCAGATTACCTCCCGATAGACAATTGAATTCACCATCGACTGGAACCCGGATCGGCTCCAAAGGTCGAAGGCCCCTTATAGAATGGCTTCGAAGGAACTAGAAGAATTGAAGATCCAAATTCAAGAGCTTTTGGACCTAGGTTTTATCGCACCTAGCGTGCCGCTTGGGAGCTTGCTCTATTTGTCAAAAGAAAGACGGTTCCTTGAGGATGTGTATAGATTATCGAACCGAATAAGATGACGCTGAAAATAAATATCCTTTGCCAAGGATAGATGACCGTTTGATCAATTACGAGGAGCGAGTGTATTCTCAAGATTGACCTCAAGTCGTTATCACCAACTCAAAGTACGGCCGGAAGATGTATCCAAGACCGCATTCCTGACGAGGTATGGCCATTATGAATTCATAGTTGTGCCGCTCGGATCGACAAATGCACCACCGTATTTATGGATCTTATGAACAGAGTGTTTCATCCATACTTAGATAAATTGTTTTGGTCTTTATAGATGATATTCTCATCTATTCAAAGAATGAAGAAGACCATAAGAATCATCTAAGAACGGTATTGAAATCCTCGAGATGAACGACTTTTGCTAAGTTTAGCAAATGCGAAGTTTTAGTGAAGGAAGTAATGTTCCTCGACACATTGTGTCTCGCAAGGAATTAAAGTAGATCCACCAAAGTAGAGGTCTGACAGAATGGAAATCGCCAGGACCCGAGCGAGATCGAAGTTTCGGGACTAGCTGGTTATTATAGGAGATTTATCGAGGATTCTCCAAAATTGCAAGGCCAATAACCCGCCCATCTCGAAGGAAATCAAGTTCAAATGGATCAAGAATGTGAGGCGAATTTTCGTAAGCTTAAGGAAAAAGCGACAAGTGCACCGTGCTAGCAGTTCGAGCGGATAAGGAATATGTAGTTTATAATGATGCTTCTAAGAACGGATCGGGTTGTGTCTCATGCGAGAAGGAAAAGTGATAGCTTATGCCTCCGACAACTCGCACCACATGAACCGAACTACCCAACTCATGACCGAACTAGCCGCAGTGGTTCATGCACCGAAAATTTGGAGACACCATCTCTATGGAGTGAGATGTGAGATCTTCTGCACTATAAGAGTTTGAAGTACTTTTTCGAGCGCAGAGATCTAAACATGAGACGTAGAAGATGGCTCGAATCGTAAAGGATTACGATCGTGGTATTAACTATCACCCGGTAAAGCAAATGTAGTAGCCGATGCCCTAAGTCGTAAAAAGTCAAACTAAATTGGGATGTCTCTTACAAAGGAAAAGAAACTCGTTGAAGAGTTTGAGAAAATGAAGATAGAAATGGTTGAAAGTCCGAGACGATCATGAGTCAGATTACTACACTCACCTTGACGTCGACTTAAGAAAAAGAATCATAGAAGGACAAAGGATGGAGGAAAAGTTAGAAAAGCAAGAGCCAAGGTAAGGACGTAAGGACTAAAGAATTTTCAAGAAGCACCGAGATAATGCTTTATTATTTGAAGGAAGATTATGTGTTCCAGACAACAACGATCTTCGAATGAAATCATGAGTGAAGCTCATGACACACCTTATACAGCCCACCCAGGCAGCACGAAAATGTATCAAGATTTAAGAAAAAGGTTCTGGTGGGAAGGTATGAAACGAGACGTAGCCTCTTTTGTAGAGCGTTGTCTTGTTTGCCAACAGGTGAAAGCATTGCACCAACGCCCCTACGGAAAGTTACAACCTTTGGGGATACCCGAATGGAAGTGGGATGAGATAGCCATGGACTTCGTTACGGGTCTACCAAAATCTAAAAGGGGAAACACTGCCATCTGGGTAGTTGTTGATAGGCTCACAAAATGTGCGCATTTTCTGCCAATTCAAATCACTCATGGATCTGATAAGTTAGCCCAATTGTATGTAAAAGAAATAATACGACTTCATGGAGTGCCAAAATCTATCACGTCTGATAGAGACTCCAAGTTCACTTCGAGATTCTAGGTTAGCTTGCAAAAAGAATTAGGCACGAAGTTGAATTTCAACACAGCATTTCACCCACAGACTGACGGTCAATCAGAAAGGACGATTCAGACACTAGAAGATATGCTAAGAACAGTAGTGTTGGATCGAGGTGCAAAGTGGGAAGATGTTTTACCCCTTATTGAATTTGCCTACAATAATAGTTACCAAGCGACGATTAATATGGCCCCACACGAAGCCTCAGTATGGAAAGAAATGTAGATCACCGCTTATTGGGATGAAGTGGGTGAAAAAGAATCGTAGGGCTCAAGAAATAAGTGAAATGATTGAAATCACGACAAATTAGGCAAAGAATAAAAGAAGCTCAAGATAGACAGTCGTCGACGATACGCGTGATCCGAGCTATATTTTGAGAGCGAGATAAAGTCTTTCTCAAAGTCTCTCCATCAAAGGGATTATAACGCTTGGAGTAAAAGGAAAACTAAGACCCCGCTTTATAGGACCTTATGAGATCCTAGAAAGGATAGCCCAGAGCTTCATAGGTTGGCTCTTCCGCCAAGTCTGGGAATGTACACAACGTGTTTCACGTGTCACAATTAAGAAAATACGACACGATCCAAAACACGTGATCCATCAAGACGACGTGATCCTCAATCCGATATGAGCTATGAGGAAGAACTCGGCGATTCTAGACCGTAAAGTTCAGCAATTACGAAACAAGTCCATTCCGCTAGTCAAAGTGTTGTGGAGACATCATGGACAAGAAGAGGCCACGTGGGAACTTGAGGAAGCTATGAAAGAACGATACCCCGGATTTTTCTAAGGTATGCAAATTTCGGGACGAAATTTCTTTTAAGGGGGGTAGAATGTAATATCCCGAAGAATTAAATGCCTAATTACGATATTTAAATTCGTAAATTAGGGTTTCGCCGAAATAATTGAATTAGTAAATTATCGAATAATGATTTCGATAAATTATGAGATAATGAATTCCTATTTTATATTCACAAAGAATTGTGAATTAAGGAATAAAAGTTTATAAAGTGTTTCTAAAGATAATTTTAACGTCGATCGAGTATCGATAGTTAAAATTTTGAGAAATTTTCTAAGCAACGGCTTAGAATTTAATTCCATTATTAATGGAATAATTTAATAAAGTAACTACGACTTTATTACGACCATTTTGAGATGAGTCGATAGTTAACGTTTGAGACGCTTCAAACGTTAACGCTTAGAGATGAATAGAAAATGAGATTAATGATCAAGGAATTATAGTATTTAAATTCTATGATTATTATATATAATTAGAGTATTATTTAGCATTATAACAATGCTAGAGTATTACGGATTTATTTTTGAACAATGCACTAATTTTCAAAACCCTAATTAAAATTAGGGTTTTCTTGAATAAAATTATACCAATAATTTTTCCTATGATATAATTTATCATCTAATATATATATTATGATATATATCTAATAATAGCATGAAAATCAAATTTTGGCTCATAAAATGGAAAATGCCGACCAACTTTGTTGAAACAATTGTTTACGTGAAATTTTGTTGCTAGCTTTGCTTGTTGATTTTTGGTGAACCAAGTATTATTATTGCACACCTACCAAGATTTTTGAGTGATAAACCAAGTGGGATGTGTGTTAGCCGATATAATTGACTTCAAATTGAGGATGGAAGGTTAATACAACTTTTGATGATGTATTCACATTTGGTAATGTGTAGAGATAGTATAAAACAAAATTTAGTAACTCCTCCTTTGATTTGCAAAGTGTCATCACTTTTGTGAGCTCCAAAGTCAAGCATTTGTATTGTTCAAGAAAAATGTAAGTATACTTACTATGGTGACATAATAATTTGACGAGTCACAAAGCTTTTAGAGCTTAAATATCTTGTGTTGTGAGTGAAGGAACCGAGAGTGAGAGAAAGGATGATACAAATTTAAATCATTTTACTTAAGTAAAGTTAATGCATTTAAACCTCACATTTCTCTTCCCAACTATATACTACCGTGAGCTTGTTCTTGAGAAAACTTGAGAGTGTTCTTCTTTGATCTTCACCAAAGCTTGATCTGTAATCCTCGCACTTTAAAACCAAACCGTTAAAGAGGTTAGATATCGAACGGGCTTCGATTGTACGTTAAATTTTTTTATATCAAATGGTTTGATTTTAATATACAAGCATGTGTTCTTGTGAATAAAATTGTGCAAGCATGTATTATTGTTTAATAATTGTGCTACATATGATTATATGTTCATATATGATGTATTAATCGAAGTTAAGCTATGTTATTAATTGTTTTAATATGGCCGAAATTTTTAGGGATTGATTTTAATGTTGGAATCGTGTTATGTTTTAGCTAGGAACACAAGATGATTAAATTAGAATTTTAAAAAATCTTATACTAATAGTTGGGTAATTATCAAAATGGCATAAAATTTTATGTTAGTGTACAAATTTTATTTAAGTATTATTATAGCATAATATTGATCTATAGTATTGATTATGTATTATATGAATTTACTAAAATTTTGGGGTATATATGCTCAATTTGTTCAAAATGCCGAGAGCTATGAGCTTTGATTAAGGCATGATTTAATTGTGTTTAGATTAATGTAATGATGAAATGTTACTACACTATAGTGTATAAGCATAGTGTAATTTTGTAGAAATTTTATAAAATGTTTGCTATGTGTTGATGAAGAACCAAACCTTGAACAATATATATACCTTGATGAAGAAATGGAATATGTTGGACTATAGGTTATAAATATGTTATAGATTAATGTTGGGACCTTGTATAAATTAACTAGAATTTTAGAAAATTTATCGGACAAGGTTTGGACAAAACCGTGACCTATGAGGTTGGATAAATAATGTTCAAACTTTTCTATAGTTAATATTAATACATATTAGTGATACTATGATGAAATAGTACACTATATGAATTTAGAAGAATTTTGGAAGAATGATGAAAAAAGAGCTTAAAACCGTGAGTTAGTAATAATATATTAAGGATTTTAAATCCTTAATATCAAGAAAATAATACATTATATGTCTAAAAATTAATTTAGACATATTAAGAATTTATGAAATTTTATAAACATAGAATACTATGTTTATGACTAAACGTTATATTAAATAACGTTAGAAATGAAAAATAATGTTTAAAGAATAAGTTAATTAATATTTAAGAAAATATTAATGAAGTTTATCGATTTGCGTGAAAATCGAGAATTAGGACTTTATGAAAAGAAATCGATTGAAAATCGATTTATATTGAATTTAGATATTAAAATATGAATTATTAATGAATTTAATAAAGAAAAGTCAAAATGTTGACTTTTGAAATCAACGTATGAAATACGCTCGAAAATACGCTAATACGTAAAACGTATTATTTATATAAGGAAACTCATTAGTGAGAAAAGATTTCATAATTGAAATCCTTGCATCGAAAAACGGTAAATCGTTAAACGCTTAACCTAAAAGGTTAAAATAAAATAGTCGAACATATCTCAAGTGCGAGAATGTTAGTTCAAAATACGCGATTGAACGGCGATCAATTGCTAAGAATTCAAATTATATTAGAATAAGTTATCAAAGTTTATTCTAAACTTTGAAAATCTCAAAAACGCGACCAACGATCGCTTTTACGTAAAGGTGTAGAAGTTTACGCGACGACTGACGCAGAAGAAGAATCGAAAATTTGACGATCAAGAAGTCCAGGTGGGCTTTACTATACTCAAAATGATAAAATGCTTACCAAATGATTTTATTTACGATGCTTATATCAAAGAATGATGATAAAATGTTTATGAAATTACCGCCAAATTGTTTATGTTTTATGATGTATCCTATCCATGAATGAATGAATATTGTTGGGTCATTCCCAACTTATGAATGAAATCGAATTCGGATCCTATGCCGGAAGGCTTATACCTGGCTAGGGTTAACGTGTACACAAGAAAATAGTGACTGTGGGAGCTGTAAGGACAATGCACGGCCGGTCACAGCGACGTAGAGGAGGCCTCCTCTACGACGCTAAATTATAAAGATATGAAAAGGGTAAGGACATGGATCATACATGCAAGTAAATGCTTGGCCGAGCGATGTCATATGAACCGATGAAAATGATTTAGTAAGCATAAGGCATTTCAAGTAAAACCCTATGCCTTACCATGATGTGGCAAAGTAATTTAAATACGATAAAATGTTTTGCATGAGTCCACCGAGTGCATTCTTGTACTCACCGCATGTTTGTTTTTAAATGTGCGTTGAGTTGATGATGGTGATGATGGAGGGTGTTGAGAAGTCTCGAACGCTAATGTTAAGCTAGAAACCTTGGGTGCGCGCGTCATCGTGTATTCACATGCCTTCCACCGTGTTTTGAACAATGTCTACTTTTGAATATTATGCTTATGTCTCAATTTTAACAGTTGAAGTCCTTCGATCGTTGGTATTCTTTTCGATCCGTTGGCTCACCTTTCCTCGTACATTATGTTATTAATGTATATAATGGTAGAATCGCCTTATTTTACGTGTTATATGTCTCAACTAGCTTTCATGAACCCTAATCATCGCTCCTAGTATTAGTCCTCTTTAATCCGCCTTAAGGATTATGGGTCATTATAACTATAGTGTATATCAAGGTATGATATACACTCAATTGAGCATGTAGGAAGACATAGTCAAATATTTCACGTTAAGGTACGCTTTCGTGAAAATATCGTATCATGATGTTTTATCATAGTTCGTACATCTTATAATGTTTCATCGCACTTTGCGACATAACATAATGAATGCATCAATTACTAGCATGTTAGTCACATAAGGCATATTTCACAGGGTTTCCAACACTTAATCAAATTTTCAGTGTTGAATTTCAGCAAAACAGCTTGAAACAACCCAGTGACGTACTTTGACGATCCATAACTCTCGATTCAGAATACGTATGGTCGCACAAAGATACATTCTGGAAACCTCTACACATTTACTACAAGTTCTAAGAAGGAATTAAATCCAAAAGAGTCGTGGTTCTGAAGATATAGGGTCTCAAAGTGGGCAACTCAAACTGACTTCTACACTTAGAAAGTTTTTCAGAATTTTCAGTTTTAGCTTAACGACGAGGGGTTTTGCGAGGCTCGTAACTTTTGACTCAAAATGCCAAAATGGCTGCAGGCTACCAATTTAGAAACCTTGTAATAAGTACTACATATTTTATGAAGACCATACTGGAAAATATCTGACGCATCGAGAAATACATAAGCTCAAAGTTGACTAGTTGGAAATGGACAGTTTCCAGTAGGTGATTTTGGGTCGATGAAAAGTATACCTATAAAACTTGTTTTGGGATCAAACTTTCCAGATCACAACTAGACATGGTAAGGAACATTTCTTATGAAGAAACCCAAGTCCAAATCGGACTACAAACGGCTTGAACATCTCACATAAAAGTCATACTCGAACAACCTATTAACATAGAAATTTTCTAAGGCAGTTTGTCCAAAAAGGCTTACTGAAATGCGTCAACTTTAAAAATTCACCGTGAGTTCATTATAAGAAATCTGGAAATGAAACCAATCATATTGAAAAGCCACTTAAGTCTAGTTTTATCCAGAAAAAGCCTCACCCAATGATTCACAATAGATTGGGAGATAAAAATGTTTTACCACAAGCTATCACTCCCATGACAGTTTTGTGCAGTTAACTTGTAAAATCTGGAATAAATAGTAAGACTTTTTAGAATATTCTTAAAATTTACATACATCTTCTAGACATGCTGAATTATGTTTCTGCCAAATTTCAGAGTTTTATCATTAGCCAAACTTAAAACGAAAGCCACGGATTATGGGTGATGAACACGGCGATTTCACATATTTGCGCGATGCTTTCGAAAAATACGATTAAAATAGCAAATCATGTTGGATGGACTTGAAATTTTATAGAGGCATATTAGACACATATATTTTCAACATATTAAAAATTCATAATCATCAGACCACTGTAACTTAGTATAATAATTTCGTGAAGTTGCTGTTCGTCCAGGTAAATCAACATGCAATCACCTATACTTATAAATCTAGCACATTCAAGCATATATGTGTACATGCATGTATGTAGCTCCAAAACTATTGAGTCCAAGGTTTAGATTCTTCACCTTGGTGTGAAATTCAGTGGGAATCAAGGGTTGGCTGAGGAGAGGCTCATAGCCTGAAAGGCTTCGCTGTCCATCTTGAGCTAGGAGCTTATGTCCATTTTTTTTTTTGAATGGTGGAGTGGCTGATCTTGGAGCTGTTCTTGGAGGGGATGGACGAAAATGGGGAAGAAGATGACTGAAATCTGATTTTGGGGGTGAGAGAGTATGGGATGTGTGTGGGCTTATGGGTGACAATTGTCACCCTTAATACATGTAGTTGACACCTACACACACTTCTACCTACACACCACACACATGCACGAAAATTATACTTATATATATATATCTGTATTTAATCATTTAATTAGACCATATAATTAATCACATTGCCATATAGTAGATATATGCAAAAGTGGGAAGATTAACAACACACCTTGTTATAGCACTTATAACATTTTCGCCCTTATGCCCAAACATGGACTAAATTTTATTTTTCATGTTAAACATAGATATATACATCATAGTATATGATTTAGATGATAATTAATATCATAGGATAAATTAATGGCATCATTTTATGCGAGAAAATCGAGTTCAAAATTAGGGTTTTCGAACGCTTGAAAAATTGGTCACCTCAATTCTTGTTGATCTAGCATTGATTTAATGCTTAATAATACTGTAATTACATATACTAATCATAGGAAATTAATTCCTATAATTTCTTGATCGATTAAAACGCTGCTTCATCTCAAAACGTTAACGCTTGTAAACGCTGCAAAACGCTCATTATCGACTCATCTTGAAATGGTCGTCATCACTTTATTACATTATTCCATCAATAATGGAATTTAATTCTAAGCTTAATTGCTTAGAAAATATCATGAATTTTAACTATCGATACGATCGACGTTAAAATAATCTCGCCGATATACTTCATATACTTTTATTTCTTAATTCACAATTCTCGATTGAATATAAAATAGGATTTCATTCCTTCGTAATTAATCAAGTCATTATTCGATATCATTCGATTGAATATCTCAATGAAAGCTTTGATTTACGGTTTTTAAATACCGTAATTAGGCATTTAATTCTGCGGGGTATTACACATGCTTCAACAATACACATATGTATGATCTAATTTGACCATATCACTTTACTTTTCAAATCCTTACGTCACATAACATCATGTGTCGACATAACATAAAATACTTCATTTAAAAATCACATAAATTCATGGTATGTCTAAACATATTTTTAGAACATATTATGTGATTATCCTTGATAATATAAATTTATAACTCTTAATATCATAACCTATGATTTTCGATCACTTTGGTTTAATTACCAAGACTTATGCATAAATTCTCATAAATTCACATATCACACTATAATACCATGGGATCAATAATATGTAATTATATTGGTTATAGAAAAATTGTACACTTTAATTTCTTTACTTATTATTCTCGAAACTTTTTAGAAAATATTCAAATATTTTCCTATTATTCCAATAAATTCTCCTATCATATAATCATCATCATGTATTATTGTTATGACATATTTCCAACATACATAACTTGTACATCATTAATCCTTTAGACTATAGTTTCGAAAATTCTACTTAGGAACAATTAAATTTTCTAAATTCCAATAAATTTATCCAACACCATATTATGAATCTACATCATCAATATGCTATAATATCATTCAATCATGAATTAATTATTAACATATGACTATCTTATTATTTTCGAAAACTTTAAAATATGAACTAATGTTTATCAAAAATTCCCACATAAAATCATACATGCTTGAATATTACTAATCATCATTAATTCATGTTCAAAACAACAACTAAAAATCCGTTCTATCATCATATGAATCACAAAATTTTTGGTCCTAACATAATATTTAAAAACATGCTTAACTTTGTACTTAATTCATAATATATGCTTAGAACATCATATAAACATAATTTCTAAACATTTTAGCATATGAACATAATTTCCTAAAAATTTCATCATAAATAATATAAGCTTATAACCTATGATTTAATGGATGAAATTTGAAAATTCAAGCACGTACACAAAGCTTGTAACGTTTCTAACCTTTTAATCGGAGTCGATTTCTAACAACAACGTTTATTTGTTCTAAGATTGGTGAATAAAAGGATGAACTCCCTCACAAACTTTCTCTCTAATTTTCGGCATTAAGGGTATCAAAATGGGAGCAATGTTTGAACCCAACTCTTATTTATAGACTTAATCCAATTGCTTAACAATTATTACATAAAATGTAATATCCCAAAGAATTAAATGCCTAATCACGATATTTTAATTGTGAAATTGGGTTTCACCAAATAATTGAATTAGTAATATATCGAATAATGATTTTGATTAATTACGGCAACTAATTCTATTTTATATTCACTAAGAATTGTGAATTAAGGAATAGAATTTTATAAAGTGTTTCAAGAAGATTATTTTAACGTCGATCGAGTATCGATAGTTAAAATTTCGTAAAATTTTCTAAGTGATTGCTTAGAATTAAATTCCATTATTAATGGAATAATTTAATAAAGTGATTACAACTTTATTACGACCTTTTGAGATAGGTCGATAATGAACGCTTTGAGACGCTTCAAACGTTAACATTTAGAGATGAATAGAGAAATGAGATTAATGATCAAGGAATTGTAGTATTTAAATTCCTATGATTATTATATGTAATTAGAGTATTATTTAGCATTAAGATAATGCTAGAACATTAAGGATTAATTATTGGACAAGTTTAGAATTTTCGAAAACCCTAATTCGAAAATTAGGGTTTTCACACATGAAATGATACTAATAATTTTTCATATGATATAATTTATCATCTAAGACATATATTATGTCATATAGATATTAAATGCAATAAAATGAATTGTTTAGCACTTATACCCCAAAAGTGTCGTGTGTTTTTGATATTAATTGAAGGAATTGAAAGTCTTTGGATCAAATTGCTATGTTGCGTTCATTTTGTGTAATAGTAAGGTATTTCTACACACAAACCAAGTAAATAAAATGAAAGGAATCAAATTGGGATGAATTAATTGTGATTACCGTGTAATATGAATTATGAAGGTTGGAAGAAAATTGTGAACTCCTTTTGATGATGTATTGCATAAATAAGAGTGTAGATATTAATTGTGGTATGAGACAAATTACAAAGCCTTCCTCGTAATTAAGTGACGGTGCCGACGGCACTTTTGAAACAAATACAATGAATCACTTTGTTTTGTTCAAGGTGAGTAAGTGTATTTACTATGACTATGTCATCAAAGTGGAAAGTCATGCAGTTGGTGTTGTGATAACATATATCATGGAATAAGACAAATAATATTTAAAAATCCTCCCTTCTTCATGAAAGAGCCGACGGCTCATTTAATTGGGAAGTGATCAATTGTTTTGTTCAAGAAAAAAAAATGTGTAAGTTCATTTATCAGGTGATGACATACTATAGATGAGTCATAAATATTTTGGCTTGCATTTTTGTGGTGTGTGACCGTGAGTATTAGGGATTAAAGTACTAAGTATTTACACTTTTTACATAAGTGATAAGATGACAAACAAAGCAAAACACTCTCTTATTCCCTTTTCTTCCTCATTGCCGTGAGCTTCTCCTCAAGAAAGGCTTGAGTGTTCATTCTTTTCCTTAACCAAATCTTGGATATTAAAACCTTGCACATTAAATCGACACCGTTAAAAAGGTTAGAAATCGAACAAGCTTCGATTATACCTTAAGATTTTAAATTTCCAATGGTTTGATCTTGTGTTTTAAACATATGTTATTGATCAAGAAATTATGCTAGCATGATGTTGTTAATTAATGATACATATTATGATTTAACTAGAAGCATATTGATGATAGAAATTGAAGTTAAGCATGTTAATAAAATTTTAGAAGATGATCAAAAATTTCTTGATCAATTGTGATAATGGAATTATGCTATATGATTGCCAAGGAGCTTATAGTGATTATTTGGAAATTTTTGAAAATCATATGAAATATATATGTTTGTATCAAAAATTGAGGAAATTATATGTTAATGTACAATTTTATTTAAGAAATGTTATGACATAATATTAATCTAGGACCTTAGTTATGCACTACATGATTTTATTAAGAATTTTAGAAATCAATTGCTCCAAATTTCTCATTTTGACTGTGAGCTTCATGCTTGGATTAAATGATGATCTAGTTGATTTTAGTAAATGTTATGATGTAATATTGCTACACTATAGTATATAAGCATTGTGTAATTTTGTAGAAATTTTACAAAAATGTTTAGTGTATGTTGTAGAGAAACCGTGAGCCTTGAACAATAATTCCTTGATGTAGAAATTGAAAATGTTGGACTATACGTTATAATCATGTTATAGATTGATGTATAAGTGTTGTATGATTTAATTAGAATTTTAGAAAAATATTATGTTAATACATATTAGTGATACTATGATAAAATAGTACACTATATGAATTTAGAAGAATTTTTGGAAGAAGATTAAAATTTTAAGCTTAAAGAAGCCGTGAGCTTAGAATGGGTATATTAAGGATTTAATTCCTTTATATCAAGAAAAATAATACATTATATGTCTAGAAATTATTTTAGACATATTAAGAATTTATGAAAATTTATAAACATAGAATACTATGTTTATGTCGAAACGTTATATTAAATAACGTTAGAAATGAAAAATAATGTATAATGTATAAGTTGGGTGTTATTAAAGTAAAATATTAATCAAGAGTATTGATTTACGTGAAAATCGAGAATTAGGATTTTATGAGAGGAAATCGATTGAAAATCGATTCATATGGAAATTAGATATCAAATATGTTAATAATTCAAAATGTCAAGAAAAGTCAAAACGCTGACTTAAGTCTCAACGTAGGAAATACGTTGAATAGATGCACTAATACGTGTGAAACGATTAAATTAATAAGAATATCTCATTGGTGAGAAAGATTTCATAATTGAAATCATTTTTATCGAAAAACGTTAGAATACGTTCAACGTTTAATCTAAATGGTTAAAATGAGATAGTAGATCATATCTCGCCTCTATCAAGTACGAAAAATGTTTAGTTAAGATACGCGATTGAACGACGACAAATTGTTAAGGAATTCAATTACTATAAGATAAGTTATCAAAGTTTATTTAGACTTTGAAAATCTCAAATCGTGACCGACGTACTAAAATAATTTTACGTAAAGGTGGACGCGACGTGATCGCTGGCATAGAACGAAATCGAATTAAGAAAGTCTACAATCCAGTGGGCGCTTTTCTCCTCGAGGATAAAATGTTTATCAAATGTTTATTTTACAATGCTCTCTTGAGAAATGATGTTGAAATGATTACCTGCCCAAAGTGTTTATGATTTTATGTATGATCCTATCAATAGTGTTGGTTCGCTACCAACTTATGATGAATGTTATGATGATGAGGAGAATGTTTATGAGGTGAATTGTTTATGAGGAGGATGGTATGAATGTTTATGAGGAGGATGGTATGATGTATTATGAGGAGGAGGATGTGATGATATGAATGTTGTTGGTTTGCTACCAACGTATGATGGTGTTGTAATGAGATTGATTGTTGTTGGCTCATCACCAACATATTATGATATTGTGATGTTATGATGATATTAAATGCCGTTGGTTCGCTACCAACGTATGTGAAATTACGATAATGTTATAAGGGAAATGATACGGATCATACAGACGATAAAATATGTCCGCCGCACAACTTTTGAAAATGAGAAAATGTTTTAGTAAGCACGAGTATTTACACTAAAACCTCGTGTGTTACTAATGGGGCAGAGTAATTTAATGAAAATGTTTTTGGCATAAGCCCACTGAGTGCATTCTTGTACTCACCGCATATTTGTTTTAAATGTGCGATTGAGTGATGATGCGATGGGCGGTGTTGAGCAATAGAATGTTGTCGCCGATAGTATACCTTGATCAACATCGCCATATGTACATATCACATGTTTTCCGCTGCTAGTTACTGAAGTCATTTGTACAATATGTTTAGTCGAACTCAACGCTTGAAGTTTTAGAAATATCTCGATATATGTCTCAAAACTTAGTACTTTATAGTATAATTGTGTTTCTTAATCCTGTTCCAAATAACAGTCCCTGCTAATCCGTACTTATGATTTAGGGGCTGTTACAAAGTGGTATTAGAGCGGTTCGCTCTTTGAATCTAAAATCTCCTTTAAGGTTAAGTCTAGATTGAGTCACTAGACTTCTAAAGGTCAGTTGATAATGCTCAACACTCCATCACATCAAGCTCAACCGGAATGAGGTAAATAGTTTTCTTCAAAAGTTTTGAGAATGAAAGTTGTGAATGATAATTGAAATGATTTTTTTTCAAGAGAAATGAAAGTAATGAGGAAAAGTTGAAAGTGAAAGTGATGAAAAATGATTGAGAATGAAGTTGTGAATGAAGGTTGAATGAGGTTTTATGTTATTAATGTTTGAAAATTCTCAAAAATGGACATTTATATGTCAAATATGATGTGTTGAATTCTTGAAATTCAAAGAAGTACGTTAGTACAAATGAGCTATGATGTGAACATTTGAAATGTTATTTCAAATCTTAAAGTTGATCATGATGATGGGTATGTTATCCCAAAAGAACGTAAACTGTTTAAGACGCATGATCCCTTTTACGAAGAACATAGAAGGGTGAACTATAAGAATTTTATTACATCATGAGAACCAAAAACGAGATCGAAATGAGAATCCCAAATTGAAAGACGAGAAGAAAAAGTACGAGCAGAAAAGGAAATGCTGTCAAGATGATGAATGTCACTAGGTGATAAGTGACCTGAGTATAGTCTCTTTATTTGGATGTTCACGCGACGGAACTCCAAATCAACTATGACTTTTCGTTAGAAACGAGATAGAAATGTGATCAAAGAATGGGTTGATGTAAGAGTTGTGAATTTTTACAAAAGAAGAGACCACGATATGGTAGAAAAATTTTGAGTCATAAATTGAAAAGTTAGTTCAATGATATGAGTAAAGTTTGGAATGTAGGGTAGTATGTTGATAAACCTTACAACTTACGATGACCTAATACGAGCACATAAGGTTTCAAATTCTATTCATTACCCAATTCTTGCCATTGAGTTTAACTCTATGACCTAGTTCAAATTGATAAATCACTTGAGTTTCTCACTTTTTCTGAAGAAAATTTTCAACCCGAAAATTATAAAGAGTTCTTTGGAACCAAACCCTTGTGTGACTGAGAAAATAATTGTGACGGGTCTGGTCAGCCCATATGACCAAAGAAATCTCAGTAGTCGTCATTATGGTCTTCGGACCCTAGATCCCAATTATTCAGTTCAAAGAATATATGGATTCAATTGGTAAAATATGTTATTTTGGATGGCGAACCCATATCTTTTGAAAGTCAACATGATGAATTTTCTTCGATCCTTGAAACCAAATTGTATGATGAAGGTTGACTTACCTTGTCACCTAAGTGCAAATCAATAAAGTGATAGACATCAAGAAGTTATGATGTAAAGTAGATCTCGTTGGGACGTGAAATAGATATATTATCCCCTATGATGCACATCGATTGTAACAGCCCGATTCGGCTACCACCTTACCGGACTGCTACTTGGGGTTTAGGGTTAAATATTCGTAAAAGAATAGGGTTTTCAACTTATTTCTCAAGTGAAGGAACATAGATGCTAATAATGAAATAACTCAAGGATAGAAAGAAACGACTTATATAAATGATTTGTTCAAAAGTACCGCAAAACAAGAGCTAATATGAGGCTTTTAGCAAAGCATTCGAGATCTTAACATAATATCAAAATATAAGGAACTCAAGAGTTTGGCAATGAATAACGTGTGAG
The DNA here is from genome assembly GCA_036937905.1 of Salvia rosmarinus. NCBI lineage: Eukaryota > Viridiplantae > Streptophyta > Magnoliopsida > Lamiales > Lamiaceae > Salvia > Salvia rosmarinus. The sequence continues at coordinate 72,475,686 of CM072819.1, read as the reverse complement.
ACATGCATGTGAAGATGCATTCTCAAGGTGAACCAAAATGCTCCATACTATTTATCAAAAGGATTCCGCCAACTCCCGCCGCCCATCACCGCTTCAACCGCACATTTAAAACAAACATGCAGGTCGAGTACAAATGTACCCAATGGACACATGCCGAAAACATTTTATTTTACGAAATATTATATCGCTTTCACCACAAGAAGACACAAGGGTTTTATTGAAAAGGCCTTGTTCTTACTAAAAACATTTTCTCATTTCTCAAAATCATCGCTTGGCCAAGCATTTTCATATCACAACAACCACAACGTATATTCCAAGTCGGCTATGGATAAACGCGCCGGGAGGGAGGCCTCCCTACACCGGACGCAACTAACCGCCCAGCGGTTCAGAGCATGACCGCCCAACGGTTCAGAGGCCCAATACGTACACAACCCTAGCCGAGAATTTCTACTTACACCTCCACCTCAGATCCGACCAGAATCTCCTGCCCTGTGCAACCCGAATGGACATATACAAAACTCAAAACATTTTCGCGATAATATCGTATCTCAACATTTTCATAAGAAAGTAGTAAAGCAATAACAAGAAACATTTTTCAAGAAAGCTCGTAAATGGTTTTGATAAGAAAGCCCACCGAGGACTTAAGTTTTCTTAAGTCACTAGTTTCTATTCTCGGTTTCCGCTCTCCTTCGAGTCGACCTTATCAACGTAAAACGAAGTTTTTAGCATATCGTTATGCTTTGCAAGAATCATCGATTCGAACCAACGAACATACTAATATCAACTTTATCACTAACGTTATTACGAACTATCGTGTCGATAAACTTCAGATGTTTATACCTTTTCAACTTATTCTCATCGTCGCTTCATGTATTTCTTATATAACTATCATCTTACACGATATGTTCCTATTTCTATTGATTTCCAACTATACCCTTGTAATTTTCGATTTTACACATATATGGATCAAATTTCCACATATTACTAACATAGAATCCATGTATCACATAACATAGAAAAATTTCACATCATGATTCCTTCTTAGCATAATTTTCGAAAATTACAAATAATTATTAAACTTTTCCAAAATTTTTAATTAATTCATATAGCATATTATTATCATAATAATATGACATAATTTCCATAATTCATTAATTATTCCTCAATATGTCCTAAGTACATATTTTTTGAAAATAGACTTAGATACAAATAATTTTTAGAAATTCCAATAAATTCATATAACACTATATTATTAATCTACATCATCAATATGTTATTCTAACATTCAAACATGAATTATATCTCATCATATAATTACTCTATAATTTTTGAAATTAATAGGATATATACTTAGGTTTTTTCAAAAATTCCACATAAAATCATACAATCTTGTTTATTAATATCTATCATTATTTCATGCTCAAAACAACAACTAAAATTCATATACATCAACATATGATTTCTCCTTATTTTCGGTCATATCATCATGTATTCAATACATGCTTAACTTTGTATTAATTTGATAATTCATACTTATAAACATCATATAAACAATCTAACACATACTTTGAAACATATAGCACATATTCAACATAATTTTTGAAAATAAGCATCCTAATATATTATATATGAATTTCTAACAATTTAACATGTATAACAAGAAGTGGTACGATTTCTAACCTTGTGATCGAATTCGATCGACGTCGGCGACGTTTTTCTTTCTACGATCGAAGAACACTATGAAGAACACTCTCTATTTTTCTCTCTATTCTTCTCCTAATTTTCGATTTTAATGGTATGGGAGGGGTGCCCTCCTATTTATAGGATTTCTAAAGTGTTTTTAATCATTACTTTATAAAATATCTTATTCTAAAGTCAAAAATGGCAACTCCTTTATCTTCTTAATTTTTGAGCCTTGCAAGTTGTATAAGAAACAAATTTGACCTTATCTTATACATTAATGATTTTATCTTCTTGAAATTATAAAATACTTAGGTGTAAAAATTAATTTACCACTCATACTTTGTCTCTTATAATTTTCGGCCACTTCATATACTCATGAGATGATTATTTTATTTTATTCTATAATTTATTATGTTATTTAATTATTTAATTAATATATCTTATAATCATAAAAGAATAAAGAATTTAATATCTTATGTAGTATATATAAACAATTTCGCCACTTCACAACCTTAGGCTTTAATTTTATTTTTTCTATACCTTATACTATAATATTATCTTATAATAATATCATATTAGAAAAGTCAACAATTTCAACTATAGGATAAGTATTATATTCAAGAGTTTAAAATTATTTCCAACCTTATATTAAAAGTCAAAATTTCGCTATATTAAATAAAAAGCATAGGTTACTTGTTTTAATTGCTAACTATCTCTAATTTACAACTCATAACATGATAAGATCATAATAATTATCTCCCATTAATTATAGTATGATATTTTATGCAATTTCACACCTTATAGTCAAAAGTTTCATTTCTATATATAATATATGTTAAATATTTTATTTTTCTCCAATTAATAGATATATGACATAATATAGGTCTTAGATAATAAATTATATCATAGGAAAATTAATTAAGATCATTTCTATGTACTATAGTAAAGTTATCGGCAAATATTTCAATTTTAGGGATAAATTATCAAACTATTATTCTTTTCATAACCATTATTATTTTCATGATGAATTACATAAATATAATGATATTATGTCATAAAATAAATTTTTGGAATATTTCCAAGCAATTTCCCTAATTTTTCGAAAATTAGGGTTTCTTAGGAATTAATTTTCCAAAATTCCTATCTTGCCCTATAATCATTAATTTCGAAATTTATATAGATTCTAGATGATAAGATTGATCTAGATTTCATGATATTTATCCAATACTAATGCTTAAATAATTAATTAAATTATTTGCTAAATTTATTACATAAATCATCATTTTCGAAAATGATGTATTTCAAGAAAAAAAATTTATCCTTCATGATGCTTATCACTTTGCTACACATTTTAATGAGATAAACATTATCCTAAGCTTAGTCATAACCTAGTCATATACTTATCTTATCATTTTATAAATATCATAACATATCTTATCTTAAAAATGTCTTAATCAAACCTTATCATTTCCACCTCATTTTCGAAAATGCTAGGGTGTTCCAAGATAATTACCTTATCATGTAATACAAGATAAATATGACAACTCATATTATAAAATCATGTGATCACAAATTAATTTACAAATTAATCCTATTTTGTGCAAATTTTAGAATCATTAATAAAATAAGGAAATAAATTCTTTTCCTTCTTAGTGTAATACTTGGCTAAATAATATTTCATATGTAAAATAAAATAGCATTTGTTCACATAATATAAAGTGATCTCATGCCAAGTTCATAAATCAATTATATGAACACATAAGTTTCAAAATAGGAAACAATTAGGAGAAAATATTTCCTTAATTTTCTAAGTGTAATAATATCCTCTATACACTTAAAAACATATTTATTTATTGTTTAAAATTATTTCATTTGAAATTTTGAAGAAAATTTCGATCTATTCCAAATTGTCAATTACCGACGCTTACTTTCATTCTTATTTTCTTCAGAAACTACTTCTTTATTTTCAAATTTTTAAGCCCAGAAATTCGGGATATTACATCGATGCAATGACCCTTGATGGGCTTACCAAGTACTGATGATAATAAAGTTATAAATGAGATACTCTTTAGCATTGAATGCAAGAGTATAAGTAAAGAAAAGTATATGATATCTTTGGGATATAAATTCCCCTTATTATATCATAACGAGAGAGATTACAACTTATCTTTCAGATAGTTGTTTGTCCTTAAAACCTCATGAGTAGGTTGGACATGTTGAAAATAATGAAGATGCAAGCAAGATATTCTTTTCAAAGAATATATATGTAAAGAAATGATAGCATCTCAGAAAATAAATCTCTCGCTTTATACCTCAATCAATGAGATTATGCTTGAGCATAATCAATTCCAAGTAATTAAGACTTGGTTAAACAAACGATGATGAGATTGAGGAATCATAATCCTTGAGATTGTGTGAACGACTAGGATAGCCCTAGTATGTAAATCAAATAAGGAGAAAATATCTCCAAAGCCAAGACATGGTAATGAGATGCTTGGAATTTAAGTTATGGTGTACAAATGTACTACCTTACCAAGCCATATGACAATAATGACGGTTCTAATCCCGAATGTGAGAACCGAAGCATAATGAAAGTAATATGACTTTCAGACACCATGCTCGAGGAAAATGAACAAAAGTCAAGAATAGCAGAAGAAATTACGAGTTATACACTTATGAGATAGCCCACAATATGATATAAGCTTCAGAAACATTATGACTTCAATAAGGAAGGAAATTCATTTGAAGTAAAGAAGCGGATTAAGAAATAGATTCATTTTTTTTTGAAATGGATCTTAGTATTCTAAGTTATGTGGACATAAAATGCTCGTCTTGAGTGTCTTAGTAATTAACAAGTCTCTTGCCATATACCTCAACCCATATGTTTATGTTTGAACGAAGTTGATTTCGAATATTTGAGACATTAGTGAAACAAATAATAGTAAGCATGAAAAGAGTGGATGGTTTTACTAAAACTGTTTTATGATAAGATTGCATGAAGATATATGCACTTGTAAATTGTGATAAATGTTACGCGAATACTAATTACATCTTTGCAATATCAGAATGCCGCCTAGAAGGGAACCTGAGCAAAGAGTTAGGCGAAGAGATAGGGGAAGGGGCAGAGTCCCACAAACTGAAGAAGAAGAAGAAGAAATACTACCACCACCCCCACCTCCACCTGATCGTAGAATAGAGGAACTTTTCCTTAGGCAAAATCCGCCTACCTTTAATGGAAAAGAAAGTCCCGATGATGCAGAGCAATGGGTAAGAGCGGTAGAAAGGATTTTCAATTTTCTCCATTGTACAACACAAGAGCGACTGTCTTGTGTCACCTTCCAACTTATTGGACCTGCGGATTTCTAGTGGGAAGCCAAAAGGAAAACCATGATGCCGAAACAAATAGGCTATTTTACTTGGGAAGATTTCAAAAGAGAAATGTATGAGAAATACATCCCCAAGAGTTATAGGAAGAGAAAGGAGAACGAGTTCTTCAATCTGAAGCAAGAACGAATGTCTGTGACAGAGTATGATCGCATCTTTTGCGATATGTCAAGATATGCTCCGCATCAGTGAGTAATCGACATGAAGATGTCGAGAAATTTCAACTGTCTAAGGTATGAAATAAGAATGCCTCTTGCTAGTCATGGTGACTTGACATATCTCAAGCTCTCACCGGCTTTAGATATTGAGACAAAGAATGCACAAGATAAACCCGACCCATACAAAATCATATCATACTGGTGACAAAGGCAAAAGAAAATGGGAAGAAAATTTCAATAACAACAACCGAGGAAATTTTGGGAATACAAGTAACAAAAGACCATGGCAAGGGAACATGGCACCACAAGGGCGAGTAGGGATCCTTGCCCGAAATGTCATACACTACACAGAGGTGCATGCCTAGCAAGCAGTGGTAGTTGCTTTAAATGTGGTTTGAAGGGCCACTATGCATATGATTGCCCAGAAATACGTCCGGGACAAATGATAAGGCCAAACCAACCACTTAGGGCTATACAGTATCAACCCCAATATCCGCGACAAAGAAGAAGAACGATTTAAAACTACCATGGCAAAGAATAACGACACCAGAACGGCAAGTACCCCGTTAGCCACAACCGACATAGGTTAGAGTTTATACTCTACACCAAAGGCAAATCTCTAAGTGAAGAGTACGATTCCGACAAAGGCCACTCAGAGATATAGAATCCTATGATAATATGAGACTTATATATAGATAGTGGATCATGTGTAAATGGTATGGTTAGAATGTGTGAAATAAACGTAGTTGGGAATATTTTGTGTATATGTTGAAGTGGTGTCAAAATTTTGGATGTAAAAAGGATTAGACGCCATGTAATTAGTCGGCTTGATAGACCAAACCTTGTAATTAATGTATGGAAAGTCCTCACTGAAGCATTTTGAGGAAATATATAATATGGTTTTTGTAGAATGATATCTGAGGTACAAAAACGAATTGTTCCGAATAAGATATGGTTACTATGAGATTATAGTTATGACCATTCGGACTAACTAATATATCAGCCCTGTTCATAAACCTCAAAAAATCGAGTGTTCCGCATACTTAGACGCTTTGTCTTAATCTTTTTGAATGGTGTTCTTATCCATACAAGAGCGAGAAAGAACATCGAAGGACCGTCTTCTGGACATCTAAAGCCAAACAGATGTTGCCAAGCTTAGTATTGTGAATTTCGCTTAAAGAATAAATATTCCTCGTGCACATGGTGTCTTCAGTAGGAACCAAAGTGGCCTAAAATGAGATCAGGAGTTTCTTAGATAAATTGACTATTATCAGAGATACATGAAGAATTCTCTAAGATAACAAGGCCGATAACACAGATACCCCAAAAAGGAATCAAATTTACATGGACAAATGAAAGTGAGCCCATGTATTAATATGAGAAAGACAATAGCTTACGCACCACAATGACTTAGGCCACGTGAATGGAATGACCCAACTTACGACTTAAAATAGCAGCAATGGTATAAGTACCAAAGTCTTGGAGACGTCACTCATATGAAATAAGTTGAGGATTCTTCACAAATTACAAAAGTTTGAAATATATCTTTGAGCAAAGAGACTTGAATACGAGCTAAGAAGATTGGAATAGAATACGAATTAAGATAAGGAATGAAGAGTGAAGGATTTTAAGAAGCGTTGGACAATGTCAGATTGTCTAAAGAAGGGATATATATATATATATTTCAAGCAATAATAAGCTTAGAAATGAAATCATGAATGAAGTTCATGACCCTTCTCATACCGCCCAACCAGGCAGCATTAAGAGATATTATGATTTACGAGAAAAGTTAGTTATTAAGGAATAAAATGAGATATAACCATATTGTCGAGCGAAGGTCTCGGTTACAACAAGTGAAGGCATTGTATCAATGACCTTATAAGAGGTTATAATCTCTAAAGATATAAAATGAAAATGGAATGACATAGCAATGGATTTTATGACGGGTTTTGCCAAAGTCATAAGAGGTAACATCGCTATATGGGTAGCAATGGATCGACTCACCAAATATTTTCATCGTGGTTCATTCGGATGACTCGTAGATCTGAAAAGTTAGCTCACCGTACATAAAGGAAATCGTATCTTTGCAGGGGTACCAAAACCTATCGCTTGAGATAGAGACCCAAGTTTACCTCTAGATTTTGAACTAACTCACTAAAGGAGTTAGACACTAGATCAACCTTAACAAAATATCCACTCACAGATAGATGGATAGTTAAAAAGGACAATGTGGACGTTTAAGCTTACGATATTAATGTTAGATCAAGGTGTAAGTGGGAACGTATAGTACCACTTGGTAAGTTTACGTACGACCATAGCTGTCAAGCAACGATCAATATAGTCTTATGAGGCATTAGGTGGAAAAAGTATCACCACCACTTTATTGTAATAAAGTAGGTGAGAGAAGGAATAAGGTCCCGACGTCGTAAATGAAATGATTAAGATATCCGCCAAATGAGACAAAGAATAAGAGAAGCTCGGACGTATTAAAAGTCTTACCGACACGCTGTGATCCGAATCGCATTTTAAATGCGTAAATAAAGTTTCTAAGATTTCTCCATCGAGGAAAATTATAAAGTATGCGATTCTGAGAATGTAGAGATCATGTTTTATAGGACCATACGAGCTCCTAGTAATGATAGGCCTAGTAGCCTATAGATTGATACTTCCACCAAATTTGGGGAAAGACGTAATGTTTTCCACGTGTCACGCTTAAGGAAATAAGAAAATGACCCAATTCACGTAAACCATCATGATGACGTGATCTTTAACTCGATGAGTTGTGAAAAAAATCACGACTATTTTGATCGATTTATTCAATGATTAAAGATCAAGTTTGGTCTTTAATGAAAGTCCAACGGCGAATCATGGACAAAAATAAATCACGTGGAAAATTTAAGATGTTATGATATAAAGATATCCCATACTTTTTGAGGTATGCAAATTTCGGGACGAAATTTCTTTTAAGGGGGGTAGAATGTAATATCCCGAAGAATTAAATGCCTAATCACGATATTTTAATTGTAAATTGTGGTTTCACTAAATAATTGAATTAGTAATATATCGAATAATGATTTCGATTAATTACGGCAAACTAATTCCTATTTTATATTCACTAAGAATTGTGAATTAAGGAATAGAATTTTATAAAGTGTTTCGACAAGATTATTTTAACGTCGATCGAGTATCGATAGTTAAAATTTCGTAAAATTTTCTAAGTGATTTAAGCTTAGAATTAAATTCCATTATTAATGGAATAATTTAATAGAGTGATTTCAACTTTATTATGACCTTTTGAGATAGGTCGATAATGAACGCTTGAGACGCTTCAAACGTTAACATTTAGAGATTTAATAGAGAAATGAGATTAATGATCAAGGAATTGTAGTATTTAAATTCCTATGATTATTATATGTAATTAGAGTATTATTTAGCATTAAGATAATGCTAGAACATTAAGGATTAATTATTGGACAAGTTTAGATTTTCAAAACCCTAATTAGAAAATTAGGGTTTTCACACATGAAATGATACTAATAATTTTTCCTATGATATAATTTATCATCTAAGACATATATTATGTCATATAGATATTAAATGCAATAAAATGAATTGTTTAGCACTTATACCCTAAAAGTGTCGTGTGTTTTTTATATTAATTGAAGGAATTGAAAGTCTTTGGATCAAATTGCTATGTTGCGTTCATTTTGTGTAATAGTAAGGTATTTCTACACACAAACCAAGTAAATAAAATGAAAGGAATCAAATTGGGATGAATTAATTGTGATTGCCGTGTAATATGAATTATGGAGGTTGGAAGAAAATTGTGAACTCCTTTTGATGATGTATTGCATAAATAAGAGTGTAGATATTAATTGTGTGGTATGAGACAAATTACAAAGCCTTCCCTTGGTAAATTAAGTGACGGTGCCGACGGCACTTTTGAAACAAATACAATGAATCACTTTGTTTTGTTCAAGGTGAGTAAGTGTATTTACTATGACAATGTCATCAAAGTGGAAAGTCATGCATTTGGTGTTGTGATAACATATATCATGGAATAAGACAAATAATATTTAAAAATCCTCCCTTCTTCATGAAAGAGCCGACGGCTCATTTAATTGGGAAGTGATCAATTGTTTTGTTCAAGAAAAAAAAATGTGTAAGTTCATTTATTAGGTGATGACATACTATAGATGAGTCATAAATATTTTGGCTTGCATTTTTGTGGTGTGTGACCGTGAGTATTAGGGATTAAAGTACTAAGTATTTACACTTTTTACATAAGTGATAAGATGAAAAACAAAGCAAAACACTCTCTCATTCCCTTTTCTTCCTCACTGCCGTGAGCTTCTCCTCAAGAAAGGCTTGAGTGTTCATTCTTTTCCTTAACCAAATCTTGGATATTAAAACCTTGCACATTAAATCGACACCGTTAAAAAGGTTAGAAATCGAACAAGCTTTGATTATACCTTAAGATTTTAAATTTCCAATGGTTTGATCTTGTGTTTTAAACATATGTTATTGATCAAGAAATTATGCTAGCATGATGTTGTTAATTAATGATACATATTATGATGAACTAGAAGCATATTGATGATAGAAATTGAAGTTAAGCATGTTATTAAAATTTTAGAAGATGATCGAAAATTTCTTGATCAATTGTGATAATGGAATTATGCTATATGATAGCCAGGGAGCTTATAGTGATTATTTGGAAATTTTTGAAATTCATATGAAATATATATGTTTGTACAGAAAAATTGAGGAAATTATATGTTAATGTACAATTTTTATTTAAGAAATGTTATGACATAATATTAATCTAGGACCTTAGTTATGCACTACATGATTTTATTAAGAATTTTAGAAATCAATTGCTCCAAATTTCTCATTTTGACCGTGAGCTTCATGCTTGGATTAAATGATGATCTAGTTGATTTTAGTAAATGTTATGATGTAATATTGCTACACTATAGTATATAAGCATTGTGTAATTTTGTAGAAATTTTACAAAAATGTTTAGTGTATGTTGTAGAGAAACCGTGAGCCTTGAACATTAATTCCTTGATGTAGAAATTGAAAATGTTGGACTATACGTTATAATCATGTTATAGATTGATGTATAAGTGTTGTATGATTTAATTAGAATTTTAGAAAAATATTGATGTTAATACATATTAGTGATACTATGATAAAATAGTACACTATATGAATTTAGAAGAATTTTTGGAAGAAGATTAAAATTTTAAGCTTAAAGAAACCGTGAGCTTAGAATGGGTATATTAAGGATTTAATTCCTTTATATCAAGAAAAATAATACATTATATGTCTAGAAATTATTTTAGACATATTAAGAATTTATGAAAATTTATAAACATAGAATACTATGTTTATGTCGAAACGTTATATTAAATAACGTTAGAAATGAAAAATAATGTATAATGTATAAGTTGGGTGTTATTAAAGTAAAATATTAATCAAGAGTATTGATTTACGTGAAAAATCGAGAATTAGGGTTTTATGAGAGGAAATCGATTGAAAATCGATTCATATGGAAATTAGATATCAAATATGTTAATAATTCGAAAATGTCAAGAAAAGTCAAAAACGTTGACTTAAGTCTCAACGTAGGAAATACGTTGAATAGATGCACTAATACGTGTGAAACGTATTAAATTAATAAGAATATCTCATTGGTGAGAAAAGATTTCATAATTGAAATCATTTTTATCGAAAAACGTTAGAATACGTTCAACGTTTAATCTAAATGGTTAAAATGAGATAGTAGATCATATCTCGTCTCTATCGAAGTACGAGAAATGTTTAGTTAAGATACGCGATTGAACGACGTATTAAATTCGTTAAGGAATTCGAATTATTATAGTATAAGTTATCAAAGTTTATTTAGACTTTGAAAATCTCGAAATACGTGACCGACGTACTAAAATAATTTTTACGTAAAGGTGGGACGCGGACGTGATCGTTGGCATAGAACGAAATCGAATTAAGAAAGTCTATAATCCAGGTGGGCGTTTCTTTCTCATCGAGGATAAAATGTTTATCAAATGTTTATTTTACAATGCTCTCGCTGAGAAATGATGTTGAAATGATTACCGCCCAAAGTGTTTATGATTTTATGATGATCCTATCAATAGTGTTGGTTCGCTACCAACTTATGATGAATGTTATGATGATGAGAGAATGTTTATGAGGTGAATTGTTTATGAGGAGGATGGTATGAATGTTTATGAGGAGGATGGTATGATGTATTTTGAGGAGGATGATGTGATGATATGAATGTTGTTGGTTCGCTACCAACGTATGATGGTGTTGTAATGAGATTGATTGTTGTTGGATCATCACCAACATATTATGATATTGTGATGTTATGATGATATTAAATGCCGTTGGTTCGCTACCAACGTATGTGAAATTACGATAATGTTATAAGGAAATGATACGGATCATACAGATGTAAAATATGTCCGCCGACAACTTTTGAAAATGAGAAAATGTTTTAGTAAGCACGTATTTACACTAAAACCTCGTGTGTTACTAATGGGCGAGTAATTTAATGAAAATATTTTCGCATAAGCCCACCGAGTGCATTCTTGTACTCACCTCACATATTTGTTTTTAAATGTGCAGATTGAGCTGGTGATGCGATAGGCGGTGTTGAACAATAGGAATGTTGTCGCTGATAGTATACCTTGATTGTACATCGTCATATGTACATATCACATGTTTTCCGCTGCTAGGTTACGAAGTCATTTGTACAATATGTTTAGTCGAACCTTGAACGCTTGAAGTTTTAGAAATATCTCTGATATATGTCTCAAAACTTAGTACTTTATATTATAATTGTGTTTCTTAATCCTGTTCCAAATAACAGTCCTTGCTAATCTGTACTTAGGATTTAGGGGCTGTTACATAAAATCATAAATAATACACTTGTTCCAATTTGTCAACATTTTCGGTCCACTTGGTAGGCTTAAGGTAAGATTTTTTTTAGTTTTATCACATTATTCTTTAATGTTATCTTATCCTATAATTAATGTATATCCTTATCATATTATTTTCGTACACTAGTTAATTGCTTAAAGACAAAATTCTTCTTCTTTCTTCTATTAGTTCACGGCAATCTTATGAAATGAAAGACAAAAAAATTTATTCCATACACAAATGTGTTCACGGCACTTTGAAAGTAGTAAGGTGATGATAATGGTTTTAGTTGATAATATTTAAATTTTTCAACACCTTATACTATATACATATTGTTTTCGGCCATTACCATATGTCGAGGGATAAATTTTATTTTTATACTATCATATACTATAATATTACTTTAGGATAATATCATATTTGAAAAGTCAAAATTTTACACTATGATATATGTCATTATCAAAAAGTTTAAATTTTTCTTCTTTCCTTAATATTTATTCAACAATTTCTTCTATGACCATAATTAAACCATACTTACTTCTTCAATTTGGATACCTACTCTACCTTATCTTATAATAATATCTTCCCAACATAATAATATCATATCATAATTATAGCATGATATTTTTCTTTATTTCACACAATAAGTCCTAATTTTCGGCTCCTTCATTACAAGTGGACTCCCACTTGTGTAAATCATAATAAACCTTATCTTATACATTAATAATGTCTCACTATAATAATTATTGCATAGCATTATCAAAAGCATGGGATTTTATTCATTTATACATTAGTGATTGAAATTTTCGGTCACTATGTAGACTTAATGCTACATATTTTTTATTTTCTTACAATTAATAGCTATGTGACATAATATATGTCCTAGATGATAATTTAGATTATAGGAAAAATTATTAAAATTATTCCATGTCACAAACTTATTATTTTCGAACTACATTTTCGAAAATAGGAACAATTTTCCCAATTATTGTTCCTTAATTCTCTAGCATTGTTTTAATGCCACATTATATAAAAATAATGCTCTTTTTAAATAAAATAATCATAGGAATTTAAATATTATAATTCCATGATCGTTTGACTAAGTTTTCGATTCAACTCTAAACGTCGACGTTCTAATCGTCTCAATACGATATTAATCGAATTGTCTCTAAAATGTTCATAAGATCATTGTAGTTACTTCTCTTCATTCCTTTGATAATAAGGAATTTAAAATCTAAGCTTCATTGCTTAGAAATAACGTAAGACTAACTATCGAAATTTAATCGACGTTAGAATAATGCTTTCGAAGGAATAATATAAACTATATTCCTTAATTCACTAATCATTAGTGAATATAATGTCAAGCCCCCGCCCCGGATAACCCGGACTGGAGGGTGACTAATACTAGGAATAGTATTTTAGGGTTACAAGACTAAGATAAAGGTACATATTAAAAGTAATCTAGCATGCTCGAACGTAACATAAGATGATATCATAACAATTCAGTGGTCTGGCCATCGGACCCAAAGACTTAACAATGATCCGATGGACCTCAATAGTTCATAACAAGAAACATAACATAAAAGAGTTACGAGATTGCAATGGAAAGTGTGTGAATACATATATGATGATATGTATTCAGGTGAAACAAAATTTTAATAAAACGGTCAAGGACACTTTGGACTCTCAACACTTCCTCCATCACCATCATCGAGCTCAACCCGCACATTTAAAAACAAACATGCAGGGCTGAGTACGAGAAAAAACACTCAGTGGACTCATGCCGAAAATATTTTCATAGTTGAATTACACTGCCAATATCATGGTAAGTCACAAGGGTTTTAGTTGAAATGCCTTGTGCTTACTAAAACATTTTCGTCAGAAAAAGTCGTTTGTGAAGCATTTTTCTTGGTGTGTATGATCCGATCACATTCTCATCATAGCATCAAAGATCAAACGCCGAGAGAGGCCTCCTTCTACGACGCCGTGACCGGCCGCCCTGTACAAAGACACAACACGTTCGGTGTACACGTTAGCCCTAGCCAGGCATCATCCTCCGGCATAGGACCCGATATCGATTTCATAAAAGGGTTGGGAGCGACCCAACAAAAGACATTTCATATCATGTCATCCAACCTTCACACCATTCATGCATTTCATATCATATCATTCCAACCTTCACACCATTCATAACGGATAGGATCCATACACAAAACAAGAATATTTTTGGCAGGTAATATAATAAACATTTATCAACAGTTGAAAAATAAGCATTGTAAATAAACTCATTTTGGGAAGAATAGTGAAGCCACATTTTGTTTGAAAAGTAAGCCCACCTGGACTATGGTTGGTCGTAATTTGAGTCTTAGGTTTGTTTGCTCGTCAATGTCCGGTCGTCTCGTTTGCGTCCACACCTTTACGCAAAAGCGATATTTTAGTACGTCGTTCACGCTTATCGAGACTCTCAAAGTCTAAGATAACTTCGATATTCTATATCGATATAAACTGAATTCCTTAACGAATTCATTACGCTTTTCACTTATGTATCATTAAACTTGATTAAAAAGGATTTAAAATCCTTATAATTTATAATTTGTTCTCGGTAATTTCGAATAATTACCAAATGAGTTTCAAAATTTTTTCTAAATTAATATAGTGTATTATTATACACTATGGTCAATAATAAGTATTAATATTAATCAAATGATGTTCGATTATCACCATTAATATATATATATATGTCTCGGTAATTCCATTTTATTATGGAATAATTGTCCAAAATTTCCCAAAATTGTTATACACTTAGTATAATGTCCCAATATTAATATATGTCATAATTATAACCTATAGTCCATCATACACAATGTATACATCAAAGAATAAATTCACAACACTCACGGTATTTTCTAAATAAATACCAAACAATTATCAAACAATTCTTAAAAATTCTAATTAAATGATAACGTGATCAAACATTATATTATAACATTGTAACATCATAACATCAACCAAACCAATTGAAATCATCACCATATGGAGCATGTAAGCTCTCGGTTTTTTTGAATTTCATAGGTAATTGGTTTTCAAAAATTCCAACAATTATATACTATGCTTATATACTATAGTACAATAATATAACATCATACATTCATCAAAACCCAATTGAATCATCACCTTAAAGAGCAATAGCTCACGGTTTATTTGAATTTCAATGGGCATTTGATTTCCAAAAATTCTAACAATTATACACTATGTTTATACACTATAATATAACATTGTAACATAATAACATTCATCAAAACCAATTAAATCATCACCTTAAAGAGCTTCAAAGCTCACGGCTTTTTTGATAAAAATTGGTATTTGATTTCCAAAAATTCCAACAAAATTATATATCACATAATTAATATACTAAAGTATTAATATACCATTGCATGTTCAAAATAAAAATCATACACCAACATTCACATACATATAGCTCACGGCTTTTTTTCTAAAAATTAAGCATTTGATTTTTAAAAATTCTAGTAAATTCATAGAACATGTAATCAAGGTCCTAAAGCATTAATATATCATTGCATGCTTAAAATAAAAATTATACACCAAGGTATAATTATATATAGCTCACGGCAATTTCAATAATAATGCTTAGGATTTTTCAAAAATTCTAAATAAATTACTAAGAGCTCTAAACATATCATAGAACAATAATCCATCCTTAAAATGATTAAAAAGCAATCGGTCATCACCTCAACATTTTCTAACATTTTCAAAAATTGTTTTTAAACAAACTTAGGTTTCGAAAATCTCACATATATGCTAGATCCACTCATACATTTCATTTGTAATAACCTTTGTTCATCTAAGCATACAATTGTTCATCAAGCATCAAGCAACATACATCCAACAATAGTTCATCCATAAGAACATTAAACACATATACACATATACTAAAAACATTCGAACATATAAATGTACATAAGGGCAAGTCTCGGTTTTCTTTAAACAAAAGGGAGTAAAAATGGAAATATAGTCCTTAGATTACCTTTGGAATAGAATATGTTTCACAAGAACAATGTAGGTATCAAGGTTGGGTGGATGAATGGAGAAGAAGGAGAAGAAAAATTTTGAGAGGTGGAGAGGGAGAGCTTTCGGTATTTTTGCAGAAAAATGGGGAGAGGGAAGTGTGTTTTGGTGTTCTAAAAATTTGGAGGAGGATAATGAGTGTAGTGTGTTTGAAGGGGAAGAGTTTCTCCCTATGTTATCTCTCTCTCTCGATTTTGCACAAGGGGAGGAATAAAATATTTGCAGTCAAATGATGGAGATTTAGTGATGATTAGGCTAAGCTAAAAAGGGTGCTCATGCATTGGGCAATAAAAAGGTGGATCCCATGCTTATGGGATAAGGGTGGCCGACGGTTAAAGGGGGGGTTAAGGGTGGATTTAATTTATTTTGATCCTTAATACAATCTATTAATCATAGTTTAGGTCATAGATATATAATACAATTCATTAAAATAATTAAATCATCACTTAGTCAAAAATTTGAAATTAGTGACAAAAATAGGAATAAAAATATAAATCACACCTATTATTTATACTCATGTCAAATTCGATCTAAATATACTCATATATATCATAATATATGATTTAGATAATAAATAATAGCATAAGATAATTTAATGGTATCATTTTATGTGAAAAACCCTAGTTTAATAAATTATGGTTTTTTCGAAAATTACAAAATGTAATTATCGAGTTCTATCGCTCAAAAATTTATTTTAATGCTTAATAATACTGTAATTATATAAAATAATAATAGAAAATTAATTATAATAATTTTCGGATCATTAAACCTATTTTTCAAAACGTCTCTAGACGTTGACGTTCAAAACGTATCAAAACGTCCATAATCGACTCATTTCAAAATGGTCGTAGTAAGTTCGTACTTACTTTATAAATATTATTCCATTAATATAGGAATTAATATGGAAATAAATTCAAAGCTTCACTGCTTAGAAAATTCCATAAAATACTGACGTTCGATACGCAATCGACGTTAAAATAAGCTGTCGAATTATTTCGCGACATTTCATTCCTTAATTCACAATCCTTAGTGAATATAAAAAAGAATTCGTTATTACGATACTGAATCGAAATCAATATTCGATGTCTTTCAGAATTTAATGTACGGCAAAACCCTAACTCACGTGTTTAAAATACTGTAAAATAGACGTTCGTTTCTTTGGAATATTACATTCCACCCCCCTTAAAATAAATTCCATCCAGGAATTTGCGTACCTCTAAAAAAACAGATCGGGGTATCGTTCTTTCATTGCGTCTCCAAGCTCCCACGTGGCTTCTTCTTGTCCGTGGTGTCTCCACAGCACCTTTACTAGCGGAATCGACTTGCTCCGTAGTTGTTGAACTTTATGGTCAAGTATCGCCGCTGGTTCTTCTTCATAGCTCATGTCTGGCTTGAGAATCACGTCGTCTTGGTGGATCACGTGCTTTGGATCGTGTACGTATTTTCGTAATTGTGACACGTGAAAAACATTGTGAACATTCCCTAGGTTTGGCGGAAGAGCCAACCTATAAGCTATCCTTTCTAGGATCTCATATGGTCCTATAAAACGGGGTCTCAGTTTTCCTTTCAGTCCAAATCTGACAATTCCTTTCGATGGAGAGACCTTAAGAAACACTTTGTCTCCATCTTCAAACTGTAACTCAGATCTACGCGTATCAGCGTAAGATTTTTGCCTATCCTGAGCTTCTCTTATCCTCAGCCTAATCTGTCGGACGATCTCAATCATCTCGTTCACTGCTTCTGGCCCTATGATCTTTCTCTCACCTACTTCATCTCAATAAAGTGGTGATCTACATTTCTTGCCATACAAGGCTTCGTATGGGGCCATACCGATCGTCGCTTGATAGCTGTTGTTGTAGGCAAACTCAATAAGGGGTAAAATATCTTCCTATTTTGCACCTCGATCCAACACTACTATCCTCAGCATATCCTCTAGTGTCTGGATCGTTCTTTCCGACTGCCCATCAGTCTGTGGGTGAAATGCCGTACTAAAATTCAGTTTCGTACCCAATTCCCTCAGTAAGCTAATCCAGAATCTGGATGTGAACTTGGAGTCTCTATCAGAGTTAATAGATTTCGGCACTCCATGTAGTCGTATGATTTCCTTGACGTACAGCTGGGCTAACTTATCAGATCCATAAGTGCTTTGAATCGGTAGAAAATGAGCACTCTTGGTAAGTCTATCCACAATTACCCATATGGCTGTGTTTCCTCTTTTCGATTTGGGTAAGTTCGTAACGAAATCCATCGTTATCTCATCCCATTTCCATTCGGGTATTTCTAATGGTTGCAACTTTCCGTAAGGACGTTGATGTAACGCTTTCACCTGTTGGCAAACAAGACAGCGTTCTACGAAAGAAGCTATGTCTCGTTTCATGCCTTCCCACCAGAACTTCTCTTTCAGGTCTTCGTACATCTTAGTACTGCCTAGGTGTGCGGTGTAGGGTGTATCGTGTGCCTCACTCATGATCTCATTTTGAAGCTCTGCGTCGTCTGGAACGCATATCCTCCCTTCGAATAATAGGGCGTTGTCTGACGCCTCTTGGAAATTTTTAAATCCTTCAGACCTTACCCTTCGTCTGATCTTTTCTAACTTTTCCTCCATCCTTTGTCTCTCGACAATCCTTTTTCTTAGATCAGATGTCAGTGTGAGTGTAGCGATACAACTCGCGATCGTCTCGGGTTGTTCAATCAATTCGATCCTCATCCTTCCAAACTCTTCAACGAGTTTTTCCTCTTGTGTAAAGAGACATCCTAGCTTGGTATGGTTCTTACGACTTAAGGCGTCAGCTACTACATTCGCCTTGCCCGGGTGATAGTTAATACCACAGTCGTAATCCTTCACTAGTTCTAGCCATCTTCTTTGCCTCATATTCAAGTCTCGTTGCTCGAAGAAGTATTTAAAACTCTTATGATCCGTGAAGATCTCACACCTCACTCCATAGAGATGGTGTCTCCAAATTTTCAGGGCATGAACTACTGCCGCTAATTCCAAGTCATGGGTTGGGTAGTTCAGTTCATGCGGTCTGAGTTGTCGGGATGCATAAGCTATCACCTTTCCGTTTTGCATCAAAACACAACCCAGTCCAGTCTTAGAAGCGTCTGTATAGACTACATACTCTTTGTCCGCTTCTGGAACTGCTAGAACTGGTGCACTTGTCAACTTCTCCTTGAGTATTTGGAAACTCGTCTCACATTCATCGGTCCAGTTGAACTTGATTCCTTTTCGAAGTAGCTGGGTTATTGGCCTTGTAATTTTGGAGAATCCTTCAATGAATCTCCGATAGTAACCAGCTAGTCCTAGGAAACTTCTAATCTCATGTTGAGTTCTTGGCGATTTCCATCCCTGCACTGCCTCTACTTTGGCTGGGTCTACTTTTATGCCTTCTGCAGACATGATGTGTCCAAGGAACATAACTTCCTTCAACCAAAACTCACATTTGCTAAACTTAGCAAAGAGTCTTTCATCTCTCAAGGTTTGCAATACTGTTCTCAGGTGTTCCTGGTGATCCTCTTCATTCTTTGAATAGATAAGGATATCTTCTATGAAGACCAAAACAAATTTATCCAAAAATGGATGAAATACTCTGTTCATGAGGTCCATGAATACGGCTGGTGCATTGGTTAATCCGAACGGCATAACTATGAACTCATAGTGGCCATATCTCGTTCTAATGCGCCTTTAGGTACATCCTCGTGGCAGTATCTTCACCGGTGATATCGACTTGAGATCAATTTTCGAGAATACTCCTCGCCTCGCAATTGATCAAACAGTCATCAATTCTTGGTAAAGGGTACTTGTTCTTTAGTGTCATCTTATTCAGCTCTCGATAATCGATGCACATCCTCAAAGAACCATCATTTTTCTTGACGAACAAAACAGGCGCTCCCCAAGGTGAAACACTTGCCTAATGAAACCTAGATCCAGTAATTCTTGGATTTGGATCTTTAGCTCTTCCAATTCCTTTGGGGCCATCCTCAGGCGCGCCGACCTTTGGAGCCGATCCGGGTTCCAGGTCGATGGTGAATTCTAATTGTCTATCAGGAGGTAATCCTGGTAGATCCTCGGGAAACACGTCCGAAAATTCTCGGACAACTTCTTTGTCCTCAATCCTCGCTTCGGGTTTATCCTCCCCATTCAGGTAAACAAGAAATGCGTGGCATCCTTTCTGGTTCATCATTTTCCTCGCCTTCAGCGCCGATATAATCGGGATTCTCCTACCCATTCTGATCCCGTGGAAATGTGTAGCCTCTTATCCAGGAAAGTGAAATGAAATTTTCCTTTCCTTGCAAAGAATCGTGGAATGATTTCTAGCTAACCAGTCCATTCCTAGGATTATGTCTACGTCACCCATAGGTATTATGTTCAGATCGTTTGCCAGAACCTTAAGTGATCCTAGTGTCAACTCTAGGTTCGAGCACTTATGCGTAACAGTCATAATCCCTCCTATGGGTGAAGAGATTCTCATATCTTAACTTGTCTTTTCAGACCTAAGTCCCAGCATTTCTACGCATGATTCGGCAATAAAGGAATGCGAAGCACCCGTATCGAACAATATAATAACAGGTATGTTGAGAAGAACTCCCATACCTGCCAGGTTTCCCTGATTTTGCTCGTTCTGCCTCCGGTGTATAGCGTAAGCTCTAGCCTGGGCCGGCTAAGGCTGACGGGGCGCTTGTCCTTGTTGGTTCTGCGCGCTTTGCTGAAATCTTGTTATTCTTGCCGCTATCGCGGTGGTTGACGCCTTTGCTGTGGAGGTTGTTGTTGAGGCTGGGGTTGGAACTGTTGCGGAGGTTGGGGCTGAAACTGTATAGCCCTAAGCGGTTGGGCATTGCCAGGTTGGTTTGCCCTCACAATTATTTCCGGGCGTACCCCTGGGCAATTGTTGGCGTAATGCCCTCTCGCTCCGCACTTGAAGCAGTTCACATTGTTTGCCGTGCACGTTCCTTTGTGCACCCTATGGCATTTAGGGCATGGAGGAGCCCTCATCTGTTCCTGCGGGCCTCTTGCCGGTGGATTAAAAGCTGCCCTCTTCCAACCTTGCCCTGGTTGGACTAGGTTTCCTTGCCATGGGCGTTTGTGACACGCATCCCCATAGCTTCCTCGGTTGTTATTTCCGCGATTGGGTTCCCACTTCCCTTTCCTTTGTCCATCGCGTTATGTATCTGAGCCGACACTGACTTATCGTCGGGCATTGCTGCCTCAATATCCAAAGCTCGTGCAAGAGCTTCAGTATAGGTCAGGTCTCCATAGCTGGCGAGAGACATCCGTATCTCTGGCCTTAGACCTGACCTGAATTTCTCCGCCATTTTCAGGTCGGTGTCTACCTGCTACGGTGCATACCTCGACATGTCGCAGAAAGCGCGATCATAGTCGGTCACAGATAGTTTCTCTTGTTTCAGCATGAAGAATTCATGCTCTTTCCTCTTCCTGTAGCTCTTCGGTATGTATTTCCCATACAACTCTTTCTTAAAGTCCTCCCATGAGAACTCTTCCAGTTGTTCAGCGGTAAAAGTCTTCTTCCTGGCCTCCCACCGTAAACCATGAGTCCATTTAGTCGAAAGGTTACAGGGATGTCTTTCTGTCTTTGTACATCTCAGAAAGTTGAATATCCTCTCAATGGTTCTCACCCATTGCTCCGCTTCCTCTGGGCTGCCTTTCCCATTAAAGGTAGGTGGGTTCTGCCTTAGGAATAACTCCTCGATCCTGCAATCGGGTTGAGGTGGAGGTGGTTGGGGTATGTCTTCAGCTTCTTGCTCGGGGATCCTACCCCTTCCTCTAGGTTTTCCCCGACCTCTGCCTCTGGGTTCTTGTTTCGGGTTTCTTCTCGGAGGCATTCTGCTATAAAAACATATAATCGTTAATCACTTGTCTCTTTCATAACTTAACACGCATAATATCACTATAGCCTCATTGCATAATGATTTTAAATAAAGCATGACATCCCTTTTCATCCCAAAATTTCGCTGCAAAAGCCCACTCGGGCTCGTATATATATAGATAACCAAGCTCTGCCATAGGCAGGATGTTCAAAAACCAATAGCTAAAAAGCAAAACATAATTCTCGGCTCACACGGCCTTCCAAAACGTCAAGGTTCTAGTTCCATCAATCCCATGCACAAAAAGAAACAACATAAACCAATCATAACAAAATTCTAACTAAGCTTCATCTAGTGCCTCCATCAGGCATCTTCCCACTGATCGTCCTCCTCGGGGTCTTCCTCGGGATCTTCCTCTTCCTCGGAATCGTCCTCTCCATCAGAATCGTCTTCGCGGGTTCGTACCCTAGATGGTCCCGCTCCATTATCTTCCACCATCGGTATGTCGCGCATGGGGTTGAAGTCGTCGTCGCCATATAGCTCGTAGTCATGGCGGATCGGGTTATAGCCATCGAAGGCGTCTGTCGTACTCGTCCGCGCTGTCGGGCGGTAATGCTCTACTGGAGGTACGGGAGCCGTCATAGGTGGTAGGGGTGGTAGTGGCGGACGTACGGGGTGTCCAACAGGTAATGGAGGGAAAACGGGTTCTCCCAAAGCTCTCGGGCGTGCTGCCCTCTCCAAACGAGCAGGCCTGCCCTCGTCAAATTGGTATGGAGGCACAACTAGATCAATCTGCCTCGGGACCTCAGTATATAGCCACTCTGGCGACTCATCCCGCGAAGTGTACTCCCGTGGAGGGAGATAGGGTCCCATCGGTGCGGCTCAGAATATCAGAGTATCGTAAGTCAGATGACTTACGAATCTGGGCAGATCTCCAATCAGGTCGTAGCTGCCAACTGCCCGGTAGATGTAATCCCCCGATATCTCTCGGGCATAGCCCTCCCAAGTGCAGGGGAGTATGGCTAAGAGACGTCGGATGCCATCATAGTCAGTCGCGCCATAGGCTCGGGCGTTCCTCCAAAGCCGAAGGTAATACGCCAGAAACTCGCCTAAGTCCTCTCCAGCGCACATCCAACTCTCGCGATAAGTACTCATCACCTCCTCAGGGGTAGGGTGTGGTCCTATCCTCCTCCTAGCAATGTATCTCATCTGCTCCATCTGTCACGATCAAAACTAACATAAGTCAAACTAACGTCATCTCATAAGCAGACAAGGATATCTTAAGCACATCAGATAAGCAACTAGGTTAAGCTAAGCAATCTATAAGGTAGGTATAAGTCATAAGGCATAGCACACATCATATCTTACCCCTACTCTTACCTGGAAGCGTACACGTATAATCTAATCGCGTTCTAAAGCGTAGGCTGTGCTATGAGATCCTTGTTCTAAACATAACACTTGAACTGACGTTCAACAAACTCTATCGTATTCTGGAGACAGAGTTTTGGATTCTGTTCCTCATAGAAAATGAAATTCAGGATGTTAGGAGTACGCAGGTGAAAACCATGCGTAAATCGGAGTTCTAACGAAAGAGAACTATACAAAACAAATTCACTGCGCAAGGCAGAAAATTTTCGCGGTCGAGCCAAAAATCCAAGGCATAAGCCGACGTAATACGACTACCATATCCACGTCTTTATGTTGAGGCTGAACATTCTGAAGTCGTAATTGATGTCCACGTCATAACTATGTCGACGGTCACTCATGTCGAAGTGGTGAGGTAATGTCAACGTCGTTCATCTCCAAGGTTGAGGTCGTCCTGGTTTATCTTCACGTTTGCCTTTTGTCGTTTGAGTTCGAGGTTATCGTCACATTCATTCTCCCTATCGTTCTTTCGTTCTCGTAAGGGGAAAGAAGTTCATACTTCTACGTTCTTTCACGATACGTGAGCATGCTCCTTAGAGTCTATGTTCTTTTTGTGATAACATATCGTTTGTCATAAACGAAATTTTAAAATTTGGAAACAAGGAAATAAGGTTTCAAAATGATAACATAACCAATTCATACATGTATAACAAATGAATTCATCCTTCCCATGTTGATCATTCAACTCAGATCAACCATATACTTCCGTCTCAAAACTTGATCACTTGCATAAATTGTCATTTGATTTCAAAATTCAAAGTTTTGAAAAATTTTCTTGCTCACACTTTCACTTCAAACATCATACATTTCTTTACCCAACATGGGTCTACTTTCATCGATTTCCAAAACTGTTGGTTGTATCTTTGAAAGCGGTTTGGTTGAGCTTGTATACAATGTTTCTGTTACCACTATTACAATCTCCTATCCGATTTGAATACTTGATTGCATATATCGTGTCCCTTATCTCATATATAAGTTAGATCATACGGTGGTGTAGAAGATCACGAAGTGCATATGATTGGTCAAGCTTAATGAGATATAAAAAGTTTCACGGTGAGGGCGACTTAAGGGCGAGTTGTCGGTTTAGGCTGCAGATATAGATAAAGTGACTTGACTTAGTTGCTTGTCTATCTTTGATGCGTCTCGGCGTATTGAAGGATCACGGTGAGATGAGTTCTTCTTCGACCGTCGTGAAGAACCAAGATCTCGGTGACTTACGATGATCTAAACCTCGATAAGGTATTAGGTGAGTATGAGTTCTTGACCATCACTTTGACTTGTTATGAGTGAGGGTTATATGTTCTAACCAAGATTCTCCGCATCTTGGGTGGTGGCGATCTTGTATGTCACGCTAGTTATCTCAGACAGTCACCGTATCCGTTTAGGATGATGGCGTCCCTTAAGGAGCTCAAAGGTTTATTGTACTAAACCTGCAGTTGAGTTAGCTCAAGTACAATAATAAGGTTGAGTGGTACTACTTGAGAAATAAGGATATTAATCGTTTAGCGGTCAGTTGCTAGAAATGATTAATGGACGTTCGATATCTTAAATCACGAGGATTCGTAATGTCTAAGTGCAAGCCCGACTCAACTTCGGTAATAAAGGGTAAGTCAAGATTCTTTCTCTAGTGGCATGATCGAATGTTTATAAATTAATTTATGTTCGGGTGAACATAAGATAATTAATTTATTTGAGGCCCATCTTTATTCCTTGCATTTGATCCTGAATTTGGCCCATCAGGCCCTTAAGCGAGAAGAAAATCGCGCCTATTTTGCTCCCAATGGTAAGATTTTATTCTCTTTATCCTACAAGGATATAATTATATTTATGGAATATGCATAGATCCTTTCCATATAAGATTATGGTAATAATCTTGAGAGTATGGAAATAATCTAAGAGTATGGAAATAATCCTAAGAGTATGGAAATAATCCTAAGTGTATGGTAATATTCCATATAGATTATGGTAATATTCCATATAGGATTATGGTAACATTCCATATAGGATTAAGGTAGTGCATTATAAATATAAGGTATGAGATAATGTCTAGAACACACTCACAAATTACAAGCAAGATTTTCGGTCATCTCACAATTTTGAGAGAAAATTTCGTGAGTTTTGAGAGAGCATTGGGTGATTTTCGAAGCATTCTCCATAGATCGTCCTCACTCGGCGTTGGAGATTGGGCAATCGGGATACAGTCCGGAAGGTCAAAGCACGAGTCTCGATCCGTTCGATCCATTCATCCCGTTCGATCCACCTCGGCGGATCGAAAGGTAAACACGTGAAAACCCCAGCGTGTTGCGATTTAATTATATAGGCGCATGCTAGGTTTATAATCAATGTATGGTGAATTAAACACCCAGATGGATCCTCGGGCGAGGGTTAACATACGTTTTCCTTCATTGGTATCGAGCACGGGATCGAGAATCTTGGCTCTGTTGGATTAATTCACGTTTGATTATTACGTGCGTTATTATTATTGTGGATTTGTCGTTCATCGTGGCTCGTTTGTTTTGTTGGTTTTGTTTTACACCACGAGAAAATCCGTGGTTAGATTAGATTTTTTATGTAAATCTTATACGTAAAAGAAATGCGAAGACGAGCGAGCGAAGAACGAAGCGACGGGAAGAACGAGTTCTCGGCGTCTCAGGTGGTTTCTGCGGCGAGTCTCGCGATCGCTAAAGGCGATCGCGAGGGCTGCGGGCGACGGGCGCGTTCTCGCGCGGATCCTGGCGCTTAGCGGCGAACTTCAGCGGTCGCGAGGATTACCGCGAGCTGCGCGACCGTCGCGAGCTAGCGGCGGCGGGCGCGCGTCGCGCGCGAAACCCGGCGCTGCGGCGGACTCGCGATCGCGAGTTTGGCCGCTGGCGGCGATGTCTCGAGGCGGATGTTCGGCGCTGGGGCGTGGCCGTGCACGCGCTCGGCGGGTCGCGGTCGCGTGGCGACCGCGAGGCAGCCCGCGAGGCGGCGGGCGGCGGCGGCGCGGGCGGCGGGCGGGCTAGCCCTAGCGCGGCCCGGCCTCTTATGGGCGACCACGCCGGACCGTTTTCCAGAATTCGGCCCGTGCCGTGCACGCGAGGCCCAGTGTAGAATCCGGTCCGTGCGGGTGCACGCGAGGCCCGTTTTGAAGTTTAAATATCTTGTACTTTGTAAATCTATGTAATAGATTAGATTTAATGTCACGGGTTTCACGATTGGGCGCGATGAGCGTTTTATTTTATTTTATCGTTCATATGCATGTCGTGGATGTTTAAATTATGCGGTAGCATGCTATGTATGTTTAAATTACGTTGACAAACCTTTAAGTGTTTTACGTAATTGGATGCGCATAGTAAGCATGCTAGGTTTATCGCGTTTATCAAGCATTTTTTTAGAATTGCGAGCATGTTTTACATGTTGAGTTCTATAGAAAAGCATGCTAGGATTACGTGATCTGCATGGACAAACCTTTTGAATAAAAGACTAAGCAAGCAACCCGACAAATTAATTTTTCAAATTAAAATGTCAAGACCTCCACTTTTGATCTCTAAACAAAGTGAGGCGCACCGTGAGTGGCGCCCCACACGCAGTGGCTTGCTTGCCTTGTTTATCATAAGTTTGTTAGATGAGATTTCTAAATAAAACATTTTAAATCTATTGAGAAGTGGGAGTTTCATGTATGGCGTCCACACGCGTGGCTTGCATGTGCGATTTTCATAAGTTCTCTAGTGATAGATATAAAATGAGATAACAAAAGAATTTGAATTGGAAGCGGTATGGTCCGGTGAGTATACCAATTCTAAGAATTCATCTTCTGTTGTTAAAATTGTGGTCGATGCTTAGACATCACCTCAAGTACAACTTCATGAAGTCCCTTTGTGATAGTGATGTGGTCTAGTAAGGTCGATCATTAATTTCATTTGTCATAAGGATAAGTTGACATGGATTGAAATTAAGCGACTAAAAGGTATATTTTAGTGCAGTCGGGGGTTCATGTGTAAACGTCCACAGCGTGGCTTGCATGTGGGATTCCTTGGGCGATTGGAGGTTTCAATTAATATTGTTTTATCAAAAGGTTACAATATTATTATTACGAATTATATGCGATCGTATGCTTATGTGTTTACATTATCGTTTCGAGATATGTCTCTTACGCGATTATCAATATGCTCGCACAAAATCCGTTATCCGTCCAAATTTTATCGAGTGGAAAGCGAAACATGGAATATGTTCTTATCATTGAAGAACACATGTTTGTTCTCACTACTCTAAACCCGATGCCACTTCTTCGCGATCGACTAATGGCATGAGAGTCAAGCGGACTTTGGAATAAGTCGAACAATATGGCTAAATGCTATATGATGACTACGATGTCCAAAGGCTTGCGGTGACATCGATCGATGGCGACGCGACGATATTTGGTCAAGTCTCGAGAGTAAGTTTGGGCGATCGGATCGGACGATCGACTTCCACACAATGAGAGAAATCTTGGCGTGTAAGATGGAAGAAGGAAGTTCGGTCCATGAACATGTCTCCCACATGACTCATCTCATGGATAGTCTTGATCAGTTGGGAGGAGGTATTGACGGCGAAGCCAAGGTCGATATCATCCTCAATACCTTGCCAAGTCTTTTGAGAACTTTCGGCGTGAATGCGATCATGAGCAAGACCGAGTTTACACTTAGTCAGTTGCTTAATGATCTCGTTGCTGCGGAAGGAGTTATGGGAAAAGGAGCACATGCTCTTGCTAGCACATCTAAGGGCCCAAAATTTTCGTTGCAAAATGGAAATAGAAAAAGGGGTGCCAAAGGTGGTAAAGGCGAGGAAATAGTGGGAGTAATGGGAGCAAGAACATGGTTGCCACGGAGGCTTGAAGAAGCCAAGGAGAAGGCAAGTGCTTGAAGTGCGGTAAGGCAGGGCATTGGAAGGCCAGTGCCTATGCTCAAAGCTCAAGTGCGCCGTTTGCTTTAATGCGGAAACATGTTTAGCGACTTGTTCTACCCATTCTTGGGTAGTAGATCTGGTATAATCGATCATGTTTGTTACACCTTGCGAGGGTTCTGCGGACAAGGGAGCTGTTTGATGGCGAGATAACGATCTCCATGGGCAGCGCGCGAAAGTCGAAGTCGTTGCGGTTGGAGATGTTTCTTTATGTTTTGGGACAACAGTTTTAGTTTTGAAAGACGTTTTATATGTGCGGATTTTCGGAACCTTGTTTCTGCTTTCAAATTATTTACTCATGGATATTCTCGTTATTTTTGATAGTGGTGTTTCTATCATAAGAAATGACGAAGTTATCGTGTTGGCACTTTATATAATTAAGCTTTATACTATTTACGCAAAACATAATACCTATAACTATGTTGCATCTTCATCAAACCCTAAAAGAGAAAGTTTTCTTCATGAAGATGACTCTACTTTCTCCTGGCATCTTAGATTAGGTCACATCAATCTAAATAGGATCCAAAGACGGCTAAGAATGGGCGTTGGGTAATCTCACGGTTACTCGCTTCCCGATCTGCGAATCTGTATAGAAAGGTAAGATGTCGACCAGACCTTCAAAGCGAAGGGTTATAGAGCCACGAAATGTTGGAGTTAGTCCATTCGACTGTGTGGACCGATGTCCACACAAGCTCGTGGAGGATACGAGTATTTTGTCACTTTCATTGGCGATTACTCGAGTGCGGATACATATACCGCTTCACGCAAGTCCGAATGCTTTGAGAAATTCAAAGAGTTTAAGGCGGAAGTGGAGGCGAAGCTAGGTAAGAGTATCAAGTCATCTGCGATCCGATCGCGGTGGCGAATACCTCGATAACGAGTTTATGGACTATCTAGTGAAGTGTGGGATTACATCCCAACAAGCACTTCACCGGGCACACCACAACAAAATGGTGTGTCGGGCGAAGAAATAGGACTCTTTTGGAAATGGTTAGATCTATGATGAGTTATGCTACATTGCCTATTTAGATTACGGGGTATGCCTTAGAGACGGCGGCATACTTGCTAAATCTAGTACCGTCCAAGTCGATCGAAAAGACCCCTTCGAGTTGTGGTTTGGGCGCAAGCCCGGTTTAAGCCACATAAGGATATGGGGCGATCCGGCATGTCTTTGAACAAGAAGGGCGACAAGTTGGAGGCTAGATCGGCGCAAGGCATGTTTATTGGCTATCCTAGAGGAGCGAAAGGTGGTTTATTCTATAGTCTAAGGATCGAGAAGGTCATTATTAGCACTAATGCTCGATTCTTAGAAGAGGACTACATGAAAATCATAAGTCCAAAGTTGAAATCATTCTTCAAGAATTAGAAGATGATCGTATTCCACCACCGATTAGGCGAAGGTGCGAGATGTCGAGTCTAGTGGGAGGATCGACACGGATACTTCAAGAAATTGAAGTGGGTCGAGTTCCACCGAGATACCGACCGTAAGTGGTACCTACACAAAGAAGTTGTGCAAGTTAGAGAACCACAAGTATCTGCACCCACCGTTGCCATTGTGCTGTAGAACCTCGTCGTAGTGGGAGGGTTGTTCGTCAACCCGAGCGATTTATGTTCGTGGGTGAATCTTGGATTTAGTCGGCCAGCATTTAACATGCAATAATCGACCCATGGACATACTGAGGAGGCGATGAAGATATTGATGCAAGATCATGGCACACCGCTATGGACTTAGAAATGGAGTCCATAACGGCTATGGATGTATATGAAAAGACACCTCTACCAGATGGCAAGGAAGCCATAGGTAGTAAGTGGATATCTGAGAAGAGAGATTCGATGGAGAGGTTTCGACTTTTAAAGCCGGGCTTGTGGCGAAAGGGTACACTCAGTTGAGGGCATCGATTTCGATGAGACCTTTTACGCTGTAGCAATGCTCAAGTCCATCGAATTCTTACGGCCATAGCAGCCCACTTGAACCTAGAGGTTTGGCAAATGGATGTTAAAACCGCTTTTCTAAGCGGTTACCTTGAGGAAGGTAGAGACATCTATGTCAGAACACGAAGGTTATGTGGTAAAGGGTGAAGAGCATCTAGTATGGAAGCTTAAGAAGTCCATTTATGGACTTAGCGAACCTCCCGATCATGGAACTTACGCTTTGACGAGGTAGTAAAGTCCATGGATTTACCCAGTTGCCTAGCGAGAGTTGTGTGTATCGGTTAGATGTTAACGGTGATGTGGTATTTCTTGCACTTTATGTAGATGACATCCTTCTAGTTGGCAACAACGTGAAGGCATTATCGAGGCGTAAAGAGTTGGCTATCCGATCAGTTTCAAATGAAAGACTTAGGAGATGCAGCGTACATTCTTGGGATCAAGGTTTACCGAGATCGCAAGAAGAAAATGTTGAGCTTATCTCAGGCGTCTTACATTGATACTGTGATTACTCGTTTTAGTATGAGACCGCCAAGAAAGGATTGCTACCTTCGGACATGGCGTTCCTTTATCTAAAAGCGCATCACCTATATTGCAAAGGAGATAGAGGAAATGAGACAAGTTCATACGCTTCCGCCGTAGGAAGTCTCATGTACGCAATGCTATGCACGAGGCCCGATATACGCTGTCACGGTGGGCATAGTAGCTAGATATCGATCTAACCTGGACAAGCTCATTGAATTGCGATAAAGCATATACTCAAGTACACGAAAAGGACTCGAGATTATAGGCTAGTTTACCATGCGAGATAGTCTAATGCCTTTGGGTTATCTGACTCGGTTTCCAAGTGGCCGTGATGAGAAAAAGTCGACCTCGGCTATGTGTTTACCTTGGGAGGTGGAGCCGTATCTGGCGGAGTGCAAAGCGGCGATGCATTGCGGACTCTACCATGGAAGCGAATATGTAGCCGCCGGAGGCTTCTAAGGAGTCTGTATGGTTCAAGAACTACCTCATGGATCTAGGTGTGGTACTGGTTTGCCCAAGAGTATCATAGTTTCTTGTGATAACTTTCGGTGCGATGTGAAACTCGAAGGAACCACGGACCCTAAGGCGACTAAACACATAGAGAAAGTACCATGTCATACGAGAAATCGTTAGACGCGGTGGCGTGCTGATTGAAAAGATTGATCTGACGGAAAATCTAGCGGATCCATTCACGAAGAGCACGCCGCAAAAGTCTACGATGGACACGTTAGAGGACTTGGATTGCGCTTGATGGCACCCACTTAGAAAGGAAACTTTTGTATAAGTGGGAGAAGCAAAGTGATGGTTGTTTGTAATAGCTAGTAGAAAGACACATTGTATACTAAAGTTTGCTTTAGTATAAGTGGGAGATTGTTGGATTTATATCTTTGAAAGCGCTTTGGTTGAGCTTGTATACAATGTTTCTGTTACCACTATTACAATCTCCTATCCGATTTGAATACTTGATTGCATATATCCGTGTCCCTTATCTCATATATAAGTTAGATCATACGGTGTGTAGAAGATCACGAAGTCCGTATGATTGGTCGAGCTTAATGAGATATAAAAGTTTCACTGGTGAGACGACTTAAGGACGAGTTGTCGGTTTGGGCTGCGATATAGATAAGAAGTGACTTGACTTAGTTGCTTGTCTATCTTTGATGCGTCTCGGCGTATTGAAGGATCACAGTGAGATGAGTTCTTCTTTCGACCGTCGTGAAGAACCAAGATCTCGGTGACTTACGATGATCTAAACCTCGATAAGGTATTAGGTGAGTATGAGTTCTTGACCATCACTTTGACTTGTTATGAGTGAGGGTTATATGTTCTAACCAAGATTCTCCGCATCTTGGGTGGTGGCGATCTTGTATGTCACGCTAGTTATCTCATGTCAGTCACCGTATCCGTTTAGGATGATGGCGTCCCTTAAGGAGCTCAAAGGTTTATTGTACTAAACCCCGGGTTGAGTTAGCTCAAGTACAATAATAAGGTTGAGTGGTACTACTTGAGGAAATAAGGATATTAATCGTTTAAGCGATCAGTTGCTAGAAATGATTAATGGACGTTCGATATCTTAAATACGGGATTCGTAATGTCTAAGTGCAAGCCCGACTCAACTTCGGTAATAAAGGGTAAGTCGACATTCTTTCTCTAGTGGCATGATCGAATGTTTATAAATTAATTTATGTTACGGGCTGAACATAAGATAATTAATTTATTTGAGGCCCATCTTTATTCCTTGCATTTGATCCACAGGTGGCCCATCCCGTGCCCTATAAGCGAGAAGAAAATCGGCGCCTATTTTGCTCCCAATGGTAAGATTTTATTCTCTTTATCCTACAAGGATATAATTATATTTATGGAATATGCATAGATCCTTTCCATATAAGATTATGGTAATAATCTTGAGAGTATGGAAATAATCCTAAGAGTATGGAAATAATCCTAAGAGTATGGAAATAATCCTAAGTGTATGGTAATATTCCATATAGGATTATGGTAATATTCCATATAGGATTATGGTAACATTCCATATAGGATTAAGGTAGTGCATTATAAATATAAGGTATGAGATAATGTCTAGAACACACTCACAAATTACAAGCAAGATTTTCGGTCATCTCACAATTTTGAGAGAGAAAATTTCGTGAGTTTTGAGAGAGCATTGGGTGATTTTCCGAAGCATTCTCCATAGATCGTCCTCACTCGACGTTGGAGATTGGGCAATCGGGATACAGTCCAGAAGGTCAAAGCACGAGTCTCGATCCGTTCGATCCGTTCATCCCGTTCGATCCACCTCGACAGATCCAAAGGTAAACACGTGAAAACCCCAACGTGTTGCGATTTAATTATATAGACGCATGCTAGGTTTATAATCAATGTATGGTGAATTAAACACCCAAGATGGATCCTCGGGGCGAGGGTTAACATACGTTTTCCCTTCAAAAACAAGGTTTTGAAATCTTCCCTTTTTCTTCCAAATATACTTCCAACTTGCTCAACATTCAAAACTCTTTATTTCATGAGTTTGAGAAAGAAATTAGTTACCTTTTTCCCGGTTGAGCTCGATGTGATGGAGTGTTGTGAGGAGTCAGCAGATTTCTAGAAGTACAGTGACTCAATCTAGTCTTAGATTTAAAAAGAATTTGGATTTCAAGGAGCAAAATGCTCTGATACCACTCTGTCACGCCCCCGCCCCGGATAACCCGGACTGGAGGGTGACTAATACTAGGAATAGTATTTTAGGGTTACAAGGCTAAGATAAAGGGACATATTAAAAGTAATCTAGCATGCTTGAACGTAACATAAGATGATATCATAACAATTCAAGTGGTCTAGGCCATCAGACCCAAAGACTTAACAATGATCCGATGGACCTCAATAGTTCATAACAGTAAACATAACATAAAAGAGTTCAGAGATTGCAGCGGAAAGTGTGTGAATACATATATGATGATATGTATTCAAGGTGAAACCAAATTCTTAATAAAACGGTCAAGGACACTGGACTTCTCAACACTTCCTCCATCACCATCATCAGAGCTCAACCTGCACATTTAAAAACAAACATGCAAGGCTGAGTACGAGAAAAAGCACTCAGTGGACTCATGCCGAAAACATTTTCATAGTTGAATTACACTGTCAATATCATGGTAAGTCACAAGGGTTTTAGTTGAAATGCCTTGTGCTTACTAAAACATTTTCAGTTCGTAAAAGTCGTTTGGCCAAGCATTTTTCTTGGTGTGTATGATCCGTATCCCACATTCTCATCATAGCATCAAAGATCAAACGTCGAGAGGGAGGCCTTCCTTCTACGACGCCGTGATCGGCCGTCCCATACAAACCTGCGATCACGTTCAGTGTACACGTTAGTCTAGCTGAGCATCATCCTCCCATAGGACCCGATATCGATTTCATAAAAGGGTTGGGAGCGACCCAACAAAA
Source organism: Salvia rosmarinus (assembly GCA_036937905.1). Classification (NCBI taxonomy): domain Eukaryota; kingdom Viridiplantae; phylum Streptophyta; class Magnoliopsida; order Lamiales; family Lamiaceae; genus Salvia; species Salvia rosmarinus. The sequence continues at coordinate 72,441,364 of CM072819.1, read as the reverse complement.
GACATTTCATATCATGTCATCCAACCTTCACAGCATTCATGCATTTCATATCATATCATTCCAACCTTCACACCATTCATAACGGATAGGATCCATACACAAAACAGGAATATTTTTGGCAGGTAATATAATAAACATTTATCAACAGTTGAAAAATAAGCATTGTAAATAAACTCATTTTGGGAAGAATAGTGAAGCCACATTTTGTTTGAAAAGTAAGCCCACCTGGACTATGGTTCGTCGTAATTTGAGTCCTAGGTTTGTTTGCTCATCAATGTCCGGTCGTCTCGTTCGTGTCCACACCTTTACGCAAAAGCGATATTTTAGTACGTCTTTCACGCTTATCGAGACTCTCAAAGTCTAAGATAACTTCGATATTCTATATCGATGTAAACAGAATTCCTTAACGAATTCATTACGCTTTTCACTTATGTATTTCAATTAAACTGTTATCGTTCTCCGAGATACGTTCAATGATCTCGTTTTAACCTTTCCTATCACGACCCCACTTAGAAACCTTTTCTTACTAATGAGATCTCTTGACTCAATTAGTACGTCATACGCGTATTAGCGTATTTGTCGAACGTCTTTTCGTATGGTTGACCTTAAAAGTCAACGAAGTCAACAAAGGTCAACAAAGTCAACAATTTTGACTTTCAAATAGTAATTTCTTACTATTTCATTTTATAAATTGAATTTCAATTGATTTCAAATCGTAAAGTCCAAATTCTCGATTTGTCATATAAATCGAAGGACTTATTAATATTTTTCGCAAATATTAATCTTTTAAATAATAATACCATATAATTTCGATTAATACGTCATTAAATAAAACATTTGTTTCAAACATAGTGATCTATGTTTATAAAATTTTATAAAATCCAAATATGTCCAAAATAATTATTAGACATACAATTTATTATTAAACTTGATTAAAAAGGATTTAAAATCCTTATAAATTCTCGAAAATTCTCGATAATTATATAAAATTTACCAAACGATTTTTTAAATTTTTTCTAAATTAATATAGTGTATTATTATACACTATGGTCCATCATAAGTATTAATGTCATCAAAATGATATTCGATCATCACTTATTAATATATATATCGTCACGGTAATTTGACAATTAATGAAATAATTGTCCACAAATTCCCAAAATTGTTATACACTTAGTATAATGTCCCAACATTAATATATGTCACAATTATAACCTATAGTCCATCATAAACAATTCATACATCAAGGAATAAATTTAATATGCAATCGGTACTCATAATATAATTACGAAAAAATTATCAAATAATTCTTAAAAATTCCAAATAAATTATAATATGATCAAACATTATAGTATAACATTGTAACAACATAACATCAACCAAAACCATTTAAAATCATCACCATATGGAGCCATAGCTCTCGGCTTCTTTGATTTTCAATGGGCAATTGGTTTCCAAAAATTCCAACAATTATATACTATACTTATATACTATAGTACAACAATATAACATCATACATCCATCAAAAACCAATTGAATCATCACCTTAAAGAGCTTCAAAGCTCACGGCTTATTTGAATTTCAATGGGCATTTGATTTCCAAAAATTCTAACAATTATACACTATGTTTATACACTATAATATAACATTGTAATATAATAACATTCATCAAAACCAATTAAATCATAACCTTAAAGAGCTTCAAAGCTCACGGCTTTTTTGATAAAAATTGGTATTTGATTTCCAAAAATTCCAACAAAATTATATATCACATAATTAATATACTAGATCAATAATATACCATTGCATGTTCAAAATAAAAATCATACACCAACATATAAACTCACATAGCTCACGGCTTTTATCAAAAATTAGGCATTTGATTTTTAAAAATTCGAATAAATTCATAGAACATATAATCAAGGTCCTAAAGCATTAATATGTCATTGCATACTTAAAAATAAAATCATACACCAAGGTACATCAAGTCTAGCTCTCGGCCTTCTTGAGAAATAAGCTAGGGTTTTCAAAAAAAATCCAAATAATCACCATAGACTTAAAACATATCATAGATCAATAATCCATCACCAAAGTAAATTGAAACCAATCGGTCATCACCATATTATTTTTAACATTTTTCGAAAATTATTTTGATCATGCTCAAGGGTTCGAAACTTATATATATACACTAGATCTATTCAAAAATTTCATATACAATGTCACATGTTTATTCTAAACATATATACTCACATTTTTGTAAATAAAATCATCAAGCAACATATATACAACCATATCTCATGTTTAAGAACATTAAAACACATACATATATATATATAGAACATGTCCGAAAATTTTATAACAATGGAGAAGGTAATCGGTGCTTATGGTCCATGTTTACCTTTGGAATGATATTGTTTCAAGGGAATAATACTAGGGTATCAAACCTTGGGTGAATGGAGGAGAAAGGATGAAGAAAATTTTTGAGAACAATGGAGGAGGGGCTCTCGGTTTTAGCTGAAGAATGCAGAGAGAATGGAGTGTTTTGGTGTTAGAATGGAGGGGAAGAGTGTATAAGGAAAAATAGAGTGAAGGGGAAGGGTCTCCCTCTCTACACTCCCTCCATAAACACGGCACACACACACTCCACCAATAGGATAAGTGCAGCATTTTTGGAAAGGTTTAGTGATGATTAGGCTAAGCTAAAAAGGGGCTTCATGCATTGGTCAATCAAGAGGTAGAAGTCATGCTTTGTGGGGTGATGATGGTCGACGGTTTAGGGGGTTTAAGGGGTGGGATTTTATTTCTTTTGATCCTTAATACTATATATTAATCATAGTATAGGTCATAAAGATATAATACATGGCATTAAAATAATTAAATCATCACATAGTGAATATTCGAAAATATCGAGAAAAATAGGGCTAAAATATAAGTCACACCTATTATTGATGCTCATGTCATTTTCGCTCTAAATATACTCATATATATCATAATATATGATTTAGATAATAAATAATAGCATAGGATAAAATAATAGTATCATTTTATGTGACCAAACCCTAATTTTCGAAATTAGGGTTTCAAAAATTATAAACATACACCATCGAGTTCTCATGGTTCAAAAATTGATTTTAATGCTTAATAATACTGTAATTATATAAAATAATAATAGGGAATTAATTATTATAATTTCCTGAGCATTAAACCCATTTTTCAAAACGTCTCTAGACGTTGACGTCCAAAACGTCTCAAATCGACTCATCTCAAAATGGTCGTAGTAAGTTCGTACTTACTTCATAAATATCATTCCATTAATATAGGAATTAATATGAAAATTTATTCCAAGCTTCGCTGCTTAGAAAATTTCACAAAATATAGACGTATGATACGTAATCGACGTTAAAATATATTGTCGAGTTATTTCGCGACATTCTAAATCCTTAATTCACAATCCTTAGTGAATATAATAAGGAATTCGTTATTAGGATATCGAATCGAAATCAAGATTCGTTGTCTTACAAAAATAATATACGAAAACCCTAATTCACGGGTTTAAAATACCGTAATTAAACGTTCGTTTCTTTGGAATATTACATTTTCGGTTTAACCGTTCAACGTATTCGTACGTTTTTCGATATAAGGATTTCATTTTCGAAACCTTTTCTTACTAATGAGGTATCTTACTCAATTAGTACGTTTTACGCGTATTAGCGTATTTATCGAACGTATCTTCGTACGTTTGACTTTAAAAGTCAACGAAGTCAACGCAGGTCAACAAAGTCAACAATTTTGACTTTTAAATAGTAATTTCTCACTATTTCGTTTAATAAATAATTTTCATTCGATTTCAAAACGTAAAGTCCTATTTCTCGATTTGTCAAGTAAATCAAAGGACTTATTAATAATTTTCGCAATTATTAAACTTTTTTAATAATTAAATCATATATTTTCGATTAATACATTATTAAATATAACGTTTGTTTCGAACATAGTAATCCATGTTTATAAAATTTTATAAAAACCAAATATGTCTAAAATAATTATTAGACATATAATATATCATTAAACTTGATTAAAAAGGATTTAAAATCCTTATAATTTATAATTTGTTCTCGGTAATTTCGAATAATTACCAAATGAGTTTCAAATTTTTTCTAAATTAATATAGTGTATTATTATACACTATGGTCAATAATAAGTATTAATATTAATCAAATGATGTTCGATTATCACCATTAATATATATATATATGTCTCGGTAATTCCATTTTATTATGGAATAATTGTCCAAAATTTCCCAAAATTGTTATACACTTAGTATAATGTCCCAATATTAATATATGTCATAATTATAACCTATAGTCCATCATACACAATGTATACATCAAAGAATAAATTCACAACACTCACGGTATTTTCTAAATAAATACCAAACAATTATCAAACAATTCTTAAAAATTCTAATTAAATTATAACATGATCAAACATTATATTATAACATTGTAACATCATAACATCAACCAAACCAATTGAAATCATCACCATATGGAGCATGTAAGCTCTCGGTTTTTTTTGAATTTCATAGGTAATTGGTTTTCAAAAATTCCAACAATTATATACTATGCTTATATAATATAGTACAATAATATAACATCATACATTCATCAAAACCCAATTGAATCATCACCTTAAAGAGCAATAACTCACGGTTTATTTGAATTTCAATGGGCATTTGATTTCCAAAAATTCTAACAATTATACACTATGTTTATACACTATAATATAACATTGTAACATAATAATATTCATCAAAACCAATTAAATCATCACCTTAAAGAGCTTCAAAGCTCACGGCTTTTTTGATAAAAATTGGTATTTGATTTCCAAAAATTCCAACAAAATTATATATCACATAATTAATATACTAAAGTATTAATATACCATTGCATGTTCGAAATAAAAATCATACACCAACATTCACATACATATAGCTCACGGCTTTTTTTCTAAAAATTAAGCATTTGATTTTTAAAAATTCTAGTAAATTCATAGAACATGTAATCAAGGTCCTAAAGCATTAATATGTCATTGCATGCTTAAAATAAAAATTATACACCAAGGTATAATTATATATAGCTCACGGCAATTTCAATAATAATGCTTAGGATTTTTTCAAAAATTCTAAATAAATTACTAAGAGCTCTAAACATATCATAGAACAATAATCCATCCTTAAAATGATTAAAAAGCAATCGGTCATCACCTCAACATTTTCTAACATTTTCAAAATTTATTTTTAAACAAAGCTAGGGATCGAAAATCTCACATATATGCTAGATCCACTCATACATTTCATTTGTAATAACCTTTGTTCATCTAATTATACATTCACATATTTTTAAAAAATAAAATAAAACATCAAGCAACATACATCCAACAATAGTTCATCCATAAGAACATTAAACACATATACACATATACTAAAAACATTCGAACATATAAATGTACATAAGGGCAAGTCTCGGTTTTCTTTAAACAAAAGGGAGTAAAAATCGAAATATAGTCCTTAGTTTACCTTTGGAATAGAATATGTTTCACAAGAACAATGTAGGTATCAAGGTTGGGTGGATGAATGGAGAAGAAGGAGAAGAAAAATTTTGAGAGGTGGAGAGGGAGAGCTTTCGGTATTTTTGCAGAAAAATGAGAAGAGGAAGTGTGTTTTGGTGTTCTAAAAATTTGGAGGAGGATAATGAGTGTAGTGTGTTTGAAGGGGAAGAGTTACTCCCTATGTTATCTCTCTCTCTCTCTCGATTTTGCACAAGGGGAGGAATAAAATATTTGCTGCCAAATGATGGAGATTTAGTGATGATTAGGCTAAGCTAAAAAGGGTGCTCATGCATTGGGTAATAAAAAGGTGGATCCCATGCTTATGGGATAAGGGTGGCCGACGGTTAAAGGGGGGGTTAAGGGTGGATTTAATTTATTTTGATCCTTAATACAATGTATTAATCATAGTATAGGTCATAGATATATAATACATGTCATTAAAATAATTAAATCATCACTTTGTCAAAAATTCGAAATTAGCGATAAAAATAGGAATAAAAATGTAAATCACACCTATTATTTATACTCATGTCAAATTCGATCTAAATATACTCATATATATCATAATATATGATTTAGATAATAAATAATAGCATAAGATAATTTAATGGTATCATTTTATGTGAAAAACCCTAGTTTAATAAATTATGGTTTTTTCAAAAATTACAAAATGTAATTATCGAGTTCTATCGCTCAAAAATTTATTTTAATGCTTAATAATACTGTAATTATATAAAATAATAATAGAAAATTAATTATAATAATTTCCGGATCATTAAACCTATTTTTCAAAACGTCTCTAGACGTTGACGTTCAAAACGTCTCAAAACGTCCATAATCGACTCATCTCAAAATGGTCGTAGTAAGTTCGTACTTACTTTATAAATATTATTCCATTAATATAGGAATTAATATGGAAATAAATTCAAAGCTTCACTGCTTAGAAAATTCCATTAAATACTGACGTTTGATACGTAATCGACGTTAAAATAAGCTGTCGAATTATTTCACGACATTTCATTCCTTAATTCACAATCCTTAGTGAATATAAAAAGGAATTCTTTATTACGATACTGAATCGAAATCAATATTCGATGTCTTTCAGAATTTAATGTACGGTAAAACCCTAACTCACGGGTTTAAAATACTGTAAAATAGACGTTCGTTTCTTTGGAATATTACATATAATCTTAATATCCTCGTAGCATAGAAGGTCTAAATCGAGCTTCGATAATTTACTTATTTCGATTATCGAAATAAAACTTTAATTTCGTGATTTTTATACCCGTATTTTAGCTTTAAAACTTCGGGGTATTACAATCTACCCCCCTTAAAGAAATTTCTTCCCGAAATTACCATATCTTATGACAGTATGGGGTACCTTCTTGTCATAACATTCTCAAGTTCTCACGTGGCTTTCTTTTGTTCATGGGTTCTCCATTGGACGTTTACCCTGGGTGTATACTTAATTCTTAACCGTTGAATCTAACGATCAAAATAGTCGCAGGTCCTTTCTCATAACTCATATCTTGTTTCATGAATAACATCATCATGATGAATCACGTGTTCTGAACCATACACGTACTTTCTTAACTATGCCACGTGGAAATATTCTGTACATTCCCCAGATTTGGCGGAAGTACCAATCTATAGGCTACTGGGTCTATCATCTCTAGGATCTCGTAAGGTCCTACAAAACGAAGTCTCAACTTTCTTCTTTCTCCAAACATTATAATTTCTTTCAATGGAGAAACTTTAAGTGAAACTTTATCTCTTTATTCAAAATGCAGTTCATATCTACGCATATTAGTGTAAGACTTTTGTCTATCACAAGATTCTTTTATTCTTAGCCTTTTTTGGCAAACATCTTAATCATTTCACTCACAATGTCAGCTTTAAAACTTTCCTCTTACTTTCATTTTCACCATAAAGAGGTGATCGACAATTTCTTTCGTACTATACCTCATATGGGCTATATTGATCACTTCTTAACAACTATAGTCGGAAGTGATCTTACTAAATGGAATGACTTGTTTCCAATTTGTACTTCATTTTGACACTAATGTCCTCAACATATCTTAAAGCGTTCATATCATTCTTTCCAACTATCTATTTGTCTGTGAGCTAAAATTATGCTAAAGTTCAATTTCGTGTCGAATTCTTTTGTAAGCTAATCCAAAATCTAGAAGCAAACTTAGAACCTCTATTAGATATGATAGATTTTGGTACTTATATAAACGTACGATCTCTTTTGAACTAACTCATCAGATTCATGAGTAATTCGCATAGGCAGAAAATAAGCTCTTTTAGTAAGTCGATCCACTACTACCCATATAGTAGTGTTACCTCTTTCGACTTTGACATCTTTCCTTTGTTCCTCTATTATCCTTTTCCTTAAATCAGACGTCAGAGTGAATGTAGCAATACAACTCATGATCGTCTCTGGTTATTCAACCATCTCTATTCTCATTCCTTCAAACTCTTCAGCGAGTTTCTCTATCCTTGCACTGTTTTAACCTTCACCGGATCTATTTTAATTCCTTCTAGAGACACGATGTGTCCAAGGAATATTGCTTCTTTAAACCAAACTTCTCATTTACTAGACTTGGCAAGAAGTTATTCGGCTTTTGAGATTTGTAAGACAGTCCTCAAGTGTCCTTTATGTCCTCTCTTCCTCTTTGAATAGATGAGGATATCATTTATGAAGATTAAGATAATTCGTCTAAGTAAGGATGGAACACTCGGTTTCTTTGAGGTCCATATATATATGGCTAGTGCAATTGTTAGTCCGAACGGCACGACTATAAACTCATAGTGGCCACATCTTGTTCGGAAAGCCATTTTGGGTACATTTTTAGCTCGTACCTTAAGTTGATTATAGTCCAATTGAGATCAGTTCTCAGGACTACTCTTGCTCTTTTTCCACTGACTCAATACTTATTTTTCCTTGGTAATGGATTATTCACTCTCAATAATCTATACACTTTCTTAATGGGCTATCTTTCTTCTTGACAAGCAAGCTGGGTGTTTCTTAAGGTGATACACTAGGTCCGATAAAAAAAAAACTTAGATTCTATAGCTTTTAATTTTGAATCTCTATCCTTCCAATCTCCTTGAAGCCATTCGATAAGGTACTTTTGACACGATTAATAATGGTTCTAAGTTGATAGAAAAATTCTAGCTGCTTATCAGAGGGAAATCTTGGTAAGTTGTCGGAAAAAGTCTGAAAATTTTTTGAACAATTTTCCACAGCCTCGACCTTTATTTCCGCTTTTTCCTATCTGTTTAGATAAACAAGGAATGCTCGACATCCCTTCTTGTTTATTATTCTCCTAGTTTGCAGTGTGAATATAGTCTGAATTTTCTTTCCCATGTTGATTCCATAGAAACTCATAGCTTCTTGTCCGCAGAATGGGACAAAAATTTCTCTCTCCTCGCACAGGATTGTGGAATGGTCTTCGACTAACCAGTCCATTCTTAGGATTATCTCTACGTCTCATATAGGTACTATGTTCGAGTTCTTTACTAAAGTCTTAAGTGATCCTAGGTTCAATTCTGAGTTCAAGTAAATACGTGTGGTGACCATGATCCTTCTTTTAAGTAAAGAAATTCTCATCCTTTGATTCGCTTATTCTGATTTGAGTCCTAACATGTCACGCATGCTTTTACTATTCTTGTGATATCAGAATGTAAAGCACTTGTCTCGAACAAAAGTATTTTAGGTATGTGTTCGAGCTAAAAACACACTCAAATTACTCGCAATCGTACGAGGTAATCGTAGCGTGATAAGTTAACACGAGTCGTCTCTCAAGGAAAACTTAACAGGGCCATTGTTTGTGTTGTGCACAGAAAACGATTAAATCCTAAACATTCTAATCTCAAAAGGAGGGTTGAACATGCAAGAATTGAAATACGATAAATAAACAGCGAACCTAAGCTAGGGGTTGTCAATCCCGAGCTATACTAATAAAGCAATAAATCTAAACCAGGGGTTGTCAATCCCTAGTTGAACTACGAAAGTGATAAATAAAAGCATTAGCAAACCTATTCTTAGGGTTTGTCAAACCCTAATCTAAGTCTACTTGTAAATGAACCATGATCGTCAATCAACTAACAAGAACAAGAATTAATCGAAAGCATAAAATCATATATTGAATTGAATCCAACAACAATCATAAAGCAAGAAATCACCAAACAATAATATAAATCAGAGGAGTGGAAATCCAATAACAATAATCGATAAATCCAACATATGAATTCGGTAAACAAAACGTAATAATCGAAGAAACAGAAAGCATGAATTAAAGCTAAGATTTATCTGTGTTGTTGCCTGAAGAAAATCCCGGAAGAAATCGACGAGAAGCGCCGCAGCTGCTTAAGAAAATAAGAACTGAGAATGGGACCGCGTTTTGACCTAAAACGCGTATATATATATTAAAATGAAGTTGAGCCGATGTTTAAGAGCGGCGCTGCGCTCGTAATACATTCGACTTCTATATGAACGCTGGTGGGGTTGGCGCCGCTCGAAACACACCGCTTGAAATGAGCGCCGGATCGAGTGAACGCGAGGTAAATTGAAGTTGAGGCGCCATATCGAGCGCCGGTTGGAGAGCTGGCGTTGGCGCGGAGTGAGGTGAGGCAGGTTTGTTCCAGCCGGTTTGAGCGCCAGTCGAGAGCGCTATGCCGAACGCTGGCTGAAAAAGCGACGCTGGGCGAGCACTGGCGCTGGCGAATCCCAGCCGGATGGGAGAGCGGGCGCTGGGAGCAGGCGTGCGTCTTGGCGATGGGCGATGCTGGGCCGGCGCGCTGGGCGGGCGGGCGGCGGGTGTGGGCGAAGTGCTTGGGCGCGCGGGCGCAGGCACGCGGGCGGGCGCGCAGCATGGGCGCGCAGGCGCGGCCGGGCGCGCATGTGCACGGGAGGTGGCGCTCACTCGAGCGCGCGAGGGAATGGGCGAACGTGTGCTCGGAGCGGCGCACGTTGGGTGGCCGAGTCTTGGGCGGCGTAGGCGGGCGTGTGCGGCGGGGCGCGGGCGTGGGTGCGCGGCGCGCGGCCATGCGACGGGGTGCCGTGCGCGACTTTGGTCGTTCGACCCGTTCTCCTTCATCTGAACTCCGATGTATGCATGGTTTTCGCCTGCGAACTCCTTTCAAAATGCTCTTCAATATAGTTGATTCTTGGCGGATCCAATTCATCCTATTTTCTACCGTTTTCCTACAAAACATCGAAACGAACGAAGTAAGTCCGAATCGATAAATATTAATCGAACCAAAGGCTTAAATAGGACAAATCATAGAAAATGACATGTAAAACAATACCAAGAATCATCACAAAATCATACCAAACAACTCCACCACACTTATCCATTTGCTTGTCCTCAAGCAAAGTCTATACTAATAAGAATAGGGAAGATAATTCATGCAACTTAACTCTTATTCTAATCAATCAAATCTCTTTGCAATTCCCCAAACTTGGTGTTTACTTAATTCAAAGATAATGCGAAATAAATCAAGAACGGCAATTGACTTCCAATAAATAAAAAGGTAATCTCTCGCCGGACCCAACTCTCCGTTAGGGGTGAACTAACTAATGTGGTCACCTTTAACAACAAGTTTCTTTTATAAAGCACAAAGAATGTTTTAACAGATTTTGGAACAATATTCGAAAGGTGAACTCTCGATGAACTCGAGTCTCCTAACATGGTTTCCCATGTCCATTTCTCAATTTACGAGAAAGAGGGACATAATCCCATCCTCCATTTCAACGATCTCAACAAAATACTGGAGCTTTCATTCTCCTCATTTTCTACTTCTTTTTCACATTTTTTTTATTTATAAAATGAAACATGTATATAGGCAACCACAATGTTAACACTACCCCTAACATTAGCCGGAAAAATCACATCAATTTTCCCCTATTCATTATCTATCAATCACAGTCTCGTCAATTCACATTATACTCAAATCATATATCACCAAAAGTTTCGGAAATTCAAAATCAATTTGATCAATACCACAGAGTTCAGTTGCACAAATCAAGATCCTAACTTACTCGTATAGACAAAGCTTACGTCCAAACAATCAAAATAAGCACAAGGGCACATCATTAAGCATACAAAACAATATATCACGCACACAAAACTGAGCAACATCCCCATTATTTTAAATCGAGCAACGCATCCCGATGCTCAAAACATTAAAAGCTCAAAATAACCATAGAGGATGATACTTCCCTGATAATCGACGAATGTGCGATGTAGAGTTGGAGCATCCCAGCTTCATCTCACCGCTGATCAAAATATGCAAAACCTTCCTTCCCAAATTCAAACAAGACTAACATAAAGACAACAGACAGATCAAAGAACAACGAAACAAGCAAAAAGAAGAAAGAAAGAAAAAAGAAAATAAAAATCCGTGGGTAAACTCCCACGCAGTACTCAATTTAACGTCGTGAGCACGACGTGTTCCGGCCAACAACGGACTATCTATAGTCCTTCACCTGCAGAAATACCATCTCGACCAGAGCATCAATAGTAACCGTATAAGCGCAGAGGACAGTAAAGAAAACAAACAACGAATCATTTAAGCAAAAGTCGAACATCCTATTCTCCAAAGAAAAATAGATGACATCAATTCCCAAAGCACAATACTTTGGTGAATTAGGATGCTGACATACTATAGAAGTTACCTCGACTTTTGTTATCACTGTGTCCTCCTCTAGGAACACGTACTTCACATGTTGAGGCAGCTCTTTCACTTCCAGAGTGGGTTTTGGCATGTCATCAACTTCGAGTGCCCACTCTTGCTTCATCCCCTCTTCATCCTCCTCCACGTGTTTGGATAATTCTTTCACCTCCAGTGTGAGTGTTGGAATGCTATTGACTGGATTTGCCCACTCTTCCTTGTTATCCGTTCTCGTAAAAACGTCATCGGGGCTCTGATTATGCTTCTCATCCACACGTGCCCACTCGTTCTCACTTTCCACCCCCTTTGGCTGCAGCGGCTCTTCAGGTGGCTCTCCCACCACATCTTCAATAATTAGGTCACTTTCAAGAGTAGTGACCGTCAGAGCTTGATCGGGTTGGTGTGGGAAAGTCGGCTCATCTGATGTCTCTTCCACCCAATTCTCAATACTTGGGTCACTTCCTAGAATAGTGACCGCCTGGACTTGATTGGATTGATCTGGAAGTTCCCTCCCTTGCTGCAACAGTTCATCAAGCAGGCTCTGGACATATCCTATTTGCGTCTCCAAACTCAAAGCTGAGGCGTTTGCAGCATCCAAACTTTGGACTAAAGCATCCATTTTTTGAATGGACACTTCTCTTTTGAGTTAACTCATCCTCCCAAGATGGCCTCGGAGGTGGATACGGTGCTTGTGTACTGCTTGTTGCGGTGGGAGGCGGAGGCTGTTGTGGATATAGTCTTGAGGTGGAGGTGGTTGTTGTGGGTACTCATATTGAGGTGGAGGATGTGGTTGCTCCCGAGAGGCATTGTAGGATTGATCCTCATATTCTCATGGAGGAGGTTGTTCCCAGAGGGATTGGAGGCTTGATCCTCATAGTACGGTGGAGGTGGTTGATCCCAAAATGGATTATAGGCTCGTTGCTCAGGGTAGGGATCGTAGGCTTGATGCTCGAAGCCTAACGGGTATTCCTCAGAAAAAACAAATTGGGCTCCTTCTTCGGGAGAAGAATCTGCCCAATACGACGAACTTTCCTCCCCCCAGCCTGCTTGACCATACTCGTATTGCTGGTAACCCTGCATTAACAGACACTAACAACAAAAATAAGATCACACGCACCGGGGGGAGAAAATAACAAAACAGGACGGAAAGAAATACAGAAAACAAACAACACAAACAATACGCCTAAAGTTTTCCCCGGCAACGGCGCCAAAATTGTTCGAGCTAAAAACACACTCAAATTACTCGTAATCGTACGAGGTAATCGTAGCGTGATAAGTTAACACGAGTCGTCTCTCAAGAAAAACTTAACAGGGCCATTGTTTGTGTTGTGCACAGAACGCGATTAAATCCTAAACATTCTAATCTCAAAAGGAGGGTTGAACATGCAAGAATTGAAATACGAGAAATAAACAGCGAACCTAAGCTAGGGGTTGTCAATCCCGAGCTATACTAATAAAGCAATAAATCTAAACCAGGGGTTGTCAATCCCAAGTTGAACTACGAAAGCGATAAATCAAAGCGATAAATAAAAGCAATAGCAAACCTATTCTTAGGGTTTGTCAAACCCTAATCTAAGTCTACTTGTAAATGAACCATGATCGTCAATCAACTAACAAGAACAAGAATTAATCGAAAGCATAAAATCATATATTGAATTGAATCCAACAACAATCATAAAGCAAGAAATCACCAAACAATAATATAAATCAGAGGAGTGGAAATCCAATAACAATAATCGATAAATCCAACATATGAATTCGGTAAACAAAACGTAATAATCAAGAAACGAAAGCATGAATTAAAGCTAAGATTTATCTGTGTTGTTGCCTGAAGAAAATCCCGGAAGAAATCGACGAGAAGCGCGCGTGGCCGCTTAAGAAAATAAGAATCGAGAACGGGACCGCGTTTTGACCTAAACGCGATATATATATTAAAATGAAGTTGAGCGGCGTTTAAGGTGGCGACGCCGAATACATTCGACTTCAATATGAGCGCTGGTCGGGTTGAGCGCCGGCTCGAAAAACTCACCGCTTGAAATGAGCCTTTGGATCGAGTGAGCGCGCGAGGTAAATTGAAGCCGAGCACGCTCATATCGGGCACCGGTTGGAGAGCTGGCGTTGGCGCGGAGCGAGGGTGAGCGCCGGTTTGTTACAGCGCGGTTTGGCGCCAGTCGAGAGCGCTATGCGCTATGCCGAACGCGCTACTGGAAGCGGGCGTCTTGGCGCTGGGTGATGGAGGACGCAGCGGCGCTAGGCGCTGGGCGAACAGGCGGGCGCGGGCGTGGCGGGGCTGGGCGCGGGGCGAGCGGGCGCGTGGGCACGCGTTGGGGTCGCGCGCGTCTTTGGCGGCGTGTGCACGGAGGTGGCGCGTGCTCGAGCGAGCGCGCCTTGGGTGGCCGAGTGCTGGGCACGGGTGCGGGTGTGTGTGGCGGACGTGCGCGGCGGGCGCGTGGGCGTGGGTGCGCGGGCGCGCGCCATGCGACGCCGCCGTCGCGACTTTGGTCGTTCGACCCGTTCTCCTTCGTCTGAACTCCGATTTACGTATGGTTTTCGCCTACGAACTCATGTCGAAATGCTCTTCAATATATTTGTTTCTTGGCGGATCCAATTCATCCTATTTTCTGCCGTTTTCCTACAAAACATCGAAACGAATGAAGTAAGTCCGAATCGATAAATATTAATCGAACCAAAGGCATAAATAGGACAAATCATAGAAAATGACATGTAAAAGAATACCAAGAATCATCACAAAATCATACCAAACAGTATGCTGAGAAGTTTTCTCATACCTACCAGGCTTTCCTGGTTTTGTTCGTTCTGTCGTTATCATACTTTCTTAATCAGTATGAATGATTCAGCTTCCTTTTTCTTCTTTATCGCCCTTTAGAATATATCTTCCATATATTCTTTCTTTCCTTCAAATCCTTTCAAGAGGATTCCTATACTGGTATTGGTAGCGCCATCATTTGTAATATCCTTTTGTATATACATAATTTCTCTTAATCTTCATTGATTGACTAAGTGTTTTCGCATAAGTTAAAAATCCCTTGTCCACTGGGAATGTACCATACTCTCATCTTGACGTCATATATCTTCATCATCTTCTCGATATTCTATGTTTGCTTTATTTCAAAGCTGGGTTACCCAATATATTTCACCTTATAGGTCATCTCATAAATATAAGGAATAGTCTTTCCAATTAGGTTCACCTTAAGGTCCTTCCTTGTGAATCCCTTTCTTTGTTCGCTTGAACGTATTTCCTTCGCAATCGTCTTTAAAAAAAGTTATCTTGCTTAATAATTACTAAATCGCGCATAAGATAAGCGTTTTGTCTCTATATAACTTAGAGTACGACGGTTTCATCTCAAATAATAAATCTACTTCTTAATTCCCTTCTTTACTTCAAAGGAATTACTTTACTTATTGTAATCAGACTGTTTGTAAAACTTATATCATGTTCCGGGCTATCTCATAACTGTATAGCTGGTAGTTTCCTCAGCTATTCTTTAATCTTGCTTCTTTTCTTAAGCATGATATCCGAAAGTCATATTACTTTCATTATACTTTGATTCTTACTTTTAGGGTTAAAACCGTCATCATTCTAATCTATACTGGTAAGGTGGTATGTTTGTACACCATAACTTATATTCCAAGTACCAATGTTTCATTGCCAAGTCTCAATGTCGGGGTATCTTCCCCATACTTGGTTTTAATACTAGGAATAGCCTAGCTATTCACATATCTCATTATTTGATCCATAGATCACACTATCATTGGTTTAACCAAAGTCTCAAATACTTGGAATCAATTCCACCTAAACAAAATCTTATCGATTTAGGGATGAAGCGAGAGACTTATTAACTGAGATACTATCATTCCTTTATATCCATCATTTGAGCCTTATTCATCTCCATATTTTGAACATGTCCGACCTACTAACGAGGTTTTAGGGACAATCAACTATCTTAAAGATAAGTTGTATTCTTTCTTATTATGACATAATAAGAGGAGGTTATATCCTAAGGATATCATATACTTTTCTTTATATTTACTCTAGCATTCAATGCTAAAAAGTATCTCGTTCATAACTTAATCATCATATATTCACGTGGAGATATAACTTTACTGTTATCAGTACTGGGAAAGCCCATCAAGGGTCGATCCACTTATGTGTATCATAGAAAAATATATCTCGTCTCATCGAGAACTTCTTTACATCATATCTTGATGTCTATTACTTTACTGATCTGAAACTTTTAGGTGACAAGGTATGTCAACCTACGTCATACTTATTGGTTTCAAGGATTGAAGGCAATTCATCGTAACAACTTACAAGAGGTATGGTTTCACAATTCAAGATGACAATTCTGAAGGTTTGGAATAATATGTTCTTTGATCTGAATAATCGGGAGATAGGGTCCGAAGATCAGAATAACGACTACTGAGATTTCTTTAGTCATATGGGGTGGCCAAGCCCGTCACAAATACTTTCTCAGTCACATGTAGGTTTGGTTTCAAAAGGATGCTGTCAAGAAATTCTCTGGTTGTAAACTCCTTTCGGAAAAGGTGATAATTCAATTGATATCTCAATCGAAACTAGATCATAGAGTTAAACTCAATGATAGAATTTGGGCTATGAATAAGATTTGAAACCTTATACAACTCATTTTAGTTGTCACCCAAGGTTCTCATGTATACATATGCTATAACTCTTCTTGTACTATTGGGAATCTTACTTTCTAGTAGCATTCTAAGATTCCTGTCACATTGTAGGGTTCTCTTTCTATGTACGTCACAAGATCAGTATCAACTGTTTCTTTGATCACATTCTTATTTTGTTTCTAACGAGAAAGTCATAGTCAATTTGGATTTCCGTCATACGTGAACATCCAAACGAAAGACAATACTCATGTCACTGTAGTATAGTGACATTCATTATCTCTAAATCATCATTCTCGTCTTTGCTCTTTGATTTTCTCCTCTTTGTTCTCGTCATTCAACTCAAGATTCTCATTTCGATCTCGTTTCTGTCTCATGACAGACTAAAATTCTCATAGTTCTTTTTCTATGTTCTTTCGCAAAAGGGATCATGCGACTTAAACAGTCTATGTTATTTTGGGATAACATATCCATCATCAAAATAACTGGAAATTTCAGAACTTTAAACATTCATTACATAACTCTTTCATAATAATCATACTCATTGAATTTCACGAATTCAAAGATTTTACTTTTGACATATCAATGTCAACACTTCCTCATATAACATTATTATAACATAATCATACGTTGGTAGCGAACCAACATCTTTCATGACAAAAATTCTCATTGAATTCCACGAATTCAAAGACTTCTCTTTTGACATATCACTGTCAATAACAATCATTCTCATTGAATTCCATGAATTCAAAGATTTCTCTTTTGACATATCAATGTCAATACTTTCTCATGTCACTTTTAACTCTTGACAACATAAAACATTATTTGCAACATTTGCAAAAACTTTTACTTTCAATTAATTCACATATCTTTCATTTCTCTTGAAAGATCATTTCAATCATCATTCACTACTTTTATTCTCAAATATCTTTCATAACTTTCACTTCTTTGGAAACATTATTTTCCATTTTCAACTTTCCATTTCAAAACTTTGAGGAAGAGGCATGTACTTTTAAACTTTTTCATTTTCAAAACTGAGAAAATCATTCACTCAACGCATATCAAAACTTTTTAGGTTTTCCATGAATATGCAGTCCCATACCTGCACATTCTTGGAATCTCTTTTATTTTTCAAAACTTTTGAGAAGAAATCATTTACCTTATTCCGGTTGAGATTGATGTGATGGAGTGTTGAGCATAGTCAGCTGATCTCTAGAAGTCTAGTGACTCAATCTAGACTTAACTTTTGGAAGAAGGTTTTTTTTTTGGATTTCAAGGAACGAACTGCTCTGGTACCACTTTGTAACAGCCCGCCAACCCAAAGTATGGATTAGCAGGGACTGTTAATTGAAACGGGATTAAGTAATGAATAATGACATGGAACACTGAATGGTATGACATATATTGGGAATATTTCTGGAACTTCATGAGTTTAGGGTTTTACAAAACATAACATACATATGACTTCAAAATCTAGCAGCGGAAAACATGTGAAGTACACATGTGACGATGTGTATTCAAGTTCTACTATCGACAACAAATGACTGACCGCTCAACACCGCTCCATCCCATCGATCGCCTCAACTGCACATTTAAAACAAACATGCGGTGAGTACAAATAATGCACTCGGTGGGCTCGTTGCGAAAAATTTTCTTTAATTTAAATTACATGCCTTACGGGTAAGACACAAGGGTTTTATTGAAAAGGCATTGTGCCTACTAAAATATTTTCTCATTTTCTCAAAAACATCGCTTGCGCAGGCATTTTCTGTATGTATGATCCGCATTCTCTTTCATATAACTATTCATAAACTTATCTCGCGCCGTAGAAGGAGGCCTACTTCTGCGGACGCTGTGACCGACCGAAGATGTTCCTTTCGGCACCCAGCCACCTATAAACTCACGTCGTGGAAGGAGGCCTCCTTCCACGGACGCTGTGACCGACCGAAGATGTTGCTTTCGGCACACAGTCACCTATGGTGTACACGTTAATCCAGGCTAGGAATTAGATCAAGAATTCATCCCTCTAGCACCGGATCCGATATCGATTTTCTATAAAGTTGGGAGCGACCCAACAACTGTATCACTTTCATAGTTGGCTTACCCAACTGCTCTATGGATCCATACATAAAAACAAAAACACTTTGGGCAGGTAATCATCTCATCATCATTTCTCGACTGAAAGCTTTATAAATAAATACATTGCATTTCGAAGAAAGCATAATAAATAAAAGGGTTTTCGAGTAAAGCCCACCTGGTACGAAGCTTTTCAACAAAGTTCCTTTCTAACGTCAACGATCACGTCGTGTTCCATCTCAACGTAAGAAACTAATTTAGTACGTCGGTCACGTCTTTCTAAAACGTCAAAGTCTAAAAGATTCGATAATCTTCTAACGTTCTTAGTACACCTTAACCCATATAGTACGTCCCACACATCCTAGTGTGTCTATTTAACGAAATTCATATTTCGACTAGACGTACAACATAACCATGTTTGTATATCAATGTATTTCATACATTTATACTCTAGTCAAGTCATTTGACTTTCTAAAACATATTCTTCACAACATTTATACATATAACTATTAATTTACATATATATTCGATTTCTAGTCGATTTCTTATCGCATTCTCATACTTCTCAATTTTTCATGTTAATCAACTATCATGCTTCAACAATACACATATGTATGATCTAATATGACCATATCACTTTACTTTTCAAATCCTTACGTCACATAACATCATGTGTCGACATAACATAAAATACTTCATTTAAAAATCACATAAATTCATGGTATGTCTAAACATATTTTTAGAACATATTATGTGATTATCCTTGATAATATAAACTTATAACTCTTAATATCATAACCTATGATTTTCGGTCACTTTGGTTTAATTACCAAGACTTATGCATAAATTCTCATAAATTCACATATCACACTATAATACCATGGGATCAATAATATGTAATTATATTGGTTATAGAAAAATTGTACACTTTAATTTCTTTACTT
Source organism: Salvia rosmarinus (assembly GCA_036937905.1). Taxonomy (NCBI): domain Eukaryota; kingdom Viridiplantae; phylum Streptophyta; class Magnoliopsida; order Lamiales; family Lamiaceae; genus Salvia; species Salvia rosmarinus. The sequence goes on along the minus strand of CM072819.1, from coordinate 72,421,397 downwards.
ATTATTCTCGAAACTTTTTAGAAAATATTCAAATATTTTCCTATAATTCCAATAAATTCTCCTATCATATAATCATCATCATGTATTATTGTTATGACATAATTTCCAACATACATAACTTGTACATCATTAATCCTTTAGACTATAGTTTCGAAAATTCTACTTAAGAACAATTAAATTTTCTAAATTCCAATAAATTTATCCAACACCATATTATGAATCTACATCATCAATATGCTATAATATCATTCAATCATGAATTAATTATTAACATATGACTATCTTATTATTTTCGAAAACTTTAAAATATGAACTAATGTTTATCAAAAATTCCCACATAAAATCATACATGCTTGAATACTACTAATCATCATTAATTCATGTTCAAAACAACAACTAAAAATCCTTTCTATCATCATATGAATCACAAAATTTTCGGTCCTAACATAATATTTAATAACATGCTTAACTTTGTACTTAATTCATAATATATGCTTAGAACATCATATAAACATAATTTCTAAACATTGTAGCATATGAACATAATTTCCTAAAAATTTCATCATAAATAATATAAGCTTATAATCTATGATTTAATGGATGAAATTCGAAAATTCAAGCATGTACACAAAGCTTGTAATGTTTCTAACCTTTTAATCAGAGTCGATTTCTAACGGCAACGTTTATTTGTTCTAAGATTGGTGAATAAAAGGATGAACTCCCTCACAAACTTTCTCTCTAATTTTCGGTATTAAGGGTATCAAAATGGGAGCAATGTTTGAACCCAACTCTTATTTATAGACTTAATCCACTTGCTTAACAATTATTACATAAAATCATAATTAATACACTTGTTCCAATTTGTCAACATTTTCGGTCCACTTGGTAGGCTAAAGGTAAGATTTTTTTTTAGTTTTATCACATTATTCTTTAATGTTATCTTATCCTATAATTAATGTATATCCTTATCATATTATTTTCGTACACTAGTTAATTGCTTAAAGACAAAATTCTCCTTCTTTCTTCTATTAGTTCACGGCAATCTTATGAAATGAAAGACAAAAATTTTATTCCATACACAAATGTGTTCACGGCACTTTGAAAGTAGTAAGGTGATGATAATGGTTTTAGTTGATAATATTTAAATTTTTCAACACCTTATACTATATAGATATTGTTTTCGGCCATTACCATATGTAAGAGGGATAAATTTTATTTTTATACTCTCATATACTATAATATTACTTTAGGATAATATCATATTTGAAAAGTCAAAATTTTACACTATGATATATGTCATTATCAAAGAGTTTAAATTTTTCTTCTTTCCTTAATATTTATTCAACAATTTTGGCTATGACCATAATTAAACCATACTTGTTCAATTAGGATACCTACTCTACCTTATCTTATAATAATATCTTCCCAACACAATAATAGCATATCATAATTATAGCATGATATTTTTCTTTATTTCACACAATAAGTCCTAATTTTTGGCTCCTTCATTACAAGTGGACTCCCACTTGTGTAAATCATAATAAACCTTATCTTATACATTAATAATGTCTCACTATAATAATTATTGCATAGCATTATCAAAATCATGGGATTTTATTCATTTATACATTAGTGATTGAAATTTTCGGTCACTATGTAGACTTAATGCTATATATTTTATTTTCTTGCAATTAATAGCTATGTGACATAATATATGTCCTAGATGATAATTTAGATCATAGGAAAAATTATTAAAATTATTCCATGTCACAAACTTATTATTTTCGAACTACATTTTCGAAAATAGGAACAATTTTCAAATAATTGTTCCTTAATTCTCTAGCATTGTTTTAATGCCACATTATATAAAAATAATGTTCTTTTTACATAAAATAATCATAGGAATTTCAATATTATAATTCCATGATCGTTTGACTAAGTTTTCGATTCATCTCTAAACGCCGACGTTCTAATCGTCTCAATACGATATTAATCGAATTGTCTCTAAAATGTTCATAAGATCATTGTAGTTACTTATCTTCATTCCTTTGATAATAAGGAATTTAAAATCTAAGCTTCATTGCTTAGAAATAACGTAAGACTAACTATCGAAATTTAATCGACGTTAGAATAATGCTTTTGAAGGAATAATATAAACTATATTCCTTAATTCACTAATCATTAGTGAATATAATCTTAATATCCTCGTAGCATAGAAGGTTTAAATCGAGCTTTGATAATTTACTTATTTCGATTATCGAAATAAAACTTTAATTTCGTGATTTTTATACCCGTATTTTAGCTTTAAAACTTCGGGGTATTACAAATACGCCTAATCAAATCCCACCACACTTGGATAATGCTCATCCTCGAGCATAAAGAAAGGGAAGCAAAACAAAAACTGAAACGAGAGAAAAAGAAACAGACTCAAAACTGAAATTGGCAATGACTCAACGGACAAAGATCATAGTCGGGAATAGAATACAATCCTCCGCAATCCTCCAACCCTTCTATCGATTCAAAACTATGCAAACATCTTTCATTCAAGTAAAAATCATGCAAGATCAATCCAAACCTCACCAAGTTCACTCCAAGAATCTCAAAGAAAGAAAATAGGCAGATTTCACTCATTAAATCATGACTTGATGCTTTCAATCACAAGTTTGCCCATATGTCACTGTATCCACTACAAATGAACTCATGCACAATCACTAGGTCTTTCGATGGGTTGTAATGGGGCTTGGGTGCATAGGTAGGATAAAGAAAGGGATAAAAATAGGCTTATAATACCAAAATATGCAAGTATGTACTCCTCAAATCTTTTATCTCATCAATACACATTGTTGCACACCGTCCATTGTACTATCAGCTTACGTTCTTAATAAACGAAAGTATCAAAATATACCTTCAAACATTTTGCTCATTCACATGATCCCCCAGTTTACTTGCTTTTCTTCTTTTCTTTCTTTTTTTTTTCTTTTTATTCTCTTTTCTTTTCTTTTTTTTATTAAACCCCAACATAATCTTCCACAATTTCAATCACATTGAACACCAAAATACAATCCTACTGATCATGTAAAAAATTCACAAAACTTGCATATTATTGGTGGGTCAAAAGAAGGCTAAGAAATGCTAAGGCTCATATTTAGTAGCTTTGAATGATCAAGAAAAGGATTAAGGCACAAAAAGGCTAACTAGTGGAAAATTTAGGGTAGGAAGTATATAATCAGGCAAAATATATAGGGATAATGATCAAAAAATTGCCTAGATCACTTTAGTGCTAGAATTTCATATGCAGTTTCAACTATGAAAACAAGGCAAACTAGACATCAAGCAATTAAGTCAGACACAACACTCTTCAAAGAAACATGGAGCATTTTAAAGTTTTTGCTCATAGCTCAAATCTCACAATATAAGTAAGCTCAACAATTTGATCAATCTTGCACTTATTCATCGTCCATGAATACATACGAGATGTTTTGCATAATTTATCATCAAAAGAAAACAACCAAATGCACGAGCAATATCCTCATCCTTTCTACTCAATTAATCCATCATGTAGTTGCAAAGACTCAAAACAAAACAAGACAAAACCGTAAACATTTTAAAACCATTTTTTTCAAAACGAAACACGTAAAAAAAACAACTAACTTCATTCCCCCACACTTAGATAACACGGTGTCCTCATTGTGGAAGAAAAAGCAGACGGATATAAACAAGAACAAAACAAACACGAAAGCAAGAAAACAAAATAAATAAAAGAACTTCCCTGAACATGTCATCCGGATGGTGGAGTTGATGGTGGTAGAATGATATGCTCAATGGCTAAAATCCGGCTGGTCAAAGCATCCAAACGGGTCTCCAAAAATGCTGCCAATCGAGGGCGTGCAAGTGTCAAAGTGGGCTATAATGCGCCGAGATCTTTCTTTGGAAAAGTCGAGCCATGTCAGGTTGACCACGAAGGCCGCTAGATGGGCCTGTTGTTCCTGCAAAAATAGATATGCTCGGGCCGACAACTCCCGACTGCAACAATTGATAATTTCCCTCATGATTTAAGCATAAAAGACCCATGGTCCGAAAGTCAGACAACATGAATGTAGTGGCTGGAGAACTGGAATATTGTGTAATAGGCACTCTCAATTTACTAGCCAATCGTGCAATCAAGGCTCCTAAAGGCAGTTTTCTAAAAAAATGTGTGGCACATAAACGCCACTGAGTTGCAATCCAAAATCCCAAATTAAGTTTTATCCCCTTAACCATGCTATCTAATATATATACTTCCTTCATTGTCACAATGTTCATAGAATCAATACGACCAAACAAATTGTAAGAAAGAAACCTATGACATAAACGCAAAGCAGGGTCTCGAATATTTGCCTTTTTTGGAAAGTCGGGGTCTATAACTGTTTTCAATATATAATGATAGCCACTGTTAGGCAACAACATTTGACAATTCATCAGACACATCACATAAAGCATTCAAATACTCTTCACTGTGCAGAGAAGTGTCAGTTTAAAAATCCAGTAAAATATGCAATGAATTCACAAAGAAATTGAAATGTTGGCCATTCAAACGAAATAAGACGGCGTGCGTGCTATTGCATGGTTGATATGGGTCAAACTGAAACGAGGAAATAAACTCCATATATAATTCATGATATAATGGTTCATTCAAATCCAATAGAGATTCCCAACTAATGCGGGAAAAATTAGCACGAATTAAAGGATTGACACCTAATACTTCTATATCATTCCAATCAAATAAAATTAGCACGACATGAGTTTTGAGTTAGCTTTTCATGTACCTCAGTGTCCGAGCGAAAATTTGGTCGAACAACTCGTCGCGCGCAGGATTGAGGTTGCTCAACGGGAGCAGGTGGTGCTGTGGGTGACGGCGGCATGACAACGGGTTCTGCGGCAGGTTCTGCGGCAACAAGTGAACATGGGTTCTATGGCAGGTTCTGATTAGGGAGCTTGGATTCGTGCTCTGACGATGGCTGGGTGTGCTTGCGCCGATGCTTGGGTATGGTGGCGGGTTGGAGTGGGATGTTCTCGGTGGGGGTAGTATTGACAGTATCTTCATCCGACGTAGAGGGTATGGGATTCAGCGAGGGAGGCGGTGGCGTGGGTGTGATCCCCTTGCGCCTGCGTGGACGTTTGGTGCGCTGTGGTGGCGACGTGATGGCGTCAGTGGCAGGGGCGACTTCTTCGTCAGGCATTGGAGTTGCGGCGTTCGGCGAGGGAGGCTTTGGCGTAGGTGTGTTCTTCTTGTGCTTGTGCTGGCGTTTGGTGCGCTGAGACGGCGACGGCGCGATGGTCGTGGAAGGGACGACTTCGTCGTCCAGTGATGGAGTCATGACGGGAGGTGGTGGCGTGGTTGTTTGCTCCTTGTGCTTGTGCGGATGTTTGGTGCGTTGAGATGGCGTTGATGTAGCTGTGGGAGATGGGGGAAGCGGTGCTGCGGTTTCCTCGACAGGTGCCGGAGTAACGGTGTTCGGTGGGTGTGTGGCTGTTGGCTCCTCCTCAGGAAGTGGTGATTGAGCGGCGTTCGGCGAGGAAGGTGGCGACGGCACGATGGTGGTGGAGCGATTCCGACGAGTGGTCACCATCGGAGGAGAGTGGGTTACGAATTGGAGGCTGAAATTTTGGAGAAGAATGAGGAAAATAGAAGCAGGTTAATAAATAAGACTAATAAATAAATAAATGATAAAAAACTTTGGGTTGCCTCCCAAAATAGCGCCTTTGTTTAACGCCCAAGGCCGGACTATTTCTGCACCGATTATGGACTGATTTCGGGGGAGGCTAAATTCACTTCCGGGAACGTGGGTATCTGCATCCCTTCATAGTATGGCTTTAAAAGTTGTCCCTTTACTATGAAGTACTTGCGTGTGCTTAAACTCAAAATTTCTACTGCACCAAGTGGGCTGACACGTACAACTTCATATGGACCCGTCCAACGAGACTTCAATTTTCCAGGCATGATTCTGAGACGAGCATTAAATAAGAGCACTTTCTAATCGACCTCAAAATTCTTCCTTCGAATGTATTTGTCATGAAGTAGCTTTGTGCGTTCCTTTTAAAGACTCGCATTCTCGTATGCTTCCAAACGTATCTCCTCCAATTCCTGTAATTGAAACTTCCTTTCTTTTCCTATCATATCTTCATCTAAACAACATTGCTTTACTGCCCAAAATGCTTTATGTTGGAGCTAAACTGGTAAATGGCACTATTTTCCAAAAATCAGACGATATGGAGACATGCCAATTGGAGATTTGTACGTTGTTCGGTATGCCCATACTGCATTGTCCAATCTCAAACTCCAATCCTTGCGAGATGGGTTAACCATTTTCTCAAGAATATTTTTGATTTCTCGATTTGAAACCTCAACTTTGCCGTTCGACTGTGGATGATAGGCTGTAGAAACCCTGTGATGCACTTTGTATTTCTTGAAAAGGGCTTCCAAGGTTCGGTTGCAGAAATGAGTGCCCTGATCACTAATTATAGCACGAGGTATACCATACCTATTAAAAATGTTAGACTTGAGAAAACATGAAACCACTTTAAAGTCATTAGTGTGGGTGGCTTTTACTTCCACCCATTTCGAAACATAATCCACTTCTAACAAAATATAAGAATTACTGCATGAACTTGGAAACGGGCCCATAAAATCCATACCCCAAACATCAAAAATTTCACAGACCAAAATTGGAACTTGAGGCATTTCATTACGAGAAGAAATATTACCTGTTCGCTGACATCTATCGCAATTCTTACAAAAGTTGTAAGCATCTCGAAAAATTGATTCCAGTAAAAACCACAATAAAGAATTTTACGTGTTGTTCTTCGTGGTCCAAAATGGCCTCCACATACATGAGAATGGCAGAAATCGAGAATCGAGTGAACCTCATCATCTGGGATGCATCTTCGGATTAATTGATCCGCACAAGTTTTCCACAAATAGGGGTCGTCCCATATGAAATACTTGGCTTGACTTTTCAATTTATTTTTTCGAGCAGTTTCTGTGCCTTTGGGAAAAATGCCAGTGCTTAAATAATTAACTAAATCAGCATACCAAGGAATCTTACCTTCAATTGCTAACAGATGTTCATCTGGAAAGTCGTTCGGTATGGGCATACCGTCTGACGTTGTCTGTAATCTGCTTAAATGATCAGCAACATTATTTTCGGCGCCCTTCTTATCTTTGATTTCCAAGTTGAATTCTTGGAGTAGGAGTATCCATCGTATCAAACGCGGCTTAGATTCCTTCTTAGATAGTAAATATTTGAGAGCTGCATGGTCAGAATAAACGATGACTTTAGAACCAATATGATAAGATCTAAATTTTTCACAAGCAAAAACAATGGCTAATAGTTCTTTTTCTGTGGTTGAGTAGTTGCATTGTGCTGGATTTAGAGTCTTGGAAGCATAATAAAGGACATGACTCTCTTTCCCACTCTTCTGCCCAAGTATAGCTCCCACGGCATAATCACTTGCGTCGCACATGATCTCGAAGGGCTCTCCCCATATAGGTGGCTGAATGATAGGGGCTGAGGTTAACTTCTTCTTCAAAAGGTCAAAAGCATTTTTACACAACTCATCAAAAATGAAAGGGCTATCCTTCTGCAATAGTTTAGTGAGAGGTTGAGCAGTTTTAGCAAAATCTTGGATGAAACGTCGGTAGAAACCTGCATGATCTAAGAAAGCATGAATTTTTTTCTCGTTAGATGGATAAGGTAATTTAACAATTAAATCAATCTTTGCCTTGTCAACCTCCATCCCTCGTTCAGAAATTACATTTCCGAGAACAATGCCCTCCTTTACCATGAAATGACACTTTTCAAAGTTAAGCACCAAGTTAGTATCTATGCATCTCTGCAAAACTTTATCAAGATTAACTAAACGTTGATCAAAAGAGTCACCATGTACAGTAAAATCATCCATGGAAATTTCAATACAACTTTCAATCAAATCAGAAAAGATACTCATCATACATCGTTGGAAAGTTCCGGGAGCATTACATAAACCAAATGGCATACGACGACATGCAAAAGTACCAAAATGACACGTGAAAGTAGTTTTTTCTTGATCTTCTTGTGCCACAAAATTTTGAAATATCCAGAATAACCATCAAGAAAATAAAAGAAAAACTTTCCTGCTAATCATTCAAGCATTTCATCAATAAATGGCAGTGGAAAATGGTCCTTCCTAGTAGCATCATTCAACTTCATAAAATCTATGCACATACGCCAACCAGTTTGAAGTCTCATGGGAATTAATTCATTTTTGTCATTCTTAACCAACTGAAAACCTGACTTCTTAGGAACCACATGCACAGGACTAACCCACTCACTATCAGATATTGGATAGATAATGCCTAAGTCTAATAACTTAAGAATTTCTTTCAGCACAACTTCTTTCATGACAGGGTTTAGTTTTCTTTGGTGATCCCTAGAAGGCTTACCATCAGATTCAAGTAAAATCCTATGCATGCAAGTGGAAGGACTTATACCTTTGATATCAGCTAGCGTCCACCCAATGGCAGTTTTATGTGTCCTTAAAAGCCTTACCAATCTATTTTCTTGATCAGCATTGCGATCTTTGCTGATTATTACGGGCAGCGTATCATCCTCTCCCAAAAATGCATATTTCAAGTGTTGTGGGAGTACCTTCAATTCCAGCTTTGGAGCTTTAACAACATATGGTAGAAGCTTTTCTGCGTTGGTCGGTAAGGGCATACTGTTCGACAGATGACGAATGGGCAGCTCATTTGTTGAATATAACTGCATGATAATTTCCCGGATTGCTTCGTCATTTGCTATGGAAGCTTCCTTGTCTGTCATTGAGCTAAACATCATCTGCTCAAGCTCATCTTCCCTGCAATGATTCTCAATAAAATCCTCAATCAAAGGGTCAATAACGTCAATCATGAATATCGATTCGGGATCCTCAACATGCTTCATAGCTTCAAAAATATTAAATGTGACAATATACCCATCAAATTCTAAACTAAGCATGCCTTTATCCACATCGATTTTAGCTCGGGCAGTTTTCATAAATGGTCTTCCCAAAAGAATTAATGATTTGTGAGCTGAAGATGAATCGTCCATATCAATAATATAAAATCAACTGGAAAAAACAACTCATTCACCTTAACCAAAACATCCTCAACTACACTTTGAGGATATGCATTAGATCTATCAGCTAACTGGATGATTACGCTAGTTTCCTTCAATGGACCTATATGCAATTCCTTGTACACAGAATATGGCATGACATTTATGGAAGTGCCTAAGTCTAACATCGCTCTCTCGACTGGTTTGTTACCAATCACATAAGGAATAGTAAACATACCAGGGTCTCGACATTTTTGCGGCAACTTCTTTTGAATGACAGCAGAAACATTTTCTCCCACTCGAATCTTCGCATCTTTCCCATGTCTCATCTTCTTAACACACAATTCTTTTAAAAATTTTGCATACCTTGGGACTTGTTTGATAGCGTCGATCAATGGCAAGTTAATTTCCACCTTCTTGAAAAGTTACATAATCTCCCTTTCATCGTCTTCTTTCTTGTTGCGTATTAACCTGGAAGGGAAATGAGCAGCCATTAGTGTTTTTGAATTTAGATTACTAGGCTGAATACTTACCTTGGATGGTAGGTGATGTTCTGATCTTGATGTACCTTGTGCAGCTTCATTGTTTTTCACATCTTCTTGCTCGTCTCTTTCCTTTTCATCCTTTGTATGATTGTTCTCATCTAGCTCCTTGCCGTTCCTTAACGTGATAGCGCTGATGTTTCCTCTTGGATTAATCTCCGTTTGAGACGGAAGTTTGCCTTGAGAAACTTGCAATTTGTTCACTTGTGTAGCCAACTGTGTGATCTGTATGCCCATACTGCCTAATGCGGCTTGTGTTTCCTGCTGAAAAGCTTGTTGGCTTTGTGCTAGACTCTTTACAATTTCGTTCAAACTTAGCTCTGTCCCTTCGATACGGGCATACTGTCTAGGTTGCGGTGGTTTGGGTGCATACATTCCAGGCCCTTTTTCTCTCCAACTAAAGTTTGGATGATTTCTCCAACCCGGATTATAGGTGTTTGAGAATGGATCATTCCTTCTTTGCTTCTGTCATTGCGCATCATATTGTGCATCACCCGAGCCATAACATGCTTGTTCGGGTTGAGGGTCCTGCAAAGTGGGACATGAATCAGTATAATGACCATTTTCAGAACATATACCACACTGAATTTTTTGCGTTTGTGCTACTGCAAGTTCTCGAACTAAGGATGTTAGAGCATCAATCTTGTCGTGCACATTTGAACTCTCTGATCTCTCCACTGCTTTTACAGGTCTGTATCTATCATCATCCTCGTCTTCATATTGTTGGCCATTCGAGACCATGTCAATGATGAGCTATTTGGCATCGTCAAATGTTTTATTTGTTAATGATCCACCGCAAGCAGCATCGACAATTTTCCTATCAAATGAAGACATACCACGGTAAAAATAGTTAGTAAGCAATTGATAATCAGAAAATCCATGGCCAGGACACTTGCGACACAATTGTTGGAATCGTTCCCAATAATCTGCCAAACTCTCTCCATTCTTTTGTTTAATGCTACTAATAGCCATTCGTAAATTTGCAGCTCTGGATTTTGGAAAGAATTTACTTAAGAAGTATTCTTCTAACTGGCTCCATGTTCGGACTGAACCAGGGGGAAGAACAAATAGCCAATCTCTAGCCCTACCCTGCAAAGTATGAGAAAAGGTTAGCAATCTCAAATTATCATTGGTAAATCATTGTGGGCAATAGCCAATCTCTAGCCCTACCGTGCAAAGTATGAGAAAAGGTTAGCAATCTCAAATTATCATTGGTAAATCATTGTGGGCGTAAAGTAGAGCACACTAAATCAAATTCAGCAAGATGTTTATATGGACTCTCTCCAGGCATATCTCCAAACTTGGGAAGAACTTGAATAAATTCAGGCCTAATTTCAGAGTTCTGGTTGATAGTAGGTAGCACAATGCACAAAGGGAGGTTGCTCATGTGACGTCCCAAGTCTTTAATCAACGGCTGTGGATTTGCTCCTCCATTCCCTTCACCATTTTGTATCTCCATGATGATTGTAGTAGCTTTCTTTCCTTCCTTAACTACCTTTGTCAATTTTCGCGCAGTTTTCTCAATTTCTGGATCAAAGACTAATTCTCACATTTAGAAGAGCGAGGTATAAACCGTAAACAATAAAATAAAAATAAAACAGATAGAAAATCGAATAAATTACTGCTTAAAACCAATCCCCGGCAACGGCGCCAAAATTTGGTGTGTCATTTTCACCAAAATAAATCTGACACTCGGTCAGTGTGCCCACATTACACGTATAGCGATCCAGATTCGACACTCGATCAAGATGCCCAAACCGCACGAAAGCGATAAGCAAAATCGTCTCCCAAAGGATTGGCGAGAATTTCTCAAATTTTCCATCTATAAAATAAGTTGTGATAAGAGACTAAACTATAAAATCGAAAATAGCAATTAAGAACGGAATCCAGATGTTTTTTTGTAACAAATATGACGAAGGTATCCCGGTTCCAATTAATTCCACTCTAGCTTAGACAAATCCGATCCTTGATGCAAATAAAACTTCAATTCATGCAAACAAACCAGTTATGATCACCGAAGACGCTTCTGATGCAATCTTCTCTCCTTAATTTATCGATAATTAGGAAGACGCTTCACTTACTACTTCTCTAATCAACTGACAACCGTAAGAGACACACTATAGATTTAATGAGCCGACAACTTTAAAAACTAGAGAAACCCAATTCAAAACCGATAAACTCTGACGCAGGATTATCGAATTAAGACTGTTAAACTCTTGACTCTGATGAATCACTTTACCACTAATCAAATTTAAACCACAATTACGGATGGCGATTCTAATTGGCTACTAATTAACTCGAACTACTAAATATTCGCGACTACCTAGCGGAGACGAAATAATTAACAACAATAAACGCAGAGAATAACAGATGCTTGCATAAAATCAAAGGATAAAATCAATTAGATCTCATGGAATGTGTCGCGCTAGAGCTTCCTTAATCTTCACCGAAATGAAAGAGATTAGCTAGAACTCATAAATGAATTCAAGCTAATAATAATAATGATAATAATGAACGAACAATAGAAAACAAAGAATGAAAATCAATGTTAATTCCAAAACCCAAAACTGAATTCTGGAGTATTTCCTGCGTGAATAATAGAGTATGTGAAAAGGGATAAAGGCTATCCTATAAGGAAATCTCTCAAAAACAATCTCTTCCCATAAAAATCTAATAAAATCCCTATAAAAAAGGAGAAACTAATCTAATATAATAAGAAAACAAATAATAACTAAAGAGGCCCTAATCAATATTTGAGGCCTATTACATAATTAAACTTAGTTTGAAATCACAAGGTCTTCAAAAATCCATTTAATCCACGTCATTGTTGTCAAGTCGGTAAGCAAGATGCGGTATGGGCATCTTGCACGACCTTGAACATCAACTTTACTTTAGATATTCCAAAACTCTTCCAATTTGATGTTAATTCTTCCAAAATAATATCAACACCTACAAAATCCACAATATATGCAATTAGCTTCATAGACTATGATTAAGTAGATATTAAGCATTTAAACTCATCAAAATCACCCAAAATATACGTATAAAATATGCCTAATCACTGCATTTTGTACAAGATACGGACACTACGAGTTTGTAGTAATGTCGTTTGGATTGACCAATGCTCCTACTGTGTTTATGGATCTTATGAATTGTGTCTTCCATGAATATCTCGATAAATTTGTATTGGTGTTTATTGATGATATTTTGATATATTCAAGGATATTTTGATATATTCAAGGAGCGAACAGGAGCATGAAATGCATTTAAGAACCGTTCTGGAGAAGTTGAGGACCGAGAAGTAATATGCCAAGTTCAGTAAATGTGAATTTTGGTTGAAAGAAGTAAATTTTCTTGGACATATTGTCTCGGCAGAAGGAATTAAAGTTGATCCTATGAAAGTGCAAGCTATTCAGGAATGGAAATCGCCTACAAATCCAAACGAGATTCGAAGTTTTCTAGGCTTAGCCGGTTATTATCGAAGATTCATTGAAGGATTTTCTAAAATAGCTAAGCCGATGATGCAGCTGTTGAGGAAAAGAGTGAAATTTCAATGGACTCATGAATGTGAGGATAGATTTCAAGAACTCAAGGATAAATTGACCACTGCTCCTGTCTTAATAGAACCTGATCCAGAGAAAGGATTCACCATTTATACTGATGCGTCGAGAAATGGGACCGGATGTGTTCTTATGCAAGAGGGGAAAGTGATCGCCTATGCTTCACGATAATTAAAACCCCATGAACTTAATTATCTCACTCATGACTTGGAGTTAGCCGCAGTTGTTCACGCATTGAAGATATGGAGACATTATTTATATGGATCAAAGTGTGAAATCTTTACTGATCATAAAAGTTTGAAATATTTTTTCAAGCAAAAAGATTTAAACATGAGGCAACGAAGATGACTTGAGTTAGTCAAGGACTATGATTGTGAAATTAAATACCATCCGGGAAAGGAAAATGTTGTTGCTGACGCTTTGAGCAGAAAAAGTCAAGAAAGGTTAGGGTTATTACTAACCGAGAAAGAAGAATTGTTGAAAGAATTTGAAAGAATGAAACTGGAAGTGGTAGTACCACCTGAAACAACTCAAGAAATTGTAGCAGCTTTAGTGGTGACACCAGATTTAAAAGCTCGAATAATTGAGGCGCAACGACAAGATGCACAACTGGAAAGAATGCGAGAGAGAATTCGAACTGGAGACCATCAAGGATATCATGAAACGGAAGATAATGCGATTATGCTAGGTAATCGTATATTTGTGCCTAGTAATGAAAAGTTGAAAAATGAAATTTTGAGTGAAGCCGATAATGTTCCATACGCCGCACACCCGGGGATTACGAAAATGTATCAAGATCTCAAGCAAAGGTTTGTTTGGACAGGAATGAAACAAGAAATAGCGTCATATGTTGAACGATGCTTAGCTTGTCAACAAGTTAAAGCATTGCATCAAAGGCCGTATGGAAAACTGCAACCCTTGGAAATTCCAGAGTGGAAATGGGACCACGTTGTTTGGTATGAATTTGTGCTTATTCTTGGTATTGTTTTACATGTCATTTTCAGTAGTTTGACCTATTTATGCCGTTAGTTTGATTAATATTTATCGATTCGGACGTATTTGGTTTGTTTTGATATTTTGTAGAAAAACGACATTAAATAGGATGAAATGGATATGCCAAGGATCAAGTATATTGAAGAGCATCTCGACATGAGTTCATAGGTGCAAATGGATCCTAATTCGGAGTTCAGACGAGGGAGAACAAGATGAATAGTCAAAGTCACGCACGGCACCCCGTCGGACGCATCACCCGGCACTCGACCAAGCACCGCGCGCCCCAGCGCGCGCGCAAACCACCTCTCGGCCACCCAGCACCGGCTGTGCACTAGCGCACACCTCATCCGGCGCTAAGTGACGAGCACCCGCATTCGCACCCCTGATCTCGCCCAGCCCGTGCGCGTTCCCAGCCAGCGCCCGTTGCCGCGCCAAAGACGCCTCCCGGCCGGCGCTGGGAACCCAGCCTTCGTTCGCTGACGTCCAACAAGATTTTCCATCCGTGGCTGGAACCCAGCGCCGTTCGTCAACTCTTCCCACCTCGTCCGGTGCTCTTGCTGAGCGCCTGCTCGGCCATCCGCGCCCGCTCGCCAACACGCGCCTCGCCTCATCCAAAGCTTTCGATCGTGGCGGTGGTGCGAAATCGTCCGACGACTGGGACCCGGCGCCCGTTCCAAAGACTCATTGCTCTCATCTCCCTGCGCCATCTTACCTCCGAGCGTCGGTTTGCCTCCTAGCGCGTTCGCCATTTTCCCTTGCGCATTCCCCATGAACGCCCGCTCATATCCACGCGCCATCACCTATGAACGCCCGCTCCTTCCCAGCCAGCGCTCACCTCTAATACAAAATATTTTTCGAACCTGCGCTCTTCCAGAACCGGCGTTCACCTTGGGACAGAAGCTCCGCTCCTTGCTCGCTCACATTACAACCGGCACTCACTCTCATTTATTATGTATATACGCGCTAAGTCTTTTTGACGGGAGTTCGGAGTTTTGATATTCTTTTATTTGCAACCACTGTTCGTTCTTTTTCCGAGGAGCTTCCACTAGACAATAGAGATAGATTTCAATTATTAATTCTTGTCTTGCATTTTTCTTTCATTGAACAATTCAATTATCGTTTATGCTATTGAATTTATCTTATTGGATTCATCGATTTCTGCTACTGATCTTCGTTCATTTGATTTATATTATTGGTTTATGTTTTCTTGCTTTGTGATTCTTGTGGATTCAATTATCTAGTAAACCTTGGATTGTTGATTTCTTGTTTGATTCTATTTCTCCCGGCATTTGGAACATTTATACTTTATGCAATTGATATTGGACATTATTAGTATGTTGAATCTCTTTCCGTCGAATGTTATTGTTTCGTGTTTGATGATCTAGTTTAGTTCGTTCTTCGCTTTTGCTTCCTGCTTTCGTATTTTCTTAGGTTCTCCACTAGGGATTGACAACCCCTAGTTAGATCGCTTTCCGTTATTTATATTTCCCTTCATCATTTAAATTCCCATATGTTTCAAAACCCTTGTTGGTATTAGAATATTTAGGATTTAACTGCTTTATGTGTGCGACATGAACAATAAGCCCTGTTAAGTTTTCCTTGAGAGACGACTTGTGTTAACTTTCCCTACTATAACACCTCATTCGATTATGAGTCAATTAAGAGGATACTTTTAGTTGAAACAAATTTTGGCGCCGTTGCCGGGGAAAACTTTAGGCGAATTGTTTGTGTTGATTATTTTCTGTGTTTCTTTTTTGTTTTTATTTTGTTATTCTCTAGTTGCGTGTGATCTTTTCTTGTTTGAGTGTTGTGTATGCTAGGTCACCGCAGTCTAAATAGACCGCTTGCTACCCCGTTGGACCGCACTCGAAGATCTAAAAGATCGCTTCTTCCGGCACTGGAGGAGTTTGGTGCCACTTCTGTGAGTGGTGAACAGTCAGAGCCGATAATCAAAGATCAACCTATTGTTGAGAATACTCCCCCATTGAGAGAGATGGGTGAAAATGCACGTGCTTTGCGTGATTTCTACAGGCCGGTGATTGGGGCCACTACTTCCCCAATTTTTCTTGGACCGGCAGCCCGAGACTATGAGCTTAAGCCGAATCATTTCTTGTTCATGGGCTTGCTAGTAAGGATGCCTTGGGATTTGTATGGGAGTTTTGCTCGGTTTTGCAGTCCTTCCCGCTGGGAGGACTAAATGAAGATCAACTGAAGATGCGCTATTTCCCGTACACTCTTAAGGATAGGGCTAAGTTGTGGTTTCTTGCACTTCCCGCCAACTCTCTGCAGAACTAGAATGCCGTGGTAGATAAGTTCATGACGAAATACTACCCAAACAAGAAGAGTCAGGAATTGAGGTCTCAGATCATGACCATTAATCAGACGTCAGACGAGCCATTCCATGAAGTTTGGGAAAGGTTCAGGGATTTATTGCAGAAACGCCCTCACCATGCCTTTCTAGATGAAATTCTTTATCAATTCTTTTATGATGTATTGACTCAGAGTTTCCAGTACATGGTGGACAACGCTGCAGGTGGAGACATTGGTTCTCGTACGGCAGCAGATATCGTGGACATTTTTGAAGCTATGGCTGCTACTTCACAGCAAAAGTCCAGTTGAGGTGGAAGAGCCAAGGCATATGCTGTGAATCATTCCTTCGACATGAATAAGCAAGTGGTTGAGCTTATGAGGGAGGTGCAAGAACTTAAGTTGAAAAAGCCCGATCCACTAGCACTGCACAAGGAATTCAGGGAACCTTGTGGAATCTGCAATGAACTTGGGCACAATGTTGATACTTGCCCCAGGATGGGAGAGCATAACTCCGGCGGCGAAGCATATGCTATGCAAGGATTTCAACCTAAATGCAGCTTTGAGCCTAATCAGCAACAATTCAACGGGGGATGGAGGAACCAACATCAAGGGCAGAATTCGAACTAGAATACGCCAAACCAAAGACCTCCACAAGAAGAATTTCCAAGAAGAAAGGCTCTATCCTCGGCGAAGAAGGTTCTCGCAGCAGTTCCTCCCAGCAGGCGAAGAAGATCGTGAGCACCTCCACCGCCAACTCAGAGGTCAGCTTTTGAGGATATGATCACCCAAAGTATGGATGCTTTAGAATCTACAAACAAGCGTTTGGAGACGCAAATGGGGCAGATTGCTAGCACGCTGAACGAGCTATTGCAGCAAGGAGCAGTGGGGAAACTTCCTAGCCAACCTCATCAAGCTCATGCGATAACTGTTCTAAGGAGTGATACGATTGTTGAGGACAGGAGTAGAAGGATATCAAGCAAGCATATGCAATCACCGGAGGTGAAAAATAAGAAAGAGACTAGGTTCAGACTGCATAAGTTAGCAAATCCTTATACCCCTCCGATACCCTTCCTACACCAGTTGGAGAACGAGAAGCAGGACCGGCAATTCAATGAGATCTACAAGCTCCTGTCCAAGGTGAATGTAAATTTGCCTCTTTTGGACATCATCAAAAATGTACCGGCCTACGTCAAGTTCTTCAAAGAGCTAGCTTCAAAGAAGAGAAGATTTGGAGAGAATGAGAAGGTGATGATCTCCGAAGCAGCTAATTCCATCCTACAACACCAATTGCCTCCCAAACTCCGGGATCCAGGTAGTTTTATTATTAAGATTGCTTTGGGTAACGGGAAAGAAGTTTCTGCCATGCTAGATTTGGGGGGCGGGATCAATCTTATGCCTTATTCTATGTTCAAACGATTAGGATTAGGTGAACTAAAACCCACTAGGATGTGTCTACAATTAGCTGATAGGTCCGTGAGATACCCCAATGGTATTGTCGAGGATATATTAGTTAAGATGGGTGGGTTGATTGTTCCCATTGATTTCGTTGTTTTTGGATATGGGAGATGTTAGGGAAGATGGGGAGGAACACACACTGTTGTTGGGGAGGCCATTCATGGCCACAACCAACACCCTAATTGATGTTAAGAATGACACTTTGAAAATGACTGTACTTGGTGAATCTGTGTCTTTCTCTGCACATGATAGTGTCATATCTTAATCTATTAAATTTATTGATAATCATGCTTCCGTAGATGCTGTTGATCCCTTGGCCGAGAATGTTTTTTTGCAGGGTGAGAATGCAAATTTGTACAAGGGGAAAGTGAAACTGATACATGATCGGCAGAGAGTTTACAAGGATTTAAAGCCGGGAATGAAGATTTTACTTTTTCCATCTCGTTTGAAGTCCTGCCCCGAGAAGCTCAACTCTGGATGGAGTGGTCCATACATCATGGAAAAGATGTTTCCTTACGGAGCAGTCTTACTTCGCGACCCCAACTCCAACAGATCATTTACTGTGAATGGACAGCGGGTGGGGCCTTACTTTGATCAAGGGGATGATCCGAAAGGCGTAGAGAACTCCATGCTCATCGAACCTATCTGTCTCTGACTGGAGTACGTCGTGCTCATGACGTTAAACTGAGTACTACGTGGGAGTTCACCCACGGATCTTTCCTGTTCTTTTTCTTTTTTCTCTTTTGTTTGTTTCGTTGTTCTCGTTGATCTATCTGTTGTCGTTGAGTTTGTTTTGCTCAGAATTGGAACATTGTAAGCAGTGTGGTGAAGCCGTGACTCTCCAACTCTATCGTGCATGCTCACATTCACACCCTATTTCAGCTATATTCTACCAGGGAAGTCTCATCCTCTATTGACTATTTTTGTGTTATCAATGTTTTGAGCACTGGGGACAGTGCTCGAATTTAGTGTGGGGGAGAGAGTATTTGGTTTTTTGGGCGTGATATATATATTTTTGTACGCTTGGTGATGTGCCTTTGTGCTTGTTTTGATTGTTTGGACTCAAGTTTTTGTCTATGCGAGTAAGTTAGAATTTTGATTTGTGCAACTGAACTCTGTGGTATTGGTCAAACCTTGATGTATTTCTCGTTTATCTTGATGTTATGTTATTGAAGTGCAATGTGAATTGATGAGATTGTGTGAATTGATTTGAAATCGGAGGTTATTGACGTGATTTGTCCGGCTAATGCTAGGGGGAGTTTTAACATTATGGTTACCTATATACTTGTTTCTAAAAAAAAGGTATGAAAATGAGGAGAATGAAAACTCCCGTTTATTGTTGAGATTGTTGAAATGGAGGATGGGATTCTGCCCCTCTTTCTCGTAAATTGAGAAATGGGCATGGGAAACCACGATAGGAGACTCGAGTTCTTCGAGAATTCACCTTTCGAACATTGTTCCAAAATCTGTCAATACTTTCTATGTTATCAAAGGAAACTTGTTGCTAAAGGTAACCATTTTAGTTAATTCACCTCTAGCGGAGAGTTGGGTCTGAGCAAAAATAGCTTACTTGTTTATTTAACTTTCTCACAATCTTAGATTTGTTTCGCATTTACTTTGATTATGTATTCATCATGTTTGGGGGAATTGCAAACAGAGGTTTGGTTGATTGGATTAAGAGTTAAGATGCATGAGTTGTTCTTCTACTCTTATTAGTATAGACTTTGCTTAAGGACAATCAAATGGATAAATGTGGGGAAGTTGTTTGGTAAGAATTTGTGCTTATTCTTGGTATTGTTTTACATGTCATTTTCAGTAGTTTGTCCTATTTATGCCGTTGGTTTGATTAATATTTATCGATTCGGACTTATTTGGTTTGTTTTGATATTTTATAGAAAAACGGCATTAAATAGGATGAAAAGGATATGCCAAGGATCAAGTATATTGAATAGCATCTCGACATGAGTTCATAGGTGCAAACGAATCCTAATTTGGAGTTCAGACAAGGGAGAACGGGATGAATAGTCAAAGTCGCGCACGGCACCCCGTCGCACGCATCACCCGGCGCTCGACAAAGCACCGCGCGCCCCAGCGCGCGTGCAAACCGCCTCTCGGCCACCCAGCGCCGGCTGTGCACTAGCGCACACCTCATCCGGTGCTCAGTGATGAGTGCCCGTGTCCGCACCCCTGATCTCGCCCAGCCCGCGCGCGTTCCCAGCCAGCGCCCGTCGCCCGCGCTTCCAGCACGCCTCGCCAGCGGTCGTGGGAACCCAGCGCTCGTTCCGCCTCGTGTCCAGCGTGCCTCCATCCGGTGCTGGGAACCCAGCGCCCATTCGTCCACTCTTCCCGCCTCGTCCGGCACTCTTGCTGAGCGCCCAGTCGACCACTCGCGCCCGCTCGGCCACCCGCGCCCGCTCGCCAACACGCGCTCGCCTCATCCAGCGCTTGATCGTGAGCGCCCGTGCAGAAGTCATCCAGCGCTGGGGACCAAGCGCCCATTCCAGCATGCGCTGCTCTCATCTCCCAGCGCCATCTCACCTCCGAGAGCCAGTTTGCCTCCGAGCGCGCGTTCGCCATTTTCCCTCGCGCATTCCCCATGAACGCCCGCTCATCTCCGTGCGCCATCACCCATGAACGCCCGCTCGCTTCCCACCGCCACCTCTGTCTGAATGTATTTGAACTGCGTTCTTCCAGAACCGGCGTTCACCTTGGGACAGAAGCTTCGCTCCGCGCTCGCTCACATTGCAACCGGTGCTCACTCTCATTTATTATATATATACATCCTAGGTCTTTTGACGGAGTTGAAGTTCGATTTTCTTTTCGCGCAACCATTGCTCGTTCTTTTTCCGAGGAGCTTCCACGGACAATAGAGATAGATTTCAAGTATTAATTCTTGTCTGGCATTTTTCTTTCATTGGACAATTCAATTATCATTTATGCTGTTGAATTTATCTTATTGGATTCATCGATTTCTGCTACTGGTCTTCGTTCATTTGATTTATATTACTGGTTTATGTTTTCTTGCTTTGTGATTCTTGTGGATTCAATTATCTAGTAAACCTTGGATTGTTGATTTCTTGTTTGATTCTATTTCTCCCGGCATTTGGAACATTTATACTTTATGCAGTTGATATTGGACATTAGTAGTATGTTGAATCTCTTTCCGTCGAATGTTATTGTTTCTTGTTTGATGATCTAGTTTAGTTCGTTCTTCGCTTTTGCTTCCTGTTTTCGTATTTTCTTAGGTTCTCCACTAGGGATTGACAACCCCTAGTTAGATTGATTTCCGTTATTTATATTTCCCTTCAGCATTTAAATTCCCGTATGTTTCAAAACCCTTGTTGGTATTAGAATGTTTAGGATTTAATTGCTTTATGTGTGCGACATGAACAATAAGCCCTGTTAAGTTTTCCTTGAGAGACGACTTGGGTTAACTTTCTCTACTATAACACCTCATTCGATTGTGAGTCAATTAAGAGGATACTTTTAGTTAAAACACACGTAGCTATGGATTTCATAATGGGATTACCTAGATCGAAATGGGGTAACACAGTGATTTGGGTGATAGTTGATCGGCTAACAAAGAGTGCTCATTTTATTCCAATTCCTGTAACATATGGAGCCGAGAAACTAGCACAAATTTACATTCTTGAAATTGTTCGTCTACATGGACTGCCAATCTCGATTATTTCGGACAGAGATTCTAAGTTTACATCCCGAATTTGGACAAGCTTCCAAAAGGAACTGGGTACTCAATTGAATTTCAGTAAAGCATTTCGCCCACAAACTGACGGTCAGACTAAGAGGACCATACAAACGTTTGAGGATATGATTAGAACCGTGGTGTTAGACAGAGGAGACCGATGGGAAAAAATTCTACCGTTGATCGAATTCGCATATAACAACAGTTATCAGGCAACAATAAACATGGCTCCCTACGAAGCATTATATGGCAAGAAATGTAGGACACCTCTTTATTGGGATGAGATTGGAGAAAGAAAGGTCCTTGGTCCCGAAGCAGTAGAAGAGATAATTCAGATTGTGCGGCAAATTAAGAAGAGAATGCAAGAAGCTCAAGATAGACAAAAATCCTACGTAGATAATCGTCGAACGGAATTAAATTTTGAAGTAGGAGACAAAGTCTTTCTTAAAGTTTCCCCTAGTAAAGGAGTTCATCGTTTTGGAATTACAGGAAAACTTAAGCCACGATTTATCGGACCTTATGAAATATTGGAAAGAGTCGGGCCAGTAGCATACAGATTAGTGTTTCCACCCAATTTCACTAATGTTCATAATGTGTTCCACGTCTCCCAATTAAGTAAGTATGTGTATGACCCTAAACACATTCTTCACTATGAGGAAATAGTTCCCGAGCCTGATCTGAGCTATGAAGAGAAACCGGAACGTATTCTAGACCGAAAGGAGCAAAAGCTAAGGAATAAGGTTATTCCTTTAGTCAAAGTTCAATGAAGACATCATGGTCTAGAAGAGGTGACTTGGAAACTAGAAGATCAAATGAAGGAGAAATATCCGGAGTAATTTTACCAAGTACCAAATTTCGGGAACAAAATTTATTTTAAGGGAGAGAGAATGTAGTAACCCGAAAATCTCTTAGTCTTACTTAGAGCCTAATTAAGTATTAATTAGGAGCTTAAAGGCATTCCATCTCTAGAAAATTATAAAGAAGTGCATAATAAATTAGTAAACGATAGAAATTCGATTAATTTCTAATCTAAGGATTTGGCTTTAGAATAAGTAGAGATAATTTAGAAATAATTTTCATTTTGATAAAATAGGAAATATATGGTTCATATTGTGTGTTTGGATGAAAAATTTCATTTAATAGAAAATGTTCTAAAGAAATGTATTAATTATTATTTATGTGAGATTAATTTATAAAATGAAATGAAATAATGTTTAAGCTATTAAATAGCTTAAATAAATTTATTTATTAATATCTAATGATAAAGAAAATATTTCCTATAGTTTTTCGAATTTTATGAATAAATAGAATAATTATTTGATTATTTGTATATGAAAGCATTAAAGCTATATTTATATGAATTTAATTCCAATAATGGATATAATTATTTTGGATCTTTATATTAATGAGAAAATATGGTTTTGACTATTAAAATATACTAATGTATAACATTAGTAATTTTAGAGGTATAATTATAAATTCTTGAAATTTGTGACTAATGAGAATAAAATGAATAAAAATTTCATAAAGCTATACATATACATTCTAGAATTAACATTTACATAAGATCAACTTCAAGCTTTTCTTTCCCCTTAGTTTCGAAACACACACTATCACACACACACAAAATTTATTCAACTTTTAATCTATAGTTTAAGTGAGAAATCAATTGCAAATCACTCCAAGGAAGGTAATTACTTTGTTTAATCCAAGTTTTTTATAGTTTAAATTAATGAACATGATGTTCTATATACCTAGGGTTTTCGAAAATTATGTGATATGATTTAAGGTTGATTTGTTTAATTTTTGTTATGTTTATTGATTTAATTATGCTTATGATGCTTAATTAACATAAGCTATGGTTTTAATTCCTTAAATTCATGAAGTTTGGAAATCAAAGTAGCATCATGAACCCTAATTTTTGTATGTGAATTATGTATTATGATTTGATTAAATTGAGTTTAGATATGTGTAATTAAGTGGAAATAAACATGATTTGAGAAAAGAAATTGAATGTATGCAAAATCTCAAAATTTTCGAAAATGTGATGTTGAATGAACTTTGATTTCTTGATTTTCTTTGATGTGTTTGATATGAGTTTTGAGATCTATGATATAAATAATGCTTAAGTTGAATTTATGGGATTTAATGAACATATATATTAAAAGATGAACAATTAAAGTTTAGTATAAGTTGGTAGAATTATATGATGAATGTGATTAAGATTGGAATTGATTATGGATTGATGATTATTGATGATAAATAAGTATTAATGTGAGTTGGTTAATATTAAATGGATTATAGATTGAAAAGTTCATGTAATACATAATAGGTATGGTTGAAGGGCATAGTAGAATTATGTTGTAAATGAATGAGTTTGGACTTGTTTTAAGTTCCTAAGTGTATATTTAATCATATGGGGATGATTTGGTGGAGTTGGGATGAATTTGGTTGAGTTTGGATTGAAATGGCGATTCATTTTATAAATGTTACTCTGTCGAAATTCCGTTAGAATTGGTTTACTAACAATGTGTTTTGAGGATTTAATTAGCAAACTTATGATAAGTATATAAGTGAGATTTGTTCACTTGATTGTTTAAATTGGGGTTTGAATTGTTGTACATGAATAAAACTAAACGTATGTTACTTAAGTCTTAGAATTTGGTAAAATCAAAAATAAGATATAATATGTTCAAGTGAACAATAATGTTGCTAAATTCGATAATTATTTCAATTACAAGGACCAAGCAAGGACAAAGGCGTTCTGAAGGACGAGAAAAAGGAAATTCTCGAGTGACGACGTGCCAGGTAGGTTTTTTTCTCTTTAATGTGTGTAGGATATTGAATATTTCATTTATATCTTGCACATTATTATGTGAATAAAATCATGAGAATTGTTGAAAATAATATCATGTTATATTTTGAGCATAACATCGTGTATCTTGTTGAATATAAGATTGTGTTATTGTTGAATATAAATTCATGTTGTTTGTTGAGCATAAGATTAAGTTATAATTTCATAGACCGGCAATGACCAGAAAGTTTATAAATATACCGGCAATGACCGGGAAGTTTGAAATTATATAGACTGGTCAAGGTATTGAGAAGGAGGCCTACTTCTCATTACCGAACAAACGTAGATAGGGAAGAACTGTGATTGGTAACCTTCGGGTCCAACACAGGAAGATAATACCAGTATAGTACAATACTACGTTAGCTCGCATTGTTATAATGTTATAAAATTATTGTCGTTGAAAATTTATTCAGGTATTAATTATTTCAACTCTTATGTTGAGAAAGTTCGGTAAGTCGTTAAAGTTTAATCTTTGTCGAAAAGCTATTGAGTAATTGTTGATACTCACGTTCTGCATTTTTCTTTATGCAGGTTGAGCTCGGAGATGACGATGGATGAGCATGCTGAGTTAGGGTTATTTTGTTGTAAATTTTGTTATGCCCTGAACATCATGTCTTCATACATGGCATTCATCTATCCTTTCGTTGTCAAACTCATATGATCTTGATGTTGACTTTTAGATAATTTCTTGTGTATGTTGAAAGTGTATATGAAATCTTTAAATATTAACTGGATCTTTATATTAGTTGTCAAATAACTATTTAAACTGGTTCGATTTTTGTAGATATTTTAAGTTAGAAGTTAATAGGTTCTTATTTTAATCTGGTCATAGTCTGATTACTTAGTTAATTACTTAATTAAGTAATCGGGTCGTGACACAAAAAGACTAAACAAGAAACTCGACATATTAATTTCTAAAATTAAGATGTCAAGACCTCCACTTTTTGATCTCTAAACAAAGTGATACGCATTGTGAGTAAACGTCCACAAGCGTGGCTTGCTTGCACTATTTGTCATAAGTTTGTTAGATGAGATTTCTAAATAAAACATTTTAATCTATTGAGAAGTGGGAGTTTCATGTGTAAACGTCCACACTCGTGGCTTGCATATGCGATTTTCATAAGTTCTCTAGAGATAGATTTAAAGTGAGATGACAAAAGAATTTGAATTGGAAGCGGTATGGTCCGAGTGAGTATGCTAATTCTAAGAATGTAATACCCCGTCCTTCCAAAGCTTCAGGTTTGCATGGTACGTTTTTTGAGAAAGGTCAAAAGGTTGACTTTTGTTTCGATGATCGGACCGTCACGAAACCTCGAGGCGTTGTGAAGAGTGTCTTATGAAGAATTCATAGACACTAAGTATCTGAGTTTTCGACCACCCACGAAGGTTTGGCACTCAGGGGAAGTTATCGAAAAATTGGACTTTTCATGGGTCTTTTAAAAGCTTATCTTATTTATAGTCATTGTGTCCGGTATTTTATTTGAGTCTATGGATACAAAGTTTGTTAAATTTGGAGTTCGTTTGCAAAAGTTGTGTCGCTTTTTACGTTTTCGAAAAGGGCGCTTATGCAAGCACATTCTGTGACCAACGCTTTTCCTATAAATAGAGGGCTATGGCCTTCATTTTCAACGTTCATTTCCTTCGTCTCTCTGTGTTTACGGACGAGCCGAGCAGCTCCAGGTACGCTGCGGAAGCGCTGGAGGAGTGGAGATCAAGCCGCGGAGGCTCGACGGCGGCGCCATTGCGCTGCTGCCGGCCACCACCGCCGATCAACCCCTCCCCGGTAGTCCCGTTTTTTCGTTTTTATCCTTTTATTGTTTTGATTCCTCCTTTAAGTAGATAGCATAGCATAGAACTCGGGTTTCTAAAAGGACATGATGAGAAAACGGCCGGCGGACGGCCAATTTGGCTAAGACCGCCGCTGCCCATTGCCGTCGCCGCCGTGGCTGTTGGCCACCGATTTGGTAACGGACCACCTTTTGGCTACGGATCCTATAGGTTTTGAGTTCCGGGCAATGCATTCTACTAAAGTACCGATTCCGTTTTTCTGTTTTTCGCGTTTCTGCATGTTGGGATGTTTTCCGTCGCTTCGAGTTTTCTAAAGGAAGTACATGCCCGGGTTATCCATTTACAACATAGTTTGTCATTCCACGTTCCTCGTTATGCATATTGCTTAAGTTTCCATTTTCATGCATCGATTTTGGATGGTTTATCCTGGATTTGAGGATAGGCATCGATTTTTGAAGCTTCTTCGCTACTAAGATTTGTGTCAACTTGCATGCATGCATATTTTGAAGGTACCCTATTATATGTCTTGATGCCCTGAATATATTTCCCTTCTACATCGAGTTGATTTGAAAACCCGGAGAGTGCCAAATGTGGGTTCAGAAAGTCGAAAACCCCCGTTTTGCTTCGATCTTCGTTTGGATCACGTTGTTGCTTTGCTTTGTGGGATGTGACCCCAAAAGTTGTTTCGTCTTGTTATCAGGTACCTACCAGTGCGATCAGTGAAGTCGTTGGATCTGTGGATATCTCCCAGTTGACATTTTCGTCTGTTCAGCTTGGGTTATATATGCTTATTTCGAGTTATTTACTCTGATATTTCAAAAATAAAACATGTGCGCCATAAAATGTTTAACGAAGTTATTACTGTTCTCTGATCCGAGATGTGGTTCTATTGTGATTGTGCACGGATCTCTATTCGGTGGGTTGATCACCATCTTGAGTATTGATCGTGAGGATAGACCCCGAACACGTGGTTCTGATTACGAAGGAATAGACCTCGAAAGTCCACACGGAAATGATAATGAGGTGGTTATGGTTCTGACGGGGATTTGACCCCTGAAGTCCACACCGAGTTAGCCTATTTGGATATGTTCCGGCATGTCGACTAGATATGTTTCGGCCGAGATATTATAAATTTGGTGGATATGTTCCGGGCCGAGAGATGTGACGGGCTGGCGGGATACGTTCCGAGCCATGGTTCTGTGGATCTATGATGGGAGTAACAGTAATAACGGATCAGGTATCGAAAATTAAAAAATCTATTTTTGCTTACTTAGGGTGGATTTACGTTTTAAAACCTTCTAAGGTAAGTGCTCGAACACGGCATCATGAATTTTGATTTATGATAAAACCCACCGAGTGCGCTAGTACTCACCAAAAATCTTTTCAAATGTTTTTCACGGATGGAGGAGGGCTGGACGGAATGACGCGGCGAGGGATGGGCTGCGGGTTCTTCATGCTATGCTTCCGCGATGTTGTGTTATATATACATATTCTGTTGTTGATGTATTCTTGTCCCTTTATTTTGCTCTACGATTGGGAACAAGATTTGCTATTATGTTATTATGCTGTGAGTCTCGATATGAGCATGCTATGTGGTTGACCGGTCTAGTCAACAGGTTGTAATGCTATTTTGCTACCCTGCACTACTATTATTCAATCAAGTTCACGTTCATTGGAGTTATGGTTTCGATATAATTCTGTTGGTGAATTGTTTGCTTACCCCTCCCCTTCAGGATATGTCCTAGTTATAGAGGAGATGATGCCCGATTCTATGGTCATATCTTCTTATTATGTATGCTTTATGTATCCCCCCCTTCTTTCCCACTTCTTAACCCCCACCCCTAATCATACCCCGGTATCCGTGCCTTCCCTCGGGAATTGGGGCTTGACAGCTTGGTATCAGAGCAATGTTCTTAGCACCTAGATTTCGTAGTTAACTGATATCAAGGAAATTCATTTGCTTTATATCTTGTACGTTCTTGAAATTGAGTGTTTAGAACTTGTTCTTCTAAACTGTTTATCAGGTACAGCTACCCTCAGCTCACCGTCAAGCCGCCTCCTTTAAAAAGGGGATGAGGTATGTGTTTATTTGTTGATGCTTTATGTGGTTACGCGAGCTTGATGTGATCTTGGTTTCATGTGCTTTGGCCGGTAAGAGTTTACGTGATGTAAACTGTTGGATTTGTATACTGAAAGCAGTGTTGGTTGAGCTTGTATACAATGTTTCCTGTTACCACTATTACAATCTCCTATCTGAATTGATTACTTGATTGCATATATCGTGTCCCTTATCTCATATATAAGTTAGATCATACGATGTGTAGAAGATCATAGAAGTCTATATGATTGGTCAAGCTTAATGAGATATAAAAAGAATCACGGCTGAGACAACTTGAGGACGAGTTGTCGGTATAGGCTGTGGTATAGATAAGTGACTTGACTTGGTTGCTTGTCTATCTTTGATGCGTCTCGGCGTATTGATGGATCACGGTGAGATGAGTTCTTCTATCGACCGTCGTGAAGAACCTAGATCTCGGTGACTTACGATGATCTAAACCTCGATAAGGTATTAGGTGAGTATGAGTTCTTGACCATCACTTTGACTTATTATGGGTGAGGGTTATATATTCTAACCCATATTCTCCGCATCTTGGTTGGTGGCGGTGCTTGTATGTCATGCTAGTTATACAGACAGTCACCGTATCCGTTTAGGATGATGGCGTCCCTTAAGGAGCTCAAAGGTTTATTGTACTAAACCTGCGGGTTAAGTTAGCTCAAGTACAATAATAAGGTTGAGTGGTACTACTTAAGGAATTAAAGATATTAATTATTTTAAGCGATCGAGAATGCTCTAAATAATTAATGGACGTGCGATATCTTAAATCTGGGATTCGTAATGTCTAAGTGCAAGCCCGACTCATCTTGGTAATAAAGGGTAAGTCGACATTTATTCTCTAGTGGCATGAATGAATGTTTATAAATTAATTTATGTTACAAATTTGAACATAAGATAATTAATTTATTTGAGGCCCATCTTTATTCCTTGTATTTGATCCCTGGGCTGGCCCATCTAGGCTCGAAGCTAGGAGGAAAATCGGTGCCTATCTCCTCTCTATGGCAAGGATTTGATTCTCTTTATCCTATAAGGATATTATTATATTTATGGGATATGCATGGATCATTTCCTTATGGGATTATGGTAATGCATTATAAATATAAGGTAAGAGATAAGATCAAAGCTAATCCTCAATTACACATCACACAATTTTCGAGAATTGATATAGCTCTTAAGAGATAATTTTCGAAAATATTAGAGAGGATTATGGTGATTTTCTGTAGCATTCTCCATAGATTATCCTCACTCGATATTGGAGATTGGGCAACCGGGATACAGTCCAGAAGATCAAAGCACGAGTCTCGATCCGTTCTACCTCGACAAGATTCAAAGGTAAACACGAGAAAACCCCTACGTGTTGCAATTAATTATATAGGTGCATGATAGGAATATAATCAATGTATGGTGAATTAAACATCCAAGATAGATCCTCGGGAGAGGGTTAAAATCAGATTTCCCTACAATTGGTATTAGAGTCTGGGATCAGTATCTTGGCCCTGTTGGATTAATTCACGTTTGATTATAACGTGCGCAATTAATTAATTGTTGGATCTGTCGTTCATCGTGGCTCGTTTTTATTTTTTGTCGGATTTTGTTTTTCACCACGAGAAAATCCGTGGTTAGATTAGATTTTTCCCTGTAAATCTTATCTGTAAAAGAAGAACGAAGACGAAAGCACGAAGAACGAAACGATGGGAGTACGTCGGAGAAACCGGACGCACGGCGCGAGGGCTTTCGGGCGACGGCACGCGTGGTGTGCTCGGCGCTCGCAGCACGTCCCTCAGCCATGGCGCACATTTCTCGGCAGCTCGGTGAATAGGGGCTCGGGTCTCGGTGGCATCGGCAGCCTGGACGTGCGGGTCGCGCGATTCTCACGCAGACGCCTCAGCACGCCTCGGCGCTGGGCGCGATTTTCTCGATAGCTCATCACGGATCGCGGGTGCCCTCGCGTGCGTGAGGCGGTAAGCGCATGCGCGCGGGCGTCTGGTAGCGCGTTTATCGCGAGATCGCGCGAGCGAGCTTTCGGCGGTCGCGATCGCGGTAGTAGCGGCGATGGGCGCGAGCGCGAGCATGGCCACGCCAGCTCGGCGGTCGCGATCGCCATCGCGACGCGAGGCAGCCGTGGCGGCGCGACGTGGGGCGGCAAGACGCAGCGTGTGGGCTGTGCCTAGCGCCACGCAGACCAAATTTCTATTTTGGGCCAAATCCGGCCCAGACCCGTTTTTCAGCCCGAACCCATTTTTTCGACCCGAATCCAGTTTTGACGAATCCGATCCGTGCCCGTGCACACGAGGCCCATTTTTTAAAGTTTATGAAGATCTGTACTTTGCAATTATATGTAATAGATTAGGCAGGAAAGTGCAGGTTCCACGAGTGGGCCGCGATTAACGTTTTATTTTATTTTTATCGTTCATAGCATGTCGTGGATGTTTAAATTATGCAGAAGCATGCTATGTATGTTTAAATTACGTAGACAAACATATTATATGTTTTCGTGATTGGATCGCGCATAGTAAGCATGCTAGGTTTATCGCGTTTTCAAGCATATTTTAGAATTCTCGAGCATGTTTTACATCTTGAGTTCTATAGAAAAGCATGCTAGGATTACGTGATCTGCATGGACAAACCTTTTGAAACAAAAGACTAAGCAAGTAACCCGACATATTAATTTTCAAATTAAAATGTCAAGACCTCCACTTTTGATCTCTAAACAAAGTGAGGCGCTGCGTGAGTGGCGATCCACGCAGCGTGGCTTCCTCGCCTTTATTTATCATAAGTTTGTTAGATGAGATTTCTAAATAAAACATTTTAAATCTATTGAGAAGTGGGAGTTTCATGTATAAACGTCCACACGCGTGGCTTGCATGTGCGATTTTCATAAGTTCTCTAGAGATGGATTTAAAATGAGATAACGAAGGAATTTGGATTGGGCGGTATGGTCTAGTGAGTATGCCAATTCTAAGAATTCATTTTCCTTTGTTAAAATTGTGGTCATTGCTTAGACATCACCTCAGTACAACTTCCATGAAGTCCTTCTTGCGATAGTGATGTGGTCTAGTAAGGTCCAATCATTAATTTCATTTGTCATAAGGATAAGTTGACATGGATTGAAATTAAGCGACTAAAAGGTATATTTTAGTGCGGTTGAGGGGTTCGTGTGTAGCGTCCACACGCGTGGCTTGCATGTGGAATTCCTTGGGCGATTGGAGGTTTCAATCATTATTGTTTTATCAAAAGGTTACAATATTGTTGTTACGAATTATGTGCGATCGTATGCTTATGTGTTTTACATTATCTTTTCAGATATGTCTCTTACACCGATTATCAATATGCTCGCACAAAATCCCTTATCCGGTCCGAATTTTATCGAGTGGAAATGAAACATGGAATATGTTCTTATCGCTGAAGAACACATGTTTGTTCTCACTACTCCTAAACCCGATGCCCTCACTGACGCATCGACTAATGAGCAGCGAGAGTCAAGCAGACTTTGGCATAAGTCAAACAATATGGCTAAATGCTATATGATGACTACTATGTCGAAAGGCTTGCAGCAGCAGCATCAGTCGATGGTAGCCGCGACTGAAATATGGTCAAGTCTCGAGAGTAAGTTTGGGCAATCGGATCGGACAGTCCGCTTCCACACAATGAGAGAAATCTTGGCGTGTAAGATGGAAGAAGGAAGTTCGGTCCATGAACATGTCTCCCACATGACTCATCTCATGGATAGTCTTGATCAGTTGGGAGGAGGTATTGACGGCGAAGCCAAGGTCGATATCATCCTCATCACACTGACCAAGTCTTTGAGAATTTTCGCGTGAATGCGATCATGAGCAAGACCGAGTATACACTTAGTCAGTTGCTTAATGATCTCGTGGCTGAGGAAGGAGTTATGGGCAAAGGAGCACATGCTCTTCCTAGCACATCTAGGGGCTCAAATTTTCCGTTACAAAATGGAAAAAGAAAAAGGGGCACCAAAGGTGGTAGAGGCAAAGGAAATAGTGGGAGTAATGGGAGCAAGAACATGCACCACCGGAGGCTTAAAGAAGCCAAAGGAGAGGGCAAGTGCTTCAAGTCTTGCAAGGCGGGCATTGGAAGGCCAAGTGCCCTATGCTCAAGGCTCAGTCGCCATTTGCTTTAATGTGAAACATGTTTAGCGACTTGTTCTACTCATTCATGGGTAGTAGATCTGGTGCGATCGATCATGTTTGTTACACCTTGCGAGGGTTCTGCGACAAGGGAGGCTGCATGATGGCGAGATAACGATCTCCATGTGCAACGCGCGAAAGTCGAGGCCGTTGCGATCGGAGATGTTTCTTTATGTTTTGATAGAACAGTTTTAGTTTTAAAGGGCGTTTTATATGTGCGAGTTTCGTGAAACCTTATTTCTTTTTGAAACTTTTTATTCATGGATATTCGATTATTTTTGATAGTGGTGTTTCTATCATAAGAAATGACGAAGTTATCGTGGTGGCACTTTATATAATTAAGCTTTATACTATTTACGCAAAACATAATACTTATAACTATGTTGCATCTTCTTCAAACCTTAAAAGAAAGTTTTCTTAGCAAGATGACACCACATTTCTCGGCATGTTAGATTAGGTCACATCAATCTAAATAGGATCCAAAGACGGCTAAGAATGGGCGTTGGGTGATCTCACGCCACTCGTTCCCGGTCTGCGAATCTGTATAGAAGGTAAGATGTCGACCGGACCCTTCAAAGCGAAGGTTTATAGAGCAAAAGAAGTGTTGGAGCTAGTCCATTCGACTGTGTGGACCTATGTCCACATAAGCTCGTGGAGATGCAGTATTTTATCACTTTCATTGATGATTACTAAAGTGCGGATACATATACCGCTTCACCGCAAGTCCGAATGCTTTGAGAAATTCAAAGAGTTTAAGGCGGAAGTGGAGCGAAGCTTGGTAAGAGTATCAAGTCACTGCGATCCGATCAAGGTGGCGAATACCTCGATGTGAGTTTATGGACTATTTGGTGAAATGTGGGATTACACGCCACTCACTACAAGGGCACACCACAACAAAATGGTGTGTCAGAGCGAAGACATATGACTCTTTTAGAAATGGTTAGATCAATGATGAGTTATGCAACATTGCCTATTTTGTTCTGGGGGTATGCCTTAGAAACGGCGGCATACTTGCTAAATCTAGTACCATCCAAGTCAGTCGAAATGTCCCTTCGAGTTGTGGTTTGGGTCAGAAACCTAGTTTAAGACACATAAGGATATGGGCGATCCGGCACATGTCTTTGAACAAGAAGGCTGACAAGTTGGAGGCTAGATCCGACGCAAGGCTGTTTATTGGCTATCCTAGAGGGACGAAGGTGGTTTATTCTATAGTCCTAAGGATCAGAAGGTCATTATTAGCACTAATGCCCGATTCTTAGAAGAGGATTATATGACAAACCATAAATCCAAAGTTGAAATCATTCTTCAGGAATTAGAAGATGATCGTATTCCACCACCGATTAAGCCAAAGGTACAAGATGTCGTGTCTAGTGGGAGGGATCGACACCAGATACTTCAAGAAATTGAAGTGGGTCGAGTTCCACTGGAGATACCGGCCGTCAAGTGGCTCCTATCCAACAAGTTGTGCAAGATAGAGAACCACAGTTCTTGCACCCACCGTTACCATTGTGCCGATGGCGCCTCGTCGTAGTGGGAGGTTGTTTGTCGACCCGAGCGATTTATGTTCATGGGTGAATCTTGGTTTAGTCGAGAAGCGAGCGGCAATAATCGACCCATGGACATACAATGAGGCGATCTGAGACATTGATGCAAGATCATGGCACACCGCTATGGACTTAGAAATTGAGTCCATAACAGCTATGGATGTATCGAAAAGACATCTCTACCGGATGGCGAAAGCCATAGTTAGTAAGTGGGTGTACAAGAGGAAGAGATTCGGATGGAGAGGTTTCGACTTTTAAAGCCGTGGCTTGTGGCGAAAGGGTACACTCATTGAGGGCATCGATTTCGATGAGACCTTTTCACTTGTAGCAATGCTCAAGTCCATCGAATTCTTACGGCCATAGCACCCACTTGAACCTTGAGGTTTGGCAAATGGATGTGAAAACCGCTTTTCTAACGGTTACCTTGAGGAAGGTAGAGACATCTATATCAGACAACACGAAGATTATGTTGTGAAGGTGAAGAGCATCTAGTATGGAAGCTTAAGAAGTCCATTTATGGGCTTAAGCAAACCTCACGATCTGGAACTTATGCTTTGACGAGGTGGTAAAATCTTATGGATTTACCCAATGCCTAGCGAGTTGTGTGTATCGTTTAGATGTCAGCGGTGATGTGGTATTTCTTGCACTTTATGTAGATGATCGTAATATCCCACCGACCGATCGAGGCGGGATAGAGGATATCACGGGTTTATGAATAAAATAAGGAAAGAAAAAGGAAGCGAAGGAAGATAGTCACACATTAATATTATATATATATTGAGGTAATATATCAAATTTTATCGAACATCAAACTTATGATGAGATCTGAAACGAGATAATTTTAAAAAAATTAAATTGAATAAATAGTTAAATAGTCAAAATCTTGACACGAGAACAGGTGTATAAATGTCATCCCAAATATAGGAACTATGCATTTTTTATTAAGCAACTCGAAGCGGAAAGCAAGCACTTGACATAATAAGCGCCCAGGTTTATATTTTCAGGAAGATATTTAAGACTAGACTACCAAGATTTATGGATTTCTTGACAAGTCAATGCCCAGGTGCCGTAGTCGTCTCGCTCGGCCATGCTAGCTCCTTAACCTGAAAACATTTGAAAATAGTTTTGGGCTAAGTACTAGCGTACTCAGTGGGATCTTATGCCCCATTTTGAGAAATCACAGTTCATAAATAATTCGAAAAGAGCATGCTAAACACATATCATAGGGCGGGTTTTAAAAGAAGAAGGTGACCTCATATATGCAAAACATAGTTTTCTCGAGCGAGCTCGTATCGCGATATATTTCCTTGCTCATCACATCATGCTACCCATCTTTGGACCATAGGGGCAAACAACGTTCCACTAATGGCCGCCATGAGACTAGGGAACTTGGCCAGTTCACCCACCGGACTTCCGTGTACACTACCTCGGCGATGCTTAGCTCGAGGCACGATCGTTAACTACTCCCGGCCCGAGCCGTGGCGATTTAACCGCTCGAGGTCGGCGCCAAGCAATGAGCATAAAACGACATGCAATTCTCAATTTCAACAAACATCTTGGGGCTTAATAACCCGAAATACATTGCGTAAAATAGATCCCACACATCACCGGAGTGGTACCAATAGCTCATCATACTCGTACATATCCTTTGGTTGTCCTTGGATAAACCTTAACCAGCCTACAAAATGAGTCTAGTCCTTAGGCATGATTATTTCATAATGATTTCTCGAAACCATGCCTAGCTCAAACTTATCTATTTCAAAATTTAGGATCTAGAGTTGAAACATATGTCGGGTCTTAGTAATCATATTCTATTTTAGTACATATCATGACATGAGATGTAGTCAAGTAATCACGTAGTTATATGCTTTTCGGTTAAGACATGCTTCTCTTGAATAACAGGTTGTGTTGGTTTATCATATTTCATGCGTCTTATTAATGCTCTAACATGCTCGTAACATAACATGTTTGAATGCATCATTTAATGACGTGCTAGTCATATAAGACATGTTTCACACATGTGAGTTCCAACACTTAGCCAAATTTTTAGTACTTAACTTTTAGCAAAATTGCCCAAGTGGCTTACTTTGGAAACTCTTATATCTCGACTCAAAACACCTATGGATTCACTGGAATGTATTAACTTCAAAAATTCACCTAGGGCTTATTAAGAAGAACCTATAGAGGAGACCCCTCAATTTGGAAAGCCATTTGAGTCTAGTTCAGCGTGGGAAAAGCCTCATTCAAACATTCACACACCAGGTTGGGAGCTAAAATTATTCTACTACATGTTATCCATAGAGTGGCAGATTTATGCAGTTCGTTTGTAAATACAATTATAAATAGTAAACGATTTTATAAAAATCTTTAAAATTACAGAAATATTCTAGACACCCTAAATCGTGTTTCTGCAAAATTTTATCATTTTCCGCTAGCCAAACTCAAGTATAACCCAAAAACCGTAGGTGCGGAACAGGGGAAATTTTCCAGTTTGGTCAGTGATTTTGTAAAAATCATTTGAAATAGTAAAACATTTTGGATTGATTTGAAATTTTATATAGACATACTAGACATACTTAAATTGAACATATTAAAATTTGGTTATCATCGGACTACTGAAACCTAGTCACTTAATTCAGTGAAGTTACTGTCTTCGCAAGCTACTTCCAGTTTTAGTGAACATACTTGAAATTATATTCTAGTCTATCAATTCACACAAGCAATTGAACAAACACTTCCTAGGCATACATATAGTGCACGAAATGGTGAACTTATCACCTAATTCACATTAAAGTTCGTCAATTTCTCATAACTAATTAACCAGATTAACATGCAAGGCACCAACTTTTCTAGCTCTACCCAAATCAACAATGCAATCACATATGCATAAAAACCCGTAAATCTCAAGCATATTGATACGCATGCATGTATGATATCTTTAAGAATTAATCGTATAGGTTTCTACCTGAGGGTCGAATTTGAATTATATAAGGGATACGGAGAAGCGATGAAGCTAGTTGATTTGATTTGAGCTCGACCGTCCACCTTGAGCTAGGAGCTCGGGCTCTTCTCAAAGAAACATGGTATAGGAGACGATCCTACATTAATGGAGAAAGTGAGGATCCTACTAGATGATGTGAAAAGGAAAAGGGATAGATCCCACCTTAAAGCTTTAGTTGACGGCCATGGCTTGCTTTTAGCCGAGAGATGGCATTTCCTCAGCTTCAAGGATGGAATGTAGAAGTGGCTGTGAAGAGTTCATCGGCGATGTCGAGATAAGAGTCCAAGGGAGAGCCGTTGGTTGTGCAAGTGGCTTCGGTGGCTGCACGGCAAGTGGATGAGTATGATAATGATAGTCAAACTAGAGAGAGAAAAGTTCCTTAGGGTGGGTTTGCAAGAAAAAGAAATTAAATGGGGAGAGAGAGAGTTCTTGGGTGGAGGGTGCTTGTGGGATGGGTTCTGGGTGGTGTTCACTTGGGGTGACAATTGTCACCCAATGCACATGCATTTCCACACGTAATGCACACACACCTCGTACTCATACACAATGCTCGACACACACTAAATACATATTACCCAAGCACACACGCACACCTGAACACAACCACTATGCACCACATAGTTATACTTATATATATATATATATATATCCTTATGATTGATTATTTAATTAAGTTAAACGATTTATCTTGGTACATAAGCACATATGCATATATTGTATTGTCTAGCCAATGTTACCCATACACATAAGATGCAACACGTTAGTGGTTTAAATAATAAGAATTTGATTTGCATAAGCGCTAGATGTTCAATTATAAAATCTTTTCTTTCGAATTAATAAAATTAGTTTCTTGCGACTATAAATACTTTCATATATAATTAAGTAATAGCTCCCTAAAATTATATATGCTTTGTTATTATTATTAAATTTCTCCATGTCATTTATTACAATTAATCAGTTGGCGAAACTAATAGTTCCAAATTTCTTCACATATCATGATGATGCATGCCAATATGAAATGATTCGAGCTCTAATTGATCTTTTTCTTTTCTTTTTAAAAGATCAAGGTTTTCCTAAAAATTTATTATTAGCATCTTTTATTAAGATAGGTTTTAAAGCAAGCAACTCTCTGGGATATTACAAACTACCCCCGTTAGAAAAATTTTGTCCTCGAAATTTCACGGTGTCTAACGGTATAAGTCTAGTAAGGATTCTTAGAGCTCCAGCATCAAGAGATGGAAGATGCAGCCATGATATGGCTAAGTCTTATGAAATTGTATGAGGAGTCGGACGGATCGCTTGTCATAATTTGACAAAATCAATAATGTCAAGTTCAATGAAGGAAAGCGATTCGGTGCATAACCATGTAGAGCAAATGATTAATCTCTTCGAAGAGCTCGAATTGGTTGGAGGATATATTGATGACGTAGTCAGAATCGATATGATCCTCAACACTTTGCCCAAGTCTTTTGAAGACTTCCGTTATAAAGCAGTCCTTTATGATAAGAGTTATACTCTAGATTCATTGCAAGAGGATCTAGTAACGGAAGAATGCAAAATGGGCAAAGGTGCACAGTCTTTAGTACGCACCCCAAAGAAAACCATTGCTTTATCGAAGATGAAAAGGAAAAGTGGAATTCAAGAGATGCTAAGGCTAAATAAAGAGTGGGAGTAATACAAAGGGCTCTACCACGGTTTGAAAAAGCCAAGGAGAAGGAAATGCTTCAAGTGCGGTGAGGCGGGCATTGGAAGGCTAAGTG
Organism: Salvia rosmarinus; assembly: GCA_036937905.1. NCBI lineage: Eukaryota > Viridiplantae > Streptophyta > Magnoliopsida > Lamiales > Lamiaceae > Salvia > Salvia rosmarinus. Next base: position 72,382,510 of record CM072819.1, on the reverse strand, counting down.
CCCCAAGCTCGAGGCTCTAGGTATGCCATTTAATTTAGTGACGAAACATGTTTAGCGACTTGTTCTATCCATTCTTGGGTAGTAGACACGGTGCGATCGATCATGTTTGTTACATCTTCGAGGGTTCCTGCGGACAAGGAGAGCGAATGATGGCGAGATAACGATCTCCATGGGAAGCAGCGAAAGTCGAGGCCGTTGAAGTCGGAGATGTTACTTTATGTTTTGAAAGCAGTTTTAGTTTTAAAAGGCGTTTTATATGTGCGGATTTTCGGTGGAACCTTGTTCTGTTTGAAATTGTTTATTCATGGATATTCAGTTGTTTTGATAGTGGTGTTTCTATAATAAGAAATGACGAAGTTATCGTGTAGCACATTATATAATTAACTTTATACTTTTACGCAATACATAATACCTATAACTATGTTGCATCTACATCAAACCTTAAAAGAAAGTTTTCTTAGCAAGATGACACCTCTTTTCTCGGCATCTTAGATTAGGTCACATCAATCTAAATAGGATCAAAGCGGCTAAGAATGGGCGTTGGGTAATCTCACGCCATTACTCCGTTCCCGATCTGCGAATCTGTATATAGAAAATAAGATGTTGACGGACCGCTCAGCGAAGGTCATAGAGCCAAAGAAATGTTAGAGCTAGTCCATTCGACTGTGTGGACGATGTCCACACAGCTCGTGGAGAATGCAGTATTTTTCACTTTCATTGGCGATTACTCGAGTGCGGATCGTATACCGCCTTCACGCAAGTCACGAATGCTTTGAGAAATTCAAAGAATTTTAGGCGGAAGTGGAGGCGAAGCTAGGTAAGAGTATCAAGTCATCGCTGCGTTACGATCGCGGTGGCGAATACCTCAACAACGAGTTCATGGACTATCTGGTGAAGTGTGGGATTACCTCGGTGCACTTCACCGGCACTGACAAAATGGTGTGTCGGAGCGAAGAAATAGGACCCTTTTGGAAATGGTAGATCAATGATGAGTTATGCAACTTTGCTATTTCGTTACGGGGTATGCCTTAGAAACGGCGACATACTTGCTAAATCTAGTACCATCAAGTCGATCGAAGAGACCCCTTCGAGTTGTGGTTTGGGCGCATGAGCCGAGTTTAAACCACATAAGGATATGGGCGATCCGGCACATGTCTTTGAACAAGAAGGCGACAAGTTGGAGGTTAGATCGATGCAAGGCATTTATTAGCTATCTAGAGGAGCGAAGGTGGTTTATTCTATAGTCTAAGGATCGGAAGGTCATTATTAGCACTAATGCTCGATTCTTAGAATAGGACTACATGAAAAATCATAAATCCAAAGTTGAAATAATTCTTCAAGAATTAGAAGATGATCGTATTCCATCACCGATTAGACCAAAGGTACGAGATGTCGAGTCTAGTAGGAGGGATCGACACTAGATACTTCAAGAAATTGAAGTGGGTCGAGTTCCACTGGAGATACCGACCGTACAAGTGGTACCTACCCAGCAAGTTATGCAAAATAGAGAACCACAAATTACTGCATCCACCGTTGCCATTGTGCCTGTAGAACTTCGTAGTAGTGGGAGGGTTGTTCGTCAACCCGAGCGATTTATGTTCGTGGGAGAATCTTCGGATTTAGTCCCAGGAAATGAACAGACAATAATCGACCCATGGACATACAAGGAGGCGATACAAGACATTGATGCAAGATCATGGCACACCGCTATGGACTTAGAAATGGAGTCCATAACGGCTATGGATGTATATGAAAAGACACCTCTACCAGATGGCAAGGAAGTTATAGGTAGTAAGTGGATATATGATAGAGCTAAAAACACTCAAATTCACTCGCAATCGTACAATGTAATCGTAGCGTGGTAAGTTAACACGAGTCGTCTCTCAAGGAAAACTTAACAGGGCGATTGTTCATGTCATACACAGAAAGTGATTAAAACCTAAACATTCTAACATCATCGGGGGTTGAACATGCAAGAATTGAAATACGGAGAATTAAACAGCATCCTAAATCTAAATCTAATTGCAAATAAACGAAAGCAGTAAATCATTAAGCAAATTAAACCAACGGAACATGAAAATCCAATCCACTGTCACTATGAATTGAATTGACAAAAATAAGCAAACAATAAACCATGAAGTTGATTCCATTAAAAATCTCTAAACAAAGCATGTAAATGTTCAACAAGAATTAAGAAACGAATTGCATAAATTGAAAGGAATGAAAAACAAGAAATAGAACTCTAATCATTGTTATCTCTATCGATGTCGTGTGGAAGAGCTCTGGAAGAAATCAAGAGAGGTACATGGTGGTGAAACCAAAAAATAAGAACTCCCTGCTAAATGACCTAGCGCAAATATATATATTAAGCCAGACTGAACGCCGTCTTGGAGTGAGCGAGCGCTCACAAAACATTCTCGCCAGCCAGACGCCGGTTCACTTAGAACGCCGGCCGGGCGGTGAGAGCTGGAACAGCTGGCTGGGGCGAGTTGGGCGGCGCGGCATGGCGCTGGCGCGAGTGTGGCCTTTCAGATTGCGCACTGGGAGGCAGGGCGCTGGAGAGAAGGCCAGCGAGCGTGCGCTCGAATCAAGCACCGGTTGGATGTGCGGAATCATGGCGTTGGGCGCTGGGCATCGGTTGGGTCGACGCTGGAGCGGAAGGCGCCTGAGCAGCGTGGCGCCGGGCGGGTGAGGCGTCTGTGGCATGGGCGCCGGCGACGGTGAATCTTGTGGCGAGGGCAAGCGCACACAGGCGTCTTGGGAGCGCCGCGGATGGGCGAGTGAGGCAGGCCGGGCGCAACGCTGGCGAGGCGCGGGCGCGGCGCGCGTTGGTTAGCGCGCGTTCGAGCTTAACGCGCAAGCTAAATTGGTGAGCGCGCTGGTTGTGAGCGCCGGTTGGGGCGGCGCTCGCTGCGGCAGCGCCGGCTGGGCGCGCGGTCGGCGGGCTGGCGTGCGTCGACGGAGTGTGTGCGTGGCCGACGTTTAAGCTCCGTTCTTTCTCGTTCGAACTCGATTCTGAACCGTTTGTGCCTACGAACTCCTGTCGAAATGCTCTTCAATAATATATGATCCTTGGTAGATCCAATTTATCCTATTTTATGCTATTTTCCTACAAAACATCGAGACGAACGAAGTAAGTCTGAATCGATAAATATTAATCGAACCAAAGGCATAAATAGGACAAACCATAGAAAATGACACGTAAAACAATACCAAGAATCATCACAAAATCATACCAAACAACTCCCCCACACTTATCCATTTGCTTGACCTCAAGCAAAGTCTATACTAATAAAAGTAGAAAAATAACTCATGCAACTTTACTCTTATTCTAATCAATCAAACCTTATTGCACTTTCCCACACTTGGTGTTTACTGAATTCAAAGATAATGCGAAATAAATCAAGAACGACAATTGATTTCCAATAAATAAAAGGTAATCTCTGCTCGGACCCAACTCTCGTTAGGGGTGAACTAACTAATGTGGTCACCTTTAGCAACAAGTTTCTTTTATAAAGCACAAAGAATGTTTTAACATTTTGGAATAATATTCGAAAGGTGCACTCTCGATGAACTCGAGTCTCCTAACGTGGTTTCTCATGTCCATTTCTCAAATTACGAGAAAGAGGGACATAATCCCATCCTCCATTTCAATAATCTTAACAAGATACTGGAGCTTTCATTCTCCTCATTTTCTTCTTCTTTTTCACATTTTTTTTTATATATAAAATGAAACAAGTATATAGGCAACCACAATGTTAACACTACCCTTAACATTAGCCGGACAAATCACATCAATTTTCTCCTATTCATTTTCTATCAATCATAGTCTCGTCAATTCACATTATACTCAAATCATATATCACCAAAAGTTTCGGAAATTCAAAATCAATTTGACCAATACCACAGAGTTCAGTTACACAAATCAAGGTCCTAACTTATTCGCATAGACAAAGCTTACGTCCAAACAATCAAAATAAGCACAAGGGCACGTCATTAAGCAACAAAACAATACATCACACACACAAAACTGAGCCAATATCCCCCACACTTAAATCGAGCACTGTCCCCGGTGCTCAAAACATTAAAAGCTCAAAATGACCATAGAGGATGATGCTTCCTTGATAATCGACGAATGTGCGCTGTAGAGTTGGAGCATCACGGCTTCATCTCACTGCTGACAACTTTTCAGATCTGAGCAAAACAAACTCAACAACAACAGATAGATCAAAGAAAAACAGGAAAACAAACAAAAAGAAAGAAAGGAAAAGAACAGAAAAATCCATGGGTAAACTCCCACGTAGTACTCAATTTAACGTCGTGAGCACGACGTGTTTCGGTAAACAACAGACTATCCATAGTCCTTCACCTGCAGGAATACCATCTCAGCCAGAGCATCAGTAGCAACCTTATAAGAACAGAGGATAGTAAAGAAAGCAAGTAATACATCAATTAAGCTCAAATCAAACATCCTATTTTCCAAAGTAAAATAAATAACTTCAACTCCTACAGCATAATACTTTGGTAAATTAAGATGTTGACAAATTATAGAAACTACCTCAACCTTTGACCTTTCTTCATCCTCCTCCAAGAGTTTGGGTAGATCTTTCACCTCCAGAGTGGGTTTTGGCATGTCATCAACTTGGAATGCCCACTCTTCCTCGGCCCGCACAGTATCAACTTCCTCATGGCTCTGATTTTGCTCCTCATCCTCACGTGCCCATTCTTCATCAATTTCCACCTCCTCTGGCTGCAGCGGCTCTTCAGGTGTCTCTCCCACCATATCTTCAACAATTGGGTCACTTTCAAGAACAGTGACCGCCTGGACCTGACGGATTGGTTTGGAAGTTCCCTCGCTGCACGTTGTTGTTGATACTCAAACCACTTCGCAGCAACCAGTCCCACTTGTTCCTCTAAACGCTCAATAGTTGCGTCTCTATCATCTAATGGCGAACTCGATGGTCGGTGGTCGCTTTGAGCCTCATAGGGTGAGCTTGGAGCTCCCTATTACATCTTGTTGCAGCAACTCGTCCGAACTTCTCGGTCATCATTTCTAATTTTGGTTGTGGCGCTGATTTTGGTGTCATCGGCATCCACATCCCAAGTCGGCATTTGAGGTGGAGGTGGGCTGCTGCTGGGTATGATTACGGGGAGCGGGCGGCGGTTGTTGTGGATATAGTCTTGAGGTGATTGTTATGGGTACTCATATTGAGGTGGAGGATGTGGTTGCTCCCGATGGGCATTGTAGGATTGATCCTCATAGTCTTTGCGGAGGTAGTTGTTCCCGATGGGGATTGGAGGCTTGATCCTCATAGTGCGGTGGAGGTGGATGATCCCAATATGGATTGTAGATTGTTGCTCGGGGTAGGGATCGTGGGTTTGATACTCATGGTTTGGCGGGTATCCTCGGAATAATCGAATTGGGCTCCTCCTTCGAAGAAGAATTTGCCCAATCGACGAACTTTCCTCCCCCACCGCTTGACCACATTCGTCTTCTTGGTAACCCCGCATTAATGCACACCAACAACAAAACAAGATCCTGCACGCACCGGGGAGAAATAACGAAACAGAACAAAAAAGAAACACAGAAAACAAACAACACAAACAATACGCCTAAAGTTTTCCCCGGCAACGGCGCCAAAATTGATCGATGCTAAAAACACACTCAAATTCACTCGCAATCGTACGAGGTAATCGTAGCGTGGTAAGTTAACACGAGTCGTCTCTCAAGGAAAACTTAACAGGGCGATTGTTCATGTCATACACAGAAAGCGATTAAAACCTAAACATTCTAACATCATCGGGGGTTGAACATGCAAGAATTGAAATACGGAGAATTAAACAGCATCCTAAGCTAGGGGTTGTCAATCCCGAGCTATACTAATAAAGCAATAAATCTAAACTAGGGGTTGTCAATCCCTAGTTGAACTATGAAAGCGATAAATCAAAGCGATAAACAAAAGCATATGCAATCATATTATTCATAGGGTTTGTCAATCCCTAATCTAAATCTAATTGCAAATAAACGAAAGCAGTAAATCATAAAGAAAATTAAAACAACAGAACATGAGAATCCAATCCACTGTCACTATGAATTGAATTGAAAAAAATCATCAAACAATAAACCATGAAGTTGATTCCATTAAAAATCTCCAAACAAAGCATGTAAATGTTCAACAAGAATTAAGAAACGAATTGCATAAATTGAAAGGAATGAAAAACAAGAAATAGAACTCTAATCCGTTGTTATCTCTATCTGATGTCGTGTGGAAGAGCTCCCGGAAGAAACTGGCGAGAGGCGCCGCGGCGGGTGAAACCAAAAAATAAGAACTCCCCGCTAAATGACCTAGCGCAAATATATATATTAAATCAGACTGAACGCCGGCTTGGAGTGAGCGAGCGGTCACAAAACATTCTGCCTTCAGCCAGAACGCCGGTTCACTTGGAACGCCGGCTGGGCAGGTGAGCTGAGGAGAACGCGCACGGGCTGCGGTGAGAGTTAGGCGGCGGCATGGGCGCCGGCGAGGTGTGCGCTTCAGATTAGGCGGCCCAGGCGGCGGGCGGAGAGAAGACCAGCGGCGCTCGAATCAGCGCCGGTTGGATCTGCGGAATCATGGCGCTTTCTTGCTGGGCATCGGTTGGGTCGGCGCTGGGCGGATGGCGCCGCGGGCAGCGTGGCATGGCGGGCGGGCGTGCGCGGCATGGGCGCTGGCGGCGGGTGAGCGCGCGAGGGAAAGCGCGTGGGGCGTCGGGAGCGCCGGCGGATGGGCGAGGCAAGGCTGGGCTGGGCGCAACGCCGGGCGGCGGGCGTGGGGTGCACGGTTGGTGGCGAGCGTTCAGGTTGAGCGTCGCGAGCTAAATTGGTGAACGCCGGCTGGGCGGCGCTCGCTGCGGCAGCAGCGCCCGCTGGGCGCGCGGTCGACGGGCTGGCGTGCGTGCGACGGAGTCGTGCGCGACTTCGATGTTTCGCTCCGTTCTTTCTCGTTCGAACTCCGATTTACCAACCGTTTGTGCCTACGAACTCCTGTCAAAATGCTCTTCAATTATATCTTATCCTTGGCAGATCCAATTCATCCTATTTTCTGCCGTTTTCCTACAAAACGTCGAGACGAACGAAGTATATTCGAATCGATAAATATTAATCGAACTAACGGCATAAATAGGACAAACCAAAGAAAATGACATGAAAAACAATACCAAGAATCATCACAAAATCATACTAAACAACTCCCCCACACTTATCCATTTGCTTGTCCTCAAGCAAATTCTATACCAATAAGAATAGGGAAGATAATTCATGCAACTTAACTCTTATTTTAATCAATCAAATCTCTTTTGCAATTCCCCCAAACATGATGAATACATAATCAAAGACAACGTGAAACAAATCTAAGATTGCGAAAATATCAAATAAACAAGTAGGTTATTTTTGCTCAGACCCAACTCTCCGCTAGAGGCGAATTAACTAAAATGGTTACCTTTAGCAACAAGTTTCTTTTCAGAATGCAAAGAAAGTATAAAAAATTTTGGAACAATGTTCAAAAGGTGAAGTCTCGATGGTCTCAAGTCTCCTATCGTGGTGTCCCATGCCCATTTCTCAATTTACGAGAAGAGGGTAGAATCCGTCCTCCATTTATCTGATCTCAACATTCTATTGGGTTTTAATTCTCCTTATTTTCTTTTTCACACATATTTTTTTTTTTTTTTAAACGTATATAGGTAACCACCCTGTTAACACTCCCCCTAGCATTAGCTTGACAAATCACGTCAATAGCCACCGATTTAAAAATCAATTCACACAACCCCGTCAATTCACATTGTAATTTAATCACATACCAACAAGAGAAACGGAACCACATCAAGATCTGATCAATACCACAGAGTTCAGTTGCACAAATCAAGATCCTAACTTACTCGCATAGACAAAGCTTACGTCCAAACAATCAAAATAAGTACAAGGGCACGTCATTAAGCAACTAAACAATACATCACGCACACAAAACTGAGCCAACATCTTCAGGTGTCTCTCCCACCACATCTTCAACAATTGGGTCACTTTCAAGAACAGTGACCGCCTGGACCTGACCGGATTGGTTTGGAAGTTCCCTCGCTGCACGTTGTTGTTGATACTCAAACCACTTCGCAGCAACCAGTCCCACTTGTTCCTCTAAACGCTCAATAGTTACGTCAGATCATCTAATGGCGAACTCGATGGTGGGTGGTCGCTTTGAGCCTCATAGGGTGAGCTTGGGCTCCCCTATTACATCTTGTTGCAGAACTCGTCCGACTTCTCGGTCATCATTTCTAATTTCGGTTGTGGCGCTTTGATTTGGTGTCGTCGGCATCCACATCCCAAGTGGCATTTGAGGTGGAGGTGGGCTGCTGCGGGTATGATTGCGGTGGAGCGGAGGCGGTGTTGTGGATATAGTCTTGAGGTGATTGTTATGGGTACTCATATTTAGGTGGAGGATGTGGTTGCTCCCGATGGGCATTGTAGGATTGATCCTCATAGTCTTTGCGGAGGCGCTTGTTCCATAGGGATTGGAGGCTTGATCCTCATAGTGCGGTGGAGGTGGTTGATCCCATATGGATTGTAGATTGTTGCTCGGGGTAGGGATCGTGGGTTTGATACTCATGGTTTGGCGGGTATCCTCGGAATAATCGAATTGGGCTCCTCCTTGAAGAAGAATTTGCCCATCGACGAACTTTCTCCCCCACCGCTGACCACATTCGTCTTCTGGTAACCCCGCATTAATGACACCAACAACAAAAACAAGATCACACGCACCGGGGAGAAAATAGCGAAGCAGAACAAAAAGAAACACGAAAACAAACAACACAAACAATACGCTAAAGTTTTCCCGACACGGCGCCAAAATTGATCGATGCTAAAACACACTCAAATTCACTGCAATCGCAAATGCGAGGTAATCGTGGCGTGGTAAGTTAACACGAGTCGTCTCTCAAGGAAAACTTAACAGGCGATTGTTCATGTCATACGTGAAGCGATTAAAACTAAACATTCTAACATCATCGGGGTTGAACATGCAAGAATTGAAATACGGAGAATTAAACAAGATCCTAAGCTAGGGGTTGTCAATCCCGAGCTATACTAATAAAGCAATAAATCTAAACTAGGGATTGTCAATCCCTAGTTGAACTATAAAGCGATAAATCAAAGCGATAAACAAAAGCATATGCAATCATATTATTCATAGGGTTTGTCAATCCCTAATCTAAATCTAATTGCAAATAAACGAAAGCAGTAAATCATTAAGAAAATTAAAACAACAGAGCATGAGAATCCAATCCACTGTCACTATGAATTGAATTGACAAAAATCATCAAACAATAAACCATGAAGTTGATTCCATTAAAAATCTCCAAACAAAGCATGTAAATGTTCAACAAGAATTAAGAAACGAATTGCATAAATTGAAAGGAGTGAAAAACAAGAAATAGAACTCTAATCTGTTGTTATCTCTATCTTATGTCGTGTGGAAGAGCTCCCGGAAGAAACTGGCGAGAGGCGCCGCGGCTGGTGAAACCAAAAAATAAGAACTCCCCGCTAAATGACCTAGCGCAAATATATATATTAAATCGGTCAACGCCGGCTTGGGTGGCGGCGAATAAAAACATTCTCGCCAGCCGCCGTAACGCCGGTGGGCGGAGAGAGATGGAACGCGGGCTGGCTGAGTTGGGCGAAGCGGGCATGGCGAGCGGAGTGGCCTTATTCTGTGGAGAGGCGCAGCGGAGGAGAAGACCAGCGAGCGCGCGCTCGAATCAGCGCCCGGTTGGATCTGCGAATCATGGCGCCAGGGCGCCGGGCATCGGTTGGGTCGACGCTGAGCGGATGGCGCCGGGCAGCGTGGAACCGGCGGGCGAGGCGTCGCGGCATGGGTGCTGGCGGCGGGTGAGCGCGAGGGCAAGCGCGTGGGGCGTCTTGAGCGCCGCGATGGGCGGGCGGCGGCTGGCCGGGCGCAACGCCGGGCGAGGCGCGCGCGCGGTGCACGGTTGGTGGCGCTGCGTTCAGGCTGAACGTGCGAGCTAAATTGGTGAACGCCGGCTGGGGCGAGCGCTCGCTGCGGGCAAGCGCCGGCTGGGCGCGCGCGATCGACTGGCTGGCGTGCGTGCGACGGAGTCGTGCGCAGCTTCGACGTTTTGCTCCGTTCTTTCTCGTTCGAACTCCGATTTACGAACCGTTTGTGCCTACGAACTCCTGTCGAAATGCTCTTCAATTATATCTGATCCTTGGCAGATCCAATTCATCCTATTTTCTGCCGTTTTCCTACAAAACGTCGAGACGAACGAAGTATATTCGAATCGATAAATATTAATCGAACTAACGGCATAAATAGGACAAACCAAAGAAAATGACATCTAAAACAATACCAAGAATCATCACAAAATCATACTAAACAACCCCCCCACACTTATCCATTTGTTTGTCCTCAAGCAAATTCTATACCAATAAGAATAGGGAAGATAATTCATACAACTTAACTCTTATTCTAATCAATCAAATCTCTTTTGCAATTTCCCCAAACATGATGAATACATAATCAAAGACAACGTGAAACAAATCTAAGATTGCGAAAATATCAAATAAACAAGTAGGTTATTTTTGCTCAGACCCAACTCTCCGCTAGAGGCGAATTAACTAAAATGGTTACCTTTAGCAACAAGTTTCTTTTCAGAATGCAAAGAAAGTATAAACAAATTTTGGAACAATGTTCAAAAGGTGAAGTCTCGATGGTCTCGAGTCTCCTATCGTGGTTTCCATGCCCATTTCTCAATTTACGAGAAGAGGCGAAATCCGTCCTCCATTTATCTGATCTCAACATTCTATCGGAGTTTTAATTCTCATTATTTTCTTTTTCACATATTTTTTTTTTTTTTTGAAACGAGTATATAGGTAACCACCCTGTTAACACTCCCCCTAGCATTAGCCGGACAAATCACGTCAATAACCACCGATTTAAAAATTAATTCACACAACCCCGTCAATTCACATTGTAATTTAATCACATACCAACAAGAGAAACGGAACCACATCAAGATCCGATCAATACCACAGAGTTCAGTTGCACAAATCAAGATCCTAACTTACTCGCATAGACAAACCTTACGTCCAAACAATCAAAATAAGCACAAGGGCACGTCATTAAGCAACAAAACAATACATCACGCACACAAAACTGAGCCAACATCTTCAGGTGTCTCTCCCACCACATCTTCAACAATTGGGTCACTTTCAAGAACAGTTAACGCCTGGACCTGACCGGATTGGTTTGGAAGTTCCCTCGCTGCACGTTGTTGTTGATACTCAAACCACTTCGCAGCAACCAGTCCCACTTGTTCCTCTAAACGCTCAATAGTTGCGTCTCTATCATCTAATGGCGAACTCTGACGGTCGGTGGTCGCCTGAGCCTCATAGGGTGTGCTTGGAGGCTCCCCTATTACATCTTGTTGCAGCAACTCGTCCGACTTCTCGGTCATCATTTCTAATTTAAACATGTAGCGCTGATTTTAGTGTCGTCGATCCACATCCCAGTGGCATTTGAGGTGGAGGTGGGCTGCTGCGGGTATGATTGCGGTGGAAGCGGAGGCGGCTATTGTGGATATAGTCTTGAGGTGATTGTTATGGGTACTCATATTGAGGTGGAGGATGTGGTTGCTCCCGATGAGGCATTGTAGGATTGATCCTCATAGTCTTTGCGGAGGCGCTTGTTCCCGATGGGATTGGAGGCTTGATCCTCATAGTGCGGTGGAGGTGGTTGATCCCAATATGGATTGTAGGATTGTTGCTCGAGTGCGGATCGTGGGTTTGATACTCATGGTTTGGCGGGTATCCTCGAATAATCGAATTGGGCTCACTCCTTCGAAAGAAGAATTTGCCCAATCGATGAACTTCCTCCCCCACCGCTTGACCACATTCGCATCACTGGTAACCCCGCATTATGATGACACCAACAACAAAAACAAGATCACACGCACGGGGAGAAAATAGCAAATGTAACAAAAAGAAACACGAAAAACAAACAACACAAACAATACGCCTAAAGTTTTCCCGACAGCGGCGCCAAAATTGATCGATGCTAAAACACACTCAAATTCACTCGCAATCGCACGAGGTAATCGTGGCGTGGTAAGTTAACACGAGTCGTCTCTCAAGGAAAACTTAACAGGCGATTGTTCATGTCATACACGTAAAGCGATTAAAACCTAAACATTCTAACATCATCGGGGTTGAACATGCAAGAATTGAAATATGGAGAATTAAACACATCCTAAGCTAGGGTTGTCAATCCCGAGCTATACTAATAAAGCAATAAATCTAAACTAGGGTTGTCAATCCCTAGTTGAACTATAAGCGATAAATCAAAGCGATAAACAAAAGCATATGCAATCATATTATTCATAGGGTTTGTCGATCCCTAATCTAAATCTAATTGCAAATAAACGAAAGCAGTAAATCATTAAGCAAATTAAACCATCGGAACACGAAAATCAAATCCACTGTCACTATGAATTGAATTGACAAAAATCATCAAACAATAAACCATGAAGTAGATTCCATTAAAAATCTCCAAACAAAGCATGGAAATGTTCAACATGAATTAAGAAACGAATTGCATAAATTGAAAGGAATGAAAAACATGAAATGGAACTCTAATCTGTTATTATCTCTATCTGATGTCGTTTGGAAGAGCTCCTGGAAGAAACTGGCGAGAGGCGCCGCGGCTGGTGAAACCAAAAAATAAGAACTCCCCGCTAAATGACCTAGCGCAAATATATATATTAAGTCAGACTGAACGCCGGCTTGGAGTGAGCGAGCGCTCACAAAATATTCTGCCTTCAACCAGAACACCGGTTCACTTGGAAGCCGGTTGGGCGGTGAGCTGAGCTGAAACGTCTTGGGCTGGGGCGAGAGTTGGGCGAGCGCGGCATGGGCGCTGGCGCGGAGTGAGCTCAGTGATGCGCTTGGGAGGCGAGGTCTTGGAGAGAAGGCCGGCCGCCTTCGAATCAGCGCCGGTTGGATCGCGAAATCATGGCAGGCGCTGGGCATCAGTTGGGTCGACGCTGAGCGGAAGGCGCCGGCAGCGTGGCATGGCGGGCGGGCGTGCGCGCGGCATGGGCGCCGGCGGCGGTGAGCGTTCGGCGAGGGCTAGCGCGTGCGGGGGCGGGAGGGCCGCGATGGGCGAGGCGGGCGGCGCCGGCCGGGCGCAACGCCGACGGCAGGCGCGGCGCGGTGCACGTTGGTGGCCGCGTTCAGGCGAACGTCTGAGCTAAATTGGTGAACGTCGCTGGTTGAGAATGCCGGTGGGCGGCGCTCGCTGCGGCAGCGCCGCGGCGCGCTGTCGACGGATGGCTGCGTGCGGCGGTCGTCTGCGCGCTTCGACGTTCGCTCCGTTCTTTCTCGTTCGAACTCCGATTCTGAACCGTTTGTGCCTACGAACTCTGTCGAAATGCTCTTCTATAATATATGATCCTTGGTAGATCCAATTAATCCTATTTTATGCTATTTTCCTACAAAACATCGAGATGAACGAAGTAAGTCCGAATCGATAAATATTAATCGAACCAAAGGCATAAATAGGATAAACCATAGAAAATGACACGTAAAACAATACCAAGAATCATCAAAAAATCATACCAAAAAATATACAAGAGGAAGAGAGATTTCGATGGAGAGGTTTCGGCTTTTAAAGCCAGGCTTGTGGCGAAAGGGTACACTCAGATTGAGGGCATCGATTTCGATGAGACCTTTTCACCATGTAGCAATGCTCAAGTGCATCGTAATTCTTACGCCATATCAGCCCACTTGAACCTAGAGGTTTGGCAAATGGATGTGAAAACCGCTTTTCTAAACGGTTACCTTGAGGAAGGTAGAGACATCTATATGCAACAACCCGAAGGTTATGTGGTGAAGGGTGAAGAGCATCTAGTGTGGAAGCTTAAGAAGTCCATTTATGGACTCAAGCAAGCTTCCCGATCATGGAAGTTACGCTTTGACGAGGTGGTAAAGTCCTATGGATTTACCCAGTTGCCTAGCGAAGGTTGTATGTATCGTTTAGATGTCAACGGTGATGTGGTATTTCTTGCACTTTATGTAGATGACATTCTTCTATTTGGCAACAATGTGAAGTTGTTATCGGGGCGTAAAGAGTTGGTTATCCGATCGATTTCAAATGAAAGACTTAGGAGATCAGCGTACATTCTTGGGATCAAGGTTTACGAGATCGCAAGAAGAAAATGTTGAGCTTATCTCAGGCGTCTTACATTGATACTGTGATTACTCGTTTTAGTATGCAGACCGCCAAGAAAGGATTGCTACCTTTCAGATATGGCGTTCCTTTATCTAAGGAGCAGTCACCTATGACTGTAAAAGGAGATAGAGGAAATGAGACAAGTTCCTTACGTTTCCGCCGTAGGAATTCTCATGTACGCAATGCTATGCACGAGGCCCGATATCTTCTATGCGGTAGGCATAGTAGCTGAATATCGCCCTAACCTCGACAAGCTCATTGGACTGCGATAAAGCATATACTCAAGTACCGAAAAGACTTGAGATTATAGGCTAATTTACTATGCGAGATAGTCTAATGCCTTTGGGTTATTCGGACTCGGTTTCCAAGTGACCGTGATAAGAATAAGTCTACCTCGGACTTTGTGTTTATCTTGGGAGGTGGAGCCGTATCTGGCGGTGCAAAGCGGCGATGCATTGCGGACTCTACCATGGAAGCTTAATATGTAGCCGCCTTGAGGTCGCTAAGGAGGTCAGATGGTTCATGAACTACCTCGTGGATCTAGGTGTGGTATCTGGTTTGCCCAAGAGTATCATAGTTTCTTGTGATAACTCGGTGCGATGGCAAACTCGAAGGAACCACGGATCCACTAAGCAACCAAACACGAGAGAAAGTACCATGTCATAGGAGAAATCGTTAGACGAGGGGCGTCTTTGAATGCAAAGATTGATCGACGGATAACCTAGCGGATCCATTCACTAAAGCTGCCGCAAAAGTCTACGTTGGGCACGTTAGAGGACTTGAATTGCGCTAGATGGCACCCTCTAAAGTGCAGTCGTAATAAGTCTACGTAGGGGCGTTAGAGGACTTGAATTGCGCTTGATGGCACCCACTTAGAAAGGAAACTTTTGTATAAGTGGGAGAAGCAAAGTGATGGTTTTTGTAATAGCTAGTAGAGACACATTGTTTACTAAAAGTTTGCTTTAGTATAAGTGGGAGATTGTTGGATTTGTATAATTGAAAGAAGTTTTGGTTGAGCTTGTATACAATGTTTCTCGTTACCACTATTACAATCTCCTATCCGAATTGAATACTTGATTGCATATATCGTGTCCCCTTATCTCATATATAAGTTAGATCATACGATGTGTAGAAGATCACGTAAGTCCGTATGATTGGTCAAGCAATGAGATATAAAAGTTTCACAAACCGAGACAACTTGAGGACGAGTTGTCGGTGTAGGCTGCGATATAGATAAGAAGTGACTTGACTTAGTTGCTTGTCTATCTTTGATGCGTCTTTGACGTATTGAAGGATCATAGTGAGATGAGTTCTTCTATCCGACCGTAGTGAAGAACCCAGATCTCGGTGACTTACGATGATCTAAATCTCGATAAGGTATTAGATGAGTATGAGTTCTTGACCATCACTTTGACTTGTTATGAGTGAGGGTTATATGTTCTAACCCATATTCTCCGTGATCTTGGGTGGTGGCGGTGCTTGTATGTCATGCTAGTTATCGTGACGAGTCACCGTATCCGTTAAGGATGATGGCGTCCCTTAAGGAGCTCAAAAGGTTTATTGTACTAAACCACATAGGTTGAGTTCGCTCAAGTACAATAATAAGGTTGAGTGGTACTACTTAAGGAATTAAAGATATTAATTATTTTAAGCGATCGTAATGCTATAAATAATTAATGGACGTTCGATATCTTAAATACGGGGATTCGTAATGTCTAAGTGCAAGCCCGACTCAACTTCGGTAATAAAGGGGTAAGTCAACATTTATTCTCTAGTGGCATGAATAAATGTTTATAAATTAATTTATGTTCTGGGCTGAACATAAGATAATTAATTTATTTGAGGCCCATCTTTATTCCTTGCATTTGATCCCTGGGCTGGCCCATCCAGGCCCGTAGCTAAGTATGGAAATCGCCGCCCCTCTCTCTCTACAAGGTAATGATTTGATTATCTTTATCCTAAAAGGATATTATTATATTTATGGGATATGCATAGATCCTTTCCATATAAGATTATGGTAATAATCCTTTCCATATAGGATTATGGTAATTTCCATATGGGATTATGGTAATTTCCATAAAGGATTATGGTAATAATCCTTTCCATATAGGATTATGGTAATTTCCATATGGGATTATGGTAATTTTCATATAGGATTATGGTAATGCATTATAAATATGAGGTAAGAGATTAAATCTAGGTCAATGATTAATAATCATCATCATAATTTTCGAGACTCTCATTGTTCTTGGGAGAGAATTTTCGAAAAAGTGTAGAGAGGATAGAGGGTGATTTTCTGTAGCATTCTTCATAGATCGTCCTCACTCGACGTTAGAGATTGGGCAACCGGATACAGTCCCGGAAGATCAAAGCACGAGTCTTGATCCGTTCATCCCCGAGTTGAAAGGTAAACACGAGAAAACCCCAGCGTGTTGCAATTAATTATATAGACGCATGCTATGAATATAATCAATGTATGGTGGATTAAACATCCAAGATAGATCCTCGGGAGAGGGTTAAACATAGTTTTTCCCTACATATACTTAGTCTTGCTCATGATCGCATTCACGCGAAAATTCTCAAAAGACTTGGGCAGTGTGTTAAGGATGATATCGACCTTGGCTTCGCCGTCAATACCTCCTCCCAACTTATCAAGACTATCCATGAGATGAGTCATGTGGGAGACATGTTCATGGACCGAACTTCCTTCTTCCATCTTACACGCCAAGATTTCTCTCATTGTGTGGAAGCGAACTGTTCGATCCGACTGCCCAAACTTACTCTCGAGACTTGACCATATTTCAGTCGCGTCTACCATCGACTGATGCTACAACTGCAAGCCTTTGGACATCGTAGTCATCATATAGCACTTGACCATATTGTTTGACTTATGCCAAAGTCTGCTTGACTCTCGCTGCTCATTAGTCGATGCGTCAGTAAGGGCATCGGGTTTGGGAAAAGTGAGAACAAACATGTGTTCTTCAGCGATAAGAACATATTCCATGTTTCGTTTCCACTCGATAAAATTTTGACCGGATAAGGGATTTTGTGCGAGCATGTTGATAATCGGTGTAAGAGACATATCTGAAAAGTAATGTAAACACATAAGCATATGATCGCACATAATTCGTAACAATAATATTGTAACCTTTTGATAAAACAATATTAATTGAAACCTCCAATCACCCAAAGAATCCCACATGCAAGCCACGCGTGTGGACGTTTACACATGAACCCCTCGACCAGACTAAAATAAACCTTTTAGTCTTTTAATTTCAATCCATGTCAACTTATCCTTATGACAAATGAAATTAATGATTGAACCTTACTAGACCACATCACTATCGCAAGAAGGGACTTCGCGGGAAGTTGTACTTGAGGTGATGTCTAAGCAATGACCACAATTTTAACAGCAGAAAATGAATTCTTAGAATTTGCATACTCACTAGGACCATACCGCTTCCAATCCAAATTCCTTTGTTCTCTAATTTTAAATCTATCTCTAGAGAACTTATGAAAAATCGCATATGCAAGCCACGCGTGTGGACGTTTACACATGAAACTCCCATTTCTCAATAGATTAAAATGTTTTATTTAGAAATCTCATCTAACAAACTTATGACAAAACAGTGCAAGCAAGCCATGCGTGTGGACGTTTACTCACAGTGCGTATCACTTTGTTTAGAGATCAAAAAGTGGAGGTCTTGACATTTTAATTTTAAAATTAATATGTCGGGTTACTTGCTTAGTCTTTTGTTTTAAAAGTTTTGTCCATGCAGATCACGTAATCCTAGCATGCTTTTCTATAGAACTCTACATGTAAAACATGCTCGCAGAATTTTAAAAAATGCTTGTAAAACGCGATAAACCTAGCATGCTTACTATGCCTATCCAATCACGAAAAACTATAACATGTTTATCAACGTAATTAAAAATACATAACATGCTTCTGCATAATTTAAACATCCACAACATGCTTTGAACGATAAAAATAAAATAAAATCGTTCATCGCGACCCACTCGTGATCCTGTACTTCCCTACCTAATTTATTACATAAAATTTGCAAAGTACAGATCTTAAAACTCGAAAATGGGCCTCGCGTGCACGGGCACGGACAGGATTCGTCAAAATTGGATTTGGGCCAAAATTTGAAAATGGGCCAGATCATTGGAATGGGCCGAACCGGGTCGAAAATCTGTAATCGGGTCAAAATTTCGGATCTGGGCTGAAAAATCAGGTCAGCCCACAACAAACGGGCCGGGTCAGCATATAAGGGCTGGGCCGTGCGTTAGGGCACAACCCATGCGCGCGCCCAGCACACCGCCGCCCTCCTCGTGCGCCGTCGCCCATGCCCTGCCGAGGGCTGCCAAGGAGCACCGCCGAGGACTGCCGAGAGCAGGCGGGACATTCGCGCTCGAAGCGTGCGCCCCGCTTTACCCGTGCTACCGAGAAATCCGGGAGTTCAGGTTTCCAGCGAATCGTGCACCCTCGCCGCCCGGTGCTGCCGAGCCATCTGCGCGTGGCTGCCGAGGCGCTGTCTTGCTGTTGCCAGCGCGACCAGCCGAGGTCGCCGAGGCGCCGAGCACCGTCGGCGTCCGTTGAGGTTTCAGCGCGACGAATCTCGCTGCGAGGCCGCGAGAATCCCGCGACGCATGACGCGTAACCCGCGATCGAGGCGCTGCGTCTTGCCGCCGCGGCGCAACCAGCGCGACGCGATCGCGCTTCTTGCCAAGACCAGCGCGCCCGCCGCCAAAGACCTTCGCGTCTTGCTCGATTCAGCGTGGCGCTCGCGGCGCTACTATGAGGTTTCCGCGCCTCGCCGAGGCGTGCGAGGCCTTGCGCAAGGTTCGTGCGCCTGCACGCCGGGCCGCCGAGCTCGTGACCCTGCTGCGCCGTGTCGCCCGACGCTGGTGCTCCAACTGTCGAGGCGTGTCCGGGCGCTATCGAAGGCTGCTGCCCATGACCCACCGAGGCTTGTCACCCGCGCCGCCGCCCCTGTCTGCCAATGCCTCCGAGAACGCGCGGATGGCACCGAGCGCTGCGCTCGCACCGTGTGTCCGGTTTTCCGGTGAAACTCCCGTCGTCTCGTTCTTCATGCTTTCGTCTTCGTTCTTCTTTTACAGATAAGATTTACAGGAAACAATCTAATCTAACCACGGATTTTCTCGTGGTGAAAAACAAAATCCGACAAAAATAAAAAAACGAGCCACGATGAACGACAGATTCACAATTAATTAATTGCGCACGTTATAATCAAACGTGAATTAATCCAACAGAGCCAAGATACTGATCCCAAGCTCTGATACCAATTGTAGGGAAATTTGATTTTAACCCTCTCCCGAGGATCAATATTGGATGTTCAATTCACCATACATTGATTATATGCCTAGCATGCACCTATATAATTAATTGCAACACGTAGGAGTTTTCTCGTGTTCACCTGCGAATCTGTCGGGGATGAATAGATCAAGCCTCATGCTTTGATCTTCTGGACTGTATCCCGTTTGCCTAAACTCCAATGCCGAGTGAGGACAATCTATGGAAAGTGTTTTAGAAATTCGCCTTCTTCCTTCTTAACAGTTTTCAAAATTCTCACTATATCACAATATATTTATAATGCAACCCTAAACCCTATCAAGATAGGATTTATGCATATCTAATAAATATAATCTTATTACTTAAGATAGAGAGGATCAAGTTGAGTCCCAGTGGGACTCTATAAGGAAGGGGGCGAAAATCACTAAGCTCCAGGCCTGAATGGGCCAGCCCAGGGATCAAATGCAAGGAATAAAGATGGGCCTCAAATGAATTAATTATCTTATGTTCAGCCCAGAACATAAATTAATTCATAAACATTTATTCATGCCACTAGAGAATAAATGCTGAATTACCCCTTTATTTCCGAAGTTGAGTCGGGCTTGCACTTAGACTTTATGAATCCCCGTATTTAAGATATCTTACATCCATTAATTATTTACAGCTTTCTGACTGCTTAAAATAATTAATATCTTTAATTCCTTAAGTAGTACCACTCAACCTTATTATTGTACTTGAGATAACTCAACTGCGGGGTTTAGTACAATAAACCTTTGAGCTCCTTAAGGGCGTCATCATCCTAAACGGATACGGTGACTCGACACGGGTAACTAGCATGACATACAAGATCGCCACCACCCAAGATGCGAGAGAATCTTGGGTTATCTCATGTTACCTCACCCATAGCAAGTCAAAGTGATGGTCGGTAACTTATACTCACCTAATACCTTATCGAGATTTAGATCAGCGTAAGTCTCGAGATCTAGGTTCTTCACGACGGTCGATAGAAGTTCTCATCTCATCGTGATCCATCAATACGTCGAGGCGTGCCGGATAGACAAGCAACCAAGTCAAGTCACTTCTTATCTACACCGCAGCCTTATACCGATAACTCGTCCTCAAGTTGTCTCAGCTGTGATACTTTTTATATCTTATTAAGCTTGACCAATCATACAAACTTCTGTGATCTACAACACACTGTATGATCTAACTTATATATGAGATAAAAGGACATACATATGCAATCAAGTAAACAATTCAGATAGGAGATTGTAATAGTGGTAACAGGAAACATTGTATACAAGCTCAACCAAAACTGCTTCCAGTATACATATCCAACAGGCCTCCTTCCACGGACGCTGTGACCGGCCAAAGATGTTCCTTTCAGCACACAGTCCCTCTGGTGTACACGTTAATCCTAGCCAGGTATAATCCCTCCGGCATAGGATCCGATATCGATTTTCTCATAAGTTGGGAGCGACCCAACAACTTATTCACTTTCATAGTTGACTGACCAACATCTCGATAGGATCCATACATAAAACATAAACTTTTGGGCAGGTAATAACATCTCATCATCATTTCTCAACAGAAAGCATTCTAAATAAATACTTTTCATTTCGAAGAAAGTGAAATTAATAAAGCATTTGATATTTTGAAGAGAAAAGCCCACCTCGTATATATGCTTCTCTACGATTTCTTTTCTACGTCAATGCTCAAGTCCACGTCCCACCTTAACGTAAGAAACTACTTTAGTACGTCGGTCACATTTCTCAAGAATGTCAAAGTCTATCAAGATTGATAACTTTCTAACATAGCTTGTATCTTTTAAATAATTTTAGTACGTCTATTCTTCGAACGTTATAACTTATAACCTCTCGTTTTTCGATAGAGACAAATCATTGTCTATGACTTCCTATGGATCAATCAGGTCAAACGTCGAATTTATATCTACATTTCTAAATAGAATGATTTCAATTATGAAATCGATTCTTACATAAGAGATATTTCTACATCTCTTATACGTATTACACGTCTTAATGTACTTAATCAATGTAAGCCACATTTCTACTAGACGTATAACACCACATTGATCATGTCCTGACATATTTCATATGTCTACACTCTCGTCAAGTTATTAGACTTTCAAAATCATATATTTTGCACATTAATATAAATAACTATTAATATATATACACTTAATTTCTTGTTGATTTCTAATCGTCTTATCATAAACCTCAATTTTTCACGTTAATCAACAATCATGCTCATCAATACACATAAATATGATTTAATTTCAACATAATACTTTATTTCTCAACTTTACGTCACTTATTAAAATATTTTGACGTAAGCATAACATATCTCATTTTAAAAATCACATAAATTCATAGTATGTCTAAAACATATTTTTTGAACATATTATGTGATTATACTTGGTAAAATAAAAATTTAAAACTCTAAAACCTATAACATATCATTTTCGGTATTTTTGGTTTATTAACCAAAACTTGTGCATAAATCCTCATAAATTCACATATCATACTATATTAACACAAGATCAATAATATGTAATAATATTGATCATAGAAAAATTGTACACCACATAATTTTACTATATAGTTTTCGGTTATTTTGAAAAACATAACAAATATTTTTCAGAAATTTCAATGAAATCACACAACACATAATCATCATCATATATCATCACTATAACATAATTTTCATAATTCACAACTTATACATTAACATACTCTTGGTCCATATTTTCGAAAATATGACTTAAGTCAAATTAATTTTCTAAAATTCCAATACATTCATACAACACTATATTATGAATCTACATCATTAATATGTTATAATATCACTTAATCATGAATTATACCTCAACATATGATCATCTTACTATTTTCGAAATTCTTAAGAACATGTACCAAAGTTTTTCCAAAAATTCTACATAAAATCATACAAGCCTAAACATTACCAACTATGATTAATTCATGCTCAAAACAACAATTAAAAATCATGTTCATCAACATATGTTACTCAACATATTTCGGTCATCACACATAACTTCATAGCATGCTTAACTTTGCATTAATTTCATAATATATGCTTAGAAATATCATATAAACATGATTTCTAAACAACTTAGCATATGAACATTATTTCCTAAAATTTCATCATAAATAATATAAGCTCATAACATAAGATTTAATGGATAAAATTCAAAAATTCTAACATGTATACGAAGCGTGAATGATTTCTAACCATTTAATCGGAATTGATTATTGTCGGCAACGTTTTTCTACTTAAGATTTGGAAGAAAATGGATGAACTCTTTCTCTCAATTTCTCTCTCTTTTTTCGGTGCTAGGGGTGTCAAATGGGAGAAGTGTTGGATCCTATACCATATTTATAAGCATGTCCACTTGAAGATAATTATCACATAAAATCACAACTAATACCTTGTTCATTTTGTCAAATTAATCGGCCACCTCCATTAGAATAGGACAAAAATTCTTACCTTATCTCATTATACTTTAATATGATCTTATCATGTAATTAATACTCATCACATTCATATACATCATTTTTAACAATTTGAACAAAATCTTATCTCATTATATGCATGTTTCGGCCATTAGGATATATAAGAGACAAAAATTATGCCTTATCCTATCTTAATACATCACATTATCTCATAATTAATAAATGTCATTTTCATTCTTATCACTTAACACAAAGTAAAGAAAATTCAAAACTTTATGCTATATATATAGTTGTCGGCTAGCTCATTATGTAGAGGGATGAATTTTATTTATTTCCTCTATCATATACTTTAATATTAGCTTAGGATAATATCATAATTGAGAAGTCAAACTTTTACACTAAGATATATGTCATTATCATAAGGTTGGAAGATTTATTTTCTTTCTTCATTTTGTTCCAATTTTTCGGCCACTAGCCAACAAAAGGCTTCAATTACTTGTTCCACTTGATAACATACTCTACTTTATCACATAATAATATCCTAACATTATAATCATAACATCTCATTAATAGGAGCATGGTATTTTTCTTTATTTCACACAACTTGTCCATCATTTTCGGCACTTTCATTAGAAGTGGCCTCCCACTTGTGCAAATTGATAATACACCTTATCTTATCCTTGATAATATCTTCTTAACATAATTATTACTATACAACAACAAAAGGATAAGAATTTTATCGATTAATACATGTAAGTGCAAGTTTTCGGCACTTACATACAATAAATGTTACACATTTTATTTTTTTGTAATTAATAGTTATGTGACATAATATAAGTCCTAGATGATAAATTAAACCATAGGAAAAATTATAAAAATAATCTTATGTCTCAAACTTCAAAATTTCGAACCTTAAACCGTAATATAGGAACAATTATTCTTCTTTTATTCCTTAATTCTTCTAGCATTATTTTAATGATAAATAATGCTCTTATTACATAAAATAATCATAGGAATTTAAATATTATAATTCCTTGATCGTTAGGCTAAGTTATCGAATCGTCTCAAAACGTTGACGTTCGAAACATATCAAAACGTCAATAATCGAATCACCTCTAAAAGGTTCATAATAAAGTTGTAATCCCTCTATTCATTGCTATAATAATAAGGAATATAAATTCTAAGCTTCGTCGCTTAGAAAATATCGTAAGACTAACTTTAAAATTTAATCGACGTTAGAATAATACTTTCGAAGGAATAAAATAAACTATATTCCTTAATTCACTAATCATTAGTGAATATGATATAAAAATCCTCGTAGTATGCAAAGTCAAAATCGAGCTTCAATAAATCACTAATTCAATTATCGAGACTAAACCCTAATTTACGATTTATATTATCATAATTAAGCGTTAAAACTTCGGGATATTACAACGTCCTAGTAGGTTATGCTTGATGACTTGTCGTATTAACATGACGAATAAAGGAGAGTCTTGACTTATGACTCAAGTGATCACATGCTATCATGTAACTAAGTACTTAGGAATAGATGAATTCCTTAGGGAATATTAACTCGACCTTTGAGACATAAGGATCGACATCTTATGTTCGAATCTTTGTTTACACTTTACTCGGAGATTGTATAAGTTGTATAATCGCTATTCATTGTCGAGTTGTCTTAACGCTCAATCTAACATTGTATTGGGTTGTCGTTATTGAGCATTAACGTTGTAAGTCGGCTTTCGGTTCCTTTAACTTAGGAACTCACGTTTGAGTATCATATTATTAATAGAAAACCCTAAATTTATGTCTATCTTCGATTCTCATTAAATCCTTCTTAAGTTATCGAAATTTGTCGATTTCTTTTGGATTCTCGTGCATAAAGTACTATGTTGTTTACGTCTGGGGTTTTGTTTGTCGGCACAACATAAATATAACCATTCAACACCATACACAATATATATTATACTAAAACATTAGAAAACCCTAATTTTTAACATAATACACAACCATTGTGTATGTGTGCATGAGTGTTCCATTCATTCATCATAATCACAACCATTTATTCTAAACTTATAGATTAACTACCATGGCATCATTCACAATTAAAATCAACTCATACTTAACCATTTTTCTATATTTTTTATAATTAGCAATAATTAGCATAAGTATCCAATAAATTCCAATAAAATCATGATATGCTCCTATCATACCATAGAATTTGACTATCAACTCAATACCATCAATTAAAATTAAATCATGAGATAAAATAGAGCATTAATTTTCTGCATTTATGAATATTGAACATTTGTGTTCAATATTATAATATGCATTAAATATGGAATATTAACTTTAAACAACAACTAAATATTTATAATATGAACAAATGCTTGGAATTTTTGGTCCTCACACTTATATTGTATATGTGTTCAATAAATTCCCAACAAAGCATAATAGATTCACATTATTTTAAACAAATAAAAAATCAAATAAACTTTATAATATATTCTATTATTTTTGTCCATTTTGAGCAAAAATAGGAGGAGTGTTTTAATAATTCCAAGATTAATATATGATATTCATATCATATATTAAACACTATATCTCAACTATTTTTCAACAAATAAAATCAAAATAATTTTTAAAAATTATATATATTTTTAGTTTTAACAAAATAAATAGGAGAAATAATTCAAAAATTCCTATCTTTATTATATATACTCCTAACACATTAACAAACAATAATATAAAATAACATTCACAAAAACATGCTTTATCACATATAAAAAGAAATATAACATAAATAAAAAAAATTAAACATGCTCCAAAAATTCCCAAATTTTAACTACATCCTTAGAACATATTTCTAAGCATATTTCATTCATGGTTTGAGAGCATTTGGTGGCTCAAAAGCCACAAAAAAAAATGAAGAACAAAACTAGGGTTCTTCATGAAATAAATTCAAAAAAAAAATCAAAAAAAAATTATACTCCATTATAAATGAAGACAATGATTAATAATACCTTATTATGGTCTTAGAAATTTAATTTGGGGGTTGGAAAGGGTTGGAAAGGAAGATTAAAGCTTGAAAAGCTTGAAGAACAAATGAGAGAATTTTAAAATTAGAGAGAGAAAGAGGGGGCACGATTTGGCTGAAGAATTCTTCCCAAATGGACCTCTTTTCATCCTATATGGAGAGCCCTTTGTGATGGTTGGGAGAAGACTAGTCAAATTACCCGATTTGGCATGTTAATACCGACTCTTTAAGTTTTATCGCGCTTTCGATTGATTTCTGGGAACCTTAAGGTTTTATTTTCTTAAATAGCCTTTAAATGACTTATTTCATGGTTCATAATAATTTTATGAAGTTCGGATGGCATCCGATAAGTCAATTCCGAGTTATCGCGGAAAAACAGTGTCCAGCGATTAAATTATGCTCATTCGAAAATTCTATTGAATTCTAGATCTTTCAAAATTAATTTGAGTCTTATAAATATTTCTTATTGATTTAGACCCTTGGTTCGAGTTTCGGGCCGTTCGGATCGGTTTAGGGTTTTTCGATATTTATACCCGGCGTTCGGTTAAGTTCTTCAGGAATTTCGTTCAGAAATTGGTTCTTATGAATTCTAAATTCATAATAATATATTCCTTTATGATTTTGATTGTTATCATAAATTTTCATTATTAGCACGGACTGGAAGTTGATCCGGCTCGTAAATAGTACTTTTGAGACTGACCGGGCAAGCATGCCCGAAAATTCCAATTCTTTGGCTTCTCACATTTTTTCGCGAGGTGATTCTAGAAATGAAATCATTTTGTTGAGATTCATTCAAGATCTTTCATTCTATGTTCAGGCTATTCAGAAAACCCTAATCCGGTAGGACTAGTCACTAGTTTTTTATTATTCTAGTTTTCGATCTCCGAATCGATTCTAATTCATTTCGTTGGTTACCTTAAACATAATTAAGGTCTAAGCACCACAAATAATTGTTTAAGCATCACTAATAAAATTTTTAAATTTTTCGGGTTATTACATACCATCCCCCTTAAAAATAAATTTCGTCCCGAAATTTGCTAACCTTGGAAAATATCTGGGTATTTCTCTTTCATAGTTGATTCCAATTCCCAGGTTGCTTCTTCTTGTCCATGGTGTCGTAATAGAACTTTTACTAACATTATCTCTTTGTTTCTTAGTTTTTAGATACGCCGGTCTAAGATTTCCGAAGGTAATTCTACATAACTCATATTGTCATCGAGGATAATATTTGTCGGCGGTATCACATGGCTGAGGTCATGTATGTACTTTCTGAGTTGTGAAACATGGAACACATTGTGCACGTTTCCAAAACTTGGCAGCAATGTAAGTCTGTAAGCCGCTGGCCCCATCCTTTCCAAAATTTCATAGGGTCCTATGAAACGTGGTCGCAGCTTCCCTTTGATTCCGAATCTCACGATTCCTTTTGATGGGTAGATCTTCAAGAAATCTTTGTTTCCCACTTCGAAGTGTAGTTATGTGCGACGTTTGTCGGCGTACGACTTCTGTCGGTCTTGGGCCTCATTAGCCGTTGGCGGATCTGTCTCACAATCTCGATCATCTCTCCCATAGAGTCAGGTCCTAATACTCGTCTTTCTCCCACTTCATCCCAGTAAAGTGGTGATCGACACTTCTTTCCATAAAGCGCTTCATACGGGCCATTCGATAGTTGCTTGGTAGTCGTTGTTGTTGTGGCGAATTCTCAAGTGGTAATACTTGTTCCCAACTTTCTCCTCTATCGAGGACAACAATTATCAACATGTCTTCAAGCGTTTGAATGGTCCTCTCGGATTGTCTGCCCGTTTGTGGGTGGAACGCGGTACTGAAATGTAATCAAGTTCCCAATTTCTTTTGCAAGCTCGTCCAAAATCTAGATGTGAATTTTGAATCTCTATCAGACGTGATAGTTTTCGGAACTCCATGTAAACGTATGACTTCTCGAACGTACAATTGCGCTAATATGTCTAATCCATGTGTTATCGGAATGGTTAGAAAATACGCGCCCTTGGTCAAACGATCGATGATGAACCAGATAGCGGTATTTCCTCTTCGTGATTTGGGTAGCCCAGTAACAAAA
Source organism: Salvia rosmarinus (assembly GCA_036937905.1). NCBI lineage: Eukaryota > Viridiplantae > Streptophyta > Magnoliopsida > Lamiales > Lamiaceae > Salvia > Salvia rosmarinus. The sequence goes on along the minus strand of CM072819.1, from coordinate 72,354,321 downwards.
TCCATGGCTATATCATCCCATTTTCATTCCGGTATGTCCAACGGTTGTAAGGTTCCATACGGTCGCAGGTGGAGTACCTTCACTTGTTGACACGTCAAACAACGTTCTACGAATGAAGCTACGTCTCGCTTCATTCCATCCCACCAAAATTTCTCCTTGAGATCTTGGTACATTTTGGTGCTTCAAGGGGTGTGCGGTGTAAGAAGTCTCATGGGCTTCTTTCAAGATTTTGCTCTCAAGCCCTTGATCTTCTGGGATACACACTCTCCCGTCATACAACAAAATGTCATCTGTTGCTTCTTTGAAATTTTTATTGTTGTTGTCCTTGATCTTGGCTCGTACTTCCTCTAGCTTCTTGCTCTTCCTCTGAGCTTCTAAGATTCGAGCTCTTAAGTCCGGGATTGCAATCAACATTGCAATACAGCCCTCTATTGTCAGAGACGAGTCTATGACTTCGATGTTCATCCTCTGAAATTCCTTTATAAGTATCTCCTTATGACTGAGGTGACATCCCAAACTAGGGTGGGATTTTTGACTCAAAGCATCGACTACAACATTAGCCTTGCCTGGGTGGTAATTGATACCACAGTCGTAATCTTTCACTAGTTCTAACCATCTACGTTGTCTCATGTTAAGATCTTTCTGCTCAAAGAAATACTTCAGGCTTTTATGGTCAGTATAGATCTCACATCTAACTCCATAGAGATGGTGTCTCCAAATCCTTAAGGCATGTATGACCGCTGCTAATTCCAGGTCGTGCGTAGGATAGTTCAACTCATGTAGGCGTAATTGCCTTGAAGTATAAGAAATAATCTTGCCTTCTTGCATCAGAACACATCCTAGTCCATTCTTTGAAGCGTCCGTGTAGATCGTGTACTCATTATCTGCTTCGGGTACTGCGAGTACATGTGCTGTTGTTAGCAACTCCTTCAATCTCTGGAAACTAGTCTCACACTCGACGGTCCAAGTGTACTTGATTCCTTTTCTCAACAGTTGGGTCATGGGTCGGGCTATCATTGAAAATCCTTCCATGAATCTCCGATAATCGCCGGCAAGTCCTAAGAAACTCCGAATTTTATTCAGGTTCTTTAGTTATTCCCATTCTCGAACTGTATTGATCTTCGAGGGGTCTACTTTGATTCCCTCAGCGGACACGATGTGACCTAAGAATGTCACCTCACCTAACCAGAATTCACACTTGCTAAACTTGGCAAAGAGTTTCTCTTGCTTTAATGCTTGCAGCACAGTTCTCAAGTGCTCTTCGTGTTCTTGGTTATTCTTGGAGTATATTAGGTTATCGTCTATGAATACTAAGATAAATTTGTCTAAGTATGGGTGAAATACCCTATTCATGATATCATAAATACTGCTGGAGCATTTGTAAGTCCAAAGGGCATAACGATGAATTCGAAATGACCATACCTTGTACGGAAAGCCGTTTTAGTTACATCATCTGGTCTAATCCTCAGCTGATGGTATCCAGACTTTAAATCTATCTTCAAAAAGACTCCTGCTCCTTGGTCGATCAAGCGGATCGCCATTCGGGGCAAATGATACTTATTCTTAAGAGTTATCTTGTTTAACTCTCGATAGTCTATGAATATTCTCAATGTGCCATCCTTGTTCTTCACGTAAAGGACAGGTGCTCCCCATGGAGACACACTGGGTCTAATGAAACCTAACTCCAAGAGTTCTTGCAGCTAGATCTTCAATTCCTCAAGTTTCTTTGGTGCCATCCGGTATGGGGCTTTCGACATAGGGGCCGAACCTTGTTCGAGGTCGATCGTGAACTCAATCTATCGGTTTGGCGGTAGTCCCGGTAGTTCATCTGGAAATACATCGGGGTACTCCTTCACGATCAGAACGTCTTCTATCATTCTCTCATTCTGCTCTTTCTCCTAGAGATAGACAAGGTAGGCATAGTTCTCTGTCTTGTTTAGCAACGTCCTTGCTTGTAGTGCGGATATGATTGAGACTCTTCTCCCCATGCTGATCCCGTGAAAGTCTGTAGGTTTCTCTCCGGGATGTTGAAAAGAAATTTTTCTTTCATTACACAGGATGGACGCATTATGTTCGGTTAACCAATCCATTCCTAGGATTATGTCCACATCTGTCATAGGTATGACGTGAAGGTTATCTGTCATGACCTTAAGTGAGCGTAGTCCAAGTTCTAGGTTCGAGCATATGTGGGTTACCGTTCTTATGCCTCCTACTGGAGAAGATATTCTCATGATTTGTTCAGCGCGTTTAGGATCTAATCCTAAGTTCTCTACGCATGTGTAATACCCCGAAACTTTTCTTAAAGTAAAATGATTTATGTTTTGAAAAATAAATTATTTTCAAATGATTTATGAACTAATGAAGATTGAGTTTCGAATGTTTTTTTTTTTTACAGGTTGTTCGGCTTAGAACGAGGATGCGCCCTAGTTAAAAATGTAAAGTTTGATGTTATAAGTTTTAATGTTTTAGCAAATTAAAAAAAAAATCAAAGCTTATGAGATAAGCTAAGGGCAAGCTTATAAGATAAGCTATTAACAAGCTTATGTGATAAGCTTAGAAATTTCTAGAAAAATCAATAGCTTACCATGGAAGATTTGAATAGTACCAAGAAGACTTTCTATATATATATGTAGTAAAGCTTCCAAAGCACTCATTTTCCACCCCATTTCTCTCTCATTCACGAAAACACACACAAACACACACTGCAATGTGAAAAAAATTTCAAACTCATTTCTATGAAGATCTAACCGATGAATTCACGATCCGTCTTCGCACAAAGGTAGATCTACACCTCTAGAACGCATTTATGGTTTAAAATTTCGAAAATCATGAAGTTGTGAGGCTCCTAACTTTCGGTCCTTTTGACTTTGTTTGAAGGAGCATGTTTTTTTTTCAATTATCTCTTGATATTACGTTAGATCTAACGCCTACGAGTTGATTAATGTTGAATTTTCAAGCATGAATTCATTCTTTTGAAATTCCTGAAATTTTCGAAAATATGGAGGCCTAGATCTTGAACTTTTGTTGTTGATATGCTTGATATGCCTTCATATATGTGTTGTTGGGTAAATATAAACATGTTTTGAACAAGAAAACGTTTGAAATCGAACTTGTGCAAAATTTCCTTTTGACCGAAAACCACTAGCTTATATAATGTTGGATTTTGATTTTATTTGATCATTTGAGTTCATATTTGGATTCTATTATATGAATAAAGCTTAAAATGGTTTATTCAGTATTTTTAACCGACGTATTCAAATTTTGGTAAATTTTAGTTTGACGTCGAATTGGGGCTTTCAATTCTAAAGCTTTGATATTCAATTTTGATGATTGATTTGTGATCTTTGATCTTGATTAAGCATATATAAAGGTTAAATCTAAGATAGACGACGTCTTGTGCAAATTTTCACGTTAGACATATGTTATGTACTTAAGCCAATGTTGATTTTTAGTTAAGACTAGACCATTTGAACATGTTGATGAGTCTTATATAATTATTTGGATATATGAAACTTAGCCCGTGTGGCGTATCATTGCCTGTGTGGCGTAGCCTGTGTGGCGTATCATTGCCTGTGTGGCGTAGCCTGTGTGGCGTATCATTGCCAGTGTGACGTAGCCTGTGTGGCGTATTATTACCTGTGTGGCGAATCAAAGCCTGTGTGGCGTTGCCTGTGTAGCGTATTATTACCTGTGTGGCGAATCATAGCCTGTGTGGCGTATCATTGCTTGTGTGGCGGATCAAGAAATATATTCATTATGTTTTGCAACATTATGCAATGCAGTGTATTTCCTCACTGAGTATGTTCGTATGCTCACAAACCCCTTTTCAATGATATATTTTGTAGGCTAAGGAGGTCGATGGTTGATGCAGTCGGAAGAGAGCCCCACATTCCCATTTTCTCAAAAGCACCGCTCCTTATATTTGTGAATAAGTATAAACTTAAAGTGGTTTTTGGTTAAGATAAATGTTTTTTTTTGAAATTATATATATAATATTTTGATTTATATGTATATATTGTTAAGGGCTGTGTCCCTAGTTGACGTTGCTTTGCTGCTTTGTTGATGTTTCAGGAAGGCATATATATATTTATAGGGTATATATTGTCCTTTTGTTTAATTTCTTTTAAAACCCGGCTGCTAGTTTAATATTATTATTATTCCATAGTTACTAAAGATATAAAGATTTTAGTAATGTCTCTGTTGTAAGAATGGGGGAGTTACAGCATGCGTCAGCAATAAAAGAATGCGAGGCGCCAGTATCAAACAGTAGGATAACAGGCAATTGGAGGAGTATTCCCATACTTGCCAAGTTGTCTTGGTTCCTTGGCGGCTCCTGCGGGAATTCCCTTTCTTGGTGGAGGGCGTAGGCCCTGGCTTGCGGTGGTGGTTGCTGTTGTTGATGATGTTGTTGTTGTTGTCGCGGTTGATGTTGTTGTTGTTGTTTTTGGGGTTGTCGGTACTGCTGCTGCGGCTGTCGCCATTATTGTTGTCGTTACCGCCGTGGTTGATACGGTCATTGATTCGGTTGGAAGTACTAGACCGGGGGCTATTGCTGGAATGGTTGAGCTTGGATAGCCCGGACCGGTTGGACTCGGTTGGGCACATTGGGACGGCCATTTCCCCCTTAGCACATCCCAGGGCAGTCCCTAGAGTAGTGACCCTTCTGGCCATACTTGAAGCATCCGTCATTTATGAATGCGCTTTCCCCCTTGTGACTCCTATGGCACCTGGGGCACACGGGAAGTATCAAAAATTTCTGGTTTCCCCTGCCAGGTGCGGGTATCATGGGGCGTCAATTTCCTTGCCCGTGCCCAGATGACACGTTGTTCCCTTGCCATGGCCTCCTGTCAGCCTGGCCAGTGTTGGATCCTTGACCTTGATGGGGTCCTTCCCGCTTCCTCTTTCCACGATCCCCTTGGTGATTCGGGGATGTCTGATGACGATCTGTCCTCGTGCATAGCGACCTCGATGTCGATGCCCGATCGAGGGCCTCACGGTAAGTCAGATTTTCGTGACCAGCTAGCGACACCCTGATCTCATGGAGGAGTCCCGTCCGAAACTTCTCAGTCCTCTTCTCATCGATGTCGACCAACTGAGGCGCGTACCGCGATATCTCATAGAATGCACGGTCATAATCAGTGACCGTGGTCTTTCCTTGTCGCAGATTGTAGAACTCGTGTTCTTTCCTCTTCCGATAGCTCTTAGGAATGTACTATTTGTACACTTCCTCCTTAAATTCCTCCCAGGAAAAATCTTCTAATTCCTCCTCGGACAGAGTCTTCATCTTCGTCTCCCCCCAGAAGTCGGCGGCACCAGTCATCTGGAAGGCAACACATGACAAGCGTTCATGAGAAGTGCAGTGAAGGAAGTTAAAGCTTCGCTCCAGTGCGTGAATCCAAAGTTCAGCATCCACGGGATTCCCAGTCCCATTGAAAGTTGGCGGGTTCTGCTTGAGGAATAGTTCCTCAACCCTTCTTGCCGACGGTGGTGGTGGTAGAGTGTCATCTCTTTCGGGTGTTACCTCACTGTTTCTCGGCGGCATTCTATCATTCATTAATATACGTAATCAAATATCTTCTTATACCATCCGTCAAGATCATAAATATCTTAGCACGGTATGTATATATGATCATAAGCATAAATCTAGCACGTCGTGAACACCACATATCACAACCTTAAAACCAAAGCTCTCGGGAGCTATCAACATATCTAATCAAATGTCTCTGAAGACTTTCATCATCGCTTTTAAGATCCACAAAGGTCGGTGCAGTAGTATGATGCTCCAAAATTAACATCAACATCACTCAGTGGACCTAGTCACGGTGCATATAAAAATCTAAATGCTACCGTGGTCATCAGAATAAGGGTCCATGTCAAAACGACTCATCGTTTCCGCAGGCATCAAAAGATATACAAGGGTATATAGACAAATACTATCTTGTCCTAATAACTAGATCCATAATCACCTGGGGTGAAGACATGGCTCATCGTGTCGGAGTCAGAACCGGGAGTATGGGTAATGTCTACTCCTCCTATCTCATCGTCAACAGGCAGGTCCTCCTCAGGTTCTTCCTCTGGATCCTCCTCCTTTATGACCTCAGCATCGAATGTGGGAGTCACGGGCTCTCGGACTCTAATGACCCTAACTTTTCCTATAACAGCCAGGTCTCGGTGGATCTCAGTCGTGATCTCCTTGAAAGCAGCGGCTGAAAACAGAGCAACAGCAAGACGGGCACAAGCTCCTCTCACGGTGTCTGCAGCTAGGCCACATAGATCATCAATCTCCATAGTATCATGGTATAGAGGTCCATGCGGGGGTGGTAGCGGTTGAGCTAGGGGAGCACCGGTTGGTAGAGACGGATGCTGACATAGAATGATCTGTAGCGATGGTCTAGGCTGTTAATGACGGGGCTCGAATCCTACTAGCGCTAGGACCAAAAAAGTGAGTTTTCGAGGAAGGGAAGGTCTAGCCTCGAACATGTTCCTGCCACAGCCAGGCAAGAATATGGGTCCATCAGATGCCAAACGAGGCACCTCTAGGTGAAGCCACTCGGGAATCTCATCGTGCTAGGTGTATTCCCGTTCGAGAAGATATGGTCCACATGGTATAGCTCCGTATACCATGAATACGTAGCTCAGGTGACTGACAAAACGAGGTAAGTCCGCCTCAAGATCGAAACTTTCTCGGCGTCGATAGATATAATCTGCCGAAATCTCATGGGCATATCCCTGCCAGTCGGATGGTAGTCTCGTGATCAGTCGAAGCACACCGTCCTAATGTGACGTACCATGGGCATATGCAGCGGCCTAATGATGTACAAAATGGGAAAGAAACTTGCCGATGTCTTCTACTCGGTACATCTGGTAGAAATGGTAGGAGCGTATCACCTCCTCGGGTATGACTCTAGAAGATAAAGGGAGCCTAGTCGTAAAAACCGTCCGAACCATCTTATATTCCTAAGTTCTTATGAAACTACTTTCATGGTTTGGCTCTAGGAAGAGACTGCATGGTTCTTATAAAGGGACGGGACGAGAAAACGGCCGGAGGTGGGCCAATTTGGCCAAGACTGCCGCCGCCCATTACCGTCGCCGCCGTGGCTGTTGGCCGCCGATTTGGTGGTCAATGGATCAACTTTTGGCTACGGGTCCTTTAGGTTTTGATTTCCGGGCTATGCATTCTACTAAAGTACTGATTCCGTTTTTCTGTTTTTCGCGTTTCTGCATGTCGGGATGTTCTCCGTCACTTCGAGTTTTCTAAAGAAAGTACATGCCCGGGTTATCCATTTTCAACATAGTTTGTCATTCCTTGTTCCTCGTTATGCATATTGCTTATGTTTCCATTTTCATGCATCGATTTTGGATGGTTTATCCTGGATTTGAGGATAGGCATCGATTTTTGAAGCTTCTTCGCTGCTAAGATTTGTGTCAACTTGCATGCATGCATATTTTGAAGATACCCTATTATAGGTCTTGATACCCTGAATATATTTCCCTTCTGAATCAAGTTGATTTGAAAACCCGGAGAGTGCCAAATGTGGGTTCAGAAAGTCGAAAACCCCCGTTTTGCTTCGATCTTCGTTTGGATCACGTTATTGCTTTGCTTTGTGGGATGTGACCCCAAAAAGTTGTTCCGTCTTGTTACCAGGTACCTACCAGTATGATCGGTGAAGTCGTTGGATCTGTGGATATCTCCTAGTTGACATTTTCGTCTGTTCAGGTTGTGTTATATATGCTTATTTTGAGTTATTTACTCTGATATTTCAAAAATAAAAGATGTGCGCCGTAAAATGTTTTAACGAAGTTATTATTGTTCTCTGATCCGAGATGTGGTTCTATTGTGATTGTGCACGGATCTCTATTCAGTGGGTTGATCACCATCTTGAGTATTGATCGTGAGGGTATAGACCCGAACACGTGGTTATGGTTACGAAGGATAGACCCGGAAGTCCACATGGAAATGATAATGAGGTGGTTATGGTTCTGACGGGGATTTGACCCCTGAAGTCCACACCGAGTTAGCCGGCTGGATATGTTCCGTTGTGGGCTGACTTGATATGTTCTGGGCCGAGATATTATGGACTGGATGGATATGTTCCGGGCCGAGAGATGTGACGGGCTGATGGGATACGTTCCGAGCCATGGTTCTGTGGATCTATGATGGGAGTAACAGTAACAACGGATCAGATATTGAAAAACGAAAAATCTATTTTGCTTACTTAGAAGTGGTTCTCGAAAAACCTTCTAAGGTAAGTGCTCAACATCATGAATTTTGATTTATGATAAAACCCCACCGAGTGTAAGTACTACCCCAAAATGTTTTCAAATGTTTTTCACAGATGGAGGAGGGCTGGACGGGCGACGCTGAGTGGTGGAGCTGCGGGTTCTTCATGCTATGCTTCCGCGATGATGTGTTATATATATGTTTGGTATGAATTTGTGCTTATTCTTGGTATTTTTTTGTATGTTGTTTTCTACGGTTTGTCCTATTTATGTCGTTGGTTTGATTATTATTTATCGATTCGGACTTACTTGGTCTGTTTTAATATTTTGTAGAAAATCGGCATTAAATAGGATGAAATGAATCTGCCAAGGATTAATTATATTGAAGAGCATCTCGATAGGAGTTCGTAGGTACAAACGGATTACAATTCGGAGTTCAGACGAGGGAGAACGGAGCGAATCAATATAGTCGCGCACGACACCCCGTCGCACGCATCACCCGGAGCTCGACCAGGCACCGCGTGGCCCGGCCCCATCACCAGCGCCCATGCCTCGTCCCGCCCGCCCCGGCTCACTCCGAGCGCGTTCGTAATTACCTCGCGCGTTGAGTGGCCTTCGCTCGCCTTCCGCGTGCCCCTGCCTGCTGCGCCCGTCCGGCGCTAGGCCTCGCCAGCGCCCGTTGACCCTCCTCCGGCTGAGTCGCCCGGCGCCCGCCAGATCTCTCGCGCGTGCCCGCATCCACCTCGGCCCGCGCCCCAGCCCAGCGCCGCCTCCTCCAGCACCCTAGCGCTGGCGCTCTCCTTTCACCCAGCGCGCGTTTCCTTCCAGCGCCCGCTGTCCCGCACGCACGCACAAGCGCCCGCCGTGCGCTCGATCCTCTCGCTGCGCAACCGGCGCTGATACCGCCAGCGCCCCTCTCCCACGCGCATTGCCACCTTGCGCGCCTGCTCCAGCATCGTAATTTCTCCCAGCCATCCGACGCTCAACTCCGAACGCGCGCTCAAGCTATTTTCCCTCGCACGTTCTCTCCTCAGCCGGCGCTCGCTTGTGAGACCGAACTCTTTTCCATCCGGCGTTCATGTTCAATACATAATGATTTCTGAACCTGCGCTCACATTCAGCCGGCGCTCAATCTCTTTTAATATTTATATACGCGCTAGGTCATTTAGAAAGGGGTTCTCATTTTTACACAATGGCGGCGCTGTTCTTGGCTTCCGCGGCGCTTCTCCGGTCGGCAGTTCTCAGTTCGTATTTCTTTTTGGGCGTCGCTATTCTTCAACCATCTTCCGGGAGTTCTTCCAGACGACACAGATAGAAATTAGAGTATTAATTCTTGCTTTCAGTTTCTTCAATTAATACATTTGTTTACCGAATTTATCTGTTGGTTTTATCGATTATTGTTATTTGATTTTCACTCCTTTGATTTATATTATTGTTTCGTGATTTCTTGCTTTTTATGATTGTTGTTGGATTCAATTTAATATATGATTTCCTGCTTTCGATTAATTCTTGTTCTTGTTGGTTGATTTAATGATTATGGTTCATTTACAAGTAGACTTAGATTAGGGCTTGACGAACCCTAAGAATAGGTTTGCTATTGGTTTTGTTTATTGCTTTCGTTTTATTGCTTTCATAGTTCAACTAGGGATTGACAACCCCTGGTTTAGATTTAATGCTTTATTAGTTTAGCTCGGGATTGACAACCCCTAGCTTAGGTTTGCTGTTTATTTCTCGTTTTTCATTTCCGGTATGTTTCAACCCCCATGTTGGAATTAGAATGTTTAGGATTTAATTGCTTTCTGTGTGTGACACGAATAATTGCCCTGTTAAGTTTTCCTTGATAGACGACTTGGGTTAACTTATCACGCTACAATTACCTCGTACGATTGCGAGTAAATTTGTTTTAGCTCGATCAATTTTGGCGACGTTGCCGGGGAGAACTTTAGGCGTATTGTTTGTGTTGTTTGTTTTCTGTGTTTCTTTTCGTTCTGTTTGGTTATTTTCTCCCCCCGGTGCGTGTGATCTTGTTTTGTTGTTGGTGTCATTAATGCGGGGTATCGGCAGATGCTAATGTGGTCAAACAGTGGGGAGGAAAGTTCGTCGTATTGGGCAAATTCTTCTTACGAAGAAGGACCCCAGTTCGACTATTCTGAGGGATATCCGTCAGGCCTTGAGCAGCAAGCCTATGATCCCTACCATGAGCATCAAGCATACAATCCTTACTGGGAGCAACCACCTCCACCGCTGTATGAAGATCAAGCCTACAATCCCTATTGGGAGCAATCACTTCCGCCGCAGTATTCGTGCCCACAACAAACCCCTCCACCTCTGTATTCATATCCACAGAAGCCGCCACCACTTCAGAGGTCATCTTTTGAGGATTCGTTCCCCCAACGAATGGATCTGTTAACTCACAAATTGGATGCTAAAGACGCCTCACTTCAGCGTTTGGAGACGCAAGTGGGACATGTTAATAGCCTGCTTGATGAGGTGTTACAGCAATGGAGGGAACTTCCAAATCAATCCGATCAAGTCCAGGCGGTCACTATTCTAGAAAGTGACCCAATTATTGAGAATTGGGTGGAAGAGACATCAGATGAGCAGCTGCGATCACGGGGTAGAAAACGAGAAAGTGACTGAAGTCATAACTTTCCCACACCAACCCGATCAAGCTCAACGGTCATTACTCTTGAAAGTGACCCAATTGTTGAGAATGGGGTGGGAGAGACACCTGACGAGTCACTGCAACCAGAGAAGGTGGAAAATGAGAAAGAATGGGCACGTGAGGATGAGAAGCAGGATCAGATCCACGAGGAAGTTGTTACAAGGACGACTGATGAGGAAGAGTGGGCACATGAAGTTGATAACACGCCAAAACCCACTCTGGAGGTGAAAGAACTACCCAAACACTTGGAGGAGGATGAAGAGAGGATGAAGAAAGAGTGGGCACGTGAAGTTACTAGCATGCCAAAGCCCACTCTGGAAGTGAAAGAACCGCTCCACAATTGAAATCGTGTTCCCAGAGGAGGACAAAGTGAGGACAAAGGTTGAGGTAACATCCATAATTTGTCAACATCCTAATTCACCAAAGTATTGTGCTTTGGGAATTGAAATTATCTATTTTTCTTTGGGAAATAGGATGTTTGTTTTGAGCTTAAATGATGCATTATTTGCTTTCTTTATTGTCCTCTGTTCTTATATGGTTATTATTGATGCTCTGGCTGAGATGGTATTCCTGCAGGTAAAGGACTATGGATAGTCCGTTGTTGACTAGAATACGTCGGGCTCACGACGTTAAACTGAGTACTACGTGGGAGTTTACCCACGGATTTTTATTTTCTTTTTCTTTCTTTCTTTTTTGTTTTGTTTCGTTGTTCTCGTTGATCTTTCTGTTGTCGTTGTGCTAGTTTTGCTTAGTATTGGGACGTTGTAAGCTGTATGGTGAAGCCGTGGTACTCCAACTCTATCGTGCACGCACATTCCAACCCTGTACCTGCCATCTATTATCAGGGAAATCTCATCCTCTATTGACCACTTTTGTGTTATTAATGTCTAGAGCTCTGGGGACAGTGCTCATATTTAGTGTGGGGGGAGATTATTTGGTTTTGTGTGTGTATCTTATCTATGTGCATGTTTGGTGATGTGTGCTTATCTTGATGATTTGGAATCAAGTTTTATTCTGTGCTCGTAAGGCTGGGATTTTGATTATTGCATCTAAACTCTGTGGTATTGGTCAAACTGATTTTGAATTTCCGAGACTTTTGGTGATATATGATTTGAGTGTAATGTGAATTGACGAGATTGTGTTTGATAGAAAATGAATAGGGGGAAATTGATGTGATTTGTCCGACTAATGTTAGGGGTAGTGTTAACATTGTGGTTACCTATATATTTGTTTTTCTAAAAAAAAAAAGTATGAAAATGAGGAGAATGAAAACTCCAGTTATTTGTTGAGATTGTATAAATGGAGGATGGGATTCTGCTCCTCTTTCTCGTAAATTGAGAAATAGGCATGGGAAACCACGATAGGAGACTCGAGTTCATCGAAAATTCACCTTTCGAACATTGTTCCAAAATCTGTTAATACATTCTATGTTATCAAAGAAACTTGTTGCTAAAGGTGACCACATTAGTTAGTTCACCCCTAACGGAGAGTTGGGTCTGAGCAGAGTTTAACCTTTTATTTATTGGAAATCAATTGTCGTCCTAGATTTATTTCACATTATCTTTGAATACGTAAACACTAAGTGTGGGGGAAAAGCAATAAGGTTTGATTGATTAGACTAAGAGTGAAGTTGCATGAATTATCTTTCCTATTCTTATAGGTATAGAGTTTGCTTGAGGACAAACAAATGGATAAGTGTGGGGGAGTTGTTTGGTATGAATTTATGCTTATTCTTGGTATTGTTTTGCATGTTGTTTTCTACGGTTTGTCCTATTTATGTTGTTGGTTTGATTATTATTTATCTATTCGGACTTACTTGGTCTGTTTTGATATTTTGTAGAAAATCGGCATTAAATAGGATGAAATGAATCTGCCAATGATTAAGTATATTGAAGAGCATCTCGATAGGAGTTCGTAGGTACAAACAGATTACAATTCGGAGTTCAGACGAGGGAGAACGGAGCGAATCAATATAGTCACGCACGACACCCCGTCGCACGCATCACCCGAAGCTCGACCAGGCACCGCGCGGCACAGCGTGCGCGCGCCCGTCACCCAGCACCCATGCCTCGGCCGCCCAGCACCGGTTCCCTCCGAGTGCGCGTTCACAATTTGCCTCGCGCGTTCAGAGTGAGCGCTCACTCACCTTCGGCGTGCCCGCGCTGCGCCCTTCCGCGCTGGGCCTCGCCTAGTGCCCAGCCGCCTGTTCGACCTCCTCCGGCCGAAGTCGCCCGATGCCCGCCCGTCGCTCGCCCGTGCCCGCGTCGGCCTCCGCCCGCCCGCGCCTACCGCACGGGTTTCAACCTCGGCCGAGCACTGCCACGCCGCTGTCCCGCGCGCCGCCTCATGGCGCCCGCTTCGCGCCTGCGTTCAATCCTCTCGCTGCGCAACCGGCACTGGCACGCTATCCGACGATTGATACCACCAGCGCCCCTCTCCCACGCGCGTTGCCACCTTGCGCGCCCGCTCCAGCATCGCAATTTCGCCCAGCCATCCGGTGCTCAACTCCGAACGCGCTCTCAAGCCATTTTCCCTCCCGTATTCTCTCCTCAGCCGGCGCTCGCTTGTGAGACAGAACTCTTTTCCATCCGGTGTTCAACCCCAGCCGACGTTCATGTTCAATACAGAATGATTTCTGAACCTGCGCTCACATTCAGCCGGCGCTCAATCTTTTTTAATATTTATATACGCGCTAGGTCATTTAGAAAGGGGTTCTCATTTTTACACAGTGGCGGCGCTGTTCTTGGCTTCCGTGGCGCTTCTCCGGTCGGTAGTTCTCAGTTCGGATTTCTTTTTGGGCGCCGCTGTTCTTCAACCATCTTTCGGGAGTTCTTCCAGACGACACAGATAGAAATTAGAGTATTAATTCTTGCTTTCAATTTCTTCAATTAATACATTTGTTTACCGAATTTATCTGTTGGTTTTATCAATTATTGTTATTGGATTTTCACTCCTTTGATTTATATTATTGTTTCGTGATTTCTTGCTTTATGATTGTTGTTGGATTCAATTTGATATATGATTTCCTGCTTTCGATTAATTCTTGTTCTTGTTGGTTGATTGATGATTATGGTTCATTTACAAGTAGACTTAGATTAGGGCTTGACGAACCCTAAGAATAGGTTTGCTATTAATTTTGTTTATTGCTTTCGTTTTATTGCTTTCATAGTTCAACTAGGGATTGACAACCCCTGGTTTAGATTTAATGCTTTATTATTTTAGCTCGGGATTGACAACCCCTAGCTTAGGTTTGCTGTTTATTTATCGTTTTTCATTTTCGGTATGTTTCAACCCCCATGTTGGAATTAGAATGTTTAGGATTTAATTGCTTTCTGTGTGCGACACGAACAATCGCCCTATTAAGTTTTCCTTGAGAGACGACTTGGGTTAACTTATCACGCTACAATTACCTCGTAAGATTGCGAGTAAATTTGAGTGTGTTTTTAGCTCGATCAATATACATATTTTGTTGTTGATGTATTCTTGTCCCTTTATTTTGCTCTACGATTGGGAACAAGATTTGCTATTATGTTATTATGCTGTGAGTCTCGATATGAGCATGTTATGTGGTTGACCGGTCTAGTCAACAGGTTGTAATGCTAATTTACTACCCTGCATTACTATTATTCAATCAAGTTCACGTTCGTTGGAGTTATGATGTCGATATAATTCTGTTGGTGAATTGTTTGCTGACCTCTCCACTTCAGGATATGTCCTAGTTATAGAGGAGATGCTACCCAATTCTATGGTCATATCTTCTTATTATGTATGCTTTATGTATCCTCCCCTTCTTCCCCGCTTCTTAACCCCCACCCCTAATCACACCCTGGCATATGTGCCTTCCCTCGGGAATTGGGGCGTGACAAAGAATTCATTTTCTATTGTTAAAATTGTAGTCATTGCTTAGGCATCACCTTAAGTACAACTTCCCACGAAGTCCCTTCTTGTGATAGTGATGTGGTCTAGTAAGGTCCAATCATTAATTCCATTTGTTATAAGGATAAGTTGACATTGATTGAAATTAAACGACTAAAAGGTATATTTTAGTCTAATCAAGGGGTTCATGTGTAAACGTCCACATGCGTGGCTTGCATGTGGGATTCCTTGGGCAATTGGAGGTTTCAATTTATATTGTTTTGTCAAAAGGTTACAATATTATTGTTAGGAATTATGTGCGATCGTATGCTTATGTGTTTACATTGCTTTTCAGATATGTCTCTTACACCGATTATCAATATGCTCGTACAAAATCCTCTATCCGGTCCAAATTTTATCGAATGGAAATGAAACATTGAGTTTGTTCTTACTGCCGAAGAAAATTTATTTGTACTCACTACACCCCGTCCCAAACACCTAGACGATTCATCTACTGATGAGGAGCGCAAGGAGCACGAGAAATGGAACAAATCAAATATAATGGTAAAATGCCTTCTTTTAGTCACCATGTGTGAGTCCCTGCAACTCTAGCATCAAGAGATGGATGATGCAGCCACTATATGGCTAAATCTCATGAAATCATATGGGGAGTCGGACAGAATCGCTAGTCATAATTTGAAAAATTAATTATGTCAAGTTTAATGAAGGAAAGCGGTTCAGTGCATGACCATGTAGAGCAAATGATCAATCTCTTCGGAGAGCTCGAATTGTTGGAGAATATATTGATGACGTAGTCAGAATCGATATGATCCTCAGCACTTTGCCCAAGTCTTTTGATGACTTCCGTTATGGAGTAGTCCTTTATGATAAGAGTTATACTCTAGATTCATTGCAAGAGGATTTAGTAATGGAGGAACGCAAAATGGGCGAAGGTGCACAGTCTTCAGCAAGCACCTCAAGGAAAACCACTGCTTTATCGAAAGACAAAAAGGGAAAGTGGAATTCTCAAGAGATGCTAAGGCTAAAGAAAAGAGTGGGAGCAATACAAAGGGCTCTACCAGCGGTTTTGAAAAAGTCAAAGGAGAAGGGCAAATGCTTCAAGTGCAGTGAGACTGGGATTAGAAGGCTAAGTGCCCTATACTCAAGGCTAAAGGTACGCCATTTTCTTTAGTAACGGAAGTATGTTTAGCGACTTGTTCTACTCATTCATGGGTAGTAGATACTGGTGCGACTGATCATGTTTGTTACACCTTGTAGGGGTTCATGCGAACAAGGGAGCTGTTTGATGGCGAGATAACGATCTCCATTGGCAACGTGGCGAAAGTCGATGTTGTTGCAGTTGGAGATGTTTCTTTATGCTTTGATAGAACAGTTTTAGTATTAAAAGACGTTTTATATGTGCCGAAGTTTCGGAGAAACCTTATTTCGGTTTCCAAACTATTTATACATGGATATTCATCTGTGGAGGCACTTTATATAATTCGCTTTATACTATTTCTGCCAAGCATAATACCTTTAATTATGTTGCATCTACATCAAACCTTAAGAAGAGGAAGTCTTCTTCGCTAGATGACACCACATTTTTTGGCATCTTAGACTAGGTCACATCAATCTAAATAGGATCCAAAGACTGGCTAAGAATGGAGCGTTGGGTGATATTACAGCTTACTTGCTCCCGTCTTGAATCGCTTAGAAGGAAAGATGTCGACCAGACCCTTCAAAGCGAAGGGTTATAGAGCCAAAGAAGTGTTGGAGCTAGTCTATTCTGACCTGTGTGCACCAATGTCCACACAAGCTCGTGAAGGGTATGTGTATTTTGTCACTTTCATTAACGATTACTCAAGGTACGGATACATATACCTGCTTCACCGCAAGTCTGAATGCTTTGAAAATTAAAAGAATTTAAAGCGGAAGTGGAGACGAAGCTAGGTAAGAGTATCAAGTCACTGCGGTCTGATCGCAATGGCGAATACCTCAGTAACGAGTTTATGGACTATTTAGTGCAGTGTGGGATTACCTCCCA
Source organism: Salvia rosmarinus (assembly GCA_036937905.1). Taxonomy (NCBI): domain Eukaryota; kingdom Viridiplantae; phylum Streptophyta; class Magnoliopsida; order Lamiales; family Lamiaceae; genus Salvia; species Salvia rosmarinus. The sequence continues at coordinate 72,337,537 of CM072819.1, read as the reverse complement.
GCTCACTACACCGGGCACACCACCGCAAAATGGTGTGTCAGAGCGAAGAAATAAGACTCTCTTAGAAATGGTTAGATCAATGATGAGTTATACAACATTACCTATTTCGTTCTGGTGGTATGCCTTAGAAACAGCGGCATACTTACTAAATCTAGTACCGTCCAAGTCAGTCGATAAGACCCCTTTCGAGTTATGGTTTGGACGCAACCCTAGTTTAAACCACATAAGGATATGGGGCAGTCCAGCACATGTGCTGAACAAGAAACATGACAAGTTGGAGGCTAGATCTGAAGCAAGGCTGTTTATTGGCTATCCTAGAGGAATGAAGGGTGGTTATTTCTATAGTCCTAAAGATCAGAAGGTCGTTATTAACACTAATGCCCTATTCTTAGAAGAGGATTATATGAAAAACTATAAATCCAAAGTTGAAATCATACTTCAAGAATTAGAAGATGATCGTATTCTGCCACCGATTAAACTAAAGGTACGAGATGTCGTGTCTAGTGGGAGGGATCGACACCAACTACTTCAAGAAATTGAAGTGGGTCGAGTTCCACTAGAGATACCGACTGTACAAGTGGCACCTGTCCAGCAAGTTATGCAAAATAGAGAACCACAGGTTACTGCACCCACCGTTGCCATTGTGCCAGTAGCGCCTCGTCATAGTGGGAGGGTTGTTCGTCAACCCGAGCGATTTATGTACGTGGGTGAATCTTCGGATTTAGTCCTAGGAAACGAGCAGGCTATAATCGACCCATGGACATACAGTGAGGCGAGACAAGACACAGATGCAAAATCATGGCACACCGCTATGGACTTAGAAATTGAGTCCATAATGACTATGGATGTATACTAAAGACACCTCTACCGGATGGCGAGGAAGCCATAGGTAGTAAGTGGGTATACAAGAGGAAGAGATTCAGATGGAGGGTTTCGCTTTTAAAGCCGTGCTTGTGGTCAAAGGGTACACTCAGATTAAGGGCATCGATTTCGATGAGAGCTTTTCGCCTGTAGCAATGCTCAAGTCCATCAGAATTCTTCTGGCCATAGCAGCTCACCTGAACCTTGAGGTTTGGCAAATGGATGTGAAAATCGCTTTTTTAAATGGTTACCTTGAAAAAGGTAGAGACATCTATATGGAACAACCCGAAGGTTATATGGTGAAGGGTGAAGAGCATCTAGTATGGAAGCTTAAGAAGCCCATTTATGGACTTAATCAAGTTTCCCGATCATGGAACTTACGCTTGACGAGGTGGTAAAGTCTTGTGGATTTACCCAGTTGCCTAGCGAAAGTTATGTGTATCGTTTGGATATCAACGGTGACGTGGTATTTCTTGCACTTTACGTAGATGACATCCTTCTACTTGGCAACAATGTGAAGCTATTATCAGACGTAAAGAGTTGGTTATCCGATCAGTTTCAAATCAAAGACTTAGGAGATGCAGCATACATTCTTGGGATTAAGGTTTACCGAGATCGTAAGAGGAAAATATTGAGCTTATCTCAGGCGTCTTCCATTGATACTGTAATTACTCGTTTTAGCATGTAGACCGCCAAGAATGGATTGCTACCTTTCAGACATGGTATTCCTTTATCTAAGGAGCAGTCACCTATGACCGCAAAGGAGATAGAGGAAATGAGACAAGTTCTTTACGCTTCCGCCGTAGGAATTCTCATGTATGCAATACTATGTATGAGACCCGATATCTGCTATGCGGTAGGCATAGTAGCTAGATATCAGTCTAACCCTGGACAAGCACATTGGACTGCGGTAAAGTATATACTCAAGTACCTGAAAATGACTCGAGACTATAGGCTAGTTTACCAAGCAGATAGTCTAATGCATTTAGGTTATTCAGACTCGGATTTCCAAGCTGACCGTGATGAGAAAAAGTCTACCTCAGGCTATGTGTTTACCTTTGGAGGAGGAGCCGTATCCTGGCGGAGTCCAAAGCATCGATGCATTGTGGACTCTACCATGGAAGCCGAATATGTAGCCGCTTCGGAGGCTGCTAAGGAGGCTGTATGGTTCAAGAACTACCTCATGGATCTAGATGTGGTACCTTGTTTACCCAAGAGTATCATAGTATATTGTGATAACTTAGGTGAAGTGGCAAACTCGAAGGAACCACGGACCCACAAGGCAACCAAACACATAGAGAGAATGTACCATGTCATACGAGAAATCGTTCAACGAGGAGACGTGCTGATTGAAAAGATTGGTACTGCGGATAACCTAGCTGACCCATTCACGAAGAGCCTGCCACAAAAAGTCTATGAAGAGCATATTCGAGGACTTGGATTGCGCAAGATGGCACCCACTTAGAAAGGAAACTTTTGTAGAAGTGGGAGAAGGAAAATGATGGTGTTGTTTGTAATAGCTAGTAGAGAGACACATTGTATACTAAAAGTTTGCTTTAGTATAAGTGGGAGATTGTTGGATTTGTATACTGGAAGCAGTTTTGGTTGGACTTGTATACAATGATTCATGTTACCACTATTACAATCTCCTATCTGAATTATTTACTTGATTGCATATGTTTGTCCCTTTATCTCATATATAAGTTAGATCATACAGTGTGTAGTAGATCACAGGAGTCTGTATGATTGGTCAAGCTTAATGAGATATAAAAAGAATCACAGCTGAGATAACTTAAGGACGAGTTGTCGATATAGGCTGCGGTATAGATAAGAAGTGACTTGACTTACTTGCTTGTCTATACTGGTACATCTTTGACGTATTGATGGATCACAGTGAGATGAGTACTTCTATCTGACCATCGTTAAGAACCTAGATCTCGGTGACTTTACGTTGATCTAAATCTCGATAAGGTATTAGGTGAGTACGAGTTGCTGACCATCACTTTGACTTGTTATGGGTGAGGGTTACATGAGATAACCAAATATTCTCCGCATCTTGGGTGGTGGCAGTGCTTGTATGTCATGCTATTTGTCTGTATCAAGTCACCGTATCCGTTTAGGATGTTGACGTCCCCTTAAGGAGCTCAAAAGGTTTATTGTATTAAACCCTGCAAGTTGAGTTATCTCAAGTACAATAATAAGGTTGAGTGGTACTACTTAAGGAATTAAAGAGATTAATTATTTTAAGCAGTCAGAACGTTGTAAATAATTAATGGACGTGCGATATCTTAAATACGGGGATTCGTGAAGTCTAAGTGCGAGCCAGACTCAACTTCGAAAATAAAGGGGTAAGTCACCATTTATTCTCTAGTGGCATGAATAAATGTTTTATGAATTAATTTATGTTCTGGGCTGAACATAAGATAATTAATTTATTTGAGGCCTATCTTTATTCCTTGCATTTGATCCATGGACTGGCCCATCCAGGCCTGGAGCAATGAGAAATTTCGTCCACCACATAAAGAGTCCCTTTGGGACTCAGTTCTGATCCTCTCTAGGTGGAGAGATATTATTATATTTATTAGATATGCAGAGATCCTATCCAGAAAGGATTTAGGGTTGCATTATAAATATAAGGTGAGAGAAAATCAAAACCTAATCCTGAGAGAAGAATTTTCGAAAATTATACTATTCCAATAGTTCGGATTTTCGAAAATCTCAAGGTGTGGAAGAAGGCGAATTTCTGCAGTACTCTCCATAGATTATCCTCACTCGACATTGGAGTTTAGGCAATCGGGATACAGTCCAGAATATCAAAGCACAACTCTTGATCCAATTCCTTACACGACAAATTTGCAGGTAAACACGAGAAAACACCAACGTGTTGCAATTAATTATATAGATGCATGCTAGGTATATAATCAATGTATGGTGAATTAAACATCCAAGATAGATCCTCGAAAGAGGGTTAAAATCAGATTTCCTTACAGATAGCTCCCCGAGAGCTTTGGTTTTTAAGGTTGTGATATGTGGTGTTCGATGATGTGCTAGATTTATGCTTATGATCATATATACATACCGTGCTAAGATATTTATGATCCTGACAGATGGTATAAGAAGATATTTGATTACGTCACTACTAGAAAAATCAGTATAGACTACGCATAATATGTGTAGTCTATGTGCGTTTTGGACCGTAGAGAAAAGTGGTGTAGAGAAAACTAGGCGCGCATACACTACGCTTTTTATGCGTAGTCTATTCTGACTATAGACTACACTTTTCGAACATAGACTACACTTTTTAAGCGTAGTCTATACCGACAGACTACACTGAATTTCGCACATACACTACGCTTTCTGAGCGTAGTCTATATCGACTATAGACTACACTGAATTTCACATACAATACGCGTTTTATGCGTAGTCTATATCAACTTAGACTACACTTATTTTCGCATACACTACGCATTTTATGCGTAGTCTAAATGTATTTACTACGGTTTTTGACTGTATTTACTACGGTTTTAATGCCAAATTTACTACGGTTTTAATGCCAAATTTTATATTTTATATATTACGTTTTTTCTATTACAACCGTAGTTAATTTGATAACGACTACGGTTTACTTATGAAACTGTAGTCAATATATCTTTTGTACTATGGTTTTTCAATTTCAACCGTAGTTAATTTCTTTATTTAAAACCTGTACAATTAATAACGCACAATCTAATAATAAATGAGATTAAAATATACTTGCGATTACGTTCAAAATAACTATACAAAAATATACAATCTGTTTTCATTACAGCTACAAAATCACTATACAAAAATACTATGCACATCACATAACAAAACAATAAGAACGTATCCCCCATATCACAGTACAAAATAATTCAAAAGATCAATAACTTACAACTAAAACATCACAATACTATATGTGAAGAAGCATGAGATTTGCCCATTCAACGCGAACTTCGTCAATGTCCTCTTCAGATTAAGACCGATTTTGAAACTATTAACAATTCAAAAATAGAATTTTAGCACTCTTGTATGAAAAAAATGATTATATTAAAAAAATGAAATGTTTATCTTACATGTGAAAGTAAAGAAATGGAACCACTCATCATAACTTCTTCAATTATATCTTTCATGAAGCGTAGTACAAAGAACCTGCATTGCTTGGAATCGGGTTGTCTTGGACACTTTTTAAAATATCGAATATTAGCAACATGTAGATGTATATGAAATTCAAAGAAAAATAAGAAGCAACTGTACAAATACCAATAAAGACACACCAAAAGCCAAAAGTATAGCTCTCCAGAACCAGAAAATCAATCCTATAATGATAGTAATTAGTAATTACAGCTGGAAGAATGATTTTTATCGGTATCAAGACGGAGACAATATATTAAGACAACAATCTTTTTAACCAATTATACAGAATCTCCATAGTCAGAAGACTGCCTAATCATCTATGTGATTCTAGCATACAAAATAATACTGGAGTATAGCTTATTACATTCCCAAGGGACAAAATATTACAATAACTTTCAGGATAAAGTTGGGAGAGAATAGCTTTTATAACAGCTAAAAATAACACCTAACATATAGTATTACCTAATAAAAAGTCTGTAGTCCTGGTAACCTAATGCATGCTTTCACTTGGACTAAAAAGGAAAATGCACAAGAAAGTAACAAAGAGAGACAAACTTACGATGGAAGATGGAAGATTTATGCAGAAGCGTACATACTGATCTCTATGGGTCACCATGAAACCACTCTTTGGCAATCATTCAGTGCATAAAGCCCATCAGCAAATCTAAAAAAAAAAGGGAAAAGGCATGCCAAATCAGGATAGAAGTCATACCTTTGCCTCTTAACTTAACCAGTTGCCCATGTTGAACCCCCTTAGGAATCTGCAACCACAACAACCATTGAGCGGAAGACAAGATTTAAAGTTTTAAGCATTATTTGGAAGCACTGATCCGAAAAAAGAGAAAACTCCAACCACAACCAAGTCGACTACATGCAAAAGAAACAAGGAAAGCCTGGTCTAGTAATTGGGCCCATGAACATAAGTTTTCTATCTTAATCACGAACTATAGCCCAATTCATCACATTAACTTCTTAATGACATTCCATATCAGTTTGGTTATCCTACTATGTAGATATCAGGATGATTCTGTAACAAAGTAGTTAAAATAAATTAATAAATCCAAAGGATTAATATCAGAAAATGAAGTATAGAGAAACACCTATCTGTAAAAAAATTAACAAGGGAAAAGAAAAGAGTGCAACTGAAAACATGTTACATGAAATCTAGGAGAGAACTGATGTATTGTATAGACACATAACAAAAAGTTCCAAATCAGAAAGGTAAGATCAGTATCTTACTGTCAGTCCCACATAGGGTAGGCACCTCAAAATTGCCACCAAGAATGGACTGCACCACATCAAACAGAAAACTTCAATTCGAGAACTTCTATTTGCTAAAAGTCTAATAGTTATTATAAATTAATCAGCATAAACTGCGTAGAAAAACTAAAGCACGACGAAATATTTCCTATATTAAGACTAAACAAAAACAAAAGAGAATATGAAAAGGAAAAGCTCTGACTTGTGTAAGGCTAATATATTTGTCCACATAAAGATCAGCACCATTTCTGGAAAATACGGGATCTTCTGCAACCTGGATCAATAAATTACCAAAAACAAAAGGTGTTAAAATAACCAAATAAAATCTAAAACAGGCTATTGGCATAAATGAGAAAGCAGCAAGATTTGGTAATACAACAGCCAAGATCAAATCTTCTAGCATGAGTATCTTTCTGACCTGGGGAGACTATGGTATAACCACCAACATTAAGTAAATCCCTACTATCGTTAATCAACTAATTTCACAACAAAGAAATCCATATATCTAACTAGGCGTGGTAATAAGGTGACAAACTCACTAATAAAGCCTCAGCCAGGCCTTGTTGTACTATCACAAAACAATATGAGTTCAGCACATAAAAGCAACTGATACAAATTACAGGCTGCAACAAAAGTACATTGAGAGAAGACATTTAATCCATTATATATAGTGACACTAACTTTTTTGCTAACATTGTAGTTCTTTTTTCTTTTTCTGGAGAGAGATTCTATTTCAACCCAGAAAAGAAAAAGAGAGAGATTCCATGTACCCAAAAGGTTATTTACAAATCAACATCATATTCAGGAAATACAATTTAAAACAAAAAATTTAGGTGATCATGTAGACTTAAACAAAGTCATAGTTTTGGTTAGCTATTTATACAAAGGAGACATAATGGTGTTGCCTTTAGTTTTATAAATAGGTCGCTAGAAGTGCTTCCCCATGCACCAGAATTACCAGCTCTTGGTACACGAACTGTATCACCAGCATCCACACAAGCAACACAAGCATCATGTATAGATATGTGAAAATAGAGGGACTAAGGGGGCACATAAAGACATAGACACTGAGAATTAAAACAGTTGATCACAACCCTTTTTTGACATTCACTTGCCTACTGAATTCCTGGAAAATAAATGCATCGTTTACTCCACTTGCTTATAAATGGTTTAAAAACTTATTAAATATGTTGTAATGATACTGAGCATCACTCAAATCCTGATGTTAACCTATGGAATGGCACTGGAGCTTACTAGACCAGCTTCAAAGAAAAAATCAGCAAGCCTGAAGAGCAAAAGTTCTATCTACGAGTAGATTAACATCTAAAGAATTGAACCTAAGTACACAATTATTCAGTTTCCTATTGGAACATGGATTCAAAGAATTAGGTTCAAAGTTCAAACAATTTAAGGAAAGTTTTCACCCTAGGTTCTTCACAAGAAAAGCATAAAGTAACTCTTTTAATATCTAAAGGCAGCGAGAACTCAATGAGCGGCATGGCGACGCGAAAGAGAATGGAGAGTATGGCGGATGACAATGGAGAGAGGAAAGTGTGAGCGGTGGTGGTGGCTCGGCGAGCGAGACCGCCGTCGATGGAACAACAATGGCGGAAAGGAGGGTAAGTCGCCTGCGGAGTGACGCCTCAGTGGAGTGAGTGAGGGTTTCAAAATAACTCAAGTTTGAAATATGAAGTGCTTTTCAATGTAAATACGCTTCAAACTCGTAAATATAAAAATAAATAACGTCCAGCATAATAGATATTGAAGTGTTGGTGAAAATGGTTAACCATTTGTTACTAACTCACAGGTCGTGAGTTCGAAACTTGAGGCTGCAATGTTTTTTATTTTATTTTTTAATTTATGCACATAGTGTTGGATTTGTATCTTGGCGAAGCGCTTTGGTTAAGCTTGTATACAATGTTTCCTATTACCACTATTACAATCTTCTATCCAAATGAATACTTGATTGCATATATCCGTGTCCCTTATCTCATATATAAGTTAGATCATACGATGTGTAGAAGATCACGAAGTCCGTATGGTTGGTCAAGCTTAATGAGATATAAAAGTTTCACAAACCGAGACAACTTGAGGACGAGTTGTCGGTATAGGCTGCGATATAGATAAGAAGTGACTTGACTTGGTTACTTGTCTATCTTTGATGCGTCTTTGGCGTATTGAAGGATCACAAATGAGATGAGTTCAATGAAGGAAAGCAATTCAAGGCATAACCATGTAGAGCAAATGATTAATCTCTTGGAGAGCTCGAATTGGTTGGAGGATATATTGATGACGTGGTCGAGAATCGATATGATCCTCAACACTTTGCCCAAGTCTTTTGATGACTTAGTTATAAAGCGCCCTTTATGATAAGAGTTATACTCTAGATTCATTGCAAGAGGATCTAGTAGCGGAAGAGCATAAAATGGGCAAAGGTGCCTGATCTTTAATACGCACCTCAAAGAAAACCACCGCTTTATCAAAAGATGAAAAGGAAAAGTGGAATTCAAGAGATGCTAAGGCTAAAGAAAAGAGTGGGAGTAATCTGAAGGCTCTACCAATGTTTGAAAAAGCCAAAGGAGAAGGCAAATGCTTCAAGTGCGGTGAGGCGGGCATTGGAGGCTAAGTGCCCCAAGCTCAAGGCTCTAGGTACGCCATTTGCTTTAATGTGAAACATATTTAGCGACTTGTTCTACCCATTCTTGGGTAGTAGACACGGTGCGATCGATCATGTTTGTTACACCTGCGGGGTTCCCGCGGACAAGGGAGTCTGAATGATGGCGAGATAACGATCTCCATGGGCAGCGCGAAAGTCGAGGCCGTTGCAGTCCGAGATGTTACTTTATGTTTTGAGAAAGCAGCTTTAGTTTTAAAAGACATTTTATATGTGCGGATTTTCGTGGAATCTTGTTTGTTTGAAATTGTTTATTCATGGATATTCGATTGTTTTGATAGTGGTGTTTCTATCATAAGAAATGACGAAGTTATCTGTGTAGGCACATTATATAATTCGCTTTATACTATTTCTGTAATACATAATACCTATAACTATGTTGCATCTACATCAAACCTTAAAAAGAGAAAGTTTTCTTCGCAAGATGACACCTCTTTTCTCTGGCATCTTAGATTAGGTCACATCAATCTAAATAGGATCCAAAGACTGGCTAAGAATGGAGCGTTGGGTAATCTCACAGTTACTCCGTTCCCAGTCTGCGAATCCTGTATAGAAGGTAAGATGTTGACCAGACCCTTCAAAGCGAAGGGTCATAGAGCCAAAGAAATGTTAGAGCTAGTCCATTCTGACCTGTGTGGACCGATGTCCACACAAGCTCGTGGAGGGTACGAGTATTTTGTCACTTTCATTGACGATTACTCAAGGTACGGATACGTATACCTGCTTCACCGCAAGTCTAAATGCTTTGAGAAATTCAAAGAATTTTAGGCGGAAGTGGAGACGAAGCTAGGTAAGAGTATCAAGTCACTGCGTTCTGATCGCGGTGGCAAATACCTCAACAACGAGATCATGGACTATCTAGTGAAGTGTGGGATTACCTCCCAACAAGATTCACAAGGGCACACCACAAAGAAAATGGTGTGTCGGGCGAAGAAATAGGACTCTTTTGGAAATGGTTAGATCAATGATGAGTTATGCAACTTTGCCTATTTAGATTACGGGGTATGCTTTAGAAACAGCGACATACTTGCTAAATCTAGTACCATCCAATCGGTCGAAGAGACCCTTTCGAGTTGTGGTTTGGGCACAAGCCCGCTTTAAGCCACATAAGGATATGGGCGATCCGCACGTCTTTGAACAAGAAGGTCGACAAGTTGGAGGCTAGATCCGACGCAAGGTCATTTATTGGATATCCTAGAGGAACGAAAGGTGGTTTATTCTATAGTCCTAAGGATCAGAAGGTCATTATTAGCACTAATGCCCGATTCTTAGAAGAGGATTATATGAAGAATCATAAGTCCAAAGTTGAAATCATTCTTCAAGAATTAGAAGATGATCGTATTCCGCCACCGATTAGGCCAAAGGTACGAGATGTCGAGTCTAGTGGGAGGGATCGACACCAGATACTTCAAGAAATTGAAGTGGGTCGAGTTCCACTGGAGATACCGATCGTACAAGTGGTACCTACCCAGCAAGTTGTGCAAGATAGAGAACCACAAGTTTCTGCACCCACCGTTGCCATTGTGCCTGTAGAACCTCGTCGTAGTGGGAGGGTTGTTCGTCAACCCGAGCGATTTATGTTCGTGGGAGAATCTTGGTTTAGTCGGAAGCGAGCAGTAATAATCGACCCATGGACATACAAGGAGGCGATACAAAACATTGATGCAAGATCATGGCACACCGCTATGGACTTAGAAATGGAGTCCATAACGGCTATGGATGTATATGAAAAGACACCTCTACCAGATGGCAAGGAAGCCATAGGCAGTAAGTGGATATACAAAGGAAGAGATTCCGATGGAGAGGTTTCGCTTTTAAAGCCGTGCTTGTGGCGAAAGGGTACACTCAGTTGAGGGCATCGATTTCGATGAGACCTTTCACCGTAGCAATGCTCAAGTCCATCGAAATTCTTGACCATAGCAGCCCACTTGAACCTAGAGGTTTGGCAAATGGATGTTAAAACCGCTTTTCTAAACGGTTACCTTGAGGAAGGTAGAGACATCTATATGCAGCAACCCGAAGGTTATGTGGTAAAGGGTGAAGAGCATCTACTATGGAAGCTTAAGAAATCCATTTATGGACTTAAGCAGGCCTCCCGATCATGGAACTTACACTTTGACGAGGTGGTAAAGTCCTATGGATTTACCCAGTTGTCTAGCGAGAGTTGTGTGTATCAGTTAGATGTCAACGGTGATGTGGTATTTCTTGCACTTTATGTAGATGACATTCTTCTAGTTGGCAACAACGTGAAGCTGTTATCAACGTAAAGAGTTGGCTATCCGATCAGTTTTAAATGAAAGACTAAGGAGATGCAGCGTACATTCTTGGGATCAAGGTTTACCGAGATCGCAAGAAGAAAATGTTGAGCTTATCTCAGGCGTCTTACATTGATACTATGATTACTCGTTTTAGTATGTAGACCGCCAAGAAAGGATTGCTACCTTTCAGACATGGCGTTTCTTTATCTAGACAGCAGTCACCTATGACTGCGAAGGAGATAGAGGAAATGAGATAAGTTCCTTACGCTTCCACCGTAGGAAGTCTCATGTACCCAATGCTATGCACGAGGCCCGATATCTGCTATGCGGTAGGCCTAGTAGCTAGATATCAATCTAACCCTGGACAAGCTCATTGGACTGCAGTAAAGCTTATACTCAAGTACCGAAAAGGACTCGAGATTATAGGCTGGTTTACCATGCGAGATAGTCTAATGGCTTTGGGTTATCTGCACTGGATTTCCAAGCTGACCGTGATGAGAAAAAGTCTACCTCGGGCTATGTGTTTACCTTAGGAGGTGGAGCCGTATCCTGGCGGAGTGCAAAGCAACGATGCATTGCGGACTCTACCATGGAAGCCGAATATGAAGCCGCTTCGGAGGCTTCTAAGGAGGCTGTATGGTTCAAGAACTACCTCATGGATCTAGGTGTGGTACCTGGTTTGCCCAAGAGTATCATAGTTTACTGTGATAACTCAGGTGCAGTGGCAAACTCGAAGGAACCACGGACCCACAAGGCAACCAAACACATAGAGAGAAAGTACCATGTCATACGAGAAATCGTTCGACGAGGTGACGTGCTGATTGCAAAGATTGATACGACGGATAACCTAGCGGATCCATTCACAAAAGCTTGCCGCTATAAGTCTACATTGGGCACGTTAGAGGACTTGAATTACGCTAGATGGCACCCGCTAAAGCTCGCAAGAATAAGTCTACGTCGAGGGGCGTTAGAGGACTTGAATTGTGCTAGATGGCACCCACTTAGAAAGGAAACTTTTGTATAAGTGGGAGAAGCAAAGTGATGGTTTTGTTTGTAATAGCTAGTAGAGAGACACATTGTATACTAAAAGTTTGCTTTAGTATAAGTGGGAGATTGTTGGATTTGTATACTGAAAGCAGTTTTGGTTAAGCTTGTATATAATGTTTCCAGTTACCACTATTACAATCTCCTATCAGAAATGAATACTTGATTGCATATATATGTGTCCCCTTATCTCATATATAAGTTAAATCATACAGTGTGTAGAAGATCACAGAAGTCTGTATGATTGGTCAAGCTTAATGAGATATAAAAAGTTTCACAACTGAGACAACTTGAGAACGAGTTGTCGGTATAGGCTGCGGTATAGATAAGAAGTGACTTGACTTGGTTGCTTGTCTATGATGGTACGTCTCTGACGTATTGAAGGATCACAGTGAGATGAGTTCTTCTATCTGACCGTCGTGAAGAACCAAGATCTCGGTGACTTACGATGATCTAAACCTCGATAAGGTATTAGATGAGTATGAGTTGCTGACCATCACTTTGACTTGTTATGGGTGAGGGTTATATGTTCTAACCCAATATTCTCCGCATCTTGGGTGGTGGCAGTGCTTGTATGTCATGCTAGTTATCTGCATCGAGTCACCGTATCCGTTTAGGATGATGACGTCCCCTTAAGGAGCTCAAAAGGTTTATTGTACTAAACCCTGCAGGTTGAGTTAGCTCAAGTACAATAATAAGGTTGAGTGGTACTACTTAAGGAATTAAAGATATTAATTATTTTAAGCAGTCAGAATGCTATAAATAATTAATGGACGTTCGATATCTTAAATACGGGGATTCGTAATGTCTAAGTGCAAGCCCGACTCAACTTCGGTAATAAAGGGTAAGTCAAGATTTATTCTCTAGTGGCATGAATAAATTTTATAAATTAATTTATGTTCTGGGTTGAACATAAGATAATTAATTTATTTGAGGCCCATCTTTATTCCTTGCATTTGATCCCTGGGCTGGCCCATCCAGGCCCGTAGCTAAGTATGGAAATCGGCGCCCCTCTCTCTCTAGAAGGTAATGATTTGATTCTCTTTATCCTAAAAGGATATTATTATATTTATGGGATATGCATAGATCCTTTCCATATAGGATTATGGTAATAATCCTTTCCATATAGGATTATGGTAATTTCCATATGGGATTATGGTAATTTCCATAAAGGATTATGGTAATTTCCATATGGGGTATGGTAATTTTCATATAGGATTATGGTAATTTCCATATGGGATTATGGTAATTTCCATATGGGATTAAGGTAGTGCATTATAAATATAAGGTAAGAGATAGAATCAAGGTCAATCCTCACAATTGAACCTTATAACTTTTCGTGCATCTCTAGTGTGACACAAGAGAGGATTCTCGAAAATTTTACCAAGAGTATTGGGTGATTTTCCGAAGCATTCTCCATAGATCGTCCTCACCCACGTTGGAGATTGGACAACCGGGATACAGTTCAGAAGGTCAAAGCACGAGTCTCGATCCATTCTGCCTCGTCAGATTCAAAGGTAAACACGAGAAAACATCAACGTGTTGCAATTAATTATATAGGTGCATGCTAGGTATATAATCAATGTATGGTGAATTAAACATCTAAGATAGATCCTCGGGGTGAGGGCTAAACCTAGTTTTCCCTTCACATAGACTACGTTTTTTTATAACTGTAGTGTATTGGGTGTAAAAAACACGCATATACACTACGCTTTTGTTAAGCGTAGTCAATACTTCGTATACACTACGCATATTAAGTATAGCGGGGTCTATATTTCAAAAAAATTCACACATAGACTACGGTTTTGATAAAAAAAACGTAGTCTATACCTATAGACTACGATTTTTAAGAAAAAGCATAGTCTATGAGGTGTAGAGAAAAGGTATATTTATAGTAGTGCGTGTATTTATGAAAGATAGAATACCGCCTAGAAGAAGAAACCGTGAGGTAACACCCGAAAGAGAGGACACTCTACCCCACCAACACCGACAAGAAGGATTGAGGAGCTATTCCTCAGACAGAATCTGCCAACCTTCAACGGGACTAAAAATCCCGTGTATGCGGAACTCTGGATTCGTGCACTGGACCGAATCTTCAACTTCCTCTACTGCACCTCGCAGGAACGCTTGTCATGCGTGGCCTTCCAAATGACCGGTGCCACCGACTTCTGGTGGGAGGCAAAGAGGAAGACTCTATCTGAAGAGGAACTAGAAGGATATACCTAGGAGGAATTCAAGGAGGAAGTGTACGAGAAGTACATTCCTAAGAGTTATAGGAAGAGGAAAGAACATGAGTTCTATAATTTGCGCCAGGGAAAGACGACGGTCACAGATTACGATCGTGCGTTCTGTGAGATATCGCGGCATACGCCTCAACTGGTTGACACCGATGAAAAGAGGACAGAGGAGTTCCGGATGGGACTTCGCCATGAAATCAGGGTTTCGCTAGCTGGCCACGAAAATCTGACTTACCGTGAGGCCCTCAGCAGGGCATTGGACATCGAGGCTGTCTTGCCCGAGGATAGAAGTGTCGTTGTGCATCTGTCGAATCACCAGGGGGATCGTGGAAAGAGAAAGTGGAAAGGATCCCACCAAGGTCAAGGATCAAATGCTGGCCAGGTCGATAGGAGGCCATGGCAAGGGAGTAACGTGCTATCTGAGCACGGGCAAGGAAATGGACGCCCCATGGTACTCGCACCTGGCGGGGAAAACCAGAAGTTCGTGAGAATCCTCGTGTGCCCAAGGTATCACAGGATTCACAAAGGGGCATGCGCATTCACGAATGATGGATGCTTTAAGTGTGGCCAGAAGGGTCACTACTCTAGGGTCTGTCTTGGGGTACGCCAAGAGGAAATGGCCGTCCCAATGTGCCTAACAGAGTCCAACCGGTCCGCGCTATCCAAGCTCAATCGTTTCAGCAACAACCCCCATTTTAGTACTTCCAGCCGATCCAACTACCCTATCAACCACGGCGACAACGACAACAGCAATGGCGACAACCGCAACGACAATACCGATAGCCGCCGCAGCAACAGCAACAACAACCGCAGCAACAACAACAATATCATCAACAACAACAACCACCACCGCAAGCCAAGGACTACGCCCTCAACCAAGAAAGGGAATTACCGCAGGAGCCACCAAGGAACCAAGGAAACTTAGCAGGTATGGGAACACTACTCCAATTACCTCTTATCCTACTGTTTGATATTGGCGCCTCGCATTCTTTTATTGCTGAAGCATGCGTAGAGAACTTAGGATTAGGTACTAAATGAACTGAACAAATCATGAGATTTTCTTCTCCAGTAGGAGGCATAAGAACGGTAACCCACATATGCTCGAACCTAGACCTTGGACTTGGCTCACTTAAGGTCATGACAGATAACCTTTACGTCATACCTATGACAGATGTGGACATAATCCTAGGAATGGATTGGTTAACTGAACATAATATGACCATCATGTGTAATGAAAGGAAAATTTCTTTCCAACATCCCGGAAAGAAACCTACAGACTTTCACGGGATCAGCATGGGGAGGAGAGTCCCAATCATATCCGCACTACAAGCAAGGATGTTGCTGAACAAGATAGAAAACCACGCCTACCTTGTCTATCTCCAAGAGGAAGAGCAGAATGAGAGGAGGATATAAGACGTTCCGATCGTGAAGGAGTATCCAGATGTATTTCGAAATGAACTACCGGGATTACCGCCAAACCGACGGATTGAGTTCACGATCGACCATAAACCAGATTCTGCCCCTATGTCGAAAGCCCCATACCAGATGGCACCAAAAGAACTTGAAGAATTGAAGATCCAGCTGCAAGAACTCTTGGAGTTAGGTTTCATTAGACCCAGTGTGTCTCCATGGGGGGTACCTGTCCTTTTTGTGAAGAAGAAGAAGAATGGTACACTGAGAATGTGCATAAACTATCGAGAGTTAAACAAGATAACTCTTAAGAATAAGTATCCTTTGCCCCGAATTGACGATCTGTTTGATTAGCTTAAGGGAGCACGAGTCTTTTCAAAGATCGATTTAAAGTCTTGATACCATCAGCTAAGGATTAGACCAGAGGATGTACCTAAAACGGCTTTCCGTACAAGGTATGGTCATTTCGAATTCATCGTTATGCCATTTGGACTAATAAATGCCCCAGCAGTATTTATGGATATCATGAATAGGGTATTTCACCCATACTTAGACAAATTTGTCTTAGTATTCATAGACGATATCCTAATACACTCCAAGAATAACCAATAACACAAAGAGCACTTGAGAACTGTGCTGCAAACATTGAGGCAAGAGCAACTCTTTGCTAAGTTTAGCAAGTGTGAATTCTGGTTAGGCGAGGTGACATTCTTAGGTCACATCTTATCCACCAAGGGAATCAAAATAGACCCCTCGAAGATCGATACAGTTCGAGAATGGGAATCACCAAAGAACCCGAATGAAATTCGGAGTTTCTTAGGACTTGCCGGCTACTATCGAAGATTTATCGAAGGATTTTCAACGATAGCCCAACCATGACCCAATTGTTGAGAAAAGGAATCAAGTACACTTGGACCGCCGAGTGTGAGGCTAGTTTCCAGAGATTGAAGGAGTTCTTGACGACGACCACCAGACTCATGATGCCCAGGCGATAAGGAGTACACAATCTACACAAACGCTTCGAAGAATGGACTAGGATGTGTTCTGATGCAAGAAGGAAAAGTTATTGCTTATGCTTCAAGAAAATTACGCCTACATGAGCTGAACTATCCTACGCATGACCTGGAATTAGCAGTGTTCGTACATGCCTTAAAGATTTGGAGACACCATCTCTATGGAGTTAGATGTGAGATCTATACTGACCATAAAAGCATGAAGTATTTCTTTGAGCAGAAAGATCTTAACATGAGGCAACGTAGATGGTTAGAACTGGTGAAAGATTACGACTGTGATATCAATTACCACCCAGGCAAGGCTAATGTTGTAGGCGATGCTTTGCGTCGCAAATCCCACCCTAGTTTGGGATGTCTCCTTGATAAACGCGCATTTTACACGTTTATAGTTGATATTTGAAGATGAGTTTAGCTCGTTTAATGTGCGTTTACGTATCGATTCCTAATGTTTTATCTATTTTTAGAAGATCTTGCTCTTGGGTGTTCTTTTGGTGTTGTGTAGGTCTATATATTGAAAATCGAAGCAAGGAACGACGCACGAGCCAAAACACACAATCTGGCGTGTTTTAGCGACCAGCCCAGCGGTCGCTAGGCCGCCGCTAGGAAACACGAGAACCCGAAGACGCGACCGCGAGCAGCTACCGCGAGCGAAGCCTAGCGCGAGAAGCCATGGGCGATTTCTGCGACGGATCGAACTTCTAGCGACCGCTGGGTGTGGTCATGAACCAACCAGCGGGCGTGAAGAGGCGATCGGGCGAGAAGGCGCCAGCGAGGATTACCTCGCGACCACACCTAGCGACCGCGAAGGGTGGTCGCGAGGCAGCAGCGCGAAGGAAAATTAGGGTTTTGGGGTGTGCCTATATATGGCAACACCCCTCGCTAAACTTCACAACTACGTTTCGAGCCTCTTTCTCGGTTTTACATCGCTTTTTGAGTTTTAGCTTTAGGTTCCATATAGTTTCATTCTAGATTTGTTTTACGTATCGTTCTTCGTTAGTTTACGTTTTGTTTACGATCCGGAACGTTTCGTCCGGACGATTTCTGCAAGTTTCCGTTTTTCGCTGAGGTTGGGATTCAAGCCCAACGTGTTCATCCAACGCTACATCACGGGTTTTATATATTTAATTTTCGTCTTTATGATTAAATCGTATTTCATTTCGTTTATGATGTCTGGCTAGTTTTTCGTTCTAATCCTAGGGTTTGCATGATTCGATCCTATATGTTGTGATTCCTGTTATCGTTATTTACCGTCCATGCATTGATTCATGATTCGATTGTGCTTATTTATATGTGTTGGTTTCTGATCAATCTCGATGCATATTTAGTTGTCGGTTAATTACGTAATTGTGTTAATTGTCAATCGATATCGAATGCATGATACGAATGAGCCTTGAGTCGTAGCTGAGATAGGATATTCGTAGGAAGCATATTCTTTGTGATCCGTTTGGAGTTACTTGTTTTCACCTAGAGACGTAACAGTAATAGGGAAAACTAGTAATCTACAGCCGCTTTTGTCGTAACAGAAATTGTCGGTTATATATGTGATCTTCCATTTTGTCTCGGATTAAAAGTGGTTAATAAAACAGGATAAACATCGTTGTGGATTGGATTAATGCAGCCCTGGGTTAGTCGTCTTTCTCTGCTTTTAAACATCCGAGTGTTTATTGCTTTAATTTACTTTACTGTTTTGTTACCTTTGCTTTGGATTGAGTTCAAGCCCTAAAATACCTTAAAACCATATTTGTTACTTGGATAATGATGAAGTCTTGTTGAGTTAACCACAGATTTTAGATTACAATCCACTGTGGATACGATACTTAACTACCCTATATTTACACCTTTTCGTGTTAGAAATTTAAGCGATCAAATTTTGGCGCCGTTCTTAGGATTATTAAGATCATATAGGAATAACTTGTCAATTTGGAATTATTAATTCAAGTTGTACTTTTATTTTTATTTTATTCCTTGCTAACTGATTTACTTTTTTCTCCAGGTAGTTTATGTTCACAAGGTCCCGAGGACCTCCTGAACT
Source organism: Salvia rosmarinus (assembly GCA_036937905.1). NCBI lineage: Eukaryota > Viridiplantae > Streptophyta > Magnoliopsida > Lamiales > Lamiaceae > Salvia > Salvia rosmarinus. The sequence goes on along the minus strand of CM072819.1, from coordinate 72,318,593 downwards.
ACTCTTTGATCCGGAAATCGAAAATTCACAAAGGAGAAGGAGAAGGGCAAGAAGAAAGGAAGCAATGGCAAATCAGAATAACGGGGGCGTTCCTCCCGAAGTAGCCGCACGCATTGCGGGCGGTTTCACAAAATGCAGCCAATTGGCGACTATGGGACTCGTTGTCCCTGCTCCGGAGGCGGCAAGGCCGCTGAATTACATGTACAGACCTCCTACCGAGCAATTTCAAGGAGGCGGATGGGGCCCAGAAGTAAATGCTAACAATTTCGAGCTGAAGCCGGCCTAATCAGCATGGTTCAAGGGGCAGTTCGGAGGAGGAGTCACAGAGGATCCAATGCCCATCTCGAGACCTATCTCGACATTTGTGACACCATCAAATGAATGGGGTGCCACAAGACACAATCCGGATGCGTATGTTCGATTCTCTGCGAAATCAAGCGAAGGACCGTTCAAGACCTTAGATCGTCACGGCATCAGCAGGTTGGGCGATTACGTGTGAGAAATTCCTTCGAAGTACTTTCCTCCGGCGAGGCACGTAAGATCATAGCCGAGATTTCCACTTCTCCCGGCTAGGAGATGAATCTTTGTTCGAGTCGTGGGAAAGATTGAGGGCCTATTGAGAAGGTGCCCACAAGATGGATTTTCGAGAGCAGCGTGATTACCCGCTTTCTGATGGTGACACCTCACACGAGAGTATTGTTGATGCATCGGCGGGGGGTTGCCTTTTGAACAGACGTGTAGACGAGGCCAGCCGCATCATCGAAGAAATGGCGGCTAACAGTTATCAGTGGCCGATGGAGAGAACACCGGTGGTGAAGGCCGCAACAGTTGAAGGTGACTCAAAGTCGACAATATTATGGGCAGCTTCACCTTGTTAAAAGCGAATTTGAGAAAGAAAGGAAAGGAAAAGGCGTGGCTCGGATAAATCTTTGCGCAGAGTCGAGATAATCGAGTCGAGGCGTGAACTACATCAATCGGAGGAACAACCGTCACGGGGAATCCGCGTACAATCCTAACAATGTAAATCACCCAAATTTCTCGTCGCCAACCCCAATAATTTTCAGCGACCTCGCCAGTTTCTCGATTCAAACGGCGTGATTCAAGGACGAAGAAGCCGAGTCTAGAGGATATGATGCAGCAGTTGGTTGTAAGCAACCAACAATTGGCAACGAATCAGAATTCTTTTATAAGCAACACCGGGCAGAAGATCAATCATTTGGAATCCACTGTGACGGCTATGGGAAAGCACATGAAGATGATGGAGAATCAAATAAGTCAGATAGCCGCACAACAGAATGGGCAGCACAAGTCGGGCCAATTTCCGAGTGTCTGAGGTAAACCCTAAAATCATCTGTAATGCCATTCATTTGAGGTGGGCGAGCTTATCAAAGTCACGAGGAGACGAACGGGGCAAACGGGCAAAAGAGAGAGAATCTCGCGACCGAGCTCGCGACCGCGAGCCCGGCCGCGAGGAAAATGGCAGCGGAGTTCGCGAGCGGCTCAGCGGGCGCAACAAGTCAAAACGCGCCCGCGACATGTCATCCCGAGGACCTAGCGAGCGACCTAGCGGTCGCGAGTCATTCTGAAGAGGCCGCGAAATCGACGAAGCTTGACGCGCACTGGCGCCGAGAGCGCCAGCGTCCGCGAAGATGAAAGAAGACACTGTGCATGTACCTAGCGACCGCACACGCGGTCGCGAGTCAGATCGCGAAGAGCCAGCTTTGAAGAGATTTCCGACGTACGTGCCTCCAATTCCGTTTCCAAGCCGTTTAGCCAAGCCCAAGTACGACGAGAAGTTGACCAGATTCATGGAGATGTTTCAAAAGGTGCACATCAATATTCCTTTACTTGATGCACTTCGAGATATGCGGGTTATGTGAAGTTTTGAAGGATGCCGTTGCCCGATAAGAAGAAGCTTGGAAAATTCGAGGCGATAAATGCCTCAAGAGTGCGATCTTTGTCTTGCAAAAGTTGCCGCTCAGCGCGTAAAGATCCGGCGACTTCACCATCGCATGTGTCATCGGAGGATGTACATTCTCCAGGTTACGTGTGATTTGGGGCAAGCATCAATCGATGCCGTTGTCCATTTTAACCGATTGGAGATTGGGGAGATCAAGCCGACCACCATAGCTCTTCAGATGGCAGACACCTCGGTGACTTATCCGAAGGGGATAGTGGAAGACGTGCTCGTGAAAGTTCGAGATTTCATCTTCCCAGCTGATTTCGTTGTTCTCGACATGCGAGAGGATGGGAATACACCTCTTATTCTCGGGCGACCATTCCTAGCTACCGGCAGAGCATTGATAGATGTGCAAGATGGAGATCTCACCTTCCGAGTCAACGACGAGGAGATGAAATCTATATATGATGCTATGAAGCGACGACGAGAAGACCATGGAAGATTGTCGAGTTATAGAGCAATATCGCCCACTCACTTTCAATCGGTTGATCCGGTGGGTTTTGTATGCAAAACTCGATTTTCTCATCCATGAGACCTTGATGAGGCGTGTGACGAGATTTTAGAGTACCTTGAGTCCATCGATGAAGTCGAGGCCCTCCCGAGGAGTCGATGCCTTATTTGGATGTGAGGAAGCCGATTGGAGGAGGAGGGCCGTGGTGAAGAAGGAAGAGACTACACCAAGATGGAGTTGAAAGAGTTGCGGACCACTGCGGTATGCCTTCTTAGGCGGCGATGAGGCGTGCCGGTGATAATATCTTGGCTTTGGTGATGAGGAGACACAAACCGATGGTCGTGTTGAAGCGGTACAAGTCGGCGATTGGGTGGGCGATTTACGATATCAAGGGTCACCCTCGATTTGCATGCACCGGATCTGTTGGAGAATGAATACAAGCGAAGGTGCAACCTCAACGCCGATTGAATCCGGCAATGCAAGAGGTCGTCAGAAAGGAAGTGTTGAAGCTCTTAGACGCAGGCATGATCTATGCCATATCCGACAGCGAGTGGGTTAGCCCTACTCAAGTGGTATCCAAGAAAGGGGGTATCACGGTGATCGAGAGGCAGACGAACGAGCTTGTGGCAACAAGACTCGTAACAGGATGGCGAGTTTGCATCGACTATCGTGCTCTGAACACAGCCACGAGGAAAGACCATTTTCCCCGGCCCTTTATTGATCAGATGTTGGATAGACTAGCGGGGTATGAGTTCTACTGTTTTCTCGATGGATATTCGGGTACAATCAGTTGCCATCGCCCAGAAGATCGACACAAGACGGCGTTCACTTGTCTCAGTATGGAGTTTTCGCCTATAGGCGAATGCCGTTTGGATTGTGCAATGCTCCAGCCACGTTCCAAAGGTGCATGATGTCCATCTTCCATGGGTTGATCGAGAATATTATGGAAGTCTTTATGGACGACTTTTCCGTGTTTGGCTCTTCGTTCGACCATTGTCTCCATAACTTGTCACAAGTCTTTGCAAAGATGTGAGAGACGAATCTTGTTCTCAATTGGGAGAAGTGCCATTTCATGGTGAAGGAAGGTATTGTGCTTGGTCACAAAGTCTCGCCGAGGGTTTGGAAGTGGATCGAGCAAAGATTGTCGCTATCGAGCGCCTCCGCCTACAAATGTCAAATCGGTGAGGAGTTTTCTCGGTCGCGCGGTTTTTATGACGGTTCATCAAGTTTCTCGGCGATCACGAAGCCATTGTGTGGATTGCTCGAGAAAGATATGAAGTTCGTGTTCACGAAGGGTGTTTGGAGGCGTTCGAGAAATTGAAGGTGGCCCCGATCTCGACTCCGGTTTGATCTCACTGATTGGAGTCAACCGTTCGGTGATGTGTGATGCGGTGATTGGGCGATTGGTGCTGTTTTGGGGCGAAACGAGACAAGCTTTTCGAGTCATCTATTATGCAAGTAAGACTCGACTCGCTCAAATGAATTACACCACCACGGAGAAGGAATTACTTGCGTGGTCTATGCTTTCGATAAGTTTAGACCTTATTTGGTGGGCACCACGCCATCGTGCTGCTGACCATGCCGCCATTCGCCATCATTCGCGAAGAAAGATTGAAGCGAGATTGGTGAGATGGATCCTCCTTCTTCAAGAGTTCGACATGGAGATCAAAGATAGAAAGGGCTGCGAAAATGTGGTAGCCGACCACTTGTCGCGATTGGAGAAGCTTGATCGAAGGAGAGGATAGGAAGATTGGCATAAAGGAGAACTTACCGACGAGCACATCTTGAGCGTCGTCGATCACACACCATGGTATGCTGATTTTGTCAATTACTTGGTGATTGGAGTTCTACCTCCATCGTGCAAAGGTCATTTGAAAAAGAAGTTTCTCCACGATGTTAAGTTCTACTATTGGGACGATCCTCATCTCTACCGCCGATGTGCCGATGGTTTGATACGTCGCTGCGTTCCCCAAGGAGAATGGGAGAACATAATCCACGAGTGCCATAGTTCGTTGACTGGCGGCCATTTTGCAGCGGCAAAGACAGCGGCAAAGATTTGCCACAGTGGTTTCTTTTGGCCTTCGATCTTCAAAGATTGTCAATCATTTATCAAGAGTTGTGATCGTTGTCAAAGAGTGGGGAATGTCACTAAGAAAGACGAGATGCCACAGAAAACCATCATGGAGGTGGAACTATTTGACGTATGGGGGATCGACTTCATGGGTCCGTTCCCAATGTCTTGTGGCTACACATATATTCTTCTTGCTGTGGAGTACGTCTCCCGTTGGGTAGAGGCAATTCCGACTGTCACGAACGACTCGAAGGTTGTAATCAAGTTCCTTCAAAAGAACATTCTGACTCGATTTGGAGTACCGAGGGCGTTGATCAGTGATGGGGGATCGCACTTCAATAATAAGTGGCTAGGCAACGTTCTAGCCAAATATGGTGTGAAGCATCGAGTCACTTCCCCCTACCATCCACAATCAAACGGGCAAGCCGAGCTCGCCAACCGAGAGATCAAGCAGATTCTAGAGAAATCGGTTGTTCAGCGAAAAGATTGGGCCAAGCAGTTGGACGACGCTCTTTGGGCTTACCGGACTGCGTACAAAGCTCCCATCGGGCTATCTCCATATCAAATGGTATTTGGTAAATCCTGCCATTTACCGGTTGAATTGGAGCACAAAGCATATTGGGCGACTAGGAGAATCAACATGGACTTCAGGGAGGCCGGTATGATGAGGAGTGACCAGCTGTTAGAGCTCGGCGAGTGGAGGAATGAGCGTTCGAGAACTCTCGGATATCTGAGAACGAGCCCAGAAATTTCACGACCTCCACATTCGTCCAAAAGGATTTTCGCCGGGTAATGAAGTCCTACTTTACAATGCTCGACTTCGTCTATTCCCGGGAAAGCTAAAGTCAAGATGGTGGGGCGTGCATAATCGTTTACCGTGCGTTTGCCAATGGGAGTTCTGAGCTCCTAGATTCGAGGCAACATCTTTAAAGTGAGCGGCCGGTACCTCAAAGCATATTTCAAGTCACACTTGACCGAGAAGTCAAGGTGACCCGACTAAGCGAGCCATGATACGAGTACCGTCGAGCTAGCGACGATAATTCTAACAATGGTTGGGAGGTAACCCAGCAGTTTTACATTTTTTGTTTTGTTGTTTTCGTTTTTGTTTTTGGTTGTTTTACGTGTTTGTGTCGTGTTTCGTTGTTTTGTTAGATCCCAAAGTTTAATAGCTTTCTTTTAAAAAAAAAAAAAAGTACCTAGCGACCACCCTAGCGACCGCGAGGTGCATAAGGGTGTAACTTGAAAGTGGGCGACGTTTTGTTGTCGGCGGCGAGCTGGCGCCAAGCTCGCGATCATGAGCTCGACCGCCGAGATCCGTCGCGACCAGCGCCTCGACCAGCGCCCGCCCGTGACCCGCGTTTTATCCTTATTTTCCCCAAAATTCTAACCTACACACACACCGTTTTTGCATCAAAGAGCGGCCCCTCTCCTCTCAAGCACACAAACACCTATTTCCCCCAATTTTCTTGTATTTCTCCGTCAAATCCACCCAAGGTATGTTATATTCGTTTAATTCTTCATGGGTTTACATTTATTGAGCATGATTAGGAAGGATTTGTTCCATTTATCCTCTTGAGGTGGGTTTAATTAACTTGGAGAGACTAGGGTTTATTTTGCTAGATTTGTGTGGTGATTGAGCATGATTTGTCCAATGATAGGTTTATTCACGTTTATACACGTATATTATTCGTCGAATGTACCTACATTGTTGATTTGGGTTTATAAATTGTGAAAATAGCCTTGAAAAGTTTCTTGTCTGTGCATGACCGACCTTTTCATGACGGCCAGTGCCAACGTCTGGCCGCATACTTGGCTTGTGTGTCCTTCGTCGTCGCCCGTCGGCGGCACGTTGCCGTGCTTGATCTCCCTAGCGACCGCTGGGTCTCGAAGGGTGATCGCTAGTTTCGCCTGAGCGTCAATTTTGAATTTTTTGGCTATGTATGTGTTTTCCCATTGTATGTTATCTTGCGAGATCATATGATAATATGGAAATAATTTGATTAAATTGAAGTTTGGGGATCTATATTGCGCATTTTTGGGTTGTGATGTTTGATTGTTTCATTCATACACGGCTAACTTGAAATTCTTTTTAGGTACAAATATGCCGCGTACTCACGGTCCAAGTTTAAAAGCGAAACATTGTCTCCACCTCCCACGACGAGGCACAAGATGATTTCAAGATGCGTATCATGATGAGCATTACGACGAGCCACGCATGGCACCACCGGATGAATTCGATCCAGAAAATTTTGGGGTCGGGCCAAGTGACTCGTCAAGAAGCGTTAGGATAGATTGGTGAGACTACGGCATGGCATTCACGTTTCATGTGCCTCGCTACGTGTCGAGATGGGCATCACCAATGATGTGGCGTGGCTAGCCGAGAGGTCAGGGCGTACTCGATTATCACGACCAATTATCTTACATACGGATCCTCACTCTCGAATTCTTGTCGACTCTCCATGTTCACAAGACAAGCGGCATGCGGACTATATCATGTTTCACTCGACAATGAGCCATCGACTCTCCGTGAGCGAACTCGATGGAATCATCAATGGAGATCCGGATGGAAATTACATAGGGGCGTCGGTACACGATCAAAGCGTATGGCGAAGTTCATGGGCCTTGCGACTGAGCACACTCCATATTATGATGCCTCGAGATCGAAGGCTAGCTCGATTCGGAATCCGGTGATCCGTTACTTCCACGGCTACTCACATTCACCTTGCATGGCGTTCGAGCGCCGCACTTGTCCTTTCACAAGATATGAGCATTACGATTGGGCCGTGTTCAACAAAAGATGCATGCGGCATGTTCTTAGCTCGACATTTCCATATGCAAATCCACGGTTCGGGTAATTAGAAGATTTGTATAGGGGATTCGTTGCCGATTGCGATTTCTTTGGGATCACGATTCGAGAGAGTCCGATCTCTCCGACATCTTCTGGACAAGGCGTGCCTATCGTCGAGACGTTCTGAAGAGGCACCCGGCGTTACTTGTGGCTGTTATATGATCGAGCGACCAATCGATCTTCGCCTGCCCAATCCAGAGCTCACAAGCATAAGCCGATACTTTACTCCGGATGTGGCGGAATATGAGCGAGCTGCACATTATGCATGGACGCGGCGCGTAAGCGCGCAAGGCGAGGCGAGGCGAGCAACGATGATGAGCAAGCCGAGCAAGCCGAGCCAGTTGCTTCTTGAAGCAGGCGGCATATTGCACCGCCACCCGTTCGAGGCGACCGGGATTTATGATCGATTGGATCACATAGATGGTCGTCTCGACCATATTGGCGGAACTTGACATCGATTATGGAGCAGCGGCAAGCCATCGCCCAACAACGAGCACATCTCGAGCAACAACGAAGATGATGGAATGATCGACAATGGAATGAGTGGCGTGGATTTTATCCGCCACCGAGTAGCACAGTTTTAAGGTAAGTTTTCTCTCCCAACTACTCTTTTACGCAAACCTTATTGTTTCCACATGTTCACAATAAGTTTGGGGGAGTGGACGAGTTTGGTGGGTTGAGAATCTGTTTATGTTTTCTATGCTTTATAGGTTTAGTTGTTATGCTTTGGGGTCTTTTATGCGTTTGTTGTTGGTTTTGTTTTGTTTTTCGTTTTAGTGTATGCATCGATCAGCGAGTTAAGTGAAGTATGTTAATCCATGTGGCCAATGGCGATAGAAATTTTGGTGAAGTTTGATGATAGTGCGCATGATATGTTGAAAATAACGCATAAATGGCGTGAGATGGCTTAGGGCATTGTTTTCACCATTTGCTTATCTGTGAGACTTGAGCTTCCTTTGTATACATATCTTGATCGAGTTTACATTAATTGTGTGATATCGTGCATGTGATTGTCTTCTAGAACTTGCCGTGTTTACGTGTCGAGATTGCAATATGTGTTTGAATTTGGAAAGGATAAAGGCCATCGTTGTTAACCACTTATCACCCAAACACTAACCCGATGATATATACCATTTGTCGCCTTCTTTGAGCCTTTATTAGACTTTTCTTTTGATTAACGGATGATAGGAGGTGAGGATGGATATGGGAATCAAAAGGGTGAAATTTTGATGTAGTGATGATGAGAAAAGTTTCGTTTAGAAAAACACATACGTGGTGAAGATTTGTACATTTGTTGTATAAGATAAACCTATAAGCTCTAGAAAAGAAAAGAAAAGAAAAATGTTAAGTTCACTTTGTGGTGTTGAGCATAAAGGGTCTTCAATCAAAGTATAGGTACATTCAGTAGCATTAAAGCGTTGATTTATACGTTGGGAAAGAAGAGGAAAATGGGCGAAGTCCATATGTGTCGAATAGTATAAATGGGTATGCTTGGAATATTCTTGAGTCACTTAGCCATATTTTATCCTACCTTAACCAATGTGCCTACATTATAACCTATGAAAAGACCTCTTTGATCCTAATTTGAACACAATGACGTGGTGGAGATATTGAAAGCGGCAAGCCTATGGTAAGATGTTGCATTGCATTGATCGTTGAGTGTATACCGTCCTATATTTCTTTATGAGTTGAGTGTATCCTATATTTTACACACATGCCGTTGTGAGAGTTGAATTAAATAAGTTTTACCGTCAATTGTTGTTTGTGTTGAGTTGGCTAACGTCGTCATGTGCACTAATGTTTTGAGCATTGATATGTTTACGAGGCCTAGAATGGTTATCATCTTTGCTACGCTCGTTGATCGTTTCGTTATGTCTTCTGTTTTGGTTTTGTTTGAGGACAAACAATGATTTAAGTTTGGGGGTTTGATAAGCGCGCATTTTACGTTTATAGTTGATATTTGAAGATGAGTTTAGCTCGTTTAATGTGCGTTTACGTATCGATTCTAATGTTTTATCTATTTTTAGAAGATCTTGCTCTTGAGTGTTCTTTTGGTGTTGTGTAGGTCTATATGTTGAAAATCGAAGCAAGGAGCGGCGCACGAGCAAAACACACAATCTGGCGTGTTTCTAGCGACCAGCCTAGCGGTCGCTAGGCGGCCGCTAGGAAACACGCGAGAACCCGAAGACCGCGACCGCGAGAAGCGCCCAGCGAAAGAAGCCTAGGAGAAAGCCAGTGGACGATTTCGCGACGGATCGACTTTCTAGCGACCGCTGGGTGTGGTCGTGAACCAACCAAGCGGGCTCAAGAGGCGTCGCGGGCGAGAAGGCAGCGAGGATTACCTCGCGACCACACCTAGCGACATGAAGGGTGGTCGCGAGGCAGCAGAGAAGGAAAATTAGGGTTTTGGGGTGTGCTATATATGTGGCAACACCCCTCGCCCCCAACTTCACAACTCGTTTCGAGCCTCTTTCTCGGTTTTACATCAGTTTTTGAGTTTTAGCTTTAGGTTCCATATAGTTTCATTCTAGATTTGTTTCGTATCGTTCTTCGTTAGTTCGTTTTGTTTACGATCCGGAGCGTTTCGTCAGGACGATTTCTGAAGTTTCCGTTTTTATTTGAGGTTGGGATTGAGCCCAGCGTGTTCATCAACGCTACATCACGGGTTTTATATATTTAATTTTCGTCTTTATGATTAAATCGTATTTCATTTCGTTTATGATGTCGGCTAGTTTTCGTTCTAATCCTAGGGTTTGCATGATTCGATCCTATATGTTGTGATTCTGTTATCGTTATTTACCGTCCATGCATTGATTCATGATTCGATTGTGCTTATTTATATGTGTTGGTTTCGATCAATCTCGATGCATATTTGGTTGTCGGTTAATTACGTAATTGTGTTAATTGTCAATCGATATCGAATGCATGATCTGAATGAGCACTTGAGTCGTGGCGAGATAGGATATTCGTAGGAAGCATATTCTTTGTGATCCGTTTGGGTTACTTGTTTTCACCTAGAGGCGTAATGATAATAGGAAAACTAATAATCTCTGACCGCCTTTGTCGTAATAAAATTATCGGTTATATATGTGATCTTCCATTTTTATGCGGATTAAAAGTGGTTAATAAGAGCAGGATAAACATCGTTGTGGATTGGATTAATGCAGCCCTAGGGTTAGTCGTCTTTCTGTTTTTAAACATCCGAGTGTTTATTGCTTTAATTTACTTTCATTTTGTTACCTTTGCTTTGGATTGAGTTCGAAGCCTAAAATACTAAAAACCATATTTGTTACTTGGATAATGATGAAGTCTTGTTGAGTTAACTTACGTATTTTAGTATTACAATCCACAATGGATACGATACTTAAACACCCTATATTTACACCTTTTCGTGTTAGAAATTTAGCGATCACTCCTCAGTCATGAAGAGATACTTATAAAGGAATTTCAGAAGATGAACATCGAAGTTATGGACCCGTCTCAGACGATAGAAGGCTATATTGCAACATTGATTGCAATCCCGGACTTAAGAGCCCGAATCTTAGAAGCTCATAGGAAGAGCAAGAAGCTGGAGGAAGTATGAGCCAAGATCAAGGACAACAACCATAAAAATTTCAGAGAAGCAACAAATGACGTTTTGTTGTATGACGGGAGAGTGTGTGTTCCAGAAGACGAAGGTCTTAAGAGCGAGATCTTGAGAGAAGTCCATGAGAATTCTTACACCGCACACCCCGGAAGCACCAAAATGTACCAAGATCTCAAGGAGAAATTTTGGTGGGATGGAATGAAGCGAGACGTAGCTTCATTCGTAGAACGTTGTTTGACGTGCCAACAAGTGAAAGCACTCCACCAACCACCGTATGGAACCTTACAACCTCTAGACATACCGGAATGGAAATGGGATGATATAGCCATGGATTTTGTTACCGGGCTACCCAAATCACAAAAGGGAAATGCCGCTATTTGGGTCTTTATCGATCGTTTAACCAAGACCGCGCATTTTCTACCAATTCCGATAACACATGGATCAGACAGACTAACACAGTTGTACGTTCGAGAAGTCATACGTTTACATGGAGTTCCGAAGACTATCACGTCTGATAGAGATTCTAAATTTACATCTAGATTCTGGACGAGCTTACAAAAGGAATTGGGGACTCGACTACATTTCAGTACCGCGTTCCATCCACAAACGGACGGACAATCCTAGAGGACCATTCAGACGCTCGAAGACATGTTGAGGACCGTTGTCCTGGTTAGAGGAGAAAGTTGGGAACAAGTGTTACCACTTGTTGAATTCGCATACAAAAACAGCTATCAAGCAACTATTGGAATGGCCCCGTATGAAGCGCTTTATGGAAAGAAATGTCGATCGCCACTTTACTGGGATGAAGTGGGCGAAAGAAAAGTATTAGGACCTGACTCTATGGGAGCGATGATCGAGATTGTGAGACAGATCCGCCAACGGATCAAGGAGGCCCAAGACCGACAGAAGTCGTACGCCGACAAACGTCGCACAGAGCTGCATTTTGAAGTGGGAGACAAAGTCTTTTTTTTTATTTGGTATCATGAGGAACCCGCTACCTTAGGTGTGCACTGGATAAACCCCACGTTCCTGTGCAATAGCCTGCAAACCACACAGGACATGTAAACCACACTTGGAAAACTAGGTGTGACAGGCTCAAACCCATAGAGGCGTTTGATGGGATTCGAACCTGTGACCTCTCGATCACAGGAACCCACCTTAACCATTGGGCTGTCCCTAGGGGACTGGGAGACAAACTCTTCTTGAATATTTCTCCATCAAAAGGAATCGTGAGATTCGGAATCAAATGGAAGCTGCGACCACGTTTCATAAGACCCTATGAAATTTTGGAAAGAATAGGGCCATCAGCTTACAGACTAGCATTGCCGCCAAGCTTTGGGAACGTGCACAATGTGTTCCACGTTTCGTAGCTCAGAAAGTACATACATGACCCCAGCCATGTAATATCACCGACAGACATTGTCCTCGATGACAATATGAGCTATGTGGAACTGCCTACAGAAATTTTGGACCGACGTATCCAAAAGCTAAGGAACAAAGAGATATCGTTAGTAAAAGTTCTATGGCGACACCATGGACAAGAAGAAGCAACCTGGGAATTAGAATCACTTATGAAAGAGAAATACTCAGATCTTTTCCAATGTTAGCAAATTTCGGGACGAAATTTATTTTAAGGGGGATAGTATGTAATAACCCGAAAATTTTAAATTTTTTATTAGCGATGCTTAAACAAATTACTTAGAGTTCTAAGACCTTAATTATGTTTAAGTTGACCAACGAAATGAATTAGAATCGATTTGGAGATCGAAAACTAGAGAAATGAAAAACTAGTGACTAGTCCTACCGGATTAGGGTTTTCTGAATGGCCTGAACATAGAATAAAAGATCGTGAATGAATCTCAACAAAAGGATTTAATTTCTATAATCGTCTCGCGAAAACATGTGAGAAACCAAAAAATTGGAATTTTCGGACATACTCGTCCGGCCAGTCTCAAAAGTATTATTCATGAGCCGGATCAACTTCCAGTCCGTGCTAATCATGAAAACTTATGATGACAATCAAAATCATGGAGTAATATATTATTATGAATTGAGAATTCATAAGAATCAATTTCTAAACGAAATTCCTGAAGAACTTAACTGAACGCCGGGAATGTATACCCAAAAAACCCTAAACTGATCCGAATGAACCGAAACTCGAACCAAGGGTATAAATCAATAAGAAATGATTTATAAGACTCAAATTAATTATGAAAGCTGAAGAATTTGATAGAATTTCGAATGAGCAGAATTTAATCGTCGGACGCTGTTTTTCCGCGATGATTCGGAATTGACTTACCGGATGCCATCCGAACTTCATGAAATTATTATAAACTATGAAATAATTTTTTTTAAAGCTATTTAAGAAAATAAAACCTTAAGGTTTCGAGAAATCAATCGAAAGCGCGATAAAACTTAAAGAGTCGGTATTAACATGCTAAAACGGGTAATTTGACCATTTCTTCTCCCAACAACCACCAAGGACAACCCAAATGAGCTTACAATAGCTCTTTAGGCTGAAATATAGCAGCATTTTCGTGCTCTCTCTCTCTCTCTCTCTTTGGAACCCATTTTCTCTCTAGTTTTTCAAACTTTTCACCTTCTCCAAGCCTCAAATCTTCCATTCCAACCTTCCAATAATTTTTCTAAGACCATAAAAAGGTAGCATTCATCATTCTCTTCATTTTTAATGGAGTAGATTTTTTTTAAATTAATTTCATGAAGAACCCTAATTTTGTTCTTTTCTTCATGACTTTTTGAGCCACCAAATGCTCTCAAGCCATGAATGAAATATTCTTATAAATGTGTTCTAAGGTTGTGTTTAAAGTTTGAAAATTTTTGGAACATGTTTAATATTTTTTATTTTTGTTATCAGAGCAGTTCGTTTTCCTTGAATCCAAAACTACCTTCAAGTTAAAATAAGTCTAGATTGGGTCACTAGACTTGTAAAGGTCAGTCAACTATGCTCAACACTCCATCACATCAAGCTCAACCAGAATGACGTAAACGACTTTTTCTCAGTTTGGAAATGAAAGTTTAAAAGTGGAAATGGATTGAAATGATGTTTTAAAGGAAATGAAAGTTATGGAAAATGGTTGAAAATGAAAGTTATGGAAAATGGTTGAAAATGGTGTTGACAGTGATATGTCAAAAGTGATATGTTTGAATTCTTGAAATTCAAAGAGATGTATTGTTATAAATGAGTTATGTTATTAATGTTTAAAATTTTTATTCCAATTTCAAGTTGTTTATGACAATGGATATGTTATACCAAAAGAACCTAGACTGTATAAGACACATGATCCCTTTTGCAAAAGAACATAGAAATATGAATTTTGAGAATTTTATTCCATCATGAGAACAAAAACAAGGATGGAAATGAGAACAAAAGCGAAGATGAAATGACAATAATACGAGTTGACAGACAAGAACAATGAAAACGAAGTAAAGAAAACCAAAGGATCGAGATGAAAATGATGATGGCGACAATTGAAGGATAATTTTGAGATGATTAATGTCACTATGCGATAGTGACATGAGTATAGTATTTCCCTTGGATGTTCATGCGCGACGGAACTCCAAATCGACTATGACTTTTTCGTTAGAATCGAAATAGAGATGTGATCAAAGAATCAGTTGAGGCTAGTCTTGTGATTTACATAGAATGAGAGATCCACTGTGTGGTAGAAATCTTTGAATACTAATTTAAGGGTAGGGTTCTTCAGTAGTACAAGTAGAGATATGATGTGTGTAGTATGTAAGAACCTTTGCTGTTTAAGATTTATCTGTTTATCAGATATGTTTAGATTGATTTATCTACTTAACATATATGTTCAGATTGCTTTATCTGCTTATCAGATGTGTTCAAATTGATTTATCCTAGTACTGTATGTTTTAGATGGCGAGGACTCGATATACAGCGAAGAGGAGGTTAGGACCTCGAGCTACACTAGAAGAGATTATCCGGGCATGCCATATATACAAGATGGTGTGGGGTGACAGCGTAGGGGAATTTATGACACATTACCTCCGCCACAGGATTTTTGCCCACGAGCACGGCAAGAGTGACTTTGACGCGTCAAGCGTCTTCTGCCCTGACTGCCATGTGACAGGAAGGATATGCTACAGAGATATCGGGTGACTATATCTACCGTGCGGATGGTAGCTTTGATCTGATTGCGGACCTGCCTAGGTTCGTCTACCATTTAAGTTATGTTTACAGTGTCTACCGGGCTGCACCCAGAGGACCCTATCTTCCACTACGAGAGTACACATGGCGCGATGTCTCACCAGAGCGGTTGTATCTGGAGGTTCCCTGAGAAGTGGATCCCGTGGTACCGAGGTATCTGGAGAAAGAGGACCGACCTGCGCATGTGGATAGAGCATCACGACAAGGGGTATTGGGAATGTCGGTTTATCCTCCACTTTCAGTTGGACACCCGACCCGACCACCCATTCCTATCTTGCCACCGATGTCAGCGCCACCACCTCCAGCAGAGCCCAATCCACAGACGACACGCATTAGGGTATCCGATCTATGAGATGAATATGTCCATGTACGCAATGTGTTTGCTATAGGAGACGAAGGAGCAGGACCTTCTCGCACATATGCCAGTGAGGAGGATCCAGAGGAGGATGAAGACCCGGAGGAGGATGAAGACCCGGATGAGGATGAGAATCCTGATGATGATGAGGACCCAGATGAGGATATGGAGGATGGTGAGAACGACGAGTTTGATGAATAAGTTGACGGTACTGAACCATAAGTGATAGGCATGATGCAATATTAAGTTAGCAACTTGTACTCACCTAATACCATATTTAGGTTTAGATCAACGTAAAACCACCGAGATCTAGGTTTTTCACGAAGGTTAGATAGAAGAACTCATCTCACTGTGATCCATCAGTACATCAGAGATGTACCAGTATAGACAATCAACCAAGTCAAGTCACTTCTTATCTATACTGCAGCCTATACCGACAACTCATCCTAAAGTTGTCTCAGCTGTGATCCTTTTTATATCTCATTAAGCTTGACTAATCATACAGACTTCTGTGATCTTCTACACACTATATGATCTAACTTATATACGAGATAAAGGGACATACATATGCAATCAAGTAAACAATTCAGATAGAAGATTGTAATAGTGATAACAAGAATCATTGTATACAAGCTCAACCAAAACTGCTTCCAATATACAAATCCAACAACGTGCTTATAATAGGAGAATTTGTGTGCCAGTGGATGAGGAGTTGAGAAAATAGATAATGGATGAGGCAAATCGAACTGTGTACACAGCACACCCTGGTAGCGCTAAGATGTACCAAGATTTAAAGAAGTATGTGGAGCGATGTCTGGCGTGTCAACAAGTGAAAGCTGAACATCAAAGACCCTCGGGATTATTAAAGCCCTGAGATACCAGAGTGGAAGTGGGAACACATCACTATGGATTTCGTAGTTCGACTTCCTAGAACTTTGAGAGGTAATGATGCAATTTGGGTGATTGTTGACCGTTTGACTAAGTCAACGCATTTCGTGCTATTGCACATGACGTTTTTGATAGACAAGTTTGCACAGTTATATGTTCGGGAGATAGTTTGACTTTATGGGGTACCGACATCCATTATATCTGATCGAGACCCCTGTTTCACATCAAGGTTTTGGGGAAGTCTACACCTTGCTTTGGATACAAAGTTAAAGTTTTTGATAGCGTATCATCCTCAGACAGATGGCCAGTAAGAAAGAACCTTTAAAACTTTGGAAGATATGTTAAGAACTTGTGTCTTGGATATTGGAGGAAGTTGGGAGACACACTTGCTGTTGATAGAGTTTGCTTATAACAATAGTTACCACTTTAGTATTGGTATGACTCCTTATGAGACACTCTATGGGAGAAAATGTAGATCACCTGTCTTTTGGGATGAAGTTGGTGAAAGAAAACTTTTAGGACCCGAAATGGTGGAAATAAATGTTGATGTGGTCAAGAAAATTCGAGATAGGATTTAACCTACGAGGTAGAACCCATAGCGATTTTAGATCGAAAAATCCACGAGTTAAAAAATCAATGCGTGGATTTAATTAAAATACAGTGGAGTCTCCATGGTCCCGAGTGAGGATGAAATTCTAGCTAAGTACCGGTCCCTAGTAGCACCTGGTAAGACAATTTTTGAAGACGAAAATTTTATTAAGTGGGTAGGGTTGTAATGCCCCACTTTTTGCATGATTTAATTTGCTTTAAATAATTTACGTTGGATTTGTGAATATTTATGATGCTCGATTTTGTGTTGGACTTGAGGAGTCCGTAGTTGCGCCCCTAGATAAAAAAACGAACTTCATAATTTATTTTAGGGCCTTCAAATATTACTTTACAAAGATGAAAAAAATTAATAATAATAATAATATGGGCTAAGTAATAAAATAAGTTTTGGGCATATATTATTGTCAAATTATATAATTTATCCTCCAATTGGGCCTTGTAGAACATTAATTTCTTGAGTCCTAGTTTTATTTTATATTTATTCAGGTTTAAGATTTAATTAACAAGATTTCAAGAATGATTATAACTCTATTACGGGTTAAACTATTATATATATATATATATATATATATATATATATATATATATACAACATCTGAAACCATCTCACTTGCTTTTGGGAATCCTACAAGATCGGTTCGTTCTTTTTCTCGATAGATGGTGAGAACTTAAATGCAGGTTGAATCCTCTTGAGAGGTCCACTAGAGATCAGAGCAATCACTCATTCTTAAACCCAGCGTTCTTAAGACCAAAGAGTCGGACGGAAAGGGGGGCTCATGAATCGGGATCCTGATGCATATAGATACAAATGGTCCAATGGGAGCAAGAATTTCCAGGAACATTTGGAAGCTCATCGTCTTCATCATAAATGATCCGCTTGCCCCGAAATGACCTGGACCAATAGGGAAATCCCAATTCATTGGGCCTTTCGATACAATCTAATAGAAAGCCCCAAGGGCGCCATATTCTACGAGCCCAAACTAAGGCATTTCGGGAATCGATCTGATTCTATCTCTGTTCCTTCCGTTTGAAGAAAGGAAGGTTCCCAAAGAATCGATCTTTCTTTTAGTGGTTGAATCTCAAATATATCAATCTTAAATTTTGCCATCTTCTCAAGTATTATTGTGATCTTAGATTTTGAGTTTTGGCTGCAAGTATTCTATCATATTATTTTCTGGTAAGTTTTAAAACTTTTGTTAATTAAACTTGTAGAATAACAAGGATTTCTTTATTGGTTTGAATCTAACTGAAATAAGCAAGTATAAACTTTAAATTATAATTAATAATGTTTAAACATCTTAAAATCAAAATAAAAATATAACATCTTAAAATCAAAATAAAAATATAACTCTACAACAAAAAGTTGCTATTACGACGTGCCTATGGCGGCATAAAATAATACATGTAGTAATAAAGCTTTTGTTGCGACATCAAAAGTTTTAATATTGATTCCTAAAAATTTATTAGAGACTATTACAACACTGAACATTATATGTAGCAATACTCTGTTTATTACAACGTTATAGAATGTTGATGAACATTTGTTGTAGGGCTATTATTGCACGAAATATTATGTCATAATACTAACATAATTAGGACATTATAAAATGTTGCTAAGGATTAATTTTGTATAAATTATTTAATATATTTTTCAAAAAAGTAATATTAATTGTTTCGTCTATTTTTCAGCTGGATGCTAATGGGATATTTTTTTTTTATATAATATAGCATACCATATGCATATTTCAATATTATATTTTATTCTTACGAACAAATATAAACTAGCTATTGGTTAATTTTTATACGTGTCTATAATTTAGTATCTGTCTACCTGAATGGATTGTTGATATTAAGTGGGCTTTCACATTCTTAAAAATAATAAAGCTAATTTTTAATGTTCATATATATAAAACGTTTTTTAAAAATAAAATAAAGGCTGACTTTTGTAAACCCCAACTAGGGATGACAATGAGTCGGATCTTGATCGGATCTGGCTAGGTCCAGATCCAGATCCGATTTTTTTTGCTTTGGTAAGGATCTGGTCTAGATCAATTGAGTCCAAAAAATTAGATCCAGATCCACATCCACAGGGTCCAGGGTCTAGACCCGGATCCATATGTTTTCGTTTCTAAAATAAATTCTAAATCAACTATAATTCACAGTAACACCATAATAATCTAAATACACAATAATACTATAATAACTATTTAGAATTTCTACAATTATCACTATATTTGAAGACGTTAGTTACAAATTTACTATGAAACAACAAACAACTCGATTACCGGTGGTGTAAGTGGCGCGACCCGCCGTGAATGCCAATTGATATATAATTGAAAGAATTTGAAATGAAATTGGGAGCATATTTGTTTTGAGAAAATTTGAAAAAGGAAATTGAAGAGTTTTAAGTTGAGGTTAGTTATTTAATTATAATAAAAATAATATATATATATATATATATATATATATATATATATATATAACTAAATGGATGCGAGGGTAGGATCGGATGGGATCAAGTCTTAAAAACTAAATTCCAGATCCAGATCCGAAATATGGGAGTATGACCCAAATCCATCGGATCCAATTTTTTGAGGATCTAGATCCTGAAAAATGGATCTGGATCCACGGATCCGGATCGGGTACAGATCCATTGCCATCTCTAACCCCAACTCCAAACAGTTGAATCAACTTCAAAAGCGAAACAATCAGCACCATCACTCCTTTCAACTTCTTATGCTCATGATAATTCTTATTTTCAACCGAACCCTCTCTTGAATAAGTGAAATATTTGAGTGATCGGGTTGCTTTCGATATCAAATCTTCTTCATCATAATATAAAAATTGTTATGATTAATAATATTAATTAAAATTGTTGTTTATAACTAAATAAATTATTTTCTACTTCCAATATATGGGTACAAAACTCTGAAAAGTGATGATGTTCTTGCCCCTTTCTCGAATCCAGAACATGATAATTTATTTTCCCTTCTTAATAATTTTTAAAAAAAATGAATGAAATAAAAATTAAAGATAGAAAAACTCTAATAATTTTATAATTTATTTTCCCTCCTTAATATTTTTTTTAAAAATTAAAAGATAGAAAAACTCTAATAATTTTATAGATACATGGCGGCAACATTTCCCTTAAAGATTTTCTGATTAAGTTATTTATTTCCCACCCAAACAAAGAAAAACCCTCCAATCGAACTAATTTGTTTTGTCCTCTTTGGATTCTCCTAGCACCCATCGAGCCGTCCACCTCCTCTTGTCTGCAGCCTCATCGTGCAATCGTCACGCCGGTCACCCCCTTCTCGCACGTAACCCTGTGTCACGTTGGCGCAACAATGCACCGCCATCATGGAGTCATGCACCGCCACCGTCCGTTGGCGTCGGCAATATTTCTGATTTTCGGAAGAGAAAAATAGGGAAGAAAAAAGGTAGTTTGGCAAATTTGCGTATGATCGATCTTAATTTCGTAGGGTAATAAATGCGCAAGGAACACAAGGAAATAACGTGGTTCGATCTATTGAAATAGATCTACGTCCACGGAGCAAGAGAGTATATCTGTATTAAGTGTCTAAGAAGCGATTACAAAGAGTGTCGATGATCTCTTTCTTCTAATCTAGCCTCTATTTATATACCATCATATTGAGTTTGACTCTAATACAAAGTCTTCTCTCATAAGGATTGTTTTAGATATGCATCCGAATCTTCTACGTCTCCACTTGCGATTTGAGTTGTAGTTGGTTGAGGAGTTTTCTTGGGCCTAACTCACATAGGCCGAGCTTAATGTTGGGGCCCATTTATAGTGGGCCTGATACTTGGGCCTAGTAGTTGGGCCGTATCCTATCACATTCCCCCCCAAAAAGATGCAGAAGTGAGGTCGTGATGGATGGGGGACAATGGTTCTGACATTGCCTCGCTGAAATTCGTGGTCTGGCGGAGTGAAGCGCGCACAGTCCTGTCGAAGTTGTATGTCGCTCGGCCATTAATAGGCCGAAGTCGAATGCTTGTCGCCCTACCGAGGTTGAATACGTAATCTCTTATCGAGGTTGAATGAGTATCGTCGTGCCGAGGTCGAACACGGGATGCCATGCCGATGTCGAGCACGGAACACGTCACATCCTATTTAATGTATACGGCGGTTGGGGTCCCGATAAAGTGCACGTTGGGGGAATAACTTCCACAATACACCTTTTCCCATTTCACTTTATCCGCCTCCAGCTTTCAAACTAAAAAAAACTCTCTGTCTTTCTAAAAACACTGAGTGTCCAGTACTTTTTCTCCATCGTCGTTCTCGCCAGAGCATCAGTGCCATCTTCTTCGATATTCCTTCTAAAACAAGTAAGTTATTTATGGCTTATTCTTCTTCTTCTGAGGAGTCTCATGGCCGCGACGGCCGTGATGTGTCAGTGTCGCCACCAGATTCGCCGGTGGTTTTAGAAGTTTTTACCGTTGATTCCCCCCTTCCTTCTTCATGTAGAGTAGCTTTCCCGCCTTTGAGGGATTTTGGTAGGGTTTCTTCGTTTTCTTCATATCTAGAATCCCCTACAATAATAGAGCTTGCTTCGAGACTTTTTATTCCAAAATCTTTTTAGTTGGTCGCTCCTCGATCGGAGGATAGGGCCTGCACCCCACCGGAGGGTTTTGTTACGGTATACGAGGACAGCCTTAAGTGAGGTCTTTGTCTTCCTTTTCCTTCTGTGTATGCTGAACTGCAACAAAAGTTCGGCATATCACTTCCCCAAATAATGCCAAATTCTTTTCGGCAGTTGACGGGCCTTGGTGTCTTTACCCATCGCCATAATTTTCCTCTCATCCTAGGGCTGGTCTTTAGGTTTTTCCAGTTTAAATCTAGCTCGGGGTGGTATTATTTATCACTTCGTCGTAGTTTCAAAATAAAAACGAAGTCAAAAATCCCGAACTGGCAGAAGAAGTTCTTCTTTTGTCGGTTCGATGAAACCTTCGGTCCGTCGGAATCGGGGAAGGCGGTGGATGAGGTCGTGATGGCGGCCGGTGGCCTCGAGGAGTCGTTGGACAGGGCCGGCCTTGTTGACGAAGTTTTTTCAGAGGCCGAGCTCATCGCTGCGGGGCTGGGCCCTTATGATCCTGCTACCGCGGTAGAACCGGTGAAGGGTGAGGCCCCCTTATTTCACTTCAGCTCTTGATTGATTTTTTGCTTTATGTTCTAACTCGGCATTTATTTTAACTTTGCAGTGAACTTCCTTACCTCGAAGAAGAGGAAGAGATCAAGGTCCGACCTCGAGTCATCCAATGTGGCTCCGAAGATTGTGCCTGAGGCCTCTTCTGAGAGGGCCGAAGAGGTAGTGAGGTCGTCTTCGCCCTTGCCCATCTCACGTCCTGATAAGGAGAGGCGTATTTCTGCTCCTACCGACGATGACTGTGAGATCGCCGGTACCCAGGTCGCACGTCGGTCCTTCCCTGAGGTAATGCAATTGTTTTGCACATCACGATTTATGTATTGATGTATTTGTTTGACATGGTAGACTTACATACGGGGACCGAATACATGACGGTAGAGGTTGTCGAGATGTCCACCAAATAGCGGTGTACACCCAGTGGACGACGGCGTCCACCCAATTGATGGACTATCGAATGGCGTCGTCCGGTTCAACGGGTGGCTCGCGTGATTTGGAGGAGAGAAGACCTTCCTCGTCCACGAGGTGGCGAGCCGGCGCGAGCTCGGGGCGCGGTCGAGAGGAGACCGTAGCTCGGAGGCGGTCGGGCGATGAAGGCGGCCGAGTGGCGAAGGCGGCGAGTCGGCTGTTGAAGGCCGAGGTGGAGGCGGCTAGGTGTAGGGAGGCCGAGGCAGCGGCTTTGTAAGGAGAGCTTCTCCTCGTCTTTGCGGAGAGGCTGTTTTTATCCCAAAGGTTCTCAGGGCTGGCCGACGAGCAGGCCGAGGTCCTTATCTGGCGTGGCGTAGCCACTCTCGATGAAGTTACCGAGGATTACCGGTTTGAATAAGTCAATGCGGGTATGGGTGATGGAGAATGAGGCCCTCTGCGGGCGTATGCGAGGTCTCGTGACGGCTGAAAAGCTTGCCCGTTATGGAGAGGCTGGCCTCCTCTTCGACCTTGCTGACTATCGAGTCAGTCCGTGCCTGCTCGGTGGATCGGGACGTCCAACTCAAAGCTATTATGGCCGATCTGGCTAAGGAGCAGGGGGCGGCGATGACCATCGAGGCGGAAGTTCGGAAGGAGGCCGAGGAGGTGTAACTGAAGGCTGCTGGAGGAGGTGCGACTGAAGGCGGGTGGAGGAGGTGCGACTGAAGGCATTGGAGGGTCGATTGATCCCTTTTTTTTTGTAGATCAAATGTACTTACGGCATCATTAGGATGTCGGTTTTGACTCTGCCTTAAAGGCTTGAATAAAATTCTCAATTTTATTGAAGAATGCTTCTCTTTGTTTTTGTCTTGATGCATTCTGAACACATTGATATGTCTCCTTGGCTGGACCAAATAAAAATTTTGAATCGAGCTCTCGAAGCAAAAGAGGTCAACGTCCTTCACTTGGAAGGCAAGCTGGGCCATGTGCAGGAGGAAGCTGATGTGACATTCAGGACATCTCAAGAGAAATTTAACGAGCTTCAAGCTCGGTTTTTGGAGTTGGAGGAGAAGCTCGAGATCGCGAAGGATGATGCCAAATCGGTCGCCGAGGAGCACGCCGAATACAAGGCGGTTATTCGCCGAGGTGGTGGATTGACCATCTCCGAGGCCGAAGACAAAGTCTTAGAGATCCCAGCCCGGTGTTCGAGCTACAAACGTGAGTACGGTCGGGACTCTTGGTAATTTCAAGAGCAGCTTTCCGACCTTAGAAAAATAGGCGGTCAATACAAGACCGTTGTAGCTCGTCATCCGCAACTTGAGTGGGTGCTTCGTTCGACTGTCGAGGCTTCTTCTTCTACCGAGGTTTCTCCTTCAAATACTAGGATTGTCGATAGGCATCCTCGGGAGTTTATCTTGTGAGGCAGCAGTGTCGAGTGGCCGGGGTCGGATGGCAAGATATAGAGGTCGGTGGCGAGCTCTGGTGTCGATCGAGGGGCGAGGTAGAGGTAGGGGTAGGGTGAGCATAGATGAACTGCTAAACCCTGATTTTGCTTGAGATTGGCTTAGCTTTTTCCAACCTCCTGGTCCTTCATCGTCCTCGTAATGCGTTGTATATTTTGGAAATAAGAACAAATTTTTCTTTGCCTTGTGTTGATTTTTCCTTTTTATCAAACACTGTATACATTTCATCCTCGTAATCAAACGAAGGTAGATCGTCCTCGTAATTAATCGAAGGTAATTCATCCTCGAAATAAACGAAGGTAGTTCATCCTCGTATTAAACGAAGGTAATTCATCCTCGAAATAAATGAAGGTAGTTCGTCCTCGTATTCAAACGAAGGTAGTTCATCCTCGAAATAAATGAAGGTAGTTCATCCTCGAATAAACGAAGGTAGTTCATCCTCGAAATAAATGAAGGTAGCTCGTCCTCGTATTAAACGAACCTAATTCATCCTCGAAATAAACGGAGGTAGTTCTTCCTCATATTAAACGAAGGTAGTTCATCCTCGTATTAAACGAAGGTAATTCATCCTCGAAATAAACGAAGGTAGTTTGTCCTCATATTAAATGAAGGTAGTTCGTCCTCGTATTAAACGAAGGTAAAAGTTCCTTATTTGTCGAGAAGTATCGATAGGGGTGGTCCCCTCACGCGCGTTTATTTTACCCTTTGTTGGGTTTATCATCCTCTTAGAGGGTATTATATAATGGGGAAGAGGTAGTGTGCATAAATGACAAATGAAATATGCAGGAAAAAGATTTTATTAATGAAACACGACGTAACAAGAGAAAAGGACCTAAAGACACGACTTAACAAGACTAAATGAATAATTTTTTCTTTTGACACTTATGCAAAATATCTCTTAAGATGAATGAAGTGCCACGTATGAGGTATTTGCTCACCGGATAAATGAGCGAGCTTATATGACCCTTTTCCGAGGACTTCTTCAACTAGGTATGGTCCTTCCCATGTAGCTTCTAACTTGCTGAGCTTTGCAGCTTTACTGACTTTGTTATTTCAAAGTACGAGGTCGCCTACTTGGAATTATCGGGATTTGACACGCTGGTTATAATACCGAGCTACTTGTTGCTTGTACCGAGCTTCTCTAATGTAGGCGAGGTCTCTCTTCTCTTCTAGCAGATCCAGGTCAGTTTGTAGATTCTCCCCATTTGCTTCAACTAAGAAATGGATGGTACGGGGGCTCGGCATACCGATTTCTACCGGGATTACTTCCTCGGTTCCATACACCAAACTATAGGGTGTTTCTCCATTCGATGTCCGAGGTGTTGTACGGTATGACCATAAGACTTGTGGTAAATTTTTCCACCCAGTTGCCTTTCACTCAGTCGAGGCGAGTTTTGAGTCCCTTTACGATTGTCCTGTTGGTGACTTCGGTTTGACCATTTGCTTGAGGATGGGCCACCTAGGTGAATTTTTGTTGAATCTGAAGCTCTTGACACCACACTTTGAAGACCTTATCTGTGAACTGCATCTCATTATCTGAAATAAAGATATGGGGGATACCGAAGCGACACACAATATTTTTCCAGACAAAGTTGAGAGCGTTTTTGCTTGTGATTTTCACGAGGTTCGGCATCCACCCACTTTGTGAAGTAGTCGATAGCGACAATCGGGAACACAAGCGCCACGGATCGTTCTGAAAGAGGCCCACAATATCAATCCCCATTGCATGAATGGCCAGTGCTTTGCATCTTGTGAAGTCGGTTTGAGGTAACCTCGGCACATTTCCATGAATTTGGCACTGAGACACTTCTTCTGAGGTCGATTGAGTCTTGGAACATTGTTCACCAATAGTAACCCCATCGCATGACTTTCTTTGATAGCGCCAGGGTCAGATATAAACTTCCACATGATCCCTCATGTACTTCTCTTAATGCGTATTCAGCTCGGTTCGGACCCAGACACCTTAGGAGAGGCTGGAGATATGATTTTCTTTAGAGAATTCCCTGCTCAATTATGTATCGTAAAGATTTGCTCAAGATTTTCCTAGCCTCAAGTCTGTCATGAGGTAATTCGCCCTTCTCCAAATATTCTTGAATGTGAGTCATCCAATTAGGTTCTTCATCAGAGACTATGTTGACTTCGACATCGGCATCGTCTATGCTTCTGTTTTGGACTTCTTCTACTGGCGGACTCGTTGATGACGAAGCCAGTTTGCTTAAGGTGTCGGCTCGACTATTACATTCCTTGGGATCTGAACCAGCTGGAAGTATGAGAAAAGGCATTGTAGGCTTTTGGCTTTTCAAGGTATTTCTTCATCCTGTTGCCTTTAGCCTCGTACCTTCCCAGCATGTGGCTTACTATGACATGAGAATCACTATGAACTTGCACAGCTCGTATCTGAAGACTTTGAGCTAGGCGAAGTCCTGCAATTAAGGCTTCGTACTCCACTTCGTTATTCGTAGTTTTGAATGTAAATCGAAGTGCGTAGGTAATTTCTTGGCCATCTGGTCCTATAAGTAAGATGCCTGCCCCACTTCCCGTTTTTCCCGAAGCTCCATCCACATAGATTTACCAGCAATTCTCGGATGCTTCCTTTATGGGTTCGGCTTCGGCATTGTTTGAGGTAGGCTCGGTGGGTTTCGGCTTCTCTGTGAAGTTAGCCTCTACAAGAAAGTCTGCTAAGGCCTGACCTTTGATGGCTTGACGAGGCAAAAAGAGATAGCATGTTCGCCCAATTCAATTACCCACGTCTCCACTCTCCCCGAAGCTTCTGGCTTGGTCAACACTTGCCGAAGTGGATGATCGGTGAGAACTTGTATGGGATGTGCGTGGAAATAGGGACGTAGTCACCTTGCTGCATTTACTAATGCCAAAGCGAGCTTCTCTAGAGGTTGATATCTCGTTTCTGGCCCTTTGAGTGCTCGGCTGATTAAATACACAGGGAGTTGACGACGTCCGTCCTCTCGTACCAAAACTACACTTATGGTTTCATCCGAAGTCGCGAGGTATAGGGAAATGACTTCTCCTTCTTTCGGGACAGATAGAGTGGGGAGTTTGGCGAGGTAGTTCTTGAGATCTTCAAAAGTTAACTTGTGTTTATCATCCCAATTGAACTCCGGAGCCTTTTTGAGAATTTTGAAAAAGGGGAGTTGCTTCTCCACGGCTTTTGAAAGAAATCGGCTTAGTGCAGCTATGCAGCCCGTCAACTTATGCACGTCGTGGATGGTCTTCGGTACCTTCATCTCCAAAACGGTTTGAACCTTGGATGGGTTGGCTTTTAATCCTTCTTGTGAAACCCAGCACCCCAAAAATTTCCCAGACCGAACAGCGAATGTACACTTTTGGGGGTTTAGCTTTAGGTTTACTTCTGAAGTAAGCCGAGGACGATCAGGTCGGCTACACATGTGGCTTTCTCCTTGCTTTTGACGACGATGTCATCTACATACACCTCCACATTTTGACCGATGTAGGGCTGAAATATCTTGTCCACCATTCTTTGATAGGTGGCCCCTGCATTCTTGAGTCCGAATGGCATCTTCTTATATGCAAAGACGCCGAAGTCTGCAATGAAGGCTGTTTTGGATGCGTCCTCGTCACTCATCAAGACTTGGTGATACCCCTTGTATAGATCCAAGAAGCTGAAGACTTCGTATCCGACCAAAGCGTCAACTTTTTTGTTGATATTGGGAAGGGGGTAGCAGTCCTTAGGGCAATTTTGTTGAGATCGGTGTAATAGATACATATTCGCCATCCCCCTCCTCATTTCTTGACCATCACCGGGTTGGCTATCCAGGTCGGATACTTGACTTCGAATAATATGCGTGCTTTCAATAGTTGGTTCACTTAAATCATGTATGACTGATTCCGATTCGCCGCAAAGATCATTGCTTTTGCCGAACGGTTTGACACTTGGGTCGATGTTGAGCCGATGGTAATAATACTTGGTGAGACTCGGTCATGTCGAGGGTGACCAGCGAAGACGTCTCTGAATTCCCTTAGGAGTTGGATAATCTACTTTCTCAGTTGAGGTACTTCGGTAGAACCTACTTTGATGATCTTGAGGGGATCGTCCTCATACAGCGTGACCTCCTCTACCGAGCTATCGAGAGCAGACGACATCCTTTCCAGTTCCAACTCCTTGGGCTTCCTTAATTACTATACCTGTGGGTGCTGGGCTGATGTCCCAGCACCTCTTAAGGCTACCTGCATGCATTCTTTGGCTTATTTCTGATCTCCTCGGATCACAGCTACCCCTCATTTTGTGGGGATCTTCATGGTTAGATGATACGTTGAGCATACCGCCCTCACTGCATTTAACCAGTCCCGTCCTAGTATAATGTTATACGGTGACTAGGCGTTTACCACGAAGAACTGTACCACCTTGGTAGAGCTCGTCGGCGTTCTTCCCACTGTGACAGGTAGTCCAATGATCCCCTCGGGGCGTGTATCTTCTTGCACGAAGCTTCGAAGTGGTAGTGGTGCCGGTGTGAGGCGTGCCTCCTCAATTCCCAATTTGTCGAAGCACTCCTTGAAGAGGATACTCACTGACGCACCACTA
Source organism: Salvia rosmarinus (assembly GCA_036937905.1). NCBI lineage: Eukaryota > Viridiplantae > Streptophyta > Magnoliopsida > Lamiales > Lamiaceae > Salvia > Salvia rosmarinus. The sequence goes on along the minus strand of CM072819.1, from coordinate 72,290,048 downwards.
TCGATGTATACACGCCGAACTAGCTTGTTGGCGACCACTGCTTGGATTATCATTGCGTCCTAGTGAGGTACCACAGCTGGTACAAGGTCGTCCTCAGAAAAGGTGATGGCCTAGTCCCTTTTGAACCTCTTGTTTACAGGTTCACTGGTTCGGGGACTTCGGGCCTCGGCTTTTAGGGAGTACTTCGTAGTACCACGAGGGAGCCCCGTGATAGTGGAAATGATTCCATCGTACTGAGAGGCTCGTCATCACCCTCTTCATCAGTGTCGTGCCTCGCCTTTTTGCCGGTGTGAGGGCGACAGTTTTCTCTCTCTTGCTTCCGCTTTCTCTGACCTCGGTTGGGAGCCTTGTACTGACCAGTTCGTCGCCCATGACCTTGGTATTTCTTTAAAACCCCTTCATGCACCAACTTTTCCATATCTGCCATGAGATTCTGTATTTCTCCGTGTCATGTCCATGATCCTGATGGAAGGAGCAATACTTATCTTTGGATCGGCGTTTCGATCCCCCTATCATGGGCCGAGGTTTCTCGAACATGTCTGTATGGAGCTCGTAGATCTCCGCTCTCATCTTCGTCAAGGGTGTATATTGAGGTTGTTCAGGGTTATGACGTGGCCCGAGCCTAGATTCTATAGGGCCATGTTGTATCCTTTCCAAGGCACTTCGTCGACTTTGGCCTCGGTCCCCTCGACCCTCCTCTTTCTTCTTCTTGTCAGATGGTTCCACCTTTTCCGCTTCACGCTTTCTCCTATCCGCTTAGTCCGCTTTGGCGAACCCATCTGCTATGCGCCATTGCTCCGACGCAGTACGGGGCTCGTACTTGAAAATCTTCTTGTATAGGGCCCCAAGCAAGATGCCGTTTTGGAAAGCCGAGATAATGAGGAGGTCATTCACATCCTCGACTTTTAGGCTCTCCTTATTGAACCTAGTCATGAAGTCGCTGATGGACTCACCTCGGCCTTGCCTCACGGTGAGGAGATGAGCCGATGTGGTCTTGGACTCGGCTTTTTGGAAGAACCTTCGATGAAAGGATTCCAATAGATCTCGGTAAGATCCAATACTATCGGGAGGTAAACTGTTGAACCACCGGCGGGCGTTGTCGATCAGCAACTCCGGGAACAGCTTGCACATGTGGATGGTGTTGAGATGCTGATTGATCATGTTGTATTGGAATTGAGAAATGAAGTTTTGTGGATCCCGCAGTCCGTCATAGTGGGCGATACCTGGCACCCTGTACTTTTCGGGAGAGGAGTATCGAGTATCTCATTAGAGAAAGGGGTAATAATCCTCCCGTGCCGTCGAACTGTCTCCGGAGGCGATGTCGAGTTCGTCGGCCGGACTCGTTATAATTATGGGGATCGACTTCGCGGCGATCACGACGACCTTCCCCACGTTGCTCATCCCTTGCACGATCAGTTTGGAAACCAACTCGTGTAGATGTATTATTTGCAACACGAGTGCCTACCATCCGGAGGCTGGGGTATTCACTTCGCTGTGCTGCCTCGTGTTTTGATGAGACTTCGGCCTCCTTTTCTTCATGATGAAGCCGACCTTGTTCTCGGCTGAGGTACTGGAAGAAGCTCTCCTTATTTTTTGAGAAACCCTTTAACCGCCTCATCGAGATTCAACTGCGGCGCTTGGGGTTTCTCTCTGTTGCTGTTGCGACCTCCTTCACTGCGGTAATCTTCTTCTTCACGTAGGATAGGGTTTCCTCGCTCATCCAGACTTTGAACGTGTCCTTCGGGGGTCGTATCTCTTATCGGACTTTTCCCAGGCCTCATTTTGCGTGTCTTGCCGTCGTTATTGTTACCGGTAACAACCCTGGATGTAGCGCTTCTTATATTCCTCATCGTTGCGATTGATTCCTGAGAAAAATTTATCGAAAACACAGAATTGAGTTCCCACAGACGGCGCCAGTGATCGATCTTAATTTCGTAGGGTAATAAATGTGCAAGGAACACAAGGAAATAACGTGGTTCGATCTATTGAAATAGATCTACGTCCACGGAGCAAGAGAGTATATCTGTATTAAGTGTGTAATAAGCGATTACAAAGAGTGTCGATGATCTCTTTCTTCTAATCTAGCCTCTATTTATATACCATCATATTGAGTTTGACTCTAATACAAAGTCTTCTCTCATAAGGATTGTTTTAGATATGCATCCGAATCTTCTACGTCTCCACTTGCGATTTGAGTTGTAGTTGGTTGAGGAGTCTTCTTGGGCCGAACTCACATAGGCCGAGCTTAATGTTGGGGCCTATTTATATTGGGCCTGATGCTTGGGCCTAGTAGTTGGGCCGTATCCTATCAGCGTATTCCTTATAGTATATTTTAGAAAAAGAAAGAACTATTTATCACTGCAATATTCATTCAGTAATTGATAAAATCCTAAATTTCAAATATGATTAGCGCTAGTTCTCTCTCCCAATTTTGTTCTCTCATTTCCTCTGCCCAAAGGTTGTAAAATTTTATCTCTTTTTCGTCATATTTTCTGGGTTTTTTTTTTTTTTCAATTTTTGGCTTCTTTAGCTTTAAAGAATTTGCAAATTGGTGCTTAAAATGTCAGCAACAACCACCAAGATATCTGGGAACTTCCGGCGTGTCCATGGCCGTGAAGTCGCCGGTGCACCCCCACTTATGACCTTAAGAGTGTTATACTACTTGCACTGCCTGAGGACACCAATGATCTAGGTGAACTTCTCTGTATGCTAGTTGATGGGATATGGCCCAACCGACTAGGCCCACTAACAGGCCCACGCGGCTGAGCCCAAGGCGAGCCCTAATCATTGCCCAAAACCCTAGCCCCCAGAACCTCCACCCTCGGCCAATGGAAGACAGGCCCCAGAGCCAAAGCCTGACGCTACCCTCGGCCAATGGAGAAGACGCCCCAGAACCAAGGTTAGGCGCCACCCCCACGTGGCGCACATAAGGCGAAAGGTCCCTGCTCCGGCCAATGGAAGGCACGCCAGAGGAAGAGTCACGCCACGACCAATGGAGGGTCGGTAGCGCCAGCAGATTCAGATTGAGTCTGTATAAATAGGAGGAAACCGACATTAGAGGGTTGGCAACTTATCGAATACTAAGAGCTTGTAACCACACTGAATTATAGTGAAAGTATTGAGGAAACACTCCTCCGTGGACGTAGATCTCATTAACGATCGAACCACGTAAAAGCCTTGGTGTTCTTTATTGCTTTTCATAAATCTCGCACACTCACTAAACCAGATTTATCATTGGCGCCGTCTGTGGGAACGTTCGAACAAGAAAGCTTCGTTTCCCTCTACAACTAAATGGCAAGAACACGCACAACCGCCGCCCACGCTGGCAACAACCGTGCTGAGGACGACCAGGTGGTCACTCAGCGTCGCGGGAAGGAGATCGCAGACGCCACGAGCGCCCACACTCCTGAGGGAAACATGGAAAATGTCTCCATACACCCTCAGGACCGCCTCCCCAGCGTGGGGAAGATGTCGACCTCAGCGAGGACGAGCAAGCAACTCATTCGTCCCACGAGGTCCTCGGCCGAGCCGCGACCGAGTTCCTCCACGCCAATCTTGGCCAATTCCAAAGCTTCCTCAACCAGAGGACCAAAGGAGCGGGCCCCTCGAGGGCCCCCGGACTGAACACCACGGCCGCCCGAAGCCGCTCCCCCATCCGAAACAGCCAGCGCTCACCTCGGCGTGATAGCCGAGAACGCGCATCACGCCCCGACGCGCGGAGCCGCTCACCGCGGCCGAGCCGCCGCCCTCGTTCGGCGGGCCGCTCACCACAGGCGAGCCGCCACCACCGTCGCCCCTTGCCGTTCACTTGGCCGCTCTCCACCTCGTCGTGCCGACCGGGGCCGAGCAAAGCAGGGAGGAAGAAGGCGGTCGAACCCCTGGAGGGATGATAGGCATCGCTATCGATCCCCACCCTCCGAAAGAGATGGCAACGATCTCCCGGGTTCGACCGATGCAGGAGGATCATCTCCCTTTCTCCGGGGAGATTCTAGACACGCCCGCCTTGGTGATGCAGGGCACCCAATATAGCGGCCTCACGATGGCCTCGGGGACCCTCCGACTTCCTTTTGCCTACACCACCAACATGGCGAATCAAGGAATGGAAGATTTTCACATGTGCAAAATCTTCCCGAGTCTTGGTCTCCAACTCACGGCGTTGGTTCACTTCGCTTCGCCGTAACAAAGATACACCGCCTCCGTGACCTCATGGATCGAGTTCAAATGGCGCTTCTATCGAAGATGCCGCCCCAGCAGCCTTCCTCCGACCTGCTCACGATCCGCCAAGGGCGGGACGAGACGATGTCAAACTTCGTCTCGAGGTTCATCAAAGAGTCGCTCAAAATTGACGACAACAACGACCTCTACGTCATCAGCGCTGTTCAAAATGCGATCCGACCCGGTAGCGAACAAAGAAATCACCGAGAGAGAAACCAAAGACGGCGAGTAAGCTTTGGAACTGGTGGACAACCGTCGAGGGAGACGAGTCGGATCGGAAGAAGTGGGAAATCTGGGACGAGCAGAAGTCCGAGAGAAAAAAGTCGGATGACCGAAGTCGAGGCGCTGATCGCAGAAGCGCCTTCGACAGAATCAAAAGAGGGCCACTGGAGTCTAGGCTCGGACCTCGGCCCAACCCTGGCGGCAGAGCGCCTCCCCTGCTCAAATCAAGGGCGGAAATATTCGAGCTCCACGCCGAGCTCTTCCCGAAGCCCGCCCCTATGAAAGGGGGATCCAAGAAGAGGTCCACAGACGAGTATTGTGACTATCACCAAGGGTATGGTCATGATACCGAGGATTGCGAAACACAGGCTCACGGATCGGCGAGCTCGTTAGGGGAGCCCTCAAGAAATACCTCGGGCGGCCGGTCAGAAGAGCGAGGCCTTGAGAAGGAATGGGCGGCAACAATCGCGGGCCGACCCAGTGGCGACCAACACTCAAGGCGACGAGGGCGAAGGTCCCAGCGCTATGGAGCAGGTCTATGTTGTTATCGGACTGCCCCTCGGGACGGCGAGGTCGTCCACAAGAACAAGCCGGGCGGCCCTCAAGAGCCGAAGAACAAGCGACTCGGGATGGTGAGAACATAACGTTCTCCAAGGAGGACCCGTGCCCAAGATCATGCCGCACGGGACGCCATCACGATACAGCCGCGGTGGGCAACAAAAACGTCCACGGGTCTATATCGACGCCGAGACCTCCGTCGACATCATCTTCCGTATGCGGATAAGCTTGAGGTCGGAGGCATTGTGTACTTCCCCGCCCTCCCGCCACGGAGCTTCACTCAAGAGCGGTCCGGCCGAGGGGTCATTACCCTTCCGGTCACGGTAGGGCGGGCTCCTAGGTCGGTCACCAAGGCCATCCGATTCTTCCAGGTCCGAGCTCCCTCTCCGTACAACATCATCCTGGGGAGAGATTGGCTGTACGCCACCAAGGCCGTCTGTTCGGTCTACCACCTCACCGTCAAGATTCCCACCCCGGTGGGAGTGCTTAGCATCCAGGGGGACCAAACGGCAGCAAAAGAATGCCTACGACTCTCAACTCAAGATGCGGCCTCGCCCGGGCATAGCAACTACCGAGCCCTCGAGGCCGACACCGGGATGACCTGACCGAGGGCCTCCAACTATACGACGACGATCCCTCGAAGGTCATCCAGGTCGGCACCCAGGGCCCAGCGGACGTCCGGCGGCATGTCATACAACTTCTGAGAGAATATAGGGACGTGTTTGCTTGGTCCCCGCTCGATATGACCGGAGTGTCACCCGAGCTCATAACTCACCGCCTCAACATCGACCCGGCTACCAAGCCAGTCCGGCAGAAGAAAAGGATATTCGCGGCGGAGCGCAGCCAGGTCATAAGGGACGAGGTGACTCAACTTCTGAAGGCCAAGGTCTTGTTCGAGGTCAAATACCCGACCTGGATGGCTAATCCAGTCGTGGTCCGAAAGCCAGGAGGAGGGTGGCGCATGTGCGTCGATTATACCGACCTCAACAAGCCTTGCCCAAAGATTGCTACCCCTCACGATATCGACAAGAAGGTGGAGGCATTGGTGGGCCAAGAGATGTTCAACTTCACGGATCTATACAAAGGGTACCACCAAATCTGATGAGCCTTGGAGGGCGCACCAAAGACCGCATTCATCACCGACTTGGTCTTTGCGTGCGAAAGATGCCCTTGACCTCAAGAACGCCGGGCTACTTACTGAGGATGGTGGATGCAACATTCAAAGACCACATCGGGAGATCGTCGAGGTCTCGTCGGCGACATAGTAGTCAAAGTCGAAAAGGAGAGCTGCGCCGATGACCTCGGCACCATCCTCCAACTCCTCGGTCGGCCAACCTCAAACTCAACCCCGTAAATGTACATTTATGGTGAAGACCGCAAGTTCTTGGGATCTTGGGTTTCGTGGAGGGCACAAGGCCAATCCCACCAAGGTGAAGCGGTGCTCGACATGCAGTGCGAGGACCATCCGTGAGATCCACAAACTCACGGGTGCCTAGCCGCCTCGGCAGATTGCCTCGAGCCGCCGAGAAACAGCTCCCATTCTTCAAGATCCTGAGGAGAGCTCCGGACTTCGCCTGGCAGGAAGAACACGAGGCCGCCTTGGCACAGCTGAAGGAGTACCTTGCCGACCTGCCGACCTTGTCCGCCCCGAAGCAAGGTGAATCCCTCTCTCTATATTTGGCCGCCTCGGACGAGGCCATCAGCGCGGTACTGGTACGAGATGAGGTGGGACGACAACTCCCCATCTATTTTATCAGCCGAGCTCTCAAAGGAACCGGAGACAAGGTCCCCGGCCTCGAAAAAGTAGCACTGCCCCAGTGAGCATGGCGACGCCTCGACCCTACTTCCAAGCTCACTCCGTCCGGTGCTAACCGACTTACCCTTGAGACAAGTCTTGTTGAAACACAGAGTCGTCCGGACGTATAGCTAAGTGGGCACTTGGGCTCGTGAGCACGACATCTCGTACTCACCCAGGCCGGCCATAAAAGGGCAAGCTCTCGCCGACTTCCTGGTTGAGGCCAAATTCACCGAGGTAGGCTCTGCGAGCGAGGTAACTCCAGCTCCCGCCCCCACGGCGGAGGAAGCCATCCTAGCACCACCAGATGGTTGCTGGCAGATGTACGTGGATGGAGCATCGTGCAAGGCAGGCGGGGCGGGCATCCTCCTCCTCGGCCCAGATAAGCGAGAAGTCACCTACGCCCTCCGGTTTACCTTCCCGACCACCAACAACGAGGTGGAGTACGAGGCCCTAATCTCCGGACTCCGCCTCGCCCGAGGCGAGGGTGGACAAGATCCAAATCTTCGGCGATTCCTAGGTCGTCGTGAACCAGGTGTTAGGCAAATACGAGGCCAAGGAGGACCGAATGAAACAATACCTCGAGAAGGCAAAGGAGATGTTGACCTCGTTCGGTACTTGATCCACGAATCCCAGGAGGAAAATACCGAGGTGACATCCTCGACAAGTTAGTCTGCGTCGTCAACAAGTCCACCAGTGGAGGAGGTTCATTCCAGAAGCATCGCGGAGTCCCACGTCGGCATCATCACCGAGATAGAGCCGAATTGGATGTCTCCCCTGAAGGCCTACCTGGAACACGGCGCACTACCTCAAGATCGGCTCGAAGCCAAAAAGATGATGGCGAAATCCCAGAAGTATCTCATGCATGAGGGCGCTCTCTACCGGAAGTCTTACCTTCAACCCCTCTTGAGATGCCTCGGGCCAGAAGAAGCCGACTACGTGCTCAACGAAATTCACCGAGGGTCTTGTGGAAGCCACATCGGGTCGCGAGCTCTTTCAAAGAAGACGCTGAGGTCGGGATATTACTGGCCCACCCTCGTGCAAGATTCGGCCGAGCTCGTCAAGAAGTGCCCAAAGTGCCAGATTCACTCCACGGTCAGCGCCTCGGGCGACGGAGCGACTGCGAGTCCATGGCCTTTCATGCAGTGGGGGATCGACATCGTTGGCCCGTTCGACCGAGCACCAGGTCAGCTTCGATACTTAGTCGTAGCCATAGACTACTTCACAAAATGGGTCGAAGCCGAGCCACTTTCGAGCCTCACGAGCAGAAGGATTCAGACCTTCGTGTGGAAAAATATAGTCTGCCGCTTCGGCATACCGCACATCCTGGTCTCGGACAACGGCACCCAATTCGTCGACAAAAACTTCAAGGAGTGGTGCGAAGAGCTTGGATCGATCAACGCTTCACCTCGATCGCACACCGGCAGCGAATGGTCAGACCGAGGTGACGAACCGCACGATCGTACAAGGATTGAAGAAGAGGCTGGACCGAGCTAAAGGCGACTGGGCTGAAAATCTCCCTCAAGTCCTCTGGTCCTACAGGACCACACCTCGGACGGCGCACGGGGAGACCCCTTTTAGCCTGGTCTACGGTACCGAGGCCGTCATACCGGCTGAGATCGGCGCCAAGACCCTCGCACTCTTCACTCGACCGGGCGGGAGCAAGGAAGACTGCGGGCCAACCTTGACGCCTCGAGGAGAAGCGAGCTCGCCTTCAAAAACGAAGCAATCTGAGGCCAGTGCACGGTACCACAACAAACGGGTCAAAGCCTCCGCGCTCCATGTGGGTGACCTCGTCCTAAGAAATAATGAAGCCAGTAGAGCTGAGCGTCTTAACAAGCTGGATCCGACATGGGAAGGCCCGTACCGCGTTCACGAGGACCTCGGCAAAGGGGCTTACAAGCTGGCTCACTTGTCCGATGCACTTATCCCCCGAACTTGGCACATTATGCATTTAAGGAGGTATTTTACATAGCTTCGATTTAAAGTCGGCATCATGTTAGTTCCTTAATTGTTTTGCCAAAGTACGATGTTGATTACATGTTCAATAAAACACCTGTTTTTATAATGAATATTTCACTGCCTCATACATATGTGAACATCCGTTTGGATACACCACATTTAAACCTTCACAAGGGGCGCCTTACGAAGATGAAAATCCCACCAAGTAGGGTACGATCTGATTACCCATTAAGTTGGACGTCTACATGCAAAGCGTACAGATTACCCATTAAGTTGGACGTCTACACGCAAAGCGTACAGATTACCCATTAAGTTGGACGTCTACACGCAAAGCATACAGATTACCCATTAAGTTGGACGTCTACATGCACGCGACATCCAGACCGATCTCGCCATCTCATACCCCTTTATTTGGGAAGATATGCACTCCGGTACAAAGTCTAAATGCATTAACGACTATAAACCAAGTACCAAGCCATATACAAATCAACCGGGCTTCCGAGCTCGTTTATACCCCTTTATTTGGGAAAATACACACTTCTGTATACAGTGTAAATGCATTTACGACCAAAACGAAGTCCTAAGCTATGTTTATACCTCTCAAGGAGGGAAATATACACTTCGAAACGAGTCTAAATACATTTATATCTACATACAAAGTTCTACACTATACATAGCCTCATTCGGGCCTCCGGGCTCCGCCTTGCCAGGACTTGCTGAAGCTGCACCAATTTTCTACAAAATCTCCGGCCGACGGTGTATGCAGAGCGAACTCGTGCCTTCAACCCACCGATAAGGCGGAATCACCACGACCTGCTCCCGAGCGCTCGGCACGGCTCCTGAGGCAGCCCGAATGTAAGCGGCGACTCGGTCATCTTCACCCGCTCTTGGGACATTTCGAAGTGGCGCAGGCGCCAGTACGGGCATTCCGGGGAGTAGGGACGCACCCGAGGTCACACCCCGACCCCCCTGACCGGACACCGGGCCGGGAGTACGACCTCGCCCCCTACCCGCCGCTCTCCCCTGCCGACCTGAGGTCCTCGGTCGCCGACCGCTCCCAGAGGATCGCCCCCTGGATGATCCGCCCCCTGCCGGACCCATCAACCTGAGCACTTCGGCATGATCGGAGTAGCCGCCCTCCTCTGCGGGTTCTTCTATGATCGGGTCAGCGGAGCCCGCTGTGGCCTCGCCGCCGCGCCGGGGCATGCGACGTTTGCGGACGATATCATACATCTCCATAAACTTCACGACGGAGTTGACGCAGGCTTTGAACTTCTTGCTGTTGGGCCCCTCCTCATCCCTCAGCACCATGCCCTCCGCCAGCAAGCTCTGGACTCGGTCGTCAGCTTCGGATATGGTAGTCCCACCAGCTCGGCGGACTGCCCTCTCGTACTCCGCATGCTCCTCCGACAACCGAGCGAGCCTCTCCGCAGTCAATTCAAGTTGTTCCTCACACTGCATCAAACGTCCTTGGATAGCGTCGGCAGATAAGTCCGCCCCCTGGACTCCGCCCTGCGCGACCCTCAACTTCAGGGCCTCGTTCTCAGCCAGGAGGCGGGCCACTTCCCGATCAGCCTCGTCCAACTTCCTCTTCAGGTCAGCAGACGAAGCCGAGCTGACTTCCATAGTGGCCAAAACTTGGGTCAGCTCGGCACACCGGCTCCTCCAGGAAAGCACCTCTTCGTCCTTCTCAGCCAAGGCACCTCGGACCTCTTTTAACTTGGTCAACAATTCATGGTCAAGTCCGATCCATTCAGGTGTGGAGTACTGTAAATAAACAAGACAACACAAATCTTAAAAATATTGCGTTTATTACTCAAAAAAGGGGAAAATTATTACAAAGACCCAGGGTCCTATCGACCCCGTGAGCTTCACGCTATTACATCGTGTCCATCGACCTCGGGCTATGGCGGTCTCGACGACCTCCTGATGCTCCTGCGGCTGGCCACCTCCAGCCGGGAGCTCCAACCCCGCCTCCTCCTGCTCCGCCTCCTCCTCCCCCTCCTCAGCTTCGGCCCGTACCTCAGCAAGGAGCTCCTGAAGCTCGCGATCTTCGTCCTCCTTACACTGGGCGACGACCTCAGCAGTCAGGAGGGTAGAGCTGGATGCCAGAGCCTCCAGCACTGGGAAGGAGTCAGCCCCGTAGATCACCCGGGCGTAAGCTTTGTCCACCTCTCTTGGGTCGACCTCGGTCCACCCATGCTTGACCTTATCAAAGTCAGGCATGGCGGCCGCCAGCTTCCCCAGGTGATCTGACACCACCTTCGGCTTCAGCACGGCGGCGAGATCGGCAATAAAAGCCGAGAAGCTCTCCGACTCGATGAGCCTGCTGGCAAAGGCCCTCAACAAGGGTCCCTGGTCGGCCAGCCTTGCACTCCTCTCGTCCGCGAGGTCCTTCTTCGCCCCGGCCAGCTCCTCTTTAAGCTCCTCAACCTCCCCCCGGGCGGCCTCCAGTGCCCAGTGCCTCTTCTTCAGGGCGGCCTCAGCAGCAGCCCTCCCGGCCTCAGAAGCCCTGGCAGCCTCGGCCACCCGCCCTCGCGGACGCGGGCGGCGGTCTCGGCTTCCGCCTGCGCAGTGGCAAGCTCCCGTTCCAGCGCCTCTTGCCGGGCTGAGCTCTCGTGAGCAAGCCGTGGCGACTGCAGCTCCCCAAAGAAGCACAGCAGGCCCCATCATCAAGCTCCCACCACGAAAAAGGAGGCACGAGTCAATAATAGATCGCCAAGCAAACAAATCTAAATAGGAAGAAACCTACGTACCTCGGGGAGGGATGCGGCCAAACTTGGGGGCGGCACCACGTACTCAAGGCGGCCCTGAGATCGAGACTCCGATGCCGGGCCGACCTCACCGAGGCCCGCACATCACCGCCCATCTTGCCCACCTTCTTCTGCCCCTACTAGTCCCGGCCATACCTGCTTCTTTTCACGGCTCCTTGCTCGGCGATGGTGGCTCCGCCTCATCCCTCAACTTCACCGCATCATCAGAGAAAGACATATTAGCACAGCAAAATCGAACGAATAAGGACTAAGAAGAAGGGGATGCCCTCACCCCGTCCAGACCCCGGTCCCGACGCTTCCGACCCGTAAACACTCAGCCCGGCCTTCTTCAGGTCGTCCTCGGTGTAACTTATGGACAAGATCTCACCAAGGCTGCTCAACACCTCCTCCATATGGCCCAAGGGCTTGATTTTCGGGTCCGCCATCGTGCCGATACCCCACTCATACCTCGGCTGCCCCTCAGCCCGCAGAAAGAAATACCTATTCTGCCAATGGGACACCTTGGAGGGGACGGCTACCTTAAATTTCAGCCGGGGTGACAGATAGTACACCCCTCCTATGGTCTTCACGCTAAAAAAGCGCATCAGCACCTCGAATGACAACTCCTCGGTAATGCCATAACAAGAGAGCCCTAGCCCCACCAACAACCTAACGGAATTCGGGGTCAATTGACAAATAGGGATCTGGAAATACTCTTGAAGGCTAAGGTAAATGGGGGCCAGAGGGTACCTAAGACCTGCCCTCAAACTATCTACATAAACAGTAACAAACCCCTCCGGAGGGGCCATCGCCTATCATCCGGATGCGGCAGACACCACCACGCCTCCTCCGGGATCCTAGATTCCTCACAACTTCAAAGTTCTGCGCAGGTCAAACCCGACCTCGCCACGCCCACCCTCATACCATCCCATACGAGGATACCGGCGGAACACTGAGAGCTCACCCTATAGACCTACCCAAACCATTGTAGCACATATAATCCCTTACGGGGAACTCACGCCCGTAACCCGAGGCGGAAACGGAACTTTCGAGGCGAGAAGAAGATGAAGAAAACATACTTACTTTTCAAAGTAGTATATGGCTCCTTCAGTGAAGATCAGGATCAACTCAGAGAATTTCTCAGAAATTTTTCTCTCTCAGAAATTTTAAGCGTCGAAGAAGAAAGTGAACAGTTGCCTCTTTTGCGCCTATTTATAAGACTAGGGGCGCCTGCAAATTGCCGTTTCAAATTCAACACGCGCCTACACGTGATTGGATGTGCGTTACACGTGCGCACGCGGTTCGAGTGCCCAACTATCGCCTGGCGCGTATGACGTACGCCAGGATAAGATGGACCGCCAGTCTGACCTAGCAATCATCATACGGACCCCGGCATCCTCCAGATGGCGGCGCCTCAGGTCGCACCCCGTCCTTCCCACAAATACCAAGGAAATCCACGTCGGACCCCGGCGTCCTGTCAACGGGCTTCGCCCTTTACGGGAAAGCCTACATCCAGAACGGACCTCGTCTAACCAGGCCGCAGATTCGGTGCGGCCCGGGGCGCACCACGACATCCCCTAAAAGGTCGGTCTCTCAGGTCGGACATCGGCACCCACCACAGGAGTAACACCACTTCAGACCGCACCTCGGCGTAACCAACGCAGAGGCGCGATATCCAGGTCGGACTTCGACTTCCTTCGGTGCCACATCTTTTTCCAAGCGACGGACAATAAACAACCCAACTCAGATCGGCACCAGAAGACCCTCACATTAAAAAGACAACAACTCCAAGAAACAACTTCAGCCAAGCCACACCTCACCTCGGCGAAGCGCTTTCTTCACTCCACCTCGGCCTCGCTGTCCCTCGGCTATTCGGGGGGGGCTATGATGGGATATGGCCCAACCGACTAGGCCCACTAACAGGCCCACGCGGCTGAGCCCAAGGCGAGCCCTAATCATTGCCCAAAACCACAGCCCCTGTAACCTTCACCCGGCCATGGAAGGCAGGGCCCAGCCAAAGCATGACGCTACCCTCGGCGATGGAGAAGACGCCTGTAACCAGGTTAGGCGCCACCCCCACGGCGCGCATATAAGGCGAAAGGTCCTGCTCCCGCCAATGGAAGGCACGCCCGGAGGAAGAGTCACGCCACCCAATGGAGAGGTCGGTAGCGCCTTGATTGCGATTCGAGTGTATAAATAGGAGGAAAACCGACATTAGAGGGTTGGCAACTTATCGAATACTAAGAGCTTGTAACCACACTGAATTATAGTGAAAGTATTGAGGAAACACTCTTCCGTGGACGTAGATCTCATTAACGATCGAACCACGTAAAAGCCTTGGTGTTCTTTATTGCTTTTCATAAATCTCGCACACTCACTAAACCAGATTTATCACTAGTTTTATGAAATTAGAATTTATTGTTTATGCATATTTATTATAAGAATTCTATGAGTGTATATATGGCTGATCAATTGTAATAAACAGAAAAATTTCGGTGATTTACCCATTTAAGAAATGTTGCAAATGATAGAAATGTTGTGGAATGTGTGGTTGGGCTAATTGCCACGTAATTCAGTACGTTAAAGCTTAATTGGAAGTTTGGTGAGTTGTTGATGAAGCCTTAGGCTATGGAGCTCATTAAAGATGGGAAAAAGGAATTTGAATGTATGAGATTTAGTTGTTAATATATAGATGGTAAGATATTCATCATACTACGAAAGTGGTTGGCGTGGGAATAGATAGAGCTTCTAAGTATGTGGTTATATCCTTTGTATTCTTCAAATTTTAGTTATTGGTTTTGGAAATGGTTTTACTATCCAGTTGGGCTATCAAAAATGCCTAAGAGCCTTTGCATTATAAAGTTAAGAATTTTTTAATTTCATATCAATGTTGCATAATTGCTAAATAATGCTAGGTTTGTGAGCCAATTTGGCTTCTAAATCGTGTATGTCCTTGCATAGATGAATTAGTACGAGAAGAGGACTTATTTGATAAAGTGGTGTGTCTAAGACTAGAATTTCAACAAAACAGGCTTTGTGGTTGATGTGTAGGTGATGTGACTTATAAAGCAACAATTCCTGATGAAATATAGGAAGCCCATTTTTTAGCAAATGATGATGGTATTATGGTTGGTATTGGACTTAGCTAAAATGGTGTTTAATGAGGTTGGTCTTTCAGTTCAGGTGACTAAGCGAGCTCCTGAATATTTATAGATTTTTATTATTCATAGTTTTTTATGGTCATTTAGAAAGAAATAAGTTGCAAATCTAACGAAGGTGTTCTCATTGTATTGTCGTGGCTGAACAGGTTGTTCTTAACTTTATGCAGAAGATGAGTGGAATAGCAACTCTAACGAATATGTTCTCACTGTTAGAGTATCTTTGTATTTGGTATATCAAACAATGTTATTTGACCATTGTTGATGTCTCAAATATGGTTCTTCTAATTACATAACCTAGTTCTCACTTGAAAATTTGATTTTTTTAATACTCTGCAGGCCATGCCAATTAATGCACCCCCTGCACACATTTTAGAGAAACAGAAAACTGCTACAGGCTTGAGACTAATTGATAAATTTGTGGTGTAGATCACTCGACTCTTGATCTTATCTTAATTTTAACTCGACTCTTGCTCTCACTACTCAACATTCTCTTTAATTCTATTTGGTCTGATCGTTTACTTATTTTTTTTTCAAGTACTAATAGGTGAACGCGAGAATCATAGAATGGGTTGGTTTGATATGGTTATGACAATCCCATGTCTATAACTGGAGGCATCCCAAATGCCTTGAAATTCGTGGATCTTTATTTAGTGAAAAATACAAATGAATGTTGAAGTACTACATTCAACTTCAAATTGCTAGATGCTGCTATTTAGATTTATGTGTTAAGTCTCTTTCTCCAAGTCCTAAAGATCTAATGCATGTTTGCATATGAGTTCTGAGTCTACTTACCTGCCCATTTTCCGAGTCTTGATTCATTGGACATATTAAATGTTTCATGTATTAGCTTCCACAAGAAGAAGTAAAAAAATTTTAGCAAGGGTAATGGAGGCATAATAATGACAACTTTTTAAGGCGCTCTCTCTCATGTAGATAGACAAATAGATAAACATACATCCACATACACAGTTTCATTGCCTTTCAATAATTTTATTTTTATTTTCATGTCATTATTATTATTTTTTCTGTATGCTTCACAGAAAATCATAATGTTTATCCATGTAGGTGACACTATTGTTCCAAAAAGTTGGAGGATGTATGTATATTTGCTATGTATGCACAAGAGTTTGGGTCAGAATGCGGGAATTCAAACAAGCATTATGTTTATATTTTGTATCTCGACTTAGTGAAGTACTTCAGACCTGAAATAAAAATTGTGGCTGGTGTTGCTCTACGTACCTTCTTATATCACGAAATACTGGTAATGATCCTCTTGCATAAATGAAGATTGGATATCTTGATTATTGCAAGCGGCTTGGTTTTGTTACCTGCTACATATGGGCTTGCCCACATTTGAAGGGGGAAGATTACATACTAAGTCATCCCGAGACTCATAAAAGACCAAATTCACATACGTTCAATGCTCTTTGGCCTCAAGATCAATAGAATCAGCTCATCTCCACTTCCAAGAACAACTACTGGCATATTTTAGTCATGATGGGGGCATTGACGGCTTGACTTATTGTGATTTGAAGAATTCTTGATCTAGTGTATAGTGATGATGACGTCTGAATGTAAAAAGTACCGATTGGTCATGTTATGAGTGACTTATTTTAAAATCATTTCATATATGAAAAAGTAGATTTTATCCATTTATTTATTCTATTTGTGCTTTAGTTTTCAAATATTAGAACAATCAATAGATTTGGTAACAATCCCTTAAAAGAACGACGATAATAAATTGAATAATCACAATAATTAATCAAATTCAAGTGACAGTACGCCAAACTTTTCGTCTCACTTCTGAACAAAATAAACATAAAGACAGACAGATAGATCGAAGAGACCAAAGAAACAAGCAAAAAGAGAAAGAAAAGAACAAAAAGATTCGTGGGTAAACTCCCACGTAGTACTCAGTTTAACGTCGTGAGCACGACGTAATCCAGTCAAAGACAGATAGGATCAATGAGCATGGAGTTCTCTACTTCTTTCGGGCCATCCCCTCGATCAAAGTAAGGCCTGACCCGCTGTCCATTCATAGTAAATGATCCGTTGATGTTAGGATCGCGAAGTAAAATTGCTCCGTAAGGAAGCACTTTCTCTATGATGTAAGGACCATTCAATCTGGAATTGAGCTTTTCGGGGAAAAGTTTGACACGAGACTCTAGAAGTGAAACTTTCATTCCCGGTTTTAAATCTTTGCGAACTATCCGCTGATCGTGAATTCGTTTCACTTTATCCTTGCCAATAAGCGCATCCTCATCCTGCAACAACACATTCTCGGCCAAGGGATCAATAGTATCTATGGAAGCATGATCATCAATTAAATTAGCAAAAGAAAAAATCACACTATCACGTACAGAGAAAGACACAGATTCACCAAGTACAGTCATTTTCAATGTGTCACTCTTAATGTCTATTAGTGGGTTGGTTGTGGCCATGAATGACCTCCCCAATAACAGTGTGTGTTCATCCCCATCTTCCCTAACATCCCCCATATCCAAAACAACGAAATCAACGGGAACTATCAACCCACCCATCTTTACTAATATATCCTCAACAATACCCTTAGGATATCTCACGGACCTATCAGCTAACTGTAGACACATCCAGTGGGTTTAAGTTCACCTAATCCTAATCGTTTGAACATTGAATAAGGCATAAGATTAATCCCGGCCCCCAAATCAAGCATGCCAGAAGTTTCCTTCCCATTACCCAAAGCAATCTTAATAATAAAACTACTTGGATCCCGGAGCTTGTGAGGCAATTGATGTTGTAGGATAGAATTAGCTGCTTCGGAGATCATGACCTTCTCGTACTCTCCAAACCTTCTCTTCTTTGAGGCTTGCTCTTTGAAGAACTTGACGTAGGCCGACACATTTCTGATTACGTCCAACAGAGGCAAATTCACAATCACCTTGGACAAGAGCTTGTAGATCTCATTGAATTGTTGGTCCTGCTTCTCGTTCTTCAATCGGTGTAGGGAGGGTATCGGTGGAATGTAAGGATTTGCTACCTTATGCAGTCTGCACCCAATCTCTTTCTTATTTTCCACCTCCTGTGACTGTTGCTGCTTGCCTGATATCTCTCTAATCTTATCCTTTACAATCCGGTCACTCCTTAGAATAGTGATCGCATGAGCCCGATAAATGGCTTGGAAGTTTTCCCATCGCACATTCTTTGCAATGACTCGTTAAGCTTACTAGCAATCTGTCCCATTTGCGTCTCTAAACGCTTAATTTTGGAATCTTGAGCATCCAATCTTTGGGCCAACGTATCCTCCCAAGATGACCTTTGAGGTGGTGGTGGAGGTGCTCGCTGATACTGCTGTTGTTGTGGGAATTGTTGATGTGGGAACTGTTGCTGCTGAGGATGGTCCCTCTGCTGCTGAAACTGCTGCTGCTGTGGAGGTCTTTGGTATTGCGCATTATGGTTTGAACTCTGACCTTGATTCTGATTCCTCTATCCCACGTTAAATTATTGCTGATTAGGCTCGAACTGCTGTCGAGGTTGAAATCCCTGCTTAACATAAGCTTCGACTTCACCTTCGAAGGTGTGCTCTCCCATCCTGGGGCACGTATCAACATTATGCCCAAGTTCATTGCAGATTCCACAAGGTTCCATGAATTCCTTGTGCTATGCTGGTGGATCAGGCTTCCTTATCTTAAGCTCTTGCACCTCCCTCATTAGCTCAACCACTTGCTTATTCATGTCAAAAGAAGGGGTGACGGCATGTGCTTTGGCTCTTCAACCTCGACTGGATTTCTGCTGTGAAGTAGCAGCCATAGCCTCAAAAATCTCGGAATATCTCTTGGCTCGAGAACCAATATCCCCACCTGTAGCATTGTCCACCATGTACTGAAAACTCTGAGTCAACCCGTCATAGAAGAACTGATAAAGAATCTCATCTGGTAAGGCATGGTGAGGGCACTTCTGCAATAAGTCCATAAACCGTTCCCAAGCTTCATGGAATGGCTCGTCTATCGTCTGATTAAAGGTCATGATCTGTGACCTCAACTCCTGACTCTTGGTCATAAACTTATCTACCACGACATTCCAATTCTGCAGAGAGTTGACGGGGAGTGCTAGAAACCAAGACTTTGCCCTATCCTTCAGGGTATACGGGAAACAACACATCTTCAGCTGGTCTTCATTTAGTCCTCCCAACGGGAAGGAATGCAACACCGAACAAAATTCCCTGATGAATCCCAAAGCATCCTCACTAGCAAGCCCATGAAAAGTAGGCATGAGCGAGAAATGATTCGCTTAAGCTCATAATCACGGGTTGTTGGTCCAAGATCAATGGGAGAGGTAGCGGCCCCAATCACAGGTCTGTAGAAATCACCAGAGCTCGTGCATTTTCACTCATTTCTCAATCGTGACAGATGGAGGAGATACGTTACACTCGCTAGAAGAAGGATAGGATCGAACGCTACACCCGAGGAGTGGTGCGCACATACCGAGAGAGTTGGATGTGCTGGGGTGAGGATCTAGGGGAATTTTTGACGTACTATCTCCGACTTTGGAGGAATGCCCGAGCATATGGCGTGACAGATTACGATGGTATCAAGCGTCTCGTGGCCATACTTCCCTGTGATTGGGAGGATTACGCCCGAGAGGTGTCCGGAGACTACATATACCGTGTGGCCGGAGGCTATGACTTGATCGGTGATTTACCCAGATTCGTCAGTCATCTGACGTACGTGTACAGCGTCTATGGAGTTGCACCGAGGGGACCCTATCTCCCTCCACGAGAGTACACCTGGCGCGATGAGTCGCCAGAATGGTTGTACACTGAGGTTCCACGGCAGGTTGATCCGGTAATACCCCAGTACCTGATTGATGAGGGCAGGCTCGCCCAAGTGGATAGAGCAGCGAGACCGAGGGCTTTGGGAGCTCCTGTCTTTTCTCCGTTGACATTCGGACATCCGTTGCATCCACCACTACCACCTTTACCACCGATGACAGCTCCACCACCTCCAGCGGAGCCATACCTCCAGACAGCATGGATGAGAGTGTCGGATACTCTTGATGGTTATAGTCCGATTCGCGACGACTACGGGCGATCTTGCGACATACATATGATGGGAGATGATGGGCGGGATCCTCTAGAGTACATGCCCGAGATGATGACTCGGCGAGGAAGAAGATCCCAAGAGGATGAGGACGAGGAAGATTCGAGATGAAGACGAAGAAGTGAAGACTTAAGTAGATATGTAGTAGTATATGGATGTGATTTGGGTATGTTTTGTTTTTGTAAGAAAGTGGTGAAAAGGAAAAACTTGATGTTTTGTAAGGCTATAAAAGCCAGTATGCATGTGATTTCTTTTGTAATGCTTTATAAGCCGGTATGTAAGTAACTTCTTTTGTAAGTAACTATTGATCCTAAACAGCTTTTCCTATGGCACAAATTTTTCAATATATATATATGACCCTGAATGGACTTTTGCGGCAAATTTTGTATGACAAAGATGAAATGTTTTATTAAAGTTGTTTTACAATGAGGATATGATGAGATTATGTATGTTCAGGTAACGGAAATAATGTGTGATGCTAATTATATGTTTTATATAACAGAATGCCTCCTAGACAAGATCCTGAACAAGGAATTAGAGGCAGAGGAAGAGGAAGAGGAAGACATAGGGGAAGAGGTAGAATCCCAGAACAAGAAGATGAGGATATACCACAACCACCTCCACCTCCACCTGAACGCAGGATAGAGGAACTATTTCTTAGACAGAACCCTCCTGTCTTCAATGGGAAAGGAAATCCTGAGGACGCAGAACAATGGATAAGAACCATGGAACGGACTTTTAACTTTCTAAGATGTACATCGCATGAGCGTTTGTCATGTATAACTTTTCAGCTAAATGGACCTGCTGACTTCTGGTGGGAAGCCAGAAAGAAGACTTTTACAGCGGAACAGATGGAAGAATTTACGTGGGAGGATTTTAAGAGAGAGGTGTATGACAAGTATATACCAAAGAGCTATAGGAAAAAGAAGGAGCACGAATTCTTCGTGTTAAAGCAAGAGAAAATGTCCGTAACTGATTATGATCGCACTTTTTGTGACATGTCAAGATATGCACTGGATCAAGTGGACACAGACTTGAAAATGTCGGAAAAATTTAGGTCGGGTCTAAGGCCAGAGATAAGGATGTCTCTCGCCAGTCATGGAGACTTGACTTATCATCGAGGCTCTTGACGAGCACTAGATATTGAGGCGGCGATGCGGAAGAAAAGTCGGTGTCGCTCAAACGCAGAATACCGCGGATAAGGGTAAGAGGAAGTGGGGCGCAAATTTTGGAAAGCGATAATGAGAGAAATTTTGAGAATGTGAGCAATGAACGACGGTGGCAAGGAAGCGTGGTAAATCCGGGACGAGGATGGAAAAAGGCGACTTTTGTTCCTCCGACAAGAGGCCCACAAGAGCGGATGAGGGCTCTTCAGTGCGTGCGAATGCCGAAGAATGCACAAAGGAATGTGCATGGCGGGCAATGGGAACTGCTGTTTTAAGTGCGGGATGAGAGGACATTACGCTAATTTTGCCCGAGGACACGTTCGGAAGCAGTTGTAGGCCGAACCAACCCGCAATGTCCACCACTCGAGCTATCCAATTCCAAACCCCAACCTCGGCGACAATTGTAACCTCAACAACAAGTGGCAGCAACCTCAAGAAGAATATACGGCAACAACGATGGCAGCCACCTCAACAACAACAAAGGCGGCAACCATCATGCGACGCCAAAGAATAAAGGCCAGCAACAACAAGCGGATGCAAAGAAGGACAAGCACTTCGTCAGCCTCAGCCGGCCCAGGCTAGAGCATATGCCTTACACCGGAGGCGAGAATCTAACCTGTGGAAACTGGCGGTATGGGAGTTCTTCTCAACATACCTATTATAGTATTGTTCGATCACGGTGCTTCGCATTCCTTTATCGCAAGATCATGTGTAGATCTATTGGAACTTAGAGCTGAAAAAGCGAATCAGGATATGAGAATCTCTTCACCTATAGGAGGGATTATGACGGTTACACATATTTGCTCGAACCTAGAGTTGAACTTAGGATCACTTAAGGTTCTGGCGAATAATCTGAACATAACACCCATGGGTGACGTAGATATAATCCTAGGAATGGACTGATTAGCTGAAAATCATTCCACGATTCTCTGCAAAGAAGGAAAATTTCATTTCATTTTCCTGGACAAGAAGCTACGCACTTCCACGGAATTAGCATGGGGAAGAGAGTCCGGTTATATCGTTGAAGGCAAGAAGAATGATAAGCAAGAAAGGATGCGCATTTCGTTTACACCGAATCGGAGAAGATAAACCGGAGGTGAGAATTGAAGACATAGAGATTGTTCGGGAATTTCCGGACGTTTTTCCTAAAATCTACCGGATTACCTCCTGATAGAAAATTGGAATTCACCATCGACTTGGAACCCGGATCGGCTCCAAAGGTCGAAGGCACCCTATAGAATGGCTCCAAAAGAATTGGAAGAACGAAGATCCAAATTCAAGAATTGTTGGACCTAGGTTTTATTAAACCTAGTGTTTCACTGGGAGCGCCTTTGTGTTATTTGTCGAGAAAATGATGGTTCTTTGAGGATGTGTATAGATTATCGGGAGTCGAATAAGATGGCGCCAAGAACAAATACCCTTTGCCAAGAATTGACGATCAGTTTGATCAATTGCGAGGAGCAAGTGTATTTTCGAAGATTGACCTCAAGTCAGGTTATCATCGACTCAAGGTACGGCCTGAGGACATATCTAAAACTGCATTCCGAATAAGATATGGCCACTATGAATTCATAGTTATGCCATTCGGATTAACAAATGCACCGCCGTATTTATGGACCTCATGAACAGAGTGTTTCATCCATTCCTAGACAAGTTTGTCTTGGTCTTCATAGATGATATTCTCATCTATTCGAGGAATGAGAAGGACCATAAGGAACATCTAAGAACGGTGTTGCAAACCTTGAGAATTGAAAAGCTTTTTGCTAAGTTCAGCAAATGCGAATTCTGGCTGAAGGAAGTAATGTTCCTTGGACACATCGTGTCTGCAGATGGAATTAAAGTAGATCCAGCCAAGGTGGAAGCAGTACAAGAATGGAAATCGCCGAGAACTCAGAATGAAATCAGGAGTTTTCTGGGATTAGCTGGTTATTACCGGAGATTCATTGAGGGATTCTCCGAGATAGCAAGACCAATAACCCAACTACTCCGAAAGGGAATCAAGTTCAATTGGACTGAAGAATGTGAGGCGAGTTTTCAGAAGCTTAAGGAAAAGTTAACAAGTGCACCAGTGCTAGCAGTCCGGAAGCGAACAAGGAGTATGTAGTTTATACAGATGCTTCGAAAAATGGACTAGGTTGCGTTTTGATGCAAGAAGGAAAAGTGATAGCATATGCATCCCGAAACTTAGACCACATGAACTAAACTATCCAACTCACGACTTGGAATTAGCGGTGATGGTTTATGCACCGAAAATTTGGAGACACCATCTCTATGGGTGAGATGTGAGATCTTCTGAGATCATAAAAGTTTGAAATACTTTTTCGAGCAAAGAGATCTAAATATGAGGCAAAGAAGATGCTCGAACTAGTGAAGGATTACGACTGTGGTATTAACTATCACCCGAGTAAAGTGAATGTAGTAGCTGACGCCTTAAGTCGAAAGAATCAAACCAAACTAGGATGTCTCCTTACACAAGAAGAAAAACTCGTTTAGGAGTTTAAAAGAATGAGGATTGAATTGGTTAAACAACCAGAGACGATCACGAGTTGTATCGCTACACTCACGTTGACGTCGATCTAAGAAAAGAATCATAGAGAAACAAAGGATGGAGGAAAAGTTGGAAAAGATAAGAGAAAGAGTAAGAACTGCGGATTGAAGAATTTCCAAGCATCGACAATGCTTTAATGTTTGAAGGAAGGATATGTGTTCTAGACGATCTCGAGCTTGAATGAAATAATGAGTGAGGCTCACGATACACCCTACACCGCCCACCGGTGCAAGATACTAAGATGTACCAAGACCTAAAAGAAAAGTTACGGTGGGAAGGCATGAAGCGAGACATAGCTTCTTTTGTAGAACATTGTCTTGTTTGCCAACAGTAAAGGCATTACATCAACGTCCCTACGGAAGTTCTGACCGTTGGGTATACCGAATGGAAATGGGATGAGATAACAATGGACTTCGTTACAGAGTCACCCAAATCGAAAAGAGGGAACACTGTGATATGGGTAGTTGTTGATAGACTCACAAAGTGTGCTCACTTTCTGCCAATTCAGAGTACTTATGGATCTGATAAGTTAGCTCTGCTGTACGTAAAAGAAATTATACGACTGCATGGAGTATCAAAATCTATTACATCTGATAGAGACTCCAAGTTCACATCAAGATTTTGGGTTAGCTTACAAAGAGAATTAGGCACAAAATTGAATTTCAGCACAGCATTTCACCCACAGACTGATGGGCAATCGGAAAGAACGATCTAGACACTTGAAGATATGCTGAGAACAGTAGTATTGGATCGAGGTGCAAAGTGGGAAGATGTTTTACCTCTTATTGAGTTTGCCTACATTAATAGCTATCAAGCGACGATT
This sequence comes from Salvia rosmarinus, assembly GCA_036937905.1. NCBI lineage: Eukaryota > Viridiplantae > Streptophyta > Magnoliopsida > Lamiales > Lamiaceae > Salvia > Salvia rosmarinus. Next base: position 72,265,770 of record CM072819.1, on the reverse strand, counting down.
AATATGGCTCCATACGAAGCCTTGTATGGAAAGAAATGTAGATCACCACTTTACTGGGATGAAGTGGGTGAGAGAAAAGTCATAGGGCCAGAAGCCGTAAATGAAATGATTGAAATCGTCCGACAGATTAGGCAAAGAATAAAAGAAGCTCAAGATAGACAAAAGTCTTACGCTGATATGCGTAGATCTGAACTACATTTTGAAAATGGAGATAAAGTATTTCTTAAAGTCTCTCCATCAAAGGGGATTATAAGGTTCGGAGTGAAAGGAAAACTGAGACCCCGTTTCATAGGACCATATGAGATCCTAGAAAGAATAGGCCCAGTAGCCTATAGGTTGGCTCTTCCGCCAAATTTGGGGAATGTGCATAATGTCTTTCACGTGTCACAACTAAGAAAATACGTACACGATCCAAAGCACGTGATTCATCAAGGCGACGTGACCCTCTATCCAGACATGAGTTATGAAGAAGAACCTACAGCAATAATAGACCATAAAGTTCAACAATTAAGGAACAAATCAATTTCGCTAGTCAAAGTGCTGTGGAAACATCATGGACAAGAGGAGGCCACGTGGGAACTTGAAGATGCAATGAAAGAACGATACCCCAGATTATTTTTCTAAGGTATGCAAATTTCGGGACGAAATTTCTTTTAAGGGGGATAGGATGTAATATCCCGCAGAATTAAATGCCTAATTACGGTATTTAAAACCAGTAAATTAGGGTTTCGCCGAGATGATTCAATCAGAATGATATCGAATATGATTTCGATCGTTTATGAAAGAATGAATTCCTATTTAATATTTACTGGAAAGCATGAATTAAGGAATAGATGTTTATAAAGTGTATCGACAGTATTATTTTAACGTCGATTGCGTATCGATAGTTAAAATTTTATGAAATTTTCTAAGCGATTATGTCACGCCCCAATTCCCGAGGGAAGGTACGGATGCCGGGGTGTGATTAGGGGTGGGGGTTAAGAAGCGGGGAAGAAGGGGGAATACATATGACATACATGATAAGAAGATGTGACCATGAAATCGGGCAAGATCTCCTCTATAACTAGGACATATCACGAAGGGAGGGTACACAAACAATCCACCAATGTAATAATATCGATATCATAACTTCGAAAAACATGATCTTGGTTTATTATAAGTAATGCAAGAAGGCAAAATAGCATTACATCCTCGTCAACTAGACCGGTCAACCACATAGCATGCCGTGTCGAGACTCACGTGAGAATAACATAACAAATCTTGTTCCCAATCGTAAAGCAAATAAGAGACAAGAATACATAATTATCGAGTGCGTATATAACACAACATCGCGGAAGCATAGCATGAAGAACCCAGCCCACCCCTCGGCGTCGCCGTCCAAATTCTCCTCCATATGTCAAAAGATTTGAAAAAGAGTTTGGGGTGAGTATTAGCGCACTCACCGGGGTTTTATCATAAAACAAAAGAATCATGATGCCGTGTTCGAGCACTTACCTTAGAAGGTTTAAAGCGTAAATCTACTTCTAAGTAAGCAAAATAGATTTTTCATTTTTCGATGCCGATCCGTTATTCTTTATTACTCCCATCATGAACCCATGAACCACGGCTCGAACGTATCCCGCCAGCCCATCACATGACATTCATTCGCCCGGAACATATCCAATGCCCACGCCCGAACGTATCCGATCGGCTAACTCGGTGTGGACTTCAGGGGTCAAATCCCCGTCAGAACCATAACCACCTCATTACCATTTCCGTGTGGACTTCCGGGGTCTATCCCCTTCAGAACCATAACCACGTGTTCGGGGTCTATCCCCTTATGATCAATACTCAAGATGGTGATCAACCCACCGAATAGAGATCCGTGCACAACCATGATGGAACCATATCTTAGATCAGAGAACAGTAATAATTTCACAAAAACATTTTACGGCGTACATGTTTTATTTTGAAATATCAGAGTAAATAACTCAAAATAAGCATATATAACCCAACCTGAACAGACGAAAACGTCAACCGAGAGATATCTACGGATCCGATGACTTCACCGATCGCACTGGTAGGTACCTGGTAACAAGACGGAACAACTTTTGGGGTCACTTCCCACAAAGCAAAGCAACAACGTGATATAAATGACGATCGTAGCAAAATTAGGGTTTTCGACTTTTTGAACCCACATTTGGCACTCTCCGGGTTTTCAAATCAACTCGATGCAGAAGGGAAATATATTCAGGGCATCAAGACCTATAATAGGGTACTTTCAAAATATGCATGCATGCAAGTTGACTCAAATCTTAGCAGCGAAGAAGCTTCAAAAATCGATGCCTATCCTCAGATCTAGGATAAACCATCCAAAATCGATGCATGAAAATGGAAACATAAGCAATATGCATAACGACGAACATGGAATGACAAACGACGTTGAAAATGGATAACCCGGGCATGTACTTCCTTTAGAAAACTCGAAGCAACGGAAAACATCCCGACATGCGTAAACGCCGAAAAAGTAAAACGGAATCGGTACTTTAGTAGAATGCATAGCCCTGAACTCAAAACCTAAAGGACCCGTAGCCAAAAGGTGGTCCGTCGGCCACCAAATCGGCGGCCAACAGCCACCAAATCGGCGGCAATGGGCGATTCGGTGAGCTTTGCCGTTAAATTGGCGGCCTCCGGCGTTATCCCGTCCGTCCCTTTAGATTCCCGAGTTCTATGCTATACGATCTACCGAAAGGCGGAATCAAAACAAGAAAAGGACAAAACGAAAAAACGGGCTGCCCGGGTGGTTGATCGGCGGTGGTGGCTCGGCGGCGTATGATGGTGCCGCCACGAGCCTCCCTACCGATCCCCACTCCTCCAGTGCTCGCAGCGTGCACTGAGCTGCTCGGCTCTTCGTAAACACAGAGAGCGAAGGAAATGAACGTTGAAAATGAAGGCCTAGCCTCCAATTTATAGGAAAAAGCGGGTCAAGCAGTCACATTTTGCAAGCTGACCCTTTTCGAAAACGCAAAACCGACGCAACTTTTGCAAACGGACTCAAATTTAGCAAACTTAGTACCCATGGACACGAAATAAAATACCGGACACAATGACTATAAAAAGATATGCTTTTAAAAGACCAATGAAAAGTCCGGTTTTCGATAACTTCCCTGAGTGCCAAACCTTCATGGGTGGTCGAAAACTGCATACTTAGTGTCTATGAATTAGGCCATAAGACACTCTTCACAACGCCTCGAGGTTTCGTGACGGTCGATCGTCGAAAAAAAAGTCAACCTTTGACATTTTCTCGAAAAACGTGCCATGCAAACCCGAAGCTTAAAAAGACTGGGTATTACATCCTTCCCTCCTTAGAAAAATTTCATCCCCGAAATTTCAAACACGTGAGAAAAAACCTGTGGTCTCGAGCCCCGAACTTGTCTTCCAACTCCCACGTAGCTTCCTCCTCTCCGTGGTGATTCCACAACACCTTCACCAACTAATCGCTTTGTTCCTCAACTCCTCGACTTCTCGCTCCAAGATAGCCACCGCCTTCCTCGTAACTCGGATCCCGAGCAAGAACCACTTGGTCATGCTTGATCACGTGTTTTGGGTCGAACACGTACTTTCTCAGCTGAGAAACGTGAAACACGTCATGAACATCTCCGATGCTAGGTGGCAAAGCAAACCTATAGGCAACGCGGCCTATCCTCTCAAGAACTTCGAAAGGTCCAACGAACCTTGGTCGTAACTTACCTCGTTTCCCAAAACGAACGACTCCTTTCGTTGGGGAAACATTAAGGAAGACGCGATCTCCGATCATGAACTGAAGATCCGTACGACGCTTGTCCGCGTAGGACTTCTGCCTGTCCTGCGCTTCCTTGATCCTTCGCTTGATCTGATCGATAACCTCGACCGTCTGTTGAACCATCTCTGGTCCTAACATCTTTCTCTCGCCCACTTCGTCCCAATAAAGTGGCGATCGACACTTCCTTCCGTACAACGCTTCATAGGGAGCCATTCCTTTGGTGGCTCGATAATCATTGTTATAGGAAAACTCTACCAAAGGTAGTATCTCTTCCCACTTCCTCCTCTCGTCGCCCACGATCGCCGCAAGATGTCTTCCAAAACCTGAATCGTCCTTTCCGATCGACCGTCCGCTTGAGGATGGAATGTCAGATCGAGATTCACTTGGTCCCCACGGCTTCCTCGCAGACTCTCCAAAACCTCGACGTGAACCTCGGTCACGATCGACGTGAATCGATACGGGCACACCATGTAACCGCACGATTTCTTTGACATAAAGTCGAGCAAGCTTATCTAACCCGTCGCCATCCGGATCGGTAAGAAATGAGTCGACTTCGCTACCTATCGACGACAACCCATATAGCGGTGTTTCCTCTCACGACCTTGGAAAACTCACCACAAAATCCATACCGATATGATCCCATTTCCATTCGGGATAGGTAACGGTTGCAACAATCTGACGGACGTTGGTGTGCAGTTTTCACTTGTCGACAAGCCAAACAACGCTCCACAAACGCCTATATCCTTTTTCATCCCTTCCCACCAAAAGTTCCTCTTAAGGTCTCTCAGACATTTTGGTGCTTCTGGACGAGTCAGATACGGTGCCTCATGAGATTCACTCATGATTTTATCTCTCAATTCCCTATTGAGTGGCACACATAACCTTCCTCGGAATAGTAGCGTTGTCCTTTGCTTCCGTGAAACCCTTGCTATCTTCTAGCCTTGCTTTCAAACGCATCTTTCCAGAATTCCTCTCCATCAGGCGCTAACGATGGCTTCTCTTCGACCCATCCTTCTTCTTGACGAACGTAATCGGGCGCCCCACGGCGACACGCTAGGTCGGATAAAACCTAGATCCAAAGCTCCCGCAATCGCGCTTTCGGCTCTTGCAATTCTTTAGGTGCCATTCTATATGGTGCCTTTGATCTGATCGTGCTGCTCCCGGTTCCAAATCAATAGTGAATTCCACTTGTCTATCGGTGGTAAACCCAGCAAGTCCTCGGAAACACGTCCGGATATTCACACACCATCGGCTCCTCTTGCAATCGTTATGCTGTTTATCGTGCCTGTCAAACTTACTAAGAAAGTTTGACAGCTTCCTCTTGATCATCCTCACCGCCTTCGGTCTTTGAGATCATTGCACGCAAACACCCATCCTTATGCCGTGAAACAAACTTCCACTCCTTCGCTGCTCGAAAAGCAACTTCTCTCGAGACAACGATAGTTGCCATGTGCTTTTCCAACCAATCGATGCGAAAGATGACATCGAAATCTTCCATTCCGATGACATGCAAATTGACAAGGACCTTCGCTCACGATTTCTACTTCACGGTTCGCAAATCTCTTTTGCCTTTAGCACTTCCTGACGGGATGCTAATTTCGTGGTACTGTGATTCCTCGGGTACCAAACCCAACCTCTCACACGCGATTCTCGAAACGAAAGAATGTGAGGCTCTCAGATCAAACAAAGCGGGGGTATATCACTCATATGGATTATACCGCAAGATTTCCGGAGCTTGAGCTGCTCTGCTTGATTCAAGCGCATACACCTTGCTTGCTGTGGTGGCCTTTGGTTTGTTGGCCTAGGTGACCTCCTCGCTCGTTGTTTGTCTCTCGAACTGATTACGCCTCGACCGCTCATGAGCTGGATGTTTGCCTTCTCGGAGGCTGCACCGCCCCTCCTAACGACAATCTCGAGCGTAATGTCCGGACTTCTTACAACGATAGCACTCGGTGCTACCTTGCTCGCACTCGCGAAATGATTCCTTTGGCATTTCGCACCAAGGTTTTTCCACACCGCCGCATGGGTTGGAAATTCCTTCCCAAGGTTGCCTTTCTCTCTCAATGCCTTGATTCCTTGAATCATCGACCACTCGGTTCCTCGAACACTTGATTGCCTTTCCTCGATCATCCCATTTCCTCTTATCTCTTCCTCCGCCGATGGCTGTCCGGTGGCATTGTTCTTCCCGGGCAACATTGACTCAATGTTTAATGCCCGGTTCAAGGATCGCGATACGCCGATCTCCCGATCGACGAGCGAAATTCGATCTCGGTGAGTCTTCTCTCGAACTCGCTCGCCTCTAGCAGCCTCGGTTTACTGTGCACGTAGCATAACGTGATGCATTTATTGACGAGCGATCGTACTCGGTGACCGCCCTTCTTCCTCGACGAAGATTCTCAACTTGTTTTGCTTTCTATCACTGTAAACGCCAGCACGTACTTTTCCATGAGTTCTTCCTTGAAATCTTCCCACGATACCTTCCCCATCGTCCCGGTGTTAGAATCCTTCTCACGGATTCCCACCGTAAATCAGCCTCATCGGTTAGCCGAAAGATCGCGCATTCAGCTTTTCGCTTCTTCACACCGATGTATTCAAGATCCTTTCGTGGATCGATCCGGCTCTCGGCACGATCGGTTCGCCGAGACCGTCGAACGTAGGGGATTCGCCGCGAAAACTCTCGATCGCATGTCATGAACCAAAGGTGGTTCCCCGGGCTTCTTCCACGCTATTGTTCCTCCGTTCCTTGTTCACGCATTCTGCATCGACGCTTCAAACATTAGAAACGCTTTCACATAGATAACCGGGTATCATCGCATAACATATATCATCACCCATATCACATATCATCACATATATCACATATCACGCACGATCACATATAATCATGCAATCCGTCAACATATCATCGTTATGCATTTCACATAACATTATCATCACACATCACATAGATCATATATCATCATGGCATAGCTCATATCACATATAAGCATCAAACATAAACATCCCGCCATAGACAACGTTAGTATCAAGAATATTCAAAGGTCCATGAAGGACCACAAAATACAAGATCAAGGTATGTCACCAAAAGGTCGATGTGAGCAAAAGAATCGACTTGTCATTTGTCAAAAGATGCCGCTCTGCTCATGCTTCTAGCGCATCATGACCGCCACCGAGACACCAACTACCTAGATCCTCGTCCTCCATATCACCATCCACTATTCCCTCGCCGTCCCAATGGTTCCATTCTCGCCTCTCCTCATCTTCCTTTCCTTCCAATCGTGGCTTGAATTGGCCGCCGCTGTAAAAGCGATCCCGCATGGAAGCAAGCCTCGTGGTATGATCCTATCCAAGCCGTGGCTCGATTGCCTAAGTGTCGTGAAAGCCGTGCTCGAGTCCACGCCTCGGCGCTGCCTCTTCCTCAATGTGCCCGACCTCATCGGATTCATCGGCTATCTCGATCACCGGGTCCTCCGAATCCTCACTATCCTCCTCGCCTCATCCGGGTCCTCCTCTTCTTCCTCGTAGTCGCCTTCCACGGATGCCACCGACACGCTTTGGTGGCATGAAGATTCGATTCGGGTTTCTTCACGCCACCGCCGGACGGACAATATCTCTCGCCCCGAAGTTCCCGCCTCAAAGTCGTTTGGAACCTCCGGAAGGTAAGGATCGCCGATGGAGGTGTAGTGATCGTGTATCTCGATGCATCAAGCGATCGCTCGATTGATGGTTGTTCTCCCAATGGCTCTTCGGGAACATCATCCCTATCATCGATCCGATCGGTCCTCGAGCGTGTCTCGCAACCACATCCTCCTCGATGGTATACCGTGGTCTGTCCACCGCCTCCATACTCGAGCAACGAACTCAAGAAGTCCAAGGTAAGGTGCCTCGTGATAGATCCCGCCCGAACAACACATGTCCTTGCCGCCCACGGCTTCAACCCGCTGGCGCCTCTCACAACCGATAGTAGGCCTCGATTTCTTACACTTTCCCACCGCCTCGAACCTTTCTCCATAACCCAACAAATCTTTCCAGAATTACTCCCAATGGCTCATGAATATTCCGGCTACATTCCCTGAATTTACGGATATGCTCATCCATTCTGTGAGATCTCAACCAACGTTGTCTGGGCCACTGAATATCCATAAACCTACATGTTAGTTTATCAACATAACAACAAATATTCACGTTTCCTTTTTCTGTCCCAATCATCTGGGTAATCATGTCTCATACACATGTTCATTTCAACACATATCAATATCAATATCGATATAATCACGTAAGCAAATACAGGATTCACTTACAAGCACTCGTTTATCAAAATAAACAAGATTTTCAATCAACAATACATTGCTATGTAAACACATAGACTTACATCAACCATACGTGATCACATTAATCACATCATATCATATAAACGATTTTCACATCACGCCCACACGTGCCCTTTTGTTCCATCAACAATCACTTCCACATCCACATCACCATCCAACCACATCTCATCCACATCACGCTTACATCATGTAAACTCTTACCGTGCCAAAACACATGAAACCAAGATCACATCAAGCATCACGTAACCACATAAAGCATCAAGAATAAACACATACCTCATCCCCTTTTAAAGGAGGCGGCTGACGGTGAGTGAGGGTAGTCAGACTCGATGAATGCTTTAGAAGAACAAGTTCTAAACACTCAATTTCAAGAACGCATATGATATAAAGCAAACGAATCGCTTTGATATCAAACAATATGACACATACCCAAAGCCGTAAAAAGCGCTCGATACCAAGCTAGTATCGATAACAAAGATAGATGTCGTACAAGAACATTGCTCGATACTGTCACAAGCCCCAATTCCCGAGGAAGGCACGGATGCGGGGTGTGATTAGGGGTGGGGTTAAGAAGGAAGAAGGGGAATACATATGACATACATGATAAGAAGATGTGACCATGAAATCGGGCGTCTCTCCTCTATAACTAGGACATATCCCGAAGGGAGGGTACACAAACAATCCACCAATGTAATAATATCGATATCATAACTTCGTAAAACATGATCTTGGTTTATTATAAGTAATGCAAGAAGGCAAATAGCATTACATCCCCGTCAACTAGACCGGTCAACCACATAGCATGCTCAGACGAGACTCACAAGAGAATAACATAACAAATCTTGTTCCCAATCGAAAGCAAATAAGGGACAAGAATACATAATTATCGTAGTACGATATAACACAACATCGCGGAAGCATAGCATGAAGAACCATGAGCTCCACCCCTCGTCGCCTGCCCAAATTCTCCTCCATCCGTGAAAAGATTTGAAAAGAGGTTGGGGTGAGTACTAGCGCACTCACCGGGGTTTTATCATAAAACAAAAGAATCATGATGCCGTGTTCGAGCACTTACCTTAGAAGGTTTTAAACGTAAATCCACTTCTAAGTAAGCAAAATAGATTTTTCATTTTCGATACCGATCCGTTATTATCACTCCCATCATAGAACCATGAACCACGGCTCGAACGATCCCGCCACCCATCACATGACATTCATTCGCCCTAACATATCCAATCGGCCCACGCCCGAACGTATCCAATGGGCTAACTCGGTGTGGACTTGAGGTCAAACCCGTCGTAACCATAACCACCTCATTACTATTTCGTGTGGACTTAGGGGTCTATCCCCTTCAGAACCATAACCACGTGTTCGGGGTCTATCCCCTTATGATCAATACTCAAGATGGTGATCAACCCACCGAATAGAGATCCGTGCACAACCATGATAGAACCATATCTTGGATCAGAGAATAGTAATAATTTCACAAAAACATTTTACGGCGTACATGTTTTATTTTGAAATATCAGAGTAAATAACTCAAAATAAGCATATATAACCCAACCTGAACCGACGAAAACGTCAACCGAGAGATATCTACGGATCCGATGACTTCACCGATCGCACTGGTAGGTACCTGGTAACAAGACGGAACAACTTTTGGGGTCACTTCCCACAAAGCAAAGCAACAACGTGATCCAAACGACGATCGTAGCAAAATTAGGGTTTTCGACTTTTTGAACCCACATTTGGCACTCTCCGGGTTTTCAAATCAACTCGATGCAGAAGGGAAATATATTCAGGGCATCAAGACCTATAATAGGGTACTTTCAAAATATGCATGCATGCAAGTTGACTCAAATCTTAGCAAACAAGAAGCTTCAAAATCGATGCCTATCCTCGGATCTAGATAAACCATCCAAAATCGATGCATGAAAATGGAAACATAAGCAATATGCATAACGATCGAACATGGAATGACAAACGACGTTGAAAATGGATAACCCGGCATGTACATCCTTTAGAAAACTCAAGCAACGGAAAACATCCCGACATGCGAAACGCGAAAAAGCGTAAAAACGGAATCGGTACTTTAGTAGAATGCATAGCCTTAACTCAAAACCTAAAGGACCAGTAGCTGTGCAGTGGTCCGTCACCACCAAATCGAGGCCAACACCACCAAATCGGGCGGTAATGGGCGGCGATTCGGTGAGCTTTGTCGGCCAATTGACCGGCCTCCTACCGTTATCCCGTCTCCGTCCCTTTAGATTCCCGAGTTCTATGCTATACGATCTACTAAAAGGCGGAATCAAAACAAGAAAAGGACAAAATAGAAAAAAGCAGGCTGCCTGGGGTGGTTGATCGGCGGTGGTGGCTCGGCAAGCAAGCAATGGCGCCTGCACCGAGCCTCCCGGCCGATCCCCACTCCTCCAGTGCTTCCGCACAGCACTCGAGCTGCTCGGCTCTTCCGTAAACAGAGAGACGAAGGAAATGAACGTTGAAAATTAAGGCCCTAGCCTCCTATTTATAGGAAAAACAGGGTCACAGAACATTGCATGAAGCGGCCCTTTTTCGAAAACGCAAAAACCGACGCAACTTTTGCAAACGGACTCCAAATTTAGCAAACTTAGTACCCATGGACACGAAATAAAATACCGGACACAATGACTATAAACAAGATATGCTTTTAAAAGACCAATGAAAAGTCCGGTTTTTCGATAACTTCCCCGGAGTGCCAAACCTTCATGGGTGGTCAAAAACCTGCATGCTTAGTGTCTATGAATTCGTCATAAGACACTCTTCACAACGCCTGAGGTTTCGTGACGGTCACATCGCCGAAACAAAAAGTCAACCTTTTGACCTTTTCTCGAAAAACATGCCATGCAAACCTGAAGCTTTAAAAGACGGGGTATTACATCCCTCCCTCCTTAGAAAAATTTCGTCCCCGAAATTTCAAACACGTGGAGAAAACAACTCAAGGTAATCGAGCCACGAACTGTCTTCCAACTCCCACGTAGCTTCCTCCTCTCCGTGGTGATTCCACAACACCTTCACCAACGGAATCGCTTGTTCCTCAACTCCTCGACTTCGCTCCAAGATAGCCACCGCCTTCCTCGTAACTCGGATCCCGAGCAAGAACCACTTGGTCATGCTTGATCACGTGTTTTGGGTCGAACACGTACTTTCTCAGCTGAGAAACGTGAAACACGTCATGAACATCTCCGATGCTAGGTGGCAAAGCTAACCTATAGGCAACGGGGCCTATCCTCTCAAGAACTTCGAAAGGTCCAACGAACCTTGGTCGTAACTTACCTCGCTTCCCAAAACAAACGACTTTTCGTTGGGGAAACATTATGAAGATGCGATCTCCGATCATGAATCAAGATCCAGACGACGCTTGTCCGCGTAGGACTTCTGCCTGTCCTGCGCTGCCATGATCCTTCGCTTGATCTGATCGATAACCTCGACCGTCTGTTGAACCATCTCTGGTCCTAACATCTTTCTCTCGCCCACTTCGTCCCAATAAAGTGGCGATCGACACTTCCTTCCGTACAACGCTTCATAGGGAGCCATTCCTATGGTGGCTCGATAATCGTTGTTATAGGCAAACTCTACCAAAGGTAGTATCTCTTCCCAATTTCCTCCTCCGTCGCCACGATCGCCGCAGATGTCTTCCATAACCTGAATCGCCCTTTCCGATCGACCGTCCGCTTGAGGATGGAATGTCAGATCGAGATTCAGCCTTGGTCCCCACGGCTTCCTCGCACTCTCCAAAACCTCGACGTGAACCTCGGGTCACGATCCGACGTAATCGATACGGGCACACCATGTAACCGCATTTATTTCTTCGACATAAAGTCGAGCAAGCTTATCTAACCCGTACGTCATCCGGATCGGTAAGAAATGAGCTGACTTCGTCAGTCTATCGACGACAACCCATATAGCGGTGTTTCCTCTCGCTGACCTTGGAAAACTCACCACAAAATCCATACCGATATGATCCCATTTCCATTCTGGGATAGGTAACGGTTGCAACAATCCTGACGGACGTTGGTGTACAGCTTTCACTTGCTGACAAGCCAAACAACGTTCCACAAACGCGGCTACATCCTTTTTCATCCCTTCCCACCAAAAGTTCCTCTTAAGGTCTCTCAGACATTTTGGTGCTTCTGGATGAGTCAGATACGGTGCCTCATGAGCTTCACTCATGATTTTATCTCTCAATTCCCTATCGAGTGGCACACATAACCTTCCTCGGAATAGTAGCGTTGTCCTTTGCTTCCGTGAAACCCTTGCTATCTTCTAGCCTTGCTTTCAAACGCATCTTTCCAGAATTCATCTCTCGCTGCGGCGCTAACGATGGCTTCTCTTCGACCCATCCTTCTTCTTGACGAACGTAATCGGCGCCCCCACGGCGACACGCCACGCCGGATAAAACCTAGATCCAACGCCCTCGCGAATCGCCAGCGGTTCTTGCAATTTTTAGGTGCCATTCTATATGGTGCCTTTGATATCGGTGCTGCTCTCGGTTCTAAATCAATAGTGAATTCCACTTGTCTATCGTGTGGTAAACCTGCAAGTCCTCGGAAACACATCCGGATATTCACACACCACTCGCTCCTTCAGAATCGTTTGCGCTGTTCATCGCGCCTCGTCAAACTTACCAAGAAAGTTTGACAGCTTCCTTCCCGATCATCCTCACCGACTTCGCTTTGAGATCATTGGCACGCAAACACCCATCCTTATGCCGTGGAAACAAACTTCCACTCCTTCGCTGTTCGAAAAGCAACTTCTCTCGAGACAACGATAGTTACCATGTGCTTTTCCAACCAATCCATGTTAAAGATGACATCGAAATCTTCCATTCCGATGACATGCAAATTGACAAGGACCTTCGCTCACGTATTTCTACTTCACGGTTCGCAAATCTTTTTGCGCTTTAGCACTTCTCGACGGATGCTAATTTCCGGTACTCTGTGATTCCTCGGTACCAAACCCAACCTCTCACACGCGATTCTCGAAACGAAAGAATGTGAGGCTCTCAGATCAAACAAAGCGAAAACGGGTATATCACTCATATGGATTATACCGCAAGATTTCCGGAGCTTGAGCTGCCGCCGATTCAATTCAGCGTACACCCTTGCTGCTGCGGTGGCCTTTGGTTTGTCGGCCTAGGGTGACCTCCCGCCTCCGTTGTTTATCCTCGGCGAGCTCGATTACGCTCATGAGTCGGATGTCGCCTTCATGGCGGCCGCTGCCGCCCTCAGAATCGACAATCTCGAGCGTAATGTCCGACTTTCTTACAACGATAGCACTGTGCTACCTTGCTCGCACTCACGAAATGATTCCTTTGGCATTTCGCACCAAGGTTTTTCCACACCCCGCCGCATGGGTTGGAAATTCCTTCCCAAGGTTGCTTTCTCTCTCAATGCCTTGATTTCTTGAATCATCGACCGCCTGTTCCTCGAACACTTGATTGCCTTTCCTCGATCATCCCATTTCCTCTTACCTCTTCCTCCGCCGATGGCTGTCCGGCTCCACGGTGGCATTGTTCTCTCCTGCGGGCAACATTGACTCATTTTGCCTTCTCTGACCGTCGCTCAGAAAACGCCAGGCACATACTTTTCCATGAGTTCTTCCTTGAAATCTTCCCACGTATACCTTCCCCACTGTCCTGGTGTTAGAGTCCTTCTCACGGATTCCCACCAGAAATCAGCCTCATCGGTTAGCTGAAAGATCGCGCAATTCAGCTTTTTCTCGCTTCTTCGCACCGATGTATTCGAAGATCCTTTCGGTGGATCGTATCCATTTCTCGTCGATCGGTTCGCCGAGACCGTCGAACGTAGGGGGATTCTGCCTGCGAAAACTCTCGATCGCATGCCGCTGAACCAAAGGTGGTTCCTGGGCTTCTTCCACGTTATTGTTCCTCTGGTTCCTTGTTCTCGGCATTCTGTACCGACGTTTGAAACATTAGAAACGCTTTCGCATAGATAACCGGGTATCATCGCATAACATATATCATCACCCATATCACATATCATCACATATATCACATATCACGCACGATCACATATAATCATGCAATCCTGTCAACATATCATCGTTATGCATTTCACATAACATTATCATCACACATCACATAGATCATATATCATCATGGCATAGCTCATATCACATATAAGCATCAAACATAAACATCCTGTCATAGACAGCGTTAGTATCAAGAATATTCAAGTGTCCATGAAGGATCACAAAATACAAGATCAAGGTATGTCGCCTAAAAGGTCGATGTGAGCAAAAGAATCGACTCGGTCACCGCCAAAAGATGCCGCCTGCTCATGCTTCTAGCGTACTCTTCGATCACCACCGAGACACCGACTACCTAGATCCTCGCCCTCCATATCCATCCACTATTCCCTCGCCGTCCCAAATGTTCCATTCTCGCTCTCCTCATCTTCCTTTCCTTCCAATCGTGGCTTGAATTGGCCGCCGCTTGTAAAAGCCATCCCGCATGGAAGCAAGCCTCGTGGGTATGATGCCATCCAAGTCGTGCTCGATTGCTCGAGTGTCGTGAAAGCCGTGCTCGAGTCCCTCGCCTCGGCGCTTGCCCTTCCTCAATGTGCCCGACCTCATCGGAGTCATCGGCTATCTGGATCACCGGTCCTTCAATCCTCACTATCCTCCTCGCCTCATCTGGGTCCTCCTCTTCTTCCTCGTAGTCGCCTTCCCGGATGCCACCGACACGCTTTGGTGGTATGAAGATTCGATTCGGGTTTCTTCACGCCACCGCCGGACGGACAATATCTCTCGCCCCGAAGTTCCCGCCTCAAAGTTGTTTGGGTCCTCCGGAAGGTAAGGATCGTCGATGGAGGTGTAGTGACTGGTGTATCTTGATGCACTGGCGATCGCCTGATTGATGGTTGTTCTCCCAATGGCTCTTCGGGAACATCATCCCTATCCTCGATCCGATCGGTCCTCGAGGTGTCTCGCAACCACATCCTCCTCGATGGTATACCTCGGTGGTCTGTCCATCGCCTCCATACTCGAGCAAATAACTCGGTGAAGTCCAAGGTAAGGTGCCTCGTGATAGGATCCCGCCTCAACAACACATGTCCTTGCCGCCACGGTTGCCAACCCGCTGGCGCCTCTCTCACAACCGATAGTAGGCCTCAGATTCTTACACTTTCCAACTGCCTCGAACCTTTCTCCATAACCCAACAAATCTTCCTGCATTACTCCCAATGGCTCATGAATATTCCGGCACATTCCACGAATTTACTGGATATGCTCATCCATTCTGTGAGATCTCAACCAACGTTGTTCCGGGCCATCAATATCCATAAACCTACATGTTAGTTTATCAACATAACAACAAATATTCACGCTTCCTTTTTCTCGTCCGGTCATCCGGTAATCATGTCTCATACACATGTTCATTTCAACACATATCAATATCAATATCGATATAATCACGTAAGCAAATACAGATTCACTTACAAGCACTCGCTTATCAAAATAAACAAGATTTTCAATCAACAATACATTGCTATATAAACACATAGACTTACATCAACCATACGTGATCACATTAATCACATCATATCATATAAACGATTTTCACATCACACCACACGTGCCCTTTTGTTCCATCAACAATCACTTCCACATCCACATCACCATCCAACCACATCTCATCCACATCACGCTTACATCATGTAAACTCTTACCGTGCCAAAACACATGAAACCAAGATCACATCAAGCATCACGTAACCACATAAAGCATCAAGAATAAACACATACCTCATCCCTTTTTAAAGGAGGCGGCTGACGGTGAGTGAGGGTAGTCAGATTCGATGAATGCTTTAGAAGAACAAGTTCTAAACACTCAATTTCAAGAACGCACATGATATAAAGCAAACGAACGCTTTGATATCACACAATATGTACACATACCCAAAGCTTAAAATCGCTCGATACCAAGTCGGTATCGATAACAAAGATAGATGTCGTACCAAGAACATTGCTCGATATTGTCGTCACGCCCAATTCCCGAGGAAGGCACGGATGCCGGGTGTGATTAGGGTGGGGGTTAAGAAGGGAAGAAGGGAATACATATGACATACATGATAAGAAGATGTGACCATGAAATCGGCAAAGATCTCCTCTATAACTAGGACATATCCCGGCGGAGGGTACACAAACAATCCACCAATGTAATAATATCGATATCATAACTTCGTAAAACATGATCTTGGTTTATTATAAGTAATGCAAGAAGGCAAAATAGCATTACATCCTCGTCAACTAGACCGTCAACCACATAGCATGCTCAGACGAGACTCACGCAGAATAACATAACAAATCTTGTTCCCAATCGAAGCAAATAAGGGACAAGAATACATAATTATCGTAGTACGATATAACACAACATCGCGAAGCATAGCATGAAGAACCCGCAGCTCCACCCTCGCCGTCGCCTGTCCATTCTCTTCCATCCGTGAAAAGATTTGAAAAGAGTTTGGGGTGAGTACTAGCGCACTCACCTGGGTTTTATCATAAAACAAAAGAATCATGATGCCGTGTTCGAGCACTTTCCTTAGAAGGTTTTAAAACGTAAATCCACTTCTAAGTAAGCAAAATAGATTTTTCATTTTTCGATACCGATCCGTTATTATCATTACTCCCATCATCAACCATGAACCACGGCTCGAACGTATCCCGCCAGCCCATCACATGACATTCATTCAGCCCTAACATATCCAACGGCCCACGCCCGAACGTATCCAAATGGCTAACTCGGTGTGGACTTGTGGGTCAAATCCTCGTCGTAACCATAACCACCTCATTACTATTTCGTGTGGACTTCCGGTTCATCCCTTCGTAACCATAACCACGTGTTCGGGTCTATCCCCTTATGATCAATACTCAAGATGGTGATCAACCCACCGAATAGAGATCCGTGCACAACCATGATAGAACCATATCTTGATCGAGAACAAGAATAATTTCACAAAAACATTTTACGGCATACATGTTTTATTTTGAAATATCGTAGTAAATAACTCAAAATAAGCATATATAACCCAACCCGAACCGACGAAAACGCCAACCGAGAGATATCTACGGATCCGATGACTTCACCGATCGACCGGTAGGTACCGTAACAAGACGGAACAACTTTGGGGTCACTTCCCACAAAGCAAAGCAACAACGTGATCCAAACGACGATCGTAGCAAAATTAGGTTTTCGACTTTACGAACCCACATTCGCACTCTCCGGGTTTTCAAATCAACTCGATGCGTAGGAAATATATTCAGGCATCAAGACCTATAATAGGGTACTTTCAAAATATGCATGCATGCAAGTTGACTCAAATCTTAGCAACAAGAAGCTTCAAAATCGATGCCTATCCTCGATCTAGGATAAACCATCCAAAATCGATGCATGAAAATAAACATAAGCAATATGCATAACGACGAACATGGAATGACAAACGACGTTGAAAATGGATAACCCGGCATGTACATCCTTTAGAAAACTCAAGCAACGAAAACATCCCATGCGTAAACGCGAAAAATGTAAAACGGAATCGGTACTTTAGTAGAATGCATAGCCCTAACTCAAAACCTAAAGGACCCGTAGCAAAGGTGGTCCGTCGGCCACCAAATCGGCGACAAACAGCCACCAAATCGGCGGCGATTCAGCGGAGCTTTGCCGGCCAAATTGGCCGGCCTCCGGCCGTTATCCCGTCCCGTCCCTTTAGATTCCCGAGTTCTATGCTATACGATCTACTAAAAGGGGGAATCAAAACAAGAAAAGGACAAAAAAAAAAACGGGCTGCTCGGGGTGGTTGATCGGCGGTGGTGGCTCGGCAGCAGCATAAGCGCCGCCACCGAGCCTCCCTGCCGATCCCCACTCCTCCGGCTCAGAAGCGCACTGAGCTGCTCGGCTCTTCAGAAACACAGAGACGAGGAAATGAACGTTGAAAATGAAGGCCCTAGCCTCCTATTTATAGGAAAAGCAGGTCACAGCAATGCCAGGCAAGCGCCTTTTCGAAAATGCAAAATCGACGCAACTTTGCAAACGGACTCAAATTTAGCAAACTTAGTACCCATGGACACGAAATAAAATACCGACACAATGACTATAAACAAGATATACTTTTAAAAGACCAATGAAAAGTCCTTTTTCGATAACTTCCTCGGAGTGCCAAACCTTCATGGGTGGTCGAAAACCTGCATACTTAGTGTCTATGAATTCGTCATAAGACACTCTTCACAACGCCTGAGGTTTCGTGACGGTCGCATCGCCAAACAAAAAGTCAACCTTTTGACCTTTTCTCGAAAAGCGTGCCATGCAAACCTGAAGCTTAAAAAGATGGGGTATTACAGATTAAGCTTAGAATTAAATTTGATTATTAATGGAATAAATTAACAAAGTGATTACGACTTTTACAACCATTTCGAGATGAGTCGATAACTAACGTTTTCAAACGTTAACGTTTAGAGACGAAATGAAAGTCGAGTTTAATGGTCAAGGAATTATAGGAATTAATTTCCTATGATTATTATGTGTAATTACAGTATTATTTAGCATTAAAACAATGCTAGATCATTAAGAATTGATAGTGATCAATTTTTTAAATTCTCGAAAACCTTAGTTTCGAATATTAGGTTTTATCACATAAAATGATACCATTAATTTATCCTATGATATTATTTAACATCTAAATCATATGCTATGATGTATATATCTATTAATGTCATGAAAATAAATTTTTAACCTATGGTTTAGATAATGGCCAAGAGTTCTTGTGTGTGTAATAAAATTATGTGTCGACTTTCCCACTATCGCATGTATCTCCCAAGTGTTATATAATTGTTATATTATGTCTTCCATTAGTGGGATATCTAGGCGATTTTCAAGAGAGATTGCATGCAAAATCCCTCATGATGTATATACCCATTAGTGATACATTTTATAAAAAAAAAAAAACTCTTGATGTATGCTTAGAGAGGCCGAGAGATACAAGGTATAATGGGTGGATTTTAGATTTTATCATTCATTCCACTCAAACACTTGAACACCCAACACTTTGAACATCTCTCATTCTCTCTCTCAAAGCCATTTTCTCCCAAACTCTCCCAAATAGTCGAGAGCTTCACCATTGTAAAACCTCAATTTTTCTTCTCTTCTTCTATACCAAGCTTGATACCTTAAACATTGTTCCATAAATCCAAGCCACTACAGGTAGGAATCGAACAATGCTTTGATTGTTCTTGAAATTTTACAAAATTTTCAAGGTTGCTCTTTAGTGTCGAATGTGTTCGAAAATTTTCTAAATGATATGCATGTGTTCTTGATGATTGTTGTTTGTAAAAATAGGCTAATGCATGTTAAGTTTGATCTAAGATTAAGTATGTGTTCTTGAGTCCAATATGTTGCTAACACATGAAAAGTTTGATCTATGGTTATGCATGTACTTTGATTTCAAAATCTAGCTAAGTTTGTTCAAAATGTTATGCATGTGTGTTTCAATCTCAAAATCTTGTTAATATATGGTTGTTGTGTATAAAGAATGTGTAGCATGATGAATAGAGGCATAGATCATGTTTAAAATTTTATTTGAACATGTTATAAAATTTTTGGTGATGACCGAAAGCTTGAGAAATTATTTTGAGCATGGATTCTTGATTTATGATGTATTAAGAAGTCCATAGTAATTTATTTGGAAATTTTTGGAAAATTCTATGTATTTATTTTTAAAAATGACCGAGAACAACAAAATTTATATGTTAGTGTATGATTTTTATTTGATACATGCAATGGTATATTATTGACCTAGACATGAATTATGCATCCTATGTTTTTATTAGAATTTTGGAAACCAATTACTCATTTGTTTCAAAAGCCGAGAGCTACAAGCTCAAAATGGTGATGATTCAAATGGTTTTGATGAATATTATGATGTAGTGTTGTTACACTAAAGTGTTTAAGCATGATGAATTTTGTCGAATTTTTATAAAATGTTTGATGCATGCTTGATGATAACCGAGAGCATGAACATGAATTTCTTGGTGTAGAAATCATTTATGATGGACTATATGATATAAAATGTCATGGATTAATATTTGGACCTTGTACTAACTAATTGGAATTTTGGGAAAATTGTTGGACAAAAATTTGAAAAAAAAAAAGCGTGACCTATATAAATGAATAAGGTGATGCTCGATTTTATATGGTTAATATTAATACATATTAGTGTTACTATGATAAAATAGTACACTATGTGAATTTAGAAAATATTTGAGAAATATTTGGTCTTTTAAAAGGAAATAGTCATGAGCTATTTCATGAGTAATAAGGATTTTAAATCCTTAAATAACAATATTAGTATCGTATTATATGTTTAAAATTATTTTAAACATATTAATGAGTTTATGAAAAGAAATGAATTAGAAATTGATTTATGAGAAGATTAGATATTAAAATATGACTTACTAAAGAATTACAAAAAAAGTCAAAATTGTCGACTTTGAAGTAAACGCACAAAATACGCTCGATAAATACGCTAATACGCCGTAAGACGATTAGTTTAATGATGAAATCTGCTGATACGAAAAGATTTCATATTTAAAGTCGTTAGATTGAAAAACATGAGAAAACGTTGAACCTTTACCCAAAAGGGTAAATGGTAATCGATAAACATATCTCGATTCTATCAAGAACGAGAAATGTTAGTTTGTTACGCCATTGAACAACGTATCAAATTCGTTATGAATTTAATTTATATCGATATAGAATATCGAAGTTTATTCTAGACTTTAAAAGTCTCGAACACGTGAACGACGTACTCAAACATCGCTTTACGTAGCGGTGGACGACGCCGACGATCGGACGCCGACGAGTAATCAAGTTTAAGACCTAACAATAGTTCGGTGGGCTTTTTCTAAACAAAACGTGACTTTGCTATTCTTTCAAATGAGTTTATTTACGATGCTTATTTCAAGAAATGTTGATAAAATGTTTACGAGATTACCTGCCAAAAATGTTTATGTTTTGTGTATGTATCCTATCCATGAAATGTTATGAATGTTGTTGGGTCGCTCCCAACTTAAGAATGAAATCGATATCGGATTCTATGTCGGAAGGCTATTACCTGGCTAGGATTAACGTGTACACCTAAGGTGACTGTTTGCTGTAAGGACAATTCACGGCCGATCACGGCGTCGTAGAGGGAGGCCTCCTTCACGACGTTCGACTATGATGTTATGATGAAAGAATAAGGGATATGGATCATACACAAACGAAAAATGCTTGGCCAAGTGACTTTTATGAACTGATGAAAATGACTTTAGTAAGCACGGCATTTCAAATAAAACCCTCAGGTCTTACCATGATGTGGCGGTGTAATTTAAATATGATAAAATGTTTTCGGCATGAGTCATCGAGTGCATTCTTGTACTCACCGCATGTTTGTTTTAAACGTGCAGGTTGAGCTCGATGTTGATGATGGAGGAGTTGAGAAGCCAAGTGTTTTGATGTTATAAGACAAGATAATACCTCAATACATATCTTCATATATGTATTCACACGTCACCGCAACTCAATTAATTATTTATTTTTGATGATAAGAAGATAAAGCTCATGAAGTCCTTCGATCAATAGTATTCTTTTGGATCCGTTGGAGGATAAAATGATATAAACCGTGAAGTCCGCCGATCATTGTTAATCTTTGGGTCTGTTGGTTCAGCCCACCTAGTATATCCAAGCTATTAATGTATGTTATGTTCAAAGCATGATAGTTTACATGTGATATGCATCCTCATAATAGCCTTTCATGAACCTTAAATACTGTTCCTAGTATTAGTCCACTCCCAATCCGGGTTTTCCGGAATGGGGGCGTGACAAAATATCCTTTATAGTTGACAGCGGCAGGGTTTAGAGACTAGTTATCATTAATTTCGAGTCTAACATTGACGGGGTCGAGAGACTAGTTATTGTTGAACGCTAGGTGAGAAGCGTGGGTGTTTTATGCATTGTGTACCGGTCTTTGGCTCATTAATAGCGATGATAGATTTTGAACCCTAGAACATCGTCTCCAATTCCATGTATCGGTCAATCCCTCTTGTTGTCCAAGTACATTTGTTTCTTGATTTATTTTATTTCCTGCTTTCGTCCGTTCAGTAATAGATACCCTTATTTTAGGACGTTAGTATTTCTTTTTTGTTTTTGTGTGTGACATAGAACCGTAGCCCTGTTAAGCCTTTCTCGAGAGATTCGACTTGGGTCAACCTTACCGCTCTATAAGGACCTCGTATAATTTGCAAATGACTTAGAAGAACAATTTGGTCGGAACAGCTGGTACGTCTCTGATGTATTGATGGATCACAGTGAGATGAGTTCTTCTATCTGACCGTCGTGAAGAACCTAGATCTCGGTGACTTTACGTTGATCTAAACCTCGATAAGGTTTTAGGTGAGTACGAGTTGCTGACCATCACTTTGACTTGTTATGGGTGATGGTTACATGAGATAACCCAAGATTCTTTGCATCTTGGGTGGTAGCAGTGCTTTTATGTCATGTTAGTTAACTATATCGAGTCACCGTATCCGTTTAGGATGATGACGTCCACTTAAGAAGCTCAAAAGGTTCATTGTACTAAACCCTGCGGGTTCAGTTTAGCTCAAGTACTATGATAAGGTTGAGTGGTACTACTTAAGGAATTAAAGAGATTAATTATTTTAAGTAGTCAGAAAGCTATAAATAATTAATGGACGTGCGATATCTTAAATATGGGGATTTGTGAAGTCTAAGTGCAAGCCCGACTCAACTTCGATAATAAAGAGATAAGTCAGCATTTTTTCTCTAGTGGTATGAGTAAATGTTTATGAATTAATTTATGTTCTGGGTTGAGCATAAGATAATTAATTCACTTTAGGCCCCTCTTTATTCCTTGCGTTTGATCCCTGGGCTGGCCCATCAAGGTCTTTGCTGTTGGATATTTTCGCTTACTCCTTAGTAGAGTCCCGCTATGACTCTGTTCTGATTCTCATATATCTAGATAGATTTTATCTGATATAATTAGATATTAAAATATATTATTCTAAATATGGTTTATCTGCAAAGATATGATTGTATTTATTAGATATACAGAGATCCTATCCTAATAGGATTCTAAGGATGCATTATAATTACAAGGTGAGAGAAAATCAAAACCTAAGGATTCCTAAGTGAGATTTTCGAAAATCTCCAAGTGGAGGAAAAAGGCGAATTTTTGCAGTATTCTCCATAGATTGTTCTCACTCGGCATTGGAGTTTTGGCAATCAGGATATAGTCCAGAAGATCAAAGCACGAGTCTTCATCTTTCTTTATCTGAAAAATTTGCAGGTAAACACGAGTAAACGCCAACGTGTTGCAATTAATTATATAAATGCATTCTAGGTATATAATGAATGTATGGTGAATTAAACATCCAAGATAGATCCTCGGGAGAGAGTAAAATCATATTTTCCTACAATGACTACCATGTCGAAGGACTTACAGCTATAGCATCAATCGATGGCAGACACAACTGAGATTTGGTCAAGTCTCGAGAGTAAGATCGGGCAGTCGGATCGAATAGTCTGTTTTCACACAATGAGAGAAATGTTAGTCCGTAAGATGGAAAAAGGAAGTTCGGTCCATGAACATGTTTCCTATATGACACATCTTATGGATAGTCTCGATCACTTGGAATGAGGTATCGACAATGAAGCCAAGGTCGATATCATCCACAATACGCTACCCAAGTCTTTTGAAAACTTCACGTGAACACGATCATGAGCAAGATGGAGTATACACTCAGTCAGTTGCTCAACGATCTCGTGGCGATGGAATGCATCATTGGTAAAGGAGCACATGCCCTTGTTAGTACATCTAAGGGCCCCAATGTTCTATCGAAAGGTGGAAGGAGAAAGAGGGATGCCAATGGTGGTAGAGGTAAGGGAAATAGTGGGAGCAAGAGCATGAATACCATCGACTGCGTGAAGAAACCAAAGGAGAAGGATAAGTGTTTCAAGTACGGTAAGACTGGACATTGGAAGGCTAAGTGCCCTATGCACAAGGCTGTAAGCACGTCATTAGCTATAGTAATGGAAACATGTTTGGCGACTTGTTCTACTCATTCGTGGGTAGTAGACACGGGTGCGATTAATCATTTCTGTTACACATTGTAGAGGTGCCACGACCCGCCTACTTAATTAACTAATTAATCAAGTAATCACTATTAGTTACTTAATTAATTAGCCAATTAAACAGACAAGCTGTGACTATGGGGTGATTTGGATCAAAATTTCTCAATAAGGATACTTAAATTCTAGGTTATCAAAATTTTATAAAAATTTCGCCAGAGTTTTGTTTGGAAATAGGATAGCCCAAATATCAACAAACGACAGTAAACCAACAGAAACAATTCCCAGCCTCCAACAAGATCATCAATAACAACATCACATCTTTATACATCGAAGTATACCAATTTCAAGGACATTTCAGTACGATGGTATCATAACAGTATTAACAAAAATTCAGAGTATGCACAACAGATAGGGTGGCTGAGAATTGTGTATGAAGACACAACTCCCGGGGCATGACAAAATATTTATATACATGATCAAAAAAACCTAGCTCAATGTCCTTTCTGCCGCCATCTCTTCGCTTAACCTGCATACAGGGAAAACATATGCAGGGCATGAGCACCGAAAAGTACTCAGTGGGTAATGCCATAAAACTTAATTGACTTGCCACTTATTTTTCTAACACAGGGGTTTTAGTGAAATAACCTGTGTTAGCTTTTCACATATAAAACATTTCATGATGCATGCTTCTTATCATTCTATCTCATGCTATGCAGGCAATCTTTCTGTGTCGGTCCCGTAGGCTCCCCGCTCACGGATACCATATCTACGCTTCTTTCTAGGTATCGAGAGGTAGGCCTCCCTCTCAATACCGTGATCGGTCCCGAAAGCTCCCCGATCACCCTTGTCTACACACGACTCGTACTGGAAACTCATCCAGCCCAAGCCCGACATCGTCTATGATCTCGTAGATAGATATAATGCATATGCTAAAATAGGCTAGTCAACTTATTTTTAAAACATGCACTTTCATTTGAAAATAAACAATTCATTGAGCGCTCATTAAAAGATAGTTAAGAGTTGCCCACCTGGATAGTAATCAACTTTTACTCAATCTTTTCAAATTGTTCGTTCTTCACGTCCTTCCTTGCCCCACTTGATCCTTGTAACATAAAATTATTATCGAATTTAACAAACATTCTTATCCATTTAACCACTTATCAATAGTTTACCAATTAAAATTTCAAACGTCTTATTAATAGACAATTTCTAACGAATTTTCGGCAGAGTAACGTTTGTAATTTGAATAGCCCAATTAATCCAAAATCATCAAATTTCATCCAAAACTCCCCAATATCATCACCATATACTTAATTATACATTTAGGAACTTAAAACAAGCTTAAACTCATTCATTTACACTTTAATCGCCTAATGCCCTTCAACTACATATATCGAAAATTTCAATAGTTTTATCATCTAAAATTCATTTAATATCAAATATCTCATAATTATAATCATTTAGCATCAATGATCATTAATCCATGATCCATTCAAATCTTGATAAAGTTCATCACATATATTTCTAACTTTGTACTAAACTTTAATTTTTCAACTTTTAATATATATATGTTCAATAATTCCGATAAATTCAACTTAAGCATTATTTTTATCATAGATCTCAAAAATCATATCAAATACATCAAATAAAATCAAGAAATCCAAGTTCAAAACTTCCCTTCATTTTCTAAAATTTGGACATTATGTATATATTGAATTAAATTCCTATAAATTCATTTTATGCATTATTTATATCCCTAAGCATAAATATCATGTCAAATAGATCAAATAAAATCAAAATCTTCAAGTTCCTATCATTCATAGTTTTCAAAATTTTTGGGAATTTTAAACAAGCATGGTTTAATTTTTATTTCTTTAATCATATGTTGTTTATTTCCATTTCTAAACATATATCTAAGCTCAATTCAACTAAATCACATCATATACTTCACATACAAAATTATGGTTCATATTCAACAGTTTAATTTACCAAATTTAGGAAATGAAAGAATTAAAACCATAGATCATGTTAATTATACATAATAAGCATAATTAAATCAATAAACATAACAAAAATTAAACAAATCAACCTTAAATTGATCCCATAATTTTCGAAAACCCTAGGTATATAAAACATCATATTCTTCAATTTAAATCATGAAAACTTTGCTTAAATAAAGTAATTACCTTGCTTGAAGTGATTTTCCACCAATTTCACACTTAAATATGGATTAAAATTGAAAATTAAATTTTTGGTGTGTGCTTGTGTGTGAGGGCCGAAACTTAGGGAAGAAATGAGGTTGATGATGATCTTATGTTGTTTATAAAATTCTAGAATGTTTATTTGCATTTAAATATAATTTTATATTCATTTTATCAAAATTTGACACTAATTTCCATAATTTATAATTACACCTCTAATATTACTAATGCTACACCTTTATATCCTTTAATATATATAACTATATTTCTAACAAATATTAGATTACAAAACAAATTATAACCATGATTGAAATTAAATTCCTATAAGCATAAATTAAGTTCTTTCATGTATTAAAATTTAAATAGAAACACTTAAATTCCTTAAATTTCAAAAATTATAACAAATAATTCCTTTATCACTAAATAATAATAATAAAATAATTTATTCAAGCCAATTAATAGCTTGAACAATAATTCATCTCATTTTATAAGAAAATTAACATGCAAAAATAATTAATGCATTTCATAGCACAATTTATTTAATAAAATTTTTCATTCAAACACACATTAAAATCAAAATTCTCATATTTGATCATAATAAAACTCATTTCTAATTAATCTCTACGTCTTCTAATATCGATTCCTTCGATTAAGATTTAATCGAATTTCTATCGTTTAATAATCTATTATGCACTTCTTTATAAATTCTTAAGAAATAAATACTTTTTAAGCTTCTAATTATCCTTAATTAGGGTCTAATTAAGACTTAAAGATCTTCGGGTTACTACATTCCCTCCCCCTTAAAATAATTTCGTCCTCGAAATTTTGTACCTTAGAAAATAATTCTGGATATCTTTCTTTCATCTGATCTTCTAATTCCCATGTTGCTTCTTCTAAACCATGGAGATTCCATTCAACTTTTACTAAGGGAATGGACTTATTCCTTAGCTTCTGCTCTTTTCTGTCTAGAATGTATTCTGGTCTTTCCTCATAGCTCAAGTCTGGCTCAAGAATAAACTCTTCTTGATGTATTATATACTTAGGATCATAGATATATTTCCTGAGCTGGGACATATGGAACACGTAATGAATATTACCGAAGCTAGGTGGCAGAGCTAGTCGGTAAGCAACTGGTCCCACTTTCTCTAAAATCTCATAAGGCCCAATAAATCTTGGCTTAAGTTTTCCTTTAATTCCGAAGCGGTGAACTCCTTTGGTTGGCGAGACTTTTAGGAAAACTTTATCTCATGCTTCAAATCTTAATTCAGATCGACGGTTGTCTGCATAGGATTTCTATCTATCTTGAGCTTCTTGCATCCTTTTTCTGATCTGCTTAACAATCTGAATCATTTCTTCTATAGCCTCTGGGCCTAGAACTTTTCTTTCTCCAACTTCATCCCAATAGAGGGGTGATATGCACTTTTTGCCGTATAGTGCTTCATATGGCGCCATTTTAATCGTAGCCTGATCGCTGTTGTTATATGCGAATTCAACCAACGGCAGGGCTTGTTCCCATTGATGACCTCTATCTAACACCACGGTACTAAACATATCTTCTAACATCTGGATGGTTCTTTCTGTTTGGCCATCAGTTTGTGGGTGAAATGCTGTACTAAAATTCAATTTAGTACCCAATTCTTTTTTGAAAACTCACCCAAAACCGTGAGGTGAATTTGGTGTCGCGATCCGAAGTAATTGAAATCGGCACTCCATGCAATCGAACTATTTCTCGTATATAAATCTGTGTCAATTTGTCTGCTCCATAAGTAACAGGGATCGGAATAAAGTAAGCACTCTTCGTTAATCGATCGACTATTACCCAAATCGCGGTGTTTCCATGTTTTGACTTGGGCAATCCCGTCACAAAGTCCATTGCTACATGATCCCATTTCCACTCTGAAATTTCCAAAGGGTGTAATTTCCATGTGGCCTCTGATGGAGTGCTTTGACTTGCTGGCATGCCAAACATTGTTCAACGAAAGATGCTACTTCTCTTTCATTCCCGCCCGCATTTAAATGTCGCCTGATCTCTATACATCTTGGTGTTCCCGGGATGAGCAGAATACGGAGCATTATGAGCTTCGCTCATAATCTCATCTTTTAGCTTCATATCATTGGGTATATAAATACGATTTCCTAACATAATCGCATTATCTTCAGCTTCTCTGTAGCCCGATAGATCTCCTGCTCTGATTTTCATTCGTAACTTCTCGAGTTGATCATCACGTCGCTGTGCTTCAACTATTCGAGCCCTCAAATCCGGTACAACAACTAACATTGCGATGATACCTCGAATAATCTGTGGAGGCAATATTATCTCCAACCTCATCTTTTCGAAATCACGAATCAATTCATCTTTTTCGGTTAGGAGATATCCTAATCTTTCCTGACTTTTTCGGCTTAACGCGTCAGCGATAACATTTAGTTTTCCGGGATGGTACTTAATTTCGCAATCATAATCTTTAACCAATTCTAGCCATCTTCGTTGTCGCATGTTCAGATCCTTTTGTTCGAAGAAATACTTCAGACTTTTATGATCCGTATAGATCTTACATTTTGATCCATACAGATAATGTCTCCATATCTTTAATGCGTGCACGACGGCGGCTAACTCCAAGTCATGCGTAGGATAATTAAGCTCATGAGGTCTTAACTAGCACGAGACGTATGCGATTACTCTTCCATCTTGCATTAAGACACCCCCGATTCCTTTCTTCGATGCATCTGTATAAAGAGTATACTCTTTATCAGGATCTGGTATTATCAATACCGGTGCAGAAGTCAGCTTGTCCTTGAGTTCCTGGAAGCCATTTTCACATTCTGGGGTCCACTGAAACTTCACTCCCTTCCGCAGCAGTTGCGTCATAGGTTTAGCAATTTTCGAAAATCCCTCAATGAATCTTCTATAGTATCCTGCTAGGCCTAAGAAACTGCGAATCTCGTTTTGGGTCGATGGGGTCTTCCATTCTAACACTGCTTGCACTTTTTCCGGATCAACTTTGATTCCTTCCGCCGAAACGACGTGGCCGAGAAAATTCACTTCTCAGAGCCAAAATTCACATTTACTGAACTTAGCGTATAATTTTTCCGCTCTTAACTTTTCTAACACCGTTCTTAAATGCATTTCATGTTCCAGCTCGCTTTTTGAATAGATTAAAATATCATCAATAAATACTAGAACGAACTTATCAAGGTATTCATGGAATACTCGGTTCATCAAGTCCATGAATACAGCTGGAGCATTTGTCAACCCAAATGGCATCACCACAAATTCGTAGTGGCCATATCTCATCCGAAAAGCTATCTTAGGTATATCTTCTGATTTAACCTTCAGCTGATGATATCCGGATTTCAGGTCGATCTTTGAAAACACATGGGCTTCTCTAAGTTGATCGAACAAATCATCTATTCGAGGGAGAGGATACTTATTCTTTAATGTCAATTTATTCAACTCCCTATATTCGATACACATCCTTAAGGTACCATCTTTCTTCTTGACAAAGAGGACTGGTGCTCCCGATGGCGACGCACTGGGTCGAATAAAACCCATGTCTAAAAGTTCTTGTAACTGAACATTTAACTCTTGAAGTTCCTTTTGTGCCATTCGATAAGGAGCTTTCGACACAGGTACCGATCCAAGTTCGACATCTATCGCAAAATCTAATTGCCTATCCGGCGGTAAGCCTGGCAATTTCTCCAGAAAAACGTCTGGATATTCCCTTACCACAGGTACCTCTTCTATTTTCTTTTCCATCTTATCCTTTTCCTTCAGGTATACTAAATAAACATGATTTTCTTCACATCTTATCATCTTCTCCATCTGCAAAACGGATACTATAGGAATCTATCTCTTCTTTTCATCTATCCCATAGAAACAAGTGGATTCTTTCCCAGGTGGCTGAAAAGCTATATCCCCTTTTTCACAATGAATCTTAGCAAAATTTTAGTCAACCAATTCATCCCTAGGATCAAGTCTACATCCCTCATCGGCAATAAACGCAACGATTCAGCTTTTAACTTTAAGGATCCTAACTCAAATTCTAGGTTAGGGCATACATGGTTAACTAAAGCTGACCCGCCTAAAGGGGTAGACACATTAAAATTCGATTCAGCTTGTTTTATGGGAAGCCCAAAAGCGATTACACATGCGGATGAAATAAATGAATCGCGAGGCTCCATCAAAAGAATAAGGATAGGTACGCCATTCGGACGTCCCATACCGTTAAATTTCTCGAGCTCTTCAGTCGCTCGATGGATAGCATAAGCTCGAGGAGTTTGCACTTGAAAGGGTTGAGGTTGAATCTGAATTGGGGTGTTATCCTGAACCGATGGTACGGAAGGTTGCGGGTACTGCAATTGGGGTTGGAAAGAATATCCAGCAATTGCTTTCAGAGGTTGGGTGGATTTTGAAGGAGTCTTTCGTCCACTATTTCCCGGCACTTTGGTACGATTAGGACAATTAAAAGAATAATGGTCGAATTGTCCGCAGGTGTAACAATTGTTGCTTCCCAAACGGCATATCCCTGAATGGGCTTTTCCACATTGAGAACATACCGGCACTCTAAGTTGGCCGCGAGGAGGTTGAGGAAATCCTTGGAATGGTGGTCGAAATGACCCTTTCGACGATTTACCAGGCCTCTGGAAAGGCCTCTTTGCTGCAACACTCTTGTCTTCCCACTTTCTTTTTCCTTTAAATTTCTGCTCCGCTGGTCCAAACTTTGAGGAAGGTTGAGTTTGAGTTGAGACAGATGGCTCGGACTTTTCAGCTTGCAGCTCCATTTCCATATCCAACGCTCGGTTTAGCGTTTCAGCATACGTAAGAGAAGGTTGCGCCGCTAACAAGACCCGGATCTCTTGTCGGAGTCCTGAACGAAACAGTTCAGCCATCTTCTTATCTGATTCCACCTTGTACGGTGCATACCGTGGTAGGGCACAAAATTCCTTATCATATTCTGCTACCGTCTTAGAACCCTGCTTTAAGTTCATGAATTCGATCTCCTTCTGCTTCCGGTAGCTGCGGGGAATAAACTTCGCATGCAGCTCTTCTTTGAATCTTTCCCATGTTAAACTTTCTAACTGGGTTGCAGTAAATGTTTTCTGGCGAGATTCCCACCAGTAATCAGCCGGTCCCTTGAGAAGAAACCTTACACACAGAAGACACTCCTGATCCGAACATTCTAAAAATCTGAAAATCTTTTCTATAGATCTGACCCACTCTTCTGCTTCGGCAGGATTGCCAGCCCCAGTGAAAGTTGGTGGATTCTATTTGAGAAATAATTCAGAAATTTTTCTTGCTGGTCCAGGGGGTGAAGGGGCATGCTCAGTTGGTGGGGTTGTGGCACTTTGTTGAGCTTCTACTGAAGTTGATTCACTTCTTCTTCTTGGAGGCATTCTATAATTTAAAAAAATAGGAAGTTTTCACAATATTTAACAAGATATCAATACAAAAGGAACAACATCTTCACAAATAGGTTACAATCAAATGGTTAAGCATGAAAGTAATTAAAGCAAGAATAAATAACAATTCATTAAAATTCATGTTTGGTATGAATCAGGTTGATTCTTGGTTTTGTTTTGCATGTTGTCTTCATTAGTTTATCACATTTATGCCGTTAGTTCAATTATTATTTATCGCTTCGGACTTACTTGGTTCGTTTCAATGTTTTGCAGAAAATCGGCATTAAATAGGATGAAAGCTATCTTCCAAGGATCAGGTATAATGAAGAGCATCGCGATAGGAGTTTATAGGCGGCGCGATCCTATTTCGGAGTTCGGACGAAGGAGAACGAAACGAATTGTTGAAGTCGCGACAACCCCGTCAGCATGGCCGAGCATCCACAGACGCCTCACAAGACGCCCACAAGACGCCACAAGCGCCTCACAAGACGCCCGCCCGACGCTCACACAGACGCCTCACAGACGCCACACGACGCCTCACAAGACGCCCACAAGCGCCAGCCGCTTCGCCCTTCCTTCCACAAGACACCCGAACGCCGGCTCACTCCGAGCGCGTTCCCACTTCTCGCGCGCGGAGTGAACGCTGGTTCACCCGCAGACGCCGCACAAGACGCCTGCGCCCGCCCCGCCCGCCCCCGCCCGCGCCGCTCGCCAGCACTCACCCGCTCATTCAACGCGGCTCACTCCGAGCGCGTTCCCAATTTACGCTCGGAGTGGCCTTCGCTCGCCAGCGCCTCGCCTCGCCCGCGCCTCGCCTCGCCGCGTCTCGCCTCGCCGCGTGCCTCGCCGCGCCTCGCGCCTCACAAGACGCCGCCTCGCCCTCTGCGCTGTTCTTTTCCAGCCGGCGCTCAGTTGCCTTCTATATATAGCCTATTTTAGGTTATTTTCAGGGCAGAGACTTTACGTATTTTTCTGGTTTTCGTTCGCCATCGCGCCGCTGGAACAAAGATCGATCTGTTCTTCAATTTTAGTCATTTCAGACATTGATTTAATATTCTGTAATCGGTACTTAGTTCTCTTCAATTTTATTTACGGATTCTTGCAATACCTTGTGCGATTTTGGATTTGAATTGCGAGTAATTTATCAGTATTTTGTTCCGTCGTTCTTTATCGTTTCATCTACGTATTGATTCATCTTGCTCGAATTTAATTCCTGCTTTGTTGGGCTCTTGATCAGTTCTAGTTTTACGATTTTAATAATCTGAATTTTATGCAAGTGGAGTTGAACTCGGATTTCATGATTAATCTTTCTTCGTTGAATCTCATCGTTTCTTGTTTGGAGATCTTATTTAATTGCTTTTGATTTGTTTTCGATTCCGTGTTTAGTAGTTTATCATCTAGGGTTTGACAACCTCTAGTTTAGATCTATCGCTAATTAGTTTAGCTCGGGATTGACAAACCCCGGCTTAGGTTTGCTATTTGATTCTCGATTCAATTCTCATATGTCTCAAAACTCATGTATTGGTAATAGAGTGTTTAGGATTTTATCGTTTTACGTGAGCAACACGAACATTAGGCCTCGTTAAGTTTTCCTTGAGAGACGACTAGGGTTAGCTTTCCTACTATAACACCTCGCATTTATTGCGAGTCAACCGAGAGTATACTTTTGGTTGAACAAATTTTGGCGCCGTTGTCGGGAAAACTTTAGCGTATTGTTTGTGTTGATTGTTTTCCGTGTTTCTTTCGCTTTTATTTTGTTATTCTCCGATTCGTGTGATCTTTTCTTGTTTGAGTGTTTTGTATGCTAGGTCGCCGCAGCCTAAATAGACCGCTTGCTACCCCGCTGACCACATTCAAGAACTAAAAGGTCACTTTTTCCTAATCGGAGGAGTTTGGTACCACTTCGAGAGTGGTGAGCAATCGTAGCGGTTTATCACGGATCAACCTATTGTTGAAGATACTCCCCGTTGAGAGAGATGGGTGAGAATGCACGTGCTCGCGTGATTTTTATAGGCGGTGATTGGGGCGCTCGTCCCCAATTGTTCTTGGACCGCAGCCGAGATTACGAGTTGAAACCGAACCATTTCTCACTCATGCCTACTTTTCATGGGCTTGCTAGTGAGGATGCTTTGGGTTTTATAAGAGAGTTTTGCTTCGTTTTGCGCCCTTTCCACTGGGAGGACTAAATGAAGATCGATTGAAGATGCGGTGTTTCCGTACACCCCGAAAGATAGAGCAAAGTCTTGGTTTCGCTCTCCTCGCCAACTCTGCAGAATCGAACGCCGTGGTCGACAAGTTCATGACGGCACTACCCAAACAAGAAAAGTCAAGAGTTGAGGTCTCAAATCATGACTTTCAATCGACGTCGACGAGCCATTCCACCTAAGCTTGGGAACGGTTTAGGATTTATTGCGTAAATGCCCTCACCATGCCTTGCCGTAAGAGATTCTTTATCAATTCTTCTATGATGGATTGACACAGAGTTTTCAGTACATGGTGGACAATGCTGCAGGTGGAGACATTGGGTCTAGAACGGCATTGGATATCGTTGAAATTTTTGAAGCCATGGCTGCTACTTCACAGCAGAAGTCCAGTCGAGGTGGAAGAACCAAAGCACATGCCGTCACCCCTTCCTTCGACATGAATAAGCAAGTGGTTGAGCTTATGAGGGAGGTGCAAGAACTCAAGTTAAAGAAGCCAGACCCACCAGCTCTACACAAGGAATTAAGGGAACCCTGTGGAATCTGCAATGAACTTGGGCACAATGTTGATACGTGCCCTAGGATGGGAGATCATAACTCCGAAGGGGAAGCCGAAGCATATGCTATGCAAGGATTTCAACCTAAACAGCAGTTTGAGCCTAATCAGCAACAATTCAACGGGGGATGGAGGAACCAACATCAAGGGCAGAGTTCGAACCAGAATACGTCATATCAAAAACCTCCACAAAGTTAGAAGTAGCCAGAAGAAAGACATTATTCCCAAGCAGCAGCCTCCCAAAGAAAGCCCTCAAGAAGAAGAATATCGGTGGCACCTCCGCCGCCACCTCAGAGGATGGCTTTTGAGGATATGATCACCCAAAGGATGGATGCTCTCGCCCAAAGATTGGATGCTCAAGACTCCACAAACAAGCGTTTAGAGACGCAAATGGGACAGCTTGCCAGCACACTGAATGAGCTCTTGCAGCAAGGAGCCGCGGGGAAGCTCCCGAGCCAGCCTCATCAGGCTCATGCGATCACTGTTCTAAGGAGTGATCGAATTTTTTCAAATAAAGTGGGAGAGTCATCAAGCAAGCATCTGAAATCACCGGAGGTTCGAAATAAGAAAGCGACTGGGTTCAGACTGCATAAGTCAACAAACCCTTATACCCCTCCGATACCCTTCCCACACGGGTTGAAGAACGAGAAGCAGGATCGGCAATTCAATGAGATCTATGAGCTCCTGTCCAAGGTGAATGTAAATTTGCCTCTGCTGGACATCATCAAAAATGTGCCGGCCTACGTCAAGTTCTTCAAAGAGCTAGCTTCGAAGAAGAGAAGATTTGGAGAAAATGAGAAGGTGATGATCTCCGAAGCAGCTAATTCAATCCTACAGCATCAATTGCCTCCCAAACTCCGGGACCCAGGTAGTTTTGTTATTAAGATTGCTTTGGGTAACGGGAAAGAAATTTCTGGCATGCTAGATTTGGGGGCTGGGATTAATCTTATGCCCTATTCTATGTTCAAGCGATTAGGATTAGGTGAACTTAAACCCACTAGAATGTGTCTACAATTAGCCGATAGGTCCGTGAGATACCCTAAGGGTATTGTAGAGGATGTATTAGTTAAGATGGGTGGGTTGATTGTTCCGCCGATTTTGTCGTGTTGATATGGGGATGTTAGTGAAGATGGGGTAGAACACTCACTTTTGTTGGGAGGCCATTCATGGCCACAACCAACACGCTTTATCGATGTTAAGAATGGCACATTGAAAATGACTGCACTTGGTGAATCATGTCCTTCTCACACATGATAGTGTGATATCTCCCCCTGTTAAATGCATTGATTATCACGTTTCCATAGATGTTGTTGATCCCTTGGTCGAGAATGTTTTATCGCAGGGTATGAATGCAAATTTCTATAAGGGAAAAGTGAAACAGATGTTAGATAGGCAGAAAGTTAACAAGGACTTAAAGTCGGGAATGAAGGTCTTACTTCTTCAATCTCGATTGAAGCCTATCCCCGAGAAGCTCAAGTCCGGGTGGAGTGGTCCTTACATCTTGGAACAGGTGTTTCCTTACGGGGCAGTATCACTTCGCGACCCCAACTCCAACAAATCATTCGCTGTGAACGGTCAGCGAGTCAAACCGTACTTTGAGCGTGAGGAGTCGAAAGAAGTGGAGAGCATTTTGCTAGTCGGTCCCCAATATCTTTGACCGAATTATGTCGGGCTCACGACGTTAAACTGAGTACTACGTGGGAGTTTACCCACGAATTTTTGCTGTTTTTCTTGTTCTTTTCTTTTATCCTTCGATTTATCCGGTTTTGTTATCCCGATCTTTCTCTCCTATTTATGCAACATTATATAGTGGAGATCACGTTTTAAAAGAGGTATATTTGCCTTCAAAGATGGCGCTCAAAGTTGTCCAAAGGTTCAAGAGTGATACGAAGCCGCTCACGATTGCCGCTCAATCGAACCGCTCGAAAGAATCTGAAACCATTTTCAGTGGCGCTCAATCCGAACCAGCTCAAGATTTGGTCAAGAGTTTTCTCATCCGGCTCTATATGAACCGGCGCTCAAAAGTTAGGCGAATGTTTCTTCACAAGCTCATACCAAGCGGGCGCCAACCTCCGAGAGAGGCCCTCCACCCGTAGTTCAAACACAACCGGCGCCGCTTTTGTTTTTCTATATAAAAAAAAAAAAAAGAAAAAAAAAGGGAAGAAC
Organism: Salvia rosmarinus; assembly: GCA_036937905.1. Taxonomy (NCBI): domain Eukaryota; kingdom Viridiplantae; phylum Streptophyta; class Magnoliopsida; order Lamiales; family Lamiaceae; genus Salvia; species Salvia rosmarinus. The sequence continues at coordinate 72,228,958 of CM072819.1, read as the reverse complement.
CGGCGCCGATAAACCGGCCATATATTAGGGCTTTTGCCTATTTTTGTCATTCATTATTCCTCCTCATTGTAGCCCTCGTCGCCTCTTTCTTCCCAACAAGCCCCATCGCCGTCTGCCAGCCGGCTGGCCCCCGGCGGCCATCGTCAAGCGAGCGCCAGCCTCCGCCTCGCCCTCGGCGCTCGCCGCTCGCTCTCTCACTCCGCGAGCCGGCGCCGCCCGTCCGCCCGCCTCGCCCCTCGCCGTCTCGGCGCCTCTGCTCCTCGGTAGATCCACCGCGCCCGCCCAGCCAGCCCTTTCACCCGGATCCGGCGCTCACCGTCCGCCCGCTTGCCAACGCGCGCGTTCCTTTCCACGCCAACTTCGACACCGCCTGTCTCCTCACCGGCGCAGATTCCTCCTTGGCTCACCGGTGAGCTACTCGCCTCGTCCTTCCGCCCGCCACCACAGCCGCCGTCAATATCCGTCTCTTCACCGGCGCTCATTCCTGCGGCTCACTCACCGCCTCGCTCGCTCTCGCTCGCCCTCGCGCCCCACGCGCGCCTCTCCGACAGCAGCTCACCTAGCTCGAGAGCTCCTTCCGGGCAATTTCGAAACATGGTTCGCACAAAACCCTCTCGCCTCTTTGGCGAAGCAAGAAGCGGCGAGGTGCTTCGGATCGGGTGAACAACCCAAGATCTACTTGGCGAACTACAATGCCCCATTCGCGATTTTTACGCCCAAGAAGGTATCTTTTACTCCGTTATTCGCTCGAAGATATCACCACCCATGCTCATTTGATTGGAATATTTTAGCTTCATTGGGTGTTGATGGATCTGTTAAAGATATTTGAAATTGTGGGTCTCCTTAGTTTGGCAACTAGGGAACCCAAGATGGTTTTAAGCCTTTGCTTAGGGAATTTTGTGTGTCACTCGAGACCAAATAAGATTTCAAGTCTGCGTTACATCGGTTGGGGAGAATAGATTTGCCGTTACACCTAAGGTTACGCGAGGTCTTGGGTTTTCATAGTAGTGGTTTTTCTGATGTACCAAGGGATTTCCCTATGGCTGAGACATGGAAAATTTTAACTGGTTTTGACAATTGGTCATCAGCAGGCACTTCTAGTGCCTTTATTCAAGACCCTGCTTTGGTTATCGCTCATAAGTTCCTAGCATTCAACCTTACAGGGAAAGAGCAAGCCAATAAAGTGAGTGCTATAGAGCTTTTCTTCTTGTGGTGTGCTGTGAATAATAAGAAGGTCTGTGCAGCACCGTTCTTGTGGCGGCGATTTGAGTATATGAGGCGGAACCGTAAGGCCAAACTCTCCTTGAGCCAATACCCTTTTATACTTGCCAAATACTTTGTGGGAGTGACTAGAGATGATATACCTTTTCGAGCTCACTGTTATTGAGCATCTCCCCATCACTTTCATGATTTCCGCTTGATTGCTTCGACCGAGAACATTGCTTCCTTATGAAGCACGGCGCATCGCTCAAGAGTATATCACATTCAGCGAACCGACCATCCGGGTCTATTGTCTGGACAACTACCCCAATGGATGAAGATTCCCGATGATCGTGCCACCGGAAGCGACAAGCGGCACCCAATGTCACACCCTCCTTGCTTACCCCTACTCCCATCAGCCCACGGCGACGCCAAAGGGTCTTAGGGCTCATTTTGATTCCGCTGCGATTTGAGAGCCACTTCACGCTGCTTTGGGGACTTTAGCTCCTCCCGGAATCGAACTTTGAGAGGTATCGGCAGATGGGTCAAGAATTCACGAGTTCACCAATCTTCACCTGTGGTTTCGAGAGTTCCGCATCGAGATATATCGTTGTCTTGACGCTCAAAATCGCCACCAACGCCTTCATCAATCTTCACAAGCAGCGTTTGGGGATTTCGTCAAGATGTTTACCGCGTCTGGACACCCATGAGCAGACATTTGGTCGACCTTCAAGCCAAGTGGGGCGCTTGGTCCCTATCCCACACAGCCTCTCCACCACCACCACCATCGCGACCAACAAAGTGAAGCTTCACCGTTGGAGAGTATGTATATTTCCTTATTTCTTTTTGCTCGCGTCCTTTTTGGTGGTTCGTTGTTTTCCTTTTGTGGTGTGTTTGCAGCAGACTATCTTTGAACTCGATGTCCGCCTCGACCTCCTTTTCTCTCACCGTTATCGTGGAAGTCTCGTTCTCTTTTGCTTTATTTTGTTGTTCATGTTTTGAGCTCGGGGACGGTGCTCATCTATGTGTGAGGGGAGTTGATGATATATGTTGTATATGTTGTGCTCGGGATATGTGCATGATCAACCCCATGGATCTATGCTTACTTTGGTTTCTTGAGCTCAAGTTTTGTCTATACGAATAAGTTAGATTGTGATTTGTGCACCGAACTCGTGGTATTGGTCGAACCTCGATTTGTTCCCGCTTATCTTGTTGTTACGCTTTTGAAGAGCAATGTGAATTGACGGGTTGTGAGAATTGATCTTAAATCAAGGATTATTGATGTGATTTGTCCGACTAATGTTAGGGGAGTGTTAACAATGTGGTTACCTATATACTGCTTTCTTTTAAAAAAAAAAAAAAAAAAAAAAACTATATTTTTATGTGAGATTGTTGAAATGGAGGATGGGATTACGCCTCTTTCTCGTGAATTGAGAAATGGGCATGGGAAACCACGATAGAGACTCGAGTTCATCGAGAATTCACCTTTCACCATTGTTCCAAAATCATTAAGACTTTCCATGTTTATTGTTGAGATTATATAAATGGAGGATGGAATTTCGCCTCTTTCTCGTAAATTGAGAAATGGGCATGGAAACCACGATAGGAGACTCGAGTTTATCGAGACTTCACCTTCGAACATTGTTCCAAAATCATAATATTTTCTTTGTGTTCTCAAAAGAAACTTGTTGCTAAAGGTAACCATTTTAGTTAATTCACCCCCGATTTGAGAGTTGGAGTCCGAGCAAAATGATCCTATTGTTTATTCGACTTTCTCACAATCTTAGATTTGTTTCGCATTGACTTGATTACGTATTCATCATGTTGGGGAATTTCAAATAGAGGTTTGATTGATTGGATTAAGAGTTAAAGTTGCATGAGTTATTTTCTACTCTTGTTATTATAGACTTTGCTTGAGGACAAGCAAATGGATAAGTGGGGGAGTTGTTTGGTATGAATCATGCTGATTCTTGGTTTTGTTTTGCATGTTGTCTTCATTAGTTTATCACATTTATGCCGTTAGTTCAATTATTATTTATCGCTTCGGACTTACTTGGTTCGTTTCAATGTTTTGCAGAAAATCGGCATTAAATAGGATGAAAGCTATCTTCCAAGGATCAGGTATAATGAAGAGCATCGCGATAGAGTTTATAGGCGAAAGGATCCTATTTCGAGTTCGGACGAAGGAGAACGAAACGAATTGTTGAAGTCGCAAGACAACCCCGTCAGCATGGCCGAGCATCCACAAGCCGCGCCGCCAGACGCCTCTGCAAGACGCCTCACAAGACGCTCTGCGCCGCCCCGCCCAGCCCCCTTCCTTCCACAAGACACTGAACGCCGGCTCACTCCGAGCGCGTTCCCAATTTCCCTCTCGCTCGGAGGAACGCTGTTCACCAGCGCACGCTGCCAAGACGCCCGCCCGCCGCCCGCCCGCCGCGCCGCCGGCCACCCGCCATCGAACGCCGGCTCACTCCGCGCGCGTTCCCAATTTCTGTGGCGCTCGGGTGCCTTCGAGCGCCGCCGCCGCCTCGCCGCCGCCGCCGCCGCCGTCTCGCCTCGCCGCGCCTCGCCGCCCACTCTACAAGACGCGCGCCTCGCCGCTGCGTTTTTTCCAACCGCGCCAGTTGCCTTCTATATATAGCCTATTTTAGGTTATTTTCAGGGCAGAGACTTTACGTATTTTTCTGGTTTTCGTTCGCCATCGCGCTGCTGGAACAAAGATCGATCTGTTCTTCAATTTTAGTCATTTCGCATATTGATTTAATATTCGTAATCGGTACTTAGTTCTCTTCAATTTTATTTACGGATTCTTGCAATACCTTGTGCGATTTTGGATTTGAATTGCGAGTAATTTATCGATATTTTGTTCGTCGTTCTTTATCGCTTCATCTACGTATTGATTCATCTTGCTCGAATTTAATTCACGCTTTGTTGGGCTCTTGATCGGTTCTAGTTTTACGATTTTAATAATCAATTTTATGCAAGTGGAGTTGAACTCGGTTTCATGATTAATCTTTCTTCGTAATCTCATCGTTTCTTGTTTGGAGATCTTATTTAATTGCTTTTGATTTGTTTTCGATTAGTGTTTAGTAGTTTATCATCTGGGTTTGACAACCTCTAGTTTAGATCTATCGCTAATTAGTTTAGCTCGGGATCGACAAACCCCGCTTAGGTTTGCTATTTGATTCTCGTATTTGAATTCTCATATGTCTCAAAACTCATGTTGGTAATAGAGTGTTTAGGATTTTATCGCTTTACGTGAGCAACACGAACATTAGGCCTGTTAAGTTTTCCTTGAGAGGCGACTAGGTTAGCTTTCCTACTATAACACCTCGCGATTGCGTAGTCAATCGAGAGTATACTTTTGGTTGAACAATTCACACCCCTTTTTTTTATATGGGAAAATTTTCCTTCTTGAGGATACAAGGCAAAAACAAAATTGTATTCAAGAAATATCTGGGGCCGACCTTCCTGCTTTACCTACTACCTACACGCTACTTTCATATCATCATCGCACATAATTTACTGATTCTCTTACACATCTAATATTTCCATTAACTCTTCTGAAACTACTGGAATATCTGAGGTGAGGTGTGCTAGCTCTCCAAAAGTGCTGCCTGCCATCCCTGACACACAAAAATCATCTCCCGGGTGGATAAACGCTGAAGGTTAGAGGTGCCCATTGAGTACAAATTTTCTATTTCTGAAGTATCAGAAACAAATAGGAAAGTTGTTACAATTTCTGAAGTAGAAAAATAAATTTCAAATAGAAAAAAGGTTCTTCTACAAAGATTGATCATACAGATCCATATCCAAAGAAGTCAATCGAGATTCTATAAAATCAACAGATAATCTTGAAAGCAATCAGGACCAACAACTGGATCTGTATCTGCAGTTCAACACTGTCAGATTCATTTAGGGATCTCAAGAAACTAGAATATTATCTAATTTCTGATGAACATCAACACAACTTGAGTTGAAGGAATAAATTAATTAACAGGAGGAATATTGGATATATGAAGCCGTTCCCGTACTAGACTTATGAAATCCTCCAAATCCGAACGAATAAAATCTAGGCAACCTCCGAGGCCCATCCACACCATTTGAGAGGCAAGGGCTGCACTAACTGGAGCACCCCATCTAAATCTGCTACACCATATCTTCTAACTGCCTTCCACACTTAACACGGATCTATATCCTTACTAGCGGTCTTGAATTTATAAACATCATCCATTTTTCCTATTCATGAAGGTCTAGCAGAAGTGGACTTCTTTGGAGTTATTCAAGTTCTCGCCATCCTCTTATAAAATTTATAACTCATAAAAAGAGCAGAAGCAAATATATACACTTAGCCATTCCCGTGATATTTCATCTTAACATTTCTTTCATCACCTTCATTCTATCTTTCAAAATCTCAAAATTTTCATACCTGGCTAAGCTAGAGAGGCGAACTTGGATCACTGAGCATTACCATATGTTTCAATTTCTATGACTTTTATGACTCAAGGCTTTTCAAATAGAGGCTGGGCTAAATAAACCAACAGGCACAGAGCCAAACACTGCTCTGATACCACTCTGTCACGACCCGCCTACTTAATTAACTAATTAATCAAGTAATCACTATTAGTTACTTAATTAATTAGCCAATTAAGCAGACAAGCTGTGACTATGGGGTGATTTGGATCAAAATTTCTCAATAAGGATACTTAAATACAAGGTTATCAAAATTTTATAAAAATTTCGCCAGAGTTTTGTTTGGAAATAGGATAGCCCAAATATCAACAAACGACAGTAAACCAACAGAAACAATTCCCAGCCTCCAACAAGATCATCAATAACAACATCACATCTTTATACATCGAAGTATACCAATTTCAAGGACATTTCAGTACGATGGTATCATAACAGTATTAACAAAAATTCAGAGTATGCACAACAGATAGGGTGGCTGAGAATTGTGTATGAAGACACAACTCCCGGGGCATGACAAAATATTTATATACATGATCAAAAAAACCTAGCTCAATGTCCTTTCTGCCGCCATCTCTTCGCTTAACCTGCATACAGGGAAAACATATGCAGGGCATGAGCACCGAAAAGTACTCGGTGGGCACTGCCATAAAACATAATTGACTTGCCACTTATTTTTCTAACACAGGGGTTTTAGTGAAATAACTCGTGTTAGCTTTTCACATATAAACCATTTCATGATGCATGTTTCTTATCATTCTATCTCATGTTATGCCGGTAATCTTTTCGTGTCGGTCCCGTAGGCTCCCCGCTCACGGATACCATATCTACGCTTCTTTCTAAGTACCGAGAGGTAGGACTCCCTCTCAATACCGTGATCGGTCCCGAAGGCTCCCCGATCACCCTTGTGTACACACGACTCGTACTGGAAACTCATCCAGCCCAAGCCCGACGTCGTCTATGATCTCGTAGATAGATATAATGCATATGCTAAAATAGGCAAGTCAACTTATTTTCAAAACATGCACTTTCATTTGAAAATAAACAATTCATTGAGCGCTCATTAAAAGATAGTTAAGAGTTGCCCACTGATAAATCTAGTGTATGCTAATATACGAGATTTACGTAAAGCAGTAAAGAACACCAAGGCTTTTACGTGGTTCGATCCAAATAAGATCTACGTCCACGGAGGAGTGATTCCTCAATACTTTCACTATGATTTGATTACAGTGAGTGTAGCTAAAAGCTCTTAGTATTGAACAAGTTGCTAACCCTTCTACCTTCGATCTAACTCCTATTTATACATATCTGAGGACCCTTAAGGAGGGATCTGATCCCCTCCCATGTAGGGACTCTTCCTCTCGCATGTAGGGACTGTTCCTCTCACCCATAGGGACTCTTAGCCTTCCGCCTCTAGGGACACTTAGCCTTCCGCCTGTAGGGTGGAGTCTGATTAGGGTTTGGAGGCTGGTTAGGGTTTAGAGGATGGGCCTTTGGCTTAACCGCATGGGTCGTTATTAACCCAGGCCCAGCTCGTTTGGGCCTGTCAGTGGGCCTAAGCGGTTGGGCCATATCCCATCATAGCCCCCCATGAATAGTTGAGTAACAGCCATGCCGAGGTGAGGTGAAGAATGCGCTTTGCCGAGGTGGGATGTTGCTCGGCTGAGGTTGTTGTCGAAGGTTTTTCAATCTCTTTGATGTCAGGGTTTGATTGGTTCGCCTGGATCCGAACTGAGGTAGACGGTTTGCCGTTCTGGACCGAATCGGACTGCGTGCCACGTTCCAAACTAAGTCGCTCGAAGTTGGATGGTGATGTCCGTCAGGAGAATGCCGAGGTGGTGAAGGCGGTCATGCATCTGGAGGCCGAGATGGGATCCGAACTGAGTTTGACGGTCTGGCGTTCAGGGCATGCGCCGCTTGTCGAGGACCGAGCTGAGTCGTCTGTCCCGGGACAGAGATATCCCGCAGTGGGATGTTGAGGTCCAACCTGGAAAGCGGCATCGACCCAAGTAATACCGAGATCCGATCTGGATGGAAATCATTCTGGATGATTCCGAGGAGCGACTTGAGACGTCTGATCGTTTTCCCAAGGTCTGAACTGGGCGAGGCGACCTGCCTTTCCTGGCGGGAACCCATAGACTGGAACCATCCGTTGCTGTACAGGAATGTCCGTTGGTAGGGCGCCGAGGTCCGAGCTGAGTGGGCCGACCTTCTGGAGGTCTGACGCCTATCTGAAGGATGCCGAGGTCCGACCTGAGTGGCGCCGCCTTCTAGAGGATGCCGAGGTCCGACCTGAGTGGCACCGCCCCTCTGGAGGATGCCGAGGTTCGAGGTGGATCGCGATATCTAGCTGGGCAGCGAAGTCGCTTGGGAGGGCGACGCCGAGGTCCGGAGTCAGAGTGATGATTGCACAATTAGATCGGTTGTGTCAGTGCGTCCTTGATCACGTCATATCGCGCCAGACGGTTGGTAGGCGCTCGAAACATGTGCGCTCGTCTAATCCACGGCAAATCACAATTAGCCACGTGGGAAGTTGAAACGGCAGGTTTGGGCGCCTCTCTGTACTATAAATAAGCCCGTAGAAGGAAACTATTCATTTCCTTCTTCATTTGCCTCAGAGAAAATCTTCAGCGTTTCCAGAATTCTTCCAGAGCTCGTTGACGGAGCAATTTCTCACTCACCAAAAAAAAGTAAGTATGACTTCGACTTCTCCCTCTACGTCTGGTTCTTCCCATTCTTCTTTTTACCCTGATAGCGAGATAGAGATAAAGGATTATATGTGTCATAACCTTGTGGGTAGATCTTTAGGTATCAGCGCTAGGGTTCCGTTGATTTCTTCGGTCTGGGATAAGTATAAGGTTAGGGATGCCGTATCATCTCTGACCATTGACGACGTGATTAGAATAGGGTGGGAATGTCATATTCCGGCGGATGCCTGGTGGTGTCTGCCGCGACCTAGTGACAGAGCGATGGCCCCTCCAGAGGGGTTTATAACAGTATATGTAGATGCAATGAAGGCTGGGCTTAGGTTTCCCTTAGCCAACATCTTCTTGAACATTCAGGAGTATTTTCAAATCCCTATATGCCAGTTTTCCCCAAATTCCATTAGGTTGGTGGTAGGGATGGGGCTCGCCTGTTATGGCGTTGCCGAGGAGTTCTCCTTTGAGGTATTGATGCATTTTTTTAGCGTCAAGAACACACGAGGTGTATACTATTTTTCACCTCGGCAACCGTTTAGAGTGACCGCCCCCTCGAAGGTGTCGCGATGGCAGAATAAATTCTTCTTTCTGAGGGCGGAGGGGGATCCGAGGTATGAGTGGGGGTTAGGACAAATGAAGGATTTGAAGTTGAAACCCCGGGTTATGTGGAGGAACAGCTCAACATACTAGGTGAAGTCTCCGTAGGGTTCACCGAGGACGACCTGAAAAGGCCGGACTGAGCGTTCACAGGTCGAAGGCCCCAGGGTCGTGGCCCGAGCTGGGTGAGGGCACCTTCTTCTTACTCTTTATAAATCGATTGTGCCACGCTAACGCGACTTTCTTCCGTCATGCGGTGGAACCGACGCAGAAGAAGAGAAGGGCTCACGACCACCGAGCAAGGCGCCTCCAAAGAAAAAGGCGAGGCGGGCTGAACTTGCCAAGCCCCTGAAGAAGGTTGACGACATTAGTCAACTGATGACGGGGCCTCTGCCGGGGTCGAGCCTGGCACCGGAGACGCAGACTCAGGCCCGCCTCGAGTACGAGGTGTTGCCCTCCAGCTCGGTCGCACCCCTTCCCAAGGTATAAAGTTCTTCCACATTTGGCTTTATTCGCTCTGCGATATGTATTAACTTGTGTTGCTTTTTTAGGATGCGAGCTCGGTGATGGGGGTCCTGCAACGTGATGCTGGGGACCTGCAACTCGCCACCGGGCTGATCGCTGAGAGCTCAGCCCGGTATGAGGCGCTGGAGCGGGAGCTTGCTATGGCGCGGGCGGATGCTGATGCCGCCGTGGCCGCTGCGAAGGTAGAAGCTGAGGCCGCGAGGGTTGCTGCTGAGGCCGCCTTGAAGAAGAGGGCTTGGGCACTGGAGGTCGCCCGAGGGGAGCTCGAAGAGGCTCGCGAGGAGGTGGTCGGGGCGAAGAAGGAGCTCGCGGACGAGAGGAGGGCTAGGCTGGCCGATCAGGGGCCAATGCTGAGGGCCTTTGCCAGCAAGCTCGTCGAGTCGGAGAGCTTCTCGGCTTTTATTGTCGACCTGGTGATAAATGCGCATTTTACTCGTTTATTGATGATATATCAAGATGAAATAGATCTATTAAATGCGTTTATATAGTCGATGTTTATGCTTTTAGCTATTTTTGGAAGATCTTGCTCTTGGGGTTTCTCTTTGGTGTTTTGTAGGCTTTTCGGTGATAATCGATGCATAAGGCAAAGATGTAACCAAAGATGATGAAATGGATATGAAAAATATGGATGTGAAAAGTTTACAATGTTAAAGAGCATCTCGAGAGGAGTCCATAGGCGCAAACGGATCGCAATTCAAGTTCGGACGAGGAAGCGGAGCAAAAGCAAGAAGTCGCAGCAGAGTTAGCGACCGACCTCGCGACTCGAGGACGGCCATGAAATCGTCCGTAATGTTTCGGGGCGCGATTTAGGTTTTCCTCTACCTATATATATCCCAAGCTTGCTCCCACGCCCCAACCTCTCTAAGCACAATTTGTTCAGTTTTTCTCTAGTTTTTCATATTTTTGCACTTTAGTTTCGATTTAATTACGGTCTAGCTGTAGTTTATCGTTGTTCTAGTTTAGTTTATCGCTTTGTTATCGATCGGAACGTTTTGTCCGATCGTTTTCCGTTGTTTTCCATTTTTCGCTTGGGATTGGATTCAAGACCAACCATTGTTCATCCAACGCTATTATCCGGGTTTTATGCATTTAATTTCCGTTTTTATGATTTATTCGTATTTTATTCCGTTTATTATGTCTAGGTAATTTTCCGTTCTAATCCTAGGGTTTGCATGATTCGATCCTATATGTTGTGATTCCTGTTATCGCTATTTACCTTCCAGGCATTGATTCATGATTCTTGGTGCTTATTTATATGTATTAATTTCTGATCAATCTTGATGCATATCTAGTTGCCAGTTAATGACGTAACTGTATTAATTGTCAATCGATCTTGAATGCATGATACGAATAAACCTTGAGTCGTAGCTGAGATAGGATATTCGTAGGAAGCATATTCTTAGTGATCCTTTTGGAGTTACTTGTTTTCACCTAAAATGGTAGGAAAACTCGTAATCTCATCGCCGCAATTGTCGTGGCGAAGTTGTTGGTTATATATGTGATCTTCCATCTTATCGGATTAAAATTGGCTAATAGGAAACAGGATAAACATACATTGTGGGTAGGATTTATGCATCCCTAGGGTTAGTCTTTTTATCTGTTTTATCATCTTTGATATTTATTGCTTTCTTTTATTTTCTGCTTTGTTACCTCTGCTTTGGATTAATTTCCGAAGCCCTAAAGCCTTCCAAACCCAAATCTGTGCTTGAATAATAATAAATTATCGTTGAGCTAGCTTCTGTGTTTTCGTATTACAATCCGTGTGGATACGATACTCGTCTTACCTATATACTTGCACGTTTTCGTGTTAGAAAAAGGATCACTAAGAATAGGCTTCCTACGAATATCCTATCTATCACGACCCGACTATTTAATTACTTATTTAACTAAATAATCAAGCAGTGACCGGTTTAATTAACGATAATCTTTCTAAAAATTGAGTGATTAAGAGGATTAATTTTGGAAACAAACGGACAGTATAACGTTTGAAAATGGAAAAAGCCGACCTGCAGTCAGAAAATATCCAACAACCATATAATCACAAATGAGGGCACAGCCACAAATTATATGCATCAAAGTTTCAAAATATTTACACTGTTTATCAAAAGTACGGTTTCAAAGTTTCAAGGTTCCAGCAACGGAAGATCAATGAATATCATGTATGAAGACATGATATTCAGACATAACCAAACAAAATGTAAAGATCAAAACGATATTTCAGCTCAGTTTCCCTGCCACATCTTCTTCATACTCAACCTGCATAATAAAAACATTTGGAGGGCATGAGTACCAGAAAGTACTCAGTGGATAATGCCGATATAATATTCAAAGTTTAAATATTTTATTCAAGAAAACCTTTCTTACAAATAGCAGTTCATAAGACAATTTAATTAGTGATTCATAAGAAAACTTTCACATAATAACATATCACCACACTTTATTTTGAAACATACCGTCATAACATACCCGAGTTGGTCCCGAAGGATAGCAACTACGGTCATACCCTATATACGTCATTTGGTAAAGGGAAGTAGGCCTCCTCCCCAATACCATGGCCGGCCTACATTTGCAAGCTCACAGCCATCTACCTGTGCACAGTAATTAACATCTTCCTACCGCAGATAGGTAATTGCCGTCATACCCACAATGTGGTAAAACATTTAGCATAATTATCATGTGGTGATCAAATGCTTTCACAAGAAATCAAGTTCATAACATATCATGAGTTTAACATCAAAATAAAGTTCGTAATGCATTACCCACCTCGTGATGTTCAATCCAACAAGTTCGATTCTTCGTTCTTTACTTCCCGGTTTCCTCTGCTTGATCCTTGTAACATAAGAATTTATAATCAATTTTTTAGTAATCTTTCTTTCTAACTTAGCTATATGTTATCAGCTATCAATTAACGCATACATGTCTTACTAATGTTCAATTCTACCAAAATTTCGACAGAGTAACGTTTAGAGTAGTATAGCCCAAATACACCCAACTACACCAATCTTATCCCAAACTCCTCAATATCATCATCATATCATCAAATATGTACTTAAGAATTTTATACAAGACCAAGATCATATAATTCAAGTTAATCGCCTAAGACGATTTAATTAGATATATGTATACATTTCAATATTTTAAGTATCTACAACCCATTAAACATCAAATATCATATAATTATACTCAATTAACATTAATAATCATAAATTCATGATCCATTCAATCATAGATCACCTATATCACTTATAAGTATAACTTTAGTTTAAACTTTAAATTTTCTAACTTTTGATACCTATGTACAAAAATTCCCATGAATTCTATTTAGGCCTTATTTTTATCATAGATTACAAATATCAATTCAAATCCATCAAATAAAATCAAGAAATCAAAGTTCAAAGCTTGCCCTTCATTTTCGAAATTTTTGAATAATTAGTATATGTTTGAATTAAATTCCTATAAATTAATTTTATACATTATTCATATCCCTAAGCATAAATATCATGTCAAATTCATCAATAAAAATCAAAATCATCAAGTTCATACAATATGAAATTTTCGAAAATTTCAAATATTGAACATACATGATTAAATTTTTAATTTCTTTGACCATATGATGTTTATATTCACTTCTAAACATTTATATAAGCTCAATTCAACCAAATTATAACATATAATTCATGTACCAAAATTTAGGGTTCATGATCATACTTTAATTTATCAACTTTTACAAATGAAAGAATTAAATCCATAATTTATGATATTTATACACACTAAGCATAATTAAATCATTAAACATAATAAAATTGAAACAAATCAACCTTAATATTAATCCTCTAATTTTCGAAAAAACCTAAACATTTAAACATCATATTCATTAATTTAATTTACAAGAACTTGAAGTAATTGAGATAATTACCTTCCTTGGAATAATTTCCCACTAATTCCCAAGTCAAATTTTGTTTTAAAATGTGAAAATAAAATTTGTAGGTGAAGGTGTATGTGTGTCGTGTGTTTTGTGAAGAAAAGGGGGAAGAAGATGATTTATTTCTTATGTTGTAGTTCTAGATTGTTAATTTGCATATAATGTGAATTTATTTCAAATTTCCAAGCAATATATCACTAATTTCCATAAAATGATAACTACACCCTAATTTTTACTAAATACATACTATAGTATTAATAAATTTTATAGAGTTTTATCTATATCAAATTATAAGATATAATTCAACTTATATTCATAATTTAATTTAGATCCATATAGCATAATTTAAATCACTTTATTTAATAAAATTCATTTCATTACTATAATACTTCTTAAATTTCGAAAATTACATAAATAATTTCTTTAATCATTAGTTATTAATAAAACAAATTTATTCAAGACTTTAATGTCTTAAATAATATTTTATCTCATTTTATAAGAAAAATAACATGCAAAAATAATTAATGCAATTCATAGCATAATTTCTAATTTATAGCATTTTTCATACAAACATTCATTAATAATCACAAAATTCACATTTTATCACAAATAAACTCATTTCTAATATTTCTCTACATTTTCGATTCCATATAATCAAATCTTAAATTAATCGGATTCATACCGATTAATATTTCACTATATTAAATTTCACGAATTCTTAAGGCTTAAATAGCTTTTAAGCCTTTAATAATACTTAATTAAACTTTATTAATTACTATAAAATTTTCGGGCTACTACATTCCCTCCCCCTTAAAGAAATTTCGTCCCCGAAATTTTCGTACCGTATTAAACAAGTCGGGGTACTTTTCTCTCATTTGATCTTCCAGTTCCCATGTTACTTCTTCTGGACCATGATGTTTCTATTGAACTTTTACTAAAGGAATAACTTTATTTCTTAACATCTGTTCTTTGCGGTCCAGAATGCTTTCAGGCTCTTCCTCATAGCTTAACTCAGCATCGGGAACTATTTCATCATGATGAAGAATGTGTTGTGGGTCATACACATATTTTCTAAGCTGAGACACGTGGAAAACATCATGCACGTTAGCGAAGTTTGGAGGCAACGCTAACCTATAAGCTACATGCCCAATCCGTTCCAATATCTCGTAAGGTCCAAGAAATCTGGGTTTAAGTTTCCCTATTATTCCAAAACGGTGAACTCCTTTGGTTGGGGAAACTTTAAGAAAGACCTTGTCCCCTATTTCAAACTTCAATTACATGCGGCGATTGTCGTGTAGACTTTTGTCGGTCTTGAGCTTCTTTCATTCTTTGTCTTATCTGTCGTACAATTTGGACCATTTCTTGATTGCTTGGGCAAGAATCTTTCGTTCTCTCACTTCATCCCAATCGGAGGTGATCTGCATTTCTTGCCATAAAGTGCTTCGTAAGGAGCCATGCCGATTGTAGCTTGATAACTGTTGTTGTAAGCAAATTCGATCAATGGTAGAACTTGTTCCCATTGGTCTCCCGATCAACACCACTTACGAGCATATCCTCAAGAGTCGAATTGTTCTCTCGGTCGACCATCCGTGCGGATGAAAAGCGGTACTAAAATTTAATCGAGTACCCAATTCTTTTTGAAAAGTAATCCAGAACCGAGAGGTGAATTTGGCATCACGATCTGAGGTGATTGAGATCGGCACTCCATGTAGACGAACAATTTCCCGAACATAAATCTGTGCCAACTTATCTGCTCCATACGTTATCGGAATTGGAATGAAATGAGCGCTCTTGGTTAATCGATCAATGATTACCCATATGGCCGTATTTCCTCGTCTAGATTTGGGTAATCCAATAACAAAATCCATCGCAATGTGATCCCATTTCCATTCTGGAATTTCGAGAGGTTGTAACTTTCCGTATGGTCTTTGATGCAAAGCTTTTACTTGTTGGCATGCTAAACACCGTTCGACATAGGAGGCAATGTCTTGTTTCATTCCCGTCCACACGAACTTTTGTTTGAGATCCTGATACATCTTTGTACTTCCGGGATGTGCTGCATATGGAACTTTATGAGCTTCATTCATAATTTCATTCTTCAATTCTGCATCGTTAGGTACATATATGCGATTACCAAGCATAATCGCATTATCCCCAGCTTCATGATATTCTGGAAAATTTCCCATTCGAATCTTTGCACGCAGAATTTCGAGTTGTTTATCTTTTCTTTGCGCTTCGATAATACGAGCTCTCAAATTCGGAAGTACCACCAACGACGCTACAATTCCTTGAATGTTTCTGGGAGGTAACACGATTTCCAACTTCATTCTCTCGAACTCTTTTAATAATTCTCCTTGGTCCGTTAAAAGAGTTCCTAATCTTTCCTGAATTTTCCTACTCAGAGCGTCTGCGACGACGTTGGCTTTTCCTGGATGGTACTTAATTTCACAGTCATAATCCTTGACCAACTCGAGCCATCTTCGTTGCCACATATTCAGATCTTTTTGTTCAAAGAAATACTTCAAACTTTTGTGATCCGTGAAAATCTCGCATCTTGACCCGTATAAATAATGTCTCTAGATTTTTAAAGCATGAACCACATTGCGAGTTCCGTGATCGTGAGTGGGATAGTTGTGTTCGTGAATCTTCAAGCGTCGTGAAGCGTATGCAACAACCTTTCCTTCTTGCATTAAAACGCATCTTATTCCGTTCCTTGACGCATCCGTGTATATGGTATAATCTTTCTCTGGATCAGGTATAGTTAGGATAGGAGCGTTGGTTAATCTTTCTTTAAGTTCCTGGAAACTGTCTTTGCATTCCGGGGTCCATTGAAATTTTATTCCTTTCTTCAATAGTTGCGTCATTGGCTTAGCAATTTTTGAAAATCCTTCGATGAATCTTCTATAATACCCGGCTAAGCCTAGAAAACTAAGAATCTCATTAGGAGTCGTAGGTGATTTCCACTCTTGTACCGCTTGGACCTTGGCAGGATCCACTTTGATTCCTTCAGCTGAAACTATATGCCCCAGGAAATTGACTTCTTTTAGCCAGAAATCGCATTTGCTGAACTTGGCATATAATCGTTGCATCTTTAGTTTTTCCAATACGGTTCTCAAATGTGCTTCGTGTTCTTGTTCGCTTTTCGAATAGATCAGACTATCATCGATAAACACTAACACGAATTTATCAAGATATTCATGGAATACTCGGTTCATGAGATCCATGAATACAGCTGGAGCATTGGTTAGTCCAAACGGCATCACTACAAATTCGTAGTGTCCGTATCGGGTCCTAAAAGCGGTTTTAGGTATGTCCTCGGGTTTGATTTTCACTTGATGATAACCCGATCTCAAATCAATCTTCGAAAATACCCTAGCTCATTTCAATTGGTCGAATAAATCATCAATTCTAGGAAGAGGGTATTTGTTCTTCAACGTCAACTTGTTCAACTCTCGGTAGTCAATGCACATCCTTAAGGTACCATCATTCTTTTTGACAAACAATACTGGCGCTCCCCAAGGTGATGCGCTTGGTCGAATAAATCCTAAGTCCAAAAGTTCTTGTAATTGGACTTTCAATTCTTGTAATTCCTTAGGTGCCATCCGATACGGTGCTTTGGAAATTAGCGCAGATCACGGCTCGAGGTCGATTATAAATCCAATTGTCGGTCCGTGGTACACCGGTAACTTTTCCGAAACACATCGGATATTCTCGAACAAGCGGCACATCATCAATCTTCCTATTCTTCTTGTCTTCCTTGCTTGGCATACAAGATAGGCATGATTTTCGTTACATCTTATCAACTTTTACTCACCGCAGTTGATATCATAGGCACCCTTCTTCTTCTCTCATCGATCCCATAAAAGCACGTGGGTTCTTTTCCTGGTGGTTGAAACGCAATTTCTCGTTGTTCACAACAAATCGTTGCAAAATTCTCCGCTAACCAATCCATACCCAAGATAATATCTACATCCCACATGCATAAGAGGCGTAATGATTCAGCTTTTAACTGAAGTGATCCTAACTCGAATTCTAAGTTAGGACATACTTTATCAACAACTGTCGCCCCACCTATTGGGGTAAGCACTTTGAAACCTACTTCAGATGATTCTACGGGAAGTTCAAGATTATCTACACATGCAGTAGAAATGAAAGAATGCGATGCTCCCGTATCAAACAAAACTATAACAGGTACACCTTTTAACTGGGCCATACCTGTTAGATTTCCCATACTCTTCTCTGGTTGCTTCTGTTTTAAAGCATACGCCTGTTGATGTTGAGGTTGAACTTGTAGAGATTGAGATGACGCCTGCTGAGCTGAAGTCTCTGCGGTTGCAATCACTGGTGGTGGAGGAAGTTGATAGCGAGGTGGTTGTGGATATCCTGTCATTGCTTTCAAATTCTGAACAGGTCGAGAAGATTTTCCTCTTTCTCCTCTCCCAGCCACATTCTGTCTGTATGGACAAGCAGAATCAAAGTGACCATACTGTCCGCATGAATAGCAAGTGTTGCTCCCACTTCTACATAAACCAAAATGTGTACGGTTGCATTGAGGACACATGGGTGGTCTTATCTGATTTGGAGAAAAGAGTGGTTGTCCAGTGGTCGGCGGTCGGAATGATCTCGACGCCGTGGGTCCCTGCCTCTGAAATGACCTTTTGTTTGGATTTCCTCGCGTCTCCCACTTTCTTTTTCCTTTATATCTTTGTTCCATTTGGGAGGATCTTGATGGTACAGTTCCTTGTGGTACACTAGTATTTGATTCGGTAGCATTCTTCTCAGTTTGTATCTCCATTTCCATGTCTAACGCACGGTTAAGAGTCTCTGCGTAAGACATGGGTGGTTGAGCAACTAAAATAATCCGGATTTTAGGTCTTAATCCGGAGCGGAACATCTCAGCCATCTTTTCATCATTTTCCACTTCGTATGGTGCATATCGAGATAATGTACAGAATTCTCGGTCGTACTCAGCCACACTTCTATTCCCCTGTTTCAAATTCATGAATTCAATCTCTTTCTGCTTCCTATAACTTCGAGGAATGAACTTAGCATATAGTTCTTCCTTGAACTGTTCCCAAGTAAAGTTCGTCATTTGTTCCGGGTGAGAGTTTTCATCGGCCTCCCACCGTAAGTCTCATGGGTCCTTTCATGGGAAAGTTTATACATAGCAAGCATTCCTGATCGCTACATTCTAAGAACTTGAAGATTCTCTCCACTGTCCTTACCCATTCTTACCTTGGTAGGACTACCAAAGACACGTGAAGTTAGGTGGGTTCGACGAAGAAAAAGTTCACTATTTTTACTGCTCGGGAGAGGTTCACGATCATAAAGGTTTTGTTCAGGAAGGTTTTGGGGAGTGATTTGACTGGCTCTTTCTTCCATGTTCTGATTTCTTCTTCGAGGAGGCATTTTGCTTCAAAAGAAATTTATTATTTTCACAACAGTAAATAAATATCTACAAAAGAAAGGGATTTTAACATACAACATCAACAAGATATGATCATCAACAAAAGATAGAGATATAACTATTTATCACATCAAAGATAACAAAACAGTTTATAATTTACAAGAAAATTGCCTCATCGAGGACTTTTACACACAGATTAGTTTCATATGTACAGGCTGGTAGTTCCACCTACTATCTTAGTTAGCTAACTTAATTTCACCTTAATCATCTACATTCTCTTCATGATTCTCTTCTGGATCTTCTTCTTCAGGGTCTTCTTCTTCTTCAGGAGCGGAAGTGTGATCAACAGACGAATTAGCGGGCTCTCCTGGCAAGAGAATGGATGGATCCGACAACGAAGGCATTTCATTAGAAGACAAAGGTTGTAAGCTAGAAGTACCAACGAACGATTGCTGATTAAACTCATTTTCTACCTCAGTGGAAGACATTATAAGTGGAATTTCAGGAAGAGGAGATAGGGGTGGTGAAGGGGTTTTCAGTGCAAATGGTTGATCAAATAAATCTAGGTCGTCCAAGGTCCACTGAGGTCCGAGAGGAAACAGAGTAGTATCATCCTCATCACAATACTCATATTTAGGACCTGGCTCTAACAAGCTCATAAGATATAGGTTTAATTCTTTTACTTTTGGATCAAGGATATCATCTAAGATTTGATGAGCTGTGGCGTAAAATAATCAAAGGACGGTAGGGAATGAGTGGAGGATTTTCCCCGTCTGTATTGGTCTTTAATAATTCTTATGAACTTCTTAAGGTTACCAGAATTCTACACTCCATGTCCGGATGCACATAATCAAGAGCTATCTCGGATGCCCATCCGCTCAATCGGGAGGTAAAGCTTGCACCAACTTGAAGTACCCGTCAAGCTCGGTCGTTCCACACTTCAAAACCGATCGCCACATAACTTTGAAATGATGAAGGAAGAACGCATGCCTGCTTACGGTCTCATTCACACGCATAAAACTTATTGATATCTCCTAAGCTCGGCGGTCTATACCCGTAATCTTTCGAACGGTGGATTTTATCCTTGGCATCCTATAATCAGATATCATTTCTATACTAATTAGAATAACACATCATATATCATTTATATTCATACGTACTACATAAAAATTCAACATAATCACATTTTGTTCACATATGCACAACATTCTCATCTTACCTTACCTGGTTGAGCTGAAGAGATGGACAGGAACTCTGAGCCTTTACCAATGAATCAAATTTTTTTTTAAGAAAGGTTGGCTCAAAGAAAGAAAAATTTACAGGATCAAAGCGAACAAATGCTCTGATACCACTCTGTCACGACCCGACTATTTAATTACTTATTTAACTAAATAATCAAGCCGTGACTGGTTTAATTAACGATAATCTTTCTAAAAATTGAGTGATTAAGAGGATTAATTTTGGAAACAAACGGACAGTATAACGTTTGAAAATGGAATAAGCCGACCTGCAGTCAGAAAATATCCAACAACCATATAATCACAAATGAGGGCACAGCCACAAATTATATGCATCAAAGTTTCAAAATATTTACACTGTTTATCAAAAGTACGGTTTAAATGTTTCAAGGTTCCAGTAACGGAAGATCAATGAATATCATGTATGAAGACATGATATTCAGACATAACCAAACAAAATGTAAAGATCAAAACGATATTTCAGCTCAGTTTCCCTGCCACATCTTCTTCATACTCAACCTGCATAATAAAAACATTTGGAGGGCATGAGTACCAGAAAGTACTCAGTGGATAATGCCGATATAATATTCAAAGTTTAAACATATTATTCAAGAAAACCTTTCTTACAAATAGCAGTTCATAAGACAATTTAATTAGTGATTCATAAGAAAACTTTCACATAATAACATATCACCACACTTTATTTTGAAACATACCGGCATAACATACCCGAGTTGGTCCCGAAGGATAGCAACTACGGTCATACCCTATATCGTCATTTGGTAAAGGAAGTAGGACTCCCACAATACCATGGCGGCCTACATTTGCAAGCTCACACCATCTACCCGCACGATAATTAACATCTTCCTACCGCAGATAGGTAATTGCCGTCATACCCACAATGTGGTAAAACATTTAGCATAATTATCATGTGGTGATCAAATGCTTTCACAAGAAATCAAGTTCATAACATATCATGAGTTTAACATCAAAATAAAGTTCGTAATGCATTACCCACCTCGTGATGTTCAATCCAACAAGTTCGGTTCTTCGTTCTTTACTTCCCGGTTTCCTCTGCTTGATCCTTGTAACATAAGAATTTATAATCAATTTTTTAGTAATCTTTCTTTCTAACTTAGCTATATGTTATCAGCTATCAATTAACGCATACATGTCTTACTAATGTTCAATTCTACCAAAATTTCGGCAGAGTAACGTTTAGAGTAGTATAGCCCAAATACACCCAACTACACAAATCTTATCCCAAACTCCTCAATATCATCATCATATCATCAAATATGTACTTAAGAATTTTATACAAGACCAAGATCATATAATTCAAGTTAATAGCCTAAGACGATTTAATTAGATATATGTATACATTTCAATATTTTAAGTATCTACAACCCATTAAACATCAAATATCATATAATTATACTCAATTAACATTAATAATCATAAATTCATGATCCATTCAATCATAGATCACCTATATCACTTATAAGTATAACTTTAGTTTAAACTTTAAATTTTCTAACTTTTGATACCTATGTTCAAAAATTCCCATAAATTCTATTTAGGCCTTATTTTTATCATAGATTACAAATATCAATTCAAATCCATCAAATAAAATCAAGAAATCAAAGTTCAAAGCTTGCCCTTCATTTTCGAAATTTTTGAATAATTAGTATATGTTTGAATTAAATTCCTATAAATTCATTTTATACATTATTCATATCCCTAAGCATAAATATCATGTCAAATTCATCAATAAAAATCAAAATCATCAAGTTCATACAATATGAAATTTTCGAAAATTTCAAATATTGAACATACATGATTAAATTTTTAATTTCTTTGACCATATGATGTTTATATTCACTTCTAAACATGTATATAAGCTCAATTCAACCAAATTATAACATATAATTCATGTACCAAAATTTAGGGTTCATGATCATACTTTAATTTATCAACTTTTACAAATGAAAGAATTAAATCCATAATTTATGATATTTATACACACTAAGCATAATTAAATCATTAAACATAATAAAATTGAAACAAATCAACCTTAATATTAATCCTCTAATTTTCGAAAAAACCTAAACATTTAAACATCATATTCATTAATTTAATTTACAAGAACTTGAAGTAATTGAGATAATTACCTTCCTTGGAATAATTTCCCACTAATTCCCAAGTCTAATTTTGTTTTAAAAAGTGAAAATAAAATTTGTAGGTGAAGGTGTATGTGTGTCGTGTGTTTTGTGAAGAAAAGGGGGAAGAAGATGATTTATTTCTTATGTTGTAGTTCTAGATTGTTAATTTACATTTAATGTGAATTTATTTCAAATTTCCAAGCAATATATCACTAATTTCCATAAAATGATAACTACACCCTAATTTTTACTAAATACATACTATAGTATTAATAAATTTTATAGAGTTTTATCTATATCAAATTATAAGATATAATTCAACTTATATTCATAATTTAATTTAGATCCATATAGCATAATTTAAATCACTTTATTTAATAAAATTCATTTCATTACTATAATACTTCTTAAATTTCGAAAATTACATAAATAATTTCTTTAATCATTAGTTATTAATAAAACAAATTTATTCAAGACTTTAATGTCTTAAATAATATTTTATCTCATTTTATAAGAAAAATAACATGCAAAAATAATTAATGCAATTCATAGCATAATTTCTAATTTATAGCATTTTTCATACAAACATTCATTAATAATCACAAAATTCACATTTTATAACAAATAAACTCATTTCTAATATTTCTCTACATTTTCCGATTCCATATAATCAAATCTTAAATTAATCGGATTCATACCGATTAATATTTCACTATATTAAATTTCACGAATTCTTAAGGCTTAAATAGCTTTTAAGCCTTTAATAATACTTAATTAAACTTTATTAATTACTATAAAATTTTCGGGCTACTACACTATCTCAGCTACGACTCAAGGTTTATTCGTATCATGCATTCAAGATCGATTGACAATTAATACAGTTACGTCATTAACTGACAACTAGATATGCATCAAGATTGATCAGAAATTAATACATATAAATAAGCACCAAGAATCATGAATCAATGCGGAAGGTAAATAGCGATAACAGAATCACAACATATAGGATCGAATCATGCAAACCCTAGGATTAGAGCGGAAAATTACCTATACATAATAAGCGGAATAAAAATACGAATAAATCATAAAACGGAAATTAAATGCATAAAACCGGATAATAGCGTTGGATGAACAATGGTTGGTCTTGAATCCAATCCCAAGCGAAAAGCGGAAAACAACGGAAAACGATCGGACAAAACGTTCCATCGATAACAAAGTGATAAACTAAACTAGAACAACGATAAACTAAAGCTAGAACGTAATTAAATCGAAACTAAAGTGCAAAATATGAAAACTAGAGAAAACTGAACAAATTCGTGCTTAGAGAGGTTGGGGCGTGGGAGCAAGCTTGGGGATATATATAGGTAGAGAAAACCTAAATCGCGCACCAGAAACATTCTGGACGATTTCTCGCTGCCGTCCTCGCAGCCGCGAGGTCGGTCGCTAGCTCCTGCGCGACTTCACTGTTTTGCTCCGTTCTCTCTCGTCCGAACTCCGAATTGCGATCCGTTTGCGCCTATGGACTCCTATCGAGATGATCTTTAACATTGTAAACTTTTCACATCCATATTTTCATTTCCATTTCATCATCTTTGGTTACATCTTTGCCTTATGCATCGATTATCACTGAAAAGCCTACAAAACACCAAAGAGAAACCCCAAGAGCGAGATCTTCCAAAATAGCTAAAAGCTTAAAGATCGACTATATAAACGCATTTAATAGATCTATTTCATCTTGATATATCATCAATAAACGAGTAAAATGCGCATTTATCACACCCCCAAACTTGAAGCATTGTTTGTCCTCAAACAAAAACAAAACAGAAAGACACAACGAAAGATCAACGAGCGTAGCAAAGAGGATAACCATTATAAGCCTCGAAAACATCTCAACGCTCAAAAAGATTTAGCGCACATGACGACATTAGTTAACTCAACACAAACAACAATTGAAGGCAAAAACTCATTTAATTCAACCCTCACAACGGCATGTGTGTAAAATATAGAGGATACACTCAAACTCATAAAGAAATTAAGGACGTGTATACACTCACAGATCAATGCAATGCAACATCTTACCATAGGCTTGCCATTTCTCTAATATCTCCACCGCGTCAAATGTGTTCAAATAAGGATCAAAAAGGTCTTTTCATAGGTTATAAAGTAGGCACATTGGTTAAGGTAGGATAATATATGGCTAAGTGACTCAAAAATATTCCAAGCACCCCCATTTATACTTTTCGACACATATGGACTTTGTCCATTTTCCTCTTCTTTTCCAACGTGCTAAATCGACGTTTTATCCCTCATAAGGTACCTATACTTTGACTAACGACCCTTTATGCTCAAAACACATAGTGAACTTATCATTACTTTTTCTTTTCTTTTCTAGAGCTTATAGGGTTTATCATTCACAACAAAGGTATTATTCTTCACCACAAATGTATTTCTCTAAAAGAAATTTTTCTCGTCATAACTACATCAAAATTTCAACCCCTTTTGATTCCCATATCCATCCTCACCTCCTATCATCCGATTAATCGAAAGAATAAGTCTAATAAAAGCTCAAAGAAGGCGACAAATGGTATACATCATCGGGTTAGTGTTTGGGTGAATATGTGGTTAACAAAGATGGCCTTTAACCTTTCCAAATTGAAAACACATATTGCGGTCTCGACACGTAAAACGGCAAGTTCTAGAAGAGAATCACATGCATGATATCACATAATTAAAAGCAGATCAAGATGTTTATACAGTGAAGCTCAAGTCTCACGGGTTAAGCAAATGGTGAAAAACAACAAGTTTAAGCAATCTCAAGTCGTTCATGCGTCATTTTCTAACATATCATGTGCACTATCATTAAATTTCACAAAAAATTTCTATCGTCATTGGCCACATGGATTAAAACACTTCACTTAACTCGTTGATCGACAGACACAACACGAAAAGAAAGACAAAAAGCAACACAAACGAAAAACAAAACAAAACACAAAAATAAAACAAACAAAACGTTGGGTTACCTCCCAACAAGTGCTAATTTAACGTCTTTAGCTAGACCATCACATACCTTGTTCAATCCGGCGTTCTGGTAGCAACGGACTTCCTTCCAAAATTGCGAATTCCCTTGTATTTCACATTCACCGTTGACCACCACTGAGCGTGGAGTGGCCCCCCCCAAACTTTGATGATTCACTCGGAGTTCCATGCCGAGTCCACTTCTTCTTTCTCGCATTCTTATCGACAGGTCGATTGCCCTCTAAGTATGCGACGTGTGTAGCAGCAGTAGTCATGATCAAATAGCGATCTGGGAGGAATGTGCGCACGAATAACGGCTATTGGAGGTTCTTCGCGGTCGACCTCGGGACCGCTGGTTAGGTCGCTAGGCGTGTCAGCTGATGTGGCCTTCGTCATCGCGGTTGGGCTAGCGGGTACGACCGCGCGAGCTGAAGTCTCGGCGGTGTTGCTGATTGCTCGATTGAGCTCGCGACTCGAGCAAGTTCCTTTGCAGCCCACTTTCGCCCTCTTCTCGCTCGGGATGATTACGGATCGTGCGGCTAGTGACCAACGATTCTCCATTACTTTCATGTGTTCGCTCATAGGCGTCACGAGAACTCCAACTGTAATTTTACGGCGATCGCTTATAAATGAATTCTGCGTATCGCCATTTGTTGTATCGCTCTTCCACACTCGGTTTCTTCGCCTCTTGAATCATTACATTACGAGCGCGAAACCTCCCGGATGTTGCTGAAAAGTAATGGGGTTTGCATACGACAGATTATGATGATCTCTGTTGTCTGGGTTGTACGCCGGATTCCATCCTCCTTGGAACTGTTCGGTGGGAGATGGATACATGTGATTTAATGGCCTGGCCTCTTGAACAGGGACAAGGAGTCCCATGTTCGTCATTTGGCATTTCATCTCGATATACTTGGCCAGGAGTTGCGGAGCTTGCTCGGGGGGCACTCCCCCATAGTTTGGAAACGCTGCCATAACTTGCTGACACTTCTCTCGTCTATTCTCCTTTGAGAGCTTTCGATCTCGGGATCTAAAAATATTTCATGAGGTCCCTGAGATCTTGTAAACATATACTACCTGAGAAAAGAGAGAATTCAACTCTTGCAAAAATAAATAAATAATATAATATATAACTTGAATTAATAAATCCAAATCGTCAAATTATTCCTATGTAATCTTAACAATCCTCGGCAATGGCGCAAAAATTTGATCGCTCACTTTTCTAACACGAAAACGTGCAAGTATATAGGTATGACGAGTATCGTATCCACGAGGATTATGTCTGAAAACACGAAGCTAGCTCAGCGATAATTTATTATTATTCAAGCCACGATTTGGGTTTGGAAGGCTTTAGGGCTTGAAATTAATCAGCGGAGGTAACAAAGCGAAAATAAAAAAAGCAATAAATATCAAAGATGATAAAAGCAGATAAAAGACTAACCTAGGGATGCATAAATCCTACCCACAATGTATGTTTATCCTGCTTCCTATTAGCCAATTTTAATCCAAACAAGATGGAAGATCACATATATAACCAACAACTTGATTCACGACAATTGCGGCGATGATTACGAGTTTTCCTACCATTCTAGGTGAAAACAAGTAACTCCAAAAGGATCGATAAGAATATGCTTCCTCGAATATCCTATCTCGAGCTACGACTCGAGGTTTATTAGTATCATGCATTCAAGATCGATTGACAATTAATACTGATTCGTCGTTAGCGGCAACTAGATATGCATCAAGATTGATCGAAATTAATACATATAAATAAGCACCAAGAATCATGAATCGATGCGGAAGGTAAATAGCGATAACAGAATCACAACATATAGGATCGAATCATGCAAACCCTAGGATTAGAGCGGAAAATTACCTAGACATAATAAACGGAATAAAAATACGAATAAATCATAAAAACAGAAATTAAATGCATAAAACCCGGATAATAGCGTTGGATGAACAATGGATGGTCTTGAATCCAATCCCAAGCGAAAAATGGAAAACAACGGAAAACGATCGGACAAAACGTTCCGATCGATAACAAAGCGATAAACTAAACTAGAACAACGATAAACTAAAGCTAGAACGTAATTAAATCGAAACTAAAGTGCACCTGGCCGCCGTGATCAAGCCCAAGGTGGTGTCAGACCATCTGGAGGGGTTGGCGGCCGCCATGCCTGACTTTGACAAGGTCAAGCATGGTTGGGTCGAGGTCGCCACCCGCGAGCTGAATAAGGCGTACGCCCGGGTGGTCTCCGGGGTCGGGTCCTTCCCTGTGTTGGAGGCTCTGGCATCCAGCTCCTCCCTTCTGACGGCAGAGGCCGTTGCCCAGTACAAGGAGGACGAAGATCCTGAACTCCAGGAGCTTCTTGCCGAGGTGCGAGCCGAAGCCGAGGAAGAGGAGGAGGAACCAAGCTCGGAGCTTCCCTCTGAAGGGGGCCTTGCGCAGCAACAGCAGCAAGTGCAGCAGGAGGCCGGTGAGCCCGGCATAGAGCCTGAGGTCAGTGGACCTGATGTAATAGGTTGAATTGCCGGGGTCGATAGGATCCTGAGTCCTTGTAAAAGTTTCCCACTTTTTGAATAATAAAATTCACAACCTTCTAAAACGTGTGGTGTCTCTTTATTTATAGCACTCCACATCTCAATACCTTGGACTCGATCACGAATTGCTGACCAAGCTAAAGGAGGTCCGAGGTGCCTTAGCTGAGAGGGACAAAGAG
This sequence comes from Salvia rosmarinus, assembly GCA_036937905.1. NCBI lineage: Eukaryota > Viridiplantae > Streptophyta > Magnoliopsida > Lamiales > Lamiaceae > Salvia > Salvia rosmarinus. The sequence goes on along the minus strand of CM072819.1, from coordinate 72,201,000 downwards.
GTGTTGTTTTGGAGGAGCCGATCTGCCGAACTGACCCAGGCTTTGGCCAGTATGGACGTCAGCTCGGTGTCATCCGCCGACTTGAAGAAGAAGTTACGAGAGGCCGATCGAGAAGTGGCCCGCCTCCTGGCTGAGAACGAGGCTCTAAAGATAAGGATCATACAGCTCGAAGTCCAGGGGGTGGACTTATCTGCCGATGTGATCCAAGCACGCCTGATACAATGCGAGGCGGCTCGGTGACGGTGGAGAAGCTAGCTCGGATCTCGGAGGAGCACGCGGTATGAGAAGGTCATCCACCGATCCGTGGAACTACCATATCGTGTCGATGATCGAGTTGAGCTTCTTGGCGGAGGGCATGGTCTTTGAGGGATGAAGAGGGCCTAACAAACAAAAGTTTAAAGACGCCTCAACTCCATCATGAAGTACATGCGGATGTGCGAGATCGTTAAATAACGACGCATGCCCCATCCCCGGCGAGTCCACGCGGGCTCCACCGGTCCAATAATAGAAGAACCCGAGGAGGAGGCGACTCGCGATCATGCCAAGTGCTCGGTTGATGGGTCCAGATGAGAGGAACATTCGAGGCGGCCGTCGGCGGTCAAACGCCCCGTGACTTGGTCGGCGTGGAAGGCGGCGGTCGGGCGAGTCATGATCTAGCCGGCATCAAGCTCAAGGGGCCGAGGTGTGACCTCGGGTGTAGGAATGCCCCCCTCGGGTCGGAACCCATCTGTGTCGGCTCAAAGTGCACCCGGAGCAGGCCGGGGTGGTGCCGACCTCATTGATTGGGTGGAGGGCACCGAGTTCGTTCCGGGTATTCATCGCCGACCTGGAGATTTTGTTCAGAACTGGTGCAACTTCAGTGAGTCCCGGCGAGGCGGAGCTCGGAAGCCCGAATGAGGTGTATATAGCTTAGGACTTTGTATTTCGTCGTAAATGTATTTAGACTATGTACCGAAGTGTATATTTTCCCTCTCGAGAGGTACAAATATAGCTTAGGACTTGGTTTTTAGTCGTAAATGTATTTAGACTGTATACAAAAGTGTATATCTTCCCAAATAAAGGGGCATAATTTGACGAGATCCGATGTGGACGTCGTTTGCATGTAGATGTTTCAACTTAATGAGTAATCTGTATGCATGCATGTAGACGTTCAATTTAATGAGTAGTCTGTATGCCTTGCACTGAGACGTTCAATTCAATGAGTAATCTGCGAGTGCGGCGCGCGCTTAGTTGAGTACCCTACTTAGTGGGTTTGTCATCTTCGTAAGGGCGTCCCCTTGTGAAGGTTTGTTATGTGTTATCCGACTTGAGAGCAGATGTGCATATAAGCATAAGATGAGACGAAGTGAAATACTTATTCAGAAAAACAAATGTTTTATTGAGAAGTAAATAACATCGCACTTCGGCAAAGCAACAAGAGGAATAACATGATGTTGATCTGAAATCAAAGCTATGTAAAGTACCTCCTCAAATGAGTGATATGCCAGGTTCGGGGGATAAGTGCACCGGATAAGTGAGCAAGCCTATAGGCCCCTTTGCTGAGGTCCTCGTGAACGCGGTATGGACCTTCCTATGTCGGATCTAGCTTGTTAAGACGCTCGGCTCTGCTGGCTTCATTATTTCGTAGGACGAGGTCGCCTACTTGGAGTGTGGCGGCTTTTACTCTTTTGTTGTAGTACCGTGCGACCTGGCACTTATATTTGGCTTCGTTTATGAAAGCGAGCTCGCGCTTCTCCTCGAGAGCGTCAAGGTTGATGCGCAGGTCTTCCTCGTTCCCGTTCTGGTCGAAGTGAAGAGTGCGTGGACTCGGTGCGCCGATCTCAGCCGGTATGACAGCCTCGGTCCCGTAGACCAAGCTGAAGGGGGTTTCTCCGTGCGAAGTCCGAGGTGTTGTCCTGTAGGACCAGAGAACTTGAGGGAGATTTTCAGCCCAATCACCCTTAGCTCGGTCTAACCTCTTCTTCAATCCTTGTACGATCGTGCGGTTCGTCACCTCGGTCTGACCATTCGCCTGCGGGTGTGCGATCGAGGTGAAACGTTGCTCGATCTGGAGCTCTTCACACCATTCCTTGAAAGTTTTGTCGACGAACTGGGTGTCGTTGTCCGAGACCAAGATATGCGCTATGCGAAGCGGCAAACTATGTTCTTCCACACGGTCTGAATCCTCACGCCAGGAGGCTCGAAAGTGGCTCGCTTGACCCATTTTGTGAAGTAGTCTACGGCTACGACTAAGTATCGGCGACACGGTGCTCGATCAAGCGGGCCTACGATGTCGATCCCCACCGCATGAAAGGCCACGGACTCGTGGTCGCTTAGATCGGTGCAGGGTAGCTTCTTGTGTGGGTGAAGGCGCGCCGGACACTTTTGACGAGCTCGGCCGAATCTTGGATGAGGGTGGGCCAGTAATATCCCTACCTCAGCCTCTTCTTTGAGAGAGCTCGCGACCCGATGTGGCTTCCACAAGACCCTCTGTGAATCTCATTGAGTACGTAGTCGGCTTCTTTTGGTCCGAGGCACCTCAGGAGGGGTTGGAGATAAGACTTTCTGTATAGATCACCCTCATGTGTGAGGTACTTTTGGGATTTTACCATCATCTTTTTGGCCTCGAGCCGATCTTGAGGCAGTGCGCCATCTTCCAGATAGGCCTTTATGGGAGACATCCAGTTCGGCTCTATCTCGGTGATGATGCCGATGTGGGACTCCGCGATGCTTTTGGAATGAACCTCATCCACTGGTTGACTTGTTGATGATGCAGCTAACTTCGTCGGCGTCGGCTCATTTGTTTTCCCTGCGGGATTCGATGAATACTGAAGTACCTGAATGAGGTCAGCATCTCCTTTGCCTTCTCGAGGTATTGCTTCATTCGATCCTCCTTGGCCTCGTATCTGCCTAGGACCTGGTTTACCACGACCTGGGAATCTCCGAAGATCTGGACCTTGTCCACTTTCAATTCCTTTGCGAGGCGGAGTCCTGAGATCAGCGCTTCGTACTCCACCTCGTTGTTTGTGGTCGGGAAGGTAAACCGGAGGGCGTAGGTCACTTCTTGCTTGTCTGGGCCGAGGAGGAGGATGCCCGCTCCGCTGTCCGTTTTGCATGAAGCTCCGTCCACGTACATCTGCCAGCAACCATCGGGCGGTGCAAGGACAGATTCCTCCGCTGTGGGGGCGGGAGTTGGAGCGACCTCGCTGGTAGAGCTGACCTCGGTGAACTTGGCCTCCACCAGGAAGTCAGCGAGAGCTTGCCCTTTATAGCCACTGAGGAGTACGAAATGTCGTGCTCGCCGAGCTCCAGATGCCCACTGCTATTCGTCCGGATGATTACGGCTTTGACAAGACTTGTCTCAAGGTAAGTCGGTTAGTACACAGGCGGAATGGGCTTGGAAGTAGGGTCGGGCGTCGCTTAGCGTTCACTAGGGCAGTGCTACCTTTTCGGTGGTGTACCTCATCTCCATCCTTTGAGAGCGGCTAATAAAGTAGATGGGAGTTGACGTCCCACCTCATCTCGTACCAAGATCAAGACTGATTGCCTCATCCGAGGCGGCCAGTATAAAGAGAGGATTTCACCTTGTTTGGGCGGACGGGGTTGGCGGTCGGTGAGATATTCTTTCGGTGTCGGCGGCGACTGGTGTTCTTCTGCCAGCGAAGTCGGAGCTCTCCTCAAGATCTTGAAGAAGGAAGTCGCTTCTCGGCGGCCGAGATAAGAATCTGCTGAGGGCGGCTAGGCACCCGGTGAGTTTGTGGATCTCACGGATTGTCTTTGGCACCTGCATGTCGAGCACAGTCTTCACCTTAGTGGGATTTACCTTGAGCCCTCCCGAGAAACCCAAATCCCGTGAATTTACCGTCTTCACCATGAAGGTACACTGGGGTTGAGCTTGAGGTTGGCCGACCTGAGGAGCTGGAGGATAGTTACGAGGTCGTCGGCGTAGTTCTTCGTTTTTCGACTTTTGACTACGATGTCGTCGACATAGACCTCGACAATCTTCCCTATGTGGTCCTTGAATATTGCGTCCACCATCCTCTGGTAGTTAGCTCCGGCGTTCTTTAGGCCGAAAGGCATCTTCCGGTATGCAAAGACTCTGAAGTCGGTGATGAACGCTGTCTTTGGGGCGTCCTCCGGGCTCATCAGGATTTGGTGGTACCCCTTGTACAAATCTAGGAAACTGAAGACCTCGTGGCCTACCAGTGCCTCCACCTTCTTGTCGATGTCAGGGAGGGGGTAACAATCCTTCGGGCAGTGCTTGTTGAGGTCGGTGTAGTCGGCGCATCGCGCCCCCTCACGGCTTTCGGACCACGGTCGATTAGCTATCCGGTCGGTGTAACCTCGAACAATATCTTAGCCATCCGGGTGAGTCACTTCGTCTCTTATGACACGGCTGCGCTCGTCCATAAACACTCTTTTCTTCTGCCGAACTGGCTTAGTGGTCGGGTCAATGTTGAGGCGATGAGTTATGAGCTCGGGTGACACTCCGGTCATGTCGAGTGGGGACCATGCAAACACGTCCCTGTATTCCCTCAGAAGCTGCATGACATGCTGCCGAATATCTGTTGGGCCCTGGATGCCGACCTTGATAACTTTGGAGGGGTCATCGTCGTATAGCTAGAGATTCTCGGTCAGGTCATCCCGAGGTGGCGGCTTTTGGGGATTCTGTAATTGCTATGCCTGAGGTAAGGCTACATCCTGGGTTGAGAGTCGTAGGCACTCTTTGGTTGCCGTTTGGTCACCCTGGATGCTTAGCACTCCCACCGGGGTGGGTATTTTGATTGTGAGGTGGTACACCGCGGGACGACCTGGTGGCGTATAGCGATCTCGCCCAGGATGATGTTGTACGGAGAGGAGCTCGTGCAGGAAAAATTGACTGGACTTTGTGACCGACCTGGGAGCACGTCCTACGGTAACCGGAAGGGTAATGACACCTTTGGGTTAAACCGTCTCCTGAGTGAAGCTCCACAACTGGGATGGTGCGGGATGTATTTGAATCCCTCCGACCTTAAGTTTATCCAGGCAGCTCTGGAAGATAATGCAGACGGAGGCACCGATGTCGATGTAGACCCGGTGGACGTTCTTGTTGCCCACCACGGCTTGTATCGTGATGGCGTCTTGGTGGGGCATGATCTTGGGCACTGGGTCATCTTTGGAGAACACGATGTTCTCACCATCCCAGAGTCGCTTGTTTTTCGGCTCCTCGGGGGCCGGCCACCGAGCTTCATTTTCTAACGACGTCCTCGTCGTTCCCACAGGGAGTCCGGTAATGGAATAGACTGCTCCATGCGTTAGGACCTTCGTCCTCGTCATCTTCGGGCTGGGTCGCCGTCGAGGTCGGCCCGCAGTTGTTGCCACCATTATTCTTCCTCTCGCTTCTGTTCCCGACCCACTCGGCGAGGTATTTCTTGAGGGCTCCTCCTCTGACGAGCTCGTCAATCTGCGAGCCCAGGTTCCTGCAATCCTCGGTGTCGTGACCATACCCTTGGTGATAGTCACAATACTTCTCCGTTGACCTCTTCTTGGATCCTCCTTTCATGGGAGGGGGTTTCGGGAAGAGCTCGGCGTGGAGCTCGAATATCTTCGCCCTCGATTTGAGCAGAGGAGGCGCTTTGCCGCCAGGGTTTGGCCGAGGTCGAGCACGGACTCCAATAGCCTCTCTTGATTCTATCGAAGGTGCTTCGGCGATCAGCGCCTCGACTTCGGTCATCCGCTTCTTCGTTCAACCCTTTGCTCATCCCAGATCTCTCTTTTCTTCCGATCTGACTCGTCCCCTTTGACATAGTTGTCTACCAGGTTCCAAAGTTTACTCGCCGTCTTTGGTTTCTCCTTGGTGATTTCTTTGTTCAGTGCGCCAAGTCGGATCCCGATTTTGAACGCATTGATGATGTACAGATCGTTACTATCATCAATCCTGATGGATTCCTTGATGAATCGCGAGACGAAATTTGACATCGTCTCGTCTCGCCCTTGGCGGATGGTGAGCAGATCGGACGAAGGCTGCTGATGTGGCATCTTCTGATAGAAGCGCCACTTGAACTGATCCATGAGGTCCTGGAAGCAGCGTATACTGTTCAGGCGAAGCGAGGTGAACCAACGTCGGGTGTTGGAGATTAGCACCTCGAGGAAGATTTTGCATATGTGAAAATCTTCCATTCCTTGATTCGCCATATTGGTGGTATAGGCGAAAAGAAAGTCAGAGGAGTCCCCAAGGCCATCGTAGGCAGCGATGTTGGGTGCCCTGTATCGCTGGGGCAAGGGCGTGTCAAGAATCTATCTAGAGAAAGGAGAGATGATTCTCCCGTACCGGGAGATCGTTGCCATCTCTTTCTGGAGGGATGGAAGACCGATGACGGCGTCTATCGTCTCTCTGAGGGGGAGTTCGGCTCCGCCTTTCCTCTCTCCTATTTTGTTCGGCTCTCTGGGAGGCATGCCGAGGTGGAGAGGGGCTTCGCGGGCGACGTGGTGGTGAATGGTTGCGACCATCTCGGCGAGGTGATGGACTTCTAGCGGTGGATTGATGTACGTGTTCTCGGCTATCGTGCCGAGGTGAGCGTTGACCGCCTCGGTGGGGTGGCGACCTCGGGCGCCCGTATTCGCCAGTTCGGGCACTCGAAAGGTGCCCGCTCCATTTGTCCTTTGGTGAAGGAAGTTTTGGAATTGGCGAGATTGGCGTTGAGGAACTCGAACACAGCTCGGCGAGGGCTCGTGAGACCGATGAACCACTTGTTCACTGGCGTTGAGGTCGGCGTCTTCTTCCTCGTCGGCGGCGATCACGAGGTGTATGGGAATGTTTTCCATGTAGCCCTCAGGTGTGTGGCCGTGTCACACCCCGGCTGAGCGTGAATAATTTAGGACAACTGGGTTAGACTCAAGGAAGACTCACAGGACATGAGCGAACAACTGCTCTGATACCATTCTCATCACACCGGTGACCTAATCTACGATTAGCGAATAACCGGAGTGCGACGGTTGGATTTAAGAAAAAGACTAACTATTTCAAAAGACTCAAAGCAGGAAGAAATAAATATCGAAGAAGGGCGAGCCTTTGAGTCTATGATCAATTGATAATCAAAAGTCAAACATTTATTAAATCGCTATTAGCAAGTGAATTCAATACTTATTGACTCAAGGTTTGTAATTATTCAACAAATGTCTAACCCATCGAACTACGTATCATGACACATAAAAACATATGAACCACGATATAATCAATTATCCTTTCTAAAGAGAAAGAGTCGATGGACAATTGATTAACGAAGCGATCCGGTAGAATATTAATCAACCTGTTTAGTGACCGATACCATAATCTTTGACACAAAATTCATACTTGTTTTCAAATACTCAAAACCCATCAAGATTGACTAAGCAAGTTTCTACAACTATAACGAGTTGGCGACAAAAGCGGTGAGTTTATGTGTGGAGACATAAACTCGAGGCAAAACATAGGACATGGCAATTTAGATCTTCGCTCAGCATTCAGTCCACATTGTCATCTCCTGCATTACCTGCACATTTAGAAATACATGCAGGGCGTGAGTACTTGATGCACTCACTGGGCAATCGCCGAAATAATGAAACATGCTCTTAGAGCTATAAAATCGACTTGCCACTTTCTTAGATTCACAGGGGTTTGAGAAATAACCTATGAATCATACTTTCTGAAATCACTTACTTCATGATCAATGCACGTACTAACAATTCAAATATAACATGTCTGCAGACAAATCTTAAATAAACACCACATCTATGCACTCTTGTGTTGAGAAGTAGGCCTCCTTCTCAAACACCTCGGCCAAAGGCTACCTGTGTACACAAACCCTTACTAGCAGCTCGTCTAGCATAGGGCCGATATCGTCAATCTCTCGTAGATAGGTAATATGCAATATGCTCAAAACAGGCAAGTCAATTAACTTTTTCAAAATAGGCATACATGCTCATCATCATAAACTTGTGTAAACACATATTTTAGTTTAGAAAGCCCACCTGAACTTGATTACTCGGAACTTTCTGCTTTTCCCCTCTTGACTTCTACTCCGCTTCCGCGTGCTCCTTAAAAAGAGATAAGAGGAATGAATACGGGAAAAAGGAACTAAGAGTTTCTAACTCTTGAGCCTCTACTAAAACTTTTTCGATACTCTATGGTTAAGCTAAGCCTTGCTAGGTCAATACATCCCCAAAACATAACTATTTAACTTTATAAGAAATTATTTATAAGAGCATTAGTCTTTTCAATTCCTTATACTCATAAGGAATATCATATTGCTATAATAAAACGTTTAATCATTCTAATCGATTTCTTTGATAACTTTGATCAAGTAAACCTTAATCAAGCTATATAATCATAAGAATCTATGTTTTGAAATCAAATTCCAAATATCAAGTCAATATCATAAAATCCTTTGTAAAGCGCAAACTAACGAAATCTAGATTTTTCGTATAAGCATAGAAAAATCTCAATAATTCAAAATAGGCTAATTTAATATACTAGATCATACTTTTGAAATCAAACATCTCAAATAAAATCAACACGATAAGTTCTCGACATTACATGGCACTTTAATTAAGGATTTTTCATATCGTTGGATTAAACTCTAATTTCTTTCATAAAACACAATCATAGGTATACAATTACATAACTACAAGCTTATTTTAAACAAATCAAAGCCAAATCATCTTGAAATCAAGCCCTATATTTTCGATCCTCATGTGAAATTCATAGGGTTCGATTTTTATTTTCACAATCAACTCTAATCATGCTCAAACGTCTTTAATATCATAGATCCAAGCTTAATTCAAGAAATCATTAACAAATCTTCAAGATAATAGCTAGGGTTTTTCACTGAAGTTTAGGTTTTTCACATAGATCTCAAATTAAATCATAGATCAAGCGTGAATCATATCAAAAGGGGTAGATCTAAACATATATAAACTAAAAATCGAAAAAACGAAATTTCGTTGGAACAAGGCCATCATGGCCGAAACCTATAGGAGCATGTGGAATGGATTTTCTTTGTTTTCTCAACATAACAACACTCAATATAGGTAGATCTATGCATACATGTATTAAAAATCGAAGAACAAAACTCGTAAGAAAAAGGCCCAAAGGACCGAATCATGTGGGGGTTTGGGGTGGTTTTCACTTCGATTTTTACTTCAAAACTCAAAATAGGTTAGAGATTTACCTTCTTAAGACGTAGATCTAACGATTTGAGGAAGATTGGAAGTCCGGAAATTGAGCTTGAAGAGGAGAAATTTTCGTGTATGTGTGTGTGTGGTTCTCGAATTTGAGAGCAAAAGAGAGGAAATTTGGTGAACAAAAATGATCCTTGGAGGCTAAGCATTCCTATTTATATCAAGGTCTTATCTCACTATTTCAATCTTCCACCACAAGCCTTTAAATGGCTTCTAGAATAAGCTTTAGGTTTCTAGATAATTCTTTACTAATATAAGCTAAAAATAAAAATATAATGATAACATAATGTAACTTTTGAAATTATTAAATCAATATAAAACAAATAAAAATATAGAAATCTCTAGCGAATCGAAACTTTCATAAATCGCCTTTCTAAATAAGCATTTGAAATAAAATACTAATTGAAAGATTTATCATTTAATCGATCAACTATATAATTCAAATATAAATCTTTAAAATGAAACTTTATGAAATCTAATCGAGGATGCATTGTTCCTAGTCACCACGTAATTAATTTCTAATTAATTACGTACTTAACGCTTAAACAGAGTTATGAAAATCTAGGGTATTACATTCTCTCCCCTTAAAGAAATTTCATCCCAAATTTAGTACCTCTGAAAATAGCTACGGTACTTCTCTTTCATCTTCTCTTCTAATTCAGGACGCTTGTGTGGTATGCAATCTCCTTCCAGTTGGTGACCACATGGTGTCTTCAAGCGGTGTTGCCGATGTCGGCTTGCGCGTGTTCTTGCCATTAATGTGTGAAAAGCGAAGCTTTTTGTTGGTGTTTCCTGAGGCGGCTAATGATAAATCTAGTGTATGCTAATATCGAGATTTCGTAAGCGATAAAGAACATCGAGCTAAAAACACTCAAATTCACTGCAATGCACGAGGTAATCGTGGCGTGGTAAGTTAACATGTCGTCTCAGGAAAACTGCGGGCCATTCTTAGTGTTGCGCGGCAATTAAATCCTAAACATTCTAACATCATCGGGGTTGAACATGCAAGAATTGAAATACGGAGAATTAAGCGACATCCTAAGCTAGGGGTTGTCAATCCAGAGCTATACTAATAAAGAATAAATCTAAACTAGGGTTGTCGATCCTAGTTGAACTATAAGCGATAAATCAAAGCGGTAAACAAAAGCGAAGCAAACCTATTCTTAGGGTTCGTCTAGCCTAATCTAAGTCCTCGTAAATGAACAATAAGCATCGATCAACCAACAAAACGAGAATTAAGCGAAAGCGAAATCATTAAGCAATGTAAATTGATAGAAACGAGAACACTTCATTGTCACTTATGAAATTGAATCCCGAAACCATCAAACAAAACACTATGAAATTGATTACGAAAGAATGAGAAATCCCAAAGCATAAATTGATAAACTAAACATTCAATGATGACAAAGAGAGCGAAATTAAAACAAGGATTGTATCTATTGTTGTTGCTGAAGAAATCCATGGTGAAAAGAGAGAAAGGACCTGCTGTGCTGGAGAAGAACAAATTGAGGTGAAGCCCCGTTTTGACCTAACGCCTATTTATATATTAAATAGAGGCGAGCGGTTCACGGTGGCCTTAAAGCGTTCGACTTGAAATAGAACGCCGGTGGAAGACAACATGAAAACTCGACCAAAACTTGAGCATGATTCTCATAAACGAGTTGGGAAAGGCAACACGCCGCGGAGAAGTGCGGCGGAAGGAGGCAAAGCAGTGCGACGAGCTCGGCGTCGCTGGGCGGAAACTGTTACAGCAGTGTGAAGATCGGCGGCGCTGGAGTGCAGCGCCGGACGGCGGCATCACGCGGGAGGATCGCGGGGCTGGGCGTTGCGCGGCGATGGCGTGGCGGGCGCTGCGTAGTGCAGCGCCCGAGAACCGCGGCGAGATAATGACGGCAGAGGCGGAGCGTCGTGAGTTCTCGGCGCGGCTGGGTGTGCGGGTGAGGCGTGCGGCGTGAGCACCGGTTATGCAGCGTGCTTATATGGGTGAAGCTCGTCTTGGCGCGCGGCGAAGGCGCTCTGCGGGCAGCGCCCGGCAGCGAGCGCGGTCGGCAGGCTGGCGTGCGTGCGGCGGGTCGTCGCGGCCCGACGTTCGCTCCGTTCTTTCTCGTTCGAACTCCGATTTCGAACCGCTTTGCCTCGAACTCCTGTCGAAATGCTTTTAATAATATATGATCCTTGGAAGATCAATTCATCCTATTTTATGCCATTTTCCTACAAAACATCGAGACGAGCGAAGTGAGTCCGAATCGATAAATATAAATCAAACCAGCGGCATAAATGGGACAAACTACTGAAATGACATGTAAAACAATACCAAGAATCATCACAAAATCATACCAAACAACTCCCCACACTTATCCATTTGCTTGTCATCAAGCAAAGTCTATACTAATAAGAATAGGAAGATAATTCATGCAACTTAACTCTTATTCTAATCAATCAAATCTCTTTTGCAATTCCCCAAACTTGGTGTTTACATTCAAAGATAATGCAAAATAAATCGAAGGACAATTGACTTCCAATAAATAAAAGGTAATCTCTGCTCGAGCCCACTCTCGTTAGGGTGAACTAACTAATGTGGTCACCTTTAGCAACAAGTTTCTTTTATAAAGCACAAAGAATGTTTATTTTGGAATAATATTCGAAGGTGCTCTCGATGAACTCGAGTCTCTAACGTGGTTTCCATGTCCATTTCTCAAATTACGAAAGAGGACATAATCCCATCCTCCATTTCAACAATCTCAACAAGAATCGGAGCTTTCTTACTATTTTCTTCTTCTTTTCACATTTTTTATATATAAATGAAACAAGTATATAAACCATGATGTTAACACTCCTAACATTAGCGAACAAATCACATCAATTTCCCTATTCAATTTCTATCAATCACAGCAGTCTAAATCGATTCATTATACTCAATCATATATCACCAAAAGTTTGAAATTAAATCAATTTGATCGATACCACGAGTTGTTCACAAATCAAGATTCTAACTTACTCGATAGACAAAGCTACGTTCAAACAATCAAAATAAGCACAAGGGCACGTCATTAAGCATCTGAAAACTATATATCATGCACAAAACCAAATCATCGCTCCACCACACTTAATCGAGCACTATCCCGGTGCCCAAAACATTAATAACATAAAAATAGCCGATAGGGAGAGACTTCGATAAAATATGGCGTGTCGGTTGGAATGTGGCGTGCGATAGAGTTGGAGTGTCACGGCTTCACCACAACGCTAGCGTTCCAAACACGGCGAAACAAACTCAGCGGCCAAACGGATCGAGAACAACGAAAACCAAGCGAAAAAGAAAGAAAAACAAAGTCAAACGTGGGTTGCCTCCCGGGCGCTTGTTTAACGTCATTAGCTCGGCGTGTTTATTAGAAACAGCGGTGGTGGTCGATGTGGCGGTCCGCCATAATCATGATGCCAGTGAGCTCCGGTGCCCGAGGACTATACCAAGTGTTGCTCCGGATAGGGCATAGACACGCTTATCAACAGACTTGAGCTTTCACCCTCTATAAGCACCGGTCAACTCCGTTTCTACAAAATTAGAAGCTCGGTGAAAAGATCACGACTTCCGCTCTCCTCCACGAACACATACTTCATCGGTAGTTCCTTGATACCATTATGGAGTGGGCATGCTAACAAATTCCTTTCCCAATCCTCTTCATCAATGAAACCGCATGAACTACCTCAACCGTGTTCTCGATGTGGCTCATACTTGTTGAGTCTAACTCGGAGACTACCACCTCTTCCTCCTTATCTTGTGGTGGCGAATATCTTGAGATGGCTCTTCCACAGATCATCTGCTCGATCACCTTGAAGGACAATAGCGCTGAGCCTGGGGTGGCTCGAGTTCTCTCACTGCAAGTTGTCGTGATACTCAACCAACTTCACGCCATCTCCCGCGTGCTCTAGCGCTCGAGTTGCGTCTTCATCTCGATGGCGGTCGATGGTGGGTGCTTGAGCCTCATAGGGTGAGCTTGGAGGCTCATTGCATCTTGTTGCGCAACTCGTCCATCTTCTCGGTCATCATTTCTAATTTTGCTTGCAAGCGTCGATTTTGGTGTCGTCGCATCGATCGTTGGTGGCGATCAGATCAATTCGGTCTCCATATTATCCAGCGGATACCTCCGAGGTGGTGGAGAAAAATACTCTGTTGTAGGTGGTACCTTTGTTCTTTGTGGAGGTTGTGGTGTTGTGGATCATAATATCCACGATCGGGTTGTGGGTCCCAACATCTCGAATTGGGATGAGGTTCCACCATCGATCGTTACAGGAGGTACATTTGCTTGTGGATCCCACGTCCCAAATCGGGTTGTGGATCCCAATATTCGGGTTGGGTTGGTTATTCCACCGAACCATATTATTCTTGTAAGGATCAAATTCTGTCGGGTTGGAATCCATGTGCGTCATAGGCCCGCATTGCCGTCGCATACATCTTCCATCAACGGCGAACCTAGCATTCACAACACTCACACAAAAATGGATCACAGCGCACTGGGTATAACAAAATAAAAGCGAAAAGAAAAAGAAATAAACAACACAAACAATACGCTAAAGTTTTCCCACGCAGCGCCAAATTGATCGAGCTAAAACACACTCAAATTCACATGATAAATGCGAGGTAATCGTGGCGTGGTAAGTTAACACGAGTCGTCTCTGAGAAAACTTAAGGCCATTCTTCGTGTTGTGCCTGAAAGCAATTAAATCTAAACATTCTAACATCATCGGGGTTGAACATGCAGGAATTGAAATACTGAGAGAATTAAGCATCCTAAGCTAGGGTTGTCAATCCCGAGCTATACTAATAAAGAATAAATCTAAACTAGGGGTTGTCAATCCCTAGTTGAACTAAGCGATAAATCAAGCGGTAAACAAAAGCGAAGCAAACCTATTCTTAGGGTTCGTCAGCCCTAATCTAAGTCTACTCAGTAAATGAACAATAAGCATCGATCAACCAACAAGAAGAGAATTAAGCGAAGCAAGAAATCATTAAGCAATGTAAATTGATAGAAACACGAGAACACTTCATTGTCACTTATGAAATTGAATCCCGAAACCATCAAACAAAACACTATGAAATTGATTACGAAAGAATGAGAAATCCCAAAGCATAAATTGATAAACTAAACATTCAATGATGACAAAGAGAATGAAATTAAAACAAGGATTGTATTTGTTGTTGTTGCTGAAGAAATCCATGGTGAAAGTGAAAAGGAGGCGACACGCAGCTTATGGAGAAGAACAAATTGAGGCTGAAGAAGCCCCGTTTTGACCTAACATTTATTATGAAATGAAATGAACTGATCGCGGTGGCTGGGCTTAAGAAACGTTCGACTTGAAATAAACAGGCTGGAAGGAAGCTGAGAAAAATCTTGACAAAACTTGAGCGCTTGATTCTCATGAAGAGGTTGGGAAAGGTAACACGCACGGAGGTGCAGTGCGGCGAGAAGAGCGGGCAAGGCCAGGCCACGGGCAGACTCCAGCGTGCCGGGGAACCGCACACGTGGGTGTGGAGATCGGCGGCTGGAGGTGCAGCGCCGGACGGCGGCATCATGCGAGATCTGTGTGGCGAGGCGTTACGGCGATGGGCGTTAGGCGGGCGCTGCGTAGTGCAGCGCGGGAGCGGCCTGACGCGCTGAGGATGAGGCGGCAGCGGCAGCAGGCGGGCGTCGTTCTCGTGGCCCGGTGTCTGGTGAGGCGTGCGGCGTGTCGCCGGTTCGCAGTGCGCGAGGTGGGTGAACACGCTCGTCTTGGCGCCGGTGGGCGCTGCGCTGCGTAAGCCGGCTGCAGCGCGTGAGCGGGCTGGCGTCGCTGACGGAGTCGTGCATAAGCCGACGTTTATCTGCTTCTTTCTCGTTCGAACTCCGATTCGAAGCGTTTGCACCTCGAACTCACAGCCGGATGCTCTTCATAATATATGATCCTTGGAAGATCAATTCATCCTATTTTACCCATTTTCCTACAAAACATCGAGGCGAGCGAAGTGAGTCGAATCGATAAATATAAATCAAACCAGCGGCATAAATGGGATAAACTACTGAAATTGACATGTAAACAATACCAAGAATCATCACAAAATCATATCAAACAAACACCAGGATTTTCGTGGTTCATCAAATAAGATCTCGTCCGGGAGGTGATTCCTCAATACTTTCCTATGATTTTATTACGGTGAGTGTAGCTAAAAGCTCTTAGTATTCAACAAGTTGCTAACCTACCTTCGATCTAACTCCTATTTATACATATCGAGGATCCCTTAAGGCGGGATCGATCCCTCCCATGTAGGGACTCTTCTCTCGCATGTAGGAATTGTTCCTCCCATAGGGACTCTTGCCTTCGCAGGGTGGCGTCGATTAGGGTTTGGAGGTGGTTGGGGTTTAGAGGATGGGCCTTTGGCTTAACCGCGTGGGTTATTAACCCGGCCCGGCTCGTTTGGGCTATCGGTGGGCTGGCGGTTGGGCCATATCCATCCCACGGATAGTAATCAACTTTTACTCAATCTTTTCAAATTGTTCGTTCTTCACGTCCTTCCTGCCCCACATGATCCTTGTAAATAAAATTATTATGAATTTAGCAAACTTTCTTATCCATTTAACCACTATCAATAGTTTACCAATTACAATTTCAAGCGTCTTATTAATAGTCATTTCTAATGAATTTTCGGAGAGTAATGTTGTAATTAATAGCCCAATTAATCAACTCATCAAATTTCCCAAACTCCCAATATCATACACCATATAATTATACATTTAGGAACTTAAAACAAGCAAACTCATTCATTTACACTTTAATCGCCTAATGTTTAATACATATATAGAAAATTTCAATAGTTTTAACATCTAAAATTCATTTAATATCAAATATCATATAATTATACTCATTTACATAATATCATAATCCATGATCCATTCAATCTATGATCACCTATATCACTATAAGTTTAACTTTAGTTAAACTTTAAATTTTCTAACTTTTATATATATGTTCAAAATTCTCATAAATTCAATTTAGCTTATTTTTATCATAGATTACAAAATCATATCAAATCATCAAATAAAATCAAGAAATCAAAGTTCAAAGCTTCCTTCATTTTAAATTTGGAATTATATATATATTTGAATTAAATTCTATAAATTCATTTTATCATTATTATATCCCTAAGCATAAATATATGTCAAATATCAAATAAAATCAAAATCTTCAAGTTCTATCACTATAGTTTTCAGAAATTTTGAATATTTAAACATAGCATGTTTAATTTTTATTTCTTTAATCATATGTGTTTATATTCCATTTCTAAACATATATTAAGCTCAATTCAACAAATACATCATATATTCATACCAAAATTTAGGGTCATGATATACTTTAATTTACCAACTTTAAAATGAAAGAATTAAACCATATATATGTATAATTATACATATAAGCATAATTAAATCATTAAACATAAAAAATTAAACAAATCAACCTTAATATTATCCTCTAATTTTGAAAACCCTAAATAAACTCATATATATTCAATTTAATCAAGAACTTGAAGTAATTGAGATAATTACCTTGCTGAATATTTTCACCAATTCACATAAATTGTTAAAAGTGAAAATAAATTTTATGGTGTGTTGTGGTGGGTGGAAAAGGGAAGAAATGATTATATTCTTATGTTGTATTTTAGATGTTTATTTCATTTAAATGTAATTTGTATTCATTTTTCAAAATTTACACAAATTTCCATAATTTATAATTACACCTCTAATTTACTAATATACTAATATCTAATATATATAATATATTTCTAAAATATTAATTATCAAAACAAATTATAACATGATTAAATTAAATTCCTATAGCATAAATTAATTCATTATTAAAATTTAAATAAAACATCTTAAATTCCTTAAATTTGAAAATTATAAAAATAATTCCTTTAATCATAATATAATAATAAAAAATTTATTCAAGCATTAATGTCTTAAAATAATTTATCTCATTTTATAAGAAAATAACATGCAAAATAATTAATGCATTTCATAGCATAATTTCTAATTTATACATTTTTCATTCAAACATTCATTAATAATCAAAATTCATATTTATCAAATAAAACTCATTTCTAATTAATCTCGCTCTTCTAATAATTATTCCTTGATTAAGATTTAATCAATTTCTTCGCTTAATAATCTATTACGCACTTCTTTATAAATTCTTAAGAAATAAATACTTTTAACTCTAATTATCCTTAATTAGGGTCTAATTAAGACTTAAAGATCTTGAGTTACTACGAGAGTTTCTCGACGAGGCAACTAAGTGGAGGTGAGATAATGATCTCCATGGGCAACGTCCACGAAGTCGAGGTTATGTAGTTGGAGGTGTTACTTTATACTTTGATAGAGCAGTTTAGTTTTAAGAGATATTCTTTATGTCTTGGGGTTAAGAATCTTATTTTCGTTTCAAAGCTTTTTATTAATGGATATTTTATTGTTTTGATAGTGGTGTTTCTATCATGAGAAATGACGAGTTTATCCTGGTAACACATTATCTGACTCTCTTTATACTATTTTGCTAAGCATAATACTTATAACTATGTTGTATCTACTACATCAAACAATAAGAATAGGAAGTTTTCTTCAGAAGACTATACATATCTTTGGCATCTTAGATTAGGTCACATCAATCTAAATAGGATCTGGTACTAAAATGAGCTTGGGCGAATTTACGGTTACTTTGTTCCCGATCGTGAATCGCTGCATAGGGTAAAGTATCGACCATGACCTAAGCGAGGGTATAGAGCGAAGAGGTGTTGAAATTAGTTTACTCGAATTGTGTGGACCGATGTCACACAAGCGGAAGATGTCGATTTGGTCACTTTCATTAGCGATTACAAAAGTGAATGCTTTAAAAGTTCGAAGAATTTAAGATGGAAGTGGTGACAAGCAAGGTAAAAGTATCAAGTTATTCATTCGATCACGGTGGCGAATACCTCGAAGCGAGTTCTCGACTACCGATGCGGTGTGGGATTACATCCCAACTATCCTATACCGTAGTAAAAGCGGTTTGTCGAGAATGAAAATATAACTCTCTTAGAGATGGTTAGATTAATCATGAGTTATGCAACTTTACATGTTTCGTTTTGGGGTATGCCTTAGAAAGCGATACTTGCTCAATCTAGTACTTTAAATTAGTCGACATGACCACTTTTGAGTTATGGTTTGGGCGTAAGCTGGTTTAAACTATATAAGGGTATGGGCGTCAACACATCTTGAACAAGCGTACGAAAGTTGAGGCTAGATGTGAACCAAGGCTTTGTTGGATATCCAGAGGAATGAAATATGGTTATTTCTATAGTCTAAGGATCGGAAGGTTGTTATTAAATGAATGCAGATTCTGGAGGAGGACTACATGAAAACCATAAATCCAAAGTTGAAATCACATTCTTCAGAAATTGAAGATGATCGTACTCAACTAGGAAATCGAAGATGATCTAAAACCTTATCGATGTTTAGATCAGCGTAAAGTCACCGAGATCTAGGTTCTTCACGAAGGTCGGATAGAAGAACTCATCTTATTATGATCCATCAATATGTCAAGCGTACCGGCATAGACAAGCAACGAAGTCAAATTACTTCTATCTATATTGCGGCATATCTGACAACTTGTGGTTGTCCTCGAGTTAATCATTTTTATATCTCAACTAGCCTAACCAATCATACAAACTACGTGATCTTCTACACAATGTATGATCTAACTTTTGTATGAGATAATGGGGCGACATATGCAATCGAGAACAATTCGAGATAAGAGATTGAAATAGTGGTTATAGGAAACATTGTAAACAAGCTCAATCATTACGCTTTCGATGTACAAATCTAACAATCTCATCATATACTACAATAAACTTTTAGTATACCGGTGTCTTCCTACTAGCTATTATAAACATCACCATCACTTTGCTTCTCCCACTTATAAAAGTTTCCCTTGTAGTGGAGCTATCTTGTGTAATCGAGTCCTGAACATGCTTGTCGCATATTATTTGTAGCGAGCTCTTCGTGAATGATCGGCAAGATTGTCCGCGATATCAATCTTCTCCATAAGTATGTCTTTTCTTATACGATTTCTCGTATGATGTGGTACTTCTCTCTACATGTTTCATTGCGTTATGGGTCCATGGTTCCTTCATGTTTGCTCTGCATCAAAGTTATCGTTGAACGTGATACTCTTGGCAAAGCAGTACCACATATAGATCTGAGAGTAGTTCTTGAGCCATATTGCCTCTAGCAATCTCATGCGACTTCATATTCGGCTTCCATGGTAGAGTGCGCAATGCACGCTGCATTGCACTCCACTGAATCGACTCCACCTCCCAAGGTGAACACATAGCGAGTAGACTTTTCTCATCACGATCATCATGGAAATCCGATTAAATAACGAAGGCATTAGGTATGCTACGGTAAACTAGCATATAATCTGTGTCTTTTCGGATACTTGAGTATATATTTTACGTAGTCAATGAGCTTGTCGAGGTTAGGCGATATATAGCCACTATACCTACCGCTATGAGATATCGGAGCTCGTGCACAACATTGCATATATGATACTTCCTATGGAAAACCTGGGACGTGTCCATTTCTCTATCTCCTTTGCGCTCTTGGTGGCTCTCTTTGAATAAAGGAATGTCATATAGAAGGGTAGCAATCTCTTCTTAGCGGTTTGTATGCTAAAGCAGTAATAAGATATCAATGTAAGGCGCTTGAGAAAATCTCAAAATTTTCATCTTGCGATCTCGATAAACCTTGATCCGAAGAATGTAGTGCATCTCCTAAGTCTTTCATACGAAATAGTTCGGATAACCAACTCTTTACGTTTGATAATAGCTTCACATTGTTTCCAGTAAAGGATGTCTACATAAAGTGCAAAAAACCACGTCGGCGTTGATATCTAAACCGTACAGTGTATGTTCCATGGCCGGAAGCTTGTTTGAGTCCATAAATGGGACTTGTTAAGCTTCCACACTAGATGCTCATCATTTTCTTCACATAACCTTGAGGTTACTATATATAGATGTCTCGGCCATCCTCAAGGTAACCGTTTAAGCGGTTTTCACGTCCATTTTCCACGCCTTAAGGTTTAAGTGGGCGCTTGGCGAATAATTCGATGGGCGTGAGCATTGCTATAGCGAAAAGGTATCATCGTGTCGATCCCTCAATCTGAGTGTACCCATTCGCCATAAGATTGGCTTTAAGCGAAACCTCTCCATGAATCTCTTTTCCTCTTGTATACTTACACCTATGGCTTCCTTGTCATACGGTAGTGGTGTTTTCTTGTATACATCCATAGCGGTTATGGATTCAATCTCTAAGTCGAATTCGCGTGTCATTTTCGTATCTTTATTTTTATCGTCTCGCTATATTGACATGGGTCGATTATAGCATGTTCCCTCTTGGGACTAAATCGAAGATTCATGAATATATATCAATCGGGTTATCGGACAACCCTCCACAATGATGAGGTGCTCTGGTACAATGGAAGCGGTGGGTGCGTAACTTGTGCGTTTCTTACACAACTTTCTTGGTAGGCGCCACTTCATGCGGTCGGTCTCAGGTGAAATTCGACTTAAACCTCCTAAGGTATCGGTGTTGATCCTCCCACTAGGCGTAAAATCTTGTACCTTTGGTGGAATCGGTGGTGGAATACAATCATCTTGATTTCTTGAAGAATGATTTCAACTTTGGATTTGTGGTTTTTATGTTGTTCTCCTCCAAGAATCGGGCGTTAGTGCTAATAATTACTTTATGATCCTCGGGACTATAGAAATAACCACATTTCGTTCCTCTAGGATATCCTACAAACAACCTTACATCGGATCTAGTCTCCAACTTATCGACTGCTTATTCGACACATGTCTGACGCTCCATATCATATGGTTTAAACTAGGCTTAAGCCCAAATCATAACTTGAAATGGGCCTTCTCGACTAACTGGGCGATACTAGATTGAGCTAGTATGCCGTTGTTCTAAGCGTACCACGTAGCGAATAGACAAAGTTTCATAACTCATCATTGATCTAACAATCTCTAAGAATCCTATTTCTTCGCTCCGACACCACATTTTACTACCGTATGCACGATGTAGTTAGGCTGGGTAATCACACTACACTAGGTAGTCTGTGAACTTGTTGCTAAGGTATTCACCAGTCATACCACAATGACTTGATACTTTTACCTAACCCGTCTCCACTTCCTCCTTATATTCTTTGAAATTCTCGAAGGCACTCGACTTGCGGTGAGCGGTAAACATATCCATAGTTTGAGTAGTTGTCGATGAAAGTGACAAAATACTCATACCCCACGACTTATGTGGACATCGATCCACACAGAGTGAACTAATTCTAACACCTTTGCAGTATACCCCGCCCGAAGGGTATGGTCGACATCTTATCCTCTATATAGGATTAGAGACTAAGACGGAGTAACCATAAATTAGATCCAATATTTAAGAAAAATCTTATTTTACCCATGCTTAGGGATCTATCTTGGATGTTTAATTCACCATACATTGATTATATTCTAGTATGCATCTATATAATTAATTGCAACACATAGGTGTTTTCTCGTGTTTACCTACAAATTTACGGATATTAGATCAATTGCGGACTCCATCTTTGATCTTATGGACTGTATGTGGATGCTATTCTCGATACTAAGTGAGAGCAATCTATGAGAATCTGCAAAATTTACGCCTCCTATTCTTTCTATGTGATTTTCCAAAATCACAATAAGCATAAATTATCGATTTTCTTACTTGTATTTATAATGCATTCATAAAATTCTATTTAGATAGGATCCTTGCATATCTAATAAACACAATAATTATTTTCAATCCGAAGATAAATCATATCTAGAATAATTATCTCTTGATATCTAACAATATCGGATAATATTTATCTAGATATAAGAGATGAATTAAAATAATATATAAACGAGCAGTCTAGTGGGAATCTCCATGGGGACGAAATTTGACCAAGTAAAAGGCCTTGAAGGGCGACCCGGGATCAAATCGGGGAATAAAGATGGCTAAAATAAATTAATTATCTCATTATCATTTAGAACATAAATTAATTCATAAATATTTATTCATTCCACTAGAATAAATCTTGACTTACCCTTTATTACCAAAGTTGAGTCGGGCTTGCACTTAGACTTATGAATCCCGTATTTAAGATATCGCATCCATTAACTATTTATAGCACTTTGTGACAAAATAATTAATCTCTTTAATTCCAAGTAGTACCACTACCTTATTGTACTTGAGCTAACTCAACCTGGGGTTTAGTATAATAAACCTTTGAGCTCTTTAAAGAGTCATCATCCTAGCGGATATAGTGACTCGATCTGATTAACTACATGTGATCTACCACTACCTTGAATGCGAAGAATCTTGGGTTATCTCATAACCCTCCCCATAACAAGTAAAAGTGATGGTCGATACTCATACTCACCTAAAACCTTATCGAGGTTTAGATCAGCGTAAAATCATCGAGATCTAGGTTCTTCACGATGATCGAGATGAAGAACTCATCTCACTATGATCCACTTTGTTGTGCCCGATCCTAACTAGTAATTAGTTAAGCAATTAGGCCGCGAGGAAAAGAAAAGAAAGGAATAACGACAACATCAATGATCGATAACACAGGTTAAACAAACCTAACAAAGAATATAAGTATTCAAGCATGCTTTAACCACAATAAATTTTTGCAATGGTTCGAAGCATGATCCATCAATAACCGAGCATTTTATATAATATTGGATCCACAAAACAATTCTAGACATTGGAATAAATCTTTCTTCACAAGCATGTCGATAAATCCTTGCAAAATGAAAATTGTCACGGGCTATGATATATTGCACAACAAAAACCAAAAGAGGTAAAGGCCAAAGTTCGCAACAAGAAGTGTGGTGAGAATCATGTATGATGACATACGACTGCATAAACAAAACAACGACAACAACAATTGAACAACATCATCATGAGTCAAAACATCTAGAAGCTCCTTTGCAACATTCGATTCCACCATCCTCTCGAGCTCATCCTGCACATTTAGAAATATATGCGGGGTGGTAAAATGATGCACTAAGTGGGTATATGCGAAAACATTTGAAACATTGCTCTTAGAGCTATAAGATTGA
Source organism: Salvia rosmarinus (assembly GCA_036937905.1). Taxonomy (NCBI): domain Eukaryota; kingdom Viridiplantae; phylum Streptophyta; class Magnoliopsida; order Lamiales; family Lamiaceae; genus Salvia; species Salvia rosmarinus. The sequence goes on along the minus strand of CM072819.1, from coordinate 72,177,626 downwards.
CTTGCCACAACATTTGCAACACAAAGAGTTTTCGGTTAAATAACATGCATGGTTCGAAATAAACTTGCTTGCTTTCATGCTTATGTATCTATGATGCAACATTTAACATGCGTCTGAGACATTATCTTCATAAACTATATCTATGCACTCTTGTGTTGAAAGTAGCCTCCTTCTCAAACACCGTGATTAACTTACGCTAGCTCACGATCACCTCGTGCATAAACCTTATTGGCACTCATCGCAATAGGGCGATATTGTATATCTCCGTAGATAGCAACATGCATCATGCTCAAAATATTGGCAAGTCGATCGACTTTTCATATAAATTCATATCATATCATTTTGTGTAAAAGCATATCATTTCAAATTTTTAGAAAAGATTTTTACCCACAACAATTACTCGGGTGAGATCTGTCTACTCTTTACTTCTTTGAACTTGGTCCTTCAATCAACATAGAGTAGCATCTGCATACGAGACAATCGAAGATAAACTCTTTATCTTATCTAAGTCGTCGACACGGCTATAACTTCTGATATTAGACTCTATGGTCTATCACTGAGTCATTGCATCCTCTAACATCTAAACATACAACAAGACTTAACTAAGCGTCATATGACTAAACAAGCATAAAAGACTCAACAATATGCTTAAACCTTCTAATCTTAACTAAAACCAACAACCTCACAAACATAACTTATGACCAGCGTGAAAATAATGTGAGGCGTCTCTAACATAAGCGAACCTCTATACATGCCATTATCATTAATCAACTATCAAAATTCAAAGATCAAACCTTTAGCATTGAAAACCCAATTTGACATCAAACTAAAAAAATTGAACTTTTGAATCGTTGGCGAAAAATCCGAATAAATCATTTTAAGCATTATTGAATCATAGAAGCGAATATGAAGTCAAAATGATCAAATAAAATAAAAATCCAATGATCAAATAAAATAAAAATCGACAATATATGAGCTCAAAGATTCGACCAACATAGGTTCGATTTTGTAATACCCGTATTCAGTGTGAGATTAGCTCTAATTAATAGCTTATGATAAGGCATTGCTTAAGATCCTTAAGAAAGAGTTGTTTAAGCTAGAAGCTTTTATGTTAAGCTTCCGACAAAAATAAATTTAAGATTTATTCGAGATCGATTCGAGATAGAACCTAAGACAAGATTCTTAGGTCTCGTTAAGAATAAGAAGACTTAGATTTCAGACTTTTGAGATGATAAGTATGTGTTCGAAGTTTTGAACCTAAGTCTTGATTTCAAAGTTTTGTTCTTTGTTACATCGTTTGTCGTATGAACCTTAATCGTCGGTTGAATGTCAAAATGGTTTTGAAGTCAAGGTTTTAATAATCAAATTTTGATGTTTATAATATGTTATTTGAGTTTTAAAGAGAATTTCAAGTAGAGAGCATTTTATTAGAAATTGAGTTTTGAAATCGGAGCAGTGAGATTAATAGTATGTATTTATAACATGATTATTATTTCTCGGCGTGTATTTCTAGAAAAATGCCTTTTCTAGAAAGATGATTATTCATCATGTTTAAAGGAAATGAAAATGGAGAACAATGGAAAAGTTAAAGAAAAATCTAGAATATGGTGAATAATCACCATATTAAAGAAAAGGAAAAATAAATAGAAAAATTTGTGGATTTACATATATGTATTACTATTCATTTTCTTCTCCGAAATTTAATGCATCACACACACTAAACACACTAAAATTTTTGAAATTTCATGCTCCAATTTTCAAGATCCAGCAGTTGGTTTTCGATCCGTCTTGAATTAAGGTATAATTCTATCTTTAGAACATATCTATGGTTTGAAAATTTGAAAACCATGAACTTTAGGACATGCTATGTTTTCGGTCATATTGAGAAATTATGAAGGGAAATGTTGTAGTTCAATTATTTCTTGATGTTATGTTAGATTAATCGCCACGAGTGGTTTAACGTTGAAATTTGAACTTATATCCATTCTTTGGAACTTTGATATTTTTAAATTATGGAAGCTTTGATATTGAATTTATGATCTTGATATGTTTCATATTCCTTCATAAATGTGTTATTGGATAGATATAAATATGTTTTGAGCAAAAAACGTTTGAAATTGAACTATGACAAAAACCTATGTTGGCGAAACCCAGCCCTTATTATGTTGGAATTTTTGATTTTATTTGATCATTTTGAGTTCATATTTGGATTCTATGATATGAATAAAGCCTAAATGATTTATTGGATTTTTGGCCGCGTATTCGAAAGTTGAAAATTTTAGTTTGACGTCAGTTTGAGTTTTCAAGGCTAAAGCTTTGATCTTTGAGTTTTGATGGTTGTGATATTTGATGATAGTTGAGCATGCATAGAGGTTCGTCTAAGTTAAGCGCGTCTTACGCAATTTTGACGTCGAACATAAGCTATGTCTTAAGGGGTCGTTAGGTTTTGGCTAAGATTAGATGGTTTAAGCTTATTGTCGAGTTTTCTATGCTCGTTTAAACATATGAGGCTTTGTGATGTCTTGTTATATGTTTAAGATGTTAGAGATCAATGACCCAGTGTTTATAGACCTAGCGTCTTATGTATTAAAGTTATAATCGTGTTGACGACTTAAATTAAGAAGTTATTTTCTTGTTTGATGCTAGTTAGGCTTTTATGCGCTTATTGTCGATTGATGGACCAAGTGAGAAGAAGAAGATATGAAAGATAAAAATACAATCGTCAGGTGTGTCGTGGTTATAAGTATTTTCTATAATGATATGTTTATGCTTATACTTTCAAATTATATGATATGCTTATGCATATTTTCAAAATGATATGAAATGAATTTATGTGCAAAGTTTTAAAGTTAAATGACTTTTGTTTTGAGCATGAGCATGAGCACGATGCATTTACCTATCCACGGAAGAAAGAAGAAAGAAAGTATGAATGAAAGAATGATTACGTCGGTGTATGACCGTAGTTGGTACCCATGGGTCCGAATCAACGGTATGTAATGTTAAGGTGTTCATGAGGAGGCCTTCTCCTCAACACCAAAGAATGTGGATATGGGAATGAAAAGTTATCGTCGAGTAGAACATGCATCGCATTTTTTATGATGATGCTATGAAACGAAAGCAAGTAAGTAAATGTTTGTGTTTATTATGATGCATGCGTGTTATTTCATTAAAATCCCATGTATTGCAATGTTATGGCAATCATGATATAGCTCTAAGAAGCATGTTTTATGTTTTCGCGATACCCACGGTTTATTTTTGTACCACCATGTATTTCTAAACGGCGAGGTCTGAGCTCGAGATGACCTCTGGAATTGAATCTGTGCAAAGGAGCTTCTCTAAATATCCTGACTTATGATGATAATATTCAGATTGTCGATGTTGTCTATTTGAGGTTATCATGTTTAATTACCAGTTTTATGTCATCATATATAATTCTCATACCTCGGCCAAACTTTGGCCTTCACTCGATATATTTTGTCATACGAATCGATTGACCTATTCTTAATAACGGTTCTTTGGTTGTTTATGATCTCGGCATCAATGTCGCTGCCGACTTGCTTATAAGAATATGGTTTTGAAATGTCTCGATGAACAAGGTTTACTTGAAAATTTAGCATAGTTTTGTTAAATCCAATAAGGTTTATATAATGTTTGGTAAAGCATTTGACATCTTGCGAAGACATGGTACCGCACGGAGATGAGCCCGACCAGCGAAATGACATGAAGCCGAGAATGATCGAGACAGGAGAAGCGGAAAAAGGGACGATGAGCGCGTAGAGGTAGAGTCAAGTCGCAAGTGGGGCGCACTGAGACAAGGACTCGCAGAACTTGCACGCAAATGGAAGATTTTGGGCAAGCGTCCTTCTCTGCCGAGGCGATTTTGCCGAAAAGGGAAAGGTCAGACTGCGGCCTGGGAGAGACAAACCTTCTCGGTGAAGCGGAGGATTCCCTCGTGTCCGGAGCCGAGCCCAGCTGACCTCACCACCGCCACCGATATCGTCGCTGACCAAGACAAGAGAGTAACTTAGGCTCCCAAACAATAATTCCAACAACTCCACACAATTAAGTTTTGGGAGTGGAGCATCAAGTCCAATTCACTCTGCATTTCTCTTTTATTTTCTCTTGCGTTTCATGAGTGATTGGGGAGGAAGATAAACAAGTCTACGGGCAAACATTTATATTATGTATTTTATCTACGCCGACACAGCCATTGATGAATGCTTTTTCCTTTGCATTTGATTTTATATTCAAGTATGGTTTCGCTTTATTTCTTGTTTATGCTTTTGTGTTTGTTCGAATATACGTGACTAGTCGGTTGGTTCGGGCTCGTGCGAAACGCTTGAGTCAAGGTCGTGAGAGTCGTGAGGTCTAAACATCCTTAGAACCTTGAGTGGTGTTCGCTCAGTCCTTTATACCCATGTTATTCCTTTCTCTGAGCGTTAACTCGAGCCGGTAGCCTTGGGGAGGGTACCTACAATAGCTAGGAGTAAGACATCGGTGTGTCTTTATCCGAATAGCGGTGCGAGTGGGTGATTGGCGCGGCCTTGGACAAAGGGCTATGAGCCACTCCTGGACCGGCCTTGCTCTAGGTTGGTGTCATAGTGGTCAGTCTGTTAGGGGGCGGATAACTTAGTTTGGGGACTATCTCGGCAGGGACAAGGGGGAGGGCCTGTATCAGTCCTAAAACCTAAGGGAATGCTGGGCAGGGGCATGGTGTACTCGACAACCAAAAGGCCATACCCCTTGGTACCTTTAACACGACATTCACTCGTGGTGAAAACCATTCGAACCTATGACCGACATCTTGACCACAGTATCTCAGCGTGTGGAACCCTTGCCAACTTGTTTGTTATTTAACCTTTACCTTGTGTTGTTTCAGTTTACTCTCTCGCCAAGATCCATCTCTCAAGATCATCTCTATGAGACCGCCGTTCGACGCACCTTGCCCTCTGGGCAACCTCCTACAAAGCTGTGACAATTCAAAACACAATCCTGGTATTTGGTTAGATCTTAACTTTCCATATACGGAACTATGTGTTCAAGTTGAGAGATTATAAATGTATCGAGCGTGCGAAGACCTTGACGACGGGTTCCGGGCGGTCGTCGAGTTGGCGCGTTCGGAGGCGCGCTATTCTAGTGTTGATTACTTTTTTTATTTTTGTTTGGTATTTGCATGCTCGACCTAACTTGCGCGTAGGACGGAGGCTTTTGTTCTGACCTAGTGAGAGAACCATTTGGAGAAAGAGGCAAGCGAGGAAGCCTCCTCGACTGAGCCGGACCAAGGCGACAACATGGAGGAGAGAATCCACAAAACCCACCACCTTAGGATAGCGACGCTCTGAGATGATGTCTCCGAACAACATGCATTTAGCCCTTGGATCACTTTGCGAGATCGAGGACAAGCTGGGAGTGCGAGGCACTCTTCTCAAGATCTTGCCAAGCTTGATATGCCCGGAGAGGACCCCAGCCATCTCCGGGACTTGAATGATGTGTAGCACCATAAGGTGCACGGATGAAGTCGAAGGATACATCCACTCATATCCTTTCCATTCACTCATCGCTCGATGCTCGAGAAGCATGCACTTTGCCTCTGGTAGGTGTCACTACTTGGGGTAGGCTTCAAAAGTTCCTGAGAGTTACTATCTACAGAGGATACAGCGTGAGGAAAAGTATGAGTTCCCTCCGATGGGGAATGGCGAGGCGGTACCACTATTGGTGTGCTTTCATGTGTCATTGGCAAATGTCCCAACCATCAAATCTCCGATCAGATTTGATTCATACTATTTGAATGGCTTGAGGGCTGACTCAGGAGTACACGTGACTTCGCCGTGCGGAGGTTCCATCCTCAACAAACAACCCAAGGCATTCAAACCACTTGCAAACTTGGCTGAGGACTCTGAGATGATGCCACTAATGGTCGATGATGCCCAACCCAAGCTACCACCCTCGCACGGATCCGACATGGAAGGATAGAGGCCATGATGAAACAAATGATGGACGTGGGGCCCACTATGCCAAGAAAAATGTCAAGCGTGTCGCTTTGCTTTGCCACCAGCACAACACGGACGAAGTGTCTACAAGTGGTGAAGAAGAGGTGAATACCTTTGGGCATGTCGACAACGGTGGCGGAGAAAAGCGCCAGGTCGAAGCCCCGTCGACCCGATAACCCACCATGGAAAATCATGAGAACTGAGGTCGGAGGCACACACTATCAAGCACCTCCTGGCGAACCCACCTCAGCTCGGCCATCCTTAGCCGAGATAGTGCACAGTCGAGGAGCTACAAGAGAGAGATGGTGCGAGACCTCGACAAGTTCAAACATGAGCAAGAGGTCACAATGCTTGCAGATCATTGAACACCTTGACACAAGAGATCTCAAGATCAACAAAAAGTAAGGACACATCCTCTCAAGTGCAAATCCATGATCACGTCGATCAATCAACTTGAGGCGGCAAGAACTTGCCAGCGGGAGGAGCCCCAATCAAGGAGGCAGTTGAGATAGAAGACATAACGAGGAATTCAAAGACTTGGTTAAGGAACCGAACCGGGTGAAGCCTCCTTGCCAAGGTAGCGAGACAAGGCAGAGATCAGATCGGACCTCCCTTTCGCGGAAGGTTGGCAAGGAACAAAGAGCGAAGAGATGAATGAGATGATCGAGATCTTTAAGAAGGTAGAGATCAACATACCTTTGATCACGCTTTGACCTCGATACCGAGGTCGCCAAGTTCCTCAGGCGTGTGCAACAGGAGTCAGTACGAGCGATGCCAAGTTCGGATGGGGAGAATGTCTCGCGTGTAGCGAGACCTCCCAATCAAGTGTACGATCCGGGATATTCTACATACCTTGTGTGATTGGGACAACGAGGATAGACCAAGCCATGCTCGATCTGGGGCATCAATCAATGTGATGCCCTATCTATTATCAGAGTTGAAACTCGGACCACTCGGTCGTCTTGTGTTGAGATTCGGTGGCGGAAGTCAGTGTCTATCACGAAGGGATCGTTGAAGATGTGCTCGTCGGTGCAGGACCTTATTTTCCGCCGACTTTTACGTCCTAAATATGGGCGATGGGACCAAGCCTCATCTTGCTAGCAGGCCGTTCTCAAGATGGCGGACTTTAATCGTGCTGATGCGGGAGCTCCATGCAAATTATGGGAGGCGGTCACCCGTGCATCTACAAAGCCGAGCAATTTTCGATCGACACGAGATGGTGGACTTCGTCGATCTCGCGAGAATGATGTTGAGATACTACGCCAGCGTGGTGATCAGGGCGTGTCTGACAGTCATCGAGGACACTGCAAGACCTAGAGTATCTCGACAATGAGGAGATCGAGGTAACCGAAGTGCTTGAGGTGAGAAGCCGACCAAGCGGACGATCACCAAGCTATCAATCACTCTAGTGCATGCAAGAGAGGATGCAACCTTCCTGAGAAAGCCCTAAGCTACAGCTCGAGCCTGTCGAAGCACCTAAAGTATATCTACCTCAGACCAGCGAGGCGTTGCCGATATCATAAGCTCGGTGATGATCAAAGAAGAAGAAGAGGCGGGTCTTGAGCAGTCAAGGAGGTCCATCGGTGGACCTTAACCGACCTCAAGGGCATTAGCCCTCTGCTTTGCCAACACTACATCTTGCTCGGGGCGATGCCATACGGGTCGGAGGCGCCCGGAGCTCACGGTAATGAAAAGTTGTCAGGTGGAATACTCAAACTCCTTGAGTTGGGCCTCATTACCCTATCTCGGACAGGATGGGTCGCGATCCACGTCGTGCAAAAATCCGTGCATGGTGGTGAAAATGAAGGCAAGGAAATGGTCGCGATGAGACTCGGACGCAGTGGAGGGTTTGTATCGACTCTGAAAAGCTTAACAAGGTGACGAAAGGACCACTTCCGTTCATTGACGAGATACTTGAGAGACTCGTCGGGAGCGAGTATTTTTTTCTTGAGCTATTACGGTTATATGCAAATTTATTGTGGCATTAGAAGATAAAGATAAGACCACATTCACTTGTCCATTTGGCACATTTGCATATCGTCGTATGCCATTTGGTTTATCGATGCACGGGACATTTCAGCGATGCATGATGAGCATATTTTACGATTTGCTGAGCAATGCATTGAGGTGTTCATGGATGATTTCTTGTGTATAGAGCATCTTGAGTTAGTTACTGAGAGTGCGTGGAAAAAGACCTTGTCTTGAATTATGAGAAATGCCACTTCATGGTCGAGGAGGAATTGTCCTTGGGCGTGTTATCTATAAGAAGGGCATTGAGGTGACAAAGCCAAAGTGGAGATCATGCAGCGTGCCTTATCCCGCCAACATCAGCATTGCGGGGATTCCTTGCCACTGGATTAATAGCGATTTGTCGAGGACTTCGCCAAGATAGCAAACCGATGAACCCCTTCTCTGAGACGATGTACCGTGGGAGTTCGACGATGCATAAAAGCTTTCAAGTATTGAAGGAGCACCTTGTCGGCCCATCATAAGGCCACCCGAATGGGGCATGCCCTTTAAGGCGATGTCGTGCGCTAGCGGATCTGTTGGCGGGTGCTTGGGTAGAAAATTAGCAAGGAAAGCCTTAAGTCATCTACTATGCATCGAAGACCCTCCAGACAGATCAGACTACACAGTCCACGGAAAATGAGCTCCTTGCCGTGGTGTTTGCCCTCGAGAAATTTTGCTCCTACCTTTTGGGAGCAGGCGGTGGTTACTGACCACGCCGCCTGAAATATCTCAGGCAAAGAAGGATACAAGCGAGACTCATACGGTGGATACTCATCCCGAGGAGTTCGAGTGAGATCAAAGACAAGTGGATCTCAAAATCAAGTGGCCGACCACTTGAGCGGAATTTCGAGAAAGGATGAAGGAGATCGATCGAGCAATGTTTCCAGGACGAGGCTACTCGAGATCTATACGAGGAGCAGTGGTGCAGGACTTGGTGAACTACATCGTGACAGTGTTGCCCGTGGGGATGCCAACATAGCGAGGAACAAACTCAGAAGGAGAGTCGACAATACGTATGGGATGACCCATACTACGGGCAATGCTCGGACTTGATCTTGAGGAGATGCGTTGGAAGCAAGCAAGCATCCTGAGCACGCCAGGAGAGTGCGGAGGATATTTTGGCACAAGAGAGCGGCAAGCGAAGATCCTTGATGGGTTCCTCTTGGCCACTATCTTCAAGGATACCTGAGAAGTCAGGCTACGATAAGTGCCAGCGTGAGGCGATGTCTCGGGAGGACAGATGCCCTTGGTACCTATCTTGCCGCGTGGAGTATTAACTTATGGAAATGGTTTCATGGGCCCTTGCAAACTCTAAGAAATCAATACATACTCCTAGCGATGGACTACGTGTCGAAATGGGTGAAGCAAGGCCACGTGACCAGGCGATGCATGGACCGTGCCATTTTTCTCAAATCGAACATCTTTAGCAGGTTCGGTGTGCGAGCTAATCAATGATCGGGCACCCTTCTACATGATGCCACCATTGGCTTTTCCAAAGTATGGGGTACATCCTGGATGTCCACCATACCATCCTCAAGCGATGGCCGCGAGCTCTCAAACGCATTGTGAAGACTATCTTGAGGAAGGCCTTGGGAGAGGCAAGAAGGTGGAGCACTCACCGACGATGCACTATGTGTATACGGACGGCTTGAAACACCATTTGGAATATCTCCCTACCAGGATGGTGTTTGGCAATATGTCACACACTGTCATTTGGAACACAAGCATCTTGGGCAATCCATAGCTCAACTTTGGAGGATGAGGTGGGAAGAGCATGAAGCTTGACATCACAGAACTTCGAGATTAAGCCTCGACTTGAACATGATACCGCTATATACAAGTATAGGCTCAAGTGAGCCCATGATCTTTGATCAAGGAAAGAAGTTTGAAAATGGGCAACGTGGTGCTACTCTATCAAAATAGGTTCCGCTTTGCCTCGCAAGTCCACCAAGTGGGTGGGACCTTACATGGTGCCGCCCACATCCGAATGGGTAGAGATAGCGACATGGGCGGCGAAAGTGTTCAGGTGAGCAGGCGGCTCAAGACCTACTATGGGGAGACCAAATGCTCGGGAGAATGGGAAGAGCAAGATGAGCTTCGAGGTTCCTCAAGAGAGTTCTCAAGCCTGAGCTCAAGGGCGGTCGAGCTAACGACGTTAAACAATGGTGCTTTCAGGAGAACCCGGTGGGGTATGATTTTAACATTTTTCCTTTTTGTCGAGGGTGGTCTTGACCACTTTTAACACTTGCCTCGAAAAGTGTGTGAGTGGGAAGCCACCCCTCGTTATTGACATGCCTTGAGGGATTTTTCTTCCTCGAGGGCGTATTTTCTTAAGCTGACTCGGAAGGAACTCAGCGAGACGAAATGGAGGTCTTGCGGTGGCAAGGCAGTGCTTGCGAGACACGAGGTCGAGGCGGATTTGAATTCTGGGTGGCAGAGGCGTCCCATCGGTCAGTCCCTACCCTATAACCGCCACCCGCTTCTAATTACTCCGCTTTTACCATTCCCACTTAAACCTCACCCAAATCTTGCCCAAACAAAGCATAAACCATAACCTTCCATCCATGGTTCATACCGTCAAGAAAAAGCTCCGGAAACCTCCTCAAAGAAGACCGTCGCTCGCCGTATCAAAATGAGAAAGCATCGGCCGAGCCGCCCGAGGCCCGTCGTCGATGGAGCCCTCTCGCTTCGCGGGCGAAGAAGCACCATCCTCCATGACATCCACATGGAGATGGACACTAACAAGAGAACATTACGCGGAGAAGGCGGAGAGAAAAAAGAAGGTCCTCCTCCAGGAAGAAAAGATAAAGGAGACTTCTACCACCTCCCCTCGAAGAAGGCGTGCATCCTCTCACGGTCCGTGGCAGGGAACAAAGGTAGTGGAGGAGAGGAGGACTCGGAAGGAAGCTCGGCGATGCGATCGGAGAAGAAAGAGAAGGGAGCGACCAGCGGTGGAGATCGGGAAAACATCTTTTCACCGAGAGCGGTCGTGAAGAAGGCAAAAATGGCGACTGCGAAAGGGGAAGGCTTACTTTCAAAGCCGAGGCTCGCCGAACAGGAGATGGTGGTGCCCAGCGATTGGAGCACTGACTCCTCGAGCAAGCTGCGTGTCGAGGAGGATGTCGGTGGTGTTCAAAAGAATCGGATGGGGAAGTTTCTTGAGTGGGATACTCGGTCTCGCGCCAGGGTAAAGGAATTTCTGAGATCTTGACCCGACCACGACAAGAGTGCCGGTGGGCATATAGATTCACACTCCCGGGGGCGGAGAGAGTTCACGATTGCGAGCTCACCAAGCCCTCAATATGGTGACATTGATGGAGCCGGAGCAACCTAAAGGGAGGATCAGGTGGTGCCAACTTCACGATGGAAAATGGTGGGGATTTGGTCAAGTTAATCGGAAAAGATGGCGCATTCAAATCTTGTGGCCTTGAGGGACCGCCTCAGGACCCGACCATGCGGATGTGCCACGGATCCTCCTAAACCTCTTTGGAAAGAAGGGCGACGCGACAATGTCAAGAGCGAGTTGCATTCTGGGCGATGCATGAAGACAAGGCTCAACTTGCAGCCTTTGCAATTTCGTACATGAAAAGCATCATGGGCGGGGGGGCGGTGTGTCCTTGTGCCACTTGCGACCAACCCAGAAGAGCGATCCTGCTCGACTTTGCCATGACCCGAGAGAGGACACCTTTGACTGAAGGCCTGAAGATGCTCAAGATAGTGGAAGGCGAGGGCCAAGCTCCTCTGAGGAGCTTGAGAAGCCGGTTGCCGAGCAGCTCAAAGACCAAGCGAGGCGGGACCTTGACAACACGAGCGCCCAAGATGACACTCAAGCCGCCCTCGCGAATCAAGAAACTTTGAAGAGATCGGGCCCCTGACTTGCGTTTTGCCAGATTCGTACCCGCACCTAGCTTTCCTCCCTTGTTTTGTGTTTTGTTTTTGTGTTTTGTTTTCTTTTCTTTTTTTGTGTTTGTTTTGTTGCGTGTTTGTGTGTTTATGTTTGGGACCTAATCGATCTAACACTTTGCCACGAGCAAAGTGTGTGAGTGAGGAGGGCCTTTTTTGTGTGTGTTGACCGACATTTGAGATGAGCATGATAATTATGATCTCGGTATAGGCTTTGTAATACATGTTTAGCTTGTTTCAATAAGGTTAGTATGCGGAAAAGGCTAGCATGCACACGTGAGAGATTGACTATATATGCTTTATCATTGCAAGCATGATTTCTATTACGTGTGATATTCGAATGCTTGACTTGGTTGTGCTAGAACTTGCTGCCGTCTTGATCAAAGCCCACTCGTGAGGTCTAGTGCTCTAGATTATCTAGGCTTTCTTTTAGTAGCCATGGTCAATAATGAACATAAACCTAGATATATGTATCCTTTGCTAGCCCCTTGTGTTCGTTTTCTTTTAAATTACCTTGTGCTCTTCCGACACAGGGATTGAGAGAGGAAGAATGGGGAGGATATGTATGTCTTGGGCATCATTATGGGCAAAACACAAGCATTAGATGCCTTGGCCTTGATGGGCATAATGAGCAAAATCAAAATATGTAGAAAAGAAAAGGTGGAGACAGGTTTAAAAATATAAAGGAAAAAGAAAAAGTTTCCCAAAATATAAAGTGTCGGCGTAAGTATCTTGCCAAGGAAATGGGAAAACGATACGCAAGACCTAAGTCAAGACAACCTTACCCAAAGCTTAAATACTTCTACTTAGCAGAAGCCACTCAACACAACCAAAGACCTAAGGATAGAGAACTTAGACCAAGCTATAGGGAAGAGATAGTAGAGGCAGCGGCGTATGCACGTCCTTGATCAAGTCATCACCGTGAGACCACTAAACACGAGAGTTTGAGTGCTTGAGAGGAACTTCACAAACTTGCTTTGCCCGATCTTCATTAACCTTGATACATAGTTTTCGCCTATGCGGATTATCTTTGTTATGTTTCATCTTATCCTTCTTTGGTTTTCGTGTGTTCTTTGTGTTTATTTTTCTTTTGGGCAAGGCAGCTTGCGCTTGAGGACAACCATGGTTCAAGTGTGTGAGTGTGAGCAGCTTTCTCTTTTGGGGTAGTCCTTGCCTAGAAAGAGTATATTTTATGTATTCTTTGTGTGTTTGTATGCGGGAGGACACCTTTGAGTCTTCGAGGTTGAGGGGACCTTGGCAAGGTCGGCCATCTCACAAGAGGTAAAATCGAAGATTACCTTGGCAAAGCATTTGACATCTTGCCAGATATGGTACGCGGGATGAGCGACCACGGTGACATGAAGCAATAGAATGATCGAGACGAAGAGAGGGAAAAGGATGAGGAGGCGGGTAGGGGACGGAGGGTCAAGTCATAATGCGTGGGGGCTGAGACAAGGACTCGGAGCGACTTGCAAATGGAAAGATCAGGCAAGGTCCTTCCTGCAGCAACGCGATTTTTGCCGAAAAGGAAGGTCGACATGCAGCGTCTGGGATGAGACAAACTGTCGGTGAAGCGAGGTCCCCATCGGTGTCAGAGCCGAGCCACTCTGGACCTCACCCTCCCTCGAGATGTGTGGCGACCAAGACAAAGAGTAACTTAGGCTCCCACAAACAATTCCAACAACTCCACACAATTCGGTTTGGGGTGGAGAGCATCAAGTCAAATTCTCTGCGCTTTCTCTTTTATTTCTCTTTGGTTTCATGAGTGATTGGGAGGATGATAAACAAGCCCTACGAGCAAACATTTATATTATGTATTTTATCTCCTTTCGAACAGTTTGCGGAGAGAATGCTTTTCCTTGCATTAGATTTTATAATCAAGTATGGTTTCGTTTATGTTCTTGTTATTGCTTTTGTGTTTGTGTTGAATATGCATGAGTAGTCGGTTTGGTTGTGTTCGGGGTGAAGCACATTGAGTCGAGGTCGTGAGTCGTGAGGTCTAGCTCATGAACCTTGAGTGGGTGTTCCCAAGCTCTGAGCCTTTATACCCATGTTATTCCTTTCCTTGGCGTTAACTCGGCCGTTAGCGGGTAGGCTGACAAGCATAGCAAGTAAGACATCAGTGTCTCTTTGTCCGGAAGTGTGGCTGGAGTGGGTGATTGTGGCGTCGGCCTTGGGCAAAGGCTGAGCCACTCCTGGACGACGCCGCTGGTTAGGATGTCTAGTGAGTTTGGGGGCATAACCTAGTGGACCATCTTGGCAAGGAACAAGGCGGGGCCTCATGCTTTGTCCTAAAACCTATGGGTATGCTAGGGGGGGCACGGTGTGCGTGACAACCAAAAGGGCCTCCCGGGTACCTTTAACTTGATGACATTCACTCGTGGTGAAAACCATTGAACCTATGACCAACATCTTGACGGTATCTCAGCGTGTGGAACCCTTGGCGTTTGTTATTTTACTCTTTACCTTGTGTTTAGTTTCACTTTTACTTTACTCAAGATCCTCTCGTGTACATCTCTCTGAGACCGTCGGGCGACACCGCCTGCGGCAACCTCCTACTCAAGCTGTGACACTCGAGTAACACACCAGACTCTCTTGGGTTCGACCCAACTTGCCATATCTGAACTATGTGTTCAAGTTGGAGGAGATTATAAATTGTATCTTGCGTGCCTAGGACCTTTGACGGCGTGTTCGAGGCGTCGTCATGGACTCAGACTCTTTAAATCTAAATCTTCTTGTTCTAATCAAGACTTAAGAATCTTATCTTGAGCTTGTATCTATATTCTATCTCGAATCTATTTAGGATTCTATCTTCTCGACTCAAAGCTTAACATAAAGCTTGTAGCTTAAACAACACTTTCTTAAGGATCGATCCCTTCTTATAAGCTCTTGCGAGCTAACTTTCTTCTGAGTATGGGTTATTACATTCCACTTAGAAGAAATTTCATCCGAAATTTAGTACCTTTGTAAAAGCTTAGGTACTTCTTTCTCAATCTTCTAGCTCTCATGTCTTCTTCCGAACCATGATGCTTCCATTGCACTTTAACTAAAGGAATTGATTTATTCCTTAGTTTTTGTTCTTTCGATCTAAGATGCATTAAGCTCTCTTCATAGCTTAGATCGGTTCGGGAATAATATTCTCTTGATGTATGATGTGTTTTGGATCAAACACATATTTTAATGCCACATGGAACACATTGTGAATATTGCCAAAACTTGGAGGCAATGCAAATCTATAGTGACGGCCCAATCTTCTTAGGATCTCGTGCGATCAGGAATCTTAGTTTAAGCTTTCCTTTGATTCCAAAGTAATGTATTCCTTTGGAAGGAGTTACTTTAAGAATACTTTGTCTCTAATCTCGAGCTTCGTCTTTATCGCATAGGATTTCTAACGATCTTGAGCTTCTTGGATTCTTTTCTTTATTTTTCATACGATTCGACCATTTCTTTAATTGCTTCGGTCCAGAATTTTCTTTCTCAACTTCATCATAAAGCGGCGATCTACACTTTACGCCATGAGGGCTTCATAGGCGCCATATTAATCGTTGCAGTAGCTTTGTTGTATGCGAATTGATCAATGGTAGAACTTCGCTTATCTCCTTGATCTAATATCCTTTTTTGATCATATCTTCTAACATCTGAATGGTCCTTTCGGATTGACCATTTGTTAGCGGATGAAAACTTATCTTGGAATTGATCTAGTAACCATCTCTTGTTGAAAACTTCGTCCAACGAGATGGCAACTTGAGTCTCATCGAGGTGATTGAGAAGGGCATCCATGTAAACATACTATCTCTCGAGCTATATCTAAGCTAACACCACTCCATACATGATAGAGATCGGCATAAAATGAGCACACTTGTAGTCGGTCGACTATCAACCAAATAGTTGTATTTCCATGCTTTGATTTGGGTAAACCGATGTGAAATCCATGGCTATGTGATCTCATTTCCATTAAGGAATCTCCGTGGCCAACTTACCATATGGGCTTGGTGCGAGCTTTAACTTCGACATGCTAAACATCGTTCAACAAGCGAGGCTATCTCTCGCTCATTCCTACCCACAAACTTTTGCTTTAAATCTTCATATTTTGCTTCCGGGTGTGCGATGTAGGGTGTGTTATGAGCTTCATTCATAATTTACGTTCTTTAAATCATCATCATTCGCAAATCCTTTACGAACATGATTGCGTTATCACTAACTTCATTATATTCTTACGCTTTACATTACGATCTTAACTCGTAGCTTTTCCATCTTGATCTTGTCTGCGGCTTTCACAATTCTTGCTCTTAAATCGGGGGTAACGACAGAGCTCTTTTGTGAACTCGGTGGTAGCACCACTTACTAACATTCGATTTTCCAGGGTGATACTTGATATCACAATCATAATCTTTTACCAATTCGAGCCATCTTCTTTGGTGCATGTTCAAATCTTTCTACTCGAAGAAATAATTCAGCGCTCTTGTGATCAGTAAAGATCTCACAGTTGGATCCATACAAAAGATGTCTCCAAATCTTCAAAGCATGAACAACAGCTGCCAACTCTAGATCATGTGTAGGATATATGAGCTCGTGAGGTTTCAACTGTCATGAAACATAAGCTATCACTCCTCCTTCTTGCATCAGGACACATCCTAGTCCACTCTTTGATGCATCGGAATACAGAGTATACCCTTTGTGCGATTACGGTATTGCCCAAGCGGCAGCTGTGATCAATCATTCTTGATTCTTCAAAACTTTCTTCACATTCTTGGGTCCATTGGAACTTAATTTCTTTTCGAAGGTATTGAGTCATAGGTCTCGTAATCTTGGAGAATCCTTCTATGAACCTTCGGTAATATCCTGCTAAACCCAAGAAACTTCTAATCTCTGTCTATGTAAATCGACAATTTCCAATCAGCGTTGTTGGATTTGTATCTTGGAAAGAGTTTGGTTGAGCTTGTATACAATGTTTTACATTACCTCTATTACAATCTCCTATCGAAATGAATACTTGATTGCATATATACGTGTCCTTATCTCATATATAAGTTAGATCATACGGTATGTAGAAGATCACAGAATAAATGTCTAAGTCTGGCGGAGCTCAACCCGGTAATAAAGGGTAAGTCGGCATTTATTCTCTAGTGGCATGAATAAATGTTTATAAATTAATTTATGTTTTGGGGTGAACATAAGATAATTAATTTATTTGAGGCCCATCTTTATTCCTTGCATTTGATCCACAGGATGGCCCGTCGAGGCCGTAAGCTAAGCAAAATCGGGCCCCATGCTCTACAAGGCAAGGATTTGATTCTCTTTATCCCATAAGGATATTATTATATTTATGGGATATGCATGATCCTTTCCATATAAGAATATGGTAATAATCCTTTCCATAAGGTTTATGGTAATTTCCATATGGGATTATGGTAATTTCCATATGGGATTATGGTAATTTTCATATAGGATTATGGTAATGCATTATAAATATGAGGTAAGAGATTAAATCTAGGTGAATGATTAATAATCATCATCATTATTTTCGAGAATTTGAGGGTTAAATCCTTTGAGATATTTTCGAAAATTCTTGAGAGCTTGAGGGTGATTTTCGAAGCATTCTCCATAGATCGTCCTCGCTCGGCGTTGGAGATTGGGCGGCCAGGGATCTGATCTAAAGGTCAAAGCACGAGTCTCGATCCATTCCGCCTCGGCAGTTCAAAGGTAAACACGAGAAAACCCCAGCGTGTTGCGATTAATTATATAGGTGCATGCAAGGTATATAATCAATGTATGGTGAATTAAACATCCAAGATAGATCCTCGGGAGAGGCTAAACATTGTTTTCCTACAATTGGTATCGAGCACGGGATCGGTATCTTGGCTACATTGGATTAATTCACGTTTGATTATTACGTCGCTATATATTAATTGTTGAATCTGTCGTTCATCGTGGCTCGTTTTTATTTTGTCGATTTTGTTTTCTACCGAAAATCCGTGGTTAGATTAGATTTATTTTACGTAAATCTTGTTGTAAATGTAAAACAAAAAGGCAGCGGCCAGATCGAGGCGATGGGAAAAAGCGGGTGCGACGGCGTGCGGCGATGGCATAAGGCGTGCGGCGGCGCTCAGCAGACGGCCCGTGTGGGGCGTGCCAGATCCGTTTTCGGCCGAATCCTTTTTGCGAGTCGGTCCGTGCGGGCACGTGAGGCCCGTTCGAATCGGTCCGTGCCGGGTGCGCGAGGCGTTACCGAAGATTATAAAGATCATGCTACAATTCTATGTAATAGATTAGGCGGGAAAGTGCGATTCCATGAGTGAGCCCACGATGAGCGTTTTATTTTATTTTATCGTTCATTGCATGTCGTGGATGTTTAAATAATGCGGTAGCATGCTATGTATGTTTAAATTAGGTTGACAAACCTTTCGTGTTTTCGTAATTGGATGCGCATAGTAAGCATGTTGGGTTTATCGCGTTTTCAAGCATATTTTAGAATTACTGTGAGCATGTTTTACATGTTGAGTTCTATGAACAAGCATGCTAGGATTACGTGATCGCATGGACAAACCTTTTGAACAAAAGACTAAGCAAGCAACCCGACAAATTAATTTTAAAATTAAAATGTCGAGACCTCAGCTTTTGATCTCTAAACAAAGTGAGAGCCCGCGTGAGTGGCGATCCACAGCGTGGCTTGCTTGCCTTTGTTTATCATAAGTTTGTTAGATGAGATTTCTAAATAAAACATTTAAATCTATTGAGAAGTGGGAGTTTCATGTGTAGCGATCACAGCGTGGAACTGCATGTGCGATTTTCATAAGTTTTCTAGAGATAGATATAAAATGAGATAACAAAAGAATTTGAATTGGGCGGTATGGTCAGAGTGGTATGCGATTCTAAAATTCATTTCTCTTGTTAAAATTGTGGTCATTGCAAACATCACCTCAAGTACAACTTCATGAATCCCTTCTTGCGATAGTGATGTGGTCAGAAAGGTCAATCGTTAATTTCATTTGTCATAAGGATAAGTTGACATGGATTGAAATTAAGCGACTAAAGGTATATTTTAGTGCAGTCGGGGGTTCGTGTGTGGCGATCCACAGCGTGGCTTTCATGTGGGATTCCTTGGGCGATTGGAGGTTTCAATTAATATTGTTTTATCAAAAGGTTACAATATTATTATTCGAATTATGTGAGATCGTATGCTTATGTGTTTACATTATCATTTCGGATATGTCTCTTACACGATTATCAATATGCTACACAAAATCCTTATCCGGTCCAATTTTATCAGTGGAAGCGAAACATTGAGAATGTTCTTCTTTGCGGAAGAAAATCTATTTGTACTCACTACACCGTCCGAGCCTCTAGACAATTCATCTCACGATGAGGGCGCGAGGAGCGATAAATGGGACAAATCAAATAGAATGGCAAAGTGCCTTCTTTTGGTCACCATGTGCGAGTCCTGCAACTCCGACATCGAGAGATGGAAGATGCGACCACGATATGGCTAAGTCTTGTGAAATTGTATGAGGTCGGACGAATCGCTGTCGTAATTTGACAAAATCAATAATGTCAAGTTCGATGAAGGAAGCGATTCGGTGCATAACCATGTATAGCAAATGATTAATCTCTTGGGAGAGCTCGAATTGGTTGGAGGATATATTGATGACATAGTCGAGAATCGATATGATCACGAACACTTTGCCCAAGTCTTTTGATGACTTCCATTATAAAGCGATCCTTTATGATAAGAGTTATACTCTAGATTCATTGCAAGAGGATCTAGTAATGGAAGAGCATAAAATGGGCGAAGGTGCCTGATCTTTAATCTCGCACCTCGAAGAAAACCAACGCTTTATCGAAAGATGAAAAGGAAAAGTGGAATTCAAGAGATCTTAAGGCTAAAGAAAAGAGTGGGACTAATCTGAAGGGCTCACCGGTGGTTTGAAAAAGCCAAAGGAGAAGGGCAAATGCTTGAGTCTTGAGGGAGGCGGGCATTGGAGGCTAAGTGCCCCAAGCTCGAGGCTCTAGAGTGCATTATTTGCTTTAATGTGAAACATGTTTAGCGGTGGTTCTACCCATTCTTGGGTAGTAGACACCGAGTGCTGTTGATCATGTTTGTTACACCTTGCGAGGGTTCTGGGACAAGGGAGGCGAATGATGGCGAGATAACGATCTCCATGGGCAGCAGTGAAAGTCGAGTCGTTGCGGTCGGAGATGTTACTTTATGTTTTGAAAAGCAGTTTAGTTTTAAAGGCGTTTTATATGTGCAGTTTTCAGCGGAACCTTGTTTACGTTTGAAATTGTTTATTCATGGATATTCGAGTTGTTTTTGATAGTGGTGTTTCTATCATAAGAAATGGCGAAGTTATACGTGTAGGCACGTTATATAATTAAGCTTTATACTATTTACGCAATACATAATACCTATAACTATGTTGCATCTACATCAAACCAAAAAGAAAGTTTTCTTAGCAAGATGACACCTCTTTTCTCGGCATCTTAGATTTGGTCACATCAATCTAAATAGGATCAAAGGCGGCTAAGAATGGGCGTTGGGTAATCTCACGAGTTACTCGGTTCCGATCTGCGAATCTGTATAGAAGGTAAGATGTTGACGGACCGCTAAGCGAAGGGTCGTAGAGCGAAAAAATGTTAGAGCTAGTCCATTCGACTGTGTGGATCGATGTCCACACAAGCTCGTGGAGAATGCAGTATTTTGTCACTTTCATTGGCGATTACTCGAGTGCGGATACGTATATAACCCGCGCAAGTGCGAATGCTTTGAAATTGAAAATTTTAGGCGGAAGTGGAGGCGAAGCTAGGTAAGGTATCAGTCCTGCGTTACGATCGCGGTGGCGAATACCTCGACAACGAGTTCATGGACTATCTAGTGAGTGTGGGATTACCTCCCGGCGCACTTCATAAGCACACCTGACAAAATGGTGTGTCGGGCGAAGAAATAGGACTCTTTTGGAAATGGTTAGATCAATGATGAGTTATGCAACTTTGCTATTTAGTTACGGGGTATCTTGGTAGAAGCGGCGACATACTTGCTAAATCTAGTACCATCAAGTCGGTCGAAGAGACACCTTCGAGTTGTGGTTTGGGCGCAAGCGAGTTTAAGCCACATAAGGATATGGGGCGATCTAGCACATGTCTTTGAACAAGAAGGCGACAAGTTGGAGGCTAGATCAAGAGCGAAAGGTCATTTATTGGCTATCCTAGAGGAGCGAAGGTGGTTTATTCTATAGTCCTAAGGATCGGAAGGTCATTATTAGCACTAATGCCCGATTCTTAGAAGAGGACTACATTAAAATCATAAATCAAGTTGAAATCATTCTTGAGAATTAGAAGATGATCGTATTCCATGTGGAATTAGACCAAAGTGCGAGATGTCGAGTCTAGTGGGAGGGATCGACACGAGATACTTGAGAAATTGAAGTGGGTCGAGTTCCACTTGAGATACCGACCGTCACAGTGGTACCTACCAAGCAATTTGTGCAGATAGAGAACCACAGATTCTGCACCCACCGTTGCCATTGTGCTGTGGTGCCTCGTCGTAGTGGGAGGTTGTTCGTCGACCCGGCGATGTATGTTCGTGGGTGAATCTTGGTTTAGTCCCGGAAAGCGAGCAGGCAATAATCGACCCATGGGCGTGCAATGACGTCTGAAGACAATGATCAAGATCATAGAACTTACGTTTGGGCGGTGGTAAAGTCTATGGATTTACCAGTTGCCTAGCGAGTTGTGTGTATCGTTTAGATGTCAGCGGTAATGTGTATTTCTTGCACTACGTAGATGACACTCTTCTATTTGGCAACAATGTGAAGTTGTTATCGGGCGTAAAGAGTTGGTTATCGATCAGTTTCAAATGAAAGACTTAGGAGATGCAGCGTACATTCTTGGGATCAAGGTTTCTGAGATCGCAAGAGGAAAATGTTGAGCTTATCTCGGGCGTCTTACATTGATCTTGTGATTACTCGTTTTAGTATGCGGACCGTCGAGAAAGGATTGCTACCTTTCGACGTGGCGTTCCTTTATCTAAAGGCGATCACCTATGACGCAAAGAAGATAGAAAATGAGACAAGTTTCCTACGTTTCGCGGTAGGAAGTCTCGTGCATGCAATCTATGCACGAGGCCCTATATACGCTATCACGGTGGGCATAGTGGCTGAATGTCGATCTAACCTGGACAAGCTCGTTGGGCTGCGGTGAAAGCATATATTCAAGTACACGAAAAGGACTCGAGATTATAGGTGGGTTACCATGCGAGATAGTCTAATGCCTTTGGGTTATCTGAGACTCGGTTCCAAGTGGCCGTGATGAGAAAAAGTCTACCTCGGGTTATGTGTTTACCTTGGGAGGTGGAGCCGTATCTGGCGGAGTCTGGCGGCGATGCATTGCGGACTCTACCATGGAAGCCAAATATGTGGCGCGGAGGCTTCTAAGGAGGCTGTATGGTTCGAGAACAACCTCGTGTATCTAGGTGTGGTACTGGTTTGTCGAGAGTATCATAGTTCTTGTGATAACTTTCGGTGCGATGTGAAACTCGAAGGAACCACCGGACCCCTGGCGACCAAACACATGAGAGAAAGTACCATGTCGTCGAGAAATCGTTAGGCGAGGTGACTTGCTGATTGCAAAGATTGATCTGACGGATAACCTAGAGGATCCATTCAAGAAAGCTTGCCGCTATAAGTCTCGTTGGGCACTTTAGAGGACTTGAATTGCGCGGATGGCACCCGCTAAAACTGCGCAATAAGTCTACGTCGGGGACGTTAGAGGACTTGAATTAAGCTAGATGGCACCCACTTAGAAAACTTTTGTATAAGTGGGAGAAGCAAAGTGATGGTTTTGTTTGTAATAGCTAGTAGAGACACATTGTATACTAAAAGTTTGCTTTAGTATAAGTGGGAGATTGTTGGTTGTATCTTGAAAGCGGTTTTGGTTGAGCTTGTATCAATGTTTCTGTTACCACTAATACGATCTCTATCCGAAATGAATACTTGATTGCATATATATGTGTCCCTTATCTCATATATAAGTTAGATCATACGGTGTGTGAAGATCCGAAGTCATATGATTGAGTCGAAGCAATGAGATATAAAAGTTTCTGACTAAGACAACTTGGGCGAGTTGTCGGTATAAGGCTATGGTATAGATAAGAAGTGACTTGACTTGGTTGCTTGTCTATCTTTGATGCGTCTACGGCGTATTGAAGGATCGCGATGAGATGAGTTCTTCTGTCGTAGTCTGAAGAACCGAAGATCTCGGTGACTTACGATGATCTAAACCTCGATAAGGTATTAGATGAGTATGAGTTCTTGACCATCACTTTGACTTGTAATGGGTGAGGTTATATGTTCTAACCTAATATAGAACCGCATCTTGGGTGGTGGCGGTGCTTGTATGTCATGCTAGTTATCATGTCAGTCACCGTATCAGTTTAGGATGATGGCGTCCCATAAGGAGCTCAAAATGTTTATTGTACTAAACCTGCGGGTTGAGTTAGCTCAAGTACAATAATAAGGTTGAGTGGTACTACTTAAGGAATTAAGATATTAATTATTTTAAGCGATCGAATGCTATAAATAATTAATGGACGTTCGATATCTTAAATCTGGGATTCGTAATGTCTAAGTGCAAGCCGACTCTACTTGGTAATAAAGGGTAAGTCGACATTTATTGTAATACCCGTCTTTTAAACTACATTTTGCATGCACGTTTTTAGAAAAGGTCAAAGGTTGACTTTTGTTTCGGTGATCGACAATCCACGAAACCTCGAGGCGTTGTGAAGAGTGTCTTATGGAATTCATAGACACTAAGTATGCTGAGTTTTCGACCACCCATGAAGGTTTGGCACTCAGGGAAGTTATCGGCAGGACTTTTCATTGGTCTTTTAAAAGCATATCTTGTTTATAGTCATTGTGTCAGGTATTTTATTTCGTGTCCATGGGTACCAAGTTTGCTAAATTTGAGTCCGTTTGCAAAGTTGCGTCATTTTTGCGTTTTCGAAAAGGGCGCTTGTGCGGCATTGCTATGTGACCCACAGAATTTTCTATAAATAGGAGGCTAGGGCCTTCATTTCAGCGTTCATTTCCTTCGTCTCTCTGTGTTTCGGAAGAGCCGAGCAGCTCAGTGTCTGTTGAAGCCAGTGGAGGAGTGGGGATCGGCCAGGGAGGCTCGGCCGGCGCCATTCTTGTGCCGAGCCATACCGCCGATCAACCACCCGAGGCAGCCATTTTCGGTTTTGTCCTTTTCTTGTTTTGATTCCGCCTTTTAGTAGATCGTATAGCATAGAACTCGGGATTCTAAAGGGACGAGGCAGGAAAAGCAGTAGGAGGCGGCAGTTAATAAGCCGCGCCGCGTTAGCTCACTTGCCGTGAGCTTGTTGGCCGCCGATTGGTGGCCGGCGAGCCATGCTTTGGCTCTGGTCCTTTAGGTTTTGAGTTCGGGCTATGCATTCTACTAAAGTACCGATTCCGTTTTACATTTTCGGCGTTTACGCATGTCGGGATGTTTTCCGTTGCTTGAGTTTTCTAAAGGAAGTACATGCCGGGTTATCCATTTTCAACGTCGTTTGTCGTTCCATGTTCGATCGTTATGCATATTGCTTATGTTTCCATTTTCATGCATCGATTTTGGATGGTTTATCTAGATCGAGGATGAGCATCGATTTTGAAGCTTCTTGTTGCTAAGATTTGAGTCGACTTGCATGCATGCATATTTTGAAGGTACCTATTATAGATCTTGATGCCACGAATATATTTCCTTACGCATCGAGTTGATTTGAAAACCGAGAGGTGCGAATGTGGGTTCGAGAAAAGTCGAAAACCTAGTTTTGCTTCGATCGTCGTTTGGATCACGTTGTTGCTTTGCTTTGTGGGAAGTAACCCCAAAGTTGTTCCGTCTTGTTACGGTACCTACCGGTCGATCGGTGAAGTCATCGGATCCGTAGATATCTCTCGGTTGGCGTTTTAAATGCATTCGGTTGGGTTATATATGCTTATTTTGAGTTATTTACTCGATATTTCAAAATAAAACATATGCGCCGTAAAATGTTTTGTGAAATTATTCTTGTTCTCGATCGAAGATATGGTTCTATCATGGTTGTGCACGGATCTCTATTGGTGGGTTGATCACCATCTTGAGTATTGATCATAAGGGATAGACCCCGAACACGTGGTTATGGTTACGAAGGGGATAGACCCGGAAGTCCACACGGAAATGGTAATGAGGTGGTTATGGTTACGATGGGATTTGACCCACGAAGTCCACACCGAGTTAGCCCATTTGGATACGTTAAGGCGTGGGCGGTTGGATATGTTCGGGCGAATGAATGTCGTGTGATGAAATTTGGCGGGATACGTTCGAGCCGTGGTTCATGGTTCTATGATGGGAATAATGATAATAACGGATCGGTGTCGAAAAATGAAAAATCTATTTTGCTTACTTAGAAGTGGATTCTGATAAAACCCGGTGAGTGCGCTAGTACTACTTCAAACTCTTTCAAATCTTTTCACGAGATGGAGGAGAAATTTTGGGCGGCGGCCGAGGGTGGAGCTGGGTTCTTCATGCTATGCTTCAGCGATGTTGTGTTATATCGTACTACGATAACTATGTATTCTTGTCCCTTATTTGCTTTACGATTGGGAACAAGATTTGTTATGTTATTCTGTTGTGAGTCTCGTCTGAGCATGCTATGTAGTTGACCGGTCTAGTTAACGAGGATGTAATGCTATTTTGCTTTCTTGCATTACTTATAATAAACCAAGATCATGTTTTTACGAGGTTATGTTATCGATATTATTACATTGGTGGATTGTTTGTGCCCCCCCTTCGAGGATATGTCCTAGTTATAGAGGAGATCTTGCCCGATTTCATGGTCACGTCTTCTTATCATGTATGTTATATGTATCCTCCCTTCTTCCCCGCTTAACCCCCCCTAATCACACCGGCATCCGTGCCTTCCCTCGGGAATTGGGCGTGTGACGTAATGTCAGGCGGTGTTCTTGGCCGACATCTATCTTTGTTATTCGATATCAAAGCGGTTTGTTTGCTTTATATCATGTGCGTTCTTGAAATTGAGTGTTTAGAACTTGTTCTTCTAAGCATTTATCGAGTCTGACTACCCTCACTCACCGTCGGTCCGCCTCCTTTAAAAGGGGATGAGGTATGTGTTTATTCTTGATGCTTTATGCTATGTGATGCTTGATGTGATCTTGGTTTCATGTGCTTTGGCATGGTGAGAGTTCTGTGATGTAAGCGTGATGTGGATGAGGTATGGTTGAATGGTGATGTGGATATGGAAGTATTGATGGAACAAAAAGGGCTGTGTGGGTGTGATGTGAAAATCGTTTATATGATATGATGTGATTGATGTGATCACGTATGGTTGATGTAAGTCTATGTGTTTACATAGCAATATGTTGTTGATTGAAAATCTTGTTTATTTTGATAAGCGAGTGCTTGTAAGTGAATTACATGTTGCTTACGTGATTATATCGATATTGATATTGATATGTGTTGAAATGAACATGTGTATGAGACATGAATACCCGGATGGTAGGGATGGTAAAGGAAGCGTGAATATTTGTTGTTGTTTATGGTGAACTAACATGTAGGTTTATGGATATTGATGGCCAGACAACATTGGTTAAGATCTCACGAGAATGGATGAGCATATCCAGTAAATTCGAGAGATATGTACGGAATATTCATGAGCCGTTGGGAGTATTTACGGGAAGATTTGTTGGGTTATGGAGAAAGGTTCGAGGCAGGTGGGAAAGTGTCGAATATGAGGCCTACTATCGGATGGTGAAAGGCTACAAGCGGAGTTAGCAACCATGGGCGGCAAGGACATGTGTTGTTCGAGACGGGATCTATCACGAGGCACCTTACCTTGGACTTTCTTGGAGTTATTTGCTCGAGTATGGAGGCAGTGGGCGGACCACCAGGTATACCATCCGAGGAGGATGTGGTTGCGAGACACCTCGAGGACCGATCGGATCGATGATAGGGATGATGTTCCGAAGAGCCATTGGAGAACAACCATCAATCGAGGCGATCGCCCGGTGCAGCTTGAGATACACCGATCACTACACCTCCATCGGCGATCCTTACCTTCCGGAGGATCAAAACGACTTTGAGGCGGGAACTTCGGGGCGAGAGATATTGTCCGTCCAAGCGGTGGCGACAAGAAGCCCGAATCGGGATCTTCGTACCACCAAAGCGTGCGGTCGGCATCCGGGAAAACGACTACGAGGAAGAAGGAGGACCCAGATGAAACGAGGAGGATAGTGAGGATTCGGAGGACCGGTAATCCGGATAGCGAGATGACTACGATGAGGTCGGGCACATTGAGGAAGAGCAGCGCCCGAGGCAGGGGCGAGCACGGCTTTCACGATACTCGGCGATCGAGCACAACTTGGATGGGATCATACCGAGAGGCTTGCTTCCATGCGGGATCGCTTTTACGAGCGGCGGCCAATTCAAGCCACGATTGGAAGGAAGAGAGGATGAGGAAAGGCGAGAATGGAACATTTGGGACTAGCGGGGAATAGTGGATGGATATGGAGGACAAAGATCTAGGTAGTCGGTGTGTATGCGGTGGCGATCGCGATCTGCTAGAAGCATGGACAGAGCGGCATCTTTTGATGATGGACCGGTCGATTCTTTTGCTCACATCGACCTTTTGGTGACATGCCTTGATCTTGTATTTTGTGATCCTTCATGGACCTTTGAATATTCTTGATACTAGACATCTCTGACGGGATGTTTATGTTTGATGCTTATATGTGATATGAGCTATGCCGTGATGATATATGATCTATGTGATGTGTGATGATGATGTTATGTGAAATGCATAGCGATGATATGTTGACGATTGCATGATTATATGTGATCGTGCGTGATATGTGATATATGTGATGATATGTGATATGGGTGATGATATATGTTGTGCGATGATACGGTTATCTATGCGAAAGCGTTTCTAATGTTTCAAAGCGTCGATGCGAATGCGAGAACAAGGAACGGAGGAACAATAATGTGGAAGAAGCCGGGAACCACCTTTGGTTCGGTGACATGCGATCGAGAGTTTTCGCGACGAGAATCCCCCATTCGACGGTCTCGACGAACCGATCGGCGAGGCTGGATACGATCCACGAAGGATCTTGAATACATCGGTGCGAAGAAGCGGAAAAGCTGAATGCGCGATCTTTGACTAACCGATGAGGCGATTTACGGTGGGAATCCGTGAGAAGGACCCTAACACCGGGACGGTGGGCAATGTATCGTGGGAAGATTTCGAGGAAGAACTCATGGAAAAATGCGTGCACCGGGCGTTTTGGCAGAGAAGGCAAAACGAGTTACGGAATCTTCGTCGAGGAAGAAGAGCGACGATTACCGAAATGCGATCGCTCGTTCGATAAATGCGTCACGTTATGCTACGTGCACTGGTTGGCGAGGTGCCGCCAGGCGAGCGAGGTTCGAGAGGACTCCGACCGAGATCGAATTTAAGCTCGTCGATCGGGGAGATCGGCGTATCGCGATCATGAACGGGCATTAAACATTGAGTCGATGTTGCCCGGGAAAGAACGATGCCACCGGACAGCCATCGGCGGAGGAAGAGGTAAGAGGAAATGGGAAGATCGAGGAAAGGCAATCGGGTGTTCGAGGAACCAGGCGGTCGATGATTCGAGGAATCAAGGCATTCAAGAGAGAAAGGCAACCTTGGGAAGGAATTTCCAACCCGTGCGGAGTGGAAAAACTTGGTGCCGAAATGCGAAGGAATCATTTCGTGATGCGAGCAAGGTAGCACCGAGTGCTATCGTTGTAAGAAATCTGGACATTACGCTCGAGATTGTCCGTTAGGAGGCTGCGGCGTGCCGCCCGATGAAGGCGTCCAGCTCCGCAGAGCGTAATCATGCTCCGAGGACAAACAAGCGGGCAGGAGGTCACCCTAGGCGACAAACCAAAGGCCACCGCACAAGCAAGGGTGTACGCCTTGAATCAGCAGCAGGCAGCTCAAGCTCCCGGAAATCTTGCAGGTATAATCCATATGAGTGATATACCCGTTTTCGCTTTGTTTGATACAGGAGCCTCACATTCTTTCGTTTCGAGAATCGCGTGTGAGAGGTTGGGTTTGGTACCCAAGAAATCCACAGTACTGAAATTAGCATCCCGTCGAGAAGTGCTAAAGCGAAAAGAGATATGCGAGAACCGGAAGTAGAAATCGTGGCGAAGGTCTTTGTCAATTTGCATGTCATCGGAATGGAAGATTTCGATGTCATCTTTGGCATGGATTGGTTGGAAAAGCACATGGCAACTATACGTTGTCTCGAGAGAGAAGTTGCTTTTCGGACAGCCGAAGGAGTGGAAGTTTGTTTCCACGGCATAAGGATGGGTGTTTGCGTGCGATGATCTCGGCCCGAAGGCGATGGGATGATCGGGAAGGGAAGTCATCAAACTTTCTTGGTAAGTTTGACGAGACGCGATGAACAGTATAGCGATTGCGAAGGAGCCGTGGTGTGTGAATATCCGGACGTGTTTCGAGGACTTGCGGGTTTACCCACGATAGACAAGTGGAATTCACTATTGATTTGGAACCGGGGCGACACCGATGTCAAAGGCACCATGAGAATGGCACCTAAAAATTGCAAGAAGCGAAAGCGCGATTCTGCGAGGCTGTTGGATCTAGGTTTTATCCGACCTAGCGTGTCGCCGTGGGGGCGCCCGATTACGTTCGTCAAGAAGAAGGATGGGTCGATGCGGATGTGCATTGACTACGAGAGTCGAATAAGCCGACGATCGAAACGGATATCCTCTTCCAGGATCGGCGATCTGTTTGACCAGCTCAAAGGAGCGAGTGTCTTCTCTAAGATCGATTTGAGGTCGAGGCTACCATCGGTGAAGATCGGGAAGGAGGGCGTTGTAAGACCGCGTTCGGGGCGAGTATGGGCACTACGAGTTCATCGTGATGCCGTTGGTTTGACCAATGCGCCGGCGATCTTCATGGATCGATGAATCGAGTTTTCCATCGATGTCTGGATAGTTTAAATCTTGGTTTTATCGATGATATTCTCATCTATTCAAGAATGCGAGTTGCATAGAGAACACCTCCGTCACAGATTCGGAAGCGTTACTGCGGAGAGGTTGTATGCAGTATAGCAAGTGCGAGTTTTGGCTCAAAGTAATGTTCCTTGGACACATCGTATGCGAAGGAATCAAAGTCGACCCGATGAAGGTTGAGCGATAAATGGCGGAAGGTTCGACTAATGCCAATGAGGTTCGAAGCTTTCTAGGCTTGCGAGGATATTATAGACGTTTCATCGAAGGGTTTCGAAGTTAGCAAGGCCGATGGCCTTAACAACTCGAGGAAAGGAATCAAGTTTTCATGGTCGAAGCTTGTGAAGCAAGTTTCGAAGTTAAAGAAGAAGCTAACAACCGCTCGATGTTAGCCGTGCGGGAAGGGAACGATGGGTTTGTGGTCTACACCGTGCATCAAACTTGGTTTGGGTTGCGTTCTCATGCGAGCAGGAAGGTTATAGCTTACGCGTCTAAATCGATTGAAACCGCACGAGTTGAGCTACCAACTCACGATGCGGAGTTAGCGGCGATCGTTAAATGCGTTGAAGATTTGGAGGCACTATCTCTATGGAGTTAAGTGTGAAATCTTCACGGATCACAAAACCTCAAGTATTTCTTTGAACAAAAGAGCTGAACATGAGGCAAAGGAGATGGCTAGAGTTGGTGAAGGATTATGATTGCTCTATCGGTTATCACCGGGAAAAGCGATGTCGTAGCGGATGCTCTTAGTCATCAAGTCGAGGCGAGTTGGGATATCTTCTTACGCAAGAGAAAGAGCTTATTCGAGATTTCGAGAAGCTCACTGGAAGTGATTCATCCGCGGGAATCGGTGCAAGGATTCATGCAACTTTGACGGTGAGCCGGATCTAAGAGAAGCCATCGTGAGTCTTGGCGGAGGAGGCAATTCACGGAGAAGATGCGTTTGAAAGCAAGGCTAGAAGATAGCAAGGGGTTCACGGAAGCAAAGGATAGCGCGCTACTATTCGAGGAAGGTTATGTGTGCCACTCGATAGGGAATTGAGAGATAAAATCATGGGTGAAGCTCATGAGGCACCGTATCTGACTCATCCAGAAGCACCAAAATGTCTGAGACCTTAAGAGGAACTTTTGGTGGGAAGGGATGAAAAAGGATGTAGCAGCGTTTGTGGAGCGATGTTTGGCTTGTCGGCAAGTGAAAGCTGTACACCAGCGTCCGTCGGGATTGTTGCAACCGCTACCAATCCCGAATGGAAATGGGATCATATCGGTATGGATTTTGTGGTGAGTTTTCCAAGGTCGTGAGAGGAAACACCGCTATATGGGTTGTCGTCGATGGTAGCGAAATCACTCATTTCTTACGATTAGGATGACGTCGGGTTAGATAAGCTTGCTCGACTTTACGTCGAGGAAATAAATGCGGTTACATGGTGTGCGGTATCGATTCGTCGGATCGTGACCGAGGTTCACATCAAGGTTTTGGAGAGTCTGCGCAGAAGCCGTAGGGACCAAGTGAATCTTAATGCGGCATTCCATCCTCAAGCGGACGGTCGATCGGAAAGAACGATTCTGGGTTTTGGAAGGCATCTTTGCGGCGATCGTGGCCGACAGAGGAGGAATTGGGAAGAGATACTACCTTTGGTAGAGTTTGCCTATAACAATAGTTATCAGGCCACCATAGGAATGGCTCCCTATGAAGCGTTGTACGGAAGGAAGTGTCGATCGCCACTTTATTGGGATGAAGTGGGCGAGAGGAAGATGTTAGGACCAGAGATGGTTCGTGAGGCGGTCGAGGTTATCGATCGGATCAGCGAAGGATCGAGAAGCGCAAAGGCAGTGAGAAGTCCTATGCGGACAAGCGTCGTCGGATCTTGAGTTCATGATCGGAGATCGCGTTTTCCTTAAGGTTTCCCCGACGAGAGGAGTCGTTCGTTTTGGGAAACGAGGTAAGTTACGACCGAGGTTCGTTGGACCTTTCGAAGTTCTCGAGAGAATAGGCCCCGTTGCCTATAGGTTAGCTTTGCCGCCTAGCATCGGAGATGTTCATGGCGTGTTTCACGTTTCTCGGTGAGAAATGCGTGTTCGACCCAAAACACGTGATCAAGCATGATCAAGTGGTTCTTGCTCGGGATCCGAGTTACGAGGAAGGCGGTGGCTATCTTGGAGCAGTCGAGGAATTGAGGAACAAGCGATTCGTTGGTGAAGGTGTTGTGGAATCACCACGGAGAGGAAGAAGCTACGTGGGAGTTGGAAGACAAGTTCGAGGGCTCGGTACCACAGTTGTTTTCTCCACGTGTTTGAAATTCGAGGACGAAATTTTTATAAGGAGGAGGATGTAATACCCGTCTTTTTAAGCACATTTTGCGTGGCACGCCGAGAAAAGGTCAAAGGTTGACTTTTGTTTCGGTGATCTGACCGTCCACGAAACCTCGAGGCGTTGTGAAGAGTGTCTTGTAATGAATTCATAGACACTAAGTATCTGAGTTTTCGACCACCCATGAAGGTTTGGCACTCTGGGAAGTTATCGAAAAACCGGACTTTCATTGGTCTTTTAAAGCATATCTTGTTTATAGTCATTGTGTCGGTATTTTATTTCGTGTCCATGGGTACCAAGTTTGCTAAATTTGAGTCCGTTTGCAAAGTTCGTCATTTTGCGTTTTCGAAAAAAGTCGCTAAGCAATGGCTGTGACCCGAATTTTCCTATAAATAGGAGGCTAGGGCCTTCATTTTCAACGTTCATTCCTTCGTCTCTCGTGTTTACGGAAGAGCCGAGCAGCTCAGTGCTGCTGCGGGAAGGCTGGAGGAGTGGGGATCGGCGGGGAGGCTCGTGGCGGCGCCATTCTTGGCTTGCCGAGCCACCACCGCCGATCAACCACCCCCCGGGCAGCCCGTTTTTCGGTTTTTGTCCTTTTCTTGTTTTGATTCCGCCTTTTAGTAGATCGTATAGCATAGAACTCGGGATTCTAAAGGGACGAGACGGGAAAACGGCCGGAGGCCGGCCGATTTGGCCAAACCGCCGCCGCCGTTAGCTCACGCCGCCGTGAGCTTGTTGGCCGCCGATTGGTGGCCGACGAGCCTGCACCCAGCTCTACGGGTCCTTTAGGTTTTGAGTTCGGGCTATGCATTCTACTAAAGTACCGATTCCGTTTTACATTTTTCGGCGTTTACGCATGTCGGGATGTTTTCGTTGCTTGAGTTTTCTAAAGGAAGTACATGCCGGGTTATCCATTTTCAACGTCGTTTGTCATTCCATGTTAAGTCGTTATGCATATTGTATGTTTCCATTTTCATGCATCGATTTTGGATGGTTTATCTAGATGCGAGGATAGGCATCGATTTTGAAGCTTCTTGTTTGCTAAGATTTGAGTCGACTTGCATGCATGCATATTTTGAAGGTACCCTATTATAGATCTTGATGCCACGAATATATTTCCCTTCTGCATCGAGTTGATTTGAAAACCGGAGAGTGCGAATGTGGGTTGAAAGTCGAAAACCTAGTTTTGCTTGATCGTCGTTTGGATCACGTTGTTGCTTTGCTTTGTGGGAAGTAACCCCAAAAGTTGTTCCGTCTTGTTACGGTACCTACCGGTCGATCGGTGAAGTCATCGGATCCGTAGATATCTCTCGGTTGGCGTTTAAATACATTCGGGTTGGGTTATATATGCTTATTTTGAGTTATTTACTCGATATTTCAAAATAAAACATATGCGCCGTAAAATGTTTTGTGAAATTATTCTTGTTTCTCGATCCAAGATATGGTTCTATCATGGTTGTGCACGGATCTCTATTCGATTGGGTTGATCACCATCTTGAGTATTGATCATAAGGGGATAGACCCGAACACGTGGTTATGGTTACGAAGGGATGAACCCGGAAGTCCACACGGAAATGGTAATGAGGTGGTTATGGTTACGATGGGGATTTGACCTCGAAGTCCACACCGAGTTAGCCCATTGGATACGTTAAGGCGTGGGCAATGGATATGTTCGGGCGAATAGATGTCATGTGATGGGTGGCGGGATACGTTCGAGCCGTGGTTCATGGTTCTATGATGGGAGTGTGATAATAACGGATCGGTGTCGAAAAATGAAAAATCTATTTTGCTTACTTAGAAGTGGATTTACGTTTTAAAACCTTCTAAGGTAAGTGCTCTAAACACGACCTCATGATTCTTTTGATTTATGATAAAACCCGGTGAGTGCGCTAGTACTCACCCCAAACTCTTTTTCAAATCTTTTCACGGATGGAGGAGGGTTTGGACGAGCGACGGCCGAGGGGTGGGAGCGGGTTCTTCATGCTATGCTTCCGCGATGTTGTGTTACATCGTACTCGATAACTATGTATTCTTGTCCCTTATTTGCTTTTCGATTGGGAACAAGATTTGTTATGTTATTCTCACGTGAGTCTCGTCTGAGCATCTATGTGGTTGACGGTCTAGTTAACGAGGATGTAATGCTATTTTGCTTTCTTGCATTACTTATAATAAACCAAGATCATGTTTTTACGAGGTTATGTTATCGATATTATTACATTGGTGGATTGTTTGTGCACCCTCCCTTCAGGATATGTCTAGTTATAGAGAGATCTTGCCGATTTCATGGTCACATCTTCTTATCATGTATGTTATATGTATCCCCTTCTTCCCCGCTTAACCCCACCCCTAATCACACCCGGCATCCGTGCCTTTCCTCGGGAATTGGGCGTGACATTTATTCTCTAGTGGCATGAATAAATGTTTATAAATTAATTTATGTTCTGAAATTTGAACATAAGATAATTAATTTATTTGAGGCACATCTTTATTCCTTGCATTTGATCCCTGGGCTGGCCCATCCAGGCCCATAAGCTAGGCAAAATCGGCGCCCCTATGCTCTACAAGGCAAGAATTTGATTCTC
The DNA here is from genome assembly GCA_036937905.1 of Salvia rosmarinus. Lineage (NCBI taxonomy): Eukaryota > Viridiplantae > Streptophyta > Magnoliopsida > Lamiales > Lamiaceae > Salvia > Salvia rosmarinus. The sequence continues at coordinate 72,142,779 of CM072819.1, read as the reverse complement.
TTTATCCTATAAAGATATTATTATATTTATGGGATATGCATAGATCCTTTCCATATAAGATTATGATAATAATCCTTTCCATAAAGGTCTATGGTAATTTCCATATGGGATTATGGTAATTTCCATAAAGAATTATGGTAATTTCCATATGGGATTATGGTAATTTCCATATAGGATTATGGTAATTTCCATATAGGATTATGGTAATGCATTATAAATATGAGGTAAGAGATTAAATCTAAGTGAATGATTAATAATCATCATCATTATTTTCGAGAATTTGAGGGTTCATCCTTTGAGAGATTTTGAAAATTCTTGAGAGCTTGAGGGTGATTTTGAAGCATTCTCCATAGATCGTCCTCGCTCGGCGTTGGAGATTGGGCAACCGGGATACGATCCGGAAGGTCAAAGCACGAGTCTCGATCCATTCCGCCTCGGCAGATTCAAAGGTAAACACGAAAACCCCAACGTGTTGCAATTAATTATATAGGTGCATGCAAGGTATATAATCAATGTATGGTGAATTAAACATCCTAGATAGATCCTCGGGAGAGGGCTAAACATGGTTTTCCCTACACGCGTACCGCTTGAACTTTTGTGGGGTCGACTCTGATTTCGTCTGCTGTGATAATATGTCCAAGGAAATTCACTTCCCTTAGCCAAAACTCACATTTGCTAAACTTAGCAAACAATCGTTATGTTCCCAACGTCTGTAGAACTGTTCTCAACTTTTCTTCGAGTTCTTGCTCGTTCTTCGAGTACACGAGAATATCATAGATAAACACTAAAACAAACTTATCGAGATAATTATGGAAAACACGATTCATCAAATCCATAAACACAGCTAGTGCATTCGTCAAGCCAAATGGCATTACTACGCACTCGTAGTGACTATACCGTGTTCGAAAAGCAGTCTTGGCTATGTCCTTCTGAAGAATCTTCAATTGATGATATCATGACTTCAGGTCAATCTTTGAGAAAACATTGACACCTTTCAGCTGATCGAACAAGTTGTCGATCCTGGGTAAAGGATACCTATGCTTCAAGGTTAACTTGTTCAACTCTATGTAATCAATACACATCCTTAGAGTTCCATCCTTCCTTTTGACAAATAGAACTAGCGCTCCCCAAGGAGATACACTAGGTCGAATAAAACCTAGGTCCAAAAGCTCTTGCAATTGGATCTTTAACTCTTATAATTATTTTAGTACCATTCTGTAAGGTGCTTTTGAAACATGTGCTGATCTTGGTTCTAGCTCAATGGAAATTCTAATTGTCTGTCCGGAGATAGCCCTGGTAATGTTTCAGGAAAAACATCCTGAAATTCTCTAACCACGGGACATCTTCTATCTTCTTCCCAGACTTGACATCGACATTCAGATACACAAGGTAAGCGCAAGCTTCCTCGTTCTTTATCAGCTTTTCGGCTTGTAAGGCTGAGATCATAGGAACATGGCTTCTTCTCTTCTCGATACCATAAAAATAGGTAGGTTCTCTTCCTGGTGGCTGAAACACTATTTCTCTTTGTTCGCATCGTAACGTTCCATAATGCTCTGTTAACTAGTCCATTCCTAATATAAGATCCACGTCCATCATGTGCAACAGCTGCAGCGATCTCGCTCTAAACTTAAGGGGTCCTTGTTCGAAATCTAGGTTAGAAAACACATGCGTGACAATGGTAGATCCACCCAATGGGGTAAGCAATTTTAGATCTTGTTCGGCACGTTCGTTTCTGAGCTCAAAAACATCTACACATGATGCTGAAATAAAAGAATGCGAAGCTCCTGTATCGAAAAGAATTTTGATAGGTACTCCTTTCAATGTACCCATACCTGTCGAGTTGATGGCGTTCTTCTCGGGTTCCTTTTGAGAGAGGGCGTATGCACTTTGATATTGAGGTTGATTGGGTCGAGATGTCAGTGGTTATGGCTGCATCGCCGATGACGGTTGTGGTTGCGGTTGTAGCGGTTGTCGCGGTATCTCGATCTGACGAAATGGCGGCTGTGGATATCCACCTATAGCTTTCATTGATTGCGTCTGTCTCGGATGATTTTGCTTTCCTCCGTCACTAGCTGTTCTATGATGGTTCGAGGCGACGATTTGATCTCTACGGGCTGACGCATGAGACGTCCCATCAGTCAGCCCACTTCCCTATAACCGCCCCAACCCACGTTCTAATTACCCCCATCATTTTGCCTACCACATTCCCACATTCAAACCTCACCCCAAAAACTTCCCCAAACCAAAGCACAAAACCCTAACCTTCCATCCATGGTTCATACACGTCCAAAGAAAAAGCTCCCGGAAACAGCCTCGAAGAAAGCCGTCGCTCGCCACATCAAGATGGAGAAAGCACCAGCCGAGCCCGCCGCCGAGGGGAGCCTATCATCCGATGACGGAGCCCTCCTCACTGACTTCACCCTCCACGACATCCACATGGAGGTGGACGCTGACGAAGAGGAGCAGCCCACACCCGAGAAGACGCCGGAGAAGAAGAAAGAAGGGCCTTCCTCCACGGAAAGAAAAAGACAAAGGAGACTCCTACCACCTCCTCCTCGAAGAAGACGTTGGCGACCTCCTCTCACACTGACTCCGCCGGCATGGAAACCAAGGCAGCGGAGGAAAAGGAGGTCTCCGAGCAAGGAAGCTCCGATGACGCGCTCGGAGAAGACAAAGACGAAGAAACGACCAAGCGGCAGAGATCGAGGAAGAAGACGTCCTTTTCACCAAAGAACGGTCGATGAAGAAGGCAAAAATGGCAACACGCTCATCGAAAAAGGGAATGGCTTACACTGTCAAGCCAAGGAGCTCGCCAAGTAAAAGGAGATGGTGGTGCCCAAGCGATTGGAGCCTGCACTCCTCGAGCAACTGCGTGTCAAGGAGGACATCGGGCAGCTGTTCAAAGGAATTGGATGGGGAAAGTTTCTTGAGTGGGATACTACAGTCTACGTGCCATTGGTGAAGGAATTCTACGGTGATCTTGACATCGACCACGACAAGGGAGTGCCAGTGGGCATACAATTCACACTCCTCGGGGAGCGGAGAGAGTTCACGGTTGACGAGCTCAACCAAGATCTAAATATGGTAACATTGATGGAGGCCAAGAGCGCAAGCTATAAAGGAGCAGTCAAGGTGGTGCCCAACTTCACTAATGGAAATGGTCGGGGATCTGGGCAAAGTTAATCGGAAAAGATGGCGCACAATTCAAATCTTGTGACGCCAAATGGACCGTCCTCAAGGACCCAGCCATGCAGGTGTGCAACCGGATCCTCTCTTATAACCTCTTTGGCAAGAAGGACAGCAGTGCGACAATGTCAAAGAGCGAGTTGTACATCCTCTGGGCGATGCATGAGAAAATAAGGCTCAACTTTGCAGCCTTTGCAATAACGCACATGAAGAGCATCATGCGCAGGAAGCAGCAGAGGTTGTCCTTGTGCCACTTGCCGAACAACTTCTCTAAGGAGAACGATCTGCTCGGCCCCGAATTTGCCATGACTCCCGAAAGACAGGACACCTTTGACCTGAAGGCGCTCAAGAAGATGCTCAAGATAGTGGAAGACGAGGACGGCAAGCTTACCATACTGCAGGAGCTTGAGAAGCCAGTTGCCAAGCCAGCACGCTCAAAGGCCAAGGCAAGGGCTGGACCTTCAGCAACACCAAGCCTGACCAAGATGACACTCAAGCCGTCCTCGCTAGATTGCAAGAGACCTTGACTGAGATCCAGACTGCACAGCTCGCGTTTTTCGCCCATCAAGGATTCAAGTATCTGCTTGCATCCCCCTAAGCTTTTCCTCCCTTTTGTTTGTGTCTTTTGTTTTTGTGTTTTGTGTTTTCTTTTTTTTTTTTTTTTTTTTTTTTGTTGTTTGTCTAACACTTTACCACGAGCAAAGTGTTTGAGTGGGGAGGGCCCCCTGTTTTTTGTAGTGTGTGTTGACCAGCACGTTTGAGATGAGCATGATGATTATGATCTTGGCATAGACTTTGTAATACATGTTTAGCTTGTTTCAATGAGGTTAGTATGACAGAAAAGGGGCATAACATGCACACCTGTGAGAAATTGATCATATATGCTTTATCATTGCAAGCATGATTTCTATTCTGTGTGTTATTCGGATGCTTGACTTGGTTGTGCTAGAATTTGCCTGCTGTCTTGATCAAAGCCCAACTGCTATAGGTCTAACTGCTCTACATGATTTAGGCTATCTTTTCGTAGCCATGGTCAACAATGAACATAAACCCAAATATATGTATCCTTTGCTAGCCCCTTTTGAGATGTTCGCTTTCTTTTGAATTACCTTGTGCTCTTCCCTGACCTGGGGATTGAGAGAGGAAGAATAGAGGAGGGATATGTATGTCTTGGACATCATTCTAGGCAAAACACGAACATTAGATGCCTTGGCCTTCGGTCAGGCATAATGAGCTTAAATTCAAAATGTGTAGAAAAAGAAAAAGGGTGGGAGAACAACGTTTAAAAATATAAGAAGAAACAGAAAAAAATTTCCCCAAAAATATAAAGTGTGCTCAGGCCCGTAAGTATCTTTTCAAGGAAATGGGAAAATTCTACTCAAGACCTAAGTCAAGACAACCTTACCCAAAGCTTAAATACTTCCTACTTTGCCAAGAAGCCACTCAATACAACCCTAAAAGACCTAAGGATAGAGAACTTAGACCAAGCTACTGGGCAAAGATAGTAGACGGCGGGCAAGCCTATGGCACTTCCTTGATCAAGTCATCACTGAGCGTGAAACCCTAAACACAGAGTGATTGAGTGCTTGAGAGGAACTCCCACAAACTTGTTTTGCCCCGATCTTGATTGACCTTGATACATAGCTGTATAAATCCCATATGCCGGATTATCTTTGTTGTGTTTCATCTTATCCTTGCTGGTTTTTGCGTGTGTTGTTTTTGTGTTTTGTTTTTCTTTTGGGCAAGGAACGCTTGCACGCTTGAGGACAACCGTGGTTCAAGTGTGTGAGTGTGACGAGCCTGCTTTTCGAGCTCTTTTTGGGGTAGTCCTTACCCTGGAAAGAGTGCATTTTTGTGTGTTCTTTGTGTGTGTCTGTGTCTGGGAGGACACGTTTTGGGGTATTGTAGGTTGAGACGGACATTAGGCAAGATCGGCCACCTCCTGTGAGAGAGGTAAAATCCCGAAGATTACCTTGGCAAAACATTCCGACATCTTGCCAAGACACAGTACCACGCGAAAGCTGAGCCTGATCAACGAGCTGACATGAAGCCAAGAGGATGATCAAGACAAGGAAGAGCGGGAAAGATGACGAGGAATGACGTAGGGGACAGAGGGTAACATCAGAATGCAGCTGGGAGACAAGGTCAAGAACTCTGGCAGACTTGCATGCAAATGGGAAGATTCTGGGCAAGGTCCTTCTCTGCCGCAGGACTGATTTTTGTCGAAAAGGAAAAGGTCAACCTGCAGTGGTTGAGATGAGATAAACCTGTCCAGACTGAAGCCAGAGGAGTCTCCGTCGGTGTCCAGAGCCCGAGCCAGCTGCAGACCTCACCACCTACCATCTCGAGATCTGACGCTGACCAAGATAAAGAGGAGTACACTTAGGCTCCCAACACAACAACTCAACACAATCGGTTGAAGAGTGAAAGCATCAAGTCCCGAATTCTCTCTGGATTTTTCTCTTTTATTTCTCTTTGGTTTTCATGAGTGATTGGTGAGGAAGAAAACAAGTCCTACGGGCAAACATTTATTTCATGTATTTTGTTATCTCTGCTTGAGCAACTGCTTGCCAGAGAATGCTTTTCATTTACGTTTGATTTTATATTCAAGTATGGTTTCCTTTATGTTCTTGTTCATTGCTTTTATGTTTATGTCGATTATGCGTGAGTAGTCGGTTTGGTTGGGCTCGGGGTGAAGCACGTTAAGTCGAGGTCATGAGAGTCGTGAGGTCTAAACATCCTTAGAACCTTGAGTGGGTGATCCCGAAGCTCTAGGCCTTTATACCCATGTTATTCATTTCCTTGAGCGTTAACTCGGACGGTAGCCTTGGGGGAGGGGTAGCTACAAGCAATAGCCGGAGTAAGACATCGAGTGTCTCTTTGTCCCAGAAAGTACGGCTAGAGTAGGTGATTGTAGCCGTCGGCATTGGGAAAAGGGCTGCGAGCCACTCCCTTGGACCGGCTGTGGCTAGTTGGGCCGTCTAGTGAATCAAACTTTTGGGGAGGGATAACCTAGTTAGGGGGACCTTCTTGGCAAGGGGACAAGGCAGGGAGCCTCATGATTAGATCCTAAAATCTAAGCGCAAGTGAGGTGGGGGCACAGTGTACGTGACAACCAAAAAGGGCGCCTACCCCTTGGTACCTTTAACCAACGACATACACTCATGGTGAACACCCTTGAACCTATGACCGACGTCTTGACCAGTATCTCAACGTGTGGAACCCTTGGCCCAACTATTTGTTATTTAACTTTTACCTTGTGTTTACTTTTCAGTTTTACTTTCTGCTCAAGATCTATCTCTCAGTACATTTCTACTGAGATCATTAGCGTGACTGACACCTTTTCCTCTGGGCAACCTCCTACTCAAACTGTGACAACTCGAGTAACAACACAACCAGCTCTCTTGGGTTCGATCCCTTAACTTTCCATATACGGAACTATGTGTTCAAGTTGGAGGAGATTATAAATTGTATCTTGACGCGCCTTGGGACCTTTGACGACGGGTTTCGGGCGGTCGTCAATTACTAAAAACTAGGAATAATTAAATAAATAATAAATAGAAAGAGGAATTGAATTTTGATTAAAGAGAAGAAATATTGAGAAAGGTAACAAATGCGTGAAGATATTCCAGCAACCAATTAATTCCACCCTAGCTTGATATTTTGATCATCGATGCAAAGATAACTTTAACTCATGCAAATAAATCAGTTATGACCACCGAAGACGCTTCTGACGCGATCTTATCTCTCCTTAGCTTCTCGATAATTAGGAAGACGCTTCACTAACTATTTCTCTAATCGACTGGCAACCGTAAGAGATGCTCTATAGATTTAATGAATCGACAACATTAAGAACTAGAGAAACCCGATTCAAAACCGATAAACTCTAAGCAGGATTACCGAATTAAGATTGTTATTCCCTTAACCTGAAGGTCAATTTACAACTAATCAAACCTAAACCACGATTACGTATGGCTGATTTAATTGGCTATTAATTAATTCCAACTCACTAAATATTGTACACTACCTAGCGGATTGAAACAATTAAATCACAGAGAAAATAGAGAACAACAAATATTTGCAAACGAATTAAAGGATAAATAACAAATTAGATCTCACATAGGAATCATACTATGGCTTCCTTAAATCGTTGCCCGAATAAATAGATTAGCTAAAACTTATAATAGAATAAAAGCAAAAGAATAGTTGAAAGAAAACAAAGAAGAACACGACTACTGGAATAATGAAGAAAGAAAGATAAATTGTTGATGCCTCCCAATGTTCACGTCAAAATGCATTCTGGAATGCAAGTTGGAGGCGTGAGATTGTTTTGTGAGTTGTTAACTCTCAATACTCTAAAAAGAGGCATGGGAATTCTCACCTCCTAAACAACTAAAACAAATAAATATAATAGCTAACCTAAACTACTTGGGCAGAGGCAAGGCCAACGAAATTAAGGCTAATAAAATAAAATCCAATAACAAATAAAAGCTTCCATAATAAATAATATCCCATATTAAATCTTCCTTCACTTCCTTGGCTTTAAATTCCTTTCAAATTCCTGCTTTTTCTTCCAAAATAATATAAACACCTACAAAATCCACAAAATATGCAAATAGCTTCATAAAATATGATTAAGTAGATATTAAACATTTAAACTCATCAAAATCATCCAAAATATGCGTATAAAATATGCCTAATCAAGAAAGAAGGAAAAGAAAGAAAAAAAAGAAAGAAAGAAAAGAAAGAAAGAATGAAAGAAAATATGTACCGACGTCGGATATGGACCTTCAGGTCAAGGTGTGTTTGAGAAGGTGGCCTACTTCTCAACACAAAGAAAGTACGTGGATATTTTGGGCACAAGAGAACGGCAAGGAAGATCCTTGACTGTGGGTTCTACTGGCCCACTATCTTCAAGGATACCTACGAGAAGTGTTGAGGCTGCGATAAGTGCCAACGCGAGGGCAATGTCTCAAGGAGGAACGAGATACCCTTGGTACCTATCTTGCCAGTGGAAGTATTCGACTTATGGGGAATGGATTTCATTGGCCCCTTGCCAAACTCTAAGGGAAATCAATACATACTCCTAGCGATGGACTACGTGTCAAATGGGTAGAAGCGAGGCCACGGCCAAGGCGGATCTGGGGACCAGAGCCGTTTTCTCAAATCAAACATCTTTAGCCGGTTCGGTGTGCAAGAGCCATAATCGGTGATCGGGCACCCGCTTCTACAATGCCACCATTGGCGACTTACTCAAGAAGTATGGGGTACATCACGGATGTCCACCGTGATACCATCCTCAAGCCAATGGCAAGGTGAGCTCTCAAACCGCATTGTGAAGACAATCTTGAGGAAGGCCTTGGGAGAGAGCAAGAAGGAGTGGAGCACTCACCTCGACGATGCACTATGGGCATACCGGACAGCCTTCAAAACACCATTTGGAATGTCTCCCTACCGGATGGTGTTTGACAAGATGTGTCACTTGCCTGTCGAGCTTGAACACAAGGCATACTGAGCAATCCGCAAGCTCAACTTTGACTGGGATGAGACAGGAGAGAAGTGCAAGCTTGACATACAAGAGCTCGAGGAGATTCGCCTCGAAGCTTATGACAATGCCGCTATATACAAGGATAGGCTCAAGAGAGCCCGTGATCTTTTGATCAAGGAAAAGAAGTTCGAAAATGGGCAAGTGGTGCTACTCTATCAAAATAGGTTCCGCTTTGCCTCTGGCAAGCTGACCACCAAGTGGGTAGGACCTTACATGGTGCACGCCCAACATCCGAATGGAGCTGTAGAGATAAGCGACATGGACGGCAAGAAAGTGTTCAAGGTGAACGGAAGCAAGCTCAAGACCTACTATGGGCAAGACCGAAGGCTCAGAGAATGGGACGCTGAGCAAGATGAGCTTCGTGAGGTTCCTCAAGAGGACTCTCAAGACGCCTGAGCTCAAGGACGACGTCGAGCTAACGACGTTAAACAATAGCGCTTTCCGGGAGGCAACCCGGTGGGGTATGATTTTAATCGCTTACATTTTATTCCCTTTTTGTCAAGGGGGTGGTCTTGACCACTTTTAACACTTTGCCTCAAGAAAAGTGTGTGAGTGGGACGAAATTTTGACATGCCCCTTGAGAGGACTGTTTCTTCCTCGAGGAGCGTATTTTCTTAAACTGCAGGTCTGGAAGGAACTCAAGGCGAGGCGAAATGGAGGCGCTGCAGCTGGCAAGGCGACAGCCTTGGCCAAGACACGAGACTTGAGGCAGCGATTTGAATATCTGTAGGCTGACGCAGGAGACGTCCCATCGGTCAGTCCACTACCCTATAACCGTCCCAACCCACGTTCTAATTACTCCCTCATTTCGCCTAACCACATTCCCACATTCAAACCTCACCCCAAAAACTTACCCAAACCAAAGCACAAAACCCTAACCTTCCATCCATGGTTTATACACGTCCAAAGAAAAAGCTCCCGGAAACCTCCTCAAAGAAGACCGTCGCTCGCCGTATCAAAATAGAGAAAGCACCAGCCGAGCCCACTGCCGAGGGGAGCCCATCGTCCGGCGACGGAGCCCTCCTCACTGACTTCGCCACGGAAGCAGAAGAAGCGCCCATCCTCCATGACATCCACATGGAGGTGGACACTGACAAAGAGGAGCAGCCCATGCCGAAGAAGACGCCGGAGAAAAAGAAAGATGGGTCCTACTCCACCGGAAAGAAAAAAGATAAAGGAGAGTCCTACCACCTCCACCTAGAAGAAGACACCGGCGACCTCCTCTCACACAGGGTCCGCCAGCACGGGAACCAAGGTAGTGGAGGAGAAGGAGGTCTCCGAGGAAGGAAGCTCCGGTGACGCGCTCGAAGAAGACAAATATGAAGGGAACGACCAAGCGGTGGAGATCGAGAAAGAAGACATCATTTTCATCGAGGAACGGCCGTGAAGAAGGCAAAAATGGCGACACGCTCGTCGAAGAGGGGGAAGGCTTACACTGTCAGCGCCAAGGAGCTCGCCAAGAACAAGGAGATGGTGGTGCCCAAGCGATTGGAGCCTGATCGCTCACTTTTCTAACACGAAAAACGCGCAAGTATAAGGTAAGCAGAGTATCGTATCCACAGGGATTGTAATGCGAAAACACAAAAGCTAACTCAACAATAATTCATCATTATCCAAGCACAGATTTGGTTTATATATGTTTAGGGCTTCAGATATTAAATCCAAAGCAAAAAGTGACAACTAGAAAAAACTAAAGCGATAAAATATCAAAGAGATAACTATTGAGAAAGACTAACCTAGGGATGCACTAATCCTACCCACAACGTGTGTTTATCCCGCTTATTATTAACCATTTTAATCGAGATAAGATGAAAGATCACATATGTAACCAACAATTTACATTACGACAATTGTGGCGGTGGATTACTAATTTTCCCTATTCTTCATTACGTCTAGAGGAAAATAAGCAACTCAAAAGGATCACAAAGAATATGCTTCCTACTGAATGTTCCTATCTCGCCACGACTCGAGGCTTATCCGTATCATGCATTCAAGATCGATTGACAATTAAAGCGGTTAAGTAATTAATCGCAACTATGATATGCATCAAGATTGATCGTAAATCAACACATATAATTAAGCACCAAGAATCATGAATCGATGCACGGAAGGTAAATAACAATAGCGAGGAATCACAACATTTAGGATAGAATCATGCAAACCCTAGGATTAGAACAGAAAATTAGCTAGACATAATTAGTGGAATAAAATACGAAATAATCATAAAAACAGAAATTAAATTGATAAAACCCGTGATGTAGCGTCTGAAGAACAATCGTTGGGTTCAAATCCTAACCTCGTGAAAAAAGGAAAAGGATGCAATTGTTCGGACGAAACGTTCCAAATCGATAACAAACCGTAGAACTAATGTAGAATGATGGAAAACTAAAGCTAGAATCAATCTAAATCAAAGCTAGAATGAAAATAAATGGAAAATAATGAAAACCGAGGAAAACGCGTCTAAATTGCTGTTGGGTAACCTTGGGGGCGGCGGTAGCTAAACCCTATTTATAGAAAAGGGTGAAAACCCTAATTTTTGGGTCCAGCAGTCACGCCTCGCGGCCGGGCTCGCGGCCGCAAGCTCTGGAAACGATCTGGGCAATTTCTCGCGGCCATCCTCGCGGCCTCGGGGGTGGTCGCTAGCTCTCTGCGACTTATTTGTTTCGCTCCGTTCTCTCGGCGTCCGAACTCGACGGTGCGATCCGTTTGTGCCTATGGACTCCTATCGAGATACTCTTTAACATTATAAACTTTTCACATCCATACTTGTCATATCCATTTCATCATCTTTGGTTAATTTTATGCCTTGTGCATCGATTATCACCTGAAAAGCCTACAAAACACCAAAGAGAAACCCCAAGAGCAGTATCTTCCAAAAATAGATAAAAGCATTGAGATCCAACACATAAATGCACTTTATAGATCTAAATTCATCTTTAAATATCAACAATAAACGTGTAAAATGCGCGTTTATCAACTCCCCAAACTTAAATTATTGTTTGTCCTCAAACAAAAACAAAACAAAAAGGAAAGAGAGACACAACAAAAGATCAACGAGCATCAGCAAAGGTGATTGTGTATACATATCGTTGAGGTTGTGACCTCACTTTTCGTTGTTACTTGTTGTTGGATATTTGTTGCGTGCAGGTTGGTTTATTCATATTCTAGGGGTTATATAGCCCGTTTGTTGAAAATTTATTCCATTTAAACCTGTTCATTTGTCCAAAATTTTAATGTCTTAACCAGTTACGGCCTGATTAGTTAGTTAATCTCATAATTAATTAGTCGGGTCGTGATAGAGTGGTATCAGAACAGTTGTTCGCTCTGGACCTGTAACATTCTTTCTTTGAGCCAACCTTTTTGTGTAAACCTTGAATTATTGATAAAAGCTCAGCGTTCCAGTCCATCTCTTCAGCTCAATCAGGTAAAGTAAATTGTGATGTATGTTTAGAAATGAATATGTATGCATATATATTGAGAATAGTCTTGAGTATGGTGAATTATTGGGATGCAATATGTATGAACATAAGTGATATATGATTGTTTTGATCAGCATGTAAGTTATATTTGATTATAGGATGGCAAGGAAGAAAGTTACCGCTCGAAAGAAGGTTGATAATAGTCCGGCTGGTTTAGGCAGCGTTGATAGTTTTTACTCCTTTAGAATGAGAGAGGAGAAGCACCTGCCGTTCGTTCTCAATCAGTACATGATGACGTGGAGGTCAGTTTTAAAGTGTACAATGACTGAGTTAGATGGACTGCTCGAATTAGTTAACGCTTTACCTCCTTCCTGGCGGGGATGGGCATCCGAAATGGCTCTGGATTATGTACATCCTGATATGGAGTGCAGAATTAATGGTAATCTCGATCAATTTGTAAATCTTATCAAAAATCAGTATAGAAAAATAGGAGATCCTCCAGTACTACCCTATCGTCCTTTTGATCAGTTTATCCCAGCAGCTCATCAAATTTTAGATGATATTCTAAACCCAAAAAGCAAAGAAATTAAACTTGAATCACAAGAGATTGTTGTTTCTAGTCCCACTTATGAGTACTGTGATGATGATGATACTCTATTTCCTCTTGGACCTCAGTGGACTTCATCTGATTTAGATTTATATAATCAACCATTCGCATTGAAAACTCCTTCACCACCCTTATCTTCTCTTCCCGAGATTCCATTGACATTGTCTTCCACTAAGGTAGGGCATGAGTTTGAACAGCAGCCATCTATTGGCACTTCTTATTTGAGACCTTTATCTACTAGTGAAATGCCCTCCCTATCCGATCCATCCCTTTTATTGACAGGAGAGTCTGCTTGCTCAGTCACTGATCATTCTCCTACTTTCAAGGGAGAGAAAGAAGAAGAGGAAGAGCCAGAAGAGGAGGACCCCGAAGAAGACATAGACGGTTAGGGAAAATGAGAGTAAATTAGTTAGAATAGTTAGTAAGGCGAGGCAGAGCTACCAGCCTAGTAATAATGAAACTAACTCTTTTGTAAAAAGTCCTCAATGAGGTAATTTTCTTGTAAATTATGATATGCAATGTTTATTTACCTTGTTGTGATTAAATGAGTTGTTATTAACCTTGTTGACTATTGAACTTTGCTATAATTTGACTTTCTTCTTCTTGTTTGATATTGCATAAACTGTTGTGGAAATAATATTTTTCTTTTGATTCAGTATGCCTCCAAGAAGAAGAAACACAAGTTTAGAAGAAAGAGACAGTGAAGCCACACCCAGAATTTTCAAATCGTGAACCTTCACCACCAAATCGAAAAATTGCAGAACTCTGTCTTCGTCAAAACCCCCCAAACTTTACAGGGGCTGGTAGTCCTGCCGAAGCCGAAGAATGGGTACGTGCAGTGGAACGGATATTTAAGTTTTTGGATTGTAACGATCAGGAATGTTTGTTGTGTATAAATTTTCTGATGAAAGGACCGGCGGATTTTTCTGGTGGGAGGCCAGACAGAAAACCCTCACCCCAGAACAATTGGCGAACTTTACATGGGATCAGTTCAAGGAAGAATTGTACACCAAATTCATTGCACGAAGTTATCGGAAACAGAAAGAAATCGAGTTCCTGAACCTGAAGTAAGGAAGCAAGAGTGTGGCGGAATACGATCGGGAATTTTGCACGTTATCTCGATATACATCGTACAAAGTGGAAACCGACGAAAAGATGGCAGAAATGTTTCGATCCGGATTGCGACCTGAAATTCGGATTATTCTTGCCGCTCAGCCACCTATGTCTTATGCTGAAACTCTTAATCGTGCGCTAGACATGGAGATGGAAATACAGTCAGAGAAGAATATAACCGAATCAAATGCAGGCATACCTCAAAGTCTAGTTACAGCAAAATCTTCTCAAATGGAACACCGGTATAAACGAAAGAGGAAGTGGGAAACCAAAGGATTTCCAAGCAAGAAACCTTTCCAGCGACAAGGACCTACGGTATCGAAACCCTTCCGACCGTCTGTACCCGTGCAGACACCCTTCCCTTCGAACCAGATGAGGCCGTCCCTATGTCCTCAATGCAACCGCTGTAGGGAAATCTGATTTTAACCCTCTCCCGAGGATCTATCTTGGATGTTTAATTCACCATACATTGATTATATGCCTAGCATGCACCTATATAATTAATTACAACACGTATGAGTTTTCTCGTGTTTACCTATGAATCTGTCGGGGTAGAACGGATCAAGACTCATGCTTTGATCTTCTGGACTGTATCCCGGTTGCCTAATCTCCAATGCCGAGTGAGGACAGTCTATGGAGAATGCTATAGAAAATCACCCTCTTTCTTCTCTCTCAATTTTGAAAATTCTCACTATAATCCTATAGTAATTCTCGAAAATATGGAATGAGCATTAGCCTTGATTTTCTCTCTCACCTTATATTTATAATGCAATCCTAAATCCTATCAAGATAGAATTTATGCATATCTAATAAATATAATCTTATCTCTTAAGATAGAGAGGATCAAGCTGAGTCCCAGTAGGACTCTAAAGAGGAGGGGGCGAAATTCACCTTAGCTCCAGGCCTGGATGGGCCGACCAGGATCAAATGCAAGGAATAAAGATGGGCCTCAAATAAATTAATTATCTTATGCTCATTGTAACATAAATTAATTTATAAACATTCATTCATGCCACTAGAGAATAAATGCTGACTTACCCCTTCATTACCGAAGTTGAGTCGGGCTTGCACTTAGACTTTACGAATCCCCGTATTTAAGATATCGTACGTCCATTAATTATTTATAGCGTTCTGACTGCTTAAAATAATTAATAGCTTTAATTCCTTAAGTAGTATCACTCAACCTTATTATTGTATTTGAGATAACTCAACCTGCAGGGTTTAGTACAATAAACCTTTTGAGCTCCTTAAGAGGACGTCATCATCCTAAACGGATACGGTGACTCGACACAGATAACTAGCATGACATATAATCACTGCCACAACCCAAGATGCAGAGAATCTTGGGTTATCTCATGTAACCCTCTCCCATAGCAAGTCAAAGTGATGGTTAGCAACTCATACTCACCTAATACATTATCGAGGTTTAGATCAACGTAAGTCTCCAAGATCTAGGTTCTTCATGACGGTCAGATTGAAGAACTCATCTCACTGTGATCTATCAATACGTCGAGACGCACCAAAGATAGACAAGCAACCAAGTCAAGTCACTTCTTATCTACACAGCACTATATACCGACAACTCGTCCTCAAGTTGTCTCGGTGTGATACTTTTATATCTCATTAAACTTGACCAATCATACGGACTTCTGTGATCTACAACACACTGTATGATCTAACTTATATATGAGATAAAGGGACATATATATGCAATCAAGTAAACAATTCAGATAGGAGATTGTAATAGTGGTAACAGGAAACATTGTATACAAGCTCAACCAAAACTGCTTCCAGTATACAAATCCAACAACCGCCCCCACTTTGGCGTATGTAGAAGTGGAAGCAATACATGTTATACGTGCGGACAATTTGGTCATTTCGTCTCTGCTTGTCCATACAGACAGAATACGATTGGGAGAGTAGAGAAAGTAAAGTCGTTCCGACCAGTCCAAACCGTAAAAGCAATGACTGGTTACCCACAGTAGCCGCGTTATCAACTTCCTCCTCCACAAGTGACTTCAAATCCAGAAATTTCTACTCAACAGACGCAGCCCCAATCTCTTCAAATTCAACTTCAACATAGAAAGCATATGCGATCAAATAGAAACCAACGGAGAAAACTTCAGGCAATTTAACAGGTATGGCCCAGTTACAAGGTGTGCCTGTTATAGTTTTGTTTGATACAGGAGCTTCGCACTCTTTTATTTCAACTGCATGTATGGATAATCTTAAGCTTCCTGTAGAACGAGTTGAAGTAGGTTTTAAAGTGGTTACTCCAATAGGTGGAGCGACTGTGATTGATCAGATATGTCCTAACTTAGAGTTTAAGCTAGACCCTTCATTTAAAAGCTGAATCATTACGTCTCTTATGCATATGGGATATAGATATTATCCTAGGCATGGATTGGTTGACAAAGAATTTCGCAACAATACGTTGTGAACAACGAGAAATTGCATTTCAACCACCAAGAAAAAACCCAATCGTTTTTATGGGATTGATGAAAGGAAAAGACGGGTGCCTGTGATTTCAGCTTTACAGGCAGATAGATTGTTAAGATGCAATGAAAATCATGCTTACCTAGTATGTTTGAGCAAGGAAAGTAAGAAAGACAGAAAGATTGACGACGTGCCAATTGTTCGAGAATATCCAGATGTATTTCCAGAAAAGTTACCAGGTGTACCGCCGGATCGACAATTGGATTTTGTTATTGATCTAGAACCAAGATCAGCACCGATTTCAAAAGCGCCATATCGAATGGCACCGAAGGAACTGCAAGAGTTGAAGGTTCAATTACAAGAACTTTTGGACTTAGGATTCATCCGACCAAGTGAGTCGCCTTGGGGAGCACCGGTGTTATTTGTCAAAAAGAAGGATGGCACCTTAAGAATGTGTATTGATTATCGAGAGTTGAATAAGGTGACATTAAAGAACAAATATCCATTACCAAGGATAGATGATTTGTTTGACCAATTGAAAGGAGCAAAGGTATTCGGAAGATTGACCTAAGATCGGGTTACCATCAAGAAAAGATCAAACTTGAAGATATACCTAAACAGCTTTTAGGACTCGGTACGGGCACTATGAGTTCGTAGTGATGCCGTTTGGGTTAACCAATGCCCCAGCTGTGTTTATGGACCTTATGAACCGTGTGTTCCATGAATATCTCGATAAATTTGTGTTAGTGTTTATCGATGATATTTTGATATACTCTGCAAGTGAACCAGAACATGAAATGCACTTGCGAATGGTGTTGGAAAAATTAAGAGCACAAAGACTATATGCTAAGTTTAGCAAGTGTGATTTCTGGCTGAAAGAAGTGAATTTCCTGGGGCATATAGTTTCAGCAGAAGGAATAAAGGTTGACCTTGCAAAGGTCCAAGCAGTACAGGAATGGAAATCACCTACAACTCCAAATGAGATTCGGAGTTTTCTGAGCTTAGCTGGGTATTACAGGAGATTTATTGAGGGATTTTCTAAAATTGCTAAGCCAATGACACAATTGTTGAAGAAAGGAGTGAAATTTCAATGGACCCAAAACTGTGAAGATAGTTTCCAAGATCTCAAGGAAAGATTGATCGCTGCTCCTATCTTGACAATACCTGATCCGGAGAATGAATATACTATATACACCGATGCGTCTAAAAACGGAATAGGATGCGTTCTGATGTAGGAAGGCAAAGTCATCGCTTATGCTTCGCGACAATTAAAAATTCATGAACACAATTATCCTACTCATGATTTGGAACTCGCAGCTGTAGTTCATGCATTGAAAATTTGGAGGCATTACTTATACGGATCAAGATGTGAAATTTTCACATATCATAAAAGTCTGAAGTATTTTTTCGAGCAAAAAGATTTAAATATGCGGCAACGAAGATGGCTCGAGCTGGTCAAAGATTATGATTGCGAGATCAAATATCATCCAGGAAAAGCTAATGTCGTCGCTGACGCTTTGAGTAGGAAGTATCAGGAAAAATTAGGAACTCTTTTGACGAATCAAGAAGAATTGCTAAAAGAGTTTGAGAGAATGAAACTGGAAGTAGTGCTACCAACTCGTAATATTCAAGGAGTTTTAGCGGCATTAGTCGTACTTCCAGATTTGAGAGCTCGAATAATTGAAGCACAAAGATGAGATGAACAACTCGAAACGTTGCGAATGAAAATCAGAACGGGGAATCTCTCGCAATATCACGAAGTGGGAGATAATGCGATTATGTTTGGCAATCGCATATACGTGCCCAATGATGAAGGATTGAAGAATGAAATTTTAGAGGAAGCTCATAACGTTCCGTATGCCGCGCATCCTGGAAGCACGAAGATGTATGAAGATCTCAAATAGAGGTTCGTGTGGATAGGAATGAAACAAGACATTGCATCCTACATCGAACGATGTTTAGTGTGCCAGCAAGTAAAAGCTTTACATCAAAGACCGTACGGAAAGTTATAACCTTTAGAAGTTCCTGAATGGAAATGGGATCATATTGCGATGGATTTTGTAACTGGATTACCCAAGTCAAGACGAGGGAACATTGCTATTTGGGTAATCATTGATCGATTAACCAAGAGTGCTCATTTTATCCCAATTCCAATCACGTACGGAGCAGATAAGATAGCACAGATATACGTACGAGAAATTGTTCGCTTACATGGAGTGCCGATGTCAATTACATCCGATCGTGATACCAAATTCACCTCGCGGTTTTGGACGACTTTTCTAAAAGAATTGGGTACTCGATTAAATTTCAGTACCGCCTTCCATCCACAGACAGATGGCCAAACCAAGAGGACAATTCAAACGTTAGAAGATATGCTCCGAACGGTAGTGCTCGACCGGGGAGATCAATGGGAAAAGATCTTACCATTGATCGAATTTGTCTATAATAACAGTTATCAAACTACGATCAACATGGCTCCTTACGAAGCGCTATATGGTAAGAAGTGTAGATCACCCCTTTACTGGGATGAAGTTGGAGAAAGAAAGATTCTTGGACCTGAAGCGATAGAAGAAATGGTTCAAATAATACGACAGATAAAGAAAAGAATGAAAGAAGCCCAAGATAGGCAGAAATCTTATGCTGACAATCGTCGCACAGAGTTAAATTTCGAAGTAGGGGATAAAGTTTTTCTCAAAGTTTCCCCAACTAAAGGAGTTCATCATTTTGGTATAAAAGGAAAACTAAAGCCACGATTCATTGGATCTTATGAAGTATTGGAAAGAATTGGGCCAGTGGCTTATAGGTTGGCATTGCCACCTAACTTCTCTAACGTACATGATGTCTTCCACGTTTCCCAACTCAGAAAATACGTGTGGCTTATAGGTTGGCATTGCCACCTAACTTCTCTAACGTACATGATGTCTTCCACGTTTCCCAACTCAGAAAATACGTGTATGACCCAACACACATCCTTCATTATGGCGAAATAGTTCCGGATGCTGATTTGAGCTATGAAGAAAGACCCGAATGCATTCTGGACCGAAAAGAACAAAAGTTAAGGAATAAGATTATTCCTTTAGTAAAAGTTCTGTGGAAACATCACGGTCCAGAAGAAGTGACGTGAGAACTAGAAGAACAGATGAAGGAGAAGTACCCCGACATGTTTAACAAGGTACTAAATTTCGGGGACGAAATTTTTTTTAAGGGGGAGGGAATGTAGTAACCCGGAAAATCTTTAGTATTAATTAGAGGTTAATTAAGTATAATTAGGGGCTTAAAAGTTATTAATTTCATAAGAAGGAATAAAGAGGTATAAAAGGGGTTATTAATCGATAGAAATTCGATTATTTCTCAATGGAAGGATATGAGATTAGAAAATGTAGAGATTAATTAGAAATGAGTTTTATTATGATAAAATCTGAATTATGTGAATTTTTATGTGTGTTTGAATGAAAAATGCTAGTAAATAGAAATTTTACTATGAAATGCATTAATTATTTTTGCATGTTAATTTTCTTATAAAATGGGATGAATTACTATTCAAGCTATTAATTTGCTTGAATAAATTATTTTATTATTATTATTTAGTGATAAAAGAATTATTGGGCATAATTTTCGAAATTAAGGAATTAATTATAATTATTTGAATTTTAACACATGAAAAAAATTAATTTATACTTACATCTATATAAATTTAATTCCAATATTTTGGGAATAATTGTTTTGGATCTTTGCAATAATGACAAAAATTTGTTTAATCTATTAAAATGTACTAAAGTATAACATTAGTAAATTTAGAGGTGTAAATATAAATTTATTGAAATTTGTGTTTAATTAAGATAAAATGAATACAAAATTTCATTTAAATGCAAATAAACATTCTAGAAATATAATACATGTAATATATCATCTTCCACCCCATTTTTCCCTCACTTTTCGACACACACACACGAGCACACACAAATTTTAATTTTCACTTTTAAATCCATATTTAAGTGGGAATTTAGTGGAAAATCACTCTAAGCAAGGTAATTCCTTTATTTAAGCAAAAGTTTTATGAATTAAATTGATAAATATGATGTTTTATATGTTTAGGATTTTCGAAAATTTGATGATTAATTCTAGGGTTGATTTGTTTCAATTTTGTTATATTTATTGATTTAATTATGTTTATTGGGTATAAATATCATGATTTATGAATTTAATTCTTTCATTTGCTAAAGTTGGAAAATTAAAGTGTTGGTTATGAACCCTAATTTTTATATATGAAGTATATGTTATGATTTAGTTGAATTGAGCTTGGATATATGTTTAGAAATAGAAATAAACAACTTAGGATTAAAGAAATAGAAATTAAAACATGTAAATTAAAAAGCCTATAAATTTCGAAAACTATGAGTAATGGGAACTTGAAGATTTTGATTTTATTTGATCAATTTGACATAATATTTATGCTTAAGGATATAAATAATGCATAAAATAAATTTATAGGAATTTAATTCATGCATTAGCACTAAAGCCCTAAATTTCGAAAATGAAGGGTATATATTGAACTTTGATTTCTTGATTTTATTTGATGTATTTGATATAATATTTGAGATCTATGATAAAAATAATGCTTAAGTTGAATTTATAAGAATTTATGAACATAAGGTATGAAAATTAGAAAATTAAAGTTTAGTATAAGTTATGATTTTATGTGACGAAATTTAGTTAAGATTTGAATGGATAAAGGATTAATGATCATTGATGCTAAATGAATATAATTATGAGAAATTTGAGGTTAAATGGAATTTAGAGTGTAAAACTCTTGAATTTTATATATATGAAGTTGAAGGGCATTAGGCGATTAAAGTGTAAATAAATGAGTTTAATATTGTTTTAAATTCCTAAATGCATATTTAAGTATATGGTGATGATATTGGGGAGTTTGGGATGATATTGGATGAGTTTGGACTAATTGGGCTATTCATATTATAAACGTTACTCTGCCGAAATTTCGGTAGAAATTGTTTATTAATAAGACGTTATAGGAAATTAAATAATAGACCTGTGATAAATAAGTGAATTGTGATTACTTAAAGTTGTTTAACTTCTTTGAATAGCATGTTATATAGTTATCTAAGAAATTAAGTTATTAAGAAATTAGTATAAGTGATAAAATAAGCCTAACCTAATCTTAGATTAGGCAAAACTTAGATTTAGTGATAATATGTTTCAATGAGTAATGATGTTTGCTAAATTCAATAATAATCTTGTTTTACAAGGAACGAGCAAAGGAAGGCAGGAAGTGAAAGAAGAAGAGACGAATATTTTGGAATAGCTGTTGCAAGGTGGGTAATGCTTTGCAAAACATTTTGAATGAAGTTAATGTTATGCTTTAAAATTTTTGATATTATGAAAGTATTTTCAATCACCACATTATGAATATGTTGAAAATGAATGTTTTACCACATTTTGGGTATGACGGCGAATTACCTATCTACGGTAGTAAAATATTATGTAATGTGCACAGGTTTATGGCTGTGAGCTTGCAAATGTAGGCCGGCCATGGTATTGGGGAGGAGGCCTACTTCCCCTTACCGTATGACGTAGATAGGGTATGACCGTAGTTGAGATCCTTCGGGATCAACTCGGGTATGTAATGCCGGTATGTTTCAAAAATGAAATCGTGGTGATATTATAATGAAAGTTTCATATGAAACAATCATTCAAATGGTTTTATCAATGTTTACTTAAATCGAAATGTAAGTTTGAAAATTTTGTTGACAATTACCCACTGAGTACTCTTTGGTACTCATACCCGAAAATGTTTTATTTGATGCAGGTTGAGCGAGGAAGAGATATGGGCCTGGAACTGAGCTTAGTTGATTCCTTTTTGTTGTAAATAGTTATGCCTGAATGTCGTGTCTTCATATATGACATTCACTACTCTTCCGCTGTTAACTTGAAAACTTGAAACAATATTTTTGGAAATCCTTGTAAATATTTGAAACATTTTATATACATATCGTTGAGGTTGTGACCTCACTTTTCGTTGTTACTTGTTGTTGGATATTTGCTGCGTGCAGGTTGGCTTATTCATATTCTAGACGTTATATAGCCCGTTTCTTGAAAATTTATTCCATTTAAACCTGTTCATTTGTCCAAAATTTTAATGTCTTAACCAGTTACGGCCTGATTAGTTAGTTAATCTCATAATTAATTAGTCGGGTCGTGACAGCAAGCTCACCATCCTGCAGGAGCTTGAGAAGCCAGTTGCCAAGCCAAAACGCTCAAAGGCCAAGGCAAGGGCAGGACCTTCAGCAACACCAGAGCCTGCCCAAGATGACACTCAAGTCGCCCTCGCCAGAATACAAGAAACTTTGAATGAGATCCAGATCGCCACCACTCGCGTTTTCGCACCAAGGATCTGTGTAGCCACCGCATCCCCAAGCTTTTCCTCCCTTGTTTTTGTGTTTTTTGTTTTTGTGTTTTGTTTTTCTTTTCTGTTTTTTTTGTGTTTGTTTGTTGCGTGTTTGTGTGTTTATGTTTTTCGGGGACCCTAATCAGTCTAACACTTTGCCACGAGCAAAGTGTGTGAGTGGGGAGGGCCCCCTGTTTTTTTGTCGTGTGTGTTGACCAGCACGTTTGAGATGAGCATGATAATTATGATCTCGGCATAGGCTTTGTAATACATGTTTAGCTTGTTTCAATAAGGTTAGTATGACGGAAAAGGGGCATAGCATGCACACCTGTGAGAGATTGAGCCTATATATGCTTTATCATTGCAAACATGATTTCTATTCTGTGTGATATTCGAATGCTTGACTTGGTTGTGCTAGAACTTGCCTGCCGTCTTGATCAAAGCCCAACTGCTGTAGGTCTAAGTTCTCTAGATGATCAAGGCTTTCTTTTCGTAGCCATAGTCAATAATGAACATAAACCCAGATATATGTATCCTTTGCTAGCCCCCTTCGAGCTGTTCGTTTTCTTTTAAATTACCTTGTGCTCTTCCCTGACCTGGGGATTGAGAGAGGAAGAATGGGGGAGGGATATGTATGTCTTGGGCATCATTCTGGGGCAAAACACAAGCATTAGATGCCTTGGCCTTCACCGGGCATAATGAGCTTAAAATCAAAATGTGTAGAAAAAGAAAAAGGGTAGGGGAACAGTGTTTAAAAATATAAAAAGGAAAAAGAAAAGAAGTTTCCCCAAAATATAAAGTATCTTACCAAGGGAAATGGGAAAACATTCTGCCCAAGACCTAAGTCAAGACAACCTTACCCAAAGCTTAAATACTTCCTACTTAGCCAAGAAGCCACTCAACACAACCCTAAAGACCTAAGGATAGAGAACTTAGACCAAGCTATAGGGAAGAGATAGTAGACGGCAAGCAAGCCTATAGCACGTCCTTGATCAAGTCATCACTGAGCGTGAGACCCTAATCACAGAGAGTTTGAGTGCTTGAGAGGAACTTCCACAAACTTACTTTGCCCCGATCTTGATTAACCTTGATACATAGCTGTATTAATCGCCTATGCCGGATTATCTTTGTTATGTTTCATCTTATCCTTGCTGGTTTTTATGTGTGTTGTTTGTGTGTTTGTTTTTTTCTTTTGGGCAAGGAACGCTTGAAGGTTTGAGGAAAACCATGGTTCAAGTGTGTGAGTGTGACGAGCCCGCTTTTCTTGCTCTTTTTGGGGTAGTCCTTGTCCTAGAAAGAGTACATTTTTGTGTGTTCTTTGTGTGTGTTTATGTCTGGGAGGACACGCTTTGGGGTGCTACAGGTTGAGACGGACCTTGGGCAAGGTCAGGCCATCTCCTGTGAAAGAGGTAAAATCTCGAAGATTACCTTTGCAAAGCATTTTGACATCTTGCCAAGACATGGTACCGCGCGGGAGCTGAGCCTGACCAACGAGCTGACATGAAGCCAAGAGAATGATCGAGACAAGGAAGAGCGGGAAAAAGGATGAGGAGCGACGTAGGGGACAGAGGATCAAGTCAGAATGCAGCTGGGGGACACAGACAAGGACTCTGGCAGACTTGCACGCAAATGGAAAGATTCTGGGCAAGGTCCTTCTCGCCGCAGGATCGATTTTTGCGAAAAGGAAAGGTCAACTGCAGATCGTGGATGAGACAAACCTGTCTGCATCGAAGCGGAGGAGTCCCCATCGGTGTCCAGAGCCCCAGCCAGCAACTGACCTCATCACCTGTTGCCTCGAGATGCGCACGCTGACCAAGAAAAAGAGGAGTAATTTTGGCTCCCACACAACAATTCCAACAACTCCACACAATTCGGTTTTGGGAGTGGAGAGCATCAAGTCCAAATTCTCTCTGCACCTTTCTTTTTTATTTTCTCTTTGGTTTTCATGAATGATTGGGGAAGAAGATAAACAAATCATACGGGCAAATATTTATATTATGTATTTTATCTCTGCTCGAGCAACTGCTTGCCAGAGAATGCTTTTCCTTTGCATTTGATTTTATATTCAAGTATGGTTTCATTTATGTTCTTGTTTATTGCTTTTGTGTTTGTGTCGAATATGCGTGAGTAGTCGGTTTGGTTGGGCTCGGGGTGAAGCGCGTTGAGTCGAGGTTGTGAGAGTCGTGAGGTCTAAAAGTCCTTAGAACCTTGAGTGGGTGTTCCTGAAGCTCTAGGCCTTTATACCCATGTTATTCCTTTCCTTGAGCGTTAACTCGGCCGGTAGCCTTGGGAGAGGGGTAGCTACAAGCAATAGTCGGAGTAAGACATCGAGTGTCTCTTTATCCCGGGAAGTGCGGCTGGAGTGGGTGATTGTAGTCGTCGGCCTTGGGCAAAGGGCTACGAGCCACTTCCTTGGACCAGCCTTGGCTAGTTGGGCTGTCTAGTGAGTCAAGCTGTTGGGGCGGGATAACCTAGTTAGGGGACCGTCTTGGCAAGGGGACAAGGCAGGGGGCCTCTGTACTTCGTCCTAAAACCTATGGGCAAGCTGGGGCTAGGGGGCCTGGTGTACGTGACAACCAAAAAGGGCGCCTACCCTTTGGTACCTTTAACCAACGACATTCACTCGTGGTGAAAACCATTGAACCTATGACCAACATCTTGACCAGTATCTCAACGTGTGGAACTCTTGGCCCAACTGTTTGTTATTTAACTCATTACCTTGTGTTTAGTTTCAGTTTTACTTTCTGCTCAAGATCCATCTCTCAATACATCTCTACTGAGACCGTCAGACTGACTGACACCTTGCCCTCTAGGCAACCTCCTACTCAAACTGTGACAACTCGAGTAACAACACAACCAGCTCTCTTGGGTTTGACCCCTCAACTTGCCATATACGAAACTATGTTTTCAAGTTGGAGGAGATTATAAATTGTATATTAATGTGCCTAGGACCTTTGACGACGGGTTCCGGGCGGTCGTCATGGACTCGAGACTCTTTAAATCTAAATCTTCTTGTTCTAATCAAGACTTAAGAATCTTATCTTAGCTTGTATCGTATATTCTATCTCGAATCTATCTAGGATTCTATCTTCTCGACTCAAAGCTTAACATAAAAGCTTTTAGCTTAAACAACTCTTTCTTAAGGATGCAATGCCCTTCTTATAAGCTTTTAGCCAAGAGCTAACTTTGCTACAGGAGTATGGGTTATTACATTCCCATCCCCTTAAAAGAAATTTCATCCAGAAATTTAGTACCTTTGCAAAAAGCTCAGGGTATTTCTTTCTCATCTGATCTTCTAGCTCTCATGTCGCTTCTTCCGAACCATGATGCTTCCATTGCACTTTAACTAAAGGAATTGATTTATTCCTTAGTTTTTGCTCTTTTCGATCTATGATGCATTCTGGCTTCTCTTCATAGCTTAGATCTGGTTCAGGAACAATATTCTCTTGATGTATAATGTGTTTTGGATCAAACACATATTTTCGTAACTGCACACATGGAACACATTGTGAATATTGCCAAAACTTGGAGGCAATGCAAATCTATAGATGACTGGCCCAATCTTCTTAGGATCTCGTACGATCCGAAGAATCTTGGTTTGAGCTTTCCTTTGATTCCAAAGTGATGTATTCCTTTGGAAGGAGATACTTTTAAGAATACTTTGTCTCCAATCTCGAAGCTTCGTCTTTTATCTGCATAGGATTTCTAACGATCTTGAGCATCTTGGATTCTTTTCTTTATTTTTCGTACGATTACGACCATTTCTTTAATTGCTTCTGGTCCAAGCACTTTTCTTTCTCCAACTTCGTCCCAATAAAGCGGCGATCTACACTTTCTGCCATAGAGGGCTTCATAGGGCGCCATATTAATCGTTGCTTGGTAACTGTTGTTGTATGCGAATTCAATCAACGGTAGAACTCGCTTTCATTGATCTCCTTGATCTAATATCACTGGTTTGATCATATCTTCTAGCATCTGAATGGTCCTTTCGGATTGACCATTTGTTTGCGGATGAAAACTTATACTGGAATCCAATCTAGTAACCATCTCTTGTTGAAAACTCGTCCAAAAACGAGATGGCAACTTGGAGTCTCTGTCTGAGGTGATTGAGAAGTGCATTCCATGTAAACGCATACTATCTCTCGAACGTATATCTAAGCTAACTTGTCAGTTCCATACATGATAGAGATCGGGATAAAATGAGCACACTTCATGATTCGATCGACTATCACCCAAATAGTTGTATTTCCACGCTTTGATTTGGGTAAACCAGTAACGAAATCCATGGCTATGTGATCCCATTTCCATTAAGGAATCTCCAGTGGCTGCAACTTACCATATGGCTGCTGGTGCAAAGCTTTAACTTGCTGACATGCTAAACATCGTTCAACAAACGAGGCTATCTCTCGCTTCATTCCTACCCACACAAACTTTTGCTTTATATCTTCATACATCTTTGTGCTTCCTGGGTGTGCGGTGTAGGGCGTGTTATAAGCTTCATTCATAATTTCGTTCTTTAAATCATCATCATTGGGTACGCAAACTCATTTCGAACATGATTACGTTATCCCTAACTACGATATTCTTCCGCTTTTACGCTCGATCTTAACTCGTAGCTTTTCCATCTGTTGATCTTGTCTCTGGGCTTTCACAATTCTTGCTCTTAAATCAGGGGTAACGACAAGAGCTGCTATAATCTCTTTTGTAGACTCAGGTGGTAGCACCACTTGTAACTTCATCTTTTCAAATTCTTTGATCAACTCTTCTTTCTAAGTAAGGAAAAATCCTAACTTGATCTGGCTTTTTCTACTCAAAGCAACAGCGACAACATTCTCTTTTCCAGGGTGATACTTGATATCACAATCATAATCTTTTACCAATTCGAGACATCTTCTTTAGCGCATGTTCAAATCTTTCTACTCGAAGAAATACTTCAGGCTCTTGTGATCAGTAAAGATCTCACACTTGGATCCATACAAAAGATG
Source organism: Salvia rosmarinus (assembly GCA_036937905.1). Taxonomy (NCBI): domain Eukaryota; kingdom Viridiplantae; phylum Streptophyta; class Magnoliopsida; order Lamiales; family Lamiaceae; genus Salvia; species Salvia rosmarinus. Next base: position 72,115,079 of record CM072819.1, on the reverse strand, counting down.
TCTCCAAATCTTCAAAGCATGAACAATGATCGGGCTAAAAACACACTCAAATTCACTCGCAATCGTACGAGGTAATTATAGCGTGATAAGTTAACCCAAGCCGTCTCTAAAGGAAAACTTAACAGGGCGATTGTTCATGTTGCACACAGAAAGCGATTAAATCCTAAACATTCTAATACCAACGAGGGTTGAAACATACGGGAATTGAAATACGAGAAAATAAACAGCATCCTAAGCTAGGGGTTGTCAATCCCGAGCTAAACTAATAAAGCAATAAATCTAAACCAGGGGTTGTCAATCCCTAGTTGAACTACGAAAGCGATAAATCGAAAGCAATAGCAAACCTATACTTAGGGTTCGTCAAGCCCTAATCTAAGTCTACTTGTAAATGAACCATAATCATCAATCAACCAACAAGACATGAATTAATCGAAAGCGAGGATAAATTAAGGCAATATAAATTGATAGAAATACGAGAACAATCCATTGTCACTATGGAATCAATCCCACAAAACCATCAAACAATAAACTCAAATTGATTCCAAAAGAACTAATAAATCCAAAGCATAAATTGAACAAAGATAAAACGTTAAACTAAATTATTAATTCTAAGAAATAAAACCGAAATTAAATTGAGATTGTATCGATAAGTTGCTCAAGAATTCCCAAAATTTGAAGAAGAACAAATGTCGCGGCTGCGTGAAAAAACAAACCGAGAGTCGACTTTTGACCTAATACGCGAATATATATATAAAATAAAGGTGAGCGCCGGTTCATAATGAGATCATGCTCAGAAAACATTCGACTAGAAAATGAGCACCTGGTGGGAATGAACGCGAGTTGAGGAATCATTCAGAAAGAAACTTGAACGCCGATTAAAGAGGTGGTGAGGAAGAGGTTCTGTCTCACAAATGAGCGCTGGCTCAAGGTGAACGTCGAGGAGTTGGCTTGAGCGCTGTTCAAAGGGCAGCACTGGAGTTGAGCGCCGGAGTCGAGCGCCGGGGTTGGCGCCGAGTTGAGAGGCGCCAGAGAGGCCGAAAGGAGTGAACCGCGCTTGGATTGAGATGGTGCTGGAAAAAGGGCTGAAGATCAGACTAAACGCGCGCTCAGCTTAAGAGGGCGTTCAAGATGGGCTGGAAAAAGGGCTGATCGCGCGCTCAAGATGCTGAACCGGCGCTGGGCTGTGCGAGCGCGCGCGGCGCGAGGGCGCGCGGGTGACACAGCTTTGTGCAGTATTTTTGTTTTGGCCCGTTCTCCTTCGTCTGAACTCCGATTTGCGCACGGTTTTCACCTATGGACTTCTATCGCAACTTAATTTACTTCTTATGAAGGAAAAAATCCTTGATTCCTTCTCCATTATTCATGAGAATCATTGGAAGTGTTCAGCGCCGGCGCGCGAGTGAGCGCGTGGATTGCACGTGCGCGACTTTGAAGAAATGATTCGTTCTCTCTCGTCCGAACTCCGAATTGCGATCCGTTTGCACCTATGAATTCCTATCGAAAGGCTATTAAAAAATATGTGATCCTTGGTAGATCCAATTCATCTTATTTTCTGTCGTTTTCCTACAAAACATCGAGACGAACGAAGTAAGTCCGAATTAATAAATATTAATCAAACCAACAGCATAAATAGGGCAAACCACTGAAAATGACATGTAAAACAATACCAAGAATCATCACAAAATCATACTAAACAACTCCCCCACACTTATCCATTTGCTTGTCCTCAAGCAAATTCTATACCAATAAGAATAGGAAAGACAACTCATGCAACTTTACTCTTATTCTAATCAATCAAACCTTATTGCATTTCTCCCACACTTGGTGTTTACGAATTCAAAGATAATGTGAAATAAATCAAGAACGGCAATTGATTTCCAATAAATAAAAAGGTAATCTCTCGCCGCACCCAACTCTCCGTTGGGGTGAACTAACTAATGTGGTAACCTATAGCAACAAGTTTCTTTTATAAAGCACAAAGAATGTTTTAATGATTTTGGAATAATATTGAAAGGTGAACTCTCGATGAATTCGAGTCTCCTAACGTGGTTTCCATATCCATTTCTCAATTTACGAGAAAGAGGATGTAATCCTATCCTCCATTTCCACAATCTCAACAAAATACTGAGCTTTCATTCTCCTCATTTTCTTCTTATTTTCACAATTTTTTTTATATATATAAAATGAAACAAGTATATAGCAACCACAATGTTAACACTACCCCTAACATTAGCGGACAAATCACATCAATTTCCCCCTATTCAATTTCTATCAATCACAGTCTCGTCAATTCACATTATACTCAAATCATATATCACCAAAAGTCTCGGAAATTCAAAATCGTTTTGACCAATACCAAAGAGTTCAGTTGCACAAATCAAGATCCTAACTTACTCGCATAGACAAAGCTTACGTCCAAACAATCAAAATAAGCACAAGGGCACGTCATTAAGCATACGAAAACTATATATCACGCCCACAAAACCAAATACTATCTACTCCCCACACTTAATTCGAGCACTGTCCCCAGTGCTCAAAACAATAAAAGCGCAAATAATAAGGGGACGAGAACTTCCCTGAAGTTGGCTGAACCAATGGCTTGCCCATTCTCAACATATCATATTCCATAAGACATCTCCTGCACACAAACAAAGACGAAACACAGATTAAAAACAGGACACAGAAATAAAAGATAAAAGAAAAAAAGAAAACAAAACCAAAACGTGGGTTGCCTCCCACGGAGCGCTTGTTTAACGTCATTAGCTCGACGTGTTTATTAGAGCAACGGTGGTGGTCAATGTGGTGGTACGCCATAATCATGATGCCATGAGCTCCATTGGTGCCCCAGAGGACTATACCAAGTGTTGCTCCAGATAGGGCATAGACACCCCTTTATCAGCAGCTTCAGAAAAACTGCTTTCACCACCTCTATAAGCACCGAGGTCAACTCCGTTTCTACAAAAATTAGAACTCGGCTGAAACGATCACCGACTTCCCTTGCTCATCCTCCACGGACACATACTTCATCGGTAGTTCCTTCAATATCATTGTGGGTCTGGGCATGCTAACAAATTCCCTTTCCCAATCCTCTTCATCAACCGAAACGCATGAACTACCTCGACCGTGTTCTCGCGGTCGGCTCATACTTGTCTGAGTCTAACTCGAGACTACCACCCTTCCTCTTTTTTCTTGTAGTGGCAAAATATCTTCGATGGCTCTTCCACAATACGATCATCCGCTCGATCACCTTGAAGGACACGACCGCCGAGCCTCGCGGGGTGGCTCGAAGTTCTCTCACCGCAAGTTGTCGTTGATACTCAACCAACTTCACACCCATCATCCCACACGTGCCTCTAAACGCCAAGAGTTGCGTCTCTATCATCCAATCCTTGTTGGTAATCGAATGAGCGCTGCACCCATATCTTCCAATGGCGAACTCGATGGTGGGTCGCTTCGAGCCTCATAGGGTGAGCTTGAGGCTCCCCTAATGCATCTTGTTGCAGCAACTCGTCCATCTTCTCAGTCATCATTTCTAATTTTGCTTGCAAGCGCCTGATTTTGGTGTCATCAGCATCCAACCGTTGATGGCGAGTCTGAATCAATTCGGTCTCCATATTATCCAACGGATACCTCTGAGGTGGTGGTGGAGGTGGTGGAGAATAATACTCCTATTCTTTGGTGGTACCATTCTTTGTGGAGGTTGTGGTCATTGTGGATCATAATATCCAAAGTCAGGTTGTGGGTCCCAACATCTCGAATCGGGATGTGGTTCCCACAATTCTGAATCGGACTGAGGAGGCTGTTGCTGATGTGGATCCCACCATCCCAAATCGGGTTGTGGATCCCAATATTCCGGGTTGGGTTGATTCCACAACTCCGAGTTGGGTTGGTTATTCCACCCCGAACCATATTGTTGCTGGTAAGGCTCAAATTCCTATCGGGGTTGGAATCCATGTGCGTCATAGGCCCCGGCGTTGCCGTCAAAAGCATACATCTTCCATCAAACGGCGGCAACCTATCATACACAACACTCACACAAAATGGATCACGCGCAACTGGAGTATAACAAAATAAAAATGAAAAGAAAAACAGAAAATAAACAACACAAACAATATGCCTAAAGTTTTTCCCGGCAACGGCGCCAAAATTGATCGAGCTAAAAACACACTCAAATTCACTCGCAATCGTACGAGGTAATTATAGCGTGATAAGTTAACCCAAGTCGTCTCTCAAGGAAAACTTAACAGGGCGATTGTTCATGTTGCACACAGAAAGCGATTAAATCCTAAACATTCTAATACCAACGAGGGTTGAAACATACGGGAATTGAAATACGAGAAAATAAACAGCATCCTAAGCTAGGGGTTGTCAATCCCGAGCTAAACTAATAAAGCAATAAATCTAAACCAGTGGTTGTCAATCCCTAGTTGAACTACGAAAGCGATAAATCAAAAGCAATAGCAAACCTATACTTAGGGTTCGTCAAGCCCTAATCTAAGTCTACTTGTAAATGAGCCATATTCATCAATCAACCAACAAGACATGAATTAATCGAAAGCAGGATAAATCAAGGCAATATAAATTGATAGAAATACGAGAACAATCCATTGTCACTATGGAATTGAATCCCACAAAAACCATCAAACAATAAACTCTGAAATTGATTCCAAAAGAACTAATAAATCCAAAGCATAAATTGAACAGCATAAAACGTTAAGCTAAATTATTAATTCTAAGAAATAAAACCAGAAATTAAATTGAGATTGTATCTGATAAGTTGCCTGAAGAATTCCCCAAAATTTGAAGAAGAACAAATGCCGCGGCTGCGTGAAAAAAACAAAACTGAGAGCTGACTTTTGACCTAATGCGCGAATATATATATAAAATAAAGGTGAGCGCCGGTTCATAATGAGCTCATGCTCAGAAAACATTCTGACTAGAAAATGAACGCTGGCTGGGAATGAACGCCAGTTGAGGAATCATTCTGTAAAGAAACTTGAACGCCGGCTGGGGGTGAGCGCGGGCTGAGGAAGAGGTTCTGTCTCACAAATGAGCGCTGGCTCAAGGTGAACGTGCGAGGGAGTTGGCTTGAGCGCGCGTTCAAAGGGCAGAGCTGGAGTTGAGCGCTGGAGTCTGAGCGCTGGAGTTGAGAGGGCGCTCAAGAGAGGCTGAAAGGGAGTGAACCGGCGCTTGGATTGAGATGGCGCTGGAAAAAGGGCTGAAGATCAGACTGAACGCGCGCTCAGCTTGAGAGGGCGTTCAAGATGGGCTGGAAAAAGGGCTGAACGCGCGCTCAAGATGCTGAACCGGCGCTGGGCGTGCGAGGGCGCGCGGGCGACACAGCTTTGCGCAGTATTTTTGTTTTGGCCCGTTCTCCTTCGTCTGAACTCCGATTTGCACAAGGTTTTCACCTATGGACTCCTATCGCAACTTAATTTACTTCTTATGAAGGAAACAATCCTTGATTCCTTCTCCATTATTCATGAGAATCATTGGAAGTGTTCAGCGCCGGCGCGCGAGTGGGCGCGTGGAGTGCACGTGCGCGACTTTGAAGAAATGATTCGTTCTCTCTCGTCCGAACTCCGAATTGCGATCCGTTTGCACCTATGAATTCCTATCAAAAGCCTCTTCAATAATATGTGATCCTTGGTAGATCCAATTCATCCTATTTTCTGTCGTTTTCCTACAAAACATCGAGACGAACGAAGTAAGTCCGAATCAATAATTATTAATCAAACCAACAGCATAAATAGGACAAACCACTGAAAATGACATGTAAAACAATATCAAGAATCATCACAAAATCATACTAAACAAACAACAGCTGCCAACTCTAGATCATGTGTAGGATATATGAGCTCGTGAGGTTTCAACTATCGTGAAACATAAGCTATCACTCCTCCTTCTTGCATCAGGACACATCCTAGTCCACTCTTTGATGCATCGGTATACAGAGTATACCATTTGTCTGATTCTGGTATTGCCAAAACTAGCGCTGTAATCAATCTGTTCTTCAATTCTTGAAAACTTTCTTCACATTCTTGGGTCCATTGGAACTTAATTCCTTTTCGAAAGTATTGAGTCATAGGTCTCGCAATCTTGGAGAATCCTTCTATGAACCTTCGGTAATATCCTGCTAAACCCAAGAAACTTCGAATCTCTGTCTGTGTCGTCGACAATTTCCAATCGCGTACCGCTTGAACTTTTATGGGGTCGACTCTGATTCCGTCTGCTGTGATAATATGTACAAGGTTATTCACTTCCCTTAGCCAAAACTCATATTTGCTAAACTTAGCAAACAATCGTTATGTTCTCAACATCTGTAGAACTGTTCTCAACTGTTCTTCCTGTTCTTGCTCGTTCTTCGAGTACACGAGAATATCATAGATAAACACCAAAACAAACTTATCGAGATAATTTTGGAAAACATAATTCATCAAATCCATAAACACAGCTAGTGCATTCGTCAAGCCAAATGGCATTACTACGCACTCGTAGTGACTATACCGTGTTCGAAAAGCAGTCTTGGTTGTGTCCTTCTGACGAATCTTCAATTGATGATATCATGACTTCAGGTCAATCTTTGAGAAAACATTGACACCTTTCAGCTGATCGAACAAGTCGTCAATCCTGGGTAAAGGATACCTATTCTTCAAGGTTAACTTGTTCAACTCTATGTAATCAATACACATCCTTAGAGTTCCATCCTTCCTTTTGACAAATAGAATTGGCGCTCCCCAATGAGATACACTAGGTCGAATAAAACCTAGGTCCAAAAGCTCTTGCAAATGGATCTTTAACTGTTATAATTATTTTAGGACCATTCTGTAAGGTTCTTTTGAAACATGTGTTGATCTTTGTTCTAACTCAATGGGAAATTCTAATTGTCTGTCCGGAGATAGCCCTGGTAATGTTTCAAGAAAAACATCCTGAAATTCTCTAACCACGGGTACATCTTCTATCTTCTTCCCGGACTTGACATCGACATTCAAATACACAAGGTAAGCGCAAGCTTCCTCGTTCTTTATCAGCTTTTCGGCTTGTAAGGCTGAGATCATAGGAACATGGCTTCTTCTCTTCTCGATACCATAAAAATAGGTAGGTTCTCTTCCTGGTGGCTGAAACACTATTTCTCTTTGTTCGCATCGTAACGTTGCATAATGCTCTGTTAACCAATCCATTCCTAATATAAGATCCACGTCCATCATGTGCAATAGATGCAACGATCTCGCTCTAAACTTAAGGTGTCCTAGTTCGAAATCTAGGTTAGAAAACACATGCGTGACAATGGTAGCTCCACCCAATGGGGTAAGCACTTTTAGATCTTGTTCGGCACATTCGTTTCTGAGCTTAAAAACATCTACACATGATGCTGAAATAAAAGAATGCGAAGCTCCTGTATCGAAAAGAATTTTGATAGGTACACCTTTCAATGTACCCATACCTGTCGAGTTGATGGCGTTATTCTCGAGTTGCTTTTGAGAGAGGGCGTACGCGCTTTGATATTGAGGTTGATGGGGTCGAGACGTCAGTGGTTGCGGCTGCATCGGCGACGACGGTTGTGGTTGCGGTTGTAGCGGCTGTCGCGGTATCTCGATCTGACGAAATGGCGGCTATGGATATCCACCTACAGCTTTCATTGATTGCGTCTGTCTCGGATGATTTTTCTTTCCTCCGTCACTAGCTGTTCTATGAAGGTTCGGGCATTAACTTGCATATTGGCCCACTTGTCCACATGCATAATAACTGTTACTTCCTCATCTGCAAACTCCAGAATGTACTCTATTATATCTGGGGCACATCTGCATTCTCGACTAAATTGGAAAAGATTTTATCTGTATAAACTGACTCGGCTTCTCCCATCGTCTCTTGTTTGGGAAGGTCTGATTCTCCCAATTCTTTTTCCTTTTTGACTTCTGATATATAAGAAGCAATCTTGGCGGGGCTTGAATCTGAAACGGTACTGGATTTGGATCTCGCATCACTTTGCCTGGTTGCATTTCCATCTCCATGTCTAATGCACGATTTAAGGTTTCTTCATATGACATTGGAGGTTGGCTTGCCAAAATGATTCTGATCTCTTGGCGTAAACTAGCATGAAATAATTCCACCATCTTCTCATCTGTCTAAACTTTAGAAGGAGCATAACGGGCTAGACTACATAATTCACGATCATATTCTTCCATAGTCTTCTTTCCTTGCTTCAGGTTCGTAAACTCGATCCCTTTCTGTTTGCGGTAACTTCGAGATATATACTTTTCATACAATACTTCCTTGAATTGTTCCCACGTAAAATTCTCCAATTACTCAGGAGAAAGAACTTTCTGACGTGATTCCCACCAGAAATATGCAGACCTTTTTAACTGGAAAGATATGCATAGGAGACACTCTCGATTAGAGCACTCCAAAAACGTGAAAAATTCTTCAGCATCAGCTGGACTACCAACTTGTAGTAACCCGAAAATCTCTTAGTCTTTATTAGAGTCTAATTAAGTATTAATTAGGGGCTTAAAGGTATCGCATCTCTATAAATTTATAAAGAAATACATAATAAATACGTAAGCGATAGAAATTCGATTAATTGCTAATCGAAGGGATAGAATTTAGAAGAAGTAGAGATTATTTAGAAAGAAGTTTTATTATGATAAAATAGGAAATATATGGTTATTATTGTGTGTGTTGAATGAAAACTTTCATTAAATAGAAAAGGTTTTAAAGAAATGCATTAGTTATTATTTATGTGAGATTTATTTATAAAATGAAATGAAATAATGTTTAAGCTATTATACGGCTTAAATAAATTTATTTTATTTATATCTAGTGATAAAGAAATTATTTCTATGATTTTCGAAATTTATGAATTTATAGACTAATTATTTGAATTTTTGCATATGAGAGAATTAAATCTATATTTATATGATATGTGTTCCAATAATGAATTTAATTATTTTGGATCTTTATAATAATGAGAAAATTGAGTTTTTACTATTAAAGAATATTAATGTTCAACATTAGAAATTTTAGAAAAATACTTATGCATTTTCGAAAATTTTAATAAATGAGAATAAAAATAAATAAATAATAAGGCTACACATATATATATTCTAGAAAGAACACTTATTGGGATCATCTTCCAAACTTCTCTTTTCTCTCTTCTCTTGGACTAACACACACACACACAAATTTCTCTTCATATTTAATCCATGATTTAAGTGTGAAATTAAGTGGAAATCACTCCAAAGAATGTAAATATCTTATTTACTCCGAGTTTTTATGATTAAAATTAAAGCATATGATCTTCTCATATATGGTAATTTTCGAAAATTTCATGATTAAATTTAAGGTTGAATTGTTTGATTATTGTTATGTTTATTGATTTATTTATGCTTATGATGCTTAAACAACATAATCTATGGTTTAAATTCTTTAAATTCATGAAATTGGGAAATTAAAGTAGGCATCTATAAACCTTAATTTTTCATGTTAATTATTTGTTATGATTTGATTAAATTGAGTTTAGATATGTGTAATTAAGTTGAAATAAACATAATTTAATGGAAGACATTGGAATAAATTCAATGCACGCATATTGTCAAATTTTCAAAAATTATGAGGTTGGATGAACTTTGATTTCTTGATTTTATTTGATATGATTTTTTAGATCTATGATATAAATAATGCTTAAGTTGAATTTATGGGATTTTATGAACTTATATATTAAAAGATGAAAAATTAAAGTTTAGGCTAAGTTGATAGATTTATATGATGAGTTTGATTAAGGTTGAAATTTATTATGGATTGATGATCATTGATGATGGATGAGTATATATATGAATTGATTGAAGTTGAATTGATTATGGATTGAAAACTTTATTTATTTACATAATAAAGTGGTTGAAGGGCATAATTAAAGTGTAATGTAGATGGATTGATTTAAACTTGTTCTAAGTTCCTAAGTGTATTTTGGTGGAGTTTGGGATGAATTGGTTGAATTTGAAATGAAATGGCGATTCATTTCATAAAACTTACTCTGCCGAAATTTTGTTAGAATCGGCATATTAATAAAGTGTTTTGAAAATCTAATTAGTAAACTTAAAATAAGTATATAAGTGAGATTTGATCACTTAATTGTTTTAAGTTAAAGTTTGAAATGTTATACATAAATGAAACAAAGCATATGTTACTTAAGTCCTTTTTATTATGAAATGTTATGAACATTATAAAACTTTAAGTCTACTAAAGACATAAGATGTTAAGGAATGCAATGGACCAATTTAAGTCTTAGAATTTGGTAAAATCAAGAATAAGATGTAATATGTTTAAGTGAACAATAATGTTGCTAAATTTGATAATTATTTCAATTACAAGGACCAAGCAATGACAAGAGCCTTCTGAAGGACGAGAATGAGGAAATTCTCGAGTGACAACGTGCCAGGTAGGTTTTCTTCTCTTTGATGTGTGTTGGATATTGAAAATTTCATTTATATCTTGTACATTATTGTATAAATAAAAAGCATGTTATTTATTGCAAATAATATCATGTTATATGTTGAGCATGAGATTGTATAACTTATTGAGCGTAAGTTTATGCTATTTGTTGAATATAAATTCATATTGTTTGTTGAGCCTAAGATCATGTTATTATTGAGAATAAGTTCATGTTACCTATCTACGGAATAATGCTAATGACCGGGAAGTTATAATTGCATAGACCGACAATAACCAGGAAGTTTATAAATATACCAGCAATGACCGGGAAGTTTAAGATTATATAGACCGGTCAAGGTATTGAGAAGGAGGCCTACTTCTCATTACCGAACAAACGTAGATAGGGCAGGACTGTGATTGGTAACCTTCGGGTCCAACACAGGAAGATAATACCAGTATAGTACAATATTACATTAGCTTGCATTGTTACAATGGTATAAAATCTATTGTCACTGAAAAGTTATTCAGGTATTATTTATTTCAACTCTTACGTTGAGAAAGTTCGGTAAGTTGTTCAAGTGTAATGTTTGTCGAAAATCTATTGAGTATTTGTTGATACTCACGCTCTACATTTTTCTTATTGCAGGTTGAGCTCGGAGATGACGATGGAAGAGGATGCCGAGCTAGGGTTCTTTTGTTATAATTATTATTATGCCCTGAATGTCATGTCTCAACACATGACATTCAACTATCCTTCCGTTGTCAAACTCATATGATCTTGACGTTGTCTTTTGATAACCTCTTTTGTATGTTGAGGATGTATATGAAATCTTTAAATATTAACCTTGATCATTATGTTGGTTATCAAATAGTTAGTTAAACTCATTTGATCCTTAGAGACATTTTGAAATTAGAAGTTAATATGTTCTTATCGTAATCCAGTCATAGTCTGATTACTTAGTTAATTACTTAATTAAGTAGTCGGGTCGTGACACAACACCATTGAAAGATGGAGGATTCTGACGCAGAAAAAGCTCTACAATTCTACGATCCGTTTGAGGGGGAGAAGGTACATGTAAATCTTGAGGAGAATTTTCACTTTCTTGTCCTCCTCTTCAGGATGAGGATTTCTTCTTCTGGGTGGCATACTGCACTGCAATTGAAATGAAGCATATTTTGTTTATCGAAAGCGGGAAAAATGTTCTCAATCAACAAATAGGCTTATATCTCAAAGATCTTCACAATTGCTTATCACAAGGTTATAATATGAAATAACACAGCTGGATAGCAAAATGATCATATATATATATATATCGGGAAAAAATACCTCTTTGAGGACTTTTACAAAAGCAGAGAAAACTTTGTCATCTGAAGGCTTTCAGGCATATAGATGATTTGGCATCTCGGGGCAAAAACACATCCGGTACGGCTTCTCAAGCATGCTACCGCATCATAAGATATCTATAGGTATCACTAGTCTATATATACACATTTGTCTAATATATACACATATATACATATATATGCATCCATACTATCTACAAACTGTCAGCTTCCACTCTTGGTGATACTAGCTTCACTCTGCCCACGAAATGCTGTTATCGTTGTCATCATCATCATCATTCTCTTCTTCCATCTCTACTACTCTGTTCTCACTGCCATCAACGGTTTCATTGGAGTCTGGCATCTCTACATCTTCCTCAATCTCAGGAGATAACAGATCAATAGCACGCTCGGGAAATGAGTACAAGGGAACTACTCTAGGGTAAAGGATATCACGATCAGTCACAAAAGGCATTTGACTATATCTAGGAGTTGTAGCTGTGCTGCGCCAACAATTGGTAAAAACTCAGGTTCATACATGAAAGATCTTGAGACACTTGGGGGTCTCGATGAACTAGTTTGAATATCTTCTAGAACCTCTAAAGAAGAAGTCTCAGAAACATGAGAGAAAGGAATAGACTGAATTGGTGTAGGAATCTCAGGAGATGCGAAAGGTTGACCATACCAATCGAGGTCAATAGGAAATATCTCAGTACCAAGATAAGAGTAGTCAAACTGTGTAGGATCTATATCAGACTCGGGCATAGACAACTGAGTATCTGGTAAAAATGACTCTATCTCTAGAGTAGGGGTACGAGCATCATACTCAGGAATACAAGAATCAACATCAATGGGTTTAAGATCCTCATCATCATCATCATCATTAAGTGGAAAAGAAGAGTTACCAGCCAACTGGAGCTGATGAACAGCTAAAATGAAGTAGGTAACAGGGGAAAATGAACCAGAAGGAGGACTCAAGTATACGTAATACTGAAAACTGATGGTAGCTAGGAGTCTGGGGAAATCAGCTTGCTCAGAAGCTACAAAACCAGGCTCAATGTAATCAATGGCAACAGCAGCAGCCCAATCTTGCCACTCCTCAGGCAATAAAGGAATCAATCGAATTATTCCATCTAGTCCCGATACGCCGTGCTCAGATGCCTTTCTCCACAAGCGATGGAATTGAGCGAGAAATTCGCCTAGGGTAAGCTGCTCATTGTTTAGTACGATTTTATGCTTATTCTTGGTATTCTTATGCATGCCATTTCAAGTAGTTTGTCCGATTTATGCCGTTGTTTTGATTAGTATTTTTTGGTTCATATTTATTTGGTTTGTTTCGATATTTTTTAGAAAAACGGCATTAAATAGGATGAAATGGATTTACCAAGAATTTAAGTATATTGAAGAGCATCTTGATAGGAGTACGTAGGCACAAATGGATCGTAATTCGGAGTTCGGACGAGAGAGAACGGAGCATTTCTTCAAAATCACGCCCGTGCGCCCCGTCGCGCACGTGCACCCCGTCGCCCGTTGCGCGCCGACGCTGGCACCCTCCTCGCGTGCGCAGCACAGCCAGCATCGGCTCATGGCCGAGTGCCGGTTCACCCGCGTGCTCGCTCATGCACAACGCCATCTCTACCCCAGCGCCCACTCGCCCCAGCGAGCGCCATCTCAACCCTACACGCGCCCTCATACCCCACGCGCCCACTCAACCCCCGTGCACCCGCTCACCCTCCAAGCACCCGCTCACTTCGACCCGGTGCTCACCTTTGAAATAGAAGCACCCGCACGGCGAGAGCTCATCTCCAATCGGTACTCATCTTTAAAACAGAAGCACCCGAGAGACGAGCACTCACCCTCAACCGGCGCTCACCCTAAGTTTTACGCTCCTCATAGTGCTCGCTCAGTGTGCAACCGACGCTCACTCATTCGATATATTAAATACGACACACGCCGAGTTAGGGTTCTATCACGAGTTTTATTTCAATCCCCGTTTACTTCCGCAATCAGAGTTCTTGGTTTCGATTTTTGTGGCTTTAATTCTTGTTTTATTTTAAGAGACAGAGACACCAGAGAGAGACGAGAGACAGATTTAATTTTTCCATTGATTTTCTTCAGCTTTCCATTCGTTCCTTTTAATTTACGCACTATAGATTGTTAGCTTGGTTAGATTCAGATTCAAGGTTGGTTTCATATTATTGCTTTTCCTATTGGTACGATCTTTCCTTTGCATTCTATCATTTATGTTTCACGAAGTTTGATAATAGAATTTATTATTGTGTTGAATCTTTCTCCATCGTATTTTATTGTTCTCCGATTAATGAATTTAGTTTAGTTTTGTTCGATGTTTTTAGCTACTCGTATTCGTGATTTCTTTAGGTATCAACTGGGGATTGACAACCCCTAGCTAGGTTTGCTTTTACTTATATTTACTTTTCTGCATTTCAATTCTCATTGTTCCAAAACCCCATTTTGGTATTAGAGTGTTTAGGATTTACATTTTTTTGTGTGCGACGCGAACAATAACCCTGTTAAGTTTTCCTTGAGAGACGACTTGGGTTAACTTTCCCTCTACAATTACCTCATTCGATTATGAGTCAATTAAGAGTACACTTTTAGTTGAAACAAATTTTGGCGCCATTGCCGGGAAAAACTTTAGGCATATTATTTATGTTGATTATTTTCTGTGTTTCTTTTCATGTTTATTTTGTTATACTCCAGTTACGTGTGATCTGTTTTGTTTGAGTGTTGTTTATGCTAGGTCGTCATAGTCTCAATAGACCGCTTGCTACCCCGTTGGACAGCACTTATAAGCTTAATAGATCGCTTCTTTCGGAATTGGAGGAATATTGTGCAACTTCTATGAGTGGTGAACAGTCAAAGTGGATAATCAGAGATAATCCTTCTTTTGAGAATTCACCCCGGCTGAGAGAAATGGGTGAAAATGCACGAGCTCTGCGTGATTTCTACATACCAGTGATTGGGGCTGCTACCTCCCTTATTGTACTTGAACCAGTAGCTCGTGATTATGAGCTTGAGCCGAATAATTTCTCACTCATGCCTACTTTTCATGGGCTTACTAGTGAGGATGCTTTGGGTTTCATCAGGGAATTTTGCTCGGTGTTGCAGTCCTTCCCGTTGGGAGGACTAAATGAAGACCAGCTGAAGATGCGTTGTTTCCCGTATACCCTGAAGGATAGGGCAAAGTCTTGGTTTCTGACACTCCCCGCCAACTCTCTGCAGAATTGGAATGCAGTGGTAGATAAGTTTATGACCAAATACTACCCAAATAAGAAGAGTCGGGAGTTGAGGTCACAGATCATGACCTTTAATGAGACGTCAGACGAGCCATTCCATGAAGCTTGGGAACGGTTCAAGGACTTATTGCAGAAGTGCTCTCACCATGCGTTGCCAGATGAGATACTTTATCAGTTTTTCTATGACGGGTTGACGCAGAGTTTTCAGTACATGGTGGACAATGCTGCAGGTGAAGATATTGGTTCTAGAACGGCAACATATATTGTTGATATTTTTGAGGCTATGACCGCTACCACATCATAAATCCAGTCGAGGTGTATGAGCCAAAGCACCTGCCATCACTCCTTCATTCGACATGAATAGGCAAGTGGTTGAGCTAATGAGGGAGGTGCAAGAGCTTAAGATGAGAAAGCCAGATCCACCAGCCCAGCACAAGGAATTCATGAAACCTTGTGGAATATGCAATGAACCCGGGTATAATGTTGATACGTGCCCCAGGATGGGAGAGCATATCTTCGAAGGCGAAGCCGAAGCTTATGCTATGCAGGGATTTCAACCCCGACAGTAGTTCGAGCCTAATCAGCAACAATTTAACGTGGGATGGAGGAATCAGAATCATGTGCAGAGTTCAAATCAGAATGCACCATACCAAAGACCTCCACAGCAGCAGAGGCACTATCCACAGTAGCAGCAGTATCAGCGAGCACCTCCACCACCACCTCAGAGGCCATCTTGGAAGGATGCGTTCGCCCAAAGAATGAATGATCAAGACTCCACAATTAAGCGTTTAGAGATGCAAATGGGATATATTGCTAGCAAGCTTAATGAGTTGTTGTAGCAAGATGCAGTAGGGAAACTTCCAAGCCAACCCCATCAGGCTCATGCGGTCACTGTTCTAAGGAGTGATCGGATTGTTGAGGATAAGGTGAGAGAGATATCAGGCAAGCAGTTGCAGTCACATGAGATGGGAAAGAAGAAAGAGACCGAGGTCAAATTGCATAAGGCAGCAAAGCCTTATACTCCACCGATACCCTTCCCACACCAGTTGAAGAACGAAAAGCATGACCAGCAATTCAATGAGTTCAACAAACTCCTGTCTAAGGTGAATGTTAATTTACCTCTGTTGGACGTGATCAGAAATGTGCCGGCCTATGCCAAGTTTTTCAAAGAGCTAGCCTCAAAGAAGAGAAGGTTTGGAGAGTACGAGAAAGTCGTGGTCTCCGAAGCAGCTAATTCCATCCTACAGCACCAGTTGCCTCCCAAGCTCCGGGATCCAGGTAGTTTTATTATTAAAATTGCTTTGGGTAATGGTAAGGAAGCTTCTAGCATGCTTGATTTGGGGGGCGGGATTAATCTTATGCCTTGTTCAATGTTTAAACGATTAAGATTAGGTGAACTTAAAACCACTCGGATGTGTCTACAGTTAGCTGATAGGTCCGTGAGATATCCCAAGGGTATTATTGAGGATATATTAGTAAAGGTGGGTGGGTTGATAGTACCTGTTGATTTCGTTGTTTAGGATATTGGTGATGTTAGGGAAGATGGGGAGGAACACACACTGTTATTAGGGAGGACATTCATGGCCACAACCAACACACTTATAGACGTTAAGAGTGACACATTAAAAATGATTGTACTTGGTGAATCTACGTCTTTCTCTGTACGTGATAGTATGATGTTTCCCTCTGCTAATTTTATTGATGATCGTGCTTCCATAGATATTATTGATCCCTTGGCCAAGAATTTGTTGTTGCATGATGAGAATGCGCGTATCTACAAAGGTAAAGTTAAACAGATTCATGATCGACGGATAGTTCGCAAGGATTTAAAGTCGGGAATGTAGGTTTTACTTCTACAATCTCGATTGAAACTTTTTCCCAAAAAGCTTAACTCTAGGTGGAGTGGTCCTTACATCATTGAGAAGGTGTTTCGTTACGGAGTAGTTTACTTTATGATCCTAATACCAACAGATCATTTACTGTGAATGGACAGCGAGTGAAGCCTTTCTTTGATCGAGGGAATGGTCCGAAAGAAGTAGAGAACACCATGTTCATTGATCATATCTGACTAGACTACGTCGTGCTCACGATGTTAAACTGAGTACTACGTGGGAGTTTACACACGAATCTTTTTGTTCTTTTCTTTCTCTTTTTGCTTGGTTCTTTGATCTCTTTTGTCTATCTGTCTGTCTTTGTTTTTTATTTTGTATAGATGTTGGACGAAAATTTTTACGTATTGTCATCAGCAGTGAGGTGAAGCCATGATACTCCGACTGTGCAGCGCACGCTTATATTCTAGCCCTGTTTGTGCCATCTACTTTTAGGGAAGTCTCATCTTCTATTGGCTATCTTATGTTATTAATGTTTCGAGCACTGGGGACAATGCTCGAATTTAGTATGGGGGAGATATTTTATTTTGTGTCATGTCGTGTCTTTTTGTATGATTAGTGATGTGCATTTTTGATGATTTTGAACTCTTGGAATCAAGTTTTATCTATGCAAGTAAGTCAGGATTTTGATTTGTGCAATTGAACTCTGTGGTATTGATCAAACCTTGATGTAATTACATTTCTCTTGGTGATATGTGATTGAAGTGTAATGTGAATTGATGAGATTGTGTGGATTGATCTTAAATTGGGGGTTATTGACGTGATTTATCCGACTAATGCTAGATGTATTTTTAACACTGTGGTTATCTATATACTTGTTTCCTATTAAAAAAAAAGAAAAAAAGAAAATGAAAACTCCAATAATTTGTTGAGATTGTTGAAATGGAGGTGGCACTCTTCCCCTCTCTATCGTAAATCGAGAAATAGGCATGGGAAACCGTGATAGGAGACTTGAGTTCATCGAGAATTCAACTTTCGAACATCGTTCCAAAATCTGTTAAAACTTTCTTTAATTCATCAAAAGGAACTTGTTGCTAAAGGTGACCACTTTAGTTAATTCACCCCTAGCGGAGAGTTGGGTCTGAGCAAAAGTCACCTCTTATTTATTTGACAGCCCTCATAATCTTAGATTTGTTTCACGTTAACTTTGAACATGTATTCACCAAGTTTGGGGGAAAAACAAAAAGGGGTTTGATTGATTGGATTAAGAGTGAAGTTGCATGAGTTATTTTCAATTCTTATTAGACTAAACTTTGCTTGAGGACAAGCAAATGGATAAGTGTGGGGGAGTTGTTCAGTACGATTTTGTGTTTATTCTTGGTATTCTTATGCATGCCATTTCAAGTGGTTTGTCCTATTTATGCCGTTGTTTTGATTAGTATTTTTCGGTTCAAATTTTTTGGTTTGTTTCGATGTTTTGTAGAAAAGCGACATTAAAGAGGATGAAATGGATTTTCCAAGAATTGAAGTATATTTAAGAGCATATCTATAGGAGTACATAGGCGTAAATGGATCGCAATTTGGAGTTCGGACGAGGGAGAACGGAGCATTTCTTCAAAGTCGCACACATGCGCCCCGTCGCCCGTCGCGCGCCGGCGCTGGCACCCTCCTCGCGCGCGCGTTCAGCACAGCAAGCACCAACTCATGGCCGAGTGCCGGTTCACCCGCACGCCCACTCATGCACAGCGCCATCTCTACCCACAGCGCTCGCTCGTCCCAGTGAGCGCCATCTCACCTATGCGCGTGCGCTCACGCCCCGCGTGCTCGCTCACCCTCCGAGCGCTGATCGCTATTATTCCTACCAAATAAATGATAGTAAAACAGCAAGTATATATATTGTATCCACAGGGACTGCGACTCGAGAACACAGCAAATAATCAACGCAGAATTATGATTATTATCCAGGCAACAATTAGGGATGTACTTAACCTAACCAGATTCACACAATTAACCTATTAATCTTTTTACCAATTTAATCTGCATTCATATGAAGGATCACTAATGTAACTATAGTTTCCACCAGGACAGCCTATAGTAGTAGGTTAGCCTAAACTCTATCTCCATCGAGTCTCAAGAGAAGTAAGCTAATTATCAAAATCACACAAAGATTTAACCTCCTACAGTTCACCTATCTCCGCCAGGTCTCAAGGCAAAAACTATATTATGAATTCAAGATATCGACTATGCAATTAATTCCACCAGGACATCAATCACATAACTAGCATGCATCAATATTGGCCAAATACCAACACATGAGAATTAAAGCCAAGAATCATAAATCATGAATGGGACGGCAAAACAGTATCAACAGATCAATCATTAAATCTAGTCAGACATACAAACCCCAGGATCAATATGAAATTTAGCTACGCATAATTAAATTACCAAAGCAATAAATAAATAAAAATAACATAAACTGAAATAGATAAAACCGTAGGTTTCCACGATGAACAATGTAGGACTTGGATCTGGAAAGAAAACTGAACTCTCGTAGAAACACTAAACTGAAAACTGAAATATTGAACTAAAACTAAACCGTGAAAATTGAAAGCAAAGAAAACTGAAAATGATACTCTATTCAAAAAGGAATTGAAAGATTGTGCTAAAAAACTATTCTCCAAAAACAAACGTGCAAAAAGAAGAATAAATATAAGAAAAAGTTGTTCTGTAGTCTGTGGAAAAGCTCTCGTGTCTGCCCCCTCCTGAATGTGTGATATGTGTGCGTATATATTAAAACCTATGCACCTCACGAAGCATGTTCGTGACCTCCAGCCACGAAGGCTTCTCGTGAGCCTTCAAAATTGCCAAAATTCGGCTCTTCCTTGCGAGTTTGTCTCGCGACCTTCTGTCGCGAGCACAACTCGCGAGGCGTGTTTTCCCTCGGCTGCGCATTGCGCGACTTCGCTGTTTCGCTCTGTTCTCTCTCGTCCGGACCCGGAATTACGATCCGTTTGCGCCTATGGACTCCTATCGAGATGCTCTTTAACATAATGAAATTTGCACATCCATCCTTGTCAAATCCATTTCATCATATTTATTGTCGTATCTAAACAAATATTCTTCGCGTGAACTCGTGACCGGGCTTGCTAATTCCTCTTTATCGTGATCCACCTTTTTGACATCAAAATCTTTGCTAAAATGACATGAAACACACACGACATAATATCTTCCAAGGTAAATATAAACATATCAATGGTAGCTCAAAAGATCACTTATCAATTATAAACTGAACGAATGTCGCCTTATAAATCAGGTAAAAATGAGGCTTATCAACTCCCCCAAACTTAACCTTTTGTTTGTCCTCAAAAAAATTAGAACAAGAGAGAGACGACCAAAGACAGGGACAGAGTTGAACGACAAAAGCAATAAGCCTCAGATCAATTAGCAATAAACGATTCACTCAAATGAATCAAATCACAATATCTTTCGTTAAACTCCACACATCATAATAATCATAAGCACAAGCCTTCTCAAACTTGAATCCTCACGATATGGATATATATATAAGAAATCTCAAACACTCAAGTGTATAAAGGAGGATGTGTATACTCTCAAAGTTTAAAAACACATGGAATCTACTATAAGCTTGCAAATCGTCTAATTCTCCATTGCTCAAATATGTGCTCAAGAACTAAGATCAAAAAGGTCTTATAAAAGGTTATAATGTAGGCTCTTTGGTAAGGTAGGATATATTTAGGCTAAGTGACTCATAATCCCATAATGAAAAACACCATAAGTATCACAAGACATAATTCCCAAACTTTCACAATTCATTTCAATTTTTCATATCAAGAAGTCATTTTTCTTTAAGAATACCATGATTATTATATAAGTGATATACTTATCTATAGCTCTAGTTACTTACCCATTTATGTTCTTTTCGCACACTTGTGCCAATTTTTTATGTTTTTTAACTTATATAGGTAAGCAACTATTTTTAATAATCACTTTCTCCTCATTTATTTATTTTTCTTTCCTTTCTCAACCTCAATTCAAGCAACCAAAAATCACACTACAACATAACCCAACCCATGGCTATATGAAAGAATTAGGTAGGCTCAAACGGGCTCATCAAAGGATAATAAAATAACAGGTTAGTGTTTGGATAGTGTATAGGCTAAGAAAAGAATGCCTAATATCATTTCAAAATTCTTAAGCACATCAATGCAACCTCGAAAAAGATCCAAAGCAAGTTCTAGAGAAACACATGCTATTTCAAACTATTCACACAGAAAGAAACAAGACTGAAAAGATATGACAGTCAAAAGCTCAAGTCTCACAGGTTTCAAAAGTGTGATCAAGTTCTCAAAGACTCAATACTCACAAAAATCATAACATGCTTCATCTCACAAAATCAGTTGCAATCAAATTTTCTAATAAAAATTAATTCTCATCATCGGCTGCTCGTCATTCAACTCAACCCAAAACAGACACAAAACCCAAACAAGAAAAACAAAACAAAAACAAACATAAAGAAACGAAACACAAACGAAAAAAAAAACAAAACAAAGAAAAACATTGGGTTACCTCCCAACAAGTGCTAAATTTAAATGTCTTTAGCTAGACCATTTCATACCTCGATCAATCGGCGTTTTGCGCAGACTTCTTCTCAAATCGTGCTTGCCTCCATATTTTGCAGACGACCGCACCACCACCGAGTGTGGAAGTGGCTCTCCCAAACTTGAATAAATCACCTGAGTTCCATGCCGAGTCCATCTCTTCTTTGTAGCGTCTTGTCGGCTTGTCGGTTGAAATCTAAGCGCGAGACTTGTCTAGCTGTGGCAGTGGTGATCGAATAGGATTCCTCGTGCTCTGAACTATCGTGTCGCGGGATGGCATCATATATTGAAATTTTTAGCTCCTCATCGTTGACACGAAAAGTAAGATCACCTTCCTGCACATCAATTAAAGCACGACCAGTTGCTTGAAAAAGGCCGACCCGAGATTAGTGGTTTATTTTTAAATTCAGGAATGTCTAAATAACGAAATCAGCAAGAAAGACAAAATCCTGAATTCTTACCAACACATCTTCAACTATTCCCTTAGGGTATGTGACTAACTTGTCAGCCATCATCAATGATATTTTAGTTGACTTCATTTTCCCTAGCTCCAAGCGATTGAACACAGATAAGGGCATCAGATTGATGCTCGCTCCCAAATCACACAACACGTTGGGAATGTATGCTCGGCAATCTCGCACTCCAACGTGAAGCTCCCCGCATCCTTCCGCTTTGGCGACTTCCTTTGCAAAATAGCACTGCATTCTTCAGAAAGGTTAATTTTTTCAAATTTACCTAACTTCTTCTTGCTTGCCACTGCATCTTTGAGAAATTTAACATATCCGGGCATGTTTCTGAGCGCATCAAAGAGAGGTATGGTGATGTTAACTTTTTGGAACATCTCTTTGAATCGGGCGTACTCCTCATCATATTTCGTCTTCCCGATGCGCTGAGGAAATGGAGTTGTAGGTGTTTGAATTGTTTGATCCTTCGCGACTTCAGCTCGTGCGTTTTCCCCTCTATCCTTCCCTCGCAAGACGCCTTCTCTGAACTCTCTCACGACGCGCTCTCCATCAATCTTCGTGTCTTTGGCTCGCGATCTTTCTTCGCGAGGGCGCGTCGCGAGGCCCTCTCTGTCAATCTTCGCGTCCTCTGGCGAGTCTTTTCTCGCGGATTGGGTTCGCAGAGAATCACGAGTGTCACTCGCAAGGCGAGAATTCGTCGACTCGTACGTATGATCCTCTTCTCTCCTTTGCTCATCCAACTCTTCCCCTTCATGCTCCAGATGATTAGTATATGATGCTCCGCTTCTCAAATAAATTGCATTACACTGATTCGGAGGAGTGTGATTCTTCGGATTTTGCTCGGTATTGCTTCGGAATTGACCCTGCCTATGCATCCCAGCTCTCTCATTGGCCATCTGCCCCACTTGGTTCTCCACCATCTTAAGTTTTTTTCCAAGGGCTATTACCGTGTTGTTGATAGCATTGACTGTGCTCTCCAGAGCGTTCAGCCTATTCCCAAGCTGCTGAATCTGAATATTTTATTGAGCCACAATTTGTTGGTGACTCGCTGCGATTTGTTGATTGCTCACCAATACTTGCTGCATCATCTCTTCAAGGCTCGGCTTCTTAGGCTCCACTATCATTCCATTATTAACAGCAAAACCAGGTGGTAGTTACTGAGCATTCTGCGCATTGGCATAGGAAAAATTTGGGTGATTCCTATTATTAGGATGATAAGGTGGGTTCCCACTCTGATTTCCTTGGCCATTACTCCTTTGGTTAACATATTGAACCTCCTCGATATTCTGCGCCATGGCCACGGTCATTTGCCCTTTCCTCTCGGCTTCATACTCCTTCCGCAGATGTAAATTTCTAACAGTCATCATATCTCATATCCAATTCGGCAATGCAACTTTTCCGATGGGTCGCTCTCCATTGGCCATCGATAACCGCTGGATGCCATCTCCTCAATTATTCTCAACGCTCATCTATTCCTCGATTGAGAAGGCATCCTCCTACCGACGATCAACAATGCTTCGGTGTTAGCATTGAGTCCATCAGAATTGGGTCACTTGTCGCTCGGTGAAAACCCATGCCGTGGACACTTATGAGCGGTTTCAATCGCCACGAGCTTCAAATAATGACTCATCTCCCAATTGTGAAAAATGGGAGATCTCGGCAATGATTTTCTGTGCCTTGGCAGGTGAAAAGTATTTGGACATGAATTTCTTGCACAATTGCTCCCATGTAGTGATTCTTGATCTGTCCAAGCTCTTGAACCACTCTTTCGCCTGACTCCACGGTGAAAATATAAACATCCGCATCCGGATGGCATCAGATGGCACTCATTCCGCTTGATAGTATCACATATATCAAGGAATGCCTCTGAGTGTGCATTGGGGTCTTCAGTCACCCCTCCCACAAACTGCTCCGCTTGGATCATGCTGATGAGGGCAGGCTTTAATTCAAAGTTATTCGCATTGACATTCGGCCCCCATCCTCCACCTTGGAACTGATCCGTCGATGGCCTGCACATGTGATTGAGCAGTATGGGTGGTGCTCGTCCACCCATCTGGCCCATCTGATTATTCAACGCCAGTTGGCGTTGCATTGCGGCTAGCATCTCAGCCATTCTATCATGGCCTTGGGGTTGTCTATCTGCCATCACTTGTCTCCTTTCTCGGCTCTCTCTCTTGTGTGATCTTTCAATCTCAAGATCCAATGAGATAATTTCTTTCCTTTGGGATCTTGTAATCATGCACTGCACAGAGAGATAAAAACCAGATCAGATCCAAGAAGCAACACAAAAATAATAAATTTTTTTTTTTCTATTTATATATATATATATATATATATATTTTATAGGCCTGAATTAATAACTACAATCCAGAAAATTATCACTATGCAATCTAAACAGTCCCCGGCAACGGCGCCAAATTTGATCGCTATTATTCCTACCAAATAAATGATAGTAAAACAGCAAGTATATATATCGTATCCACAGGGACTGCAGCAAATAATCAACGCAGAATTATGATTATTATCCAAGCAACAAAATATTAAGAGAGAGAAAATAATAAAACTAGATTCAAAGATAAACAGGAATAAAACCAGATGTAAAAGACTGACCCTAGGGATGTACTTAACCTAACCAGATTCACACAATTAACCTATTAATCTGTTTACCAATTTAATCCGCATTCATATGAAGGATCACTAATGTAACTATAGTTTCCGTCAGATGACCTATAGTAGTAGGTTAGCCTAAACTCTATCTCCGTCGGGTCTCAAGAGAAGTAAGCTAATTACCAAAAGCACACAAAGATTTAACCTCCTACAGTTCACCTATCTCCACCAGGACTCAAGGCAAAAACTATATTATGAATTCAAGATATCGACTATGCAATTAATTCCGCCAGGACATCAATCACATAACTAGCATGCATCAATATCGCCAAATACCAACACATGAGAATTAAAGCCAAGAATCATAAATCATGAATGGGACGGCAAAACAAAGATCAACAGATCAATCATACAAATCTAGTCGACATACAAACCCGTGATCAATATGAAATTTAGTCAGATAATTAAATTACCAAAGCAATAAATAAATAAAAATAACATAAACTGAAATAGATAGATAAAACCGTAGGTTTCCACGATGAACAATGTAGGACTTGGATCCGGAAAGAAAACTGAACTCTCGTAGAAACACTAAACTGAAACTGAAATATTGAACTAGAACTAAACCGTGAAAATTGAAAGCAAAGAAAATTGAAAACGATACTCTATTAAAAAAGGAATTGAAAGATTGTGCTAAAAAACTATTCTCCAAAACAAACGTGCAAAAAGAAGAATAAATAAAAGAAAAAGCTGTTCTGTAGTCTGTGGAAAAGCTCTCGTGTCTGCACATCCATCCTTATCAAATCCATTTCATCATATTTATCGTCGTATCTAAACTGATATTCTTCGCGTGAACTCGCGACCGGGCTAGCTAATTCCTCTTTATCGTGATCCACCTTTTTGACATCAAAACCTGTGCTAAAATGACATGAAACACACACGGTATAATATCTTCCAAGGTAAACATAAACATATCAAATTGTAGCTCAAAAGATCACTTATCAATTATAAACTGAACGAATATCGCCTTATAAATCAGGTAAAAATGTGGCTTATCAAGCGCCCACTCACTTCGACTTGGTGCTCACATTTGAAACAGAAGCATCCGCACGGCAAGCGCTCGTCTCCAACCGATGCTCACCTTTAAAACAGAAGCACCCAAGCGGCGAGCGCTCACCCTCAACCGACGCTCACCCTAATTTTTATGCTACCATCGTGCTCGCTCAGCGTGCAACCGGCGCTCACTCATTCGATATAATTAAATACGACGCACGCCGACTTAGGGTTCTATCACTAGTTTTATTTCAGTCCCTGTTTACTTCTGTAGTCAGAGTTCTTGGTTTCGATTTTTGCAGCTTTAATTCAAATTTTATTTCGAGAGATAGAGACACCAGAGAGAGACGAGAGACATATTTATGTTTTCCATTTATTTTCTTCAGCTTTCCATTCGTTCATATTAATTTACGCACTATAGATTGTTAGCTTGGTTAGATTCGGATTCAAGGTTGGTTTCAGATTATTGTTTTTCCTATTGGTATGATCTTTCCTTTGCATTCTATCATTTATGTTACACGAAGTTTGATAATAGAATTTATTATGGTGTTGAATCTTTCTCCATCGTATTTTATTGTTCTCTGATTGATGAATTTAGTTTAGTTTTGTTCTACGCTTTTAGCTACTCGTATTCGTGATTTCTTTAGGTATCAACTAGGGATTGACAACCCCTAACTAGGTTTGCTTTTATTATATTTACTTTTCCTCATTTCAATTCTCCTTGTTCCAAAACCCTCCTTTGGTATTAGAGTGTTTAGGATTTACCCTTTTTTTGTATGTGACGCGAACAATAAGTCCTGTTAAGTTTTCCTTGACAGACGACTTGAGTTAACTTTCCCTTTACAATTACCTCATTTGATTATGAGTCAATTAAGAGTACACTTTTAGTGGAAACACTCATCTGGTATATACAGATAGAAGCACTCTCTGATCCTGGCTGATGGCGACAAATGAGTTGTATTCTTTCGAGCTGTCCGGACGGTCCTCGCCATCCTAGATAACAAGAATGCTCAGATACTTGCAGAAAAACATATGCATGTTGCTCTGTCGTCTTTTCTCATGATCTCTTCTCAACTTTAGCTCATAAAGCAATAACTCATTTCAAGCATACATTCACATGTAGCAATTCATTCAATAAGGCATATACTTAACATCAACTCAATTCATTCAATAAAGCACATGCTCAATCATCAACTATGATAATCATAATCATAAGCTCTTACCTGGTGAGCTAGAGATGATGGATCGAAATGCTGAGCTTCTCTTAAGAACAAGTGACTTTACAACTCAGATTATCAAAACAGAGTTAATCAACTGACTCCATAAATTCATATTCTCGAAACAGAGTCAAACAACTAACTCCATAAACTCAGATTCTCAAAACAGAGTCAACTCAAAAGGATTTACATGCTCAAAGTACACAAGCTGCACAAGACTCAAAAGGATTCACAGGATTAGAATTCAAATATGTGCACAAATTGCACAAAATTCACAAAGGTTCATAGGTTCAGAATTCAAAACTGCTCTAATAACATTCTGTCGTGCCCCGATTCCTTAACCAGTAATTAGTTAAGCAATTAGGCTGCGACGAGGGAAAAACGAAAGAAAAGAAATGAATAACGACAACATCAATGATCTGATACCACATGTTAAACAAACCTGACAAAGAATATAAGTATTCAAGCATGCTTTAACCACAATAACAAAAATTCAACGGTTCGAAAGCATGATCCATCAATAACTACGAAGCATTTTATACAATATTGGACCCAACAAAATAATTCTGGACATTCAGAATAAATCATTGTTCACACAAGCATGTCGATAAATCTTTGTTCATAGAAGCAAGTCGACATCATAACAGCAATGTCGAGATCACAACAACAAAATAAAAACTGTCATCAGGGTTATGATCAATTCGGCATAACAAAAAACACAAAAGCAGGTAAAGGCCAAATTTCGGCAACAAAAAGTGTGGCTGAGAATCATGTATGATGACATAAGACTCTGGGCAAACAAAACAACGACAATAACAATTTAACAACATCATCATGAGTCAAAACATCTAGAGAAGCTCCTTTGCAAAGCATTCGTTTCTAGCATCCTCTCGAGCTCATCCTGCACATGTAGAAATATATGTAGGACGTGAGTACAAAGATGCACTCAGTGGGTAGATGCCAAAAACATTTGAAACATTGCTCTTAGGGCTATAAGATTGACTTGCCACAACAATTTCAGCACACAAGATTTTTCAGTTAAATAACCTGTGCATGCTTCTGAAATAAACTTACTTGCTTTCATGCTTATATATCTATGATGCAATATTTAACATGCCTCTGTAGACATTATCTCATTCATAAACAATATCTACGTACTCTTGTGTTGAGAAGTAGGCTTTCTTCTCAAACACCGTGATCGGCTAACTTACGCTAGCTCACGATCACCTTTGTGTACACAAACCCTTACTCGCAGCTCATCCAGCATAGGGCCGATATCGTTCATCTCTCGTAGACAGGCAACATGCATCATGCACAAAATCTTGGCAAGTCAGTTAACTTTTCATATTAATTCATATCATATCATTTTGTATGCAAAAGTATATCATTTCATATTTTTAGAAAATATTTTTACCCACCTGGCAACAATTACTCGGGTGGACTATACTTTCTTTCCTTCGCCTCTTTCCTCTTTGAACTTGGTCCTTCAATGAAAATAGACTAGCATATAAGCATATCAAGAGCCAATCAAGAAGATAAACTCTTTATCTTATCCAAGTCATCAACACGACTATAACTTCTTGATATTCAAGACTCTATGGTCTATGATCACTTGGGTCATTGCATCCTCTAACATCTAAACATACAACAATACTTAACTAAGCCTCATATGACTAAACAAGCATAGAAGACTCAACAACATTCTTAAACCTTTTAATCTTAACCAAAAACCAATAACTCCTTACAAATATAGCTTATAACCAATGTGAAAAATCATGTGTGACGTCATCTAATATAAACGAACCTCTATACATGCTCAACTATCATCAAAGATCATCAATCAACCATCAAAATTAAAAGATCAAAGCTTTATCATTGAAAACCCAATTTGACATCAAACTAAAAAAATTCAACTTTTGAATACTTCGGACGAAAAATCTGAATAAATCATTTTAAGCATTATTCATATCATAGAATCCAAATATGAAGTCAAAATGGTCAAATAAAATAAAAAATCCAACATTATATGGGCTCAAAGTTTCGGCCAACCTAGGGTTTCAACATAGGTTCAATTTCAATCGTTTTTCTTGCTCAAAACATGTTTATATCTATCCAACAACACATATATGAAGAAAAATCAAGCATATAAACATCATACATTCAAGATCAAAGCTTGGATATTTTCTAAAATTGCAAAATTCCAAAGAATGTTCATATGCTCGAAAATTCAACATTAAACAACTCATAGGTGATGGATCTAACATAATATCAAGAGATAATTGAACAAAACATGCTCCTTCAAAATCTTCAAAAGGACAAAAAATTCAAGAGAGGCAAAAGATCATATTTTTGATTTTTCAAACCGTGAATACGTTCTAAAGGTGAAGATCTACCTTAATACGAAGACGGATCGTGATTTCAACGATTAGATATTGCTAGAATTGAGCTTGAAATGTTGAAAAATGGAGTGTGTGTGTGTGTGGGTGGGTTTCGGCTGTTCCAATAGAGAAAAGAGAGAGAAAGTAAATAGTGGATAGTGCAGTGTAATCATGTTTAAATAGTAAAATATCCGATACACTGTTTTCACAATTTTTCTTCAGTTCTTTTGCTCAAACTGCTCAGAAATACTGAAAAATAGCTCACAATTCTTTAAATAATATTTAAACACATATTTATAAATTATTGGAGCCATAATTAACAGATAAATATATCTGGTTCAAAAATTCATACTGTTCTGATTTCAAAACTCAGCTTCTGATAAATCGCTCACAACTTGCTATTCTGCTTTTAAAACTCAATATTGGATTATAAACATCAAAATTTTGATTATTAAAAGCATTTTTGGTCGCAAAAACCATTTTGGATATTCTGCTCTTGATCCGGGTTTATTCAGCAAACACAGTTATCAAAAAGAGCAAAGACTCTGAAATTCTATAACTCTAGACTCAAGACTCTTGAAATCTAAATCTTCTTGTTCTAATCAAGACTTAAGAATCTTATCTCAGATTCTATCTCAGGCTCTATCTCAGATTCTATCTTCTCGACTCAAAGCTTAACATAAAAGCTTTTAGCTTAAACAACTATTTCTTAAGGATGCAATGCCCTTATTATAAGCTCTTAGCCAAGAGCTAAACTCTGCTACAGGAGTATGTGTTATTATACATCAATACGTCAAGATGACAAGCAACAAACTCAAGTCACTTCTTATCTATACTGCAGCCTATATGACAAGTTGTCTCAGCTGTGATCCTTTTTATATCTCAACTAACTTAACCAATAATACAGACTTCTGTAATCTTCTACACACTGTATGATCTAACTTATGTATGAGATAATGGGACAACATATGCAATCAAGTAAACAATTCAGATAGGAGATTGTAATAGTGGTAGTAAGAAACATTGTATACAAGCTCAACCATTCTGCTTTCAGTATACGAATCCAACAATCTCCCACTTATACTAAAACAAACTTTTTAGTATACACTGTGTCTTTCCTACTAGTATTACAAACAACACCATCACTTTGCTTCTCTCACTTATACAAAAGTTACATTTCTAAGTGGGGGCCATCTTGCACAATCCAAGTCCTCGAACAAGCTCGTCGTAGACTATTTGCTGCAAGCTTTTCGTGTATGAGTCAGCTAGGTTGTTTGCAGTACCAATCTTCTCTATAAGCATGTCTCCTCATCGTACGATTTTCCCGTATGATGTGGTACTTTCTCTCTATGTGTTCTGTCTCCTTGTGGGTTTGTGGTTCCTTTGATTTTGCAACTGCACCAAAGTTATCACAGAATACTATGATACTCTTGGACAAACGAGGTACCACATCTAGATCTAAGAGGTTGTTCTTGAACCATACCGCCTCCTTAGTAGCCTCTGATACGGCTACATATTCGGCTTCTATGGTGGAGTCTGCAATGCACCGCTACTTTGCACACCGTCTAGATACGACTTTACCTCCCAATGTGAACACATTGCCTGAGGTAGACTTCTTCTCATCACAGTCAGCTTGGAAATCCGAGTCTAAATAACCCAAATGCATTAAACTATATTTCTAGTACACTAGCCTATAATCTCGAGTCCTTTTTAGGTACTTGAGTATATGCTTTACCGCAGTCCAGTGAGCTTGTCCAAGGTTAGACTGATATCTTGCTACTAACAAATATTAGGCCTCGTGCACAGCATGATAGAAACACCACTATAAAAAACAACAGAATATCCATGAGTAAATAGTTTAGAAGCGGAAATAAGATTTCGTCAAAACTCCGGCACATAAAGAATATCTTTTAAAACTAAAATTGTCCTTTCAAAGCATAAAGTAACATCTCCAACAGCAACGGCCTCGACTTTTGCCGCGTTGTCCATGGAGATCGTTATCTCGCCATAACTCAACTACCTTGTCTGCAAGAACCCCTGCAAGGTGTAACAAACATGATCAGTCGCACCTATATCTACTACCCATGAATAAGTAGAACAAGTTGCTAAACATGTTTTCGTTACAATAGCTAATGACATACCTTGAGCCTTGAGCATAGGGCATTTAGCCTTCCAATGCCCATTCTTACCGTACTTGAAGCACGTGCCCCTCTCCTTTGATTTTTTCACACCGTCGGTGGTATTCATGCCCTTGCTCCCACTATTTCCTTTGCCTTTACCACCTTTGACACCCCTCTTTCTCCTTCACCTTTCGATGGAACATTGAGGCCCTTAGATGTGCTAGCAAGGGCATGTGCTCCTTAACCCATGATGTCTTCCGCTGCTACGAGATCGTTGAGCAACGGACTGAATGTATACTCCGTCTTAATCATGATCATGATCATGATCATGATCACGTTCACGTGAAAGTTCTCAAAAGACTTGGACAGTGTGTGAAGGATGATATCGATCTTGGATTTACCGTCAATACCTCATCCCAACTGATCAAGACTATCCATGAGATAAGTCATGTTCATGGACCGAACTTCTTTATTTCATCCTACACGCTAAGATTTCTCTCATCGTGTGGAAGTGGACTGTTCGATCCGACTGTCCGAACTTACTCTCGAGATTTGACCAGATCTCAATCGCGTCTACCATCGACTGATGCTACAGCTGCAAGCCTTTTGACATTGTAGTCATCATATAGCATTTAGCCATATTATTTGACTTATGCCAAAGTCTTTTTACTCTCGCTGCTCATATGTTGATGTGTCAGTAAGGGAAACGGGTTTGGGAGTAGTGAGCATGAACATGTGTTATTCAACGATAAGAATATACTCCATGTTTTATTTCCACTCGATATAATTCGAACCGGATAAGGGTTTTATACGAACATATTGATAATCGGAGTAAGAGACATATCTGAAAAGTAATGTAAATACATAAGTATACGATCGCACATAATTCGTAACAACAATATTGTAACCTCTTAATACAACAATATTAGTTGAAACCTCCAATTGCCTAAAGAATCTCACATGCAAGCCACGGATGTAGACGTTTACACATGAACCCTTCGACCAGACTAAAATAAACCTTTTAGTCATTTAATTTCAATCCATATCAACTTGTCCTTATGACAAATGAAATTAATAATTGGACCTTAACTAGACCACATCACTATTGCAAAAAGGGACTTCGCGGGAAGTTATACTTGAGGTGATGCCTAAGCATTGACCACAATTTTTGGCAGCAGAAATGGCATACTCACGCGGACTATACCGCTTCTAATTCAATTTCATTATCATCTCATTTTACATCTATCTCTAGAGAACTTATGAAAATCGTACATGTAAGCCACGCGTGTGGATGCTTACAAGTGAAACTCCCACTTCTCAATAGATTAAAATATTTTATTTAGAAATCTCATCTAACAAACTTCTAATAAGCAGTGCAAGCAAGCCACACATGTGGATATTTATACACAATGCGTATCACTCTGTTTAGAGATCAAAATATGGAGGTCTTGATGTATTTAATTTAAGAATTAAAACATCATATTTCTTGCTTAGTCTTTTTGTTTCAAAAGGTTTGTCGTGCAAATCACGTAATCCTAACATGCTCTTCCTAGAACTCAACATGTAAAACATGCTCGCAGAATTCTAAAATATGTTTTAAAATATCATAAACCTAGCATGCTTGCTAAATGCAGTTAATCACGAAAACATATATCCATGCTTTTCTACATAATTAAACATACATTGCATGCTAGTGCATAATTTAAACATCCACGACATGCTATGAACGATAATAAATAAAATAAAATTCGTTCATCACGGCCTATTCGGGGATCCTGTACGTCCCAGCCTAATTTGTTACATAAATTTGCACAGTACAAATCTTTAATATTTCTTTGAAACAGGCATCGCATGCACGGGCACGAACCAAACTCGTAAAAATTAGATTTGGATCAAAAAATTGAATCTGGGTCGAAATAATGATTTGGGCCGAGTCGGGTCAGAAAAAATTGATTCGGGGCGGATTGAAATGGGTCGGGCCACCCCGAATGGGTTGGGCCATGCACTGGGCCTATGCTCTAGGGCACAATCCAACGAGCACCCAGCCGTCGCTTAGAGTTTCCCGCTGCTTGTCTTATCGTCGAGTGTGTGTGAGGGTACAGGTGTCCGTGTGAGACGTGCGCTCGTCACACATCGCCCCGTTGCCTCACTCGTCCACCCGCGAACTCCAAGCCCACTGCACGTACTGTCGTCTAGTGTGTCTGTCATCCCTCTGTGCGCTACACACGACGAACATCCACACGTTGTCTACCGTTGTCCGCCCTCTCACACATAGCGTTGTGCGTCTGCACCTTGCGATGTCAAGTGTCGTTTGTGCGCCTCCGTCGCACTGTGTGATAGGACTCCATCATTAGTTGTCTCGTTCTTCGTGTTCTTCATCTTTGTTCTTCGTTTTTATAGATATAATTTACAAAAAAAATAAATTATAATCTAACCATGGATTTTCTCATGGTAAAAAATGATTCCAACGAAAAAAATAAATATTTGAGCCACGATGAATGACGGATCCATAATTAATTATAATGCATGTAATAATCAAACGTGAATTAATCCAACAAAGCCAAGATACTGATCTCATGCTCTATTACCAATTGATAGGAAATCTTAATTTACCCGTGCTCCCTATGATCTATCTTGGATGTTTAATTTACCAGACATTGATTATATACCTAGTATGCTCCTATATAATTAATTGCAATAGACATGGGTTTTCTCATGTTTACCTACGAATTTTTGGGACAGTAGATCAATAGCAGATCCAGCTTTGATCTTTTGGACTATTTCTCATATGCCTATTCACCAATACTGAGTGAGAGTAATCTATGGAGAATACTACAAATTTTCCCCCCTATAGAATCCTTGTTATTTTCGAAAATCACTGTTGTGCTTAGGATAATTTGATTTTCTCCTACCTTGAATTTATAGTGATCTCATTAGAATCCTAAAGAGATAGGATCCTGACACGTCTAATAAATATAATAATTATCTTCTTCCCTGAAGTTAATTCTTATCAAGAATAATTATCTCTTGATATCTAATAAATCAGAACAGAATCTCTATGAGATGCTCTAGGGGTGGACAAAAACTCTAGCAGTAACAGCCTTGATGGACCAGTCTAGGGATCAAATACAAGGAATAAAGATGAGCCTAAAATGAATTAATTTTCTTATGTTCAGTCTAGACCTTAAATTAATTAATTAATATTTATTCATTCCACTAGAAAATAAATATTGACTTACCCCTTTATTAACGAAGTTGAGTCGGGCTTGTACTTAGACTTATGAATCCTCCATTTTAATATATCGCACATCCATTAATTATTTATAGCACTCTGATTGCATAAAATAATTACTCTTTACTTTCTTAAGTTGTACCACTCAATTTTATTATTGTAATTGAGCTAACTCAACCTGTAGGGTTTAGTACAATAAATATTTTGAGCTCCTTAAGGGGATGTTTTTATCGTAAACAGATACGGTGACTTGATAGAGGTAACTAGCATGACATACAAGGACTTCCACCACCTAAGATGTGGATAATCTTGGATTATCTCATGTAACATTCACCTATAACAAGTCAAAGTGATGGTCAGTAACTCATATGTTGGATTTGTATACTGAAAGCAGTTTGGTTGAGCTTGTATACAATGTTTCATGTTACCACTATTACAATCTCTTATCTGAATTGTTTACTTGATTGCATATGTATGTCCTTTTATCTCATATATAAGTTAGATCATACAATGTGTTGTAGATCACAGAAGTCTGTATGATTGGTCAAGCTTAATGAGATATAAAAAGTATCACACCGAGACAACTTGAGGACGAGTTGTCGGTATAGTCATGTATAGATAAGAAGTGACTTGACTTGGTTGCTTGTCTATACTGGTACGTCTCTGACGTATTGATGGATCACAGTGAGATGAGTTCTTCTATCTGACCGTCGTGAAGAACCTAGATCTCGGTGACTTACGATGATCTAAACCTCGATAAGATATTAGGTGAGTATGAGTTGTTGACCATCACTTTGACTTGTTATGGGTGAGGTTTACATGATTTAACCCAAGACTCTCTGCATCTTGGGTGGTGGTAGTGCTTGTATGTCATGTTAGTTATCTGTATCGAGTCACCGTATCCGTTTAGGATGATGACGCCCCTTAAGGAGCTCAAAGGTTTATTGTACTAAACCCCGCAGTTGAGTTATCTCAAGTACAATAATAAGGTTGAGTGGTACAACAAGGAATTAAAGATATTAATTATTTTAAGCAATCGTAAGCAGTAAATAATTAATGGAAGTAAGATATCTTAAATACGGGATTCAGAAGTCTAAGTGCAAGCCCGACTCACCTTCGGTAATAAAGGGGTAAGTCAACAATTATGCTCTAGCGGCATGAATAAATGTTTATGAATTAATTTACGTTCTGGGCTGAACTTAAGATAATTAATTTATTTGAGGCCAATCTTTATTCCTTGAATCGATCCTCGGCTGGCCCGCCCGAACTCGTAGCTAGGGTGAAAATCGCCCACCTCTCTCTCAGTACTACTGGGACTCTGATTTGATCCTCTCTATTCTAAAGGATATTATTATATTTATTAGATATGCATAGATCCTAACGAGATAGGATTTGGGAGTGCATTACAAATATAAGGTGAGAGAGAAAATCAAGGCTAATCCTCATTCCATTATTTTCGAGAATTACCATATACTTGTGGTGAGAATTTTTGAAAATTTGAGAGAAAAGAAAGAGGGTGATTTTCTATAGCATTCTCCATAGATTGTCCTCACTCGACATTGGAGATTAGGCAACCAGGATACAGTCCAGAAGATCAAAGCACGAGTCCTGATCCGTTCATCCCCGACAGATTCACTGGTAAACACGAGAAAACTCCTACGTATTGCAATTAATTATATAGGTGCATGCTAGGCATATAATCAATGTATGGTGAATTAAACATCCAAGATAGATCCTGGAGAGGTTAAAATAAGATTTCCTACAATTGGTATCGAGCACAGGATCGTGATTCGCTCTGCTGATTAATTCACGCTTGATTATAACGCGCAATTAATTAATTGTGAATCTGCTCGCTCATCGTGGCTCATTTTTATTTTTGTCGGATTTTGTTTTTCACAAGGAGAAAATCCGTGGTTAGATTAGATTTTTTCCTGTAAATCTTATCTGTAAAAGAAGAACGAAGACGAAAGCACGAAGAACGAGACGATGGGAGTTCATCGGAAAACCAGATGCACGGCGCGAGCGTAGCGCTCGGCGCCATGCGTGCGTTTTCTCGGTAGGTCACGTAGGCGGACAGGGCAGGCGAGGCTAGGGCGCACGGCTATGCGGCCAGCGGTGCGGGCGCGCGGATGCCTCGGCACCGCTTGGCGCCGAGCGTGCGCTTCGGCGGTGCTCGGTACTGCGGGCGCACCTCGGCGGCGGCGCGAAGCGCCACGCGATCGCGAGGCAGCGCGCTGGCGCTGGCGATAAGGCGCGCGCGCGCGCGAAATCGCGCCCGTCGGGCGCGCGCAGCGTTTCGGCGCGGGCGCGCATCGGCGGCGAGATTCTCGGCGGGCGCGCACGGATTTTCGGCAGCGAGCAGCGCGCGAGGAAACCTCAACGCCAGCGAGTGTGCTCGGCGGTGCTGGGCGATGCGGGGCACGCGATTTTCGTGCGGAAGCCCCGGCAGCACCCAACGACGTGGCTGGGCGATGTCTCGGCAGCTCTCGGCGGGCTGCTGGGTGACGTTCTCGGCAGGCGCCCTCGGCCGCGGGTCGAGCGTCATGCGTGCGAGATTCACGGTGGCCTCAGCGTGAGATTCGCTCTGGAAACCTCAAGGTCGTCGGGTTTTCACGGCGTGGTCGTTGGCACGGGCGACGGCAGCAGTGGCGGCGGTGTCTTTGGCGGGCGCATGGGATGTGCCCTAGCCTGCCCACCCTTTTATCTTGACTGGCCCGTTTGTTTTGGTCGACCCGACCCGGTTCGTACGACCCGATTTTTCAGCCCAGATCCGAAATTTTGACTCGGTTCTAGATTTTCGACCCAGTTCGACCCGTTCCAATGATTCGGCCCATTTTTGATTTTTCGGTCCGAATCCTGTTTTGACGAATCCGATCCGTGCCCGTGCACGCGAGGCTTGTTTTCGAGTTTGAAGATCTGTACTTTGCAAATTTATGTAATAAATTATGCAGGGAAGTACAGGATCCACGAGTGGGCCGCGATGAACGATTTTATTTTATTTTTATCGTTCAAAGCATGTCGTGGATGTTTAAATTATGCAGTATCATGCTATGTATGTTTGATTACGTAGATAAACATGTTATATGTTTTCGTGATTGGATGAGCATAGTAAGCATGCTAGGTTTATCACGTTTTTCAAGCATATTTTAGAATTTCATGAGCATGTTTTACATGTTGAGTTCTATAGAAAAGCATTCTAGGATTACGTGATTCGCATGGACAAACCTTTTGAAACAAAAGACTAAGCAAGTAACCCGACATATTAATTTTAAATTAAAATATCAAGACCTCCACTTTTGATCTCTAAACAAAGTGATACGCACCGTGAGTGGCGCCCACACGCGTGGCTTGCTTGCATTGTTTGTCATAAGTTTGTTAGATGAGATTTCTAAATAAAACATTTTAATCTATCGAGAAATGGGAGTTTCATGTGTGGCGCCCACACGCGTGGCTTGCATATGCGATTTTCATAAGTTCTCTAGAGATAGATTTAAAATGAGATAACAAAGGAATTTGGATTGGAAGTGGTATGGTCCTAGTGAGTATGCCAATTCTAAAATTCATTTTCACGTTAAAATTGTGGTCATTGTAGACATCACCTCAAGTACAACTTCCATGAAGTCCTTCTTGCGATAGTGATGTGGTCAGTAAGGTTCAATCATTAATTTCATTTGTCATAAGGATAAGTTGACATGGATTGAAATTAAGCGACTAAAGGTTTATTTTAGTGCGGTCGAGGGGTTCATGTGTAGCGCCCACACGCGTGGCTTGCATGTGGGATTCCTTGGGCGATTGAAGGTTTTAATTAATATTGTTTTATCAAAATGTTACAATATTATTATTCACGAATTATGTGCGATCGTATGCTTATGTGTTTACATTACTTTTCAAATATGTCTCTTACACCGATTATCAACATGCTCGCACAAAATCCTCTATCCGGTCCAAATTTTATCGAGTGGAAGCGAAACATGGAATATGTTCTTATCATTTGAAGAACACATGTTTGTTCTCACTACTCCCAAACCCGATGCCCTTCTCGGCGATCGACTAATGAGCAACGAGTCGGCGGACTTTGGCATAAGTCAAACAATATGGCCAAGTGCTACATGATGACTACGATGTCCAAAGGCTTGCATTGCAAAGATCGATCGATGGTGAGCCTTCGAAATATGGTCAAGTCTCGAGAGTAAGTTTGGGCGATCGGATCGGACGATCGCTTCCACACAATGAGAGAAATCTTGGCGTGTAAGATGGAAGAAGGAAGTTCGGTCCATGAAAATGTCTTCCACATGACTCGTCTCATGGATAGTCTTGATCGGTTGGGAGGAGGTATTGACGGCGACGAGGTCGATATCATCCTCAACACACCGCCCAAGTCTTTGAGAATTTTCGCGTGAATGCGATCATGAGC
This sequence comes from Salvia rosmarinus, assembly GCA_036937905.1. Taxonomy (NCBI): domain Eukaryota; kingdom Viridiplantae; phylum Streptophyta; class Magnoliopsida; order Lamiales; family Lamiaceae; genus Salvia; species Salvia rosmarinus. The sequence goes on along the minus strand of CM072819.1, from coordinate 72,076,138 downwards.
AAGACCGAGTATACACTTAATCAGTTGCTTAATGATCTCGTGGCCACGGAAGGAGTCATGGGTAAAGGAGCACATGCCCTTGCTAGCACATCTAGGGGGCCAAATTTTCCATTGAAAAATGGAAGAAGAAAAAGGGGTACCAAAGGTGGTAGAGGTAAAGGAAACAATGGGAGCAGTGGGAGCAAGAACATGTCTGCCACCGGAGGCTTGAAAAAGCCAAAGGAGAGGGCAAGTGCTTCAAGTGCGGCAAGGCGGGCATTGGAAGGCCAAGTGACCTATGCTCGAGGCTCAAGTACGCCATTTGCTTTAATGTGAAACATGTTTAGCGACTTGTTCTACTCATTCATGGGTAGTAGATCTGCGATCGATCATGTTTGTTACACCTGCGGGGTTCTGCGGACAAGGGAGGCGTGTGATGGCGAGATAACGATCTCCATGGGCAACGCGCGAAAGTCGAGGCCGTTGCGATCGGAGATGTTACTTTATGTTTTGATAGAACTAGTTTAGTATTGAAGGCGTTTTATATGTGCGGAGTTTGGTGGAACCTTATTTCCGTTTCCAAACTATTTATTCATGGATATTCATTATTTTTGATAGTGGTGTTTCTATCATAAGAAATGACGGTTATCGTGGTGGCACATTATATAATTCGCTTTATACTATTTACGCAAACATAATACCTATAACTATGTTGCATCTTCTTCAAACCTTAAAAAGAAAGTTTTCTTAGAAGATGACACCACGTTTCTCGGCATCTTAGATTAAGTCACATCAATCTAAATAGGATCCAAAGGCGGCTAAGAATGGGCGTTGGGTGATCTCACGCCATTACTCCGTTCGATCTCGAATCTGTATAGAAGGAAAAATGTTGACGAGACCCTTGAGCGAAGGGTTATAGAGCCAAAGAAGTGTTGGAGCTAGTCCATTCGACTGTGTGGACCTATGTCAACACAAGCTCGTGGAAAATGCAGTATTTTGTCACTTTCATTGACGATTACTCAAGGTGCGGATACATATACCGCTTCACCGCAAGTCCGAATGCTTTGAGAAATTCAAAGAGTTTAAGGCGGAAGTGGAGCGAAGCTTGGTAAAAGTATCAAGTCACTGCGGTCTGATCGCGGTGGCGAATACCTCACTAACGAGTTTATGGACTATTTGGTGCAGTGTGGGATTACCTCCCAGCTCACTACACCGGGCACACCACAACAAAATGGTGTGTCAGAGCGAAGAAATAGGACTCTTTTAGAAATGGTTAGATCGATGATGAGTTGCAACATTGCCTATTTCGTTACGGGGTATGCCTTAGAAACGGCGGCATACTTGCTAAATCTAGTACCATCCAAGTCGGTCGAAAAGACCCTTCGAGGTTGTGGTTTGGCGCAAGCCTAGTTTAAGCCACATAAGGATATGGGCGATCCGGCACATGACTTTGAACAAGAAGGCGACAAGTTGGAGGTGAGATCCGGCAAGAGTCATTTATTGGCTATCTAGAGATGAAAGGTGGTTTATTCTATAGTCCTAAGGATCGAGAAGGTCATTCTTAGCACTAATGCCCGATTCTTAGAAGATGATTATATGAAAACCATAAATCTAAAGTTGAAATCATTTTTCAAGAATTAGAAGATGATCGTATTCCACCACCGTTTAAGCCAAAGGTACGAGATGTCGAGTCTAGTGGGAGGATCGACACGATACTTCAAGAAATTGAAGTGGGTCGAGTTCCATTGGAGATACCGGCCGTACAAGTGGCTCCTATTGACAAGTTGTGCAAGATAGAGAACCACAAGTTCTTGTATCCACCGTTGCCATTGTGCGATGGCGCCTCGTCGTAGTGGGAGGTTGTTCGTCAACCCGAGCGATTTATGTTCGTGGGTGAATATTCGGTTTAGTCCCGTGAAACGAAGCGAGGCAATAATCGACCCATGGACATACAAATGAGGCGATACAAGACATTGATGCAAGATCATGGCACACCGCTATGGACTTAGAAATTGAGTCCATAACAGCTATGGATGTATACGAAAGACACCTCTACCGGATGACAAGGAAGTCATAGGTAGCAAGTGGGTATCAAGAGGAAAGAGATTCGGATGGAGAGGTTTGGCTTTTAAAGCCGTGCTTGTGGCGAAAGGGTACACTCATTGAGGGCATCGATTTCGATGAGACCTTTTCACCTGTAGCAATGCTCAAGTCCATCAAAATTCTTCTGGCTATAGCAGCCCACTTAAACCTTGAGGTTTGGCAAATGGATGTGAAAACCGTTTTTCTAAACGGTTACCTTGAGGAAGGTATAGATATCTATATGCACAACCCGAAGGTTATGTGGTGAAGGGTGAAGAGCATCTAGTTTGGAAGCTTAAGAAGTCTATTTATGGACTTAAGCAAGCTTCACGATCACGGAACTTACGCTTTGACGAGGTGGTAAAGTCCCATGGATTTACCAGTTGCTAGCGAAAGTTGTGTGTATCGTTTAGATGTCAGCGGTGATGTGGTATTTCTTGCACTTTCGTAGATGACATCCTTCTACTTGGCAACAATGTGAAGTTGTTATCGGGCGTAAAGAGTTGGTTATCCGATCGGTTTCAAATAAAAGACATGGGAGATACGTACATTCTTGGGATCAAGGTTTCACCGAGATCGCAAGAGGAAAATATTGAGCTTATCTCGCGTCTTACATTGATCTTGTGATTACTCGTTTTAGTATGCGGACCGCCAAGAAAGGATTGCTACCTTTCGGACATGGCGTTCCTTTATCTAAGGAAGCGATCACCTATGATCGCAAAGGAGATAGAGGAAATGAGACAAGTTCCTTACGCCCGCCGTGGGAAGTCTCATGTCACGCAATGCTATGTAGGAGACCCGATATACGCTATGCAAGAGGCTTAGTAGCTAGATATCGGTCTAACCTGGACAAGCTCATTGGATTGCGGTAAAGCATATACTCAAGTACACGAAAAGGACTCGAGATTATAGGTTGGTTTACCATGCGGATAGTCTAATGCCTTTGGGTTATTTAGACTCGGTTTCCTTGGGAAGCCGACCGTCTACCTCGGGCTATGTGTTTACCTTGGGAGGAGGAGGGCCAGAACTATCTCATGGATCTAGGTATGGAGTGCAAAGCATAGGCGATGCATTGCGGACTCCACCATGGAAGATGGGATGTCTTGATTGAGAAGAATATGTAGCCGAAGCCGGAGGCGCTAAAAGGAGTAGAGACACATTGTATACTAAAAGTTTTGCTTTAGTATAAGTGGGAGATTGTGGTATCTTTTGAAAATTGTTTGGTTGAAGAACTATCTCATGGATCTAGGTATGGTAGATCACGTAAGTCGTATGATTGGTTTGTAACACGGTGAGACGACAAAGAGTATCATAGTTTGTGGAGAATTGTGGAATTCTCTAGAAAATTGTGGAATTTTCTAGAAATGATGAATAATCATCATATTAAATAAATTGTAAAATAAAAGAAAAATTTGTGGATGTTTATAAATAGGTTACTATTCATCATTTTCATTGGATATTTTCTTCATAAATTTGTGAAGAAGTAATAAAATGGATATACTTACATATATGTAAATATACACACTTAAGTGTGAAAAATGTGTAGAGAATTGTGAACACACACACTAAAATTTTCAAAAACTTCATGCTCAAAATTTCACGATACACACAACTAAAATTTTAAATTTTCGATCCAATGATTAAATCTTCAAATCGGTATAATTGATCCTTAGAACACATCTATGGTTTGAAATTTTGAAAAACATGAACTTATGAACTTGATAAATTTTCGGTCCTTTCATGGATTGTGAAGAGGATGTGTTGTTGTTTTATTATTTCTTGATGTTACGTTGGATTAATCGTCGATAAACCGTTTAACGTTGAAATTTTGAGCATATGTTCATTCTTGGAATTTTTGTGAATTTCAAAAATTTGAGGCCTTGATATTGAATTTATGTTGTTTATATGCTTGATATTTGTTCATATATGTGTTGTTGGGTTGAAATAAATATATTTTGAACAAGAAAAACGTTTGAAATCGAAGCCGTTGAAAAACCCCTTTTTGGCCGAAAACCCTAGCTCAAGTAATGTTGGATTTTTGATTTTATTTGACCATTTTGACTTCATATTTGGATTCTATGCTATGAATAAAGCTTAAAATGATTTATTCGGAATTTTCGACCGACGTATTCAAAATTTGGAAAACTTTAGTTTGACGTCGAATTAGGGCTTTCATTGCTAAAGCTTTGATCTTTGGATTTTGATGATTGATTTGTGATCTTTGATGATATTTAAGCATATATAAAGGTTCATCCAAGATAGACAACGTCTTGTGCAAATTTTCACGTTAGACATATGTTATGTACATTAGCTAATGTTGATTTTTAGTTAAGATTAGACCATTTGTACATGTTGATGAGTATTATATAATTAATTGGACATATGAAACTTAGTTAAGAGTAATGTTAAAGTGCTAGGTGGTGCGACATCCGAAGCTCGAGGACGAACAACCAAGCAAGAGCTAAAGAGTATTTCAAAGCGTCACACGAGGTGGGGTTTACTCGATCCGTAAGTCGTTGTATGGTTATAATCATTGTTGTGTTTTGTGCATGCATGTGAGCTAGAATGTTAAAGAAGTACCCTCGGGGAGACCCACAAGGGTCTAGTGTAGCGATCTACACTCGAGGAGGCCCTGAGGGCTCGATGTTAAAGAATTACCCTCGAAGGAGGCCCGAGGGCTAACCAATGAGATAAATAATGAGTACCCGCAAGAGATGGCTGTTAAAGAAGAGTTCATTATGTTGTGTGCATTACGCATTGGTTATAGCGCTTCTGATGTATTCCCATGAGTATGTTTACATGCTCACATCCCATATTTTCATATATGTTTTGCAGGCTGAGAGGTTGACGAATGATGCTGACGGGAATGAGCTCCACAAATACATTCTCTCAGGACCATGTTTTATGTAAATATGTTTCAAACTATGTTAGTACTCGAGTGTGTTAAGAGCAACCTTAAATGGTTTTTGGTTAAAAACTATGTTTGATATACTATGACGTTTAATAGATATGTATACATTTTGTTGAGGGCTGTGTCCCTAGTTGCTGTTGCGCTGTTGGTATTGTTGTTTCAGATTGGCATATACATATTTATAGGGTATATGCCGTCCGTTCGTCGAATTTTTTTCCTCCGCTGCTTATATATATAATATTTACCAATATTATCATTATTGTCATTATTATTTTATAATTGTTAAAGAAAGAAAGATTTTAGTAATGTCTCTATTACAAGAATGGGGGCGTTACAGTTTGGTATCAGAGCAGGTTTACATTCCTGTAGACTTGCTAATAGTATGAATGTATTATATGTGTTTGAAAGATTTTGAACTTTTGAATAAGACGAGAGAATGTGTGGGCCATTACCGTTGCTCAACGTCGACTCTCAGGTAATTTATGTTTATGAAAAATGTTTATTTGTTTTTCAAAGTTATGATGTGAGTATGCAATGAAATGAAATGAAAAGAAGGATTGTGTCGGGATAATGTTTAAAAGTTTTCGTATCGAAAGAAATGAGAAAGGTTAAGAAGTGTCCACAAGGGACAAAGTATATTGATTTGTTATGTTTGATATGAATTAAGATTTATGCAGTTTCCCGACACATTCTTTATAAAGTTAAAGATGAAAGTTCTATGAAGTGTTTCTTAACTTATGAAGTTTTGTATTCAAGTTAAGAACTATGTGTTATGCTATGAGAAAGAAAGTAAAGAAATTTTTTCATGTTATGAGAAAGGAGTCCTCGAAATATAACCTTTGTAGGTGCGAAAGTAAATGACTTGTATTTCTTGATTTAGAAATTGAAGTATGCCACCAAGGCGCAATCTGGCGAAAATGGGCTACAAAACCCGAGATAATGGTGTAGATTTTGCTCAGTTTCTACAAACGCTGCAAGGGTTTATGCAGCAGCAAGCAAATCGAGGTGTAGGCATGAACACCCAACCGAGAACTTATGAAATTATAGATCAATTTAGAAGGATGGATCCACCAAAGTTTAAAGGATATGAAAGACCAGAAAATGTTGAGGAGTGGATTCGAGTTCTTGGCGTATTTTGAGTTGATGGGTTGCTCTGAAGAGCAAAAAGTTTCATGTGCTATATACCAACTAGTTGAGGAAGCAAGTTATTGGTGGGAGTCGCATGCCAGAACAATGACTGTTGAACAACGTCAAGCTTTGACGTGGAATGATTTCAAAGATTTGATTAGGGATCGTTACTTCCCTCAATCATATCATTGGAGAAAGAGATGAATTTCTTAACTTAAAGCGGGGAATATGGCGGTGGTTGAATATGAGAGGAATTTTAATAGATTGTCTCGATTTGCACCGTATTTGGTTGATCTGAGATGAAAAGAAAGCACGCCGTTTTGAACAAGGGTTGCGACCGAAATTCGAGGAATATTAGGCGGCACGAAACTAGCAACTTATAGGAAATAATTTAGCGAGCACAAGCGATTTCTAGTGATGCGCAACTAGAAACCGAGATGAGAAGCGTGAATTTTATGGAAAAGAAAAGGAGAATTAGGAAAAAGTGGAAGTGAGCGGTCGCAAGAGATGGCAACAAATATCACGTTCTTGATGGGTTCGCAAACAACGCAACAAGCAGCGACAAGCCTACGTGCCCAAATTGCAAGAAAAATCATAAAGGTGAATGCTGGCTAGGAAAGAATGTTTGCTACTCTTGTGGAAAACCAGGGCATATGTCATATAATTGCCCAAGTAAAATGAGAGAGCCTGAAAAGAAAATGCAAGTACCTGAAAAGAAAGTGAAGCCCCGAGTCTTTGCTATGACACAAGGGGAAGATAACTCCAAGGATGGAGCAGACACGATGTCAGGTATTCTTCAAGTGTCTAATACTCCAGCTTTGGTTTTATTTGATTCTGGAGCTACACATTCGTTTATCTCTACAAAATTTTGTTCCCATCTTGAAATGCCTTGCTATGTTGATTGTGATACACTAGAAGTTAGTGTTCCTTCAGGAAGAACTATTATAACTTCTAGGATGATAAAAGGCATAGTAATAGATTTAGAAGGGAAGAAACTAGAAGCTGACCTTCATGTTATAGATCTGCAAGACTTTGATATAATCCTAGGAATGGATTGGATGGGTAAGAATCATGTAACACTCAGATGTCGAGAGCGGGAAGTAGAAATTCAATATCACGGAGAGCAAAATTTTGTTTTCATGGTGCGAGAACAAAGGTTCCATCAAAGATTATAAGTGCAATGAAAGCAATGAAAATGTTAAGAAAAAGTAATTTCCATGGGTATTTAGTTACCATGACCGAAACACAATCTGACAAAAGTAAGATCACGGAGGTGCCGATAGTAAGGGAATATTTAGATGTGTTTCACGAGGAATTACGAGGATTCCACGGACCGTCAAGTTGAGTTTACAATAGATCCGGTACACGGGGCGACCGATCTCAAAAGCACCGTACCGAATGGCACCAAGAGAATTGCAAGAACTTAAAGTTCAGTTGCAAGACTTGCTTAGCAAAGAATTTATTCGACCAAGTGTATCTCCTTGGGGTGCTCCGGTATTGTTTGTGAAAAAGAAAGATGGGACTTTGAGAATGTGCGTTGATTACCGAGAGCTGAATAGATTGACGATTAAGAATAAGTATCTGTTGCCCAGGATCGAAGATTTATTTGATCAACTTAAAGGTGCTAGTGTGTTCTCAAAGATTGACTTGAGATCGGGTTATCACCAACTAAAAATCAAAGAGAATGACATTCCGAAAATAGCTTTTAGAACAAGATATGGTCATTTTGAATTCACCGTTGTACCTTTTGGTCTCTCGAATGCACCAGGTGTCTTCATGGACTTAATGAACCGAGTTTTGTACTCATATCTTGACCAGTTTGTCATTGTGTTCATTGATGATATTCTAGTGTATTCAAGAGATAAAGTGCAACATCTTTGAACATCTCGGGACCGTATTGGAAATATTAAGAAAAGAAAAGCGTATGCAAAGTATCGAAATGTGAGTTTTGGTTGGAACAAGTTGCTTTTCTTGGACATGTGATTACTTCGAAAGGAATAGAAGTAGATCCGTCAAAAGTTGAAGCGATAAGCAATTGGAAAAGACCAACCAATTTGAATGAAGTCAGAAGTTTTCTAGGAATGGCAGGGTATTATCGAAGATTTATAGAAGGTTTCTCAAAGATTTCTGGTCCATTGACAAAGTTGACACGTAAAAATGAAAAGTTTCAATGGAATGAACAGTGCGAGCAAAGTTTCCAAGAGTTAAAGCAACGTCTCATGTCGACTCTGTTCTAGCGTGCACGATGGTACAAGCGGTTTTGTTATCTCTGATGATGCTTCAAAGCAAGGACTTGGATGTGTATTAATGCAACATGGAAATGTGATAGCTTATGCTTCAAGACAATTGAAACCACATGAGCAGAATTATCCAACACATGATCTTGAGCTTGCAGCTGTGGTACATGCATTGAAGATATGGAGACATTATCTTTATGGGAGCAAGTGTGACATTTACGACCATAAAAGTTTGAAATATTTCTTCACGCAGAAAGAGTTAAACCTTGACAAAGAAGATGGTTAGAGTTGGTTAAAGACTATGACCGCACTATTCACTATCATCACGGAAAAGCAAGCGTGATTCTTGATGCATTGAGCGGAAAAGTTACATGGATTACCTACCAAACAAGAAGAATTGATTAGAGAATTTGAAATTGAATTTGGAAGTGGTGACACCACGAACACCACGACGGGAATCATTTACGCACTTGTGGTTCGTCAGGTAATTCAAGATCGAATTAGAAGACGGAAGAATGATCCATTTTGTGCAAAATGAAGAAACGAGCAGAAGATGGTACAATTCAAGGATTTGCTATCACGACTGATGGTACTCTTGTTTTCAACGGGAGATTGTGTGTGCCGAATAATGAGGAATTGAGACAAGAACTACTTGCAGAAGCTCATAACACTCCATATTCCGTGCATCCCGGAGGAACCAAAATGTACAAGGATTTGAAATCAGTCTATTGGTGGCAGAATATGAAGAGATCTATTGGAGAATTTGTAGAAAAATGCATTACATGTCAGCAAGTGAAATTTGAACATCAACGGCCATCTGGATTGCTAAATCCACTTGAGATTCCCGAGTGGAAATGGGAACACATTTCTATGGACTTTGTGGTTGGACTACCTCGCACAGTTAGAGGTAATCATGCTATTTGGGTTATTATTGACAGATTGACAAAATCAGCTCATTTTCTTCCCATGAAAATGACTCTTAGCATGGATCAATTAGCTCAACTCTATATTAAAGAGATTGTAAGGTTACATGGAGTGCGGTGTCAATTGTGTCGGATCGAGAAACAGATTTACTTCAATTTTGGAAAAGTCTCGATCGACTTTGGGCACGGGTTAAACTTGACCTGACTTACCATCCTCAATCAGATGGACAGTCAGAGCGAACTATCCAAATTCTGGAAGATATGCTTCGTGCTTGTGTATTAGACATGGGCGGAAGTTGGGAGAAGTATCTACCATTGGTTGAATTCGCCTATAATAATAGTTATCAAGCTACTATTGGGATGGCTCCATTTGAAGCACTGTATGGGAGGAAATGTAGGTCACCAATTTATTGGGATGAAGTTGGAGAGAGACGGATTTTAGGGCCTGAATTAATTGCAGAAATAGTTGGAGTTATCAAAAAGATTAGAGAAAGAATCAAGATAGCCCAAGATCGTCAGAAATCATATGCTGATCAAAGACGAAAGGATATACATTTCGAGGTTGGTGACAAGGTATTTTTAAAGATAGCGCCGATAAAAGGAGTAATCAGATTTGGTAAGAAAGGAAAGTTACAGCCTCGTTATGTAGGACCTTTTGAAATACTTGAAAGGATAGGAAATGTGGCATATCGATTAGTTTTACCTCCAGATTTGGCTGGCGTTCATGATGTGTTTCATGTGTCAATGCTCAGGAAGTATATCTCAGATCCAGGTCATGTTATATCTCATGAGAATTTCTGATTTCACGAATTTAACATCTGAAGAAGTCTGATTGCTATTCTAGGCAGAAGGTGCATACTTTAAGAAATCGAGAGGTACCTTTGGTGAAAATACTGATGGAGTAGGCATGGACTGAGGAAGCCACATGGGAAAAGAAGATGAACTTTCGGTTCGCTATCCCAACCTTAGAGACTTACCAGGTTAATTTCGAGGACGAAATTATTTTTAAGGGGGGTAGAATGTAATACCCCGAGAAATTTTCTTAAAGAAGTATGATATATATATATATATATATATATATATATATATATTTTAAGAGTGAATTATTTTTCTTTAGATTGTGAACTAATAAAAATTTGAGTTTTGAACGTTTTTACAGGTTGTTCGGCCAAGAGCAAGGATGCGCCCTAGCGAAAATGTAAAGTTTGATGTTATAAGTTTTAATGTTTTAGTAAATTATAATTATAAATTTAGAATGAAAGTTTAATTTTTATACATTGGTCATTAATTCATGATATTAAGTGATTTGGATATAAGAATCGATTAAAACGTTTATTTGTTATGCATTAGAATAAAAATTTGTGAAGAAGTAATAAAATGGATATACATGTACATATATGTAAATATACATATCCTATGCCTTAAGTGTGAAGAAATGTGTAGAGAATTGTGGAATTCTCTAGAAATGATGAATAATCATCATATTAAATAAATTGTAAAATAAAAGAAAAATTTGTGGATGTTTATAAATAGGTTACTATTCATCATTTTCATTGTTTTTCTTCATAAATTTCGTGCTTCACACACTACACACACACTAAAATTTTCAAAAACTTCATGCTCCAAATTTCACGATCCAACCGTTAAATTTTCGATTGGTCTTGAAATCGGTATAATTGATCCTTAGAACACATCTATGGTTTGAAATTTTGAAAAACATGAACTTATGAACTTGATAAATTTTCGGTCCTTTCATGGATTGTGAAGAGGATGTGTTGTTGTTTGATTATTTCTTGATGTTACGTTGGATTAATCGTCGATAAACAGTTTAACGTTGAAATTTTGAGCATATGTTCATTCTTGGAATTTTTGTGAATTTCAAAAATTTGAGGCCTTGATATTGAATTTATGTTGTTTATATGCTTGATATTTGTTCATATATGTGTTGTTGGGTTGAAATAAATATATTTTGAACAAGAAAAACGTTTGAAATCGAAGCCGTTGAAAAACCCCTTTTTGGCCGAAAACCCTAGCTCAAGTAATGTTGGATTTTTTATTTTATTTGACCATTTTGACTTCATATTTGGATTCTATGCTATGAATAAAGCTTAAAATGATTTATTCGGAATTTTCGACCGACGTATTCAAAATTTGGAAAACTTTAGTTTGACGTCGAATTAGGGCTTTCATTGCTAAAGCTTTGATCTTTGGATTTTGATGATTGATTTGTGATCTTTGATGATATTTAAGCATATATAAAGGTTCATCCAAGATAGACAACGTCTTGTGCAAATTTTCACGTTAGACATATGTTATGTACATAAGCTAATGTTGATTTTTAGTTAAGATTAGACCATTTGTACATGTTGATGAGTCTTATATAATTAATTGGACATATGAAACTTAGTTAAGAGTAATGTTAAAGTGCTAGGTGGTGCGACATCCGAAGCTCAAGGACGAACAACCAAGCAAGAGCTAAAGAGTATTTTGAAACGTCTACACGAGGTGGGGTTTACTCGATCTGTAAGTACGTTGTATGGTTATAATCATTGTTGTGTTTTGTGCATGCATGTGAGCTAGAATGTTAAAGAAGTACCCTCGAGGAGACCCACAAGGGGTCTAGTGTAGCGATCTACACTCGAGGAGGCCCTGAGGGCTCGATGTTAAAGAATTACCTCGAGGAGGCCATGAGGGGCTAACCAATGAGATAAATAATGAGTACCGCAAAGGTAAGCAATAAAGAAGAGTTCATTATGGTGTGTGCATTACGCAATTGGTTATAGCTCGCTTATGATGTATTCCCATCGAGTATGTTTACATGCTCACATCCCATATTTTCATATATGTTTTGCGGTGAGAGGTTGACGAATGATCTTGTGGAATGAGCTCCACAAATACATTCTCTCGGGACCATGTTTTATGTAAATATGTTTCAAACTATGTTAGTACTCGAGTGTGTTAAGAGCAACCTTAAATAGTTTTGGTTAAAAACTATGTTTGATATACTATGATTTAATAGATATGTATACATTTTGTTGAAATTTGTGTCCCTAGTTCTTTATTCTTGTTGTTGGTATTGTTGTTTGATTGGCATATTAATATTTATAGGGTATATGCCATCGTCCGTTCGTCAATTTTTTCCTCCATTGCTTATATATATAATATTTACCAATATTATCATTATTGTCATTATTATTTTATAATTGTTAAAGAAAGAAAGATTTTAGTAATGTCTCTATTACAAGAATGGGGGCGTTACAGTTGCTGACCATCACTTTGACTTGTTATGGGTGAGGGTTACATGATTTAACCCAAGACTCTCTGCATCTTGGGTGGTGGCAGTGCTTGTATGTCATGCTAGTTATCTGTATCGAGTCACCGTATCCGTTTAGGATGATGACGTCCCCTTAAGGAGCTCAAAAGGTTTATTGTACTAAACTCTGCAGGTTGACTTATCTCAAGTACAACAATAAGGTTGAGTGGTACTACTTAAGGAATTAAAGATATTAATTATTTTAAGCAGTCAGAACGCTGTAAATAATTAATGGACGTACGATATCTTAAATACGGGGATTCGTAAAGTCTAAGTACAAGCCCGACTCACCTTCGGTAATAAATGGGTAAGTCAGCATTTATTCTCTAGTGGCATGAATAAATGTTTATGAATTAATTTATGTTCTGGGTTGAACATAAGATAATTAATTTATTTGAGGCCTATCTTTATTCCTTGCATTTGATCCTTGGGCTAGCCCATCCAGGCCTGTAGCTAGGGTGAAAATCCCCCACCTCTCTCTCAGTCCTACTGGGACTCTGATTTGATCCTCTCTATCCTAAATGATATTATTATATTTATTAGATATGCATAGATCCTATCTAGATAGGACTTGGGAGTGCATTATAAATATAAGGTGAGAGAGAAAATCAAGGCTAATCCTCATTCCATTATTTATGAGAATTACCATATACTTGTGGTGAGAATTTTCGAAAATTTGAGAGAAAAGAAGAGGGTGATTTTCTATAGCATTCTCCATAGATTGCCTCACTCGACATTGGAGATTAGGCAACGGGATACGATCAGGAAGATCAAAGCACGAGTCTTGATCCGTTCATCCAAGCAGTTCGCGGTAAACACGAGAAAACTCCTACGTGTTGCAATTAATTATATAGGTGCATGCTAGGCATATAATCAATGTATGGTGAATTAAACATCCAAGATAGATCCTCGGGAGAGGGTTAAAATCAGATTTTCCTACATCATACTCACCTAAAACCTTATCGAGGTTTAGATCAACGTAAAGTCATCGAGATCTAGGTTCTTCACGACGGTTAGATAGAATAACTCATCTCACTGTGATCCATCAATATTTCAAGACATACAAGCATCAACAAGAAATCAAGTCAAGTTACATCTTATATATACTGCAGCCTATACCGATAACTCATCGTCAAGTTGTCTCAGCTATAATCATTTTTATATCTCAACTAGCTTAACAAATCATACAGATTTCTGTGATCTTCTACACACTGTATGATCTATTTTTTATATGAGATAATGAAACAACATATGCAATCAAGTAAACAATTCAGATAAGAGATTAAAATAGTGGTAACAAAAAACATTGTATACAAGCTCAACCATTCTGCTTTCAGTATACAAGTCCAACACCATCATCAAAAGCAGATGGCCCAACAACATGTGAAGTCGCGGGAATCTCACACTTTCCACCCCAATCCAAGTGTCGGTAGAAGGCAAGGGATCCAACGTCAACATGCAAACAAGTTGTCATGGGATAAAGGATCCGATGTAATAATTCAGCAAGAGATAGAGGATATCAGACCTCTATTTAATGAAGAGAAGAAGGAAGCTCAGATCATCGACCATCATTCAACCTTTTTTCAAACAAGAAAAATAAAAATCTATGTAATCGTTTTTAGTTTTTAGTTCTTTCAAGTTTTTCCTTTTCTTTTAAGTTTTAGTTTTGTATGTACACAGTATACACGGCTACCATAGGTAGCTAAACAAGTTAGTCTCCTCCCAGAAAGAGATATACATATGAATTGAGTATAATATATTTCCTCAATAAAAGTGAAGGCTTTCGTCCAACTATTCCAGTGTCTTTCGTAGAAATTTTCTTCCATAGAGTCGATTAAGTATCATACGCCCCGGATAGAAAAAAACGAAGGTTGTGCTGTATGTTGCTGACAGATTTCTAATGGAGAGAAGTCTATCAGTTACGATCGTGTGATTGGTAGAAGCTCGGAGGTAGCTAGAAGCCCGTAAAAACCCCACGACCCGAAGGAACATGATCGGACAACATAGCAGTAAAAAAGATACAAAGTCGATACTCGGTTGATTATTCCTGATAGTTAAGCATATTTTATCTCAATTCATGAATGTGTTATGGTAGTAGTAAAATAAAGCATGAAAGAATGGTTATTTAAAGGGTAATTTGGTCTAAAAACATGAAATTGGTAGATCTTGCTTGTTTTTATGAATTTGGTTAGGTTTTATTTGTGTATTATATGTTTGAATATTTGATGGGATTATCTCTTTATATTATTTTGTTAATATTCATTTAAGAGGAAAAATAGATATTGAATTATCTTTTTAAAATATTAACTTATAAACTACTTCCTCCGTCCCAACCAAGACGATCCATTTCTTTTCGACACGATAATTTAGGAAAATGGTATAAAGTAATTAAATTGATAAAAAATAGATAAATTACATAATTTTTGAATAGATAATTATTTTTAAAAAAAAATAGATCATCTTGAATAGACGGCAAAAAAAAGAAAACATATCATCTTAAATATTACGAGGAAATATAACATTAACTAATTTTTTCCTCCAAACTACGATACACGATTATTGAGGTGCGGAGACACCTTCCCAGAATGAAGAATCCGACTCCTAGTAACAAAAGTCAATCACGCAGAAATAGTAAAAGCAGCCAAGGGGGACCCCACCATCGGCTGACGACTGTTAACCTCCAAAGCGGTAATCGCAAGTGTTCTGATTTGTTGACAATCAATCGATTTTCGACGGGTCAAAGTGGTAAACCCATAAGACTTCGAAGCTAGCTTTACCCCCAACTGCTCTCGGGCGGGCTAGGGTTTCTAGATCCA
Organism: Salvia rosmarinus; assembly: GCA_036937905.1. Classification (NCBI taxonomy): domain Eukaryota; kingdom Viridiplantae; phylum Streptophyta; class Magnoliopsida; order Lamiales; family Lamiaceae; genus Salvia; species Salvia rosmarinus. The sequence goes on along the minus strand of CM072819.1, from coordinate 72,060,749 downwards.
AGCAAAGGGGGGTAATTATTCAGTTCAATTGCCGGGTTTTAAATCAATTCTCTCCATTTAGCTTGTTTCAAGTTGAAAACGATCCACCTTTTTCAATTTTTTTTTTGGGTGCATGATGTAAATTCATTTGCTCTAGATCTTGGTGGTGATCTCAATGGCGTGTTTTCTTGTGTTAGGTTTTGCATTTTATTTGTGGGCTTTGAGATCATGGTATTCGTGTAGATTTGTGAAATTGAATTGTTCCTATTTCGTGCTATGAAGCCTGGATTATGTATTGATGTTAACGTCATAGTTTAGTTTGAAGAATCCGAAATACTTGCACGCTGTTACCTTTATGAAGTTTTTGTTGAATGCCGTGATGCTCGCTTTTATACTTGCACTTCTTGAAGCTGTTAGCTACCTGTAATTTTTTAGTGCTTCATTCTACCGTGTTCATGAAATTTGTGCCACCATCCTCCACCATAAACCCACCTTCCAAGAATTCTTTTTGGAGTTTTTGCATAGAGTGAAGAGTGAGAGAGCATATGCTAGCCTTAAATTAAGAGGTTATTAAGTCTAATTTATGCTTTGCTTCAGATAGTCGAGGTATTGTCGGATGGGCACACCGTCTGGATCTCATTTCAACAACCAATCCTCGATGTTGCCTCCTCGTCAGCAACCTCGCCCTGGAGGTGGGGGGCTGCAGAGGTCCCTGTCCTTAGTTTCAGCAGATGCGTGTGCATCTCCAAATCTCGAGCGCGGCTCAAATTCTGATCAGGTGCATGAATCTCCATCCGAAAGTGCCAGTTCACGAGAAACCTGGCCCACTGCTGATACTTTGGTAGCAAAGAAATTGGAGAAGGAGAAAGAGAGAGAGAATGGACTTGCTGAGCACTCAGTTGTCCGCCACTTTTCGAGTTCTGATAAGATGTCTCTTCGGGATGTGGCGCGAGAGAGGGTGGACATTGTAGCAGAGACGATGCAAAACCTCCCAGACAAGTATCTGGACAAGTTTAAAAATGAACTACGTACTTTTCTTGAAGGCTTGGGCGGTTCTCAGCAAAGAGAGGAGTTCCTATTTCTTCAGAAGCTGGTCCAAAGTAGGGGTGATTTGACAGAGCAAACTCTCGTCATGGCCCACAGAGTTCAGCTAGAAATTCTGGTTGCTATAAAGAGTGGAATTCAGGCATTTTTGCATCCAAGTGTTAGCCTCTCCCAAGCTTCTCTAATCGACATTTTCGTGTACAAAAGGTGCCGAAACATAGCATGTGGAAGTGCATTGCCAGCAGAGGACTGCATGTGTGAGTTGTGCTCAAAGAGAAATGGTTTCTGCAACCTTTGTATGTGTACGATCTGCAACAAGTTTGATTTTGAGGTTAACACATGCCGCTGGATAGGGTGTGATTTATGTTCTCATTGGACTCATACGGACTGTGCTATTCGTAATGGGCTTATTGGAATGGGACCTAATGTTACTAATGGTTCAAGCTCTGCAGAGATGCTTTTCAGGTGCCGAGCTTGCAGTAGGACCTCTGAGCTAGTAGGGTGGGTAAAAGATGTCTTCCAGCACTGTGCGCCTAGCTGGGATAGGGATGCACTTGTAAGAGAACTCGACTTTGTCAGTAGAATTTTCCGTGGGAGTGAAGATCCAAGAGGCAGGAAATTGTTCTGGAAGTGTGAGGAGCTTATTGAGAAATTAAAAAGTGGGTTTGCAGAAACTGTGGCTTGTAAAGTAATCTTAATGTTGTTTCAAGGTAAGATTCTTTTAATTAGTTTTTAATGCCATTGTGCCTGTTAGTTATACTGGATTTTCATCTTTGTGCTATGTTTTTTGTGAGCAAGATGTCTTGACACATCCTGAGTATGTATGAAATCTTTGAAGATGCGTACTTGTTTTGTTTTCACAATTTTTATTTTTGGCATCTATGCTTGCATTTGGTTTTCACACTGCAATATTTGTTTATCTGCTGGTAGTTTTCTGCTTTAATTCTTCAGGGATATTTGGTTTTGCCCTTTTCTATTTGAGGCACACTCGGTGCATCCGCTCTAATTAAATTCTAATTGAGTTTAACAAATCCTAATTGGGCTGGAAGCACTGTACATCCGGATGTACACTAGTTTTTGCCTTTCTATTTCATAATGTTAACAATAACATGCTAAAAGCGACAGTCAGTTATCCGCTAACCTAGCTCATCTACTTTCAGTGTCCGAGGCTCTTGGAGCACCCTGCATTTTGCTTGATGTTTGAGGAATTAGATGTTTCTAACCTAAAATGATATTTTGCATAGGGATCCCAACTTATATACCCAACTTTGATAATATATATACAACTCATATCCATTTGTAAAATTCACTACTACCTATACCCATTCTATTAAATAAATATTTTTTGAATAAAAAAAGTCAAAAATTTCAGGATTTACAGTCTTTGTCATATTATGTTTGTTTGAAAAATTGGTTTGAAACTTGTAAAAGTAAAAGGGTGATTGGATACAAGATTCGTCTTTCTTTTTTTTTTGTCTATTTTCAGTTAAATGGTAGAGGAGAGCAGAATTTTTTTATATACAACTACACACTTTTTAAAAAGTATGTACCATTCATAACATTTTTTCAAAATTTTCTACACCCTATACCCATTATATTAAAATAAACTAATTTCTTTGTTTCCGGTCGATCGGAGAGAAGGCTTTCTCGACCGGAAACAGACATTACTCGACCGGAAACAAGGAAATTAGTCTAATTTCCTTGTTTCCGGTCGGAAAAGTCTTCTCTCCGGTCAACTAATGTCTGTTTCCGGTCGACCGAAGAGAAGACTTTCTCGACCGGAAACAAGGATTATCGACCGGAAACAAGGAAATTAGACTAATTTCCTTGTTTCCAGTCGATAATCCTTGTTTCCGGTCGAAAAAGTCTTCCCTCCGATCGACTAATGTCTGTTTCCGGTCGACCGGAGAGAAGACTTTCTCGACCGGAAACAAGGATTATCGATCGGAAACAAGAAAATTAGTCTAATTTTCTTGTTTCCGGTCGACTAATGTCTGTTTTCGGTCGATAAAGCCTTCTCTCCGATCGACCGGAAACAAGGAATTATTCTATTTTAATGTAATGTGTATAGGGTGTAGGAAATTTTGAAAAATGTTATGAGTGATATATGTTTTAATAAAAGTGGTTAATTAAAGCTATAAAGTAATTTAACAAAATAATTTAAATTATTTAATGATTTTCTTGCACTTTTGCTCTATAACTATAAAGTAATTTAACAAATAATTTCGCAATCATTAATTGATTCACATGTTTGTTAACAAACAAAAATAGTACTATTCCTCAGTGGCATGTCAGCGAAGACTGACTTGAATGACTTGAATATATATTAAAAAAAGCAAATGGGTATGTGGTGCATCAAATTTCGAAAATGGCTATACTCTGTACACACTTTTACAGAAGTTTGTAGTCCTATATATTTCCCTTTTGCATATTTCCTGTGCGTGTCTTTCTCGTTCCATGCATTCTGAATTTGGTTTGTTTGCAGAGCTCGAGGGAGACCCCTCAAAGAACCAAGAAAGTGAAGATGGCAGGATGATATTGCCAGAGGAGGCGTTCAATAGAATAGCTAATGTGGTGCAAGAAGCTGTTAAAAAGATGGAAATCGTTGCAGAAGAGAAGATGCGGATGGTGAAAAAGGCCCGCTTGTCTGTAGAAGCCTGCGAGCAAGAGCTGAAGGACAAGGCTCGAGAAGTTGCTGCTCTGAAGATGGAGTGTCAGAGAAAAAAGATCCAAATTGATGAGCTCGAAAGCATTGTAAGGCTTAAACAGGCTGAGGCAGACATGTTCGAGCTGAAGGCCAATGAGGCTCTCCGTGAAGCTGAGAGGCTGCAAAGAATTGCACTCGCCAAGACTGAGAAGTCGGTAGAGGACTACGCTAGTAGATATCTCAAGCAAAGATTGCACGAGGCTGAAGCCGAGAAGCAGTATCTGTTCGAGAAGATCAAGCTTCAGGAGAGCTTGAGGCCAACACAAAGCATTGGAGAAACAAGCGAGCCTCCCCACGCAATGTACAACAAAATCCAGGACCTGCTGAAGAACATGTACAGCATGTCATCAAAGGCAGACGCCCAGTCAAGCGACTTCCACTCGCTCGGCGCCATTCCTTGACTGTCAGTCTGTAGATCTCTTAAATTAAACATGACATGGTGATATGCTGATGTTACTGTCTCAAGCTTTCCATGTTTGCTGCTGAACATTTTCTGCTGATATGGGACAGGCTTGTCAAATGTTGATGGAGAAATGTATAATGCTATCATTTTTTGTATTGTCAAAACCATCTTGTATTCCCAAATCAAGCTGGTTTTGCTAATTTGCTATTTGTCCCAACTGCATTCTTCAAGGAAATCGGTAGACGAGGAATGTCGGAAATTCCTTTAATAATGCTACTTTTTTTTGGAGGCACTGATGATATTCAAATTTGAGACTTTTGCCTTTGGCTCAGGAATACCCACTTCTTCACTGCACCAGATGATTAATTTTGCTATTTTATGTGGAGGATTTAGAATTTAAGTGGAAAATTTGAAGTCCTCTGCATTGTTGTTTTGTGCGAAATGATAGTTTAATGGTCCTAGAAATTTTGAATGGCACCCGTTACCGAGGTCAACTATACCAGCAAAGCATAATTACTTTTTCATTTTCATGTTTTATTTATTTAGTAGTAAGGCTTCATTGCATCATAGTTATAATGCTCGTTAAGAAAGAATATGTTATTTTCATATCATGATCCTTGGGGGACAAGATTGGCATTTCCAAAAGTAGATCACATCTCAGTCATGTTTCTGTGATCTCAAGATCTGCTCAGTTTTAAATAATTCCATCTTTCACTTGTTAACAACCCCACACAAATCACTTTCTGCATTCTCATAGCTTGCAGCTTCTGCAAAAGCGTCGAATCAATGGCGACAATCTTATCACACGTTCTACTTGTCATCATCTTGTTCTTGTCGTTGTCGATGCGTTCAGGTACTTGCTAGAATACCTCATCATTTGACATCAAGTGGAGCTTAATCAACTTATTGTGTTTTGGTTGAGTTGTAGATGCGCAGTTTGAGGACTACTGCGTAGCGGACGCGCAATACACGGACGACGAGCTGATGTATGCAATGAAGTGGGCGTGCAGCAACGGAGCAGACTGCAGCGCTCTTCAACAGGATCAGGCGTGCTTCTTCCCCAACACGATGAGGGAGCACGCCTCTTATGCGTTCAACAGCTACTATCAGAACACCAAGCGCATCGGAGGCAGCTGCTACTTCACTGCTGCTGCAGTTCTCACCGCTCTTAATCCAAGTAAACAACTGCTCAACTTTCATTTTTAGGTGTAGATTCATTCTTGACATGATGCAGTTTGTTAAATAATATAAGCTGATTTAACTGGAAAATAACTATTAAAGAGCATAAAGCAGCCCTTGTCGTCTTAGATCTTTACAAGTTATATAGTCTTATTTGATTCCCAAAGACCGATAGTAAAATAAAAACCATTTGAAGAAGAAATAATCTCACAGCTGTAGACTTGGAAGTTTGGCAAAGAGAAAACAGATAGGATTTTGAGTGATGCCGAGAAAGAGAGAGGGGGTGGCGAGCGGTTGTTTGAATGATCAACCTAAACATTTTGAATTGGTTCAACAGCCTTTTTAGAATTCATGTTTTAAGCATTTTAGTTAGGATAAATATCAGTTAATGTCCCAACATTTCGCGATTTTTCATTTAATATCCCACTGGTCTTTAATGTTTCAAAAAAATTCATTTAATGTCACACCGATCAATTTCTGACGTACAAACGCTTATGTGGTTGCTAGAATTTCATGTTGGACTCCGCGTCAATATAAAAATTAAATAAAAACGTGAAAAAACTCCTCCAAAACGACGTCGTTCCAATTCTTTTCCATGCCAATATTAGAGAAGAAATAGAACGACATCGTTTTGGATGAGCTTTTTTACTTTTTTTTTTATTTCATTTGTATAATGATGTAGATTCCAACATGGAATTCTGACACCACGTAAGCATTTGTATATCAAAAATTGATCAACAAGAAATTAAGTCAAATTTTCTGAAACGTTAGGGCCCAAAATAACTATATGCTTATGTTGGAACATCAAGTGAAAAAACATGAACCGTTGAGACAAATTGATATTTACCTTTTACTTATTAGATCTTTTTCTTTTTTTTGTTGAAAAATTCCACTCATTTTGACTTTAAAAGGGCAGAGAACTATTCAAGGTAAACGTGAAATGAATTTTATTCATAACTTATGGGCCTTATGGCAGGTCATGACTCGTGTGTCTACGAATATATCCCAAACCCATAACAAGATATTTGGGATTGCAAATTGAGGTGAAACTCTGAGATGATGTCACCAGCGGTCGAACAAGCAACGCCGCTGTCCATCAAGGCTCGCGTCGTTTCCATTTTCTTTTCCTTCCATACTTTGTATTTAGTTTCTTTATTGTCTTTCAGTTTAAGTTGATAACTTATCATTCATAAATGAAGTTTAATTAGGATTAAATATTCTTTTCTTTTTTCTTTGAGGGATTCTAAGTTCTTGATTTATTTTAAATAAAGTATCCGATATCTAAAACTAAAACTAAAAAAGTTGTCCATCGGTACAGTTGTAGTGTGAAGCTTGTAAGTAGCATTTCTGGCTATTAGCTTGCACTGGCGCACCGTTGAGTTGAACATGAACAACATGAGATAATTCCTCTGGATTGACTGTAAGAAGAATAAAGATCTAGGTTATTATTTGTTACTTACTATTGATAATTTTCGACAATCGTTTCCTTCCTATAGGTATAGACTAAAATATCATAATTTCTCTCTTCTATCTTAATTAATAGACTAAATTACCATAATTCCATTCTCTTACCATAATTTATATAACTTGCCGATAATTTAATATATCTACCTAAACATAATATTGATACCTTATATGGTACAAGATTAATTGGCCAACATATCAAGCTTTATCTCATATTATCAAGCAAACGAGCCTATACATTACGTCATTTTGATTTATCATGGGCGAGAGTCAAGCGATATCTCAATTTACTCGATATTTTGGATGGTGACATTATTTATATGATGGTTGCTGATAGGATATGGCCGGCGATCGGCGCTCAATCAAGTAAAGTGACGTCAAGCTCGGCACAGACAAGTTCGCCCGAAGACCCTAAAACCGGTGGGAGCGAGAAGGCTCGGCCATATCTAAAGAATCCTAATTCGAGAGGGATAGGATTAAGATCCTATCAAGATCTCGAATCTAGTTAGAAGACCTCGGATTTAAGATCTAGGTCAAAATAATTGTGTATAAATAGAGGCTAGATTAGGCGAAATAAGAGGATCCACACTCTTTGTAATCGCTTCTTACACATTGATACGAATACTCTCTCTTGCTCCGTGGACGTAGATCTAATTCAAAGATCGAACCACGTAAATCCTGTGTTCTTCTCGCATTTATTTCCCTAACGAAATTAAGATCGATCCTTGGCGCCGTATGTGGGAACAAAATTTTGTGTTTTCGATCAACTTTCATTTCTGAGGAATCAATCACGACGATGTATACCGAAGTCACGCATCGAGTTGCCGCGGCAACAACAAGCAATAACGGCGGTCGGACACGCCGAGCTCGGCTGGAAAAAGCCGGTCACGGAATCAACCCCGAAGGGCATGTCCTGACCTCGGCGAGCAAGGGAATCCCATCACGCATGAAGAAGCGGGATACAAGCGAAGGAGATCGCGCGGCAATCAAGGAGAACCTCAGCTCGCCGGATAAACCTTGGCGGCGCCGTCGAGGGTTTCTCGAGAAAACAAGGAGAGCTTCCTCCAATACCTCGGCAAGCACAAGGTCGGCGCGTCCCGAAGAAAGGAGCAAGCCTCGTCTAAACACGAGGCACCATGACAGGTGGATGCCCCAACATCAAATCATGGGCGCTAAAACCTCCGCACAAGTCGGGGCCCAAACCGACCGCGGGAGGGACGAACAACGCGGAAAGGGCGTCGCGACCCCGCGAGGCCAGCCCTACTACCAAAGGAGTTCGATCGGCGAACTCCGCCTCGCTCTCGAGGCGGTTTCGGCAGAGTGCGGAGGATAGTCGCCCGTTCTCAAGCGAAATACTCGACACCCGTTCCCAGACAAATATCGGGTGCCGAGCATCACCCCTATGACGGACTAAGGGACGTAGAATTTTCTCTCGCAATTCCAGTACAATATGATCAACCAACGTCTCGGCACAATTCATATGTGCAAGCTCTTCACGGAATTACTAGTCGACAACGCCCGCGATGGTTCGACGATCTACCTCTGGGAGCATTGGTTCCTACCGCGATCGATGAAGGCTTTCCATCGAAGGTTCTTCAAAGGCGAGTCAAAATGACTTGACACATCTCCTCACCTTGAGGCAAGACCGGAGCGAGTCCATCGGCGACTTTATGACCGGTTCAATAAAGAAAGCACGAAGGTCGCAGACGTGAACGACCTCCTCATCATCTCGACCTTCGAGCGGCATCCAGCTCGGGGCCTTATATAAAGAGATCGTCAAGTACGAACCCCGTACTGCCACGGAACTATGGCGCATAGCCGATCGGTTCGCCAAGGCACGACGGTGATAGAATGAAGCGCGAGGCGAAAAAAGCGGATCCTCGAAAAAGGAAGAAGAAGAAGGGCGAGAGACCGTAGCGAAGGCGATGAAGCGCCTTGGAAAGAATCGTCGCCCATAGAATTCGAGGCTCGGACCACGCAACACCTCGGAATGACCTCAATACACTCTTTTGGCGAAGCGAGGCGAAATCTGAACTCCACATGGATAAGTTAGAAACCTCGACCAATGACGGGGGTCAAAGCGCGAACAAAGGACAAATACTGCTCCTTCCATGAAGATTATGGGCACGGCACGGAGGAATGCCGAGACCTCATGGAGGATATCGAGATGTTAGTGCAGGACGGGGCTCGAGAAAATACAAAGGGCATGACCGGCGGCTGGGCGATCTGAGGCCCCTCGAAGCAAAAAGGAGGAAACAAGTAAGAAGGGGAATTGTGCCTAAGAAGAAGGAAGCGGCGAAGGCGAAGAAGGAGGCGACGAACCGCAATATGACGGTCATCTCCACTATAACGGGCTCCAGCGGAGCCACGAAGTCCTGAAAGCCGAAGCCCAAGGTCCACATATCGGCGAACCGGCGACAAAAGACTCGAGTGGCGAGGCGATCACCTTCTCGAAGGCGACCACATGCTGCGGTAGTACCCACGAGGATCTGCTGGTAATCCAGGCGGTGGTCGCGAACAAGTTGGTGAAGCGTATAAATCGATAGTGTGGCGTCGGTAAGCATCCTTTTCAAGGAATGCTTTGATAAATTAGGAGTAGAGGCGCGCCTCGCCACGAACGCTGCCGCTCCGAAGCTTCGTTCGAAGAGACACGCCGGAAGGGATAATAGAGCTACTGTCACGGTGAGGAAAGCTCAAGCGAGCTCCACCAGGTGGTACACTTCTTCGTAGTGAAGGCCAACTCGCCGTATAATATCATCTTGGGCGAGATTGGTGAGCAGCTGTAAAGCGGTATGCTCAACATACCACTGACGATAAAGATCCCACAAAGGGGTGGCCGTGATCAGGAGATCGAGCGGGCAAAGAATGCTTCTGGTAGCCTACAGTGCAGGGGCTCAACCTGCACCACGAGCATAGCAACTAAAGAAACCCGAGGAGTTGGAGTAAAGAGACAACGCCTATCTCGCGGCGACTGGTGGAGGAGTTCACGCTATCTGAGCGAGCCACTCAAGGTCGTCAAGATTGGCTTTACCGAGGCACAGAATTAAGGAGCAGGTTATCTAACTCGAGGGAATTGCGAGGCGTGTTTGCTTGGTGGCCTCGACATGACCGGGGTCTCCCGAATATCATCACCCAGAGCTTAACATCGACCCGAGCACAAAACCGGTTCGGCGGAAGCAGCAATTTTGCAGACGAGCGAAACCAAGTCATCCATGGCGAGGTAAATCAATTGTTAAAAGCTCGCATATTGTTGAAGTCAAATATCCGACTGGATAGCCAACCGGTGATGGTGAAGAAAGGAGGAGGGATGGCGAATGTGCATTGACTTCTGTGACCTCAACAAACATTGCCCAAAGGATTGCTATCCCTTCCCAACATCGATAAGAAGGTCGACGCATTGGTGGGTTCGAAGTCTTGATTTCTTAGACTTGTATAAAGGGTATCACCAAGTCTTGATGGATGGCGAAGACGCGGCCAAGCGACCTTCATTCTGAGACTTGAGTCTTCGCATACAGGAAGATGCCATTCGGACTTAAGAATGCGGGAGCTTCCTATCAAAGAATAGTAGACAAAATATTTCAGCCCTACATAGGCGAAATGTGAGGTGTACATCGGCGACATCGTAGTAAAAAGCAAGGAGGAAGCGCGTGTCGCCGACCTCCGGATCGTCCTCGACTTACTTGAAAAGTCGACCTCAATGAACCCCGAAGGACACGTTTGCGATTCGGTCAGGAAAATTCTTAGGATCTTTGGGTTTCCAAGAAGGATTAAAAGCCAACCCGTCCAAGGTTCAAACCATTCTAGAAATCAAGATGCGAAGACCATTCACGGCGTACCTGGCGGCGGGCTGCATAGCCGCACTAAGCCGCTTTCTTTCAAAGGCCGTGGACAAGCGGTGCCCTTCTTCAAGGTACTCAAAAGGCTCAGGAGTTCTCACGGAATGATACACATAAGTCCGCTTTCGAAGATCTCAAAACTACCTCGCCAAACTTCCTAATCATCCGTTCGAAAGAAGGAGGTCCTTTCCTATACCTCGCCGCCGGACGAAATAATAAGTCTGATCTTGATACGAGAGGAAGGACGTCGACTCGGTATATTTCATCACCGAGCATTAAAGGCCCGAAACAAGCTATCAACCTCGGAGGCTCGCCTAGCATTAGTAAATCTTGCAGGAGACTACGCCCATACTACCATGCACATCACATACAAGTCCTCGACCATCCACTTGGCAAGTGTTGACAAAGCGGAAGCTTGGGAGAAGTGCAGTGGGCAATTGAGCTGGCGAACATGATATATCTTTACGCCCGTCGAGCCATCAAATGTCGAGCCTTAGCGGACTTTCTTGCGAGCTCACTTGGCGAGAAACCGAAGCCCGAGTCCGTGTCGGACAAAGCGAAGCCGAACCGGTGGAGAAAACACCGGAGGATTCTTTGGCAAGTCTCGTTGATGGGGCTTGGGAAAAGCAGTAGCGGGCTGGCATCTTGCTCCTTGGACGGATGGCAAGAGATCACGTCGCGCCGATTCTCATTCAAAATACGAACAACGAAGTAGAGTATGAGGCCTTGATCGTAGGACTTCACGGCTCAAAGTCTTGATCTGACGGTAAAGTTCATAGTGATTCTCAAGTCATCGTAAGCCACATGTTGGGAAAGTACGAGGCAAAAGGCGGTGGGATGAAGAAATACCTCGAGAAGGCCAAAGGCTACAACAAACTTTCTCTCACTTTCAAATAATTCGCATCGAGGGAGCAAAATGGCGGTGACATCTTGAGCAAAGCGGCCTCGTCGTCAACCAGCCCGCCGGTGAGAGGAAGTTCAAAACCGAAGCATAGGCGATCGATGAAGGGCCGAGGTCAGCGTGGTCTCGGATGAAGAGCAAGGTGGATGACTCCCATTCGAGATTATCGGAAAAATGACGCCCCATGACAAGCTCGAAGCTAGAAGGATCTGAACAAATCTGCGATCGTGCTTGAGCGGGGGTCCTATCTGAAAGTCATATCTCGACCTCTCTTAAAGTGCTTGGGCCGAACCGAGCTGATTAGGTACTACGGGAAGTACACGAAGGATCGTGCGGAGTCACATCGGACCCCGAGCCTTGTCGAAAAGGTCGTGCGATGGGGATACTATTGGCAACAATATTGAAGACTCACTCAACCTTGTGAAAAGGTGTCGAAGTGTCAAATTCACGGGGCGTGCCAAGGCTACCACAGACCGACCTCGCCTCCGTACAAAGCCCTTGGCCATTTATGCAATGGGGATCGACATCGTAGGCCGCTACGTAAGCACAAGGCGACTCAATTCACGATTGTCGCAATTGACTACTTCACGAAGTGGGTGGAAGGCGAGCCCTTGGCAAAGATCACAAGCAAAACGCCCTCAACCGTGCGGAAGAGCATAGTATGTCGATTCGGCATCCCTCATATCCTTCTTTCGGATAATGGGACACAATTCGCGATAAGATATTGAGGCGGTGTCGAGCTTGGATCAACAAAGTTCACCTCGGTCGCCCATCCTCAAGCAAATGGTCGGACCGAAGTCACTGTGAGACAATTGTGAAGGGTCTCAAAACCCGTCTTGACCGAGCTCTGGTCTTTGGGTGGAGAATTTACCACAAGTCTTATGGTCATACCGAACAACACCTCGGACGGCGACGGAGAAGCGCCCTACGATCAGGCGTATGGAACGAGCGGTGATCCTGCAAATCGGAATACGAGCCCCGCACCATTCACTTTTACGCGAAGCAAATGGAGAAAATCTACGAACTAATCTAGATGCGCTCGAAGAAAGAGACCTCGCCTACATCGAGAAGCTCGGTACAAACAACAAGTAGCTCGGTATTACAACCAGCGTGTCGAGTCCCGGCAGGTTCGAGTGGGCGACCTCGTGCTCGAAATAATGAAGTCGATAAAGCCGCAAAGCTCGGCAAGCTGGAAGCCACATGGGAAGGACCTTACGATTGAAGAATTCCTCGGAAAAGAACTATAAGCTCACCCATTTGTCAGGTGAGCAAATACCCAACACATGGCACATCATTCATTTGAAGAGATATTTTGCATAAGCGTCAAAGTTGAGTCTTCTTAGTCTTTGAGTCTGTTAGGTCGAGTCAGAGTCTTGTTCGTCTTGTTCCATTACCTCTTATCAATAAAAATCTTTTCTTTTCTCTATCTATTTTTGTCTTGCATGTTTTCATTTGTCACTTATGCACATAACTCTTATAAAATTACTATACCCTCTTGGAGGCGAACAATACCCTCGACGGAGACGGACTACCTTCGTTTAATCGAAGACGAACTTCAAGCGTAAGGGACCACCCTCACGATAAAACTTGGCAAAGCAGAACCCATACCTTCGTGCGAGGAAGGATACCTTCGTTTATTTCGAGGACGGATACCTTCGTACGAGGACGAACTACCCTCGTTTATTACGAGGAAGCTTCGTATGAGGACGGATACCTTCGTTTATTTCGAGGACGGATACCTTCATACGAGGATGAACTACCGTCGTTTATTTCGAGGAAGCATCGTACGAGGACGGATACCTTCGTTTATTTCGAGGACGGATACCTTCGTACGAAGACAAACTACCATGTGTCTTAAATCTTAATACACCGAGTTGATAACTCTCCTTAAAGAACTTAAAACCGTAGACTAAATTCCCATATGATAATAAGGTTGACTCGTATTCATTTTGAAAAGATATTTACTAATCAAAAGTTAGTAGTTTAAATTAATCAAAGAACATGTGATATCTTAAACAAAATAATATTTAAAGAAATCATATTCATAATATGAGATAGAATGGATAGAGTCGGCAAATAAGTGGGTTGAGCGGGCTCGATCCATGATACGAACCCAGTCGGCCCTTGTTTGTCGACACGCAAACGGAAGACTTATCTTGAAATGATGGAACTATTCCAAAATCTCGAAATCTAATCCAAGAAATGATATAGATTGACTCTCTATACCCCAACGTGGTATTGATTCAGCAACTCGGGGACGATGAATGACATACGAACGAGGGATGAATGTCTCGTCGAAACGTCGATAATTGAATTACTTGGCAAAACACAAGAAAATTCGAAGAGCTCTTGAAAAGAGAATAAAACTCACTAATATATTGAAAATTAAAAGCTGAAATTTTGGTCCCCCCTTACAAGCCTTTATATAGGCTGAAAATTGAACTACAATCCTTATCAAAGAATGACTCTAATCTTATCAAATAATGATTCTAATCCTTATCAAAGAAGGACTCTAATCCTAGAAGAAAACTAATTTAAAAAGAAGAGACCCAAATAAACTAGGAAACTAGATAATCTAAGATCTAAATGGACTGAGAAAATACTTATAAAAAACGTGGCCCACATATGCCACATAATAAGATACTAAAAGTCTTCAAAATCAAGCTCATTCGTCATAATTAAATTGACCGCTCGTGGACTGGTTGGACTGCCATCTTCAATGGGCTTCTTGGACAACTCTTGAACCAACAAACATCGGGCTCCATCAATCCGAGTCCACCCAGCTTTCCTAAAAAATGGGGCCGGTCTAAAAGTTCATTGGACCGAAAGAATTGTGGCTCAACAAAGCACAAAACACTACTTTTAGTATAATTTTTTCCAATTCAGGTCGTGCCCGACAAATTTTGATAGTTATGGGCGGGCCTGACTCGATCCAAAATTCCATCGAGTCTATATCTTTTGAGCCCAACCCAATCCAAAATCGGTTGAACCAGACCCGTTTTGCCACCTCTAAAAATGAGTAATGCGGTGCTAATTTTTTAGTGAACTTAATTAATACCAATGAACTAAAAATATGTTTGGGCTCAACATAAGAGTTTTAAGTCCTATTAGAAGACCCTACCTTAATCCTTCTGATCAAGAATTGTAAGTTAGCCAATTTAACCTATAATTACAGCATAATAGGTGATCTTGCCCACACGGATACAAATAGGGATGTTAATCAAATCCGAAATTAATGAATTGATTTGAATAAAATGACTAAAAAAGGAGGATTAGAGTAAAAAATTTCTAGCCCAAAAAAATCTAGTTAGATTAGCCTAAACTTAAAACAGTAACCGTCAAATTTAGAGTCAAATTTCTAGTCCAATTTGTTTTAGCCAGATTAGCTCAAACTAAAATTAGTCATTATCAAATCGGTCTAGCCTGAGATCCAAGTGAATTGATCGGATTAACATTAATTTTATATATTACTTTTTTTTAAACTTCACTACTTTGATGATAAAGTTTAGTCTTTTTTTTGGAATACATTTTGGTTTTCTATCCGAAAGCTGAACTCATCATTTAATTTCTCTATTATTTTTCCTTGCACATGACTTTAGAGTTCAACTGACTATTCTCCTTTCCTCAACTCTTCTTTTCCCGTGTTTGCATTCCGATGGTCATAATTTCCTTCAAAAATTGAGGTGTGACACGATTCTTCTAGAATAACAAGTGCCTCCAAGAAAAGAAATAGACAAATTAAAGGTAATTATGATAAATTTAATCGCAATAAACATGGAAACATCTCATAACTAAAGGAATATTACGGTTAAATATCCATTGAAAGCAACTACTGTATTTGTAGGGTTATAAAAGGAAGAACAACGCATAAGATCATCATTCAATAATATACATTGATCTAAAAATTTGTGAGGTGGACTTATGTGAGAACTCCCATATATACGGATATTGATATATTTCTTTAGTGTAAATGACACTTTTATTCGACGTAAACGATACTTTCTAATTATATGATAAAAAATAAATGACGCGTTTCATCAATGTAAATGATATTTTTCTTTAAATTAATTGGCACTTTTGGAATCCACATGACTTTTTGCAAAAATTTATTTACTCTATATTATTTTCTCGTATTGATTTTTTTTTCGAATTACATGATAAAAAATAAATGACACGTTTCATCAATATAAATAATATTTTTCTTTAAATTAATTGACACTTTCGGATATCCATATATGACTTTTTGTAAAAATTTATATACTCTATTATTTTCTCGTATTGAATTTTTTTTATTCTTAGATTTCTCTCCTACGCACTTTAATATAATAACTATGTTGTTTATGTCAATTAATAATGTATATGAAACTTTAATTCATGGCAAAAAATATTTTTCTCTATCATAAAGGATACCTATATATATAATATAAATAAATTTTGAAATAAAATAATAATTTAGTATTAATTTTGATAAATCCACTCTATTATCTTAATTAATTGAATTTGATGTATTAAATAAAATAACCGATCCAGTCATCCTATATGAAGAATACATTATGAGTGTATATGCAGAAATTTTAATTTGCAATGGTCGTATGGACAGTCTGAGTTAACCTTAAATAAGAAAACATTTGTGGACAATACCAATGAAGAGAAACAAGGCATGGGAGGGTATAAGACCTAAGGGCCAAAACACATAGGCCAAAGAGCGACTCGCTCATCCTATGAAAGCGATAAAGAAACAAAACCTCCTCAACAAACCCCTTTGTGACGTAGAAGGGGCGGGCCTCATTAAAAACCCCATGTCCAGTGGGGAAAAGAGTGCCCTTGTGCAATGTGATCGCGGGGCACAGGGGATATGGAATGTGAACACATGCAACCACATGAGGTGCACTGCTTTGGTTGGGCCTAGCGGTCCCTCAACACACACACCAAAACCACTAATAAAGATGAAATACAAGATATGGCATCCCAAAAGTGGACCAAAAAACAAGACTGAGACATCCCTCAGCTCACTACAAAGCAAACTCAAAATGCGAAACAACAAGATCCACATAATACATAGAATATAAAGCAACATAAACGTCTTCTTTAATGCTCTTCACAATGGTCTTCACATCGAAAGGGATGTCCTCGAAATTTTTCTTGTTACGCGCATACCAAATGTGATTGACCGTAGCTGCTAATCCAATCTGCTTAGCTCGAAGGATAATAGCTGACCCCGTCTTCTTCTCTCTTTTGATGTGCTTGATAGCACTAGCAACAGTAGTCATATTCCTCGGGAGGAGGAGCCATTCCTTGATATGTTTCCAGACCGCCTCCGTGCCCTTACACTTAAAAAACAAGTGATCATGAGTCTCTAAATGGGTATTACAAACATTACATACCTGCGAGATATTCAAGTATCTCAGTCTATCCACCGTCTTAAGTCTTCCTCTCATGGCAAGCCACATGGTGATGGAAAACTTAGGCGGGATCTGATCTTCCATATCGCCTTGTGCTAGAAGCGCCCCTCGCCCTTCTCTCACCGAGGTAGTGATAGGCGACTCCGTCCACTGGAACCAAATAAACTCTTAAGAAGATATGCGGCTCGGTCATGATCACCACTGATTGTGACCCGCCATTCAATGCGGATTAGGCGGAATTTGTCGGCGACTAGCGAGGATTAAGAACATAATGACCAACAAACCTTGAGATGTTAAACTTTCATAGATAAACACACAGCGGTTCCATACAAACTAGACCAACAGACTATTAACAAAGGAATCAGCGATGCGGAGGTATCATAAGTAATATCAAAATATAATAAAGTGTTTGAGCAGTGGAAAGCATGTGAATGCATATATGACGATATACATCAAGGTGAACAATTAGAAACAAAAACTCCATTGCTCAACACTTGTCCATCCCGTGACTCGACTCGCACATTTAAAACAAACATGCGGGCTAAGTACAAGATTGCACTTAATGGACTCATGCGAAATCATTTCATAACATTACTTCGCCTATAAGTATAACACGAGGATTTTAGTTGAAATAACTCGTGAATACCAAAATACTTTATCATTTCTCAAAGATTAGCTCGTGAGCATCTTCTTGGTGTGTGTGATCCGTATCCATAATAATATTTCATCATAGTATCAAAGTTGAACATTGACATCGTGAAGGAGGCCTCCTCAGCGATGCCGTGACCGGCCGATTTCCATCGGCACACGATCACTTTCGGTGTACACATAACATATAGTTCCAACCTTGGCGATCCTAGCGGGCATTAATCCTGCAGCACGGGACCCGAATTTATATAGAGGTTGGGTGCGACCCGACAAAATAATATCATATCGTTCAACCTTCACGCGGATAGGATTCACACAAAGCGAGAATATTTTGGCGGTAATCATCATTTCTCAGCTGAAAGCTTGTAAATAAATACTTTGCATTTGACAAAATAAATAAAGGGTTTTCGAATAAAGCCCACCTCGTATCGTGGGTCTCTTAACTATGGTCCTTCCCTGCGTCGGCGCTCCGTCACGTATCGCTTGCGTAAAATTATTTTTGAAATGCGTCGGTCACGTTCGATAGAGGCGAACATAGTCTATAACGTTTTACGTGTCAAATAAGGCTAACGTCGGACTTAATTTGGCGTTTCTTAATCGATCGATGTCGATTACGAAATTTCTTAACTTATAAGAGATTTTCTATCTTTTAGTATATAATGTGCGTTTTAATGTACTTACGTAGCGTAAGTAGCATTGTTACTAAGCGTCTTCGTCACATTATCACGCATTATCGATTGCGTGCCCGTTGACCAGTCGACGATTTTGATCAACGATTTTGACCAAGTCGACCAAAAGTCAACAATTTTGACTTTGGTCAACGAAAAGTCAACATTTTGACTTTTCAACTATTATGAAATTCTTATCATTTTATGTGCAATTCTTGTTCCAAAAATTCTTATAAAATCATACTATGTCTAAAACATTATTTTAGACCATAATATGTAATTATACTTGATAAAATAAATTTATAACATTAATGCACATAATATATAGTTTTCGGTAATTACAAATTAAATAGCTTAGACTTGTGCAAAAATTCTTATAAATTCACATGTTACACTATTTTATCATGTGATTAATAATATGTAATTACCTTAGTCAACTAAAATTTATACACCTTAGTATTATATACTAATGTTTTCGGTTTCATGATTAACCCGTGAATGATTTTTAAAAATTCGATAAAATCATATCTTGATTAATCACCTTCAATTATGCTTACTACAACATAATTGTTATTTATTGTGACTTATTGAATAAAATTTACCTAAGTCACTTTTGAAATTTTCGACTTAGGTCGAATAATTCCTTATAAATTTCAATAAATTCCTCTGACCATATATTATGAATCTACACACTTAATATGCTATTATAACACTTAAACATGAATTATATCACAACATTATAACATATGATATAATTTTGGTATTCATCAATTTATAAGCTATAGTTTTCCAAAATTCTAAATAAATTTATATAAGCATAATTAACACTATAGATTATGATTCCATGCTCAAATCAACATTTAAAATCAAAATCATCAACATATGCTAAGCCTAAGTTTTCGGTCCAAATTTAAAATTTGATAGCATGTTTAATTTCATGATATAATTAATATACATGCTTAATAACATCATATAAACATGATATCTAAACATTTTAGCATATGATTCTATAATTTTCGAAAATCATATATAAACTAAGATCATAACATAAATTCTAACAGACGAAATTCGAAAATTCTAGTACGTAATCGAAGCTCGTAAAATTTCTAACCTTTTAATCGGTTTCGATTTTGATCGGCAACGTTTATATGATCTAAGGTTGGGATTGAACAAGATGAACACTCTCACAATTTTTCTCTCTATATTTTCGAAAATGGGGGAGCAAAATGGGAGAATGGAGAGCTTAGGTTATTATTTATAGATGTTAGCAACTTGTGCTATAATTATTACATAGAAATATCTTGTACAACTTGCCATTTTTCTTCAAAAAAAACGGCACCTCCTCTAGCTACAAGACAAGAATTTTAGTCTTATCCTATACAACTCATAACCAAGTCATAATATCCTAATTAAATGCATTGCATGATATTTTAATTAAATCAACACATAGTAGCAAGTTGTGTGTGTGTGTCGCCATTTATATATATATATATACTAGGATTGATTTTATTTGTTTAATTACTATATTATATACTTAATTATACTATATTATAATTAATTAATAATTTATATCAACATTATCAAAATTAAAAGAATTAAACACATAATGTCACCTATGTGACATTCTCGCCACCTTCAAGACTTTAGGCTTAGGTTTTATTTAATTTTATATTATATACTATATTATTAACATATTATAAATATAGTATAAAGTTGCTTTGAAAAGTCAAAATTTGACTCCTGAGTGGCACTATTATATAGTGTGAAATTAAGAAATTTTTCATCCAATTTTTCAAAGATTTAGCCTCCTCATTAATTAGCATGGACTTGATGATCAACTTGCTAATTAATGCTACTTTACAACTCATAATATGATAGGATCCAACTCATATTTATTTATTAATTATAAAATAATAATATTACATAAAATCATGCTAAAAATGTCTACAATTTCGTCCCCCATGTATACAAGTGCACTACACTTGTGCAACTTGTATTACACCTCATTTAGTCCTTAATGACATCATAATAATATAATAATTATCATATATCATTAATTAGATAAGAATAAAATTAATTTACACTTAGGAACCTAATTTCGAAATTTACTAAGGTATTCCCAAACAATTTATTTTCTTGTATAAAATAGCTACTATATAATTATGTGACATATTATATGTCTTAGATAATAATTTTAATCATAGGAAAGTATTTAAAACAATTTAGGATCATAAAACCCTAATTTAAATACTTAGGGTTTTCGAAACCCATGAAATAATGTACATTGCATTTTTAAATTTTCTAGCATTATTTAATGATAAATAATGCCCTTATATAATAATATAATTATAGGAATTTGAATTTTATAATTCCGAGATCATATGCTAAAGTTATCGCATTATCTCTAAGCGTGAGCGTTTGAAAGCGTCTCTAAGTTCTCATAGCAATTATCTCCAAAATGTTCAAAATAAAGTTTGTTACAACTTTATTTATTCCTATAATAATAGGAATTTCGAAATTAAGCTTAACTGCTTAATAATACTGTAAGACGTAAACGTCGAATTCATTCAACGTTGAAAATTACGTTTGAAGGAATATTGAAAATTATATTCCTTAATTCACTAAGGCTCGATGAATCTCGTGCAGAAATTATCAATTATGCTTGGTCAAAGTCGAGAGTTGACTAATTAAGATTTTAATTATTGAATTAATAATGCTAATTTCGTAATTAATTATCGTAATCTAGGATTAAAATTACGGGATATTACATTCTACCCCTTAAAAAAATTTAGTCCTCGAAATTTGCATACCTCAAAAGAGTTCGGGTATCGTTCTTTCATGGCGTCCTCGAGTTCCCACGTAACTTCTTCGCGTCAGTGGTGCTCCATGGGACTTTCACTATCGGAATTGATTTATTTCTCAAGCTGTTGAACTTTATGGTCTAAAATGGCCACGGGTTCCTCTTCGTAGCTCATATCGGGATTTAAGACCACGTCATCATGATGTATTCGTGTTTCGGATCATACACGTCTTATCGGTTGAGACACGTGAAACACATTATGAACATTACCCAAGCTTGGTGGTAACGCTAATCTATGAGCTCACGGGGCCTATTTTCTCAAGGATCTCGTAAGGTCCTATAAATCGTGGTTTCAACTTTCCCTTTACCCCAAATCTTACAATGCCTTTGGACGGAGGGTTTTAAGGAAAACCTTGTCTCACATTCAAATTCTAGCTCGGATCTCGAGTATCGGCATATGATTTACGCCTATCACGAGCTTCCTTTATTCTTTGTCTTATCGTACAATTTCAATCATTTCCTCATTGTATCGGGCCCTAAGATTTTCTTTCACCAACTTCATCCCGATAAAGTGGCGATCGATATTTTCTTCCATATAATGCTTCATATGGGGCCATGTTGATTGTCGCTGATAACTATTATTGTGGCGAACTCGATAAGTGGTAAAACTTGTTCCCAAGTTGCGCCTCGATCGATACTACCGTTCTTAACATATCCTCTAGCGTTTGGATCGTTAGTTACGATTGGCCATCATGCGTGGATGAAAAGGCGTCTTGAAATTGACCGTTCCCAATTCCTTTTGTAAGCTTACCCAAAATCTCGAGGTAAATTTGAATCTCTATCGAGTGATAGATTTGGTATTCCATGCAGACGGACAATTTCCTTCACATATAGATGAGCTAGCTTGTCGGACCCATAGGTGATTCGTATTGGTAGGAAATGAGCACACTTTGTAAGGCGATCCACTACTACCCATATAGCAGTGTTACCCTTTTGTGACTTTGGTAAACCCGTTACAAAATCCATAGCTATGTCGTCCACTTCCATTCGGGTATCTCCAAAGGTTGCAGCTTTCCATATGGCCTTTGGTGTAACGCCTTTACTTGTTGACAAGTAAGACAACGTTCGACGAATGAGGCTATATCTCTTTTCATTCCTTCCCACCAGAATTTTCCTCGTAGGTCTTGGTACATTTTGGTACTGCCTGGATGGGCGGTATAAGGAGTATCATGAGCTTCACTCATGATTTCATTTCTGAGCTCGTCATTGTTTGGAATACATAGCCTTTCCTCAAACAATATAGCGTTATCAGTTGCTTCCTTGAAACCTTCATTCTCCTTTCTCACTTTAGCCCTTATCTTCTCTAGTTCCTCATCCTTTCTTTGTTCTTCTATGATTTTATTCCTTAAATCGGACATCATAGTAAGTGTAGCAACATTATCCACGATTGTCCTTGGTGGTACGACTATCTCTATTGACATTTTCTCAAACTCTTGATGAGTTTTCCTTCCCTTGTCGAGAGACATCAAGTTTTGATTGACCTTCGACTCGAGGCATCGGCCACTACATTTGCTTTTCGGGATGATAGTTTATGCCACGATCGTAGTCTTTTACTAATTCGAGCCATCTCCTTTGCCTCATGTTCGGATCCTTTTGCTCGAAAAAGTATTTTAAACTTTTGTGGTCGATAAAGATTTCACATCTTACTCCATAAAGATGATGTCTCAAATCTTTAATCGTGAACCACATTTGCCAATTCAAGTCATGAGTCGGGTAGTTCAACTCATGTGGTCTAAGTTAATCGTGATCGTGGCTATTACCTTTCCTTCTTGCATCGATACACAACCAAGTCCATTTTGGAAGCATCGGTATAGATAACATACTCCTTGTTTGAATCTGGGACAGCTAATACCGGTGCACTAGTCAGTTTCTCTTTTAACATTTGGAAACTCGCCTCACACTCATTAGTCCATGTGAATTTGATCCCCTTTCGGAGTAGCTGCGTCATTGGTCTTGCTATCTTGGAGAATCCTTCAATGAATCTCCTATAGTAGCGGCTAATCTAGGAAACTCGGTTCGTTTTGAGTGGTGGTGCTTTCCATTCTTGCCTGACCTCGACCTTTGCGGATCAACTTTTATTCCTTCACGACACAATGTGTCGAGGAATATCACTTCTTTAAGCCAAAATTCACACTTGCTGAATTTCGCATAGAGTTGTTCGGCTCGTAGGGTCTGTAACACTATTCTCAAGTGTTCCCTATGTTCCTCCTCGTTCTTTGAATAGATGAGGATATCATCTATAAAGACTAAGACAAACTTGTCCAAGTATGGATGGAACACTCATTCATAAGATCCATAAATACGGCAGGTGCGTTTGTTAGTCCGAACGGCACTACTACAAACTCGTAGTGGCCATACCTTGTTCGGAATGCCGTCTTTGATATATCCTCCGGTCGTACCTTTAGCTGATGGTAGCCTGATTTAAGATCGATTTTCGAGAATACGCTTGCACCTCTCAATTGGTCGAACAAATCGTCTATCCTTGGTAGCGGATATTTGTTCTTGAGCGTCAACTTGTTTAATTCTCGGTAATCGATGCACATTCTTAACGAACCATCCTTTTTCTTGACAAATAGGACAGGCGCTCCCCATGGTGAAACACTTGGCCTTATGAAACCCAAGTCCAATAACTCTTGAATTTGGATTTTCAACTCTTCGAGTTCCTTGGGTGCCATTCTGTAAGGCGCTTTTGATACTGGAGCTGATCCAGGCTCCAGATCAATTGTGAACTCAAGCTGCCTATCTGGGGGTAGTCCTGGTAATGTCTCAGGAAAGGCGTAATGTCTCGGGAAGGCGCCCGGAAATTCTCGAACAATTTCCGTCTTGACCCTACTTCCGTCTTTTCCTCTCCATTTAGATACACGAGGAATGCTTGACATTCCTTCTTGTTCATCATTCTTGGGCTTGGAGTGCGGATATTATTGGGATTTTCTTTCCCATACTAATCCCATAGAAATTAGTAGCTTCTTTTCACGGTGGTTGCATGAAATTCTTCTCTCCTTACATAAGATCGTGGAATGGTTTTCGTGACCAATCCATCCCTAGAATTATATCTACATCCCCATAGGTATTACGTTCGAGTTATTTGCTAGAACCTTAATTGAGCTAAGTTCAATTCTAAGTTCGAGCAAGCACGTGTAACGGTCATAATACCTCCTATAGGTGATGAGATTCTCATTTCTGATTCGTTTCCTCGAGTTAAGTTCTAACATATCAGCGCATGCTTTTGAAATGAAAGAATCGAAGCACCCGTGTCGAGCAGTATAATAGGCATATTGCAAAGTAATCCCATACCGCTAGGTTACCTTGATTACGCTCGATTACGGCGCCTATGTAGCGCATAGGCTCGGCTGAGCTGGTTGTGGCCGACGAGGTGCTTGCCTCTGTTGATTCTGCTTTATTCTTTGCCGTGTTCTTCTTGTCTCTGTGTTTCTCTTGTCATTCTTTATTCTTTATTCTTCTTCTTTGTGGTGGGGTTGGTACTGAATTGCCCTTAACGGTTGGGCAGGGCCTGCTTGATTCGGCCTTCCCATGGTTATTTGGCGGGTCTCAGGGCATTCATTTGCATAGTGGCCCCTTACGCCACACTTAAAGCAAATGGGATTCCTAGCCATGCATACCCCTGTGTGCCTTTTGTTGCATTTTGGGCACGGCTGAATCCTTACCATCTCTTGGGTAGGTGGAGTATATACGGGTCTCCTCCATCCTTGCCCTTGTGGAGCCATGTTGTTCTGCCATGGCCTCTTATTGTTATTGTTGAATCCTCCTTGGTTGGGGTTGTTGTTATTGGGACCTCCTTCCCATTTACGCTTTCCTTTGTCACCGACATTTTGTGACTGGGTCGGTGTAGATTTCTCTTCGGGCATTGCCGCCTCTATGTCTAATGCCCTACTAAGAGCCTCCGCATAAGTTAAGTCGCCGTGACCTGCCAGCGACATCCTTATCTCATGTCTTAATCCTGCCTTGAATTTTTCTGACATTTTCATGTCAGTGTTCACTATATCCGAGGCGTATCTAGACATATCGCAGAACAGTCGGTCGTACTCAGTGACCGACATCTTCCCCTGCTTCAGGGTGAAAAATTCAATCTCCTTTTTGTTCCGGTAGCTTTTTGGAATGTACTTATCATACATTTCCGTCTTGAAGTCGTCCCAGGTAAAGTATTCCATTTGTTCTGGGGTCAGTGTCTTTCTCCTCGCTTCCCACCAGAAATCAGCCGGTCCGGTGAGTTGGAAAGTTACGCAAGATAACCTCTCTTGCGTAGTACAGCGAAGAAAGTCGAAAGTCGTTCTATAATACGACCCTTGTTCGGCATCCTCGGGCTCCTTTACCATTGAAGGAGGCGGGTTACGCCTTAAAGAGTTCTTCTACTCTACGGTCAGGCGGAGGTGGGGGTGGCACCGGGATCTCTTCACTTTCTGCTCGTGGTATCCTGCCTCTACCCCTGCCTCTTCCTCTTCCCCTGCCTCTCACTTCCCGCTGAGGTGCACGTCTGGGCGGCATTCTGTTAATTAAACGTAGTTAGTATTCGAATAACGTTCATTGCAGTTGAATATACGTAACATCTTTATAAAATCGAATCATAAAACAACTTAAGCAGCCATCATTCTTAGTGCACAACTTGATGTTCATAAAAGCCCATCATGGGTCATCATTATATATATATGGAAAACTTTGCCTCGAAGGGCTATTCTGTACAAATCTTTAAGCGCAAAAGGAAAATAAGTACACACTGTACTACGTATACTACTGTCAACTACATACTAGTTATAAGGCGTCTCAAAATACTATGTTCCTATAACTTTGTTAACATCACTACTACATACTACATACTACTCGTATTCTAATATCCGTCTTCGTCCATGTTTCTGTTCATGTTTCCATGGTTCGCCCGTGCAGTTTCGTCCTCGCTTGGATCCTCCTCGGGGTCCTCCTCTTCTTCCGGGTCCTCTTCGGATTCCTCCTCTGAGCTTTCCTCTCGAGCACGCCTACGTGACGGTCCAGCCCTCTCGTCCCCAATGGCATACACATCGCGCATAGGAACATAGCCTTCTTGATGGCCGTATGCTTCCATGTATGTCCTCTCGTGATTGGGTGCCGTCATTGGTGGTGGAGCTGGTGGTGCCGGTCGCGTCGGATGTCCGAACGTCATAGGTGGAAGAACTGGCACTCCCAATGACCTGGGTCGCGATGCCCTCGTCACATGCTCGGGTCGATCTCCCGCTTCCATGAACCTTGGCACTGCAGGGTTGACCACTCGAGGAACTTCCGTGTATAACCATTCCGGTGTGTCGTCCTGCCAAGTATACTCCCTTGGTGGCAGATAGGGCCCTCTTGGTGCAGCCCTATATACGCTGTAGACATATATGAGATGGCTGACGAACCTCGGTAGGTCTCCGATCAGGTCATAATCAATGCCCGCACGATAGATATAGTCACCCGATATCTCTCTTGCATAGTCTTCCCAATCAACTGGCAATCGTGTGAGCAACCGCTTGATGCCGTCATATCCTGTCACACCGTACTCGTGGGCGTCCATCCATAATCGTAGATAACTCATCAGGAACTCTCCTAAACTGTCGCCCCAACCCATGCTGTAAGTACGATAGGCTTGAAGGACTTCTCCTGGTGTGAATCTCGGCATCATCCTTCGCCTTGGAGAGTAATAACGACTGGCCATCTATCACAGATAATACTAGCGTAAGTCAATCTATATCGATAAGCGGATAAAGAATAGAATATATCATTAGCGGATAAAGCAAACACATCGATAAGCGGATAAATGTTTACATCAAAGATCTATGTTCATTCTACATCATAATTATACTTATGGAATTTCTACTTTCAACTTCTTAAGTTCTCTATTTTCAGCAAAATTTTCAGTCTAACTTCAACTGTTCCTTACGAATTCTGGAGAAGGATTCAGGATTTCTGTCCTTCATATGAACTGAAGTTCGTTGAGATAAGAGTATGTGGGCGAAAACCGTTTGCAAAGCGGAGTTCAAACGAATGAGCGGGTCAAAACAAAAACACTGCGCAGTGCAGTTTTCTGCCTGCGCGATTGTGCCGGAAATTACTTCCTCACGGACAATTGTGAGCTCGTGCCTTGCTTCGTGCGAGATTTTCATCAAAATTTGTTTAGCTTTCTCTGGTCCTTATCGAACCCATCGTCTTGCACCTTTGATCCTCTCTTTTGCTTTCGTCGACTTTTTGAAAAAGCGAGTTCGTTTCAATCGACTTTTCGTTCGTTCGTAATCAATTCCTCACTATTGTTCTCGCATAAAGGGATCAAGCTCCTAAAATTCATACTTCTATGTTCAAGAGGTGAGCATGCTTCTTAGAGCATCTATGTTCTTGTGGAATAACATACCCATTTTCAAAATGAGCGATAAAACTTGAATAAATATTTCAAAATCATGACATAATTTACGCATTTATGCTTTCAACAACTCAAACATTACTTTTGACATTATCATGTCAACTATTACTCATTCTTCGTAAAATTGGTCTCATACCACCGATAACCCATTATCATATCACCTTTGACATAAACTTGTCAACTTTTCACCAAACATTGAAAATTTCCTTTTGGAATATGTTCCAAAACTTTCATAACTTTCTTTGCTTTCAAAATGTCGTTCGATCACATTTTCCAAAATTTCAAGTTCCTTTGTTTCAACTTTCAACTTTCAATATCAAAGCGAGAAAACAATTTACCTCTTTTCTGGTTGAGCTTGATGTGATGGAGTGTTGAGCACGGTCGGTGATTTCTAGAAGTCTAGTGACTCGATCTAGACTTAACTTTTGAAAGAAGGTTTTAAGGTTGAAAGGACAAGTCTGCTCGATACCAGCGTGATGACCCGCCATTCCAAAGCACGGATTAGGCGGGATGTCGGCGACTAGCGAGGATTAAGAACATAATGACCAACAAACCTTGAGATGTTAAACTTTCATAGATAAACACACAACGGTTCCATACAAACTAGACCAACGGACCATTAACAAAGGAATCGGTGATGCGGAGGTATCATAAGTAATATCAAAATATAATAAAGTGTTTGAGCAGTGGAAAGCATGTGAATGCATATATGACGATATACATCCAAGGTGAACAATTAGCAACAAAAACTCCATTGCTCAACACTTGTCCATCCATGATTTCAACTCGCACATTTAAAACAAACATGCGGGGCTAAGTACAAGATTGCACTTAATGGACTCATGCGAAATCATTTCATAACATTACATCGCCCGTAAGTATAACACGAGGTTTTAGTTGAAATAACTCGTGAATACCAAAATACTTTATCATTTCTCAAAGATTAGCTCGGCCGAGCATCTTCTTGGTGTGTGTGATCCGTATCCCATAATAATATTTCATCATAGTATCAAAGTTGAACATTGACATCGTGAAGGAGGCCTCCTCAGCGATGCCGTGACCGGCCGATTTCCATCGGCACACGATCACTTCGGTGTACACATAACATATAGTTCCAACCTTCACGCCGATCTAGCGGGCATTAATCCTGCAGCACGGGACCCGAATTTATATAGAGGTTGGGTGCGACCCGACAAAATAATATCATATCGTTCCAACCTTCACGCGGATAGGATTCGCACAAAGCGAGAATATTTTGGCGGTAATCATCATTTCTCAGTGAAAGCTTGTAAATAAATACTTTGCATTTGGACAAAATAAATAAAGGGTTTTCGAATAAAGCCCTTTCGTATCGTGGGTCTCTTAACTATGGTCCTTTCCTGCGTCGGCGCTCAGTCCACGTATCGCTTAACGTAAGAATTATTTTTAGTACGTCGGTCGCGTTCGATAGAGGCGAACATAGTCTATAACGTTTTACGTATCAAATAAAGGCTAACGTCGGACTTAATTTGGCGTTTCTTAATCGATCGATGTCGATTACGAAATTTCTTAACTTATAAGAGATTTTCTATCTTTTAGTATATAATATGCGTTTTAATGTACTTACGTAGCGTAAGTAGCATTGTTACTAAGCGTCTTACGTCACATTTATCACGCATTATCGAATTGCGTGCCCGTTGACCTTGGTCGACGATTTTGATCAACAATTTTGACCAAGTCGACCAAAAGTCAACAATTTTGACTTTGGTCGACGAAAAGTCAACATTTGACTTTTTCAACTATTATGAAATTCTTATCATTTTATGTGCAATTCTTGTTCCAAAATTCTTATAAAATCATACTATGTCTAAAACATTATTTTAGATCATAATATGTAATTATACTTGATAAAATAAATTTATAACATTAATGCACATAATATATAGTTTTCGGTAATTCAAATTAAATAAACTTAGACTTGTGTAAAAATTCTTATAAATTCACATGTTACACTATTTTATCATGTGATTAATAATATGTAATTACCTTAGTCAACTAAAATTTATACACCTTAGTATTATATACTAATGTTTTCGATCTTACATGATTAACCCGTGAATGATTTTTAAAATTCGATAAAATCATATCTTGATTAATCACCTTCAATTATGCTTACTACAACATAATTGTTATTTATTGTGACTTATTGAATAAAATTTACCTAAGTCACTTTTGAAATTTTCGACTTAGGTCGAATAATTCCTTATAAATTTCAATAAATTCCTACTGACCATATATTATGAATCTACACACTTAATATGCTATTATAACACTTAAACATGAATTATATCACAACATTATAACATATGATATAATTTTCGGTATTCATCAATTTATAAGCTATAGTTTTCCAAAATTCTAAATAAATTTATATAAGCATAATTAACACTATAGATTATGATTCCATGCTCAAATCAACATTTAAAATCAAAATCATCAACATATACTAAGCTAAGTTTTCGGTCCAAATTTAAAATTTGATAGCATGTTTAATTTCATGATAAATTAATATACATGCTTAATAACATCATATAAACATGATATCTAAACATTTTAGCATATGATCTATAATTTTGAAAATCATATATATAAACTAAGATCATAACATAAATTCTAACGGACGAAATTCGAAAATTCTAGTACGTAATCGAAGCTCGTAAAATTTCTAACCTTTTAATCGGTTTCGATTTTGATCGGCAACGTTTATATGATCTAAGGTTGGGATTGAACAAGATGAACACTCTCACAATTTTTCTCTCTATATTTTCGAAAATGGGGGAGCAAAATGGGAGAATGGAGAGCTTAGGTTATTATTTATAGATGTTAGCAACTTGTGCTATAATTATTACATAGAAATATCTTGTACAACTTGCCATTTTTCTTCAAAAAAAACGGCACCTCCTCTAGCTACAAGACAAGAATTTTATTCTTATCCTATACAACTCATCAAGTCATAATATCCTAATTAATGCATTGCATGATATTTTAATTAAATCGACACATAGTAGCAAGTTAATGTGTGTGTGTCGCCATTTATATATATATATATACTAGGATTGATTTTATTTGTTTAATTACTATATTATATACTTAATTATACTATATTATAATTAATTAATAATTTATATCAACATTATCAAAATTAAAAGAATTAAACACATAATGTCACCTATGTGACATTCTCGCCACCTTCAAGACTTTAGGCTTAGGTTTTATTTAATTTTTATATTATATACTATATTATTAACATATTATAAATATAGTATAAAGTTGCTTTGAAAAGTCAAAATTTGACTCCACAAGTGGCACTATTATATAGTGTGAAATTAAGAAATTTTTCATCCAATTTTTCAAAGATTTAGCCTCCTCATTAATTAGCATGGACTTGATGATCAACTTGCTAATTAATGCTACTTCTAACTCATAATATGATAGGATCTAACTCATATTTATTTATTAATTATAAAATAATAATATTACATAAAATCATGCTAAAAATGTCTACAATTTAGTCCCCATGTATACAAGTGCACTACACTTGTGCAACTTGTATTACACCTCATTTAGTACTTAATGACATCATAATAATATAATAATTATCATATATCATTAATTAGATAAGAATAAAAATTAAATTACACTTAGGAACCCTAATTTCGAAATTTACTAAGGTATTCCCAAACAATTTATTTTCTTGTATAAAATAGCTACTATATAATTATGTGACATATTATATGTCTTAGATAATAATTTTAATCATAGGAAAGTATTTAAAACAATTTAGGATCATAAAACCCTAATTTAAATACTTAGGGTTTTCGAAACCCATGAAATAATGTACATTGCATTTTTAAATTTTCTAGCATTATTTAATGATAAATAATGCCCTTATATAATAATATAATTATAGGAATTTGAATTTTATAATTCCGAGATCATATGCTAAAGTTATCGCATTATCTCTAGCGTGAGCGTTTGAAAGCGTCTCTAAATTCTCATAGCAATTATCTCCAAAATGTTCAAAATAAAGTTTGTTACAACTTTATTTATTCCTATAATAATAGGAATTTCGAAATTAAGCTTAAGCGCTTAATAATCTTGTAAGGCGTGGCGTCGAATTCATTCAACGTTGAAAATTACGTTTGAAGGAATATTGAAAATTATATTCCTTAATTCACTAAGGCTCGATGAATCTCGTGCGAAATTATCCAATTATGCTTGGTCAAAGTCAAGAGTTGACTAATTAAGATTTTAATTATTGAATTAATAATGCTAATTTCGTAATTAATTATCGTAATCTAGGATTAAAATTACGGGATATTACATGAATCCTGCAAAAGCGATCACGAAGGATGAGAATATTCTTAAGAAGGGGAGACAAACGAATGTGATTAGAATATTCATTATGTATTAAGACTCATTAGCAAAGCAAACTCATTTCTCTCTTCCCCAAAACCACCACTGCCGTGAACATTTTTAAAGAAAAACAAAGTGTGTTCTTCATTTCATTCACCAAATCTTGAATACTAAAGCCTTTGCACAATAAATCGACACCGTTAAAGAGGTTAGGAATCGAACGAGCTTCGATTATACGTTAGAATTTTCAATATCTAATGGTTCGATTTTATTTTACAAGCATGTGTTCTTGAGGATAAATTATGCTAGCATGCTAAATTGTTTCTTAAGTATGTATAGTATGATGTATAAGCTTTACATATCATGTTTTAAATTAAAGCTAAGCATGTTAAAATTATTTCTATGATGACCGAAAATTTCATGATAAATGTAATGATGGATTAATGTTATATGATAGTAGAGGAGCTCATAGTGATTAATTGGAAATTTTTAAAAAAGTCATATGCTATGTTTTTAGAAATTACCGAAAATGATACAAAATTATATGTTGGTGTATAAATTTTATTTAAATGATATGATAGCATATTATTGATCTAGGGCATTGATTATAGACTATGTGAATTTATTGGGAATTTTGGAAATTATTTGTTCATGTTTTAAAATTTTCGAGAATGCTAATGTATTAGCATGTTGATTTGTAAGTTGATATTGATAAATATTATGATGTTATATTGTTATATTATAATGTTTAAGCATAGTGTAATTTTGTAGAAATTTTATAAAAATGTTTGATATATGTTTGCTAAGAACCGTGAACCTTAGATGTTGATACCTTGATGTAGAAATTGTAATTGTTGGATATTATGCTAGATTAATGATCTAGGATGATGTTTAGGTCTTGTGTAATTTAATTAGAATTTTAGGAATTTGTTTGATAATTTTTAGAAAAAAATTTCGAGACCTATAGGAGTGATATAGGTGATGTCCGAATTTTCCATAGTTAATATTAATACATATTAATGATCCTAGGATAAAATAGTATACTATATGAATTTAGAGGAATTTTTGGATAAGTTTAAGAAATTTTAAGCTCAAAACCGTGAGCTTTGGGATGTTTATTAAGGGTTTTTAAATCCTTTTTATTAAGATAAATAATACATTATATGTCTAGAAATTGTTTTAGACATATTAAAAATTTATGGGATTTTATAAACATAGTATACTATGTTTACGACGAAACGTTATATTAAATAACGTTAAAAATTGAAAATAATGTATAATGAATAAGTTAATTCATATTAAAGTAAAATATTAATAAAGTTTATCGATTAACGTGAAAAACCAAGAATTAGGATTTTATGAAAAGAAATCGATTGAAAATCGATTTATATTGAAATTGGTTATAAAATATGTTAAGCAAAGTCAAAATGTTGACTTAAGTTTTAACGTATTAAATACGTTGAGTAAATACGCTAATATGTGTAAAACGTATTAATTTTATAAGAATATCTCAATTGTGAGAAAAGATTTCATAATTGAAATCATTTTATCAAAAGACGTTAGTATACGTTGAACGTTTAACCTAAAGGGTTAAAATGAGATCGTAGATCATATTACGTCTCTATCGAAGTACGAGAAATATTTAGTTAAAAATACGCGTTTGAAACGACGTATTAAAATTAGTTAAAGGATTCAAATTATTACTTTATAAGTTATCAAAGTTTATTTAAACTTTGAAAATCTCGAAAAACATGACCAACGTACTGAACATGTTTTTAACGTAAAGGTGGGACGTGAACGTGAGCAAGCAACGTGAAAAGGAAACGTATTTTGATAATCGACGATCGACAGTCCAGGTGGGCTTTACTCTACTCAAAAAGATCAAATGTTTTATTTACGATGCTTTATTCGCAAGAAATGATACTGAAATGATTTATTTAATTACATACCCAAAATGTTTATGTTTTATGTATGTATCATATCCATGCTCGATTTATGAATGCTGTTGGGTAGCTCCCAACATATGAAATGTTGAATTCAGTATCCTTGTAAGTACCCACAAGGATGATTGAGAATTCGTATCTGTCTTAGGGATGGCAAGGATTTTGTGCACTATTTTGTGACCGTGTCTTTGAAAGGGTGCTCGGCGGTCACGACGTCCGAAGAGGAGGCCTCTCTACGGCGCAAGATGAAATTAATGAGATGAGATAATGGAATTGTTGTGATTAATGGAAAAGGGTATGGATTATACATACAAGGAAAATATGTCTGGCCAGACGAATATTTTTGGAAATTGACAGAAAATGTTTAGTAATCACGAGTATTTAAATTAAAACCTCGTGTGTTACTGTGATGGGGCAATGTAATTTAAATTTGATAAGTTGTTTTGGCATGAGTTCACTGAGTGCATTCTTGTACTCAGCCCTGCATGTTTGTTTTTAAATGTGCAGGTTGAGTAGATGGTGGATGGAGGCGTGTTGAGTAGTCAAGCCTTTTTGATAATGTTTGTTAGAAACCTTGAATGCATATAGTCATATATGCATTCACATGCTTCTCATTGCGCTTGAATATTAGGTTTATGTATTGATATGTGATTAAATCCATCTGAATCAGTGCACCTTTTTGTTAAAGAACTTGTAGCCTTTCTATATGTAAATTACGGGTACCTTGTAAATAAGAGTAGACTTCGTTGTTCGCTTGATGTTTGTCCTATAATCCTTTGATTAATTCTGTTTAAATGTTCTGTAATTACTGTTCCAAGTTCCAATCCTCGTTAATCCGTCCTTAGGGTTAGGAGGCTGTTACAAAGTGGTATCAGAGCAGTTCGCTCTTTGAATCCCAAAACTTTCTTTTAAAAGTTAAGTCTAGATTGAGTCACTAGACTTCTAGAAATCAGCTGACTATGCTCAACACTCCATCACATCTTGCTCAACCGGGA
This sequence comes from Salvia rosmarinus, assembly GCA_036937905.1. Lineage (NCBI taxonomy): Eukaryota > Viridiplantae > Streptophyta > Magnoliopsida > Lamiales > Lamiaceae > Salvia > Salvia rosmarinus. Next base: position 72,025,946 of record CM072819.1, on the reverse strand, counting down.
TGAGGTAAGTGATTCTTCTCAAGTTTTAAATGAAAGTTTGAGAAATGATTGAATGGAAATGTCACGACCCCACTCCGGATAACCCGGACTGGAGCGGACTAGCACTAGGAATAGCATTTAGGGATAAAGAAAGGCTATTACAGTAAGGCTTATCACATGTTAGATATCATACTTGAGTCAAAACATACATTTATAACATATCGGACCAAAAGGTTTAGACCAACAGATTCCAAAGGATATTAACGATCTGAAGGGGTTCACAGTTCATATCATTCATCATCATACATAACAGAGAATAGTTTCAGAGTTGCAGCGGAAAGTGTGTGAATACATATATGACGATATGTATTCAAGGTTAACAAGTCTTAACAAAACATCAAGGGCACTGGACTTCCTCAACACTCCTCCATCACCAACATCCGAGCTCAACCTGCACATTTAAAAACAAACATGCAGGGCTGAGTACAAGAATGCACTCAGTGGACTCATGCCGAAAACATTTTATCATAATTGAATTACACTGCCAACATCATGGTAAGACACAAGGGTTTTAGTTGAAAATGCCTTGTGCTTACTAAAACATTTTCAACAGTTCATAAAAGTCGCTTGGCCAAGCATTTTTCTTGGTGTGTATGATCCATATCCCTTATCATCATTTCTTCATAACATCATAGTCGAACGTCGTGAAGGAGGCCTCCCTCTACGACGCCGTGACCGGCCGTGAATTGTCCTTACAGCACATAGTCACCTTAGTGTACACGTTAATCCTAGCCAGGTATAAGCCTCCGGCATAGGATCCGATATCGATTTTCATTCATAAGTTGGGAGCTACCCAACAACATTTATATCATTCATACCAATCTCATGGATAGGATACAATACACAAAACATAAACATTTTTGGCAGGTAATCTTGTAAACATTTTAATCAACAGTTGGAATAAGCATCATAAATAAAGTTCGTTGAAATAAGTAGCAAAGTCACGTTTTGATTTAGAAATAAAGCCCACCTGGAAACTATTGTTCGTCTTTAATACTCGCTTACTTGTCAACGTCCAGCTGTTGCGTCAGCATCCACACCTTTATGTAAAAAGGATGTTTTAGTACGTCGTTCACGTATTTCGAGACTTACAAAGTCTACAATAAGCTTCGATATTCTATATCGATATGAATTGAATTCCTTAACGAATTCAATACGCTGTTTTAGCGTGTACTGAGTCTAACATTCCTCGTTCTTCGATAGAGGCGAGATATGTTCAAAAATTACCATTTTACCCTTTTGGGTAAAATGTTCAACGTTTTCATACGTTTTTCAATCTAACTACTTCAAAATGAAGTCTTTTCGTATCAACGAGATTTTATTAGCAAGCTGATATGTTTTATGCGTATTAGCGTATTTATCGAACGTATTTCGTACGTTGATTTCAAAAGTCAACAATTTTGACTTTTCTTAGTAATTTAATTACTAAGTCATATTTTAATATCTAAATTTCACAAAAATCAATTTCCAATTGATTTCTTTTTATAAACTCATTAATATGTTTAAAATAATTTTTAAACATATAATTCATTATTAAAAATGTTATTTAAGGATTTAAAATCCTTATTCCATTTAAAAATAGCCCACGGCTATTTAACTTTTTATCATTCAAATATTTTCCAAAAATTCTTATAAAATCATATAGTGTACTATATTATCATAGTATCACTAATATGAATTAATATTAATCATACAAAATTCGGTCATCATCCTCTTAATCCATATAGCTCTCGGCTTTTTCACAAGAATAGTCTAACAATTTTCCAAAATTTCGATAAGTATATACAAGGTCAAAATATTAGTATATATCACATTTATAACATATTTTCCATGTTATAACATTTTTATACCATGTAATTTAGGGCCATAGCTCTTGGTCCTCTTCACAAATGCGTGAAACGTTTTTATAAAATTTCCAACAAAATACAACATGCTTAACTATTATAGTGTAACAACACTACATTATAATATACATCAAAACCAATTTATTCATCACCATTATTGAGCTTGAAGCTCTCGGTTTATTTGAATAAAATTAGTAATTGATTTTTAAAAATTCTAACAAAATCATAAGATGCATAAATTATATTCTAGGCCAATAATATGACCTTTCATGTATCAAATAAAAACATACACCAACATATACATATATACAAGTCTCGGTCCTTTTTAAGAAAATAGGTAGGATTTTTTCAAAAATTCCCAAATAAATCATAGGGTGTATAAATCATATCTTAGATCAATAATACACCATTGCATGCTTTAAATAAAAATCACATATCAACATAAGATTATTTATATGTCTCGGTCCATTTTTAAAAAAATAGATAGGATTTTCCAAAAATTCTAATTAAATCACTATGGACTTTTATAACATCATAGATTAATTATATGTCATTGCATGTCTCAATTAAAAATCATACATTAACATATAATTATATACCATGATCGGTTATTTTGGGAAAAATAGCATAGACTTTCTAAAAATTTCAAATAAATTTCTATGCACTCTCAATACATCATAAATCAAGAATATATCATTGCATGTTCAAAATAAAAATCATTCACCAACATTGACCTATAGATATGCCTCGGTCCTTTTTTTTTAAAATTATACATAATTATTCAAGAAAATTCTAAATAATTTACAATGAACATATATAACGTTATAAATTAATAATCCATGCTTCAAATTATTTCCTCAAGTCTCGGTCATTATTTCAAAATTTGGTAACATGTTTAAATAAATTTTAAAACATGATCCTAGCTTCAAACATCATGCTACACATTCTTAGCATCCAACATAGCTATAGATTCGAAAAGTTTTGAAATAAAAACTCGCATGCAATACATTTTAAAAATAAGAGCAGAATTCATTCTTATTCTTATCATCAACACACATGCAAAAGCAAAGGATTACCAACAAAGATCATCAAAAATACATGTAATGGACTAGTAAAACTTTCGAAATTTTACAAGAGTTCAAGAACCATTGATGCTCTTGTTTCGATTCCTACCTTGGATATATGGATTAATGGAGCAATGTTCAAGGTGTTACACTTGGTATGGAAGAAGAGAAGAAGAAAATCAAAGCTTTGTATGGTGAGGGAGCTCTCGGCTATGGCTGAAGCTTGGAGAGGGAAGAGAGAGTTTGAGAGAGAGAATATGGAGAGGTTGAGAGAGAATGATAGGGTGGAGTGTATGAGTGTTTGAGTGAGTGAGAGGGGTGAATAAAATCTGAATATTTCCCCTATCCCCCTATGCTCGGCTCTCTCTTACTTGCACACACAAGAGACCCTTCAACTTTTAATAATATTCTATACACTAATGGGTAGCTAATCATGAGTGTCTTACATGTAAATCTCATGAAAATAGCTAAAATATATTATTAGTGGGAGATTTAATGATATAAAATCTGAAACAAATGAAAGGTACACATGCAAGAGTGGTAAAATTTAAACAATTAAAAATTGTATACATATATATATAGTTCTCGGCCATTAGGCCAAACTATAGTATAAAATTTTTTATTTCATGCTAATCATAGCTATATACATCATGGTATATGATTTAGATGATAATTAATATCATAGGATAATTTAATGGTGTTATTTTATGTGGAAAACCCTAGTTTCGAAAATTTAGGGTTTTCGAAAAACTAGGATTTGATTATTATCAATTCTAAAAGTTCAAGCATTGGTTTAATGCTAATTAATACTGTAGTTACATAAAAATATCATAGGAAATAAATTCCTATAATTTCTTGATCAATAAAACCATCTTTCGTTTCATTTCTAAACGTTAACGTTTGAAAATATTTCAAGACGTTACGTATCGACTCATCTCGGAATGGTCGTAATAATTTTGTAATCACTTTACTAATATATATCATTAATAAAGGAATAAAATTCTAAGCTTGATTGCTTAGAAAATTTTATGAAATTTCAACTGTCGATACGCAGCCGACGTTAAAATACTTACTGTCGATAAATGTTATAAACTTCGATTCTTCAATTCACGATTTTCAGTGAATATAAGACAGGAATTCATTCCTTCATAAATGATCGAAATCATATTCGATCTCATACTGATTAATTATCTCAGCGAAAACCTAATTTTCGGGTTTTAAATACCGTAATTTGGCATTTGAAACTGCGGGGTTTTACAGGAAACTCCAAAACTTTATTTTGAAATCATGCCTTGAAAATTAATGAAAGTTTATGAAAAGGATGTGAATTGAAGGTCTATGTTTGAAATGGGCATGAAGTGCCAATGATGAAATGTTGAATTTGTAAAATTCAAAGTAATGCATGCTTTCAATATGAAATACTATGAACTTGGAAAAAACTATCAAGTTTTCATAACCAATTCATACGGGATTCGAAATTTTGTACAATAAATGAATAGGTCTGAAATGACCATGAATGGCCAATGTTGAAAGGATGAATCCTTCGAAATTCAAGAAAATGTACTTGTACAAATGAACTTTGTTTTCAATATTTGAAACTGTAGTTTCGAATCTCAAGATTGATTATGACAAATAAATATGTCATCTCAAAAAGAACATAGACGATATAAGAAGCATGCTCATTTATTGAGAAAGAACATAGAAGTACGAACTTCCTCCCATTTCGAAAACAAAAGAAAAAGGAACGACATGGAAAACAAAATTAAAGTTCTACTCGAGATTGAAAGTAGTAGTTTACTACGAAATGAATGACAATGACGTCGGCATCTTTATGTACGACCTTAGTGTCGGCACCGACCTTGGCATCTAAGTCTATGATCTCGACTTCGTTACCTGCAAATTCGATCTCGACATCATCGATTTCAGCATCGAGCTCGGCGTCGACATCTTCTACTTCGATTACGACTTGGCATGTCCGACCTCGACTTTGACTTCGACTTCATCATTTACATCCTCGACCTCGGCATCATGTTCGACTTTGACTTTGGCCTTGACGTCGGCATTATCATCTTCGACTTTGGCGTCGACCTTGTCACCTTTGACTTCGGCATTGGCAATGACTTCGGCCTCTATGACTTCAACCTCGGCGATCGACCTCATCACGTCGACCTCGACATGTCCACCTCGGCACTTCGACTTTGGCTTTGACGTCGGCATTTTTATCTACAACTTCGGCTTTAACATGTACGTCCTCGACTACGGCGTCGACAATTCAACTTCAATTTCGGCATTGTTTTCGACTTCGATGTCGACCTTTTCGACTTCGACTTCGATGTCGACCTTTTCGACTTCGACTTCGGTGTCGACCTTGTCACCTTTGACTTCAACCTCGGAGACCGACCTCGGCGTGACGACCTTGGCGACCAACCTCGGCACCTCGGCACGTCCACCTCGGCATTTGTCTACGACCTCGGCTTCGGGTGAAACTGCATTGCGCAATAATTTGTTTTAGCCCGTTCTCATTCGTTTGAACTCCGATTTACGCATGGGTTTCGCCTATATACTCCTAACACACTGTACTTCATTTGTTATGAAGGACAGAACCCCTGTTTCCTTCTCCAGAAATCACGAGAATTAGTAGAAGTTTAGTTCGTGATTTACTTAGGACAAGAACCTTATAGTGCGATAAGAATATTAGAACGCTACTAAAATAGTAAGCTTCCCAGTAGAATAGAAAGCTACGACGTATGTTGTATATGAAAACATTTCCTGATAACATTTATCTGTTTACCAGATGTGTTTGGATTGTTTATTTGCTTTATAGATATGTCCTGTTTATCCTAGCTGCTTATCAGATGCGCTTAAGTTTATCTTATCTGTTTATCAGATATATTTAGCTTGACTTATGCTAGTTTTGTCTGTGACAGATGGCGAGGACGCGTCACACGGCTAGGAGGAGGTTAGGACCGAGTGCTACGCCAGAAGATGTGGTTCGTGCATATTGTGAGTATTAGATGTGCTGGGGCGATGATTTGGGGGAATTTCTGATGCACTACCTCCGACACTGGAGGGATGCCCGAGTGTATGGCGTGACGGACTTCGACGGTGTCAAGCGCCTTTTGACTCGACTACCTGTGGATTGGGAGGACTACGCCAGAGAGGTGTCTGGCGACTATATTTACCGCGTGGACGGTAATTATGATCTGATCGGGGACTTACCGAGGTTCATTAACAATTTGACTTATGTGTACACTGTATATGGGGTTGCACCGAGGGGACCCTATCTTCCACCGAGAGAGTACACGTGGCACGATGATTCGCCAGAGTGGCTGTATACGGAAGTCCCGAGATAGGTTGACCCTGTGATACCCAGGTATCTGGAGGACGAGGTTAGACTTGCACAGGTAGAGAGGGCAGCACGACCGAGAGCACTGGGTATGCCGGTCTTTCCGCCACTGTTAGTGGGACATCCATCACGACCACCACTCCCAGTGCTACCACCGATGATGGCAACACCGCCTCCAGCAGAGCCATACCGCCAGACAGCCCGGATGAGGGTGTCAGACACGCGTGACGACTACTGTCCGATACGCGACATTCACGCAATTAGGGATGACGGGGCAGGACCATCTAGGGTACGCGCTCGTGAGGATGATTCAGAGGAGGACTCTGATGATGATGAGGAGGATCCGGAGGAGGATCCTGAAGAGGATGAGGACCCAGACGAGGACGAGTGATGACTTCAGACGATGATTATGGATGTAAATTTGTGTAGATATGTATAGTACGGTGTGTGTGTGTGTAGCATGCTTAGTTATGTCCGGTATTAGAAAAGAGGAACATGGTATTTTGTAATATTATGTAAGCCAGTACGTACATGACTTCCTTTTGTGTTGGCTGCTTGTATATTAACAGTCCTCTTGGAGGCAAAATTTTCTGATATATATATATATGACCCTGAAATGGGCTTTTGCGGCAAAAATGAGTATGACAAATATAAATGGTTTATTAAAGCTGTTTTATGATAAGATTATATGATGATATTATATATGTTTAATTTGTGATCATGATATGCGATGTTAATTATATGTTTTATATAACAGAATGCCGCCTAGACGAGATCCTGAGCAGGGGATTAGAGGTAGAGGAAGAGGAAGAGGCAGAGGTAGGGGAAGGGGTAGAGTTCCCCAACCCGAGGCAGAAGAAGCAATACCACAACCACCCCCACCTCCACCCGATCGTAGGATCGAGGAACTGTTTCTTAGGCAGAGCCCTTCTGCCTTTAATGGAAAAGGGAGCCCGGACGATGCAAAGCAGTGGATTAGAACCATGGAAAGAATTTTTGACTTTTTTCGATGCACAGTGCAAGAACGACTGTCCTGTATTACTTTTCAACTCTCTGAACCTGCCGACTTCTGGTGGGAAGCCAGGAGGAAAATCTTAACACCAGAGCTGATGGAGGAGTTTACCTGGGAGGACTTTAAACGGGAGATGTATGAGAAATACATCCCAAAGAGTTATAGGAAGAAGAAGGAAAGTGAATTCTTCAATCTGAAGCAAGAAAAGATGTCTGTAACAGAATATGATCGCACCTTTTGCGATATGTCAATGTATGCACCTGACCAAGTGAGAACGGATATGAAGATGGCAGAAAAGTTTAGATCGGGTCTGAGGCCAGAGATAAGAATGTCTCTCGCCAGTCATGGGGATTTGACATACACTGAAGATCTTGGACGAGCTTTAGATATTGAAGCAGCCATGCCAGAGGATAGGCCATCGCAAACTCAGATGCATAATACAGTGGAAAAAGGAAAAAGGAAATGGGAAGGGAATTTTGGTAACAATAACCGGGGAAGTGTTTAAAATCAGAATAACAAACGACCGTGGCAGGGATGGAAAAGACCAGTCTTTTCCCCTCCGACAGGAGGACCACAAGAGCAGACAAGGGCTCTTCCTTGCCCAAAATGCCAAAAGTTTCACAAAGGAGTTTGCTTTATGGTAAATTGTTTTAAGTGTGGTGTGAAGGGGCATTATGCAAATAATTGCCAAGGGCGCCCGGGAACGGTGGGAAGGCCGAACCAGCCTGGCAATGCCCAACCACTTAGGGCTATTCAATTTCAGCCTCACCCTCAGCAACAACAACAGCGACGACAACCCCAACAAAGAACGCCAAGAAGAATAAACAACGTCGACTTGAGAGCCACAACAACAACAGCAAAATCAGCAGAGGCAAGCACCCCGCCAGCCTCAGCCGGCCCAGGCTAGAGCGTATGCTCTACACCGGAGGCAGAATGAACAAAACCAGGGAAACTTGGTAGGTATGGGAAAACTTCTCAACATACCTGTTATACTTTTGTTCGATACGGGTGCTTCGCATTCTTTTATCGCAAGAGCATGTGTCGATATGTTGGAACTTAGATCCGAAAAAGCGAATCAGGACATGAGAATCTCTTCACCCATAGGAGGGATTATGACTGTTACTCATGTTTGCTCGAACCTAGAGTTGAACTTAGGATCACTTAAGGTTCTGGCGAATAACTTGAACATAATACCCATGGGCGATGTAGATATAATCCTAGGAATGGATTGGTTAGCAGAAAACCATTCTACGATTCTATGCAAGGAGATGAAGATTTCGTTCCATTTTCCTGGACAAAAAGCCACGAGCTTCCATGGAATCAACATGGGGAAGAAAATTCCGATCATATCAGCACTGAAAGCAAGGAGTATGATAAACAAGAAAGGATGTCACACATTCCTAGTTTACCTGAATGGGGAGGATAAAACAGAGATGAAAGTTGAAGATGTGGAGATTGTTCGAGAATTTCCAGATGTTTTTCCTAAAAATCTACCAGGATTACCCCCTGATAGACAATTGGAATTCACCATCGACACGGAACCGGATCGCCTCGAGGTCGAAGGCACCTCTGAGAATGGCTCCAAAGGAACTGGAAGAATTGAAAATTCAAATACAAGAACTGTTGGATCTAGGTTTTATCAGACCTAGTGTATCGCCTTGGGGAGCATCGGTATTATTTGTCAAGAAGAAGGATGGTTCCTTGAGAATGTGCATAGATTACCGAGAACTGAATAAAATGACGCTCAAAAACAAGTATCCACTGCCAAGGATAGATGACTTGTTTGATCAGTTACGAGGAGCAAGTGTATTCTCGAAGATCGATCTCAAGTCAGGATATCACCAACTCAAGGTACGGCCGGAAGACGTATCTAAAACTGCATTCCGAACGAGATATGGCCACTATGAGTTTATAGTTGTGCCGTTCGGATTAACCAATGCACCAGCCGTATTCATGGATCTCATGAATAGAGTATTCCATCCATACTTAGATAAATTTGTCTTAGTCTTCATAGATGATATTCTCATCTATTCGAAGAATGAAGAAGAACATAAGGAGCATTTGAGAACGGTTTAGCAATCATTGAGATCTGAACAACTTTTTGCTAAGTTTAGCAAATGTGAGTTTTGGCTGAAGGAAGTAATGTTCCTTGGACACATTGTGTCAGCCGAAGGGATTAAAGTGGATCCCGCCAAAGTAGAAGCGATACAACAATGGAAATCGCCAAGGACCCAAAATGAAATCAGAAGTTTCTTAGGATTAGTTGGTTACTATCGGAGATTCATTGAAGGATTCTCAAAGATAGCAAGGCCAATAACACAGCTACTCCGAAAAGGGATCAAATTTACATGGACTGAAGAGTGTGAGGCGAATTTCCAAAAGCTTAAGGAAAAATTGACAAGTGCGCCAAGATTAGCAGGTTCGTATGAGATAAAGAATATGTATTCTATACTGATGCTTCTAAAAACGGATTGGCTTGTGTGTTGATGGAGGAAGGAAAAGTGATAGCTTATGCATCCCGACAACTTAGACCACATGAACTGAACTATCCAACTCATGACCTGGAATTAGCAGTAGTAGTACATGCACTAAAGATATGGAGACATCATCTCTATGGAGTGAGATGTGAAATCTATACAGATCATAAGAGTTTGAAATACTTCTTTGAGCAAAGAGATCTAAATATGAGGCAGAGAAGATGGCTCGAATTGGTAAAAGATTACGACTGTGGTATAAATTATCACCCGGGCAAAGCAAATGTGGTAGCTGACGCCTTGAGTCGTAAGAATCAAACCAATCTGGGATGTCTCTTTACAAAGGAAGAAAAACTCGTTGAAGAGTTTGAGAAAATGAAGATAGAAATGGTTAAACAACCAGAGACGATCATGAGTCGTATTTCTACACTCACTTTGATGCCTGACTTGAGAAAGAGGATAATAGACGAACAGAGGAAGGAAGAAAAGTTGGAAAAGATAAGGTTCAAGGTGAGAACCGAAGAACAGAAGAATTTTCGAGAAGCGTCAGACAACGCCTTATTGTTTGAGGAAAGATTGTGTATTCCGAACAATGACGAGCTTCGAAATGAAATCATGAGTGAAGCTCATGAGACACCTTATACCGCCCACCCAGGCAGTACTAAGATGTACCAAGATTTAAAAGTAAAGTTCTGGTGGGAAGGTATGAAACGAGACATAGCCTCTTTTGTAGAGCGTTATCTTGCTTGTCAGCAAGTAAAAGCATATAACCAAAGACCCTACGGAAAGTTACAACCTTTGGGAATACCCGAATGGAAATGGGAGGATATCGCGATGGATTTTGTTACGGGTTTACCATAGTCGAAAAGAGGGAACACTGCTATATGGGTAGTAGTGGATAGACTCACAAAGTGTGCGCATTTTCTGCCGATTCAAATTACATATGGATCTGATAAGTTTGCCCAGTTGTACGTAAAAGAAATTGTATGTCTGCACGGGGTGCCAAAATCTATCACGTCTGATAGAGATTCGAAATTTACGTCAAGATTTTGGATCAGCTTACAAAAAGAATTGGGCACAAAGTTGAATTTCAGCACAACGTTTCACCCACGTAATCGATGGACAATCGAAAGCACGATTCAAACACTCAAGATATGCCGAGAACGAGAGTGTTGGATCGAGGTGCAAAGTGGGAAGATGTTTTACCCTTATTGAGTTTGCTACAATAATAGTTATCAGCGACGATTAATATGGCCCCGCATTTAAGCCTTATATGAAAAGAAATGTCGATCACCGCTTTATTGGGATGAAGTGGGTGAGAGAAGAATTTTAGGCCCGATTTAATAAGTGAAATGATCGAGATCGTCCGTCAAATTAGGTAAAGAATAAAAGAAGCTCGGGATAGCGAAGTCTTACGCCGATACGCTGCGTAGATCTGAGCTACATTTTGAAGGTGGAGATAAAGTTTTTCTTAAAGTCTCTCCATCGAAAGGAATTATAAGGTTTGGAGTGAAGGGAAAATTAAGACCTAGTTTTATAGGACCTTATGAGATCCTAGAAAAATAGGCCCAGTTGCCTATAGATTGGCCCTTCCGCCAAGTTTGGGGAATGTACACAATGTCTTTCACGTGTCACAACTCAGAAAGTACGTGTATGATTCGAAACACGTGATATATCAAGTCGACGTGATCCTCAATCCAGATATGAGTTATGAAGAAGAACCTACGGCTATTCAAGACCGCAAGGTTCAACAGTTGAGAAATAAGTCCATTCCGCTAGTCAAAGTGCTGTGGAGACATCATGGACAAGAGGAGGCCACGTGGGAACTTGAAGATGCTATGAAAGAAAGATACCCCGAACTTTTATAAGGTATGCAAATTTCGGGATGAAATTTCTTTAAGGGGGTGGAATGTAATATCCCGAAGAATTAAAGGCCTAATTACGTTAATTAATTCCGTAAATTAGGGTTTCGCTGTGAAATTTAAAATAGTAATTTATCGAATAATGATTTCGATAAATTATGAGATAATGAATTCCTATATCATATTCACTAATGATTGTGAATTAAGGAATATATTTATATAATGTATTTCGGCAGTAATATTTTAACGTCGATTAAATATCGATAGTTAAAATTTCGTAAAATTCTCTAAGTATCGAAGCTTAGAATTAAACTCCATTATTAATGGAATGATTTAATAAAGTGATTACGACTTTATTACGACCATTTTGAGATGAGTCGATTATAAAAGTTTTGAGACGTTTTGGACGTCAACGTTTAGAGACGATTAGAAAATCGAATTTAATGATCAAGGAATTATAATATTTAAATTCCTATGATTATTTTATGTAATTAGAGTATTTTTTTAGCATTAAAATAATGCTAGAGAATTAAGGAATAATTATTGAACAAAAGGTAATTTTCGAAAACCCTAATTTCGAAAATTAGGATTTTTCACCTACGAATCTTTCTAATTATTTTTCCTATGATATAATTTATCATATATATATATATATCTATAAATAGCAAGAAAATTAAAATGTTGGGCATTAGGCATGAAATTGCCGTGAACATATATATGTATGTATTAACATGAATGATTTTTGTGAGCTTCCAAATTGTGTTGATCAAGTGGGATCTAATTACACATTAACCAAGATAATAAATGCAAGAATCAAGTGAATGCTTGTGTATTTGAGTTAGCCGTGTGTTTTGGTTCCAATTGGGGTTGGAAGATTTAACACAACTCTTAATTGATGATGTAATTATGCATTTGGGAATGTGTATGACTCTAAGCTTAGTGTAAGACAAAAAAAATTAAAATGCTCCCCTTAAAATGAGAGGTAGCGGACGGAACCTTGAGTTCCATAGTCAATGAATTGCTTTGTTCAAGAAAATTAGAGTTAATACATTTGCTTTGTGTAAGTAAAGTTACTATGTGTAAGAACCTTTTCTTTGATAACATAATTACATGGTGAGTCACATACTAATTTGTCTTGCTTGTGTGTGTTGGAACTGAGAGAGAGGTTGATACAAGGTGATTCATTTTCATTATGTATTAAGACTCATTAGCAAAGCCAACTCATTTCTCTCTTCCCCAAAACCACCACTGTCGTGAGCATTTTTAAAGAAAAACAAAGTGTGTTCTTCATTTCATTCACCAAATCTTGAATACTAAAGCCTTTGCACAATAAATCGACACCGTTAAAGAGGTTAGGAATCGAACGAGCTTCGATTATACGTTAGAATTTTCAATATCTAATGGTTCGATTTTATTTTACAAGCATGTGTTCTTGAGGATAAATTATGCTAGCATGCTAAATTGTTTCTTAAGTATGTATAGTATGATGTATAAGCTTTACATATCATGTTTTAAATTAAAGCTAAGCATGTTAAAATTATTTCTATGATGACCGAAAATTTCATGATAAATGTAATGATGGATTAATGTTATATGATAGTAGAGGAGCTCATAGTGATTAATTGGAAATTTTTAAAAATCATATGCTATGTTTTTAGAAATTACCGAAAATGATACAAAATTATATGTTGGTGTATAAATTTTATTTAAATGATAGGATATCATATTATTGATCTAGGCATTGATTATGGACTATGTGAATTTATTTGGAATTTTGGAAATTATTTGTTCATGTTTTAAAATTTTCGAGAATGCTAATGTATTAGCATGTTGATTTGTAAGTTGATATTGATAAAAATTATGATGTTATATTGTTATATTATAATGTTTAAGCATAGTGTAATTTTGTAGAAATTTTATAAAAATGTTTGATATATGTTTGCTAAGAACCGTGAACCTTAGATGTTGATACCTTGATGTAGAAATTGTAATTGTTGGATATTATGCTAGATTAATGATCTAGGATGATGTTTAGGTCTTGTGTAATTTAATTAGAATTTTAGGAATTTGTTTGATAATTTTTAGAAAAAAATTTCGAGACCTATAGGAGTGATATAGGTGATGTCCAAATTTTTCATAGTTAATATTAATACATATTAATGATCCTAGGATAAAATAGTATACTATATGAATTTAGAGGAATTTTTGGATAAGTTTAAGAAATTTTAAGCTCAAAACCGTGAGCTTTGGGATGTTTATTAAGGGTTTTTAAATCCTTTTTATTAAGATAAATAATACATTATATGTCTAGAAATTGTTGTAGACATATTAAAAATTTATGGGATTTTATAAACATAGTATACTATGTTTACGACGAAACGTTATATTAAATAACGTTAAAAATTGAAAATAATGTATAATGAATAAGGTAATTCATATTAAAGTAAAATATTAATAAAGTTTATCGATTAACGTGAAAAATCGTGAATTAGGGTTTTATGAAAAGAAATTGGTTATAAAATGTGTTAAGCAAAGTCAAAATGTTGACTTAAGTTTAAACGTATTAATACGTTGAGTAAATACGCTAATACGTGTAAAACGTATTAATTTTATAAGAATATCTCAATTGTGAGAAAAGAGTTCATAATTAAAATCATTTTATCAAAAGACGTTAGTATACGTTGAACGTTTAACTTAAATGGTTAAAATGAGATCGTAGATCATATTACGTCTCTATCGAAGTACGAGAAATATTTTGTTAAAAATACGCGTTTGAAACGACGTATTAAAATTAGTTAAATGATTCAAATTATTACTTTATAAGTTATCAAAGTTTATTTAAACTTTGAAAATCTCGAAAAACGTGACCAACGTACTGAACATGGTTTTTACGTAAAGGTGGGACGTGAACGTGAGCAAGCAACGTGAAAAGGAAACGTATTTTGATAATCGACGATCGACAGTCCAGGTGGGCTTTACTCTACTCAAAAAGATCAAATGTTTTATTTACGATGCTTTATTCGCAAGAAATGATAATGAAATGATTTATTTAATTACCTGCCCAAAATATTTATGTTTTATGTATGTATCCTATCCATGCTCGATTTATGAATGCTGTTGGGTAGCTCCCAACATATGAAATGTTGAATTCGTATCCTTGTAAGTACCCACAAGGATGATTGAGAATTCGTATCCTGTGCCGGATGGCAAGGATTTTGTGCACTATTTTGTGACTGTGTGCTGAAAGGGTGCTCGGCCGGTCACGGCGTCCGTAAGAGGAGGCCTCCTCTACGGCGCAAGATGAAATTAATGAGATGAGATAATGGAATTGTTGTGATTAATGGAAAAGGGTATGGATCATACATACAAGGAAAATATGTCTGGCCAGACGAATATTTATGGAAAATGACAGAAAATGTTTAGTAAGCACGAGTATTTAAATTAAAACCTCGTGTGTTACTGTGATGGGGCAGTGTAATTTAAATTTGATAAATTGTTTTGGCATGAGTTCACTGAGTGCATTCTTGTACTCAGCCCTGCATGTTTGTTTTTAAATGTGCAGGTTGAGCAGATGGTGGATGGAGGCGTGTTGAGTAGTCAACCTTTTTGATAATGTTTGTTAGAAACCTTGAATGCATATCGTCATATATGCATTCACATGCTTCTCCGCTGCGTTTGAATATTAGGTTTATGTATTTATATTGACAGTTAAATCCATCTGAATCAATGCACCTTTTTGTTAAAGAACTTGTAGCCTTTCTATATGTAAATTACGGGTGCCTTGTAAATAAGGGTTAGACTTCGTTGTTCGCTTGATGTTTGTCCTATAATCCTTTGATTAATTCTGTTTAAATGTTCTGTAATTACTGTTCCAAGTTCCAATCCTCGTAAATCTGTCCTTAGGGTTAGGGGACTGTTACAAAGTGGTATCAGAATAGTTCGCTCTTTGAATCCCAAAACTTTCTTTTAAAAGTCAAGTCTAGATTGAGTCACTAGACTTCTAGAAATCAGCTGACTATGCTCAACACTCCATCACATCTTACTCAACCGGGATGAGGTAAGTGATTCTTCTCAAGTTTTAAATGAAAGTTTGAGAAATGACTTAATGGAAATTCTAAAACTTTATTTTGAAATCATGCCTTGAAAATTAATGAAAGTTTATGACAAAGGATGTGAATTGAAGGTCTATATTTGAAATGGGCATGAAGTGCCAATGAAGAAATGTTGAATTTGTAAAATTCAAAGTAATGCATGCTTTCAATATGATATACTATGAACTTGGATAAAACTATCAAGTTTTCATAACCAATTCATACGAGATTCGAAATTTTGTATAATAAATGAATAGGTCTGAAATGACCATGAATGGCCAATTTTGAAAGGATGAATCCTTCGAAATTCAAGAAAATGTACTTGTACAAATGAACTATGTTTTCAATATTTGAAACTGTAGTTTCGAATATCAAGATTGATTATGACAAATAAATATGTCATCTCAAAAAGTACATAGACGATATAAGAAGCATGCCCATTTATTGCGAAAGAACATAGAAGTACGAACTTCCTCCCTTTTCGAAAACAAAAGAAAAAGGAACGACATGGAAAACAAAATTAAAGTTCTACTCGAGATCGAAAGTAGTAGTTTACTACGAAATGAATGACAACGGCGTCGGCATCTTTATGTACGACCTTAGTGTCGGCACCGACCTTGGCATCTCGAGTCATGATCTCGACTTGCTACTCACGACCGATCTCGACATCATCGATTTCAAAGATCGAGCTCGGCGTCGACATCTTCTACTTCGATTACGACTTCGGCATGTCCGACCTCGACTTTGACTTCGACTTCATCATTTACATCCTCGACCTTGGCATCATGTTCGACTTTGACTTTGGCCTTGACGTCGGCATTATCATCTTCGACTTCGACGTCGACCTTGTCACCTTTGACTTCGGCATTGGCAATGACTTCGGCCTCTATGACTTCAACCTCGACGACCGACCTCGTCACGTCGACCTCGGCACTTTACTTTGGCTTTGACGTCGGCATTTTTATCTACGACTTCGGCGTCAACATGTACGCCCTCGACTACGGCGTCGGCAGTTCAACTTCAATTTCGGCATTGTTTTCGACTTCGATGTCGACCTTTTCGACTTCGACTTCGGTGTCGACTTTGTCACCTTTGACTTCAAACTCGAATACCGACCTCGACGCGATGACCTTGGCGACCAACCTCGGCACCTCGGCACGTCCACCTCCTTCGTTTATCTTTCTGTTCTATTTTTGTTTGAGGACAAACAATGATTTAAGTTTGGGGGGTTTGATAAACGAGCATTTTACACGTTTATTGTTGATATTTAAAGATGAGTTTAGATCATTTAATGTGCGTTTACGTATCGGTTCTTAATGTTTTTATCTATTTCTAGAAGATACTGCTCTTGGGTGTTCTTTTGGTGTTGTGTAGGTCTATATGTTAAAAATCGAAGCAAGGAACGAAGCACGAGCCAAAATGCACATCTGCCCAGTTTCTAGCGACCAGCTTAGCGGTCGCTAGGCTGGCCGCTAGGCAAGCCAGCGAACGCCAAGATCAGACGCGACCGCGACCTCGTGCACGCGAGCAAGCCCCAGCGCCGAGAAGTCACTGTGCTATTTCTCGCGGCCATGGCTAGCGACCGCTAGCTAGGCCGCGAGGAAACCCTGCGAGCGCAAGAGGCAACCGCGAGTGAAGAGAGCACGCGCGGGAGATGCCTCGCGGTCGAGCTAGCGACCGCGAGGATCGGTCGCGAGACGTAGCGGCAGGCGCACAAATTAGGGTTTCCACCCTTATCTATAAATAGGGGATATCCCCCCTTGCGCCTAAAATGACCCAGACACGCCCCAAAACAGTTTATTTCAGTTTTTCCTCAGTTTTCATTCTTTGTTGAGCTTTAGTTTACATTCTAGCATTAGTTTTCCATTGTTCTAGTTTAGTTCTTCGTTGTTATCGATTCGGAACGTTTTATCCGATCATTTTCCGTTGTTTTCTGTTTTTCGCTTGGGATTGGATTCAAGACCAACCATTGTTCATCCAACGCTATTATCCGGGTTTTATGCATTTAATTTCTATTTTTATGTTTTATCGTATTTTTATTCCGTTAATTATGTCTAGGTAATTTCCTGTTCTAATCCTAGGGTTTGCATGATCCGATCCTATATGTTGTGATTCCTGTTATCTCTATTTACCTTCCAGGCATTGATTCATGATTCTTGATGCATATCTAGTTGTCCGTTAATTACGTAATTGTATTAATTGTCAATCGATCTTGAATGCATGATACGAATAAGCCTTGAGTTGTAGCTGAGATAGGATATTCGTAGGAAGCATATTCTTTGTGATCTGTTTGGAGTTGCTTGTTTTCACCTAGAGACGTAACAGTAATAGGGAAAACTAGTAATCTCTGACCGCAATTGTCGTAATGAAGTTGTCGGTTATATATGTGATCTTCCATCTTGTCTGGATTAAAATTGGCTAATAGGAACATGATAAACATACGTTGTGGATAGGATTAATGCATCCCTAGGGTTAGTCTTTCTTATCTGTTTTACCATCTGAGTGTTTTATTGCTTTATTTTATATTTCTGCATGGTTACCTTTGCTTTGGATTAAATTCTGAAGCCCTTAAACCTCTCACCAAATTTTTGTGCTTGAATAATGATGAATTATCGTTGAGCTAGCTTCTATGTTTTCGTGATACAATCCCTGTGGATACGATACTTTGCTTACCCTATACTAGCGCGTTTCTCGTGCGAGAAAAGTGAGCGATCAAATTTTGGAGCCGTTGCCGGGGATTGTTAAGATTGCATAGGAATAATTTGACGATTTGGATTTATTAATTCAAGTTATATTATTATTATTATTTTTATTTTTTTGCAAGAGCTGAATTTTCTCCTTTCTCAGGTAGTATATGCGTACAAGATCTCAGGGACCTCCTGAAATATTATTAGATCCCGAGATTGAAAGCTCTCAAAGGAGAAGAGGACGAGAGAAGAGACAGGCTGCAATGGCAGCTAATCCACAGAACGGGGGCATTCCTCCCGAGCAAGCTGCACGCATGCTAGCGGATTTCGCAGAGATGCAGCGCCAGATGGCGAATATGGGACTCCTTGTCCCTGTTCCAGAGACACGACCGCTGAACTTTATGTACCGACCTCCTACTGAACAGTTCCAAGGAGGCGGATGGGGCCCACACGTGGATGCAAACAATTTTGAGCTGAAGCCTGCCCTGATCAGTATGGTCCAAGGAGAGCAGTTTGGGGGAGGAGTCACTGAAGATCCAAATGCGCATCTCGAGACCTTTATCGATATTTGTGACACCATCAAATAGAATGGGGTGCCACAAGACACGATCCGGATGCGCATGTTCGGTTTCTCGCTGCGCAGCCAGGCGAAAGATTGGTTCAAGAGTTTGGACCGAACTGGCATTGACACTTGGGGGAAACTTTGCGAAAAGTTTCTCTCGAAATATTTTCCGTCGGCGAAAGCGCAGAAGATCATCATCGCCGAAATCTCCCATTTTTGCCAAAACCACGACGAATCACTATTCGAGGCATGGGAGAGATTCAGAGGTCTATTGAGGCGATGTCCACAGCATGGATTCTCCAAGGAGCAATAAATCACGCAGTTCTACAGTGGACTGACATTTCAGACGAGGAGCATTGTGGATGCGTCGGCAGGGGGCTGTTTATTGAATCGACGAGTAGACGAGGCGAGTCGTATTCTAGAAGAGATGGGTGCCAACAGCTATCAATGGCCAACGGAGAAAACGCCAGTGGTTAAAGCAGCAGCCGTCGAGGCTGATTCGAGATACGACGAGCTGATGAAGCAATTCACTCTGTTGAAGAGCCAGATTGAGACGGAGGACGTACATTTTATAAATTAAAGGAACCGTCAGGGGGAAAATCCGGCATACACTCCAAACAATAGAAATCATCCGAACATGTCGTATGCCAACCCGAATAATTTTCAGCAACCTCCAGCAGGCTTCACGGTACAGAATGGTATGATCCAAGAGCCGAAGAAGCCAAGTTTAGAAGATATGGTGCAACAGATGGCGACTCAACAGAGTGCATTTATAAGCGATGCACGCGTAAAATAACTCATCTGGAGTCGACTGTGACGGCTATGGGTAAACACGTAAAGATGTTGGAAAATCAGATTGGTCAAGTAGCCGTACAATTGAATGCACTACAAAAGACGGGCCAATTTCCGAGTAATACAGAGGTGAACCCGAAAAATCAGTGCTTCGCCATCCAGATGAGGAGTGGACAAGCTTACCCGAGCCCTACCGAGGAAGAAGAGGCTGAAACTAAACTGGAGCAGAAACTCGCAATCGAGCTCGCGACCGCGAGCCCAATCGCGAGGAGTCCAGAGTATTCCCCACAGAAGCTCTCGACCGAGCATGCGCCCGCGAGCCTACCCACGAGCAATCAGGCAGAGCATGCTCCCGAGAAATCAGCGCGCGAACTCGCGCCCGCAAGCTCGCAGGCAAAGAAGGATTCCAGCGCCCAACAGACGCCTCGCGACCTGCCCAGCGGTCGCGAGGTCAACCGCGAAGAGCCTCCAGAATCCAATTCTCGCACGTACACTCCTCCGGTCCCATTTCCGAGTCGACTAGTCAAGTCGAAATATGACGAGGAGTTTGCTCGTTTCAAAGAGATTTTTCAAAAAGTTGAGATCAATTTGCCTCTCTTTGAAGCGCTGCGAAACATGCCGGGATACATGAAATTTTTAAAAGACGCGCTTGCAAGCAAGAAGAAATTGGGGAAATTTGAAAAAATTACCCTATCCGAAGAATGCAGTGCCGTCTTGCAGAGGAAGCTCCCTCTAAAGCAGAAGGATCCCGCAGTTTTACGTTAGAATGCGAGATCGCCGAGCATACTTTTCCAAATGTGTTGTGCGACTTGGGGGCGAGCATCAATCTGATGCCTTTGAACGTATTCAACCGGCTGCACCTAGGAAAGATGAAGCCGACGAAGATCTCACTGATGATGGCTGACAGGTCAGTCACATATCCTAAAGGTATCGTCGAAGATGTGTTGGTAAGAATTCGGGACTTTGTTTTTCCTGCCGATTTTGTGATTTTAGATATTCCCGAATTCAAACAACAACCACTAATCCTGGGCAGACCTTTTCTAGCAACTGGTCGTGCTTTGATTGATGTGCAGGAAGGTAATCTCACGTTTCGTGTTAACGATGAGGAGCTCAAGATTTCCATATATGACGCCATCAAGCAACACGATAGTGAAAAGCTGGAAGATTGATACTCGATCACGACTGCTGCTGCCGCACACGTCGCGCGCTTAGAGGGTACTCGCCCAATCGAGGAAGCTGCGAGAAGGAAGAAGTGGACTCGGCATGGAACTCCGAGTGTATCGTTCAAGTTTGGGGGTGGCCACTTCCATGGTCAGTGGTGGTCATCCGTGAATGCTAAGTATAGGAGGATCCACAAATTGGGAAGGATTTCTGTTGCCACCAAAACGCCGGATTGAGAAAGGTTAGTGATGGTCTAGCTAAAGACGTTAAATTAGCACTTGTTGGGAGGCAACCCAACTTTTTCTTGTTTTGTTTTTGTGTTTTGTTTTGTTTTTCGTTTGTGTTGCTTTTTGTCGTGTTTTTGTCTTTCTGTTCATTTTTGTATCTGTCGATCAACGAGTTAAGTGAAGTGTGTTAATCCATGTGGACGATGACGATAGAAAATTTTTGTGAAATTTAATGATAGTGCACATGATAAGTTAGAAAATGACGCATGAACGACTTGAGATTGCTTAAACTTGTTGTTTTTCACCATTTACTTAACCCGTGAGACTTGAGCTTCACTGTATAAACATCTTGATACAGTTTCTTTTAATTGTGTGATATCATGCATGTGATTCTCTTCTAGAACTTGCCATTTTTCTATGTCGAGACTGCAATATGTGTTTTCGAATTTGGAAAGTATAAAAGGCCATCTTTTTTAACCACATATTCACCCAAACACTAACCCGATGATATATACCATTTGTCGCCTTCTTTGAGCCGTTATTAGACTTTATTCTTTCGATTAACCGGATGATAGGAGGTGAGGATGGATATGGGAATCAAAAGGGGTTCAAATTTTGATGTAGTTATGGCAAGGAAAAATTATTATTAGAGAAGTACATCTATGGTGAAGAATAGTACCTTTGTTGTGAATGATAAACCCTATAAGCTCTAGAAAAGAAAAGAAAAAAGCAATGATAAGTTCACTATGTGTGTTGAGCATAAAGGGTCTTTAATCAAAGTATAGGTACCTTCTGTGGCATAAAACGTCGATTTAGCACGTTGGGAAAGAGGAGGAAAATGGACAAAGTCCATATGTGTCGAAAATTATAAATGGGGGTGCTTAGAATATTTTTGAGTCACTTAGCCATATATTACCCTACCTTAACCAATGTGCCTACATTATAACCTATGAAAAGACCTTTTTGATCCTTATTTGAACACATTTGACACGGTGGAGATATTAGAGAAATGGCAAGCCTATGGTAAGATGTTGCATTGCATTGATCTGTGAGTGTATACACGTCCTTAATTTCTTTATGAGTTTGAGTGTATCCTCTATATTTTACACACATGCCGTTGTGAGGGTTGAATTAAATGAGTTTTTGCCTTCAATTGTTGTTCGTGTTGAATTGACTAATGTCGTCATGTGTGCTAATATTTTCGAGCGTTGAAAGATATTTCCGAGGCTTGATTGTGTTTATCACCTTTGCTACACTCGTTGATCTTTTATTGTGTCCTTCGTTTGTCTTTCTGTTCTGTTTTTATTTGAGGACAAACAATGATTTAAGTTTGGGGGGTTTGATAAACGAGCATTTTACACGTTTATTGTTGATATTTAAAGATGAGTTTAGATCATTTAATGTGCGTTTACGTATCGGTTCTTAATGTTTTTATCTATTTCTAGAAGATACTGCTCTTGGGTGTTCTTTTGGTGTTGTGTAGGTCTATATGTTAAAAATCGAAGCAAGGAACGAAGCACGAGCCAAAATGCACATCTGCCCAGTTTCTAGCGACCAGCTTAGCGGTCGCTAGGTGGCCGCCAGCAAGCCGGTGACGCCAAGATCGACGCGACCTCGTGCACGCGAGCAAGCCCCAGAGCACCGAGAAGTCACTGTGTTATTTCTCGCGGCCATAGCTAGCGACCGCTAGCTAGGCCGCGAGGAAACCCTGCGAGCGCAAGAGGCAACCGCGAGTGAAGAGAGCACGCGCGGGAGATGCCTCGCGGTCGAGCTAGCGACCGCGAGGATCGGTCGCGAGACGTAGCGGCAGGCGCACAAATTAGGGTTTCCACCCTTATCTATAAATAGGGGATATCCCCCCTCGCGCCTAAAAGGACCCAGACACGCCCCAGAACAGTT
The DNA here is from genome assembly GCA_036937905.1 of Salvia rosmarinus. Taxonomy (NCBI): domain Eukaryota; kingdom Viridiplantae; phylum Streptophyta; class Magnoliopsida; order Lamiales; family Lamiaceae; genus Salvia; species Salvia rosmarinus. The sequence continues at coordinate 72,002,886 of CM072819.1, read as the reverse complement.
TATTTCAGTTTTTCCTCAGTTTTCATTCTTTGTTGAGCATTAGTTTACATTCTAGCATTAGTTTTCCATTGTTCTAGTTTAGTTCTTCGTTGTTATCGATTCGGAACGTTTTATCCGATCGTTTTCCGTTGTTTTCCGTTTTTCGCTTGGGATTGGATTCAAGAACCATTGTTCATCCAACGCTATTATCCGGGTTTTATGCATTTAATTTCTGTTTTTATGTTTTATCGTATTTTTATTCCGTTAATTATGTCTAGGTAATTTCCTATTCTAATCATAGGGTTTGCATGATCCGATCCTATATGTTGTGATTCTGTTATCTCTATTTACCTTCCGTGCATTGATTCATGATTCTTGATGCATATCTAGTTGTCGCTAATTACGAATCGTATTAATTGTCAATCGATCTTGAATGCATGATACTGAATAAGCCTTGAGTCGTAGGCGAGATAGGATATTCGAGGAAGCATATTCTTTGTGATCTGTTTGGAGTTGCTTGTTTTCACCTAGAGGCGTAATAAAGAATAGGGAAAACTAGTAATCTCTGACCGCAATTGTCGTAATGTAAGTTGTCGGTTATATATGTGATCTTCCATCTTGTGCGGATTAAAATTGGCTAATAGAAGCAGGATAAACATACGTGGATAGGATTAATGCATCCCTAGGGTTAGTCTTCCTTATCTGTTTTTCTTCCTTATCTGTTTTACCATCTGAGTGTTTTATTGCTTTATTTTATATGTCTGCATGGTTACCTTTGCTTTGGATTAAATTCTGAAGCCCTTAAACTTCTCACCAAATTTCTGTGCTTGAATAATGATGAATTATCGTTGAGCTAGCTTCTATGTTTTCGTGATACAATCCCTGTGGATATGATACTTTGCTTACCCTATACTTGCGCGTTTCTCGTGCGAGAAAAGTGAGCGATCACTCAACATACATGTTATACTTTTGTTCGATACGGGTGCTTCGCATTCTTTTATCGCAAGAGCATGTGTCGATATGTTGGAACTTAGATCCGAAAAAGTGAATCAGGACATGAGAATCTCTTCACCCATAGGAGGGATTATGACTGTTACTCATGTTTGCTCGAACCTAGAGTTGAACTTAGGATCACTTAAGGTTCTGGCGAATAACTTGAACATAATACCCATGGGCGATGTAGATATAATCCTAGAAATGGATTGGTTAGCAGAAACCATTCTACGATTCTATGCAAGGAGATGAAGATTTCGTTCCATTTTCCTGACAAAAAGCCACGAGCTTCCATGGAATCAACATGGGGAAGAAAATTCTGATCATATCAGCACTGAAAGCAAGGAGTATGATAAACAAGAAAGGATGTCACACATTCCTAGTTTACCTGAATGGGGAGGATAAAACAGAGATGAAAGTTGAAGATGTGGAGATTGTTCGAGAATTTCCAGATGTTTTTCCTGAAAATCTACCAGGATTACCCCCTGATAGACAATTGGAATTCACCATCGACCTGGAACCCGGATCAGCTCCAGTGTCGAAGGCACCTTACAGAATGGCTCCAAAGGAACTAGAAGAATTGAAAATTCAAATACAAGAACTGTTGGATCTAGGTTTTATCAGACCTAGTGTATCGCCTTGGGGAGCACCGGTATTATTTGTCAAGAAGAAGGATGGTTCCTTGAGAATGTGCATAGATTACCGAGAACTGAATAAAATGATGCTCAAAAACAAGTATCCACTGCCAAGGATAGATGACTTGTTTGATCAGTTACGAGGAGCAAGTGTATTCTCGAAGATTGATCTCAAGTCAGGATATCAATAACTCAAGGTACGGCCGGAAGATGTATCTAAAACTGCATTCGAACGAGATATGGCCACTATGAGTTTATAGTTGTGCCGTTCGGATTAACCAATGCACCAGCCGTATTCATGGATCTCATGAATAGAGTATTCCATCCATACTTAGACAAATTTGTCTTAGTCTTCATAGATGATAATCTCATCTATTCGAAGAATGAAGAAGAACATAAGGAGCATTTGAGAACGGTTTTGCAATCATTGAGATTTGAACAACTTTTTGCTAAGTTTAGCAAATGTGAGTTTTGGCTGAAGGAAGTAATGTTCCTTGGACACATTGTGTCAGCCGAAGGGATTAAAGTGGATCCCGTCAAAGTAGAAGCGGTACAAGGATGGAAATCGCCAAGGACCCAAAATGAAATCAGAAGTTTCTTAGGATTAGCTGGTTACTATCGGAGATTCATTGAAGGATTCTCAAAGATAGCAAGGCCAATAACACAGCTACTCCGAAAGGGGATCAAATTTACATGGACTGAAGAGTGTGAGGCGAATTTCCAAAAGCTTAAGGAAAAATTGACAAGTGCGCCAGTACTAGCAGTTCCAGAAGCAGACAAAGAATATGTAGTCTATACTGATGCTTGTAAAAATGGATTGGCTTGTGTGTTGATGCAGGAAGGAAAAGTGATAGCTTATGCATCCAGACAACTTAGACCACATGAACTGAACTATCCAACTCATGACCTGGAATTAGCAGCAGTAGTACATACACTAAAGATATGGAGACATCATCTCTATGGAGTGAGATGTGAAATCTTTACAGATCATAAGAGTTTGAAATACTTCTTTGAGCAAAGAGATCTAAATATGAGGCAGAGAAGATGGCTCGAATTGGTAAAAGATTACGACTGTGGTATAAATTATCACCCGGGCAAAGCAAATGTGGTAGCTGACGCCTTGAGTCGTAAGGATCAAACCAATCTGGGATGTCTCTTTTCAAAGGAAGAAAAACTCGTTGAAGAGTTTGAGAAAATGAAGATAGAAATGGTTGAACAACCAGAGACGATCATGAGTCATATTTCTACACTCACTTTGACGTCTGACTTGAGAAAGAAGATAATAGATGAACAGAGGAAGGATGAAAAGTTGGAAAAGACAAGGGTCAAGGTGAGAACTGAAGAACAGAAGAATTTTCGAGAAGCGTCAGACAACGCCTTATTGTTTGAGGAAAGATTGTGTATTCTGAACAATGACGAGCTTTGAAACAATGATGAGGAAAGATTGTGGTAGCTGATACGCGTAGATCTGAGCTACATTTTGAAGGTGGAGATAAAGTTTTTCTTAAAGTCTCTCCATCGAAAGGAATTATAAGGTTTGGAGTGAAGGGTAAATTAAGACCCCGTTTTATAGGACCTTATGAGATCCTAGAAAGAATAGGCCCAGTTGCCTATAGATTGGCCCTTCCGCCAAGTTTGGGGAATGTACACAATGTCTTTCACGTGTCACAACTCAGAAAGTACGTGTATGATTCGAAACACGTGATACATCAAGACGAAGTGATCCTCAATCCAGATATGAGTTATGAAGAAGAACCTACGGCTATTCTAGACCGCAAGGATCAACAGTTGAGAAATAAGTCCATTCCGCTAGTCAAAGTGTTGTGGAGACATCATGGACAAGAGGAGGCCACGTGGGAACTTGAAGATGCTATGAAAGAAAGATACCCCGAACTTTTCTAAGGTATGCAAATTTCGGGATGAAATTTCTTTAAGGGTGTGGAATGTAATATCCCGAAGAATTAAAGGCCTAACTACGTTAATTAATTCCGTAAATTAGGGTTTCGCTGTGAAATTTGAAATAGTAATTTATCGAATAATGATTTTGATAAATTATGAGATAATGAATTCCTATATCTTATTCACTAATGATTGGGAATTAAGGAATATATTTATATAATGTATTTCGATAGTAATATTTTAACGTCGATTGAATATCGATAGTTAAAATTTCATAAAATTCTCTAAGTATCGAAGCTTAGAATTAAACTTCATTATTAATGGAATGATTTAATAAAGTGATTACGACCATTTTGAGATGAGTCGATTATAAACGTTTTGAGACGTTTTGGACGTCAACGTTTAGAGACGATTAGAAAATCGAATTTAATGATCAAGGAATTATAATATTTAAATTCCTATGATTATTTTATGTAATTAGAGTATTATTTTAGCATTAAAATAATGCTAGAGAATTAAGGAATAATTATTGAACAAAAGGTAATTTTCGAAAACCCTAATTTCGAAAATTAGGGTTTTTCACCTACGAATCTTTCTAATTATTTTTCCTATGATATAATTTATCATATATATATCTATAAATAGCAAGAAAATTAAAATGTTGGGCATTAGGCATGAAATTGCCGTGAACAAATATATGTATGTATTAACATGAATGATTTTTGTGAGCTTCCAAATTGTGTTGATCAAATGGGATCTAATTACACATTAACCAAGATAATAAATGCAAGAATCAAGTGAATGCTCGTGTATTTGTGTTAGCCGTGTGTTTTGGTTCCAATTGGGGTTGGAAGATTTAACACAACTCTTAATTGATGATGTAATTATGCATTTGGGAATGTGTATGACTCTAAGCTTAGTGTAAGGCAAAAAAAATTAAAATGCTCCCCTTAAAATGAGAGGTAGCCGACGGAACCTTGAGTTCCATAGTCAATGAATTGCTTTGTTCAAGAAAATTAGAGTTAATAGATTTGCTTTGTGTAAGTAAAGTTACTATGTGTAAGAACCTTTTCTTTGATAACATAATTACATGGTGAGTCACATACTAATTTTTCTTGCTTGTGTGTGTTGGAACCGAGAGAGAGAGGTTGATACAAGGTGATTCATTTTCATTATGTATTAAGACTCATTAGCAAAGCAAACTCATTTCTCTCTTCCCCAAAACCACCACTGCCGTGAGCATTTTTAAAGAAAAACAAAGTGTGTTCTTCATTTCATTCACCAAATCTTCAATACTAAAGCCTTTGCACAATAAATCGACACCGTTAAAGAGGTTAGGAATCGAACGAGCTTCAATTATACGTTAGAATTTTTCAATATCTAATGGTTCGATTTTATTTTACAAGCATGTGTTCTTGAGGATAAATTATGCTAGCATGCTAAATTGTTTCTTAAGTATGTATAGTATGATGTATAAGCTTTACATATCATGTTTTAAATTAAAGCTAAGCATGTTAAAATTATTTCTATGATGACCGAAAATTTCATGATAAATGTAATGATGGATTAATGTTATATGATAGTAGAGGAGCTCATAGTGATTAATTGAAATTTTAAAAAATCATATGCTATGTTTTGAAATTACGAAAATGATACAAAATTATATGTTGGTGTATAAATTTTATTTAAATGATATGATAACATATTATTGATCTAGGTATTGATTATGGACTATGTGAATTTATTGGGAATTTTGGAAATTATTTGTTCATGTTTTAAAATTTTCGAGAATGCTAATGTATTAGCATGTTGATTTGTAAGTTGATATTGATAAATATTATGATGTTATATTGTTATATTATAATGTTTAAGCATAGTGTAATTTTGTAGAAATTTTATAAAAATGTTTGGTATATGTTTGCTAAGAACCGTGAACCTTAGATGTTGATACCTTGATGTAGAAATTGTAATTGTTGGATATTATGCTAGATTAATGATCTAGGATGATGTTTAGGTCTTGTGTAATTTAATTAGAATTTTAGGAATTTGTTTGATAATTTTTAGAAAAAAATTTCGAGACCTATAGGAGTGATATAGGTGATGTCCAAATTTTCTATAGTTAATATTAATACATATTAATGAGCCTAGGATAAAATAGTATACTATAGGAATTTAGAGGAATTTTTGGATAAGTTTAAAAAATTTTAAGCTCAAAACCGTGAGCTTTGGGATGTTTATTAAGGGTTTTTAAATCCTTTTTATTAAGATAAATAATACATTGTATGTCTAGAAATTGTTTTAGACATATTAAAATTTTATGGGATTTTATAAACATAGTATACTATGTTTACGACGAAACGTTATTTTAAATAACGTTAAAAATAGAAAATAATGTATAATGAATAAGTTAATTCATATTAAAGTAAAATATTAATAAAGTTTATCGATTAACGTGAAAAACCAAGAATTAGGGTTTTATGAAAGAAATTGGTTATAAAATGTGTTAAGCAAAGTCAAAATGTTGACTTAAGTTTAAACGTATTAAATACGTTGAGTAAACACGCTAATACGTGTAAAACGTATTAATTTTATAAGAATATCTCAATTGTGAGAAAAGATTTCACAATTGAAATCATTTTTATCAAAAGACGTTAGTATACGTTGAACGTTTAACCTAAAGGGTTAAAATGAGATCGTAGATCATATTACGTCTCTATCGAAGTACGAGAATTATTTAGTTAAAAATACACGTTTGAAACGACGTATTAAAATTAGTTAAAGGATTCAAATTATTACTTTATAAGTTATCAAAGTTTATTTAAACTTTGAAAATCTCAAAAAACGTGACCAACGTACTGAACATGGTTTTTACGTAAAGGTGGGACGTGAACGTGAGCAAGCAACGTGAAAAGGAAACGTATTTTGATAATCGACGATCGATAATCCAGGTGGGCTTTACTCTACTCAAAAAGATCAAATGTTTTATTTACGATGCTTTATTCGCAAGAAATGATAATGAAATGATTTATTTAATTACCTGCCCAAAATGTTTATGTTTTATGTATGTATCCTATCCATGCTCGATTTATGAATGCTGTTGGGTAGCTCCCAACATATGAAATGTTGAATTCGTATCCTTGTAAGTACCCACAAGGATGATTGAGAATTCGTATCCTGTGCCGGGATGGCAAGGATTTTGTGCACTATTTTGTGACCATGTGCTGAAAGGGTGCTCGGCCGGTCACGGTGTCCATAAGAGGAGGCCTCCTCTACGGCGCAAGATGAAATTAATGAGATGAGATAATGGAATTGTTGTGATTAATGGAAAAGGGTATGGATCATACATACAAGGAAAATATGTCTGGCCAGACGAATATTTATGGAAAATGACAGAAAATGTTTAGTAAGCACGAGTATTTAAATTAAAACCTCGTGTGTTACTATGATGGGGCAGTGTAATTTAAATTTGATAAATTGTTTTGGCATGAGTTCACTGAGTGCATTCTTATACTCAGCCCTGCATGTTTGTTTTTAAATGTGCAGGTTGAGCAGATGGTGGATGGAGGCGTGTTGAGTAGTCAAGCCTTTTTGATAATGTTTGTTAGAAACCTTGAATGCATATCGTCATATATGCATTCACATGTTTCTCCACTGCGTTTGAATATTAGGTTTATGTATTGATATTGACAGTTAAATCCATCTGAATTAGTGCACCTTTTTGTTAAAGAACTTGTAGCCTTTCTATATGTAAATTACGGGTGCCTTGTAAATAAGGGTTAGACTTCGTTGTTCGCTTGATGTTTGTCCTATAATCCTTTGATTAATTCTATTTAAATGTTCTGTAATTACTGTTCCAAGTTCCAGTCCTCGTTAATACGTCCTTAGGGTTAGGGGGCTGTTACATGTTGATAGCTCGGCAATCACAACACATCCTCATAGTCGAGTCCTTCTTTGGCACAAGTAGAACTGGAACTCCACATGGACTCAAACTCTCCCTCATGTGCCCTTTGGTCAACAACTCTTCAATTTGCCATTCCAACTCCTTCGTCTCATCCGGATTGGTTCGGTAGGCTGGTCTATTAGGAAGTGTTGCTCCAGGCACAAAATCAATTTGATGTTCAATCCTTCGAATTGGTGGTAAACCATGAGACGTATCTTTGGGAAAGACATCATCAAAATCCTGCAGAAGAGAAGAAATAGAAGGGTGTAAAGAATTAAGATTGTTAGTATAAATCAATTTCTCGTTGTACATTATTACAACCAATGACTTTTCCTCATTCACCACCCACTTCAAATCACTAGCTCTCACAAGAAAAGACTTTTGGACTACTCCCTTATCCTTACTTCCATCCCTTTGCCCAACCGACTTCACCAACTCCGACTCCTTTTGCAACAACACTTGATCCTCATAAACTTGTTTTGGAGTAAGAGGAACAAGTGACACCTTCTTTTGATTGAACTCAAAGGAGTATTTATTCGTAAAGCCATCATGCTTCACCCTTCTATCAAACTGCCACTGCCGTCCCAATAGAATATGGCTCGCCTGCATCGGAATCACATCACAAAGAACATCATCCATATACTTTCCAATGCAAAACGGAATCTTCACTTGCTTCGTCACCTTGACAATGCCACTATCATTCAGCCACTGCAACAGATATGGCTTGGGATGCTTCACTAATGATAGCCCTAACTTCTCAACCATGGTCATGCTAGCCATGTTGGTACAACTCCCACTGATCGAGATAAAAACACACTCAAATTCACTCGCAATCGTACGAGGTAATTGTAGAGTGATAAGTTAACACGAGTCGTCTCTCAAGGAAAACTTAACAGGGCGATTGTTCGTGTCGCACACAGAAAGCGATTAAATCCTAAACATTCTAATACCAACGAGGGTTTGAACATGCAGGAATTGAAAAACGAGAAATAAACAGCGATCCTAAGCCAGGGGTTGTCAATCCCGAGCTAAACTAATAAAGCGATAAATCTAAACCAGGGGTTGTCAATCCCTAGTTGAACTACGAAAGCGATAAATCAAAAGCGGTAAATAAAAGCATATGCAATTCTATTATTCATAGGGTTTGTCAATCCCTAATCTAAATCTAATTGCAAATAAACGAAAGCAGGAAATCATTACGTAATATAAATCAACGGAACATGAGAATCCAATCCACTGTCACTATGAATTGAATCCAACAATACCATCACACAAAAATACTATGAAATTGATCCGAAAGAACAGGTAAATCCCAAGAACATAAAATGATAAACTGAATATTCAATGATGAACAAGAGAACATGAATTAAAACTAACTATTATCTGTTTACTGTTGTCTGAAGAAATCCAGAAGGAAAGGCTGATGGAGAGCCGCGCCGCGGCTGCGTGGAGAAAAACCAAAAACTCCAGAACCGCGTTTTTGACCTAACGCCTATTTATATATTAAATGAGAACTGAACGCCGGTTCACAGTGAGCACGGGCTTAAGAAACGTTCTGACTTGAAATAGAACGCCGGCTGGAAGAGAACGCTGGCCGGAAAGGCAACACGCACGCGAGGGTGCGGCGTGCGGGAGAAGGGCGGGCAAGGCCCGGCGCGGATGGGCTCCAACGCACCGGGAGACGCTGCTGCCGCACAGGTGTGGAGATCGAGCGCTGGCGCCGGAGGTGCAGCGCGGACGGGCGGCATCGCGCGTAGGATCGCGCGAGCCGGGCGAGACGCGCGCGCGGCGATGGGCGCTGGGCGGGCGCTGCGTAGTGCAGCGACGCAGCGCTGCGGATGAGGCGAGCGACGCGGGCAGAGCGGGCGTGCGTTCTCAGCGGGCGCTGGGTGTGCGGGTGAGGCGTGCGACGTGAGCGCCGGTTCGCAACGAGCGCGCGCTTGAAATTGGGTGAACGCGCTGGTCTTGAGCGCCGGCTGGGGCGAGCGCTCGCTGCGGGCAAGCGCCGGCTGGGCGCGCGCGGTCGACGGGCTGGCGTGCGTGCGACGGAGTCGTGCGCGGCTTCGACGTTTCGCTCCGTTCTTTCTCGTTCGAACTCCGATTTACGAACCGTTTGCACCTACGAACTCCTGTCGAAATGCTCTTCAATAATATATGATCCTTAGCAGATCCAATTCATCCTATTTTATGCCATTTTCCTACAAAACATCGAGACGAACGAAGTGAGTCCGAATCGATAAATATAAATCAAACCAACGGCATAAATGGGACATACTACTGAAATTGACATGTAAAACAATACCAAGAATCATCACAAAATCAAACCAAACACCCACCATCGATGATCATGCTGCACACCTTATCTTTGACATGACACCTCGTATGAAATATGTTCTCTCGCTGCCCGTATCAATCACTCGATTCTGCACACTCAAAGCTCTCCTAGCAACCAAAATGAGTGCATCAGGTGCTTCAGTCTCTTCATCATCGAGATCCTCCAAGGCTGGCATCTCTGGATCAGTAGCCTCACCCTCATCATTGGTCACCACCTCTCCATCGTCCCGAATGATCATCACCCTCTTATTCGGACACTCTCTAGTAATATGCCCAATTCCATGACAAGTAAAACACTTCAAATCACGGTTCCGGGTACCGACAGGTTTGGCTTGAGTTGTGGAACTCGTAGGATCTGTTCTTGGCTTTACAAACGGCCACTTCTCCCCCTTCGGATGCTCCTTCTTTTTCCATTGGTTCCCTCTTGATGGAAAACCACTAGCATTTTGGGGCTTCCTCCAATTGGACTGATTCTGCTTCATGTTACCGCCACTACCCCTCCTCTTGAGTTGGTTCTCAATCTTTATGGCCATGTGAACCATGTCCTTCAACTCGACATAATGCTATAACTCCACTCCATTGCGAATCTCCCAATTCAATCTAGCCAAGAATCTTACCATAGTCGCCTCTCTATCGTCAACAATACTGGCTCGAATCATGGCTACTTCCATCTCCTTGAAGTAGTCATCCACACTCCTCGGTCCTTGTCTCAAATTCTATAATTTATTATACAACTCACCGTATTAATGATTAGGCACAAATCGTTTCCTCATCACAGCCTTCATCTCTTCCCATGTCTAGATAGGCTGCTCTCAATTCCTCCTCATACTACTTACCAATTGATCCTACCAAATAAGTGCATAATCAAAGAACTATATTGTTGCTAACTTCACTCTCTTGAGCACGGAATAGTTATGGCAATCAAACATGAGCTCCACCTTTCTCTCCCACTCCAAGTATAATTAAGGATCATTTTTTCCTTGAAAAGAAGGGATGTTCATCTTGATGTTGCTCAGATTGTTATATTCTCGATCCCTTTCTCTTGGTTTCCTCTCGTCAGCATCAACATACCCATATACCTCCTCATCTTCATATTCAAACTCATGGTGTCTATCATCTTGATGGAAATTATCGCCTCTGCCTCCTCTGCGTCCTCCACCTCTTCGAAGCCCAAAAGTTTCTCGACGAGGTCTCTCCTTAAGTGCATTAATTCGATCATGCATCTCCTCATCTCTTTTGTGATTATCTTTCCCAATTCAGAACGCAAGGCCTCCATCATGAATTTTGTTTGAAGATTGATAGAGTTATCGTCGTCCCTATGAGATGACCCATCTGACTCCAACTTTTTAGACATTGTTGCATAAAACGTTAGTAACGAAAAGAAAAATAACAGGAACCTTACCAACTCAGAAACGTTCGTGTATCACTCAAAATGAATCACACTCAACACTCGTGTATCACTCAACATTGGCTTTTTCAACACTCTAATAATCTCACACACTCTTGCCTTTTATCACTCAAATTCTCCTTCAAAAGTCTCAAATCTTCTCAATCCACCAATGAAGTCAATACCAACAAATCAAATAGGACACGAAAGGAAGAAAAAAAAATTGAAAAAAAATTTCAAAAAAGGGCTACACGGAAACTGACCCACAACGTAGTATATGACTCAATGACCCCAAAACACCCAACGAAAACTAACCAAAAAAAAATGATGACGAATTCCCCGAAAAAAATTTTGACTTTTTTTTTTCTGAGCCTCTCTAGGGACCTTTGGTAACACAGATATCAAAACTAGAAATAACGAAACTGTAATTTTTTTTCCAGCCAATTTACTTTTTTTTCCGACTTTAACAGATCACTACTTCACAACAACTAGGAAATTAGGACTTGGGATAATCAGGATAAATTTTGATCTCAAACACATAAAGAGCAGGTAAATTTTTGATCCCTAATGAGGTGTATATGATTGATCTATTTGGGATGATCTAACAAGGACAAAATCTATGATGATCAGAATATATATGATGATCACCGACTCAACATGATGGATAATACTCGGACACTATGGAGGATATATAAACACGAAAACAAAAAAAAACAATGAAGTGAAGCGGGCGCTGTGAGGCCAGCACCGTATGGAAGTGGTCGAGTGCACGTTGTGGTCGGGCGCCGGGTGGATGCACGGCGCACGACGGGACGCGGCGTCGGACTCGACGGGCGACGGGGCACAAATGCGTGACTTTGACGATTCGCTATGTTCTCCCTCGTTTGAACTTCGAATTGCGATCCATTTGCGCCTAAGCACTCTTACCGAGATACTCTTCAATATACTTTAACTCTTAGCAGATATATTTCATCTTATTTAATGCCGTTTTTCTACAAAATATCGAAACAAACTAAATAAATCCGAATCGATATATACTAATCAAAACGATGGCATAAATAGAACAAACCTATGGAAACAACATGCATACAGATATGAAGAAAAAGCACAAAATCATACTAAACAACTCCCCCACACTTATCCGTTTGCTTGTCCTCAAGCAAAGTCTGGTCTAATAAGAATAGAAAAATAACTCATGCAACTTCACTCTTAATCCAATCAATCAAACCCCTTTTTGTTTTTCCCCCAAACTTGGTGAATACATATTCAAAGTTAACGTGAAACAAATCTAAGATTGTAAGGATGTTAAATAAACAAGAGGTGATTTTTGCTCATATCCAACTCTCCGCTATGGGTGAATTAACTAAAGTGGTCACCTTTAGCAACAAGTTTCTTTTGAAAACACAAAGAAAGTTTTAACAGATTTTGGAACTATGTTTGAAAGGTAAATTCTCCATGAACTCGAGTCTCCTATCGTTGTTTCCCATGCTCATTTCTCGATTTACGAGAGAGAAGGGTAAAGTCCCATCCTCCATTTCAACAATCTCAACAATTTATTGAAGTTTTCATTCTCCTTCTTTTTTCTTTTTCTTTTCTTTGCTTTTTTTTAAGGAAACAAGTATATATGTATCCACACTTTTAATACTACCCCTAGGATAAGTCGGACAAATCACGCCAATAACTCCAAATTTGAGATCAATCCACATAATCTCGTCAATTCACATTGCCATTCAATCACATATCAACAAGAGAAACAAGATTACATCAAGGTTTGACCAACACCACAGAGTTCAGATGCACAAATCAAAATCCTGACTTATTTTCATAGACAAAAACTTGAATCCAAGAGTTCAAAATCATCACCAACTCACATCCCCAATCATGCAAAAAGACACGACACAACACAAAACCAAATATTCTATCCCCCCACATTAAACTCGAGCACTGTCCCCAGTGCTCAAAACATTAATAACAAAAGTAGAGGAGACTTCCCTGATAATAGATGGCAGAAAGAGGGCTAGAATGTGACCGTGGGCTGTAGAGCCGGAGTATCACAACTTCAACTCACTGCTTATGACAATACGTAAAACTTTTCGTCCCACTTCTGAAAAAAATAAACACAGAGACAGACAGATAGATCAAAGAACCAAGCAAAAAGAGACAAAAAAGAAAAGAACAGCGAAAAACATGGGTAAACTCCCACCTAGTACTCAGTTTAACGTCGTGAGCACGACGTAGTCTAGTCAGAGACAGATAGGATCAATGTGTAATATGTTCTCCGCTTCTTTCAGACCCTTACAATCAAAGTAAGGCTTCACTTGCTGTAACAGCCCCTTAATCCTAACTACGGATTAACAGGGACTATTACTTTAAACATGAATTTATAAATGGGAAATACATTGAACATTGAACTGTAATACATATATCAAGAATACTTTTGGACTTTAATACATAACTTAAGTTCTTGCAGTGGAAAACATGTGATATGTACATATGACGATGTACAATCAAGATACAAACTTTCAGCGACAAACATTCATATTGCTCAACACTGCTCCATCGCATCACCAGCTCAACTTGCACATTTAAAAACAAATATTCAGGGCTGAGTACAAGAATGCACTCAGTGGACTCATGCCAAAACATTTTATCATTTTTAAATTACACTGCCCCATCATGGTAAGACACAAGGGTTTTATTTGAAAAGGCCTTGTGCTTACTAAAACATTTTTATCGTTTCTCAAATCATTCGCCTGGCCAGGCATTTTCCTTGTATGTATGATCCATATCCCTTTCCTTTCATCATAACATCATCATTTACACCGTAGAAGGAGGCCTCCTTCTACATCGCTGTGACCGGACGCTTATTGTCCTTATTGCCCCCAGTCACCATTAAGTGTACACGTTAACCCTAGCCAGGAATTTCCCTCCGGCATAGGATCCGATATCGATTTTCATTCATAAGTTGGGAGCGACCCAACAACATTCATTATTCATTCATGGATAGGATACATACATAAAATCATAAACATTTGGGCAGGTAATTTCATAACATCATTTCATCATCATTTCTCAAAGAGAAAGGATCATAAATACTTTTCATTACAAAGAAAGCATTGTAAATAAAGCATTTGTTATTTTGAGTAAAAGAAAAGCCCACCTGGTACGTATGCTTCTTATACTGACTTTCCTTAACGTCAACGATCGAAATGCGTCCCACCTTAACGTAAGAAACTAATTTAGTACGCCGGTCACATTTTTTTCAAGAATGTCAAAGTCTAATAAGCTTCGATAACCTTCTAAATAATACTTCGAATCTTTTAACTAACTTAGTACGTCTTTTCATCGAACATCTTAACTTATGACTTTTCGTACTTCGATAAAGATGAAATCTAATTTATGACCTCATATTAATCAATTAGGTCAAACATCGTACTTATACCAATGTCTTTCGATAAGATGATTTCAATTATGAAATCATCTCTTATAAAAGAGATATTCTTATAATCCTATTATGTCTTACACGTATTAATATATTTATTTAACGTATATCATATTTCTAAAAGACGTACATCATAACATTGTTCACGTACTAACGTATTTCATACGTTTAACCTTAGTCAACAATTTTGACTTTCATTAACATATATTTCGAATTTATAGACATATATGTCTATCAATACATATAAATCGATTTTCAATCATTTTATCATACGTCTCGACTTTTCACATTAATCAACAATCATACTTGAATTTATTCCTAAGTATGACTTAACTTTGAGCAATACATTATTTTCACAACATATGTTACTTAACGTAACGTTTCGACTTAAACATAATATGCCTTATTTTTAAAAAAAAAACCACATAAATTCATAATATGTCTAAAACATATTTTTGAAACATAACACATGTTTATACATGATAAAATAAATTTAAAACTTTCAAACCTTATACATAAGGTTTCGGTCCTTTATATATATATATCATAACTTTTCTAAAAATTCTTATAATTTCACATAACATACTATACCAACATAGGATCAATAATATGTAATAATATTGATCATATAAAAATTGTACATCACTTTATTTCTCTACATAACTTTCGGTCATTTTGAAATATATAACAAACATTTTTCAAATATTCCAATTAAATTACACAACATATAATTAACTTCATAAATCACACTATAACATAATTTCCATCAATTACAACTCATACATCAATATACCTTAGAACATATGTTTCGAGATATGGACTCAGGAACAATTAATTTTTCTAAATTCCAATAAATTCATCCAACACCATATTATGAATCTATATCACTTATATGCTACAATACCATTCAAATATCAAACATTTATTAACAATATGTCATCTCATATATTTTCGGTAACTTTCAAATAATATACTAAAGTTTTCCAAAAATTCTACATAAAATCATACATGCTTATTCAATATCATAGATCACTAATCCATGCTCAAATCAACAATTTAAAATCATTCTCACCAACATATGAACACCTCACATATTCGGTCTTCTCACATAACATTCATACATGCTTAACTTTATACTAAATTCATAATATAAGCTCATAATCATCATATAAACATATTTAATAAACATCCTAACATTATAACATAATTTTCGAAAATTTCATCATAAATAACATGTGTTCATAACATAAGATCTAACGGTTGGATTTCGAAAATTTAAGCATGTATGTAAAGCATAAACGATTTCTAACCTTTTAATCGGAGTCGATTTTTGACGAAAAACGTTTTCTAACAAAGATTTGAAGAAGGATTGAAGAACTCTCACTTCTCTATTTTTTTTTCTAAGCTTACGGTACTCTTCAATAAATGAGAAAGGAAATGATTTTTGTTCTTTAATGATATAAGGTATTAGCCCACTTGTTAGCAAAATATCTAATAAGAGTTTGAAAATTCTTACCAACTTTACCACCCTTATTTTCGGTCACCTTTCAAAGCATGAGACAAAAAAATTTATTTCATCTTATCACATAATTGATTACCTATCATTATCAACATATCACTATCAAACTAAATGAAAATTTCTTCCTCCTTTAGGTTTCTCAACTCACGGCACTTTCAAAATAACATGGAGGTGATTTTTATTTTATTAGATGACATATACATTAATCATACTTTAATAAATATCTAATTCAAAGTCAACAATTACAACTTCATTTATTTTCAAGAATACCATGCCTTTACTAAAAAAAAAATCAAATCTTATCACGTGGAATCCTATATGTATCGGCCACCTCAAGCTTAAGAGGAATAAATTTTATCATCATGTACTAAAATACAAGAATTAAAATGTCATTTTCAAATATCATAATACATCACTTTGAATTTTCTTCTATTCACACTTGTTCACACTACTCCTTTCAATATTTTCGGCTATCACATATACAACATGCCTTCCACTTGCTTAATTCATGATAATACACCTTATTTTATGTAGAAATTAATCACATGTCATTTTCATAAAATAAACCATCACTATCACAAGTTGAGAGCAAAAATTCCTTACATGCACACACCATAACTCACGGCACTTTTCACTTCATGTATGCAAATCACTTTATTTTCTTCAATAAATATCTTATAAATACATTAATAACATATCATTATCATAAACATCACTTTCATAATCATAGCCTTTCAATTTTCCATATTTCTTCCTCAATAATTCAATCTTTTCGGCACTTTTAGAAATAAAATCCTCCCACTTGCAAAACTTGATAAAACACCTCATATTATCCTTAAAAATATCTTATTATCATAATTATAGTAATACATCATCAATTGGATAGATATTAAATTCATTTCACACTTACATTGCAATTTTCGAAACTTATGCACATAATGTAACAGCCCGCCTTTCCAAAGTACGGATTAGCAGAAACTGTTACTAATTACGGGAATTAACAATGAGGACAAAGACTAATTTTGCATCTGCGAGGTATATAATAGACAAATTTTCTAAACTTCATATCATTTGATGTGACACATATATCATACATCTGGCTGGATCATTTAGACTCGACTAAAGGGTTCAACTCAAACATAACCTATATAACTTTGCGGCGGAAAGACGTGTGATTACACATATGACGATATGTAATCAAGGCTATACTTATCAACGATAGAAGACTCCAACTGCTCAACACTGCTCCATCCCATCCATCAGCTCAACCTGCACATTTAAAAACAAACATGCGTGGTCGAGTACAAATAATGCACCCAGTGGACTCATTGCCAAAAACATTTTCTTTTAAATTACACTGCCCTTAAGTAAGACACAAGGGTTTTTATTGAAAATGCCTTGTGTTTACTAAAACATTTTCTCATTTCTCAAAACATCGCTGCAGCATTTCTCTTTCAGATGATCCATATCATCTCAGATTACTTTCTCATAACTCTGCTCACGCTGTAGAAGTAGCCTCCTTCTACACGCACGCCGCGACCGTCAAGATGTTGCTAACGGCTCACGATCACCTATGGTGTACACGTTAATCCGTGCTAGAATTCGTGCATCAGCACGGGATCCGATATCGATTTTCTATAAAGTTGGGAGCGACCCAACAATCGATAACTTTCACGGTTCGCTAACCATCTCATGATAGGATCCATACATAAAACATAAATACTTTGGGCATGTAATAACAGTTCATAGTTATTTCTCAACTGAAAGCTTTGTAAATAAATACTTTTCGAAGAAAGCATCATAAATAAAAGGGTTTTCGAGTAAAGCCCACCTGGTACGTAGCTTTTCAATAACGTTCCTTTCTAAGTTGAAAGCTCAAGTCCACGTCCCACGTTAACATAAGAACTATTTTAGTACGTTGATCATGTTCGAGAGAGACGAACATAGTCTATAACGTTCTACGTGTCAAATAAGGCTAACGCCGGACTTATTTTGACGTTTTCGAATCAATTAATGTCGATTATGAATTTTCTCAATTTATAAGAGATATTCTACCTTTTAATATATAATGACGCTTTAATGTACTTACGTAACGTAAGTTACATTTTTACTAAACGTCTTACGTCACATAGATCACGACATCGAATTACGTGCCCTTCGACCTGGTCAACGTTTTGGTCAATAATTTTGACCAAGTCAACCTTTAGTCAACAATTTTGACTTTAGTCAACTCAAAGTCAACATTTTGACTTTTTCAATTTCTTATGTAATTTTCGATTTTAATGTACAATTCTTGTTCCAAAAATTCCTATAAAATCATACTATGTCTAAAATATTATTTTAGATCATATTATGTAATTATACTTGATAAAATGAATTTATAACATTAATAAACATAGGGTATGATTTTCGGTTCTTATAATTAATCCACCAAACAATTATCAAAAATTCCAATAAATTCACATAACACTTAATCACCCTTAACTATCCTTATTATAACATAATTGTTATTTATTATGAACTATTGAATAAAATTTACCTAAGTCATATTTCGAAACTTTGACTTAGGTCCAATAAATCATTATAATTTTCAATAAATTCCCACAACCATATATTATGAATCTACACACTCAATATGCTATTATAACACTTAAACATAAATTATATCACAACCTACTATCATATGTTAAAATTTTCGAAATTATTGAACTTAGGTACTATAGTTCTCCAAAAATTCTATATAAATTCATATAAGCTTGTTTAATACCCTAGATTATTATTCCATGCTCAAATTAACAATTAAAAATCAAAATCATCAATATATGACCTTCCTATATTTTCGGTCCAAATTTTAAATTTAATAGCATGCTTAATTTTATGATATAATTATACTACATGCTTAATAACATCATATAAATATAATATCTAAACATATTAGCATAAGTTATGTAATTTTCGAAAATTCTATGAACACACTAAGCTTATAACATAAATTCTAACGTATATACGAAGCTTGTAAGAAATCTAACCTTTTAATCGGTATGAATTGATCGGCGAACGTTTATACGATCTAAGTTTGGACTCTTACACAAAGTGAACACTCTCTCTTTCTCTCCTATTATGTAATACCCCGATTATTTAAACGCCTAATTACGATATTAATTTAGTAAATTAGAATATTATTATAATAATTTGATTAATAAATTATCGAATAACGGTTTCGATTATTTTGAATAATAAATTCTATGTGCAATTCACGAAAATGTGAATTGAGAAATACGAATATATAACGATTTCGGTTGTATTATTTCAACGTCGATTACGTATCAATAATTAAATGCTCGTGATATTTTTCTAAGTTTTTAAGCTTAGAATTTAATTCCATTATTATTGGAATTATTTAATAAAGTGATTATAGCTTTATTACGACCATTTTGAGATGAGTCGATAATTAACGTTTGAGGCGCTTCAAACGTTAACGTTTTGAGATGACTTGAAAATCAAGTCTAACGATCAAGGAATTATGATATTTAAATTCCTATGATTATTTTATATAATTGAATATTATTTTAGCATTGAATTAATGCTAGAAAATTTTGGAAAATATTTATGATTATTTAAGATTCTCGAAAACCCTAAATCAAGAATTGTGGTTTTCACCTATAATTTAATTCTAATAATTTTCCTATGATATAATTTATCATCTAAGAAATATATTATGATATATACCTAATAATAGCATGAAAATCAATTTTGGGCTTTTAAAATGGAAAATGTCGTGACCTTTGTGTAGTAACAATTTATTTACGTATGTTGTGTATAAGTTTTCATGTTGAATTATTTAGTGATCAAATTGCACTCTTACCAAGTAATATCAAGTGGATGTATTTGTGAGGTGGTAGTAGCCGATATTGTTGACTCCATTTGGGGTTGCAAGAATTCTAAAATATTTGGGATAGAGTGTAAGACTTATACCATGTACTAATTCATGAATTAAAAATTCCTTCTCTTTGTTCAAGCCATGACCGATGGCTATTGCTTCTCCAAAAGCAATAGATTTTTTTCTTTGTTTCTTTCAAAATGTAAGAGAGTAGTAACTCCCATGATGTATGCAAATGACTCATCACAAAATTCTTGTGTCTTGCATGAGGTAGCCGACGGCTCCTATGTAATAAAGCAAAGAATTTTCTTTGTTTTAATCAAAAACTTTATTCAAGAAGTTAGTATAGTGACATAATATTTTGGTGAGTCATAAAGTTAATTAGGCTTGTGTATTGTGTTGTGAGTGAGGAAAACCGAGAGAGAGGGATAGATTTGAGTACAAGGATATTAACCATTTTGCTTAAGTAATGGTATCACATTTCAAATACAATTCTCTCTCCTAAAACCAACATTACCGAGAGCATCCAAAGGAGAAAACCAAACTATTTTTCTTCTTTCATTTCTCTCCATAGTTTGAGCTCTAATCATCTTACACCAAATCAATACCGTTAACGAGGTTAGAAAGCGAACGAGCTTCGATTATACCCTAAGTTTTTAATTTTCTAATGGTTAGATTTAATTTTCAAGCATGTGTTCTTAAGCATGAATTATGCTAAGCATGATACTTGTTCATTAAATATGTGTAGTATGGTTTTATGTGAGCATATATCATGTTTAAAAATTGATTCAAGCATACTATGAACTTATGCCATATGTACCGAAAATTTTCTTGAAGATCTAAGTATGGATTAATGATATATGATATAGTAGGAGCTTATTATGATTTATTGAAATTTATAAAATCCTATGCAAAATTTTCAATGCCGAAATGATATAGCCTTGGTACTTTGGTATATAATTTTATATGCTTGATATAAAAGCATATTATTGATCTAGGGTATTGATTAGGTATTATGGGATTTATTAGAAATTTTTGGACTTTTGTAGCTAATTTATTTTCAAAATGGCCGAACCATTTAGTGTATGAATTAGTGGGTTATTTTGTGTTATTACATAATATTATGATGTATTAGTGATATTAATACATATTAATGATCATAGTGTAGAATAATACACTATATGAATTTAGAGGAATTTTTGGAACAAGTTTGAGAATTGTAGCATATAGTAGTGAGCTATAGTGCTTTTATAAAGGATTTTAAATCCTTTTAATCATGAATAATAAATTATTATATGTCTCAAAATTATTTTGGACATAATTGAATTTTCGAGAATTATTAAACATAGTATATTATGTTTACGAAGAAACGTTATATTAAATAACGTTAAAAGCATAAATAATGCTTAAATGTATTAAAAGATTAATATTGAAAGAAAATATTAATCAAGTTTACCGATTACGTGAAAATCGAGGATTAAAGCTTTATGAAAAGAAATCGATTGAAAATCGATTTATTTTGAATTTATTCATTAAAATATGTTTTATTAAGAATTTATAAAGAAAAGTCAAAATGGTTGACTTTCAAATCGACGTCTAATTACGTTAGTTAAATACTCTAATACGTGAAAACGTTACTTTTATCTGAATATCTCAATTGTGAGAAAAGATTTCATAATTGAAATCATATTATTGAATAACGTTATTATCGTTAATTATTTAACCTAAAGGTTAAAATGAGACGGTAGATCATATTACGTCTCCTCGATATCTAGAATTATTTTTATTGAAATCGTCATTTCACGTATAGAGTTTATTAGAACTTCAATTATTTTATTTATCAAGGTTGAACGAACTTTGAAAATCTCAAAAGCGTGTCAACGTGGTAAACGTAAATTTTGCGTAAAGGTGGGACGTGAAACTCACGCAACGAGGAGAAGAACACGCATACCGAGATTCAAGTTTAAAAGTCAAGATGGGCTTTACTATACTCAAACCGTAGAATTTACCAAATGATTTATTTATGATGCTTTATTGCAAGCAAATAATTATGAACCGATTTATTTAATTACCGCCCAAAATGTTTATGATTTGTGTATGTATCCATCCATGATTATTGATGCATAACGTTGGGTAGCTCCCACTTTATGACATGCTTGAATTCGTATTCTTGGAAGTACCCCAAGGATGATGGAGAATTCAGATCCTGTGCCGAGATGGCTGGATTTTGTGCACCGATTATTTTGTGTCAGCCAAAGGGTACTTTCGGCAGTCATGGCGATCGTGAGAGGAGGCCTCCTCTCCAACAAGGAATTATTGGATAAATTGTTGTGGTGGATGTGGATCATACATACGTGGAAAATGCTTGGCAGCGATATTTATTGAAATGACAGAAAATATTTAGTAAACACGAGTATTTCAATTTAAAACCTCGTGTGTTATGATGATGGGCGAGTAATTCAAACCGTGATAAATTATTTTGGCATGAGCCACTGAGTGCATTATTTGTACTCAGCCCTGCATATTTGTTTTTAAATGTGCAGATTGAGCTGGTGATGATGATGGAGCGAGATGTTGAGTAGTCAGAATCTTTTGGTATTTATATATGTTTTGAAAGGAAATACCCTTGGGTGCATATCGTCATATATGCATTCACATGCTTTCCGCTGCATATTCTGAATATTTTGTATGTTGTTGATGACAGTTGTATCTGTCTGAATTATCGAACCTACTGTTAAAGGAACTTGTAGCCTTTACTTCTGTATATGACTTATGCCTTGTAAATAAGGTTTGATTATTGAAGTTCGATAAATGTCATTTTGAAATCTTTCGATTATTCTTATCAATTGTTTGGTAATCACTGTTCCAAGCTCCAGTTCTCTCTAATCTGTCCTTCGGATTAGAGCGGCTGTGACAGAGTGGTATCAGAGCATATTGCTCTCTGAACCCTAAAATTTTCTTTCAAAAGTTAAGTCTAGATTGAGTCACTAGACTTCTAGAAATCATCTGACTACGCTCAACACTCCATCACATCCAGCTCAACCGGGGAAAAAGGTAAATTATTTTCTCCTCTTTGAAAAAGACAAGTTTGAGATTTATGAATTTGAGTTGTTGTCGATAGAACATTATCGACAAATGATTTATGATTTGTGTTGATAGAACATTATCGACAAATGAAATGAGAAAGGTTGTAAATAGCCATGATTATTTATTGATTAATGATTGAAATTTTTTTCGCAAGAAATGCGTATGTTTAAAACGAACTATGTTCGTCATATTTAAAATATTTATTCATCATTTCTCAATGTTGATTTTGATTAATGCCTATGTCATCCCGAATGGAACATAGACGTAATAAGATGCATGATCCTCTTTGAAAAGAACATAGACGGACACATGTACGAACTATTCTCCTCTTCTTTCGAGAACAAAGAATCGAGCTCAAATTGAAAAGCTAAGGCTTTCCACCTCGCTTGAAGTCAACCCAGAGTTTACCTCGACTCGGCTGACCAGTTGGCGCCCGGCATTGCGCGACCTCAATTGATTCACCCTGGCACCGACCTGGGCGTTTACTTGAGTCAACCTCGACATCCACTTCGAGTTCGAAGATTTCATCTCGGCAAAGGCGAACTGCTTCGCGCAGTGATTTTATTTTGGTCCGATCTCCTTCGCTCGGACTCCGATTTGCGCATGGTTTCGCCCACATACCCTAACACACTGTACTATATTTCTTATGAAGGACCGAACTCTTGATTCCTTCTCAAAAACTCACTAGAGTCAGTAAAGTTCACATCGGCCATTTAACCCTGGCCATTTCATCTCGGCAAGGGCGAGCTGCTTCACGCAGTGATTTTATTTTGTCCGATCTCCTTCGTTAGGACTCCGATTTGCGCACGGTTTTCGCCCACATACCCTAACACACTGTACTATATTTCTTATGAAGGACCAAACTCTTGATTCCTTCTCAAAACTCACTAGAGTCAGTACAGTTCACCTCGGCCATTTAACCCTGGCCATTTCATCTCGGCAAGGGCGAGCTGCTTCAGCGCAGTGATTTTATTTTGGTCCGATCTCCTTCGTTCGGACTCCGATTTGCGCATGGTTTTCGCCACATACCCTAACACACTGTACTATATTTCTTATGAAGGACCGAACTCTTGATTCCTTCTCTAAAATTCACTAGAGTCAGTACAGTTTCACCTCTGAATTTTTTCTCACCTCGGCGTTGACTTGGTCAAACTTAACCTCGTCGCCTCGTCGCCTCGGCAGCTCTGCCTCGGCACTTCATCCTCGGCGCCTCGCCTCGGCAGCTCCGCCTCGGCACTTCAGCCTCGGCGCCTCGCCTCGGCAGCTCCGCCTCGGCACCGGCCTCGGCACCTCGCCTCGGCAGCTCCGCCTCGGCACCCGGCCTCGGCACTCGGCCTCGGCGCCGCCTCGGCACTCCGTCTCGGCACCGCCTCGGCGCCGGCCTCGGCACGCCCGGCCTCGGCACCTCGCCTCGGCAGCTCCGCCTCGGCACCGGCCTCGGCACCTCGGCCTCGCACCGCCTCGGCACTCCGTCTCGGCACCGCCTCGGCACCCGGCCTCGGCACTCGCCTCGGCACCTCCGCCTCGGCACCCGGCTCGGCACTCCGGCCTCGGCGCCGCCTCACGCCGCCTCGGCACGCCGGCCTTGGCTCTTGGCCTCGGCACTTCGCCTCGGCACCTCCGCCTCGGCACTTCGGCCTCGGCACTTCGGCCTCGGCACTTCGCCTCGGCACCTCCGCCTCGGCACTTCGGCCTCGGCACCTCGGCCGGGCGAACTGCACGCGCAGTGATTTTGTTTTGATCCTTTCTCCTTCGTTTGGACTCCGATTTCTGAACGGTTTTCGCCACGTACTCTAACGCAATGTACTTTATTTGTTATGAAGGATCAAACCCTGATTCCTTCTCCAAAATTCACGAGATTCAGTACAAACCACCTCGGACAGTTCACCTCGGCAAAGGCGAACTGCTTCGCGCAGTGATTTTGTTTTGATCCGCTCTCCTTCGTTTGGACTCCGATTTGCACACGGTTTTCTCCTACGTACTCTAACGGACTGTACTATATTTATTATGAAGGGAAGATCCCCTGTTTCAGTCTCCAGAAATCACTAGAGCCAGTAGAAGCTAGCTCATAGTCTTATAGAACTAGAATTCAGTTATATGATAAGATTTTGTTTGGCTGCTAGGCAAGAAGTTTCTTAGTATGGTAAGAAAGCTACAACGTGTGTTGTATATGAGAACAATTTCCGTGATAACATGTATCCGCTTATCGAGGTGTTTGGATTGTTTATCTGCTTTATAGACCTGTCCAGTTTATTCTTTTGCTTAGCAGACGCGTTAAGTTTATTTTTTTTATCTATGCATCGATTATCTTTACTTAGTTATCTTTTGCTCGTTTGTGCATGATGATGGCCGGACTCGACACACCACTAGACGCAGACTTGGACCGAGGGCCACCCCAGAGGAGATTATTCATAGGTACCGTGGTTACCAGATATGCTGGGGAGATGATCTTGGAGAGTTTCTCATGCACTACCTTCGTCATTGGAAGGAGGCGCACGAGTATGGAGTAACTGATTTCGATGGCGTGAAGCGCCTATTGATGCGGTTACCGGTCGATTGGGAAGATTATGCACGGGAAGTGTCAGGAGATTATATCTACCGTTACGGCGGGGACTATGACTGATAGCAGATCTACCGAGATTTGTAAGCCATTTGACGACGCCTTCAAGATTCACGGGTAGCACCGAGAGGACCGCACTCCTCCGAGGAATATACATGGCGTGACGAGTCACCCGAGTGGCTTTACTTGGAGGTACTCGTCGAGTGGACCCGTAGTGCCTGTGTTCCCGGAGGACGAGGCGAGACTTGCAGAGGAGAGGCTGCCTCGACCCGCAGCATTGGGGATGCCAGTGTTTCCCTTTGTCGATTGGACACCCCATACACCCGCCGCCTCCCGATCTTGCCACCCATGACAGCCGCTTACACACCGCCGAGCCGCATCGACCGACGGCCGGGATGAGAGTATCGATGCCGTGATGACCTCATCCGATCCGCGACATTCCTATGGTTGGGGATGATGGGGCGGGCCATCCGTACGCCGCCGTGAGGATTCGGATGACGACGACTCGATGATGATTCAGACGATGAGGAGGATCCCGAGGAGGATCGAGATGACGACGAGTGATGCACTGTAGACCAGCCTTATTAGACTTTAGTCCGTATGTATATAGTCCAAGATGTGTGTAGGTTGCTTATGTTTTAAAAGGGAAGTGAACGCAGATTTTGTACTATCTTGTAATCCCGTAGTTGTTTAATACGGGTTAAGCTTTGAAATGCCATCTATGTACATTACCTCTTTTGTATCAATGTTGTTATGCGAAATAGTCCTCTTTGAGGCACACAATTTCGATGTATATATATATCGATAACCCGAAGTGGGCTTTTATGCGTAAATGATTTTGTGATAAGAATGAATAGCTTGAATTAAAGTCGCTTTACAAAAGAAATTGTATGATGATATTATATATGTCAATCAGAAAATGATTTTCAATATTTATTGTATGTTTAAACAATGTAATGCCGCCAAGACGGGATCCCGCACAAAGAGGTAGGGAAGGGAAGAGGTAGAGGCGGAGGAAGAATTCGCACTGTAACCCGCGAATATACCCCAACCACCACCACCTCCACCCGATCGTAGGATCGAGGAATTATTTCTTAAGCGTAACCCACCATCCTTTGATGGAAAAGGAAGCCCGGATGATGCCGAGCAATGGATCGAGGGCTATGGAAAGGATATTTGATTTTCTTCACTGCAGCAGCAGAACGGCTATCTGTATTGCCTTTCAATCGATTTGGACGCCGACTTTTGGTGGGAAGCCCGACGGAAGATTTTACCGCAGGATCGATGAATGAGTTCACTTGGGAAGAATTTAAAGAGGAATCAGATGAGAAATACGTTCGAAAAGTTATCGGAAAAAGAAGGAACAAGAATTTTATAATCAAACAGAAAAGATGTCCGTGACAGACACGATCGCATTTTCTGCGATATGTCCAGATATGCCCCGATCGGTGAATCTGAGATATGAAAATGGCGAAAAATTCAGTGTCCGATTGAGATCGAGATAAGAATGTCTCTAGCTAGCCATGGAGATCCGACTTACACCGAATCTCTGACGAGCATCGATATAGAGGCGGCTATGCCGGAAGAAGACGGTTCAAACACGTACATCAAATACAGGGGACAAAGGAAAGAGAAAGTGGGAAGGAAATTTCAGGAACAATTAATCGGGGAAGTTTTGAGAATACTAATAACAAGCGGCCGTGGAAAGGAACACAGCACCGCAAGGACAGGGATGGAAGAAACCAGTCTTTACCCCTCACACAGGAGGACCACAGGATCAGGCAAGAACAACTCCCTGCCCAAAGTGCCAGAAGTTTCACAAGGGAGTTTGTTACTTGGTAAATTGTTTCAAGTGTGGCATGAAGGGCCATTACGCAAACATTGCCGGGGATACGACAGGACGATGGGAAGGCCGAATCAGCCCGGCAATGCCCAACCCTCGGCTATCCAGCCAACCCGAAGAACGGCTACCACAACAATAAAGGGCAACAACCTCAAGAAGAATAAAGAACGACAACCACCGAACGGCGGAATCAAGAACGACGCCAACAGCAAAGCAGCCCACTGCAGAATCAACAGAGACAGCGCCCGTCACCTCACTGGCTCAAAGCGAGCATATGCTCGCACCGGGCAAAATGAACAAAACCAGGAAACTCGCGGTATGGGAACACTTCTCAACGCACTGCCATACTTTTGTTCGACACGGAGCATCACATTCTTTCATAGCAAGAACATGTGTAGATCTTTTGGAACTTAGATCTGAAAAAGGTACTGTAATATGAATATCTCTTCACCCATAGGAGGATTATGATCATTACTCATATTTGCTCGAACTAGAGTTGAACTTAGATCACTTAAGGTTCGACGAATAACGAACATAATACCCATGGGTGATGTAGATATAATTTTGGGAATGGATTGGTTAGCGGAAAATCATGCTACAATCCTGTAAAGAAAGAAAATTTCATTCCATTTTCACGGGAAAGAAGCTACAAGCTTTTACTAATCGGTATGGGAAAGAAAATTCGATTATATCCGCTACGAAGGCGAACTATGATAAACAAGAAAGGATACCATGCATTTCTTGTTTATTTGAATGGAGAAGATCGAACAACGATAAGAGTTGAAGATGTAGAGATTGTACGAGAATTTTCGGATGTTTTTCTCGAAAATCTACCAGATTACCTCACGATGACAACCGAGTTTACCATCGACTTGAACCCGGATCAGCCCAAAGGTCAAAAGCACCGCATGTAATGGCTCCGAAAGAACTGGAAGAGTTGAAAATTCAAACCAAGAGCTGTTAGACCTAGGTTTTATCGGACTAGTGTTTCGCCTTTGGGAGCACCCTGTTATTTGTAAAGAAAAGGATGGTTCCTTGAGGATGTGTATAGATTACCGAGAATCGAACAAAATGACGCCAAAAACAAGTATCCACTACCAAGGATAGATGACTTGTTTGATCGCCTAAGAGGAGCTAACGTGTTCTCGAAAATCGATCTCAAATCAAAGCTATCACCAACTTAAAGTGCGGCTCAAGATGTATCAAAGATCGCTTCCGAACGAGATACGGCCACTATGAATTTATAGTTGTGCCATTCGGATTGACCAATGCGCGGCAAGATTCATGGATCTCATGAATAGGGTGTTCCACCCATTTTAGACAAATTTGTCTTAGTCTTCATAGACGATATTCTTATCTATTCGAAAATGAAGACGAACACAAGGAACACCTCGTGACAAAGGTCGCAAACTTTAAAAGATGAACAACTTTTGCTAAATTTAGCAAGTGTGAATTTTGGTGAAGGAAGTAATGTTCCTTGGACACATTGTGTCACCAAGGATTAAAGTTGATCCGCCAAAGTAGAAGCGTCCAAGAATGGAAATCGCCGAGGACACAAAATGAAATTAGAAGTTTCTTGGGATTGGCAGGTTACTATCGGAGATTTATCGAAGGATTCTCAAAGATAGCAAGACCAATAACCCAACTACTCAGAAAAGGGATCAGATTCGCATGGGTGATGAGTGTGAGGCTAATTTCCAGACGCTCAGGAAAAGTTAACATCGCCTCAGATTAGCGGCCCGAGCGAGATAAAGAATACGTGGTCTATACAGATGCTTCCAAGAATGGATTAGGTTGTGTGTTAATGCAAAATGGAAAAGTGATAGCCTATGCATCTCGACAACTGAGACCACATGAATTGAATTATCCAACACATGATCTGGAACTAGCAGCAGTAGTACATGCTTTAAAGATATGGAGACATCATCTCTACGGAGTAAGATGTGAAATCTTTACCGATCACAAAAGTTTAAAATACTTTTCGAGCGAGAGATCCGAACATGAGACAAAGGAGATGGCTCGAATTAGTAAAAGACTACGATCGTGGTATAAACTATCACCCGGGCAAAGCGAATGTTGTAGCCGATGCCTTGAGTCGTAAGAGTCAGAACAAATTGGGATGTCTCTTCACAAATGAAGAAAAACTCGTTGAAGAGTTTGAAAGGATGAATATTGAATTGGTTGAACAACCAGAGACGATCACGAGTTGTATTGCTACACTCACATTGACGTCGACTTAAGGAAAAGAATCATTGAAGGACAAAGGATGGAGGAAAAGTTGGAAAAGCAAGAGCCAAAGTAAGGACGGAGGGTGAAAAATTTTCAAGAAGCACCGAGATAATGCTTTATTATTTGAAGGAAGATTGTGTATCCCGCATAACAACAATCTTGGAATGAAATCATGAGTGAAGCTCATGACACACCTTATCTGACCCATCCAGCAAGACAAAAATGTACCAAGATTTAAAGAAAAGTTCGGTGGGAAGGTATGAAAAGAGACATAGCCTCTTTTGTAGGCGATGTCTTGCTTGTCAACAAGTAAAAGCATTACACCAACGCCCCACGGAAAGCTACAGCCTTTGGCAATACCCGAGTGGAAATGGGAAGATATAGCTATGGATTTTGTTACGGGTTTACCAAAGTCTAAAAGAGAAACACCGCTATATGGGTAGTAGTGGACAGACTCACCAAATGTGCACACTTTACGCCAATTCAGATTAACCACGGATTCAATAAGCTAGCCCAAAGAAGACGTAAAGGAAATTGTATGCGCATGGCATACCGAAAACTATCACTCGATAGGGATTCAAAATTTACTTCAAGATTCGGACTAGCTTGCAAAAGAATTGGGCACGAAATTAAATTTCACCCTGACTTTTCATCCTCGACCGATCGATGGATGATCGGAAAGGACGATCCAAACACTCAAGATATGTTGAGAAGCGTAGTGTTGGATCGAGGTACCAAGTGGGAAGAGGTCTTACCTCTCATCGAATTTGCCTACAATAATAGTTATCAGCGACGATCGATATGGCCCCGTATGAGCCTTATATGGAAGAAAATGCCGATCACCGCTTTCTTTGGGATGAAGTGGGTGAAAGAAGAATCTTAGGGCTGACGCTATAAGTTTAAATGATTGAGATCGTTCGCCAAATTAGGCAAAGAATAAAAGAAGCTCAAGATAGACAGAAATCTTACGCTGATACGCGAAGATCTGAGCTGCATTTCGAGAATGGAGACAAAGTCTTTTTAAAGGTCTCTCCATCTAAAGGGATAATAAGGTTTGGAGTAAGGGGAAAGTTAAGACCCCGATTTATTGGACCTTATGAAATCCTTGAAAGAATAGGCCCAGTCGCCTATAGGTTGGCTCTTCCGCCAAGTCTGGGAAACGTACACAACGTCTTTCATGTATCACAACTCAGAAAATACGTGTACGACCCGAAGCATGTGATCCATCAAGACGACGTGATCCTCAATCCAGATATGAGCTATAATGAAGAACCTACGGCTATTCTAGACCACAAGGTTCAAAGAATTGAGAACAAATCGATTCCACTAGTCAAGGTCTTTGGAAGCATCATGGACAAGGAAGAAGCGTGGGAGCTTGAGGACGCAATGAAAGAAAAATACCCGATCTTTTCGAGGTATGTAAATTTGGGACTAAATTTCTTTAAGGGTGGAATGTAATACCGATTATTTAAACGCCTAATTACGATATTAATTTCAGTAAATTAGAATATTATTATAATAATTTGATTAATAAATTATCGAATAACGGTTTCGATTATTTTGGAATAATAAATTCTATGTGGAATTCACGAAAATGTGAATTGAGAAATACGAATATATAACGATTTCAACAGATTATTTCAACGTCGATTACGTATCAATAATTAAATGCTCGTGATATTTTTTCTAAGTTTTTAAGCTTAGAATTTAATTCCATTATTATTGGAATTATTTAATAAAGTGATTATAGCTTTATTACGACCATTTTGAGATGAGTCGATAATTAACGTTTTGAGACGTTTCAAACGTTAACGTTTTGAGATGACTTGAAAATCAAGTCTAACGATCAAGGAATTATGATATTTAAATTCCTATGATTATTTTATATAATTGGAATATTATTTTAGCATTGAATTAATGCTAGAAAATTTTGGAAAAATATTTATGATTATTTAAGATTCTCGAAAACCCTAAATCAAGAATTAGGGTTTTCTACCTATAATTTAATTCTAATAATTTTTCCTATGATATAATTTATCATCTAAGAAATATATTATGATATATACCTAATAATAGCATGAAAATCAATTTTTGGGCTTTTAAAATGGAAAAATGCCGTGACCTTTGTGTAGTAACAATTTATTTACGTATGTTGTGTATAAGTTTTTCATGTTGAATTATTTAGTGATCAAATTGCACTCTTACCAAGTAATATCAAGTGGATGTATTTGTGAGGTGGTAGTAGCCGATATTGTTGACTCCATTTGGGGTTGCAAGAATTCTAAAATATTTGGGATAGAGTGTAAGACTTATACCATGTACTAATTCATGAATTAAAATTCCTTCTCTTTGTTCAAGCCATGATCGATGGCTATTGCTTCTCAAAAGCAATAGATTTTTTCTTTGTTTCTTTCAAAATGTAAGAGAGTAGTAACTCCCATGATGTATGCAAATGACTCATCACAAAATTCTTGTGTCTTGCATGAGGTAGCCGACGGCTCATATGTAATAAAGCAAAGAATTTTCTTTGTTTTAATCAAAACTTTATTCAAGAAGTTAGTATAGTGACATAATATTTTGGTGAGTCATAAAGTTAATTAGGCTTGTGTATTGTGTTGTGAGTGAGGAAAACGAGAGAGAGGGATAGATTTGAGTACAAGGATATTAACCATTTTGCTTAAGTAATGGTATCACATTTCAAATACAATTCTCTCCTAAAACCAACATTACCGAGAGCATCCAAAGGAGAAAACCAAACTATTTTTCTTCTTTCATTTCTCCATAGTTTGAGCTCTAATCATCTTACACCAAATCAATACAGTTAACGAGGTTAGAAAGCGAGCGAGCTTCGATTATACCCTAAGTTTTTAATTTTCTAATGGTTAGATTTAATTTTCAAGCATGTGTTCTTAAGCATGAATTATGCTAAGCATGATACTTGTTCATTAAATATGTGTAGTATGGTTTATGTGAGCATATATCATGTTTAAAAATTGATTCAAGCATACTATGAACTTATGCCATATGTAGAAAATTTTCTTGAAGATCTAAGTATGGATTAATGATATATGATATAGTAGAGCTTATTATGATTTATTGGAAATTTATAAAATCCTATGCAAAATTTTCAAAGCGCGAAATGATATAGCCTTGGTACTTTGGTATATAATTTTATATGCTTGATATAAAAGCATATTATTGATCTAGGGTATTGATTAGGTATTATGGGGATTTATTAGAAATTTTTGGACTTTTGTAGCTAATTTATTTTCAAAATGGCCGAACCATTTAGTGTATGAATTAGTGGGTTATTTTGTGTTATTACATAATATTATGATGTATTAGTGATATTAATACATATTAATGATCATAGTGTAGAATAATACACTATATGAATTTAGAGGAATTTTTGGAACAAGTTTGAGAATTGTAGCATATAGCCGTGAGCTATAGTGCTTTTATAAAGGATTTTAAATCCTTTTTAATCATGAATAATAAATTATTATATGTCTCAAAATTATTTTGGACATAATTGAATTTTCGAGAATTATTAAACATAGTATATTATGTTTACGAAGAAACGTTATATTAAATAACGTTAAAAGCATAAATAATGCTTAAATGTATTAAAAGATTAATATTGAAAGAAAATATTAATCAAGTTTACCGATTTACGTGAAAAATCGAGGATTAAAGCTTTATGAAAAGAAATCGATTGAAAATCGATTTATTTTGAATTTATTCATTAAAATATGTTTTATTAAGAATTTATAAAGAAAAGTCAAAATGGTTGACTTTCGAAATCGACGTTTAATTACGTTAGTTAAATACTCTAATACGTGAAAAACGACACTTTTATCTGAATATCTCGATTGTGAGAAAAGATTTCATAATTGAAATCATATTATTGAATAACGTTATTATATCGTTAATTATTTAACCTAAAAGGTTAAAATGAGACTGTAGATCATATTACGTCTCCTCGATATCTGAATTATTTTATTGAAATCGTCATTTCTACGTATAGAGTTTATTAGAACTTCAATTATTTTATTTATCAAGGTTGAGCGAACTTTGAAAATCTCGAAAAGCGTGTCAACGTGCTAAACGTAAATTTTGCGTAAAGGTGGGACGTGAAACTCACGCAGAACGAGGAGAAGAACACATACCGAGATTCAAGTTTAAAAGTCGAGTGGGCTTTACTATACTCAAACCGTAGAATTTACCAAATGATTTATTTATGATGCTTTATTGCAAGCAAATAATTATGAACCGATTTATTTAATTACACGCCCAAAATGTTTATGATTTGTGTATGTATCCATCCATGATTATTGATGCATAACGTTGGGTAGCTCCCACTTTATGACATGCTTGAATTCAGTATTCTTGGAAGTACCCCAAGGATGATGGAGAATTGATCCTGTGCCGAGATGGCACGGATTTTGTGCAATCGATTATTTGTGTTGTGTCTTTGAAAGGGTACTCGGCGGTCATGGCGATCGTGAGAGGCCCTCCTCCGGTGGGAATTATTGTTTGATAAATTGTTGTGGTGGATGTGGATCATACATACGTGGAAAATGCTTGGCCAAGCGATATTTATTGAAAATGATGAAAATATTTAGTAAACACGAGTATTTCAATTTAAAACCTCGTGTGTTACAGTGATGGGGCAGAGTAATTCAAACTGTGATAAATTATTTTGGCATGAGCCACTGAGTGCATTATTTGTACTCGACCGCATATTGTTTTAAATGCGATTGGTCAGTGATGATGATGGAGCGAGATGTTGAGTAGTCAGAATCTTTTGGTATTTATATATGTTTTGAAAGGAAATACCCTTGGGTGCATATCGTCATATATGCATTCACATGCTTTCCGCTGCATATTCTGAATATTTTGTATGTTGTTGATGACAGTTGTATCTGTCTGAATTATCGAACCTACTGTTAAAGGAACTTGTAGCCTTTACTTCTGTATATGACTTATGCCTTGTAAATAAGGTTTGATTATTGAAGTTCGATAAATGTCATTTTGAAATCTTTCGATTATTCTTATCAATTGTTTGGTAATCACTGTTCCAAGCTCCAGTTCTCTCTAATCTGTCCTTCGGATTAGAGCGGCTGTGACATATTATTTTCGAAACTTTGGTGTGGGATGAAGAAATGAGAGCCTTCTTTGGGTATTTATAGACTTAGGTTAATTATTTTATTATTATTATATGAAAATATCTAAGCCCACTTGTTGCAAACCTTATCCCTAACCTTATCAAGAATCTTATCATATCTTATCTCTTTTAATACTTTATATTATCACCTTATCACTTAATAAATGCATTGGATAATGCTTATCACATAGTATGAAGTTTATCACATAGTATAATACATGTGTAATTTTCGATCCTATCTTTAGCTTAGATTTAGATTTTTATTTTTTTCTTGTATTATATACTTTATTATGATATAATCAAGATTAATTTAGCGATTATTAATTTTAACTCATACACATGTATTTATACTATAAGGTTTAAAACTAGAATTTTCCAATTCTATCTTATGCCATTTTCGAACACCACTAGGTTTTAAACCTAGATTACTTGTTCAAATTGATCACCACCTTATCTCTTTACACAAGTGGATCATTATCTTATCTAAATGAGATCTTATCTTATCTCCACATTTAATAAGGCTAGATTTGGTGCATTGAACTTAATAAAAATCATAGAATTTTCGTCCAACACCATATAGGTGTCACCCAACTTGTGCAACTTGTAATACACCTCATTTTATCCTTAATGATGTCATAATAATATAATAATTATCATATATCATTAATTGAATAAGAATAAAAATAAATTTGTACTTAAGAAAACCCTAATTTTCGATTTTTACTAAGGTATTCCCAAATATTTTATTTCCTTGTATAAAGTAGCTATTACATAATTATGTGACATATTATATGTCTTAGACAATAAATTTAATCATAGAAAAGTATTTAAAATAATTTAGATTCACAAAACCCTAATTTTTGGAATTTAGAGTTTTCGAACCCTAATTATTGGGGCTTTATATTCTATAATTCTCTAGCATTATTTTGATGATAAATAATGCTCTTATATCATAAAATAATCATAGGAATTTGAATTTTATAATTCTATGATCGTTTAACTGAGTTGTCGACTCATCTCTAAAAACCGACGTTTGAAACGTCTCAAAATTCTCTTAGGCGAATTATCTCTATAACGTTCAAAATAAAGTTTGTTACAACTTTATTTATTCCTATAATAATAGAGTTTCGTAATTAAGCTTAAGCGCTAATAATATCAGAACGTAACCGTCGAATTTATTCGACGTTAGAAAATTACGTTCAAGGAATATTGGAAATTATATTCCTTAATTCACTAAGCGTCAGTGAATCTCTCACAGAAATTCTCCAATTATGCTCGGTCAAAGTCCAGAGTTGACTATTTAGGATTTTAATT
This sequence comes from Salvia rosmarinus, assembly GCA_036937905.1. Taxonomy (NCBI): domain Eukaryota; kingdom Viridiplantae; phylum Streptophyta; class Magnoliopsida; order Lamiales; family Lamiaceae; genus Salvia; species Salvia rosmarinus. Next base: position 71,966,678 of record CM072819.1, on the reverse strand, counting down.
ATTAATTTAATAATACTAATTACGGAATTTATTATCGTAATCTAGTATTAAAATTACGGGATATTACACATAAATTGTTACATATTTTATTCTCTTGTAACAAATAGCTAATATATAGCTGTGACATATTATAAGTCCTAGATGATGAATTTAATCACAGAAAAATAATTAGGACAATTCTATGTCACAAAACCCTTATTTCCAAAACTAGGGTTTTCGAAAATAAGCTCATACATTCAATCTTTATTCCTTAATTCTCTAGTATTATTTTAATGATAAATAATGCTATTATTACATAAAATAATCATAGGAATTCAAATAATATAATTCCTAAATCGTTAGACTTAGTTTTTGAATCATCTCAAAACATTGATGTTCAAAACGTCTCAAAACATTAATAATCGAATCATCTCTAAAATGTTCATAATAAAGTGACATTCACTTTATTCAGGAAATTTAATTCTAAGCTTCATCGCTTAGAAAATATCGTATGACTAACTATCGACATTTAATCGATGTTAGAATAATACTTTCGAAGGAATAATATAAATTATATTCCTTAATTCACTAATCATTAGTGAATACTATATACGAATCTTCGTATCATAAATAATCGAAATCAATATTCGATAAAGTATTATTTAAATTATCGAAACGAAACCTTAATTTACGATTTTTATTATCGTAATTAGGCTTTAAAACTTCGGGATATTACATTTGCTGTCTGTTCACAGTAAATGATCCGTTGGTGTTAGGAACGCGAAGCAAAACTGTTCCGTTAGGAAACACCTTCTCAATGATGTATGGACCACTCCACCTGGAGTTGAGCATCTCGGGGAAAAGTTTCAAACGTGTCACGACCCGACTACTTAATTAAATAATTAACTAAGTAATCAGGTTATGACTGGGTTATGATACGAACATATTAAATTCCAATCTGAAATGTCTCCAAGAATCAAAAGGGTTTAACTAATTAATTGACAACCAAATAGAAATATTAAAGTCAACATTTAAAGTTTTCATATACAACTTCAACATATAAAAGAGGTTATCATGAGTCAACATAAAAAACATATGAGTTTGACAACGGAATGATGGATGAATGTCATGTGTGAAGACATGACATTCAGAGCATAATTATATTTACAGCAAAAGAACCCTAACTCAGCTTTCTCTTCCATCGCCATCTGCAAGCTCAACCTGCATATTCAGAAAACAAATGCAAGGCGTGAGTACTAACAAGTACTCAGTGGGTTATCGCCAAAAGTTAAACTTAATTAACTTACCGAACTTTACTCAACGTAAAGGTTAAAATAAATAGTACCTGAATTGATTTTCATTAACAATACACTTTATGAAACTGTAACAATGCAATCTCATACAATGTTATGATATGCGATGCTGACCTTATCTTCCTATGTTGGCCTCGAAGGTTACCAATCACAGTTATCTTCCTGTGTTGGCCCCGAAGGTTACCAATCATAGTTATCTTCCTGTGTTGGACCTGAAGGTTACCAATCACAGTTATCTTCCTGTGTTGGCCCCAAAGGTTACCAATCACAGTCCTTCCCTATCTATGTTCTTTGGTAATGTCACGCCCCAATTCCCGAGGGAAGGCACGGATGCCGGGGTATGATTAGGGGTTGGGGTTAAGAAGCGGGGAAGAAGGGGATACATAACATACATGATAAGAAGATGTGACCATGAAATCGGGCAGCATCTCCTCTATAACTAGGACATATCCTGAAGGGGAGGGGTGCACAAACAATCCACCAACAGAATAATATCGATACCATAACTTCGATAGACGTGATCTTGATTTATTATAAGTAATGTAAGAAAGCAAAATGGCATTACATCCTGTTGACTAGACCGGTCAACCACGTAGCATGCTCACGTCGAGACTCACAGCATAATAACATAATGAATCTTGTTCCCAATCAGAAAGTAAAATAAGGGACAAGAATACGCCAACATCAGAGTACACATATATATATATATAAGATAACAACATCGCGGAAGCAGGTAGCTTGAAAGGAAACGCAGCTCAACCAGCTCAACCCCTCAGCGTCGCCCGTCCAGCCTTCTTCCATCTGTGAAAACATTTTGAAAAGAGTTTGGGGTGAGTACCAACAAGACTCGGTGGGTTTTATCATAAATCGAAAAGAATCATGATGCCGTGTTCGAGCACTTGCTTTAGAAGGTTTTAAAACGTAAGTCCACTTCTAAGTAAGCAAAATAGATTTTTCATTTTCGATACCGATCCGTTATTATCAGTTATTCCCATCATAGAACCAAGAACCACGGCTCGTAACGATCCCGCCAGCCCATCACATCTCATTCGCCCGAACATATCCGGTCGACCCATAATATCTCGCCCGCAACATATCCAATCGGCCCATGCCCGAACGTATCGATTCGGCTAACTTCGGTGTGGACTTGTGGGTCAAACTCGTCGTAACCATAACCACCTCATTACCATTTCGTGTGGACTTAGGGGTCTATCCCCTTCGTAACCATAACCACGTGTTCGGGTCTATCCTCACGATCAATACTCAAGATGGTGATCAACCCACCGAATAGAGATCCGTGCACAATCACAATAGAACCACATCTCGGATCAGAGAACAGTAATAACTTCACCAAAACATTTTACGGTGCACATGTTTTATTTTGAAATATCAGAGTAAATAACTCAAAATAAGCATATATAACCCAACCCGAATGTATTTAAAATGTTAACCGGGAGGTATCTACGGATCCGATGACTTCACAGATTGCATTGGTAGGTACCTGGTAACAAGACGGAACAACTTTTGGGGTCACATCCCACAAAGCAAAGAAACAACGTGATCCAAACGAAGATCGAAGCAAAACTAGGGTTTTCGACTTTCTAAACACACATTTGGCACTCTCCGGGTTTTCAAATCAACTCGATGCAGAAGGGAAATATATTCAGGTCATCAAGACCTATAATAGGGTACTTTCAAAATATGCATGCATGCAAGTCGACTCAAATCTTAGCAACAAGAAGCTTCAAAATCGATGCCTATCCTCGATCTAGGATAAACCATCCAAAATCGATGCATGAAATTGGAAACATAAGCAATATGCATAACGATCGAACATGGAATGACAAACTATGTTGAAAATGGATAACCGGGCATGTCTTCCTTTAGAAAACTCAAGCAACGGAAAATATCCCGACATGCGTAAACGCGAAAAACAAAAAACGGAATCGGTACTTTAGTAGAATGCATAGCCCGAACTCAAAACCTAAAGGACCCATAGCGAAAGGTGGTCTGTCGGCCACCAAACGGCGCCAACAGCCCCACGGCGGCGACGCTTAACTACAAGGCGGTTTGGTAACTCGGCCTCCGCCGTTTTCGGTCTCGTCCCTTTAGAATCCCGAGTTCTATGCTATACGATCTACTAAAAGGCGGAATCAAAACAAAAAAGGACAAAACAAAACGGGCTGCCGGGAGGGATGATCGGCGGTGGTGGCGGCAAGAACAAGAATGGCGCCGCCGCCGAGCCTCCCGGCCGATCCCCACTCCTCCAGTGCTTCAGCGTGCACTGAGCTACTCGGCTCTTCCGTAAACACAGAGACAAAGGAAAATGAACGTTGAAACCAAGGCCCTAGCCTCTATTTATAGAAAGCAGGGGCAGTTGCTTGCAAGCTGCCCTTTTTCGAAAACGCAAAAGCGACACAACTTTTGCAAACGGACTCCAAATTTAGCAAACTTGGTACCCATGGACTCAAATAAATACCGACACAACGACTATAAACAAGATATGCTTTTAAAACCAATGAAAAGTCCGGTTTTTGATAACTTCCTGAGTGCCAAACCTTCATGGGTGGTCGAAAACTCGTGATACTTAGTGTCTATGAATTCGTCATAAGACACTCTTCACAACAACGAGGTTTCGTGACGGTCGATCACCAAACAAAAGTCAACCTTTCGACCTTTTCTCAAGCGTGCCATGCAAAATGAAGCTTAGAAAGGACGGGGTATCATGTAATGAGAAGTAGGCCTTCTTCTCAATACCCTGACCGGTCTACACAACTATAACATTCCCGATCATTTACATAATTCTTCCGTAGATAGGTAATATGATCTTATGCTCAACAAATGACATGATCTTATGCTCAACAAATGACATGATCTTATGCTCAACAAATGACATGATCTTATGCTCAACAAATGACATGATTTTATGCTCAACAAATGACATGATCTTATTTTCAACATATAGAAATTTAATCTTTCACAATGATACACAAGATATAATTATAACAATCAGTATTATGCACAAGTTAGTGAAAAGAAAACCCACCGCACGTCGTCACTCTATGCTTTCCTCCTTCTCGTCCTTCAGAATTCCCTTATCCTTGCTTGATCCTTGTAATTAAAATAATTATCGAACTTAGCAACATTCTTATTCACTTGAACATAGTAAATCTTATTCTAAGTTTTACCAAATTCTAAGATTTAAGTTAGACTATTGCATCTCGTGATAACTTATGTCCTTAGTAAACTTTAATTTTAGTAATTTACATAACATGCCATAATCAAAGGAATTTAAGTAACTTATACTTAGTTTCATTAATGCATAACATTTTTAAACCTTAACTTAAGGCAATTAAGTAAACCAATCGCACTTATATACTTATCATAAGTTTACTAATTAAATTCTCAAAACATCTTAATAATATACCAATTATAACAAAATTTCGGCAGAGTAAGTTTTATAAAATGAATCGTCATTTCATTCCCAATTCAACCAAACTCATCCAAAGTCTCCCAAATCATCACCATATGTCTAAATATACACTTAACAACTCAAAACAAGTTTAAATTCATCCATATACACCACACTTTTACTATGCCCTTCAACCACATTATTATGTAAATAAATGAATTTATCAATCTACAATCCATTTAGTTTCAATCAACTCATATATATGCTTATCCATCATCAATGATCACCAATCCATAATCAATTTAAATCCTAATCAAACTCATCATATAATTCTAGCAACTTAGCATAAACTTTAATATTTCAACTTTCAATATATAAGTCCATAAAATACCATAAATTCAACTTAAGCATTATTTATATCCTAGATCTCAAAAATCATATCAAACAAAATAAAGAACTCAAAGATCATCCAACCCCCTTAAGTTTAAAAACTAGGGATCATACATACATTTAATTTATTCCAATTTCTTTTATCAAATCATGTTTATTTCCACTTAATCACACATATCTAAACTCAATTTAATCAAATCATAACAAATAATTAACATGCAAAATTAGGGTTTATACATGCTTAATTGATTTCACCAACTTCATGAATTTCAAGAATTTAAACCATAGATTATGATATTTAAGCATCATAAGCATAAAGAAATCAATAAACATAACAAAAATTAAGCAATTCAACCTTAATTCAAAGCATGAAATTTTCGAACACCATGGTATGTGAGAACATCATGTTCTTCAAATTAAATCACAAAAACTTGGATTAAATAAGGTATTTACCTTCTTTGGAGTGATTTTCACTTAATTCTAAACTTAACTTTGGATTAAATTGAAGAAATTTTTATGGTGTGTGTGCCGAAAATGGAGAGGAAAGAGAGAGATTGAGGGTGATCACTAATGAATATTGTTCTAGAAGAGATATATATATATATATATATATACACATATATAGCTTTATTCATTTTTTCATTACAATTTTCGAAAATTGTGTAAGTATTTCTCTAAAATTACTAATGTTGAACATTAATATTCTTTAATAGTAAAAACTCAATTTTCTCATTAATATAAAGATCCAAAATAATTAAATCCATTATTGGAATACAAATCATATAAATATAGATTGAATTCTTTCATATACAAATAATCAAATAATTATTCATTTTTTTCATAAATTTTGAAAATTGTAGGAAATAATTTCTTTATCACTAAATATTAATAAAATATATTTATTTAAGCCATTTTATAGCTTAAACATTATTTCATTTCATTTTATAAATAAATCTCACATAAATAATAATAAATACAATTTCTTTAGAATATTTTCTATTTAATGAAATTTTCATCCAAACTCACAATAATAACCATATATCTCCTATTTTATCATAATAAAACTTGTTTCTAAATAATATCTACTTCTTCTAAATTCTATTCCTTCGATTAGCAAGTACTCGAATTTCTATCGCTTTCTAATTGATTATACACTTCTTTATCAATTTTTCGGGATGCAATGCATTTAGGCCCCTAATTAGTACATAATTATGCTCTAATTAGGACTATAAGATTTTCGGGTTACTACATTCCCTCCCCCTTAAAATAAATTTCGTCCCCGAAATTTTGTACCTGGTAAAATAATTCAGAATATTTCTCTTTCATCTGGTCTTCTAGTTCCCAAGCCACTTCTTCTAAACCATGATGTCTTCACTGAACGTTAACTAAAGGAATAGTCTTATTCCTTAGTTTTTGTTCCTTTCGGTCTAGAATACATTATGGTTTCTCTTCGTAGCTCAAATCGGCTCGGAACTATTTCTCAGAATGAAGAATGTGTTTTGGGTCATACATACTTCCTAAGTGGGAGACGTGGAACACATTTTCAACATTAGCCAAGTCAGCGGCAACTCTAATCAGATGCTCATCGCCCGATTCTTTCCAATACTTTATAAGGTCCGATAAATCACGGCTTAAGTTTCCCTTTAATTCCAAAACGATGGATTCCTTTGGTAGGGGAAACTTTTAGGAAGACTTTATCTCCTACTTCAAAGTTAATTCTGTTCGTCGATTATCTGTGTAGGATTTTTGCCTATCCTGAGCGTCTTGCATTATTTTCTTAATCCGCCGCACTATTTGAATCATCTCTTCTACTGCTTCGGGGACAAGAACCTTTTTTTCTCCAACCTCATCCCAATAAAGAGGCGACCTACATTTCTTGCCATATAGTGCTTCATAAGGGGCCATGTTTATTGTCGCTTGATAACTGTTGTTATAAGCGAATTCGATCAGTGGTAGAACTTGTTCCCATTGGTCTCCTCTATCTGTAGGGAAATCTGATTTTAACCATCTCCTGAGGATCCATCTTGAATGTTTAATTCACCATACATTGATTATATTCCTAACATATTGGTGTTTTCAACACGTTGGTGTTTTCTCGTGTTTACCTGCGAATTTGTCAGGCAAGGATTGGATAAAGACTCGTGCTTTGATCTTCTGGACTGTATCCCGATTGCCTAATCTCCAATGTCGAGTGAGGATAATCTATGGAGAGTACTGCTGAAATTCGCCTTCTTCCTTCTTTAGAAGTTTTCGAAAATCCCAACTTTGAGAAGTATAATTTTCGAAAATTTCACTCTCTTAGGATTAGAGTTTGATTTTATCTCACCTTATATTTATAATGCAACCCTAAATCCTATCAAGATAGGATTTCTGCATATCTAATAAATATAATAATATCTCTTTTGATAGAGAGGATCAAAACAGAGTCCCAGAGGGACTTTCTAAGGAGGGGACGAAAATCTCTTCAGTTACAGGCCTTGATGGGCCAGCCCAGGGATCAAATGCAAGGAATAAAGATGGGCCTCAAATAAATTAATTATCTTAGGTTCAACCCAGAACATAAATTAATTCATAAACATTTATTCATGCCACTAGAGAATAAATGCTGACTTATCCCTTTATTTTCGAAGTTGAGTCGGGCTCGCACTTAGACTTAACGAATCCCCGTATTTAAGATATCGTACGTCCATTAATTATTTACAACGTTCTGACTGCTTAAAATAATTAATTACTTTAATTCCTTAAATAATACCATGATAAACGTGTTTTTTACTCGTTTATTGATGATATATTAAGATGATATAGATCTATTAAGTGCGTTTATATAGTCGATCTTTATGCTTTTAGCTATTTTTGGAAGATACTGCTCTTGGGGTTTCTCTTTGGTGTTTTGTAGGCTTTTCAGGTGATAATCGATGTACAAGGCAAAGATGTAACCAAAGATGATGAAATGAATATGAAAAATATGGATGTTAAAGTTTACAATGTTAAACAGAATCTCGATAGGAGTCCATAAACGCAAACGGATCGCAATTCGGAGTTCGAACGTGAGAGAACGGAGCGAAACAGTGAAGTCGCGCAGGAGCTAGCGACATACCTCGCGGCCGCGAGGATGGCCGCGAGAAATCGTCCAGAATGTTTTCGGGCAGAGCCTCACGACCGAGCTCACGGTCGCGAGCCCGACCGCGAGGCGAGGCGGCTGGGCACAAAATTAGGGTTTTTCCTCCACCTATATATATCCCCAAGCTTGCTCCCGCGCCCCCAACCTTTCCAAGCACGAATTTGTTAAGTTTTTCATTGTTTTTCATATTTTTACACTCTAGTATTGATTTAGATTCATCTAAGCATTAGATTTTCATTGTTCCACATTAGTTCTAAGCTTTGTTATCGCTTTGGAACGATTTCGTCCGAACCCAACCATTGTTCTTCCGACGCTACACTACGGGTTTTATCTATTTAATTCTTATTTTTATGGTTAATTCTTATTTTATGTCGCTTATTATGTCTAGCTAAATTTCCGCTCTAATCCTAGGGTTTGCATGATTCTATCCTAAATGTCGATTCCGCTATTATTATTTACATTCCGTGCATTGATTTATGATTCTTGGTGCTTAATTATATGTGTTAATTTCGATCAATCTTGATGCATATCTTGCCGCTAATTACTTAACCGCTTTAATTGTCAATCGATCTTGAATGCCTAATCTGAATAAGCCTCGAGTCGAGTCGAGATAGGAACATTCGTGAGGAAGCATATTCTTTGTGATCCTTTTGAGTTACTTATTTTCACCTAGAGGCGTAACATTAATAGGAAAAATTAGTAATCAACTGCCACAATTTTCGTAACTGAAATTGTTGGTTACATATGTGATCTTCCATCTTGTCTGGATTAAAATTGGTTAATAGGAAGTAGGATAAACATACGTTGTGTGTAGGATTAAATTATCCCTAGGGTTAGTCTTTCATTCTTTTTATCTCTTCAAGTGATTATTGCTTTCGTTTATTTTTGCATTGTGACCTTTGGCTTTGGATTTAATATTCGAAGCCCTAAAACCTTATCAAACAAAAATATGTTCTTAGATAATGATGAATTGTTGTTGAGTTAGCTACTGTGTTTTTGTGTTACAATCCGTGTGGATATGATACTCGACTTACCTTTATACTTGCACATTTTCATTTTAGAAAAGTGAGCGATCAAATTTTGGCACCGTTGCCGGGGATTGTTAAGATTATATAGGAATAACTTGAGGATTTAGAATTATTAATTCAAGTTGTATTTTATTTTATTTATTTTTTCTTACCAGAGCTAAGTTCTCCCTTTTCTCCAGGTAGTATATGATCATAAGATCTCGGGGACAACCTGAACAACCTTTAGACCGCGAGATCGAAAGCACTCAGAGGAGAAGGAGACGAGAAAGACGAAGGCAAGATATGGCAGCTAATCCGAACAACGGGGGTGTACCTCCTGAGCAAGCTACACATCTTCTGGCAGAGTTTACAGAAATGCAGCGCCAAATGGCAAAAATGGGACTCCTTACGAGACCGTTGAACTACATGTATCTACCTCCTACTGAGAAGTTCCAAGGTGGTGGATGGTGTCCGGAAGTGAATGCAAATAATTTTAAGTTAAAGCCAGCCCTGATCAGCATGGTACAAGGAGAACAGTTTGGAGGAGGAGTGACAGAAGATCCGAATGCTCATTTGGAGACATTCTTAGATATATGTGACACCATAAAGCAAAATGGGGTGCCACAAGATACGATCCGGATGCGCATGTTCGGATTTTCTCTACGCAGCCAGGCGAAGGATTGGTTCAAGAGCTTGGACCATACTGGAATCAACAGTTGGGGAAAACTTTGCGAGAGGTTTCTTGCGAAATATTTTCCGCCGGCTAAAGCGCAGAAGATAATAGCCGAGATCTCCCATTTCTGCCAACAAGATGATGAATCATTATTTGAGGCATGGGAGAGATTCAGAGGCGTATTGAGAAAGTGCCCTCAACATGGATTCTCCAAAGAGCAGCAGATCACGCAATTCTACTGTGGGCTGACGCTTCACACGAGGAGCATAGTAGATGCGTCGGCAGGAGGATGCCTGTTGAACCGATGAGTGGAGGAGGCCAGCCGAATCATAGAAGAGATGGTGACAAATAGCTATCAATGGCCGATGGAGAGAACACCAATGGTTAAAGCAGCTGTCGTAGAGGTCGACTCGAGATACGACGATCTTATGAAGAAGTTCACTCTTTTGAAGAGCCAGATCGAGACAGAGGATGTCAAATATATCAATCAGAGGAACCATGGGAGAAATCTGGCATACCATCCTAACAACAAGAATTATCCTAATTTGTCGTATGCCAACCCCAATAACTTCCAACAACCTCCAGCAGGCTTCGCTGTGCAAAATGGGATGATTCAGGAGCCGAAAAAGCAGAGTCTGGAAGATATGATGCAGCAGTTGGTTGTGAGCAACCAACAACTAGCGACTCAACATAATTCGTTCATCAAGACCACCGGGTCGAGGATAACACGCTGAATCCACCGTAGAGCCATGGGCAAACACATGAAGATAATGGAGAATCAAATCGGTCGAGATAATTGACAAAAAATGCACAAAGAAAAGACGGGCTAATTCCCTAGCACTACGGAAGTAAACCCAAGGAATCAGTGCTTTGCTATCCAGCTGAGGAGTGGAAGAGCGTACCAGAACCACCCGGAGCGAAAAGACGAGCAAGGGCTGAACGAAGAGGCCGGCCGCGAGAAAAGAGGCAGAATGGTTTCCCAAGAAGCTCGCGACCGACCTAGCGACCGCTAAGTCGGCCGCGAGAAACAGTCCAGAGAGCCCTGACGAAGAGCTCGCGACCGAATTCACGCCCGCGTGCCCGGCCGTGAAGAAGATGACCGATGCGACTCTAGTGCCTAGCGACCATCCTCGAGACCGTGAGGATGGCTGCGAGGGAGAGCCGAAAAAGAAATATCCCACTTATACTCCTCCGGTCCCGTTCCCGAGTCGGCTAGCCAAGCCGAAACATGATGAGATGCTCACCCAATTCATGGAAATGTTCCAAAAGGTGACTATCAATATTCCATTGATAGATGCACTCAGAGATATGCCGGGATATATGAAGTTTTTAAAAGATGTTGTTGCCAACAAGAAGAGGTTGGAAAAGTTTGAGACTATTAATTTGTCTCAAGAGTGCAATGTTGTGCTGCAAAAGAAGCTGCCGTTGAAGCAGAAAGATCCAGGCAGCTTCACAATACCTTGTATTATTGGAGGGCATACTTTCTCCAGAGTTCTGTGCGATTTAGGGGCAAGCATCAATCTGATGCCGTTGTCTATATTTAACAAATTGGAGATTGGAGAGTTAAAGCCTACTACAATTGTTTCGGATGGCGACGATCACCACCCGTCCAAAGGGGATAGTAGAAGATGTGCTTATCAAGGTCAAAGATTTTGTCTTCCCAGTGGATTTTGTGGTCCTTGATATGCCAGAGGATGGGAACACACCTCTTATTCTTGGGAGACCGTTCTTAGCCATAGGCAGGGCCATGATCGATGTGCATGATGATGATCTCACCTTCCGTGTAAATAAGAAGGAGTTAACTATTTCAATCTATGATGCCATGAAGTGACAAGATAACTCAAAGCATAAAGATTGTTGTTCGGTCACCACTGCCATAGCCAGCCCAACTTTGAGCTTGGATTAACCGACCAGTCGATGAGGATGCTAAAAACAAGAGTTGGACTCATCATGGAACTCCGAGTGATTCGTTCAAGTTTGGGAGGGGGGGGGGCACTTCCACACTCAGTGGTGGTCTGATGTGAATGCAAAGTATAAGAGCAACCACAAGTTTGGCAAGAAGGCAGTTGTCAAAACACCGGATTGATCGAGGTATGTGATAGTCTAGCTAAAGACGTTAAATTAAGCACTTGTTGGGAGGTAACCCAATGTTTTTCGTTGTTTTGTTTTGTTTTGTTTTGTTTTGCTTTCGTGTCTATTTTGTTTTGTGTCTTTTGTGGGGTTGAGTTGAATGACGAGCAGCCGATGATGAGAATTGTTGTTATTAGAAAATTGATTGCAACTGATTTTGTGAGACGAAGCACGTTATGATTATTGTGAGTATTGAGCCTTTGAAAACTTGATCACATTTTTTTGAAACATGTGAGACTTGAGCTTTTGACTGTCATATATTTACAGTCTTGTTTCTTTCTGTGTGAATAGTTTGAAATAGCATGTGTTTCTCTAGAACTTGCTCTTGTCTTTTTCGAGGTTGCATTGATGTGCTTAAGAATTGGGAGATGATATTAGGCATTCTTTTCTTAGCCTATATATTATCCAAACACTAACCTGTTATTCATATTATCCTTTGATGAGCCCGTTTGAGCCTACCTTATTCTTTCATATAGCCGTGGATCGGGTTATGTAGATAGTATGATTTTTGGTCATAGAATTGAGGGTTGAGAAAAGAAAGAAAAGAAAAGAAATAGATGATGAAAAGTGATAATCAAAAATAGTTGCTTACCCATATAAGTTCGAAAAGAAAAGAAAAGAAAAAGAAAAAAATGGCGCACGTGTGCGAAAAGAACATAAATGGGTAAGTAGTTAGTGCTTTGAGATGAGTATATCACTTATATGATAAGTGTGATGTTCTTAAAAGAAAAATGACTTCTCGGTATGGAAAATTGAAATGAATTGTGAAAAGTTGGGAATTGTGTCTTATGATACTTATGGTGTTTTCATTTTGGGATTATGAGTCACTTAGCCTAAATATATCCTGCCTTACCAAAGAGCCTACATTATAACCTGTTATAAAGACCTTTTTGATCTTGGTTCTTGAGCACATATTTGAGCAATGGAGAATTAGACGATTTGCAAGCTTATGGTAGATTCCGTGTGTTTTTAAACTTTGAGAGTATACACATCCTCATTGATACACTTGAGTGTTTGAGATTCTTATATATATATCCATGCCGTGAGGATTAAAGTTTGAGAAGGCTTGTGCTTATGGTTATTATGATTAGTGGGGTTAAACAAAGATGTTGTGATTTGATTCATTGATGTGAATCTTTTGTTGCTCATTGCTTTGAGGCGTTATTGCTGTTGTCGTTCGACTCATTCCCTGTCGTTTTGTTGTCTTTCGTTTGTTTTGTTTTGTTTGAGGAAAAACAATGCTTCAAGTTTGGGGGTGTGATAAACGTGCTTTTTACTCGTTTATTGATGATATATTAAGATGAAATAGATCTATTAAGTGCTTATATAGTCGATCTTTATGCTTTTAGCTATTATTGGAAGATATCGCCTTGGGGTTTCTCTTGGTGTTTTGTAGGCTTTTCAGTGATAATCGATGCACAAGGCAAAATGTAACCAAAGATGATGAAATGGATATGAAAAATATGGATGTGAAAAGTTTACAATGTTAAAGAGCATCTCGATAGGAGTCCATAGGCGCAAACGGATCGCAATTCAGAATTCGGACGCGAGAGAACGGAGCGAAACAGTGAAGTCGCGCAGGAGCTAGTGACCTACCTCGCGGCCGTCCTCAAAAATCGTCCAGAATGTTTTCAGGCAGAGACTCGTGACCGAGCTCGCGGCCGCGAACCTGGCCGCGAGGCGTGGTGGCTGGGCACAAAATTAGGGTTTTTCCTCCACCTATATATATCCCCAAGCTTGCTCACGCGCCCCCAACCTCTACAAGCACGAATTTGTTCAGTTTTTCATAGTTTTTCATATTTTTACACTCTAGTATTGATTTAGATTCATCTAAGCATTAGATTTTCATTGTTCTACATTAGTTCTACGCTTTGTTATCGCTTTGGAACGATTTCGTTCGAACGAATTCCGTATTTTCTCGTTTGTTACTTGGGTTTTGATACGAACCCAACCATTGTTCTTCCGACGCTACACTACGGGTTTTATATATTTAATTCTTATTTTTATGGTTAATTCTTATTTTATGTCGTTTATTATGTTTGGCTAAATTTCCGTTCTAATCCTTGGGTTTGCATGATTCTATCCTAAATGTTGTGATTCCTGCTATTATTATTTACCTTCCAGGCATTGATTTATGATTCTTGGTGCTTAATTATATGTGTTAATTTATGATCAATCTTGATGCATATCTAGTTGCCAGTTAATTACTTAACCGTTTTAATTGTCAATCGATCTTGAATGCATAATACTGAATAAGCCTCGAGTCGTAGGTGAGATAGAAACATTCGAGGAAGCATATTCTTTGTGATCCTTTTCGAGTTACTTATTTTCACCTAGAGACGTATAAAGAATAGAAAAATTAGTAATCAACTGCCATAATTTTCAGAATCGAAATTGTTGGTTACATATGTGATCTTCCATCTTGTCTGGATTAAAATTGGTTAATAGGAAGCAACATAAACATACATTGTGGGTAGGATTAATGCATCCCTAGGGTTAGTCTTTCATTCTTTTTATCTCTTCAAGTGATTATTGCTTTCGTTTATTTTTGCATTGTGACCTTTGGCTTTGGATTTAATATTCGGAGCCCTAAAACCTTATCAAACCAAATCTATTCTTGGATAATGATGAATTGTTGTTGAGTTAGCTTCTGTGTTTTCATGTTACAATCTCTGTGGATACGATACTCGACTTACCTTTATACTTAGACGTTTTCGTGTTAGAAAAGTGAGCGATCATACCACTCAACCTTATTATTGTACTTGAGATAACTCAACTTGCAGGGTTTAGTACAATAAACCTTTTGAGCTTTTGGGACGTCATTATCCTAACGGATACGGTGACTCGATATAGCAACTAGCATGACATACAAGCACGTCACCACCCAAGATGCGGAGAATATCGTTATCTCACGTAACCCTCACTCATAACAAGTCAGTGATGGTCACACTCATACTCACCTAATCCCTTATCGAGGTTTAGATTAACGTAAAGTCACCGAGATCTGTTCTTCACAACGGCCGAAGAACTCATCTCATCGTGATCCATCAATACGCCGAGACGCAAGATAGACAGCGACTAAGTCAAGTCACTTATCTATACCGCAGCTATACCGACAACTCATTCTCAAGTTGTCTCACCGTGATTCTTTTATATCTCATTAAGCTGACCAATCATACATATACGTGATCTACAACACAATGTATGATCTAACTTATATATGAGATAAAGGGACATACATATGCAATCAAGTAAACAATTCAGATAGAAGATTGTAATAGTGGTAAAAGGAAACATTGTATACAAGCTCAACCAAAACTGCTTCCAGTATACAAATCCAACACTATCTAACACCACGGTTCTGATCATATCTTCTAGTGTCTGTATAGTTCTCTCAGTCTGGCCGTCGGTCTGTGGGTAGAATGTTGTGCTAAAGTTTAGATGACTACCCAGTTCTTTTTGGAGGCTCGTCCAAAATCGAGAGAAAAATTTTGAATCTCGGTCTGAGGTAATAGAAATTAGCACTCCATGTAACCGGACTATCTCATGAACGTAAATTTGTGCTAGTTTATGTTGGATTTGTATACTGGAAGCAGTTTTCGTTGAGCTTGTATACAATGTTTCCTGTTACCACTATTACAATCTCCTATCTGAATTATTTACTTGATTGCATATATATGTCCCTTTATCTCATATATAAGTTAGATCATACAGTGTGTTGTAGATCACAAAAGTCTGTATGATTGGTCAAGCTTAATGAGATATAAATAGTATCACACCGAGACAACTTGAGGACGAGTTGTCGGTATAGCTGCGTGTAGATAAGAAGTGACTTGACTGGTTGCTTGTCTATGCCGGCACGCCTCGACGTATCGATGGATCACATGAGACGAGTTCTTCTATCCGACCGTCGCGAAGAACCTAGATCTCGGAGACTTACGCTGATCTAAACCTCGATAAGGTATTAGGTGAGTGTGAGTGTCGACCATCACTGACTTGCTATGGTGAGGGTTAGATGAGATAACCCAAGATTCTCTCATGATGGGTGGTGGCAAGGTTTGATGTCATGCTAGTTATCTCAGACGAGTCACCGTATCCGCTAGATGATGACGCCCCTTAAGGAGCTCAAAAGGCTTATTGTACTAAACCGCAGTTGAGTTATCTCAAGCACAATAATAAGGTTGAGTGGTACTACTTAATGAATTAAAGATATTAATTATTTTAAGCAATCGTAATCAGTAAATAATTAATGGACGACGATATCTTAAATACGGGATTCAGAAGTCTAATTGCAAGACCGACTCAACTTCGTAATAAAGGGGTAAGTCAGCATTTATTCTCTAGTGGCATGAATTAATGTTTATAAATTAATTTATGTTCTTGGCTGAGCATAAGATAATTAATTTATTTGAGGCCCATTTTTATTCCTTGCATTTGATCCCTGGGCTGGACCATCCAGGCCTGGAGCTAAGGTGAATTTCGCCCCCTCCTCTCTAGAGTCTTACTGGGACTCAGCTTGATCCTCTCTATCTTAAGAGAAAAGATAATATTTATTAGATATGCATAACTTCTATCTTGATAGGATTTAGGATTGCATTATAAATATAAGGTGAGAAAGAAAATCAAGGCTAATGCTCAAGCAATATTTTCGTGAATTATACTTCCCAGAAGTGTGAGAATTTTCGAAAATTGTGAGAGAAGAAAGAGGGTTATTTTCTATAGCATTCTCCATAGATTATCCTCACTCGATATTGGAGATTAGGCAACCGGGATACAGTCCAGAAGATCAGAGCACGAGTCTTGATCCGTTCTACCCCGACAGATTCGCAGGTAAACACGAGAAAACTCCTACGTGTTGTAATTAATTATATAGGTGCATGCTAGGCATATAATCAATGTATGGTGAATTAAACATCCAAGATAGATCATCGGAGAGGTTAAAATCGATTTTCCTACAATTGGTATCGAGCCCGAGATCGATTCGCTCATGGATTAATTCACGTTTGATTATAACGCGCAATTAATTAATTGTGAATCATCGCTCATCGTGGCTCTTTTATTTTTATCGGATTTTGTTTTTCACCACGAGAAAATCCGTGGTTAGATTAGATTTTTTCCTGTAAATCTTATCTGTAAAAGAAGAACAAAGACAAAAGTACGAAGAACGAGACGACAGAAGCACGCCGGAAAAACCGGACGCACAGCGCGAGCACAATGCTCGGCGCCATGCGCACATTTTCACGGTGGGACGGGCGGCACATGGGCGACAGAGGGCGGCAGGGGGCGGCATAGCTCGGCCACCAGGCGTGCGGGGTGCGCGGTCTCCGCGCGGACGCCAAGACGCCTCGGCGTTGAGTGCACGCCTCGGCGGATCGCTCTCGGTCGGACAAGCGGGCGGGCGCGCACGGCTCGGCAGCCAGACAGTGCGGGGCACACGCCCGGCGCGGATACTCGGCACCGCCGGCCGAGCGGGGGCCGGGCGGTCTCGCAGATCGAGTCGGGAAACCTCGCCGAGGTCTTGGCAGCGCGGAGACACCACGCAGCGCGGCGCGCGCCGCCAGCAGCAAGCTAGCGCGCGCACGCAGCGCCGACATGCCGCGCCGTAGGCACCTCGGTGGGCGACGCGGGCATGCGATTGTCGCGCGAGCCTCGGCAACGCCATGGCGGCCTCGGCGCGATTCTCATGCGGAAACCTCAACGCGCGAGATTCTCGGCAGACGCGGCGGCTTCGGTGCGATTCTCGCGCAGATAACCTCAACGCGGCGGTTTCTCGGCGGCTCGCGCACGACGCCGACGACTCGCAGCGCCGGGCGACAAAGATACGCTGCGCGCGGCGCTCGGCGAGGGCCGGGCGATCGGGCGGCGAGCCCTGGCGCCTCGGTAGGAGGCATGCAGTGGGCGGCCCAAATTTATCTGGGCCGACCCGCCCAACCGACCCGACCCGTTTTCACCCGATCTAAATTTTGACCGGTTCCAGATTGACCCGGTTCGACCTGCTCCAATGATCCGGCTCGTTTTAATTTTTCGCCCAAACCGCTTTTGACGAATCCGGTCCGTGCCCGTGCACGCGAGGCCCATTTTCCGCTTTTGAAGATCAGACTTTGCAAATTTATGTAATAAATTAGGCGAAAGACAGATCCACGATCGGGCCGCGATGAACGATTTTATTTTATTTTTATCGTTCAAAGCATGTCGTGGATGTTTAAATTATGCAGAAGCATGCTATGTATGTTTAATTACGTAGATAAACATGTTATATGTTTTCGTGATTGTATGCGCATAATAAGCATGCTAGGTTTATCGCGTTTTCAAGCATATTTTAGAATTCTGCGAGCATGTTTTACATGTCGAGTTCTATAGAAAAGCATGCTAGATTACGTGATCTCGCATGGACACACCTTTGAAACAAAAGACTAAGCAAGTAACCTCGACATATTAATTTTTAAATTAAAATGTCAAGACCTCCACTTTTTGATCTCTAAACAAAGTGATACGCACTGTGAGTAAACGTCCACACGCGTGGCTTGCTTGCACTGTTTGTCATAAGTTTGTTAGATGAGATTTCTAAATAAAACATTTTAATCTATTGAGAAGTGGGAATTTCATGTGTAAACGTCCACACGCGTGGCTTGCATATGCGATTTTTCATAAGTTCTCTAGAGATTTAAAATGAGATAACAAAGGAATTTGGATTGGAAGCGGTATGGTCCTAGTGAGTATGCCAATTCTAAGAATTCATTTTCTGCTGTTAAAATTATGGTCATTGCTTAGACATCACCTCAAGTACAACTTCCCGCGAAGTCTCTTCTTGCGATAGTGATGTGGTCTAGTAAGGTCCAATCATTAATTTCATTTGTCATAAGGATAAGTTGACATGGATTGAAATTAAACGACTAAAAGGTATATTTTAGTCCGGTCGAGGGTCCATGTAAACGCCCACACGCAGCGTGGCTTCGTATGGGATTCCTTGGGCGATTGGAGGTTTCAATTAATATTGTTTTATCAAAAGGTTACAATATTATTGTTACTAATTATGTGCGATCGTATGCTTATGTGTTTACATTACTTTTCAGATATGTCTCTTACACCGATTATCAATATGCTCGCACAAAATCCTCTATCCGGTCCAAATTTTATCGAGTGGAAACGAAACATGGAATATGTTCTTATCGCCGAAGAACACATGTTTGTTCTCACTACTCCCAAACCCGATGCCTTTACTGACGCATCGACTAATGAGCAGCGAGAGTCAAGCAGACTTTGGCATAAGTCAAACAATATGGCCAAGTGCTATATGATGACTACAATTGTGACGACCCGACTTCCCAATAAAGTACGGATCCTATGGATCGTCACCGGTATGATAAAGCAGTGGATATAAACATAATTATTCAATGCAGTTAACCATTTAACTACTCAACAACGCATAACTAACAAGGAATTAAGCTATTCAATACCAACTCGAGTCACAGAAGGACTCGTCAAAAAGGGTGCAAGGTTCAAATATAACCCAGTCAGGGCACAATTCAAAGTACGAGGTACGACCTCAAATTCAATACGGTATGAAGGCAATTATAATCAAAACATCAAAAGTTATCAGAGTTAGGCAGCAATAAACGTGTGGACATGCATATGACGATGCATGCCCAAGGTTCTAGAATCCTTCTAATTAAGCATAAAACAACTGCTACTCTGCACCACCTCGCACCCATCATCGATCCTTGCTCAACCTGCACATCAAAAACGAGATGCAGGGCTAAGTACAAAAGTACTCAGTGGACTCATTGCCGAAAACATTTTCTTTTTCAAAAGTTATTCACTGCCCACAATAGCGCATGAGGATTTTTGTTAAAAGTCTCATGCCTATCAACATTTTATCGTTTTCCGAAAGTGTCCGGTCGGACTATTTCATCCACGTTGTTCCATATCTGATCATTCATTCATTCATTCATTTGCGCACTATGGAGGTGGCCACCTACACATAGTCGCCGTGACCGGTCGAGGTAGCTAACCTTAACACACAGTCACACGTGTACATAATCCGAGTTAGTCCTCAACTAAGTCGGATCCGATCGTTACCCTTTTTTTAACGTTGGTGGACCAACACATTCTCATACCACATTGGATATACCAATCTCAGATAGGATAACAACAAAACATAAACATTTGGCAGTCAATAACATTTCATGTGATAATATTTCATAAAGCTTTTGTAAATCATGCTTTGAGATAAACATGTCATTTTGTTTCAAGAGAGTCCACTTGCTAATCCAAGCTAGTGGTTCTAAATGAGCAGGTGTGATGTTCTTCCTCGCCGACTACGTACGATCAAACCTTTCATAAGAAAATAGCATTTCTTAGATTCTTTCTATCGATAGAAGGTCGTTTATAAACTACGACTTAAAGTTCCCACTTAGGGTTTCTTTATGATTTCATGTGATAATTTTTTTTAGATAATTTCTATTATCTTACATTCCCAATTCCCAAGCTATATTACTTCATCGTTCATAGATGAACTTCAATTATGAATCATATATTCCGAGTCTATCCTCGACTCTCAACCTTAGTTTTATTATAACGTTATTACGTTATAGGTTGTCGGTAATCAAATTATGATTGGTAAATTAGGAAATTCTCAAGCCACTAACTAGACTTAGCAATTTTAGTTACGTCCTAGTAGGTTATGCTTGACGACTTATCGTATTAGCACGATAATTAAAAGAGGAGTATTGACTTATGATTCAAGGGAACACATGCTATCATGTAAGTATGTACTTAGGAATAAATGAAGTGTTTAGGGAATATTAACTCGACTTTTGAGACATAAGGATCGACATCTTATATTCGAATCCTTGCTTACACATTACGACATTGTTTGTTCATCTTAACTCGTCGGAGATTACATATGCCGTATAATCATTATTCGTTATCAAGTTGTTTTAACGCTCAACTAATATCGTATTGGGTTGTCGTTATTGAGTACTAACGTTGTAGCTCGGCTTTTGGTTTTTCTAACTTAGGAACTCGCATTCGAGTATCCTTTTATTAAATAGAAAACCCTAATTTGTGTCTAACTTCGCTTCTCGTTAATTCCTTCTTAAATTATCGAAATTGGTCAATTTCTTTTGGATTCTCGTACATATAGTATTATGTTGTTTACGTTTGGGTTTTGGTTTGTCGGTACAACATAAACATAAACATCCAACACCAAACAATACCATACACAACATAAACTATACTAAAGCATTAGAAAACCCTAATTTCTAACATAATACACAATCATTGTGTAAGTGTGCATAAGTGTTCCATTCATTCACCATAGTCACAACCATTCATTCTAAGCTTATAATTAACTATCATAACATCATTTAACATTAGAATTAAACCCATACTTAGCCGTTTTGTTATGTTTTCGATAATTAACAACAATTAGCATATGTATCAAATAAATTCCAATAAAATCATGTTATACTCCTATCATACTATAGAATTTAATTATCAACCCAATATCATCATATAAAATTTTAAACCATAGGTTAAAATTGCTCAAAGTTTTCGGTAATCACAATTTAGTGAGCTTTGGTGTTCAATAAATTCCACAAAAATTATATCATGCTTATACCATATACTAAACATGAAATATCAATTCATATCATGCATTAAAATTTTAAACCCATGCTTTCTACCCTTAAATCATTTCGGTAATTCCATATATATATATATATATATATATACATATTCAATAAATTCTAATCTTGCACAATATGGTTATATATGTAATAACATGTAATATTAACATCAAACATTTACCAATATTCATAATATCACATATCCTATTATTTTCAACAACAAAAATCAAATAAATCACTATATATATATATAATATAGCTCACGGTTTTTCCTTCAAAAATAGGAGAGGTGTTTGAATAAATTCAAGGTTAATATATGATGTTCATATCATACCCTAAACACCATATCTCAACTATTTTCAACAACCAAAAATCAAACAATACTCTAAAAGTATATATATATATAATCGGTCCAAATAAAATAAAATAGAAGATGTGTTTCAAAAATTCCAAGATTTTTATATGATGTTCAAATCATATTTTAAACACCATATCTCAACTATTTTTCAAAAATAAAAATCAAATCATGGCTTAAATAAGCCCCTAAACTCACGGCACTTTAGAAAAAAAATTCAAAACTATTCTGAAAATTATGATATTTTTACTACATGCTTATAATACATTAACAAGCAACAATATCAAATAATATTCACAAAATCATGCTTTATCATATATAAAATGAAATAAAGCATAAATCGAAAAAAAACAAACATGCTCCAAAAATTATGAAATTCTAAGCATTTTTTGTTCATAGCTTGAGAGCATTTGATGGCTCTAAAGTCACGAAAAAAAACGAGGAGCAAACTAGGGTTTTAAACCCAAAAAATCAAACAAAATTCCACCCATTAGGATGGAAGAGGATGATGAATAATACCTTCCTATGGTCTTAGAAAGATTATTTGAGTGTGGGAGGGGTTGGAAAGGAGGATTTAAAGCTAAGGCTCAAGAGTGTAGAGAATTTGAAAATTAGAGAGCAAAAGGGTTCTAAGGAAATGAGGCTGCAAAGGACATCTCCCACTGTATTGGAAGACCTAAGGGCTGTCATTGCCCATTTGGGGTGGTCTTGGTGGTAGTTGGGAGGTGGATTGGTCAAATTACCCGCTTTTGCGTGTTAATACCGACTTTTAAGTTTTAACGCTTTCGATTGATTTCTGAACCTTAAGGTTTTATTTTATTAAATAGCCTCCAAATGAATTATTTCAATGATTATAAAAATTTATGAAGTTCGGACGTCGTCCGATAAGTCAATTCCGAGTTATCGCGAAAAAGCTGCTCGCGATTAAATTATGCTTATTCAAAATTCTATTGATTTTTGAGCTTTCAACATTTATTTGAGTCTTATAAATCATAATTTATTGATTTAGACCCTTGGTGCGAGTTTCGGATCGCTCGGATCGATTAGGTTTTTCCAGATATTTTCCCGCGTTCGGTTAAGTTCTTCAGAAATTTCTTCCAGAAATTGATTCTTATAATTTCTAAATTCATATTAATATATTACTTCATGAATTTAATTGTTATTATTAATTATCATGATTAGCACGGACCGTAAGTTGATCCGCTCAGAATAGTGCTTTTAAGACCGACCGCAAGTATGCCCGAAAATTCTCATTCTTCGCTTCTCACATGTTTTCATGAGAGGATTCTAGAAATGAAACTTTTGTCAAGATTCATTCTCGATCTTTCATTCTATGTTCAGCTATTTAGAAAACCCTAATCCCAGAGGACTAGACACTAGTTTTGATTCCTCTAGTTTTCGATCTCCAAATCGATTCTAATTGCTTCGCTGGTTACCTTAAACATAATTAAGGTCTAAGAACCACAAATAAGTGATTTAAACATCATTAATAAAAGTTTTAAATTTTTTGGGTTATTACAACAATGTCCAAAGGCTTGCAGCTGTAGCATCAGTCGATGGTAGACGCGACTGAAATATGGTCAAGTCTCGAGAGTAAGTTCGATGCAATCGGATCGACAATCCGCTTCCACACAATGAGAGAAATCTTGGCGTGTAAGATGGAAGAAGGAAGTTCGTCCATGAACATGCCTCCCACACGACTCATCTCACGGATAGTCTTGATCACTGGGAGGAGGTATTGGCGGCGGCCAAGGTCGATATCATCCTCAACACACCGCCCAAGTCTTTGAGAATTTTATGAATGCGATCATGAGCAAGACCGACTATACACTTAGTCGCTTGTTTAATGATCTCGTGGCGCGGAATGAGTCATGGTAAAGGATCACATGCCCTGCTAGCACATCTAGGGGCCCAAATTTTCCGTTGAAAAATGGAAGAAGAAAAAGGTACACCAAAGGTGGTAGAGGCAAAGGAAACAGTGGGAGCAAGAACATGTCTGCCACCGGAGGCTTGAAAAAGACAAAGGAGAGGGGCAAGTGCTTCAAGTGCGGCAAGACAGGGTATTGGAAGGCCAAGTGCCCTACGCTCAAGGCTCAAGGTACGCCATATGCTTTAGTAATGGAAACATGTTTAGCGACTTGTTCTACTCATTCATGGGTAGTAGATACTAAAAGCGATCGATCATATTTGTTACACCTGCGTGGGTTCCCGCGACAAGGGAGTCGTGTGATGGCAAAATAACGATTCCATGGGCAACGCGCTAAAGTCGAGGCCGCTGCAATCGGAGATGTTACTTTATGTTTTGATATAATAGTTTTAGTATTGAAAGACGCTTTATATGTGCCGGAGTTTCATGAACCTTATTTCCGCTTCCAAACTATTTATTCATGGATATTCGTTGTTTTTGATAGTGGTGTTTCTATCATAAGAAATGACGGTTATCTCGTGGTGGCACTTTATATAATTCGCTTTATACTATTTCTCGCCAAACATAATACCTTTAACTATGTTGCATCTACATCAAACCTTAAGAAGAGAAAGTTTTCTTCAAGAAGATGACACCACATTTCTCGGCATCTTAGATTAGGTCACATCAATCTAAATAGGATCCAAAGACCGCTAAGAATGGAGCGTTGGGTGATCTCACAGCTATCTGCTCCCGATCCGCGAATCTCAGATAGAAGGAAAGATGTCGACCGCACTCTTCAAGGCTAAGGGTTATATAGTCAAGAAATGTTGGAGCTAGTCCATTCTCGACTGTGTGGACCTATGTCAACACAAGCTCGTGGAGGGTACGGTATTTTATCACTTTCATCGACGATTACTCAAGGTACGGATACATATACCGCTTCACCGCAAGTCCGAATGCTTTGAGAAATTCAATGAATTTAAGGCGGAAGTGGAGACGAAGCTTGGTAAAGTATCAAGTCATCATGGGTCCGATCGCGGTGGCGAATACCTCAAGAACGAGTTTATGGACTATTTGGTGTGTGTGGGATTACCTCACACCAAGACACTGCACACCACAACACAATGGTGTGTCAGAGCGAAGAAATAGAACTCTTTAATAAATGGTTAGATCAATGATGAGTTATGCAACATTGCCTATTTCGTTCGGGGTATGCCTTAGAAACAATGCATACTTGCTAAATCTAGTACCATCCAAGTCACCGAAAAGACCCTTCGATTTGTGGTTTGGGCGCAGCCTTGTTTAAGCCACATAATGATATGGGCCCAAAGACATGTGCCGAACAAGAAGGTCGACAAGTTGGAGTCTAGATCCAAGCAAGGTCATTTATGGCTATCCTAGAGGAACGAAGGTTGTTATTTCTATAGTCCCAAGGATCAAGGTCATTATTAGACTAATGCTCGATTCTTAGAAGAGGATTATATGAAAACCATAAATCCAAAGTTGAAATCATTCTTCAAGAATTAGAAGATGATCGATTCCACCACCGATTAAGCCAAATGTACGAGATGTCGGTTCAGTGGGAGGATCGACACCGATACTTCAAGAAATTGAAGTGGGTCGAGTTCCACTGGAGATACCGGCCGTATAAGTGGCTCCTATTCAGCAAGTTGTGCAAGATAGAGAACCACAAGTTACTGCACCCACCGTTGCCATTATGCCAGTAGCGCCTAGTCGTAGTGGGAGGGTTGTTCGTCAACCCGAGCGATTTATGTTCGTGGGTGAATCTTCGGATTTAGTCCTAGGAAATGAGCAGACAATAATCGACCCATGGACAAACAGTGAGGTGATACAAGACATTGATGCAAGATCATGGCACACCGCTATGGACTTAGAAATTGAGCCCATAACAGCTATGGATGAATACGAAAAGACACCTCTACCAGATGGCAAGGAAGCCATATGTAGTAAGTGGGTATACAAGAGGAAGAGAGATTCTGATGGAGAGGTTTCAGATGGCAAGGAAGCCATATGTTCAACCAAATTGTTCTTTTCACGCCGCAATAGTACGAGGTCCTTATAGAGCGGTAAGGTCGACCCAAGTCGAATCTCGAGGAAGACTTAACAGGCTACGATTTTATGTCAAACACATAAGCGTAAAAGAAAACTAACGCCCTAACATAAAGGGGCTGTCACGAAAGGACGAAAGCAGAAATAAAATAAAGCAGGGAAAGCGGATGCACTTGGATAACAATAGGAATTGACGATACACGAAATTGGAGACGGTGTTCTAGGGTTCGAATCTATCCTCACAATTAATGAATCAAGGACCGATACACAATGCATAAAATACCCACGCCTCTCACCAAACGGTCAACACTAACTAATCTCTCGATTACGTCAACGTTAGACTCGAACTTAATGACAGGGGATCTCTCAATCAACCCACCATCAACTAAGTAGGATATTTTATTACAAGGCACACGATAGCAAAACCCTACCCACATATATCATTTATTCAACAACAAACCAATCTCTCGATCACTTTCATTGTCAACTTATATTTAATATAAATCTGCTCTCACATATCTTTATAATCAAACATAAGCCTACAATCAACCTACACTATTCTTTTGAACACCATGCATGAAGATCATAAAATAAACAATTTATACGGATGAAGAAATCGCAAATCATCAATTCAATAATCATAATTCAAGATAAGAACGATTAAACATATATTTCCCAACAATTCATAATTCATCTCATGATAGAAATTAATCCAATCCCAATTACATAGACATAATCAAAACCAGAAAAACTTACAACCATTCATAGACAAATTCGTCTTCCAAAATATTGAATCATGCAATCCCAATTGTTAATCCAAGTACAAGATAAAAAAGGAAAAGGGAAAGAAAAAGAAAATGGAAAAGAAAACAAATCGCCTAAGAAACAGACGTCTGCGAAATAAAAATAAAAGAGGAACTAGGGTTTTTCGCATGCATTTCAGTATTTATAACAGATAAAAATTCACGCCCAGCGCCGAACGGGAGGAGATTCTGGATAGAACAACCTCACCAACCCAAAGACCAGACGGAGCTGTCACGAACGCGCTAAGTTTCGAGACACGCCCACGGCTAGACATCAAGCACGGACGCTGCCGCAGTAGCAGCGAGGCGAGGCGGAGCGGATGAGAGACGACGGGCGCTGGGCGAGCGGAGTGGCGAGGCGGGGCACGCGGAAGGATGAGCACCGGTGGAGACTGAGCGCGCGAAATCGAGTGAGCGCAAGGCCGATCTCGCCACTGGCCGGAAGGAAACGCGGCGCTGGAGAAGGCAACGGGCGCTGGTTGACGCCGCCACCCAAAGACCGGACGGAAGGTGGGCGGCGTGAAAGGGAGCGGACTGGCTGGGCGCCGCTTCCGCAGGCCGGACGGGCGAGGGCGCGCGGGCGGGCGCCGCGGGTCGAGCGCGCCGCGGCGACGGGTGGCGAGGCGCTGATCGCGAGCGCGCGGGCGGCGGTCGGTGGGCGTAGGCGCCGAGGGGTGGGCGCTGGGCGCTCGGGTGGATGGGCGACGCACTAGGCGCGCGCGGCGTGCGCGCGGCGCGGGCGCGGGCCATGCGACGGGCTATGCGCGACTTTAACAATTCGACTCGTTCTCCTCGCTTGAACTCCGACGGTAATCCGCTTGCGCCACGACTCTCGCCGAGATGCTCTTCATTATACTTGATCTTTGGCAGATTTAATTCATCCTATTTTATGCCGTTTTTCTACAAAACATCGAAACGAGCGAAGTAAGTCCGAATCAATAAATATTAATCAAACCAACGGCATAAATAGGATAAACCACTAAAAATGACACACAAAACAATACAAAAATTAGCACAAATTAATACTAAACAACTCCCCCACACTTATCCATTTGCTTTTCCTCAAGCAAAGTCTATACTAGTAAGAATAGGAAGGATAATTCATACAACTTCACTCTTAGTCTAATCAATCAAACCTTATTGCTTTCCCCCACACTTGGTGTTTACGCATTCAAAGTTAATGTGAAATAAATCTAGGACGGCAATTGATTTCCAATAAATAAAAGAGTAACCTCCCCTAAGACCCAACTCTCCGTTAGGGGTGAACTAGCTAATGTGGTCACCTTTAGCAACAAGTTTTTTTTTTTTTAGCACATAGAATGTTTTAACAGATTTTGGAACAATGTTCGAAAGGTGAACCCTCGATGAACTCGAGTTTCCTATCGTGGTTTCCCTTGTCCATTTCTCAAATTACGAGAAAGAGGGACAAAATCCCATCCTCCATTTCAACAATCTCATTTTCTACTCTTTTTCACACATTTTTTTTTAAATCAATAGACGAAACAAGTATATAGGTAACCACAATGTTAACACTCCCCAACATTAGCTTCTGACAAATCACATCAATTCTCCTATATTCATTTTCTATCAATCACAATCTCGCCAATTCACATTACACTCGAATCATATACCACCAAAAGTTTCGTAAATTAAAAATAGTTTGACCAATACCACGTAGCTTAGTCGAACAAATCAAAATCCTAACTTACTCGCATATACAACACTCAATCTAAGAAATCAAAATAAGCATAAATGCACATCACCAAGCATACAAATAGATAAGGACGACACCTAAAATGAATAATCATCCCAACATTTTAATTCGAGCATCGTCCCCCCTGCTCCAAACATTAATAACACAAATGACCATAGAGGATGATACTTCTCGATAATAGACGAGTGTGCAGTACAGAGTTGGAGCATCACAGCCTACCACACGGATTAGAAAGTCCTAACTCAAAAATGATAAACACCAAACCTCGCACCACGTAAAACCAAAACAAAGACGAAAACACAACACAAGCAAAACCAAGAGAAAACAAAACAAAACAAGAAAATAAGAAAACTGGGTCGTCTCCCACGTAGCGCCTGCTTCAATGGTACGAGCTCCACTAATGAAAATCGGACTATCCATAGTCCTTCACCGCAGGAATACCATCTCAACCGAGCATCGAGTAACATTGTAAGCACAAAGGATGCTTAAGGTAGCAATTAACAAATTAATTAAGTTCAAATCAAACATCCTATTCTTCAAAGCAAAATAGATAACTTCAACTCCAAAAGCACAATACTTTGGAGAATTAGGATGTTGAAAATTATAGATGCTACCGAACATATGTCATCTCTTCCTCCTCTAATCGGTTCGGAAGATATCGTTGTTCATGGTTAGTCGCGTTTGATGAAACCTCGACTCTTCACTTTCATTATCTTCCTCGATTCTCCCCTCAACTTCATCATCTTCATAAACTATGATAGAAGAAGTTTGGTTGTGGACCAATTCTTCCACTATCCCGGCTAACCGACTGACTTGAGTCTCTAAACGCTCGATATATGTTTCCTAATTCTTGAACCTTTGTGGCTTCACCGGCTGACTCGCTTGAATGAACGCCTACAATGACTCCTCCAATGTCGGCTTCACCGGCTGACTCGCCTGAATGAACGCCTGCAATGAGTCCTCCAATGTCGGCTTCATCGGCCGTTGTTGGAAGAAGAGTTCTCGACTATATGAAGAACTCGAGGATGCCCCAAGAGGGATCATAGGCTCGATGCTCACACCGGCTGTGTATCCTCAAAATAGTCAAATTGGGCCCTTCTTCATAGGAAGAATTTGCCCCACGACGAGCTTTCTCCTCCAGCCCTGCTCGACCATATTCAGACGCCGTAACCTCAGACACGCACACCAACTACAAAAACAAGATCACACGCACTGCTGGAGAAAATAGAAACAAAGAAAAGAAAAGAAAAGAAAAAATAAAAAGAAAAAGCACGGGGGAAGAAACGTAAAAACAAAACGACACACGGAAAACAAAACGACACAAAACCAAAAGCCTAAAGCCATCCCCGACAACGGCGCCAAAATTTGTTCCGACCAAATTGTTTTTTCAGTCGCTCGCAATAGTAAGAGGTCCTTATAGAGCGGTAAGGTCGACCCAAGTCGAATCTCTCGAGGAAGACTTAACAGGCTACGGTTTTATGTCAAACACGTAAGGTAAAAGAAAACTAACGCCCTAACATAAAGGGGCTGTCACGAAAGGACGAAAGCAGAAATAAAATAAAGCAGGAAAAGTGGATGCACTTGGATAACAATAGGAATTGACGATACAAGGAATTGGAGACGGTGTTCTAGGGTTCGAATCTATCCTCACAATTAATGAATCAAGGACCGATACACAATGCATAAAACACCCACGCCTCACCAAACGGTCAACACTAACTAACTCATCGACACGCTAATGTTAGACTCGAACTTAATGATGGGATCTCTCAATCAACCCACCATCAACTACGAAGGATATTTTATTACAAGGCACACGATAGCAAAACCCTACCCACATATATCATTTATTCAACAACAAACCAATCTCTCGATCACTTTCATTGTCAACTTATATTTAATATAAATTTGCTCTCGCATATCTTTATAATCAAACATAAGCATACAATCAACCTACACTATTCTTTAGAACACCATGCATGAAGATCATAAATAAACAATTTATACGGATGAAGAAATCAGAATCATCAATTCAATAATCACAGTTCAAGATAAGAACGATTAAACATATATTTCCCAACAATTCATAATTCATCTCATGATAGAAATTAATCCAATCCCAATTACATAGACATAATCAAAACAAGAAAAACTTACAACCATTCATAGACAAATTCGTCTTCCAAAATCCGGAATCGTGCAATACCAATTGTTATTCCAAGTACAAGATATAAAAGGAAAAGGAAACAAAAGAAAAGGGAAAAGAAAACAAATCGCCTAAGAAACAGACGTCTGCGAAATAAAAATAAAAGAGGAACTAGGGTTTTTCGCGTGCGTTTCAGTATTTATAACAGATAAAAATTCACGCCCAGCGCCGGACGCGAGGAGATTCTGGACAGAACAGCCTCACCAACCCAGCGTCGGACGGAGCCAAGCACCGGACGCGCCAAGTTTTGAGACACGCCCAGCCGGTATTTGGACATCATGCGTAACGCGGCCGCAAGTAGCAAAGCGAGGCGAGGCGGAGCGGACGAGAGGCGGCGGGTGAGCGTGAAGCGAAGCTAGATGGGCACGCAGGCGACGAAGCGCTTGGAGACCGAGCGCCAGATAAATTGGAGCGAAGGCCGATCTCAAAGACCGGCCGGAAGGGAACGCGCCGAGAAGGCAACGGGCGCTGGTTGGGCGCCGCCACCCAGCCGGACGGAAGGCGGGCATGCGTGAAAGGGAGTGGCGCTGGTGGCATCGCTTCCGCCACGGACGGAGCGAGGGGCGCTGGGTCGAGCGCCGGGTGCGACGGGTGGGTGAGGCGCCGGGCTGCCGAAGCGGCGGAAATGGGCGGCGGGCGCTGGGCATCGGGCGGCGGCGCCGGGCGTGGGGCGGATGGGCGACGCGCTGGGCGCGCGGGCACGGGCGCCGGGCCATGCGACGGGCTGGCGCGACTTTAACAATTCGACTCTTCTCCTCGCTCGAACTCCGATTTGCAATCCGTTTGCGCCTACGGACTCCTGTCGAGATGCTCTTCATTATACTTGATCTTTGGCAGATTCACTTCATCCTATTTTTTGCCGTTTTTCTACAAAACATAGAAACGAGCGAAGTAAGTCCGAATCAATAAATATTAATCAAACCAACGGCATAAACAGGATAAACCACTAAAAATGACAAACAAAACAATACCAAAAATCAGCACAAATTCATACTAAACAACCATGCAGATAGTCTAATGCCTTTGGGTTATTCAGACTTGGATTTCCAAGCTGACCGTGATGAGAAGAAGTTCACCGAGCTATGTGTTTACCCTGGGAGGAGGAGCCGATCCCGCAGAGTGCAAAGCAACGATGCATTACGGACTCCACCATGGAAGCCGAATATGTAGTCGCTCGAGGTCGCTAAAGAGGTCAGATGGTTCAAGAACACCTCATGGATCTAGTTGTGGTACCGGTTTGCCCAAGAAGCATAGTTTATCGTGATAACTTCGGTGCATGGCAAACTCAAAGGAACCACGGACCCACAAGGCAACGAAACACATAGAGAGAAAGTACCATGTCATACGAGAAATCATTAGACGAGTGGATGTGTCGATTGAGAAGATTTATCATGATAACCTAGTCGATCCATTCACGAAGAGCTCGCCGCAAAAAGTCTACGAAGAGCATATTCGAGGACTGATTGTGCAAGATGGCACCCACTTAGAAATGAAACTTTGTATAAGTGGGAGAAGTAAAGTGATGGTGATGAGAGACACATTGTATACTAAAAGTTTTGCTTTAGTATAAGTGGAGATTGTCGATTTGTAGCATCGAAGCGTTTTGTCGAGCTTGATACAATGTTTCGCCACCACTATTACAATCTTCTATCGAATTGTTTACTTGATTGCATATATATGTCCCTTTATCTCATATATGTTAGATCATGCGTTGTGTTGTAGATCACGGTCCGTATGATTGGTCGCTTAATGAGATATAAATAGATTACAGTGAGACAACTTGAGGACGAGTTGTCAGATAGCCGCGTGTAGATAAGAAGTGACTTAACTGGTTGCTTGTCATGCCGGACGCCTCGACGTATTGATGGATCACGGTGAGATGAGTTCTTCTATCTCGACCGTCGTGAAGAACCCAGATATCGAGACTTACGCTGATCTAAACCTCGATAAGGTATTAGTGAGTATGAGTTGCCGACCATCACTTTGACTTGCTACGGGTGAGGTTAATGAGATAACCCAAGATTCTCTCTGCATCTTGGGTGGTGGCGATCTCAGATGTCCGCTAGTTATCCAGATCGAGTCATCAGATCCGTTTAGGACGATGACATCCCTTAAGGAGCTCAAAGGTTTATTGTACTAATCCCGCAGTGAGTTATCTCAAGCACAATAATAAGGTTGAGTGGTACTACTTAAGGAATTAAAGATATTAATTATTTTAAGCGATCGTAATCAGCGAATAATTAATGGACATACGATATCTTAAATACGGTGATTCAGTAAAGTCTAAGTGCAAGCCTCGACTCAACCGGTAATAAAGGGTAAGTCAACGATTTATTCTCAGTGGCATGAATGAATGTTTATAAATTAATTTATGTTCTCAATGAGCATAAGATAATTAATTTATTTGAGGCCCATCTTTATTCCTTGCATTTGATCCTCGGGTGGCCCATCCAGCCCCGAGCTAAGGTGAATTCTCGCCTCTCTCTGTAGTCCCATCGACTCACTGATCCTCTCTATCTTAAGAGATAAGATTATATTTATTAGATATGCATAAATTCTATCTCGATAGATTCGTGATCGCATTATAAATATAAGGTGAGATAGAAAATCATGCTAATGCTCTGCCAATATTTTCGAGAATTATACTTCCCAAAGTGTGAGAATTTTCGAAAATTGTGAGAGAAGAAAGAGGGTGATTTTCTATAGCATTCTCCATAGATTATCCTCACTCGATATTTGAGATTAAGCAATCGGGATATAGTCCAGAAGATCAGAGCACGAGTCTTGATCCGTTCTACCCCGACAGATTCACAGGTAAACACGAGAAAACTCTTACGTGTTGCAATTAATTATATAGGTGCATGCTAGGCATATAATCAATGTATGGTGAATTAAACATCCAAGATAGATCCTCGGGAGAGGGTTAAAATCAGATTTCCCTACAGTTTATCGGCTTCATACGTCAAAAGAATCGGAATGAAATGAGCACTCTTGGTTAGCCGATCAACTATCACCCAATTCACTGTGTTTTCCCGCTTCAATCTAGGTAATCCCGTTACGAAATCCATAGCTACGTAGTCCCACTTCCATTCAGGAATTTCCAAGGGTTGTAGTTTCCCATACGACCTTTGATGTAATGCTGTAACTTGTAATGCTGTAACTTGTAGACAAGCTAAGCATCGTTCAACATATGATGCTATTTCTTGTTTCATTCCCGTCCAAACAAACCTTTGCTTGAGATCTTGATACATTTTCGTACTCACCGAGTGCGCGGCATACAGAACATTGGGAGCTTCACTCAAAATTTCGTTTTTCAGCTTTTCATCATTGTGCACTGATGGGAAAATCTGATTTTAACCCTCTCCCGAGGATCTATCTTGGATGTTTAATTCACCATACATTGATTATATTCCTATCATGCACCTATATAATTAATTGCAACACGTAGGGGTTTTCTCGTGTTTACCTTTGAATCTGTCGAGGTAGAACGGA
Source organism: Salvia rosmarinus (assembly GCA_036937905.1). Lineage (NCBI taxonomy): Eukaryota > Viridiplantae > Streptophyta > Magnoliopsida > Lamiales > Lamiaceae > Salvia > Salvia rosmarinus. The sequence goes on along the minus strand of CM072819.1, from coordinate 71,932,475 downwards.
TCGAGACTCGTGCTTTGATCTTCTGGACTGTATCCCGGTTGCCCAATCTCCAATATCGAGTGAGGATAATCTATGGAGAATGCTACAGAAAATCTCCCTATTTCTCTCTAATAATTTTCGAAAAATCCTCACTAAGACTATAGTGATTTTCGAGAATTTTGGATGTGTAATTGAGGATTAACATTTGATTTTATCTCTTACCTTATATTTATAATGCATTACCATAATCCCATAAGGAAAGGATCCATGCATATCCCATAAATATAATAATATCCTTATAGGATAAAGAGAATCAAATCCTTGCCAAAGAGAGGAGATAGGCGCCGATTTTCCTCCTAGCTTCGGGCCTGGATGGGCCAGCCCAGGGATTAAATGCAAGGAATAAAGATGGACCTCAAATAAATTAATTATCTTATGTTCAGCCCAGAACATAAATTAATTTACAAACATTCATTCATGCCACTAGAGAATAAATGCCGACTTACCCTTTATTACCAAGTTGAGTCGGGCTTGCACTTAGACATTACGAATCCTCGATTTAAGATATCGCACGCTCATTAATTATTTAGAGCATTCTGATCGCTAAAATAATTACTATCTTTAATTCCTTAAGTAGTACCACTGACCTCATTATTGTACTGAGCTAACTCAACCGCAGGTTTAGTACAATAAACCTTTTGAGCTCCTTAAGGGGACGCCATCATCCTAAACGGATACGGTGACTGATACGATAACTAGCATAACATACAAGCACCGCCATCACCCAAGATGCGGAGAATATGGGTTAGAACATATAACCCTCACTCATAACAAGTCAAAGTGATGGTCAAGAACTCATACTCACCTAATACCTTATCGAGGTTTAGATCATCGTAAGTCACCGAGATCTAGGTTCTTCACGACGGTCGATAGAAGAACTCATCTCATTGTGATCCATCAATACGCCGTAGACGCATCAAAGATAGACAAGCAACCAAGTCAAGTCACTTCTTATCTATACCGCAGCCTATACCGACAACTCATCCTCAAGTCGTCTCACCGTGATTCTTTTATATCTCATTAAGCTCGACCAATCATATGACTTCGTGATCTTCACACATCGTATGATCTAACTTATATATGAGATAAGGGACACGATATATGCAATCAAGTAATCAATTCAGATAGAGATTGGAATAGTGGTAACGTAAAACATTGTATACAAGCTCAACCAACACCGCTTTCAAGATACAAACCAACAATCTCCCACTTATACTAAAGCAAACTTTAGTATACAATGTGTCTCTACTAGCTATTACAAACAAAACCATCATTTTGCTTCTCCCACTTATACAAAAGTTTCCTTTCTAAGTGGGTGCCATCAAGCGCAACCAAGTCCTCGATCGCACTTCGTAGACTTTTGCGCAGCTCTTTGTGAATGGATCCGCTAGGTTATCCGTCAGATCAATCTTTTCAATCAAGACGTCCCCTCATCTAACGATTTCTCGATGACATGGTACTTCTCTCTATGTGTTTGGTTGCCTTGTGGGTCCGTGGTTCCTTCGAGTTTGCCATCGCACCGAGTTATCACAAGAAACTATGATACTCTTGGGAACCTGTACCACACCTAGATCCAAGAGGTAGTTCTGAACCATACACCTCCTTAGCAAAGACTCACCGCTTTGCACTCCGGGCCAGATACGGCTCCACCTCCCAAGGTAAACACATAGCCCCGAGGTAGACTTTTCTCATCACGGTCCACTTGGAAACCGAGTCCAGATAACCCAAAGGCATTAGACTATCCGCATGGTAACCAGCCCATAATCTCGAGTCCTTTTCGTGTACTGAGTATATGCTTTATCGCAATCCAATGAGCTTGTCCAGGTTAGATCGATATCTAGCTACTATACCTACCGTGACAGCGTATATCGGGCCTCGACATAGCATTGCGTACATGAGACTTCCTATGACGGAAGCGTAAGGAACTTGTCTCATTTCCTCTATCTCCTTTGCCGTCATAGCAGATAAAGGAACGCCATGTCTGAAAGGTAGCAATCCTTTCTTGGCTGTTTGCATACTAAAACGAGTAATCACAGTATCAATGTAAGACGCCTGAGATAAGCTCAACATTTTCCTCTTGCGATCTCGGTAAACCTTGATCCCAAGAATGTATGTCGCATCTCCTAAGTCTTTCATTTGAAACTGATCGATAACCAACTCTTTACGCCCCGATAACAACTTCACATTGTTGCCAACTAGAAGAATGTCATCTACATAAAGTGCAAGAAATACCACATCACCGCTGACATCTAAACGATACACACAACTCTCGCTAGGCAACGGGTAAATCCATAGACTTTACCACCTCGTCAAAGCGTAAGTTCCGTGATCGTGAGGTTTGCTTAAGCCCATAAATGGACTTCTTAAGCTTCCATACTAGATGCTCTTCACCCTTCACCACATAACCTTCGGTTCTTTGCATATAGATGTCTCTACCTTCCTCAAGGTAACCGCTTAGAAAAGCGGTTTTCACATCCATTTGCCAAACCTCAAGGTTCAGTGGGCTGGTATGGCCGTAAAAATTCGATGGACTTGAGCAATGCTACAGTAAAAGGTCTCATCGAAATCGATGCCCTCAACTGAGTGTACCCTTTCACCACAAGCCCGGCTTTAAAAGCCGAAACCCTCCATCTGAATCTCTTCCTCCTCAGATACCCACTTACTACCTATGGCTTTCTTGCCATCCGGAAGAGGTGTCTTTTCAGATACATCCATAGCTGTTATGGACTCAATTTCTAAGTCCATAGTGGTGTGCCATGATCTTGCATCAATGTCTTGTATCGCCTCATCAGATGTCCATGAGTCGATTATTGCTCGCTTGTTTTCAGGACTAAACCAAGATTCACCCACGAACATAAATCGCTCGGGTTGACGAACAACCTCCCACTACGACGAGGCGCCATCGGCACAATGGCAACGGTGGGTGCAAAGAACTTGTGGTTCTCATCTTGCACAACTTGTCTGGATAGAGCCACTCAGACGGCCGGTATCTCGATGGAACTCGACCTACTTCAATTTCTTGAAGTATCCGTGTCGATCCTCCCACTAGACACGACATCTCGCACCTTTCGCTTAATCGGTGGTGGAATACGATCATCTTCTAATTCTCAAGAATGATTTCAACTTTGATTTATGGTTCATCATATAATCCTCTTCTAAGAATCGGGCATTAGTGCTAATAATGACCTTCCGATCCTTAGACTATAGAATAAACCACCTTCGTCCCTCTAGGATAGCCAATAAACAGCCTTGCGTCTGATCTAGCCTCCAACTTGTCGCCTTCTTGTTCAAAGACATGTGCCGGATCGCCCATATCCTTATGTGGCTTAAACTAGCTTTGCTCCCAAACCACAACTCGAAAAGGGTCTTTTCGATCGACTTTGATGGTACTAGATTTAGCAAGTATGCACGCTTCTAAGGCATACCCCGTAATCTAAATAGGCAATGTTGCATAAATTCATCATTGATCTAACCATTTCTAAAAGAGTCCTATTTCTCCGCCTCGACACACCATTTTTTGTGGTGTGCTCTGTAGTGAGTTGGGATGTAATCCCACACTTCACCAAATAGTCCATAAACTCGTTCGAGGTATTCGCCACCACGATCAGATCGCAGTGACTTGATACTCTTACCAAGCTTCGCTCCACTTCCGCCTTAAACTCTTTGAATTTCAAAGCATTCGGACTTGCGGCGAAGCGGTATACGATCCGCATTCTCGAGTAATCGCCAATGAAAGTGACAAAATACTGCATTCTCCACGAGCTTGTGTGGACATAGGTCCACACAGTCGAATGGACTAGCTCCAACACTTCTTTGGCTCTATAACCCTTCGCCTTGAATGGTCCGGGTCGACATCTTACCTTCTATACAGTGATTCGCAGACTTGGAACGTAGTAACCGTGAGATCACCCAACGCCCATTCTTAGCCGCTTTGGATCCTATTTAGATTGATGTGACCTAATCTAAGATGCCGAGAAATGTGGTGTCATCTTCTTGAAGAAAACTTTCTTTTAAGGTTTGAAGAAGATGCAACATAGTTATAGGTATTATGTTTTGCAAAAATAAGATAAAGCTTAATTATATAAAGTGCCACCAAAGATAACTTCGTCATTTCTTATGATAGAAACACCACTATCAAAAATAATCGAATATCCATGAATAAAAGTTTCAAATAGAATAAGGTTTCACGAAACTTCGCACATATAAAACGCCCTTAAAACTAAAACTATTCTATCAAAACATAAAGAAACATCTCCGATCGCAACGGCCTCGACTTTATTGCGCTGCCCATGGAGATCGTTATCTCGCCATCATGCAGCCTCCTTGTCCGAGGAACCCCGCAGGTGTAACAAACATGATCATCGCAGACCAGATCTACTACCCATGAATGGGTAGAACAAGTCGCTAAACATGTTTCACATTAAAGCAATGGCGACTGAGCCTCGAGCTTGGGGCACTTAGCCTTCCAATGCCCGCCTCACCGCACTTGAAGCATTTGCCCTTCTCCTTGGCTTTTTCAAACCGGTAGAGCCCTTTGTATTACTCCCACTCTTTTCTTTAGCCTTAGTATCTTTTGAATTCCACTTTTCCTTTTCATCTTTCGATAAAGCGGTGGTTTTTTCGAGGTGCATACTAAAGATCGCAAGCACCTTTGCCCATTTTATGCTCTTCCGCTACTAGATCCTCTTGTAATGAATCTAGAGTATAACTCTTATCATAAATGACTACTTTATAACGGAAGTCATCAAAGACTTGGGCAAAGTGTTGAGGATCATATCGATTTCGACTATGTCATCAATATTTCCTCCAACCAACCTCGAGCTCTCCAAGAGATTGATCATTTGCTCTACATGGTCATGCACCAATCGCTTCCATCATTGAACTTGACATTATTGATTTTGTCAAATTATGACAAGCGATTCTCGTCCGACCTCATACGATTTCATAAGACTTAGCCATATCGTGGGTCGCATCTTCCATCTCGATGCCGGAGTTGCGTGGACTCACATGGTGACCAAAACAAGGCACTTTGCCATTCTATTTGATTTGTCCAATTTCTCGTGCTCCTTGCGCCCTCATCCGTAGATGAAGCGCCTAGAGGCTTGGGACGGGTGTAGTGAGTACAAATAGATTTTCTTCCATGCAGAAGAACATTCTCAATGTTTCATTTCCACCGATAAAATTCGGACCAGATAAGGGATTTTGTGTAGCATATTGATAATCGGTGTAAGAGACATATCCGAAAAGATAATGTAAACACATAAGCATACGATCGCACATAATTAGTAACAACAATATTGTAACCTTTTGATAAAACAATATTGATTGAAACCTCCAATCGCCCAAGGAATTCCACATGCAAGCCATGTTTGTGATCGTTTACACGAACCTCTCGACTGCACTAAAATATACCTTTAGTCGCTTAATTTCAATCCATGTCAACTTATCCTTATGACAAATGAAATTAATGATTGGACCTTACTAGACCACATCACTATCGCAAGAAGGACTTCATGAGAAGTTGTACTCGAGGTGATGTCTAAGCAATGACCACAATTTTAACAATGTAAAATGAATTCTTAGAATCGACATACCAATAGGACCATACCGCCCAATCCAAATTCTTTGTTATCTCATTTTATATCCATCTCTAGAGAACTTATGAAAATTGCACATGCAAGCCACGCGTGTGGACGCTATACATGAAACTCCCACTTCTCAATAGATTTAAAATGTTTTATTTAGAAATCTCATCTAACAAACTTATGAAAAAAAGTTGCAAGCAAGCCACGCGTGTGGGCGCGATACTCACAAGGTCGCCTCACTTTGTTTAGAGATCAAAAGTGGAGGTCTTGACATTTTAATTTGAAAATTAATATGTCGGGTTACTTGCTAAGTCTTTTTGTTCAAAAGGTTTGTCCATGCAGATCACGTAATCCAAGCATACTTTTCTATAGAACTCAACATTTAAAACATGCTCGCAGTAATTCTAAAATATGCTTGAAAACGCTGATAAACCTAGCATGCTTACTATTCGCATCCAATCACGAAAACATATAATATGTTTGTTCACGTAATTTAAACATACATAGCATGCTTCGCATAATTTAAACATCCACGACATGCTATGAACGATAAAATAAAATAAACGCTCATCGCGCCCACTGCCGATCCCGCACTTTTCCGCCTAATCTATTACATAGAATTGCAAAGCATGATCTTCATAAACTTCGAACGGGCCTCGCGTGCATGGGCACGGACCGGATTCGTCAAAATTGGATTCGGCCAAAAATGGGTTGGCTGAAAAACGGGTCTGGGCCGGATTTGGTCCAAAATGGGCTGGGCCGCATGCGCTAGGGCACAGCCCACGCCGCGCCCGCCGCCCACGTCGTGCCGCCTCGCGTCTCCTCGTGGGTTGCCTCGCGGTCGCGGGCGACCATGACCCACCGAGCTCGCGTCGCGCCATGCTCGCGCTCGCGCCCATCGTCGCTACCCGTGTGCACGCTGCGCGCGTTGCCTCGCGGCCGTCCTCGCGGTCGCGAGGCTGCTCACGAGAGGTTCCTGGGATCTCGCACGACAAACGCGCGCCGTACGCCTGGGTGAGCATTGCGCGCCGCCTCAGAGGTGAGGCACCCGCGATCCGCGACGAGCTATCGAGAAAATCGCGCCCAGCGCCGAGGCGTGCTGAGGCATCTGTGTGAGAATCGCGCGCCCCGTATGCCTAGGCTACCGATGTCGCCGAGACCCGAGCCTCTGTTCGTCCACCTCCCGAGCTACCGAGAAACGCGCGCCATGGCCGAGGGACGTGCTGCGAGCGTCGAGCACGCCACGCGTGCCGTCACCCGCACACCCTCGCGCCGTGCGTCCGGTTTCTCCGGCTTACTCCCGTCGTTTCGTTCTTCGTGCTTTCATCTTCGTTCTTCTTTTACAGATAAGATTTACAGGAAAAAATCTAATCTAACCACGGATTTTCTCGTGGTGAAAAACAAAATCCGACAAAAAATAAAAACGAGCCACGATGAACGACAGATCCAACAATTAATTAATTGCGCACGTAATAATCAAACGTGAATTAATCCAACATAGCCAAGATACTGATCCCAGGCTCTGATACCAATTGATGGAAAAATCTGATTTTAACCCTCTCCCGAGGATCTATCTTGGATGTTTAATTCACCATACATTGATTATATTCCTATCATGCACCTATATAATTAATTACAACACGTAGAGGTTTTCTCGTGTTTACCTTTGAATCTGTCGAGGTGGATCGGGATGAACGGATCGAGACTCGTGCTTTAATCTTCTGGACTGTATCCCGGTTGCCCAATCTCCAATATCGAGTGAGGATAATCTATGGAGAATGCTATAGAAAATCACCCTATTTCTCTCTAATAATTTTCGAAAAATCCTCACTAAGACTATAGTGATTTTCGAGAATTTTGGATGTGTAATTGAGGATTAGCATTTGATCTTATCTCTTACCTTATATTTATAATGCATTACCATAATCCCATAAGGAAAGGATCCATGCATATCCCATAAATATAATAATATCCTTATAGGATAAAGAGAATCAAATCCTTGCCATAGAGAGGAGATAGGCGCCGATTTTCCTCCTAGCTCCGGGCCTGGATGGGCCACCAAAGGATCAAATGCAAGGAATAAAGATGGGCCTCAATAAATTAATTATCTTATGTTCATCCCAGAACATAAATTAATTTATAAACATTCATTCATGCCACTAGAGAATAAATGCTGACTTACCCCTTTATTATCGAAGTTGAGTCGGGCTTGCACTTAGACATTACGAATCCCCGTATTTAAGATATTGCACGTCCATTAATTATTTAGAGCATTCTGACTGCTTAAAATAATTAATATCTTTAATTCCTTAAGTAGTACCACTCAACCTTATTATTGTACTTGAGCTAACTCAACCTGCGTGGTTTAGTACAATAAACCTTTGAGCTCCTCAAGGGACATCATCATCCTAAACGGATACGGTGACTCGTACGTATAACTAGCATGACATACAAGCACTGCCATCACCCAAGATGCGGAGAATATTGGGTTAGAACATATAACCCTCACTCATAACAAGTCAAAGTGATGGTCAGCAACTCATACTCACCTAATACCTTATCGAGGTTTAGATCAACGTAAGTCACCGAGATCTAGGTTCTTCACGACGGTCAGATAGAAGAACTCATCTCACTGTGATCCATTAATACGTCAGAGACGTACCAGCATAGATAAGCAACCAAGTCAAGTCACTTCTTATCTATACCGCAGCCTATACCGACAACTCGTCCTCAAGTTGTCTCAGCCGTGATTCTTTTTATATCTCATTAAGTTTGACCAATCATACAGACTTTTGTGATCTTCTACACACTGTATGATCTTACTTATATATGAGATAAGGGGACACACATATATGCAATCAAGTAATCAATTCAGATAGGAGATTGTAATAGTGGTAACAGAAAACATTGTATACAAGCTCAACCAACACTGCTTTCAGTATACAAATCCAACATGCACGAATATACCATTACCTAGCATAATCGCATTATCTCCAGCATCATATATCCTTGATGATCTCCAGTTCTAATTTTCTCTCGCAATATTTCGAGTTGTGCGTCTTGTCGTTGCGCCTCAATTATCCGAGCTCTTAAATCTGGCCTCAAAACTAATGCCTCTACAATTTCTTGAGTAGTTTCAGGTGGTACGACCACTTCTAGTTTCATTCTTTCAAATTCTTTCAGCAATTCTCCATTCTCTAAGAAGTATTTCAGACTTTTATGGTCAGTGAAGATTTCACACTTTGATCCATATAAATGATGTCTCCATATCTTCAATGCATGGACCACTGCAGCTAATTCCAAGTCATGGGTAGGATAATTGAGTTCATGGGGTCTTAATTGTTGTGAAGCATAAGCGATCACCTTCCCCTCTTGCATGAGAACACATCCTATCCCATTTCTAGATGTATCGATATAAATGGTGTATTCTTTCTCTGGGTCAGGTAATATCAAAACAAGAGTAGTGGTCAATCTATCTTTAAGCTCTTGAAAACTGTCTTCACATTCCTGAGTCCATTGAAATTTCACTCCTTTCTTCAACAGATGCGTCATCGGCCTAGCAACTTTAGAAAATCCTTCGATGAATCTTCAAAAATACCCTGCTAGGCCTAGAAAACTTCGAATCTCATTCGGAGTTGTAGGCGATTTCCATTCTTGAACAACTTGTACTTTTGTAGGATCAACTTTAATGCCTTCTGCTGAGACAACATGTCCAAGGAAATTCACTTCTCTCAGCCAGAATTCACATTTACTGAATCTAGCATATAGTTTCTCAATTCTTAACTTCTCCATAACGGTTCTTAAATGTTTTTCATGCTCATGTTCATTTTTGGAATATATCAAAATATCATCGATAAATACCAATACGAATTTATCAAGATATTCATGGAAGACACGATTCATAAGGTCCATAAACATAGCTGGAGCATTGGTCACTCCAAACGGCATCACTACAAACTCGTCGTGTCTGTATCTTGTTCGAAAGACGGTTTTGGGTATATCTTCTGTTTTAATCTTCATCTGGTGATACCCCAATCTTAGATTGACCTTTGAAAATACACTCGCTCCTCTTAACTGATCAAATAAATCATCTATCCGAGGTAGCGGATACTTGTTCTTTAGAGTTAACTCATTTAGCTCTCGATAATCGATACACATTCGCAAGGTACCGTCTTTCTTTTTAACAAAAAGAACATGCGCTTCCCAAGGTGACGCACTCGGTCGAATGAATCCTAAGTCCAAAAGTTCTTGCAATTGGATTTTCAACTCTTGTAACTCCTTAGGAGCCATCCAATATGGTGCTTTCAAAATTGGTGTCGAACCAGGTTCAAGGTCAATGGCAAAGTCTAATTGTCGATCTGGCGGTAATCCTGGCAGCTTTTCTGGGAAAACGTCATGATATTCTCGCACAATCGGTACATCTTCTATTTTTCTATCTGTCTTACCCCCATCATTCAGATATACAAGATAAGCATAATTCCCTTCACCTTTCATCAATTTATCTACTTGAGGAGGCGAAATTACGGGAACTTATCTTTTCCTTTCATCAATCCCGTAGAAACAAGCAGATTCTTCCGCTGGTGGTTGGAACGCTATTTCTCGTTGTTCACAATGGATTTTTGCAAAATTCTTAGTTAACCAATCCATTCCTAAAATAATATCTATGTCTCTTATATACAAAAGACATAACGATTCAGCTCTCAATCTGAGTGACCTTAACTCAAATTCTAAGTTAGGACACACTTGGTTAACTATCGTCGTCCCACCTAAAGGGGTAAGCACTTTAAAACTCATATCCACTTGTTCTACAGGAAGATTGAGATTGTCTATACATATGGTAGAAATAAAGGAATGCGATGTCCAGTATAAAAAGAACAATGATAGGCACACCTTTTAGTCGAGCCATACCTGTCAAATTGCCAAGACTTTTCTCAGGTTATTTCTGGTTAAGGGAATATGGTTTCTGATGTTGAGGTTGTGGTTGAGAAGATTGAGTCTGCATTTGTGAGAAAGAGGCATCTGGAGTACGTAGCAAAGGTGGTTGTGGAAACTGATATTGGAATTGCTGAGGATATTGTTCGGTATGAATTTGTGCTTATTATTCATATCTTTGTGCATGTTGTTTCTCATGATTTGTTCTCTTTTTGCCGTTGGTTTGATTATTATTTATCGATTCGAACTTATTTGGTTTGTTTTAATGTTTTGCAGAAAATTGGCATTAAATAGGATGAAATGAATCTACCAAGGATTAAATATATTGAAGAGCATCTCGACAAGAGTTCGTAGGCGAAAACCATGCACAAATCGAGTCCACACGGGAGAACGGCTAAAACAATGAAGTCACGACGCGTGCGCACGCCGCCCGCCGCCACAAGACGTCCGCGCTTCACCAGCCGCCCGTGCCGGTAGCGCCCCTGGCCACCCGCCCGCAGTGAGCGGCGCCGCGCCCATCTTCCACGCAACACAACCACAGCTGCTCACCGCTGCTGCCCGGCGCACCGAGTCCCGCTGCTCCGTTCAGCGCCCTCCGTCCGTCCGGCCGGGGACCCCGCCCACCCACGCCGCCCAGCTCGCCCGACGCTGCATCCGCCCCAACAAGACGTTGCGCTTCAAGTCGGCGCCGACTACTGCGCGTCCGACGCTGGCCTTGCCCGGCCTTACTCCCGCACGCCAAGACTCGCCGACGCCGACCTCCTCGCCCGGCCAGCAGCGTGTTGCCTTCCAGCAGACCGCCGCGGCTCAACCAGCTCGCGCGTGTTTTCCTTGCTAACCGACGCCGATTCCAAGGCCCACTCAATTTCCTCCCGCGCCGCCTTCACCAGCTCAAGCCCAATACATAATGTATCCCCAATCGACGTCCACTCCCAACTGGCGCTCACTCTCTTTTTAATATATAAACGCGTTAGGTCATTTTTTACGGGTCGATAGCTCGATTTCTTTTGGCGCACTGTTCTTCAACCATTTTCCGGAGCTACAACAGATCGATACGCATGATAAATATTAGTTTTAATTTTGATTGCTTCATCGAATAATTTAGTTTATCGGTTTAGCTTCGGATTTATTAGTTTTATCGGAATCAATTTCTTAATGTTATTGTTTGATGATTTTATCGATTCAATTCCATAGTGACAAAGTGGATCGATTTTCATGTTCCTTCGATTTACATTGCTTAATGATTTCATGCTCGATTAATTCATGTCTTGTTGGTCGATTGATATTTATAGTTTATTTGCAATTAGATTTAGATTAGGCTCGACAAACCCTATGAATTGGATTTATATTGCTTTTTTATTGCTTTGATTTATCGCTTATAGCTCAACTAGGGATTGACAATCCTATTTTAGATTTATTGCTTTAGTAGTTTAGCTGGGATTGACAACCCCAGCTTAGAATGTTGTTTATTTTCTCGTATTTCAATTCCTACATGTTTCAAACCCTTGTTGGTATTAGAATGTTTAGATTTAATTGCTTTACGTATGCGATACCTAACAATAAGCCTCGTTAAGTTTTCCTTGAGAGACGACTGGGTTAACTTATCACGCCACAATTACCTCGCATTTATCGTAGTAAATTTGAGTTTGTTTTTAGCTCGATCAGATATCCAGTAATAGCTTTCATTGGTTGTATTGTCCTGGAAGATTTTGGCCTTTCACCATGTCATGAGAATTTCGGTCGATAAGGACAAGTGGATGAGAAATGTCCAACCTGTCCACAAGTATAACAGTTGTTGCTTTCGAATATGCAGACACCTGAATGTACTCGATTGCATTGTGGAGGGTTCTGGGAAGGTTGGAATTGTCCAGGAAATGGTGGCCGAAATGGTCTAGGCGGAGTCGGTCCTTGCTTCAAAAACGGTTTCTTTTTGGAATTCCTTTACTTTCCCACTTCGGTTTGCCCTTAAACTTTTGTTCCGTTTGAGCAAATTTTGGCGGAATCAGACTCTGGGATAAACTGGGATTAACTTCCAAAGTAGTTTTCTCGGTCTGCATCTCCATTTCCATGTCTAATGCCCGGTTCAGAGTTTCAACATATGACATCGGTGGTTGGGCAGCCAATATAACTCGAATTTCTGCTTGCAATCCAGAATGGAACATTTGTACCATCTTCTCATCGGTTTCCACCTTGTAAGGTGCATATCGAGATAAAGTACAAAATTATCGATCATACTCTGCTACACTCATGTTGCCTTGCTTCAAGTTCATGAATTCCATATCCTTTTGCTTCCGATAACTTCGTGGGATAAACTTCGCATATAACTCCTCCTTGAATTGTTCCCAAGTGAAATTGGCTAACTATTCAGGAGCGAGAGTCTTTTGTCGCGCTTCCCACCAAAAGTCCACTGGTCCTTTCAGCAAGAAAGATATGCATAGTAGACATTCCTGATCGTTGCATTCCAGAAACTTGAATATCCTTTCTATTACTCGCACCCACTCTTCAGCCTCAGTAGGACTACCAGCCCTAGTAAAGTTTGGTGGGTTTTGCCGGAGAAAGAGTTCAGCTATTTTTCGATTAGGTTGAGGAGATGTAGCATCATGTATATTTTGAGGAGTTGTTTCACTCCCTTGACCCTCGGAGATTGGGGTTCTTCTTCGGGGCGGCATACTGGATTCAAAAGGAAATTATAATATTTGCAATAATTGGTTGAACATCTATGCAAAAGAATAAAAGTTCATCTCACTATTAAATTCATGTGTAGGAAAAATTAAGCATAGAAATCATTCAATCACAACAAGGACGAACAACAATGCAGAATAATTCACATTTTATATCAAAGAAAATTGCCTCCCCGAGGATTTTTACAAAAGATAATATTGGCCTCAATGATACTTGGGGCTGATAGTGCTGCTTCCATAACTATATGTACATAATCTACCACCTTCCTCTCACTAACTTACTTAGCTAACTGTTAACCAGTCTTAATAACTATAGTCTTAACTCGCATCGGTATCACCACCTGACTTCTTCTGTTCTTCAGGTGTCTCTGGTTCAGGTTCTTCTGGTGTAAGGAGGCAACCGGTGGATGAGCAAGTAGGCTCTCTAGGAGTGAAAAAGGATGGATCAGTAACAGATAGCATCTCACTGATGGGCAAAGGCTGCAAACTCAAGGTACCAACTAAAAACTGACATTCAGATTCGATGTTTGTATTAACTGGTGATCGCTCACTTTTATAACACTAAAAAGCGCAAGTATAAGGTAAGCAGAGTATCGTATCCACAGGGATTGTAATGCGAAAATACAGAAGTTAACTCAACAATAATTCATCATTATCCAAGCAATGATTTGGTTTGGTAAGATTTTAGGGCTTCGAATTTAATCCAAAGCAAATGTAACCATGCGTAAAATAAAATAAAGCAAACAAACACTGGATGGTAAAACAGATAAGGAAGACTAACCTAGGGATGCATTAATCCTATCCACAACGTATGTTTATCCTGCTCCTATTAGCCAATTTTAATCCGCATAAGATGGAAGATCACATATATAACCGAGAACTTCATTACGATAATTGCGGTCAGATTACTAGTTTTCCCTATTATCTTTACGCCTCTAGGTGAAAACAAGCAACCCAAATAGATCACAAAGAATATGCTTCCTACGAATATCTTATCTCGCCCACGACTCAAGGTTTATTCAGATCATGCATTCAAGATCGATCGACAATTAATACGCTACGTAATTAATCGGCAACTAGATATGCATCAAGATTGATCGAAATTAACACATATAAATAAGCACCAAGAATCATGAATCAATGCCCGGAAGGTAAATAGCGATAACAGAATCACAACATATAGGATCGGATCATGCAAACCCTAGGATTAGAAATGTAAATCTAGCCGGACATAATAAACTAATAAAATACGATTTAACCATAAAATAGAAATTATATAAATGAAACCCGTATTGAAGTGTCTGATGAACAATCGTTGGGCTTGAATCCCAACCTCCGTGAAAAACGGAAATTTGCGAAAATTATCCGGACGAAAACGTTCCGGATCGTAGACAGTACGTAAAACTAATGAAGAACAATGCTCAACTAAACTCTAGAATGAAATTAGATGAAACCAAAGCTAAAAATTGTAAAAACTGAGGAAAAAAATGAAGAAGAGAGGTCTGGAAACGTGTGTGCGAAGTTGGGGGCGCGAGGGGGTGTTGCCATATATATAGGCACACCCCAAACCCTAATTTTATCCTCTGCCGCTGCGTCTCGCGACCACTCCTTGCGGTCGCTAGCTCGACCGCGAGGCATGTGTCGTGCGCGCTCTTTTCACTCGCGGTCGCCTATTGCGCTCGCATGGTTGGCTCGCGGCCTGGCTAGCGGTCGCTAGCCATGGTCGCGAGAAATCTGATGACTTCTCGACGCCGGGCTTGCTCACGCACGAGGTCACGGTCGCCGTCTCGCTTGGCTCGCACGGCTTGCCTAGCGGCCAGCCTAGCGACCGCCAGTTGGTCGCTAAACAAGGGGCCAGATTTTGGCTCGTGCTTCGCTCCTTGCTCGATTTTCAACATATGGACCTACACAACACCAAAAGAACACCCAAGAGCAAGATCTTCTAGAAATAGATAAAACATTAAGAATCGATACGTAAACGCACATTAAATGATCTAAACTCATCTTTAAATATCAAGAATAAACGTGTAAAATGCGCGTTTATCAAACCCCCCAAACTTAAATCATTGTTTGTCCTCAAACAAAACCAAAACAGAAAAACACAACGAAAAGATCAACGAGCGTAGCAAAGATGATAACCATTATAAGCCTCAGAAACATATTAACGCTCAAAAACATTAGCGCACATGACGACATTAGTCAATTCCACACAAACAACGATTGAAGGCAAAAACTCATTCATCTCATCCCTCACAACGGCATGTGTGTAAAATATAGGATACACTCAACTCATAAAGAAATGTAGGATGTGTATACACTCAACGATCAATGCAATGCAACATCTTACCATAGGCTTGCCGTTTCTCTAATATCTCCACCGCGTCATTGTGTTCAAATTAGGATCAAAGAGGTCTTTTCATAGGTTGTAATGTAGGCACATTGGTTAAGGTAGGATAATATATGGCTAAGTGACTCAAGAAATATTCCAAGCACCCCCATTTATACTTTTCGACACATATGGACTTTGTCCATTTTCCTCTTCTTTTCCAACGTGCTAAATCGACGTTTTATCCCTCATAAAATACCTATACCTTGATTAAAGACCCTTTATGCTCAAAACACATAGTGAACTTATCATTGCTTTTTCTTTTCTTTTCTAGAGCTTATAGGGTTTATCATTCACAACAAAGTTATTATTCTTCACCACATATGTATTCTTCTTGCAAAAAATTTTCTCGTCATAACTACATCACAATTTCAACCCCTTTGATTCCTATATCCATCCTCACCTCCTATCATCCGTTAATCGAAGAAAAGTCTAATAAAGGCTCAAAGAAGGCGACAAATGGTATATATCATCGGGTTAGTGTTTGGGTGAATATGTGGTTAACAAAGATGGCCTTTATGCTTTCCAAATTAAACACATATCATAGCCTCGATACGTAAAACGGCAAGTTCTAGAAGATAATCACATGCACGATATCACACAATTTAAAAGAAAGCAGATCAAGATATGTATACAAATGAAGCTCAAGTCTCACAGGATAAGCAAATGGTGAAAAACAACAAGCCTAAGCAATCTCAAGTCGTTCATGCGTCATTTTCTAACATATCATGTGCACTATCATTAAATTTCACACAAAAATTTCTATCGTCATTGGCCACATGGATTAACACACTTCACTTAACTCGTTGATCGACAGACACAAAAACGAACAGCAAAACAAAAACACGACAAAAGACCCCAAAGCATAACAACTTAACAATAAAGCGCAGAAACATATACAGGATTCTCAACCAACCAAACTCGTCTACTCCCCCCAAACTTATTGTGAACATGTGGAAGAAATAAGGTTTGCAGAAAAGAGTAGTTGGGAGAGAAAACTTACCTTGGAATGCCGCGCTACTCAGGTGGCGGATAAAATCCGCGCCATCGATCCCATCACGCATCATCTCCATCATCTTACATTGTTGCTCGAGATGTGCCTGGTGTTGGGTGAAGAGGGCTTGCTGCTGTTCCATCATCGAGGTCAGGCTCCCGTCAATGTGGTTTAGATGACCATCTATTTGATCTAATCGATCATAAATCCCGGGATCGCCTCGAACGGGTGGCGGGTGTAATATGCCGTCTGTCTCGGGAGCCACTTCTGGCTCGGCCGCCTCATGCGGTTGCTCGCCCTCGATCTCGCCTTGCGCGCTCACGCGCTGCGCCCATTCATAGTGCGCAGGGAGCTCAAGTTCCACCGCATCCGCGTGAAAGTAGTGGCTTATACCGTGAGCTCTGGATTGGGCAGGCGGAAACCGATCGCCGCTTTGATCATATAGCGCCACGTGTAACGCCCTGGGTGCCTCTTCAGAACGCTCGGACGATAAGCACGGCTTGTCCAGGAAGATATCGTGAGAGATAGGACTCTCTCGAATCGTTATCCCAAAAAAATCAGCAATGGGGGTAATGAATCCCCCTATGCATATCTTTGAATTGCCCGAAACCGTGGACTGCATGTGGAAGTGCTGAGCTAGGAACATGCCGGCATGCATCTTCTGGTTGAACATGGCTCCAATCAGTATGCTCATGTCTTGTGATAGAACAGTCCCGGCGTTTGAACGGCCATGTATGGTGAACGTGATGAGCCGGTGGAAGTAACGGACTGCCGGATTCCGTATCGAGCTAGCCTTCGATCTCGAGGCATCATAGTACGGAGTGTGCTCGAGTCTGGAGTCCATGAACTTTGGCCATACACTTTGGACCGTGTACTCGACGTCCCCGATGTAGTTTCCCTCCGGATTTCCATTGATTATTCCATTTAGTTCATCCACGGACAGTTGACGGGCTCATTGTCAAGTCGAACGTGATGTAATCCGCATTCCGCTTGTCTTGTGGACATGGATAGTCGATGTGAATTCCGCCGTCGGGATCGGTATGTTAGATAGTTGGCCGTGATAACTGAGTACAGCCCGGATCTCTCGGCCAACCACGTCACGTCATTGCCTATACCCATCTCTTGACAAGTGTTGATGCACATGAACCTTGAATGCATGTGCCGTAATCTCACCAATCGATTCCAACGGCTTCTAGACGAGTCATTCGGCAGTCTTACTCCAAAATTCGCTGGATCGAATTCATCGTGTGGCGCATTGCGTGGCTCGCCGTGAGGCTCATCGTGAGGCTCATCGTGTAGCTCGTCGTGGGGCTCATCGTAGCTCATCGTGGGAAGTGGAGACAATGCTTTTGCCCAAGCGCCAGGACCGTGAGTACGCGGCATATTGTACCTAAAAATATTTCAAATTCAGCGCATGTATGTATAAAACTATAACGTCAACCCAAAATGCTCAATATAGATCCCCCAAACTTCAACTTAGTCAAATTATTTCCCCCATATTTTCATATAATCCAGCAAGACAAAAAGGGTGGGGGAAAACACACACAACAGCCAAAAATTTTCCTAAACGGGCGTTCTGGTTGAATTCTCGCGACCACACCTCGCGGTCGCGAGGGTGGTCGCGAGGCAAAAATTAGCGACCGTGCAACGGGTCGGTCGCAAGCATAGCGTTCAGCGTATGTTCACCCAAAGTCGCCTGACCGGTGATCGCGAGCACGATGAGTAGCGATTTTTAAGCATATTTCTCATATTTTCGAACCCAAATCAACAATGTAGGCAAATTAAACTAACAATATACGTGTATAAACATTAATAAACCTAACATTGGACTAACCATGCTCAAACACCAAACAAATCTAACAAAATAAGCCCTAGTTTCTCAAATTTAAATAACCCACATCAATAGGATAAATGGACAAAATTCTTCCAAATCATGCTCAAGAAACGTAAACCCATGAAGAATGAAGCAAATGTAGCATACCTTGAGTGGATTTGATGGAGAAACACAAGAAAAATGCCTTGGGTGCTTGAGAAGGAAAGGGGGGCTGCTGTTTTTCTCCCAAAAAGGTGTGTGTGCGTGTAGGTTTAAAAAAATGGGTTTTGGGGTGTTAAAACGCGGGTCAACGAAGCGGGCGCGGGTCAGGACGGATCTCGCGGTCGAGCTCGCGATCGCGAGCTTGGCCGCGAGCTCTGTCGCTCAACCATAAAACGTTCTGCCCACTTTTGCGTGACCACACCTCGCGGTCTCGAGGGTGGTCGCTAGACACTTTTTTTTTTTTTAAAGAACAAAAGCTATTAAAACTTTGGGACCTAACAAAACAACGAGACACGACACAAACAAAGAAAAATAGATAAAAACCAAAACGAAAACAACAAAAACAAAAAGCACGAAAGCGCTGGGTTACCTCCCAACCGGTGTTAGAATTATCATCGCTAGCTCGACGGTACCTCTTATCATGGTTCGCTGAGCTTGGTCACCTCGACTTCTCGGTGAAGTGTGACTTGAAGTAGATTTGAGGCACCGCCGCTCACCTTGAAAATATTTCCACTTGCATCTAATAATTCATAACTCCCATTGGCATGTGCACGATGATGCTGTACGGCCCGACCATCTTGACTTGAGCTTTCCGGGAAGAGGCGAGTCGAGCATTGTAAAGCAAAACTTCATTACCGGTGAGAACTTTGGCACGAATGTGGAGATCGTGGAATTTCTGAGCTCTTTCCTTGTATATCCGGGAATTTTCAAAAGCTTCATTCCTCCACTCATCAAGCTCCAACAATTGGTCACTTCTCATCAAACCGGCCTCCTTGAAATCCATATTGATTCTCCTCGTGGCCCAATATGCTTTGTGCTCCAATTCAACCGGTAAATGGCAAGATTTACCAAATACCATTTGATATGGAGATAGCCCGATGGGAGCTTTGTAAGCAGTCCGGTAGGCCCAAAGAGCATCATCTAATTGCTTGGCCCAATCCTTGCGATGAACAACCGATTTCTCTAAAATCTGCTTGATCTCTCGGTTGGCGAGCTCAGCTTGCCCATTTTCTTGTGGATGATAGGGGGAGGTGACTCTATGCTTCACACAATATTTGGCTAGGACATTGCCTAGCCACTTATTATTAAAATGCGACCCCCCATCGCTGATCAACGCCCTCGGGACTCCAAATCGAGTCAGAATATTCTTGTGGAGGAACTTGATCACTACCTTGGAGTCATTCGTGACGTTGGGAATCGCCTACCCAACGGAAACATACTCCACAAGCATGTAGAATGTACGTAGCCACAAGACATGGGAACGGACCCATGAAGTCGATCCCCATACGCCAAATAGTTCCACCTCCATGATGGTTTTCGTGGCATCTCGCTTTCTTAGTGACGTTCCCCATTCTTTGACAACGATCACAACTCTTGATAAAAGACTGGCAATCCTTGAAGATCGAAGGCCAATAAAATCCACTGTGGCAAATCTTTGCCGCTGTCTTGGCCGCTGGAAAATGTCCTCCATTTAACGAGCTATGGCACTCGTGGATTATGTTCTCCCATTCTTCTTGGGGAACACAGCGACGTATCAGACCATCGGCACATCGGCGGTAGAGATGGGGATCGTCCCAATAATAGAACTTGACATCGTGGAGAAATTTCTTTTTCAAATGACCTTTGCACGATGGAGGTAAGACTCCAATCACCAGGTAATTCACAAAATCAGCGTACCATGGTGTGTGATCAATGACGCTCAAGATGTGCTCGTCTGGGAAGTTCTCCTTGATCCCAATCTTCTTATCCTCTCCTTCGACTGGCTTCTCCAATCGCGACAAGTGGTCGGCCACCACATTTTCGCAGCCCTTTCTATCTTTAATTTCCATGTCGAACTCTTGAAGAAGGAGGATCCATCTTACCAATCTGGGCTTTGAATCTTTCTTGGCGGACAGATAACGAATGGCGGCATGGTCAGTGTGGACAATAGTGTGGGTGCCCACCAAATAAGGTCTAAACTTATCAAAAGCATAGACCACAGCAAGTAATTCCTTTTCGGTGGTGGTGTAGTTCATTTGAGCAGAGTCGAGAGTCTTACTTGCATAATAAATGACTCGGAAAAGTTTGTCTCGTTTCTGCCCCAACACAGCTCCCACTGCCCAATCACTCGCATCACACATCAGCTCGAACGGTTGACCCAACCGGTGATACCAAAGCGGGGTCGAGATCGTCTAACTTCAATTTCCCGAACGCCTCCAAACACTCACTTGTGAACACAAACTTTGTATCTTTCTCGAGCAGTCCGCACAGTGGCTTCGTGATTGCCGAGAAATCCTTGATGAACCTTCTATAGAAACCCGCATGACCGAGAAAACTCCTCACTAATTTGACATTTGTGGGCAGAGGTAGTTTCTCGATAGCTACTATCTTTGCTCGGTCCACTTCCAAACCTTTGGCCGAGACTTTGTGACCAAGCATGATACCTTCCTTCACCATGAAATGGCACTTCTCCCAATTGAGAACAAGATTCGTCTCCTCACATCTTTGCAGCACTTGTGATAGGTTGTGGAGACAATGGTCGAACGATGAGCCAAACACGGAAAAGTCATCCATAAAGACTTCCATAATATTCTCGATCAACCCATGGAAGATGGACATCATACATCTTTGGAAAGTGGCTGGAGCTTTGCACAATCCAAACGGGATTCGCCTATAGGCGAAAACTCCATACGGGCACGTAAACTCCATCTTGTGCTGATCTTCAGGGGCGATGGCAATCTTATTGTACCCCGAATATCCATCGAGAAAACAATAAAACTCATACCCCGCTAGTCTGTCTAACATCTGATCAATAAAGGGCAGGGGAAAATGGTCCTTCCTCGTGGCTGTGTTTAGAGCACGATAGTCGATGCAAACTCGCCATCCTGTCACGAGTCTTGTTGCCACAAGCTCGCTTGTCTCGCCTCTCGATCACCGTGATACCCCTTTCTTCGATACCACTGAGTTGGGCTAACCCACTCGCTATTGGATATGGCATAGATCATGCCTGCGTCTAAGAGCTTCAACACTTCTTTTCTGACGACCTCTTGCATTGCCGGATTCAGGCGGCGTTGAGGTTGCACCTTCGGCTTGTATTAACTCTCTAACAGATCCGGTGCATGCAAATTGAGGGTCAACCCTCTGATATCGAAATAGTCCACCAATCGCAGACTTGTATCGCTTCAAAGACAATCATCGCCGTGCCTCCTCATCCGTCAAAGCCAAGATATTATCACCGGCACGCCTCATCGCCGCCTAAGAAGGCATCTTGAAGGTGGTCCAGCAGCTCCTTTAACTCTAACTTGGGTGTGTCATCCTTCTTCGTTGCCACGTCATCCTCTCCTCTAATCGGCTTCCTCACATCTAAATAAGGCACTGACTCCTCGGGGAGGGCCTTGACTTCATCGATGGATTTAAGGTACTCTAAAATCTCATCACACGCCTCATCAAGGTCTCGGGTGAGAAAATCGAGTTCGCATACAAAACTCCACCGGTCGGATGATTTGAAATTGAGTGGCGACGATACCGCTTTATAACCCGACAGGCCTTCCATGGTCTTCGCCGCCGCTTCATAGCATCATATATAGAGATTTTCATCTCCTCGCCGTTGACTCAAGGTGAGATCTCCATCTTGCACGCCGATTAGTGCTCTACCGTAGCTAGGAACGGTCGCCCGAGAATAAGAGGTGTATTCCATCCTCTCGCATATCGAGAACAACGAAATCATTTGGGAAGATGAAATCTCGAACTTTCACGAGCACGCCCTCCACTATCCCTTTCGGATAAGTCACCGATGTGTCCGCCATCGAAGAGCTATGGTGGTCGGCTTGATCTCCCAATCTCCAATCTGTTAAAATGGACAACGCATCAAATTGATGCTTGCCCCAAATCACACGTAACCCTAGAGAATGTCGTCTCCGATGACACATGCTATGGTGGTCGCTCGATCCTTCGCTGAGCGGCAACTTCTTCGCGCAGACAACACCGCACTCTTGAGACGATTTATTTTCTCGAATTTCCCAAGCTTCTTTTTATTGGCAACGGCATCCTTCAAAACTTCACGTAACACGGCATGTCTCTTGAGTGCATCAAGTAAGCGGATATTGATGTGCACCTTTGGAACATCTCCATGAACGGTCAACTTCTCATCGATTTGGGCTTCGCCAAACGGCTTGGAAACGGAATTGGAGGCACGTACGTCGGATATTTCTTCACTGGCGGCCCTTCGCGATCAGGCCCGCGACTGCGTATGCGGTCGCTAGGCAACTGGATGCCATCGTCCTTCGTCTTCGCGGGCGTGCGCGCGGCCGCTTTCTCGGGCGCTAGGTCTGCGTCTGAAGCTGCTGCCTTATTTCTCACGGCCGCTTCAGTATTACTAGCGAGTGCTAGGTCGCTCGTAAGGCCCTCTGACTGACTTCTCGTGGGCGCGTCTTGACTTGTCGCGCCACCGAACACCGCGAAATCCCTTCTCGCACACCGTAGATTCTCGCGACGGGCTCACGGTCACGAGCTCGATCGCGAGATCCTCTTTCTTTGGCCCATTTTCACCGTTCGTCTCCTCGTGATTTTTATAGGCTCGCCCACCTCAATTGAATGGCATTACGGTGATTTTTAGGGTTTACCTCAGATTACTTAAATTGGCCCGACTTCAGCCGCCCATTCTCTTGTGCGGCTATCTCGACTTATTTGATTTTCCATTATCTTCATATGCTTCCCATTGCCATCACTTGTGGACTCCAAATGATTCATCTTCCGTCCGGTCTTTGCTTATAAATGAATCTCTTGTAGACGCCATTTGTTGTATCGGATCTTCCACGCCGGCTTCTTCGCTCTTGAATTACTTCATTTTGAATCGAGAAACTCATGAGGTCGTTGAAAATTATTGGGGTTGGCGTACGAGAAATTTGGGTGATTTCTGTTGTCCCCCCAGGACGGTTCCTCTGATTGATGTAATTCACATCCTCAGCCTCGTTTATATCTGACTCTGCAGCATTTATCTGAGCCACCCCCTTTCCTTTCCTTTATTTGTCAAACTGGCTTCTCAACAGGGTGAACTGCTCCATAATATTATCGTACTTCAAATCTCTTTCAACAGTAGTAGCCTTCACCACCGGTGTCCTCTCCATCGGCCACTGATAACTGTTGGCCATCATCTCTTCTATGATGCAGCTAGCTTCGTCTACACGTCTGTTTAATAGGCAGCCCCCCGCTGATGCGTCAACAATACTCCTTGTGTGTAGTGTCAGCCCGCTGTAAAACTGTGTAATCTGCTGCTCCCTCGAAAATCTATGTTGTGGGCACCTTCTCAATAGGCCCCTGAATCTTTCCCACGACTCGAATAAAGATTCATCTCCTAACTGGGAGAAGTGGGAAATCTCGGCTATGATCTTCTGTGCTTTAGCCGGTGGAAAGTACTTTGAGAGAAATTTTTCACACAGAGTCGCCCAACTGTTGATACCAGTGCGGTCTAAGGTCTTGAACCAGTCTTTTGCTTGATTGCGCAAAGTAAATCCGAACATGCGCATCCGGATTGTGTCTTGTGGCACCCCATTCTGTTTGATGGTGTCACAAATGTCAAGATATGTCTCAAGACGGGCATTCGGATCCTCTGTGACTCCTCCTCCGAACTGTTCCCCTTGGACCATGCTGATTAGGGTCGGCTTCAGCTCAAAGTTATTAGCGTTTACTTCTGGGCCCCATCCGCCTCCTTGAAATTGCTCAGTAGGAGGTCTGTACATATAATTCAGCGGTCTTGCCTCCGGAGCAGGGACAACGAGTCCCATGGTCGCCAATTGGCGCTGCATTTCTGTAAAATCCGCTAGCAGGCGTGCAGCTACTTCGGGAGGAACGCCCCCGTTGTTCTAATTGTTCTGATTTGCTGCCATTGCTTTCTTTCTTCTTTCCTGTCTCATTCTCCTTTGTGAATTTTCGATTTCCGGATCAAAGTGTAGTTCAGGAGGTCCCCGGGACCTTGTGAACATAAACTACCTGGAGAAAAAGAAGGAAATCAGATTGGCAAGAAATACAAATAAAAAAATAAAAATACAACTTGAATTAATAATTCCAAATTGTCAAGTTATTCCTATATGATCTTAACAATCCCCGGCAACGGCGCCAAAATTTGATCGCTCACTTTTATAACACTAAAAAGCGCAAGTATAAGGTAAGCAGAGTATCGTATCCACAGGGATTGTAATGCGAAAACACAGAAGCTAACTCAACAATAATTCATCATTATCCAAGCAATGATTTGGTTTGGTAAGATTTTAGGGCTTGAATTTAATCCAAACCGGATGTAACCATGCGAGAAAATAAAATAAAGCAAACAAACACTCGGATGGTAAAAGCAGATAAGGAAGACTAACCACAGGGATGCATTAATCCTATCCACAACGTATGTTTATCCTGTTCTATGCGGTTGTAGATTACTAGTTTTCCCTATTATCATTACGCCTCTAGGTGAAAACAAGCAACCCAAACAGATCACAAAGAATATGCTTCCTACGAATATCCTATCTCGCCACGACTCGAGGCTTATTCAGTATCATGCATTCAAGATCGATTGACAATTAATACAGTTACGTAATTAACTGGCAACTACATATGCATCAAGAATGATCAGAAATTAACACATATAAATAAGCACCAAGAATCATGAATCAATGCCTGGAAGGTAAATAGCGATAACAGGAATCACAACATATAGGATCGGATCATGCAAACCCTAAGATTAGAACAGAAATCTAGCCAGATATAATAAACGGAATAAAATACGATTTAACCATAAAATAGAAATTATATAAATGAAACCCGACAGCGTCGATGAACAATCGTTGTGCTTGAATCCCAACCTCAGCGAAAAACGGAAATTTGCAAAAATTATCCGGACGAAAACGTTCCGGATCGTAGACAATACGTAAAACTAATGAAGAACAATGCTCAACTAAACTCTAGAATGAAATTAGATGGAAACCAAAGCTAAAACCTGTAAAAACTGATGAAAAACTGAAGAAGAGAGGTCTAGAAACGTGTGTGCGAAGTTGGGGGCGCGAGGGGGTGTTGCCATATATATAGGCACACCCCAAACCCTAATTTTATCCTCTGCCGCTGCGTCTCGCGACCACTCCTCGCGGTCGAGCATGTGTCGCGCGTGCTCTTTTCACTCGCGGTCGCCTCTTGCGCTCGCATGGTTGGCTTGTGGCCTGGCTAGCGGTCGCTAGCCATGGTCGCGAGAAATCGTACAGTGACTTCTCGGCGCTGGGGCTTGCTCACGTGCACGAGGTCGCGGTCGCGGTCTCGCTTGGCTCTTGCGTGGCTTGCCTAGCGGCCAGCCTAGCGACCGCTAGGCTGGTCGCTAAACAGGCGATTGTGCATTTTGCTCGTGCTTCGTTCCTTGCTCGATTTTCAACATATGGACCTACACAACACCAAAAGAACATCCAAGAGCAGTATCTTCTAGAAATAGATAAAACATTAAGAATCGATACGTAAACGCACATTAAATGATCTAAACTCATCTTTAAATATCAACAATAAACGTGTAAAATGCGCGTTTATCAACTGGAGGTGGTGATGAAGTAATTTGTGGAGGAGGGGTAAGAGGAATAACTAGTGGTGATGGAGGACTCAAAGCAAAAGGCTGACCATACAGTTCAAGTTCAATGGATGTCAGTTCAGATTCTATACGATGTTCATAATAAAAAGAAAAGTTTGAAACAATGAACTCATCAAAATCAGGGCTTTGCTCATTAGGTTCATTGGTATCAGGTTCATTCATGCTCTTCTCTGGAGCTAGGATATCAACCAAAATTTGATGAACTGCAGGGATAAACGATCCAAAGAAGGGTACTGACCAGGAGGAGGATTCCCAGTCAAACTAAACTGTTCATTTATAAGATCAATGAAACCAAGAAGATACCAGTGACTCTGGCTTCCATGTCAGGATGTACAAAATCCAAGGCAGCCACATAAGCCTATTCACACCAATTAGGAGGTAAAGCTTGTACTAACTGGAGTAGCCCATCTAGCTCTGTAACACCGTGTTTCCTTACCAATGCCCATAATTGCAGCTACTGATTGAGGAAGCGAACCATGTTCTGATGCTCACCCATTCTAAAGGAATAGAACCTATACGTCCTTCCTATAGCAGTCGGTCTAATAGATGTGGTCTTCCGTGGAGTAGTTCTTGTTCTTGCCATCATATAACAAAACATAACTTAAATACTAACAAAAGGTATATATATATATATATATATATATATATATATATATATATATATATAATTATCCACTTTCTATTCCCAAACTTCTTACTTTTTCTCACAACACATTTATCTTTCATCATACAATTTTAAACATATCACATCACATAAATTCACATTATACTCATCAAATTTCTTCCAATACATGCATATTCAATGCTTCTTATAACAATTCATAACTTATCTTACCTGGTTGAGCTGGAGAGAAGGATTTGGAATGTTGAGCTACTATAAATTTCTTTCCATTTTTAAAACTCAATGTTCGTAAGAAAAGGTTAGGCTCAAGAAAGAAAGATTCACAGGTCCAGAGCGAACAACTGCTCTGATACCACTCTGTCACGACCCGACTACTTAATTAAATAATTAACTAAATAATCAGGCTATGACTGGGTTATGATACTGGACATATTAAATTCCAATCTGAAATGTCTCCAAGAATCAAAAGGCTTTAACTAATTAATTGACTACCAAATAGAAAGATTAAAGTCAACATTTAAAGTTTTCATATACAACTTCAACATATAAAAGAGGTTATCATGAGTCAACATAAAAACATATGAGTTTGACAACGGAAGGATGGATGAAAGTTATGTGTGAAGACATGACATTCAGGGCATAATTATATTTACAGCAAAAAAACCCTAACTCAGCTTCCTCTTCCATCGTCATCTCCAAGCTCAACCTGCATATTCAGAAAACAAATACAAGGCGTGAGTACCAACAGTTACTCAGTGGATTATCGCTAAAAGTTAAACTTAATTAACTTATCGAACTTTACTCAACGCAAAGGTTAAAATAAATAGTACCTGAATTGATTTTCATTAACAATACACTTTATGAAACTGTAACAATGCAATCTCATATAATGTTATGATATGCGATGTCGACCTTATCTTCATGTGTTGGCCTCGAAGGTTACCAATCACAGTTATCTTCATGTGTTGGCCCCGAAGGTTACCAATCACAGTTATATTCATGTGTTGGCCCCGAAGGTTACCAATCATAGTCCTGTCCTATCTACGTTCTTTGGAAATGAGAAGTAGGCCTCCTTCTCAATACCCTGACCGGTCTACACAACTATAACCTTCCCAGTCATTTGCAAATTCTTCTGTAGATAGGTAATATGATCTTATGCTCAACAAGTAACATGATCTTATGCTCAACAAATGACATGATCTTATGCTCAACAAATGACATGATCTTATGCTCAACAAATGACATGATCTTATTTTCAACATATAGAAATTTAATCTTTCACAATGATATACAAGATATAATTAAAACAATCAGTATTATGCACAAGTTAGTGAAAAGAAACCCCACCTGGCATGTCGTCACTCTATGCTTTCCTCCTTCTCGTCCTTCAGAATTCTCTTATCCTGCTTGATCCTTGTAATTAAAATAATTATCGAACTTAGCAACATTCTTATTCACTTAAACATATTACATCTTATTCTTAGTTTTACCAAATTCTAAGATTTAAGTTAGGCAATTGCATCCCATGATAACTTATGTCCTTAGTAAACTTTAATTTTAGTAAGTTACATAACATGCCAAAAGCAAATGAATTTAAGTAACTTATACTTAGTTTCATTAATGCATAACATTTTTAAACCTTAACTTAAGGCAATTAAGTAAACCAATCGCACTTGTATACTTATCATAAGTTTACTAATTAAATGCTCAAAACATCTTAATAATATACCAATTCTAACAAAATTTCGGCAGAGTAAGTTTTATAAAATGAATCGTCATTTCATTCCTAATTCAACCAAACTCATCCAAAGTCTCCCAAATCATCACCATATGTCTAAATATATACTTAACAACTCAAAACAAGTTTAAACTCATCCATCTACACCATACTTTTACTATGCCCTTCAACCAAATTATTATGTAAATAAATGAATTTATCAATCTACAATCCATTTAGTTTCAATCGACTCATATATATGCTTATCCATCATCAATGATCACCAATCCATAATCAATTTAAATCCTAATCAAACTCATCATATAATTCTAGCAACTTAGCATAAACTTTAATATTTTAACTTTCAATATATAAGTTCATAAAATCTCATAAATTCAACTTAAGCATTATTTATATCCTAGATCTCAAAAATCATATCAAATACATCAAATAAAATAAAGAACTCAAAGATCATCCAACCCCCTTAAGTTTCAAAAACTAGGGATCATACATACATTCAATTTATTCCAATTTCTTTTATCAAATCATGTTTATTTCCATTTTATCACACATATCTAAACTCAATTTAATCAAATCATAACAAATAATTAACATGCAAAATTAGAGTTTATACATGCTTACTTGATTTCACCAACTTCATGAATTTCAAGAATTTAAACCATAGATTATGATGTTTAGGCATCGTAAGCATAAAGAATTTAATAAACATAACAAAAATTAAGCAATTCAACCTTAATTCAAAGCATGAAATTTTCGAACACCATGGCATGTGAGAACATCATGTTCTTCAAATTAAATCACAAAAACTTGGATTAAATAAGGTATTTACCTTCTTTGGAGTGATTTCCACTTAATTCTACACTTAACTTTGGATTAAATTGAAGAAAAAATTTTGGTGTGTGTGTATGGTGTGTGCCGAAAATGGAGAGGAAAGAGAGAGGTTGAGGATGATCTCAATGAATATTGTTCTAGAAGATATATATATACATAGCTTTATTAATTTATTTATTCATTTTCTTTTTATTACAATTTTGAAAATTGTATAAGTTTTTCTCTAAAATTACTAATGTTGAACATTAATATTCTTTAATTGTAAAAACTCAATTTTCTCATTAATATACAGATCCAAAACAATTAAATCCATTATTGGAATACAAATCATATAAATATGGATTTAATTCTTTCATATACAAATAATCAAATAATTATTCAATTTATTCATAAATTTCAAAATTGTAGGAAATAATTTCTTTATCACTAAATATTAATAAATAAATTTATTTAAGCCATTTAATAGCTTAAACATTATTCCATTTCATTTTATAAATAAATCTCACATAAACAATAATTAATTCAATTTCTTTAGAATATTTTATATTTAATGAAATTTTCATCCAAACCCACAATAAAAACCATATATCTCCTATTTTATCATAATAAAACTTGTTTCTAAATAATATCTACTTCTTCTATATTTTATTCTTTCGATTAGCAATTACTCGGATTTCTATCGCTTTCTAACTGATTATGCACTTCTTTATCAATTTTTAGGGATGCAATGCCTTTAGGCCCCTAATTAGTACTTAATTAGGCTCTAATTAGGACTATAAGATTTTCGGGTTACTACAAAACGAGACTGAAGAAGTAAAACCTTCATTCTCGGCTTTAAATCATTGCTAACTATCCGTCGATCATGAATCCGTTTCACTTTCCCCTTGTAAATACTGGCATTCTCACCCTGGAACAATACATTCTCGGCCAAGGGTTCAATAATATCTATGAAAGCACGATCATCAATAAAATTAGTAGAGGGAAACATCACACTATCACATACAAAGAAAGACGCAGATTCACCAAGTATAGTCATTTTTAATGTGTCACTCTTAACGTCTATAAGTGTGTTGGTTGTGGCCATGAATGGCCTCCCCAATAACACAGTGTGTTCCTCCCCATCTTCCCTAACATCACCAATATCCAACACAACAAAGTCAATAGGAACTATCAACCCACCCACCTTAACGAATATATCCTGAACAATACCCTTGGGATATCTCACGGACCTATCAGCTAACTATAGACACATCCGAGTGGGTTTAAGTTCACCTAGTTCTAATTGTTTGAAAATTGAATAAAGCATAAGATTAATCCCGACCCCAAATCAAGCATGCCAGAAGCTTCCTTACCATTACACAAAGCAATTTTAATAATAAAACTACCTGGATCTCGGAGCTTGGGAGACAACTAGTGCTGTAGTATGGAATTAGCTGCTCCCGAGACCATGATTTTTAACCCTCTCCTGAGGATCTATCTTGGATGTTTAATTCACCATACATTGATTATTTACCTAGCATGCACCTACATAATTAATTGCAACACATATGTATTTTCTCGTGTTCACCTACGAATTTGTCGGACAAGGAATTGGATCAGGACTCGTGCTTTGATCTTTTGGACTGTATCCCATTTGCCAAAACTCCAATGCCGAGTGAAAGCAATCTATGGAGAGTACTACAAAAATTTGCCTTCTTCCTCACACTTAGAATTTTCGAAAATCACAATAATCTCTCTTATGTTTTTCAAAAATCTCTTTAGCATTAGCCATTTCTGATTTTCTCTCACTTTATATTTATAATGCAACCCTAGAATCCTATTAGGATAGGATCTCTGCATATCTAATAAATATAACAATATCTTTTCAGATAAAGAAGTGGACGATTTTTAGCAGTTACCAGGCCTTGATGGGCCATCCCAATGATCAAATGCAAGGAATAAAGATGAGCCTCAAATAAATTAATTATCTTATGATCAACCCAAAACATAAATTAATTCATAAACATTTATTCATGCCACTAGAGAATAAATACTGACTTATCCTTTTATTTTCGAAGTTGAGTCGGGCTTGCACTTAGACTTCACGAACCCCGTATTTAAGATATCGCATGTCCATTAATTATTTATAGCGTTCTAACTGCTTAAAATAATTAATCTCTTTAATTCTTTAAGTAGAACCAATCAACCTTATTATTGTACTTGAGATAACTCAACCTGCAGGGTTTAGTACAATAAACCTTTTGAGCTCCTTAAGGGGACGTCATCATCCTAAACGGATACGGTGACTCGATACAGGCAACTAACATGACATACAAGCACTGCCACCACCCAAGATGCGGAGAATATTGGGTTATCTCATGTAACCCACACCCATGACATGTCAAAGTGATGGTCAGCAACCCATACTCACCAAATACCTTATTGAGGTTCAGATCAACGTAAAGTCACCGAGATCTAGGTTCTTGACGACGGTGGGATAGAAGAACACATCTCATTGTAATCTATCAATATGTCAGTGACGTAACAGTATAGACAAGCAACCAAGTCAAGTCACTTCTTATCTACCGCAGCCTATACCGACAACTCGTCCTAAAGTTGTCTCAGTTGTGATCCTTTTTATATCTCATTAAGCTTGACCAATCATACAAACTTTTGTGATCTTCTACACACTGTATAATCTAACTTATATATGAGATAAAGGGACATACATATGCAATCAAGTAAACAATTCAGATAGGAAATTGTAATAGTGGTAACAGGAATCATTGTATACAAGCTCAACCAAAACTGCTTCCAGTATACAAATTCAACAATCTCCCACTTATACTAAAGCAAACTTTTAGTATACAATGTGTCTCTCTACTAGCTATTACAAACAACCATCACTTTGTTTCTCCCCTTTCTACAAAAGTTTCCTTTCTAAGTGGGGGCCATCTTGCGCAATCCAAGTCCTCGAACATGCTCGTTGTAGACTTATTGTGGCAGGCTCTTCGTGAATGGGTACCAATCTTCTCAATCAGCACGTCTCCTCATCTAACGATTTCTCATATGACATGGTACTTTCTCTGTGACGACCCGACTTCTCAAAGAAGTACGGATCATATGGATCATCACTGGTATGATAATACAGTGGATATATACATAACTGATCAATACAATTAACCATTTAACTACTCATAAATGCATGGACTGAAAGGAATATGCTGTTTCAATACAAACCCAAGTCACAGAATGACTTGTCAAAAGGTTCAATATTCAAATATAACCTAATCAGGGCGTAATTTAAGGAACGAGGTACGACCTCAAGTTCAATACGATAATGAAAAGCAGTTATAATCAAAGACACCAAAACAATATCAGAGTTAGCAGATGACGATACATGCACAAGGTTCTAGAAACCTGTCTACTATAGCAACAAAAACACCCGTCACTCTGCACCACATCTCACTCATCGTCAATCTCTGCTCAACATGCACATAAAAAACGAGATGCAGGGCTAAGTACAAAACTACTCAGTGGACTCATTGCCGAAAACATTTTCTTTGTAAAGTTATTGAACTTCCCACAATAGCGCATGAGGATTTCAGTTAAAAGACTCATGCCTATCAAACATTTATCATTTTCCAAAAGTTTCCGACCGGACTATTTCATCCACGTTGTTCCAAATCTGATCATTCATTCGCGCACTATGGAGGTGGCCACCTACACATAGTCACCGTGACCGGTCGAGGTAGCTACCCTTAACACACAGTCACTTGTGTACCCAATCTGAGTTAGTCTTTAACTAAGTCGGATCCGATCGTTACCATTTTTTAACGTTGGTGGACTAACACATTTATATACCACATTGGATATATCAATCTCAGATAGGATCACAATAAAACATAAACATTTGGCAGTCAATAACAGTTTATGTAATAATATTTCATAAAGCTTTTGTAAATCATGCTTTGAGATAGATATGCTTATCATTCTTGTTTCAAGAGAGCCCACCTTCTAGTCCGAAGCTATAAGTTCTAAGCGGGGCATGGTGTGAATGTCCTTCCTCGACAACTACGTACGATCAAGCCCTTCATAAGAAAATAGCCTTTCTTAGATTCTTTCTATTGATCGAAGGTCATTTATAAATTACGACTTAAAGTTCCCAATTAGGGTTTCTTTATGATTTCATGTGATGGTCTTAAGATAATTCCTATTATCTTACATTCTCAATTTCAAAACTATATTACTTCATCTGTCACGCCCCCACTCCGGATAGCCCGGACTAGAGGGTGACTAATACTAGGAATAGTATTATAGGACAAACAGACTAAGATAGAGGTACATATCGAATATAAATTAGCATGCTTGACATATCATAAGGAGATATCCCAACGATTCAAAAGGCTTAGGCCATCAGACCCAAAGACTTACCATGGTCTGATGGACTTCCATAGTTCGAAATAGTAACATAATGTAACAGAGTTCAGAGTTTAGCAGCGGAAAGTGTGTGAATACATATATGATGATATGCATTCAAGGTGAAAACCACAAATTCTAATTAAACTGGTCAAGGACACCGGACTCCTCAACACTTTCCCCATCACCATCATCGAAGCTCAACCTGCACATTTAAAAACAAACATGCAGGGCTAAGTACAAGAAATTTGCACTCAGTGGACTCATGCCGAAAACAATTGATAATATTTGAATTACGCTGCCAATATCAAGATAAGTCACAAGGGTTTTAGATAAAATGCCTTGTGCTTACTAAAACATTTTCAGTTCGTAAACATCGCTCAGCCGAGCATTTTCTTGGTGTGTATGATCCGTATCTCATAGTCTCAAATCATAACAGTATCAAAAATCAAACGTCGAGAGAGAGGCCTCCCTTCTACGACACCGTGACCGGCCGTAATCCCGCATAAAGACACAAATACTCACAAGCATATGTTAACATAGCATATAGTTCCAACCTTCACGCCAATCCTAGCGGGCATTTATCATCCCAAGACAGACCCGACATTAATAAAAGGTTACGCGACCCAACAAATGACATAACTCGTCATAATATAGTTCCAACCATCGCCACAGCCCTACCCGGGCATAACAGATAGGATCCATACACAAAACATAATATTTTTGGCAGGTAATGTAATCAACAGTTGCAAAATAACATTGTAAAAGAATTCATTTTGGAAGAACAGTAAAGTCACATCTTGTTTGAAAAGTAAGCCCACTTTAGTGAGGTAAGAAAATGAGCCCACCTGGACTATGGTTTGCTGTAAACTGAGTCCTAGGTTTGTTTGCACGTCAGTGTCCGGTCGTCGTGTTTACGTCCACACCTTTACGAAAAAGCGAGGTTTTAGTACGTCGCTCAAGTCTCTCGAGACTTTCAAAATCTAAGATAAACTTCGATATCTTATATCGAGGTGAACAGAATTCCTTAATGAATTCAATACGCTTTCAAATACGTATTTAATTTGAATTGTTCTCGTCCTTCGAGATACGTTCAATTATATCGTCTTAACCCTTCCGGTTTAGACGTTCAACATATTATAAGTACGTTTCTCGATATATGGATTTCATTTATGAAATCTTTTCTT
The DNA here is from genome assembly GCA_036937905.1 of Salvia rosmarinus. NCBI lineage: Eukaryota > Viridiplantae > Streptophyta > Magnoliopsida > Lamiales > Lamiaceae > Salvia > Salvia rosmarinus. Next base: position 71,897,453 of record CM072819.1, on the reverse strand, counting down.
ACTAATGAGGTATCATACTCAATTAGTATATCTTACGCATACTGGCGCATTTATCGATCGTATAATCGTACGTTGGACTTTAAAAGTCAACGAAGTCAACATTGGTTAATAAAGTCAACAATTTTGACTTTCAAATAGTAATTTCTTTCTATTTTATTTTATAAATCGAATTTGATCGATTTGAAATCGTAAAGTCCTATTTCTCGATTTATCACGTAAATCAAAGGACTTATAAATAATTTTCGTAATTATTAATCCTTTTAATATTTAAAACGTATATTTTCGATTTAAAAACGTTACGAAATAAACGTTTGTCTCAAACATAGCAATCTATGTTTATAAAATTTTATAAATTTCAAATATGTCCAGAATATTAATTAGACATATAATTTTATTAATAAACTGATTTAAAAAGGATTTAAAAATCCTTAGAAATAATCGAAATATTTCGGTAATTAATTAAAATTACCAAATGGCTTTCGAAAATTTCTCTAAATTACTATAGTGTATTATTATACACTATGGTCCAGAATATGAATTAATATCATTCATATGATATTGTTTGCCATTTATTGATACATATACATATATATAATTCGGTAATTTTCGAAAATTAGTAATAATTGTCCAAAATTTTCCAAAATTGATATACACATAGTATAATGTCCCAACATCAATATGTGTCACAATTATAACCTATAGTTCATCATAACCATTCAATCACCAATAAATAAACTCGAATTGCATTCGGTAATTTCAAGATAATTACCAAATAATTATCAAACAATTTCTAAAAATTCTAAATAATTTACTACATGCTCAAACATTATAGTATAACAATAATACATCATAACATTTACCAAAACAATTTGAAATCATCACCCTATGGAGCCAAGGCTCTCGGTTTTATTTGATTTCAATAGGGTTTGGTTTCCAAACATCCTAACAATTATACACTATGCTTATACACTATAGCATAGCAATATAACATCATAATATTTATCAAAACTAATTAAATCATCACCTTCAAGAGCTTGAAGCTCACGGTTTATTTGATTTAATTTAGCATTTGATCTCCAAAAATTCCAATAAAATTATACATCACAATTTTAATATTCTAAAGCATTAATACACCATTGCATGATTAAAATAAAAATCATACACCAACATAAATATTCATATAGCTCACGGCATTAATGAACTATTAGCATATGATTTTCAAAAGTTCTAAATAAATCATAGAACATATAACTAAGGTTCTAAAGCATTAATATGTCATTGCATGCTTGAAATAAAAATTATACACCAAGGTATGTTTTATAGAAGCTCACGGCTTTATTAAAATAAATAGCTAGGGTTTTCCAAAATTGCTAAATAAATACCATAGTCTTAAATCATATCATAGATCAATAATCCATCATTAAAATAATTATTAAGCATTTTGTCATCACCATATCATTTTATAATGTTTTCGAAAATTATATAAATATATCCTATGGTTCGAAAATCATGTAGACATGCTAGGTCATTCCAAAATTTCCATATACAACCTCATATGATTTTTCTAACATCTATTCACATATATTTTCGAAATAAAAATCATCAAGAACAATATAGTACACAATAGCTCAAACATAAGAAAAATAAAACATATATATACATATAAAACGTGTTCGGTACTTTTCAAACCAAGAAGGATAAAAATCGAAGCTTATGGACCTTGGTTTACCTTGAAATGGTATAGGATCTCAAGAACAATATAGTATACCAAGTTTGGGTGAAGAAATGGAGAAGGAAGAAGAAGAAAGGTCTTGAAATGGGTGGGGAATGCTCTCGGTTTTCTCTGCAGCAAAATGGAGAGGAAATGTGTTTGAGAGTGTTTGAAATGAGTGAGGAAGAGTGTATAAGGAAATAGGATGAAGGGGAAGGGTCTCCCCCCCTATACTCTCCCTCTCTCTCGCCGTCTCCCTCTCTCTCTCTCTCTCTCTCTCTCACCCAATGAAAATAAGGGCTGCATTTGGGAGTGGGATGTGATGATTAAGGAGTGTTAAAGAGCTTTCCATGCATTGGGCAATTTAAAAAGGTGAAATCATTTGTGTATTGGGGAAGGGAGCATAGCCGGCGCATGTGTGTGTGTTTAGGGGCTGATTTATTTTATTTTTGTACATTAATACATTATATATACCATACATGATCATAGATATAAAATACAAGTCATAAAAATAATTAAATCATCACTTAGGCAATTAATCAAAATTTTCGAGAATAATAGGGAAAATAGGATGAAAATTATAAATTACACCTATAATTGATACTCATGTAATTTTCGATCTAAATACACTCATATATATCATAATATATGATTTAGATAATAAATAATAGCATAGGGTAATTTAAATATATCATTTCATGCATACGAAACCCCAAATTTCAAATTTAGGGTTTCGAAACCCATATATATATAATATCGAGTTTTCATTGTTCAAAAATGATTTTAATGCTTAATAATATTCATATATATCATAACATAAAGTTTAGATACCATAGGATAATTTAATGGTATCATTTCATGTGAAAAACCATAATTTAAGAAATTAGGGTTTTTGAATTTCACAATTTGGAATTATCGAATTTTAAATGCTAAAATTTCTATTTTACTAATTAATAATACTGTAATTATATAAAATAATAATAGGAAATTAAATGTAATAATTTCCTGAGCATTAAACTCATTTTTCAAAACGCCTCTAGACGTTGACGTTTATAACGTCTCAAAACGTTCAAAATCGACTCATCTCAAAATGGTCATAGTAAGTTCATACTTACTTTATAAATAAAATTCCATTATCATAGGAATTAATATGGAAATTAATTCCAAGCTTCACTGCTCAGAAAATTCTATAAAATACTGACGTTTGATACGCGTTCGACGTTAAAATATATTGATGAACCATTTCGTAATATTTCAATTCCTTAATTCACAATCCTTAGTGAATATAAAAAGGGATTCGTTATAATAATACTGAATCGAAATCACAATATTCGATGTCGAAAATAATAATATACGACAAAACCCTAATTTACGGGTTTAAAATACCGTAATCATACGTTCGTTTCTTTGGAATATTACATCATCATTCATAGATGAACTCAACTTATGAGTCATATACTCCGAGTCTATCCTCGACTCTAGCCTTAGTGTTCTTCTAAACGTTATTACGTTATAGATTGTTAGTATTCAAGTTATGATTGGTATATTAGGATATTCTCAAGCCACTAATTAGACTTGATAATTATAGTTACGTCCTAGTAGGTTATGCTTGGTGACTTGTCGGATTAACACGACGAATGAAAGGGAATCTTGACTTATGATTCGAGATATCTCGTACTATCACGTAAGTAAATACTTAGAAATTAATGGAGTCCTTTGTGAATGCTAACTCAACCTTTGAGACATAAGGATTGACACCTTATATTTGAATCTTAGCTTACACTTTTCGACATTGTTTGTTTCTCTTAACTCGTCGGAGATTGTGTACGTTATGTAATTGCTATTCGTATCGAGTTCTCTTAACGCTCAATCTAATATCGTATTAGGTTATCGTTGTTGAGCATTAACGTTGTAAGTCGGCTTTTGGTTTCTTTAACTTAGGAACTCACGTTTGTGTTATCCTATTATTAATAGAAAACCCTAAATTTGTGTCGAACTTCGATTCTCATTAATCCCTCCTTAAGTTATCGAAATTTGTTGATTTCTTTTGGATTCTCGTACATAAAGTACTATGTTGTTTACGTTTGGGGTTTTGTTTGTCGGTACAACATAAATATAACCATTCAACACCATACACAACATAAACTATACTAAAGCATTAGAAAACCCTAATTTCTAACATAATACCCAACTATTGTGTATGTGTGCATGAGTGTTCCATTCATTCATCATAATCACAATCATTCATTCTAAACTTATAGATTAACTATCATTGCATCATTCACAATTAAAATCAATTAATACTTAACCATTTTGCTGTATTTTTAATAATTAGCAATAATTAGCATTATTATCCAATAAATTCCAATAAAATCATGATATGCTCCTATCATACTATAGAATTTAATTATCAACTCAATACCATCAAATAAAATTTTAAACCATGAGTTTAAAATACTAGAGTTTTCAGTAATAGTGATTTTTTTAGCATTGATCTTCAATAAATCCCACAAAAATCATATCATGGTTATATCATATACTAAACATGAAATATCATCGCATATTATACATTAAAATTAAAACACATGCTCATTACTACATACATATTTTCGATAATGTCCATATATATGCAAATATTCAATAAATTCCACCAACTTCATAATATGTTTATAATATGTACCAAACATGTAATATTAACCTTAAACATCAACTAATATTTATAATATGAACTAAATGCTTGGGATTCTTTTTTTCCTCACACATATATTACATATGTGTTCAATAAATTCCCAACAATGCATAATAGGTTCATATTATTTCTAAACATCATATATCATATTATTTTCAACAAATAAAAATCAAATAAATCTTAGAATATTTATACATAGTTCTGGCCCTTATATAAAAATAGGAGTAGTGTCTCAAAAATTTCAAGATTAATATATGATATTCATATCATATATTAAACACTATACCTCCACTATTTTCCAACAAATAAAATCAAATAAACCTTAAAATTATATATATATTGCGGTATTTTGAAGAAAATAGGAGAAGTGTTTCAATAATTTCAAGATTAATATATGATGTTCATATCATATACTAAACACTATTTCACAACTATTTTTCAACAAAAAAAATCAAATAAATCTTAGAATATTTATACATATTTTCGGCCCTTATATAAAAATAGGAATAGTGTCTAAAAATTTCAAGATTAATATATGATGTTCGTATCATATGTTAAACACTATACCTCCACTATTTTCCAACAAATAAAATCAAAATAAACCTTAAAATTATATATATATTTTGGTATTTTGAAGAAAATAGGAGAAGTGTTTCAATAGTTTAAAGATTAATATACGATGTTCATATTATATATTAAACACTATTTCTCAACTATTTTTCAACAAAAAAATCAAACCATGGCTTAAAAATGCATCATAGCTCTCGGCTTTTTTTAAAAAAAATACTAGAAAATTCTAAAAATTCTCATATTTATTCTACATTCTCCTAACACATCAACAAGCAACAATATAAAATAATATTCAAAAACGCATGCTTTATCTTCTATAAAAAGAATTATAACAAAAATTGAAAAATATTAAACATGCTCCAAAAATTCTCAAACTTTAAACACAGCCTTAGAACATATTTCTAAGCATATTTCATTCATGTCTTGAGAGTATTTGGTGGCACAAAAGTCATGAAGAAAATGAAGAACAAAAATTAGGGTTATTCATGAAAGAATTAAAAAAAAAACAAAATCTAAAAAAAATTCCACTCCATTACAAATGGAGAGAATGATGAATTCTACCTTTTTATGGTCTTAGAAAAATTATTGGAGGGTTGGAATGGAGGATTTGAGGCTTGGAGAAGGTGAAGAATTTGAAAAAGTAGAGAGGATTTTGTGTTCCAAAGAGAGAGAGAGAGAGTAAGGCACGAAATGCTACTGCATTATGTCAACATATCGTCTGTAATAAGTCTATAGGGAGTGCCCTTGGTGGTAGTTGGAAGAAAGACTAGTCAAATTACCCGATTTGGCATGTTAATACCGGTTCTTTAAGTTTTATCGCGCTTTCAATTTATTTCTTGGAACCTTAAGGTTTTATTTTCTTAAATAGCCTTAAAAAGACTTATTTCATAGTTTATAATAATTTCATGAAGTTCGGATTGCATCCGATAAGTCAATTCTGAATTCTCGTGGAAAAACAGCGTCCGGCGATTAAATTATGCTTATTCGAATTTCTATTTAATTCTTGAGCTTTCATAATTAATTTGAGTCTTATAAATTATTTCTTATTGATTTAGACCCTGGGTTCAAGTTTCGGTTCGTTCGGATCAGTTTAGGATTTTTTCGATATATATTCCCGGCGTTCGGTTAAGTTCTTCAGGAATTTCGTTCAGAAATTGATTCTTATGAATTCTAAATTCATAATAATATATTCCTTCATGACTTTGATTGTTCTCATTAATTTCTATGATTAGCACGGACTGGAATTTGATTCGGCTCGTGAATTGTACTTTTGAGACTGATCAGGCAAGCATGCCCGAAAATTCATATTCTTTGGTTTTGTCTCATGTTTTCGTGAGACGATTCTAGAAATAAAATCATTTTGTTGAGATTCATTCTAGATCTTTCATTCTATGTTCAGACTATTCAGGAAACCCTAATCCGGTTGGACTAGACACTAGTTTTTGATTTCTCTAGTTTTCGATCTCCAAATCGATTCTAATTCATTTCGTTGGTTACCTTAAACATAATTAAGGTCTAAGCACCACAAGTAATTGATTTAATCATCACAAATAAAAATTTTAAATTTTTCGGGTTAATACATACCATCCTCCTTAAAATAAATTTCATCCGAAATTTGCTAACCTTGGAAAGGATCCGGTATTCTCTTTCATAGTGATTCTAATTCCTGTGTTCTTCTTCTTGTCCATGGTGTCGCCATAGAACTTTTACTAACGATATCTCTTTGTTCCTTAGCTTTTGGATACGTCTGTCCAAGATTTTCGTAGGCAATTCTACATAACTCATATTGTCATCGAGGACAATATATGTCGGTGGTATTACATGGTTGGGGTCATGTATGTACTTTCTGGGCGGTAATGCAAGTCTGTAAGCTGCTGGCCCTATCATTTCCAAAATTTCATAGGGTCCTATGAAACGTGGTCGTAGCTTCCCTTTTATTTCGAATCTCACGATTCCTTTTGACGGGGAGATCTTCAAGAAAACTTTGTTTCCACTTCAAATTGTAGTTCTGTGCGACGTTTGTCAGCGTACGAATTTTGTCGGTCTTGGGCCTCCTTGATCCGTTGGCGGATCTATCTCACAATCTCGATCATCTCTCCCACAGAGTCAGGTCCTAATACTCTTCTTTCTCCCACTTCATCCCAATAAAGTGGTGATCGACATTTCTTTCCATAAAGCGCTTCATACGGGGCCATTCTAATAATAGTTGCTTGGTAGCTGTTGTTGTAGGCGAATTCCACAAGTGGAAATACTTGTTCCCAACTTTCTCCTCTATCGAGGACAACAATTTTCAACATGTCTTCAAGCGTTTGAATGGTCCTCTCGGATTGTCCGTCTGTTTGCGGGTGGAACGTGGTACTGAAATGTAGTCGAGTTCCCAATTCCTTTTGCAAGCTCGTCCAAAATCTGGATGTGAATTGTGAATCTCTATCAGACGTGATAGTCTTTAGAACTCCATGTAAACGTATGACTTCTCAAACGTACAACTGTGCTATTCTGTCTGGTCCATGTGTTATCGGAATGGGTAGAAAATACGTGCTCTTGGTCAAACGATCGATGATGACCCAAATAGCAGTATTTTCTCTTTGTGATTTGGGTAGCCCGGTGTTGGATTTGTATACTGAAAGCGGTTTGGTTGAGCTTGTATACAATGTTTTCTATTACCACTATTACAATCTCCTATCTGTTTTGAATACTTGATTGCATATATCGTGTCCCTTATCTCATATATAAGTTAGATCATACGGTGTGTAGAAGATCACGTAAGTCCGTATGATTGGTCGCTTAATGAGATATAAAAGTTTCTGGTGAGGCGACTTAAGGACGAGTTGTCGGTTTAGGCTGCATATAGATAAGAAGTGACTTGACTTAGTTGCTTGTCTATGCTTGATGCGTCTCGACGTATTGAAGGATCACAATGAGATGAGTTCTTCTTTCGACCGTCGTGAAGAACCAAGATCTCGGTGACTTACGATGATCTAAACCTCGATAAGGTATTAGGTGAGTATGAGTTCTCGACCATCACTTTGACTTGTTATGAGTGAGGTTATATGTTCTAACCCAAGATTCTCGCATCTTGGGTGGTGGCGGTCTTGTATGTCACGCTAGTTATCTCATGTCGAGTCACCGTATCCGTTTAGGATGATGGCGCCCCTTAAGGAGCTCAAAGGTTTATTGTACTAAACCTGCGCAGTTGAGTTAGCTCAAGTACAATAATAAGGTTGAGTGGTACTACTTAGGAAATAAAGTTATTAATCGCTTTAAGTCGATTGCTATAAATGATTAATGGACGTTCGATATCTTAAATACGGGATTCAGAATGTCTAAGTGCAAGCCCGACTCAACCGGTAATAAAGGGTAAGTCAACATTCTTTCTCTAGTGGCATGATCGAATGTTTATAAATTAATTTATGTTCGGGTGAACATAAGATAATTAATTTATTTGAGGCCCATCTTTATTCCTTGCATTTGATCCTGGTGGCCCATCCAGCCCTTAAGCTAGAGGAAAATCGCCACCTATATGCTCCCATTGGCAAGATTTTATTCTCTTTATCCACAAGGATATAATTATATTTATGGTATATGCATAGATCCTTTCCATATAAGATTATGGTAATAATCTTGGGAGTATGGAAATAATCTAAGAGTATGGAAATAATCTAAGAGTATGGTAATATTCCATATAGGATTATGGTAATATTCCATATAGGATTATGGTAATATTCCATATAGGATTAAGGTAGTGCATTATAAATATAAGGTATGAGATAATGTCTATGTTAATGCACACATATTGAAAGCAAGAATTTCGCCATCTCGTATTGTGAGAGAATTATCGAAAATTCTAGTGAGAGCAAAGGGTGATTTTCCGAAGCATTCTCCATAGATCGTCCTCACTCGACGTTGGAGATTGGGCAATCGGGATACAGTCCAGAAGGTCAAAGCACGAGTCCGATCCGTCCGATCCGTTCGATCCGTTCATCTCGTTCCGTCGACCTCTTCGGATCCAAAGGTAAACACGTGAAAACCCCAACGTGTTGCGATTTAATTATATAGACGCATGCTAGGTTTATAATCAATGTATGGTGAATTAAACACCCAAGATGGATCCTCGGGGCGAGGGTTAACACACGTTTTCCCTACACCCGGTAATAAAATCCATGGCTATATCATCCCATTTCCATTCCGGTATGTCCAATGGTTGTAAGGTTCCATACGGTCGCTGGTGGAGTGCTTTCACTTATTGACACGTCAAACAACGTTCTACGAATGAAGCTACGTCTCGCTTCATTCCATCCCACCAAAATTTCTCCTTGAGATCTTGGTACATTTTGGTGCTTTCGGGGTGTGCGGTGTAAGAAGTCTCATGTGCTTCTTTCAAGATCTCGCTATTAAGACCTTCGTCTTCTAGAATACATCCTCCTCTCCCCCCGTCATACAACAAAACATCATATGTTGCTTCTCTGAAATTTTTGTGGTTGTTGTCCTTGATCTTGGCTCGTACTTCCTCCAGCTTCTTACTCTTCCTCTGGGCTTCTAAGATTCGGGCTCTTAAGTTCGGGATTTCAATCAATGTTGTAATACAGCCTTCTATCGTCTGAGATAGGTCCATGAATTCGATGTTCATCTTCTGAAATTCCTTTATAAGTATTTCTTTATGACTGAGGAGACATCCCGAACTAGGGTAGGGTTTACGACTTAAAGCATCGGCTACAACATTAGCCTTACCTGGGAGGTAATTGATACCATAGTCGTAATCTTTCACCAGTTCTAACTATCTACGTTGCCTCATGTTAAGATTTTTTTGCTCAAAGAAGTACTTTGGGCTTTTATGGTCAGTGTGGATCTCACATCTAACTCCATAGAGATGGTGTCTCCAAATCTTTAAGGCATGTACGACCGCTGCTAATTCCAGGTCGTGCGTAGGATAGTTCAACTTATGTAGGCGTAATTGCCTTGAAGCATAAGCAATAACTTTGCCTTCTTGCATCAGAACACATCCTAGTCCATTCTTCGAAGCGTCCGTGTAGATTGTGTACTGCTTATCTGCTACGAGTACAAGTGTTGTCGTCGGCAACTCCTTCAATCTCTGGAAAATAGCATCACACTCAGCGGTCCAAGTGTACTTGATTTATTTTCTTAACAATTGGGTCATGGGTCGGGCTATCGTTGAAAATCCTTCGATAAATCTTCGATAATAGCCGACAAGTCCTAAGAAACTCCAAATTTCATTGGGGTTCTTTGGTGATTCCCATTCTCGAACTGTATCGATCTTAGAGGGGTCTACTTTGATTCCCTCAGCGGACACGATGTGACCTAAGAATGTCACCTCGCCTAACTAGAATTCATACTTGCTAAACTTGGTAAAGAGTTGTTCTTGCCTTAATGTTTGCAGCACAGTTCTCAAGTGCTCTTCGTGTTCTTGGTTATTCTTGGAGTATATTAGGATATCGTCTATGAATACTAAGACAAATTTGTCAAAGCATGGGTGAAATACCCTATTCATGATATCCATAAATACTGCTGTGGCATTTGTAAGTCCATAGGGCATAACGATGAATTCGAAATGACCATACCTTGTACGGAAAGCCGTTTTTGGTACATCATCTGGTCTAATCCTCAGCTGATGGTATCCAGACTTTAAATCTATCTTCGAAAAGACTCCTGCTCCCTTAAGCTAATCAAACAGATCGTCAATTCGGGGTAAAGGATACTTATTCTTAAGAGTTATCTTGTTTAACTGTCGATAGTCTATGCACATTCTCAACGTGCCATCCTTCTTCTTCACGAAAAGGACGGGTGCTCCCCATGGAGACACACTAGGTCTAATGAAACCTAACTCCAAGAGTTCTTGTAGCTGAATCTTCAATTCCTCAAGTTCTTTTGGTGCCATCCAGTATGGGGCTTTCGACACAGGGGAAGAACCTGGTTCAAGGTCGATCGTGAACTCAATCTGTCGGTTTGGCGGTAATCCCGGTAGTTCATCTGGAAATACATCGAGATACTCCTTCATGATCGGAACTTCTTCTATCATTCTCTTATTCTGGTCTTTCTCATGGAGATAGACAATGTAGGTGTGGTTCTCGATCTTGTTCAGCAACGTCCTTGCTTGTAGCGCGGATATGATTGAGACCCTCCTCCCCATGCTGATCCCGTGAAAGTCTGTAGGTTTTCCTCATGGATGTTGGAAAGAAATTGTCCTTTCATTACACAGGATGGTCACATTAAGTTCGGTTAACCAATCAATTCCTTGGATTATGTCCACATCTGTCATAGGTATGACGTGAAGGTTATCTGTCATGACCTTAAGTGAGCCTAGTCCAAGTTCTAGGTTCGAGCATGTGTGGGTTATTGTTCTTATGCCTCCTACTAGTGAAGAAATTCTCATGATTTGTTCAACACGTTTAGGATCTAGTCCTAATTCTCTACGCATGCTTCAACAATAAAAGAATGCGAGGCGTCAGTATCAAATAGTAGGACAACAGGCAATTGGAGGAGTGTTCCCATACCTGCCAAGTTTCCTTGGTTCCTTGGCAGCTCATGCGGGAATTCTCTTTCCTGATTGAGGGTGTAGGCCCTGGCTTACGGTGGTGGTTGCCGTTGTTGCTGTTGTTGTTGCTGTTGTTGCTGCGGCGGCTGTCGGTATTGTTATTGCGGTTGTCGCCATTGCTGTTGTCGTTGTCGTCATGGTACTTGAACCGGGGGTTGTTGGATCGGCTGATAGGGTTGTTGTATCGGCTGGAAGTACTGAATCGGGGGTTGTTGCTGAAACGGTTGAGCTTTGATAGCGCGGACCGATTGGACTCGGTTGGGCACATTGGGACGGCCATTTCCTCCTTGGCGTACCCCGGGATAGTCCCTAGAGTAGTGACCATTCTAGCCACACTTGAAGCATCCATCATTCGTGAATGTGCATGCCCCTTTGTGACTCCTATGCATCTTGGGCACATGGGGAGTCTCACGAACTTCTGGTTTCCCCTACCAGGTGCGGGTACCATGGGGCGTCCATTTCCTTGCCCGTGCCCAGATGGCACGTTATTCCCTTGCCATGGCCTCCTGTCGGCCTGGCCAGTGTTGGATCCTTGACCTTGGTAGGGTCCTTCCCACTTTCTCTTCCCACGATCCCCCTGGTGGTTCGGCGGATGGACAACGAAATTCATATCCTCGGGCAAGGCAGCCTCTGTTGGATTTGTATACTGAAAGCAGTTTTGGTTGAGCTTGTATACAATGTTTCCTGTTACCACTATTACAATCTCCTATCTGAAATGAATACTTGATTGCATATATATGTGTCCCCTTATCTTATATATAAGTTAGATCATACAGTGTGTAGAAGATCACAAAAGTGCGTATGATTGGTCAAGCTTAATGAGATATAAAAGTTTCACGGTGAGACAACTTGAGGACGAGTTGTCGGTATAGGCATGTATAGATAAGTGACTTGACTTGGTTGCTTGTCTATCTTTGATGCGTCTACGGCGTATTGAAGGATCACGGTGAGATGAGTTCTTCTATCGACCGTCGTGAAGAACCAAGATCTCGGTGAGTTACGATGATCTAAACCTCGATAAGGTATTAGATGAGTATGAGTTCTTGACCATCACTTTGACTTGTTACGTGTGAGGTTTATATGTTCTAACTTGATATTCTCCGCATCTTGGGTGGTGGCGGTGCTTGTATGTCATGCTAGTTATCGTATCAGTCACCGTATCCGTTTAGGATGATGGCGTCCCATAAGGAGCTCAAAGGTTTATTGTACTAAACCTGCAGGTTGAGTTAGCTCAAGTGCAATAATAAGGTTGAGTGGTACTACTTAAGGAATTAAAGATATTAATTATTTTAAGCGATCGAATCTATAAATAATTAATGGACGTTCGATATCTTAAATACGGGATTCGGAATGTCTAAGTGCAAGCCCGACTCAACCGGTAATAAAGGGTAAGTCAAGCATTTATTCTCTAGTGGCATGAATAAATGTTTATAAATTAATTTATGTTACGGTGAACATAAGATAATTAATTTATTTGAGGCCCATCTTTATTCCTTGCATTTGATCCACATTTGGCCCATCCAGGCCCGTAAACTAGGCAAAATCGGCGCCCCTATGCACTACAAGGCAAGGATTTGATTCTCTTTATCCTATAAGGATATTATTATATTTATGGGATATGCATAGATCCTTTTCATATAGGATTATGGTAATAATCCTTTCCATATAGGATTATGGTAATTTCCATATGGGATTATGGTAATTTCCATAAAGGATTATGGTAATTTCCATATGGGATTATGGTAATTTCCATAAAGGATTATGGTAATTTCCATATGGGATTATGGTAATTTCCATATAGGATTATGGTAATGCATTATAAATATGAGGTAAGAGATTAAATCTAGGTCAATGATTAATAATCATCATCATTATTTTCGAGAATTTGAGGTTCATCCTTTGAGAGATTTTGAAAATTCTTGAGAGCTTGAGGGTGATTTTCGAAGCATTCTCCATAGATCGTCCTCACTCGGCGTTGGAGATTGGGCAACCGGGATATAGTTCGGAAGGTCAAAGCACGAGTCTCGATCCATTCCGCCTCGGCAGTTCAAAGGTAAACACGAGAAAACCCCAGCGTGTTGCAATTAATTATATAGGTGCATGCTAGGTATATAATCAATGTATGGTGAATTAAACATCCAAGATAGATCCTCGGAGAGGGTTAAAACATAGTTTTCCCAACAATTGGTATCGAGCACAGGATCGATATCTTGGTTACATTGGATTAATTCACGTTTGATTATTACGTCGCAATATATTAATTGTTGAATCTGCGTTCATCGTGGCTCGTTTTTATTTTGTCGGATTTTGTTTTCACCACGAGAAAATCCGTGGTTAGATTAGATTTATTTTTACGTAAATCTTATACGTAAAAGTAAAGCGAAGCAGCGGCCAGATTGAGGCGGCGGGAAAAGCGGGTCGCACGGCGTGCGGCGCGGCGGCATGGCGTGCACGGCGCTCGCGGACGCACCGCGTGATGGGCCGAGCCGGATCCATTTTCCGGCCGAATCTGTTTTGGCGTGTCGGTCCGTGCCCGCACGCGAGGCTGTTTTGAATCCGGTCCGTGCCCGTGCACGCGAGGCCCGTTTTCAAAGATTATAAAGATCATACTTTGCAATTCTATGTAATAGATTAGGTGGAAAGTGCGATTCCACAGTGGGCCACGATGAGCGTTTTATTTTATTTTTATCGTTCATTGCTTGTCGTGGATGTTTAAATTATGCGATAGCATGCTATGTATGTTTAAATTACGTTGACAAACCTTTACGTGTTTCGTAATTGGATGCGCATAGTAAGCATGCTAGGTTTATCGCGTTTTCAAGCATATTTTAGAATTACGTGAGCATGTTTTACATGTTGAGTTCTATAGACAAGCATGCTAGGATTACGTGATGCGCATGGACAAACCTTTTGAACAAAAAGACTAAGCAAGCAACCCGACAAATTAATTTTTAAAATTAAAATGTCAAGACCTCCACTTTTGATCTCTAAACAAAGTGAGGCCTTGCTGTGAGTGGCGATCCACACGCGTGGCTTGCTTGCCTTTGTTTATCATAAGTTTGTTAGATGAGATTTCTAAATAAAACATTTTAAATCTATTGAGAAGTGGGAGTTTCATGTGTAAGCGATCCACACGCGTGGCTTGCATGTGCGATTTTCATAAGTTCTCTAGAGATAGATATAAAATGAGATAACAAAAGAATTTGAATTGAAGCGGTATGGTCCGAGTGAGTATGCCAATTCTAAGAATTCATTTTCTTTGTTAAAATTGTGGTCATTGCTTAGACATCACCTCAAGTACAACTTCTCATGAAGTCCTTCTTGCGATAGTGATGTGGTCTAGAAAGATCAATCGTTAATTTCATTTGTCATAAGGATAAGTTGACATGGATTGAAATTAAGCGACTAAAAGGTATATTTTAGTGCAGTGGGGGTTCGTGTGTAGCGCCCACACGCGTGTCTTGCATGTGGGATTCCTTGGGCGATTGGAGGTTTCAATTAATATTGTTTTATCAAAGGTTACAATATTATTGTTACGAATTATGTGCGATCGTATGCTTATGTGTTTACATTATCGTTTTGAGATATGTCTCTTATCGATTATCAATATGCTAGCACAAAATCCCTTATCCGGTCCAAATTTTATCGGTGAAAATGAAACATTGAGAATGTTCTTATGCGGAAGAAAATCTATTTGTATTCACTACACCCCGTCCCAATCCTCTAGACAATTCATCTATTGATGAGGGCGCAGGAGCACGAGAAATGGGACAAATCAAATAGAATGGCAAAGTGCCTTCTTTTGGTCACCATGTGCGAGTCCTACAACTCCGACATCAAGAGATGGAAGATGCGACCACGATATGGCTAAGTCTTATGAAATTGTATGAGGAGTCGGACGAGAATAAACTTGTTATAATTTGACAAAATCTATAATGTCAAGTTCAATGAAGGAAAGCGATTGGTGCATAACCATGTAGAGCAAATGATTAATCTCTTGAGGCTCGAATTGGTTGGAAGATATATTGATGGCGTAGTCGAGAATCGATATGATCCTCAACACTTTGCCCAAGTCTTTTGATGACTTCCATTATAAAGCGATCCTTTATGATAAGAGTTATACTCTAGATTCATTGCAAGAGGATCTAATAACGGAAGAGCATAATGGGCAAGGTGCACGATCTTTATTCGCACTCTCGAAAACCACGCTTTATCGAAGATGAAGAGGAAAAGTGGAATTCAAGAGATGCTAAGGCTAAAGAAAAGAGGAGTAATACAAAGGGCTCTACCAATGTTTGAAAAAGCGAAGGAGAAGGGCAAATGCTTCAAGTGCGGTGAGGCGGGCATTGGAAGGCTAAGTGCCCCAAGCTCGAGGCTCTAGGTACGCCATTTGCTTTAGTAATGGAAACATGTTTAGCGACTTGTTCTACCCATTCTTGGGTAGTAGACACGGTGTGTTGATCATGTTTGTTACACCTTGCAGGGGTTCCTGCGGACAAGAGAGCTGAATGATGGCGAGATAACGATCTCCATGGGCAACGCGACGAAAGTCGAGGCCGTTGCAGTCGGAGAAGTTATTTATGTTTTGAGAAAACAGTTTTAGTTTTAAAAGACGTTTTATATGTGCCGGATTTTCGGCGGAACCTTGTTTCTGTTTCGAAATTGTTTATTCATTGATATTCAGTTATTTTTGATAGTGGTGTTTCTATCATAAGAAATGACGAAGTTATCTGTGTAGGCACATTATGTAAATCGCTTTATACTATTTCTGCAATACATAATACCTATAACTATGTTGCATCTACATCAAACCTTAAAAAGAGAAAGTTTTCTTCGCAAGATGACACCTCTTTTCTCTGGCATCTTAGATTAGGTCACATCAATCTAAATAGGATCAAAGGCGGCTAAGAATGGAGCGTTGGGTAATCTCACAGTTACTCCATTCCTAGTCTGCGAATCCTGTATAGAAGGTAAGATGTTGACCAGACCCTTCAAAGCGAAGGGTCATAGAGCCAAAGAAATGTTAGAGCTAGTCCATTCTGACCTGTGTGGACCGATGTCCACACAAGCTCGTGGAGAATGCAGTATTTTGTCACTTTCATTGGCGATTACTCGAGTGCGGATAGGTATACCGCTTGCGCAAGTGCGAATGCTTTGAGAAATTCAAAGAATTTTAGGCGGAAGTGGAGCGAAGCTAGGTAAGAGTATCAAGTCTTTGTGTTACGATCGCGGTGGCGAATACCTCAACAACGAGTTCATGGACTATCTAGTGAAGTGTGGGATTACCTCGGCAAGACTTTCACGGGCACACCACAACAAAATGGTGTGTCGGGCGAAGAAATAGGACTCTTTTGGAAATGGTTAGATCAATGATGAGTTATGCAACTTTACCTATTTCGTTCGGGGTATGCCTTAGAAGCGGTGGCATACTTGCTAAATCTAGTACCATCAAGTCGATCGAAGAGACCCTTCGAGTTGTGGTTTGGGCGAAGCCGAGTTTAAGCCACATAAGGATATGGGCGATCCGGCACATGTGCTAAACAAGAAGGCGACAAGTTGGAGGCTAGATCCGCCGCAAGGCTGTTTATTGGCTATCCTAGAGGAGCGAAGGTGGTTTATTCTATAGTCTAAGGATCGGAAGGTCATTATTAGCACTAATGCCCGATTCTTAGAAGAGGACTACATGAAAATCATAAATCCAAAGTTGAAATCATTCTTGAGAATTAGAAGATGATCGTATTCCACCACCGATTAGACCAAAGGTGCGAGATGTCGAGTCTAGTGGGAGAGATCGACACGGATACTCAAGAAATTGAAGTGGGTCGAGTTCCTTTGGAGATACCGACCGTACAAGTGGTACCTACCAAGCTAGTTGTGCAAGATAGAGAACCACAAGTTACTACACCCACCGTTGCCATTGTGCCTGTAGTGCCTCTTCATAGTGGGAGGGTTATTCGCCAACCCGAGCGATGTATGTTTGTGGGTTAATCTTTGGATTTAGTCCCAGAAAACAAACAAGCAATAATCGACCCATGGACGTACAGCGAGGCGATACAAGACAATGATGCAAGATCATGGAACTTACGTTTGGGCGAGGTGGTAAAGTCCATGGATTTACCAGGTTGCCTAGCGAGAGTTGTGTGTATCGTTTAGATGTCGGCGGTAATGTGGTATTTCTTGCACTTTACGTAGATGACATTCTTCTATTTGGCAACAATGTGAAGTTGTTATCAGACGTAAAGAGTTGGTTGTCCGATCAGTTTCAAATGAAAGACTTAGGAGATGCAGCGTACATTCTTGGGATCAAGGTTTACCGAGATTGCAAGAGGAAAATGTTGAGCTTATCTCAGGCGTCTTACATTGATCCTGTGATTACTCGTTTTAGTATGCGAGACCATCAAGAAAGGATTGCTACCTTTCTGACATGGCGTTCCTTTATCTAAAGGGCAGTCACCTATGACTGCAAAGAAGATAGAGGAAATGAGACAAGTTACCTACGTTTCGCTTATAGGAAGTCTCATGCATGCAATGCTATGCACGAGGCCGATATACGCTATGCGGTGGGCATAGTGGCTGAATATCGATCTAAACCACAGACAAGCTCATTGGACTGCGGTAAAGCATATATTCAAGTACACGAAAAGGACTCGAGATTATAGGTGGCTTACCATGCGAGATACTCTAATGCCTTTGGGTTATTCGGACTCGGTTCCAATCGACCGTGATGAGAAAAAGTCTACCTCGGTATGTGTTTACCTTGGGAGGTGGAACCGTATCTGGCGGAGTGCAAGCGAGGATGCATTGCGGACTCTACCATGGAAGCGAATATGTAACCACCGGAGGTGCTAAGGAGGTCTGTATGGTTGAGCTACCTCATGGATCTAGATGTGGTACTGGTTTGCCCATGAGTATCATGGTTTCTTGTGATAACTCGGTGCAATGGCAAACTCGAAGGAACCACGGATTCACAAGGCAAGCAAACACATAGAGAGAAAGTACCATGTCATACGAGAAATCGTTAGGCGAGGGACGTCTTGATTGCAAAGATTGATCTGACGGATAACCTAGCGGATCCATTCACAAAGCTTGCCGCAATAAGTCTACGTTGGGCATGTTAGAGGACTTGAATTGCGCTAGATGGCACCCACTAAAACTGCCGCAATAAGTCTCGTCGGGCGCGTTAGAGGACTTGAATTGCGCTAGATGGCACCCGCTAAAGCTGCCGTAATAAGTCTACGTCGGGGACGTTAGAGGAATTGAATTGCGCTAGATGGCACCCACTTAGAAAGGAAACTTTTGTATAAGTGGGAGAAGCAAAGTGATGGTTTTGTTTGTAATAGCTAGTAGAGACACATTGTATACTAAAGTTTGCTTTAGTATAAGTGGGAGATTGTTGGTTGTATCTTGAAAGTAGTTTTGGTTGAGCTTGTATACAATGTTTCTGTTACCACTATTACAATCTCCTATCTGAAATGAATACTTGATTGCATATATCGTGTCCCTTATCTCATATATAAGTTAGATCATACGATGTGTAGAAGATCACGAGAAGTCCGTATGATTGGTCGAGCTTAATGAGATATAAAAGTTTCACTGATTGAGACAACTTGAGGACGAGTTGTCGGTATAGATAAGAAGTTGTCGGTATAGATAAGAAGTGACTTGACTTGGTTGCTTGTCTATCTTGATGCGTCTCGGCGTATTGAAGGATCACGGTGAGATGAGTTCTTCTATCGACCGTCGTGAAGAACCAAGATCTCGGTGACTTACGATGATCTAAACCTCGATAAGGTATTAGATGAGTATGAGTTCTTGACCATCACTTTGACATGTTATGGGTGAGGTTATATGTTCTAACGATATTCTCCGCGTCTTGGGTGGTGGCGGTGCTTGTATGTCATGTTAGTTATACGATCAGTCACGTATCCGTTTAGGATGATGGCGTCCCTTAAGGAGCTCAAAGGTTTATTGTACTAAACCCCGCAGGTTGAGTTAGCTCAAGTACAATAATAAGGTTGAGTGGTACTACTTAAGGAATTAAAGATATTAACTATTTTAAGCGATCGAGAATGCTATAAATAATTAATGGACGTTCGATATCTTAAATACGGGATTCGTAATGTCTAAGTGCAAGCCCGACTCAAACCGATAATAAAGGGTAAGTCGGCATTTATTCTCTAGTGGCATGAATAAATGTTTATAAATTAATTTATGTTACGAGTTGAACATAAGATAATTAATTTATTTGAGGCCCATCTTTATTCCTTGCATTTGATCCCTGGGCTGGCCCATCCATGCCCGTAAGCTAGGTAAAATCGGCGCCCCTATGCTCTACAAGGCAAGGATTTGATTCTCTTTATCCTATAAGGATATTATTATATTTATGGGATATACATAGATCCTTTCCATATAAGATTATGGTAATAATCCTTTCCATATAGGATTATGGTAATTTCCATATATGATTATGGTAATTTCCATAAAGGATTATGGTAATTTCCATATAGGATTATGGTAATTTCCATATAGGATTATGGTAATTTCCATATGTGATTATGGTAATTTCCATATAGGATTATGGTAATGCATTATAAATATGAGGTAAGAGATTAAATCTAGGTCGATGATTAATAATCATCATCATTATTTTCGAGAATTTGAGGTTCGTCCTTTGAGAGATTTTGAAAATTCTTGAGAGCTTGAGGGTGATTTTGAAGCATTCTCCATAGATCGTCCTCGCTCGGCGTTGGAGATTGGGCAACGGGATCTGATTCGGAAGGTCAAAGCACGAGTCTCGATCCATTCCGCCTCGGCAGTTGAGGTAAACACGAGAAAACCCCAACGTGTCGCAATTAATTATATAGGTGCATGCTAGGTATATAATAAATGTATGGTGAATTAAACATCCAAGATATATCCTCGGGAGAGGGTTAAAACATAGTTTTCCCAACAGCCTCGATTTCCAATGTTCTACTGAGGGCCTCATGGTAAGTCAGATTTCTATTACCAGCTAGCGAAACCCTGATTTCATGATGGAGTCCCGTCCGAAATTTTTCTGTCCTCTTCTCATCGGTGTCGACCAGCTGAGACGCATACTGCGACATCTCGCAGGATGCACGGTCGTAATCTGTGACCGTCGTCTTTCCCTAGCGTAGATTATAGAATTCATGTTCCTTCCTTTTCCGGTAGCTCTTAGGAATGTACTTCTCGTACACTTCCTCTTTGAATTTGTCATGACCCGACTTCCTAATCAGGTAATTAGGCCGTGACTTGGGGTTAAGAAGAATTTTTTTTTTACAACAATGGCTCAAACATGTGTCAAGAGAAGAGATGACATTAACCTTCGTCATAAACGAGTCGAATATTTATTGTTTAAGAGATGAAATAAAGTTGAATGAAGGATGATTTTATGATCCTCAAATAACAATAAAGAATCGAACAATAAGATTAACGACTGAGGACAATAATCACAACGAAATAACCACTATCAAGAATGTACATAATTGAGCATGTTTCGAAAACTTTAAGAATTTATCCACAATTCAAATCATAACCGAGCATTGAACATGATCATTTTTGTAATACCCCGAATTTCTGGGTTTAAAAATTTCGAAAATAAAGAAGGAACAGTACGATAGAAACGAGTATGAAAGTGAACGTCGGTAATTATCGATTTTGAATAAAACGAAATTTCTCTTAAAATTTTGAACGAAATAATTTTTAAATATGTTTTTAAGCATATTTAGAATATTACTTACACTAAGGAAGAAAAAGGAAATATTTTCCTTATTTATTGAAGATTTTCGAAAACTTTGGAATAAAAAGGATTAATTTGTGATTTATTTTGTGATCACTTGATTTTATGTGATGAGTTGTCCTGTTTATCATGTCGTAGGTGATAAGATGATATTTCGTATATATAGGATATTAATTAAATAATTATTTCTCAAATAAAGAAAAAAATTATATCTTCTTATGAAAGTTCTATAATTTTCGAAAATTATGGATAAATATGAGTAAATTATGATTTAATTAAGATCACTTTATTAAAGTGATAATATGTGATGAGTTGTTATTTCTTGTTTGTATATGAAAGATATTTATTTTATATGATAAGGTTTGATAATGACCCTTAAGTGATAAGATAAGGTTATGAAAATGACATTTTTAAGATAAGCATTACTAAGATATTTTATTAGAAAAAAGATAAGGTCATGTTTATCTCTTAGAAATGTGTAGAAATGTGATAAGTATCATATGAAATAATATTTTGGATCCTAGATTGCATAGTTTTCGAAAATTATGTGTCATTTTATGTGAAATTCGAAAATCATGATTTTTATGTGATAATTGGATTAAATAATTAATTTAATTATATACTTGATAAATATCATGATTCTAGATCAATCTTATCTCCTAGAAATTATGAAAATTTCGAAATTAATAAAATACGGTAAGAATGGAATTTTATGAAAATTAAATCCTAGAAAACCCTAGCTTCGAAATTTTTTGGAAAATTGCTTAGAAAAATTCCTTAGAAAAATTCCAAAAATTTATTTTATGATATAATATCAATATATTTACATAATTACTCATGAAAATAATATTGGTTATGAAAAGAATAATAGTTTGATAATTTATCCTTAGTTTCGAACTATTTACCGATAACTTTACTTTAGTACATGGAAATGACCTTAATTAATTTTTCTATGATTTATTTTATCATCTAAGGTTATTATTATGTCATATAGTTATTAATTGGAGAAAAATAAAATATTTGGCATGATATTATTATAGGAGCCGAAAAATATGACTTTTAGGTGTGAAAATGAATATAAATATCATGCTTTAATTAATAAGGTGCCATAATTAAAAAGATAAGATAAGATTAGGTGTAAAGTAGAGATTGTTATCAAATTGAACAAGTAACCTATTGTTTTGTCTTCATATAGCCGAAAATTTGGACATAATATAAGGTTGGAAGATTTAATTTCCAACCTTGAAAATGACACCTTATCCTAAAGTTGAAAACTTTGACTTTTCAAATATGATATTAATACATAATAATATTATATTATATGATATGGAAAAAAATAAAAATTTATCCTAAGCATAGAATGATGGCCGAAAAATCACATAAACAATATATAAAGTGATGATTTATTTATTTTATGATAAATATAAGATACATTAATTAAATAATAAAATAACATAATAAACAATAGGATAAAATAAAATAAATGTCTCTTATACAAAGAGAGTGGCCGAAAATATCATAACATAAGGTATGAGTTGTAAATTTTGATTTTACAACTAGATATGTTATAATATTAAGAAGATAAGATATGATGATTCATTAATGTATAAGATAAGATCAAATTTGTCCCTTGTACAACTTGCTAGGTTC
This sequence comes from Salvia rosmarinus, assembly GCA_036937905.1. Taxonomy (NCBI): domain Eukaryota; kingdom Viridiplantae; phylum Streptophyta; class Magnoliopsida; order Lamiales; family Lamiaceae; genus Salvia; species Salvia rosmarinus. The sequence goes on along the minus strand of CM072819.1, from coordinate 71,874,526 downwards.
GAAAATTAAGAAGATAATTAGGGTTGTAATTTTTGACTTTACCTTAAGATATTTTATAAAGTAATGATTATAATCATCCCATAATTCCTATAAATAGGAGGTTACCCCTCCCATAGCATCATAACTGAAAATAGAGAGGAAATAGGAGAGAAAATAGAGAGAAAAGAATAAAAAGTGATCCCAAAGGTTCTCTTCAATCGTAGGAAGAAAAACGTCGCCGACGTCGATTGAAATCGACTAGAAGGTTAGAAACCTTACTATTCTTATTATTTTATGCAAAAATATTAGAAAATCATATATGATATGTTAGGATGATTATTTTCAGAAATTATGTGAAATACGTGAAATTTATGTTATGCGTCGAAGTTATGAATTAAATACGTTTATATGATAGTTATAAGCATGTATCATGATTTTATTACAAAGTTTGGCATGTTATGAAATTATAGACCATAGTCGAAATTATGTAGGTTATATGTTGATGAACATGAATTTAATTGTTGTTTTAAACATAAAATAATGATAGTTGTTCATATTTGAAATTCTATGATTTTATGTGGAAATTCTTTGGAAAAATATGAAATATTATGAGATGGAAATTTCGAAATGTACTAAAGCATGAAATATTGATGTACGAGTTGTATATGATAAATATTATGTCATATTATTGATATATGGTGATAATAACATATTATATGAAATAATTAAGATTTTCGAAAAATATATATATATATGGAATTTTCAAAATCAGAAAAATGAAAGAATATGGCGTCTCGAGATCGTGATATGTGAATCATACGATATGATAAGTGAAAGGTTGAGACATAGAAATAAACGCCCGTGAATACGTAAAATTTGAGTATATCGTAAGGCGATAAGTAAAGTCGATGCGTGGCGACATTAGATATGAAATTAAGATTCATACGTTCGTCGAGCGATTTGAACTAAGGAATGAATGGAAGGATAGTACGTCGTTGGTTCGGATCGATGAATCTTACGCAGCATGATGATATGCTAAAATTTCATTTCTTACGTTGATAAGGTTTGACTCGAAGGAGATGAGAAACTGAAAGTAAAACCCTAAGTGACCTAAGACCTTTAAGTTCTCGAGGTGGGCTTTCTTACCAAAACTTTTTATTAGCTTCTTGAAAAATGTTTCTCGTTACTCTTGTCTTTGTTTCTTGCAAAATTTTGAGATACGATATTATGCGCGAGAAAATGTTTTATGTTTTGTATATGTCCATTCGGGTTGCACAGGCAACAAGAAGTTCTGGTCGGACCCTATGCTGAGGAGTAAGGAGAAAGCTAGCTAGGGTTGTGTACACGTGTGGGGCCTCGAACAGCGGGGCGGTCATGCTACGAACTGGGCGGTTGTTTGCGTCCGGTGTAGGGAGGCCTCCCTCCCGGTGCGTTTATCCATAGCCGACTTGGAATATACGTTGTGGTTGTTATGATATGAAAATGAGTGGCCAGTCGACTTTGAGAAATGAGAAAATGTATTTTGTAAGAACAAGACCTTTTCAAATAAAACCCTTGTGTCTTACTAATGATGAGGGCAGTACAATATTTCGTAAAGTAAAAATGTTTTCGGCATGTGTCCACTGAGTGCATTATTTGTACTCGACCGCATATTGTTTTAAATGTGCGGGTTGAGCGAGTGATAAACAGAGGAGGAGTTGAGCGGAATCTTTTGTCAAGTAGTACGAAGTATTTTTGGTTCGCCTTGAGAATGCATCTTCACATGCATATCCCACACGTTTTATTCCGCTGCCAAACTATTGAAACTCTGTTATATTTTGTTACTATATTAAGCTTTGTAAAGGTTACTGTTTGTTGAAACCTTGAAACCTTCTTTATATATATACATATAAGCTATTTTTCTCTATCATGATTCTCGTTTCTGTTAGAACATCTATATTTCTTCGTAGATGAAATGAGTTGGAAACCTTATTCTTTTTATATTCACTTAACCCGAACCTGAGTCACGATCCGGTAAGGTTTAGCCAAACCGGGCTATGACAATTTTGTTCTCGCAGAACACATAACAAGTGAAGGCCAAAGTTCGGCAATGGAAAGTGTAGCTGAGAATTATGTGTGAAGTCATAACTCTCTGGGCATTTAAAAACATGTGAACATCAAATGAATAACATCACTCATTGATCAATATTATCATGAAGCAAATTACTTAGAGAAGCTCATTTGCGCAGCATTCGATTCCAGGATTCTCTCAAGCTCAACCTGCATATTTAGAAATATATGCAGGGCGTGAGTACAAAAATACACTCAGTGGGTATACGCCAAAAACATTTAAAACTTTGCCCTTAGGGCTATATTCTTGACTTGCCATAAGAATAAATTTATGCAGGGTTTTTATTGAAATTACCTGCATAGAGTTTCTCAAAATCTGTTCATGCATGCTCATATCGTTATATCATAATATCATCATATCATATGCATATGCATGTTTCATGTCTGCATGCATCTTTCTTTTCCTTCCCATATCCACGTATTTTTCTTTGTGTTGATCTGAGGAGTAGGCCTCCTCATCAACACACTTTAACTTCACATACCCGAGTTGGTCCCGTAGGATCTCAACTTCGGTCATACCCGACGTCGGTAATTTTTTTATTTTTTTTTGTGGATAGGTAGTTCATTATGCTTATGCTCATGCTCAAAACATTGGCAAGTCAATAAACTTTTCAAATCAATGCATATCATAAATCTCATGTCATCTTTCATGCATAATCATATCATATCATATCATTTGAAAACATTTAAAAGCATAAGCATACTTTTATAGAAAATACTTATACCCACCTGGATGTTCCTTAGAGCTAAGGAACTAATTCCCAATTCCATTTCTTTCTTTATCCATATTTTATCCTCATAAAACGGCATAAATGCCTATCAAGAACCAAACAAGAACATTACTCATCTTTAGTTGTCAACACGACTATATCTTTTTGATATCAAACACCATGGTGTATCTAAACTTGGTTCATTGCATCCTCTAACATCTTATTAGCAAACAAATTCTATCGAAATTTCGGCAGCGTAACGTTTATAAACGCATCGCCAAATCAACACCAAACCATCCAAACATAGCCCAAACTCCACCAATTCATCACCATATGTCTCGATGATCATATAAAACTCAACAATAAGCTTCAATCATCTCATCTTAGCCATCACCGAAAATCCCCTTAAGACGTCACTTATGTCTAACGTCAAAATCACGTGACACGACATCTAATACCAACGAACCTATATACATGCTCAACTATCATCAAAGATCATCATTTTATCAATAAAACATAAAGATCAAAGCTTTTGCTTTGAAAACTTAATTTCGCCGACAAACTAAAATTTTACCGTTTTTGAATACGTCGGCGGAAAAATCCGAATAAATTATTTTAGAATTTATTCATATCATAGAATCCAATTATGAAGTCAAAATGATCAAATAAAATCAAAAATCTAACAACATATACCTTAGGGTTTTCGGCCACTTTATGAAATTTTATATAGTTTCGATTTCAAACGTTTTTCTTGTTCCAAACACAGTTATATCAATCCAATAACATATATATGAAGACAATTCAATCATAACAACATCAATTATTCAAGATCAAGACCTCCCCTTTTTCGAAAATTTCAAGAATTTACAATTAATAAACATATGCTTTACAAATTCAACGTTAAACAATACGTAGACGTCAAATATATCAATATATTTATAAATAATCAACAAAACATAATCAATCATAAATATTAAATAATGACCGAAAATCTGAAATAACATATGCTCATGAATTTTAAAAATTTCAAACCGTAGATGTGTTCTCGGTACGAGATTATACCTCTATTCGAAGACCGATCGAAAATTCAACGGTCGGATCTTCCTATTTTTGAACCCCAAATTTCAAAATTTAGTGAGTACAAAGTGTGTGTTCTTGTGTGTCTGACCGTGAGGTTGGGAGAAGAAATGAGAAGAATATGGTTTTAGTCTAAAGTTAATACTTTATGTTATGTAATAAATATATTAAATTTTCCTTTTCTTTTATTAGGGTGATTATTCACCCTCTCTAGAAAACTCTATCTTTTCTTATTTTCTTTAATAGATAAAAATCACTTTTGTTGTAGAAAATAATTGTAAATATTGTAGAATAATGTACAACGTTTTTATAGCGAGAAATCGGCACTAATTATCCGATAAAACAACCTCTATTTGAATCTTTACTTTTAAACTCAATAATTGTCATAAACATCAAAAATATAAATATTAAAAATATTTTTTTTGACCTTAAAAACCATTTTAAAATATTTCGCTCTTCATTCAAGCTTAATCGGCAAAAGACGATGTCACAAAAACATAGGTTTTGAAATTCTAAATTTTCTGAAATCAAGACTTCTTTGAGCATGTATCTATCATCTCAAGACTATTTAAATCTAGGTCTTCTTATGTTCAACTAGATCTAAGAATCTTATCTCAGATTCTATCTCAAATCTGCCGAAATTCTATCGTCTCAACTCAAGCTTAACGCAAAGCTTCTAACTTAACCAACTCTTTCTTAAGGATGCAATGCCTTCTTAATAAGCTCTTAATCGAGGAGCTAATCTCTACTACGTAAATACGGGTATTCTGTAATTCCTCCGGTATATCCTTCGATTCCTCTTGGATAAGTCTTCCTCTTTGCCTCCCATGAGAAGTCGGCGGCACCGGTCATTTGGAAGGCCATGCATGACAAGCGTTCTTGCGAGGTGCAGTGGAGGAAGTTGAAGATTCGCTCTAGTACGCGAATCCAGAGTTTAGCATCCACGGGATTTCCAGTCCCGTTAAAAGTGGACGGGTTCTGCCTGAGGAATAGTTCCTCAATCCGCCTTGCCGATGGTGATGGTGGTTGTGGGGTGTCTTCCCTCTCAGGTATTACCTCACGATTTCTTCTTCTCGGTGGTATCCTATCCTCGCTACTACAAATTCAACTTTTCTCTACACCTCATAGACTACGTTTTTTCTTAAAAACCGTAGTGTATGTGCGAAAATTGTTGAAATATAGACTACGGTTTACTTAATAGGCGTAGTCTTTATGAAGTAAAGACTACGATTAACAAAAACCGTAGTGTATGTGCGCGTTTTTGACACCCAATACACTACAGTACCAAAAAAGCGTAGTATATGTCCATAAATTTAAAAAAAATATATTACATGGAGAGGTTTCGAACTCACGACACTTGAGTTAGTAACAAATGCATCAACCAACTTCGCCAACAATTCAACATCTATTATTTCAGACTTTATTTCCTTTTGACACTTCATGGATGAAATATTAGGACTTATTTGAGACTTCCATTTCGCACGACTTTTAAAAATTTCACCATGAAACCCTTCCTCCCTTGTGCAATCCATCCCTGATCTTACCTCTTTGCCGTTCCTTTGTTGTTCCATCGATGGCGGTCTCGTGCCGAGCCACCACCATTGCTCTGCTAAACCCTCATTGCCGCCAAAGCAGGTGCACAATTTCCAATCTCTCCGTCGTCATCCGCCGCTTGAAGGACGAGATGAAATTGCTGATGGAGAATGTGGTGGTGAGAGGCGAGAAGGTGAGGCGATCATTGATGGCTAAAGAACACCTCACATCTTGAATGAAAGGATTGGTAAGCATCATTTCTTGTTGATGAGATTCTCGATTATGATTGTTTTGTGTGGTTACATTATATTATCTAGTGGGAAAATCGGTTGATGTTTATAGCGATCTAACCGACCTTGTTTTGAAGCAGAGTATTCATTTTCAATATTATGAATCTGTGACGATTTTAGTTTCATTTCTGTGTTTTGATTCTTTTTTATGAGTTTTCCTCGTTACTCCATCTCTGCTAGGCTGTTTTTTCTACCAACATTAGTAACAATTACTCCATCTCTACCAACATATTGGTGTTAGTATGTATATGGATGACTTTGATGTTAGTAATTCAGCACTAATCTATGACTCCGATGTTGATTGTTATGATGTTTATGATATTATTTATGGGTGATTGAGAGTGATATGCTTGTTTAATTGTCTCAATGGTTTATGATGTGTCAACTTTGATGTGTTATTGCAATGGATGCTTGTATAATATATATGTTGGATCAATTGCTTTGATGCTATTGATTTTTGGTGCATTGGTTGAATTTTTTTTGTAGGAATATGGCGTCGATGTGTGCCTCTGTTGATGGAGTGGACTCACTTGGTTCTATGTCGTTGGTAAGTCTAAACTTTCTGTGAAATTCATTGTTTAGAGAAATTTGAATTGCTATGAATTGTGAATTTTCCCACTTCTCTATCTCTTAAATTGAGAATTTGTTATAGAGAGTGTATTCAACCTGCTAAGCTTCTCTCTGTATACCTAAGTTCTTAACATTGATAAAATTTTATATTGCAGAAATCTCTGTAGGAGAATGATTCTGTTCCAATGCCTATTGTTCTAATAGATCAAGATTCTGATCCTGAGGCAACTATCATGCAAGTCAGTTTTGGAGATCACCTCGGTCCCTACTTGATAGGATACGGCCCAACTACTAGGCCCAAGCATCAGGCCCAATATAAATGGGCCCCGACATTAAGCTCGGCCTATGTGAGTTCGGCCCAAGAAGACTCCTCAACCAACTACAACTCAAATCGCAAGTGGAGACGTAGAAGATTCGGATGCATATCTAAAAGAATCCTTATGAGATAAGACTTTGTATTAGAGTCAAACTCAATATGATGGTATATAAATAGAGGCTAGATTAGAAGAAAGAGATCATCTACACTATCTGTAATCGCTTCTTGCACACTTAATACAGATATACTCTCTTGCCCCGTGGACGTAGATCTATTTCAATAGATCAAACCACGTTATTTCCTCGTGTTCCTTGCGCATTTATTATCTTAGGAAATTAAGATCGATCACTGGCGTCGTCTGTGGGAACTCAATTCTGTGTTTTTGATGAACTTTTTCTCAGGGAATCAATCACAACGATGAGGAATACAGGAAACGCTATATCCAGGGCTGTTACAAGCAACAATAACGGCGGCAAGATGCGCCAAACGCGGCCTGAGAAAAGTCCGATAAGAGATACGACCCCCGAAGGACACGTTCAAAGTCTGGATGAGCGAGGCAACCCTATCCTACATGAAGAAGAAGATTACCACAGCGAAGGAGGTCGCAACAGCAACAGAGAGGAACCCCAAGCGCAGCAGTTGAATCTCGACGAGGCAGTTAAAGGGTTTCTTGAAAAAAATAAGGAAAGCTTCCTCCAGTACCTCAGTCGAGAACATGGTCGGCTTCATTATGAAGAAAAGGAGGCCGAAGTCTCATCAAAACACGAGGCAGCACAACGAAGTGAATCCCCCAGCCTCCGGATGGTAAGCACTCGTGTTGCAAATAATACCTCTACACGAGTCGGTTTCTAAACCGATCGTGCAAGGGATGAGTGTTTGGTATGAATTTTTGCTTATACTTGGTATTATTTTATATGTATTTTTCAGTAGTTTATCCGATTTATGCCGTTGGTTTGATTAATATTTATCGATTCAAACTTATTTGGTTTGTTTTAAAATTTTGTAGAAAATCGGCATTAAATAGGATGAAATGAGTCTGCCAAGGATCAAGTATAATGAAGAGCGTTTCGATAGGAATCCATAGGCTAAAATGGATCCTAATTCGGAGTTCTGACGAAGGAGAACGAGACGAATTGTTAAAGTCGCGCAAGGCACCCGTCGCATGGCCCAAGGCGCGCAAGGCCAAGACCCACCGCGCCCATTTCGACGCGCGCGCCGCCGCCACCGCGACGCCCGCATGCCCGCTGCCACCACCGCGCGCGCTCACTCATCTCCCTCGCGCGTTCACTTCCGAGCGCGCTCTCTCTCATTTCCCTCGCGCGCTCAAGTTTCCAGACATGGCCGGCGCTGAGTCGCCGGGCTCAAGCCCCCACCCGGCGCTCCCGAGTCCAGCGCCGCACAAAGTGCGCACAGCTCTATCTCCAGCGCCCGCTGGCGCTACAACCGACGTTCGACGTGCCACGCACAACTCCGCCCAGCGTGCGCGCTGATCTCACCCAAGCACGGCCAGCGCGACGCCCTCTTGCGGCGCCGCTCGCGTCTCGTCCCAAAGACTGGTACCCAGCGCTGCAGCGTCTCCCACGACGTTACGCCCGCGGCGCCCGCTGCGTCTCCCGCGCTCGTTCCGCCCGCAGCACCCACTCGTGCCCAGCGCCCGCTGCGTCTCCCGCACGCGTTTCACCCCGCAGCGCCACTCCCGGGCGCGTTCCAGCCGAGCGCCCGTTCCAGCCTCATCATCTCCGTGCTCGTGCCCAGTGCCTAGCCCTCGCCTAGGCGCAGCGCCCGCTCCAAGCGCGCCTCACCCTCACGCACCCGATCCGGCACTCGCACCCCAGCCGGCGCTCGCCTTTCTTCCGCGTGGGTTGCCCTTCCAGCGCCCAGTGCTTCATCCGACGTTCCACCTCAGCACGCGTTCGCCCAATTCCCTCACGCTCTCACTTTGAGCCAATGCTCATTTGTGAGACAGAACACTTCACCCAGCCGGCGTTCACCCCGATCCAACGTTCATGATCAATACAGAATGATTTTTGAGCCGGCGCTCACCTCCAAACCGGCGATCAGTTTCACTTTATATATATTTATGTGCTAGGTCAAAAGAGAGGTAGTCAGTTCATTTTTCTCACGCAGCCGTGGGTGCTCTTCACCATGGTTCTTCAGGAGCTCTTCAACGACGACACATAGACAGATAAATCTTAGTTTTAGTTCCTGCTTTCAGTTTCATCGTTTGAATAGTATAATTTATCAATTTATGTTTTGGATTTATCAGTTCTATCGGATTAAATTTTATAGTGTTATTGCTTTATGAGTATTCTTGAATTCAATTCCATAGTGACAGTGGATTGTCTTCATGTTTGTTCGATTTATATTGCTTTTGTTTATTGCTTTCGATTTATCCTGCTTTCGTAGTTCAACTAGGGATTGACAACCCCTTGTTTAGATTTATTGTTTTAATAGTTTAGCTCGGGATTGACAAACCCTAGCTTAGGATTGCTATTTATTTTAAGGATTTCATTTCCCGTATGTTTCAAACCCCCGTTGATATTAGAATGTTTAGGATTTAATTGCTTTCTGTGTGCGACACGAACAATAGCCCTGTTAAGTTTTCCTTGAGAGACGATTAGGGTTAACTTATCACACTACAATTACCTCGTACGATTGCGAGTAAATTTGAGTGTGTTTTTAGCTCGATCAATTTTGGCGCCGTTGCCGGGGAAAACTTTAGGCGTATTGTTTGTGTTGTTTGTTTTCGGCTTTTTTTGTTACATGCGGTTATTTTCTCCCCCCGGTGCGTGTGATCTTGTTTTTGTTGTTGGTGTCTGTTAATGCAGGGGCATCAGCAGTACGAATGTGTTTAAGCAGGGGGGAGGAAAGTTCATCGTATTGGGCAAATTCTTTTTACGAAGATGGAGCCCAGTTCGACTATTCTGAGGGATACTCGTCAAACCATGAGTATCAAGCCTACGATCCCTACCCTGAGCAACAAGCATATGATCCCTACTGGGACCAACCACATCCACCGCACTATGAGGATCAATCCTACATTCCATACTGGGATCAACCACCTCCGCCGCAGTATCCGTACTCACAACAACCACCTCCACCTTAGTATTCATACCCGCAGCAGCCACCTCCACCTCAAATGCCAGCTTGGGATGATAAGTTCGTCAAAAGTTTGGATGCTTATGACGCCTCACTTCAACGTTTGGAGACGCAAGTGGGACATGTTAATAGCCTGCTTGATGAGCTGTTGCAGCAATGGAGGGAACTTCCAAACCAATCCAATCAGGTCCAAGCGGTCACTATTCTAGAAAGTGACCCAATTATTGAGAATTGGGTGGGAGAGACACTTGACGAGTCGCTGCAGCCAGAGAAGGTGGAACATGAGAAAGAATGGGCACGTGAGGATGAGAAGCAGGATCAGAGCCACGAGGAAGTTGTTACAAGGACGACTGACGAGGAAGAGTGGGCACATGAAATTGATAACACGTCAAAACCCACTCTGGATGTGGAAGAACTACCCAAACACTTGGAGGAGGATGAAGAGAGGATGAAGAAAGAGTGGGCACGTGAAATTCCTAGCATGCCAAAGCCCACTCTGGAAGTGAAAGAACTGCCTCCACAATTGAAGCACGTGTTCCTAGAGGAAGACAAGGTGAGGACAAAGGTTGAGGTAACATCAATAATTTGTCAAAATCCTAATTCACCAAAGTATTGTGCTTTGAGAATTAAAATTATCTATTTTTCTTTGAAGAAGAGGATGTTTGATTTGAGTTTAAATGATGCATTATTTTCTTTCTTTACTTTCCTCTGTTCTTATATGGTTACTGTTGATGCTCTGGCTGAGATGGTATTCCTGCAGGTAAAGGACTATGGATAGTCCGTTGTTGACCGGAATACGTCGGGCTCACGACGTTAAACTGAGTACTACGTGGGAGTTTACCCACGAATTTTCTTTTCTTTTTCTTTCTTTCTATTTTGCTCGTTTTGTTGTTCTCTGTTTCAATCAAAAGTATACTCTTAATTGACTCACAATCGAATGAGGTGTTGTAATAGGGAAAGCTAACCCTAGTCGTCTCTCAAGGAAAACTTAACAGGGCGTTACTAAGTTGCCACACAAAAACAATTAAATTCCTAAACACTCTAATCTCAAAAGGGGTTGATAGATTACCTAGGCAAGAAAATATTAAAGAATGAAAAACGAATTAACTAGGCGAAAATTGACAAAGCAGATAAATTGACTAAGCAAGAATTAAACCCTAAATTGAAGAACATGTAATCGAAATTATAAACCCTATACATGAATGGAAAAGATAAATCGGAAGACAAAATTACTTAGGCGAATATCAATACTAATCATAACCAACATAGGAATTAAAACAATCAAACCGAGAAGATAGAGCAAAGCGATAGAAGAAACTTCTGAACAAAAGCGAATTGAAATTGATAAGCAAACTTACGCACGAATCTAATATCCGTACAATATTCTTGAATCGATCAAAAGAAAGGAGAAGGAAAAGGAATGGAAATAAATAACTGAAGAAATTCTCTCTGCTCTCGCCAAACCAAAAGACGGAAAAAGAAAATAATGAAAAGGTAGGTTTCGGCGTCAAAAACGTATATATATCGGCCCAAAATAACGCGTGGCGCGGACGCGAGCCAGCCGCGGGCTGCGGCGCTTACAAACAAGGCAACCCAGCGCCGGACTCATGCCAAGCGCCGGACGCGCGAAGCCTCGGATAAATCTTGTGCATGCAACCCAAATACGGACGCGGCGGCGTCGGACGGGACTCTTGATTCGGCTCAAATACGGACGAGTGAAGCGCGGACGCGGGCGCTTCAGGCGATCGTGCAAAGGACGTCCAGCGCCGGACGGAGTCGAGGCGCCGGACGTGAGTGCTCTCTGAGGCGTGCCCAGCGTCGGACGCAAACGAAGCACCGAACGCGCGTCTTTCCTTCGAAGCGGGCGACGCGCTGCGCACCCAGCGCCGGCTACGCCGAGTCCGGCGCTTGGGTGCGCTCTTCAGGCAACAAAAGCTCAACGCAAACCTACCCTACATAAAACACAAACGAACATGATTCCAATAAAAAGATATTCAAATATGACCAACAATTGAATCAAGACGTCGAAAACAAACAAGGAAAAACAGAACAAAAACATGCAAAACAACACCCCCACACTTAACTCTTTGCTTGTCCTCGAGCAAATTTTAGTTTCTTGAAAGGAATTGGTACACATAGAATCAATACTTCAAATAGAATCAATCACATATTCACATCCCTTCAATGCATCTCAATAATATAGTTCTCAATACAATGATCCTCATTTATCAATCCAAACATGTGACTTATCATAGAATAGCTGTGCTTCGACTCAACATGATTTCAGAAATCAATATACAACTTATATGGTTCCCGTTCATGTAAGATAGCTCAAATGACAACAACAAATAAGAACTTGTGGAACTTAAAACCGATTATAGGACAATAATCGTTAGGTGGAACCTTCAAGTTGTACACTCGAGTATCCTAACGTAGATATCTATACCCATAGCAAAGAGTCTCCATTCGAGAGATAACACAAGCAAGAGGGGTAGAGCCCCTTATTCGAATTTTAAGCCCACTTATTTCACAATAACGACATATTTTCTTTTCTTTTCTTCTTCTTCTTTTTTTTTTTTTTATACTGTCCACTTTTTCTTGAAAGATCATACAAGAAACGGGTTCCATTTACGAAGCATATGACATCCGATCACACACCTTGTCTAAACACAGCTTTCTAATTATGTCCCACAGTTCAAATTGCCACCTAAGTTTCATCAAACTAAAAACCATATACCAAGATACAAAGAATTTCAGATCAAAATGCAATTAATTCAACTTAAAGCATAATTCTTCATACACCATTGATTTCAAGAAGATAAAATCGTCTCTAATCCAAACAAAAAGTTAAGAAACGACAAAACACAACAAAGACAGAAACGACAGAAAACAAACAAAACAAACCAAACAGACAGAAAACCCCCTCCCCCCCCACACTTAAAAACAGGCAAGGGCCTCATTGCAGATAAATTATTAGAGAAAGGCGGAGGAGACTTCCCTAAAGGCGACGAACGGAACGGCGGGGAAAGCAACAAAAGACAAGACCTACAAAAACAGGAAACAGAGAGAAGCAAAACAACGAAACAAGGAAAAGGAACGAAACACAAACAAAAAGGAAAACACAAACGCTCCAATAGTGAAGAATCACTATTGGTCAGAAGGCGGTGGTGGAGGAGCACCATGAAAGGTAGTCCATGCGTTCCACTGGGCTTCAAGGGCGGCCATGCGCTGATTCTGATCAATCATCATATGGTTATACGTGTTCCAGCGCTGGTTCTGCTCGTGCCACAATTGATTGTCTGTCAAGACGTTGATTTTGCTGATCAAACCGAGAAGTTATGTCTTGACGGAACTCTGTCCAGTGGCTAGCTAATTCACTCCTAAACCGACCAAACTCCTCACGAAAAGAACTATACCCCGCCCGACGCGTATTCTTTGGGAAGGAGCTGCGGTGATTAGGATCGGTGTCGCTCACGAGGGCTCTGATCCCTCCGCATCGCACTGCTGGTCACGGTCTTCATCGGATGGTACGGTGGTATCATAGATGATCATATCACCCGTAGGTGCATGTGATGGTCCTGCACCTGCTGCTTGGGCTGCCTCAGCTTCTTGGGCTGCTGCGTACTGCGCAAGCATATATCTTTTCACGCAATTCCTCTGATGCTGAGGTACCAGAGTAGTCTCGTTGAAAGCAAAGGGAGCGCCTCGCAGCTCACTAAGATCAATCATCTTAGGTCGTATATGATCTTGGCACGAGGCGGTCGTCCATCGTTATTTATGATCCCTAAGCTCACTGCCAGACCAGTAGGGATTTGGCACAGGGTTGGCCTACATTTCTTACGCCGCTGGATCAGTTGCAAGTGGTCCCAAATAAAGTATATCGGCGAAATCTTCGTCTTCTTTACAGCACATGTTAGCAGGAAGACCTCAGCAGTATTCACCTTATTAGCCTGTTCATTTCCAAAAACATTGAAAGCTATGAACTTGTGGACCATTGCCAATGCTTCATCCTTGATAAACCCACTCGGCATTCCGACAGATGACCAGTTATTAAATCCTGATAGCTCCTTCCAGGCCTCTCTAACATTGAAAGAATTGGGCACACCACGTGCACCAGAAGTCGGAAAACCAAATACCCCCTTCATAATACGAGGCGTTATAACATACTCTTGCCCCAACAGACGACAAGACAAGGAATCAGATTCATCATCAATACACATCGTGCAGTAGAATTCAAGCAACAATGGGTTATAACCAGGTAAATCCATCAAAGCATATTGTAGCAAACCCAAACTTTTCAAATACTTCTTTACCCTATCCTCAAGACCTAGACTCTGCATCAATTTTCAGTTGAATTGATGCGGAGGTGTGATTTCTTGAAATGCAAAGCGACGATAGTGTGTACCTTCCACCGGATTATAAATTGGGAAGGTGGCAGAGTACATAACGCTAATATCCTCATGTTGTTCCTCCATCGGAACATCGTCGGCTTGAGGATGGCGGGAAGTGGACCCAGGTGCATTTTTAGTCCGAACCATAGTGATATGCTTGGAGGCGGGCTCGAAACACGCGGACCGAAGTATGAAACACCGGACGGATGGTCTTTGGCGGCGGCGATTTCGAGAAAGGATCGGCGCCGGACGTTAGAGGAGGCACCGGATAGAGGGTGGATTAGGTGCTGGAGGTTCGCGGCGCTGGTGGGTAGCGTCGGACGGATGGAAGGAGCGCGGCGCCGGTTGGAGGTAAGGCACCGGACGAGTGCTAAAGACGTCGGCGGATCGGGGCGGCGCGGACGGAATGTGGCTACTGAGGAACGAGGCGCTGGCTACCGAGGTAAATTGCCGGACGGAAGCCGAGTGCGTGGCGACGGATGAATGGGAGGCGCCGGACGGGATGGGTATGAGCGAGGCGCGCGGCGTGTGAGGAAACGCCGGACGGAAGAGGGCTTGCGGCGCCGGACTGGGGAGATGACCAAGGCGCGCGGCGCTGTGTGAGAAAATGCCGAACGGGAGAGGTGGAGGTGAGCGTCGTCGGACGGAGTGAAGGAGAATCTGCACGAGAGTGAAAAGAGTAAGTGGCGCAAAAGGGAGGAACCCTAATTCATGTATATATATATATAAATTTTTTTTTTTTAATAAAATAAAAATGGACCCAAGCGGTTTCATCTGCGTTCGCTACCGGGTCGCCACTCTATCGCCCACAAAAGATAAACACCCGCGTCCGGTGCTTCGTTGCGTTCGGCGCTGGGTGTCACTCGCTGTCCCAAATTTATCCACACCGCGTCCGGTGCTTCGTCGCGTCCGGCGCTGGGTGCCACTCGCTGTCTTTTTGATAATTCGTACCCAAGTGCCGGTTTCGCCGCGTCCGACGCCTGGGGTACCTTCCTCGATGTAATTTTACTGCTTCCACTTTTACGATCCATGTTTCAATTCCAGATAAAATAACTCTTCATCCTGCACCACATAAAACCACAAAAAGAAATCAACACGCGAACAAAAGAAAAAACAAAGGAAAGCACGAACACAACAAAAAGAAATGTGGGTTGCCTCCCACGAAGTGCTCGTTTACTGTCATTAGCTTGACAAGAATAAACTCGACGATCAAGGATCGCCGATTAAAATGGATTCCACCGTAGCGAGGTCGACCCTTCTACATAGAGCTTTACACGTTGACCATCGACCTCGAACGATTAAATACGATCCTTCTTTATCGAGCACAACCGAACCATACGGCTTCACTTCTTGGATGATAAACGGGCCACTCCAACGAGACTTCAACTTCCCGGGAAAAAGCTTCGGGAATTGAATAACAAAACCTTCATTCCGGCTTCAAATCCTTATGCACGATTCGACGATCATGAAGCTTCTTGACCTTATCCTTATAGATACGCGCATTGTCATACGCTTCGTTACGGAGCTCGTCCAATTCGGACATTTGGAGAGAACGATGCTCTAAGGATTTAGAGGGATCGAAGTTCGAACTCTTGATAGCCCAATATGCCTTATGTTCAACCTCCACATGCAAATGACACGCCTTCCCGTACACAAGACGATATGGGCTCATTCCCAAGATGCTCTTGTACGCGGTACGGTAAGCCCATAGAGCGTCAGTCAGTTTGTTGGCCCAATCTTTCCTTGAGGGTTGCACGGTCTTCTCGAGGATGCCCTTGATTTGTCGGTTACTCGTTTCAGCCTGACCCGAAGTCTATGGGTGATAAGGGGTGGCGATCTTATGTCTGATTCCATTCTTTTTCATTAGTTTATCAAACAGCTTATTGCAGAAGTGCTTTCCGTCACTAATGATTGCTCGTGGAAACCAAACCTGCATAAGATGTTTTCTGCACAAACTTGAGCACAATGTAAGAATCACATGTCCTAGTGGGATAGCCTCAACCCACTTGGACACATAATCAACGGCAAGCAAAATATACTTATACCCCATAGATTTAGGAAAGGTCCCATAAAATTTATTCCCCAAACATCAAAAACCTCAACTACTAAGATGTTATTGAGAGGCATCTCGTTCCTACGTCAACTGACCCCACTTTTTGACACCGATCACAAGACATACAATATGTATGAGAATCTTTGAAAAGAGTTGGCCAAAATAAACTCGATTATAACACCCTTGATCTTTTGTCCTCCAAAATGTCCACCACAATGAGCTTGGTGGCACATCTCAAGGACCTTGGTGTGTTCCTCATCTGGAATACATCGACGGATAACCTCATCCTTCGCTAACTTAAAAAGATAGGGGTCCTCCCAATAATATTGCCTGCACAGAGAAAGAAAACGCTTCCTCTCTTGGGAGGTAAGGTTAGGCCTCAACTCACCACATGCTAGATAATTAACAATGTCAGCATACCAAGGCATAGAAGAGGCACTATAAGCATGCTCATAAGGGAAGGACTCTGTGATGGGACCTATAGTAGACTGGGAAGGGGGACTATCTAATCGAGATAAATGATCGGCAACGACATTCTCACTACCTTTCCTATCCCGAATTTCTAAGTCGAATTCTTGCAATAAGAGCACCCATCTAATAAGTCTAGCTTGGCACGGGGTTTGGTCAACAAATATCTAAGGGCCGCATGATCATTATGTATTATTACTCTATAACCAATTATGTAAGCACGAAACTTATCGAGAGCAAAATCACAAAGAAGCATCTCTTTTCGGTGGTTGCATAATTTACTTGAGCAGGATTAAGAGTTAAGCTTGCATAGTAAATCACACGTAATATTTTATCAACCCGTTGACCTAGGACAGCTCCTACAGCAGAATTAGAAGCATCACACATGATTTCAAAAGGAAAAGACCAATTAGGACCGACAACGACAGACGCAGTGCTCAGTTTCTCCTTTAAAGCTTTAAAAGAAACAAGGCAATCATTATCAAAATTAAATGGAGAATCATGAGCTAACAGACTGACAGAGGGGTTGACATATTTTAGAAAAATCCTTAATGAAACGACGGTAAAACCCGGTGACCCAGGAAACTTCTTATTCCTTTAACATCATTTGGTGGGGGTAACTTTTCAATCACCTCCACTTTAGCTCTATCAACCTCTATCCCCCGACTAGACACGATGTGTCCCAACACAATGCCACTACGGACCATAAAATGACTTTTCTCCCAACTTAGAGTAAGACTGTATTCCACACAACGACTAAGTACACGTTCAATCTTTTCTAAACAGTCATCAAATGAGGATCTAAACACAGAAAAATCATCCATAAAGATCTCTACAAAATCTCCTATCATGTCAGAAAAGATAGACATCATACATCGTTGGAAAGTACCTGGAGCATTGCAGAGTCCGAATGGCATCCTTCGAAAAGCATATGTCCCAAATGGACTTGTGAATGCTGTCTTGGCTTGTTCCGCTGGGTCTATAGCAATCTGGTAGTAACCTGACAAGCCATCAAGAAAACAGTAAAATTCATTACCAGCCAACTTATCTAACATTTGATCAATGAAAGGAAGGGGAAAATGATCCTTTTTGGTGGAAGCATTAAGCTTCCGATAGTCTATGCACATCCGCCATCCAGTGACGGGTCTCGTGGGCACCAACTCCTTTCCTCGTTAAGGACCATCGTTATTCCTCCCTTTTGGGCACGACATGGATCGGATCGACCCATTCGCCGTCAAGAATTGGAAAATGATTCCTTCGCTAGCGACTTTAAGATCTCCTTCTTCACTACCTCACCGAGCACGGGTTAAGTCTCGTTGCCCATCCTTTTCGGCACCGCCCATCTTCAAGTCAGTATCTTATGCATGCACATGGCAGATCGATCCTCCGATATCTACCAAACTCCACCGAAAGCGAGCTTATGTCGTTTCAACACGAAACCAACAGAGATTGTTGGTACTCGGTGAGTTCAAGAGATGATCACGGGCTTCGCTCATTATCCTCGAGGAAGATATACTTCAAATTCTTGGAAGCTCCTTCAACTCTAACTTCTCGGCTTGTGTGGAATCTCCTTTTCCTTAATCGGTTTTTCAAATTCGCCCAACATGAGCCTTTCCTCCGTGTCCGCCGATCCTCAGATACTTCCTCCACTGTGATCCTTGCATAAAAGAAATCTCGCCAAGGCATCAATCGAGTCTATAAAAGAACAGTTTTCAATTGAATTAATTGATGGCATGGCCTTATTATTATGCACCGAAAATGACATAGTCTCCCCTAGGACGGTCATCCTAATATTCCCATTTTTCACATCAATCAATGTATTAGTATTGGCCATAAAAGGTCGCCCTAATAGCAGTGTATGGTCTCGACCATTTTCATGCACATCGCCTATCTCTAACACCACAAAATCCACGTGTACAATCAAACCACCCACAAGTACAAGAATATCCTCTACAATTCCCTAGGGTAGCAGATGAGCGATCGGCTAATCGAGACTCATACCAAGTGGGTTTCAACTCTCCTAATTCTAATTGCTTGAAAATAGAGTAAGGCATAAGATTAATACCAGCTCCTAAATCTAGCATACCTGTTGCTTCCTTACCATTTCCCAAAGCAATTGTGATGACGAAGCTACCTGGGTCCCGTTGTTTGGGTGGCAGTGGTTGCTGCATAATGGAGTTGGCCACCTCAGATACCATAATCGACTCATTGTCGATAAACCTCCTTTTCTTTGATGCAAGTTCCTTGAAGAACTTAACATGGCGTGAACATTGCGGATCACATCCAAGAGTGGCGGATTAACGCTGACCTTGGAAAGCATTTTGTAGAAACCGAGAACCGCGCTCTTGTTTCTCATTTTCAACCGCTCGGGAATGGCAGGAGGCTTATATGGATTTGCCGCCTTGTGTAATCGCACTTTCGGTTGTTCCTCCTCAATCACTTTCTCCTCGCCTCTCGGTTTCTCCACTACCACTCTCTTCCACTATCTCGTTCTTCCACAATCTCTGGGAGTTGTACCTTATTATCAACCTTCTTTCCACTTCGAAGAACAGTCACAGCTTGAGCTTGGTGTGGCTGGAGCCCTTGCCCCGGTATCCTCCCCGTCTGTTGTTGTTGCTGCATTTCGTTGTGCACCGCAGATCCGCCTAATCGAACTCTCAAGACGCTTAATGGTCGATCTTGTGCTTCCTTGCTAACTTACTCTTGCATGAATGCGTTAAACTATCCTCCATCGATGATTTCGGAGGGCATGTTGAGGCCGTGGAGGTTGGTAAGGCCGCCGAGGCACCGCCTTGTAGATAAAGGTACTTGAGGTGGCGGTGGTCGCCGCCGATAAGGATATCGCGGTATGACGGCCGCCGATATGGCCGCTGTTGGTACCGATCATCTTGACCATAACCCTCATTGTTTTGACGGATACCGCCGAAATGTGTATCGCTGCGGTGGTACCGCTTGTGCGAGGAGGCGCCGAGTCCGTGAGTTTGAACTTGAGCCCCGACCTTGGCCGGTTCTTCCACCTCGAGTTGTATTCTTCTTTGGTTTTGCTCATAGTTCGCCTCGGCTCATAAGGTGGTCGAGGCCGAAACCTTGCATTGAATAAGCCTCTACTCCGCCTTCATAAACGGGTGCTCCCATATTAGGGCACATATCCGTCAGATGTCCCATTTCCATGCAAATCCCACAAGGATGCATCGAGAAATCTGAGGGTGCGCCGAATTCCGAGAAGGAGCAACGAACTCCAGGGTGGTGAAGGGAACTCACCGCTTCATCTTCATCTCGCTCATCTCTCGATGAGTGTGCCATTTGCCTCGTCAACCGATCCAGACTCCAATGAGTTGATGTAAGATCGACGCGTACTAGATGCCTTCTGGAGGGAATTGCTCGCCATGACGTCAAAGATTTCGTTAAGAGCCTCGGCTGTGATATGAGCTATGTTGCCCCCTGCTGCGTCGTCGGCCTTTTCCTGATCGGATTTCAGGATCCCGTCATAGAAGAATTGGCACAAAAGAACCAACGGGAAGAAGTGATGTGGGCATTGCCTTTGAAGCTCTTTGAATCTTTCTCTCGCTTCATGGAACGACTCATCTAGATCTTGCTTGAATGTCATAATTTTTGATCGAAGATCCTTGGTCTTCTGTTGCGGATAGAACCTCAACATGAACTGTTCCACCACAGAATTCCAATTTATCAGAGAGTCGGCGGGAAAGCTCATAAGCCAAGACTTGGCTTTATCCTTCAAAGAATAGGAGAAACAGCGCATCTTCAACTGCTCTTCGTTTAGGCCCATCAGAGGGAATGACTGCACCACTTGATTATATTCTCTGATAAAACTCAGGGCATCCTCGTTCGCCATGCCATGAAAAGTGGGAATGAGGTTAAAGTGATTAGGCTTCAACTCATACCCACGTGCCGCGGGGCACAACACGATCGGATTGGTAGTCTCCCCTATCTTAGGGCGAAAATAATCCACCATCAGGCGAGGGACAGCGTTCCCGTCATGATTGTTGTTCATTCGATCACCCATGATCCTTGGAGGGAACTCTTCAAACAAAAGATTGTCGACAGTAGTAAATCCCCCTTCAACTGTGAGAGAACTGTCCTCACAGAAACTATCACAATCTGAGTGATCAAAGTCGCCACACTGAGATGACGCGGTTTCCTCAACTTGCAAGTATACTTCAACGGGGATGCCAATCTAGGATTTAGGCTTCGGCGTCCCTGCATACACAACATTCAACAAACGAGATCAAACGCAACTGTGGTACAAAATAAGAAAGGCCAGGAGAAGAATAAAAACGAAAAACATGCAACATTAATAAACGCCTAAAGTTTTCCCCGGCAACGGCGCTAAAATTTGTTTCAATCAAAAGTATACTCTTAATTGACTCACAATCGAATGAGGTGTTGTAATAGGGAAAGCTAACCCTAGTCATCTCTCAAGGAAAACTTAATGTATGCTACTAAGTTGCCACACAAAACAATTAAATTCCTAAACACTCTAATCTCAAAAGGGGTTGATAGATTACCTAGGCAAGAAAATATTAAAGAATGAAAAACGAATTAACTAGGCGAAAATTGACAAAGCAGATAAATTGACTAAGCAAGAATTAAACCCTAAATTGAAGAACATGTAATCGAAATTATAAACCCTAGACATGAATGGAAAAGATAAATCGGAAGACAAAATTACTGAATATCAATACTAATCATAACCAACATAGGAATTAAAAACAATCAAATCCGAGAAGATAGAGCAAAGCGATAGAAGAAACTTACGAACAAAACGAACGATGAAATTGATAAGCAAACTTCTGGCACGAATCACATATCCATACAATATTCTTGAATCGATCAAAAGAAAGGAGAAGGAAAAGCAATGGAAATAAATAACTTAAGAAATTCTCTCTGCTCTCGCCAAACCAAAAGACGGAAAAAGAAAATAATGAAAAGGTAGGTTTTCAGCGTTCGAAAAAAAACGTATATATATCGGCCCAAAATAACGCGCAGCGCCGGATGCGAGCCCAGTGCCGGACGCGTGCGCTTGCAAACAAGGGAACCCAGCGCCGGACTCATGCCAAGCGCCGGACGGCGAAGCCTCGGATCAATCTTGTGCATGCTACCCAGCGCCGGACGCAGGCGAGCGCCGGACACGGGGGTCTTCAGTTTCAGCTCCCAGCGCCGGACGGAGTGAAGCGCCGGATGTGGGCGCTTTCGAGACGATACGTGCAAAGGACATCTAGCGCCGGAGGGAGTCGAGGCACCGACGCGAGTGCTCTCTGAGGGGTGCCCAGCGCCGGACGCAAACGAAGCGCCGGACGTGCGTCTTTCCTTCGAAGCGGTCGACGCTGCACAAGACCCGCCCGGCTACGCCGAGTCCGGCGCTTGGGTGTGCTCTTCAGGCAACAAAAGCTCAACGCAAACCTACCCTACACAAAACACAAACGAACATGATTCCAATAAAAAGATATTCAAATATGACCAACAATTGAATCAAGACGTCGAAAACAAACAAGGAAAAACAGAACAAAAACATGCAAAACAACACCCCCACACTTAACTCTTTGCTTGTCCTCGAGCAAATTTTAGTTTCTTGAAAGGAATGGTACACATAGAATCAATACTTCAAATCGAATCAATCACATATTCACATCCCTTCAATGCATCTCAATAATATAGTTCTCAATACAATGATCCTCATTTATCAATCCAAACATGTGACTTATCATAGAATAGTTGTGCTTCGACTCAACATGATTTCGTAAATCAATATAAAACTTATATGGTTCCTTTCATGTAAGATAGCTCAAATGACAACAACAAATAAGAACTTGTGGAACTTAAAACCGATTATAGGGGGCGAATCGTTAGGTGGAACCTTCAAGTTGTACACTCGAGTATCCTAACGTGATATCTATACCCATAGCAAAGAGTCTCCATTCGAGAGATAACACAAGCAAGAGGGTAGAGCCCTTATTCAATTTTAAGCCCACTTATTTCACAATAACGACATATTTTCTTTTCTTTTCTTCTTCTTTTTTTTTTTTTTTATATTGTCCACTTTTTCTTGAAAGATCATACAAGAGACGGGTTCCATTTGAAGCATATGACATCCGATCACACACCTTGTCTAAACACAGCTTTCTAATTATGTCCCACAGTTCAAATTGCCACCTAAGTTTCATCAAACTAAAAACCATATACCAAGATACAAAGAATTTCAGATCAAAACGCAATTAATTCAACTTAAAGCATAATTCTTCATACACCATTTATTTTAAGAAGATAAAATCGTCTCTAATCCAAACAAAAAGTTAAGAAACGACAAAACACAACAAAGACTGAAACGGCAGAAAACAAACAAAACAAACCAAACAAATGAAACCCCCCATACTTAAAAAAACAAAAGGACCTCATTGCGGATAAAATATTAGAAAGGCGGAGGAGACTTCCCTGAAGGCGACGAACGGAACGGCAGGGGAAGCAACAAAAGACAAGACCTACAAAAACAGGAAACAGAGAGAAGCAAAACAACGAAACAAGGAAAACGAACGAAACACAAACAAAAAGGAAAACACAAACGCTCCAATAGTGAAGAATCACTATTGGTCAGAAGGCGGTGGTGGAGGAGGAGCGCCATGAAAGGTAGTCCATGCGTTCCACTGGGCTTCAAGGGCGGCCATGCGCTGATTCTGATCAATCATCATATGGTTATACGTGTTCCAGCGCTGGTTCTGCTCGTGCCACAATTGATTCTGTCTGTCAAGACGTTGATTTTGATGATCAAACCGAGAAGTTATGTCTTGACGGAACTCTGTCCAGTGGCTAGCTAATTCACTCCTAAACTGACCAAAATCCTCACGAAAAGAACTATACCCTTGGCCCGATGCATATTCTTTGGGAAGGGCGTGGTGATTAGGATCGGTGTCGCTCACAAGGGGCTCTGTATCCCCTCCTGCATCTGCTTGCTGGTCACGGTCTTCATCGGATGGTACATTGGTATCATAGATGATCATATCACCCGTAGGTGCGTGTGATGGTCCTGCACCTGCTGCTTGGGCTGCCTCAGCTTCTTGGGCTGCTGCGTACTGCGCAAGCATATATCTTTTCACGCAATTCCTCTGATGCTGAGGTACCAGAGTAGTCTCGTTGAAAGCAAAGGGAGCGCCTCGCAGCTCACTAAGATCAATCATCTTAGGTCGTATATGATCTTGGCCTGGAACTGGTCGTCCATCGTTATTTATGATCCCTAAGCTCACTGCCAGACCAGTAGGGATTTGGCACAGGGTTGGCCTACATTTCTTACGCCGCTGGATCAGTTGCAAGTGGTCCCAAATAAAGTATGTCGGCGAAATCTTCGTCTTCTTTACAGCACATGTGAGCAGGAAGACCTCAGCAGTATTCACCTTATTAGCCTGCTCATTTCCAAAAACATTGAAAGCTATGAACTTGTGGACCATTGCCAATGCTTCATCCTTGATAAACCCACTCGGCATTCCGACAGATGACCAGTTATTAAATCCTGATAGCTCGCTTCGTGCCTCTAACATTGAAAGAATTGGGCACACCACGTGCACCAGAAGTCGGAAAACCAAATACCCCCTTCATAATACGAGGCGTTATAACATACTCTTGCCCCAACAGACGACAAGACAAGGAATCAGATTCATCATCAATACACATCGTGCAGTAGAATTCAAGCAACAATGGGTTATAACCAGGTAAATCCATCAAAGCATATTGTAGCAAACCCAAATTTTTCAAATACTTTACCCTATCCTCAAGACTCGACCGCATCAATTGCGGTTGAATTGACGCGGAGGTGTGATTTCTTGAAATGCAAAACGACGATAGTGTGTACCTTCCACCGGATTATTAATTGGGAAGGTGGCAGAGTACATAACGCTAATATCCTCATGTTGTTCCTCCATCGGAACATCGTCGGCTTGAGGATGGCGGAAGGTGGACCCAGGTGCATTTTTAGTCCGAACCATAGTGATATGCTTGGAGGCGGGCTCGAAACGCCGGACCCAATGTAAACGCCGGACGGAAGGTGTCTTGGCGTCTGGCGATTACGAGAAAGGATGCGGCCGGACGTTAAAGCGGCGCGACGATGAGGGTGGATTAGGTGCTGGGGCGCGCGACGCTGGTGGGTAGCATCGGACGGATGGAAGGAGCGCGGCGCCAGTTGGAGGTAAGGCGCCGGACGGGTGCTGAAGGTCTGCGGTGCTGACTGGGGGCGAGGCACCGGACGGAATGCGGCGCTGAGGAACGAGGCGCGCGGCGCTGAGGTGAATTGCCGGACGGAAGCCGAGTGCGTGGCGACGGATGAATGGGACGCGCCGGACGGGATGGGTATGAGCGAGGGGCGTGGCGTGAGAGAAAACGCAGGACGGAAGAGGGCTTGCGGCGCCGGACTAGGGAGATGACCAAGGCGCGCGGCGCTGTGTGAGGAAACGCCGGACGGGAGAGGTGGAGGTGAGCGTCGTCGGACGGAGTGAAGGAGAATCTGCACGAGAGTGAAAAGAGTAAGTGGCGCAAAAGGGAGAAACCCTAATTTATGTATATATATATATATATAATTTTATTTTTTTTAATAAAATAAAAATGGACCCGGTAGCACGGTTTCATCGTCGCACCGGGTCGACCATCGCCCATTAAAGATAAACACCCGCGTCCGGCGCTTCGTCGCGTCCGGCGCTGGGTGTCACTCGATGTCCCACATTTATCCACCCGCGTCCACGCGTCCGGCCCGGTGGGTGCCACTGTCTTTTGATAATTGCCCGGTGCCGGCCGCGCGTCCGCGCCTACGGGTACCTTCACGACGTAATTTTACTGCTTCCACTTTTACGATCCATGTTTCAATTCCAGATAAAATAACTCCTCATCCTGCACCACATAAAACCACAAAAAGAAATCAACACGCGAACAAAAGCAAAAACAAAGGAAAGCACAACACAACAAAAAGAAATATGGGTTGCCTCCCACGAAGCGCTCGTTTACTGTCATTAGCTTGACAAGAATAAACTCGACGATCAAGGATCAGCGACGAAAATAGATTCCACCGTAAAGGAGGTCGGACCCCCTTCTACATAGAGCTTTACACGTTGACCATTGACCTCGAACGATTCGTCTGATCCTTCTTTACTGAGCACAACCGAACCATACGGCTTGACTTCTTGGATGATAAACGGGCCACTCCAACGAGACTTCAACTTCCCGGGAAAAAGCTTCACCGAATTGAATAACAAAACCTTCATTCCGGGCTTCAAATCCTTATGCACGATTCGACGATCATGAAGCTTCTTGACCTTATCCTTATAGATACGCGCATTGTCATACGCTTCGTTACGGAGCTCGTCCAATTCGGACATTTGGAGAGAACGATGCTCTAAGGATTTAGAGGGATCGAAGTTCGAACTCTTGATAGCCCAATATGCCTTATGTTCAACCTCCACAGGGAAGTGACACGCCTTCCCGTATACAAGACGATATGGGCTCATTCCCAAGATGCTATTGTACGCGGTACGGTAAGCCCATAGAGCGTCAGTCAGTTTGTTGGCCCAATCTTTCCTTGAGGGCTGCACGGTCTTCTCGAGGATGCCCTTGATTTGTCGGTTACTCGTTTCAGCCTGACCCGAAGTCTGTGGGTGATAAGGGGTGGCGATCTTATGTCTGATTCCATTCTTTTTCATTAGTTTATCAAACAGCTTATTGCAGAAGTGCTTTCCGCCGTCACTAATGATTGCTCGTGGAAATCCAAACCTGCATAAGATGTTTTCCTGCACAAACTTGAGCACAATGTAAGAATCACATGTCCTAGTGGGGATAGCCTCAACCCACTTGGACACATAATCAACGGCAAGCAAAATATACTCATACCCCATAGATTTAGGAAAGGTCCCATAAAATCTATTCCCCAAACATCAAAACCTCAACTACTAAGATGTTATTGAGAGGCATCTCGCTCCTCGTCCAACCGATCCCACTTTTGACACCGATCACAAGACATACAATATGTATGAGAATCTTTGAAAAGAGTTGGCCAAAATAAACCGATTGTAACACCTTGTGCGCATCTTTGTCCTCCAAAATGTCCACCACAATGAGCTTGGTGGCACATCTCAAGGACCTGGTGTGTTCCTCATCCGAATACATCGACGGATAACCTCATCCTTCCCTAACTTAAAAGATAGGGTCCTCCCAATAATATTGCTGCAGAGAAAAAACGCTTCTCTTGGGAGGTAAGGTCGAGCCTCAACTCACCACATGCTAGATAATTAACAATGTCAAGATACTAAGGCATAGAAGAGGCACTATAAGCATGCTCATAAGGGAAGGACTCTGTGATGGGACCTATAGTAGACTGGGAAGGGGGACTATCTAATCGAGATAAATGATCGGCAACGATATTCTCACTACCTTTCCTATCCCGGATTTCTAAGTCGAATTCTTGCGATAAGAGCACCCATCTAATAAGTCTAGGCTTGGCCTGGGGTTTGGTCAACAAATATCTAAGGGCCGCATGATCATTATGTATTATTACTCTAGAACCAATTATGTAAGCACGAAAACTTATCGAGAGCAAAAATCACAGCAAGCATCTCTTTTTCAGTGGTTGTATAATTTACTTGAGCAGATTAAGAGTTAAGCTTGCATAGTAAATCACACGTAACATTTTATCAACCCGCTGACCTAGACAGCTCCTACAATGTAATTAGAAGCATCACCCATGATTTCAAAAGGAAAAGACCAATTAGACCGACAACGACGGTAGCGGTCTCGGTTTCTCCTTTAAAGCTTTAAAAGCAACAAGGCAATCATTATCAAAATTAAATGGAGAATCATGAGGTAATGTATGATGGAGGGTTGACATATTTTAAAAAATTTTAATGAAACGACGGTAAAACCAGTGACCCGTAAAACTCCTTATTCCTTTAACATCATTTGGTGGGGTAACTTTTCAATCACCTCCACTTTAGCTCTATCAACCTCTATCCCCGACTAGACACGATGTGTCCCAACACAATGCCACTAAGGACCATAAAATGACTTTTCTCCCAACTTAGAGTAAGGCAGATTCCACACAACGACTAAGTACACGCTCAATCTTTTCTAAACGGTCATCAAATGAGGATCCAAACACGTAAAAATCATCCATAAAGATCTCTACAAAATCTCCTATCATGTCGAAAAGATGACATCATACATCGTTGGAAAGTACCTGGAGCATTGCAGAGTCCGAATGGCATCCTTCGAAAAGCATATGTCCCATCGAGACGAACGAAGTAAGTCCGAGTCAATAAATATTATTCAAACCAATAGCATAAATAGGACAAACCCCTGAAAATGACATGTAAAACAATACCAAGAATCATCACAAAATCATACTAAATAACTCCCCTACACTTATCCATTTGCTTGTCCTCAAGCAAAGTCTATACTAATAAGAATAGGGAAGATAATTCATGCAACTTCACTCTTATTCTAATCAATCAAATCTCTTTGCAATTCCCCAAACATGATGAATACATAATCAAAGACTACGTGAAATGATCTAAGATAGTGAAAATATCAAATAAACAAGTGAGTTATTTATGCTCAGACCCATCTCTCTGCTAGAGGTGAATTAACTAAAATGGTTACCTTTAGCAACAAGTTTCTTTTGAGAATGCAAAGAAAGTATAAACAAATTTTGGAACAATGTTCGAAAGGTGAACTCTCGATTAACTCGAGTCTCCTATCGTGGTGTCCCATGCCCATTTCTCAATTAACGAGAAAGAGGGGCAGAATCACATCCTCCATTTATACAATCTCAACAATTCATTGGAGTTTTAATTCTCCTTATTTTCTTTTTCACACCTTTTTTTTTTTAAAATGAAACGAGTATATAGGTAACCACCCTGTTAACACTCCCCCTAGCATTAGCCGGAAAAATCACGTCAATAACCCCCGATTTAAAATCAATCCACACAATCTCGTCAATTCACATTGCACTTTAATCACATGACATCAAGATAAACGAGAAATACATCAAGGTCCGATCAATACCACAGAGTTCAGTTGCACAAATCAAAATCCTAACTTATTCGCATAGACACAAACTTAAGTCCAAACAATCAAAATAAGCACAAGGGCACATCATTAAGCATACAAAAATATATGTGAAACGCACACAAAACTGAGTAAACATCCCCCATTATAAATCGAGCATCGTCCCAAGTGCTCAAAACATTAAAACTCAAAATGACCATAGAGGATGATACTTCCCTGATAATCGACGAATGTGCGTTGTAGAGTTGGAGCATCACGGCTTCATCTCACTGTTGACAACTTTCCAAATCTGAGCAAAACAAACTCAACGACAACAGATAGATCAAAGAACAACGAAATAAGACAAAAAAGAAAGAAAGAAAAAGCAAATAAAAATCCGTGGGTAAACTCCCACATAGTACTCCGTTTAACGTCGTGAGCCCGGCGTATTCCGGTCAACAACGGACTATCCATAGTCCTTTACCTGCAGGAATACCATCTCAGCCAGAGCATCAGTAGCAACCATATAAGAACAGAGGATAGTAAAGAAAGCAGGTAATACATCAATTAAGCTCAAATCAAACATCCTATTTTCCAAAGTAAAATAGATAACTTTAACTCCCAAAGCACAATACTTTGGTGAATTAGGATGTTGATATATTATAGAAGTTACCTCAACCTTTGTCCTTACTTTTTCCTCCTCTGGGAACATATACTTCAATGGTTGAGGCAGTTCTTCCACTTCTAGAGTGGGCTTTGACATGCTTGTAACTTCACATGCCCACTCTTTCTTCGTCCTCTCTTCATCCCCCTCCAAGCGTTGGGATTGTTCTTTCACCTCTAGAGTGGGCGTTGGCATGCTATTAACTTCATTTGCCCACTCTTTCTCGTTTTCCACCTTCTCTAGTTGCAGTAACTCATCAAGAGTCTCTCCCACCCATTCTCAACAATCGGGTCACTTTCAAGAAAAGTGACCGTCTGAGTCTGATCTGGTTGGTGTGGGAAAGGTATGACATCATTTTCTTCCTCCGCCCACCTCCGTGGTTGCAGCGACTGTCTGGTGCCTCTCAACCCCATTCTCAACAATTGGGTCATTTTCAAGAGAAATGACCGTCTAAGCTTGATCGGGTTGGTGTGGGACAGGTATGACTTCAGTCATTTTCTCGTTTTCCACCTCATGTGGCTGCAACGGCTCTTCCGTGTCTCTCCTACCTCATTCTCGAGAATTGGAAGCTCACTCTCAAGACGTTCTTGCAACAGACTCCTTAGCATGATATTCAACTGCACTATTTTAATCTCAAGATTGAAGTGTGGAGTTATGATCATTCATTTATTTAATGGACAACTTCTCTTTTTCAGTGAGCTCATCCTCCCAAGCTGGCCTCGGAGGTGGATATGGCTATTATGGGTACTGTTGCGGTGGAGGCGGAAGCGGCTGTTGTGGATATGGATATTGAGGCGGAGGCGGAGGCGGCTGCTGCGGGTATGAATAGTGAGGCGGAGGTGGTTGATCCCAGTATGGATTGTAGGCTTGATCCTCGTACTGCGATTGAGGTGGCTGGTCCCAGTATGGATCATAGGCTTGTTGCTCTTCAGGTTGTGGGTTCCAATATTTCGGGTCAGGTTGTGGAGGCGGCTGCTGCTGCTGTGGATCCCAACATCCCAAATCGGGTTGGTTATTCAACCCCGAACCATATTGTTGCTCATAAACTGGCGGATACTGCGGCTGAGGTGATTGCTCCCAGTAGGGATTGTAGGCTTGATCTTCATACAACGGAGGAGGTGGTTGGTTCCAGTAGGGATCATATGTTTGCTGCTCATGGCCTGACGGACATCCCTCAGAAAAATCGAATTGGGCTCCTTTTTCGAAAGAAGAATTTGCCCAATACGACGAATTTTCCTTCCCCCAGCCTGTATGGCCATAGTCGTATTGCTGGTAACCCTGCATTAACAGACACCAACAACAAAAACAAGATCACACGCACCAGGGGGAGAAAATAACAAAAAGAACAAAAAGAAACACAGAAAATGAACAACACAAACAATATGCCTAAAGTTTTCCCCGGCAACGACGCCAAAATTTGTTTCAATCAAAAGTATACTCTTAATTGACTCACAATCGAATGAGGTGTTGTAGTAGGGAAAGTTAACCCTAGTCGCCTCTCAAGGAAAACTTAACAGGGCTATTGTTCGTATCGCGCACAGAAAGCAATTAAAACCTAAACATTCTAATGCCAACAGGGGTTTGAAACATACGGGAATTGAAATACATAAAATAAATAGCGATCCTAAGCTAGGGTTGTCAATCCCGAGCTACACTAATAAAGCGTTAAAACTAAACCAGGGGTTGTCAATCCCTAGTTGAACTACGAAAGCGATAAATCAAAGCAATAAACAAAAGCTGGAGCAATCCTATTCTTAGGGTTTGTCAAGCCCTAATCAGAATCTAATTGCAAATAAACCCTAATTATCAATCATCCAATAAGAGCATGCATTAATCGAAAGCAGGATAAATTAAAAGCGATATAAATCAACGGAACATGAAAATCCAATCCACTGTCACTATGGAATTGAATCCAATGAAAATCACCAAACAATAAACTATGAAATTGATTCCACAAGGCGATAATCCAAAGCATAAATTGATAAACTAAATCATTCGATGAAAACCGAAATGTAAATTAAAACTAATAATTATCTGTTGTGCCGATATGTTGAAGAGCTCTGGAAGAACAGTGAAGAGCAGTGGTGGCTGCGCTTGGAACCAAAAATAAGAACTGAGAGTATGAGGGAGGCTGCTGAATCCAATTTATAAATCCTCCGGAAGCCCATTAAAAATACGCTAAAAATAGGCCCAAAAATAGTATCCAGCGCCGGACGCGACGAAGCGCCGGACGCGAGGAGCTTCTGGAGTGAAAAGCCAAAACACCCAGCGCCGGACTGAAGCGGAGCGCCGGACGCGTGGGACGAGATCGCCAACCCAGCGCCGGACGGGCTTGCCGCGCCGGACGCGGCATGGCACGAGGCGAGGCGACGTAACGCCGCGGATGAAACGCCGGCTGGAAGGCCAGCGCCGGTTGGTGGAGGGCGCTGGGTGGAAGGCGTGCGCTGTGTAAGCTAGCGCTCGCTGGAGGCGCGGCCGTGGCCGCGGTGCGGCCGTGGCCGCATTGTGAAGAATAGGCGCTGGAGCGCTGGCGTTGTTGTGAAGATGGGAGGCGCGCCGTGGCGCGCATTGTGAAGCCGTGGCGTGGCGTGGCGCGCGCCGTGTCCGTGTTGTGTGGAGTGAGCTTTCGAGAGGGCGCTACCGGGCGCGATGCCAGCAGACGGCACGCAGCCTTGACGACCGCCGCTGCGTGCTCGTCGCGACCGCCATTTTGCTACGTTCTCCTCCGTTTGAACTCCAATTTCGATCCTCTTTCGCCTATGAACTCTGTCGAGATGCTCTTAAATTATATCTGATCCTTGGCAGATCCAATTCATCCTATTCTCTGTCGTTTTCCTTCAAAACATTGAGACGAACTAAGTAAGTCCGAGTCAATAAATATTAATCAAACCAACAACATAAATAGGACAAACCCCTGAAAATGACATGTAAAACAATACCAAGAATCATCACAAAATCATACTAAACAATACATTCCCCAAGGTGTTGTGTGATTTGGGAGCGAGCATCAATCTGATGCCATTATCTGTGTTCAACCGCTTGGAGTTGGGGAAAATGAAGTCAACAAAAATTTCATTGATGATGGCTGACAGGTCAGTCACATATCCTAAGGGAATAGTTGAAGATGTGTTGGTAAGAATTCGGGACTTTGTCTTTCCTGCTGATTTTGTTATTTTAGACATACCTGAATTCAAGAATCAACCACTAATCCTAGGTCGGCCTTTTCTAGCAACTGGTCGTGCTTTAATTGGTATGCAGGAAGGTGATCTTACATTTCGTGTCAACGATGAGGAGCTGAAAATTTCAATATATGATGCCATCAAGGAACACGATAGCCAAAAGCATGAGGATTGCTATCTATCACCACTGCCACAGCTAGAAAAGTCTCACACTTGGATGTAAACCGACCAGTCGATGAGGATGCTACAAAGAAGAAATGGACTCGGTATGGAACCCCGAGTGATTCATTCAAGTTTGGGGGGCCACTTCCACAGTCAGTGGTGGTCTGCTGTGAATGCAAAGTATAAGAGCAAGCACAAGTTTGGCAAGAAGGCAGTTGCCAAAACACCGGATTGATCAAGGTATGTGATGGTCTAGCTAAAGACGTTAAACTATGCCCTTGTTGGGAGGTAACCCAATCTTTTTGTTTTTGTTTTTGTTTTGTTTTTGTTTCGGTCATTCTTGTTTTGTTTTTCTTTTGGTCGTTCTTGTTTTGTTTTTCTTGTTTTGTTTTGTTTTGTGTCTGTTTGGGGTTGAGTTGAATGACGAACAGCGGATGATGAGAATTGCTTTTATGAGAAAATCGATTGCAACTGATTTTGTGAGATGAAGCATGTTATGATTATTGTGAGTATTGAGCCTTGGAGAACTTGATCACATTTTTGAAACTATGAAACTTGAGCTTTTGACTGTCATTTCTTTCAGTCGTGTTTCTTTCTGTGTGAATAGTTTGAAATAACATGGTATCTCTAGAACTTGCTCTGGATCTTTTTCGAGGTTGCATTGATGTGCTTAAGAATTGGGAGATGATATTAGGCATTCTTTTCTTAGCCTATATACTATCCAAACATTAACCTGTTATTCATATTATCCTTTGAAGAGCCCGTTTGAGCCTACCTTATTCTTTCATATAGCCGTGGGTTAGGTTATGTAGATAGTATGATTTTTGGTTTCGAGAATTGAGGTTTGAGAAAAAGAAAAAAAAGAAAAAGAAAATAGATGATGAAAAGTGATAATAAAAAATAGTTGCTTACCCATATAAGTTCGAAAAGAAAAGAAAATATAAGAAAAAGAAAAAATGGCACACGTGTGCGAAAAGAATATAAATGGGTAAGTAGTTAGTGCTTTGAGATGAGTATATTACTTATAAGTGCGATGTTCTTAAAAGAAAAATGACTTCTTGGTATGAAAAATTGAAATGAATTGTGAAAAGTTGGAAATTATGTCTTATGATATTTATGGTGTTTTCATTATGGGATTATGAGTCACTTAGCATAAATATATCTTACCTTACCAAATAGCCTATATAATAACCGGTTATAAAAACCTTTTTGATCTTGGTTCTTGAGCACATATTTGAGCAATGGAGAATTAGACGATTTGCAAGTTTATGGTAGATTCCGTGTGTTTTTAAACTTTGAGAGTATACACATCCTCATTGATACACTTGAGTGTTTGAGATTCTTATATATATCCATGCCGTAAGGATTTAAGTTTGAGAAGGCTTGTGATTATGGTTTTTATGATATGTGGAGTTGAACGGAAGATGTTGTGATTTGTTTCATTTGAGGTGAATCTTTTGTTGCTCATTGCTCTGAGGCTTATTGCTGTTGTCGTTCGACTCATTCCCTATTGTTTTGTTGTCTTTCGTTTGTTCTGTTTTGTTTGAGGACAAACAATGCTTCAAGTTTGGGGGTGTGATAAACGCGTTTTTTACCCGTTTATTAATGATATATTTAGATGATTCTAGATCTGTTAAGTGCGTTTATAGAGTCGAATTTAATTTTTTTCTATTTTTGGAAGATACTGCTCTTGGGTTCCTCTTTGGTGTTTTGTAGGCTTTTCAGGTGATAATCGATGCACAAGGTAAAGATGTAACCAAAGATGATGAAATGGATATGACAAGTATGGATGTGAAACATTTAAAATGTTAAAGAGTATCTCGATAAGAGTCCATAGGCGCAAACGGATCGCAGTTCGAAATTCGGACGCGAGAGAACGGAACGAAACAGCGAAGTCGCGTATTCTGCACTGAAGCTAGCGACCACCCTCGCGATCCCGAGGGTGGCCGCGAGAAAGTGCCTAGAACATATCGGGCAAAGCTCGCGACCGAGTTCGCGGCCGCGAGGCGTGACGGCTGGGCGCGAATTAGGGTTAAGCCCTGCGCCTATATATACCCCTAGGCTTGCTCATGCGCCTCCAACTCGGAACAGACCTATTTTGGACGAATTTCTTCAGTTTTTCATAGTTTTTCACATGCTTTCATTCTAGCTTTGATTTACATTCATCTAGACTTTAGATTTTCATTGTTCTACATTTAATTTACGCATTGTAATCTCTTGGAGCAATTTTATCCAAACAAAGTCCGTTTTCCAGCTTTCTTCTTGGGTTTGGATACGAACCCAACCATTGTTCTTCCGACGCTACACTACGAGTTTTATTTATGTAATTTCTATTTCTATGTTTAATTCATATTTTATTTCAATTTCTATGTCTAGCTAAGTTCATGTTCTAATCCTATGGTTTGTATGATTCTTCCCTAAAGTGTGGTGATTCCTGCTAATTGCTATTTACCTTCCAGTCAATGATTTGTGATTCATGGTGCTAAAACTTATATGTTAATTTCTGATCAATTTTGATGCATATCTAGTTGCCAGTTAATTTCTTAATAGTTTTAATTGTCAATCGATCTTGAATGCACAATACGAATAAGCCTTGAGTCGTAGCTGAGATAGGAACATTCGTAGCAAGCTATTCTTTGTGATTTTTTTGGAGTTGCTAATTTTCACCTAGAGATGTAACAGTAATAGGGAAAATTAGTTGTCTATTGCCACAATTATCGTAACTGAAATTGTTGGTTACATATGGATCTTCCATCTTGTCTGGATTAAATATTGGTTAATAGGAAGCAGGATGAACATACATTGTGGGTAGGATTAATACATCCCTAGGGTTAGTCTTTTAGTCTTATTATCTCTTTATGTTTTTATTGCTACCTTTATTTGCTTTATTTGATCTTGACTTTGAATTTAATATTCGAAGTCCTAAAACCTTTTCCAAAACCAAATCTGTCACTTGGATAATGATGAAGGATTATTGAGTTAGCTTTTGTATTTTCATGTTACAATCCCTGTGGATACGATACTCGACCACCCTATCTACTTACATGTTTTCGTGTTAGAAAAAAGTAGCGATCAGTGTGCGGTGTAAGAAGTCTCATGGGATTCTTTCAAGATTTCGCTCTTAAGCTCTTCGTCTTCTGGAATACACATTCTCCCGTCATACAACAAAACATCATCTGTTGCTTCTCTAAAATTTTTGTGGTTGTTGTCCTGGATCTTGGCTCGTACTTCCTCCAGCTTCTTGCTCTTCTTCTGGGCTTCCAAGATTCGAGCTCTTAAATCTGGGATTGCAATCAACGTTGCAATACACCCTTCTATCGTTTGAGACGGGTCTATAATTTCGATGTTCATCCTCTGAAATTCTTCTATAAGCATCTCCACATGCCTGAGGAGACATCCCAAACTAGAGTAGGATTTGTAACTCAAAGCATCGGTTACAACATTAGCCTTGCCTAGGTGGTAATTGATACCACAGTCGTAATCTTTCACCAATTCTAACCATCTACGTTGCCTCATGTTAAGATCTTTATGTTCAAAGAAATACTTCAGGCTTTTATGGTCAGAGTAGATCTCACATCTAACTCCATATAGATGGTGTCTCCAAATCTTTAAGGCATGTACGACTGCTGCTAATTCTAGGTCGTGCGTAGGATAGTTCAACTCATGTGGGTGTAATTGCCTTGAAGCATAAGCAATGACTTTGCCTTCTTGCATCAGAACACATCCTAATCCATTTTTCGAAGTGTCCGTGTAGATTGTGTACTCCTTATCTGCTTCGGGTACTGCGAGTACAGGTGCTGTCGTCAGCAACTCCTTCAATCTCTTGAAACTAGTCTCACACTCGGCGGTCCAAGTGTACTTGATTCCTTTTCTTAACAATTGGGTCATGGGTCGGGCTATTGTTGAAAATCCTTCGTTAAATCTTTGATAATAGCCGGCAAGTCCTAAGAAACTCTGAATTTCATTTGGGTTCTTTGCTGATTCTCATTATCAAAATGTATCGATCTTTGAGGGGTCTACTTTGATTCCTTCGGCAGCCACAATGTGACCTAAAAATGTCACCTCGCTTAACCAGAATTCGCACTTGCTAAACTTGGTGAAGAATTGCTCTTGCCTTAATGTTTGCAGCATAATTCTCAAGTGTTCTTCATGTTCTTGGTTGTTCTTGGAGTATATTAGGAAATCGTCTATGAATACTAAGACAGATTTGTCTAAGTATGGGTGAAATACCCTGTTCATGATATCCATAAATACTGCTGGGGCATTTGTAAGTTCAAAGGGCATAACGATGAATTCAATATGACTATACCTTGTATGGAATGCCGTTTTAGGTACATCCTTTGGTCTAATCCTCAACTGATGGTATCAAGACTTTAGATCTAT
Organism: Salvia rosmarinus; assembly: GCA_036937905.1. Lineage (NCBI taxonomy): Eukaryota > Viridiplantae > Streptophyta > Magnoliopsida > Lamiales > Lamiaceae > Salvia > Salvia rosmarinus. The sequence goes on along the minus strand of CM072819.1, from coordinate 71,837,513 downwards.
CTTCGAAACGACTCATGGTCCCTTAAGCTGATTAAACAGATTGTCGATTCAGGGCAAATGATACTTATTCTTAAGAGTTATCTTGTTCAACTCTCGATAGTCTGTGCACATTCTCAACGTGCCATCCTTCTTCTTCACGAAAAGGACAGGTGCTCTCCATGGAGACACACTAGGTCTAATGAAACCTAACTCCAAGAGTTCTTGCAGCTGGATCTTCAATTCTTCAAGTTCTTTTGGTGCCATTCGGTATGGGGCCTTTGACACGAGGCGAGAACACGGTTCGATATCGATCGTGAACTCGATCATCGGTTTGGCGGTAATCCCGTGGTTAAATACGGAAAACATCGGGATACTTCTTCACGATCGGAATATCTTCTATCCTTCTCTCATTCAGATCTTCCTCCTAGAGATAGACAAGGTAGGCGTGGTTCTCTGTCTTGTTCAGCAACATCCTTGCTTGTAGCACAGATATGATTGGGACTCTCCTCCCCATACTGATCCCGTGAAAGTCTATTGGTTTCTCTCCGGGATGTTGGAAGGAAATTTTCCTTTCATTATACAGGATGGTCGTATTATGTTCGGTTAACCAATCCATTCCTAGGATTATGTCCACATCTATCATAGGTATGACGTGAAGGTTGTAAAGCCCCACTTTTTGCTTGATTTAATTTGCTTTAAATTTAAATCTTTTGTGTTGAATTTGTGAGTATTTGACGTGCAAGAATTTGTATTGGACTTGAGGGAATCCGTAGTTGCGCCCCTAGCTAGAAAACGAACTTCGAAATTTATTCTAGGGCTTTCAAATTTTACTTTACGGATATGGGTTAAGTAATAAAATAAAATTTGGGCTTATGAAATTATCAAATTATATTATTTATTTTCAAATTGGGCTTGTAGAATATTATTTTGTTTAGCCCAATTTTTATTTTTTTATATTTGTGTAGAACTGAGATTTAACTAATAGAGTTCAAGTATGATTAGAATTTGTTTTGGGTTTTATATTTATATATATATATATATATATATATATATATATATATACGCACGCACACAACACTTAACACACACACACCCCCTTCCATACACACAACTAGGGATGTCAACGGGCGGTCTTTACCCGGACCGATACGGAACCGTTCAAAGCCCATCAAATTTTAAAACAACGGTTCGGTTCGATTCGGTTCGAACCGCTTGGACCGGACGGTCAAGACCCGACCCGCTTTGTCCGGTTCCGGTCCGACCCGATCAGTTTTTTTTTTTTTTTTTCAAAATTTTTAATTTAAGCATTACATATCCACTTTTTCTGTAAGAGCATTTTACATTGGCGGTGTACCAATTTCCACTAATTTTTTAAAATCATTTTGGAGGCGGGCGGTGCGCCAAGCCATTGTTGTTGGTGGTTTGCTTGAGCCTCTCTAGTTGACAAACATTACATGTTAAATCAAACCAAAAAATAAGCTCTAGCCAAATTGTGCTTATTTTTGCTTGATCCATCATTATCTTGTATGTTCGTCATATCATTTTATTTTGCATTTTATTACATATAACTCGACATTTTTGACTAAATTAGCAATATTAAAAACATCGCAAATTTTCAAAAAATACAAATAAATTCAATCTTTATCTACTATATGGCTTAATGAATAACGTGATTAATTGTAAGATCAAGATATACTTTTCATACAAAGTCATTCATATTTTTTATAATTATTTATATTATATATATCAAAATCAAGATTATTACCAAAGCATAGATCTATGCCCAATGGATTTATATTTCTTTTGATACTTTAATGGATTACTAGCTTTTTAGTCAAATCTTCAAAATATTTACAAGATTAAGAGTAACGTCTTGCTTGCGGTATTTTTATTAATAAATTATCATTTTTAAAATACAAATCAGGAAAATAAAACTCTTACTCGTAATCTGGGCAATCTTCTTGATACATGAACATTTGTTATTTGATTTCAAATATTTCCTTATTTTTTATTTAAAGCGTTGATTCATTTTGAACAACTAATATGCGATTGCAATATTCTCAATCGTGAAACGTCACAATACCACTGCTTTTATCATTCAAAAACGACACATTATGAAATTAGTGTCCAAGAGTTTTGTGATGCAACACGACGAGCGATGAGCATAACACGACGAGCGATGAACACTTGAGGAGGCGGCGATTTAACGAGCGACGAGCCACCGGAGGAGGCGTGGTCGTTGAATTTGTGAGGAAGAAAGTAGAGGTTTGAGAGAAGAATTGGGAATTTAGGATTAATTGGAATAAGACCCGGTGGGTAACCGGTTAGAAATGGGTAATACCGATCCGGATCCATAATTTGATGGTCGGATCGGTCAGTTTAGTATTCTTGGGCGGTTCGGCAACCGAACCAATACTAAATTGCGGTTACGGTCGGGTAAAACCGCCCGTTGACATCCCTACACACAGCATACTCAAACACATACAAAAGGAAAATAGCAAAAGGCGTCCGGAAGCCTTTCTGGTAAGTTTTGATTTTATTTTTTATTTTTTTTAAACTCAAGACACCCATGAAATTTCTATTATACATGAAACCAATTTTCTCGTTTGGGTTTTCACGAAAACTTGTTTGTTAATTCTTGTTTCCTTATTGATTTTGGAACTTGTTCAACTTTAATGATTAGTAGGGATTGCAAACTGTTAAAAGTCAGTTTTGATGATGGAGCACCACCAAGATTCACATGGCTTTATTTAACATAAAATTTTCAAATAGTCTTACCATATTCTGACTTCCGACCACTCTTTATTAATTCAGGCAATATATATATATATATATATATATATAGAGTGAGGTTCAAATAAGAACCAATTTTAACGTGAGAACTAAGAACTATGAAAACAAAATGAATATGCTATGAAAGTTAATGAATACTCTGCGAAAGTTAATGAATCCAAAAATTTGGAATTTTCACCAAGGTTCGAATCCCATGAGAGACGAAAATTCTATTTTTTTTTATTCATTAACTTTCGCAGTGTATTCATTTACTTTCATAGCATATTCAGTTCTCATGTTCTTATAATAAAAATGGTTCTCACGTTAACCCTTCCCTATATATATATATATATATATATACTATGAAGCACCAATACGAATACGAATACAAATACGCGATACGATACGATACGAAAATACATCAAAATTCATGTAGAATCTTGCATATCAAAATTCAAAATAAAGCAATTAACTAGTTAATTAAAAATCTCAAATAATAATCTTAGTCATAGAGTCTTGTACGATAAATCACACTAAACAAAGTCTTCTTGATTTTCAATTAAAAACACACACTAAAATAATATTAAGTCATCAAATCCTCCTCTTCATCCTCCTCAACATCTATTGCATCCTCATTTCCATCTTGGTGAAGACAATGCTTTCCATCTACGGCTCGTCAGCGATAATTGTGCGATCTCGAGATCTCAACATCCTCAAAGCGTACCAAAGTTGTCTCATCCAATATCCCACAACTTACTTTCTCCTTTGAAGTATTCGGTGTTCTTACGGATAACAAGCGAAGATTGCTATGAATGAAAACCAAATCTTGAAAGACGTTTTGGTGTCGTCTTATTTCTTCGCAATGAGTGGATAAAAGTACGTGCTCCGGTTTCTCTCGGCACATGATGAGGATGAAGGTTGAACAAGTAGCTTGAATGCTAAACCTTGAAGAGTTGGGGCACTTGTACCATATGTCACCCACCAAATCTTAGGATCCAGTCGTAGCGTTGCTCAATCGAGTCGAGAATCGGTGAAATCCACCGACATTGTGAAATTACCATACTCGTTGTCACCATCCTCCTTTGTGCAACATCAGGAAAATACTTCTTTAAACATTTAATTCTTTCCTTGGCAACTTCATCATCCCTATCGGAGGGACTCGGAGGGTCTTCATTAAGCCGTTGATCTTTGTAATATCTAATAAAAAACTTATATAATAATAGTAAAACAATATAAAAGTAATAAAATTAAAACACTTAAGCTGCAATTGTTACCTTGGATTTAGTGAATGAGCCAAGCAATGGAGTGGAGTGTTGTTTTTGTTCCAACGACTTACTAAGATGGCATGAACCACATCATAGAAGTTAGGCGACTCATGAAGTTCGATTCTTTCATACTTGTATATTGCCTTTTCACTTTTCTATCATTGAGTCCCACATATCATAAACCCAGTGAAGACACGGCTATCGTGTCACAAGCTCAAGCATGTCATACAAAGGAGTTGCAATGAAAGTATATAATCAATCTTATCCCACCAAATGTCATCTAATACTTTCATTTTCACCAAGCTTGCCTTTTCTACATCATCTTCTCGATAAGAATCCCAATGTTCACTTATCACCATCTCACTAAGGCTCCTCTTTAGAAGTTTAAACCGCTTGACATCACGATAATGATAAATCGAGTTGAAGCAATTGATAGCAATTTTAGAGGACAAATGTGTTAAACATAGCTAACCTCATACCATGATTCATGATGAAGTTCTTGATCATATTGGCATCTCTGCAACATCGGAGATCAAGAGCATAACCAAAAGTTTCTTGATTATTTTCACATTCTTCGCACACATATATTACGCAATGCCAAATTGAGTGTATGAACAACACATGGCGTCCAAAAATATTAGGATCTGACCCTTCCACAAGAAGTCCGAGACGAACAATTCTTAGTATTTATGCGTGATTACTTGGACCACATTTTGGGGACCTACTTCATCAATAACTTCTTTCAACAAATTAAAAATAAAGAATTTATCTTTAATTTCCCTGAGACAGTCGATGGCCTTCAAAACATGGGTCCACTTTCGGTGACGACCATAAAATTGATTAACGGTCTTCTTTGTGAATCACTCCATCCATCACTCACAATGCTAACTCTTTTTTCACGCCAAGTAGTTTTAATGGGTTGCAACAACCTCTCTACATTGGCCTTTTCTTGTTGGAGGAGAGATGTTCTCAACATGTTGTACCCAGGTGGCACATAACCTCCTAAATTATGATTGGCAGCGTAGGAGAAGCTAGCGTCATAGTAAGGACTTCTTGCCAAATGAAATGGCAAGCCCGATGCGTAGAAGAACCGTGCAATCAAAGCATTCAGGTGTTCGACCTTGAATATTGAAAAGCTTGCCAAGAGTGTCGAAGAACTATCACTCCTTTTCTTTTCTTTGAATCATTGTAGCCTTTATATACTTCACTTGAAAATCTTGTAGAAGGGACGGTGGTACGTTTTGGGAGCACTAATTATTTGTTTTTTCTTCTTCTTCTATTAATTTACGCATATCCGACATATCTTTCTCGGTTACTTTGTGGCAAGCCTTAATCCCACCACCCGCTTGATAAATGGCTCACAACTCGGGTATATGTGGTCTTTTTGTATTTGACAAAATTACATTGCCAAGATACACTTCCACTACAACTTTCTCTTGGCCCGAGATATTGTGACATATCTCCACAAAGATTCTGACTATCAAATTTACACTTGTGAGCGAGGATGATATTTGAGAAATCGATCCGGATGAATTAGTGGAGGCCATCTAAAGGCCTTAAAATCTGCAATCAACGAGGCACGAACATATTACAAAATGAAATTTATGTTTTAAATTCAAATAAAGAATTTTCTCAAAATTCGAGGCGCAATGTTGTTCACAATGATTATTTTACAATTAATTAATCTATAGAAATCCCAAATCAAGTTAATAATTAATTAGTTTTTATAGGTATGAATTATGATACAAAAGATGAATATTGTTAACATATACAAAAGATGAATACAAATTTAATAATTTATAATTAATATATACAAATCAATAAATCAATATATTACAATTAATTAATCAAATCATTAGTTAACAAATTGTCAAATACAAAAGAATCAAAATGAATTGCTGCATACTTGCACACTTGCTGCAAGCCTTCAATCAAAGCTAAGGCAAGCTCCACGGTAGAAAGTATTCTGTTCACTATAATGCTTTCTCATTGGAGTCAAGATAATGATGTCACAATATTCACTGTTCATCAATAGTATTCTTCACTATTCAGCAATAGTTGCCTACAGCAATAGTAGGATACAACTGCATCTTAGCGACACATGGGCTAAGCAGCGAAGCGTAACACGAGTACGATGGCGTGACAAATCAACATCTCTCCAACACAATACAAAAAAAACAAACGGCAAAAAAAAAAGAACACAAAACGAAAGCGATAAACTGTGAAATAGTTACCAAGGGAAGCGACGTGAGCAGCGGCGGGCGGTGGCGCAACAGGCTCCGAGCGGCGGCGGCGGCGGCGCAAGGTACAAAAAGATGAAAGTGGCGTGGCGTCTCCTCCTCACAGGCGTATTGAATAGTTAAGTATATTCTTTATTTTTACTATTTTTTGTATATAAAACCCTAATATACGTATTTGACTTTTATAAAAACGTATTTGACCGTATTAAATACTTATTAAAAAAACAAAAAACAAAAAAAATGTTTTTAATACGTATTTTGGATGTATTTAAAACGTATTCGTATTGAATACGTATTTTTAAAATACTTGGTCTGTTTTCACGTATTGGTGCTACATAGTATATATATATTGTTTTGCTTCTAGAACTTCATGTTTTAATTAAACTAGGAGATTGACTACTGCATAACTTAGTTAAACTTAGTGGATATCAATTTTTAAGCATTTGAAATTGGGTAACTTATTCTGCTAACATTTTACTAATGTCAATCATGTTTTGGTATTGTGGACTTAGAATATTTAATGTATAGGATGATCAAAATTGAATTTACTGAACCAATTTAATTGATCAATTTTACTAAGTGTTATGGTTTGAATTATGTAATTAATATAAAAAATAGGCCGTTGTCTTCCATTTGATTAGAACATATATATAAATATTTTAATATGTTGGCTACGATACTTAGTATTAATTGTTATTGATTTAGATTAATAAATTATTTAATTTAGTTTTTCACGGTGATTTACAAAAAGGGAATATTGACGTAAATTAGAAAAATATCTTTGAAATAACCATAAGTCTTCTAAATAGTTAATTTTATTTATGTAGTATATCAAAGTTTTTTTTAAAGCTTAGGCCCTTATAAAATTTAATGTATATATTGTATTAGGTGCGGCGCAACTAGGACCCTCATCCCAGAATTGATTGATATTGATTTATTGTGCTCGACAAAACAAGGTGGGTGAAATCATCTTTAACTTGCTAACATGTGATTTGGAATAAACATATTTATTGTGGGATTTACATTATCTGTAAGTTTATGATGATATTCATTGTTGTGTTTTGTTACATCCATGGTGAAAGCCTGTGTGGCGTATCAATTGCCTGTGTGGCATATCATAGCCTGTGTAGAGTATCATAGCCTGTGTGGCGAATCATAGCCTGTGTGGCATATCATTGCCTGTGTGGCATAGCCTGTGTGGCATAGCCTGTGTGGCATAGCCTGTGTGGCGTAGCCTATGTGAGGAATCATAGCCTGTGTGGCATAGCCTGTGTGACGAATCATAGCCTGTGTGGCGTATCATTGCCTGTGTGGCTAATCATAGCCTGTGTGGTGTATCATTGCATATGTGGCATATCATAGCCTGTGTGGCGTATCATAGCCTGTGTGGTGAATCATAACCTGTGTGGCGTATCATTGCCTGTGTGGCGAATCATAGCCTGTGTGGCGTATCATTGCATGTGTGGCGAATTATAGCCTGTGCGGCGTATCATTGCTTGTGTGGCAGGATTTTTAAGCCGGTGAGGTTGAATATGATTGACTATTACTTTCTTGCGATGTATACACGTTTTGACAAATAAAATAATGATATTCCTTGTTCCCCACCACTGAGTAAGTTTTTGTGCTCACTCCGTTTTTATCTAAAATATTTTCAGGTCATTGATCATGGAGCAGCGTGACGGTGTGGGTGTGCCTAGTGGTGTTTTGTCGCTTTTAATTCCTTCCAAGACTTGTGTTATTTTTGTTTAAATTCTTTTCCTTTATTATCGTTGTTGGATTTGAGTTACTAGAACTCCAACTTATCTCATGCTACTAAATTTTGCGTAGTTTGCTTTGGGTCGTTGGTTGGCGTCAGTTCTTTTGCAAAGTTTAGACTTGAGTTGGTTAGATTCATTATTTGATAATTTTATTCAAGAGATTTTATATATTTTATTATGTTTTAAAAAAAAATTGACATGCTTCCGCTTTATCTATTTTATTTAAGAAAATTTAGCAATTTTAAATTATGAATTTTGGGTGTTACATTTAGTGGTATCAGAGCGGGTCTACGTTTCTGTAGACTAAAAAAAAATTGAATAATTTGTTATATTATGTGGTTGTGACAAAGGGCACCACCCATTCCCGGCATGCGCTCCTGATCGAGGTAATTTACGTTGCTTTGATATGATAAAGTATTTGGGTGAGCACTTATTAGTGATGATTCTCTCTCAAATATTATGAAATGTGGTGGAGATTTGTATTTGGCATTATGTCAGAGTTATGCATCCTTTTGTGAAAATTATTATTGAACTTGAGCATGAGTTGATTGAAATTTTTACTTATTTATGTCCTCGAAATTATAAGGGACTTAATTGCTTGATTATTAGGCATCACTTGTGTAGGCTAGATGAAGAATAATTATAATCTACCTCCAGTTTATGAGCATGCACTTGTCGTAGTCCGATTCTGGCAACGTACTTGAAATCTCACTCTAGGCGTCGTAGAGAACTTGTAGCTTGAAGAGAGTTGTGGCGGAAGATTGTAACTCACGAACAACCAATACCTGAATATGAAGCTTTCTCTAGTGTCATTTACCTGGCACCCAATGAAGTTAAGACTATTGTTGGAAAGACCTTTATAGATCGAGAGACAGTCTTGGAGAATGGTCAACATCAAATCAATTTTGAGGATTACATGGCCACCTTAATTCGTAGATATAACGATCTTTTTCGTGGCATAACAATTATAGAAGATGGCGAAGGTCCCGTGTCACCACTCCTACAACAGAATGTGGAAGTATCTCAAGAGAATGAGGGAATAAAAGAAGAGGATGAGGATCCCGAAGAAGAAGAGGACTCTGAAGAACATTCTAGTCCGGAGGTTATAGAGATTAGCAGTGACGAGAAATAGGATAGTTAAGTTTTTACGTGTTTTTTTTTTCTTTTTCTTGAGTGGAACGTTTTGTTGTTCACTTCTTTTTCTTTTGGTTGTTAATAGATTTTGGATAAACGAATGTAAGAAAACAAGAATAACTGTAGGAGTAGAGAACATGCTCTTGATGTTAGGATTCCCTCAGGAGAAACTCTAAGAACTAATACGATGGCACGGAGTGTGAAAATCGTGTGGGCAGAAAAAACATTAGCGACGAATCTTTATGCTTTAGAGATGCGTGACTTTGATTTGATCTTGGGGATGGACTGGTTAAGGAGCAATTACACCACTATAAGGTGCCATGAGAGAGAGATGATTTGTTTTGAAAGACCGGAAGAGAATGAGTTTACGTTCTACGGAGCAAGGATTGGAAATCCATTGGAGATAATATATGCAATGGAAACAGTGAAGATGTTAAGAAAATGAAAGTGAGAAGGATTCTTGGTAAATGTATTGGGGTCAACGCCGACGGAGATAACAATAGAGGATGTGGAAGTGGTTCGAGATTTTGTCGATGTGTTTCCTGAAGAAATACCAGGTTTACCACCGAACCGACAAGTAGAGTTTACCATTGACCTTGTGTTCGGAGCAGCACCAGTTTCTAAGGCTCCATACCGAATGGCACCAAAGAAGTTAGAAGAGTTGAAGGCGTAGTTACAAGAATTGTTGGATAAAGGGTATATTCGACCGAGTGTTTCACCATGGGGAGCACCAGTATTGTTCGTAAAGAAGAAAGATGGTAGCATGAGGATGTGTATTGATTATCGAGACCTGAATCAACTTACAATAATGAACAAGTACCCTCTACCGAGAATTGAAGACCTCTTCGATCAACTACAAGGTGCAGGAGTTTTCTCAAAGATAGATCTACGATCTGGATATCATCAATTGAAGGTGAAGGAAGATGATATTCCAAAGACGACTTTTAGGACAAGATATGGTCACTATGAGTTTGTGGTAATGCCTTTTGGATTGTCCAATGCCCCTGTAGTTTTTATGGATTTGATGAATAGGGTGTTTCATCTATACTTGGATAAGTTCGTGATCATTTTCATCGATGAAATCTTGATATACTCTAAAAATCAAGAAGAGCACGAGTCGCATCTGCACACAGTCTTGGAGATACTAAGGAAAGAAAAGTTGTATGCTAAGTTTAAAAAGTGTGAGTTTTGGCTGAATCAGATTGGATTTCTTGGACACGTGGTGACATCAGAAGGAATTGAAGTGGATCCGCAAGGTGGAGGTGTAAGTAATTGGAAAGTGCCGACAAGCGCCCGCAGAGATCTGAAGTTTTCTTAGGCTGGCAGGATATTATAAAAATTTATCGAAGGTTTTCAAGGATTGCGGGACCACTCACTCGGTTGACACGGAAAGGAATCTTGTTTGAGCGGACGGAGAAGTCTGAAGAAGCTTTCAAATATTAAAGAGAAGTTGGTAAGCGGTCGGTCTTGACTATCCCTGATAGTTCTAAGGGATACATAATCTATAGTGATGTGTCGCAACAAGGTTTAGGATGTGTGCTAATGCAAGAAGGAAAAGTGGTGGCTTATGCATCTCGACAGTTGAAGCCACATGAACTAAATTATCCTACACACGATTTGAAATTGGCAGCACTAGTTCATGCTTTGAAGATTTGGAGATATTACCTTTATGGGGATAAATGTGAGATTTATACTGACCACAAGAGTTTGAAATACTTTTTCACGCAAAAAGAGCTAAACATGAGACAACGAAGGTGGTTGGAGTTGGTCAAGGACTATGATTGTAAGATTTTGTACCACCCTGGAAAAACAAATGTTGTGGCAGATGTACTTAGCAGAAGGATGGATGCAAATCCTATAAGAAGGTTAACTCAACAAGAGGAGTTGGTGAAAGATTTTGAAAGATTGAGTCTTGAAGTAGTGGCCACACCTGAAGAAGCGGATGTTATTATCTCAGCTTTGGTAGTACGTCCGACATTGCAAGATAGAATTCGAGAAGCTCAAAAGGACCATGAGTTCCTATAAAGGATGCTAGCTAAGGAGGTGTCTGATGATTCAAGAGGATTTTCAGTTCTGCATGATGGGACACTTGCCTATAATAAGAGAATTTGTGTATCAGTGGATGAGGAGTTGAGAAAAGAGATAATGGATGAGGCACATCGAACTGTGTACACAGCACACCCTGGTAGCACCAAGATGTACCAAGATTTAAAGAAGAGTTTTTGGTGGTATGGCATGAAAAGGTCAATTGCAAAGTATGTGGAGCGATGTCTAGCTTGTCAACAGGTGAAGGCTGAACATAAAAGACCATCAGGGTTGTTAAAGCCCTTAGAGATACCAGAGTGGAAGTGGGAACACATCACTATGGATTTTGTAGTTCGACTTCCTAGAACTTTGAGAGGTAATGATGCAATTTGGGTGATTGTTGACCGTTTGACTAAGTCAGCGCATTTCGTACAAAGGCATATGGCGTTTCGATGGACAAGTTTGCTGATTATATATTCGGGAGATAGTTCGACTTCACGGGTACCGACATCCATTATATCTGATCGAGACCCATATTTTACGTCAAGGTTTTGGGGCAGTCTACACCTTGCTTTGGGTACAAAGTTAAAGTTTTCGACAACGTATCATCCTCAGACAGACGGCCAGTCAGAAAGAACGATTCAAACTTTGGAAGATATGTTAAGAACTTGTGTATTGGATATTGGAGGAAGTTGGGAGACACACTTGCCGTTGATAGAGTTTGCTTATAACAATAGTTACCACTCCAGTATTGGTATGGCTCTTTATGAGGCACTCTATGGGAGAAAATGTAGATCACCAGTCTTTTGGGATGAAGATGGTGAAAGAAATATTTTAGGACCCGAGGTGGTGGAAAGAACTGTTGATGTTGTCAAGAAAAATCGAGATAGGATCAAAGTTGCTCAAGATAGACAAAAGTCTTATGCTAATAAAAAAAGGAAGGATTTGCATTTTGAAGTTGATGATAAAGTGTTTTTAAAGGTAGTGTCAATGAAGGGAGTTTTGAGATTTGATAAGAAATGAAATGTAATATCCCGCAGTTTTAAAGCTAAAATGCGATAATAAAAATCGCGAATTATGGTTTTGTTCCGGTAATCGAAATAGTGAATCATCGAAACTTGATTTCAACTATCCATTATACGAGGACTATTATATCATATTCACTACTGATTAGTGAATTAAGGAATATAGTTTATATTATTCCTTCGGACGTATTATTCTAACGTCGGTCAATTTCGACAATTAGTTTTACGATATTTTCTAAGTAAGTAACGAAGCTTAGAATTTGTATTCCTTATTATTATAGGAATAAATAAAGTGAGTAAGACTTTATTACGAACATTTTGGAAGATGGTACGATTAGTGTCGGTTTGAGACGTTTTGAACGTCAACATTTAGAGACGATTCGAAAACTCAGTCTAATGATCAAGGAATTATAATATTTAAATTCCTATGATTATTTTATGTAATAATAGCATTATTTAACATTAAAATAATGCTAGAGAATTAGAGAATAAAGATTGAATAAAAGAGCATATTTTTGAAAACCCTAATTTTCGAAAATTAGGTTTTGTGACCTAGAATTATTCTAAATATTTTTTTATGATTTAATTTATCATATAAGACTTATAATGTGTCACATGGCTATATATTAACTATTTATTACAAGAAAATAAAATATATAGCATTATTGATATATATTGTTTTCGAAAATGTATATATATATGAGAAATTGGATTTAATTCCTATCCAAATGATGATGTATTGTTATAATTACATTTTGGTGATATTTTTAAGAATAAGATAAGGTGTATTATCAACTTGCACAAGTGGGATGACAACTATATGATAAGGACCGAAAATTACATGGTTTTATGTGATAAGAATAATCATGCCATAATTAATGAGAGGATATGATTATGATATTAGCATGATATTAGGTGTAAAGTAGAGGTAGTTATCAATTTGATCAAGTAACCTACACCTTTGTACACTAGTGGCCGAAAATTTTGAAAATTAGTGTGAAAAGAAATAAAATATCATGCTCTAATTAATGCTATGTTATTATTATGTTGATAAGATATTATTATAAGATAAGATAGACTATGTATCCAATTTGAACAAGTAACTATAGCCTTTGTCTTGTAATAGGAGAAATTGTTGAAAATTTAATGTGAACAAATGTGAAATCAAAATAAAGTCTTAGTGTATAATTTTGACTTTTCAAATATGTCATTATTCTAAGTTAATATTAATATATATATCATATCATAATAAATAAAAATCACTTCCACGTATCTAAGGAATCGCCGATCACTATGCTATGTAATAAAGTAAAGAATTATCCTAAAGTGTTAAAGTAATAAATACATGGAAAAAAATGTTATTAATGTTTGTGATAAGGTATATTAGGATAATTTGTCCTATGCTATGGCAAGGTGCCGTGAACATATGGGTGAAGGGAAATGAATTTTTTTCTTTTTCAATCCATAATGCTGCCGTGAACTTAAGAAGGAAGAAAAGGGGAAATTGTCTTTAGCAATTACCAAGTGGACAATTAGGTGGAAAGTATATATTAAGGGATAATTCTCGGCCGGTCACTGCGTCCGTAGAAGGTGGCCACCTTCTACGGTGCGAGATGAGTTTATGAGATGATGATGTTTATATGGGATATGTGAACGATATGGATCATACAAAGAGAAAATGCTCGGCCGAGCGATGTTTTGAGAAAATGAGAAAATGTTTTAGTAAGCGCAAGACCTTTTCAATAAAACCCTTGTCTCTTACTGTAAAGGGGCAGTGTAATTTAAAGAAAATGTTTTTGGCAATGAGCCCACTGAGTGCATTATTTGTACTCAGCCCTGCATATTTGTTTTTAAATGTGCAGGTTGAGCTGATCGATGGGATGGAGCAGTGTTGAGCAGTCAGGTCATTTGTTGCTGATAGTATAACCTTGAATACATATCGTCGCATGTGTACCTCACATGTTTCCGCTGTAAAGTACTTTAAGTTGTGTCTTGAGTTTTGAACCTTAATACCTTCTGAATAATTGAACCCATTTGTTAAAGGTCTGAGTGGTCCAGTTTCGTATGTAAGTTATGTGTGTTATATTAAATGGTATGAGATTTCGAGAGTTTGCTTATCAAATATTCCCGATATATGTAATATCCCGCAGTTTTAACGCTTAATTACGATAATATAAATCGTAATTAGGGTTTTAAGTTCGATAATTAAAATCTTAATTAGTCAATGCTCAACTTTGACTAAGAATAATTTGATAATTTTTGTGTGATATTCACTGACGTTTAGTGAATTAAGGAATGCAGCTTATGCTTGTTCTAACGTCAGTTAAATTCGACAGTTAAGTCTTACAGTATTTTTAAGCATTTAAGCTTAAAATTCGAAATTCTTTAGTATTATGGAAATAAATAAAGTTGTTACAACTTTATTTTGAACATTTTAGAGATGATTTAATTATGTGAATTTAGAGACGTTTCAAACGTCTACATTTAGAGATAATTCGATAACTTGGCCAAATGATCATGGAATTATAAAATTCAAATTCCTATGATTATTTTATGATATAAAAGCATTATTTATCATCAAAATAATGCTATATAATTAAGGGAATAAAATGTACCACATTCTAAGAATTTCGAAAACCCTAAAAATCGAAATAAGGGTTTTATAAATTAAAATTGTTCTAAATATTTTCCTATGATTTAAATCATAAATTAGGACTTATAATATGTCACATAACTATGTATTAGCTATTTAATACAAGGAAATAAAATATTTGGGATTATCCTAGGATTTTCGAAAATCTAGGGTTTCAAAGTGTGAAATTAATTTTAATTCTTATCCAATTGATGATGTATCATATCTATTATATTAATATAATATTATTATGGATAATATGAGTTGTATAGTAACTTGCACAAGTGGGAGGCCACTTGTGCCATAAGGGGCCGAAAACTTCACCAAATTTTATGTGATAAAATTGTTTTATACTATGTTTTGAATTGTGTGAAGATAAGATAAGATCTTATCACATTAATAGGTGTAAAGTATTAGTAGTTACCAATTTGATCAAGTAACCTAAGGTGGAAACTAGTGGGGCGAAAATGAGGTAGAATAAGGTTGGAAAAATTAATTTCCAACCTTATAATAGAGACACTTGTAATAGTTGAAATTGTTGACTTTTCAAACATGAATTTATCATATAATAATAATATAGTATATGATATGGAAAAAAATAAAAATTTACCCTAAGTATTAGAGGTGGCCGAAAACTATGCAATTATATACTATAATGTTACAATTTCTTTAATTAATGATAACTATGATCCAATGCATTTATTAATGTGATAAGGTGACATGATAAAGTATTAAGAGATAAGATAGAATTTTGTCCATTTGCTACAAGTGGTAGCCGATTTCTTTGACAAAATAAAGTAGGATATTAATTGTTATTTCATGTAATAATTACACTACAATTTGATTAACTCTATAAATAGGGGATGGGATCAAACATTCATCCCATTTGAGACCCCTAACTACCGAAAATTAGTGAGAAATTTTTGAGAGTGTTCATCAAATTTCAATCCCAAACCTTAAGCAAATAAACCTTCGCCGATTAAATCGACTCCGATTAAAAGGTTAGAAATCTTACGAGCTTCGTATACATGCTAGAATTTTCGATTTTCATCCGTTAGAATTTATGTTATAAGCCTAGTTTGTATGTGTGATTTTCGAAAATATTGTGACTTGTGCTAAGATGTTTAGATATTGTGTTTATATGATGTTATTGAGCATGTATTATAATTATATCACAAAATTAAGCATGATATTAAATTTTGTATAAGGACCGAAAACATGTGACCATGAGATGTTGATGATTATGATTTTTAATTGTTGATTGGAGCATGAAATCATGATGTAGGGTATTAATTATGCTTGTATGATTTATGTAGAATTTTTGGAGAACTTTAGTACATAAGTTTATGATTTTCGAAAATATTAAAACATGATATTATGTTTTGATATAATCCATGTTTAAGTGTTATCATAGCAAATTGATAGTGTAGATTCATAATATAGTGTTGTATGAATTTATTGGATTTGTTAAAAATTATTTTGACCTATGTCAAAATTTTCGAAACATGACTTAGGAAAATTTTATTAAATAGTTCATAATAAATAAAAATTATGTTATAGCAATGATGCTTCTAGATAATTATGTGTTATGTGAATTTATTGGAATTTTTGAAAAATGTTCGCCTAGTTAAAATAAGATTTTCGAAAACCATATAGTATAATACTATGGTGTATAATTTTTCTTGGACCAAAATAATTACATATTATTAATCCTCTAATAAAATAGTGTGACATGTGGATTTATAAGAATTTTTGCACAAGTCTAGGTTAATTATTTAATCATGACCGAAAACTATCTATTATGGATAATAATGTTATAAATTTATTTTATCATGTATAATTGCATAATATGTTCTAAAATAATGTTTTAAGTATATTATGATTTTATGTGAAATTTTTAGAACAAGAATTATGCATTAATTTCGAAATATATGTAGATAATTGAAAAAGTCAAAATGTTGACTTTGAAGTCAAAGATGTTGTCCAAAGTCAAAATGTTGACTAAATGTTGACCAAGTCAAAATCATTGACCAAAAATGTTGACCAAGGTCAAAATGCACGAAATTCAATAATACGTGATCTATGTGACATGGTACGTTTAGTAACAATGTAACTTACGTTACGTAAGTACATTAAAACGTACATTATGTGCTAAAGAGATGGAATATCTCTTATATGAAGAGCGATTTCATAATCGACATCATTGTAATTAGGAAACGTCAAAATAAGTTCGACGTTAGCCTTATTTGATGCATAGGACGTTATAGACAATGTTCGTCTCTATCGAAACGTGACCAATGTACTAAAATAGTTCTTACGTTAAGGTGGGACGTGAGCTTGAGCTGAGACATAGAAAAGGACTATAGAAAGACCTACGTATACCAGGTGGGCTTTATTCGAAAACCCTTTTATTTACGATGCTTTCTTCGAAAAGTATTTATATATAAGCTTTCAGTTGAGAAATGATGATGAGATGATTACCTGCCCAAAGTGTTTATGTTTTTATGTATGATCTTATCATGTTGTTGGTGCCAACTATGAAAGTGAATCGATTGATGGGTCGCCCCGACTTAAGAGAAATTAATATTTGTTCCTAAGCCGGATGCAGAATACCTGGCTAGGATTAATATTATATGATGTTATTGATATATGTGGAGAATGA
Source organism: Salvia rosmarinus (assembly GCA_036937905.1). Taxonomy (NCBI): domain Eukaryota; kingdom Viridiplantae; phylum Streptophyta; class Magnoliopsida; order Lamiales; family Lamiaceae; genus Salvia; species Salvia rosmarinus. The sequence continues at coordinate 71,820,022 of CM072819.1, read as the reverse complement.
TGGTATGATGATATTGAAAGTTGTTGGTTCGCTACCAACGTATGACGATCATGTTATATGTGGAGAAGGATGGTATGATGATTTTGTTATATGTGGAGATGGATGGTATGATGATAGTGAAAGTTGTTGGTTCGCTACCAACGTATGATTATGTTATAATGAGATTTATAGTTGTTGGATTATTACCAATACAGTTGATGTTTTGATATTAATAGTTGTTGGTTCGCTACCAACATGTGATGATGTTATGATAATAATATATATGAGAGTTGATATGGATCATACAGACAGAAAAAATATGTCTGGCCAGACGACTTTTGAAAATGAAAGAAAATGTTTTGGTAATCACGAGTTATTTCAACTAAAAACCTCGTGTTTTACTAAGGCGATGTAATTTGACGTTTGTGCAATGAGCCCCAGAGTGCATTATTTGTACTTAGCCCTGCATATTTGTTTTTAAATGTGCAGGTTGAGCAGTTGATGTGGATGTTGAAGTGTTGAGCAGTTGAAGTCTTTTGTCGCATATTAGTAGTACCTTGATTACACATCGTCATATGTGTAATCACATGTCTTTCCGCTGCAAAGTTATATAAGTTATGTTTTGAGTTGAACCCTTTTGTTAAGAGTCTAACTGACCCAGTTTCGTATGTACGATATATGTGTCACATTAAATGGTATGAAGTTTTGGGAATTTGTCTATCATATACCTCACAGTTCCATAATTAGTTTTGTGTCCCTGTTGCTAATTCCCGTCATTAGTATTAGCCTCTATTAATCCGTACTTTGGGTTGGCGGGCTGTTACACACACCCTTCAGTGTTCCATGTCATTATTCGTTACTTAATCCCGTTTCAATTAACTGTCCCCGCTAATCCGTAATTAGGGTTGGCGGGCTGTTACAAAGTGGTATCAGAGCAGTTCGTTCCTTGAAACTCCAAAAACCTTCTTTCAAAGTTAAGTCTAGATTGAGTCACTAGACTTCTAGAGATCAGCTGACTATGCTCAACACTCCATCACATCAAGCTCAACCGAAATAAGGTAAATGATTTCTTCGTAAAAGTTTTAAAATAAAAGAGATTCTAAGAATATGCAGGTATGGGACTGCATATTCAAGGAAAGCTCAAAGGATTCCAAGAATGTGGAGGTGTGGGACTGCATATTCATGGAAAACTTAAAAGAATTGATATACATTAGGAAAATGATTTTCACAGTTTTGAAAATGAAAAGTTTGAAAGTAAATGCCTCTTCTCAAAGTTTTGAAATGAAAAGTTGAAAATGGAAATAATGTTTCCAAAGTTATGAAAGTTATGTGAATGAAAGTATGAGAATTGTTGAAAGTGAAAGTAATTGCAAATGTTGCAATGATGTTTTATGTTGTGAAGAGTTGAAAGTGATATAAGAAATCATTGACATTGCTATATCAAAAGAGAAATCTTTGAATTCGTGGAATTCGATGAGAATGATAGTTATTGACATTGATATGTCAAAGAGAAATCTTTGAATTAGTGGAATTGATGAGAATTTAATGTTATGAAAGTTGATGGTTCGCTACCAGCGTATGTTTATATTATGAAAGTGTTATATGAGAAAGTGTTGACATTGATATGTCGAAAGTGAAATCTTTGAATTCATGGAATTCGATGAGATGTATTGTTATGAAAGAGTTATGTTATGAATGTTTAAAGTTCTGAAATTTCTAGTTATTTTGATAATCGATATGTTATCCCAAAGAACATAGGCATCTAAGACGCATGATCCCTTTGCGAGAAAGAACATAGAAAGAACTATGAGAATTTTAGTCTGTCATGAGACAGAAACGAGATCAAAATGAGAATCTTGAGTTGAATGACGAGAACAACGAGAACAAAAAGGAGAAAATCAAATAGCAAAGATGATGAATGTCACTATACCACAGTGACATGAGTATGGTCTTTTGTTTGGATGTTCACGTACGACGGAAATCCAAATTGACTATGACTTTTTCGTTAGAAACGAAATAAAAAAAGAGGATTAAAAGAATCAGTTGAGTTTAGTATTATGGGTTATACAGTATGGTAGATCACAAGGTGATAGATTAATGACCTATACAAAGTATGATGACCTATTCCGAGTTATATAAGGTTTCAAACCTTATTCATAGCCCAAATTCTGTCATTGAGTTTAACTCTATGATCTAGTTCCAATTGATAAATCACTTGAGTTCCCACTTTTTCTGGAAGGAGTTTTGCAACCAGAAAATTTCATAAAGCGTTCTTTTGAAACCAAACCTTCATGTGACTGAGAAAGTATTTGTGACGGGCCTGGCCACCCCATATGACCAAAGATATCTCAGTAATTGCTATTCTGGTCTTTGGACCCTATCTCCCCAATTCTTGATTCAAAGAATGATTGTTCCAACCTTGAGTTGTAATCTTGAACATGAACCCGTACTTCTTGTAAGTTGTCATGATGAATTTTCTTTAACCCGTGAAACCAATAAGTATGACGTAGGTTGACATGACTTGTCACCTAAAAGTTTCGGATCAGAAAAGTGATAGACATCAAGATATGATGTAAAGAAGTTCTCGATAAGACGAGATATATATTTTTATGATACACATAGATGGATCTACCCTTGATGGGCTTTCCCAGTACTGATAACAGTAAAGTTATAACTTCACGTGAGTGGATGATGACTAAGTTACGAACGAGATACTCTTTAGCATTGAGTGCTAGAGTAGAGGTAAAGAAAAGTATATGATATCCTTGGGATATACCCTCCTCTTATTATGTTATAATGAAAGAATACAACTTATCTTTAAGATAGTTGATTGTCCTTAAGACCTCGTTAGTAGGTTGGACATATCTAAAGTATAGAAGTGAATGAGAATCATTGATGAATATATGAGGGATGATAGCATCTCAGTTAATAAGTTCCTCGCTTCATCCCTAAATTGATGAGATTATGTTTAGGTGGAATTGAATCCAAGTATTTGAGACTTTGGTTAAACCAAAGATAGTGTGATCGATGGATCAAATAATGAGATATGTGAATAGCTAGGCTATTCCTAGTATTTAAACCAGGTATGGGGAAGATACCCCGAAGCCAAGACTTGGTAGTGAAACATTGGTGCTTGGAACTTAAGTTTTGGTGTATGAACGTACTACCTTGCCAGTCTAGATTATAATGATGACGGTCTTAATCCTGAAAGTGAGAATCAAAGTATAACAAAAGTAATATGACTTTCGGATATCATGCTCAAGAAAAAGGGCAAGAGTTGAGAGTGGCTAAAGAAACTACAAGCTATACAGTTATGAAATAGCCTCGAGATATGATATAAGTCTTAGAAACAGTCTGGTTACGATAAGGAAAGTAATTCCTTTGAAGGAAAGAAGTGGATTAAGAAGTAGAATCATTATTGAATGAAACTGTCGTACTCTAAGTTATATAGACACAAAACATATATCTTAAGCATGACTTAGTAATTAACAAGAAAGAATACTTCTAGAAACAATTACGAAGGAAATACATTCAAGAAAACCAAGAAGGAAATGTCGATCACCTCTTTATGGTGATGATGAAAGTGAGAGGAAAGTTTTAAAGTTGATGTTGTGAGTGAAATAATTAAGATGTTGCCAAGTTAGGCAAAGAATAAAAGAAGCTTATGATAAGACAAAAGCCTTACGCTGATATGCATAGATATGAACTGCATCGTGAATGTAGCGATAAACTATTCTTAAAAAGTTTCTCCATTGAAAGGAATTTTAATATTCGGAGAAAAAGGAACGTTGAGATTACGTTTTATAGGACCTTACGAGATCCTAGAGATAATAGACCAGTAACCTATAGATTGGTACTTCCACCAAGTTTGGGGAATGTACAGAATGTTTCCACATGGCATAGTTAAAGAAAATACGTATTTGGTTTAGAACACGTGACTCGTCATGATGACGTTATTCTTGAACTAAGATATGAGTTATGAGAAAGAACCTACGATTATTTTGACCGTAAGATTCAACGGTTAAGAATCAAGTTTATGCCTTGGGAAAACGTTCAACGGAGAAATCATGGACAAAAGAAAGCCACGTAGAAACTTGAGAATGTTATGATACTAAGATACCCCATACTTTCGAGGTATGTAAATTTCGGGACGAAATTTATTTTAAGGGGGGTAGAATATAATATCCCGCAGTTTTAAAGCTAAAATGCGATAATAAAAATCGCGAATTATGGTTTTGTTCTTGTAATCGAAATAGTGAATCATCGAAACTTGATTTCGACTATCCATTATATGATGATTATTATATCATATTCACTATTGATTAGTGAATTAAGGAATATAGTTTATATTATTCCTTCGGACGTATTATTCTAACGTCGGTCAATTTCGACAGTTAGTTTTACGATATTTTCTAAGTAAGTAACGAAGCTTAGAATTTGTATTCCTTATTATTATAGGAATAAATAAAGTGAGTAAGACTTTATTACGAACATTTTGGAAGATGGTACGATTAGTGTCGGTTTGAGACGTTTTGAACATCAACGTTTAGAGACGATTCGAAAACTCGTCTAATGATCAAGGAATAATAATATTTAAATTCCTATGATTATTTTATGTAATAATAGCATTATTTAACATTAAAATAATGCTAGAGAATTAGAGAATAAAGATTGAATAAAGAGCTATTTTTGAAAACCACAATTTTGAAAATTAGGTTTTGTGACCTAGAATTATTCTAAATATTTTTCTATGATTTAATTTATCATATAAGACTTATAATGTGTCACATGGCTATATATTAACTATTTATTACAAGAAAATAAAATATATAGCATTATTGATATATATTGTTTTCGAAAATGTATATATATATGAGAAATTGGATTTTATTCCTATCCAAATGATGATGTATTGTTATAATTACATTTCGGTGATATTTTTAAGGATAAGATAAGGTGTATTATCAACTTGCACAAGTGGGATGACAACTATATGATAAGGACCGAAAATTACATGATTTTATGTGATAAGAATAATAAATATCATGCTATAATTAATGAGAGGATATGATTATGATATTAGCATGATATTAGGTGTAAAGTAGAGGTAGTTATCAATTTGATCAAGTAACCTACACCTTTGTACACTAGTGGCCGAAAATTTTGAAAATTAGTGTGAAAAGAAATAAAATATCATGCTCTAATTAATGCTATGTTATTATTATGTTGATAAGATATTATTATAAGATAAGGTAGACTATGTATCCAATTTGAACAAGTAACTATAGCCTTTGTCTTGTAATAGGCGAAATTGTTGAAAATTTAATGTGAACAAATGTGAAATCAAAATAAAGTCTTAGTGTATAATTTTGACTTTTCAAATATTTCATTATCCTAAGTTAATATTAATATATATATCATATCATAATAAATAAAAATCACTCCCATGTATCTAAGGAATGGCCGATCACTATGCTATGTAATAAAGTAAAGAATTATCCTAAAGTGTTAAAGTAATAAATACATGGAAAAAAATGTTATTAATGTTTGTGATAAGGTATATTCGGATAATTTGTCCTATGCTATGGCAAGGTGCCATGAACATATGGGTGAAGGGAAATGAAATTTTTTCTTTTTCAATCCATAATGCTGCCGTGAACTTAAGAACGAAGAAAAGGGGAAATTGTCTTTAGCAATTACCAAGTGGACAATTAGGTGGAAAGTATATATTAAGGGATAAGATGACATATTAAAGTATATAAGATATGATCAAAATTCTTGTCTTTTGCTAAAGGAGGTGGCCGATTTTTTTGACTAAGATTAAAGGTGTAATAATTATCATTTTATGTGATAATTACCTACAAGTGGAGAAGTCCTATAAATATAAGGTAAGATCAACTATTTCTCATTTTACAACCCCTAATTACCGAAAAAAAAGAGAGGGAGAGATTGAAAAAGTTGATCACTTATCCTTCACAAATTTTAGATAGAAAAACGTTACCGCCGATAATCGACTTCGATTAAAAGGTTAGAAACGTTACGTGCTTTGATTCCATATTAGAATTTGTGAATTTCATCCTTAAGATATTATGTTACATGCTTATATTATTTATGATAAAATTTTAGAAAATTATGTTCATATGCTAAGATGTTTAGGAATTATGTGTATATGATGTTCCTAAGCATATATTATATTTTTAATGCAAAATTAAGCATGTTTAAAAATTTTATGTGAAGACCGAAAACTCATGAGTAACATAGGTTGATGAACATGATTTTCTAATTGTTGATTTGAGCATGAAATAATGTTCTATGGTATTAAATAAGCTTCTATGATTTTATGTGGAATTTTTGGAAAACATTATACTATAGTTCATGAAAATTTTCGAAAATAATAGAAGATGATATGTTTATGTATAATTCATGATTGAGTGATATTATAGCATATTAATGATGTAGATTCATAATATAGTGATTATATGAATTTATTGGAATTTTAGAAACTATTTTATCATATGTCAAATTTTCGAAAACTATGGTCTAAAGGAATATTGATGTACAAATTTTCTATGACTAATATGATTACATAATAGTGATCCTATGAAGGTATAGTATGATGTGTGAAATTATGAGAAATTTATGCGCAAGTTTTGATTAAGAAATCAAAAGTACCGAAAATAGGAAAATATAGGTTTTAATGTTTTAAAAATATTTTATCAAGAATAATCACATAATAAGTTCTAAAATTATGTTTTAGACATACTATGATTTTATGTGATTTTTAGAATGAGAAATGTTATGTTTTACGTCGAAATAATTTATTAAATGATGTAAGGTTGAAAGTGAAGTGTTATGATCAAATAGACCATACTTGTGCGTATTATCAAGCATGATTGTTGAATAACGTGAAAAATCAAGACTTGTGATAAAAGGATTTAAAATCGATTGAAAATCGATTTATATGTCTATAGTATCGAAATATATTGGTTAATAAAAGTCAAAGATGTTGACTAAAGCCTAAACGTATGAAATACGTTAGTACGCGATCATAGTGACGTGGTACGTCTAGTAGGAGTATGGTTTACGTTGATTAGATACGCTAAGACGTATAAAACATATTGAGATGGTTAGAAAGATTTCGGAGTCTTATTAGACTTGGACGTTTTAGAAAAACGTGACCAACGTACTAAATTAGTTTCTTACGTAGAGATGGAGCGGCGTGATCGTTGGCGTTAGAAAGGAGCGTTGTTGAAAAGCTACGTGCCGGTGGGCTTTATTGAAAACCCTTTTATTTATTTTGCTTTACGCAAAATGAAAAGTATTATTCTGATACATTTGAGAAATGATGAGATGATTACACGCCCAAAGTGTTTATGTTTTATGTATGAATCTATCGAGATAATGGTTGTGACCATGAAAGAATATGAGTTATTGGTTCGCAAGTGACTTGATTCTTGGGTTGTTCCCAATGATGAGAATTACTTAAGTTGTCGGTCGCCTCCCAACTTATGAGAAAATCGATATCGGACCCTATATCGGATCTGAGAATTCACAGCTGGGGTTACGTGCACGAGTAAGGTTGTCTTGTTGAAAGGACCATTCTCGATCGGTCCATTGCGCAGTGAAGGTGGCCACCTTCTACGGTGCGAGATGAGTTATGAGATGATGATGTTTATATGGGATATGTGAGCGATATGGATCATAAAAGAGAAAATGCTCGGCGGCGATGTTTTGAGAAAATGAGAAAATGTTTTAGTAAGCGTAAGGCCTTTTCAATAAAACCTTTGTGTCTTACTGTAAAGGGGCAGTGTAATTTAAAGAAAATGTTTTTGGCAATGAGCCCACTGAGTGCATTATTTGTACTCAGCCCTGCATATTTGTTTTTAAATGTGTAGTTGAGCTGATCGATGGGATGGAGCAGTGTTGAGCAGTCAGGTCATTTGTTGCTGATAGTATAACCTTGAATACACATCGTCACATGTGTACCTCACATGTTTCCGCTGTAAAGTACTTTAAGTTGTGTCTTGAGTTTTGAACCTTAATACCTTCCGATTAATTGAACCCATTTGTTAAAGGTCTGAGTGGTCCAGTTTCGTATGTAAGTTATGTGTGTTATATTAAATGGTATGAGGTTTCGAGAGTTTGCTTATCAAATATTCCCGATATATGTCACACCTGTTTAGTATAATTTTGTGATGATTCTTGGTATTGTTTTACATGTCATTTTCTATGGTTTGTCCTATTTATGCCATTGGTTCGATTAATATTTATTGATTCGGACTTACTTCATTCGTCTCGATGTTTTGTAGGAAAACGGCAGAAAATAGGATTAATTGGATCTGCCAAGGATCAGATATAATTGAAGAGCCTTTTGATAGGAATTCATAGGAGCAAACGGATCGCAGTTCGGAGTTCGGACGAGAGAGAACGGATCATTTCTTCAAAGTCGCGCACGTGCACTCCACGCGCCCGCTCGCGCGTCGGCGCTGAACACTTCCAATGATTGTCATGAATAATAGATAATGAATCAAGGATTTTTTCCTTCATAAGAAGTAAAGTACGTTGCGATAGGAGTCCGTAGGCGAAAACCGTGCACAAATCGGAGTTCAGACGAAGGAGAACGGGCAAAAACAAAAATGCTGCACAAAGCTGTGTCGCTCGCACGCCCAGCGCCGGTTCAGGCATGAGCGCGCGCTCAGCAAGAGTGCCGGTTCACCTGTTCAGCCCTTCCTCCAGCATCCGCCCAGCATTTCAGCGCTCGTTCACTTTTCATTTTCAGCATACTCAGCGCCGGTTCACTCTCAACCGGCGCTCAATATCATGTTTTTGCTCCAGCCTCCTCCAGCGCTCATTCCGAACGCCATCTCATGAATTTCCCTCGCTCGCTCCACATCACTCGCGCCCATCGCCCGCCCCATGCGCGACACTCCAGCGCGCATCCTCCCGCGCGCTCCCCAGCGCCTCGCCCACCATCTTCACCCGGCGCCGCAACTCCAGCGCCCAGCGTTTCCAACTCCAGCGCTCGCCCTCTCCGCGCCATCTCATCGGGCTCGGCAACGCCGGTTCACCAAACTCCTCGGCGCTCACAATGAGCGGTAGCTCATTTGTGAGGAAGAACCTTCTCCCGGCCAGCGCATCTGAGCCGGCGTTCGCTTTCAAGTCGAATGATTTCCAACCGCGCTCAACCCCCGGCGGCGTTCGCTTTCAAGTCAGAACGTATTCTGAGCCAGCGCACACCTTAAACGCCGGCTCACTTTCAATTTATATATATATATACACGCGTTTAGGTCAAAATGGCGGTCCTCAGTTCTATTTTTCTCACGCAGCCGCGGAGCTGCTCTTCAGCTTTCTTCTGGATTTCTTCTGGCGACGTAACACAGATAATCTTAGTTTTAATTCCTGTTCTTATTTTCATCATTGAATAATCTTGTTATCTATTTAAGCTTTGGATTATCAGTTCTTGTGGATCAATTTTATAGTTTTATCGTTTGATGGTTTTTGTTGGATTCAATTCATAGTGACAGTGGATTGGACTTTCATTTTCCGTTGATTTTAATTCGCTTTATGATTTCTTGCTCTCGTTTATTTCAAGTTCTTGTTGGATGATCGATAGTTATAGTTTATGTGCAATTAGATTTAGATTAGGGATTGACAAACCCTATGAATAATATGATTGCATATGCTTTTGTTTATCGCTTTGATTTATCGCTTTCATAGTTCGACTAGGGATTGACAACCCCGGTTTAGATTTATCGCTTTATTAGTTTAGCTCGGGATTGACAACCCTTAGCTTAGGATGTTATTTATTTTCTCCGTATTTGATTCTGCATGTTCAAACCCTTGTTGGCATTAGAATGTTTAGGTTTTAATCGATTTCTGTGAGCAACACGAACATTAGGCCCTGTTAAGTTTTCCTTGAGAGACGACTAGGGTTAGCTTTTCCTACTATAACACCTCGTGCGATTGCGAGTCAATTGAAAGTATACTTTTGTTGAACAAATTTTTGCGCCGTTCGGGAAAACTTTAAGCGTATTGTTTGTGTTGATTGTTTCTGTTTTCTTTTCGTTTTTATTTTGTTATACTCCAGTTGCGCGTGATCCATTTTGTGTGAGTGTTGTGAATGCTAGGTTGTCGTCGTTTGATGGAAGATGTATGCTTTTGACGGCAACGCCGGGGCCTATGACGCACATGGATTCCAATCCCAAGCGATAATTTGAGCCTTACCAGCAACAATATGGTTCGGGGTGGAATAACCAACCCAACTCGGAGTTATGGAATCAACCCAACCCGGAATATTGGGATCCACAACCCGATTTGGGATGGTGGGATCCACAGCGACAACGACCTCCTCGATCCGATTCAGAATGGTGGGAACCACATCCCGATTCGAGATGTTGGGACCCACAACCCGACTATGGATATTATGATACACAACACCACAACCTCCACAAAGAGCGGTGGTACCACCCGCAGCGGGGTATTATTCTCCACCACCTCCACCACCACCTCAGTGGTATCCATTGGATAATATTGAGACCGAATTGATTCGAGACTCGCCACCAGCGGTTGGATCTTGACGACACCAAAATCGAGGCGCTTGCAAGCAAAATTAGAAATGATGGCGAGAAGATGGGCGAGTTCTTTGCAACAAGATGCGATAGGGAGCCTCAAGCTCACCCTATGAGGCTCGAGCGACCACCGACCATCGAGTTCGCCATTGGATGATAGAGACGCAACTCTTGGCGTTTAGAGGCACGTGTGGGACTGATGGCTGTGAAGTTGGTTGAGTATCACCGACAACTTGCGGTGAGAGAACTTGAGCCACCCCAGCGAGGCTCGGCGGTCATTGTCCTTCAAGGTGATCGAGCGGATGATCGTATTGTGGAAGAGCCATCGAAGATATTCGCCACTACAAGAAAAGGAGGAAGAGGTGGTAGTCTCAGAGTTAGACTCCGACAAGTATGAGCCGACCTTGAGAACACGGCGAAGTAGTTCATGCGATTTCAGTTGATGAAGAGGATTGGGAAAGGGAATTTGTTAGCGTTCCCAGACCCACAATGGTATTGAAGGAACTACCGATGAAGTATGTGTTCGTGGAGGATGAGCAAGGGAAGCCGATGATCTTTTCATCGAGCTTCTAATTTTTGGAGAAAGCGGAGTTGACCTCGGTGCTTATAGAGGTGGTGGCAGTTTTTGAAGGCTGGCGATAAAGGGGTGTCTATGCCTATCCGGAGCAACACTTGGTATAGTCCTGCAGGGCACCGATGGAGCTCATGGAATCATGATTATGGCGGACCGCCCATTGACCACCACCATTGCTCTAATAAAAGCGTCGAGCTAATGACGTTAAACAAGCGCCCGTGGGAGGCAACCCACGTTTTGGTTTTGTTTTCTTTTTCTTTTATCTTTTATTTACGTGTCCTGCTTTTAATCGTGTTTCGTCTTTATGCGTATGCGGGAGATGTCTTATGGAATATGATATGTTGAGAATGGGCAAGCCATTGGTTCGTCCAACTTTGGAAGTTCTCGTCCCTTATTATTTGCGCTTTTATTGTTTTGAGCAGGGGACGATTACGTTCGAATTAAAATGTGGGGAGTTGATAGTATTTGGTTTTGTGGGCGTGATATATAGTTTTAGTATGTAATGGCGTGCCCTTGTGCTTATTTTGATTGTTTGAGCGTAAGCTTTGTCTATGCGAGTAAGTTAGGATCTTGATTTGTCTGTTGAACTACGTGGTATTGGTGTTGATTTTGAATTTCGAAACTTTTGGTGATATATGATTTGAGTATAATGTGAATTAGCGAGGCGTGATTGATAGAAAATGAATAGGGAAATTGATGTGATTTGTCCGGCTAATGTTAGGGGAGTGTTAACATTGTGGTTGCCTATATACTTGTTTCATTTATATATAAAAAAAATGTGAAAAAGAAGAATAAAATGAGGAGAATGAAAGCTCCGATATCTTGTTGAGATTGTTGAAATGGAGGATGGGATTATGTCCCTTTTCTCATAATTTGAGAAATGGACATGGAAACCACGTTAGGAGACTCGAGTTCATCGAGTGCACCTTCGAATATTATTCAAAATCATTAAAACATTCTTTGTGCTTTATAAAAGAAACTTGTTGCTAAAGGTGACCACATTAGTTAGTTCACCCCTAACGGAGAGTTGGGGCTGAGCAGAGATTACCTTTTTATTTATTGGAAGTCAATTGCCGTTCTTGATTTATTTCACATTATCTTTGAATTCGTAAACATCAAGTGTGGGGGAAATGCTATAAGGTTTGATTGATTAGAATAAGGGTTAAGTTGCACGAGTTATCTTTCGACTCTTATTAGTATAGACTTTGCTTGAGGATAAGCAAATAAATAAGTGTGGGGGAGTTGTTTAGTATGATTTTGTGATGATTCTTGGTATTGTTTTACATGTCATTTTCTATGGTTTGTCCTATTTATGCCGTTGGTTCGATTAATATTTATTGATTCGGACTTACTTCGTTCGTCTCGATGTTTTGTAGGAAAACGGCAGAAAATAGGATAAATTGGATCTGACAAGGATCAGATATAATTGAAGATCCTTTTGATAGGAATTCATAGGCACAAACGGATCGTAATTCGGAGTTCGGACGAGAGAGAACGGATCATTTCTTCAAAGTTGCGCACGTGAACTCCACGCGCCCGCTCGCGCGTCGGCGCTGAACACTTCCAATGAATCCCATTGAATAATGGATAAGGAATCAAGGATTTTGTCCTTCATAAGAAGTAAATTACATTGCGATAGAAGTCCATAGCCGAAAACCGTGCACAAATCGGAGTTCGAGACGAAGGAGAGCGGGCCAAAACAAAATCTGCGCAAAGCTGTGTCGCCGCGCGCGCGCACGCCAGCGCCGGTTCACGCATGAGCGCGCTCAGCACCATTTTCAGCGCGTTCAGCAAGAGCGCCGGTTCACCTGTTCAGCCCTTCCTCCAGCATCCGCCCAACATTTCAGCGTGCGTTCACTTTTCATTTTCAGCAAACTCAGCACCGGTTCACTCTCAACCGGCGCTCAACATCATGGTTTTGCTCCAGCCTCCTCCGGCGCTCATTCGACGCCATCTCATGAATTTCCTCGCTCGCTCCACATCACCCGCGCTCCATCGCCCACACAGGCGACACTCCGGTAGCGCGTCCTCCGCGTGCTCCCGTACCTCGCCCACCATCTTCACCCGCGCCGCAACTCCGGCGCCCAGCGTTTCCAACTCCGGCTCGCCCTCTCGCGCCATCTCATCCGGCGCTCGGCTGAGCGCGGTTCACCAAACTCCTCAGCGCTCACAATGAGCAGCTCATTTGTGAGGCGTAACATTCTCCACCAATACAAGGTAGCATCTGAGCCGGCGTTCGCTTTCAAGTCGAATGATTTCACAACGGCGCTCACCCACCGGCGTTCGCTTTCAAGTCGAACATATTACGAGCTGCGCTCACCTTAAACGCTTGCTCACTTTCAATTTATATATATATATATATATATATATATATACACGCGTTTAGGTCAAAATGGCGGTTTCTATTTTTCTCATGCGACCATGAGTCGCTTCTTGACTTTATTCGGATTTCTTACGGCGACGTAATACGATAATCTTAGTTTTAATTCTGTTCTTATTTTCATCATTGAAATAATCTTGTTATCTATTTAAACTTTGGATTATCGTTCTTGTGGATCAATTTTATAGTTTTATCGTTTGATGGTTTTGTTGGATTCAATTCATAGTATTTGTGGATTGGACTTTCATTTTCCGTTGATTTTAATTCGCTTTATGATTTCTTGCTCGTTTATTTCAAGTTCTTGTTGGATGATCGATAGTTATAGTTTATGTGCAATTAGATTTAGATTAGGATTGACAAACCCTATGAATAATATGATTGCATATGCTTTTGTTTATCGCTTTGATTTATCGCTTTCATGGTTCAACTAGGGATTGACAACCCCTGGTTTAGATTTATCGCTTTATTAGTTTAACTCGGGATTGACAACCCTTAGCTTAGGATGTTATTTATTTTCTCCGTATTTCAATTCATGGATGTTCAAACCCTTGTTGGCATTAGAATGTTTAGGTTTTAATCGCTTTCTGTGAGCAACACGAACATTAGGTCCTGTTATGTTTTCCTTGAGAGACGACTAGGGTTAGCTTTCCCTACTATAACACCTCGTACGATTGCGAGTCAATTGAAAGTATACTTTTGGTTGAACAAATTTTTGCGCCGTTGCCGGGGAAAACTTTAGGCGTATTGTTTGTGTTGATTGTTTTCTGTTTTTCTTTTCGTTTTTATTTTGTTATACTCCAGTTGCGCGTGATCCATTTTGTGTGAGTGTTGTGAATGCTAGGTTGCCGTCGTTTGATGGAAGATGTATGCTGACGGCAACGCAAGGGCTATGACGCACATGGATTCCAATCCCGACAGGAATTTGAGCCTTACCAGCAACAATATGGTTCGGGGTGGAATAACCAACCCAACTCGGAGTTGTGGAATCAACCCAACCCAGAATATTGGGATCCACAACCCGACTTGGGATGGTGGGATCCACAGCAGCAACAGCCTCCTCAGTTCGATTCAGAATGGTGGGAACCACATCCCGATTCGAGATGTTGGGACCCACAACCTGACTATGGATATTATGATACACAACAGCCACAACCTCCACAGCAACAGTGGTACCACCCGCAACAGGAGTATTATTCTCCACCACCTCCACCACCACCTCAGAGGTATCCATTGGATAATATTGAGACCGAATTGATTCAGACTCGCCACCAACGGTTGGATGCTGACGACACCAAAATCAGACGCTTGCAAGCAAAATTAGAAATGATGACTGAGAAGATGGACGAGTTGCTGCAACAAGATGCAATAGGGGAGCCTCCAAGCTCACCCTATGAGGCTCAGGTGACCACTGACCATCAGAGTTCGCCATTGGATGATAGAGACGCAACTCTTGAGCGTTTAGAGGCACGTGTGGGACTGATGGCTGTGAAGTTGGTTGAGTATCACCGACAACTTGCAGTGAGAGAACTTCTGAGCCACCCCTGTGAGGCTCAGGCAATCATTGTCCTTCAAGGTGATCGAGCAGATGATCGTATTGTGGAAGAGCCATCTGAAGATATTTTGCCACTACAAGAAAAGGAGGAAGATGTGGTAGTCTCCGAGTTAGACTCCGACAAGTATGAGCCGACCCTTGAGAACACGGCCGAAGTAGTTCATGCGATTTCAGTTGATGAAGAGGATTGGGAAAGGGAATTTGTTAGCGTTCCCAGACCCACAATGGTATTGAAGGAACTACCGATGAAGTATGTGTTCGTGGAGGATGAGCAAGGGAAGCCGGTGATCTTTTCAGTCGAGCTTCTAATTTTTGGAGAAACGGAGTTGACCTCGGTGCTTATAGAGGTGGTGAAAGAAGTTTTTCTGAAGCTGCTGATAAAGGGGTGTCTATGCCCTATCTGGAGCAACACTTGGTATAGTCCTCTAGGGCACCGATGGAGCTCATGGCATCATGATTATGGCGGACCGCCATATTGACCACCACCGTTGCTCTAATAAACACGTCGAGCTAATGACGTTAAACAAGCGCTCCGTGGGAGGCAACCCACGTTTTGGTTTTGTTTTCTTTTTTCTTTTATCATTTATTTCTGTGTCCTGTTTTTAATCTGTGTTTCGTCTTTGTCTGTGTGCAGGAGATATCTTATGGAATATGATATGTTGAGAATGGGCAAGCCATTGGTTCATCTAACTTCAAGGAAGTTCTCGTCCCCTTATTATTTGCGCTTTTATTGTTTTGAGCACTGGGGACAGTGCTCGAATTAAGTGTGGGGGAGTTGATAGTATTTGGTTTTGTGGGCGTGATATATAGTTTTCATTATGCTTAATGACGTGCCCTTGTGCTTATTTTGATTGTTTGAGCGTAAGCTTTGTCTATGCGAGTAAGTTAGGATCTTGATTTGTGCTGTTGAACTACGTGGTATTGGTCAAACCGATTTTGAATTTTGAAACTTTTGGTGATATATGATTTGAGTATAATGTGAATTAGCGAGGCGTGATTGATAGAAAATGAATAGGGGAAATTGATGTGATTTGTCCGGCTAATGTTAGGGGAGTGTTAACATTGTGGTTGCCTATATACTTGTTTCATTTTATATATAAAAAAAAAAAAATGTGAAAAAGAAGAATAAAATAAGGAGAATGAAAGCTCCAGTATCTTGTTGAGATTGTTGAAATGGAGGATGGGATTATGTCCCTTTTTCTCGTAATTTGAGAAATGGACATGGGAAACCACGTTAGGAGACTCGAGTTCATCGAGAGTGCACCTTTCGAATATTATTCCAAAATCATTAAAACATTCTTTGTGCTTTATAAAAGAAACTTGTTGCTAAAGGTGACCATATTAGTTAGTTCACCCTAACGGAGAGTTGGGTGCGGCGAGATTACCTTTTTATTTATTGGAAGTCAATTGCCGTTCTTGATTTATTTCACATTATCTTTTAATTCGTAAACATCAAGTGTGGGGGAAATGCTATAAGGTTTGATTGATTAGAATAAGGGTTAAGTTGCACGAGTTATCTTTCGACTCTTATTAGTATAGACTTTGCTTGAGGATAAGCAAATAGATAAGTGTGGGAGAGTTGTTTAGTATGATTTTTTGATGATTCTATGTATTGTTTTACATGTCATTTTCTATGGTTTGTCCTATTTATGCCGTTTGTTCGATTAATATTTATTGATTCGGACTTACTTCGTTCGTCTCGATGTTTTGTAGGAAAACGACAGAAAATAGGATGAATTGGATCAGCCAAGGATCAGATATAATTGAAGAGCCTTTTGATAGGAATTCATAGGCGCAAACGGATCGAAATTCGGAGTTCAGACGAGAGAGAACGGATCATTTCTTCAAAGTCGTGCACATGCACTCCACGCGCCCGCTCGCGCGTCGGTGCTGAACACTTCCAATGATTCTCATGAATAATGGATAAGGAATAAAGGATTTTGTCCTTCATAAGAAGTAAATTACGTTGTGATAGGAGTCCGTAGGCGAAAACCGTGCACAAATCGGAGTTCAGACGAAGGAGAACGGGCCAAAACAAAAATTCTGCGCAAAGCTGTGTCGCCCGCGCGCGCTCGCACGCCCAGCGCCGGTTCAGGCATGAGCGCGCGCTCAGCACCATTTTCAGCGCGCGTTCAGCAAGAGCGCCGGTTCACCTGTTCAGCCCTTCCTCCAGCATCCGCCCAGCATTTCAGCGCTCGTTCACTTTTCATTTTCAGCAAACTCAGCGCCGGTTCACTCTCAACCGGCGCTCAACATCATGTTTTTGCTCCAGCCTCCTCCAGCGCTCATTCCGAACGCCATCTCATGAATTTCCCTCGCTCGCTCCACATCACCCGGCGCTCCATCGCCCACAGCGCGCGACACTCCAGCGCGCATCCTCCCGCGCGCTCCCCAGCGCCTCGCCCCACCATCTTCACCCGGTGCCGCAACTCCAGCGCCCAGCGTTTCCAACTCCAGCGCTCGCCCTCTCTGCGCCATCTCATCCGACGCTCAGCCTGAACACCAGTTCACCAAAGTCCCTCGCGCGCTCACAATGAGCCAGCGCTCATTTGTGATGCGTAACCTTCTCCACCGGTAGCATCTGTAACCGGCGTTAAACACAAGTCAGAATGATTTCACAACCGGCGCTCAACCCCAGTCGACGTTCGCTTTCAAGTCAGAACGTATTCTGAGCCTGCGCTCACCTTAAACGCCGGCTCACTTTCAATTTATATATATATACACGCGTTTATGTCAAAATGGCGGTCCTCAGTTCTATTTTTCTCACGCAGCCGCGAAGCTGCTCTTCAGCTTTCTTTTGGCGACGTAACAAGATAATCTTAGTTTTAATTCCTGTTCTTATTTTCATCATTGAATAATCTTGTTATCTATTTAAGCTTTGGATTATCAGTTATTGTGGATCAATTTTATAGTTTTATCGTTTGATGGTTTTTGTTGGATTCAATTCATAGTGACAGTGGATTTGACTTTCATTTTCCGTTGATTTTTTCGCTTTATGATTTCTTGCTCTCGTTTATTTCAAGTTCTTGTTAGATGATCGATAGTTATAGTTTATGTGCAATTAGATTTAGATTAGGGATTGACAAACCCTATGAATAATATTATTGCATATGCTTTTGTTTATCGTTTTGATTTATCGCTTTCATAGTTCAACTAGGGATTGACAACCCCTGGTTTAGATTTATCGCTTTATTAGTTTAGCTCGGGATTGACAACCCTTAGCTTAGGATGTTATTTATTTTCTCCGTATTTCAATTCCTGCATGTTCAAACCCTTGTTGGCATTAGAATGTTTAGGTTTTAATAAACTACGTGAGCAACACGAACATTAGGCCTGTTAAGTTTTCCTTGAGAGACGACTAGGGTTAGCTTTCCCTACTATAACACCTCGTACGATTGCGAGTCAATTGAAAGTATACTTTTGGTTGAACAACACCCTTCAGTGTTCCATGTCATTATTCGTTACTTAATCCCGTTTCAATTAACAGTCCCCGCTAATCCATAATTAGGTTTGGCGGGCTGTTACAAAGTGGTATCAGAGCAGTTCGTTCCTTGAAACTCCAAAAACCTTCTTTTAAAGTTAAGTCTAGATTGAGTCACTAGACTTCTAGAAATCAGCTGACTATGCTCAACACTCCATCACATCAAGCTCAACCGAAATAAGGTAAATGATTTCTTCGTAAAAGTTTTAAAATAAAAGAGATTCTAAGAATATGCAGGTATGAGACTGCATATTCAAGGAAAGCTCAAAGGATTCCAAGAATGTGGAGGTGTGGGACTGCATATTCATGGAAAACTTAAAGGAATTGATATACATTAGGAAAATGATTTTCACAGTTTTGAAAATGAAAAGTTTGAAAGTAAATGCCTCTTCTCAAAGTTTTGAAATGAAAAGTTGAAAATGGAAATAATGTTTCCAAAGTTATGAAAGTTATGTGAATGAAAGTATGAGAATTGTTGAAAGTGAAAGTAATTGCAAATGTTGCAATGATGTTTTATGTTGTGAAGAGTTGAAAGTGATATAAGAAATCATTGACATTGCTATGTCAAAAGAGAAATCTTTGAATTCGTGGAATTCAATGAGAATGATAGTTATTGACATTGATATGTCAAAAGAGAAATCTTTGAATTCGTGGAATTCAATGAGAATTTGTGTTATGAAAGTTGATGGTTCGCTACCAACGTATGTTTATGTTATGAAAGTGTTATATGAGAAAGTGTTGACATTGATATGTCGAAAGTGAAATCTTTGAATTCATGGAATTCAATGAGATGTATTGTTATGAAAGAGTTATGTTATGAATGTTTAAAGTTCTGAAATTTCTAGTTATTTTGATAATCGATATGTTATCCCAAAGAACATAGACTGTCTAAGACGCATGATCCCTTTTGCGAAAGAACATAGAAAAGAACTATGAGAATTTTAGTCTGTCATGAGACAGAAACGAGATCAAAATGAGAATCTTGAGTTGAATGACGAGAACAACGAGAACAAAAAGGAGAAAATCAAAGAGCAAAGATGATGAATGTCACTATACCACAGTGACATGAGTATGGTCTTTTGTTTGGATGTTCACGTACGACGGAAATCCAAATTGACTATGACTTTTTCGTTAGAAACGAAATAAAAAAAGAGTATTAAAAGAATCAGTTGAGTTTAGTATTATGGGTTATACAGTATGGTAGATCACAAGGTGATAGATTAATGACCTTTACAAAGTATGATGACCTATTCCGAGTTATATAAGGTTTCAAACCTGATTCATAGCCCAAATTCTGTCATTGAGTTTAACTCTATGATCTAGTTCCAATTGAGAAATCACTTGAGTTCCCACTTTTTCTGAAAGGAGTTTTGCAACCAGAAAATTTCATAAAGCGTTCTTTTGAAACCAAACCTTCATGTGACTGAGAAAGTATTTGTGACGGGCCTGGCCACCCTATATGACCAAAGAAATCTCAGTAATTGCTATTCTGGTCTTTGGACCCTATCTCCCCAATTCTTCAGTTCAAAGAACATATTGTTCCAACCTTCAAAGTTGTAATCTTGAACATGAACCCGTACTTCTTGTAAGTTGTCATGATGAATTTTCTTTAACCCGTGAAACCAATAAGTATGACGTAGGTTGACATGACTTGTCACCTAAAAGTTTCGGATCAGAAAAGTGATAGACATCAAGATATGATGTAAAGAAGTTCTCGATAAGACGAGATATATATTTTTATGATACACATAGATGGATCTACCCTTGATGGGCTTTCCCAGTACTGATAACAGTAAAGTTATAACTTCACGTGAGTGGATGATGACTAAGTTACGAACGAGATACTCTTTAGCATTGAGTGCTAGAGTAGAGGTAAAGAAAAGAATATGATATCCTTGGGATAAATAAAGTGAGTAAGACTTTATTATGAACATTTTGGAAGATGGTACGATTAGTGTCGGTTTGAGACGTTTTGAACGTCAACGTTTAGAGACGATTCGAAAACTCAGTCTAATGATCAAGGAATTATAATATTTAAATTCCTATGATTATTTTATGAAATAATAGCATTATTTAACATTAAAATAATGCTAGAGAATTAGATAATAAAGATTGAATAAAAGAGCCTATTTTTGAAAACCCTAATTTTCGAAAATTAGGTTTTGTGACCTAGAATTATTCTAAATATTTTTCTATGATTTAATTTATCATATAAGACTTATAATGTGTCATATGGCTATATATTAACTATTTATTACAAGAAAATAAAATATATAGCATTATTGATATATATGGTTTTCGAAAATGTATATATATATGAGAAATTGGATTTAATTCCTATCCAAATGATGATGTATTGTTATAATTACATTTTGGTGATATTTTTAAGGATAAGATAAGGTGTATTATCAACTTTCACAAGTGGGATGACAACTATATGATAAGGACCGAAAATTACATGATTTTATGTGATAAGAATAATAAATATCATGCTATAATTAATGAGAGGATATGATTATGATATTAGCATGATATTAGGTGTAAAGTAGAGGTAGTTATCAATTTGATCAAGTAACCTACACCTTTGTACACTAGTGGCCGAAAATTTTGAAAATTAGTGTGAAAAGAAATAAAATATCATGCTCTAATTAATGCTATGTTATTATTATGTTGATAAGATATTATTATAAGATAAGGTAGACTATGTATCCAATTTGAACAAGTAACTATAGCCTTTGTCTTGTAATAGGCGAAATTGTTGAAAATTTAATGTGAACAAATGTGAAATCAAAATAAAGTCTTAGTGTATAATTTTGACTTTTCAAATATTTCATTATCCTAAGTTAATATTAATATATATATCATATCATAATAAATAAAATCACTCCCATGTATCTAAGGAATGGCCGATCACTATGCTATGTAATAAAGTAAAGAATTATCCTAAAGTGTTAAAGTAATAAATACATGGAAAAAATGTTATTAATGTTTGTGATAAGGTATATTAGGATAATTTGTCTATCTATGGCAAGTGCCGTGAACATATGGGTGAAGGAAATGAAATTTTTCTTTTTCTTTTTGGTAAATGAAATTTTAAAGGTGCGTCACGGTGGACTCGAACCCGAGACCTTTGGTCTTTTTCAATCCAAAATTTTTTCTTTTCAATCCATAATGTCGTGAACTTAAGAACGAAGAAAAGGGGAAATTGTCTTTAGCAATTACCAAGTGGACAATTAGGTGGAAAGTATATATTAAGGGATAAGATGAGATATTAAAGTATATAAGATATGATCAAAATTCTTGTCTTTTGCTAAAGGAGGTGGCCGATTTTTTTGACTAAGATTAAAGGTCTAATAATTATCATTTTATGTGATAATTACCTACAAGTGGACAAGTCCTATAAATATAAGGTAAGATCAACTATTTCTCATTTTACAACCCCTAATTACCGAAAAAAAAGAGAGGGAGAGATTGAAAAAGTTGATCACTTATCCTTCACAAATTTTAGATAGAAAAACGTTACCGCCGATAATCGACTCCGATTAAAAGGTTAGAAACGTTACGCGCTTTGATTCCATATTAGAATTTGTGAATTTCATCCATAAGATATTATGTTACATGCTTATATTATTTATGATAAAATTTTAGAAAATTATGTTCATATGCTAAGATGTTTAGGAATTATGTGTATATGATGTTCCTAATCATATATTATATTTTTAATGCAAAATTAAACATGTTTCAAAATTTTATTTGAAGACCGAAAACTCATGAGTAACATAGGTTGATGAACATAATTTTCTAATTGTTGATTTGAGCATGAAATAATGTTCTATGGTATTAAATAAGCTTCTATGATTTTATGTGAAAATTTTGGAAAACATTATACTATAGTTCATGAAAATTTTCGAAAATAATAGAAGATGATATGTTTATGTATAATTCATGATTGAGTGATATTATAGCATATTAATGATGTAGATTCATAATATAGTGATTATATGAATTTATTGGAATTTTAGAAACTATTTTATCATATGTCAAATTTTCGAAAACTATGGTCTAAAGGAATATTGATGTACAAATTTTCTATGACTAATATGATTACATAATAGTGATCCTATGAAGGTATAGTATGATGTGTGAAATTATGAGAAATTTATGCGCAAGTTTTGATTAAGAAATCAAAAGTACCGAAAATAGGAAAATATAGGTTTTAATGTTTTAAAAATATTTTATCAAGAATAATCACATAATATGTTCTAAAATTATGTTTTAGACATACTATGATTTTATGTGATTTTTAGAATGAGAAATGTTATGTTTTACGTCGAAATAATTTATTAAATGATGTAAGGTTGAACGTGAAGTGTTATGATCAAATAGACTATACTTGTGCGCATTATCAAGCATGATTGTTGAATAACGTGAAAAATCAAGACTTGTGATAAAAGGATTTGAAATCGATTGAAAATCGATTTATATGTCTATAGTATCGAAATATATAGGTTAATAAAAGTCAAAGATGTTGACTAAAGCCTAAACGTATGAAATACGTTAGTACGCGATCAAAGTGACGTGGTACGTCTAGTAGGAGTATGGTTTACGTTGATTAGATACGCTAAGACGTATAAAACATATTGAGATGGTTAGAAAGATTTCTGAATCTTATTAGACTTGGATGTTTT
Source organism: Salvia rosmarinus (assembly GCA_036937905.1). Lineage (NCBI taxonomy): Eukaryota > Viridiplantae > Streptophyta > Magnoliopsida > Lamiales > Lamiaceae > Salvia > Salvia rosmarinus. The sequence goes on along the minus strand of CM072819.1, from coordinate 71,796,800 downwards.
AGAAAAACGTGACCAACGTACTAAATTAGTTTCTTACGTAGAGATGGAACGCGACGTGATCGTTGACGTTAGAAAGGAACGTTGTTGAAAAGATACGTACCAGGTAGGCTTTATTCGAAAACCCTTTTATTTATTTTGCTTTCTGCAAAATGAAAAGTATTTATTTACAGTACTTCTGTTGAGAAATGATGAGATGATTACCTGCCCAAAGTATTTATGTTTTATGTATGAATTCTATCGAGATAATGGTTAGCCAACCATGAAAGAATATGAGCTGTTGGTTCGCCAACTGACTTTAGTTGCTGGGTTGTTCCCCAACTGATGAGAATTACTTAAGTTGTCGGGTCGCTCCCCAACTTATGAGAAAATCGATATCGGACCCTATGTCAGATGTAGAATTCCTGGCTAGGGTTACGTGCACGAATAAGGTGACTGTGTGCTGAAAGGACAATTCTCGGCCGGTCACTGCGCCCGTAGAAGGTGGCCACCTTCTACGGTGCGAGATGAGTTTATGAGATGATGATGTTTATATGAGATATGTGAACGATATGGATCATACAAAGAGAAAATGCTCGGCCGAGCGATGTTTTGAGAAAATGAGAAAATGTTTTAGTAAGCGCAAGGCCTTTTCAATAAAACCCTTGTGTCTTACTGTAAAGGGGCAGTATAATTTAAAGAAAATGTTTTTGGCAATGAGCCAACTGAGTGCATTGTAACAGGGTTGGCGGGCTGTTACAGGAAAGTTAAGACCTCGCTTCATTGGACCTTTTGAGATTTTGGAAAAGATTGGAGATGTTGCTTATCGTTTGGCGTTATCGCCTGAGCTATCATCCATGCATAATGTTTTTCATGTTTCGATGTTGAGGAAGTATATGCATGACCCGAGTGATGTGGTGTCTTATGGTGGTATATCGCTTAATAAGGATTTAACCTACGAGGAAGAACTCAACGCAATTTTAGATCGAAAAATCCACGAGTTAAAGAATCGACGCGTGACTTTAATTAAAGTACAGTGGAGTCGCCATGGATCCGAGGAAGCGACTTGGGAGCCTGAGGATGAAATTCTAGCTAAGTAATCCTTAATAGCAGCTGGTAAGACAAATTTCGAGGACGAAATTTTTATTAAGTGGGTAGGGTTGTAACGCCCCACTTTTTGCTTGATTTAATTTGCTTTAAATTTAAATCTTTTGTGTTGGATTTGTGAGTATTTGACGTGCAAGAATTTGTATTGGACTTGAGGGAGTCCGTAGTTGCGCTCCTAGCTAGAAAACGAACTTCAAAATTTATTTTAGGACTTTCAAATTTTACTTTACGGATATGGGTTAAGTAAAAAAATAAATTTTGGGCTTATGAAATTATCAAATTATATTATTTATTTTCAAATTGGGCTTGTAGAATATTATTTTGTTTAGCCCAAGTTCTATTTTTTTATATTTTTGTAGAACTGAGATTTAATTAGTATAGTTCAAGTATGATTAGAATTTGTTTATGGTTTTATATATATATATATATATAGGGGTTGGATCCAGTGAGAACTTATCTTTTTTGAGAACTTGAGAACCATGCATAATACGTTGAAGATGATGCACAAAACAGTATAAAGTTGTGCATAACGAAAAATTCTAAAATTGTTGCACAACAAAATAATTTTAGAAAGTTTTCGTTATGCACAACTTTATACCGCTTTGTGCATCATCTTCAACGTCTTATCATGGTTCGCAGAGTTCGCAAAAAGACGTGGTTCTCATTTGATCCACTCTATATATATATATATATATATATATATATATATATATATACACACACACGCACGCACACAACACTTAACACACACACACACCCTTCCATACACACAAAGATACTCACAACACACATACAAAAGGAAAATAGCAAAAGGCGTCCGGAAGCCTTTCTGGTAAATTTTGATTTTTTTTTTTATTTTTTTTTATTTTTTTAAACTCAAGACACCCATGAAATTTCTATTATACATGAAACCAATTTTCTCGTTTGGGTTTTCACGAAAACTTGTTTGTTAATTCTTGTTTCCTTATTGATTTTGGAACTTGTTCAACTTTAATGATTAGTAGGGATTGCAAAGTGTTAAAAGTCAGTTTTGATGATGGAGCAACACAAAGATTCACATGGCTTTATTTAACATAAAATTTTCAAATAGTCTTACCATATTCTGACTTCCGATCACTCTTTATTAATTCAGGCAATATATATTGATAGGATATGGCCCAACTGCCAGGCCCAAGCATCAGGCCCAATACAAGTAAAAATAACATCAAGCTTGGCCTGGACAAGTTCGGCCCAAGAAGATCCCTGAAACCAGTGAGAACGCAGAAGGCTCGGCCATATCTAAAGGAATCCTAATTCGAGAAGGGATAGGATTAAGATCTTATCCAAGATCTCGAATCCTATTTAGAGAAGACCTCGGATTTAAGATCTAGGTCTAAATAATTGTGTATAAATAGAGGCTAGATTAGGCGAAATAGATTCATTCACACTCTTTGTAATCGCTTCTTACACATTCAATACACGAATACTCTCTCTCCCCGTGGACGTAGATCTTATTCATAGATCGAACCACGTAAATCCTTGGTGTTCTTAGCATTTATTTCCCTTACGAAATTAAGATCGATCATCGGCGCCGTCGTGGGAAGCGAATTTTGTGTTTCGATCAACCACCGCTTTGTGGAAGTAATCATGACCGGTACACCGAAGCCATGCATCGGGACCGTCGTCGGCAACAACAACGCCGACGGTGAAAGGAACGCCGAGCTCAGCTCGGGAAGAGCCCAATCAGAGAAGAAACCCCCGAAGGATATGTCCAAAGTCTCGACGGGCACGGACACCCCGCCCTGCAGGAGGCAGGTGACCATAGCGAAGGAAATCGCAGCAACAATCCAGGGGAACATCCGGCTCATAAGTAAACCCAGCGACGACGTCAAGGGTTTCTCGAGAAAAATAAGGAGAGCTTTCTCCAAGTACCTCGGTGAAGCACGTGGTCGCCACGTCCCGAAGGCGAACGCCAAGCCTCATCTAGGTGCGAGGCATCACAACGAGAGGTCGGGGCCCAAACCGACCGCGCAAGGAACGAGCGACGCGGGAGAGGACGTCGTGACCGCTGCGAAGCCGGCCCCGATCGCCAGAACGAATCCATTCAGCGAACTCCGCCCCGCTCTCCAAGGGACGAGCAGCGTGGGAAAAGGCATCATGGCCGTCGTGAGGTCGGTCCGAGTCATCTAAACGAAGTTCGATCGTCGAACTCCGTCCCAATCTCCGTGAGGACGGCTTCGATGGGTGCGGAAAATAGTCACCCGTTCTCAAGCAGGATACTCAACACTTCGCCCCGGATAAATACGGGTACCAAGCATCGCCCCTATGACGGGTGAGGATCCACGAACTTCCTCTCGCGGTTCAATACAACATGATTAACCAACGTCTCGATTCGGTTCATATGTAAACTCTTTCGGAGTTACTCGTCGACAACGCCCGCGGTGGTTCGACGGTCTACCTACGGAAGCATCGGCTCTATCGCGACGATGGCAGCCTTCCATCGAAGGTTCTTCCAGAAGGCGGAGTCAAAAACATCATCGACACACCTCCTCACCATAAGGCAAAGCCGTAACGAGTCCATCAGTGACTTCATGACGAGGTTTAACAAGGAGTGTTTGAAGGTCGAAGACGTGAACGACCTGTTAGTCATCTCGGCCTTCCAAAACGGCATCTTGCCGGGGGCCTTATACCGAGAGATCGTCAATGGCACGAACCCCGATGCTGACGAGTGTGGCGATAGCCAACCGGTTCGCCAAAGCGGACGAGGCTGACAAGAGAAAGCGCGAAGCAGACAAGGCAGGGCCCTCGGAAAAAGGAAGAAGAGATGAAGGAAGGGAAGATCGGAACCAAGGCCGGCGAAGCGCCTTGGAAAGATTACATCGCCCTATAAGGTCCAGGCTCGGTCCGCGTGACGCCTCGGAGCGACCTCAATACACCCCGTTGACGAAGCCGAGGGCAGAAATCTACGCACTCCATATGAACCTGTTCGAGAAGCCTCGACCGATGACAGGAGGAAAGAGGCGCCGAACCAGGGATAAATACTGCTCATTCCATGAAGACTATGGGCACGACATCGAAGAGTGCAAAGAACTCATGGGAGAGATAGAGATGTTGGTTCAAGATGGACCCCTGAAGAAGTACCAAACACAGGGTCGCCAAGCCGACCAGAGAGAAGAGAAGAGAAAGCAAAGGAAGAGGGGGAATTGCGCCCCCCACAAAAAAGCGAAGCGCGACATCGATGAGGAAGGAGATGACGAGTCCCAATATGACGGGGTGATCTCCACTATTACGGGGCTCCCTCGTGGAGTCACGAAGTCTTCCCCAAGGTCAAGCCGAAGTCCTAGAACCGCGAGCCTAACAACAAGAGGTTCGAGAAAGGACGAGGCGATCACCTTCTCGGAGGGCGACCCGTACCATAATAGTACCCCGGGATGCACTTTGGTGATCCATGCGATGGTCACAAATAAGTTGGTGAAACGCGTGTACATTGTGACAAGCGTCGGTAAGCATCCTTTTCAAGAAATGTTTTGATAAGCTATGGATAGAAGAAGCGCGCCTCGCACAAGCGCCGCTGCCACTCCGAAGCTTCGTCCAAGAAGAGACGCGCCCGGAAGGGATAATAGAGCTACCCGTCACGGTGGGGAAGTCACCAACAAGCTCCACCAAGGTGGTGCAATTCTTCGTAGTGAAGGCCCACTCGCCATATAACATCATACTAGGGCGAGATTGGCTGAACGCTGTAAGGGCGGTATGCTCAACGTACCACCTGACAATGAAGATACCCACCGCGAGGGGAACAGCCGTGATCCGAGGTGATCAAAAGCAAGCCAAGGAATGTATGCAGGTTGCCTTACGAGGTGCAGGGACCTCGGTCCAGCACCCACAAGCATAACAACTAAAGGAACCCGAGGAGTTGGAGTCAAGAAGTACACTCCCCGACAACCCGGGCGGAAGAGGTCGATTGTGCGAAGATGAGCCCTTAAAGGTCGCCAAAGTTGGTCTCACCAAGGCACTGAAATAAAGAATCGATCATCCAACTCCTACGGGAATTCCGAGATGTGTTTGCTTGGTCTCCCCTCGACATGACCGGAGTCTCACCAAGTATCATCACCACCGCTCAACATCAACCCGAACATAAAACCGGTTCGGATGAAGCAAAGAATTTTTGCAGCGAGCGGAACCAAGTCATTCACGACGAGGTGAACCAGCTGTTAAAAGTTCGCATACTGTTCGAGGTCAAATATCCGACCTGGATAGCCATCCCGGTGATGGTGAGGAAAGGAGGAGGGGGATGGCGAATGTATATTGACTACACCGACCTCAACAAACATTGCCCAAAGGATTGCTATCCCCTTCCCAACATTGACAAGAAGGTCGACGCGCTGGTCGGATACGAAGTCTTTAGTTTTTTGGATTTATACAAAGGGTATCACCAAGTCCTGATGGACGACGAAGACGCGGCCAAAACAGCCTTCATTACCGACTTCGGAGTCTTTGCGTATAAAAAGATGTCATTCGGCCTCAAGAATAGAGGGGCCACCTATTAAAGGATGGTGGACAAAATATTTAAGCCCTACATAGGTCAGAATGTGGAGGTATACGTAGACGACATCGTCGTCAAAAGCAAGGAGGAAGCCGCATGTGTTGCCGACCTCCGGATCGTCCTCGGCCTTCTCCGAAAAATCAACCTGAAACTGAACCCCCAGAAGTGCACATTTGCAGTCCGGTCTGGAAAGTTCTTAGGGTGCTGGGTTTCACAAGAAGGGCTAAAAGCCAACCCGTCCAAGGTCCAAACCATTTTGGAAATGAACATGCCAAAGACCATCCATGACGTACACAAGCTGACAGGCTGCATAGCCGCACTGAGCCGCTTTCTTTCAAAAGCCGCGGATAAACAGCTACCCTTCTTCAAGATACTCAAAAAGGCCCCGAAATTCTCATGGGATGATGTACACAAGTCCGCCTTCGAAGATCTCAAGAGCTATCTCGCCAAACTCCCCACTCTATCCGTCCCGAAAGAGGGAGAGGTCCTTTTCCTCTACCTCGCCGCCTCGGACGAATCCATAAGTGCAGTCTTGGTACGAGAGGAAGGACGTCAGCTCCCGGTGTATTTCATCAGCCGAGCACTAAAAGGCCCGGAAACGAGGTATCAGCCCTTGGAGAAGCTTGCCTTAGCATTGGTAAACGCCGCGAGGAGACTACGTCCATACTTCCATGCACATCCCATACAAGTCCTCACCGACTACCCACTTCGGCAAGTATTGACGAAGCCCGAAGCCTCAGGGAGAATCGCGAAATGGGCAATCGAACTAGGCGAGCACGATATATCATACGCCCGCCAGCCATCAAAGGTCAAGCCCTAGCGGATTTCTGGCCGAGGCTAACCGTCGCCAAAACCAAGCCCACCGAGTCCAGACGATGCCGAAGCCGAACCAATGGATGAAATACCAAAGGAGTGCTGGCAACTCTACGTTGACGGGGCTTCGGGGAAAACGGGTAGCGGAGCAGGAATCTTACTCCTAGGCCCGGACGGCCAAGAGATCACCTACTCACTTCGGTTCACATTCAAAAATACGAACAACGAAATAGAGTATGAACCTTGATCGCAGGACTTCGCCTAGCTCAAAATCTCCAAACACGAGCCGCAAGTTCACGGTGATTCTCGGTCGTAGTAAGCCAAATGTTGGGGAAATCTGAAGCAAAAGCAACAGGATGAAGAAATACCTCGGAAAAGCAAAAAGCCTGCAACGGATTTTCTCATACTTTCATATAGTTCGCATCCCAAGAGAGCAAAACAGCCAAGCTGACATCTTAAGTAAATTGGCATCGTCGTCAACGAGCCCGCCAGTAGAAGAAGTCCAAAGCAGAAGCATAGACGAGGCCGATGGCGGGCCGAGGTCAACGTAGTCTCGGATGAAGAACCCATTGGATGACTCCCATTCTAGAGTACCGGAGAATGGCGAATCGCCCCAAGACAATTTGGAAGCTAGGAGGATCTGAACAAATCTATGCGATATACAATTGAGCAAGGGTCCTATCTGTAAAGTCATATCTCCAGCCTCTCTTAAGGTGCTTGGGTCCGAACCGAGCTGATTACGCTCATGAGAAGTGCACGAAGGATCATGCGGAAGTCACATCGGACCCGAGCCTTGTCGAAAAAGTCGTGAGATGAGGATACTATTGACCAATGATGTTCCAGGACTCAATTGACCTTGTGAAAAAGTGTCTGAAGTGTCAACTCCACGGGAACGTACCGAGGCTACCGCAGACCTACCTCACCTCAATACAGAGCCCTTGGCCGTTTGTGCAATGGGGGATCGACATTGTAGGCCCCTTTTGTAAAGCACCGGGACATCTCCAATTCCTAATTGTTGCGATTGACTACTTCACGAAGTGGGTGGAAGCTGAGCCTTTGGCAAAAATCACAAGCAAGAATGCCCTCAACTTCGTCTGGAAGAACATAGTGTGTCGCTTCGGCATCCCTCATATCCTCCTTTCGGACAACGGAACACACCATTCGCGATAAGACATTCGAGAGAGTGGTGTCAAGAGCTTGGATCAACAAAATTCACCTCGGTAGCCCATCCTCAAGCAAATGGTGGACCAAGTCACCAACAGACCATCGTGAAGGGATCAAGACTCGTCTCGACCGAGCTAAGGGCCTTTGGGTGGATAATTTACCACGTGTCTTATGGTCATACCGAACAACACCTAGGACCTCGAACGGAGAAACGCCCTACAGTTTGGTGTATGGAACTGATGCAGTGATCCCGGCAGAAATTGGAGTACCGAGTCCTCGTACCATTGACTTCTCTGCCGAAGCAAATGAGGAAAATCTACGAGCTGATCTGGATCTACTCGAAGAAAAAAGAGACCTCGCCTACATCAAGGAAGCTCGGTATAAGCAGCAAGTAGCTCGGTATTACAACCAGCGTGTTAAAACCCGATAATTCCAAGTGGGTGACCTCGTACTCCGAAATAATGAAGTCAGCAAAGCCGTGCAGCTCGGCAAGCTGGAAGCCACATGGGAAGGACCTTACCGGGTCGACGAAGTCCTCGGCAAAGGGGCCTATAAGCTCGCCCAATTTTCCGGTGAGCAATTACCCAACGCATGGCACATCATTCATCTGAAGAGATATTATGCATAAGTGTCAAAGGTCGAGTCTTGTTCGGTCGTGTTTTCAGAGTCCTGTTTAATCGAGTCTGAGTCTTACTTTGTTACGTCGTCTTTTATCAATAAAATTCTATTTTTTGTGCATGTTTTATTTGTCACTAATGCATAATTAATCTTTAATATTATTCTATACCCTCTACGGAGGACAAATTCCCTCGACGGAGGTCAGATTACCTTCGTTTCATACGAGGATGAATTTAAACGCGCGTAAGGGGACCACCCCTCCCGATAACCTCGGCAAAAAACAGGAACCATTCCTACATACGAGATCAGATTACCTTCGTTTATTTCGAAGACGGTTCTCTCTATGTAGACGAAATAAGGGGACCACCCCTCCCGATGACCTCGGCAAAAAACAGGAACCATTCCTACATACGAGATCGAGTTACCTTCGCTTATTTCAAGACGGTTCTTTCTATGTAGACGAAATAAGGGGACCACCCCTCCCGACGACCTCGGAAAAAAACAGAACCATTCCTACATACGAGATCAGATTACCTTCGTTTATTTTGAAGACGGTTCTTTCTATGTAGACGAAATAAGGGGACCACCCCTCCCGACGACCTCGGCAAAAAATCATTAATTCCGAAGACGGAACTCTCTACAAGGACGAACTACCCTTCTACGAGAACGGATTCCTTCGAAGACTTCATATATTACTTTAGTTCAATATAAAGTCAATACGAAGCAAATACATCTTTCTTATTTCAAAAATAAGTTATGCAGATTACATATTACGAGGGCGGAGGAGACCGGGAAAAACTGAGCCAATCTCTAGAAAAATCGCGATTCAACAGCTCATCTATACTAATCCTACCTCTACCTCGTCCTCGATCTACACTATGGGCTCTGCTAGCTCGACCTCGGCCACTCGATGACGCCTGGCTTCGGCCCCTTGAGGATCCACGTCGTTCAAGGGCCATAGCACGCCTCTCTTGAGCTATCCACGCCGGATCGTCAAAATTCGGCTCATTTATTGTAGACCGAGAAGCTCCGGCAGAAGAAGAGGCCTCTGCATCCCGTCGAAGCAGTTCATCGAGCTGTGGTTGTCGAGCGATGACGGTCTTGTATATACCTCCGAGCCTTTTTAATTCACCGTACTGCTCCGTGAACTGCCAGGAGGTCCGACCATATTCACGCCGGTACCTCGCACAACGGGCAGCGACCTCGACAACCTTGGCTTCAACTTCCGAGATAGTCATCCCACCATTTCGATGGATGGCCTCCTCGTACTCGGCATGCTCCTCAGCTATTAATTTAGCCTTCTCCTTGGCGACCTCGAACGACTCCTCCAAATGCAAAAGACGAGCCTGGAGCTCGTCACAGCTCTCCTGGGCAGCTCTATGCTTGATAACAGACTCCGCCTGCACATGGCCCAATTGTCCCTTTATATGGAGGAGTTCGACCTCTTTTAATTCCAGAGCCCGCGACAAGTCTTCAATTCGATTCAACCAAGGAGAAGCATCAAGCATTTCAGGCGACAACTGAATAAAAAGATAAGTGTTTTCATATAAACTTGTGATTCTATTAATATGCCCTTAGGCAGAAACCAGTGTACATTTACATTCAAAAAAAAAAAAGAAAAGGGGATCAACTGACCCCTCCAGAAGCTTCGGGCCTGTCCACCTCAGCCGCCTCCGGAGCCTGGAAAGCCTCGGCCTCTTCTGCCCTAACCTCGCCTAGTCCGGCTTCGGCCTCCTCAGGAACTGCCGGAGCCTCGTCGCCCTTGAAACCCCAGTGCAAAGATCCCCGACCCTTTGTAAGATCGGCCATTAGAGCGTCGGTCAGGGGATCTCGATCCACGGGGCAGGCGTGAACAGACTCCGCGGTCAGCAGAACCGAAGATGAAGTCAGGGTCCGCAGCACGGGAAGCTCCTTCAGGCCGCGGACAAGGACATCGAAATAGGCACGCCCAGACATCATCCTCTATCTCCTCATACCCATACTTGGATTTATCCAATTCTGGGTAGTCCTCGGCGACTTCTTCGATTGCATCTGAGACGGCGCGCTTATTGAGGACCTCGGCCGCATCACCAACCATCCCGGAGAAGCCCCCAGAGAGGAATAGCCTCTCCGCAAATGCCCGAAGCATCTCCCCCTGCGAGCTCGCTACCTCGGCCTCCCGACGCCGAGCCTCCTCCAACTCTGCCTTCATTAAGGCGACCTCGGCCTCCGCCGCTGCTTCAGCCGCCCTAGCCCTTGCCGCCTCCATCGCCTCGGCCGTCTTCGCCGCCTCGACCGCCGCCTTTGCCGCCTCGACAGCCGCCGTATCCGCCGCCTTCTGTTTGACGAGGTCCCGAATCTTTGCCTCGGCCTCACTTATCTCTTGGACGAGGAGAGTCTTCTCCTCCTCCATTCCTCGAGCATCTTGGGCCACCTCACAAGCGGCTAACGGCCCTTTCAAGAAGTCCGTTATGAAACCGGACATCTGGGCCATCCCGGCGGACATCTTGGCCACCTCGGCCGACACGACCTCAACCCCCTATACAGAATCCCATCAAGTCAGAAGAATACATTATTTATATTACTTCACAAGGAAGAAGGATAAGTGCGCTACCTCGGGAAAGGTAGGGGGAGCTCGCTGAGAGCCAACGACGATGCATTCCGGGTCGGCAGCAACCGTGGCCTCGGGGATAGCACGCTTTAACCTCTTAAAGCGCCTAAGAGGCTGCGGCTCAGGAGACTTCGAAGCCTCCTCGCCGCTTGTGGATAGCCTCGACATCCTTCAAAATCGAGGAGGAGAGCTCGACCTCCTTCAAAAGAGAGGAGGGAAGCTCGACACCGGCGCTCGACTCCTTCCTCTTCTTCATCTTATCCCTGATCAAGTTCACTGCAAATAAATACAAGAAGTCAAGCATGTACACACAAATAATCATGCAACAAAGGACAGAAGAGAAGGAGGGGCCTCACCCTTCACCGACTCCACCTCGGTGGCAGGATCATAAGGGCTAAGCCCCGCAGCTGCAAGCTCGGCCTCGGTAAAGGCCTCATCCACGAGACCTACTTTGTCCAGTGCCTCCTCCAGGCCACCATCAATCTCATCAACCACCACATCGGCGATCTTCTCCGATCGCCATGTAAACTCAAGAGATCCATCAAACTGACAAAAGAAAAACTTCTTCTGCCAGTTCGAGATCTTCGACTTTATCTTCGCTTTGAATTTACGACGGGGTGATAAATAATACCACCCCGAACCACCCTTCAGTTGCAAAAAACGGAGAACAAGCCCCAAAGTAAAAGGAAAATTATGCCGATAGGCATAGACACCTAGGCCCACCAAATGCCGGAAAGAATTTGGCGTAAGTTGGGCAAGTGATATGCCGAACATCTGTTGAAGTTCGACATATACACGAGGATAGGGAATACGAAGACCAGCCCGGAGGCTGTCTTCGTACACAGTGACAAACCCTTCCGGAGGGGCACAAGCCCTATGCTCCGGACGGGGGGCAACATAAATTATATCAGAAATACGGTATTGGGAGACAATCTCCTTTATATCGGAGGTTGTTAAAATGGAAGAAAAAGAAGACACTTTACCGAAATCCCGAAAGGGGGGAGCACGCAAAACCGCCGGCGAATCCGACGGCGGCACAGACACGATACGAAGCTCAGAAGATTTAGAAGAAGAGGAAGCCATAACTTACTTTTGGTTTTTCGAAGATGATGGTGATGAACTCCGAGACAACAATGGCGACGGTTATACGTTTTTCAGAAGTTTTGAAAGTCTGAAATTTTGAAATAGCAAAAGTGATATGAGAAATGGCGTATCAAGGAAGATATTCCCCCATTATACGCTTTATCGGGAATCCAACCGCTGCCGCATTAAATGCGTATCACGTGGTCCCGCACTCAACGACGCGAAAAATCCGTGTTTGGCCTCGCTTAACGCCCGTCGGTGACGCCAGCGGAAGACCTCGGCTTAGCGCCCGGCGGTGAAGTCACCAGAGACCTCGGCATAACGCCTCGACAGTGAAGTCACCAGAGACCTCGGCATAACGCCTCGGCGGTGAAGTCACCAGAGACCTCGGCTTAACGCCTCGCCAGGTGAAGTCAGCCAGAGACCTCGGCTTAATGCCTCGCCAGGTGAAGTCAGCCAGGAGACCTCGGCTTAACGCCTCGTCAGGTGAAGCCAAACAGAAAACCTCGACTTAACGCCTCGGCAAGAGATAGTACCAGCGTGCACAACCTCGGCAGATGCCTCTGCAAACGCGGCATATGACTTCGGAAACATTGACACATACCAAGTCAGATCGATCACACCCCGCCTCGGCATAAACAACCCAAAAACCAATACGACCTCGCTTCTGCGTCTTTTTGGGGGGGGTTGTGATAGGATATGGCCCAACTGCCAGGCCCAAGCATCAGGCCCAATACAAGTAAAAATGACATCAAGCTCGGCACCGACAAGTTCGGCCCAAGAAGACCCCTGAAACCAGTGGGAACGCAGAAGGCTCGGCCATATTTAAAGGAATCCTAATTCGAGAAGGGATAGGATTAAGATCCTATCCAAGATCTCGAATCCTATTTAGAGAAGACATCGGATTTAAGATCTAGGTCTAAATAATTGTGTATAAATAGAGGCTAGATTAGACGAAATAGATTCATTCACACTCTTTGTAATCGCTTCACACATTCAATACACGAATACTCTCTCTCCCGTGGACGAGATCTTATTCATAGATCGAACCACGTAAATCTTTGGTGTTCTTAGCATTTATTTCCCTACGAAATTAAGATCGATCATATATATATATATTGTTTTGCTTTCGAACTTCATGTTTTAATTAAACTAGAGATTGACTCTCGCATAACTTAGTTAAACTTAGTGGATATCAATTTTAAGCATTTGAAATTGGGTAACTTATTCTGCTAACATTTTACTAATGCCAATCATGTTTTGGTATTGTGGACTTAGAATATTTAATGTATAGGATGATCAAAGTTGAATTTACTGAACCAGTTTAATTGATCAATTTTACTAAGTATGGTTTGAATTATGTAATTAATATAAAAAATAGGCCGTTGTCTTCCATTTGATTAGAACATATATATAAATATTTTAATATGTTAGCTACGATACTTAGTATTAATTGTTTTTGATTTAGATTAATAAATTATTTAATTTAGTTATTCACGGTGATTTACAAAAAGGGAATATGGACGTAAATTGGAAAAATATCTTTGAAATAGTCATAAGTCTTCTAAATAGTTAATTTTATTTATGTAGTATATCAAAGTTTTTTTTAAAGCTTAGGCCCTTATAAAATTTAATGTATATATTGTATTAGGTGCAGCGCAACTAGGACCCTCGTCCCAGAATTGATTGATATTGATTTATTGTGCTCCACAAAACAAGGTGGGTGAAATCATCTTTAACTTGCAAACATGTGATTTGAAATAAACATATTTATTGTGGGATTTACTTTATCTGTAAGTTTATGATGATAATCATTGTTGTATTTTGTTACATTCATGGTGAAAGCCTGTGTGGCGTATCAATTACCTGTGTGGCATATCATAGCCTGTGTAGAGTATCATAGCCTGTATGACGAATCATAGCCTGTGTGGCATATCATTGCCTGTGTGGCATAGCCTGTGTGGCGTAGCCTGTGTGACGAATCATAGCCTGTGTGTCATAGCCTGTGTGGCAAATCATAGCCTGTGTGGCGTATCATTGCCTGTGTGGCGAATCATAGCCTATGTGGCATATCATTGCCTGTGTGGCATATCATAGCCTGTGTGGTGTATCATAGGCTGTGTGGCGAATCATAACCTGTGTGGCGTATCATTTCCTGTGTGGCATAGCCTGTGTGGCGTAGCCTGTGTGGCGAATCATAGCTTGTGTGGCGTATCATTGCATGTTTGGCGAATTATAGCCTGTGTGGCGTATCATTGCTTGTGTGGCAGGATTTTTAAGCCGGTGAGGTTGAATATGATTGACTATTACTTTATTGCGATGTATACACGTTTTGACAAATAAAATAATGATATTCCTTGTTCCCCACCACTGAGTACGTTTTTGTGCTCACTCCCTTTTTATCTAAAATATTTTCAGGTCTGTGATCATGGAGCAGCGTGACGGTGTGGGTGTGCCTAGTGGTGTTTTGTCGCTTTTAATTCCTTCCAAGACTTGTGTTATTTTTGTTTAAATTCTTTTCCTTTATTATCGTTGTTGGATTTGAGTTACTAGAACTCCAACTTATCTCATGCTACTAAATTTTGCGTAGTTTGCTTTGGGTCGTTGGTAGGCGTCAGTTCTTTTGCAAAGTTTAGACTTGAGTTTGTTGGATTCATTATTTGATAATTTTATTCAAGAGATTTTATATATTTTATTATGTTTTAAAAAAAAATTGACATGCTTCCACTTTAGCTATTTTATTTAAGAAAATATAGCATTTTTAAATTATGAATTTAGGGTGTTACAAAGGTTATCTGTCATGAGCTGAAGTGAGCCTAGTCCAAGTTCTAGGTTCGAGCATGTATGGGTTACCGTTCTTATGTCTCCTATTGGTGAAGAAATTCTCATGATTTGTTCAGCGCGTTTAGGATCTAGTCCTAAGTTCTCTACGCATGCTTCAGCAATAAAAGAATGTGAGGTGCCAGTATCAAAAAGTGGGATAACAGGCAATTGGAGGAGTGTTCCCATACCTGCCAAGTTTCCTTGGTTCCTTGGCGGTTCCTGCGGGAATTTCTTTCTTGATTGAGGGCGTAAGCCCTGGCTTGTGGTGGTGGTTACTGTTGTTGTTGTTGTTGTTGTTGTTGTTGTTGTTGTTGTTCTTCGCTGCTGTTGTGGTTGTTACTGCTGTTGTTGCGGTGGTGCTTTCGATATTGTTGCTGCTGTCACCATTGCTATTGTCATTGTTGCTGTGGTTGATAGGGTCGTTGGATCGGCTGGAAGAACTAAACCGAGGGCTACTGCTGAAACGGTTGAGCTTGGATAGCATGGACCGGTTGGACTCAGTTAGGCACATTGGGACCGACATTTCCTCCTTGGCGTAACCCGGGACAGTCCGTAGAGTAGTGACCCTTCTGGCCACACTTGAAGCATCCACCATTCGTGAATGTGCATGCTCCTTTGTAACTCCTATTGTACCTTGGGCACACAGGAAGTCTCACGAACTTCTGGTTTCCCCCGCTAGGTACGGGTACCATGGGACGTCCATTACCTTGTCTGTGCCCAGATGGCACGTTAATCCCTTGCCATGGTCTCCTGTCGGCCTGGCCAGCATTGGATCCTTGACCTTGGTGGGGTCCTTCCCACTTTCTCTTCCCCCGATCTCCTTGATGATTCGGTGGATGTGTGGCGACAATCCTATCATCGGGCAAGGCAGCCTCGATGTCCAATGCCCTGCTGAGGGCCTCACGGTAAGTCAGATTTCCATGACCAGCTAGCGAAAACCTGATTTCATGACGGATTCCTATCCGAAACTTTTCTTTCCTCATCTCATCGGTGTCGACCAGCTGAGGCACATACCGCGACATCTAACAGGATGACGGTCGTAATCTGTGACCGTTGTCTTTCTCTAGCGTAGATTGTAGAACTCAGGCTCTTTCCTCTTCTTGTAACTCTTAGGAATGTATTTCTCATACACTTCCTCCTTGAACTCTTCCCAGGTATATTCTTCCAGTTCTTCTTCAGATAAGGTCTCTCTCTCTGCCTCCCACCAGAAGTCAGCAGCACCGGTCATTTGGAAGGTCACGCATGACAAGTGTTCCTGCGAGGTGCAGTGGAGGAAATTGAAGATTTTCTCCAGTACGCGAATCAAAAGTTCAGCATCCACGGGATTCCCAGTCCCGTTGAAAGGTTGGCGGATTCTGTCTAAGGACTAGTTCCTTCAATAAACGGAAAACAATCGGACAAAACGTTCTGAACGATAACAAAGCGATAAACTAAACTAGAACAACGGAAAATTAAAGCTAGAACTAAACGGGATGAAAACTAAAGACTAAAAGTTGTAAAAACTGAGGAAAAAGCTGTGAAAACATGTCTGGGGGCGTCTGGGTCTGAGGAGGCGCGAGGGGGTGATCCCCTATTTATAGATAAGGGTGGAAACCCTAATTTGTGCGCCTGCCGCTACGTCTCGCGACCGCTCCTCGCGGTCGCTAGGTCGACCGCGAGGCATGTGTCGCGCGCTCCTCTCTCTCGCGTCTGATGCTCGCGCTCGCCAGGGTAGCCTCGCGACCAGACTAGCGGTCGCTAGCCATGGCCGCGAGAATTAGGGCAGAATGTATCTCAGCGTTGGGCGATCCTCGCGTGCAATACTCGCGGCCGCGACTCCTCTGGGCGCTCGCTGGGTTGAACCTCGCGACCAGCCTAGCGACCGCTAGGCTGGTCGCTAGAAACTGGACAGATAACTATTTTTGCCTCGTGCTTTGTTCCTTGTTTCGATTATCAACTCATAAACCTACAAAACACCAAAATAACACCCAAGAGCAGTATCTTCTAAAATAGGTAAAAACATTACGATCCGATACATAAACGCATTTAACAGATCTAAATTCATCTTTAAATATCAACAATAAACGTGTAAAATACACGTTTATCAGGTTCAGAGCAAACGAGTGCTCTGATACCACTTTGTGACACAGATCAAATGGATAGTCATTGGTATGATAATGGAGCGGATATATACATAACTAACCAATACAATTAACCATTGAACTACTCATAAATGCATGAACTGAAAGAAATAAATTGTTTCAATACCAACCCAAATCACAGAAGGACTTGTCAAAAGGTTCAATATCCAAATGTAACCCAATCAGGGCATAATTCAAGGTACGAGGTACGACCTCAAGTTCAATATGATAGTGAATAATATTTATAATCAAAAGACACCAAAACAAAATCAGAGTATAGCAGCAATAAACGTGTGGACATGCATATGACGATACGTGCCCAAGGTTCTAGAAACCTTTATATTAGAGCAACAAAACACCTGCCACTCTGCACCACCTCGCACTCATCGTCAATCCATGCTCAACCTGCACATCAAAAACGAGATGCAGGGCTAAGTACAAAAGTGCTCAGTGGACTCATTACCGAAAACATTTTCTTTGTAAAGTAATTGAAATGCCCACAATAGTGCATGAGGATTTTAGTTGAAAAGACTCATGCCTATCAAATATTTTAACATTTTCCAAAAGTGTCCGGCCGGACTATATCATCCACGTTGTTCCATATCTGATCATTCATTCATTCGCGTACTATGGAGGTGGCCACCTACACATATTCGTCGTGACTGGTCGAGGTAGCTAACCTTAACACACAGTCACACGTGTACACAATCCGAGTTAGTCCTTAATTAAGTCGGATCCGATATTTACCCTTTTTAACATTGTTGGACCAACACATTCTCATACCACGTTAGATATATCAACCTCAGATAGGATCACACCAAAACATAAGTATTTGGCAATCAATTAAAGTTCATGCAATAATATTTCATAAAGCTTTTGTAAATCATGCTTTGAGGTATACATATCATTTTGTTTCAAGAGTGCTCACCTGCTAGTCCGAAGCTATAAGTTCTAAGTAAGCAGGGTGTGGCTGTCCTTCCTCGGCAACTACGTATGAACAGGACCTTCATAAGAAAGTAACGTTTCTTAGATTACTTCTATTGATCGAGGGTCGTTTATAAATTAGGACTTAACGTTCCCAATTTAGGCTTTCTTTCTGATTTCTTATGATGGTTTTAAGATAATTTTTTATTATCTTACATTCTCGATTCCCAAACTATATCCCTTCATCTTTCATAGATTAACCTCAACTTATGAGTCATATACTCCTAGTTTAACCTCGACTCTAACTAACCTTAGTGTTCTTCTATACGCTATTACGTTATAGAGTGTTGGTACTCAAGTTATGATTGTATGTTAGGATATTCTCAAGCCACTAGCTAGACATAACAATTATAGTTATGTCCTAGTTGGTTGTGCTTGACGGCTTGTCGTATTAACACGACGAATGAAAGGGAATCTTGACTTATGATTCGAGATATCTCATACCATCACGTAAGTAAATACTTAGGATTTAACGAAGCTCTTTGTAAATACTAACTCGGCATTTGAGACATAAGGATCGACATATTATGTTTGAATCTTAGCTCACACTTTTCGACATTGTTCGTTTCTCTTAACTCGTCGGAGATTGTGTAAGTTATACAATCGCTATTCGTATCGAGTTATCTTAACGCTCAATCTAATATCGTATTAGGTTGTCATTGTTGAGCATTAAAGTTGTAAGTCGGCTTTTGGTTTCTTTAACTTAGGAACTTCACGTTTGAGTACCCTTTTATTAATAGAAAACCCTAAATTGTGTCTAACTTCGATTCTCATTAATTCCTTCTTAAACGATCGAAATTTGTCGATTTATTTTGGATTCTCGTGTATAAAGTATTATGTTGTTTACGTTTGAGGCTTTGTTTGTCCGCATAACGTAAATAAACCATACAACATTATAAACCACCATACACAATATATACCATACTAAAGCATTAGAAAACCCTATTTTCTAACATAATACACAACCATTGTGTATGTGTGCATGAGTGTTCCATTCATTAATCGTAATCACATATTATTCATTCTAAACTTATAGATTAACTATCATAGCATAATTTACAATTAAAATCCAACTCATACTTAACCATTTTGCTATGTTTTCAATAATTAGCAATAATTAGCATAAGTATCCAATAAATTCCAATAAAATCATGTTATGCTCCTATAATATTATAGAATTTAATTACCAAATATCATCAAATAAAATTTAAATCATGAGTTAATAAGCATTATATGTAACGACACGCTTACGGATCGACTACCGACCCCACTGCATCAACACGAGTCTTTTCAGTGTGCTTTGTCCTCACTCACACACTCCCTGAGAAAACTTCACAGTGGGTCACCCATCCCACAATTGCTCCAAGCCAAGCACGCTTAACTTTAGAGTTTTTATGAGATGGACTCCCGAAAAGAAGATGTATCTTGTTGGTATGAGTAGCACATATCAAATCCTTTAAGCTCTCCTCGAATATGGGTCCCATACCGAATATTCTCGAAATCCTCTCATTCCGATGCATTTTGGTTCATTCATGTACCCTCCGCTTGAAGCCTTAATCGAGCCGCCTGTCCATGCCTCTCGCACCGCGATCATCGCATTTCCGCCCAAGGCCACATGCCCACCAACTTCGCTTGGTTCATCCCGAACCATTCTGTCATGCCCCAATTCCCGAGGGAAGGCACGGATGCCGGGGTATGACTAGGGGTTGGAAATAAGAAGCGGGGAAGAAAGGGGAAAACCATATATATATATATGAGTTCACTTACATGCCAATAATTGGGCAGCATCTCTCTATAAAAGGATAAATAAAAAAGAAACAGAAACTGAAAATAAGCTAACAAACACATATTTTCAACATTGGTGTCGGAAAGCTCGGCACGCCACGTTGGTCTTATACAACCGACTACAATCACGGGGACCGAACAGTCGGACAACCAATAACAATTATAGGGGTAGGAACATCGTACTACACCTCAAGTCAAGTAAATGATGGGGTATCAGAGAGCCTAGCTCGCCAAAAGGAGTTGGCCGACCAGCTCCGCTCATGTGGTCGTTACTATCTCGACTACTACATGAGGGCTTTGGCCAAGCGTCCAAGAGGGGCCGACTACTCGCACTCTCCATCAAAAGCAATAAAGAAAACGGTAGAGAAATCACAGCGTAACCAACTGAACTTAAAATACTTCAAACATAATAGTCATAGAACTCAACTGAGTTTCTAGACGATAGCCACAAAACATACACACTTAAGAGCGTACAGCGGAACATAACATACTTAAAACAAAAATAGAGAACAGCCAACCCGCCTCAGCCGCTTATCACGTCCGTCCGTTTATTAACCTGAAAACATTTGAAAAGATTTTGGGCTGAGTACTAGCGCACTCAGTGGGTCATGCATTTTCGCAAACAGTTCATATAAACAAAACGAAGAAAGTCCATGTCATACGGTAAACATAGAAGGTTTTAAAACATAAATCCACTTCCATGAAACCAAAAACCATTTACTTGGGGCCCATTAGCGCATTCCATTATTACTCTAAGCTTTTGATCTCCGAGACGAACCATATTTCGAGATCACATTAACATAACCCAGGTGAGACTCCGGGACGAACCACACTTCGAGATCAATCACCGGGCTGGCAACGGGCAGAACCCAGAAGCCACATCATATGTCGGTACGCCAGTGGGGATCAATCCACGGCAGTACGGTCTCGTGTACACAACCCTTAGTAAGTGTGTTAGACCCACTAAGAGCCACAATTGCTTTACAGAGAGCATTAAACAGATAGAGATGCGCCAAAATATTTTCATGGACATTCAACATTTTCTTTTTGAAATATCAGAGCTTAATAACTCAAGATAAGTACTCAAAATATAACCCACCCTCTGTCACGCCCCAATTCCCGAGGGAAGGCACGGATGTCGGGGTATGACTAGGGGTTGGAAATAAGAAGCGGGGAAGAAATGGGGAAACCATATATATACATATGAGGTTCACTTACATGCCAAAAATTGGCAAGATCTCCTCTATAAAAGGATAAGTCCAAAAAGAAACATAAACTGAAAATAAGCAAACAAACACATCTTTGCAACAATGGTGTCGGAAAGCTCGGCCCGCCATGTTGGTCGTATACAACCGATTACAATCACGGGGGCTGAACAGTCGGATAGCCAATAACAATTATTGGGGTAGGAGCATTGATCGCTCCCTTTTTCACACGTAAAAGGTGTATATAGAAGGTAAGTCGAGTATCGTATCCACAGGGATTGTATCACGAAAACACAGAAGCTAGCTCAACGATAATTCATCATTATTCAAGCACAGAAATCTGGGTGATGATATAACAGGGCTTCGAAAATTAATCCAAAGCAGATGTAACCATGCAGAAATATAAATAAAGCAATAAAATCACGGATGATAAAACAGATAAGAGAGACTAACCATAGGGATGCATTAATCCTATCCACAACGTATGTTTATCCTGTTCCTATTAGCCAATTTTAATCCAGACAATATGGAAGATCACATATATAAACCAACAACTTCAGTTACGACAATTGCGGAAGTAGATTACGAGTTTTCCCTACCATTCTAGGTGAAAACAAGCAACTCCAAACAGATCACAAAGAATATGCTTCCTACGAATATCCTATCTCAGCTACGACTCAAGGCTTATTCGTATCATGCATTCAAGATCGATTGACAATTAATACAATTACGTAATTAACCGACAACTAGATATGCATCAAGATTGATCAGAAATCAACACATATAATAAAGCACCAAGAATCATGAATCAATGCCTGGAAGGTAAATAGCGATAACAGGAATCACAACATATAGGATCGGATCATGCAAACCCTAGGATTAGAACGGAAAACTAGCCAGACATAATAAACGGAATAAAATACGATTTAATCTTAAAAACGGAAATTAAATGCATAAAACCCGGATAATAGCGTTGGATGAACAATGGTTGGTCTTGAATCCAATCCCAAGCGAAAAACGAAAAACAACGGAAAACGATCGGACAAAACGTTCCGATCGATAACAAAGCGAAGAACTAAACTAGACTAAAGCAAGAATTAAATCTAGAACTTAACGGAAGCTAAAGGAAAGCAAAAACAGAGGAAAAACTGAGAAAATCTGTTCTGGGCGTGTCTGAGGTCCGAGGAGGCGCGAGGGGGTTGATCCCCTATTTATAGATAGGGATGGAAACCCTAATTTCTCTTCTGCCGCGCCGCCTCGCGACCACTACTCGCGGTCGCTAGCTCGATCGCGAGGTTTGTCTCGCGCACGCAATCTTCTCTCGCGGTCGCCTCTGCGCGCTCGCATGATTGGCTCGCGGCCTGGCTAGCGATCGCTAGCCATGGTCGCGAGAAATCGTACAGTAGCTTCTCGGCGCTGGGCATGTTTGCTCGCGTGCGCGACTTGCGACCGCATCCTCCCTCGATGCTCGCTGGGTATACCTCGCGACCAGCCTAGCGACCGCTAGGTTGGTCGCTGGGAACTGGGCAGAACGTGGTTTTGGCTCGTGCTTCGTTCCTTGCTTCGATTATCAACATATAAACTTACAAAACGTCAAAGGAGCACCCAAGAGCAGTATCTTCTAGAAGTAGATAAAACATTAAGAATCGATATGTAAACGCACATTAAACGATCTAAACTCATCTTTAATTATCAACTATAAACGTGTAAAATGCGCGTTTATCAAACCCCCCAAACTTAAAGCATTGTTTGTCCTCAAACAAAAGCGTAATGTAAAGACAAACGAAAGATCAACGAGCGTAGCAAAGAGGATAATCATTATAAGCCTCAGAAACATATTAACGCTCAAAAACATTAGCGCACATGACGACGTTAGCCAACTCAACACAAACAATCATCGAGGGCAAAAACTCATTTAATTCAACCCTCACAACGGCATGTGTGTAAAATATAGGATACACTCAACTCATAAAGAAATGTAGGACGTGTATACACTCAACGATCAATGCAATACAACATCTTACCATAGGCTTGCCGTTTCTCTAATATCTCCACCGTGTCATTGTGTTCAAATTAGGATCAAAGAGGTCTTTTCATAGGGTATAATGTAGGCACATTGGTTAAGGTAGGATAATATATGGTTAAGTGACTCAAAAATATTCCAAGCGCCCCCATATATACTTTTCGACACATATGGACTTTGTCCATTTTCCTCTTCTTTCCCAACATGCTAAATCGACGTTTTATGCCTCATAAGGTACCTATACTTTGATTAACGACCCTTTATGCTCAAAACACATAGTGAACTTATCATTGCTTTTTCTTTTCTTTTCTAGAGCTTATAGGATTTATTATTTTTCAAACGTGTACCCTTTTTCCACCACATATGTATTTCTCTAAAACTAATGTTTCTCGCCATAACTACATAAAAATTTCAACCCCTTTTGGTTCCCATATCCATCCTCACCTCCTATCATCCGGTTAATCGAAAGAATAAGTCTAATAAAAGCTCAAAGAAGGCGACAAATGGTATACATCATCGGTTAGTGTTTGGGTGAAAATGTGATTAACAAAGATGGCCTTTTATCCTTTCCAAATTCGAAACACATATTGCAGTCTCGACACAGAAAAACGGCAAGTTCTAGAAGATAATCACATGCACGATATCACACAATTAACAGAAACTGTATCAAGATATGTATACAGTGAAGCTCAAGTCTCACAGGATAAGCAAATGGTGAAAAACAACAAGCCTAAACACTCTCACGTCATTCATTGCGTCATTTTCTAACATATCATGTGCACCATCATTAAATTTCACAAAAAATTTCTATCGTCATTGGCCACATGGATTAACAACTTCACTTAACTCGTTGATCGGCGCACACAACACAAAAAGAAAGACAAAGAGCGCATAAAAGCCCCAACATATAATAACATAACAAAACAACGCAAAACATAACAAGGACTCTCAATCACATCACACTCGACCACTCCCCCCAAACTTATGGTCAACAGTGTGCAATGGAGGCAATAATGTTTGCAGAAGAGAGTGATTGGGAGAGACCGTACCTCATATGTTGCGCTACTCCGGTGATCGATATAATCCTCATCATTGATGATATACATTGGGACTTAAAAAAAAACAAGCAAGACACAAGAAAACAACGAAAACAAGAAAAACAAAACAAAAGACAAAAAGCACGTAAAATGTTGGGTTACCTCCCAACCAGTGCTGGATTTATCGTCGCTAGCTCGACTTTACCTCTTATCAATCAGGCGATTTGGCAATTGTGGTCTTTCCAAACTTCAATTTGCCCTTGTACTTAGCATTGACAACAGACCACCAATTGGCACAACAATTGCTTCCACAAAGCTTGAACGAATCACTCGGATTTTTATGCCGAGTCCACTTCTTCTTTGCATCATGCCCGTCGATTAGACAAGTACTCTCTAAGCGTGTGACATGTGCGGCAGCAGCAGTCGTGATCGAGTAGCAATCTTCCGGCTTTTCACTGTCGTGTTGCTTGATGGCGTCATCTATGGAAATCTTGAGCTCCTCATCGTTAACACGAAACGTGAGATTACCTTCCCGACATCAATCAAAGCACCACCAGTTGCTAGAAAAGGTACGCCTGGATTAGCGGTTGTTGTTTGAATTCGGGATATCTAAAATCAAAAATCGGCGGGAAAAACAAAGTCCCAATTTTACCAACACATCTTCGACGATACCTTTAGGATATGTGATCGACCGTCACCATCATCGATGATATCTTCGTCGGCTTCATCTTTCCTAGGTGTAGCCGGTTGAAAACGCTCAAAGG
Organism: Salvia rosmarinus; assembly: GCA_036937905.1. Lineage (NCBI taxonomy): Eukaryota > Viridiplantae > Streptophyta > Magnoliopsida > Lamiales > Lamiaceae > Salvia > Salvia rosmarinus. The sequence continues at coordinate 71,772,186 of CM072819.1, read as the reverse complement.
CATCGATTGATGCTCGCCCCAAGTCGCACAACACATTTGGAAAAGTGCGCTCGGCGATCTCGCATTCTAACATAAACCGCCGGGATCATACGCTCGCTCAGAGGAGCTTCTCACAATCTGGCATCGATTCCTCGGATAGGGTAATTTTTCAAATTTCCCTAATTTCTTCTTTCGCAAGCGTCTTTTAAAAATTTCATGTATCCGGCATGTTTCGCGCGCTCAAAGAGAGGCAAATTGATCTCAACTTTTTGAAAAATCTCTTTGAAACGAGCGAACTCCTCGTCATATTTCGACTTGACTAGCCGACTCGGAAATGGAACCGGAGGAGTATACGTGCAAGGATTTGCTTCTGGGGTTGCCTCGCGGTCGACCTCGCGACTGCTGAGCAGGTCACGAGGTGTCTGCTCTGCGCTGAAATCCTTCTTCGCGTTCGAACTTGCGGGCGCTGGGTCGCTCGCGAACAAATCTGGGGCACGCACAATCTGATGGCTCGCGGTCAGGCTCACGGGCGCGTGCTCGGCCGCGAGCTTCTGTAGGGAAAACTCGGGACTCTTCGCGATCTGGCTCACGATCGCGAGCTCGGTCGTGAGTTTCTGCTCCAGTTTACTTTCAGCCTCTTCTTCTTCAGTAGGGTTCGGGTAAGCTTGTCCACTCCTCGTCTGGATGACGAAACATTGATTTTTCGGGTTCACCTCCGTATTACTCGGAAATTGGCTCGTCTTTTGTAGTGCATTCAACTGTACGGCTACTTGACCAATCTGATTTTCCAACATCTTTACGTGTTTCCCCATAGCCGTCTGATCGACTCGGATGAGTTATTTTCCGCCTGCATCGCTTATAAATGCACTCTGGTTCGTTGCCAATTGTTGGTTGCTTACAACCAACTGCTGCATCATGTCTTCTAAACTTGGCTTCTTCGGTTCTTGGATCATACCATTCTGTACCGTGAAGCCTGCAGGAGGTTGCTGAAAATTATTCGGGTTGGCATACGACAGGTTCGGATGATTTCTATTGTTTGGAGTGTATGCCGGATTCTCCCCTTGACGGTTCCTTTGATTTATAGATTGTACGTCCTCCGTCTCAATCTGGCGCTTCAACAGAGTGAATTTCTTCATCAGCTCGTCGTATCTCGAATCAGTCTCGATAGTTGCTGCTTTAACCACTGGCGTTCTCTCCGTTGGCCATTGATAGTTGTTGGCAGCCATCTCCTCTAAAATACGGCTCGCCTCGTCTACACGACGATTCAATAAACATCCACCTGCCAACGCATCCACTATGCTCCTTGTATGCCATGTCATCCCACTGTAGAACTGCGTGATCTGCTGTTCTTTGGAGAATCCGTGTTGTGGGCACTTTCTCAATAGGCCCCTGAATCGCTCCCACGACTCGAACAATGACTCATCTCCTAGCTGGGAGAAGTGGGAGATCTCGGCGATGATTTTCTGGGCTTTGGCTGGCGGAAAATACTTTGAGAGGAACTTTTCGCAAAGATCCCCCCAACTGTTTATGCCCGTGCGGTCCAAACTCTTGAACCACTCCTTCGCCTGACTGCGCAGAGAGAATCCGAACATGCGCATCCGGATCGTGTCTTGTGGCACCCCATTCTGTTTGATGGTGTCACAAATGTCGAGGAATGTCTCAAGATCGCGATTCGGGTCCTCTGTGACTCTCCCCAAACCGCTTCTCCTTGTACTATGCCGATTAGGGCGGCTTTAACTCGAAGTTGTTTGCATTGACTTAGGGCCCCATCCGCCTCCTTGGAATTGCTCTGGGATGTCGGTACATATAATTCAGAGGTCTCGCTCGAGCAGGACTAGAGTCCCATATTCGCCATCCGGCGCCGCATCCCCGCAAAATCGGCTAACATGCGTGCAGCTTGCTCGGGAGGAATTTCTGCTACGTGGATTAGCCGCCATTGCAGCCCGTCTCTTCTCTCGTCCTCTTTTCCTTTGGGAGCTTTCGATCTCGGGATCTAGTAATATTTCAGGAGGTCCCTGAGATCTTGTACGCATAAACTACCTGAGAAAAGAGAGAATTCAGCTCTGGTAACAATAAATAAATAATATAATAAATAACTTGAATTAATAAATCCAAATCGTCAAATTATTCCTATGCAATCTTAACAATCCCCGGCAACGGCGCCAAAATTTGATCGCTCCATTTTTCACACGTAAAAGGTGTATATAGAAGGTAAGTCGAGTATCGTATCCACAGGGATTGTATCACGAAAACACAGAAGCTAGCTCAACGATAATTCATCATTATTCAAGCACAGAAATATGGGTGATGATATAACATGGCTTCGGAAATTAATCCAAAGCAGATGTAACCATGCAGAAATATAAATAAAGCAATAAAATCATGGATGATAAAACAGATAAGAGAGACTAACCCTAGGGATGCATTAATCCTATCCACAACGTATGTTTATCCTGTTCCTATTAGCTAATTTTAATCCGCATAATATGGAAGATCACATATATAACCAACAACTTGATTCGACAATTGCGGCGATGAATTACGAGTTTTCCTACCATTCTAGGTGAAAACAAGCAACCCAAACAGATCACAAAGAATATGCTTCCCACGAATATCCTATCTCGCCTATGACTCAAGCGCTTATTAGTATCATACATTCAAGATCGATTGACAATTAATACAATTACGTAATTAACCGACAACTAGATATGCATCAAGATTGATCGAAATCAACACATATAATAAAGCACCAAGAATCATGAATCAATGCCTGGAAGGTAAATAGCGATAACAGGAATCACAACTTATAGGATCGGATCATGCAAACCCTAGGATTAGAACGGAAAACTAGCCAGACATAATAAACGGAATAAAATACGATTTAATCTTAAAAAGAAATTAAATGCATAAAACCCGGATAATAGCGTTGATGAACAATGGTTGGTCTTGAATCCAATCCAAGCGAAAACGAAAAACAACGGAAAACGATCGGACAAAACGTTCGATCGATAACAAAGCGAAGAACTAAACTAGACTAAAGCAAGAATTAAATCTAGAACTTAACGGAAGCTAAAGGAAAGCAAAAACAGAGGAAAAACTTAGAAAATCTGTTCTGGGCGTGTCTGAGGTCCGAGGAGGCGCGAGGGGGTTGATCCCCTATTTATAGATAGGGATGGAAACCCTAATTTCTCTTTGCCGCGCCGCCTCGCGACCACTACTCGCGGTCGCTAGCTCGATCGAGAGGTATGTCTCGCGCGCGCAATCTTCGCTCGCGGTCGCCTCTGCACGCTCGCATGGTTGGCTCGCGGCCTGGCTAGCGATTGCTAGCCATGGTCGCGAGAAATCGTACAGTAGCTTCTCGGCGCTGGGCATGTTTGCTCGTGTGCGCGACTTGCGACCGTGTCCTCCCTCGGTGCTCGCTGGGTATACCTCGCGACCAGCCTAGCGACCGCTAGGTTGGTCGCTGGGAACTGGGCAGAACGTGGTTTTGGCTCGTGCTTCGTTCCTTGACTCGATTATCAACATATAAACCTACAAAACGTCAAAGGAGCACCCAAGAGCAGTATCTTCTAGAAATAGATAAAACATTAAGAATCGATACGTAAACGCACATTAAACGACCTAAACTCATCTTTAAATATCAACTATAAACGTGTAAAATGCGCGTTTATCAAGCATCCTACTACACCTCAAGTCAAGTAAATGATGGGGTATCAGAGAGCTTAGCTCGCCAAAAGGAGTTGGCCGACCAGCTCTGCTCATGAGGTCGTTATTGTCTCGACTACTACCTGAGGGCTTTAGCCAAGTGTCCAAGAGGGGCCGACTACTCGCACTTTCCATCAAAAGCAATAAAGAAAATTGTAGATAAATCACAGCGTAACCAACTGAACTTAAAATACTTCAAATATAATAGTCATAGAACTCAACTGAGTTTCTAGACGATAGCAACAAAACATACATACTTAAGGCGTCAATGAACGTAACATACTTAAAATAAAAATAGAGAACAGCCAACCCGCCTCACCGCCTCATCCGTCCGCTTGGCTTATTAACCCGAAAACATTTTAAAGATTTTAATGAGTACTAGCGCACTCGATGGGTCATGCATTTTCATAAGCAGTTCATAGAAACAAAACGAAGAAAGTCCATGTCATACGGTAAATATAGAAGGTTTTAAAACATAAATCCACTTCCATTAAACCAAAACCTTTTCTTGGGGCCCATTAGCGCATTCCATTGTTACTCTAAGCTAAGATATCCGGGACGAACCACACTTCGAGATCACATTAACATAACCCAGGTGAGACTCCGGGACGAACCACACTTCGAGATCAATCACCGGGCTGGCAACGGGCAGAACCCAGAAGCCACATCATATGTCGGTACGCTAATGGGGATCAATCCACGGCAGTACGGACTCGTGTACACAACCCTTAGTAAGTGTGTTAGACCCACTAAGAGCCACAATTGCTTTACAGAGAGCATTAAATAGATAGAGATGGGCCAAAATATTTTCATGGACATTCAGCATTTTCTTTTGAAATATCAGAGCTTAATAACTCAAGATATGTACTCAAAATATAACCCACATATACCGACAAAAACGTCTATTGGGAGAGATCTACAGATCCAACAACTATACCGATCATGCTGGAAAGTACCTGGTAACAATACGGAACAACTTTTGGGGTCACATTCCACGAAGCAAGGTAATAATGCGATCAAAACGGAGATCGAATCAAAACTGGGGTTTTCGACTTTTCGAACCCATATTTGACAACATCCGGGTTTTCAAATCAACTTGATGCAGAAGGCAAAAATATTCAGGGCATTGAAATCTATAAAGAGGTACCTTGAAAACATGCATGCGTGAAAGTTGATACAAAACTTAGCTACGAAGAAGCTTCAAAACTTGATGCTTATCCTCAGATCTAGGATAAACCATCCAAAACCGATGCATGAAAATGGAAACATAAGCAATATGCATTTTTAGGAACATAGAATGACAAGCCATGTCAAAAATGGATAACCCGGGCATGTGCTTCCTTTAGAAACTCAAAACGACGAAAAACACCCCGGTATGTAAAAACATGAAAAACGAGAAAAAGGAATCGGTATGCTAGTAGAATACATAGCACGGAACTCAAAACCTAAAGGGCCCATAGCCAAAAAGTGGCCCGTCGGCCACCAAATCGGCGGCCAACCGGCGACGGCGGCGTGTAGAGGCGGCGGCGGTTCCTCGGCCGGTTTGGCCGGCCTCCGGTCGTTTCCTCGCCTTGTCCCTTTAGAGACCCAAGTTCTACGCTATGCTATCTACGAAAAGACGAATCGAAATAAGAAAAGGATAAATTTTAAAATGAAGGCACGGGAAGGTCGATCGGTGTGGGTAGGCGGCAGCAGCAAGAATGGCACCGCCGCCGAGCCCTCCCGGCTCGATCCCCACTCCTCCAGCGCTTCCGCAACGTACCTGGAGCTGCTCGGCTCTTCCGTAAACACAGAGAGACGCTTGAAATGAACGTTTTAAAATGAAGGCCCTAGGCCCCTATTTATAGATTTTCAGAAGCTTGCTTGCGCAAGCTCATGCGCAACGCTGACGCAATTAAGTGTGTGCTTGCACAATCGCTGACACAAGCGTTAGCCGAAAAACACTTTAAAAATCATAACTTGATCGTTTGAAATCCATTTTCAAAAATTTAAGAGCCTACAGGCTCGCATTTAAAAATCCTTCACAATGACTATTCATTTGCAAATTTTGGAAATCATGTGAATATAATGCATATGAAAAACGGATTTAATACAGACGTCAGATCCAGTTCTAGGTCCAAACAAAGTCCAACTTTTTCCAAACTTCACCGAAAAATCTAACGAATATTTTAATAATATTCTACGAAGAAACGGGTCGTTACATTCCTCCCTCGTTATAAAATTTCGTCCTCGAAATTTCATATCTTGGTCTTTTTACTCGGGATACCAGACTAACATCTTATTCTCTAGTTCCCACGTAGCCTCTTTCTCATCGTTGTTATTCCATAATACTTCACAAGGTGAACTTTCTATTTCTCCAAACTTGAACCTTTCGATCAAAGCCCTTTGTTAGTCTTTTTCCTCATAACTCGTATCCTGAGCTAGCACAACTTCATCATAACAGGTTTTCAAATACCAAATAGTCATCATATCCCATAATGATCCTTGCTCATGTGCACTCTCGAACCTCTGATAGAATCACATCTTCCTTCCTTCATTCACGTAACAATTCGCAATTCTATTTCCATTCCCATTGCATAGGTATCAACTATGCGCATCAACATATAGCTTTAAACTGCATAACTTTTCCTTTGTATATCCCATACAATCTTTCATCATAAACATTCTTTCAACTTAGCCATATGGTTTCAATAGTCCCAAACATGGCAACATTTCAAAATTCATTCACCTCATTTCGTACTCCCGATATAACAATTTTCAAAACTCTTGTCATATGGTGTCATACTTCCAACATAATATTTGAAAATACTATGAATACTTGTACGCACTTTGAAATAAAAACTTGTTAAAATTGCGTACCTTACTTTAATCATGGCGGTGTGATAGCGAGCTGGTGGTTGGTGTATACAAAACAAACAACATAATTTAACTAAGAGCATCAGGCTTATCAGGACCCTTGCTCTGATACCATTCTTGGTATCAGATAACAAAGTTAGATGTCAGAGATAAGATCAACCGCTCTGATACCACTCTTACTATCAGATAACTTTAGATACCCATAGCCAGGAAAACTGCTCTGATACCACTCTGTCACGCCCCAATTCCCGAGGAAAGGCACGGATGCCGAGGTATGACTAGGGGTTGGAAATAAGAAGCGGGGAAGAAATGGGGAAACCATATATATACGTATGAGGTTCACTTATATGCCAAAAATTGGGCAGCATCTCCTCTATAAAAGGATAAATCCAAAAAGAAACATAAACTGAAAATAAGCAAACAAACACATCTTTGCAACATTGGTGTCGGAAAGCTCGGCACGCCACGTTGGTCGTATACAACCGACTACAATCACGGGGGCTGAACAGTCGGACAACCAATAACAATTATTGGTGTAGGAGCATCCTACTACACCTCAAGTCAAGTAACTGATGGGGTATCAGAGAGCCTAGCTCGCCAAAAGGAGTTGGCCGACCAGCTCTGCTCATGAGGTCTTTACTGTCTCGACTACTACATTAGGGCTTTGGCCAAGCATCCAAGAGGGGCCGACTACTCGCACTCTCCATCAAAAGCAATAAAGAAAACTGTAGATAAATCACAGCGTAACCAACTGAACTTAAAATACTTCAAATATAATAGTCATAGAACTCAACTGAGTTTCTAGACGATAGCAACAAAACATACACACTTAAGAGCGTACAGCGGAACGTAACATACTTAAAACAAAAATAGAGAACAGCCAACGCGCCTCAGACGCTCATTACGTCCGCCCGTTTATTAACCTGAAAACATTTTAAAAGATTTTGGGCTGAGTACTAGCGCACTCAGTGGGTCATGCATTTTCCCAAACAGTTCATAGAAACAAAACGAAGAAAGTCCATGTCATACGGTAAACATAAATCCACTTCCATGAAACCAAAAACCTTTTTCTTGGGGCCCATTAGCGCATTCCATTGTTACTCTAAGCTAAGATCTCCGGGATGAACCACACTTCGAGATCACATTAACATAACCCAGGTGAGACTCGGGAGGAACCACACCGAGATCAATCACCGGCCGGCAGGCGGGCGTAACCCGAAGCCACATCATATGTCGGTACGCCAATGGGGATCAATCCACGGCAGTACGGACTCGTGTACATAACCCTTAGTAAGTGTGTTAGACCCACTAAGAGCCACAATTTCTTTACAGAGAGCACTAAACAGATAGAGATGCGCCAAAATATTTTCATGGACATTCAGCATTTTCTTTTGAAATATCAGAGCTTAATAACTCAAGATATGTACTCAAAATATAACCCACCTATACCGACGAAAACATCTATTGGGAGAGATCTACAGATCCAACAACTATACCGATCATGCTGGAAAGTACCTGGTAACAATACGGAACAACTTTTGTGGTCACATTCTACGAAGCAAGGCAATAATGCGATCAAAACGGAGATCGAATCAAAACTTGGGTTTTCGACTTTTCGAACCCATATTTGGCAACATCCGGGTTTTCAAATATAACTTGATGCAGAAGGCAAAAATGTTCAAGGCATTGAAATCTATAAAGGGGTACCTTGAAAACATGCATGCGTGAAAGTTGATACAAATCTTAGCTACGAAGAAGCTTCAAAACTTGATGCTTATCCTCAGATCTAGGATAAACCATCCAAAACCGATGCATGAAAATGGAAACATAAGCAATATGCATTTTTAGGAACATAGAATGACAAGCCATGTCGAAAATGGATAATCCGGGCATGTACTTCCTTTAGAAACTCAAAACGACGAAAAACACCCCGGTATGTAAAAACACGAAAAACGAGAAAAAGGAATCGGTATGCTAGTAGAATACATAGCACGGAACTCAAAACCTAAAGGGCCCATAACCAAAAAGTGGCCCGTCGGCCACCAAATCGGCGGCCAACCGGCGACGGTGGCGTGTAGAGGCGGCGGCGGTTCCTCGGCCGGTTTGGCCGGCCTCCGGCCGATTCCTTACCTCGTCCCTTTAGAGACCCAAGTTCTACGCTATGCTATCTACGAAAAGACGGAATCGAAATAAGAAAAGGACAAAATTTAAAAATGAAGGCACCGGGGGAGGCTGATCGGCTGTGGTAGGCCGGCAGCAGCGCAATGGCGCCGCCGCCGAGCCCTTCCGGCTCGATCCCCACTCCTCCAGCCGGCTCAGCAGCTGCACTGAGCTGCTCGGCTCTTAGTAAACACAGAGACGCTTGAAATGAGCGTTTGAAAATGAAGGCCCTAGGCCCCTATTTATAGATTTTGAAGCTTGCTTGCGCAAGCGCATGCAACGAATTGACGCATTAAGAGTGTGCTTGCACAATCACGACACTGGCGTTAGCGAAAAACACTTTAAAAATCATAACTTGATCATTTGAAATCCGTTTTAAAAATTAAGAGCCTCTGGGCTCGCATTTAAAAATCCTTCACAATGACTATTCATTTGCAAATTTTGGAAATCATGTGAATATAATGCATATGAAAAGCAGTTTATCTAATACGTCGCCGATCCTATTCTAGGTCCAAACAAAGTCCAACTTTTTCCAAACTTCATCGAAAAATCTAACGAATATTTTAATAATATTCTCTGAAGAAACAGTCGTTACATTATATTTTCGGTAATAATGATTAATTTAATATTGGTGTTCAATAAATTTCACAAAATCATATCATGCTTATATCATATACTAAACATGGAATATCATTTCATATCATACATTAAAATTAAAAAGATGCTTATTTTCTTCATTTATTTTCGGTAATATCAATATATATATATATATAATATATATATATATATATATATATATATATATATATATATATACTCAATAAATTCTACCCACTTCACAACATGTTTATAAAATGCAATAAACATGTAATATTAACCTTAAACACCAACTAAATATTTATAATATGAACTAGATGCTTGGAATTTTTGGTCCTCACACATATATTGTATATGTGTTCAATAAATTCTCAACAAAGCATGATAGATTCATATTATTTCTAAATATCGTATATCATATTATTTTTAATAAATAAATATCAAATAAACCTTAAAACATATATATATAGTTTCGGTCCAAATAAAATAAATAGGAGGAGTGTTTCAATAATTTCAAGATTAATATATGATGTTAATATCATATATCAAACACTATACCTCAACTATTTTTCAACAAATACAATCAAAATAATTTTTAAAAATTATATATATATTTCGGCCCTAACAAAATAAATAGGAGAAATCATTCAAAAGTTCCTATCTTTATTATATATGCTCCTGACACATCAACAAACAACAATATGGAATAACATTCACAAAAACTTGTTTTATATTCTATGAAAAAAAATTCTAACAAAAATAAAAAAAATACCAAACATGCTCAAAAAATTCCCAAACTTTAAACACAACCTTAAAACACATCTCTAAGCATATTTCATTCATGGCTTGAGAGCATTTGATGGCTACAAAGTCATGAAGAAAATGGAGAACAGAAATTAGGGTTCTTCATTAAAGAATTCTAAAAAAAAATTATAAAAAAAATTCTATTCTATTACAAATGAAGAGAATGATGAATGCTACCTTTGTATGGTCTTATAAAATTATTTGGAGGGTTGGAAAGGTGGATTAAATCTTGGAGAAGTGGAAGAAATTTGAAAACAAAGAGAAAACTTTGTTCCAAAAGAGAGAGAGAGAGAGAGAGAGAAAGAAAGGGCACGAAATGCTACTGTAATTTTCTTCAAAATGGGCTGTTGTAAGCCTATTTGGGGTGCCCATTGTGGTGGTTAGGGAAAGACTAGTCAAATTACCCGATTTGGCATGTTAATACCGATTCTTTTAAGTTTTATCGCGATTTTGATTGATTTATCAACAACTTAAGGTTTTATTTTGTTAAATAGCCTTAAAAATATTTATTTCATAGTTTATAATAATTTCATGAAGTTTGGATTGCATCTGGTAAGCCAATTCTGAATTATCGCGGAAAAACAGCATCCGGTGATTAAATTATGTTCATTCAAATTTCTATCGAATTCTTGAGCTTTCATGATTAATTTGAGTCTTATAAATAATTTATTATTTCTTTAGACCCTTGGTTTGAGTTTCGGTTCGTTCGGATCAGTTTAGGATTTTTCCGGTATATATTCCTGGCGTTCGGTTAAGTTCTTCATTAATTTCATTCAGAAATTGATTCTTATGAATTCTAAATTCATAATAATATTTGCTTCATGAGTTTGATTGTTCTCATTAATTTCAATGTTTAGCATGGACTAAAAGTTGATCCGGCTTGTGAATAGTACTTTTGAGACTGACCGGGCAAGTCTGCCCGAAAATTCTAATTCTTTGGCTTCTCACATGTTTTCGTGAGACGATTCTAGAAATGCAATCCTTTTGTTAAGATTCATTTTTGATCTTTCATTCTATGTTCAGGCTATTCAGGAAACTCTAATCCGGTTGGACCAATCACTAGTTTTTGGTTTCTCTAGTTTTCGATCTCCGAATCGATTCTAATTCGTTTCGTTGATCATCTTAAACATAATTAAGGTCTTATCAATCTAAGAAATTGGTTTAAGTATCACTAATAAAAGTTTTAAATTTTTCGGGTTATTACAAGAATTCACGATCATATTCTACCACAGTCTTATTTCCTTGATTCAGGTTCGCAAACTCAATCTCTTTCTGTTTTCGGTAACTTCGAGGTATATATTTTCCATAAAATTCTTCCTTGAATTGTCCCCACGTAAAATTCTCCAATTGCTTAGGAGATGAACTTTCTGACGTGATTCCCACCGTAAATCTGACACTTTTAGGAAAGATACTCGATCGAGAGAACTCCAGAACTCCAAAACTTTCTCTCTACAGAGCGAATCCATTCTTCAGCATCAGCTGAACTACAAATTCCATTGAAAGATGTAGGATTCTGATGCAGAAAAAGCTCTGCAATTCTACGATCTGTTTGAGGAGGAGAAGGTACAGGTGAATCTTGAGGAGAATTTGCACTTTCTTGTCCCTCCTCTTCAGGATGAGGATTTCTTCTTCTAGGTGGCATACTGCATTGCAAATGAATATCAAATACATCATATCTTGTTTATCAAAAGCGGGGAAAAAGGTTCTCAATCAACAAATAGGCTTATATCTCAAAGATCTTCACAATTGCTTATCACAAGGTTATGATATGAAATAACACAGCTAGATAGCAAAATGATCATATATATATCAAGCAACTGATTCTATAAATTTAGATTCTCAAAACAGAGTCAAACAACTGACTCCATAAACACAGACTCTCAAAACAGAATCGAGCAACTGATTCTATAAACTTAGATTCTCAAAACAGAATCAACTCAAAAGAATTTACATGCTCAAGCTGTACAAGACTCGCAAAGATTCACAAGTTCAGAACTCAAAACAGCACACAAGCTGCACAAGATTCACAAGTTCAGAACTCAATACAGCGCACAAGCTACACAAAAATTCGCAAGGGTTTATAAGTTCTGAATTCAAATCTGTACACAAGCTGTACAAAATTCACAAGGGTTCACAGGTTCACAATTCAAATTTGTGCACACATTGCAAAAAATTCACAAAGTATTCAGAGGTTCAGAATTCAAATCTACGCACAAGCTGTACAAAATTGACAAGGATCCATAGGTTCAGAATTGAAAACTGCTCTGATAAAAGAAAAGCAAGAAATAAAGACAAACATAAACAATCTGATACCACAGGTTAAACAAACCTGACAAGGATTATAAGTATTCCAGCATGCTTTAACCACAATAAAGATTTTGCAACGGTTCAAAAGCATGATTCACCAACAATTTCAAGGCATTAAATATACAATGTTGGATTTCAACAAAAACAATCCAAGTCATTAAAAATGAATCCTTGTTGACATAAGCAAGTCGACATCATAACAGCAATGTCGAGATCACACATCAATACAAAGTCTATTATCAGGATTGAGATCAATTCAGCATATCAAAACACAAAACAGGTAAAGGCCAAAGTTCGGTAACAAGAAGTATGGCTGAGAATCATGTATGATGACATAAGACTCTGGGCAAACAAAACACGACAACAACAATTGAACAACATCATCATGAGACAAAACATCTAGAGAAACTCCTTTGTACAACATTCGATTCCAGCATCCTCTCGAGCTCATCCTACACATTTAGAAATACATGCAGGGCATGAGTACAAAAATGCACTCAGTGGGTATATGCCGAAAACATTTGAAACATTTTTCTGAGAGCTATAAGATTGAGTTGCCATAACATTGCAACACATAGGAGTTTTAGTGAAATAACCTGTGCATGCTTCTCAAATAAACTTACTTGCTTTCATGCTTATATATCTATGATGCAACATTTAACATGCGTCAGCAAACAATTATCTCATTCATAACAACCAGATCTACGTACTCTTGTGTTGAGAAGTAGGCCTCCTTCTCAAACACTGTGACTGGCCAACTTACGCTAGCTCACAATCACCTCTGTGTACACAAACCCTTACTGGCAGCTCGTCCAGCATAGAGCTGATATCGTCCATCTCTCATAGATAGGCAACATGCATCATGCTCAAAGTCTCAGCAAGTCAGTCAACTTTTCTTATAAATACATGTCATATCATTTTGTATGCAAAAGCATATCATTTCACATTTTTAGAAAAGATTTTCTACTCACCTGGCAACAATTACTCGGGTGGATTGTACTTTCTGTCATTCACATCTTTCTTCTTTACACTTGGTCCTTCAATCAACATAGAGTAGCATATAAGCATACCAAGAGTCAATCAAGAAGATAAACTCTTTATTTTATCTAAATCTTCAACACGACTATAACTTTTTGATATTCATGACTCTATGGTCTATAAACACTTGGGTCATTGCATCCTCTAACATCTAAACATATAACAAGACTTAACCAAGTCTCATATGACTAAACAAGCATAGAAGACTCAGCAACATGCTTAAACCATCTAATCTTAACCAAAAACCAACAACTCCTTACAAACATAGCTTATGACCAACGTGAAAAATCACGTGAGATGTCATCTAACATAAACGAACCTCTATACATGCTCAACTATTATCAAAGATCATCAATCAACCATCAAAATTTAAAGATCAAAGCTTTAGCATTGAAAACCCAATTTGACGTCAAACTAAAAAATTTTAACTTTTGAATACGTCGGCCGAAAAATCCGAATAAATCATTTTAAGTATTATTCATATCTTAGAATCCAAATATGAAATCAAAATGATCAAAAAAAAATCAAAAATCCAACATTATATGGGCTCAAAGTTTCGGCCAAATGAGGGTTTCAACATAGGTTCGATTTCAATCGTTTTTCTTGCTCAAAACATGTTTATATCTATCCAACAACACATATATGAAGGAAAATCAAGCATATCAACATCAAAAATTCAAGATCAATGCTTGGATATTTTTAAAATTATAAAAAATACAAAGAATGTTCTTATGCTTGAAAATTCAACATTAAACAACTCATAGACGATGGATTCAACACAATATCAAGAGATAATTGAACAAAACATGCTCCTTCAAAAAGCTCAAGAGGAACAAAAATTCAAGAGGAGCACAGATCATGTTTTTTGACTTTTCAAGCCGTGAATACGTTCTAAAGATGAAGATCTACCTTAATACGAAAACGGATCATGATTTCAACGGCTAGATCTTGCTAGAAATAAGCTTGAAAGGTTCAACAATGGAGTGTGTGTGTTGTGTGTGTTCCTCGACTGATTTGGAGAGAAAGAGAGAGAAAGTGAATAGTGAATACTGCGGTGTAATCATGCTTAAATAGTAAAATATCTAGTACACTGTTTTCACATTTTTTCTTCAGTTCTTTTGCTCAAACAACTCAAAAATACTGGAAAATGGCTCATAATTCTTTAAATAATATTTAAACACATGTTTGTAAATTATTGGAGCCATAATTAACAGATAAATATATATGATTCAAAAATTCATATTGTTCTGATTTCAAAATTCAGTATCTGATAAATCGTTCCCGACTTGCTATTCTGCTTTTAAAACTCAATACTGGATTATAAACATCAAATTTTGATTATTAAAATCATTTTTGGTTTCAAAAACCATTTTGGATATTCTGCTCTTGATCCAGGTTTATTCAGCAAACACAGATATCAAAAATAGCAAAGACTCTGAAATTCTATGACTCTGGACTCAAGACTACTATGAACACATATCTATCATATCAAGACTCTTGAAATCTAAATCTTCTTATGCTAATCAAGACCTAAGAATCTTATCTCAGATTCTATCTCAGGCTCTATCTCAGATTCTATCTCGAATCTATCTTATATTCTATCTTCTCGACTCAAAGCTTAACATAAAAACTTCTAGCTTAAACAACTCTTTCTTAAGGATGCAATGCCCTTCTTATAAGCTCTTAGCCAAGAGCTAAACTCTGCTACAAGAGTATGTTTTATTATAGTATGCCTTAGAAACAGCGGCTTGTTTGCTCAATCTAGTATAATCCAAGTCAACCGACAAGACCCTTTTCGAGTTATGGTTTGGGCGTAAGTCTAGTTTAAGCTATATAAGGATATGGGACAGTCCAGCACATGTGCTGAAGAAGAAGGCTGATAAGTTGAAGGCTAGATTTGATGCAAGGCTTTGTAGGATATCCTAGAGGAACGAAAGGTGGTTATTTCTATAGTCCTAATGATCAAAAGGTCGTTATTAGCACCAACGTCCGATTCTTGGAGGAGGACTACATGAAAAACCACAAATCCAAAGTTGAAATATTTCTTCAAGAATTGGAAGATGATCGTATTCCACTACGGATTCCGCCAAAGGTATAGGATGTCGAGTCTAGTGGGGGAATCAACACCAGATACTTCAAGAGATTGAAGTGGGTTGAGTTTCATTAGAGATACCGACTGTACAAGTGGCACCTACCCAGCAAGTTATGCAAGAAAGTGAACCACAAGTTACTGTACTCATTGTTGCCATTGTGCCAGTAGCGTCTCATCGTAGTAGGAGGGTTATGCGACATCATGATCGATTTATGTTCGTGGGTGAATCTTCGGATTTAGTCCCAATAGGAAAACAAGCTAAAACAGACCCATGAACATACAACGAGGCGATACAAGACATATGTAGAAGCATGGCACACTGCTATGGACTTAGAAATTGAGTCCATAATAGCTATGGATGTATACGAGAAAACACCTCTACCAGATGGCAAGGAAGCCATATGTAATAAGTGGGTATACAAGAGGAAGAGAGATTCTGATGGAGAGGTTTTGGCTTTTTAAAGCCAGGCTTGTGGAAAAAGGTACACTCAGATTGAGTTGATCGATTATGTTGATACTTTTTCGCCTGTAGCAATGCTCATGTCCATCATAATTGTCATGGCCATAGCAGCTCACTTAAACCTAGAGGTTTGGCAAATGGATGTGAAAACCACTTTCTTAAACGGTTACCTTGAGGAAGGTCAAGACATCTATATGCAGCAACCTGAAGGTTATGTGAAGAAAAGTGAGGAGCATCTAGTGTGGAAGCTTAAGAAGTCCATTTTATGGATTTAAACAAGCTTCCCGATCATGGCACTTACGCTTTGATGAGGTGATAAAAATCTATGGTTTTTTCAAGTCGCCTAGCGAGAGTTGCGTGTTTCATTTAGATGTCAAAGGCGAAGTGGTATTTCTTGCACTTTACATAGATGACATCCTTCTATTTGGCAATGGTGAGAAGAAGTCTACCTGTCAAATATTTCTTTTGATGTGAATATACTATACGCAAGTGCACGTAATCAACAAGTAATACACTAAGTATTCCGAGATCGAATCCATGTGGAATGCACTTTAAATCACGAGATTGTAATTTTGCAAAATAAGGGGAGATGGACGAACTGATACGAACTAGAATATAACACCAGCGAACTGAAATTAAAATGACTTCGGCACGGCGAAGTGGACAGTGACATAGAAAACTAGGAGATTACCGTTATCAAGGTAGAGAAACAGACTTGATTTCTCGATTCCACCCATGCTCTTTTCTAAATATTGCTACAGCATTATCTTGCATTATCACTATGACATGAACTTCTTTGATTCTTAGTATTTTCCCAAATCTAAGATTATATTCTATAGATCCAGTCCATATATTCCTATATCGAACTGCTCTTAGAATATCATTACTAATCCATTCATATTTTCCACGCAAGGTAAATGCATATTCCTATGCTATTCACACACATAACATTAAAATCATGTTCTTACGTCATTTATTGTTTTCCATTCTATAACAACTTCCCAAAGAATTATAGAACTACGATCCGACTAATGGTGATCAATCACAAGTGAGATAAAACAACCCCAATAAAACAATAGTGATTTAGCAAGACAAGCGAGAATCTGCGCTCACACGCGAGCATGGGTTTCCTCAAAAATCAAATCATAAAGGTTTAGCTCATAGCGAGTCGTTTAACAATATTGAAATAAGCAACAGCCATAACAGATTAACAAGGTTTAAGAAAAGATAAAGAATTAGTTATCGGAATCAGATGTAAGCTCTCGATCGCCGCCTCTTCCGATGACTTCCTCTCCAAGAATTCGCACCTTCTTCCTTACTCCGGATGTTCTCTATCCTCTCAGAACTCTCCAAAATGTCGATATCCAGCCCCTCTTCCGATTGTTGCCAACTCCCTTTAATAACAACCTCCGCGCTTTTCAGAGGAGGTGCATCAGTGCACCGCCAGCGCCTTCGCTCCCTCGATCCTTTTCTTTTTCGCTAGCTCGCAGATGCAGAGCGTGTCTCTTTTCACCGTCAGAGCCACCGCCACGTGGCCGTGGTCCCACCGATTTCTTCTTCGAGAATTAACCTGCACTTTCCATGCTACTGCTTCCTTCCGTAAGCACGGCTCGATTTCGCTTACTCGAGCTCGGCTCGCCACGGGCTTTACTTTGCCAATGAGTCCGACCTTACTTTCTCAACACGAGCTCATCCATACTTGCGAGCCGGGCTTCCGCCATGAGCTCGACCGCCACGAGCTCGCCCACTTTCAATCCATCGAGGAGTTCGAACAGTTCGCCCGAGCTCGAGCACTTCGCCCGAGCTCACGGCTTCGAGCTCTCGAGCTCGCCTCTCGCTCGAGCTCGAGCTCGCGAGACTTCGCCCGAGCCCGACCGAGGTCGCCTTCATACTTGTGAACTTTTCAATCTTTGAGCTCGGAAGGACGCGAGCTCGCCCTACTCTCTTTCTCCCTGAGTTTGGTTCCACTTACAAGCTCACAATTTTGAGCTCAAGGCCACTTTTCCCTGCTGATTTCGCCTTAGTAGCCCGACCGTCCCCACATTTTTCAAAGATTACTGCTCGGCCCTTCCTCTTACATCAAGTCAAGCTCGCTCACGAGCTCGGCCTCGCCTCACGCCGCTCTTCCCGCAACATGCTATAATTATATAAATAACGCCAAAACAACTAAAACCCTTTATTTTCATCGACTCAATCCTTCACACAAACACACGCAAACAAGAGAAACACAAGCAAGACAAGGACAAACAAAGAAAGCGTAACATACAACAACCGAGGCTTTTATCATTAAAGGACCTATAATAACTCTTTACAAGAGTTATCACACCCCAAACTTAGTTCATTACTCGTCCTCGAGTGATGCTCTACCACAAGATACAAAACAAATGTAACACAAACAGATGCTCATAACAACAAACCGAGGTGATAGCTTAATCAACTAAGAATATCGCTTTCACCAAAAAATTTTAAAACACAAGAATCATTCATTCCTTCTCGTTGTAAATCTAATTACTCACCTCATTTTGTAAGAGTATCACACTACAATTATTATGTGTACAAAGCGCATTAGCATTTACATGAATCTTCCCATGCTTTTGTTCTCCTTAATATGACCATATCTTGATTATCAAGTGCACCTGTGTCTCCACAAATTCAATTTAGTCATCCCCTTTGCTTAACATGAGTGATATCAATAATGAATCAAGAGGTCTTTATAAAGCTTATAACGCTGGGCTCGGGTGACGGTAGGATTATTTGGGATAATGTAGCTCGCAAACACCCGGCATCCTTACTCTTTCCTCTTTTCAACACGCTTTATAACTTCCTTCTTCTTTCCTATAGGAGATTGTTCCCTTTTTCGTTAATTCATTTTTCGCGCTCATAAACAAAATTTCAAAGACTCTTTCCCTTTTTTTTTTTTTTTTTTTTTTTTTTAGCGTAGAACAAGAGACGCTATTATAATATTGTCCCTTATCCTTAAGAGGTTACCTCTCCACCCCAAACTTAAAACTCAACATTGTCCCCAATGTTGGAACATTATAACAAAATTGGGAGATTGATTACTTTGTAAGATACGGTGATAAGCTGAACTCTAAGTAATTCTGCCCGAGGTCAAGGGAATCATGGATACATAAATGAGAGGGTACAGGGAATTTTATATGGTCGTTCAAAAGAAAAGGTCAGAAGCTCAAAAGGGACTCTAGGAAATCATGATATATGTGTAGGCTAAGAAAGGCACAAACGATTCAAAAGACGGCCTACATCCTATCCATATTAACATACTCATGTAAATTGTTCAAGGGAACTTCCAACCGAAATGGAAGATAGCACTGTGACAAGAATGTAGGTCAACCGAGGATTACTTATGCAATGGTTAACTCTTATAAAAGCTAATATGCAAATACCCAAACCATCGAGGTACTCCCTTACTCAAATAAGGATCAAACTTAGATAAACAACGAGTCAAGACGATTTCCCTTTTCAAAACAAAATAAGAAAACATCATCATTAAGCGCCTTTGCTAACTGGCATCACCCTTAGCTGTCATTATAAACATCACAACAAATTTCAACAAGGACGCACAACACAAACAACAAACAAACAAAAGACAAAAAGAACAACGAGAACAAAACAAAACCAAGGATCGAGTTGAGAGATACGCCCTAGCCTATGCATCGGACGACCCAAGGCAAGAGGAGATGCAGGAGCAGTGAAGTTGTCGCATGAAGGACTTCCTCATCACGGCAGCCGCGACGCGGGCTCATTCGACCGAGCTCCACTAGACCAGCCTTTTTTGCGGCGTGGTATGCACCGAACTTGCTCGCTTTCTGGTACGCCTTGAAATCCTCATCAAGGTCCGCAGGATTTGGCCATGGAGTGAACAACTGCTTTGGGAAAACCGAAAGACGAAAGCGCCCGTCCGTAAGATGACGATCCCAAGAAATCCCTTTAATGCACGGTCCCGCTTGCGGCAAGACACCCGTAATCGCTTGATGTCATCTTCGCAAGCAACCGAACGCAAAGATAAGGATGTTGACTTGCACCAGAGACATTTCAAAGATGTCTGCTATTGTTGGACGAGCATGTGCTCAGACCGGAGCAGTATGGCTCAACAGAGCGGCAGATGCTCGGGCATTGAGAAGTCGTCGTGGCCTCGAACATGACGACGCGCCGTGGCCTTGATGTCTATGAAAGCTTTCTCCGCTGGGCGGTCTTCATTGTCATCATAGGGACTCCAGCTCTTATGCATAGTCGATATCGTGGAAGGAAAATAACCTTCCATTCTTCTTCTTCCGCACGCCCACCTCACGCCAAATTAGCGCGCCACATTAACCGATCTCCCGTGAAAATGCACAGCAGAGCAGATCCGCTCCTCGACATCAAGAGTCATGGGTAGTGGGGTGATGTGGCTCTTAATGAAATGGAGCACACATGGGCTTCAATTTTAATGTCGACGCCTTAATGGATCGACGCCCTGCGTAGATACAACCCATTTTGTTCCTTCTACCGCCAAGAGCCTTAATGCGCCATCGAGGTCATCACCCGAGGGCTCTCTTAACATTGCCGAATACTCATCATCCACGGCGTTATCCGCACTATACAACTCATTGATTGTTTCAGAGATAGATTACCGCCTACTCCCGACCACGGCCGATACTCCTCCTCGTCCGCCAGAGGAGTGATATTAGCATAAAATTTTTTCACCTGTGGTCAGAATCGTGGCGGCGGAATCGCCGTGAACTCGCCCATCTGCTTAGAGAAGTCACCCACGACGAACATAGGAGTTTCCTTATTCTCGCTTGAAACCCTTCTCCATCCACAATGCTCTTCGATTTAGACGCCGAAATCGCTCAAAACCGCCTCGCATTTAAACTTAGGAATGTTCTCAATAGATTGACCGGCCTTAGATTTGGAGGTGTAGCTACCCTTGCTTTCTTGGGCGAGCATCCTCGTGTTTAGTTTCTTTCGCAACCTTAGTTTTTCCCTCTCTCTCCGCTAACTTTTCTTTTGACGAGGCAGCAAGGTCCGCGAAGATTGAGGGAACGCTAAATAAACGGTGACGATATCTGTGGGAGGTCATTGGTGATAATTCCTCGTCCGATATGATGAGGGGCGTGTTTGGATCATTATTTGGGACCTTCACAAACTTCCCGGTTCTCGCTCGAGATTGACCATGGTTGCAAGAAAATTTCCTGAGAGAGAAATGACAGAGTGAGATCGCTATGAGGATTTTGGGAGATGACGGGTAGTAAGAGCAATGTAGCAAAGAAAGGAAGAGCAAAGGAAGTTGAGTAGTTGTGGGATATAAGTTAAGAATATGGAACGGCTTTTTAACCCAAATAGCTAAGAATTAATTCCCGCTCTTTCGGACCACTATTCCCGCCAAAATTTTCCTTCTATCTACCGTTGTAAATCCTCTTTGGAGCACATATAAGCACGGTGCTCAAAGATATCTTCCGCACTCACACCGCAATCCAAACATCAAGATATCAATTTACCAAAACAACCTAGTTTCTTTTAATCATGTTATAGCAATTTATTTAAAACCCAAAACAAACAAGGAAGGGTGGAATAAACAATATGTACAATCAGTCGCCAGCGCTCGATCACCATGGCGACCCATGGTACCCGAGGTCGCATCTTTCAAAGTGGTAGAGGTCTTCTCGCGACCGACCCGCCCCCACAATAATGCTTGACGCTACGCCCATCGACCGAATTCACGACCGACTTCCTTCGAAGTGTTATAGCACCATGGGTGCTACATGAAGAATTGTAAAAGGCCCGCACCATCTTGATTTTAGTTTCCTGTGAATAACCTCAACCTCGAGTTGAACAAGAACACCGCCGACCCGCAAGAACTCCCGCGCAAGATGTTGTTATCATGCCATCTTTTAGTCTCTCTTTGTACAACTTAGCATTTTCATAGGCGAACCAACGGAATTCATCCATCTCACTTAGCTGCAACAATGAGCTTCTCCAAAGAAATTGGACGATCAAAGTTTAGTTTTTAATCGCCCAACAGCTCGGTGCTCCACTCCAGTGGGAGGTGACAGTTTTCCATATACCAAGCGATAGGGTGACATCCCTAATGGTGTTTTGAAAGTCGCTCAGAGGCCCATACCGCATCATCCAACAAGGACCAACTCACGCCCGGATTCACCACCTTTCTAGTATACCCTTAATCTCTCGTTGAAAGTCCGCTGACCATTCGTCTCATGGATGGTATGTCGTGGCGATCTTATGGCTAACATTGTATTTCGCTAGTACCGAACTTATCGCCTTTGTTGACAAAGTGTGTGCCCTCGTCACTAATGATCGCACGAGGAGTACCAAACCGTGTGAAAATGTTCTTTGCAAGAACTTGATCACCACTTTTGCATCATTCGTGGTACTTGCTACATGCCTTCCACCCATTTGGACACGTAATCAACCGCCACCAATATGTAAAGGTTTCGAACGAGGGTGGAAAAGGACCCATGAAGTCGAGGCCCCATACATCAAGAGTTCAATTTTAATGAAATTCATTGGCATCTCATTTCGAGAGGATATGTTTCAACTCACCGGCATCGATCACATCTTTGCACAAAAGCATGTGCATCCTTAAACAAGGTCGGCCAAAATAACCTCGATCAAGCACCTTAGTCCGCCGCCCTTGCCCCAAAATGACCACCATATGGAGTGGCATGGCATCCTTCCGCACTGATTCCACTTCTTCATGCGGAACACATACCATTAATCCATCAAGACACGCTTATATAAGAAGGGCTCGTCCCGTAAGTAATGTTTGACCTCGCAAAGAATCTTTTCTTTGATGGGACGAGAACTCGTGGTGTAGCATTCCACATACCGTAAAATTGACAAAATCTGCATACCATGGCGCATCGCCGTGATGCATGCTCATTAGTTGCTCATCCGGGAACATGTCCCGAACTGGCTTCGAGTTGATTCTCCTTCCGATGTCGGTAATCGAGACAAATGATCCGCCACTTGATTTTCTCGCTCTTTTCTCGCTCTTATTTCCGATCAAATTCTTGCAGGAGCAATATCCACCGACTAACCGTGGCTTCAGATCTTCTTCGCGACAAGATACCGATAGTCGCATGATCCGTGTAGATTATCACTTTGTTCCCACGAGGTAGGCTCGAACTTTTCACAGTGCAAAACCACAAAGAAGCAGCTCCTTTTCTCGTCGTGGTATAATTTATCCGGCTTCCACCGTGGTCTTACTTGCATAGTAGATCGAGTGGAATATCTTCTCCCTGCTGGCCCAAAGACGCCCCTACAAAGAAAATCACTTGCATCGCACATCACCAAGGGCGATGTCCAATTCGCCCAACAATTATCGAGCTGTTACAAGAGCTCGCTTCAAGACTTCGAATGCCTTAAAACACTCGTGAGTGAAGTCGAATCATGGTTTTGCTCCAAAGAAGGCACATAGAGGCTTAGCTATCTTTGAGAAACTTTATAAACCTTTCAGAGAAACCCCGTGATGTCCCAAGAAGCTTCGCACACCTTTACAAGAGGGAGGTGGAAGTTTGTCTATTACTCGATCTTTGCTTTGTCCACTTCGATCCCTTCTTCGATATGTGGTGACCTAAAACGATGCCCTCGCACCATGAAGTGGCACTTTTCCCGCTTTAAAACTGCTGGTTGCTTCAACGCCCGTAACTTTCTCCAAATTACTTAGGCATATCCCATAGGTGTCTCCAAGACGGAGAAGTCATCCATGAAGATTTCTATCGATTTTTCCACCATATCCGAGAATATGGCCATCATGCAACGCCGAATGTTGCAGAGCATTACAGAGCCCAAAAGGCATTCTTCTAAATGCGAAAGTGCCATAAGGACAAGTGAAGGTGGTTTTGTGTTGATCATTGGGCGCAATGGCAATTTGGTGATAACCGTAATAACCATCGAGGAAGCGTAAGAACTCCTTACCGCTAGTTTATCCAAAGATCCGATCCATGAATGGTAGAGGAAATGATCCTTCCGGTTGCCGTGTTTAGCTTTCAGTAGTCAACACGTACACGCCATCCTCGTTATCACCCGCTGGGATCGCCTCGCCGATCGCTTGAAACCACCGTGACCGCCTTTTAGGAACACACCGAACGGGCTCACCCACGAGCTATCCGAAATTGATATATGATTCCGCATCCACCATTTGATAACTTCTTTCTTTAGTACCTCTTTCATCGCCGGATCGAGACGTCACGATGCTCTATGGAAGTGTTGTGGCAATCTTCCAAAGAATATTTTATGCATGCATGTGGACGGCCGATCCTCAGATATCAAGAATTGACCATCCAATAGCTCGCCAGATTTTCGCAATACCGTAGCAAGGCTTCTTCCCGATCGGGCTTGAGAATAGCGGAGATAATTACGGGAGGGTTTCCTCCTCGCCAGATATGCATATTTGAGATGGTTCGCAAAGTCTTTAGGATTAACACCGAGGTTCGTCGATTGATGGTTTGGGTGCTCGAGCTACCCTATCGGCGAGCCCCGCCGATTCGAATTCGCCGGTCAAGTGAAACCGACATTTTCTTTGAGAGATGTCGACACAACTCCTCGCCTTTCTCCAACTCTACGAGTTCGCATAGCTTCGCCATTAACTCCGAATCGCGAGGTGCGATCTCAGATTGTATCCGCGACGACCGCTCCATGACTCGGATTACGAGCATTCCTCCACTTCGTCCGGATACTTCATAGCATTGAAAACATCAAGGTAACCTTCGATCATTTACCCTCATGGTGAGCTCGCCTTCCGAACATCAATTAGAGTTCTTCCAGCTGCGTAAACGGACGTCCCAAAATGATTGGCACTCGTGATCCGCTTCATAATCCAAGATAATGAAGTCTCACGGAAAGATGAATGTGTCCACTTTACTAATACATCCTCGATTTTTCCTTCTGGATGAGCCATAGATCGGTCCGCCAATTGCAAGGTCACCGCTAGGGCCTCGCCTCCTATCCCGAGCTTTTAAATATTGAGAGCGGCATCAAATTTATGCTTGCTCCGAGGTCACATAACGCACGACCGACGCGCGGCCCTCCAATCGAGCATGGAATTGTAAAGCCCCCGGATCTTTCAACTTCGGAGGAGCTTGCTCTTTAGCATCGTACTACTACTTACTTTCACCGCCACCGCTTCAAACTCGCCCAACCGCTCTTCTTGGTCGATGTCCTTCAAGAACTTCACATAGTTCGGCATTTGTTCCAACGCCTACCAAAGGGATGTTGATATGTAATTGCTTCGTAACATCAAGGAATCTTCAAACCGGTATCCCGCCGCTTCTTCTTCAACCTTTCGAAAAGGAGGTGGTGGACGATACACCACTTCGTCCGTAAGGTTTGGTAACGGATTTGTTGCCGCAGCACCTCGGCATTGCGAGACCGCTCGATTTTCCGTGGTAGCGACCTGGTTGTTACTTGTTGAGGACTCACCTTTTCTTCTCGGTCCCGCAGCTCCGTTCCCGTGATCCGCTTCCACTTCGTAACGTGATGACAGCTTTGACTGTTCTTTATCTTTTCGTGATTCTCCGTGTCACTGGCAAATTCCCAAGAGGTCGGTTTTAATCTCATGGCTAATTGTCCGATCCGACTTCCAAATTCGCGCAAGTGGATTGCCCTCAGACATAAAGATCTGCTTTAGCCATGTATTCCTTCATCAAGGTTTCAATAGTCTTGGGTCGTGGGGCGGCTTGTTGTCGCTTTGGTTGGTAATTTTGTGGATATGTGGTTTTCAAAATTTCCACCATCGCTTGATCCGGACCTCGCCTCCCATGAGAAATTAGGATGTTGTCGCCACCCGGATTGTACGCTTGTGAATAAGGGTTGTTCCTCCGTCCATTCTCGATTTCCCGTGATAATGATCGAGGTCGGGTTTGACGGCAACTCTCAAGGTATGCCCTTCTCCACAATATACGCACGACACTCGCTTACTTGCATGGTAGGTGCGACCATCGACTACTCGCCGGCCGCATCACCGGATTAGGTACTTGCAATCCTTTTAACATGTTACTCATGGATGCTACCGGTTGTTAATGCCGCGTGGCATCAACCTCCAACACACCAAATAATCGATTTCTTTCCTATGGCGCACGAGAATTTGACCATTGGCAATTGTTATCCGCGATCCTTTCCAATATCTCGTATGCTTCGTTGTATGACTTCGAAAGAATAGCTCCATTTGCGAGGCATCAAGCACCAAACGTAGTCGACGATCGAGACCATTGTAGAAGGTCTCCGCTGAATGCGCAGGCGGAATGCCGTGATGAGGACATTTCCGTAGCATTTCCTTATATCGCCCCAAGCTTCGCACACCGACTCTTCATTATTCTCGCCGAAATGACATGATGTCATTCCGAATCTTCATGCTCTTGGTGGGCGGAAGTACTTCATCAAAAAATTTCGCCGAGCTCGCTCCATGAGGTGATGGAATTTGATGGAAGACCGCTCACCATGCTTTTGCACGATCTCGTAGCTAAAAAGGGAATAATCAAGTCTCGCTCTACCGAACACCCGTAGCTTAAATGAGAGTCGACCTCCGTAAATGATCAAGGTGGAGATGTGGATCCTCCGTGGCTTGACCACTAAATTGCCCCAACTGCTTGGAGCATCCAAACATGACCGCTTCGCTCGAATCGGTTCGCTTGCACCTCGGTCTTGTAATTCCGGATTCACTCGTTAACTGGGGTTAGCGAGTCACGATACCCCTTTCCCGATCATCGCCGATGACAATGGCATTTCCGCCATTGTGTGCCTCTCCTCCCGCCGCGCTATCTCGGCTCATGCTCGCGAACTCGCTGTCGGGCGCCTTTCTCACGAAAGGTGCGCTCAATCTCGGATCTAATCGGTGGGTCACTTGCGCTTTTTTGCGATAAACCACAATCCCGTAACCCCTGCTCACACAAAAGGTAATGACCAGAGTGAGTCACGACACAAAGAAACACAAAATTTCAATCTCGTAATTTATAATTGGCGCCCCGCAACGGCGCCAAAAACTTGTTGTCGAATATTTCTTTTGATGTGAATATACTATACGCAAGTGCACGAATCAACAAGTAATACACTAAGTATTCCGAGATCGAATCCATGTGGAATGCACTTTAAATCACGAGATTGTAATTTTGCAAAATAAGGGAGATGGACGAACCGACACGAACTAGAATATAACACCAATGAATCGAATTAAAATGACTTCGCACGGCAAGTGGGGAAGGACATAGAAAACTAGGAGATTACCGTTATCAAGGTAGAGAAATGACTTGATTTCTCGATTCCACCCATGCTCTTTTCTAAATATTGCTACAAGATTATCTTGCATTATCACTATGACATGAACTTTTCGATTCTTAGTATTTTCCCAAATCTAAGATTATATTCTATAGATCCACCATATATTCCTATATCGAATCGCTCTTAGAATATCATTACTAATCCATTCATATTTTCCACGCAAGGTAAATGCATATTCCTATGCTATTCACACACATAACATTAAAATCATGTTCTTACGTCATTTATTGTTTTCCATTCTATAACAACTTCCCAAAGAATTATAGAACTACGATCCGACTAATGGTGATCAATCACAAGTGAGATAAAACAACCCCAATAAAACAATAGTGATTTAGCAAGACAAGCGTGAGAATCGCTGTCACGCGAGCATGGGTTTCCTCAAAAATCAAATCATAAAGGTTTAGCTCATAGCGAGCTGTTTAACAACATTGAAATAAGCAACACCATAACAGATTAACAAGGTTTAAGAAAAGATAAAGAATTAGTTATCGAATCAGAGGTAAGCTCTCGATCGCCGCTCTTCCGATGACTTCCTCTCCAAGAATTCGCACCTTCTTCCTTACTCCGATGTTCTCTATCCTCTCGAACTCTCCAAAATGTCGATATCCACCCCCTCTTCCGATTGTTGCCAACTCCCTTTAATAACAACCTCCGCGCTTTTTCGAGGTACAGACTGCACCGCCAGCCTTCTGCTGCCTCGATCCTTTTCTTTTTCGCTAGCTCGCCAGACGCAGAGCTGTCTCTTTTCACCGTCAGAGCCGCCGCCACGTGGCCGTGGTCCCACGATTTCTTCTTCGAGAATTAACCTGCACTTTCCATGCTACTGCCTTTCCGTAAGCACGGCTCGGGATTTCGCTTACTCGAGCTCGGCTCGCCACGGGCTTTACTTTGCCAACGAGTCCGACCTTACTTTTCAACACGAGCTCATCCATACTTGCGAGCCGGGCTTCCGCCATGAGCTCGACCGCCACGAGCTCGCCCACTTTCAATCCATCGAGGAGTTCGAACACTGCCCGAGCTCAGCTCGCCGAGCTCGCTCTTCGCTCGAGCTCAAGACTCGCGAGCTCTCAAGCTTCGAGCTCCCGACTTCGCCCCGACTGCCCGAGCCCGACCCCGAGATCGCCTTCATACTTGTGAACTTTTCAATCTTTGAGCTCGGAAGGATGCGAGCTCGGCCCTACTCTCTTTCTCCCTGAGTTTGGTTCCACTTACAAGCTCACAATTTTGAGCTCAAGGCCACTTTTCTTAGTGCTGATTTCGCCTTAGTAGCCCGACTCAAGCTCGCTCACCCCACATTTTTCAAAGATTACTGCTCACGCCAAAACCTTCCTCTTTCACATCAAGTCAAGCTCGCCACGAGCTCGGACCTCGTAACCTCAACGCCGCTCTTCCCGCAACATGCTATAATTATATAAATAACGCCAAAACAACTAAAACCCTTTATTTTCATCGACTCAATCCTTCACACAAACACACGCAAACAAGAGAAACACAAGCAAGACAAGGACAAACAAAGAGAGAAAGTAACATACAACAACCGAGGCTTTTATCATTGATAAAGGACCTATAATAACTCTTTTACAAGAGTTATCATAAACAGAGGCTAGGGCCTTCATTTCAGAGTTGATTTTCTTCGCCTCTTTATGTTTATCAAGAGCCGAGAAGCTCCGTGCACGCGAAGTCACTGGAGGAGTGGGGATCGAGCGGGGAGGCTCGGCGGCGCGCATTCATTGCGCCGCCGCCACCACCGCCGATCGCCCTCCCGATAGCCTCGCTTTTTGTTTTTGTCCTTTTCTTGTTTTGATTTCGACTTTAGTAGATAGCATAGCATAGAACTCCGGTTTCTAAAGGGACGGACGAGACAACGGCCGGAGGCCGACCAATTTGGCCATCGACCGCCGCCGCCGCCTCTCGTCACCGATTGGTGGTCAACTGCCACCTGCCACGGGCCCTTTAGGTTTCGAGTTTCGGCCATACGCTCTACTAAAGTACCGATTCCGCTTTTGCTTTTCGCATGTCGGATGTTTTCCGTTGTTTCTAGTTTCTAAAGGAAGACATGCCGGGTTATCCATTTTCAACATAGTTTGTCATTTGTGATTGTGCACGGATCTCTATTCGGTGGTGTCATGCCCCAATTCCCGAGGGAAGGCACGGATGCCGAGGTGTGATTAGGGGTGGGGGTTAAGAAGCGGGGAAGAAGGGGGGATACATATAACATACACGATAAGAAGATGTGACCATGAAATCGGGCAGCATCTCCTCTATAATTAGGACATATCCTGAAGGGGTGGGGTGCGCAAACAATCCACCAACAGAATAATATCGATACCATAACCTCAATGAAACATGATCTTGGTTTATAATAAGTAATGCAAGAAAGCAAAATAGCATTACATCCTGTTGACTAGACCGTCAACCACATAGCATGCTCATATCGAGACTCACAAAGATAATAACATAATAGCAAATCTTGTTCCCAATCGAAAGCAAAATAAGGGACAAGAATACATCAACATCGTAATACGATATAACACAACATCGCGGAAGCATAGCATGAAGAACCCGCAGCCCACCCCTCGCCGCCCATCCAAATTCTCCTCCATCCGTGAAAAGATTTGAAAAGAGTTTGGGGTAGTACTAGCGCACTCACCGGGTTTTATCATAAATCAAAAGAATCATGATGCCGTGTTCGTAGCACTTACCTTAGAAGGTTTTAAAACGAACCACTTCTAAGTAAGCAAAATAGATTTTTCGCTTTTCGACACCGATCCGTTATTACCGTTGTTCTCATCATAGAACCAAAGAACCACGGCTCGAACGTATCCCGCCAGCCCATCACATCTCATTCGCCCGAACATATCCACCATCCCACAATATCTCGGCCCGAACATATCCAACAGCCCATGCCCGAACGTATCCAAATGGCTAACTCGTGTGGACTTTGGGTCAAACCCGCCGTAACCATAACCACCTCATTACCATTTCCGTGGACTTTCGGGTCTATCCCTTCGTAACCATAACCACGTGTTCGGGTCTATCCCTCACGATCAATACTCAAGATGGTGATCAACCCACCGAATAGAGATCCGCACAATCACAATATAACCACATCTCGGATCGTAGAACAAGAATAACTTCACCAAAACATTTTACGGAGCACATGTTTTATTTTGAAATATCGAGTAAATAACTCAAAATAAGCATATATAACCCAACCTCGAATGTATTTAAAACGCCAACCGAGATATCTAATGATCCGATGACTTCACCGATCGACCGGTAGGTACCGTAACAAGACGGAACAACTTTTGGGGTCACATCCCACAAAGCAAAGCAACATCGTGATCCAAACGAAGATCGAGAAAACTAGGTTTTCGACTTTCTCAACCCATATTCGCACTCTCCGGTTTTCAAATCAACTCGATGCGTAAGGGAAATATATTCGTGGCATCAAGACCTATAATAGGGTACTTTCAAAATATGCATGCATGCAAGTCGACTCAAATCTTAGCAAACAAGAAGCTTCAAAATCGATGCCTATCCTCGATCTAGATAAACCATCCAAAATCGATGCATGAAAATGGAAACATAAGCAATATGCATAACGACTAACATGGAATGACAAACCACGTTGAAAATGGATAACCCGGCATGTACTTCCTTTAGAAAACTCAAGCAACGGAAAACATCCCGACATGCGTAAACGCGAAAAATGT
The DNA here is from genome assembly GCA_036937905.1 of Salvia rosmarinus. Taxonomy (NCBI): domain Eukaryota; kingdom Viridiplantae; phylum Streptophyta; class Magnoliopsida; order Lamiales; family Lamiaceae; genus Salvia; species Salvia rosmarinus. Next base: position 71,741,174 of record CM072819.1, on the reverse strand, counting down.
AAAACGGAATCGGTACTTTAGTGGAATGCATAGCCCGAACTCAAAACCTAAAGGACCCAGAGCCAAGGGTCTGCCTGACCACCAAATCGGCGGCCAAGAGTGCACACGGCGGCGGCGGCGGCGGCGGCGGTTTGGCTAAATCGGCCGGCTCGCCGCTTTCTCCTCGTCCCTTTAGAATCCCGAGTTCTATGCTATACGATCTACTAAAAGGCGGAATCAAAACAAGAAAAGGACAAAACAGAAAACGGGCTGCCGGGAGGGTCGATCGGCGGTGGTGGCCGGCAAGAAGAATGGCGCCGCCGCCGAGCCTCCCCGGCTCGATCCCCACTCCTCCAGCGCTTCCGCAGCGTACCTGGAGCTGCTCGGCTCTTCCGTAAACACAGAGAGACGAAGGAAATGAACGTTGAAAATGAAGGCCCTAGCCTCCTATTTATAGGAAAAAGCAGGGGGCTGCGCAGCTGCTTGCAAGCGACCTTTTCGAAAACGCAAAAAGCGACGCAACTTTTGCAAACGGACTCCAAATTTAGCAAACTTAGTACCCATGGACTCGAAATAAAATACCGGACACAACGACTATAAACAAGATATGCTTTTAAAAGACCCATGAAAAGTCCGATTTTTCGATAACTTCCCCGGAGTGCCAAACCTTCGTGGGTGGTCGAAAACCTGCATACTTAGTGTCTATGAATTCGTCATAAGACACTCTTCACAACGCCTGAGGTTTCGTGACGGTCGCATCATCGAAACAAAAGTCAACCTTTTGACCTTTCTCAAAAACGTGCCACGCAAACTCGATGCTTAGAAAGGACGGGTATTACATCCTCCTCCTTAGAAAAATTTCGCCCCGAATTTCAAACACGTGGAGAAAACAACTGTGGTACCGAGCCCCGAACTTGTCTTCCAACTCCCACGTAGCTTCCTCTTCGCCATGGTGATTCCACAACACTTTCACCAACGGAATCGCTTGTTCCTCAACTCCTCGACTTCGCTCCAAGATAGCCACCGCTTCTCCTCGTAACTCTAGATCCCGAGCAAGAACCACTTGGTCATGCTTGATCACGTGTTTTGGTCGAACACGCATTTCTCAACCGAGAAACGTGAAACACGCCGTGCACATCTCCGATGCTAGGCGGCAAAGCTAACCTATAGGCAACGGGCCTATTCTCTCGAGAACTTCGAAGGTCCAACGAACCTCGGTCGAACTTACCTCGCTTCCCAAAACGAACGACCTCTCGCTCGGGAAACCTTAAGGAAAACGCGATCTCCGATCATGAATCAAGATCCGACGACGCTTGTCCGCATAGACTTCGCTGTCCCGAGCTTCCTTGATCCTTCGCTGATCTCGATCGATAACCTCGACCGCCTGCTGAACCATCTCTCGTCCTAACATCTTTCTCTCGCCCACTTCGTCCCAATAAAGTGGCGATCGACACTTCCTTCCGCATAACGCTCATAGGGAGCCATTCCTATGGTGGCCTCGATAACTATTGTTATAGGCAAACCCACCAAAGGTAGTATCTCTTCCCATTTTCCTCCTCTATCGCCACGATCGCCGCAAAGATATCTTCCAAGACCGAATCGCCCTTTCCGATCGACCGCCGGGCCCGAGGATGGAAGGTCAGATCGAGATTCGCCTGGTCCCACGGCTTCCTCGCACTCCTCCAAAACCTCGACGTGAACCTCGGTCACGATCCGACGTAATCGATACCGCACACCATGTAACCGCATTTATTTTCTAACGTAAAGTCGAGCAAGCTTATCTAACCCAGACGCCATCCGAATCGGTAAGAAATGAGTCGACTTCGCCACCATCGACGACAACCCATATAGCGGTGTTTCTCACCGACCTTGGAAAACTCACCACAAAATCCATACCGATATGATCCCATTTCCACTGGGATTGGTAGCGGTTGCAACAAACCCGACGGACGTTGGTGCACGTTTTCACTTGTCGACAAGCCAAACAACGCTCCACAAACGCGGTTACATCCTTTTTCATCCCTTCCCACCAAAAGTTCCTCTTAAGGTCTCAGACATTTTGGTGCTTCCTGACGAGTCAGATATGGTGCCTCATGAGCTTCACTCATGATCTTATCTCTCAATTCCCTATCGAGTGGCACACATAACCTTCCTCGAATAATAGCGTTGTCTCTCGCCTGTGAACCCCTTGCTATCTTCTAGCCTTGCTTTCAAACGCATCCTTTCCAAGAACTCATCTCCTCGCGCATGCTCACGATGGCTTCTCATCGACCCATCCTTCTTCTTGACGAACGTAATCTAGCGCCCCCACGGCGACACGCTAGGTCGGATAAAACCTAGATCCAACAGCCCGCAATCGCGCTTTCAGCTTCTTGCAATCTTTAGGTGCCATTCAGATGGTGCCTTTGACATCGGTGCCGCTCCCGGTTCCGCATCAATAGTGAATTCCACTTGTCTATCAGCGGTAAACCCGGCAAGTCCTCTGAAACACGTCCGATATTCACACACCACCGCTCCTCTTGCAATCGCTTATGCTTTCATCGTGCGTCTCGTCAAACTCACCAAGAAAGTTTGACAGCTTCCCTTCCTGATCATCCTCACTGCCTTCAGTGCCGAGATCATTGGCACGCAAACACCCATCCTTATGCCGTGGAAACAAACTTCCACTCCTTCGGCTGTTCGAAAAGCAACTTCTCTCTCGAGACAACGATAGTTGCCCCTGCTTTTCCAACCAATCCATGTTAAAGATGACATCGAAATCTTCCATTCCGATGACATGCAAATTGACAAAGACCTTTCGCTCACGTATTTCTACCTCCGGTTCGGCATATCTCTTTCGCTTTAGCACTTCCCGACGGGATGCTAATTTGTGGTACTGTGACTGGGTACCAAACCCAACCTCTCACACGCGATTCTCGAAACAAAAGAATGTGAGGCCTCAGATCAAACAAAGCGAAAACGGGTATATCACTCATATGGATTATACCGCAAGATTTCCGGAGCTTGAGCCGCTTGTCCGATTCAAGGCGCACACCCTTGCTTGTTGCGGTGGCCTTTGGTTTGTCGGCCTAGGGTGACCTCCCGCCCGTTGTTTGTCCTCATGAGCTTGGTTTTGCTCATGAGTCGGATGTCGCCTCACCGGTGGTCGCACCGCCGACCTCCTAATGGACAATCTCGAGCGTAATGTCCAAACTTCCTACAACGATAACACTCAACGCTACCTTGCCTCGCACTCGCCTAAATGATTCCTCCGCATTTCGGCACCAAGGTTTTTCCACACCGCCCCCACCGCCGCATGGGTTGGAAATTCCTTCCCAAGGTCGCTTTTCTTCCTCGAATACCCGATTCCTCGAATCACTCGACCGCCCGTTCCCTCGAACACCGATCGCCTTTCCTCGATCTTCCCATTTCCTCTTACCTCTTCCTCCGTCACCGGCTGTCCGGTGGCATCGTTTCTCCGGGCAACATTGACTCAATGTTTAAAGCCCTGTTCAAGGATCGCGATACGCCAAATCTCCCCGATCGACGAGCGAAATTCGATTTCGATCGAGTCCTCTCTCGAACTCGCTCGCCTCGGCAGCCTCAAGTCGACCTGTGCACGTAGCATAACGCGATGCACGATTGAACGAGCGATCATATTCGGTGACCGCCCTTCTCCTCGACGAAGATTCCGTAACTCGTTTTTTCTCTCGCTCGTAGACGCCAGCACATACTTTTCCATGAGTTCTTCCTCGAAATCTTCCCACGATACCTTCCCCATCGCCCCGGTGTTGTGGTCCTCCTCACGGATTCCCACCGTAAATCGCCTCATCGGTTAGTCGAAAGATCGCGCATTCAGCTTTTCTCGCTTCTTCGCACCGATGTATTCAAGATCCTTTCGTGGATCGTATCCAGCTCTCGCCGATCGGTTCACCGAGACCGCCGAACGAGGGGATTCTCGCCGCGAAAACTCTCGATCGCATGCCATCGAACCAAAGGTGGTTCTCGGGCTTCTTCCACGCTATTGTTCCTCCGTTCCTTGTTCTCGCATTCTCGCATCGACGCTTCAAACATTAGAAACACTTTCGCATAGATAACCGTATCATCGCATAACATATATCATCACCCATAACCACATATCATCACATATGCCACATATCACGATCACATATAAACATGCAACCGCTAACACATCATCGTTATGCATTTCACATAACATCATCATCACACATCACATAGATCATACATCATCACGGCATAGCTCATATCACATATAAGCATCAAACATAAACATCCCGTCATAGATGCGTTAGTATCAAGATTGTCCATAAAGGACCATCAAAATACAAGATCAAGGTATGTCACCAAAAGGTCGATATGAGCAAAAGAATCGACCGCCATCGCCAAAAGATGCCGCTCGTCCATGCTTAAAGCATCATGATCGCCATCGCACACACCGACTACCCGATCTCTCGCCCTCCATATCCGCCCACTACTCTCCGCTTGTTTCAATGGTTCCATTCGCCTTTCCTCATCCTCTCTCTCCTTCCTATCGTGGCTTGATTCGGCCGCCGCTTGTAAAGCGATCCCGCATGGAAGCAAGTCTCGTGGGTATGATCCCATCCAAGTCGTGCCTCGATCGCTCGAGTCTCGTGTGAATGTTGTTCCCGGTTCCGCCCGCGCTGCTTCTTCCTCAACATGCTCGACCTCATCCGAGTCATCCGCTATCCGATCACCGGGTCCTCTCGAGTCCTCACTATCCTCCTCGCCTTCCTCCGGTCTTCCTCCTCCTCGTAATCTCCTTCCCGGAGGCCAACCCGACATCGCTCGGTGGCACTATGATTCGATTCGGCCTCTTCCCCGCCACGCCGGGTGGATCATCTCTCACCGAGAGGTCCCGCCAAAATCATTCCCGGTCCGTCTGAAAGTGAGGATCGAGATGGAGGTGTAGTGACCGTGTATCTCGATGAATCGCGATCGCTCACGCGATGGTCGCTCTCCCAAAGGCTCTTCAGAACATCATCTCGCCATCAACTGATCGCCTCGAACATGCCTCGCTATCACATCCGCCTCGATGGTATGCTCGATGATCGGTCCACCGCTCCACACTCGAGCAACGAACTCGTGGAAATCCAAGGTAAGGTGTCTCGTGATAGATCCCGACGGAACATCACGCACTCGCCTTCTCGCCCATGGTTGCCAACCCGCGGTAGCCTTTCCGCCATCCGATAGTAAGCCTCGCACTCGGATACCTTTCCACTATCTCGAATCTTTCTCCACAAACCAACAAATCTCCCGTAAACACTCCCAACGGCTCATGGACATTCATGGTACATTCCCGAACTTACGGATCCGCTCATCCATCCTGTGGATCTTAACCAACGATTGTCGGGCCATCAATATCCATAAACCTACATGTTAGTTCATCAAAATAACAACAAATATTCACGCTTCCTTTTTCTCGCCTCAAATATCCGGGTAATCATGTCTCGAGACACATATTCACTTTCAACACATATCAACATCGATATGGATATTCATAACAATAATCACGTAAACAATTACATGATTCACTTACAAGCACTCGCTTATCAATATAAACAAGATTTTCAATCAATCACATATTTCTATGTAAACACATAGATTCACATCATCCATTCATGATCATATCAATCACATCATACCACATCAATGGTTCCCATATCACGCCCACACGTGCCCTTTTCGCCTCATCAACAATCACTTCCACATCCACATCACCATCCAACCATATCTCATCCACATCACGCTTACATCACGTAAACTCTTACCAGGCCAAAACACATGAAACCAAGATCATATCAAGCATCACGTAACCACATAAAGCATCAAGAATAAACACATACCTCATCCCCTTTTAAAGGAGGCGGCCCGACGGTGAAGTGAGGGTAGTCAGACCGATAAAAGTTTAGAAGAACAAGTTCTAAACACTCAATTTCAAGAACGTATAAGATATAAAGCAAATGAACCGCTTTGATATCAAAAATTACATACCCAATGCCGTAAAATCGCTCGATACCAAGCCGGTATCGATAACAAAGATAGATGTCGATCGATAACAAAGATAGATGTCAGGGCCAAGAACACCGCCTCGACACTAAGTCGTCACGCCCAATTCCCGAGGGAAGGCACGGATGCCGGGGTGTGATTAGGGGTGGGGGTTAAGAAGCGGGGAAGAAGGGGGATACATATAACATACACGATAAGAAGATGTGACCATGAAATCGGGCAGCATCTCCTCTATAACTAGGACATATCCTGAAGGGGAGGGGGGCGCAAACAATCCACCAACAGAATAATATCGATACCATAACCTCAATGAAACATGATCTTGGTTTATAATAAGTAATGCAAGAAAGCAAAATAGCATTACATCCCGCTGACTAGACCGTCAACCACATAGCATGCTCATATCGAGACTCACAAAGATAATAACATAATAGCAAATCTTGTTCCCAATCGTAAAGCAAAATAAGGGACAAGAATACATCAACATCGTAATACGATATAACACAACATCGCGGAAGCATAGCATGAAGAACCCGCAGCCCACCCTCTCGCCGCCGTCCAAGCCCTCCTCCATCCGTGAAAAGATTTGAAAAGAGTTTAAAGTGAGTACTAGCGCACTCACTGGGGTTTTATCATAAATCAAAAGAATCATGATGCCGTGTTCGTAGCACTTACCTTAGAAGGTTTTAAAACGAACCACTTCTAAGTAAGCAAAATAGATTTTTCGCTTTTCGACACCGATCCGTTATTATCGTTGTTCTCATCATAGAACCAAAGAACCACGGCTCGAACGTATCCCGCCAGCCCATCACATCTCATTCGCCCGAACATATCCACAAAACCCACAATATCTCGGCCCGAACATATCCAACACCCCATGCCCGAACGTATCCAAATGGCTAACTCGTGTGGACTTTGGGTCAAACTCGCCGTAACCATAACCACCTCATTACCATTTTCGGTGGACTTCCGGGTCTATCCCCTTCGTAACCATAACCACGTGTTCTGGGTCTATCCCCACGATCAATACTCAAGATGGTGATCAACCCACCGAATAGAGATCCGCACAATCACAATAGAACCACATCTCGGATCGAGAACAAGAATAACTTCACCAAAACATTTTACGGCGCACATGTTTTATTTTGAAATATCGAGTAAATAACTCAAAATAAGCATATATAACCCAACCTCGAATGTATTTAAAACGCCAACCGAGATATCTACGGATCCGATGACTTCACCGATCAGACCGGTAGGTACCGTAACAAGACGGAACAACTTTTGGGGTCACATCCCACAAAGCAAAGCAACATCGTGATCCAAACGAAGATCGAGAAAACTAGGTTTTCGACTTTCTCAACCCATATTCGCACTCTCCGGTTTTCAAATCAACTCGATGCGTATGGAAATATATTCGTGGCATCAAGACCTATAATAGGGTACTTTCAAAATATGCATGCATGCAAGTCGACTCAAATCTTAGCAACAAGAAGCTTCAAAAATCGATGCCTATCCTCGATCTAGATAAACCATCCAAAATCGATGCATGAAAATGGAAACATAAGCAATATGCATAACGACTAACATGGAATGACAAACTACGTTGAAAATGGATAACCCGGCATGTACTTCCTTTAGAAAACTCAAGCAATGGAAAACATCCCGACATGCGTAAACGCGAAAAATGTAAAAACTAATCGGTATTTTAGTGGAATGCATAGCCCGAACTCAAAACCTAAAGGACCCATAGCAAAGCAGTGGTCTGTCGACCACCAAATCGGCGGCCAACATCCACGGGCGGTGGGCGAATGGGCGGCGGCGGTTTGGCCAAATGGCCGGCCTCCGCCGCTTTTCCGCCTCGTCCCTTTAGAATCCCGAGTTCTATGCTATACGATCTACTAAAAGGCGGAATCAAAACAAGAAAAGGACAAAACAAAAACGGGCTGCCGGGAGGGTCGATCGGGTGGCGGCGGGGCAGAACAAGAATGGCGCCGCCGCCGAGCCTCCCTGCCGATCCCCACTCCTCCAGCTGGCCGCAGCAGCACTGAGCTGCTCGGCTCTTCCGTAAACACAGAGAGACGAAGGAAATGAACGTTGAAAATGAAGGCCCTAGCCTCCTATTTATAGAAAAAGGGTCACAGAATGTCATGCAAGCGCCCTTTTTCGAAAACGCAAAAGCGACGCAACTTTTGCAAACGGACTCCAAATTTAGCAAACTTAGTACCCATGGACTCAAATAAAATACCGGACACAACGACTATAAACAAGATATGCTTTAAAAGACCCATGAAAAGTCCGTTTTTGATTTTTGATAACTTCCTGAGTGCCAAACCTTCGTGGGTGGTCGAAAACTCGGGTATTACGGTGGGTTGATACTTAGTGTCTATGAATTCGCCATAAGACACTCTTCACAACGCCTCGAGGTTTCGTGACGGTCGATCACTATGATGGGAAACAAAAGTCAACCTTTCGACCTTTCTCTAAAAACATGGAATTTTTTTATGCCATGCAAACCCGATGCTGGGCGACCGAGGGTCGAGATGCAGGTCCTTTCGTGCTTTCTCGCTCGCGATGATGTGTTATATCTACGACGGGTATTAATGTGGTCGATCGGTATAGTCAATGTGATGTAATGCTATTTTGTTTTCCTGCATTACTAATATCTAATCAAGGTCACGTTCATTGAAGTTATGATGTCGATTTAATTCTGTTGGTGGATTGTTTGCTCACCCCTCCCCCGTGAGGATATGCCCTAGTTATAGAAGAGATGATGCCCGATTTTATGGTCGTATCTTCTTATTATGTATGTTTTATGCATCCCCCCCCTTCTTCCCTACTTCTTAACCACCACCCCTAATCACACCCCAACATCCGTGCCTTTCCTCGGGAATTAGGGCGTGACAGCGAGGTATCAGAGCAATGTTCTTGGCACCTAGTTTTCGCAATTATCTGATATCAAGGTAGTTCATTTGCTTTATATCCTGTACATTCTTGAAATTGAGTGTTTAGAACTTGTTCTTCTAAATTGTTTATCAGGTACAGCTACCCTCAGCTCACGATCAGTCCCCTTCTTTTAAAAAAGGGGATGAGGTATGTGTTTATTTGTTGATGCTTTATGTGGCTATGTGAGCTTGATATGATCTTTGTTTCATGTGTTCTGGCATGGTAAGAGTTTACGTGATGTGGATATTGAGGTGATGTGGATCTAGTATGGTTGGATGATGATGTAGATGTGGAAGTGATTTGTCGATGGGACGGAAGAGCCTATGCGACTGTGATATGAAAATCATTGATGTGATATGATGTGATTGATATGATCACGGATAGCGATATGAGTCTATGTGTTTACATAGCGATATGTTGTTGATTGAAATCTTGTTTATTTTGATAAACGAGTGCCTGTAAGTGAATCTGGTATTTGCTTGGGTGATTATTGTTATGAACATCCATGTCGATGTTGATATGTGTTGAAAGTGAAAATGTGTCTGAGGCATGGTTACCCAGATGACTGGGGCGGAAAAAGGAAACGTGAATATTTGTTGTTGTTTTATGATGAACTAACATGTAGGTTTATGGATATTCAGTGGCCCAGACAACGCTGGTTAAGATCTCACAGAATGGATGAACAGATCCAAAAATTCAGAGAATGTACCAGGAATGTTCACGAACCGTTGGGAGTGTTTCTGGGAATATTTGTTGGATTGTGGGGAAGATTCGAGATAGTGGAAAAGTGTCTAAGTATGAGGCTTATTACCGGATGACAGAGAGGCTACCAATGGGTTGGCAGCCATGGGCAAGAAGGTAAGGATACGTGATGTTCCGTCGGAATCCGGTTACCAGGCATCTCACTCTGGATTTCACCGAGTTCGCTGCTCGACTATGGAGACAGTGAACTCATCATCGGGGCATACCTTCTGAGGCAGATGTGATCGCAAGGCATCCTCGAGGATCGATCCAGATTGACGACATGGATGATTTTCCTGAAGAGCCATTAGGAGAGCAGCCATCGCTCAGACGATCACCAGTGCGTCAGGAAACGCCGATCACTACCCCTCCATCTACGACCCTCACCTTCCGGAGGACCCGGAACGATTTCGAGGCAGGACCCTCCCAGGTGAAGAAGATGATCCATCCACCTGTGGCAAAGAAGAGGCCCAGGATAAGAATCACAAAGGCCACCACCAAGATCGTTGGCCTCCCGGAATGAGATTCGTAAGTTAGAAGACTGCAGGAGGATGAAGATGATAGTAAGGACTCAGAGGATATGGTAATTCGGATAGTGGATAAGTCGGATGGGGGTCGAGCATGTAGAGGAAGGGCAAACGTCGGAGACTGGAACCCAGGAAAAGTATTCACATGAGACCCAGGCAATCAGAGCACATCTTGGGTGGGATCATACTTACGAGAGGCTTGCTACCATGCGGGATCACTTCACCGAGGCAGCAGCCCGAGTCCGAGCATTGATAGGAATGGAGAGAGAGGAGGAGCAAAGGCAGAATGGACCCGATAATGTGAACGGGGGGCAGTAGAAGGACGTGGAGGACGGATATCTAGGTGGTCAAGATGATATGACGATGGCAGCAGTTCTGCCGCACGAGACAGCGGCATTTTTGGCAAGAATCGAGTCGATTCTTTTGCTCATATGTGACCTTTTGACTACATACCTATGATCTTGTATTTTAACAGTCCTGTAATATTCCAAAGAAACGGACGTCTAATAACGGTATTTTAAACTCGTAAATTAGGGCTTCTGCCGTATTCTATTTCAGTACGACATCGAATATTGGGATTTCGATTCTGTATTATTATAACGAATTCCTATTTATATTCACTAAGGATTGTGAATTAATGAATTAAAATATTACGAAATGATTCGTCAATATTTTTTTACGTCGAACGCGCATCGAACGTCAGTATATTATGGAATTTTCTGAGCAGTAAAGCTTGGAATTAATTTCCATCTTAATTCCTATAATAAATGGAATATATTCATTAAGTAAGTACGAACTTACTACCACCATTTTGAGATGAGTCGATTTTGAACGCTTTGAGACGCTTTCAACGCCAACGCCTAGAGACATTTTGAAAATGAGTTTAATGCTCGTGAAATTATAATAATTAACTTCCTATTATTATTATTTATAAATACAGTATTATTAGTATTAAAATCAAAATTTTAGCTATTAAAATTGATATTTTTGAAATGGTTTTTCGAAAACCCTAATTTCTTAAATTATGGTTTTTCACATGAAATGATACCATTAAATTATCCTATGGTATCTAAACTATATGTTATGATATATATGAATATTATTAAGCATTTAAAAACACTTTTGAACCATGAAAACTCGATAGTGTTTAATTATATTTCAAACCCTAATTTTAAAATTAGGTTTTGTTTGCATGAAATGTACTATTATTTTATCCTATGCTATGATTTATTATCTAAATCATATATTATGATATATATGGGTATATTTAGATCGAAAATAACATGAGTATCAATAATAGGTGTGATTTATATTTTATTCCTATTTTCTCGATAATTAACGCCATTTTCGAATTAAATGTCTATGTATTGATTTAATTATTTTTAATGGCTTGTATTATATATCTATGATCATATATGATTAATATATAGTATTAGGGATGGAATAAAAATTTAATCCCACCCCTAAACACTCTAAATGCGCCGGCCACCCTCTTAAAAACAAGCATGATCCCACCTTTTTTTTTGACCAACCCATGAAGAGCGTTTTCCTAGCTAATGATCACCTCCTACTAAACATCATTTGGCTGCAGTTTTTATCCCATTTGTGAGGCAAAATCGAGAGAGAGAGAGAGGAATAATTGGTAAGACTCTTCCCCTTTCAACACCCACACTCATTAACCTCATTCCATTTCATTTGAACTTACAAAATACACTCTCATTTCTCTCCCATCATCAGCCAAAACCGAGACCCTCCTCCCTCTCTATTTTTAATTTTTCTTCCTCTTCTTCCCTTCCCCCATTCGAAAACCTAGTTATTTCCCTTGTCTTTGGATTAAATACCATTATCAAAGGTAAATACAAGACCTAGTACCGATTTCATCTCACATTTTGCAAGAAAAAAATCGTGAAGTATATATATATGGGTGTTCGAATATATATATATATATATATATATGTGTGTTTTAATGCTTTTATGAATCATCTATGGATGTACATTGTTCTTGATGATTTTTATTTTCAAAATATGTGGTTATGTATGTTAGAATAACAATATAGTGTTGTATATTATTTTTCTTATGGATCTAACATATATGTGATGTTTTCGAACCATAGAGCATGTTTAAAATAATTTTTGAAAATGTTAAAAATATTTTTGTATGGACCGAATACTTGTAAAAATGTTCTAAGGATTGATTAGTGTTCTATGATATGTTTAGAGTTCATGGGTTTTTATTTAAAATATTTTGGAAAACCCTAACTATATTTATTAATATTACCGAGAGCATGTATGGTTATACCTTGGTATGAAATTTTTATTTTAATCATTCCATGACACATTAATGCTTTAGAACCTTGATTATATACTTTATGATTTATTTAGAATTTTGAAAATCATATGCTTAATATTTCAATATTACCGTGAGCTATGTGGTTATATATGTTGGTGTATGATTTTATTTTCGATCATGCAATAGTGTATTAATGCTTTAATATATATATTATGTGATGTATGATTTTGCTAGAATTTTGGAAATCAATTACCTATCTAAATCAAATAAACCGAAAGCTATGGCTTGAGAATGGTGATGATTTAATTGGTTTTGATGATTAAATGATGTTATATTATTATACTATAGTATATAAGCATAGTGTATAATTGTTAGAATTTTTGAAATCAAATACCTAATTAAATCAAATAAACCGAGAGCAATGAGCTTCATATGGTGATGATTTAATTGGTTTTGATGATTAAATGATGTTATATTATTTTACTATAGTATATAATCATAGTATATAAATATTGAATTTTGAAAACCAAAACCAAAATTAATCAAAAGTCGAGAGCATTGAGCTCCATATGGTGATGATTTCAATTGGTTTGGTTAATATTGTGATGTTACAATGTTATAATATAATGTTTAGTCATGATATGATTTAATTAGAATTTTTGGGGATTATTTGATAATTGTTTGGTAATTATTTCGATAGTGCCGTGAATAATGTGAGTTTATTCATGAATGAATGGTTATGATGGACTATAGGTTATATTTGTGATATATATTAATATTAGGATATTATACTAAGTGTATATCAAATTTTGGGAATTTTTGGACAATTATTCCCTAAAATTTTCGAAATTACCGTGAGGAATATATTTATACATATTAATAAATGACAAACAATATCATATGGATGTTAATAATTCATATTCTGGACCATAGTGTATAATAATACACCATATTAATTTAGAAAAAATTTCGAAAGTCATTTGGTAGTTTTTAATTAATTACCGAGAATTTTCGATAATTATAAGGGTTTTTAAATCCTTTTTAATTCAGTTTAATAATAAATTATATGTCTAATAATTATTTTAGACATATTTGGATTTTATGAAATTTTATGAACATAGATTACTATGTCTAAGACAATATTTCATTTTATAACGTATTAATCGAAAAATATGCTTTAATTATAAAAGGATTAATAATTAAGAAAATTATTTATAAGTCCTTTCGATTTACGTGATAAATCGAGAAATAGGACTTTACGATTTTAAATCCATCAAATTCGATTTATAAAATGAAATGGTAAGAGATTACTATTTAAGAGTCAAAATTGTCGACTTTGTCGACGGTGTCGACTTCGCTGACTTTTAAAGTCAAACGCATAAAAATACGATCGATAAACACGCTAATACGCGTGAAGACGTACTAATTGAGTATAATAATTATTAGTAAGAAAAGATTTCACAAATGAAATCCTTATATCGAGAAACGCATTTATACGCCGAACGCTTAAACCGGAAAGGTTAAACCGAAATAGTCGAACGATCTCAAGAACCAGAATAATTCAATCAATTACGATTTGAAAGCGTGTTCAATTCATTGAGGAATTCAATTTACATCGATATAGAATATCGAATTCTATCTTAGACTTTGAGAGTCTCGATAAGCGCGACAACGCACTAAAATATCGCTTTACGTAGCGTGGACGCCGAACGAGACGATCGGACACCGACAAAGCAAACAAACCTAGGACCCGGTTTACGACAAATTATAGTCCGTGGGCTCTCTTTTCAAACAACAAAGGACTTTTGCTACTATTTACTTAATGAATTCATTTACAAAGACTATTCCAACTGCTTATCAAGTTGTTTACAATATTACCCGCCAAAAATATTCTTTTTGTGGATCCTATCCGCGTGAAGGTTGGAACTATATGTTACGCCTTTTGTCGGGTCGCGCCCAACCTCCTTATGAAATTAATATCGGGTCCCGAGCGGAGGTTAATGCCTAGCTAGGATCGCGTGAAGGTTGGAATGATATGATTGTTAACGTGTACACTGAACGGACTGTCAGGTCAAGGGCCACGGCCGGTTCGGCGCCGCTGAGGAGGCCTTCTTCACGACGTTTCAACATTTGATCTTCGACATTATGATGAATTATGATATCGGATACGGATCATACACACCAAGAAAATGCTCGGCCGAGCGATGTTTACTTAACCGAAAATGTTTTAGTAAGCACAAGCGCATTTAAACTAAAACCCTCATGACTTACCATGATATTGGCAAGGTAATTAAATTATCAAATGTTTTCGCATGAGTCCACCGAGTGCATTATTTGTACTTAGCCCCGCATATTTGTTTTAAACGTGCAGTTCGAGCTCGATGGTAGTGATGGAGGAGGTGTTGAGGAGTCGGTGTCCTCGACCGCCTATTTAGAATTGTGAGTTTCACCTGAATACATATCTCCATATATGTATTCACACACTTTCCGCCGCAATCTCGAACTCTTCTATATTATGCTTATCGTTAACTATTGAGGTCCATCGATCACCGCTTAATCTTTGGGTCCGACGGCCTAAACCTCAATTATCGATATTACCTTATGCCATGTTAAGCATGCTAGTTTATAATCAATGTACCTTTATCTTAGTCAATTTGTCCTATAATACTATTCCTAGTATTAGTCACCCTTCATCCGGGTTATCCGGGCGGGCATGATGAGTGGTATCGAGCCGTGTTGCTCTTCAAACCCCGCACCTTTTAAAATTCTAAGTCTAGATCGAGTCACCGACTTCTAGAAACCCACCGACTCCCCTCAACACTCCATCACATCGAGCTCAACAGGGAAAAAGGTAACTGATTTCTTTCTCAAACTCATGAAATGAAAAAGTTTTGATTGATGAGCGAGTTGGAAGAACTTTTGAAAGAAATTGGAAAGGGTTATCCTTGGAGGAAAGGATATGATATTATGAGGTTGATGATGAAATGAAAGTTGAGCAAGAAATTTTTCCAAAAACTTTGAGTTGAATTGATGCAAGTACTCAAGTATTGGGATGAAAGTACATGGTGGTACTAGTTGAATGATCAACATGGATGGGATGAATTCATTTTTGATATACATGTATGAGTTGACTATGATTGTCATTTTGAAACTTTACTTTGAATTCTCAAATGAAACACTGTTTCCAAACTTCAAAACTTGTTTTCAATGAACGATATGTTATCACGAGGAGAACCTAGACTCTAAGGAGCATGCTCACGTATCGTGAAAGAACATAGAAGTATGAACTTCTTTTCCCCTTACGAGAACAAAGAACGTTGGGAAGAATGAAAGTGACGATAGCCTCGAGCGAGAAGGATGAACGAGGACGACCTCAACCTTGAAGATGAACGATGTCGACATTTCATCACCACTTCGACATGAGTGAGCGTTGACACGAATCATGACGTGGACCTCAATTATGGCTTCAGAATGTTCAGCCTCAACCTAAAGACGTGGATGTGGTAGACGTATTACATCGACATACGTCTCGAATTTTATTTTGGGCGCGATCGCGCAAATTTCCTGCACTGCACAGTAAATTTGTTTTAGCTGGATCTCTTTTGTTAGGACTCCGATTTACGCATGGTTTTCACCTGCGTACTCCTAACGCACTGATCTTCATTTGTTATGAAGAACAGAATCCCTAATTCTGTCTCCAGAATACGATAGAGTCCATTGAACTTTAGTTCAAGTGTTTGGAATAAGACAAGGATCTCATAGCATAGCCTATATATTAAGGCATTATTAGATTATATGTGTACGTTGGGTAAGACTAAGAAGGTAAGTTGTGATATGTGTTGTACCTTATGATGTTGCCTACCTTATAGATTGTTTAGTTTCAACCTAGTTGCTTCTCGTTGTGCTTAAGTTATCCTTTCGCTTTGAGATGACGATAGTCGACTTATGTTAGTTTTGATCGCGATGTATGGAGGATGAGATATATCGCCGGAGGAGGATTGACCACACCCGACCCCGAGGAGGTGATGAGTATTTATCGCCCCAATTGGATGTGCTACCGAGAGGATTTGGGCGAAGTCATGACACCTCCGCCTTTGAGAGACGCCCGAGCCCATGGCGCGACCGACTATGATGGCATCGACGCCTCCCAGCCATACTCCCTTGTGATTGGGAGGACTATGCCCGGAAGTATCGGGATTATATCTACGGGCAAGGAAGCTATGACTTGGTGGGAGATTTGCCCATTAGTAAGTCACCGACTTACGTGTATAGATCTACTGGCAAGACCGAGAGGACCCTACCTCCTCCCCGAGAGTACTGGCGGGACGAGTCACCGAGTTGCTATACACCGAGGTTCCGAGGCGATCGACCCGCCAGCCTCCATTCCTATTCGACGAGGCGCACTGCCGCTTGGAGAGGCAAGACGCCCGAGAGCTTTGGGAGAGCCCGTGTTCCCTCCTCTACCTGGGACACCCCGTAAGTCCACCACTAGCACCTTCACCGCCTATGGCCCCACCCGTACCACCAGTCGAGCACTTCCGCCAGACAGCGCGGATGAGGGTAACAGATGCATCAGATGGTTATAGCCCGATCCGCTATACCTACAGCCCGATCCGCCATAACTATGAGCTCTATGGCGATGACGACTTCAACCCCATGCGTGACATACCTATGATGGAAGGCGATGGAGCAGGACCATCCAGGGTACGACCCCGCGTGGACGTTTCTGACAGTGAGGACGACTCCGAGGAAGAGGAAGACCCCGAGGAGGACGATCAGTGGGAGTATGCATGATGCAGGCACCGGATGAAGCTTAAATAGATTTTTGTTATGTTTAAGCTTCCATTGTTTTCCTTTTTCTATGTTTGGTTTTGATGGAACAAGAACCCTGAAATTCTTGGAAGGCCGTGTGGGCGGGATTAAATTTTGTTTATGACTCTTTGTTTTGAACATCCCGCCTATGGCGTAAAATTTTGATATATATCTATGACCCTGATAGGGCTTTTGCGGAAAATTATGTTTGTTAAGGGTGAAATATTTTGTTTAGAATCGTTTTGCAATAAGGCCATGATAGTATTATGTATGTTAAGTTATGGCGAGAATAAGTGTCTGATAATTACCTGTTTTCTATAGCAGCATGCCTCCGAGAAGGAATCCGGAGCAGGAACCCAGAGGCCGAGGTCGGGGAAGGCCTAGAGGAAGGGGTAGAATCCTAACAAGAAGCTGAGGACATTCCCCAACCACCACCTCCACCCCAACCCGATCGCAGGATCGAAGAGTTGTTCCTAAGGCAGAACCCACCTACCTTCAATGGGAAGGGTAACCCAGAGGAAGCAAAACAATGGGTCCGAACCATTGAGCGGATCTTTAATTTTCTACGTGCACCACATGTGAGCGATCGTCTCAGATAGCTTTCCAATTAAATGGACCCAAGATATTTCGGTGGGAGGCCGTGAAAAGGCCTTTATCGCCGAGCAACTAGAAGAGTTCTCATGGAGGACTTCAAGAGGAATCAGATGAGAAATACATACCCAAAAGCTATAAGAAGAGAAAGGAGCAGTGATTGTTTTCATGAAACAAGAAAAGTTGTCTCAGGACCGACTATGATCGCGCTTCTGCGAGATGTCGAGGTATGCACCAGAGCAGTAGACACCGACTTGAAAATGTCGGAAAAGTTTAGGTCGACCGAGGATGGAGATACGGATGTCTCTTGCCACCATGGAGACCGACTTACATCAAGCTCTTGCATGAGCTTTAGATATTGAGGCAAAGAATGTCCGAAGGTGTTAGTGTCGGCTCGCACACACAATGCTACGGGATGAGGAAAAGGGAAGTGGGAACCCAATCACGGTAATCATAGCAGGGAGGCTATGAGAACGAAGCCACAAGCGACCCCGGCAAGGAACCGGCGCAGCCTGTGGCGTAATCGAAAAGGGCAGCTCGCCCACCGACGAGAGGCCCGCAGAACAAATAAGGGCACCTCCATGCCCTAGATGCCATAGGATGCACAAGGGAGTGTGCACGGCGAACGTGGAGCTGTTTTGCAAGGGCAAAGGGCATTATGCCAACAATCGCCCAAAGGTCACGTTCGATGTAAGGTCAACCAACCCGCAATGTGCACCACTAAGGGCTATCCAATTCCAGCCCCAACCTCAAGAACCACAAGGGCAAAGAACCCCAAAGAATTGGTGCAAGAACAACAATGGCGGCCGCCGCAACAACAACCCTCAAGAATAAAGAAGTGGCAGCCACCACTCAACAACAGAGGCGGCAGCCATCGCGACAACGCCAAGAGAAGAAGAAGAAGAATAAAGCCGTGCAGCGGCACCGCCGAATCAAGCAAGGACCGGCGCCCGTCACCTCAAATGCTCAGTTAGAGCTTACGCCTACACCGGAGGCGTAATCTAGCAAAATCTGGGAAACCCGGCGGGTATGGGAGTTCTTCTCAACATACCGTTATAGTATTGTTCGACACGGTGCTTCGATTCTTTTATAGCAAAATCATGGGTAGAAATGCCGGGCCTTAGCCCGAAAGGGCAAGCCAGATATGAGAATCTCATCGCCTATGGGAGGGATTACGATCACACGCATTTCGCCGAACCCAGAGTCGACACTAGATCACTTAAGGTTTCGCTAAAAATCTAAACGTAATACCCATGGACGATGTAGACATAATCCTAGGAATGGATCGTTAGCTAAGAATCATTCCACGATTCTATGTAAGGAAAGGAAAATTTCGCTTCACTTTCTCGACAAGAAGCTACGATTTTCACCGGATCGCATGGGAAGGAGAATCCCGATCAGATCAAGACTAAAGGTGGAAGGATGATCAACTGTAAAGGATGCTACGCATTCCTTGTCTACTTGAACATGGAAGATAAACCCAAGCGAGGATCAAGATATTGAAGTTGTTCGGGAATTTTGGACGATTTCAAAAATCTACCAGGACTACCCCCTGATAGACAATTAGAATTTACCATCGACTTGGAACCAGGATCGGCTCCAGTGTCGAAGGCGCCCTATAGGATGGCCCCAAAGGAGTTGGAGGAACTGAAGATCCAGATTCAAGAATTGTTGGATCTAGGTTTCATTAGACCTAGTGTTTCGCCTTGGGGAGCGCCTGTGTTGTTTGTCAAGAAGAAGGATGGTTCTTTGAGAATGTGCATCGATTACCGAGAGCTGAATAAGATGACACTAAAGAACAAATATCCTTTACCCAGAATTGATGACCTGTTTGATCAATTGCGAGGAGCAGGAGTATTCTCGAAAATTGATCTCAAGTCAGGTTACCATCAGCTGAAAATACGGTCTGAGGATGTACCTAAGACTGCATTCCGAACCAGATATGGCCACTATGAGTTCATAGTTATGCCATTCGGATTAACCAATGCAGTAGCCGTATTCATGGATCTTATGAACAGGGTATTTCATCCATTTTTGGATAAATTTGTTTTAGTCTTCATAGACGACATTCTTATCTATTCAAAGAATGAAGAGGATCACAAAGAACATCTGAGAACGGTACTGCAAACTTTAAGAGATGAAAGGTTGTTTGCTAAGTTTAGCAAATGTGAATTTTGGCTGAAGGAAGTTATGTTCCTTGGGCACATCGTTTCTGCCGAAGGCATAAAAGTAGACCCAGCCAAAGTAGAAGTAGTGCAAGGGTGGAAATCACCAAAGACTCAACACGAGATTAGAAGTTTCCTAGGACTAGCTGGTTATTATCGGAGATTCATTAAAGGATTCTCCAACATTGCAAGGCCAATAACTCAGCTACTCCGAAAAGGAATCAAATTTAACTGGACTGATGAATGTGAGAAGAGTTTCCAAATACTCAAGGAGAAGTTGACAAGTGCACCGCCTAGCAGCCCGTAAGCGCATAAAGAATATGTAGTCTATACGACGCTTCTAAGACCGGACTGGTTGTGTTTTAATGCAAGACGGAAAGTGATAGCTTATGCATCCCGACAACTCGTATCGCATGAACCGAACTACCCAACCCATAACTTGAATTAGCGCAGAGTTCATGCACCGAAAATTTGGAGACACCATCTCTACGGAGTGAGACGTGAGACCTTCACGGATCATAAGAGTTTAAAGTATTTCTTCGAACAACGAGATTTGAATATGAGACAACGAAGATGGCTCGAACTAGTGAAAGATTACGACTGTGGTATCAACTACCACCCGGGCAAGGCGAATGTAGTAGTTGATGCCTTAAGTCGTAAGAGCCAATACAAGCTAGGATGTCTCCTTACGCAGGAAGAAAAACTCGCTGAAGAGTTTGAAAGATTGAGGATCGAACTGGTTGAACCACCCGAGACAATTGTGAGTCAGATCGCTACACTCACACCGCATCTCGATCTAAGGAAAAGGATTGTCGAGAGACAAAGGATGGAGGAAAAGTTAGAAAAGATCGACAAAGGGTAAGGTCTCAAGGATTTAAGAATTTCCAAGAGGCGCCGACAACGCCTATTGTTTGAAGGTAGAATATGCTCTGCACGACGCCGAGCTTCAAAATGAAATTATGAATGAAGCTCACGATACACCCAACACCGCCCACCCGTAGTACTAAATGTACCAAGACCAAGGAAAAGTTTTGGTGGGAAGGCATGAAACGAGACATAGCTTTTTCAGAGAATGTCGTCTTGTTTGCCGCCAGTGAAGGCGTTACATCAACGACCTTACGGAAAGTTGCAACCGCTGAAATACCGAGTGGAAATGGGACGAGATAACGATGGATTTCGTTACGAACTTACCCAAATCGAAAAGAGAAAAGTTATAGGGCCTGATGCAGTGAACGAAATGATCGAGATCGTTCGACAAATTAGGCTGAGAATAAGAGAAGCTCAAGATAGGCAAAATCTTACCGACACGCGAGATCCGAGCTACAATTTGAAGATGGAGACAAAGTGTTTCTTAAAGTCTCTCCATCGAAAGGAATTGTCAGATTTGGATTGAAAGGAAAGCTGAGACCCCGCTTTATAGGACCTTATGAAATCCTAGAGAGGATAGGTCCAGTAGCTTATAGGTTGGCTCTTCCGCCAAACCTAGGGAACGTGCAAAATGTTTTTCACGTATCGCAATTGCGAAAATACGTTCACGATCCAAAGCACGTGATCCACCAAGACGACGTGACTCTCAAGCCAGACATGAGCTACGAAGAGGAACCAGCGGCAATCCTCGACTATAAAGTCCAACAAATACGGAGCAAGTCAATTCTGTTAGTCAAAGTGTTGTGGAGACACCACGGGCAAGAGGAAGCCACGTGGGAGCTTGAAGAAGCAATGAAAGAACGATACCCCGAATTGTTTTTCTAGAGGTATGCAAATTCCGGGATGGAATTTCTTTTAAGGGGGGTGGAATGTAATATTCCAAAGAAACGAACGTCTAATAACGGTATTTTAAACCCGTAAATTAGGGCTTCTGCCGTATTCTATTTCAGTACGACATCGAATATTGTGATTTCGATTCAGTATTATTATAACGAATTCCTTTTTATATTCACTAAGGATTGTGAATTAAGGAATTGAAATATTATGAAATGATTCGTCAATATTTTTTTACGTCGAACGCGCATCGAACGTCAGTATATTATGGAATTTTCTGAGCAGTAAAGCTTGGAATTAATTTCCATCTTAATTCCTATAATAAATGGAATATATTCATTAAGTAAGTATGAACTTACTACGACCATTTTGAGATGAGTCGATTTTGAACGTTTTGAGATGTTTTGAACGTCAACGTCTAGAGACATTTTGAAAAATGAGTTTAATGCTCAGGAAATTATAATAATTAACTTCCTATTATTATTATTTATAAATACAGTATTATTAAGTATTAAAATCAAAATTTTAGCTATTAAAATTTGATATTTTTGAAATGGGTTTTTCGAAAACCCTAATTTCTTAAATTATGGTTTTTCACATGAAATGATACCATTAAATTATCCTATGGTATCTAAACTATATGTTATGATATATATGAATATTATTAAGCATTTAAAAACACTTTTGAACCATGAAAACTCGATAGTGTTTAATATATATTTCAAACCCTAATTTTAAAATTAGGGTTTTGTTTGCATGAAATGTGCTATTATTTTATCCTATGCTATGATTTATTATCTAAATCATATATTATGATATATATGGGTATATTTAGATTGAAAATAACATGAGTACCAATAATAGGTGTGATTTATATTTTATTCATATTTTCTCGATAATTAACGCCATTTTCGAATTAAATGTCTATGTATTGATTTAATTATTTTTAATGGCTTGTATTATATATCTATGATCATATATGATTAATATATAATATTAGGGATGGAATAAAAATTTAATCCCACCCCTAAACACCCTAAATGCGCCGACCACCCTCTTAAAAACAAGCATGATCCCACCTTTTTTTTGACCAACCCATGAAGAACCTTTTCCTAGCTAATGATCACCTCCTACTAAACATCATTTGGCTGCAGTTTTTATCCCATTTGTGAGGCAAAATCGAGAGAGAGAGAGAGAGGAATAATTGGTAAGACTCTTCCCCTTTCAACACCAACACTCATTAACCTCATTCCATTTCATTTGAACTCACAAAATACACTCTCATTTCTCTCCCACCATCAGCCAAAACCGAGACCCTCCTCCCTCTCCATTTTTAATTTTTCTTCCTCTTCTTCCCTTCCCCCATTCGAAAACCTAGTGTTTTCCCTTGTCTTGGGATTAAATACCATTATCAAAGGTAAATACAAGACCTAGTACCGATTTCATCTCACATTTTGCAAGAAAAAAATCGTGAAGTATATATATATGGGTGTTCGAATGTATTATATATATATATATGTGTGTTTTAATGCTTTTATGAATGATCTATGGATGTATATTGTTCTTGATGATTTTTATTTTCAAAATATGTGGTTATGTATGTTAGAATAACAATATAGTGTTGTATATTATTTTTCTTATGGATCTAACATATATGTGATGTTTTCGAACCATAGATCATGTTTAAAATAATTTTTGAAAATGTTAAAAATATTTTTGTATGGACCGAATACTTGTAAAAATGTTCTAAGGATTGATTAGTGTTCTATGATATGTTTAGAGTTCATGGGTTTTTATTTAAAAAAATTTGGAAAACCCTAACTATATTTATTAATATTACCGAGAGCATGTATGGTTATACCTTGGTATGAAATTTTTATTTTAATCATTCCATGACACATTAATGCTTTAGAACCTTGATTATATACTCTATGATTTATTTAGAATTTTTGAAAATCATATGCTTAATATTTCAATATTACCGTGAGCTATAGGGTTATATATGTTGGTGTATGATTTTTATTTTGGATCATGTAATAGTGTATTAATGCTTTAATATATATATTATGTGATGTATGATTTTGCTAGAATTTTTGGAAATCAATTACCTATCTAAATCAAATAAACCGAAAGCTATGGCTTGAGAATGGTGATGATTTAATTGGTTTTTGATGATTAAATGATGTTATATTATTATACTATAGTATATAAGCATAGTGTATAATTGTTAGAATTTTTAGAAATCAAATACCTAATTAAATCAAATAAACCGAGAGCAATGAGCTTCATATGGTGATGATTTAATTGGTTTTGATGATTAAATGATGTTATATTATTGTACTATAGTATATAATCATAGTATATAAATGTTGAATTTTGAAACCAAAACCAAAATTAATCAAAAGTTCGAGAGCATTGAGCTCCATATGGTGATGATTTCAATTGGTTTGGTTAATATTGTGATGTTACAATGTTATAACATAATGTTTAGTCATGATATGATTTAATTAGAATTTTTGGGGATTATTTGATAATTGTTTGGTAATTATTTTGATAGTGCCGTGAATAATGTGAGTTTATTCATGAATGAATGGTTATGATGGACTATAGGTTATATTTTTGATATATATTAATATTAGGATATTATACTAAGTGTATATCAAATTTTGGGAATTTTTGGACAATTATTCCCTAAAATTTTCGAAATTACCGTGAGGAATATATGTATACATATTAATAAATGACAAACAATATCATATGGAAGTTACTAATTCATATTCTAGACCATAGTGTATAATAATACACCATATTAATTTAGAAAAAATTTGAAAGTCATTTGGTAGTTTTTAATTAATTACCGAGAATTTTCGATAATTATAAGGGTTTTTAAATCCTTTTTAATTCAATTTAATAATAAATTATATGTCTAATAATTATTTTAGACATATTTGGATTTTATGAAATTTTATAAACATAGATTACTATGTCTAAGACAAACGTTACATTTTATAACGTATTAATCGAAAATATGCGTTTTAATTATAAAAAGGATTAATAATTAAGAAAATTATTTATAAGTCCTTTGATTTACGTGATAAATCGAGAAATAGGACTTTACGATTTTAAATCGATCAAATTCGATTTATAAAATGAAATGGTAAGAGATTACTATTTAAGAGTCAAAGTTGTTGACTTTGTTGACCGGTGTTGACTTCGTTGACTTTTAAAGTCAAACGTACAAAAATACGATCGATAAATACGCTAATACGCGTAAGACGTACTAATTGAGTATAATACCTCATTAGTAAGAAAAGATTTCACAAATGAAATCCTTATATCGAGAAACGCATTTATACGCCGAACGCTTAAACCGGAAAGGTTAAACCGAAATAGTCGAACGATCTCAAGAACCAGAATAATTCAATCAATTACGATTTGAAAGCGTGTTCAATTCATCGAGGAATTCAATTTACATCGATATAGAATATCGAATTCTATCTTAGACTTTGAGAGTCTCGATAAGCGCGACAACGCATTAAAATATCGCTACGTAAATGTGTGGACGCGAACGAGACGATCGGACACCGACAAAGCAAACAAACCTAGGACCCGCCATTTACCTAATTATAGTCCGTGGGCTCTCTTTCAAACAACAAATGACTTTTGCTACTATTTACGAATGAATTCATTTACAAAGACTATTCCAACTGCTTATCGTTGTTTACAATATTACCCGCCAAAAATATTCTTTTTGTGTGGATCCTATCCGCGTGAATGTTGGAACTATATGTTATGCCTTTTGTCGGGTCGCTACCAACCTCCTTATGAAATTAATATCGGGTCCCGAGCCGGAGGTTAATGCCCGCTAGGATTGGCGTGAAGGTTGGAATGATATGATTGTTAACGTACACTGAACGGATCGTAGGCAAAGGGCCACGGCCGGTTCCGCGCCGTTGAGGGATGCCTCCTTCACGACGCTTGAACATTTGATCTTCGACATTATGATGAATTATGATATCGGATACGGATCATACACACCAAGAAAATGCTCGCCGAGCGATGTTTACTTAACGAAAATGTTTTAGTAAGACTGAGCATTTCAACTAAAACCCTCGTGACTTACCATGATATTGGCGATGTAATCAAATTATCAAATGTTTTCGCATGAGTCCACCGAGTGCATTATTTGTACTTAGCCCCGCATATTTGTTTTAAATGTGCAGTTGAGCTCGATGGTAGTGATGGAGGAGGTGTTGAGGAGTCCGTGTCCTCGACTACCTATTTAGAATTCGTTGTTTCACCTCAATACATATCTCCATATATGTATTCACACACTTTCCGCTGCAATCTCTGAACTCTTCTATATTATGCTTACTATTTTGAACTATTGAGGTCCATCAGATCACTGTTTAATCTTTGGGTCTGATGGCCTAAACCTTTTGAATTATTGGGATATTATCTTATGCCATGTTAAGCATGCTAGTTTATAATCAATGTGTACCTTTATCTTAGTCAATTTGTCCTATAATTCTATTCCTAGTATTAGTCACCCTCCAGTCCAGGTTATCCGGGGCGGGGGCATGACAAGTCCTTCATGGACACTTGGATGATACTGATACTAACGTTGTCTATGACAGGATGTTTATGTTTTATGCTTATATGTGATATGAGCTATGCTATGATGACATATGATCTATGTGATGATGTTATGTGAGATGCATAACGATAATGTGTTGATGAGATTGCATGGATATGTGCGATTGTGATATGTGACATATGTGATGATATGTGATATGGGTGATGATACATGTTATGCGATGGTACCTGGTTATCTATGCAAACGTGTTTCTAATGTTTCAACATCGGTACATAATTCCAAGAACAATGAACCAGAGGAACAATAACGTGGAAGAAGCCCGAGAACCACCCTTGGTTCAGCGGCATGCGATCGAGAGTTTTCGCAGGCAGAATCCCCCTACATTCAACGATCTCGGTGAACGAATCGACGCTGAGAACTGGATACGATCCACCGAAAGGATCTTCGAATACATCGGCTGCGAAGAAGCAGAAAAGATGAATTGCGCGATCTTTCAGCTGACCGATGAGGCTGATTTCTGGTGGGAATCCGTCAGAAGGACCCTGACACCAGGACAGTGGGAAGGTACACGTGGAAAGATTTCAAGGAATAACTTATGGAAAAGTACGTGCCCGACGTTTACAGGCAGCAAAGGCAAAACGAGTTCTGGAATCTTCGTCAAGAAAGAAGGACGATCACCGTGTACGATCGCTCGTTCAATCATCTGTCGCATTACGCTACGCACTTGGTCGGCACAGAGGTCGCCAGGCAAACAGTTCGTAAGAGGACTCACCGAGATCGAATTTCGCTCGTCGACCGTGGAGATCCGACGATGCACGCCCTTTAACCGGGCATTAAACATTGAGTCAATTTTATCCCAGGAGAGAACGATGCCACCCGGGCAGCCAGGTGACGGAGGAAGAGATAAGAGGAAATGGGAAAATCGAAGGAGAGACAATCAGGTGTTCCAAGGAAACCAGAGCGGTCCAGTTATTCCGAGGAATCTGGGTATTCAGTAAAGAGAAAGGAAACCTTAGGGAAGAAATTTCCAACCTTTGCGGCAATGGGGACAAGGTGCAGAGAAGCCTTGGTGCCAGAAATGCCAGAGGAATCACTTGGGCGAGTGCAGGCAAGGTAACGTAGAGTGTTACCGTTGTAGGAAGTCTGGACATTACGCTCGAGATTGTCCATCGATTGGAGGACCAGTGGTACAGCCACCAGTGAGATAGTAGCAGGCTCCGTAGAGGCAGAACCAGGCTCCGTCGAGGATGAACCACGGAGCAGGAGGTTATCCGAGGCCAGAAAACCAAAGGCCGCTGCAGCAGGCCAAAGTGTACGCCTTGATTAGCAGCAGGCAGCACAAGCTCCCGGAAATCTTACAGGTATAATCCATATGAGTGATATACCAATTTTCGCTTTGTTTGATACATGAGCCTCACATTCTTTCGTTTCAAGAATTGCATGTGAGAGGTTGGGTTTGGTACCCAAGGAATCACAGAGTACCCTGGAAATTAGCATCCCATCAGGGGAAGTGCTAAAGGCAAAAGAGATTTGCCCGAACCAGGAGGTAGAAATCTATGAGCAGAAGGTCCTTGTCAATTTGCATGTCATCAGAATGGAAGATTTCGATGTCATCTTTGGCATGGATTGGTTGGAAAAGCACATGGCAACTATACGTTGTCTCGAGAGAGAAGTTGCTTTTCAAACAGCCAAAGGAGTGGAAGTTTGCTTCCACGGTATAAGGATGGGTGTTTCCGTGCCAATGATCTTAGCACTGAAGGCAGTGAGGATGATCAGGAATGAAAACTGTCAAACTTTCTTGGTAAGTTTGACAGGGCACGCTGAAGAGCGCAAACAGTTGCAAGAGGAGCCAGTGCTGTGTGAATATCCGGACGTGTTTTTCGAGGACTTGCCAGGCTTGTCGCCTGATAGACAAGTGGAATTCACTATTGATCTGGAACCAGGAGCAGTGCCAGTATCAAAGGCACCATACAGAATGGCACCTAAAGAATTGCAAGAACTGAATAAGCTGACGATCAAGAATAGATACCCTCTTCTAAGGATCGACGATCTGTTTGACCAGCTCAAAGGAGCGAGTGTCATCTCTAAGAATGATTTGAGGTCAGACTACCATCAGCTGAAGATCAGGAAGGAAGTGTCGATCGCCGCTTTATTGGGACGAAGTGGGCGAGAGAAAGATGTTAGGACCAGAGATGGTTTAGCAAACGATCGAGGTTATCGATCAGATCAAGCGGAGGATCAAGGAAGCTCAGGACAGGCAGAAGTCCTATGCGGATAAGCGCCATACGGATCTTCAGTTCATGGTCGGAGATCGCGTCTTCCTTAAGGTTTTCCCGACGAGAGGAGTCGTCCATTTTGGGAAACGAGGTAAGTTGCGACCGAGGGTCGTTGGTCCATTTGAAGTTCCCGAAAAGATAGGCCATGTTGCCTATAGGTTAGCATTGCCGCCTAGCATCGGAGATGTGCACGACGTGTTTCACGTTTCTCAGTTGAGAAGTACGTGTTCGACCCAAAACACGTGATCAAGCATGATCAGGTAATCCTTGCTCAGGATTTGAGTTTACGAAGAAATAACAGTGGCAATCTTGGAACGAGAAGTTAGGAGTTGAGAAACAAGCGGATTCCGCTGGTGAAGGTGTTGTGGAATCACCACGGTGAGGAAGAAGCTACGTGGGAATTGGAAGACAAGTTCAGGGCTCAGTACACTAAGTTATTTCCACCACGTGTTTGAAATTTCGGGAATGAAATTTCAAAGGAGGGAGGGATGTAATACCCCGTCCTTCCTAAGCTTCAGGTTTGCATGGCATGTTTTTCGAGAATTGTCAAAAGGTTGACTTTTTGTTTCGGTGATGCGACCGTCACAAACCTCAGGCGTTATGAAGAGTGTCTTATGACGAATTCATAGACACTAAGTATGCAGGTTTTCGACCACCCACGAAGGTTTGGCACTCCGGGGAAGTTATCGAAAAACCAGACTTTTCATGGGTCTTTTAAAAGCATATCTTATTTATAGTCATTGTGTCCGGTATTTTATTTCGATTCCATGGGTACCAAGTTTGCTAAATTTGGAGTCTGTTTGCCAAAGATGTGTTGTTTTTATGTTTTGAAAAGGTCGCTATGCTGAAAGCTACAATGACCCCTTTTCCTATAAATAGAGGGCTAGGTTCTTCATTTTCAACGTTCATTTTCTTCGTCTCTCTGTATTTACGGAAGAGCCGAGAAACTCCAGGTACGCTACGGAAGCACTTGAGGAGTGGGGATCGAGCCGGGGAGGCTCGGCGGCGGCGCCATTGCGCTGCTGCCGGCCACCACCGCCGATCAGCCCCTCCCTGGCAGCGCCATTTTTCTGTTTTTATCATTTTCTTATTTTGATTCTGCCTTTCAATAGATAGCATAGCATAGCATAGAACTCGTGTTTCTAAAGGGACGAGGCGAGAAAACTGTCACGCCCCAATTCCCGAGGGAAGGCACGGATGCCGGGGTGTGATTAGGGGTGGGGTTTAAGAAGCGGGGAAGAAGGGGGGTTTAATAAGCGGGGAAGAAGGGGGGGATACATATAACATACACGATAAGAAGATGTGACCATGAAATCGGGCAGCATCTCCTCTATAATTAGGACATATCCTGAAGGGGAGGGGTGCGCAAACAATCCACCAATGTAATAATATCGATGCCATAACCTCAATGAAACATGATCTTGGTTTATAATAAGTAATGCAAGAAAGCAAAATAGCATTACATCCATTGACTAGACCGTCAACCACATAGCATGCTCATATCGAGACTCACAAAGATAATAACATAATAGTAAATCTTGTTCCCAATCGAAGCAAAATCGGGACAAGAATACATCAACATCGTAGCGTATATAACCAACAACGAGCATAGCATGAAGAACCCAGCCCACCCTCGCCCGCCCAGCCCTCCTCCATCCGTGAAAAGATTTGAAAAGAGTTTGGGGTGAGTACTAGCACACTCACCTGGGGTTTTATCATAAATCAAAAGAATCATGATTCCGTGTTGAGCACTTACCTTAGAAGGTTTTAAACGTAAATCCACTTCTAAGTAAGCAAAATAGATTTTTCATTTTCGATACCTGATCCGTTATTACTGTTGTTCTCATCATTGAACCAAAGAACCACGGCTCGGAACGTATCCCGCTAGCCCCTCACATCTCATTCGGCCCGGAACATATCTAGTCAGCCCATGCCCGGAACGTATCTAGCCGGCTAACTCGGTGTGGACTTCAGGGGTCAAATCCCCGTCATAACCATATCCACCTCATTACTATTTTCGTGTGGACATCCGAGGTCTATCCCCTTCAGAACCATAACCACGTGTTCGGGGTCTATCCCCTTACGATCAATACTCAAGATGGTGATCAACCCACCGAATAAAGATCTGTGCACAACCACAATAGAACCACATCTCGGATCAGAGAACAGTAATAACATCACCAAAACATTTTACGGCGCACATGTTTTATTTTGAAATATCATAGTAAATAACTCAAAATAAGCATATATAATCCAACCTGAACAGACGAAAACGTCAACCGGGAGATATCTACGGATCCGATGACTTCACCGATCGTACTGGTAGGTACCTGGTAACAAGACAGAACAACTTTTGGGGTCACATCCCACAAAGCAATGCAACATCGTGCTCCAAACGAAGATCGTAGAAAAACTAAACTTTCTGAACCCGCATTTGGCACTCTCCGGGTTTTCAAATCAACTCGATGCAGAAGGGAAATATATTCAGGGCATCAAGACCTATAATAGGGTACTTTCAAAATATGCATGCATGCAAGTTGACTCAAATCTTAGTAGCGAAGATGCTTCAAAAATCGATGCCTATCCTCAGATCTAGGATAAACTATCCAAAATCGATGCATGAAAATGGAAACATAAGCAATATGTATAACGACGAACATGGAATGACAAACTACGCTGAAAATGGATAACCCGAGCATGTACTTCCTTTAGAAAACTCGAAGCAACGGAAAACATCCCGACATGCAGAAACGCGAAAAACAGAAAAACGGAATCGGTACTTTAGTCGAATGAGAAAACAACTCAGGGTACTGAGCCCTGAACTTGTCTTCCAACTCCCACGTAGCTTCCTCTTCGTCATGGTGATTCCACAACACTTTCACCAAAGGAATCGCTTGTTCCTCAACTCCTCGACTTCGTTCCAAGATAGCCACCGCCTCCTCGTAACTCGATCCCGAGCAAGAACCACTGTCATGCTTGATCACGTGTTTTGGGTCGAACACGCACTTTCTCAACCGAGAAACGTGAAACACGCCGTGCACATCTCCGATGCTACGCGGCAAAGCTAACCTATAGGCAACGAGGCCTATTCTCTCAAGAACTTCGAAAGGTCCAACGAACCTCGGTCGCAACTTACCTCGTTTCCCAAAACGAACGACTCCTCTCATCGGGGAAGCCTTAAGGAAAACGCGATCTCCGATCATGAACTGAAGATCCGTACGACTCTTATCTGCATAGGACTTCTGCCTGTCCTGATCTTCCTTGATCATTCGCTTGATCTGATCGATAACCTCGACCGTCTGTTGAACATTTCTGGTCCTAACATCTTTCTCTTGCCCACTTCGTCCCAATAAGGTGGCGATCGACACTTCCTTCCGTACAACGCTCATAGGGAGCCATTCTATGGTGGCCTGATAACTATTGTTATAGGCAAACTCCACCAAAGGTAGTATCTCTTCCCAACTTCCTCCTCTATCGCCACGATCGCCGCAAAGATATCTTCCAAGACCGAATCGTCTTTCCGATCGACCGTCGACCGAGGATGGAAAGTCAGATCGAGATTAAGCTTGGACCCCATGGCTTCCTGCAGACTCCTCCAAAACCTTGACGTGAACCTCGGGTCACGATCTGACGTAATCAATACCGGTACACCATGTAACCATACGATTTCTCTAACGTAAAGCTGAGCAAGCTTATCTAACCCGTACGTCATCCGAATCGGTAAGAAATGAGCTGACTTCATCAGTCTATCGACGATAATCCATATAGCGGTGTTTCCTCGCGCTGACCTTGGAAAACTCACCACAAAATCCATACCGATATGATCCCATTTCCACTCTGGGATTGGTAGCGGTTGCAACAAACCTGACGGACGTTGATGCACAACTTTCACTTGCTGACAAGCCAAACAACGTTCCACAAACGCGGCTACATTCTTTTTCATCCCTTCCCACCAAAAGTTCCTCTTAAGGTCTCTCGACATTTGGTGCTTCGGGACGAGTCAGATATGGTGCCTCATAAGCTTCACTCATGATCTTATCTCTCAATTCCCTATTGAGTAGCTGTAATATCCCGTAGTTTTAATACTGAATTACGATAATAAATTCCGTAATTAGTATTATTAATTCAATAATTAAAATCTTAATTAGTCAACTCTTGACTTTGACCAAGCATAATTGGATAATTTCTGTGTGAGATTCACTGATGCTTAGTGAATTAAGGAATATAATTTTCAATATTCATTCGAACGTAATTTTCTAACGTCGAATAGATTCGACAGTTACGTCTTACAGTATTATTAAGCAGTTAAGCTTAATTTCGAAATTCCTATTATTATAGGAATAAATAAAGTTGTAACAAACTTTATTTTGAACATTTTTGAGATAATTAAACTATAAGAATTTAGAGACGTTTCAAACGATTATTTTTAGAAATGAATCGATAACTCAGTCAAATGACCTCAGAATTATAAAATTCAAATTCCTATAATTATTTTATTATATAAGAGCATTATTTATCATTAAATAATGCTAGAAAATTTAAGAATAGAATGTATCACATTTTGAAATTTTCGAAATTATATATTTCGAAAATTAGGGTTTTTGAAGTCTAAATTATTTTAAATACTTTTCTATGATTAAATTTATTATCTAAGACATATAATATGTCACATAATTATGTAATAGCTATTTTATACAAGGAAATAAAATGTTTGGAATTACCTTAGTGATTTTCGAAAATTAGGGTTTTCTAAGCATAATTTAATTTTTATTCTTATTCAATTAATGATATATGATAATTATTATATTATTATGATGTCATTAAGGATAAAATGAGGTGTATTACAAGTTGCACAAGTGGGATTACACTTGTGCCAAAAGTGGCGTGAATTTTGGGAGATTTTTGTATGATTTTATGTACAAATATCATCCTACAATTAATGAAGGCTATAATTATAATCTTATCATGTATTAGGTGTAAAGTGGAGATAATTAGCTAGTAAAACAAGTCATCCAAGGCTCATTAATTGTGAGAGCCGAAATGTTGGAAATTAGGGTTGAAAAATGATTAATTTCATACTATATAATAGGGACACTTATGTAGTTGAAATTTTTAAATTTTCAAAAGCTACTTTATAATATGATAATAATATATTATATGTATCCTAGGAAAATAAAATAAAATAAAATCTTAGTCTAAATAATGAAGATGGTTTAGAATGTCACACATGTGACATTATGTGATAAAATCTTTACTCTTGATAATTATAATACAATTTATTAATTAAATGATAATATAATATAATAAATTATATAATATAAGAATAAAACAAAAATCAATCCTAATATACTAAGCTTGGGCGACACACACACATAGAGTGCACAATGTGTTGATTTAATTACTTTATGACCACTATGGTACAATGTATTTAATTAAAGGATAAGATCACATATTAAAGTGTTATGAGTATGATAAAAATTTTGTCTCCTTGCTACAAGTGGTGGCCGAATTGTTTGACATCTTAGAGCATGGTATTAATTATCAATTTATGTAATAATTAGTTTACAACTTGTAAATGCCTATAAATATAAGGAGAGCACAACACTCTCTCATTTTTTTGCACCCCAAACCACCGAAAATATAGTGAGAAATTCTTGAGAGAGTTCTCCAAAGTTTGATCCCAATCCTTAGACAAATAAACCTTCACCGGTTAAATCCGTACCGATTAAAAGGTTAGATTTCTTACGAGCTACGTATACATGCTAGAATTTTTGATTTTCGTCCGTTAGAATTCATGTTATAAGCATTGTTCATATGTGACATTTTCGAAAATTTCATAGCATATGCTAAAGTGTTTAAAAATCATGTTTAAATGGTATTATTAAGCATGTACTATGATTATATTACAAAGTTGTACATGTTATCAAATTTTAAGAAAGGACCGAAAACTTAGGGGTACTATATGTTGATGATTATGATTTTTAATTGTTGATTTGAGCATGAAATCATGATCTAGGGTATTAAATATGCTTATATGAATTTATGTAGAATTTTTGGAAAACTATAGCCTATACTTTTATAAATACCGAAAATATATGTATATGATAAAATGTTGTGATATAATTCTTAATTAAGTGTTATAATAGCATATCAAGTGTGTAGATTCATAATATATGGTTGTGAGAATTTATTGAAATTTATAAAAATTATTTGGACCTAAGTTGAAATTTTCGAACATGACTTAGGTAAATTAAATTCAATATTTCATAATTAATAACAATTATGTTATAGTAAGCATAATTAAGGGTGATTAAATGTTATGTGAATTTATTAGAATTTTTAAAAATCATTTGTTTGGTTTATTAAGAAAACCGAAAACCATATATTATAAGACCAAGGTGTATAAATTTTATTTGACCAAAGTAATTACATATTATTAATCACATGATAAAATAGTATGACATGTGAATTTATAGGAATTTATGCACAAGTCTAAGCTAATTAAAGTATAATGACCGAAAATTACATATTATGTGAATTAATGTTATAAATTTATTTTATCAAATATAATTATATAATATGATCTAAAATAATGTTTTAGACATAATATGATTTTATAGGAATTTTTGGAACAAGAATTGCGCATAAAACGATAGAATCTCATAATAATCGAAAAAGTCGAAATGTTGACTTTTTGTCGACCAAAGTCAAAATTGTTGACTTTTGGTCGACTTGGTCAAAATAGTTGACCAAAATCGTCGACCAAGGTCAAAGGCACGCAATTCAATAATACGTGACCTATGTGACGAAGACGTTTAGTAAGAATGTAACTTACGCTACGTAAGTACATTAAACGCATATTATATACCAAAAGATGTATATCTCTTATAAGTTAAGAAAATTCATAATCGACATCAATCGATTAGGAACGTCAAAATAAGTCCGACGTTAATTTTATTTGACACGTAGAATGTTATGACTATGTTCATCTCTATCAAACGCGACCGACGTACTAAAATAATTTTACGTTAAGGTGATACGTGGACGAGGCATCGACGTGGGAAAAGGAGACCATAGTATAAAGACCCACGATACAAGGTGGGCTTTACTAGAAAACCCTTTTATTTACGATGCTTTCTTCAAAAGTATTTATTTACAAGCTTTCGGTTGAAAATGATTATGAACCGCTATTCAATTACATGCCCAAAATATTTATGTTTTAACGTATGTATCCTATCATGTTGTTGGGCGAGCCAACTATGAATGTGAATCGCTTATCGGGTAGCTCCCAATTTTAAAATCGATATCGGATCCCAGTCGATGCGTAATTCGGCTAGGGTTAACGGTACACCAATGTACGATCGTGAGCCGTTAGTAACATCATCGGCCGGTCATGGATCCTAGTCGATGCGTAATCCCCGACTATGTGATTGTGAGCCGTTAGCAACATCTTCGCCGATCACGGCGTCGGTAGAAGCGAGGCCTACTTTACGGCGTGAGATCGATTATGAACAGATTATGTAAATGATACGGATCATACGAATCGAGAAAATGCTGCATCAAGAGAATCTTTTGAGAAATGATAAAGTATTTTGGTATTCGTGAGTTATTTCAACTAAAATCCTCGTGTTATACTAACGGGCGATGTAATTAAATGAAATTATTTTCGCATGAGTCCACTAAGTGCAATCTTGTACTTAGCCCCGCATGTTTGTTTTTAAACGTGCGAGTTGAGTGTGATGGGATGGACAAGTGTTGACCAATCAAGTTTTTGTCGCTAATAGTTTACCTTGGATGTATATCGTCATATATGCATTCACATGCTTTCACTGCTCAAAACACTTTATTATATTTTGGATATTACTTATGTTACCTCGCATCGGTTGAATCCTTTTGTTGATGATCCGTTGGTCTAGTTTGTATGAAATCATGTGTGTTTATCTATAAAAGTTTCAAGTCTTGAAAGGTTGTTGGTCATTATGTTCTCAATCCTTTTAATAGTGTGAAATTCCGTCTAATCCGTACTTTAGATCGGCGGGCTGTTACAGTAGCACACATAACCTTCCTCGGAATAATAGCGCGTTGTCTTTTGCTTCCGTGAACCCCTTGCTATCTTCTAGCCTTGCTTTGACGCATCCTTTCCAAGAACTCGCCTCCTCGTTGTGCACTCACGATGGCTTCTCTCGTGTCCGGTTTAGTCGTCAAAGTCATGACGAATCCTTGACCGATTCCGCGGGTGAATCACTTCAAGTCGAGCTTCAAAATCTCGAATAAGCTCATTCTCTCGCGAAGAAGATATCCCAACCGCGCCTCGATTTGCGACTAAGGGCATCTCGCTACGACATCGCTTTCCGGGTGATAGCCGATAGAGCAATCATAATCCTTTACCAACTCTAGCCATCTCCTTTGCCTCATGTTCACTCCTTTGTTCAAAGAAATACTTGAGGCTCTTGTGATCTGTGAAGATCTCACACTTAACTCCATAGAGATAGTGCTCCAAATCTTCAATGCACGAACGATCGCCGCTAACCTGTGTCGTGAGTTGGGTAGCTCAACTCGTGCGGTTTCAACCGACGAGACGCGTAAGCTATAACCTTCCGCTCGCATAAGAACACAACCTAAACCAAGCTTGATGCATCGGTAGACCACAAACCCATCGCTCCCTTCCGCACGGCTAACACTGGAGCGGTTGTTAGCTTCTTCTTTAACTCTCGAAACTTGCTTCACAAGCTTGGACCATGAAAACTTGATCCCTTTCACGAGCATTGCGCCATCGGCCTTGCCAACTTCGAAAACCCTTTGATGAAACGCCTATAATATCCTGCCAAGCCTAGAAAGCTTCGAACCTCATTTGCATTAGTCGGAACCTTCCAGTTACCTACTACTTCAACCTTCACTGGGTCGACTTTGATTCCTTCTGCAGACACGATATGTCCAAGGAACATCACTTCTTTGAGCCAAAACTCGCACTTACTATACTTGGCGTACAACCTTTCTGCTCGTAACGTTTCCAAAACGGTACGGAGGTGTTCTCTATGCAACTCTGCATTCTTGGAATAGATGAGAATATCATCGATAAAACCAAGACGAAACTATCCAGATACTGATGGAAAACTCGATTCATCAGATCCATGAAAACTGCTGGCGCATTGGTCAAACCAAACGGCATCACGATGAACTCGTAGTGCCCATACCTTGTTCTCAACGCGGCCTCGCAACGCCCTCCTTCCCGATCTTCACCTGATGGTAGCGACCTCAAATCGATCTTAGAGAAGACACTCGCTCCCTCGAGTGGTCAAACAGATCGTCGATCCTTGGAAGAGGATATCCGTTTCGATCGTTAGCTTATTCTCTCGTAGTCAATACACATCCGCATCGACCCATCCTTCTTTCGACGAACGGCTGGCGCGCCCCACGACGACACGCTAGGTCGGATAAAACCTAGATCCAACAGCCCCGCAATCGCGCTTCAGCTTGCAATTCTTTAGGTGCCATTCGTATGGTGCCTTTGATATCGGCATCGCTCCCGGTTCCGCATCAATAGTGAATTCCACTTGTCTATCAGCGGCAAGCCCGCAAGTCATTGGAAACACATCCGGATATTCACACACCACCGGCTCCTCTTGCAATCGCTTTGCGCTCTTGATGCGCCTCGTTAAACTCACCAAGAAAGTTTGACAGCTTCCCTTCCTGATCATCCTCACTGCCTTCAGTGCTGAGATCATTGGCACACCAACACCCATCCTTATGCCGTGGAAACAAACTTCCACTCCTTCGGCTGTTTGAAAAGCAACTTCTCTCTCGAGACAACGTATAGTTGCCCCTGCTTTTCCAACCAATCCATGCCAAAGATGACATCGAAATCTTCCATTCCGATGACATACAAATTGACAACGACCTTACGCTCACGATTTCTACCTCCCGGTTCTGCATATCTCTTTTGCGCTTTAGCACTTTCGATGGGATGCTAATTTGTGGTACTCTGTGACTGGGTACCAAACCCAACCTCTCACACGCGATTCTCGAAACAAAAAGAATGTGAGGCTCTCAGATCAAACAAAGCAAAACGGGTATATCACTCATATGGATTATACCGCAAGATTTCAGGAGCTTGAGCCGCTTGTCACGATTCAAGCGTACACCTTGGTTGTCTGCGGTGGCATTTGGTTTCTCGGCCTAGGGTGACCTCTTGCTCCGTTGTTCGCCCCTCGGTGGAGCTTGGTTCGCCTCTGAGTGGATCTTTGCCTCACTGGCGGCCGACCGCTGGACCTCCTAATGGACAATCTCGAGCGTAATGTCCAAACTTCCTACAACGATAACACTCGACGTTACCTTGCCTACACTCGCCTAAATGATTCCTCTCGCATTTCTGGCACCAAGGTTTTTCCACACCCTACCCCACTGCCGCATGGGTTGGAAATTCCTTCCCCAAGGTTGCCTTTCTTCTCGAATACCCGATTCCTCGGAATCATCGACCGCCTGGTTCCCTCGAACACCGATTTGCCTTTTCCTCAATCTTCCCATTTCCTCTTACCTCTTCCTCCGTCACCGGCTGTCCGGTGGCATCGTTTTCCTGGGCAACATTGACTCAATGTTTAAAGCCGGTTCAAGGATCGCGATACGCCAAATCTCCCCGATCGACGAGTGAAATTTCGATCTCGGTGGAGTCCTCTCGAACTCGCTCGCCTGGCAGCCTCGGTGCGACAGCCACGTAGCATAACGCGATGCATTTATGAACGAGCGATCGCATTTCGGTGACCGCCCTTCTCCTCGATGAAGATTCCAACTCGTTTTGCTTTCTCTCACTGTAAACGCCAGCACATACTTTTCCATGAGTTCTTCCTCGAAATCTTCCCACGATACCTTCCCCATCGCTCGGTGTTAGGGTCCTCCTCACGGATTCCCACCGTAAATCAGCCTCATCTGTTAGGCGAAAGATCGCGCATTCAGCTTTTCTCGCTTCTTCGCAGCCTAATGTATACGAAGATCCTTTCGTGGATCGATCCAGTTCTCGGCCGATCGGTTCGCCGAGACCATCGAACGAGGGGATTTCGCCTCGAAAACTCTCAATCGCATGTCACCGAACCAAAGGCGGTTCTTGGGCTTCTTCCACATTATTGTTCCTCCGTTCCTTGTTCTCGGCATTCGCATCGATCGCTTGAAACATTAGAAACACTTTCGCATAGATAATCGGGTATCATCGCATAACATATATCATCACCCATAACCACATATCATCACATATGCCACATATCACGATCACATATAAACATGCAATCTGCCAACACATCATCGTTATGCATTTCACATAACATCATCATCACACATCACATAGATCATACATCATCATGGCATAGCTCATATCACATATAAGCATCAAACATAAACATCCTGTCATAGACAGCGTTAGTATCAGTATTGTCCGTAAAGGACTGTCAAAATACAAGATCAAGGTATGTCAGTCAAAAAGGTCAGATATGAGCAAAAGAATCTGACTCCGGTCACTGCCAAAAGATGCCGCTCTGTCCATGCTTAAAGAGCATCATGATCGCCACCGCATGCACCGACTACCCAGATCTTTGTACTCCATATCCGTCCACTACTCTCTGCTTGTTTCAATGGTTCCATTCTGCCTTTCCTCATCCTCTCTCTCCCTTCCTATCAGGGCTTGGATTCGGCCGTTGCTTCGGGAAAGCGATCCTGCATGGAAGCAAGTCTCTCGTGGGTATGATCCCATCCAAGCTGTGCCTCGATCGCCGAGTCTCGTGTAAATGCTGTTCTCGGTTCCAGTCTCCGCGCTTGCCTTCCTCAACATGATCGACCTCATCTGAGTCATCCGCTATCTGGATCACTGGGTCCTCTGAGTCCTCACTGTCCTCCTCGTCCTCCTCCGGGTCTTCCTCCTCCTCAGAATCTCCTTCCCGGAGGCCAACCTGACATCGTTCGGTGGTACTATGATTACGATTCGGGCCTCTTTTTCGCCACGGTCGGGTGGATCATCTCTTACCCAGGAGGTCCCGCTCAAAATCATTCCTCGACCATCCGAAAGTGAGGATCGTAGATGGAGGTGTAGTGTGGTGTATCTCGATGAATCGGCGATCGCTCACGCGATGGCTACTCTCCCAAAGGCTCTTCGTGAACATCATCTCGCCATCAACTGATCGGCCTCGAACATGCCTCGCTATCACATCCGCCTCGATGGTATGCTCGATGATCGGTCCACCGCCTCCACACTCGAGCAGCGAACTCGTGGAAATCCAAGGTAAGGTGTCCGTGATAGGATCCCGACGGAACATCACGTACCCTTGCCTTCTTGCCCATGGTTGCCAACCTGTCGGTAGCCTTTCTGTCATCCGATAGTAAGCCTCGTACTCGGATACCTTTCCACTATCTCGAATCTTTCTCCACAAACCAACAAATCTTCCCAGAAACACTCCCAACGGCTCATGGACATTCCTAGTACATTCCCTGAACTTACGGATCTGCTCATCCATCCTGTGGGATCTTAACCAACGTTGTCTGGGCCACTGAATATCCATAAACCTACATGTTAGTTCATCAAAATAACAACAAATATTCATGCTTCCTTTTTCTGCCCCAGTCATCTGGGTAATCTTGTCTTGAGACACATATTCACTTTCAACACATATCAACATCGATATGGATATTCATAACCATAATCACGTAAACAATTACATGATTCACTTACAAGCACTCGTTTATCAATATAAACAAGATTTTCAGTCAATCACATATTTCTATGTAAACACATAGATTCACATCATCCATTCATGATCATATCAATCACATCAGACCACATCAATGGTTCCCATATCATAGCCACACAGGCCTTTTCGTCTCATCAACAATCACTTCCACATCCATATCACCATCCAACCATATCTCATCCACATCACGTTTACATCACGTAAACTCTTACCAGGCCAAAACACATGAAACCAAGATCATATCAAGCATCACGTAACCACATAAAGCATCAGCAAATAAACACATACATCAACCCCTTTTTATAGGAGGTGGCCTGACGGTGAGCTGAGGGTAGCTATACCTGATAAAAAGTTTAGAAGAACAAGTTCTAAACACTCAATTTCAAGAATGTACAAGATATAAAGCAAACGAACTGCTTTGATATCAAACACTATAGACACATACCCAAAGCCGAAAAATGCTCGATACCAAGTCGGTATCGATAACAAAATAGATGTCGGGCCAAGAACACCGCTCGACATTAAGTCGTCACGCCCTAATTCCCGAGGGAAGGCACGGATGCCGGGGTGCGATTAGGGGTGGGGGTTAAGAAGCGGGGAAGAAGGGGGGGATACATATAACATACACGATAAGAAGATGTGACCATGAAATCGGGCAACATCTCCTCTATAATTAGGACATATCCTGAAGGGGAGGGGTGCGCAAACAATCCACCAATAGAATAATATCGATGCCATAACCTCAATGAAACATGATCTTCGTTTATAATAAGTAATGCAAGAAAGGACCCGTAGCCAAAAGGTGGCCCGTCGGCCACCAAACGACGGCCAACAGTGCTCATCGCGGCGGTAATGGGCGGCGGCGGTGGTTTGGCCGAAATGGCCAGCCTCCGGCCGTTTCCTCGCCTCGTCCCTTTAGAATCCCGAGTTCTATGCTATGCGATCTACTAAAAGGCTGAATCAAAACAAGAAAAGGACAAAAACAGAAAAATGGGGCTGGGGGAGGGTCGATCGGCGATGGTGGTGGCAAGAACAAGAATGGCACCGCCGCCGAGCCTCCCGGCCGATCCCCACTCCTCCAGCTTCGCGGCAGCACTGCAGCTGCTCGGCTCTTCCGTAAACACGAGAGACGAAGGAAATGAACGTTGAAAATGAAGGCCCTAGCCTCCTATTTATAGGAAAGTAGGGTCACAGAATGTCATGCAAGCAGCCTTTTTCGAAAACGCAAAAAGCGACGCAACTTTTGCAAACGGACTCCAAATTTAGCAAACTTGGTACCCATGGACACGAAATAAAATACCGGACACAACGACTATAAACAAGATATGCTTTTAAAAGACCCATGAAAAGTTCGGTTTTTCGATAACTTCCTCGGAGTGCCAAACCTTCGTGGGTGGTCGAAAACCTGCATACTTAGTGTCTATGAATTCGTCATAAGACACTCTTCACAACGCCTGAGGTTTCGTGACGGTCGCATCAATGAAACAGAAAGTCAACCTTTTGACCTTTCTCGAAAAATATGCCATACAAACCTGATGCTCAGGAAGGACGGGGTATTACAAAAACGGCCGGAGGCCGGCCAATTTTGCCGCCGACCGCCGCCGCCGTAGCCCCTCTTGGCCGCCGATTGGTGGTCTACGGGCCATCTTTTTGGCTACGGTCCCTTTAGGTTTTGAGTTTCGGGCTATGCGGTTCTACTAAAGTACCGATTCTGTTTTTTCATTTTTCGTGTTTCTGTATG
Source organism: Salvia rosmarinus (assembly GCA_036937905.1). Classification (NCBI taxonomy): domain Eukaryota; kingdom Viridiplantae; phylum Streptophyta; class Magnoliopsida; order Lamiales; family Lamiaceae; genus Salvia; species Salvia rosmarinus. Next base: position 71,697,993 of record CM072819.1, on the reverse strand, counting down.
TCGGGATGTTTTCCGTTGTTTCGAGTTTCTAAAGGAAGTACATGCCCGGGTTATCCATTTTCAACATAGTTTGTCATTCCATGTTCTTCGTTATGCATATTGCTTATGTTTCCATTTTCATGCATCGATTTTGGACGGTTTATCTGGATTCGGCGATATGCATCGATTTTTCAAGCTTCTTCTTCGCTAAGATTTGTGTCAACTTGCATGCATGCATATTTTGAAGGTACCCTATTATAGGTCTTGATGCCTCGAATATATTTTCCTTTCAGACGAGTTGATTTGAAAACCCGAGGTGCCAAATGTGGGTTGTAAAGTCGAAACCCTTGTTTGGTTCGATCTTCATTCGATCACGTTGTTGCTTTAATTTATGGGATGTGACCCCAAAATTTGTTCCATCTTGTTACCAGGTACCTACCAGTGCGATCGGTAAGGTTGTTGGATCCGTGGATATCTCCCACTGACGCGTTCGATCGCTCGTGTTGGGTTATATATGCTTATTTTGAGTTATTTACTCGATATTTCCAAATAAAACATGTGCGCCGTGAAAATGTTTTAACGGTTATTATTGCTCTCCGATCCGAGATGTGGTTCTATTGTGATTGTGTACGGATCTCTATTCGTGGGTTGATCACCATCTCGAGTATTGATCGAAGGGATAGACCCCAACACGTGGTTATGGTTCGAATGGGATAGACCCTAAGTCCACACGGAAATGATAATGAGGTGGTTATGGTTCGACGGGATAGACCTCAAGTCCACACCGAGTTAGCCGATCGATGCGTTAAAGGCGTGGCCGATCGGATATGTTCCAGCCGAGATATTGCGGGTCGGCCGGATATGTTAAGGCGAGAGAGATGTTATGGGTCAAGGGATATGTTTTGAGCCGTGGTTCTATAATGGGAGTAATAAGAATAACGGGTCGCATCAAAAGAAAATTTCTTTTGCTTACTTAGAAGTGGGTTTACGCTTTAAAACCTTCTAAGGTAAGTGCTCTAAACACGTATCATGGATTTTTTATGGAAATTATATATATATCTGTTATGAATGTCAATTATAGCCACCAACATAAAATGTCAATTATAGTTAAACTTCATCCTTTATCGACTATTATCACCAACAGCACCAATAGGTCCAACTAATAGTTGGACCTATTGGTACTATTTGGTGATAATAGTCCCAATAGGCCGAAGTTGGCTATAATTTGATATTTTTATGTGGTGGCTATAATTGACATTCCTTAACTCGATGGCTATATAAAACTTTTCTTTTCTTTTTTATGTTAAAAACCCCAACTTAGTGTTCTAGTACTCACCCTAAAATCTTTTCAAATGTTTTTCACAGATGGAGGAGGGCTGGTTGGGCGACGCTGAGGGGTTGAGCTGCGGGTCCTTTCATGCTTTCTGCTTCCGCGATGATGTGTTATATCTACGTATTCTGTTGTTGATGTATTCTTGTCCCTTTATTTTGCTCTATGATTGGGAACAAGATTCACTATTATGTTATTATGCTGTGAGTCTCGACAAGAGCATGCTATGTGGTTGACCGGTCTAGTCAACAAGATGTAATGCTATTTTGTTTCCCTGCATTACTATTATCTAATCAAGGTCACGTTCATTGAAGTTATTATGTCGATATAATTCTGTTGGTGGATTGTTTGCTCACCCCTCCCCCTTCAGGATATGTCCTAGTTATAGAAGAGATGCTGCCCGATTTGATGGTCGTATCTTCTTATTATGTATGTTTTATGCATCCCCTCCCTTCTTCCCCGCTTCTTAATCCCCACTCCTAATCACACCCCAGCATCTGTGCCTTTCCTCGGGAATTGGGGCGTGACACTTGCCGCAAAAAGTCTACGACGAGCATTATCGAGGACTTGGATTGCGTAAGATGGCCCCCACTTAGAAAGGAAACTTTTGTAGAAATGGGAGAAGAAAAGTGATGGTGTTGTTTTTAATAGCTAGTAGGGAGACACATTGTATACAAAAAGTTTGCTTTAGTATAAATTATTCGGACTAAATTGTTCTTTTAAGTCGCTCGCAATAGTACGAGGTCCTTATAGAGTGGCAGGGTCGACCTAAGTCGAATCTCTCGAGGAAGGTTTAACAGGGCTACGGTTCTATGTCAAACATGAAAACAGAAAAGAAATACTAACTTCCTAAAATGAGGGGATCTGTCACGGAATGGACAAGCACGAAATAAAATAAAGCAGGTAAAACGAGATGCACTTGGACAACAAGAGAAATTGGCAGATACACGAAATTGGAGACGGTGTTCTAGGGTTCAAATCTATATTCGCTATGAATGAATCAAGGACCGGTACACAATGCATAAAACACCCACGCCTCTCACCAAACGTTCAACACTAACTAATCTCTTGACTACGCCAATGCTAGACTCGACCTTAATAGCGGAGGATCTCTCAATCAAACCGCCATCAACTACGAAGGATATTTAACTACAAAGCACACGATAGCAAAAACCCAATCCACATATATTAATTACTCAACAACAAATCAATCTCTCGATCACTTTCGTTGCCAAACTCATATTTAATATAAATATGCTCTCGCATGATTTCATAATCAAACATAAGCACATAATCAACTTACACTATTCTCTCGAACACCATGTATGAAGATCATGAAATAAACAATTTATACGGACAAGAAAATTGTAAATCATCAACCCAACAATCACGATTCAAGATAAGAACAACCTAACAAGTATTACTCTACCAAACAATAATTCTTCTCATGGCAAAAATCATCCCCATAGTAATTACATAGACATAAATGAATGAGAAAAACTTACAAACCATTCATAGATAAATTCGTCTTCCAAATATCCGTAATCATTCAATCCCAATTGTTAATCCAAGTATAATAATTAAATGGAAGCTAAAAGAAAATAAAAGGAAAAGAAAGGGAATCACGTGCGTGAATGTGGAAAAAAAGTGAGAATAGCGGCTGCTATCAAATTTATATAACCCTCGGAAAAGCCCATGAAAACGTCGAAATTGGGCCTCAAAAATAAAGTCCAGCGCCGGACGGGACGAGGCACCGGACGCGAGCGCTCTCTGGAAAGGTTAGAAACAGCAGCCCAGCGCCGGACGGAGTGGAGCGCCGGACGCGAGCAGCTTCTGGAATAAATAGTGAGAGGAACCCAGCGCCGGACGCACTAGGCGAGCCGTGGAATGAGGCACCGGCGTCTGGAGCACCGGACGGATGCGGCGCTTGGTCGAAGCGTGCACTGGCTGTGTGATGGTGAGACGTGGCCCTGGAGAGGCCAACGTTGGATGAGCATGCGGGAAGGGGCACTGAAGGGAAATCTGATTTTAACCCTCTCCCGAGGATCTATCTTGGATGTTTAATTCACCATACATTGATTATTTACCTAGCATGCACCTATATAATTAATTGCAACACCTTGGTGTTTTCTCGTGTTTACCTGCGAATTTTCCAGCCAAGGATCGGATCAAGACTCGTGCTTTGATCTTCTAGACTGTATCCCGATTGCCTATACTCTAATGCCGAGTGGGGACAATCTATGGAGAGTGCTATAGAAATTCGCCTTCTTCCTCTTCTCAAAGTGTTCGAAAATCCTAACTTGTGGAAGTATGATTCTCGAAAATTTCACTATTGAGGATAAGGATTTGATTTTCTCTCACCTTATATTTATAATGCAACCCCAAATCCTATCCGATAGAATTTCGCGACATCCAATAAATATAATAATATCACTTAAGATAGAGAGGATCAAAACAGAGTCGGTGGGACTCTAAGAAGAGGTGGACTAATATTCACTATGCTCCGTGCTCGACGGGCCATCCTGTGGATCAAATGCAAGGAATAAAGATGGGCCTCAAATAAATTAATTATCTTATGTTCAAATTTAATATAAATTAATTCATAAACATTTATTCATGTCACTAGAGAATAAATGACGACTTACCCTTTATTTTCAAGTTGAGTCGGCTTGCACTTAGACTTCACGTAATCCCGTATTTAAGATATCGACGTCCATTAATTATTTACGCTGCTCGATCGCTAAAATAATTAATATCTTTAATTCCTTAAGTATTACCACTCAACCTTATTATTGTACTTGAGATAACTCAACCGCGTGGTTTAGTACAATAAACTTTTGAGCTCCTTAAGGGACGCCATCATCCTAAACGGATACGGTGACTCGACATGTAACTAGCACGACATACAAGACCGCCACCACCCAAGATGCAGAGAATCTTGGTTATCTTATGTAACCTCACCCATAACAAGTCAAATTGATGGTCGCAACTCATACTCACCTAATACCTTATCGAGGTTTAGATCAACGTAAAGTCACCGAGATCTAGGTTCTTCACGACGGTCGATAGAAGAACTCATCTCATCGTGATCCATCAATACGCCGAGACGCATCAAAGATAGACAAGCAACCAAGTCAAGTCACTCTTATCTATATCATGCCTATACCGACAACTCGTCCTCAAGTTGTCTCAATCAGGATACTTTTATATCTCATTAAGCTCGACCAATCATACGCACTTCGTGATCTTCAACACACTGTATGATCTAACTTATATATGAGATAAAGGGACATACATATGCAATCATTTAAACAATTCAGATATGAGATTGTAATAGTGGTAATATGAAACATTGTATACAAGCTCAACCAAAACTGCTTCCAGTATACAAATCCAACAATCTCCCACTTATACTAAAGCAAAACTTTTGGTATACAATGTGTCTCTTTACTAGCTATTACAAACAACACCACCACTTTGCTTCTCCCACTTATACAAAAGTTTCCTTTCTAAGTGGGTGCCATCTTGCAATCCAAGTCCTCAAATATGCTCTTCGAGACTTTTTGCGGTGCTCTTTGTGAACGGGTCACTAGGTTATCCTTAGTACCAATCTTTCAATCAAGACGCCTCCTCGCCTAACGATTTCTCCTATGACATGGTACTTTCTCTATGTGTTTGGTTTCCTTGTAGGTCCGTGGTTCCTTCGAGTTTGCCATCGCACCGAGTTATCACAAGAACTATGATACCCTTGGGCAAGCCTGTACCACATCTAGATCCATGAAGTAGTTCTTGAACCATACAGCCTCTTTAGCAGCCTCCGAAGCGCTACATATTCGGCTTCCATGGTAGAGTCCGAAATGCATCACTGCTTTGCACTCCGCTAGAATACGGCTCCTCCTCCCAAGGTAAACACATAGCCTGAGGTAGAGTTTTTCTCATCACGGTCTGGTTGGAAATCCGAGTCTGAATAACCCAAAGGCATTAGACTATCTGCATGGTAAACTAGCATATAATCTCGAGTCCTTTTCAGGTACTTGAGTATATGCTTTACCGCAGTCCAATGAGCTTATCCAGGGTTAGACTGATATCTTGCTACTATGCCTACCGTATAGGAGATATCGGGTCTCGTATATAGCATTGCATACATGAGACTTCCTACGGCGCAAGCGTAAGGAACTTGTCTCATTTCCTCTATCTCCGCTGGTAATCATAGGTGATCGCTTCCTTAGATAAAGGAACACCATGCCTGAAAGGTAGTAATCCTTTCTTGGCGGTCTGCATATTAAAACGAGTAATCACAATATCAATATAAGACGCCTGAGATAAGCTCAACATTTTCCTCTTGCGATCTCGGTAAACCTTGATCCCAAGAATGTACGCTGCATCTCCTAAGTCTTTCATTTGAAACTGATCGGATATCAACCTCTTTACATCTGATAAAAACTTCACATTGTTGCCAAGTAGAAGGATATCATCTACGTAAAGTTCAAGAAATACCACGTCACCGTTGATATCCAAACGATACACAAAAGTTTCGCTAGGCAACTGGGTAAATCCATAGGACTTTACCCCCTCGTCAAAGCGTAAGTTCCATGATCGAAGTTTGTTTAAGTCCATAAATGGACTTCTTAAGCTTCCATACTAGATGCTCTTCACCCTTCACCACATAACCTTCGGGTTGTCGATATAGATGTCTCTACCTTCTTCAAGGTAACCGCTTAGAAAAGCGGTTTATACATCTACTTACCAAACCTCGCGTTTAAGTGGTGCTATGGCCGTAAGAATTCGATGGATTTGAGCATTGCTACAAAGCTAAAAGGTCTCATTGAAATCGATGCCCTCAACTGAGTGTACCCTTTACCACAAGTCCGCTTTAAAAGCCGAAACCCTCCATCTCGAATCTCTATTCCTCTCAGATACCCACTTACTACCTACGGCTTCCTCGCCATCCGTAGAGGTGTCTTTTCGTGATACATCCATAACTATTATGGACTCAATTTCTAAGTCCATAGCGTGTGCCATGATCTTGCATCGTTGTCTCAGATCGCCTCACCGTATGTCCATGTAGGAAAACATATGTTTAGCCTCGCCCGAGGATCTATCTTCGATATTTAATTCACCATACATTGATTATATTCCTAGCATGCGCCTATATAATTAATCGCAACACGTAGAGGTTTTCTCGTGTTTACCTTAGATCCGCCGAGGTGGATCGAACGGATGAACGGATCGAACGGATCGGACTCGTGCTTTGACCTTCTGGACTATATCCCGATTGCCCAATCTCCAACGTCGAGTGAGGACGATCTATGGAGAATGCTTCGGAAAATCACCCTTTGCACTATTTTCACAATTTTAGAAACTCTCTCAATCGACTATGAGGGGCCAAAATTCTAGGTTAAAATGTGGATTAACCTTGATTCTATCTCTTACCTTATATTTATAATGCACTACCTTAATCCCATAAGGAAAGGATCTATGCATATACCATAAACATAATTATATCCTGTAGGATAAAGAGAATAAAATCTTACCTTAGAGAGCAACTAGGGGCCGATTTTCATGAGCTACGGGTCCGGACGGGCCACCTGTGGATCAAATGCAAGGAATAAAGATGGGCCTCAAATAAATTAATTATCTTATGTTCAAATTGTAACATAAATTAATTTATAAACATTCGATCATGCCACTAGAGAAAGAATGTCGACTTACCCTTTATTACCGGTTGAGTCGGGCTTACACTTTAGACATTACTTAATCCTCAGATTTAAGATATCGAACGTCCATTAATCATTTATAGCAATCGATCGCTTAAAACGACACAACTTCATTTCTTAAGTAGTACCACTCAACCTTATTATTGTACTTGAGCTAACTCAACCTCGCAGGTTTAGTACAATAAACCTTGAGCTCCTTATGGGACGCCATCATCCTAAACGGATACGTGACTGACACAGATAACTAGCGTGACATACAAGATCGCCACCACCCAAGATGCGAGAATTGGTTAGAACATATAACCTCACCCATAACAAGTCAAAGTGATGGACAAAGAACTCATATTCACCTAATACCTTATCGAGGTTTAGATCATCGAAGTCACCGAGATCTTGGTTCTTCACGACGGTCAAAAAGAAGAACTCATCTCACCGTGATCCTTCAATACGCCGAGACGCACGCATGAGACAAGCAACCAAGTCAAGTTACTTTATCTATATCAGAGCTCAAACCGACAACTCGTCCTTAAGTTGTCTCACCAGAAACTTTTTATATCTCATTGCTTGACCAATCATACGTACTTCGTGATCTTCTACACATCGTATGATCTAACTTATATATGAGATAAGGGACACGATATATGCAATCAAGTATTCAAATCGATAGAGATTGTAATAGTGGTAACAGAAACATTGTATACAAGCTCAACCAAACTGCCAAGATACAAATCCAACAAATTCATGGGTCGATTATTGTCATTGGTTTCACGGGACTAAATCCAAAGATTCACCCACTAACATAAATCGCCGGGTTGATGAACAACCTCCCACTACGACGAGGTGCTACCGCACAATGGCAACGTGGGTGCAAGAACTTGTGGTTCTCATCTTGCACAACTTGTCGGATAGGTGCCACTTGTACGGTCGGTATCTCCAAAGGAACTCCACCCACTTCAATTTCTCAAGTATTTGCCGTCGATCCTCCCACTGACACCTACATCTCGCACTTTCGCTTAATCCGCTGTGGAATACGATCATCTTCTAGTTCTCAAGAATTGTTTCAACTTTGATTTATGGTTTTCATATAATCCTCTTCTAAGAATCGGCATTAGTGCTAATAATGACATTCTCGATCCTTAGACTATAGAAATAACCACCTTTCATTCCTTTAGATAGCCAATAAAAATTTTGCTTCAGATATAGCTTCCAACTTGTCGGCCTTCTTGTTCAAAGACATGTGCCGGATCGCCCCATATCCTTATGTGGTTTAAACCAGCTTGCGCCCAAACCACAACTCGAAAAGGGTCTTATCGACCGACTTGGACGGACTAGATTTGGCAAGTATGCACTGCTGTTTCTAAGGCATACCCCGTAAACTAAATAGGCAATGTTGCATAACTCATCATTGATCTAACCATTTCTAAGAAAGTCCTATTTCTTTGCTCGACACACCATTTTGTCAGGTGTGTCGGTGTAGTGAGTGGGAGGTAATCCCACACCGCACCAAATAGTCCATATAACTCGTTATCGAGGTATTCGCCACCGCGATCGACCACGCGACTTGATATTTTTACAAGCTTGCCTCCACTTCCGCCTTAAATTCTTTTCAATTTCTCAAAGCATTTAGACTTGCAGCAAAGGTATATGTATCCGCACTTGAGTAATCGTTAACGGAAGTGACAAATACTGCACCTCCACGAGATTGTGTGGACATAGGTCCACATAGGTCGAATGGACTAGCTCCAACACTTTTCGCTCTATAACCCTTCGCTTTGAAGGGTCCGGCCGACATCTTTCCTTCTATACAGATTCGCAGATCGAACGAGTAACCGTGAGATCACCCAACGCCCATTCTTAGCCGCCTTTGGTTCCTATTTAGATTGATGTGACCTAATCTAAGATGCCGAGAAATGTGGTGTCATCTTGCTAAGAAAACTTTCTTCTTAAGGTTTAATGTAGATGCAACCTAATTAAAGGTATTATGCTTGGAAGAAATAGTATAAAGCAAATTATATAATGAGCCACCACAGATAACTTCGTTATTTCTTATGATATAAACACCATTATAAAAAACAAATGAATATCCATGAATAAATAGTTTGGAAACGGAAATAAGGTTCCGCCGAAACTTCGGCACATATAAAACGTCTTTAAATACTAAAACTGTTCTATCCAAACATAAAGAAACATCTTCGACTACAACGGCCTCGACTTTAGTTGCGTTGCCCATGGATATCGTTATCTCGCCATCATGCAGCTCCCTTGTCCGCAGAATCCCTACAAGGTGTAACAAACATGATCAACAGATCAGATCAACTACCCATGAACGAGTAGAACAAGTCACTAAACATGTTTCACATTAAAGCAAATGGCGACTGAGCCTTGAGCATCGGGCATTTAGCCTTCCAATGCCCGGCCTGCCGCACTGAAGCACTCGCCTCCTTAGCTTTTTCAAGCCTCCGTGGCAGCCATGTTCCCGCCTCCCACTTCTCCCATCGGTTCCTTTGCCTCTACCACCTTTGGTGCCCTTTTTCTTCTTCCATTTTCAACGAAAAATTTGGGCCCTTAGACGTGCTAGCAAGGGCATGTGCTCATTTACCCATGACTCCTTCCGCGCCACGATATCATTAAGCAACCGACTAAGTGTATACTTGGTCTTGCTCATGATCGCTCTCACGAAAATTCTCAAAAGACTTGGGCGGTGTGTTGAGGATGATATCGACCTCGCTTCACCGCCAATACCTCCTCCCAACCGATCAAGACTATCCATGAGACGAGTCATGAGAGACATGTTCATGGACCGAACTTCCTTCTTCCATCCTACACGCCAAGATTTCTCTCATTGTGTGGAAGTCGATCGTCCGATCCGATCGCCCAAACTTAATCTCGAGACTTGACCATATTTCACCAAGGCTCACCATAAACTAATGTTGTAGCTGCAAGCCTTTGGACATAGTATTCATCATATAGCATTTGGCCATATTATTTGACTTATGCCAAAGTCTGTTTGACTCTCACTGCTCATTAGTCGATGTGTCAGTAAGGGCATCAGGTTTGGGAGTAGTAAGAACAAACATGTGTTCTTCAGCGATAAGTACATATTCCATGTTTCATTTCCATTCGATAAAATTTGGACTTGATAGAGGATTTTGTGCGAGCATATTGATTATCAGTGTAAGAAACATATCTGAAAAGACCAGCAGCAAAATCATACTAAACAAGTGCTATAGAAATTCGCCTTCTTCCTCTTCTCAAAGTTTTTGAAAATCCTAACTTGGAGAAGTATGATTCTCGAAAATTTCACTATTGAGGATTAGGGTTTGATTTTCTCTCACCTTATATTTATAATGCAACCCTAAATCCTATCCAGATAGAATTTCTGCATATCCAATAAATATAATAATATCACTTAAGATAGAGAGGATCAAAACAGAGTCCTAGTGGGACTCTAAGAAGAGGTGGACGAAAAATCAATAAGCTCCAGGCCTGGATGGGCCAGCCCAGGGATCAAATGCAAGGAATAAAGATGGGCCTCAAATAAATTAATTATCTTATGTTCAGCCCAGAACATAAATTAATTCATAAATATTTATTCATGCCACTAGAGAATAAATGTTGCCTTATCCCTTTATTTCCTAAGTTGAGTCGGGCTTGGACTTAGACTTCACGAATCCCCGTATTTAAGATATCGCACATCCATTAATTATTTATAACGTTCTGACTGCTTAAAATAATTAATATCTTTAATTCCTTAAGTAGTACCACTCAACCTTATTATTGTACTTGAGATAACTCAACCCGTAGGTTTAGTACAATAAACTTTTGAGCTCCTTAAGGGACGCCATCATCCTAAACGGATACGGTGACTCGAATACGTAACTAGCATGACATACAAGCATTGCCACCACCCAAGATGTAGAGAATCTTGGGTTATCTCATGTAACCCTCATCCATAACATGTCAAAGTGATGGTCAGCAACTCATACTCACCTAATATCTTATCGAGGTTTAGATCAACGTAAAGTCACCGAGATCTAGGTTCTTCACGACGGTCAGATAGAAGAACTCATCTCACTGTGATCCATCAATACGTAAGAGACGTACCAGCATAGACAAGCAACTAAGTCAAGTCACTTCTTATCTATACCGCAGCCTATACCGACAACTCGTCCTCAAGTTGTCTCAGCTGAGATACTTTTTATATCTCATTATGCTTGACCAATCATACAGACTTCAGTGATCTACAACACACTGTATGATCTAACTTATATATGAGATAAAAGGATATACATATGCAATCATGTAAACAATTCAGATATGAGATTGTAATAGTGGTAATAGGAAACATTGTATACAAGCTCAACCAAAACCGCCCAAAGATAAAACCAACAGATCGGCGATGCCCTGTCGGATGTGCCGGAAGCGGGCGACGCCAGGGACAAATACGACGCCGGGCAAGGCGCGCGTGGTCGTGCAGGCGCTGGGGTGCTGGATGAGAGCGAGCACACGCGGAGGGCTTTGGGCGAGCACGCTGGAGGCCAGCACCGGATGAGCATTGGGGACACGAGCACGCGAGCGGTTGGAATGCGTGTGGGGTGGTCGGGCGCAGCGGCCGACAATGCTGAGGGCGCCATGAGGCGACGGATGCGGCGTGTGGACGAGGCGTATCGTTTAATATTTTAAAATTATATCTATCTCACTGGTCAAGCTCCCGGAGAAATTTCAAGAATAATAGCGTGGCTGCGCGTGAAAAGAAATAAGAACTGAGAACTCCCCTTTAGCTTTGACCTAAGCGCATATATTTATATAAAGTAAGAGTGAGCGCCGGTTTGGAGGTGAGTGCTTACCGTAAAACATTCTCAGAATGAAAGCGAGCGCCGGCTCAAGGTGAGCCGTGTGGAAATCATTCTGTCCCACAAATGAGCGCCGGCTTAAGGCGAGCGACGAGGAATTGGCGAACGCAAGACCGAAACCCAAGCACTGATGGCCGAGGCAGCAGTGAACGCTGGATGCAGTCGAACGCCGGCTAAGCTGACGAGGCTAGGAAAAGCGTGGGCAGGCACGCGGCGAGCGGGCGCTCGGGCTGCAGCGTGCGAGTTGGGCGGTAGTGCGCGCGTTGTGCTCGTAGCGCCGGATGGAGAGGCGCACGGTAGTGCGTGCACCGGGTGATGACACAGTGGACGCTGGAGGAGGCTTGGGCGCTGGGCGACTCAGCGCAGGATGAGGATCGAACGGACGTATACCGGGCGGCCGAGCATAAGCGCAGCGCTACTGGAGATGCTGGGGAAGCCGGGCGCGAGGCGAGTCGCGCTACCGGACGCGGGCGGGTGTTGGGGCCGTATGACGGGGTGTTGGGCGAGGCGCCGTGCCGCATCGCACGTGCGCGCTTATGATGATTCGCTCTGTTCTCCTTCGTCTGAACTCCGAAATGCAATCCATTTGCACCTATGGATTCCTATCGAAAAGCTCTTCATTATACTTAATCCTTGGCAGATCCATTTCATCCTATTTAATACTATTTTCCTACAAAACATCGAAACAAACCAAGTAAGTCCGATTCGATAAATAATAATCAAACCAACGGCATAAATAGGATAAACAACAGAAAATGACATGTAGAACAATACCAAGAATAAGCACAAATTCATACCAAACAACTCCCCCACACTTATCCATTTGCTTGTCCTCAAGCAAACTCTATACCAATAAGAATAGGGAAGATAATTTATGCAACTTCACTCTTAGTCTAATCAATCAAACCTTATTGCTTTTCCCCCACACATGGTGTTTACGTATTCAAAGATAATGTGAAATAAATCTAGGACGACAATTGATTTCCAATAAATAAAAAGGTAAACTCTGCTCAGACCAACTCTCCGTTAGGGATGAACTAACTAATATGGTCACCTTTAGCAACAAGTTTCTTTGATAACATAGAAAGTATTAACAGATTTTGGAACAATGTTCGAAAGGTGAATTCTCGATGAACTCGAGTCTCCTATCGTGGTTTTCCATGCCCATGTCTCAATTTACGAGAAAGAGGAGTAGAATCCCATCCTCCATTTATACAATCTCAACAAATAACTGGAGTTTTCATTCTCCTCATTTTCATACTTTTTTATTATTATTATTTTTTTATTTAGGAAAACAAGTATATAGGTAACCACAATGTTAACACTACCCCTAACATTAGCCGGACAAATCACATCAATTTTTCCCTATTCATTTTCTATCAAACACAATATCGCCAATTCACATTACACTCAATTCATATATCACCAAAAGTCTCGGAAATTCAAAATGAGTTTGACCAATACCACAGAGTTCAAATGCAACAATCAAAATCCCAACCTTATGAGCACAGAATAAAACTTGATTCCAAATCATCATCACAAAAATTTTATCACCATAAAAAGGCCACAACACTGCAAATGGATATAACAACACACCAACAATCATCACACAACAAACTCATCCCCACACTTAATTCGAGCACTGTCCTCAATGCTCTAAACAATAAAAGAACAAATAATAGGAGGACGAGAACTTCCCTGAAGTCTGGTGAACCAATGGCTTGCCCATTCTCAACACATCAAATCCCAGAAGACAAAGCCTGCATACAAACAAAGACGAAACACAAATAAAGACAGGACACAAAAATTAAAGATAAAAGGGAAAGAGAACAAAATCAAAACGTGGGTTGCCTCCCACAGAGCGCTTGTTTAACGTCATTAGCTCGACGTGTTTATTAGTGCAATGGTGGTGGTCAATGTGGTGCTCTGCCATAATCACCAGCTCCACCGGTGCCCCAGAGGACTAAACCATTTGCTGCTCCAGATAGGGCATAGACATCCCTTTATCAGCAACTTCAGAAAAGTTGTCTTCACCACCTCTATAAGCACCGACGTCAACTCCATTTCTTCAACAATAAGAAGTTCGGCTGAGATGATCACCGGCTTCCCTTGCTCATCCTCCAAGAATACATATTTCATCGGTAGTTCCATCAATACCATTGTGGGTCTGGGCATGCTGACAAATTCCCTTTCCCGTTTCTCTTCATCAACTGAAACCGCATGAACTACTTCGATAGTATTCTCAAAGGACGGCTCATACTCATCGGAGTCTAACTCGGAGACTACCACCTCTTCCTCCTTTTCTTGCAGTGGCGTAATATTTTAGATGGTTTTCCACTATACGGTCATCTCGCCGATCACCGTGAAGGATAATGATCGCCCGAGCCTCACTGGGTGGCTCTAAGTTCCCGCGATCGCAAGTTGTGTTGATACTCAACCAACTTCTCAAAGAATCGCCTCATATGTCCTCTAAACGCCAAGAGTCAAGGCCTCTAGCATCCAACTCGACCGTAATCAATAAACATTGCACCCATATCCTCCAATGACGAACTCGATGGTCGTGGTCGCTGAGCCTCATAGGGTGAGCTTGAAGCTCCCCTATCGCATCGTGTTGCAACAACTCGCCCGCCTTCTCACCATCAATTCCAATTTTACCTCTAAGCGCTGATTTTGGTGTCACAAGATCCGACCGTTGGTGGCGAGTTTGAATCAATTCGCCCATATCATCCAATGGATACCTCCGAGGTGGTGGTGGGTGTGGTGGTGAATAATACTCTGCTGCGGGTGGTACCACTGTTGTCGTGGAGGTCGGGTCGATGTGGATCACACCATCCATAATCGTGTTATGGTCCCAATATTCCGGTCGAGTTGTGGTTCCCACCAACCGAACCGGATCGAGGAGGTTCTTTGCATTGTGGATCCCAACATCCCAAATCGGGTTGTGGATTCCACACTGGGCCGGCCGAGTCCACAACTCGAGTTGGGTTGGTTATTCCATCCCAATCATATTGTTGCTCATAAATCATGATATCCTCAACATGGTCGAACCGGGCTCCTTCTTCGTAAGAAGAATTTGCCCAATACGACGAACTTTCTCCTCCACTGCTTGACCATATTCGCATCACTGTAACCCCGCATTAATGTACACCAACAACAAAAACAAGATCACACGCACTGTGGGAGAAAATAACCAAACAGAATCTAAAAGAAACACAGAAAACAAACAACACAAACAATACGCCTAAAGTTTTCCCCGGCAACGGCGCCAAAATTTATCGAGCTAAAAATACACTTAAATTTACTCGCAATCCTACGAGGTAATTGTAGAGTGATAAGTTAACCCAAGTCGTCTCTCAAAGAAAACTTAACAGGGCTATTGTTCGTGTCGCACACAGAAAGCAATTAAATCCTAAACATTCTAATACCAACAAAGGTTCTGGGACATACGGAAATTGAAATACGGAAAATAAACAGATTCCTAAGCTAGGGGTTGTCAATCCCGAGTTGAGCTATGAAAGCGATAAATCGAAAGCAATAAACAAAAGCAATATAAATCAAAGAAACATGAAAACAATCCACTGTCACTATGGAATTGAATTCAATAATATTCATAAAGCAATAATACTATGAACTTAATTCCAATCGAACTGATAAATTCCAAAGCATAAATTCAACAAAGAATCTCAAACAAAGCATATAAATATTCGAATGAAACATGAATTGAAAGGAAAAAGGCGTAAATTAATACTATAAAATTGTATCTATCTCACGGCCGAATCTCCCGGAGAAATTTAAGAAATGTCACACAGGTTGCGTGAAAAGAAATAAGAACTGAGAACTCCCCTTTAGCTTTGACCTAAGTGCGTATATTTAAATTAAGTAAGAGTGAGCGCCGACTCAGAAAACATTCTGTATTGAAAGTGAGCACTGGCTCAGGGTGAGCGCCGGTGTGGAAATCATTCTGTCTCACAAATGAGCGTCGGCTCAAGGCAAGCGCGCGAGGGAATTGGGCGAACGCTACTGAAACCCAAAGGCCGGATGGCCGAGGCAGTGGTGAGCGCGGATGCAAATGAATGCCGGCTGAGCTGGCGAGGCTAGGCAAAGTGTGGGGAGGTACGCGGCGAGCAGGCGCTCAGGCTGCAGCACGCGAGTTGGGCGGTCGAGCGCCGGTTGTGCTCGTAGCACCGAATGGAGAGGTGCACGATAGTGCGAGCACCGGGTGATGACACATCGGGTGAGGATCGAACGGGCGCTGGGTAGCCGAGCATAGGTAGCGGGCGCTGGAGATGCCTGGCGAGATCGGGCGCGAGGCGAGCGCCACGAGGCGTGGGCGGGTGCCGGGGCCGTGCGACGGGTACTAGGGCCTTGTGATGGGGTGTTGGGCGAGGCGCTGTGCCGCGTCGCACGTGCGCGACTATGATGATTCACTCCGTTCTCCTTCGTCTGAACTCCGAAATGCAATCCGTTTGCGCCTACGAATTCCTATCGAAAAGCATAAATATGATAAACAACAGAAAATGACATGTAGAACAATACCAAGAATAAGCACAAATTCATACCAAACAGAGTGGTACTACTTAAGGAATTAAAGAGATTAATTATTTTAAGCAGTCAGAACGTCGTAAATAATTAATGGACGTGCGATATCTTAAATACGGGGATTCATGAAGTCTAAGTGCGAGCCCGACTCAACTTCAGAAATAAAGGGATAAGTCAGCATTTATTCTCTAGTGGCATGAATAAATGTTTATGAATTAATTTATGTTCTGGGCTGAACATAAGATAATTAATTTATTTGAGGCCAATTTTTATTCCTTGCATTTGATCTCTTGGCTGGCCCATCCAGGCCTGGAACTGCAAGAATTTTCGTCCCCTCTCATTAAGAGTCCCATAGGGATTCTGTTTTGATCATCTCTATCTTAAGAGATATTATTATGTTTATTAGATATGCAGAGAATCCTATCTCTATAGGATTTAGGGTTGCATTATAAATATAAGGTGAGAGAAAACCAAAAGCTAATCCAAAAATGAGAAACATTCGAAAATTGTACTATTCTTAGTTGAGATTTTCGAAGCTTTTCAAAGTGAGGAAGAAGGCAAATTTCTGCAGTACTCTCCATAGATTATCCTCACTCGACATTGGAGTTTAGGCAATCGGGATACAGTCCAGAAGATCAAAGCACAAGTCTTGATCCAATTCTTGCTTGTAAAATTCGCAGGTAAACACGAGAAAACACCAACGTGTTGTAATCAATTATATAGGTGCATACTAGGTATATAATCAATGTATGGTGAATTAAACATCCAAGATAGATCCTCAGGAGAGGGTTAAAATCATATTTCCCTACACTGGCGCAGAAGGCGGTGGCGAAAGGAAGGCTAGGCTCTCCCTGGCCGAACGCGCCAAGACGCGTTCAAGGCACGACTTCGTTGTTCGGCTCCGTTCTCTCTATTCCAAACTTCGAATTACGATCCGTTTGCGTCAACGGACTCCTATCGAAATGCTCTTCAATATACTTAATTCTTGGCAGATCCAGTTATCCTATTTAATACCATTTTTCCCTAAAATATCAAAACAAACCAAATAAGTCCAAATCGATAAATATTAATCAAACCAACGGCATAAATAGGACAAACTACTGAAAACGATTTGTAAAAGAATACCAAGAATAAGCACAAAATCATACTAAACAACTCCTCCACACTTAAACCTTTGCTTGTCCTCAAGAAAACCTTATCACCACGACACGGGAAAAGAAATCGAGAAAACTTGTATTCAAGTGGATCATACCACGACATCACGTCATCCTAGATTTTCTAAATCGATAAACTTCATAACATGATAATAAATTAACAATTGATTGAGCATGCAGCTTAATCCAAGCAAATCATAAATCTGATCTATATGCATTTTATAATCGAATCGCCTACTCATATAAACACCTTGCATAAAACATCTCATTTTCAACATACTAAACAACTTTCAGTACCAGATGTGACGACTCAAGGAGGATTATAGGACAATATTCATTAAGTCAAACCTTCGAGTTGAAAACCCTAGTAACCTAATGTGGTTTTCCATACTCATCACTTTTGAGCTTCCATTCGAGAAGCAACATGGAGTGAGAGGAGTAGAGCCCCTTATTCCAACCTTAAGTTCACTTATTCAATCCATCAACAACTTATTTCAACTCTTTTATTTTTGTTTTTATTTTTATATAAATTTTTCATATTTTCATAAAAAAAAAATTCGAGATAAGACACGCAAGGGGACCATATAAATAGCAACGACAATCAACCACACATATCACTTCATCATAATTTACTTCGACGTGCCCCATAGCTAGATCAATCATCAACAATTATCAAGCCAAGTCACGCATCGATAAGAATTACTATAAATCAGTTCGGACGTTCATACCCAATCAAATCATGCTCACTCAACTCTACTCGTTTACTAGACGATAAAGCATACTCAAATCCAAACAAAAGGTATAACATGGAGGACAACATACCCAAACAAACACAAGTCACATGCAAACACACAAAGACGACAAGCACGCCTCCACACTTTAGACAAAAGCCATAAAGGTAAAATGTAGAAGTGAACTTCCCTGAAATTGGGAGAGCAAGTCAACTAGGTACGGCTGCGAATACGTCCAATGGCTCGAGTGTTCATGATATGCAACTCGCCACAATTCTCATCTCACTTATTAAAAACCTGAAAAGAAAAAGAAAAGGAAGAAAACAGATAAAAACAAATAAACTCGTGGGTTGCCTCCCACGCAGCGCTCGTTTCAATGGCACGAGCTCCACCAATGAAAAGCGGACTATCCATAGTCCTTCACCTGCAGGAATACCATCTCAACCGTAGCATCGTAGTAACAATATAAGCACAAAGGACAACAAGGCAAAGAAATAATAAATCAATTAAACTCAAATCAAACATCCTATTCTCCAAAGAAAAATAGATAACTTCAACTCCAAAAGCACAATACTTTAGAGAATTAGGATGTTGAAAAACTATAGATGCTACCTCAACGTATGTCCTCTCTTCCTCCTCTAACTATTTCGGGAAGATATCAGGTTTTTCATGGTTAGTCGCGGTTTGATGAAACCTTGACTCTTTAACTTCATCATATTTCCTTATTCTTCCCTCGACTTCATCCTCTTCAAGGAATATGAAAGAAGAAGTCTGCTCTAGTAGACTCGGCATCTCCTCCACACTTTGGTTGTAAACCAATTCTTTCACTGTCCTGGCTAACTGACTGATTTGGATCATTACACGCTCGATAGATGCTTCCAACATTTCGAACCTTTGTTGACTCGTCTATATGAAAGACATCAGTGTGTCTTCCAATGTCAGCTTCACCGGTTGACTCGCCTGAATGAAAGCCTGCAATGTATCCTCCAATGTCGGTTTCACCGTCGGACTCGCCTGAATGAAAGCCTGCAATGTATCCTCCAATGTCGGCTTCACCGGCAGACTCGCCTGAATGAAAGCCTACAATGTATCCTCCAATGTCGGCTTCACTGGCTGTTGCTAGAACAAGAGGTCCTGACTATATGAAGAACTCTGAGGATGCCTCCAGTAGGGATTATAGGCTTGATGCTCACAGCCTGACGGGTATCCCTCAAAATAGTCCAATTAGGCTCTTTCTTTGTAAGAAGAATTTACCCAATATGACGAGCTTTCCTCCTCCAGGCCTGTCTGACCAGATTCGTATCGCCGGTAACCCTGCATTAATAGACACCAACTACAAAAACAAGATCACACGCACCTGTTGGAGAAAATAGTAACAAAGAAAAAGAAAAAAAAAGAAATAAAAAGAAAAAGCACGGGTAAGAAACAGAAAAACAAAAGGAAACACCAAAAACAAAGCAACACAAAACACAAAGCCTAAAGCCTTCCCCGGCAACGGCGCCAAAATTTGTTCCGACCAAATTGTTCTTTTAAGTCACTCGCAATAGTACGAGGTCCTTATAGAGCGACAAGGTGGACCCAAGTTGAATCTCTCGAGGAAGGCTTAATAGGGCTACGGTTCTATGTCAAATACGAAAACAGAAAAGAAATACTAATGTCCTAAAATACGGGGATCTGTCACGGAACGGACGAAAGCACGAAATAAAATAAAGCATGTAAAACGGGATGCACTTGGACAACAAGAGGAATTGGTAGATACACGGAATTGGAGACGGTGTTCTAGGGTTCAAATCTATCTTCGCTATTAATCAATCAAGGACCGGTACACAATGCATAAAACACCCACGCCTCTCACCAAACATACAACACTAACTAATCTCTCGACTACGTCAATGCTAGACTCGAACTTAATGGCGGGGGATCTCTCAATCAAACCGCCATCAACTACAAAGGATATTTAACTACAAAGCACACGATAGCAAAAACCCAATCCACATATATTAATTTCTCAACAACAAATCAATCTCTCGATCACTTTCGTTGCCAAACTCATATTTAATATAAATATGCTCTCGCATGATTTCATAATCAAACATAAGCACATAACCAACCTACACTATACCTAGCATGCGTCTATATAATTAATCGCAACACGTAGGGGTTTTCTCGTGTTTACCTTTGGATCTGTAGAGATCGGTCGAACAGGACGAACGGATCGAACGGGACTCGTGCTTTGATCTTCTGGACTGTATCCTGGTTACCCAATCTCCAACGTCGAGTGAGGACGATCTATGGAGAATGCTTCGGAAAATCACTCCTTTGCTCTCACAATTTTCGAGGAACACTCTATGGAGGTGGACGAAAATTGCTTGTTAATAATGAGCATTAACCTTGATTCTATCTCTTACCTTATATTTATAATACATTACCATAATCCCATAAGGAAAGGATCCATGCATATCCCATAAATATAATAATATCCTTATGGATAAAGAGAATAAAATCCTTGCCTTGTGGAGCAAAGAAGGCGCCGATTTTCCTCTAGCTTAAGGGCCTGGATGGGCCAGCCCAGGGATCAAATGCAAGGAATAAAGATGGGCCTCAAATAAATTAATTATCTTATGTTCAGCCCAGAACATAAATTAATTTATAAACATTCGATCATGCCACTAGAGAAAGAATGCTGACTTACCCCTTTATTACCGATGGTGAGTCGGGCTTGCACTTAGACATTACGAATCCCCGTATTTAAGATATCGCACGTCCATTAATTATTTATAGCAATCTGACTGCTTAAAATAATTAATATCTTTAATTCCTTAAGTAGTACCACTCAACCTTATTATTGTACTTGAGCTAACTCAACCTGGAGGGTTTAGTACAATAAAGCTTTTGAGCACCTTAAGGGACGCCAACATCCTAAACGGATACGTGACTGACAAGATAACTAGCGTGACATATAAGATCGCCACCACCCAAGATGCGAGAATTGGGTTAGAACATATAACCCTCACCCATAACAAGTCAAAGTGATGGTCAAGAACTCATACTCACCTAATACCTTATCGAGGTTTAGATCATCGTAAGTCTCCGAGATCTTGGTTCTTCACGACGGTCGATAGAAGAACACATCTCACCGTGATCCTTCAATACGCCGAGACGCATCAAAGATAGACAAGCAACTAAGTCAAGTCACTTCTTATCTATATCGCGGCCTATACCGACAACTCGTCCTCAAGTTGTCTCACCGTGAAACTTTTATATCTCATTAAGCTTCGACCAATCATACGGACTTCCGTGATCTTCTACACACCGTATGATCTAACTTATATATGAGATAAGGGACACGATATATGCAATCAAGTATTCAATTCAGATAGGAGATTGTAATAGTGGTAATAGGAAACATTGTATACAAGCTCAACCAAAACCGCTTTCAAGATACAAACCAACAATCTCCCACTTATACTAAAGCAAACTTTAGTATACAATGTGTCTCAACTAGCTATTACAAACAAAACCATCACTTTACTTCTCCCACTTATACAAAAGTTTCCTTTCTAAGTGGGTGCCATCAATCGCAATCCAAGTCCTCTAACGTGTCCGTCGTAGACTTTTTGCGGCAGCTCTTCGTGAATGGATCCGCTAGGTTATCCGTCGATCAATCTTCTCGATCAAGACGCCACCGCGTCTAACGATTTCTCGTATGACATGGTACTTTCTCTATGTGTTTGGTCGCTTGTGGGTCCGTGGTTCCTTCGAGTTTGCCATCGCACCGAAAGTTATCACAAGAAACTATGATACTCTTGGGCAAACCAGTACCACATCTAGATCCATGAGGTAGTTCTTGAACCATACAGCCTCTTTAGAAGCCTGCAGGCGGCTACATATTCGGCTTCCATGGTAGAGTCCGCAATGCATCGCTGCTTTGCACTCCGCCAGGATACGGCTCCACCTCCCAAGGTAAACACATAGCCCGAGGTAGACTTTTTCTCATCACGGTCACTTGGAAACCGAGTCTTTATAACCCAAAGGCATTAGACTATCGCATGGTAAACTAGCCTATAATCTCGAGTCCTTTCGGTACTTGAGTATATGCTTTATCGCAATTCAATGAGCTTGTCCAGGTTAGGTCGATATCTTGCTACTATGCCCACCGCATAGCAAATATCCGGCCTCGACATAGCATTGCGTACATGAGACTTCCTACGGCGGAAGCGTAATGAACTTGTCTCATTTCCTCTATCTCCTTTGCAAATCCACGGTCATGCGTTTTAGATAAAGGAACGCCATGTCCGAAAGGTAACAATCCTTTCTTGGCGGTCTCGCATACTAAAACGAGTAATCACAAGATCAATGTAAGACGCCCGAGATAAGCTCAATATTTTCTTCTTGCGATCTCGGTAAACCTTGATCCCAAGAATGTACGCTGCATCTCCTAAGTCTTTCATTTGAAACCGATCGGATAACCAACTCTTTACGTCGATAATGACTTCACGTTGTTGCCAACAAGAAGAATGTCATCTACATAAAGTGCAAGAAAGACCACATCACCGTTAACATCTAACCGATACACACAACTCTCGCTAGGCAACTGGTAAATCCATGGGACTTTACCACCTCGTCAAAGCGTAAGTTCCATGATCGAGGTTCGCTTAAGTCCATAAATGGACTCTTAAGCTTCCATACTAGATGCTCTTCACCCTTTACCACATAACCTTTGGGTTCTGTGATATAGATGTCTCTACCTTCCTCAAGGTAACCGCTTAGAAAAGCGGTTTTAACATCCATTTGCCAAACCTCTAGGTTCAAGTGGGCTGCTATGGCGAGAAGAATTTCGATGGACTTGAGCATTGCTCTGGTGAAAAGGTCTCATCGAAATCGATGACCTCAACTGAGTGTACCCTTTCGCCACAAGCCTCGGCTTTAAAAGCGAAACCCTCCATCGGATCTCTCTTCCTTTTGATATCCACTTACTACCTACGGCTTCTTCGCCATCTGGTAGAGGTGTCTTTTCATATACATCCATAGCCGTTATGGACTCCATTTCTAAGTCCATAGCGGTGTGCCATGATCTTGCATCAATGTCTCAGATCGCCTCCTTGTATGTCCATGGGTCGATTATTGCTGCTCGCTTCCGGGACGATATCCCAAGATTGTCCCACGAACATAAATCGCTAGGGTTGACGAACAACCCTCCCACTACGACGAGGTTCTACAGCACTATGGCTACGGTGGGTGCGTAAACTTGTGGTTCTCTATCTTGCACAACTTGTCGGGTAGGTACCACTCAGACGGTCGGATCTCGGTGGAACTCGACCCACTTCAATTTCTTCAAGTATCCGGTCGATCCCTCCCACTAGACTCGACATCTCGCACCTTTCGCCTAATCGGTGGTGGAATACGATCATCTTCTAATTCTTGAAGAATGATTTCAACTTTGGATTTATGATTTTCATGTAGTCCTCTTCTAAGAATCGAGCATTAGTACTAATAATGACCTTCCCGATCCTTGGGACTATAGAATAAACCACCTTCGTTCCTCTAGGATAGCCAATAAACAGCCTCAAGGCCGGATCTAGCCTCCAACTTGTCGCCTTCTTGTTCAAAGACGCAGCCGGATCGCCCATATCCTTATGTGGTTTAAACCGGCTTCGCCCAAACCACAACTCGAAAGGGTCTTTTCGATCGACTTGATGGTACTAGATTTAGCAAGTATGCCACTGTTTCTAAGCATACCCCGTAAGCTAAATAGGCAATGTTGCATAACTCATCATTGATCTAACCATTTCCAAAAGATTTCTATTTCTTCGCCTCGACACACCATTTTGTCAGTGGTGCCTTGGTGAAATCTTGTTGGGATGTAATCCCACACTTCACTAGATAGTCCATAAACTCGTTATCGAGGTATTCGCCACCGCGATCAGATCATGATGACTTGATACTCTTACCTAGCTTCGTCCCACTTCCGCCTTAAACTCTTTGAACTTCTCAAAGCATTCAGACTTGCGGTGAAGCGGTATACGATCCGCACTCGAGTAATCGTCAATGAAAGCGGACAAAATACTGCATTCTCCACGAGCTTATGTGGACATCGGTCCACACAGTCGAATGGACTAACTCCAACATTTCTTTGGCTCTATAACCCTTCGCTTTGAAGAGGTCCGGTCGACATCTTACCTTCTATACAGATTCGCAGACCGGGAACTGAGTAACCGTGAGATTACCCATCGCCCATTCTTAGCCGCTTTGGATCCTATTTAGATTGATGTGACCTAATCTAAGATGCTAGAGAAAAGTAGTGTCATCTCATGAAGAAAACTTTCTCTTTTAGGGTTCGATGAAGATGCAACATAGTTATAGGTATTATGTTTTGCGTAAATAGTATAAAGCTTAATTATATAAAGTGCCAACACGATAACTTCGCCATTTCTTATGATGGAAATACCACTATCAAAAATAACAGAATATCCATGAGAAAATAATTTCGAAACAGAAACAAGGTTCCGCCGAAAATCCGGCACATATAAAACGTCTTTCAAAACTAAAACTGTTGTTCCAAAACACAAAGAAACATCTCCAACTGCAACTGCCTCGACTTTCGCCGCGTTGCCCATGGAGATCGTTATCTCGCCATTAGCTAGCTCCCTTGTCCGCAGGAACCCCTGCAAGGTGTAACAAACATGATCAGTCGCACCCGTGTCTACTACCCAAGAATGGGTAGAACAAGTAGCTAAACATGTTTCCGTTACTAAAGCAAACGGCGTACCTTGAGCCTTGAGCATAGGGCACTTAGCCTTCCAATGCCCGTCTCACAAGCACTGAAGCACTTGCCTTCTCCTTCGCTTCTTCAAGCCTCGGTGGCGCCATGTTCTTGCTCCCATTACTCCCACTTCTTCCCTTGCCTCTACCACCTTTGGTGCCCCTTTTTCTTTTCCCATTTTGCAATGGAAAACTTGGGCCCTTAGATGTGCTAACAAGAGCATGTGCTCCTTTTCCCATAACTCCTTCCGCAGCCACGAGATCATTAAGCAACCCGACTAAGTGTAAACTCGTCTTGCTCATGATCGCATTTACGAAAGTTCTCAAAAGACTTGGGCAAGTGTATTGAGGATGATATCGACCTTGGCTTTGCCGTCAATACCTCATCCCAACCGATCAAGACTATCCATGAGATGAGTCATGTGGAGACATGTTCATGGACCGAACTTCCTTCTTCCATCTTACACGCCAAGATTTCTCTCACCGTGTGGAAGCGGATCGTCCGATCCGATCGCCCAAACTTACTCTCGAGACTTGACCAAATATCGATCGCGTCTACCATCGATCGATGTCGCAGTGCAAGCCTTTGGACATAGTAGTCATCATATAGCATTTAGCCATATTGTTCGACTTATTCCAAAGTCCGCTTGACTCGCGCTCATTAGTCGATGCGTCAAGAAGGGCATCGGGTTTAGGAGTAGTGAGAACAAACATGTGTTCTTCAATGATAAGAACATATTCCATGTTTCGCTTCCACTCGATAAAATTTGGACCGATAGGATTTTGTGCGAGCATATTGATAATCGGTGTAAGAGACATATCTGAAACGATAATGAAAAAACACATAAGCATACGATCGCACATAATTCGTAACAATAATATTGTAACCTTTTGATAAAACAATATAAATTGAAACCTCCAATCGCCCAAGGAATCCCACATGCAAGCCACGCGTGTGACGGCGTTTACGAACCCCTCGACCGGACTAAAATATACCTTTTAGTCGTTTAATTTCACTCTATGTCAACTTAACCTGATGACAAATGAAATTAACGATTGGATCTTACTAGACCACATCACTATCGCAAGAAGGGACTTCGCGGGAAGTTGTACTCGAGGTGATGTCTAAGCAATGACCACATTTTTAACAGCAGAAAATGAATTCATAGAATTGGCATACTCACTCGGACCATACCGCTTCCAATTCAAATTCTTTTGTTATCTTATTTTATATCTATCTCTAGAGAACTTATGAAAATCGCACATGCAAGCCACGCGTGTGGACGTTTACACATGAAACTCCCACTTCTCAATAGATTTAAAATATTTTATTTAGAAATCTCATCTAACAAACTTATGATAAACAGTGCAAGCAAGCCACGCGGGTGGACGTTTACTCACAGTGCGTCTCACTTTGTTTAGAGATCAAAAGGTGGAGGTCTTGACATTTTAATTTGAAAATTAATATGTCGGGTTGTTTGCTTAGTCTATTTATTCAAAAGGTTTGTCCATGCAGATCACGTAATCCTAGCATGCTTGTCTATAGAACTCAACATGTAAAACATGCTCGCAGAATTCTAAAATATGCTTGAAAACGCGATAAACCTAGCATGCTTACTATGCGCACTTAAATACGTAAAACACTTAAAGGTTTGTCAACGTAATTTAAACATACATAGCATGCTACTGCATAATTTAAACATCCACGACATGCAATGAACGATAAAAATAAAATAAAACGCTCATCGTGGCCCACTCGTGGAACCCGCACTTTCGCCTAATTTATTACATAGAATTGCAGCATGCAATTAAACTTCAAAACGGGCCTCGCGTGCACCCGCACGGACCGGATTCGTCAAACCGGATTTGGGCCGATCGCGCAACGGGCCGGATCGGGCCTAAAACTGAATCGGTCAAAAATCGGGTTCGGGCGGAAAAATTGGGTTCGGGCGGGTTTGGGTCGGTCGGCCCAAGATGGGTGGGCCGCGCTGAGGCATGCCCCATGCGCGTGCCCAAGACCGCCGCCGCTCTTCCTCGCAGACCTGGCGTGCTCGTCTCGCTGGCTACCTCGCGGTCGCGTGGACGACCGCGACCACCGAGCTCACCCGCGCTCGGCCGAACGCCGCCGAGCGCGTCGGCTGCCGAGCGCCGCCAGGCATCCGCGAAAATCACACCCCGCATCGCCAAGACCGCCGAGACCTCGGCGAGGTTTCTCGGCAGCAGCTGCCGCACCGAGCGCTTGCACGAGCTGCGCGTGCCGCTGCCGGGTGATGCTCGCCGCGATGCGCGTCTTGCCGCCGCCGCCGCGCTTAGGCTCGAGGTTTCCGCGACGAAGCGCATCGAAGCGCGCACGCCCAGCCGCCAGTTGTGCCGAAGCATCGCACTGCGCGCCGCGCCCGCACCCGTTGCCGAGAAAATCGTGGCGCTCGAGGTTTCGCATGCGATTCGCCGAGCCCGCCGAGCGCGGTCGAGCACGCCGAGGTTTCCGACGATAAACACGCGCGCCCGCGCCGCCCGCCATCGCCCGCGACCCGCCGCACGCCCCGCCCGCCCGCCGCCGATACTACCGAACGCGCAAGACGGCCCCGAGTCTTCGCTGCGTCGATTTCTCGGTGAAGTCATCGCCGCCTCGCTCTTCGTGCTTTGCTCGTTTTCTTTACGTATAAGATTTACAGAAAAATAAATCTAATCTAACCACGGATTTTCTCGTGGTGAAAAACAAAACCCAACAAAAACAAAACGAGCCACGATTAATAACAGATCCAACAATTAACTAAGCGCACGTAATAATCAAACGTGAATTAATCCAACAGAGCCAAGATTCTGATCCCAGGCTCTGATACCAATTGTAGGGAAAACTATGTTTAGCCCTCGCCCCGAGGATCTATCTTGGATATTTAATTCACCATACATTGATTATATACCTAGCATGCGTCTATATAATTAATCGCAACACGTAGGGGTTTTCTCGTGTTTACCTTGGATTTGTAGAGATCGGTCGAACAGGACGAACGGATCGAACGGGACTCGTGCTTTGATCTTCTGGACTGTATCCCGGTTACCCAATCTCCAACGTCGAGTGAGGACGATCTATGGAGAATGCTTCGGAAAATCACTCCTTTGCTCTCACAATTTTCGAGGAACACTCTATGGAGGTGGACGAAAATTGCTTGTTAATAATGAGCATTAACCTTAATTCTATCTCTTAGCTTATATTTATAATGCATTACCATAATCCCATAAGGAAAGGATCCATGCATATCCCATAAATATAATAATATCCTTATGGATAAAGAGAATAAAATCCTTGCCTTGTGGAGCAAAGAAGGCGCCGATTTTCCTCTAGCTTATGGCACTGGATGGGCCACCAGAGGATCAAATGCAAGGAATAAAGATGGGCCTCAAATAAATTAATTATCTTATGTTCAACTAGAACATAAATTAATTTATAAACATTCGATCATGCCACTAGAGAAAGAATGTCGACTTACCCTTTATTACCGATGGTGAGCTCGGGCTTACACTTAGACATTACGAATCCCGTATTTAAGATATCGACGTCCATTAATTATTTATAGCAATCTGATCGCTTAAAATAATTAATATCTTTAATTCCTTATGTAGTACCACTCAACCTTATTATTGTACTTGAGCTAACTCAACTCGCGGGGTTTAGTACAATAAAGCTTTTGAGCTCCTTAAGGGACGCCATCATCCTAAACGGATACGGTGACTCGTCTGTATAACTAGCGTGACATATAAGATCGCCGCCACCCAAGATGCGGAGAATCTTGGGTTAGAACATATAACCCTCACCCATAACAAGTCAAAGTGATGGTCAAGAACTCATACTCACCTAATACCTTATCGAGGTTTAGATCATCGTAAGTCTCCGAGATCTTGGTTCTTCACGACGGTCGATAGAAGAACACATCTTCTCGTGATCCTTCAATACGCCGAGACGCATCAAAGATAGACAAGCAACTAAGTCAAGTCACTTATCTATATCTGCAGCTTATACCGACAACTCGTCCTCAAGTTGTCTCAGCTGTGAAACTTTTTATATCTCATTAAGCTTGACCAATCATACAGACTTCTATGATCTTCTACACACTGTATGATCTAACTTATATATGAGATAAGGGGACACATATATATGCAATCAAGTATTCAATTCAGATAGGAGATTGTAATAGTGGTAACAGGAAACATTGTATACAAGCTCAACCAAAACTGCTTTCAGTATACAAATCCAACAGTATGAAGATCATGAAATAAAAAATATATACGGACAAGAAAATCATAAATCATCAACCCAACAATCACGATTCAAGATAAGAACAACCTAACATGTATTACTCTACAAAACAATAATTCATCTCATGGAAAAAATCATCCCCATAGTAATTAAATAGACATAAATGTCACAGCCCAACTACTTAAACAAGTAATTAGGCCATGACTTGGGGTTAAGAAGGAAATTCTGATAATCGATAACGACAATTGTGACCAAATATATATAAAGAGAAAGATATGATACCAACTTTCATCAAGAATGAATCAAATGTTTATAGTTCAAAGAGGTAGAATAGAGTTTGACAAAAGATAATTCTAGGTCCTCAAACCACAATAAAGAATCGAATGAAGAAGAACAACGACTGAGGGCAAAATAATCACAAGAAGATAATCAATATCAAATGCGACATTGATCTGATATAGCAAGTTAAACTATTCTAATAAAGAATAGAAGGATTTAAGCATGTTTTCACCAAAATAAGATCTTCGGTTGGGTAGGGTTGAAAGCATGATCTATCAATAACTTCAAAGTGTTTTAATACGTTATTTAATCCAGCAAAACAATTCTGAATAATCCAATAAATCCTTGTTCATAGAAGCAAGACAACATCATAATAGAGATGTCGAGATTATAACAACAGAATAAAGATTCTTATCAGAAACATGATCAATTCGTCATTGGAGCACATAAGCAAATAAAGGCCAAAGTTTGGTAACGGAAAGTGTGGCTGAGAATTATGTATGAAGACATAAAACTCGGGGCAACAAAAACATGATAACAACAAATTAGCATTTTCATCATGACTTAAATATTTAGAGAAGCTCTTTGGCACAACATTCGATTCCAGCATCCTCTCGAGCTCAACCTGCATATTTAGAAATATATGCAGGACGTGAGTACAAAAATACACTCAGTGGGTATACGCGAAAACATAAAATATTTCCCTTAGGGCTATAAACTTGACTTGCCATAAAAATAAACTTATGCAGGGTTTTATTGAAATTACCTGCATAAGACGTCTCAATCCTGTTCATAGATGCTTATATCATTATATCATATGCATATGCATGTTTCATGTTTAATGCTTGCATATAATTTCTTTCTCTTTTATGCCCATATCCACGTATATTTTTCTGCGTGTTGAGAAGTAGGCCTCCTTCTCAAACACCTTGACCCGAAGGTCACTACCCGACGTCGATAAATTCTTTCTTTCTTTCTTTCTCTTTCGTGGATAGGTAATTCATCATGCATGTCATGCTCATGCTCAGAAACCGGCAAGTCAGTCAACTTTTGAAACTTTGTAAATAAATGCATATCAACTCTTTTGAAAATATATAAAAGCATAAACATATCATTATAGAAAATACTTATACCCACCTGGTAACAGTCACTCGGGATTGTACCTTCTGTCTTACTTCTTTCTTATTCCCACTTAGGTCATCAATCCACATAAAGCGGTATAAAAGCCTATCAAGAACAAAACAAGAACATAACACTTATCTTAGTCGTCAACACGACTATAACTTCTCGATACACAAGACTCTATAGTCTATACATACTAGGGCCATTGCATCCTCTAATATCTTAAACATCAAACGAGACTTAACGAAGTCTCATATGACTAAACGAGCATAGAAAACTCAACAACCAGCTTAAACCATTTAATCTTAGTAAATAACATAACATGCCATAATTAAAGGAATTAAGCAACTTATACTTAGTTCATCAAAGCATATCCTTTTTAAGCCATTACTCAAGGCAATCAAGTGAATAAATCTCACTTATACACTTATCATAAATTCACCAATTTAATCCTCAAAACATTTTATTAATAAATCGAATTCTAACAAAATTTCGGCAGAGTAACTTTTATAAAATAAATCGCCATTTCAATTCAAAATCAACCAAACTCATTCAAAATTCACCAAATCATCACCATATGTCTAAATACACATTTAATAACTTAAAACAAGTTCAAATTCCTCCATTTACACTATGATCATAACATGCCCTTCAACCATATATATAGATAAATAAATTAACTTTTCAATCTACAATCCATTTAATATCAAACAATTCACATTCATACTTATTTATCATCAATGATCATCAATCTATAATCAATTCCAATCTTAATCAAGCTTATCATATAAATCTATAAACTTTAGCATAAACTTTAATATTTCAACTTTCACATTTCAAGCCCATAAATCATATAAATTCAACTTAAGTATTATTTTATCATAGATCTCAAAAATCATATCAAATACATCAAATAAAATCAAGAACTCAAAGTTCATCCAACCTCATGTTTTCGAAAATTTAGGGATCATACATACTTTCAATTTATTCCAATTTCTTTTATCAAATCATGTTTATTCCCACTTAATTACACATATCTAAACTAAATTTAATCAAATCATAACAAACAATTAACATTAAAAATTAGGGTTTATGCATGCTACTTTAATTCATCAACTTCATGAATTTAAAGAATTTAAACCATAGATTATGTTATTTAAGCATCATAAGCATAACTATATCAATAAACATAACAAAAATTAAACAAATCAACCTTAAATGACATCTTCAAATTTTTGAAAACTATCATACATGAGAAGATCATATTCTTCCAATTAAACCACAAAAACTTAGATTAAACAAGGTATTTACCTTCTTTAGAATGATTTCCAATTAATTCTACACTTAAACTTTGGTTTAAAAGTGTAGAAAAAAAAATTGTGTGTGTAGTGTATGTGCACGAAAATGGGGAGAAAAATGAAGCTTGAGGATGATCCCCAAATGAATATTATTGTAGAAGATACATATATATATGTATAGCTTTATTTAATTTTTATTCATTTTCTTCTCTTTCTCATAATTTTTTAAAATTGCATAAGCATTTTTCTAAAATTATAAATGTTGAACATTAATATTCTTTGATAGCAAAAACTCAATTTTCTCATTAATATAAAGATCCAAAACAATTAAATCCATTATTGGAATGCAAACCATATAAATATAGATTTAATTCTTTCATATACAAATAATCAAATAATTATTCTCTTTAATCATAAATTTCGAAAATCATAGAAAATCATTTTTTTCTCACTAGATATTAATAACATAAATTTATTTAAGCCATTTAATAGCTTAAACATTATTTCATCTCATTTCATGAATAAATCTCACATAAACAATAATTAATACAATTTCTGTAGAACATTTTCTATTTAATGAAATTTCATTCAAACATACACAATAATAATCATATATTTCATATATTATCATAATAAAACTTATTTCTGAATAATAACCACTTCTTCCAAATTCTACTCCTTCGATTAGAAATTAATCGAATTTCTACCACTTTCTAATTCATTATGCACTTCTTTATCAATTCTTAGGGATACAATGCCTTTAAGCCCCTAATTAGCACTTGATTAGGCTCTAATTAGGAACATAAGATTTTCGGGTTACTATAATAAATGAATGAGAAAAACTTACAAACCATTCATAGATAAATTCATCTTCCAAATATCCGTAATCATTCAATCCCAATTGTTAATCCAAGTACAATAATTAAATGGAAGAGAAAAGAAAATAAAAGGAAAAGAAAGGGAATCACGTCCGTGAATGTGGAAAAAAAGTGAGAATAGCGGTTGCTATCAAATTTATATAATCATCGGAAAGCCTATGAAAACGCCGAAATTGGGCCTAAAAAATAAAGTCCAGCGCCGGACGTGAGCGCTCTCTGGAAAGGTCAGAGACAGCAGCCCAGCGCTGGACGTGAGCAGCTTCTGGATTAAATAGTAAGAGGAACACAGCACCGGACACGGATGAAGCACCGGACGCGCTAGGCGAGCCACAGAACGAAGTACCGACCGGGCTGGAGCACCGGACGGACGCGACATTTGGTCGAAGCGTGCGCTGGCTGTGCGATGGTGAAGCGTGGCGCTGGAGAGGCCAGCGCCGGATGAGCATGCGAGAGGGAGCGCTGGGTGATGCCCAGCGCCGGATGTGCTGGAAGCGGGCGACGCTGGCGTGACAACGCGCGGGCTGGGACGAGGCTCGCGGCGACGCTGCGGGCGCTGGGACGAGGCACATGGTCGCACGGGCGCTGGGGCGAGGTAAATGGCGCGGGGCGGTGGATGAGGGCGAAGGCGCACGAGGGCACCGGGCGAAGGCTGGAGGCCGCCGCCGACGGCATCGGGGAAGCGAGCGACGGGCGGCCGGAACGCTACTGGGTGTGCCGTTGTGCGGCCGATGCGCGGAGAGGCACGGGCGAGGCAACGGATGCGCGCCCAGTGGACGAGGCGTCAAGACGCGGCTGGCGACGGACAAGGCTAGGCTCTCCCAATACGGATGTGTGGAAATTGATTTTAACCCTCTCCCGAGGATCTATCTTAGATGTTTAATTCACCATACATTGATTATATGCCTAGCATGTACCTATATAATTAATTGCAACACGTAGGAGTTTTCTCGTGTTTACCAGTGAATCTGTCGGGGTAGAACGGATCACGACTCGTGCTTTGATCTTCTGGACTGTATCCCGGTTGCCTAATCTCCAATGTCGAGTGAGGACAGTCTATGGAGAATGCTAGAGAAAATCACACTCTTTCTTCTCTCTCAATTTTCGAAAATTCTCACTATAATCCTATAGTAATTCTCGAAAATATGGAATGAGCATTAGCCTTGATTTTCTCTCTCACCTTATATTTATAATGCAATCCTAAATCCTATCAAGATAGAATTTATGCATATCTAATAAATATAATCT
Source organism: Salvia rosmarinus (assembly GCA_036937905.1). Lineage (NCBI taxonomy): Eukaryota > Viridiplantae > Streptophyta > Magnoliopsida > Lamiales > Lamiaceae > Salvia > Salvia rosmarinus. The sequence continues at coordinate 71,663,848 of CM072819.1, read as the reverse complement.
TATCTCTTAAGATAGAGAGGATCAAGCTGAGTCCCAGTAGGACTCTAAAGAGGAGGGGGCGAAATTCACCTTAGCTCTAGGCCTGGATGGGCCAGCCCAGGGATCAAATGCAAGGAATAAAGATGGGCCTCAAATAAATTAATTATCTTATGCTCAGCCTAGAACATAAATTAATTTATAAACATTCATTCATGCCACTAGAGAATAAATCTCGACTTACCCTTTATTACCGAAGTTGAGTCAGGGCTTGCACTTAGACTTTACGAATCCCCATATTTAAGATATCAGACGTCCATTAATTATTTCTGATGCTCGATCGCTTAAAATAATTAATATCTTTAATTCCTTAAGTAGTACCACTCAACCTTATTATTGTACTTGAGATAACTCAACTGCGGGGTTTAGTACAATAAACTTTTGAGCTCCTTAAGGGACGCCATCATCCTAAACGGATACGGTGATCGACACGATAACAAGCATGACATACAAGATCGCCACCACCCAAGATGCAGAGAATCTTGGGTTATCTCATGTAACTCTCACCTATAGCAAGTCAAAGTGATGGTCAGCAACTCATACTCACCTAATACCTTATCGAGGTTTAGATCAACGTAAGTCTCCAAGATCTAGGTTCTTCACGACGGTCCGATAGAAGAACTCATCTCACCGTGATCCATCAATACGCCGAGACGCATCAAAGATAGACAAGCAACCAAGTTAAGTCACTTATCTACACGCAGACTTATACCGACAACTCGTCCTCAAGTTGTCTCACCGTGATACTTTTATATCTCATTAAGCTTCGACCAATCATATAGACTTACGTGATCTACAACACATTGTATGATCTAACTTATATATGAGATAAAGGGACATATATATGCAATCAAGTAAACATTCAGATAGGAGATAGTAATAGTGGTAACAGGAAACATTGTATACAAGTTCAACCAAAGCGCCCAAGATATAAACCAATAGATGCGCTTCAAGGCGCAGCGTCTTCGCTGTTCGCTACATTCTCTCTATTCCAAACTTTGAATTACGATACGCTTATGCTCTGGACTCCTTTCAAAATGCTCTTCAATATACTTAATTCTTGGCAGATCCATTTATCCTATTTAATACCATTTTTCCCTAAAATATCGAAACAACCAAAATAAGTCCAAATCGATAAATATTAATCAAACCAACGGCATAAATAGGAAAAACTACTGAAAACGATATGTAAAAGAATACCAAGAATAAGCACAAAATCATACTAAACAAGTATAAGTGGGAGATTGTTGGATTTGTATAGTGAAATCAGAATGGTTGAGCTTGTATATAATATTTCCTAATACCATAATTACAATCTCTTATCTGAAGATGTGACTAGAAAATCGGACAACATCTTCTCTAAAACTATGACATATCTTGAATGAGAGGGGTAAGCAAGCAATCCACCAACAAAAATATATCTACAACAACATACTTAATCGAATAAACATTATCTGAATATATACTCGTAATGCACAGAGGTAAGATAGTATTACATCATATTCAGTCTAGACCCGTTATGCCACATAGCATGCTCTTATAGAGACTCACAGCATAACAACATCATAGTAAATCTTGTTCCCAAATCAGAGAACAAAATGAAGGGACAAGAATACAACAACAACAATACGTATACATAACCTAGCATCGTGGAAGCTGAAGATATGAAAGGACCTGTAGCTCTACCCCTCAGCGTTTCCCGTTCGGCCATTCTCCATCTGTGAAAAATATTTGAAAAGATTTTGGGGTGAGTGCTAGCGCAATCAGCTGGTTTTTGTAACATAAAACAAAATCAATGATAATCGTGTTTAGAACACATACCTTAGAAGGTTTTAAAACATAAACCCATTTCTAAGTAAGCAAAATATATTTTCCTTTTGTACCTGACCCGTTATTACTGTTACTCCCAATATAATCTGGGGTCTTTACCATCGTCGAATTCAATCTAAATTTTTTGCCCGAACGTATCCATCTGGCCCACGCCCGGAATGTATCCAGCCAGCTCACCTAAAATGTATCCATCCAGCTAATCGTGTGGTTTTTTGGGGTCTATCCCTTTCCAACCATAACCACTCATTTTTGGGTCTATCCATTTCGATCAATACTTAAGATGGTTATCAACCTACCGAATAGAGATCCATGCACAATCATGATGGAACCAATCTCAGAGTAATGAACAGTAATAACTTAGTTAAAACATTTTCACGTATACATGCATTTTATTTGAAATATCAGAGTAATTAACTTAAGATAAGCATATATAACCCAACCTGTACAGACGAAAACGTCTACCGGGAGAGATCCATAGATCTAACAACTTCACTGATCGTAGTGGTAAGTATCTGGTAACAATACGGAACAACTTTTGGAGTCACATCCCACGAAGTAAAGCAACAATGTGATCAAAACTGAAATCGAAGCAAAATTAGGTTTTTCGACTTTCTGAACCCATATTTGGCAACATCCGAGCTTCCAAATCCACTCGAAGCAGAAGGCAAAAATATTCAGGATATAGAAATCTATAAAGGGGTACCTTGAAAATATGCATGCGTGCAAGATGACACAAAACCTAGCAGCGAATAAGCTTCAAAACTTCATACTTATCCTCAGATCTAGGATAAACCATATGTAACCGATGCATGAAAATGGAACATAAGCAATATACAATTTAATGAATATAGAATGACAAGCCATGTCGAAATTGGATAACCCGGGCATGTACTTCCTTTAGAAACTCAAAATGATGAAAAACATCTCAGCATGTAAAAACATAAAAAATGAAAAAAGGAATCGATACTCTAGCAGAACACATAGCCAGTAACTCAAAACCTAAAGGGCCCATAGCCAAAAAGTGGTGGTTTTGGCCGGCCTCCGGCTATTTCCTCGCCTCGTCCCTTTAGTGACCCGAGTTCTATGCTTTGTGGTGTGTCGTTTTCACCAAAAATAAATCTGACACTCGGTCAGTATGCCCACACTGCACAGACAGCAGTAAGAAAATTCTGATACTCGGTCAGTATGCCCAAACTGCACAGATAGCAGTAAGCAAAATCGTCTCCCAAAGGATTGGCGAGAATTTCTCCACTTTTCCACCTGTAAAATAAGTTTTGGCATGTGAACAAACTATAAAATCGAAAATAACAAATAAGAAAAGTATCCAGATATTTGATTGTAACAAATATGATGATGGTATCCCGGTTCGAATTAATTCCACTCTAGCTTAGACAAATCCGATCATCGATGCAAATATAACTTCAATTCATGCAAACAAACCAGTTATGATCACCGAAGACGCTTCTGACGCAATCTTATCTCTCCTTATTTTATCGGTAATTAGGAAGACGCTTCACTTACTACTTCTTTAATCGACTGACAACCGTAAGAGACACTCTATAGATTTAATGAGCCGACAGTATTAAGAACTAGAGAAACCCGATTCAAAACCGATAAACTCTGACGCAGGATTATCAAATTAAGACTGTTAAACTCTTGACTCGGATGAATCACTTTACCACTAATCAAATCTAAACCACAATTACGGATGACCGATTCAATTAGCTACTAATTAATTTGAACTACTATATCTTCGTGACTACCTAGCAGAGACGAAGCAATTAACGATAATAAACATAGAGAATAACAGATGCGTGCATAAAATTAAAGGATAAAATCGATTAGATCTCACGGAACGTGTCGCGCTAGAGCTTCCTTAATCTTCGCCGGAATGAAAGAGATTAGCTAGAACTCATAAATGAATTCAAGCTAAAAATCATATAAATATATGAACGAAAAAGAAAACAAATATATGAATAAAAGCAAAACTTTTCAATTGAATTCTAAGCTGAATTTTGTTCTATATTCTTCACGTGAGAATTAGAGAGTAAGGATCCCTCAAATGGATAAAATCTAATCCTATTTCAAAACAAATCTAATCTAATCTTCTATTAAAATGGAAAACCTATTCTATTATAATAAGGACACTATTAATAATTCAAAATAATAACAAAAGAAGCCCAAATCAATATTTGAGGCCTATAACAATATTAAACTTCGTTTGATATCACAAAGCCTTCAAAAATCCATTTAATCCACGTCATTATCGTCAAGTCCCAGCGAAACAGTGCAGTATGGGCATACTGCACGATCTTCAGACATCAACTTTACTTTATATATTCCAAAACTCTTTCAATTGGATGTTAATTCTTCCATATTGATGACAAACCCTATAATAAACCATGAAATCATAAATTATCAATATAAGAAACAATTAAATCCCTACTTGAAGCCAAAATATACCAATAATTATCTATAATATTTGCATAAAATACGTCCAATCACTTTATTATCTACGAAATGACAGAATCAAAACAAGAAAAGGACAAAATCTGAAAACAAAGGCATCGGGGAGGCTGATCAGGGGTGTGTTGGATTTGTATACTAGAAGCAGTTTTGGTTGAGCTTGTATACAATGTTTCCGGTTACCACTATTACAATCTCCTATCTGAATTGTTTACTTGATTGCATATGTATGTCCATTTATCTCATATATAAGTTAGATCATACAGTATGTTGTAGATCACAGAAGTCTGTATGATTGGTCAAGCTTAATGAGATATAAAATGTATCACAGCTGAGACAACTTGAGGATGAGTTGTCGGTATAGGCTGCGGTATAGATAAGAAGTGACTTGACTTGGTTGCTTGTCTCTACTGGTACCTCTCTGACGTATTGATGGATCACAGTGAGATGAGTTCTTCTATCTGACCGTCGTGAAGAACCTAGATCTCGGTGACTTTACGTCGATCTAAACCTCGATAAGGTATTAGGTGAGTATGAGTTGTTGACCATCACTTTAACTTGCTATGGGTGAGGGTTACATAAGTTAACCCAAGATTCTCTGCATCTTGGGTGGTGGCGTGTCTTGTATGTCATGCTAGTTACCCGTAATCGAGTCACCGTATCCGTTTAGGATGATGGCGTCCCTTAAGGAGCTCAAAAGGTTTATTGTACTAAACTCGCGGGTTGAGTTATCTCAAGTACAATAATAAGGTTGAGTGGTACTACTTAAGGAATTAAAGTAATTAATTATTTTAATCAGTCAGAACGCTGTAAATAATTCATGGACGTACGATATCTTAAATACTGGGATTCATTAAGTCTAAATGCGAGCCCGACTCAACTTCGAAAATAAAGGGATAAGTCAGCATTTATTCTCTAGTGGCATGAATAAATATTTATGAATTAATTTATGTTCTGGGCTAAATATAAGATAATTAATTTATTTCAGGCCCATCTTTATTCCTTGCATTTGATTCCTGGGCTGGCCCATCCAGGCCTGTAGCTTGATTAAAATCGTCCCCTCCTTGTAGAGTCTCTATGAGACTCTGTTTTGATCCTCTCTATCTTAAGTGATAATATTTATTAGATATGCATAAATTCTATCATGATAGGATTTAGGGTTGCATTTAAATATAAGGTGAGAGAGAAAATCAAAGGCTAATGCTAAGTGAATATTTTCGAGAATCACACTTATCACAATTGAGATTTTCGAAAACTTTCAAGGAGGAAGGAAGACGAATTTTCATAGCACTCTCCATAGACTGTCCTCACTCAACATTGGAGTTTAGGCAATCGGGATACAGTCCAGAAGATCAAAGCACGAGTGTTGATCCAATCCTTGCCTGGCAAATTCGCAGGTAAACACGAGAAAACACCTACGTGTTGAAATTAATTATATAGGTGCATGCTAGGTATATAATCAATGTATGGTGAATTAAACATCCAAGATAGATCCTCGAGAGAGGGTTAAAATAAGATTTTCCTTCAATTGGTATCAGAGCCTGGGATCAGAATCTTGGCTCTGTTCGATTAATTCACGTTTGATTATTACGTGCGTAATAAATTAATTGTGGATCTGTCGTTCATCGTGGCTCGTTTTATTTTTTTTTGTTGGATTTTTTGTTTTTCACCAAGAGAAAATCCGTGGTTAGATTATAATTTTTTCTTGTAAATCTAATCTGTAAAAGAGAAACGAAGACGAAGAACATGAAGAACGAGACGACGGAGTCCCGTCACACGGCACGACAGGAGGCCACCAGAAACCGAACGTACACCGCTCAGCAGCATGTGCAAGTTTCTCGGCAGCACGTTGGGCGGACAGGGGCGACATCGTGCGCGGATGGGCGGCATGCTTTGGGGGATCACGTGGCAGCAGCCTTCGGCAATGCCCAGACATGCCTCGGTAGATAGCACTCGACGTGCTCGGTGGGCTCGGCAGGCCTTCGGGCGATGCGATGAGGCACGCGAGCTTCTCGCGCGGAAGCCTCGGTAGCGCTCGGCGGGTCTTGGTGTGTGGCTCTCGGTGACATCGGGCGATGGGGCGCACGCTTCTCGGCAGAACGTGCGCAGCAGCACTCGGCCGATAGCGCGTGAGTCACGTACAGTTTTCTCGATGCCTCGGCAACCCTCGACCAGAATCTGCACGCGCCTCGATAGCGTGATTCTCGGCAGGCTGGATGGCATGGCTCGGTAGATGGTGACGACGCTCGATTTACCCGTCGTTAGAGGTACCAAGACACGTCAAGATACATTTATAATCTCCTCCAACTTGAACATATAGTTCCGTACATGGAAAGTTAAGGGGTCGAACCCAAGAGAGCTGGTTATATTGTTACCCGAGTTGTCACAGTTTGAGTAGGAGGTTGCCCAGAGGGCAAGGTGTCAGTCAGGCTGACGGTGTCAGTAGAGATGTACTGAGAGATATATCTTGAGCAGAAAGTAAACTGATACTAAACACAATGTAAAGAGATTAAATAACAAGTAGTTGGGCCAAGGGTTCCGCACGTTGAGATACTGGTCAAGACGTCGGTCATAGGTTCAAGGATTTTCACCGTTAGTGTATGTCGTGGTTAAAGGTACCAAGGGGTAGATGCTCTTTTAGGTTGTCACGTACTGTGCCCCCACCCCCAGCTTGCCGTAGATTTTAGGACTAAACAGAGGGCCCTGCCTTGCCCCTTGCCAAGGCGGTCTCCAAGATAGGTTCGTCTCCCAACGACTTTTACTCACTAGACACCCAACTAGCCACGGCGGTCCAAGGAGTGGCTGCAACCCTTGCCCAAGGCCGACGGCTACAATCACCCACTCCAGCCGCACTTCCCGGGATAAAGAGACACTCGTTGTCTTACTCCGGCTATTGCTTGTAGCTACCCCTCTCTCCAAGACTAGGCCGAGTTAACGCTCGAGAAAGGAATAACATGTGTATAAAGGCTCGGGGCTCGGTCCCGACAAGAGCTCCTTCGCTTCGATCCCGCGTGTTTGTCTCATCCACCGCCGCAGTTGAACTTTCCTTTACGGCAAGAATCAAACAAAGCGAGAGAGAACCTTGCTGAGAATCTTTCCTTTTGCGTGCAAGTTTGCCAGAGATCTTATCTGCTCCCCCAGCTGCATCCTGACTTTACCCTCTGTCCACTACGTCACTCCTTGTCCTTTTTACCTCTCTTACTCGTCTCGATTACCTCCTTGGCTTAACGTCAGCTCGTTGATCAGGCTCAGCTCCCATGCGGTACAGTGTCTTGGCAAGATGTCAGAATGCCTTGCCAAGATAGTCTTCGGGATTTTTACCTCTCTCACAGGAGGTGGCCTGATCTTGCCCAAGGTCCGGCTCAACCTGCAATACCCCCAAGCGTGTCCTCCCAAACACAAACACATGCAAAGAACACACACAAAATGCACTCTTTCTAGGGCAAGGACTACCCAAAGAGCAAGAGCACAAAACACTGAACCACGGTTGTGCAAGCGCATTCCATTGCCAAAAGAAAAACAAACACACAAACAACTCACGCAAAAACCAGCAAGGATAAGATGATAACATGACAAAGATAATCAGGCATAGGCGATGAATACAGCTATGCATCAAGGTTAGTCAAGATCGGGGCAAAGCAAGTTTGTGGGAGTTCCTCTCAAGCACTCAAACTCTCTGTGTTTACGGTTTTCACGCTCAGTGATGACTTGATCAAGGAAGTGCCATAGGCTTGCCTGCCGTCTACTATCTCTGCCCTATAGCTTGGTCTAAGTTCTCTATCCTTAGGTCTTTAGGGTTGTGTTGAGTGGCTTCTTGGCTAAGTTGGAAGTATTTAATCTGGGGGTAAGGTTGTCTTGACTTAGGTCTTGGGCAGAATGTTTCCCCATTTCCCTCGGCAAGATACTTACGGGCCGTAGCACACTTATATTTTTCGGGGGAACTTCTTTTTCTTTTTATACTTTTAAACTTTGTCCCCCCCCCCCCCTCCCTTTTTCTATTCTTTTCTACACATTTTGAATTTAAACTCATTATGCCGGTCGAAGGCCAAGGCATCTAATGTTATGTTTTGCCCAGAATGATACCCAAGACGTACATATCCCTCCCCTATTCTTCTTCTCTCAATCCCCAGGTCAGGGAAGAGCACAAGATAATTTAAAAGAAAACAAACAGCTCAAAGGGGGCTAGCAAAGGACATATATATTTGGGTTTATTTTAATTGTTGACCATGGCTATGAAAAGAAAGCCTAATTCATCTAGAGCACTGCACGGACTATAGCGGTTGGACTTTGATCAAGACAGCAGGCAAGTTCTAGCACAACCAAGTCAAGCATCCGAATATCACACAGAATAAAATTCATGCTTGCAATGATTTAGCATATACAGGCTCAATTTCTCATTGGTGTGAATGCTATGCCCCTTTTCCGTCATACTAATCTTATTGATACATGCTAAACATGTATTACAAAGCCTAGGCCAAGATCATAACTATCATGCTCATCTCAACATCTTTGGTCAACACACAACAACAAAGAAAAAGCAGGGACATCCACACTCACACACTTTGCTCGTGGCAAAGTGTTAGACTGAGTATGGTCCCCGAAAAACATAAACACGCAAACACACAACAAACAAACAAAAAAACAAAAACAGAAAACAGAAAAACAAGAAAACAAAAACACAAAAACAAAAAACAAAAACAAAAGGGAGGAAAGCTTAGGGGGATGCAGGTGGGTACCTGAATCCTTGGTGGGCAAAGAATGCGAGCTGGGCGGTCTGGATTTCAGTCAAGGTCTCCTATATTCTGACGAGGGCGGATTGAGTGTCCCCTTGGGCAGGCTCCGGTAGTTTCTTCTTTGGACGTGTGTGCACCATGAAGGGAAAACGTATGTTTAGCCCTCGCCCCGAGGATCTATCTTGGATATTTAATTCACCATACATTGATTATATTCCTAGCATGCGTCTATATAATTAATCGCAACACGTAGAGGTTTTCTCGTGTTTACCTTTGGATCTGTCGAGGTGGATCGAACGGGATGAACGGATCGAACGGATCGGACTCGTGCTTTGACCTTCTGGACTGTATCCCGGTTACCCAATCTCCAACGTCGAGTGAGGACGATCTATGGAGAATACTACAGAAAATCACCCTCAAGCTCACTATAATTCTCGAAAATTTTCTCTAAAGAGAACCCTAGTATTTTTGAAAATAATGCTCTTGTCAATATGATGATTAACCTAGACTTTATCTCTTACCTTATATTTATAATGCATTACCATAATCCCATAAGGAAAGGATCCATGCATATCCCATAAATATAATTATATCCTTATAGGATAAAGAGAATAAAATCATTACCATAGAGAGCTTGGAAGTGGGCGCCGATTTTCATTGTAATGTGAACTGGATGGGCCGACCAGGATCAAATGCTGAGGAATAAAGATGGGCCTCAAATAAATTAATTATCTTATTTTCAGCCCGAACATAAATTAATTTATAAACATTCGATCATGCCACTAGAGAAAGAATGCTAACTTACCCTTTATTACCGAAGTTGAGTCGGGCTTGCACTTAGACATTCTGAATCCCGTATTTAAGATATCGAGCGTCCATTAATTATTTATAGCATTACATTGCTTAAAATAATTAATAACTTCATTCATAAGTAGTACCACTCAACCTTATTATTGTACTTGAGCTAACTCAACTGCGGGGTTTGGTACAATAAACCTTTTGAGCTCCTTAAGGGGCGTCATCATCCTAGCGAGTACGGTGACTCGTCTGAGATAACTAGCATGACATCAAGATCGCCACCACCCGAGATGCGGAGAATCTTGGGTTAGAACATATAACCCTCACTCATAACAAGTCAAAGTGATGGTCGACAACTCATACTCACCTAATACCTTATCGAGGTTTAGATCATCGTAAGTCACCGAGATCTTGGTTCTTCACGATGGTCGGAAGAAGAACACATCTCCTTGTGATCCTTTGATACGTCGAAGCGTACCGGCATAGACAAGCAACTAAGTCAAGTCACTTCTTATCTATCTGCGGCTAAGCCGACAACTCGTCCTTAAGTTGTCTCGGTGTGAAACTTTTATATCTCATTAAGCTTGACCAATCATACGGACTTACGTGATCTTCTACACTTTGTATGATCTAACTTATATATGAGATAATGGGACACGAGATATATGCAATCAAGTATTGATTCAGATAGGAGATTGTAATAGTGGTAAGCGAAACATTGTATACAAGCTCAACCAAAGCGCTTTCGTTATACAAATCAACAATCTCCCACTTATACTAAAGCAAACTTTTAGTATACAATGTGTCTCTACTAGCTATTACAAACAACCATCACTTTGCTTCTCCCACTTATACAAAAGTTTCCTTTCTAAGTGGGTGCCATCAATAATCCAAGTCCTCTAACGTGTCCATCGTAGACTTTTTCGGCGAGCTCTTCGTGAATGGATCCGCTAGATTTTCCGTCGTATCAATCTTTTCAATCAGCACGTCACCTCGTCTAATGATTTCTCGTATGACATGGTACTTTCTCTCTATGTGTTTGGTCGCCTTGTGGGTCCGTGGTTCCTTCGAGTTTGCCACTGCACCTGAGTTATCACAGTAAACTATGATACTCTTGGGCAAACCAGGTACCACATCTAGATCCATGAGGTAGTTCTTGAACCATCTGACCTCCTTAGAAGCCTCAGGCGGCTACATATTCGGCTTCCATGGTAGAGTCCGCAATGCATATTGCTTTGCACTCCTTGAGGATCTGGCTCCACCTCCCAAGGTAAACACATAGCCGAGGTTGACTTTTTCTCATCACGGTCGACTTTGAAATCCAGTCAGTATAACCCAAAGGCATTAGACTATCTCGCATGGTAAACTAGCCTATAATCTCGAGTCCTTTTCGGTGCTTGAGTATATGCTTCTTTTGATCAATGAGCTTGTCGAGGTTAGGCGATATCTAGCTACTATGCTCACCATGCGGATATCGGGCCTCGTGCATAGCATTGCGTACATGAGACTTCCTACGGCGAGCGTAAGGAACTTGTCTCATTTCCTCTATCTCCTTTGCGGTCATAGGTATTGCGTCTTGATAAAGGAGCGCCATATGCGAAGGTAGCAATCCTTTCTTGGCGGTGCGCATACTAAAGCAGTAATCACGGTATCAATGTAAGATGCGAGATAAGCTCAACATTTTCTTCTTGCGATCTCGGTAAACCTTGATCCAGAGAATGTATTTGCATCTCCTAATTCTTTCATTTGAAGCGATCGGATAGCCAACTCTTTACGTCGATAACGACTTCACGTTGTTGCCGACTAGAAGTATGTCATCTACATAAAGTGCAAGAAATACCACATCACCGTTGACATCTAACCGATACACACAACTCTCGCTAGGCAGCTGGGTAAATCCATAGGACTTTACTACCTCGTCAAAGCGTAAGTTCCATGATCGGGAGGCACCTTAAGTCCATAAATGGACTTCTTAAGCTTCCATACTAGATGCTCTTCACCTTTACCACATAACCTTGAGTTCTTTGCATATAGATGTCTCTACCTTCCTCAAGGTAACCGTTTAGAAAAGCGGTTTTAACATCCATTGCCAAACCTCTAGGTTCAAGTGGGCTGCTATGGCTAGAAGAATTACGATGGACTTGAGCATTGCTACGAGTGAAAAGGTCTCGTCGAAATCGATGCCCTCAACTGAGTGTACCCTTTCGCCACAAGCACGGCTTTGAAAGCGAAACCTCTCCATCGGAATCTCTCTTCCTCTTGTATATCCACTTACTACCTATGGCTTCCTTGCCATCGGTAGAGTGTCTTTCATATACATCCATAGCCGTTATGGACTCCATTTCTAAGTCCATAGCGGTGTGCCATGATCTTGCATCAATATCTTGTATCGCCTCCTTGTATGTCCATGGGTCGATTATAGCATGTTCGTCTGTGGGACTAAATCGAAGATTCACCCACGAACATAAATCGCTCGGGTTGACGAACAACCCTCCCACTACGACGAGGTTCTACAGCACAATGGCGGCGGTGGAGTGCGAGATACTTGTGGTTCTCTAACTTGCACAACTTCTTTGGGTAGGTACCACTTATGCAGTCGGTATCTCGGTGGAACTCGACCCACTTCAATTTCTTGAAGTATCGGTGTCGATCCTCCCACTAGACTCGACATCTCGTACCTTTGGCCTGTCGGTGGTGGAATACGATCATCTTCTAATTCTTGAAGAATGATTTCAACTTTGGATTTATGATTTTTATGTAGTCCTCTTCTAAGAATCGAGCATTAGTGCTAATAATGACCTTCGATCCTTAGGACTATAGAATAAACCACCTTCGTTCCTCTAGGATAGCCGATAAACGACCTTGCGTCGGATCTAGCCTCCAACTTGTCGCCCTTCTTGTTCAAAGCACGTGTCTTTGGGCGCCCATATCCTTATGTGGCTTAAATTGGGCTTGCGCCCAAACCACAACTCGAAAGGGTCTTTTCGATGACTTGGATGGTACTAGATTTAGCAAGTATGCATTGTTTCTAAGGCATACCCCGAGCGAAATAGGCAATGTTGCATAACTCATCATTGATCTAACCATTTCCAAAAGAGTCCTGTTTCTTCGCTCGACAAACCATTTTTTGTGGTGTGCCGGTGAAGTGTCTTTGGGATGTAATCCCACACTTCACTAGATAGTCCATAAACTCGTTCTTGAGGTATTCGCCACCCGCGATCGAGCTAAGTGACTTGATACTTTACCTAGCTTCATCTCCACTTCCGCCTTTAAACTCTTTGAATTTCTCAAAGCATTCGGACTTGCGATGAAGCGGTATACGTATCCGTACCTTGAGTGTCGTCGATGAAAGTGACAAAATACCGTACCCTCCACGAGCTTGTGTGGACATCGGTCCACTGCGGTCGAATGAACTAACTCAACATTTCTTTGGCTCTATAACCCTTCGCTTTGAAGGGTGCGGTCGACATCTTACCTTCTATACGGGATTCGCAGGTGGGAGCAGATGTACAGTGAGATTACCCAACGCTCCATTCTTAGCGGTCTTTGGATCCTATTTAGTTTGATGTGACCTAATCTAAGATGCCATAGAAAAGTAGAGTCATCTTCATGAAGAAAACTTTCTCTTTTAGGGTTTGATGAAGATGCAACATAGTTATAGGTATTATGTTTGGCGAGAAGAGTATAAAGCGAATTATATAACGTGCAACACGGATAACTTCGTCATTTCTTATGATAGAAACACCACTATCAAAAATAAGAATATCCATGAGTAAATAATTTGAAAGCAGAAACAAGGTTCCGCGAAAATCCGGCACATATAAAACGTCTTTTAAAACTAAAAGCTTTTCTCAAAACATAAAGTAACATCTCCAACTGCAGCCTCGACTTTTGCGCGTTGCCCATGGAGATCGTTATCTCGCCATCAAACGACTCCCTTGTCGCGGGAACCCACGCAGGTGTAACAAACATGATCGATTTCGCCCGTATCTACTACCCAGAATGGGTAGAACAAGTCGCTAAACATGTTTCCGTTACTAAAGCAAGCAGCGTACCTTGAACCTCGAGCATAGGGCACTTGGCCTTCCAATGCCCGTCTTACGCGCTTGAAGCACTTGCCTTCTCCTTTGGCTTCTTGAGCCTCCGGTGGCAACCATGTTCTTGCCCATTACTCCCACTATTTCCTTGCCTCTACCACCTTTGGTACCCTTTTCTATTTCCATTTTGCAACGAAAATTTTGGGCCCTTAGATGTGCTAGCAAGAGCATGTGCTCCTTTTCCCATAACTCCTTCCATGACAACGAGATCATTAAACAACCGACTAAGTGTAAACTCGGTCTTGCTCATGATCGCATTCACGAAAGTTCTCAAAAGACTTGGGCGGTGTATTGAGGATGATATCGACCTTGGCCGCCATCAATACCTCCTCCCAAGCGATCAAGACTATCCATGAGATGAGTCGTGTGGGAGACATGTTCATGGACGAACTTCCTTCTTCCATCTTACACGCCAAGATTTCTCTCATTGTGTGGGCGGATTGTCGATCCGACAGCCCAAACTTACTCTCGAGACTTGACCAAATATCGGTCGCGTCTACCATCGGTCGATCTTTGCGGTTGCAAGCCTTTGGACATAGTAGTCATCATATAGCATTTAGCCATATTGTTTGACTTATTCAAAGTGCGCTTGACTCTCGTTGCTCATTAGTCGATCGTCGATAAGGGCATCGGGTTTAGGAGTAGTGAGAACAAACATGTGTTCTTCAAATGATAAGAACATATTCCATGTTTCGTTTCCACTCGATAAAATTTGGACGGATAGCGGTTTTGTGCGAGCATATTTATAATCGGCGAAGAGACATATCTCGAAACGATAATGTAAACACATAAGCATCGATCGCCAAATAATTCAGTAACAATAATATTGTAACCTTTGATAAAACAATATTAATTGAAACCTCCAATGATAATCGCGAAGAGACATATCGAAGCGATAATGTAAACACATAAGCATACGATCGCAAATAATTACGTAACAATAATATTGTAACCTTTTGATAAAACAATATTAATGAAACCTCCAATCGCCAAGGAATTCCACAAGCAAGCCCGCAGCGTGTGGGCGTTTACACGAACCCCCGACCGGACTAAAATATACCTTTTAGTCGTTTAATTTCAATCCATGTCAACTTATCCTTATGACAAATGAAATTAACGATTGGACCTTACTAGACCACATCACTATCGCAAGAAGGGACTTGGCGGGAAGTTGTACTTGAGGTGATGTCTAAGCATTGACCACAATTTTTAAAAAATGAATTCTTAGAATTGGCATACTCACTCGGACCATACCGCCCAATTCAAATTCTTTTGTTATCTCATTTTATATCTATCTCTAGAGAACTTATGAAAATCGCACATACAAGCCGCGCGTGTGGGCGTTTACATGAAACTCCCACTTCTCAATAGACTTAAAATGTTTTATTTAGAAATCTCATCTAACAAACTTATGATAAGCAGTGCAAGTAAGCCGCGCGTGTGGGCGTTTACTCACGGTCGTCTCACTTTGTTTAGAGATCAAAAAGTGGAGGTCTTGACATTTTAATTTGAAAAATTAATAAGTCGGGTTGCTTGCTTAGTCTTTTTATTCAAAAGGTTTGTCCATGCAGATCACGTAATCCTAGCATGCTTTTCTATAGAACTCGACATGTAAAACATGCTCGCAGAATTCTAAAATATGCTTGATAAACGCGATAAACCTAGCATGCTTACTATGCGCGTCCAATTCGTAAAACACTTAAAGGTTTGTCAGCGTAATATAAACATACATAGCATACTACTTGCATTATTTAAACATCCACGACATGCATATGAACGATAAAATAAAATAAAACGTTCATCGCGGCCCAATCGTGAAACCTGCACATTCATGTCTAATCTATTACATAGATTTACAAAGTACAGAATTAAACTTCGAAAACGGGCCTCGCGTGCACGCGCACGGACCGGATTCAACAAATGGGCCTCACGTGCATGGGCACGGACCGGAAAATCTGGGTTGGGCTTGAAAAACGGGTGCGGGCGGGTCATTGTCTGGCTTGGGGCCGCGCTGAGGCAAAGCCCGCCGCGTGCCGACCTGCGTGCGCCGCCTGCCCGCGTGTTCCTCGCGGGCTACCTCGCGGTCGCTAACGCGACCGCGACCCGTCGAGCAGCGCGCGCCACGCCCGGCGCCGAACATCTGCCGAGATGTCGCCGCCAACGGCGAAACTCACGACCGCTAGTCCGCTCGCGGCGCCGGGTTTCGCGCGACACGCGCCTATCGCCCGCTCGCTTTCGCGCCGCCGCTTCGCGGCGAATCTCGCGACCACTCGCTCGCTCGTGTGGCGCCGAGGGATCTCGTCTTGTGACGCACGCCCGTCGCCGCCTCGCGATCGCCCTCGCGACCGCGAGGCTCGCTCGCGAGATGCTTGATCGTGGGTCTAGAGAGACTGTTTTCCGTCGTTTCGTTCTCCGTTCTTTCGTCTTCGTTCTTCTTTTACGGATAAGATTTACAGAATAAAATCTAATCTAACCACGGATTTTCTCGTGGTGTAAAAACAAAAACGAACAAAAACAAAAAACGAGCCACGATGAGCAGCGGATCCACAATTAATTAAGCGCACGTAATAATCAAGCGTGAATTAATCCAGCAGAGCGAAGATTCGAACCTCGCCCGATACCAATTGAAGGGAAAACGTATATTTAGCCCTCGCCCCGAGGATCTATCTTGGATATTTAATTCACCATACATTGATTATATTCCTAGCATGCGTCTATATAATTAATCGCAACACGTAGAGGTTTTCTCGTGTTTACCTTTGGATCTGTCGAGGTGGATCGAACGGGATGAACGGATCGAGCGGATCGGACTCGTGCTTTGACCTTACGACTCGTATCCGGTTACCTAATCTCCAACGTCGGTGAGGACGATCTATGGAGAATACTACAGAAAATCACCCTCAAGCTCACTATAATTCTCGAAAATTTTCTCTAAGGAGAACCCTAGTATTTTCGAAAATAATGCTCTTGCCAATATGATGATTAACCTAGACTTTATCTCTTACCTTATATTTATAATGCATTACCATAATCCCATAAGGAAAGGATCCATGCATATCCCATAAATATAATTATATCCTTATAGGATAAAGAGAATAAAATCATTACCATAGAGAGCTTGGAAGGCGCGCGATTTTCATTGTAAACGGGCCACGGACTGGATGGCCGACCGAGGATCAAATGCAAGGAATAAAGATGGGCCTCAAATAAATTAATTATCTTATGTTCAGCCTAGAACATAAATTAATTTATAAACATTCGATCATGCCACTAGAGAAAGAATGCTGACTTACCCCTTTATTACCAAAGTTGAGTCGGGCTTGCACTTAGACATTACGAATCCCCGTATTTAAGATATCGAACGTCCATTAATTATTTATAGCATTCGATTGCTTAAAATAATTAATAACTTCATTTCTTAAGTAGTACCACTCAACCTTATTATTGTACTTGAGCTAACTCAACTGCGCAGGGTTTAGTACAATAAACCTTTGAGCTCCTTAAGGGGACGTCATCATCCTAAACGGATACGGTGACTCGATACAGATAACTAGCGTGACATACAAGCACTGCCACCACCCAAGATGCGGAGAATCTTGGGTTAGAACATATAACCCTCACTCATAACAAGTCAAAGTGATGGTCAGCAACTCATACTCACCTAATACCTTATCGAGGTTTAGATCATCGTAAGTCACCGAGATCTTGGTTCTTCACGACGGTCAGAAAGAAGAACACATCTCACTGTGATCCTTCAATACGTCAGAGACGTACCAGCATAGACAAGCAACTAAGTCAAGTCACTTATCTATACTGCAGCCTAAACCGACAACTCGTCCTTAAGTTGTCTCACATTGTGAAACTTTTATATCTCATTAAGCTTGACCAATCATACGGACACGTGATCTTCTACACTTGTATGATCTAACTTATATATGAGATAAGGGGACACAGATATATGCAATCAAGTATTCAATTCGGATAGGTGATTGTAATAGTGGTAACAGAAACATTGTATACAAGCTCAACCAAGCTGCCAAGATCTAAAAACCAACACACCATGGGTAGGAGGTTAGGGTTTTGTCAATATCTGAGTTTGGGGAAGTTTTTACGGGGTGTGGTTTGAATGTGGGAAGTGGGTAGGCGAAATGAGGGGTAATAGAACGTGGGTTGGGGCGGTTATAGGGTAGTGGGCTGACATGATGGGACGTCTCCTGCGTCAGCCCGCAGAAATTCAAACGCCACCTCGTTTCCCGTGTTCTTGGCCAAGGCTATTGCCTTGCCATCTGCAGCGCCTCCTCTTCGCCTTATCTTGAGTTCCTTCTTGACCTGCAGTTTAAGAAAATACGCTCCTCGAGGAAGAATCAATCCGCTCGAGGGCATGTCAAAATAACGGTGGGCTTCCCTCACACACTTTGCTTGAGGCAAAGTGTTTAAAGTGGTCAAGACCACCGAAGTGTTAAAATGTCCTACCCCTTGACAAAAATGGAATGAAATGTAGCGGTTAAAATCATACCATGCCGAGTTGCCTCCCGGGAAGCGATGTTGTTTAACGTCGTTAGCAGCGTATTCCTTGAGCTTAGGCATCTTGAGGATCCTCTTGGGAACCTCGGTGGCTCATCTTGCTCGGCGTCCCATTCTCTGAGCCTTCGGTCGTCCCCATGGTAGGTTTTAAGTCTGCTTCCGTTCACCTTGAACACTTTCTTGCCGTCCATGTCGCTTATCTCCACGGCTCCGTTCGGATGTTGGGTGTGTACGATGTAAGGTCCCACCCACTTGGTGGTCAGCTTGCCAGAGGCATAGCGGAACCTATTTTGATAGAGTAGCACCATTTGCCCATTTTTGAATTTCTATTCCTTGATTAAAAGATCATGGGATCTTTTGAGCCTATTCTTGTATATAGCGGCATTGTCATAGGCTTCGAGGCGAATCTCCTCGAGCTCTTGTATGTCAAGCTTACGCTTCTCTCCTGCCTCATCCCAGTCAAAGTTGAGCTTGCGGATTGCCCAGTATGCCTTGTGTTCCAGCTCGAGAGGCAGGTGACACATCTTGCCAAACACCATCCGGTAGGGAGACATTCCAAATGGTGTTTTGAAGGCTGTCCGGTATGCCCATAGCGCGTCGTCGAGGTGAGTGCTCCACTCCTTCTTGCTCTCTCCAAAGGCCTTCATCAAGATCGTCTTCACAATGCGATTTGAGAGCTCAGCTTGGCCATTGGCTTGAGGATGATAGGCGGTGGACATCCGGTGATGCACCCCATACTTCTTGAGTAAGCTGCCAATGGTGGCATTGTAGAAGTGGGTGCCCCGATCGCTGATTATGGCTCTTGGCACACCGAACCGACTAAAGATATTTGACTTGAGAAAAATGGCTACGGTCCTTGCGTTCGCCTTGGCTGTGGCCTTGGCTTCTACCCATTTTGACACGTACTCCACTGCTAGGAGTATGTATTGGTTTCCCTTAGAGTTTGGCAAGGGGCACATGAAATCCATGCCCCACATGTCGAATATTTCTACTGGCAAGATAGGTACCAAGGGCATCTCATTCCTCCTTGAGACATTGCCCTCGCATTGACACTTATCGCACTCTCGGCACTTCTCATAGCTATCCTTGAAGATAGTGGGCCAGTAGAACCCACAATCAAGGATCTTCCTTGCCGTTCTCTTGTGCCCAAAATGTCCCCCGCACTCCTTCTCATGGCAGTGCTCAAGGATGCTTGTTTGCTCTCCTTCCGGAACGCATCTCCTCAAAATCAAGTCTGAGCATTGCTTCCACAAGTATGGGTCATCCCACACGTATTGTCGACTCTCCTTCTTGAGTTTGTTCCTTTGGTGCGGCATCCCCACGGGCAACACTCTGGTCACGATGTAGTTCACCAAGTCAGCGTACCACGGCTCCTTGGCGTAGATCTCGAGTAGCTCCTCGTCTGGAAACGTTGCTCAGATTGGATCTCCTTCATCCTTTCTCAAAATTCTGCTCAAGTGGTCGGCCACTTGATTTTGAGATCCGCTCTTGTCTTTGATTTCAATTCGAACTCTTGGAGGAGGAGTATCCACCGTATGAGTCTTGGCTTTGTGTCCTTCTTTGCCATGAGATATTTCAAGGCGGCGTGGTCGGTGTAAACCACCGTCTTGCTCCCAAAGAGGTAGGAGCAAAATTTCTCAAGGCAAACACCACGGCAAGAACTCGCCTTCTACGTGGTTGTGTAGTTGATCTGCGGTCGGTGAGGGTCTTGATGCATAGTAGATGGCGAAGCTCTCCTTGCCATTTTCGCCCAAGCACCGCGCCAACGGCGTATCCACTAGCATCGCACATCGGCTCAAGGGCATGCCCCATTCGGGTAGCCTTATGATGGTATTTGTGACGAGTGCTCTTTCAATATCTGGAAGGCTTCTTTACATGCGTCGTCGAACTCCCACGGTATATCGTTCTGGAGGAGGCGGTTCATCGGTTGTGCTATCTTGGCGAAGTCCTTGACAAACCGTCGATAGAATCCAGCGTGGCCAAGGAATCCCCGGAGCTGCTTGATGTTGGTGGGATAAGGCAGCTTGGCTATGATTTCCACATTGGCTTTGCCTACCTCAATCCCCTTTTCCGAGATAACATGCCCAAGGACAATTCCCTCCTTGACCATGAAGTGGCATTTCTCATAATTCAGCACAAGGTCTTTCTCCACGCACCTCTGCAGAACTAACTCAAGATGCTCTATGCATTGGTTAAACGTCTTGCCATACACAGTAAAATCATCCATGAACACCTCAATGCATTGCTCAAGCAAATCAAAAAATATACTCATCATGCATCTTTGAAATGTCCCTGGGGCATTGCATAAACCAAATGGCATACGACGATATGCAAATGTGACAAACAGGCAAGTGAATGTAGTCTTGTCTTGATCTTCTAATGCTACACAAATTAGCATATAACCAGAGTAGCCGTCAAGGAAACAGAAATACCTATTCCCGGCGAGTCTCTCAAGCATCTGGTTAATGAACGGCATGGGGAAGTGGTCCATCCGGGTCACCTTGTTGAGCTTTACGTAATCTATGCAAACCCTCGGCTGTGCAGAGTCTCATCGCTACTGGTTCCTTGCCTTCATTCTCGACCACTGTATGCGGTTTCTTTGCACGATGTGGATCGGGTGACCCACCATTTGTCAGGGGCAGGGGTAAATGAGGCCCAACTCGAGGAGTTTGGGTATCTCCACCTTAACAACTTCTTTCATTACCGGGTTGAGCTTCCTAGGGGATCTCGAGCAGTGCGGCGTCGTCTCGAGCAAGATGTAGTGTTGGCAAGCAGTGAGGGCTGATGCCGCGAGGTCGACGAGGTCCGGCCGATGGCCTCTTTGTACTTGCTCGAGGCGGCCCTCGTCTCTCTTCTTCTTTGATCGTCAGCTCGGAGCTTATGATTCTTGGCGTCTCGTTGACTCCGGTAGATATACTTCAAGTGCTTGATGGCGCTTGAGTACGTAGCTTGGGGGCTTTCTTGAGGAAGGTTGCATCCTCTCCTTGTCATGCACTAGCCGTGATTGATAGCTTGGTTGATCGTCCCCCTTGGTCGGCTTCTACCTCAAGCACTTGGTTGCCTCGACCTCCTCCTTGTCGAGATACTCTAAATCTTGATGTGGCCTTGGATGACTCTTTCATTACACGTCCTTGACCACCACGTTGGCGAGTATCTCTCAACATCCTTCTCGATGGGGCCGACAAAGTCCACCGTCTCGGTGTCAATCGGAAATTGCTCGGCCTTGTAGATGTCAAGGTGACCGTTTACCCGGCAAATTTGCATGTGAGCTTCCCCGTATCGCAATCGATCAACGTCCGGGCCGTCTTGAGAAATGGCACGCCTAGCAGCACGAGCTGCTTGATCGATTCTTGCCCATATTTAAAGCGTAGAAATCATTTGGGAAAATAAGGTCACGCACTTTGGCGAGCACATCCTCAACGATCCGCCGGGATAGACACTTGACTTGTCGCGGTTGAATCTCAGCGCAAGATGGTCGGAGTGGTCGAGTTTGACTCTTGATAGATGAATAGGGCATCACGTTGATTGATGCCCCGAGATCGGCATAACGGTCTATCCTCGTTGTCCCGATCACGCAGGTATATAGAACATCCGGGATCGGTACACTTGATTGGGAGATCTCGTTTGAGTACGGCTGAGATGTTCTTCCCCATTTGAAACTTGGCATCGTCCGTGTACTTGACTCTCTTGGTACACAACTCTTTGAGGAACTTGGCGCACCTCGGCATCGAGGTCAAAGCAGTGATCAAAGGTATGTTGATCTCTACCTTCTTAAAGATCTTGATCATTTCATTCATCTCTTCGGCTTCTTTGTTCCTTGCCAACCTTCCTGGAAAGGGAGGCTTGATCTTGAACTCCGTCTTGTCTGCTACCTTGGGCAATAGAGCCTTCACCTCGGGTTCGGGTTCCTTGACCAAGTCTTTGACTTCCTCGGTTATGCCTTCTGTCTCGACTGGCTCCTTGACTGGGGCTTCCTTCCTGCCTGGCAAGTTCTTTCCGCTCCTCAAGTTGATTGCGTTGACGTGCGCATTGCGTTGGATTTTCACTTGAGCAGGAAGTGTCCCTTGCTTTTGGTTGAGCTTTGATATTTCTTGCGTCGAGGTGTTGGTTGGTCGATGCGATTGCGGATTCCTTGTCTCTGTTTTGAACTTGTCGGTCTTGCACTATCCTTCCTTGGGTAGCTCACGATTGTGCACTATCTCGGCTAAAGATGGCCGAGCACGAGGTGGATTACGCCGGGGAGGTGCTTGATAGTGTGTACCTCCGTACCTCAAGTTCTCGTGATTTTCCATGGTGGATTATGCGGGTCAGCAGGGGCTTCGACTTGGCGTTTCTCCACCACCGTTGTTGAGATGCCCAAAGGCATTCACTTCTTCTTCTTGACCACTTGTAGACACTCGTCCGTGTTGTGGGTGGTGGCAAAGCAAAGTCGACGCTTTGACATTCTTCTTGGCCATAGAGGGCCTCATCGGGTCCATCATTTGTTTCATCATGGCCTTCGTATCCTTCATGTCGGATCCGTGCGAAATGGTAGCTTCTTGGTGGGCATCGTCTTGACCATTGCATTGGCATCATCCGAGACTCTTGACCAGTCTGCGAGTAGTTTGAATGCCTCGCTAGGTTGCTTGTTGAGTATGGAACCTCCATAAGCAAAGCACTCACGAGCTGCCTCTGACTCGCCCTCAAGCCATTCACATAATATTGGATCAGATCTTGATCAGAGATTTGATGATTGGGACACTTTGCCAAGATGGATTTGAAATGATACCAATAGTCGTACACCGTCTCACCATTCCCCATCTGGAGGGAACTCATCCTTTTCCTCACGCTTTGTATCATTGATATGGGATAGTATCTCTCAAGAAATTTCTGTTGGAGCCCTGCCCAAGTAGTGACACTACCCGTAGGCAAAGTGTATAGCCACTCTCGAGCACCGTCATGGAGAGTGAATGGAAAGGATATAAGCCGGATGTACTCCTTCTTGACTTCATCCGCACACCTTATTGTGCTACACACCATTTCGAAGTCCTGGAGATGGTGCTGGGGGTCTTCTCCTGGCATATCGCTGAAGCTTGGCAAGATCTGCATAAAAGAGTGCCTCAGCTCCCAGTTGTCCTCGATCTCGGGCTAGGTGATGCCCAAGGGGCGGAGACTGTTGTTGTTCGGGAACATCATCTCCTGAAGCATCTGCTGTCACGGAGGTGGTGGGTTTGTGGATTCCTCTCCTCCATGTTGTCTTGCCTTGTGCGTGCCTCCTCAAGGCAGGCGTTTCTCCTCGACTTGCTCTTCTTCTCCGAATTGTTCTCTCAATCTACGGGTCAAGCAGGAGCTCTCAGTCCTCGCCCGCAAGGTTAGGTCGGAGCATGCAAACAAACAAAAATAAAAAGTGAATAACAACACTAGAATAGCGCGGCTCCCGAATGGCGTAATCGGCGACGCTCGGTTTACTCGTCGTTAGAGTACCAAGACACGTCGAGATACATTTATAATCTCTTCCAACTTGAACATATAGTTCCGTACATGGCAAGTTAAGGGGTCGAACCAGAGAGCTGGTTGTGTTGTTACTCGAGTTGTCACGGTTTGAGTAGGAGGTTGCCCGGAGGGCGAGGTGTCGATCGGTGACGGTCTCGATGAGATGTCTTGAGAGATATATCTTGAGCGAAAGTAAAATGAAACTAAACACAAGGTAAAGAGATTAAATAACAAGTAGTTGGGCGAGGGTTCCATACGTTGAGATCTTGGTCGAGGCGTCGGTCATAGGTTCAAGGATTTTCACCATGAGTGTATGTCGTGGTTAAAGGTACGAGGGTAGATGCTTTTAGGTTGTCATGTACACGGGCCCCATTGACTTGCCCTTAGATTTTAGGACTAAATGCAGAGGCCCTGCCTTGCCCCTTGCCAAGGCGTTCTCCAAGATAGGTTCGTCCGCCCAGCGGCTTTACTCACTAGGCAGTCCAACTAGCCACGGGCGGTCGAGGAGTGGCTCGCATGCCCTTGCCCAAGGCCGGCGGCTACAATCACCCACTCGGCCGACTTCCGGGATAAAGAGACACTCGATGTCTTACTCGGCTATTCTTGTAGCTACCCTCTCCCCAAGGCTACCGCCGAGTTAACGCTCGAGAAAGGAATAACATGTGTATAATGGCCTGAGCTTGGGAACACCCACTCGAGGTTCTAAGGACATTTAGACCTCACGACTTGTATGACCTTGACTCAATGTGCTTCACCAGAGCCCAACCGAACCGACTACTCACGCATAATCGACATAAACATAAAAGCGATAAACAAGAACATAATCGAAACCATACTTGAATCGAAAATCAAGCGAAATTAAAAGCGGTCTCGCCAAGCAGTTGCTTTCGGCGAGGTCATAAATACATAATATAAATGTTTGCCGTAGGACTTGTTTCTTCCTCACCAATCGCTCATGAAATGCAAGAGAAATAAAAGAGAGAAGTAGAGAGAGAATTCTGGACTTGATGCTCTCTCCCGAATGTTGTGTTGTGAATGTCGTCTGGAGTTCGAATTGTTATGTTGGGAGCCTAAGTAAACTCCCCTTTAGCTTGGTCAGCGTGCGCATCTCGAGGCGACAGGTGGTGAGGTCTGCAGCTTGGCTCGGGCTCTGGTCCCCGACAAGAACTCCTCTGGCTTCAGTCTGGCAGGTTTGTCTCATCCACAGCACTACAGGTTGACCTTTCCCTTTACGGCAAGAATCAAATAGGTGGCAGAGAGAACCTTGACGAGAATCTTTCCTTTTGCACGCAAGTTTGCCAGAGATCTTGTCTGCTTCCCCAGCTGCATCCTGACTTTACCCTCTGTCCACTGCGTCACTCCTTGTCCTTTTTACCTCTCTTACTCGTCTCGATTACCTCCTTGGCTTCACGTCAGCTCGTTGATCAGGCTCAGCTCCCATGCGGTACAGTGTCTTGGCAAGATGTCGAATGCCTTGCCAAGATAGTCTTGAGTTTTACCTCTCTCGGGAGGTGGCTGATCTTACCAAGGTCGGCTCAACTGCAATACCCCCAAGCGTGTCCTCCCAGATACAAACACACGCAAAGAACACACACAAAATACACTCTTTCTAGGGCAAGGACTACCCCAAAAAGAGCACGAAAAAGGGGCTCGTCACATGGCACGCAGGGCTATCGGCCAGACTGTGCGACACTGATCGGCACTCCTTGGCGGTGATTCCTCGACCAGGCTTGACAGCGCGCGACCTCAGCGCGAGGCGCGCAAGCAGACCCAGCTCGCGAGTCGCGCACAGATGTCCCGTCAGTTCTCGGCGGGGTTGGGCGACTGGGGGACGAGTTCCTCGCAGCTCTCGGCAGGAGGCGCGACGGTTGGGCGGCGGATGTGCGGCTATGTGCGCATGGGCTGTGCCCTAGCGCACACGGCCCAGTCCACATTGGGCCGACCCGGCCCGTTTTGGGCCCAAACACGAATTTTCGGCCCAGACCCGATTTTTTGACCCGATTCTAGATTTTCGACCCGATCTGGCCCAATCCACTGTCCCGGCCCATTTTAAAATTTTCGGCCCAAATCCAGTTTTGACGAATCCGGTCCGTGTCCGGTACGCGAGGCCGTTTTGATATTTTGAAGATCATGCTGCAAATATATGTAATAAATTGGGCGAAATGCGGGATCCACGAGTGAGCGCGATGAGCAATTTATTTTATTTTTATCGTTCCAAGCATGTCGTGGATGTTTAAATTATCGAAGCATGCTATGTATGTTTAATTACGTAGATAAACATATTATATGGTTTCATGATTGGATGCGCTAGTAAGCGTGTGGATGTTTACATGAACCCCCGACATATTTTAAAATATACCTTTTAGTCATTTAATTTCAATCCATGAAAACCTATCCTTATGACAAATGAAATTAATGATTGGACCTTACTGAAACCACATCACTATCACGACATAGCGGACTTCGCGAAAATGTGAAGACCTCCACTTTTAATCTCTAAACGAGTGATATTATATGGCTTCACATGTGGAATTCCTGCTTGTCGATTAGAGAGTTTCAATTAATATTGTTTTATCAAAAGGTTACAATATTATAAGTTCTCTAGAGATAGTTTTAAAATTATGATTGCGCATGGTCAGGTGGTATGATTCATGCTTAAGTGTTTACATTATCTTTTGCGATATGTCTGTGGTCTTCAATCATTAATTTCGATTATCATAAGGATATGCTGAAATTAAATGACTAAAAAAGTGCAGTCGGGGGTTCTCTATCAGCGTGTCCTAATTTTATTGGAGTGGAAATGGAAACATGGAATATGTTCTTATATCTTTTCGGATATGTCTCTTAAGAACACATGTTTGTTCTCACTACTCCCAAACATGGATATCATTTGAAGAACACGTTTGTTCTCACTACTCCCAAACGGATCGACTAATGAGCAATGAGAGATTCAAGCGGACTTTGGCATAAGTCGAACAATATGGCCAAATGCTATATGATGACTACCATGTCCAAAGGCTTGCGGTGCTGACATCGATCGATGATAGACGCGACCATAATATGGTCAAATCTCGAAGTAAGTTTGGGCGGTCGGATCGAACGATCCGCTTCCACACAATGAGAGAAATCTTGCCGTGTAAGATGGAAGAAGGAAGTTTGGTCCATGAACATGTCTCCCATGACTCAACTCATGGATAGTCTTGATCGGTTGGGAGGAGGTATTGACGGCGAAGGTCGATATCATCCTCAACACACTGCCCAAGTCTTTGAGAATTTTCGGCGTGAGCGATCATGAGCAAGACCGAGTATACACTTAGTCGGTTGCTTAATGATCTCGCGGACGCGGAAGAGTCATGGGTAAAGGGCACATGCCTTTGCCGACATCTAAGGGCCCAAATTTTCCGTTGAAAAATGGAAGAAGAAAAGGGGCACCAAAGGTGGTAGAAGCAAAGGAACCGGTGGGGCGAGGAATATATGCGCTTACCGGAGGCTTGACAAAGCGAAGGAGAGGTAAGTGCTTCAAGTGCGGCAAGGCGGGCATTGGAAGACTAAATGCCCTATGCTCGAGGCTCGAGTACGCCATTTGCTTTAATGCGGAAACATGTTTAGCGACTTGTTCTACTCATTCATGGGTAGTAGATACGAATCTGTGATCATGTTTGTTACACCTTGCAGGGGTTCCGGCGGATAAGGGAGCTGCATGATGGCGAGATAACGATCTCTATGGGAACGCCAAGCGAAAGTCGAGGCCTTTGCAGTCGGAGATGTTTCTTTATGTTTTGATATAACAGTTTTAGTATTGAAAGACGTTTTATATGTGTCGAAGTTTCAGCGGAACCTTATTTCCGTTTCCAAACTACTTATTCATGGATATTCAGTTGTTTTTGATAGTGATGTTTCTATCATAAGAAATAACGAAGCTATCTGTGGTGACACTTTATATAATTCGCTTTATACAATTTCTGCCAAACATACTACCTTTAATTATGTTGCATCTACTTCAAACCTCAAGAAGAGAAAGTTTTCTTCACAAGATGACACCCCATTTCTCTGGCATCTTAGATTAGGTCACATCAATCTAAATAGGATCAGGCTGGCTAAGAATGGAGCGTTGTGTGATATCACGGTTACTCGTTCCCGTTCTGCGAATCACGTATAGAAGAAAGATATCGACCGGACCCTTCAAAGCGAAGGGTTATAGAGCCAAACAAGTGTTGGATCTAGTCCATTCGACACGTGTGGACCTATGTCCACAAGCTCGTAGAGTGCAGTATTTTGTCACTTTCATTGGCGATTACTCAAGGTGCGGATACATATACCGCTTCACGCGCAAGTCGAATGCTTTGTGAAATTCAAAGAATTTAAGGCGGAGTGGAGGCGAAGCATGGTAAAAGTATCAAATCGCTGTGATCGATCGCGGTGGCGAATACCTCGATAACGAGTTTATGGACTATTTGGTGCAGTGTGGGATTACCTCCCAGCTCACTACACCGGGCACAACATAGTAAAATGGTGTGTCAGAGCGAAGAAATGGTTAGATCAATGATGAGTTATGCAACATTGCCTATTTCGTTCTCGGGGTATGCCTTAGAAACAACGGCATAGTTGCTAAATCTAGTACCATCAAGTCGATCGAAAAGACCCTTTTGACTTGTGGTTTGGCGCAGACTAGTTTAAACCACATAAGGATATGGGCGATCCAACACATGTCTTTGAACAAGAAGGGCGACAAATTGGAGTCTAGATGCGAAGCGAAAGGCATTTATTGGCTATCTAGAGGAGCGAATGGTGGTTATTTCTATAGTCTAAGGATCATAAGGTCATTATTAGCACTAATGCCCGATTCTAGAAGAGGATTATATGAAAACCATAAATCCAAAGTTAAAATCATTCTTGAGAACTAGAAGATGATCGTATTCCACCACCGATTAAACTAAAGGTGCGAGATGTCGGTATCAGTGGGAGGATCGATACCGGATACTTGAGAAATTGAAGTGGGTCGAGTTCCTTGGAGATACCGACCGTGCAAGTGGCACCTATCCAGCAAGTTGTGCAAGATAGAGAACCACAAGTTCTTGCACTCATCGTTGCCATTGTGCGATGGCGCCTCGTCGTAGTGGGAGGGTTGTTCGTCGACCCGGCGATTTATGTTCGTGGGTGAATCTTGATTTAGCGGCGAGGAAGCAGCGAGGCAATAATCGACCCATGGATATACGGTGAGGCGATCAAGACATTGATGCAAGATCATGGCACACCGCTATGGACTTAGAAATTGAGTCCATAATAGCTATGGATGTATACGAAAGACACCTCTACGGATGGCAAGAAGCCATAGGTAGTAAGTGGGTATACAAGACAAAGAGATTGATTGAGAGGTTTGGCTTTTAAAGCCGGCTTGGCGAAAGGGTACACTCAGTTGAGGGCATCAATTTCGATGAGACCTTTTGCTTTGTAGCAATGCTCAAGTCCATCGAATTCTTCGGCCATAGTCACCACTTAAACCTTGAGGTTTGGCAAATGGATGTGAAAACCGCTTTTCTAAGCGGTTACCTTGAAGAAGGTAGAGACATCTATATGCGGCAACCCGAAGGTTATGTGGTGAAGGTGAAGAGCATCTAGTATGGAAGCTTAAGAAGTCCATTTATGGACTTAAGAAAGCTTCGATTATGGAACTTACGCTTTGACAGTGGTAAAGTCTATTGATTTACCCAGTTGCCTAGCGAAAGTTGTGTGTATCGTTTGGATGTCAGCGGTGATGTGGTATTTCTTGCACTTTACGTAGATGACATCCTTCTACTAACAACAATGTGAAGTTGTTATCGGGCGTAAAGAGTTTGTTATCCGATCGGTTTCAAGTGAAAGACTTAGGAGATGCAGATACATTCTTGGGATCAAGTTTTACCGAGATCACAAGAGAAAATGTTGAGCTTATCTCAGCGTCTTACATTGATCTTGTGATTACTCGCTTTAGTATGCGAGCGCCAAGAAAGGATTGCTACCTTTCGGGCATCGTGTTCCTTTATCTAAGAGCGATCACCTATGACTACAAAGGAGATAGAGAAATGAGACAAGTTCCTTACGCTTCGCCG
Source organism: Salvia rosmarinus (assembly GCA_036937905.1). NCBI lineage: Eukaryota > Viridiplantae > Streptophyta > Magnoliopsida > Lamiales > Lamiaceae > Salvia > Salvia rosmarinus. The sequence continues at coordinate 71,633,803 of CM072819.1, read as the reverse complement.
TGGGAAGTCACATATATGCAATGCTATGTACGAGACTCGATATACGCTGCGGTAGCATAGTAGTTGATATCGATCTAACCACGAGCAAGCTCATTGGACTGCGGTAAGCATATACTCAAGTACACGAAAAGGACTCGAGATTATAGGTTAGTTTACCATGCGGATAGTCTAATGCCTGGGTTATTCGGACTCGATTTCCAAGCTAACCGTGATGAAAAAGTTTACCTCGCTATGTGTTTACCTTGGGAGGAGGCCGTATCTGGCGGAGTGCAAGCGGCGATGCATTGCGGACTCTACCATGGAAGCGAATATGTAGCCGCCGGAGGCTGCTAAAGAGGTGTATGGTTCAAGAACTACCTCATGGATCTAGATGTGATACTGGTTTGCCCAAGAGTATCATAGTTTCTTGTGATAACTCGGTGCGTTGGCAAACTCGAAGGAACCACGGACCCACAAGGCAACCAAACACATAGAGAGAAAGTACCATGTCATAGGAGAAATCGTTAAGCGAGAGGCGTCTTGATTGAAAAGATTGGTGCTGCGGATAACCTAGTGACACATTCACGAAGAACTGCTTTGCAAAAATCTCTGAAGAGCATATTCGAGGACTTGGATTGTGCAAGATGGCACCCACTTAGAAAACTTTTGTATAAGTGGGAGAAGAAAAGTGATGGTGTTGTTTGTAATAGCTAGTAGAGACACATTGTATACTAAAAGTTTTGGTTTAGTATAAGTGGGAGATTGTTGGATTTGTATCGAAGCAGTTTGGTTGAGCTTGTATACAATGTTTCTTGTTACCACTATTACAATCTCTATCTGAATTGTTTACTTGATTGCATATGTATGTCCCTTTATCTCATATATAAGTTAGATCATATAGTGTGTTGTAGATCACGAAGTGCGTATGATTGGTCGAGCTTAATGAGATATAAAAGTATCACAGCAGAGACAACTTGAGGGCGAGTTGTCGGTATAGGTCTTGGTATAGATAAAGTGACTTGACTTGGTTGCTTGTCTATCTTGGAGCGTCTACGGCGTATTGATGGATCACGGTGAGATGAGTTCTTCTATCGACCATCGTGAAAAACCTAGATCTCGGTGACTTTCGTTGATCTAAACCTCGATAAGGTATTAGGTGAGTATGAGTTCTTGACCATCACTTTGACTTGCTATGGGTGAGGTTACATGAGTTAACCAAGATTCTGCATCTTGGGTGGTGGCGATCTTGTATGTCATGCTAGTTACGTGTCGAGTCACCATATCCGTTTAGGATGATGACATCCCCTTAAGGAGCTCAAAAGGTTTATTGTACTAAACCCTGCAGGTTGAGTTATCTCAAGTACAATAATAAGGTTGAGTGGTACTACTTAAGGAATTAAAGTAATAAATTATTTTAAGCAGTCAGAACACTGTAAATAATTAATGGACGTACGATATCTTAAATACGGGGATTCATTAAGTCTAAATGCGAGCCCGACTCAACTTCAAAAATATAGGGATAAGTCAGCATTTATTCTCTAGTGGCATGAATAAATGTTTATGACTTAATTTATGTTCTGGACTGAACATAAGATAATTAATTTATTTGAGGCCCATCTTTATTCCTTGCATTTGATCCCTGGGCTGGCCCATCCAGGCCTGTAGCTTGATGAAAATCATCCCCACCTTGTAGAGTCCCTATGGGACTCTGTTTTGATCCTCTCTATCTTAAGTGATATTATTATAGTTATTAGATATGCATAAATCCTATCATGATAGGATTTAGGGTTGCATTATAAATATAAGGTGAGAGAGAAAATCAAAGGCTACCAGCTCGATCGCAACTCCTCCAGCGCTTTCGCAGCGTACCTAGGGCTGCTCGGCTCTTCCATAAACAAAAAGAGACGTTTGAAATGAACATTTGAAAATGAAGGCCCTAGGCCTCCATTTATAGGGGAAATGCAGGTAGCTGCGCAGCTGCTTGCGTATGCGATCCTTTTTGAAAACATAAAAACGGATTCAACTTTTGCAAACGGACTTCAAAAACAGCAAACTCGATACCCATGGACTCGCAATAAAATACCATTTTGAAAAGCCCGTTTTTCAATAACTTCACCAGAGTGCCAAACCTTTGTGGGTGGTTGAAACCTGCATACTTAGTGTTTATGAACTAGTCATAAAACACACTTCACATTGCCTGAGGTTTTGATCGATCGGACCATCGTAGCAAAAAGTTAACTTTTTACCTTCTTGAAAAACGTGTTGAACAAACCTGAAGCTAAGGAAGGATGATGTATTACAGTAGTAGATGGACATTTCACTTTTCATAATCTCTCAGCTGTTTCTTCAGTCATAGGATTTGAGAACAACTTCCAGCGGCCATATATTTAGCTTCAATTGTGGACGTTACGACTGATGTCTATTTCTTGGAGAACCAAACAATCAGTTTGCTTCCTAGAAATTGCACGTCCCTAAAGTTGATATGTCTAATCTGCAACCTGCAAAATCAGAGTCAAATTGTCAACTGGATACCATATGCTCATGTTCGGTGTGCCTTTGAGATAACATAGTATCCTCTTAGCTGCTTCCAGGTTAGCCTCTCTTGGATCAGCTTTATATCTGACACATACTCATGCTGCATATAATATGTCTGGTCTGCTGGCAGTAAGGTAGAGCAGTGATCCAATGATTTTCTTGATATTTGGTGTAACCCATTGGCTTGCCTTCAGCGTCTAGATCCACTTTCCAGTTTATGTTCATTGGAATCTTCACAGGCTTCGCTTGCTGAACTCTGAATTTGTTGATCAACTTCACAAGATTCCTTCTGCTGACTGCTTCATTTGTAGCCCTACGAAGAAGCTCATCTCTCTCATCATGGACATATGAAATTTTTAATCATAACGTCAACAAACATCTTACATAGTTTCTCAGATTTTGATCCTAAATAATATCATCAACATAAATCTGGCCATAAGAATCAACTTCACAAGATTCCTTACACGACCGCTTCGTTTGTAGCCTACGTGAAGCTCGTCTCTCTCGTCATGGACATATGAAATTTTAATCATAACATCAGCAAACATCTTACATAATTTTTCAGATTTTGATCCTAAATAATATCATCAACATAAATCTGGCCATAAGAATTTCGTCACCGTCCTTGAATATCATCAACATAAATATGGCCGTAAGAATTTTTTGTCACCATCCTTGAGAGTGAATAGAGTCATGTCTACTAAGCATTTTTTGTTCCCGGGGATCTATCTTGAATGTTTAATTCACTATACATCGATTACATACTAGCATGCATCTATACAATTAATTACAACACGTAGGTGTTTACTCGTATTTACCTACGAACTTCTAGGATATGAGATCAATGACAGACTCCAACTTTGATCTTATGGACTATATCCCAGATGCCTATTCTCCAATGCTGAGTGACATACGGGATACTGTTAAGAAGATAATTAGACTCTGACACTTCTTTTGACTCTGATTATGTAATATAATGTTGCTATGAACCTAGTCTTTTTGTCGTAAGCGACTTCAAACTTGTTAACCACCAAGAAATTATCTAAGATAGTTTGGGTTGTAATTGTGGAATGTTAGTTGATGCCTACGTATATATTATACTTTTGCCAAGTTTAGATGATCTGTTGAGTTAAGTTATTTTTTTGTAGTTATTGTCTTTCCTCTCTTACCTTAGTCACGACATAATTGTTTAACTAATTCATAGTAAAGTAGTCGGGCTGTGACACATCAGATCTCTTCCCCTCCATCTCTCTCTTCACGCTACCGTTCTCGGCCAAGGTGGGGACGTATGTACCAACGATGCGGTCAGCAGACGATTCGACTGCACCAAAAACTGATTGAGGAGGAAGATGAAGAAGATAATTCACTACAAGAAAATACATGAGGTGTACCATCGGGATGAACTAGTGTCGTGTCCTCGTCCACAGCGACATTAGTAATCGAACTAATCATCCTCTTGAAAAGGGAAGGTACTATCGATCGAGAACTCTCATCGAAACTTCCACATTAGATCGAGCTTTAATTTTGCATACTTCCGCACTCTTTCATAGATTGTTTTAAACTTGGATATGCACAATAGTATACTTGAATGGCTTGATTGGCGAGGATAAGCGGTTCGAACTTGTTATATCTTACGGTATGATTTACGAAACCAACTTGTACTCGGAATGAATTGATAACCCCAATCGTGAAGGATCAAACCACTCGCGTCTAAACAATGTTGTGGTCTTCGTTGGTAGCCGGATATTCAACTCACAAACCTCTAATAATCGCCCATAAAAATCGGGTTCTTCGTTGGTACCATAAGTTTCACTTTAATGCACACTCCAGCTATTCATAGTTGATCTTTGTGACCCGTGTTCTAATGTGTGAAATTTGTAACCATTTATATAATACCACAGGTGCGTCTTAATTAAGTGAAGGCCACTTTGGCGAGAAACGATATGAGCAGTTCACAATGTTGTTAGTATGATCTTTGACCTATTATTAGTAAAAGCGATTAGAATGACTAAGCGTGCATTTAAATATTTTCTACTAATAATCATGAACACTCACATATGCCTCAAACAAAGCGGAAGTCTCTGTCAATCGACCTTTGAATATCGAGCTAGAGATCGGTGGTTTGATCTTTCACATCTTGATTGAATAAACTACATCAACATATATTCTGAGCCTAGTTAATAATAACAATAATAATAATAATGTGGAATGAATTCTAAGAAAAACCGACACTTACGCCATGTAAATGTGCGCAACTTCAACAGTTGAGCAACACGCATTAAGCGAGCGTCATATTCTCTCTATCGAATATCTGTTGACATATTTCCAAAGGTATGCCGACTTGCGAAGATTTGAAGCATATCGGATAGTCTTAGGTGCCTAATCTCCGCTTGACCATGATGCGAATCTACGAACTTCGTTCTTCGTGATCATCAAAATAATACGAGCAAAATGTCGATGCTTAACTACTACTAAGTAAGCATTGCGGATAGAACCTCAACCACGGCTTTATTTAAATACGTTGTTCTTCACTTACGTAGTATCTACAAAATTTAAACGTTGTTCTTCAATTTATATATATATATATATATATATGTGTGATAATGTCTGGCGATACCTTTCAAATGGATACATCCGCCGGTATTGAACGAGGCACTGCAATACGGGCTTCATCGACTAGATGAACGGGAAGATGTTCCATGGGTCGAGAAGAAACTAGGGAAAAATCGCTCAAGCTTGCATAAAATCAACTGGAATATTTTCTTGGAGCACCTTGCGGATCATCGAGCCCTATGTTTCGAGAAGTTAAATCTTTGAAGATGAAGAGATAATTACACTCTGACTTTCCAAACATTGGGTGGGAGAAGTTGGCGAAATACAATGGGTAGAATTATTTGCATGAAAATGTGTGATCATGACTCTTCATCCAAACATCTTGGTTTGTCATGTCTACACATCTACCCATGTTAAAACGTACCCGTGGAAATCTTAAACCTCTTACACATAAGACTTTTTCTCCACGATTGTCAAGTGTATAAAGCCTTTGGATATTTTCTGTTGATTCATTCATCGTCGACTCAGTGCATAGCGGTATAAATTAAGTTCTTCTCTAGATTTGCTCGTATCTTTTGTCTTTGGACATTCATGCGTATGTTGAAGACATTATCGAACACATTCTTCTCTATGTGCATGACATCAATTATGCAGAATCAAAGAGAACTCGATGGGTAGATCGAAAATACTTCTTTTCTTCCGTCGGATCAGCGCTTGGATATTACGCTATTTATTTCATCACGCCAATCTACATTACGGAGACTAGTCCCGTACCATAATTAGTAATGAGCTCATCTCACGATCGCTTACGGTGGATCGTTAGTAATCATTGTGTTCTTTACGAAACCTCTTCTATCCCCGAAATGGGTGATTAGGAGCTAGAAATTTACGATGGTTATCAAACCATGCTTACCACTTTTAGCTAAAGTAAAAGCATCGGTATACTCCATGCGGTCGAATGAGCTAATCTTCCGTATACTCCATCCGAGACAACATAGGTATGCGAAGTCACTAATGTGTCAAAGTAATGCAGCGTGCATTTGAAAATTTAACTTCAGCGATACATCATAAGTAAACGCCGTCGTCCAAATCTATTAACTACGCTATCTCGATGGTTGCAGAACACATCAATCTTCTCGCCGGATTCAGCGGTCCGGGCACTAAGATCGTAGAAACATGTATTGCTCATCCATACCGCCGGGGAAGATTATAAGGGGTCGATATAACGGGCCGTGATGAATATTGCTTTCACGATTGACGAATGGTGGAAAACCGTCGGTTGAGTCGATGCGCGTTCACAATCAATTTGGCTCCTCTTGATCGTAATAGCGACGGAAAATTCGTCGCTAAATCTTAAAAATCCGTCGCTATTATCTTCTAACGACGGAATTGCAACGAAAGCGTTCCGAATCTAAAATCGTGGTCGCTAAATTAGATTAGCGACGGATTACAATCCGTCGCTAAAATAGCGACGGAACAGAGACGAAATTTTCCGTCGCAAAAAATGGGTCGCCTTCCGTCGTTGATTAGCGACGGAATTGAGACGGAATTTTCCGTCGCTAATCAGCGACGGATAAAATTCCATCGCTATTTCAGTATATTCGATTGTGAACGTTCCGTTGCTAATCCGTCGCTGTTTTTTGTATTTTTAAAAAAATGATTCTTCTAAACCAAAATAATTATAAAACATGTTCAAACTGCAAATTCATCTTAAAAATACTAAATCAAAAATTCAACAAAAATATGCACTAATTTCGAAACACAAAATAGTCTACAAACGTAATCCATTACATAACATAATCCACAAATGCAATTCATAACATAATCCAAAAGTAAACACAATATAATTCATAACTAAATTCTAATATATCTAATATCCGATGATGCTACAAGCCCATTTTTTTCTCATATTCCTTACACTGTTGTCTTTCCTGTTTTATGTCTCCTCGAGGGGCCTCCTAGGACCTGCTTGAGGATCTCAGTCCTATCTACCTCCAACACTTCATCTGTGCTAGGAACATGCTTGCTCAATATCTGAAAATTATCTTCAACTTGCATCTATAAAATAAGTTCACTTAAGATTATGTAATTAATAATTCTAGCTAAGTCTTGATTTGAAGATACTTACCCCAATACTACGAGACTTCGGACATTATGTATATTACTAAGAGAAGATACTCTTTGTTTCCATCTGCTTTGCTTCGCCAAGAACAATAATAATGTTGAATTCTTGGACAATGTATGAATATTTTTCTAAACCAGTTTAATACCTTTTGTAAATCTAAGTTTCCACGCGAACAACAAAACCATATTCTTTCATCCTCATTTTCTCAAAGCTGAAACACTAGACCACTTTCATCAAAGCTGAAACGAACCTACAAGCAAGAATAAGAAGACAAAAGTCGAGTCCAAAATCAAGACATACTTAAAAGCAAGACATACTTAAAAGCAAACAGGCCCAAATTTATTCTGCTTTGGAAATAAAAGTTTTGAACTATGTATTAGATGTGCCATAATTTTTTATATGTTAAAATATATAACATAATACAAATATATCAATAATTTAGTATTATTTCCATCTGATTCTAAAATTCTAACCTATGCTCTCAGTCGCTCTCCATTCTCTATCTGACTCTCTCGCCTCTCTGCCGCCCATTTCAACCTACGGTCCCCCCGCCCTGCCTCTGCCGCCGCACCTCAGTCCTCAGTCCGTCGCGCCGTCAGTCACACCCCCAACTCTTGATCTCCTAAATGTTCAATATCACAAATGAATTCAGAACAACAACGAGAATCATATTATTTAACTATACTCAAGAATATCAGCAATTGGATTATGAGAAATCCACCAACAAGAAGGATATTAATTGATAATAGAAAAAATCAAAGCTGTCGACTAATATCTTTAAGCAACAGAATCAATTTATCATCAACTAATGAAATTGGTACAGACAAAAATAGACACTCCAACTCGCAAAAAAATGAAGTCTCTCTCAAAAAAAGTTACGCGTACCTTCTTTACCGACCATGGGGGTTTTTACAGCCTGATAATTTTAGGTACAAGTGGATGAAAAATATCTTGATTCCATTTATTTAAATTTCTTAGAAAATTAAAGTTCTTTTAAGAATAGGCCCAAGTTACATTTAGTTATCAGATAATTTATTTGCCATTGATAACAGATTAAAATTTGAATAGACACGATCCTGCTTGGTATCGCGAGAGGTGATTTACACATAAAATTTAAATACATAAACCTTAGCTCCAGGCTCATCGACTATAAGACATTATAACTGACATAATTTTCTCTTATGCAGTGTACATTAGCAAAAGTGTTGCTACCAGCAAAGCAAAATCTTATAGGGAAGAGTCACATAACACTTCATCCATAAGAAGCACATCAATCCATACAACTTTCTGGAAAATACAAAAAAGTAATAATCACATCAAGTTCAAACTATGAGCTAAGTTCATGTGAATGGAGTCCCACTATACAAACCATTAGTTAGATTTGTGAATAGCAGAAATATGAATTGGTAGAGGTTTCCATAGATGTCATGAAAGAGTCACATAACACTTCATCCATAAGAAGCACATCAATCCATACAACTTTCGAAACCATTTCTAGAAAGACTATCAAAATCGTTTCGTCCTTTATCTGCATTTATCTCATTCAAGGAGGATGTGTTTTATTTATTTTTTATTTTTTTAAGTTAAAAAAATTAGAAATGGTGAGGATAAGGGATACTCAAATCCCTTACACCATCACACAGGTCCCACAATAACGGTTGAATGAAAGGAAACACAAGAATTGGAGTTTATAACGGATACAAATTAACGGGTGGCTATACCCGTAAAGTATTACAAAAAGATCGGCGAAAATGAGATTGAATCCAATTTCAAGAGTTAGCTTTAATCCTATCAAGCACCTTCAACATAATAGGACTAATATTCTTAAAATCAAATTGTTCTTTGCCTTCCAAAACTTCTAATAAATATATTGTCAAATTAAACCATCAATCCTCTTTGCAATCCTACTGACACTACAGTTAAACAAGATGGATGGATAATCCACAACACTTGGAGAGGTTGAGGAAACTCCAACAGTAAGCAGACATATTCCCACACTTGAGCAACAAAATTAAACATGAAGTAAATGTGATTTGAAACACTGAGCAAAACTCCTCTTTTCACAAAGTTCTCTTTGAAAGCAATTATATCTTGAAGAAATTTATCAGAGAAAGCAGAGACCTTAAGTAAAATTGACTTCCACCAAAGACAAAACAGGTCACCCTTTCTATGCAAACTGATAAAATCAGCACATCAGTGAATTTAAACGTGAATTTTCATCCAATTGTACCTAAAAAAGTAAAACCAAACTGATAAGATCAGCATATCAGCAGCAAAGGCGTCATCAACCGAATTACAGAATCAGACAAAGCAAATCGAACAAATCAAAATTCTCAAAGCAGGAAAGTTATAAAAGTCAAAATCAGAGTCAAACATAGTGGATAAACGAAATCTAGCTTTCGATTAAAATTTCCGAAACTGAATCAAATTGAGTGATGACCTCAGACATGGTTAGAGGCGGATGCTTCCGAGGAGAGAGTCGCAGATTTAGATGAGAGGGAGGGAAAGTTCTACAACCTAAGATTTTATAGTGTGCGTGAAAGCAACTTAAAGGAGCAAAGAGTTCTACAGCCTAAGATTTTATATAGATTTGGATTCCAATGTATAATTATTAATCATCTGCAAATAATCACACACACCTATTGCTGGTAGACAAAAAGCTCTAACGAAGAGTTAGAGAGAGAAATATTGCAACTTACCTTCTGTCTCTTTGAGAAGACAACCCATGTAGGGCAAACATTATCTAGAGGTGGATCCAATAGAGACGGCGGCTGACGGCTGACCGAAAAGAGCAACGGTGGATGCTTATGACCGGTGCATCCGAGGACGGAGGCACCTCACGCAGGTGGGAGAAGAGAGAGATGATTTCAATTTAGGGCTCAATACATGTGGGAGATAGAAAAATAGGGAAGAAAATGGCTTCTTTTCGATATAAACATTTTTTAAAAATAACTACGGATTCAATTCCGTTGCAGAATTAGAGAAAAAAATTAATTAATAAATAAGTAACTACGGAAATATTCCGTCGCAGATTTCTAAATTTGTGATCCGTCATAGATCCGTCGTTAAGTCCGTCGCAGTTTTTGGCACGAACAGTACGTACGCTATTCCGTTTCTATTCCGTCGTAGATTTCGTAGTTAATATTAAGATTTGTATTCCGTCTCAAATCCATCTTTGATCCGTAGCTATGTAACAACGGAAAATTATCCGTCGTTAAATCCGTCGCTGATCGTTTGTTTTTTTGTTGTGATTAGACTCAGAGATGGCGTATTCAATGTTTCTTCAACGATTCTTCAGCCGCTTTCCATCGTGCCGTCGATTCCTATCGCACCATACATTGTTGCTGATAAGTCTATTTTAGTTTTATTTTTTTTTCTTAGTTTGTATTGTGTATTCGATTATTAGTTTAGCACTAAAATTAGATAGCAAGTTGCTTGTATTGAATTTGTAAAGCTCTTTGTTTGGTTGAACTTTTTGTTTTGTTGTAAATTTGCAATGAAAAATATTATAACTTATTCGTATTTTCTTAATTTGTCAATGAATCTTCTTAAACTTTGTTATAACTGTTGTTTGATTGATCAATATGCACTTCGAATAAATGGAATTCTAGAATTAATTATGCTAAAAAAATAGTGTCATAAACGAGTAGTGTCGAATTCTTTTTATTGAACCGAATTCGAGTTCGAGCTCGAAAACATAGTCGAACACGAGCAAAGTTCGAGCACGAACTCGAATATATCTTATAAAAGAGTAATAATCGAACCGAATTCAAGTAGCTCGCGAGCTCAAAAATTTTGCAACGAGCCGAGTTCTAGCTCAATTTAGAGCTCGAATTTGAACTCAAGCCGAACTCAAGCCAGTTGATTTGTCAATGAATCTTCTTAAACTTTGTTATAACTGTTGTTTGATTGATCAATATGCACTTCGAATAAATGGAATTCTAGAATGAATTATGCTAAAAAAATGGTGTCATAAACGAGCAATGTCGAATTCTTTTTATTGAACCGAATTCGAGCTCGAGCTCGAAAACATAGTCGAACACAAGCAAAGTTCGAGCTCGAACTCGAATATATCTTATAAACGAGTAATAGTCGAACCGAATTCGAGTAGCTCGCGAGCTCAAAATTTTGCAACGAGCCGATTTCTAGCTCAATTTAGAGCTCGAATTTGAACTCAAGCCGAACTCGAGCCAGTTGATTTTTTTCACGAGCCAAGCTCAAACTTAATGGTGTTCGGCTCGTGTACAGACCTAGTCGCATGCCCTCATTTTATTTATTTATACGCCAAGAAAAAAGAACGTCGTTCTCTACAATAACATCATCAACTCTGTTATAATATCTACATATACTATAAAATAGAATGAGGTGTTGAAAAGTGAAGGATCTATTTATAAATTAAGAGAAGATCCAAAGTGGTTTTACAAGGAATGTGATAGTAATTAAGAGTCATGCCCACTTAGCGAGAAAGGACATAGATCCTGCACCCAGCAGAAGAGAAGTGTGTGCTCCCAAGTGAAGCTTCACATTGTTCTCCATCCTGGGGCTCATGAAATCGGCTGCTAATAAATCCACCAGCGCCATGTATATCAATATCCCTGCCGACGCTGAATCCAACACCCCCTCCACCATCACTCCGCTCCTCTTGTAAACGCTACAAATCCCCATTCCGATGCCGATCCCCACTGGGGCCGTCACCGAGAACAACACCGTCATCATCATCTTTTTCACCCACTCCAATCCAGCCTGCTTATTCAAACAACCACCCCTTTAGTCACTTTATGCTTAATTACGTACCATGTCCGACCAAGTTAAACATGACCGGATAAACAAAATTGGGGGCCTCAACCCAAAAATCTTACATGTACGAATATACAGAAAAGATGTGGTCTCCTGTACATCCATTTGTAATACGGATTTTGATACTTTTATTCAGTGTAAAATGATACTTTCTAAATTATAGGGTAAAAAAATAAATGATACTTTTATACGGACGGATGTACATGAGTTTTTGTGCATATAAAAAGTTATTTATTAAAATTCATTGCATCTTTCTTTCTTTTTCATCCCCAAAACTAATTTAATTTTTATACTTAATTCTAAAGGTTTTAACCATGAACTACTTTATCATTATTCACTTCTCTCATAATTAATACTTCCTTATCCCCAAAATATGTTATTGGGGATCTTGAGTACGAGTTTTAATAAAAAATATTAGTGTATTGTGAGTCAAGTAAAGATCTCACATTAATGTAGTATTAAATTAATTAGTGTTAAACTATGAGTGGTAAATATATAAATAAGTGTTGTTATTGAGAATAATAAATAGAGATAGTGGTAGAATATGGATGGTAAAAGATGTAAATAAAGTGTTATATTGATGGTAATAAATATGAAATATTTTGTGGGGCAATTTTCATAAACGAAAAGAGAATAAATTTGGATTGTACCAAAAAAGAAAACTATGAACAAATTTTGGGACCGGATGGAATATATAGTCTATTCTATTCCAGAATATATGTCATGCTAGCTTTGTACACAAAAAAAAAAAAAAAAACTTTTTGGCAAAATATACGCCGAATAAATTATGAGTTTGTAACTAATAAAGAATGTTATTTATTTCAAAAAAATTGGAAATGTCCGAAAAGACGTTTATTTTGAATAGAACGAAGTATATACTCACACATTTGTATAGGGGACAAATTAATTTACGGGACTCGAGATTTTTTTCGAGCGCTTGAGATTACGCACTGCAAGCAATTGTTGTTCACATTAACTCAAAGATGCATGGTGGGGACGAGAATAACTTTTCTAGCTATGCGATGGACTCATTACGAGCTCATATATTTCTGAGGCCACCACACGAAGAACTAGTGAAAACATTATTACAACACCTTTATAGATTCGATGATTCTGAAAATTTTGTGCAAAGCGTATGTATATATATACCTGTGAGATGCATCCTCCAAGCCCCATCCCTTCGAAGAACTGGTGGAAAGACAGAGCAATCACCAGCGGCTTTATCGTGGTGGGGCTCTGCGACGCCCCCAGCGACATCCCGATGACAACCGAGTGCACCACCATTCCCACCTCCAAAACCTGCAACATAGACAATCTTTTCATTCAAAACTGGAAGAAAAGGAAGAAAACAATATCTTCCCTTCAAACCGGAACCAAGAACATCAAGGTTTAATATATCTCAAATGAACATACTTGTGATATTATGCGCTGTCGGAGAATATCCGACAGCCTCATGCCGTGCGCCGCATGACTGCATGCTTGACAATGGCAATGGCCTCGGCGGCGCCACCTGCCTCCTCATCCCCGCGCGTCTTGCTCGAATGCATGTTTCTGTAGAAGGCGGTCGTGATCGTGTCGACCATGAGCGTCACAATGGCGGCCGTCATAGCGATGAATCCCGAGAAGGGGAATTTGGCCCAGGGGTCGCGGCTGAGGCAGGGAGAGGTCAAGGCGCGGAATGCATCGGGGAGGATGTGGACGAACCCCGTTGCCAGCACGACTCCACCGGCGAAGGCCTTGACCATCAGGAATATGTCGTTTTCAGGGCGGAGGACGGCCAGCTTCCGGCCTAGGAGCGGAAAGCTGACACCAGCACCGCCGGCTATGAGAATTGAAGCGATCGCGGCCAGTTTCAGCTTCAGCGCTTCGCTCTTGCTGCCTTGCTCTGCTCCGGCACCGTGGCTCGTGCAGTCTTCTGCTACCGTCGTAGCGGTGGCGGAGACGGCAATGAGAAAGATAATATTGTGAGCATTGGCCATGGCGGAATTGGTGTTTTTCAAAGTAGAAGGCTTTGCATTAAACGTCTTATAAGCACAAGAGCATGCCAATTCTTTAATTTTAAAGTGTTACTTTTTTTTGTCTAAAAAAAAAGTATTGCCCTTTTACACGGATTTATAGTATTTAATACGTAGAGAAAGATGTTTAGGATATGGTAGTGATAGGATATGGCCCAACCTCTCAGGTCCACTAGCAGGCCCAAACGAGCTGGGTCTGACCTAATGCTGCCCTACTCGTTTACGCCCGAATCACAGCCTCCAAACCCTAATTAAAGACGGAGTCAAGGGCGAAGATGATGGGATAACGGTGGAAATCATGGACAATTATGGTGAAGATCATGGTCAGTTACGGAAGGATCGTGAGTCCGTCATTCAAGGATTAGATTACTATAAGGTCTACGATTATGTATAAATAGGAGTTAGATTGAAGGTAAAAGGTTAGCAAATTACTGAATACTAGAGCTCTTTGAGATACTCATTGTAATACAATTATAGTGAACATCTTGAGGATCATCACCTCCGTGGACGTAGATCTGTTTCTTGATCGAACCACGTAAAAACTCCTGTGTTCTTTACTGCTTTCGCTAAATCTTTCATACAAACGTACACAGATTTATCAGGTAGTATAACAATCATATCAATAGAAACATTGAGGAGATTCGAATTAAGATTTTTTATCTTATGAATTTCTACACCATCAATAGATCATTTCAAAAGGACAACTATATAGATTTTATATGAGAGTGTGAGTTAGTTTGAGAATATTTTGCAAGTTTTATAAATACTGATATCTTAAATGACTATTATTTCTTGAGCTTGAATTTTGTTAAACAGATCTGTTTCAAAATTAATCAACTCCATATTAAGTTTATACACGACTTCATGAAAATTATTAGAATACAATTCGTAAGGAGAATTTCAAAATTAATCAACTCCATATTAAGTTTGTACACGACTTTATGAAAATTATTAGAATACAATTCAAAACAGAGTATGAAGAGCGATAAATGTATCATTATTAATCTTTAAGTTCCATCTCCAGTCATTCAACCCACATGCAAATTTTAGAGTGTGCGTTATTTGATTTCCCAAATGGCTGAAAATAGGTAGACATGATACAGAAACTTGAAGCAGTCAGATTTGCACTCAAAATGGTAGCAAATGCATTTCGATAAATCATTAATCATATCACATTGTGCATATTTATATGTGACCAAAATATGTTCCCTTAAATCTTTTGTGTATTTTAATAAAAAATATTGAGTGTTTTATGAATAGAGTAAAATTGTTATTAAATTAATTAGTGATGGATTATGGGTGATAAAATATATAAATAAGTAGTGATATTAAGAATAATAAGTATGGATAATAGTGGACCATGATAGAGGTGGCAAAAGTAGCCCGGCCTGGGCCCATCGGGCTTTGGGTACTATGCGGGCCGACCTGCCCGAAAATCTATCGGCTCGAAAAAATCAGAGCTCAGTACAGCCACGTCCGGGCCACCGGGATTTTGGGCTAAACCTACCCGGTAAAAATAGGACACTTTTTTTTGTCCTTTTACTAGCTTTAATACAACACTTAAGATATTTACTGTTTAGGACACTTAAAAGTGTCATATTAAGGGAATAACAGTGGCTTTTAAAATGGGGACACTTAAAATTGTCCTATCAAGTGTACTAATTAAGTAAATAATAGTGATTTTTAAAATGGGGACACTTAAAAGTGTCCTATTAGTGTACTATGCGGACAGGCTTTTTAGCCCAGAAATCCCGAGCTTTGTTGCCCCAAAGCCCGGTTGGCCCGACCGGCCATCTGGGCAGGTTTTTTAGGCCCAGAATTTTTCGGGCCTATAATTTTCGAACCCAACCCTACCCTAACCCCGGGTACCCAGGGCCGGCCCATCGGATCGGGCCTATTTTGTCAGCTCTAGACTATGAGTGATAAAGTATATAAATAAAGAATGTTATTGAAGATAATAAGCACAAAGTATTTTGTGGAGTAATTTACAAAAATGGAAAATGAACAAATTTTGGGGATATATCAAAAAAGAAAAATTTGGAACAAACTTGATTTTTGGAACTTCTTAATAAGATTGGTTTAAAACAAATTTCTGGGGACATAAATTTAAAACAAATTTCCCTATAAAAATTGTTCTTGATAAGACTGATTTTTTGGGGACATAAATTTAAAACAAATTTCTCTATATAAATCGTTATTTGTTTGGCAAGAAAAGATTCATTTTTGAGATATCAGCGAGAAAGAAAGTTGTAAGAAAATTAGAAGAAAAGAAAGCAAGGCAGTATAGTCTTTAATTTTAAAATTTACTTGAATAATTTTCTTTATCGAACACCATAGTTCTTCATTAAAATTTCGTTTTCTTTTTCCAACTTTTCACTTATATATCCAAAACACTAGCCGTCTAATTTCAATATATAGATCAGCACTTTGATAAAACTACGATTTATTATATTTTTAGAATATCTCATTTATATATCCAAAACACTAGCCTTTAAGAGACGTGTACATATTCATGCATAAATATGTATATATTTGACCTGCCGCACGTTGCTTTTATTGTGGGGTTCAGTGCAAATGGAGACAAAATGTTGTCATCCTCATCCTAGTTTGAGGCCTTTTAAAATATTGATGCGTTAATTTAGGCAAGCTATTAATATTATCTTTTCTTGTACGAAAATTCATATTTATGGATAGTAATATTTTTTTCAATGTAAATGATACTTTCAAATTATAATGTAAAAAACAAATGATAGTTTTCTTTAATATAAATAATACTTTTGTTAGGAACAAATGATATTTTTATCTATCCGTATCTTGAATTTTTGTGTACCTTTTCCCCTTGTACGATTAATTGAAATAAAATCAATTTTATATTTACGTAAGCTTTTAAAGGGACTTTTCCCCGTTAGCATGATTTTAATTAATAACCAATGAGGGTTTAAGGTTTTAGTGTATTGAAATAAATAGTATTTACGGTAAACTATATGTGACGCTGACATGGTAAACTCTAATTTCCATGATTTTATATTGACCAGTCGTTTTGGCCTCATAATGTCGTTATGATGTCTCGCCTTTTTCTTGTGTATATGCAAACTAAAGATATCTTTTACTCCTTTATCTTTATGGAATTCCTTTTCAACTTTTTTTATATTGACGACTTGCTTGTGGGATTACTTTAGTATCCACCATTAGAAGTCGAGAAATATGATCCCTTTTTGAGATGTAATTTTTCAGTTTTTATTTTCCTTTATTTAGTTAACAAATACACTTTCCTCAAAAAAACGAAAGAAGAAAAAGGTAAACAAATACACGATTTACAAACCAAATCGTCGAATCAAACTGTCAAGATAATTTTGAGTTTGCGTTTTATCCAATTTATAAGTGAGGTGATCTCCTATGTGGACGTCTGTATGTACGGATAATGATACTTTTCTTTAGTATAAATGACATTTTTCTTCAATATAAATTATACTTTCGAATTATAGTGAAAAAAACAAAATGATATTTTTCTTCAATATAAGAGTTTTTGTGTTTATAAGTTTTACATATAAACATTTTCTCACCCATTCTAGTATGTTTTATTTGATAAAAGAGGTGGTACAATATACGGACATCTGTACATGAGGATATTGATAATTTTCTTCAGTGCAAATGATACTTATCTACAATGTAAATCATATTTTCTAATTGCAGGGTAAAAAATAAATGATACTCTTTTTTTAATGTAAATAATACCTTTCTAAAGAACAACTGATATTTTTATCTGTCCGCTCAATGCGAACATATATATAGGAGTTTTTGTGATAGTAAAAACAAAATCTCATATGAGGACATCCTTTAGCAAGGAAACATGAAAACTATATTTTATTTGAGATTCCACGTAGGGGTAACACTCTAATTATGAGTTAAGGTGTGATCTTTATGTATCCTCATATAAGGACATCCTCATAAGAGACCATATCTATATATTATTGGATTTGTATTCTGAAAGCAGAATGTTTGAGCTTGTATACAATATTTCCTGTTACCATTATTACAATATCATATCTAAATTATTTACTTGATTGCATATAGGGATGGCAGTGGATCCTAGATTCGGTCCTGATCCACACATCCATATCCATTTTCCAGGATCTGGATTTTCAGAAAATAGGATCGAACGGATCTGGACCTAATCCGGATCATTCTTTTAAAATCCAGATCTGGATCTCAATTTCTGAGATCCAGATCCGGCCCATGGATCCGTATAATATATATGTATATATAATTTTTATTTATATTTATAAGTGTATTATATTATTTTTCTTTCTAGTCGAAGTTAAACTATGTTACAGAATTGGATAATATGTCAATAATATTATAAAATTGTACCTTGTATTTTAGGAAATTTTGTATATGAATGGTCTATTTGCTAAGATATGTGTGCTACTTCTTCTATTACTATTGCAATATTATTTGTTGTCATGAAAGCAAAAGTAAATTTGTAATTAACATCTTCTTATATAGTGATGATTGTAGAATTTCTAAATAATTATTACAGTGTTATATGCATTTAGATTATTATTATTATGGTGTTACTATGAATTATATTTGATTTATGATTTATTTTAGAAAAGAAAACATATGGATCCGGATCTAGATCCTGGACCCTGCGGATCTTATGGATCTGGGTCGGATGTAATATCCCGTAATTTTAATACTAGATTACGATAATTAATTACGTAATTAGCATTATTAATTCAATAATTAAAATCTTAATTAGTCAACTCTTGACTTTGACCAAGCATAATTGGATAATTTCGTATGAGATTCATCGAGCCTTAGTGAATTAAGGAATATAATTTTCAATATTCCTTCGAACGTAATTTTCAACGCTGAATGAATTCGACGCCACGCCTTACAAGATTATTAAGCGCTTAGCTTAATTTCAAATTCTATTATTATAGGAATAAATAAAGTTGTAACAAACTTTATTTTGAACATTTTGGAGATAATTGCTATGAGAATTAAGAGACGCTTCAAACGCCTACGCTAGAGATAATGCGATAACTTTAGATATGATCTCGAATTATAAAATTCAAATTCCTATATTTATATTATTATATAAGGGCATTATTTATCATTAAATAATGCTAGAAAACTTAAGAAAGCAATGTACATTATTTCATGGGTTTCGAAAACCCTAAGTGTTTAAATTAGGGTTTTTAAGTCCTAAATTATTTTAAATACTTTTCCATGATTAAATTTATTATCTAAGACATATAATATGTCACATAAATATGTAATAACTATTTTATACAAGAAAATCAAATGTTTGGGATTACCTTAATGATTTTGAAAATATGAAGTTCTTAAGTATGATTTAATATTTAATTCCTATCTAATTAATGATATATGATAATTATTATATTATTATGATGTCATTAAGGACAAAATGAGGTATAATACAAGTTGCACAAGTGTAGGTGCACTTGTGTACATAAGTGGCTAAAACTTAGCCAATTTTGTATGATTTTATGTAATATTATTATCTTATAATTAATAATTAAATATGAGTTGGATCCTATCATATTATGAGTTGTAAAGTAGCATTAATTAACAAGTGAATAAATATCCTAAAATCTTTGGACTATATAGGTAAATTATTGAAAATTTGATGAAAATTTCTTAATTTCACACTATATAATTGTGCCATTCAGATAGTTGAAATTTTCGACTTTTCAAAGTAACTTTATACTATATTAATAATATGATAATAATATAGTATATAATATAAAAATAATAAAAAATTCTCCAATTAAAAAAATGATATAGAATGTCACAAGTGTGACATTATATGATTAATTCATTTTTCTCTTGATAATTATGCAATAAATTAATAATTAATTATATAGTATAATAAAATATATAATATAAGAATAAAACAAAAATAAATCCTAAGGCCTATTGAAAATGGGCGACACACACATATTAATACATATATGAATTTAATTGTTTTATGCTAATTATAACACAAGTTGCAACTTAAGGACAAAAATACATTATGAGTTGTACATGATAAGAATTAAATTTTTGTCTCATAGCTTATGGAGGTGCCGATTTCTTTGACCTTAATTAACAAGTGTATGAGATATTTATCATGTAATAATTATACTACAAGTTGCATAAGCTTATAAATATAACATATGCTCTCCATTCTCCCATTTTAGCACCCCCAATTTTCGAAACATAGAGAGAAATTTAGGAGAGTGTTCTTCAATTTTAAACCCAAACCTAGATCATATAAGCCTTCAACAATAAAATCGAAACCGATTAAAAGGTTAGAAATTTTACGAGCTTCGATTACGTACTAGAATTTTTGAATTTCGTCCGTTAGAATTTATGTTATGATCTTAGTTTATATATATGATTTTCGAAAATTATAGATCTTGTGCTAAAATGTTTAGATATTATGTTTATATGATGTTATTAAGCATGTATATTAATTATATCATGAAATTAAACATGCTATCAAATTCAAAGTTTGGACCGAAAACTTAGGGATGATATATGTTGATGATTTTGATTTTTAATTGTTGATTTGAGCATGGAATCATAATCTATAGTATTAATTATGCTTATATGAATTTATTTAGAATTTTTGGAAAACTATAGCTTATATTTTTATAAATATCGAAAACTATAGCATATGTTATAATGTTATGATATAATTCATGTTTAAGTGTTATAATAGCATATTAAGTGTGTAGATTCATAATATATGGTTGTGGAAATTTATCAAATTTATAAATATTATTTTAACCTAAGTCGAAAATTTAAGAAGTGACTTAGGTAAATTTTATTCAATAAGTCACAATAAATAACAATTATGTTGTAGTAAGCATAATTGAGGGTGATTAATCGAGATATGATTTTATCGAATTTTAAAAATCATTTGCTTAGCAGTATCAGGAAAACCAAAACCTTAGGTTATAATACTAAGGTGTATAAATTTTATTTGAACTAAGGTAATTACATATTATTAATCATATGATAAAATAGTGTGACATGTGAATTTATAAGAATTTATGCACAAACCTAAGCTATTTATTCTATAATGACCGAAAATGTTAGGTTTAGTGCATTAATGATGTAAATTTATTTTATCAATTATAATTACATAATATGATCTAAAATAATGTTTTAGACATATTATGATTTTTGGGGAATTTTTAGAACAAGAATTGTACATGAAATGATAAAATTACACATGTAGGCTTAGAAAGTCAAAATGTTGACTTTTCGTTGACCAAAGTCAAAATTGTTGACTTTTGGTTGACTTGGTCAAAATAGTTGACCAAAATCGTTGACCAAGGTCAACGGGCACGCAATTCGATAATACGCGATCAATGTAACGTAGTACGCTTAGTAATAATGCTACTTACGTTACGTAAGTACATTAAAACGTACATTATATTCTAAAAAGGTAGAATACCCTTTTCATGTTAAGAAATTTCATAATCAACATCAATCGATTAAGAAACGCCAAATTAAGTCCGACGTTAGCCTTATTCGATACATAGAACGTTATAGACTATGTTCGCCTCTATCGAACGCGACCAACGCATTAAAAATAATTTTACGTTAAGGTGATACGTGGACGGAGCGCCGACGAGGAAAGGACCATAGTTAAGAGACCCACGATACGAGGTGGGCTTTACTCGAAAACCCTTTTATTTACGATGCTTTCTTCAAACGTATTTATTTACAAAGCTTTCAATGAGAAATGATTATGAATCGTTATTCAATTACACGCCCAAAATATTTATGTTTTAACGTATGGATCCTATCATGTTGTTGGGCGAGCCAACGATGTATGTGAATCGCTTATCGGGTCGCCCCAATTTATTTTTAAATCGATATCGGATCTTAAGTCGAGGCGTAATTCCCGCCTAAGATTAACGTGTACACCGCTTTTGATCGCGAGCCGTTAGCAACATCATCGGCCGGTTATGGATCCTAGTCGATGAAGAATCCCGACTATGTGATTGGGAGCCGTTAGCAACATCTTCGCCGATCACGGCGCCGGTAGAAGCTGAGGCCTACCGCACGTGAGATCGCTTTATGAGATGAGTTATGAATTATTATGTGGATGATATGGATCATACGTAACGGAAAATGCCTCAAGCAGCTAATCTTTGAGAAATGATAAAGTATTTTGGTATTCACGAGTTATTTCAACTAAAATCCTCGTGTTATACTTATGGGCGAAGTAATTTTATGAAATGATTTTCGCATGAGTCCACTAAGTGCAATCTTGTACTTAGCCCCGCATGTTTGTTTTAAATGTGCAGTTGAATGTCGATGGATGGACAAGTGTTGAGCAATGGAGTTTTTGTCGTTAATAGTTCACCTGATGTATATCATCATATATGCATTCACATGTTTTCCACTGCTCAAAACACTTTATTATATTTTCGATATTACTTATGTTACCTCCGATCACCAATTCTTTTGTTAATGGTCCGTTGGTCTAGTTTGTATGAAACCGCTGTGTGTTTATCTATAAAAGTTCGACGCTCAAGGTTTGTTGGTCATTATGTTCTTAATCCTCGCTTAGTTGATGACATTCCGCCTAATCCGCATTGGAATGGCGGGTCGTCACAGCTGGTATCGTGAGCAGTCGTCTTTGAACCCTAAAACCTTCTTTCAAAAGTTAAGTCTAGATCGAGTCACTAGACTTCTAGAAATTAGTCGATCGTGCTCAACACTCCATCACATCAAGCTCAACCGAAAAGAGGTAAATTGTTTCCTCGCTTTGATATTGAAAGTTGAAAGTTGAAACGTTGAACTTGAATTTTGGAAATGAGCTGAACGCACATTTTGAAAGCAGTGAAAGTTATGAAAGTTTTGGAACGTATTCCAAAAGGAAATTTTCAATGTTTTGCAAAAAATTGACAATTTTATGTCAAAGGTGATATGATAATGGGTTATCAGTGGTATGAGACCAATTTTACGAAGAATGAGTAATAGTTGACATGATAATGTCAAAAGTGATGCTTAGCTTATTGAAAGCATGAATGCAGAAATTATGTTATGATTTTGAAATATTTATTCAAAGTTTTATCGTTCATTTTGAAAATGGGTATGTTATTCCCACAAGAACATAGATGCTCTAAGAAGCATGCTCACCTCTTGAACATAGAAGTATGAATTCTAGGAGCTTGATCCCTTTATAGAACAATAGTGAGATATCGATTTACTTAACAAACGAAAAGTCGATTGAAACGAACTCAAGTTTTCAACGAAAAGTCGATTTAAAGCAAGAAAAGGATCAAAGGTGCAAGACGTATGAGTACAATAAGGACCAGTGAAAGCTAAACAAATTTTGATGAAAATCTCGTACGAAGCAGGCACGAGCTCACAATTGTCCGAGAGGAAGTGATTTGGCGCATAATCGCGCAGGCAGAAAACTGCACTGCGCAGTATTTTTGTTTTGACCCGCTCATTCGCTTGAACTCCATTTTGCAAACGGTTTTCACCCACATACTCTTATCTCAACGAACTTCAGTTCATATGAAGGACAGAAATCCTGAATCCTTCTCCAGAATTCGTGAGGAACAGTTGAAGTTAGACTGAAAATTTTGTTGAAAATAGAGAACTTAAGAGTTGAAAGTAGAAATTCCATAAGATAATTGTGATGTAAGAATGAACATAGGATCTTTGATGTAAACATTTATCCGCTTATCGATGTGTTTGCTTTATCCGCTAATGATATATTCTCTTCTTTATCCGCTTATCGATATAGATTGACTTACGCTAGTATTATCCGTGATAGATGGCCACCGTTATTACTCTCCAAGGCGAAGGATGATGCCGAGATTCACACCAGAGAAGTCCTTCGCCTCATCGCATTTACAAGATGGGTCAGCGATACCAGAGAGTTTCGACGAGTTATCTACGCTATGGATGGACGCCCATGAGTACGGTGTGACGGATATGACGGCATCAAGCGGTTACTCACCGATTGCCGCTGATTGGGAAGACTATGCAAGAGAGATCTCGGTGACTATATCTATCGTGCGGGCATCGACTATGACCTGATTGGAGATTTGCCGAGGTTCGTCAGCCATCTTATATATGTCTACAACGTATATAGGGCTGCACCGAGAGGGCCCTATCTGCCACCAAGGGAGTATACTTGGCAGGACGACACACCGGAATGGTTATATACGGAGGTTCCTCGAGTGGTCAACCCCGCAGCGTCGAGGTTCATGGAAGCGGAGATCGACCCGAGCATGTGACGAGGCATCGCGACCCGTGTCATTGGGAGTGCCGCTTCCACCTATGACGCTCGGACATCCGACGCGACCGGCACCACCGCCCACCACCAATGACGGCACCCAATCACGAGAGGACATACATGGAAGCATACGGCCATCAAGAAGGCTATGTTCCTATGCGCGATGTGTATGCCATTGGGGACGAGAGGGCTGGACCGTCACGTAGGCGTGCTCGAGAGGAAAGCTCAGAGGAGGAATCCGAAGAGGACCCAGAAGAAGAGGAGGACCCCGAGGAGGATCCAAGCGAGGACGAAACTGCACGGGCGAACCATGGAGACGTGAGCAGAAACATGGACGAAGACAGATATTAGTATACGAGTAGTATGTAGTATGTAGTAGTGATATTAACAAAGTTATAGAAGCATAGTATTTTGAGACGCCTTATAACTAGTATATAGTTGACAGTAGTATACGTAGTACAGTGTGTACTTAGTTTCCTTTTGCGCTTAATGACTTGTACAGAATAGTCCCTCGAGGCAAAGTTTTTCCATATATATATGATGATGACCCAAGATGGGCTTTTATAAACATCAAGTTGTGCACTAAGAATGATGGCTGCTTAAGTTGTTTTATGATACGATTTATAAAGATGTTACGTATATTCAACTGCAATGAACGTTATTCAAATACTAATTACGTTTTATTAATGTACGCCGCCCAGACGTGCACCTCAGCGGGAAGTGAGAGGCAGGGGAAGAGGAAGGGGCAGGGGAAGAGGCAGGATACCACGGGCAGAAAGTGAAGAAATCCCGGTACCACCCCCACCTCCACCTGACCGAAGAGTGGAAGAACTCTTCTTAAGGCAGAACCCGCCCTCCTTCAATGGTAAAGGGAGCCCTGAGGATGCCGAACAGTGGGTCAGGGCTATAGAACGAATATTCGACTTTCTTCGCTGTACTACGCAGGAGAGGTTATCTTGCGTAACTTTCCAACTCACCGGACCGGCTGATTTCTGGTGGGAAGCGAGGAGAAAGACACTGACCCCAGAACAAATGGAATACTTTACCTGGGACGACTTCAAGACGGAAATGTATGATAAGTACATTCCCAAAAGCTATCGGAACAAGAAGGAGATTGAGTTTTTCACCCTGAAGCAAGGGAAGATGTCGGTCACTGAGTACGACCGATCGCTCATGATATGTCTAGATACGCCCTGACATAGTGAATATCGATATGAAGATGTCGAAAAATTCAAGGCAGACTAAGACATGAGATAAGGATGTCACCGCGTGTCACGGCGACTTAACTTATGCGGAGGCTCTTAGTAGGGCATTAGACATAGAGGCGGCAATGCCCGAAGAGAAATCTGCACCGACCCAGTCACAAAATGTCGGTGACAAAGGAAAGCGCAAATGGGAGGGAAGTTCCAATAACAACAACGTCAACCAAGGAGGATTCAACAATAACAATAAGAGGCCATGGCAGAATAACATGGCTCCACAAGGGCAAGGTTGGAGGAGACCCGTATATACTCCACCTACCCAAGAGATGGTAAGGATTCACCATGCCCGAATGTAACAAAAGGCACACGGGTGTGTATGGCTAGAAATCCTATCTCGCTATAAGTGTGGCATTAGGCCACTATGCAAATGAATGCCCCGATCCGCCAGATAACCATGGGGAGGCCGAATCAAACAGGCCCTGCCCAACCATTAAGGGCATTCAAGACAACCCCACCACAAAGAAGAAGAATAAAGAATAAAGAATGACAAGAAACACAGAGACAAAGAAGAATCAAGGCAAAGAATAAGCAAAATCAACAGAGGCAAGCACCTCGCCGTCAAGAACCACTCAGCCGAGCCTATGCGCTACATAGGCGCCGAACCAGCGTAATCAAGGTAACCTAGCGGTATGGGATTACTTTGCAATATGCCTATTATACTGCTCGACACGGGTGCTTCAGATTCTTTCATTTCAAAAGCATGCTGATATGTTAGAACTTAACCCCGAGGAAACGAATCAGAAATGAGAATCTCATCACCTATAGGAGGTATTATGATCGTTATACGTGCTTGCTCGAACTTAGAATTGAACTTAGGCTCATTAAGGTTCTAGCAAATAACTTGAACATAATACCCATGGGGATGTAGATATAATCCTAGGGATGGATTGGTCACGAGAACCATTCCACGATCTTATGCAAGGAGAGAAGAATTTCGATGCAACCACCGGAAAAGAAGCTACTAATTTCTATGGGATTAGTATGGAAAGAAAATCCCAATAATATCCGCACT
Organism: Salvia rosmarinus; assembly: GCA_036937905.1. Classification (NCBI taxonomy): domain Eukaryota; kingdom Viridiplantae; phylum Streptophyta; class Magnoliopsida; order Lamiales; family Lamiaceae; genus Salvia; species Salvia rosmarinus. Next base: position 71,607,243 of record CM072819.1, on the reverse strand, counting down.
CCAAGCCCGAGAATGATGAACAAGAAGGAATGTCAAGATTCCTCAGATATCTAAATGGAGAGGAAAAGACGGAAGTAAGGGTCAAGATGTGGAAATTGTTCGAGAATTTCCGCACGCCTTTCCCGAGACATTACCAGACTACCCCTGCACAGCAGCCTAGAGTTCACAATGATCCGAGCCCGGATCAGCCCCAGATCAAAAGCGCCTTACGTAATGGCACCCAAGGAACTCAAGAGTTGAAAATCCAAATTCAAGAGTTATTAGACTGGGTTTTATAAGGCCAAGTGTTTCACCATGGGAGCGCACCGTCCTATTTGTCAAGAAAAAGGATGGCTCGTTAAGGATGTGTATCGACTACCGAGAATTAAACAAATTGACGCTTAAGAACAAATATCCGCTACCAAGGATAGACGATTTGTTCGACCAATTGAGAGGTGCAAGCGTATTCTCGAAAATCGATCTTAAGTCAGGCTACCATCAACTTAAGGTACGACCGGAAGATATATCTAAGACGGCATTCAACAAGGTATGGCCACTACGAGTTTGTAGTAGTGCCGCTCGACTAACAAACGCACCGCCGTGTTTATGGATCTTATGAACATAGTGTTCCATCCATACTGGACAAGTTTGTCTTAGTCTTTATAGATGATATCCTCATCTATTCAAAGAACGAGGAGGAACATAGGAACACTTGAGAACAGTGTTGTTACGCACCTACGAGCCGAACAACTTTATGCGAAATTCAGAAGTGTGAATTTTGGCTTAAAGAAGTGATATTCCTCGACACATTGTGTCGCCAGGAAGGAATAAAAGTTGATCCGCAAAGGTCGAGGTGTGCAAGGATGGAAAGCACCACCACTCAAAACGAACCGAGTTTCCTAGATTAGTCGGCTACTATAGGAGATTCATTGAAGGATTCTCCAAGATAGCAAGACCAATGACGCAGCCATCTCGAAAGGGATCAAATTCACATGGATCGATGAGTGTGAGGCTAGTTTCCAAACGTTAAAAGAGAAACCGACTAGTGCACCGTATTAGCTGTCCCAGATTCGAACAAGGAATATGTTATCTATACCGATGCTTCCAAAATGGACTTGGTTGTGTAATCGATGCAAGAAGGAAAGGTAATAGCCACGATCACGACAACTTAGACCACATGAGTTGAACTACCCGACTCATGACTTGAATTGGCAATGTGGTTCACGATTAAAGATTTGGAGACATCATCTTTATGGAGTAAGATGTGAAATCTTTACTGACCACAAAAGTTTAAAATACTTTTTCGAGCAAAAGGATCTGAATATGAGACAAAGAAGATGGCTCGAATTAGTAAAGGACTACGACTGTGGCATAAACTATCATCCAGGAAAAGCTAATGTAGTAGCAGATGCCTTAAGTCGTAAAGGTCAATCAAAACTTGGATGTCTCTTGACAACGGAAGAAAAACTCATTGAAGAGTTTGAAAAGATGTCAATAGAGATAGTCGAACCACCAAGGACAATCGTGGATAATGTTGCTACACTTACTATGATGTCCGATTTAAGGAATAAAATCATAAAAGAACAAAGAAAGGATGAGGAACTAGGGAAGATAAGAGCTAAGGTGAGAAAGGGAGAACAGAAAGGTTTCAAAGAAGCAGCTGATAACGCTATATTGTTTGAGGAAAGGCTATGTATTCCAAACAATGACGAGCTTAGAAATGAAATCATGAGTGAAGCTCATGATACTCCTTATACCGCCCATCCAGGCAGTACTAAAATGTACCAAGACCTACGAGGAAAATTCTGGTGGGAAGGAATGAAGAGGGATATAGCCTCATTCGTCGAACGTTGTCTTACTTGTCAACAAGTAAAGGCGTTACATCAAAGGCCATATGGAAAGCTGCAACCTTTGGAGATACCCGAATGGAAATGGGACGACATAGCTATGGATTTTGTAACGGGTTTACCCAAGTCACAAAAGGAAACATCGCTATATGGGTAGTAGTGATCGCTTTACAAAGTGTGCTCATTTCCTACCAATACGAATCACCCATGGGTCCGACAAGCTAGCTCACCTATATGTGAAGGAAATTGTACGTCTGCATGGAATACCAAATCTATCACTCGATAGAGATTCAAGTTTACCTCGAGATTTTGGGTAAGCTTACAAAAGGAATTGGGAACGGGTCAATTTCAAAGACGCCTTTTCATCCACGCATGACGGCTAACTGAACGAACGATCCAAACGCTAGAGGATATGTTGAGAATCAGTAGTATCGATCGAGGCGCAACTTGGGAACAAGTTTTACCACTTATCGAGTTCGCCACAATAATAGTTATCAGCGACAATCAACATGGCCCCATATGAAGCATTATATGGAAGAAATGTCGATCGCCACTTTATCGGGATGAAGTTGGTGAAAGAAAATCTTAGGCCCGATACAATGAGGAAATGATTGAAATTGTGCGCCGATAAGACAAAGAATAAAAGAAGCTCAGATAGCGTAAATCTTATGCCGATACTGTAGATCCGAGCTAGAATTTGAATGTGGAGACAAGGTTTTCCTTAAAACCCTCCGTCCAAAGGCATTGTAAGATTTGGGGTAAAGGGAAAGTTGAAACCACGATTTATAGGACCTCACGAGATCCTTGAGAAAATAGGCCCCGTAGCCTATAGATTAGCGCTACCACCAAGCTGGGTAATGTTCATAATGTGTTTCACGTGTCACAATTGATAAATACGTATGACCAAACACGAATACATCATGACGACGTGGTCTTAAATCCCGATATGAGCTACGAAGAGGAACCCGTGGCCATTTTGGACCATAAAGTTCAACAGCTTGAGAAATAAATCAATCCTAATAGTGAAAGTCCCATGAGCACCACGGACGTGAAGAAGTTTACGGGAACTCGAGGACGCCATGAAAGAGCGATACCCGAACTCTTTGAGGTATGCAAATTTCGAGGACTAAATTTTTTAAGGGGTAGAATGTAATATCCCGTAATTTTAATACTAGATTACGATAATTAATTACGTAATTAGCATTATTAATTCAATAATTAAAATCTTAATTAGTCAACTCTCGACTTTGACCAAGCATAATTGGATAATTTCGTATGAGATTCATCGAGCCTTAGTGAATTAAGGAATATAATTTTCAATATTCCTTCGAACGTAATTTTCAACGCTGAATGAATTCGACGCTTACGCCTTACAAGATTATTAAGCGCTTTAGCTTAATTTCAAATTCTATTATTATAGGAATAAATAAAGTTGTAACAAACTTTATTTTGAACATTTTGGAGATAATTGTTATGAGAATTAAGAGACGCTTCAAACGCTCACGCTAGAGATAATGCGATAACTTTAGATATGATCTCGAATTATAAAATTCAAATTCCTATATTTATATTATTATATAAGGGCATTATTTATCATTAAATAATGCTAGAAAACTTAAGAAAGCAATGTACATTATTTCATGGGTTTCGAAAACCCTAAGTGTTTAAATTAGGGTTTTTAAGTCCTAAATTATTTTAAATACTTTTCCATGATTAAATTTATTATCTAAGACATATAATATGTCACATAAATATGTAATAACTATTTTATACAAGAAAATCAAATGTTTGGGATTACCTTAATGATTTTCGAAAATATGAAGTTCTTAAGTATGATTTAATATTTAATTCCTATCTAATTAATGATATATGATAATTATTATATTATTATGATGTCATTAAGGACAAAATGAGGTATAATACAAGTTGCACAAGTGTAGGTGCACTTGTGTACATAAGTGGCGAAAACTTAGCCAATTTTTGTATGATTTTATGTAATATTATTATCTTATAATTAATAATTAAATATGAGTTGGATCCTATCATATTATGAGTTGTAAAGTAGCATTAATTAACAAGTGAATAAATATCCTAAAATCTTTGGACTATATAGGCTAAATTATTGAAAATTTGATGAAAAATTTTTAATTTCACACTATATAATTGTGCCATTCAGATAGTTGAAATTTTGACTTTTCAAAGTAACTTTATACTATATTAATAATATGATAATAATATAGTATATAATATAAAATAATAAAAAATTTCTCCAATTAAAAATGATAATAGAATGTCACAAGTGTGACATTATATGATTAATTCATTTTTCTCGATAATTATGCAATAAATTAATAATTAATTATATAGTATAATAAAATATATAATATAAGAATAAAACAAAATAAATCCTAAGGCCTATTGAAAATGGGCTACACACACATATTAATACATATATGAATTTAATTGTTTTATGCTAATTATAACACAAGTTGCAACTTAAGGACAAAAATACATTATGAGTTGTACATGATAAGAATTAAATTTTGTCTCATAGCTTATGGAGGTGCCGATTTCTTTGACCTTAATTAACAAGTGTATGAGATATTTATCATGTAATAATTATACTACAAGTTGCATAAGCTTATAAATATAACATATGTCTCCATTCTCCCATTTTAGCACCCCAATTTTCAAACATAGAGAAATTTAGAGAGTGTTCTTCAATTTTAAACCCAAACCTAGATCATATAAGTTTTCAACAATAAAATCGAAACCGATTAAAAGGTTAGAAATTTTACGAGCTTCGATTACGCATTAGAATTTTGAATTTCGTCTGTTAGAATTTATGTTATGATCTTAGTTTATATATATGATTTTCAAAATTATAGATCTTGTGCTAAAATGTTTAGATATTATGTTTATATGATGTTATTAAGCATGTATATTAATTATATCATGAAATTAAACATGCTATCAAATTCAAAGTTTGGACCGAAAACTTAGGGATGATATATGTTGATGATTTTGATTTTAATTGTTGATTTGAGCATGGAATCATAATCTATAGTATTAATTATGCTTATATGAATTTATTTAGAATTTTGGAAAACTATAGCTTATATTTTTATAAATATCGAAAACTATAGCATATGTTATAATGTTATGATATAATTCATGTTTAAGTGTTATAATAGCATATTAAGTGTGTAGATTCATAATATATGGTTGTGGAAATTTATCAAATTTATAAATATTATTTTAACCTAAGTCGAAAATTTAAGAAGTGACTTAGGTAAATTTTATTCAATAAGTCACAATAAATAACAATTATGTTGTAGTAAGCATAATTGAGGGTGATTAATCGAGATATGATTTTATCGAATTTTTAAAAATCATTTGCTTAGTGTATTGGAAAACCGAAAACCTTAGGTTATAATACTAAGGTGTATAAATTTTATTTGAACTAAGGTAATTACATATTATTAATCATATGATAAAATAGTGTGACATGTGAATTTATAGAATTTATGCACAAACCTAAGCTATTTATTCTATAATGACCGAAAATGTTAGTTTAGTGCATTAATGATGTAAATTTATTTTATCAATTATAATTACATAATATGATCTAAAATAATGTTTTAGACATATTATGATTTTTGGGAATTTTAGAACAAGAATTGTACATGAAATGATAAAATTACACATGTAGCTTAGAAAGTCAAAATGTTGACTTTTCGTCGACCAAAGTCAAAATTGTTGACTTTTGGTCGACTTGGTCAAAATAGTTGATCAAAATCGTCGACCAAGGTCAACGGGCACGCAACCGATAATACGCGATCAATGTAACGTAGACGCTTAGTAATAATGCTACTTACGCTACGTAAGTACATTAAAACGCATATTATATTCTAAAAGGTAGAATACCCTTTTCATGTTAAGAAATTTCATAATCAACATCAATCGATTAAGAAACGCCAAATTAAGTCCGACGTTAATTTTATTCGATACATAGAACGTTATAGACTATGTTCGCTCTCATCGAACGCGACCAACGCATTAAAAATAATTTTTACGTTAAGGTGATACGTGGACGGAGCGCCGACGTAGGAAAGGACCATAGTTAAGAGACCCACGATACGAGGTGGGCTTTACTCGAAAACCCTTTTATTTACGATGCTTTCTTCAAACGTATTTATTTACAAAGCTTTCATTGAGAAATGATTATGAACCGTTATTCAATTACATGCCCAAAATATTTATGTTTTAACGATGGATCCTATCATGTTGTGGGCGAGCCAACGATGTATGTGAATCGCTTATCGGGTCGCTCCCAATTTATTTTTAAATCGATATCGGATCTTAAGTCGAGGCGTAATTCGCTAAGATTAACGTGTACACCGCTTTTGTGATCGCGAGCCGTTAGCAACATCATCGGCCTATTATGGATCCTAGTCGATGAAGAATCCCCGACTATGTGATTGGGAGCCGTTAGCAACATCTTCGCCGATCACGGCGCTTGTAGAAGGAGCCTACCGCAGACGTGAGATCAGTTTATGAGATGAGTTATGAATTATTATGTGGATGATATGGATCATACGTAACGGAAAATGCTCAGCAGCGTAATCTTTGAGAAAAGATAAAGATTTTGGTATTCACGAGTTATTTCAACTAAAACTCGTGTTATACTTACGGGCGTGTAATTTTATGAAATGATTTTCGCATGAGTCCACTAAGTGCAATCTTGTACTTAGCCCCGCATGTTTGTTTTAAATGTGCAGTCGAGTCAATGGATGGACAAGTGTTGAGCAATGGAGTTTTTGTCGTTAATAGTTCACCTCGACGATATCATCATATATGCATTCACATGTTTTCCACTGCTCAAAACACTTTATTATATTTTGATATTACTTATGTTACCTCCGCATCACCAATTCTTTTGTTAATGGTCCGTTGGTCTAGTTTGTATGAAACCGCTGTGTGTTTATCTATAAAAGTTCGACGCCTCAAGGTTTGTTGGTCATTATGTTCTTAATCCTCGCTAGTTGACGACAATTCCGCCTAATCCGCACTTTGAATGGCGGGTCGTCACATCGATCTAATTTTTTTGGACCCAATTGATCTAAACCAGATCCGGATCCAAACCAAAATTTTCGGATATGGATTTGGATCTAGCAAGATCTGGTCCAGATCCGGTCCATTGCCATTCCTAGTTGCATATGTTTGTCTCATTATCTCATACAAAAGTTAGATCATACAGTGTGTAGAAGATCACAGAAGCCTGTATGATTGGTTAAGCTTATTGAGATATAAAAATGATCATAGTTGAGACAACTTGAATATGAAGTTATCGGTATAGGCTACAGTACATATAAGAAGTGACTTGACTTGGTTACTTATCTATGCTGGTACGTCTTGTTGTATTGATGAATCACAGTGAGATGAGTTCTTCTATCTGACCGTCATGAAGAACCTAGATCTTAGTGACTTTACGTTGATCTAAACCTCGATAAGGTTTTAGGTGAGTATGAGTTACTGACCATTACTTTAACTTGTTATGGGTGAGAGTTACATGAGACAACACAAGATTCTTCGTGATTCGATGGTGACAAATGCTCAGATGTCATGCTACTTACCAGACGAGTCACCGATCCGCTAGGATGATGACGTCCCCTTAAGGGACTCAAAAAGTTTATTGTATTAAACCCTGCAGGTTGAGTTAGACCAAGTACAATAATAAGGTTGAGTTGTGCTACTTAAAAATTAAAGAGATTAATTATTTTAAGCAGTCAGAATGCTATAGATAATTAATAAACGTGCGATATCTTAAATACGAGGATTCATAAGTCTAAGTGCAACCCGACTCAACTTCGGTAATAAATGGGCAAGTCAGCATTTATTATCTAGTGGAATGAATAAATATTTATGAATTAATTTATGTTCTGGGCTGAACATAAGATAATTAGTTCATTTTAGGACCATCTTTATTCCTTACATTTGATCTCTAGGCTGGCCCATCAAGGTCTGGAGATGCTATAATTTTTGCCTACCCTAGTAGAGTCCCACTGGGACTCTATTCTAATTAATGTATTATTTTAATACATATCCAGTATCTAGATAGATATTATCTGATATTATTAGATATCCAGAGATATTATTTGATATTATTAGATATCAAGATATAATTATTCTAGATATATTTTATCTATAAAGATATAATTATATTTATTAGATATGCATTATAAATACAAGGTGAGAGAAAATCAAAACTAATCTTTATTCTTTTGTTGAGATTTTCGAAAATCTCATAGTCCAAAGAAGGATGCGAATTTTTGCAGTATTCTCCATAGATTGCTCTCACCAGTATTGGAGAATAGGCATTTGGGATACAGTCCAGAAGATCAAAGCTGGAGTCTTCCATTGATCTTATATCATAGAAATTTGCAGGTAAACACGAGCAAACAGTTACGTGTTGCAATTAATTATATACATGCATGCTAGGTCTATAATCAATGTATGGTGAATTAAACATTCAAGATAGATCAACGCGAAGAGATTAAAAACAGATTTTTATACAATTTGTATCAGAGCCTGGGATCAGTATCTTGACTCTGTTGGATTAATTCACGTTTGATTAATATATGCACAATATTTAATTATAGATCTGTCGTTCATCGTGACTCAGTTGTTTTATTTTTCGTTGGAATTGTTTTTTACCACGAGAAAATCCGTAATTAGATTAGAATTTATTTTTTTGTAAAATAAATCTGTAAAAATGAAGAATGAAGACAAAGAACACGAAGAACGAGATGACACGATGGAAGCCCATCGCACGGTGTGATGGGGACACATCTGCAGCAGCACGTCGCACGACAAGGGACACGACCGTTCCAGACGTACGGGAGGAGTAGTAGCCCGACAGCAAGCAAAGTACACGAGAGACAAGTGCGCAAGCGAGGCGTGCGGATGTCTCGACATACGGGTGGTACGTTGAGCACAAAGAGGCACTGCATCAGCTTCCACGCACTTGGGTTCTTGTTTGGTTTCGTTGTGCTTATTCTTGGTATTCTTATGCATGTTGTTTCCAGTGGTTTGTCCACTTTATGCCGTTGTTTTGATAAGTATTTATCGGTTCAGACTTATTTGGTATGTTTTGATGTTTTGTAGAAAAAAGGCATTAAATAGGACGAAATGGATTTGCCAAGAATTGAAGTATATTGAAAAGCATCTCGATAGGTGCAAATGAATCGTAATTTGGAGTTCGGACGAGGAAGAACGGAGCATTTCTTCAAAGTCGCGCACGTGCGCTCCGCACGCCCGCTCACGCCTTGCGCTCACCCGCACCTCCTCGCGCGTTCAGCACTTTGAGCGCCGGCTCACCCTGTGTGCCCTCTCTAGAGCGCCCTCTCACTCTTGAGAGCCCTTTCCTCTCATTTCTATGCATCCACCCGCACGTTCACCTTCTCAAGCGTGCGCTCACCCCGCACCGCGTCGCACGCCTAGCGCCCGCTCCCATCCACGCAGGCTCTCCGTCCGGCGCTGGGAACCCAGCGCCCGCTCGCCCATAGTCCCAGCACACCCGACGCGGTATCTTCTAGCGCGCTCACCTCCTGCCGCGCACGCTCTCCGTCCGGCGCTAGGAACCCAACGCCCACTCGCCTACAGTTCCCAGCACACTCGACGCTGGGCGTCACCCAACGCGTGCTTACCTTGCATCGTGTGCCCGTTCGTCTTCGAGCCGTGCTCACTTCTTAGACAGAGGAACATGATCAGCGAGCGCTCGTCTTCAAGCCGACGCTCACCTTTGGAACAGAACAACCCGATCAGCGAGCGCTCAGTCTCAACCGATGCTCAACTCTAATTTTATGCTCCGCATCGCGCTCGCTCAGCGTACAACCGGCGTTCACTTATTGGTTTTATGTAAAGGCTGCGCACGCTGAGTTAGGGCGGACACACTTTTTACATCTGCAACTTTTCATTCCTTCTTCTAGAGACAGAGACGACAAATAAGAGAAAGATCATATTTTTATTTACATTCCTGCTTTTCATTCTGATTGATTCGAGCATTATATTTTGTTAGTTCTGTAGGAATTGAATTCATAGTAATTGACGGGTTATTGCTTTTCCCATTGATACTAGTTTTCCTTTGCATTTGATAAATTACGTTCTATGCAGTTTGATATTGGAATTAGTATTTTGTTGAATCTTTCTCCATCGTATTTTATTGCTTTCCGTTTGATGAATTTAGTTTAGTTTTGTTCCAGCTTTTAGCTTCCTTCATTCGTGATTTCTTTAGGTCTCAACTAGGGATTGACAACCCCCATCTAGGATTGCTTTTATTTATATTTACTTTTTTGTATTTCAATTCCCATTGTTCCAACTAGGGATTGACAACTCCTAGTTAGATTACTTTTACTTATATTTACTTTTTCGCATTTCAATTTCCGTTTGTTCCAAAACCTCTGTTGGTATTAGAGTGTTTAGAATTTACCGTTTTTATGTACGACATGAACAATAAGCCATGTTAAGTTTTCCTTGAGAGACGACTTGGGTTAAATTTCCCTCTACGATTACCTCATTCGATTATGAGTCAATTAAAATAGTGTTTTTAGTTGAAACAAATTTTGGCACTGTTGTCGGGGAAAACTTTAGGCGTATTGTTTGTGTTGATTATTTTTTGTGTTTCTTTTTGTTTTTATTTTGTTATAGTCCAGTTGAGTGCGATTTTTTTTGTTTGAGTGTTGTGTATGTTAGGTCGCCGCAGTCTCAATAGATCGCTTGCTACCCCGTTGGACAGCACTCGTAAGCTTAAATGATCGCTTCTTCCTGAACTGGAGGATTTTTGTGCCACTTTTGTGAGTGGTGAGCAGTCAGAGTTGATAATCAGAGATCATCCATCTTTTCAGAATACACCCCCACTGAGAGAAATGGGTGAAAATGCACGAGCTCTGCGTGATTTCTACAGACCAGTGATTGGGGCAGCACCTCCCTCATTGTTCTTAGACCAGTAGCCCATGACTATGAGATTAAGCCAAATCATATCTCACTCATGCTTACTTTTCATGGGCTTGATAGTGAGGATGCTTTGGGATTCATCATAGAATTCTGTTCGGTGCTGCAATCCTTCCCGCTGGGAGGACTAAATGATGATCAGCTGAAGATGCACTATTTCTCATATACCCTGAAGGATACGGCAAAGTCTTGGTCTCTGGCACTCCCCGCCAACTCTCTGCAGAACTGGAATGCCGTGGTAGACAAGTTTATGACTAAATACTACCCAAATAAGAAGAGTCGGGAGTTGAGGTCACAGATCATGACCTTTAATCGACGCCGACGAGCCATTCCATGAAGCTTGGGAACGGTTCAAGGACTTATTGCGAAGTGCCCTCACCATGCCTCGATGTATGAGATTCTTTATCGCTTTTCTACGACGGTCGACTCGTAGTTTTCAGCAGCATGGTGGACAATGCTGCAGGTGGAGATATTGGTTCTCGAACGGCAGCTGATATTGTTGAGATTTTTGAGGCTATGGCTGCTACTTCACAACAGAAATCCAGTCGAGGTGGAAGAGCCAAAGCACATGCCGTCACTCTCTCTTTCGACATGAATAAGCAAGTGGTTGAGCTAATGAGGGAGGTGCAAGAGCTTAAGATGAGGAAGTCAGATCCACCAGCCCAACACAAAGAATCATGGAACCTTGTGGAATCTGCAATTAACCCGAGCATAATGTTCATATGTGCCCCAGGATGGGAGAGCATACATTCGAAGCCGAAGCCGAAGCTTATGCTATGTAGGGATTTCAACCTTGACAGCAGTTCGAGCCTAATCAGCAACAATTTAACGTGGGATGGAGGAATCATAATCAAGGGCAGAGTTCAAACCAGAATACTCCATACCAAAGACCTTCACAGCAGCATCAGTTTCAGTAGCAGAGGCACCATCCTCAGCAGAAACAGTTCCCACAGTAGCAGTTCCTACAACAACAACAGTATCTGCGAGCACCTCCACCACCACCTCAGAGGCCATCTTAGGAGGGTACGTTAGCCCAAAGATTGGATGCTCAAGATTCAACAATTAAGCGTTTAGAGACGCAAATTGGACAGATTGCTAGTAAGCTTAACGAGCTGTTGCAGTAAGGTGCAGTGGGAAAACTTCAAAGCCAGCCTCATCAGGCTCATGCGATCACTGTTCTAAGGAGTGATCGGATTGTTGAGGATAAGGTTAGAGAGATATCAGGCAAGCAACTGCAGTCACATGAGGTGGAAAATAAGAAAGAGACTGGGTTCAGACTACATAAGGCAGCAAATCCTTACATTCCACCGATACCCTTCCTACATCGGCTGAAGAACGAGAAGCAGGACCAACAATTCAATGAGATCTACAAGCTCATGTCCAAGGTGAATGTGAATTTGCCTCTGTTGGATGTAATCAGAAATATGCCGGCCTACGTCAAGTTCTTCAAAGAGCTAGCCTCAAAGAATAAAAGATTTGGAGAGTACGAGAAGGTCATGATCTCCGAAACAGCTAATTCCATCCTACAACACCAATTGCCTCCCAAGCTCTGGGATCCAGGTAGTTTTATTATTAAGATTGCTTTGGGTAATAGGAAAGAAGCTTCTGGCATGCTTGTTTTGGGGGTCGGGATTTATCTTATGCCTTATTAAATATTCAAACGAATAGGATTAGGTGAACTTAAACCCACTCGGATGTGTCTACAGTTAGCTGATAGGTCTGTGAGATATCCCAAAGGTATTATTGAGGATATATTAGTAAAGATGGGTGGGTTGATAGTTCATGTTGATTTCATTGTTTTGGATATGGGTGATGTTATGGAAGATGGGGAGAAACACACACTGTTATTGGGGAGGCCATTCATGGCCACAATCAACACATTTATAGACGTTAAGAGTGGAACATTGAAAATGACTGTACTTAGTGAATCTGTATCTTTCTCTATACGTGATAGTGTGATTTTTCCTTATGCTAATTTAATTTATGATCGTGCTTCCACAGATACTATTGATCCCTTGGCCGAGAATGTGTTATTGCAGGATGAGAATGCGCGTATTGACAAGGATAAAGTGAAATGAATTCACGATCGGCGGATAGTTCGCAAGGATATAAAACCGGGAATGAAAGTTTTACTTCTACAGTATTGTGTTAAACTTTTCCCCGAAAAGCTCAATTCCAGATGGAATGGTCCTTACATCATCGAGAAGGTGTTTTCTTACGGAGCAGTTTTACTTCGCGATCCTAACACCAACGGATCATTTACTGTGAATGGACAGCGAGTGAGGCCTTACTTTGATCGAGGGGATAGTCCGAAAGAAGTAGAGAACTCCATGCTCATTGATCCTATCTGTCTCTGACTAGACTACGTCGTGCTCACGACGTTAAACTGAGTACTACGAGGGAGTTTACCCACATATTTTTCTGTTCTTTTCTTTCTCTTTTTGCTTGTTTCGTTGGTCTCTTTGATCTATTTGTTGTCTCTGTGTTTATTTGTTCATAAGTAGGATGAAAAGTTTTATGTATTGTCATCAACAATGAGGTGAAGCCGTGATACTCCGACTCTACAGCGCACGCTCACATTCCAGCCCTCTTTCTGCCATCTTCTTTCAGGGAAGTCTCCTTTTCTATTGGCTATATTTTGTTATTAATGTTTAGAGCAATGGGGACAGTGCTCGAATGTAGTGTGGGAGGGAGAGTATTTGGTTTTATGTCGTGTTCTGTTTATGTGCATGATTGGTAATATGCATCTGTGTTTATTTTGACCTATTGGACTCAAGTTTTTATCTATGCGAATGAGTTAGGATTTTGATTTGTGCACCTGAACTCTGTGGTATTGGTCAAACCTTGATGTCCCGTTTCTCTTGATGATATGTGATTGAAGTGTAATATGAATTGACGAGATTGTGTGGATTAATCTTAAATCGGGGCTTATTGATGTGATTTGTCCGACTAATGCTAGGGATAGTGTTAATAGTGTCGTTATCTATATACTTGTTTCAATAAAAAAAAAAGAGATGAATGAGAATGAAAACTCCAATAATTTGTTAAGATTGTTGAAATGGTGGATGGGACTCTGCCCACTCTCTCGCAAATCTAGAAATGGGTATGGAAAACCACGATAGGAGATTCGAGTTCATCGAGAATGCACCTTTCGAACATTGTTCCAAAATCTATTAAAACGTTCTTTATGTCTTTAAAAGGAACTTGTTGCTAAAGGTGACCACATTAGTTAATTCACCCCTAGCGGAGACTGGGGTCTGAACAAAAATCACCTTCTTGTTTATTTGACACCCCTCATAATCTTAGAATTTTTTCAAATTACCTTTGAATATGTATTCACCAAGTTTGGGGGAAAGACAAAAAGGGATTTGGTTGATTGGACTAAGAGTAAAGTTGCATGAGTTATTTTTCAATTCTTATTAGTAAAGACTTTGCTTGAGGACAAGCAAATGGATAAGTGTGAGGGATTTGTTTGGTTTCCTTTTTTGCTTATTCTTGGTATTCTTATGCATGTCGTTTCCAGTGGTTTGTCCATTTTATGCCGTTGTTTTGATTAGTATTTATCGGTTCAGACTTATTTGGTTTGTTTTGATGTTTTGTAGAAAAAACGGCATTAAATAGGACGAAATGGATTTTCCAAGAATTGAAGTATATTGAATAGCATCTCGATAGGAGTACGTAGATGCAAACATATCATAATTCGGAGTTCGGACGAGGAAGAACGGAGCATTTCTTCAAAGTCGCGCACGTGCGCTCTGCACGCCCACTCACGCCCCGCGCTGGCCCGCACCTCCTCGCGTGTTCAGCACTTTGAGCGCTGGTTCATGGCTGAGTGCCGGCTCACCCTGCGTGCCCTCTCTTGAGTGCCCTCTCACTCTTGAGCGCCCTCACATCTCATTTCTATGCATCCACCCGCGCGTTCACCTTCTCTTGCGCACGTTCAGTGCGCTCGCCCCGCGTCGCGTCGCACGCCTAGCGCCCGTTCCCATCCATGCACGCTTTCCGTCCGACGTTGGGAACTCAGTGTTCGCTCACCCACAGTCCTAGCACACCCGGTGCGGCATTACCCAACGCGTTCACCTCTCGTCACGCACGCTCTCCATTCGGCGTTGGGAACCCAAGGCTCGCTCACCCATAGTTCCCAGCACACCCGGCGCTGGGCGTCGCCCAGAGCGCACTTACCTCGCGCCATGCACCCACTCGTCTTTGAGCCGACACTCACTTCTGAGACAGAGGCACACGATCAGCAAGTGTTCGTCTTCGAGCCGATGCTCACCTTTAGAACAGAACATCCTGATCAACGAGCGCTCAGTCTCAACTGGTGCTCAACTCTAATTTTACGCTCCTCATCATGCTCGCTCAGCGTGCAACCGACGTTCATTCATTGTATTTATATAAAGGCCACACACGCTGAGTTAGGGTGGACACACTTTTTACGTCTGCAGCTTCTCATTCCTTCTTCCAGAGACAAAGACGACAGATAAGAGAAAGATCAGATTTTTATTTTCATTCCGATTGATTCGAGCATTATATTTTGTTAGTTTTGTAGGAATTGAATTCATAGTAATTCACGGATTATTGTTTTTCCCATTGATACTATTTTTCCTTTGCATTTGATAAATTAAGTTATACGTAGTTTGATATTGGAATTTAGTATTATGTTAAATCTTTCTCCATCGTATTTTATTGCTTTCCGTTTGATGAATTTAGTTTAGTTTTATTCTACGCTTTTAGCTTCCTGCATTCGTGATTTCTTTAGGTCTCAACAAGGGATTGACAACCCCCAGCTAGGATTGCTTTTATTTATATTTACTTTTCTGTATTTCAATTCCCGTTGTTCCAACTAGGGATTGAAAACTCCTAGTTAGATTGCTTTTTCTTATATTTACTTTTCCGTGTTTCAATTTCTGTTTGTTCCAATACCCCCGTTGGTATTAGAGTGTTTAGAATTTACCGTTTTTATGTGCGACATGAACAATAAGCCCTGTTAAGTTTTCCTTGAGAGACGACTTGTGTTAACTTTCCCTCTACGATTACCTCATTTGATTATGAGTAAATTAAAAGAGTGTTTTTAGTTGAAACAGTGCTCGTCTCACGAAGTGCAGACACATGCCCAGTAGGTACGGTGCATGATGCGCACAGGTGCATCAACACTTGGCAGCTCAGTGCTCGGTAGGAGATGGGCGACGGGCGATGGCACACTCACGCGAGGCGTGCATACCGCACAGCCCTCAACGTGCGAATGCTCTGTTGGATTTGTATACTGGAAGCAGATTTTGTTCAGCTTGTATACAATAATTCCTGTTACCACTATTACAATCTCCTATCTGAATTGTTTACTTGATTGCATATGTATGTCCATTTATCTCGTATATAAGTTAGATCATACATTATGTAGAAGATCACAGAAGTCTGTATGATTGGTCAAGCTTAATAAGATATAAAAAGGATCAAAACTGAGACAACTTTAGGACAAGTTGTCGGTATAGATAAGAAGTGACTTGACTTGGTTGCTTGTCTATACTGGTATGTCTCTGACGTATTGATGGATCACAGTGAGATGAGTTCTTCTATCTGATCGTTGTGAAGAACCTAGATCTCAGTGACTTTACGTTGTTCTAAACATCGATAAGGTATTAGGTGAGTATAAGTTACTGACCATCACTTGACTTGTCATGAGTGAGGGTTACATGGGATAACCTAATATTCTCCGCATCTTTCTGCAGTACTTTCCATAGATTGCTCTCACTCGGCATTGGAGTTTTGGCAAACTGGATACAGTCCAGAAGATCAAAGCACGAGTCTCGATCCAATTCCTTGTCAGACAAATTCACAGGTGAACACGAAAAAACACCTAAGTGTTGCAATTAATTATGTGGATGCATGCTAGGTAAATGATCAATGTATGGTGAATTAAACATCAAAGATAGATCCTCGGGAGAGGGTTATAATCAGATTTTCCTACAACTAGGATCAGAGCCTGGGATCAATATCTTGGCTCTGTTGGATTAATTAACGTTTGATTATTACGTGCGCAATTAATTAATTGTGGATCTGTCATTCATCGTAGCTCGTTTTATTTTTTGTCGGATTTCATTTTTCATCACGAGAAAATCCGTGGTTAGTTTAGAATTTTTTCTTGTAAATCTAATCTGTAAAAGATGAACGAAGACGAAGAACACGAAGAAAGAGACGACAGAGACATGTCGCACGGCACGACGGGAGGCTGGCCAGAAGCTGGATGTGTGTGCGAGGGCGTGTAGGCGACGGCACGCTAGGTGTGCTCGACGCATGCAACATGCCGCTCGATAGTGCGCACGAGGCTTCAGCGGCATCGAGTGAACAGGCACGGGAAGCGAGCCCAGGTCGGCAAAGGCAAGCACGGGCGGAGCTCTCGCGCGCAGTAACCGGGCGTGGCACATACGCTATCGCACGCACGCCTCGGCACTGAGCGTGCACACACGGGTTTCTAGGCAGCCTGGACGGGTCATACGAAGCAGTGCTCGACAGCGCACGAGCACCTCGGCGGCATCGGCCAGGCGCGGCATCAGCATCCTCGCACGCGGGTGCCCCTCGGCAGCAACTTCTCGGTGGGGCAAGGACGACAGCGCGTGACCTCAACGCGTGGGTCGCATGTGGACATATCCCGATAGCTCTGGGTAGGGGCGGGCGGCACGGCACGCAGGGCCTCACGGCCAGGCTATGCGATGCTGCTCGGCACGCCTCGATAGCTCCAGGCGATAGGATGGGCGACGGCACGGACGAGCTCGGCAAGGGCGGTAGAGTGTGGCAGGGCGTGCGCATGGGTCGTGCCCCAGCGCAGCGGCCCACCCACTGGGCCGACCCGCCCGCTTCGCCCCTGCACCCGATTTTCGCCAAGACCCGATTTTTCAATCGGTGCCCAGATTTTTGACCCGATCGGCCCATTCCACTGTTACGGCCCATTTTCAGATTTTTCGGCCCAAATCAAGTTTTGACGAGTCCGGTCCGTGTCCATGCACGTGAGGCCCGTTTTTTAGATTTTTGAAGATCTGTCTTTGCAAATTTATGTAATAAATTAGATAGGAAAATACAAGATCCACGAGTGGGCCGCGATGAATGAATTTATTTTATTTTTATCGTTCAAAGCATGTCGGGGATGTTTAAATTATACAGAAGCATGCTATGTATGTTTAATTACTTAGATAAACATTTAATATGTTTTCGTGATTGGATGCGTATAGCAAGCATGCTAGGTTTATCGCGTTTTGAAGCATGTTTAGAATTCTGCGAGCATGTTTTACATGTTGAGTTCTATAGAAAGCTTGCTAGGATTACGTGATTTGCATGGACAAATTTTTTGAAACAAAAGACAAAGCAAGAAATCCGACATATTAATTTTTAAAATTAAAGATGTCAAGACCTCCACCTTTTGATCTCTAAACAAAGTGGTACGCACTATGAGTAAACGTCCACACGCGTGGCTTACTTGCACTGTTGATCATAAGTTTGTTAGATGAGATTTCTAAATAAAACATTTTAATCTATCGAGAAGTGGGAGTTTCATGTAAACGCCCACACGCGTGGCTTGATATGCGATTTTCATAAATTCTCTAGAGATAGATTTAAAATGAGATGACAAAAGATTTTGAATTGGAAGCGGTATGGTGTTCAATCAAAAGTGTACTCTTAATTGACTCATAATCGAATGAGGTGTTATAGTAGGGAAAGTTAACCATAGTATCTCTTAAGGAAAACTTAACAGGGCTATTGTTCGTGTCAAACACGTAAAGCGTAAATCCTAACAATCTAATACCAACATGGATTTTTATCATACTTGAATTGAAAACCCGAACGGAAAATAAACTAAAGCAATAACTCTAACTAGGAGTTGTCAATCCCTAGTTGATAAACTACGAAAACACGAAAGGTGAAACAACTTAATAAACAAACTAAACTAGATCACAAACATGAAGCTATGAAATTGACAAGAATGATTCATTACTCTACTAATCTTCGTAATCAATTGCATGAAATATAAGTTATCCGTAATCAAGGTAAAATAATCAATCGAGCAATCAACAAACCAATGTCTAAGATTAGATTGAATTCAATAACAATCTCACAATATAAATTGAATCCACAAACAATCTCGAAACAAAACTTGTAAATTAATCAACCAAGAACAACAGGAAAGAAAACTGATCAATCACTATCAATCCAAAGTCAACACAAACGTTTGTTATAATTCGTAAACCGAAAGAAATAAATTAAGAACTGTTACTAGATGTTTATTTTGATATACTGAATGGAAAGTTCTTGAAGATAAAACCAGCGAAGAACAGCGGCCGCGTGCAGTAGAATATCAAAAATTGGAACCCTCGCAAATATGACCTAGCGCGTATATATAATAAGTGAGAGTGAGTGCCGGTAGTGGATGAGCGAGCTAGGAGCGGAGTGTTTTGTCTCACAAATGAACGCCGGCTCAGGCAAGCGGCGCGCGGCAGTCGAGCGGGCGCCACCGAGCGCCGAGGAAATTGCGACGCGCGCGGAGCGAGCCGGGCGCAGGCGGCCAAGCAACGACGCGGGCGAAGCGTAAGCGCGCGGAGGATGGGCGTTATACTGGCGCGCTAGGCGCGGAAGGAGAGAGCGCCACTCGAGCGCGAGAGAAATTGCGAACGGCGCCGGAGTGAGCCGGTGCCGGTGTGCGGGTGGGCGACGGGCGCAGGCGGGCGGCTAAGCGCTGGTGTCGGGCCATGCGACGGGCCGGCGTGACTTCAACAATTGCCTCGCTTCCTTCATCTCGAACTCCGATTAGGATCCGACTTATCGAAAAAGCTCTTCATTATACTTAACTGGCCGACCCATTTTATCCAATTTGATACTGTTTTCCTACAAAACATCGAGACAAACCAAATAAGTCCGAAACGAAGAATTCTAATCCAAACAACCGATAAGATGTATTTAAACACCTAGAATGGCCTGTAAAAGAATACCAAGAATAAGCACAAAATGAAACCAAACAACTCCCCCACACTTATTCATTTGCTTGTCCTCAAGCAAAGTCTACACAAGCAAGAGTAGAAGAATAACTCATGCAACTTAAATCTTAATTCAATCAATCAAACCTCTGTTTGCAATTCCCCTAAACATGATGAATACATAATCAAAGTTAATGTGAAACAAATCTAAGATTGTGAGAATGTCAAATAAACAAGAAGATTATTTTTGCTCAGACCCAACTCTCCGTTAGGGCTGAATTAACAAAAATGGTTACCTTTAGCAACAAGTTTCTTTTGAGAACACAAAGAAAGTATTAACAGATTTTGAAACAATGTTCGAAATGTGAAGTCTCGATGAACTCGAGTCTCCTATCGTGGTTTCCCATGCCCATTTCTCAATTTACGAGAAAGAGGGGCAGAATCCCATCCTCCATTTATACAATCTCAACAATTTATCGAGTTTTCTCCTTTTTCACAATTTTTTTAATAATGAAACAAGTATATAGGTAACCACACTGTTAACACTACCCCTAACATTAGTCGGACAAATCACATCAATAACCCTTGATTTAAGATTAATTCTCACAACCTCGTCAATTCACATTGCACTTCAATAACGTAACAACAAGATAAACGAGAATACATCAAGGTTTGACCAATACCACAGAGTTCAGGTGCACAAATCACAATCCTAACTTATTCGCATAGAAAAAAACTTGAGTTCAAGAGGTCAAAATGACATAGACCATATTGCCAATCATGCACATAAACAGAGCACGACAAATAATCAACAACTCCCCCACACATAAAATCGAGCACTGTCCTCAGAGCTCTAAACATTAACAACAAAAAGAGGCCAATAGAGGATGAGACTTCCCTGAGAATAGATGGCAGAAAGAATTTCGTTCAGAGATCGAGTCCCAAGAATAGGCCTGTAGCAAACACCAGAAAAGCCAAGGAAAAACACACCACAATAGGAAAGGAAAATAACCACCGAAACAAGGACGAGAGAAAAGAAAATAAAATAAAGAAATATATATACTTCCAACAAAGGAAGCATCACCGCTGGTCCGGCGGTGGTGGCGGTGGATAGACGGTGTGGGATAGGGACCAAGCGCCCCACCGGGCTTGAAGGTCACCAAATGTCGCCATGGGTGTCTAATCGCCGTAAACTTTCGACGGAAATCCCCAAACGTCATTGTGAAGATTGATCAAGTCGCTGAATCGGGCGAGATTGGGTGTCAAGACGTTGAAATACCTCATCACGGAACTCCCCAAAACCCGGGTCATTGATTGATTGAAATCTATGAATTGTCGACCCATCTCGCCGCCTATACTCCCCAAAGTTCTCGATTCCGTGAGGAGCTAAAGTCCCCAAATCGCTGTGAAGTGGCTCGCTAAACCGCCAAACCGAATCAAATGAGCCCTAAGACCATCAAGGCGCCGCCGTGGGGCTGATGGGAGAAGGGAAAGCCGTGACGGGCGGTCACGAGGTCCCGCCCGCTTCTTCGCCGCCTCGATCCTCGGGATATCCTCATCCATCGGGGTAGTTGTACCGACAAGAGACCCAGACGTACGGTTCTACCTAATCATGATATACTCTTGCACAGTACGCCGTGCTTCATAAGGAAGCAATGTTGCCGGTCAAGTAATCAACCGAAAATCACTGAAAGTGATTGGAAGATTCTCAACGACACCGAGCCCAAATAGGCCATCTTCTCCAGTTATTCCCACAAAGAACTTGGCTAGAATAAAAGGGTATTGTCTCAAGGAGAGTTTTGCCTTACGGTGCCGCCTCATATACTCAAATCGCCGCCATAAGAATGGTGCTGCACAAATCTTCTTGTTATTCACAGCACACCACAAGAAGAAAAGTTCCCGAGCACTCACTTTATTGGCTCGCTCTTTCCTCGTTAGGTTGTATGCAAGGAACTTATGGGCGATAACCAAAGGTGGTCTCTTAATAAAGGCACTAGAAGTGCTCACGATAACCAATTATCAAAACCGCTAAAATTCTCCATGTTTCAAAGAAGAGGAAAACCTGGTACATCGTAAAACCACTAACATGAAAACCCAAAACATCACGCATAACCTTAGGAGTAATAGCATATCTAGCCTCCCCAACCGACAAGAAGTTAGATTTAAAATTTTCACCGGTCTCGAAAGGCCGCATAAAATCACTAAGAATATTCTTAAACCATCTTCCTGCTCCCTAGTTGCCAAACAAAGCGCACCCACAATTTCAAGTATCTTTTCACAACTGCATCAACACCCAATGAAGCTAAAATAGTCCAATCATAATAACGGGTGATCGATATCCTTAGAACGAATAATGAGAAGAAGATACCTCTTGGGGTGAATAAATAGCTAACGGAGCATTGTAGTTCTCCGCAAATCTTCGGGTCGTTCATCGGATCCCAAGCATCTGCGTGATCCGTTTCGCGCTTCACCAAGGAGGCGAGGGATTTTTTGTACGAACCATGCTTAAGAGATGTCCGGAGAGCAGCTTGGGAAGGTCTCGTGCAGCAAAAGCAGGTCGAAAGGAGCGGCGCGCACGGAGGCTCGGCGCGAAGGACGGCGCCGCAAGCGAGCGCGCTACCGAAATGAACGTCGGCTGAGGAGACGGGACGGCGAGCCCGCGGGGGCACGGGCGGGTGTGCGCGCATGGAGGCTCGGTACGAAAGGACGAGCTCGGCAAGCGTGCGCACGCTGGAAATGAGCGCCGACTGAGGAGACGGGACGGTAAGCGTGCGGGGGCACGGAGAGAACGGTGCGCGCGCTGGGCGAGACGGGCGGATGGACGGCCAACGCGCGGGGGTACGGAGAGAACGGTGCGGGCGTTGGGCTTGGCGAGCTGATGGAAGGCGAGCGCGCGCGCTGGCGGATACGTGCGCGCTGGGGTACGCGGGCGTTCGGGAGTGAACGCCGGCTGCTGGGCGGATGGAGTACGCCGGCATTCGTGAGTGAACGCCGGCCGATCGGGCGCCGAGCGGCGGCGGGGCGCGTGATCGAAGCAGGAATGGGCGCCGGGCGAGCGAGCCGTTGTTGGGCGGGCACGGTGAGAATGGGAGCGAGTGCTTGGTTGGAAACGCCGGCTGGCTGATGGCGAGAGCGAGAGTGAGCGTCCTTCAAACGAGAGGGAGGCGGCGTGTAAAATAAGATGGAGATAAAAAGAAAACTAGGGCAAGAGCCCTAATATAGGGCCGGTTCAGATTGAGCGCCGGTTCAGGAGGGGTGGCACGCCGGTTCTCTTCTTTTCTTTTTTTTTTTTATAGAACGCCGGTTTGGTTCAAACGCCAGCTTTGAGGTCCTTCTTCCAAGGGGTTGTGCGCCGGATAGCATTGAGCGCAAGATGTAAAAACATTCTGTCCAATTCTTGAACGCCATTTACCTTGAGCCCCGGATGTGGATAGCTACTGACCAATTCTTGAATGCCAGTTCACCTTGAGCGCCAGTGTGGATAGCTACAGACCAATTTTTGAACGCCAGTCTAACTTGAGCGCCAGCTGTGAATGGCTTATGCCCAACTCTTGAGTGCTGGTTTGCCTTCAATGCCGGTAGTGAATGGCTTCTGTATTACTCTGAATGCTAGATCAACTCGAGCGCCGCTGTGAAGAGTAAGTATACATATTTTTGAACGCCAATCTCAACCTCTGTTAGCTTAAAGATCACACCTGAAACAAAAACAAAGAAAAAGAGATAGATCAAGATAACAAAACGAGGCAAACCAAAGGGAAAAGAAAAAGAAAAGGAAAAACAACAAAAATTCATGGATAAACTTCCACGTAGTGCTCAAATTTAACGTCGTGAGCAAGACATAATGAGATCAAATATATTGGGGATCGATGAGCAAAACGCTCTCCACTTCTTCCAACTCCTCACGATCAAAGTATGGTTTCGACTCACGATCGTTGGTTTTGATCGCAAGCAAAACCGCCCATGGGAAAACACCTCTCAACAAAATAGGACCACTCCACCTGAGTTGAGCTTCCCAGAAAGTTTCGCATTTAGACCGAATAATAACACCTTCATTCCCGGCCTTAACTCCTTTCGAACTATTCGCCGATCATGAATCCTCTTGACTTTGTCTTTGTAAATACGGGCATTCTCATATGCTTCGTCCCGTAGTTCTTCGAGTTCGATCATCTGGAGAGCTCTACCCTTGCCTGCTTCTGTGATGTCGAGATTCATGGCCTTTATTGCCCAGAAAGCTCTGTGCTCAATCTCAACGGGTAGATGACACGCCTTTCCATATACAAGCCTATATGGACTCATTCCCAAAATACTCTTGAACGCAGTACGGTATGCCCAAAGTGCAGCATTCAACTTCATCGACCGCCCTTCCCGGATGGTTGGACCGCCTTTTCGAGCACACCTTGATCCGCTTGTTGCTTGTCTCACCGTCCCGACGCTTGTGGATGATATGGCGTGACACCTTGTGGGTGATGCCATTCTTTCCATGAGCTAATAACTTATTACGTAAATGTGCTCCCCACGACTTATGATCGCTTTGGGAAACCAACTCGCAAAGAATGTTCTCCCGCACAAACTTCAAGATAACATTAGATCACTAGTCCGCTGGGAATTGCTTCTACCCACTTGGACACATAATCTACAAAGAAGCAAAATATATTCAACCATTAGACTTTGGGAAAGGTCCCATAAAATCAATACCCCATACGCCAAAAATTTCAACGACAAGGATATTGTTCGAGGCATCTCATTTCTTCTCCCCACATTGCCCACTGCTGGCATCTATCACATGAGAGATAGAAGGAGGGCGCCCTTGAAAAGAGTTGGCCAAAAGAGACCACTCAAAGACTTTAAAAGTCTGTCATGCGCCCACCAAAATGTCCTCCGCAGAATGGGCCTCGTGACACAATCTTAGAACTTAACCTTGCTCATCTTCGTGGATGCATCTTCTAACCACCTCGTCCTTCCCAAGCTTGAAAAGATATGGATCATCCCAAAATAATTCCCTGATACACTAAGAAATCTTTTCCTTTCGAAGTCAAATCAGTCTCAAGGAGCCACAAACCAAGTAATTAACAATATCAAGATACCAAGGCGATGAATTGATTTCCAAAGCATGCTCAAAAGGATAAGACTCAAGACTCTCTTGTGTGTAAAATAAAAGGACTCGAGACGAGACAAATGGTCACCACGCCATTATCACTACCTTTCCTATCTATAATTTCTAGATCAAACTCTTTGCGTAAGAAGAACCCAACGAATTAATCTAGGTTTAGCCCGGATTTAGTCAAAAGATATCTTAAAGCAAAGATGATCATCGTGAACAATTACCTTAGAACCAATGATATAAGCACGAAACTTATCCAAAGCAAAGATAATAAAGAAAAGCTCTTTTCAAGAGTAGTGTAATTCACTTGAGCGTAACTTAAAGTTAAGCTAGCATAATAAATCACACGCAACATTTTATCCACAGTTAACCTAAGACAGCTCCCACGGCCACATTGCTAGCATCACACATTATTTCAAAAGGTAGTGACCAATTTGGGGCAACAACAAAAGGAGCAGTAGTCAATTTCTCCTTGAGTAAATTGAAAGCATGCAAACATTTATCATCAAACTTGGAAAGAACATCTTGAGCAAGTAGATGGCACAAAGGTTGGCTTATCTTAGAGAAATCTTTTATAAACCTACGGTAAAAACCCGCATGTTCTAAAAAACTTCTAATGCCCTTAATATCAACTGGTGGAGGTAATTTTCAATTACATCCACTTTAGCCATGTCAACCTCAATGCCATTTCTAGACACAATATGCCCCAATACAATCCCACTTTTTACCATAAAGTGACTCTTTTCCCAACTAAGAGTGAGATTGCTCTCTACACAATGTTTAAGCACACGATCAATCTTATCTAGGCAATCATGAAAAGAAGATCCAAAAACTGAAAAATCATCCATAAATACCTCAAGGAAATCTCCAATCATCTCGAGAAAATTGACATCATGCACACCGAAGGTGCTCGTGCATTACATCGCCAAAGGCATCCGCCGGTAAGCATAAGTACCAAAAGGGCTTGTAAACGCCTGCCTCGCCTCGATCCTCCGAGCAATAGCGACTGATAGTAACTAGATAAACCATCAAGAAAACAAAATATTCATGTCCGCTAATCTATCAAGCATTTGATCAATAAAAGGAGAGGAAAATGGTCCTTTTTTCGCGGCATTCAACTTCCGATAGTCGATGCACATGCGCCAACCGGTAGTAGCCCTTGTAGGCACCATCTCCTTTCTCATTCTTCACCACCGTGATGCCTCCCTTCGGGCACCACATGTACAGTGGCTAACCCACTACCGTCCGAGATAGGATAGATAAGTCCTTCCATAAGGAGCTTCAAAATATCCTTCTTCACCACTTCACTAAGGATCGGGTTCACCTCTCTCGGCATCAATCATCGGCTTCACCCATCCTCAAGCATGATACGATGCATGCATGTCGCCGGATCGATCCCCTTGATGTCGGCTAGACTCCACCCAAAGGCCGCCTTTATTCTTTCTCAAACCGAAACAAAGGTTTTCCTCAACACTTGAAAGCTCAATGAGATGATTATCGCTTTTCATTACCTTCCTCCAAGAATACATACTGTGTGATTCGCAACCTTCATTTCTAGAGTGGGCTTGCATGTTAGCAACTTCAAGTGCCCACTCTTCCTCGTCACCGATCATGCAAAACTTCCTCGAGGCTATGCTCCCGCAACAACACATTCTCGCCCAAGGGATCAATAGCATCAATGAAAGCACAATCATCAATGTAATTTATAGAGGGAAACATCACATCGTCCCTAACAGAGAAAGACACACTTTCACCAAGCACGCTCATTTTAAAGTGCCACTCTTAACATCAATAAGTGTGTTGGTTGTAGCCATGAATGGCCTCCCAATAACAAGGTGTGCTCTTTCCCATCTTCCTAACCTCACCAATTTCCAAAACAACAAAGTCAACAGAACTATCAACCCACCCACCTCGACTAAAATGTCCTCAATAATACCCTTCTGATATCCGACTGACCTATCGGCTAGTTGTAGACACATGCGAGTGGGTTTAAGTTCGCCTAATGCTACTTGTTTGAAAATTGAATAAGGCATCAAATTTATCTCGGCCCCCAAATCAAGCATGCCAAAAGCTTCCTTACCATTACCTAAAACAATTTTAATGATAAAATTACCTGGATCCCGGAGTTTGGGAGGCAACTGGTGCTGCAGGATGGAATTAGTCGCCTCGGAGACCATGATCTTCTCGTACTCTCCAAACCTTCTTTTCTTAGAGGCCAGCTCCTTGAAAAACTTGACGTAGGCCGCACATTTCGATGACGCCCAACGAGGCAAATTGACATTCACCTGGACAGAGTTTGTAGAACTCATTGAATTGCCGATCTTGTTTCTCATTTCTAAGCCTGTGGGAAAGGTATCGAGGAGTATAAGGCTTTGCCGCCTTATGCAACTCGACCTCAGACGTTTCTCGCCTACATCTTGAGGTTTCATCGCTTCTCGGATGTCTCCATCTTATTCTCAATCACCCGACCACTTCTCAAAATCGGATCGCTCGAGCCTCGATGGGGTTGGCTAGGAGCTTCCCCAACGCTTGCCGGAGTAGCTCGTTCAGCGAGCTAGTAATCTGTCCCATCTGCGTCTCCAAACGCTTGTTTGTGGATTATAGAGCAT
Organism: Salvia rosmarinus; assembly: GCA_036937905.1. Lineage (NCBI taxonomy): Eukaryota > Viridiplantae > Streptophyta > Magnoliopsida > Lamiales > Lamiaceae > Salvia > Salvia rosmarinus. The sequence goes on along the minus strand of CM072819.1, from coordinate 71,579,735 downwards.
CCATTCTTTGGGTCATCACATCCTCAAATGCTGGTCTCTGAGGTGGCGGTGCTCACGATATTGCCGCCGCCGGATATTGCCGCTACAAGAACCGCCGCAGGCCGCCGTGGGTATTGCCTCGCCGAAATTGCCGTGGTCAGGAGGTCTTCAGATGGGCGCCTAATTAGAATTTTGCCCTCGACTTTTATTTCTCCATCCCACGTTAGATCGATTCTCCACCCCGAGCCAAACTATTGCCGATTAGACTCGAATCGCGGGTCGGATTCGAATCTTGATAGCATAAGCTTCTTCGCCTCATGAGTAAGTTTCCCATCCCGGGCACGATCAACGTTATGCCCGGTTAGTTTCAAATACCACAAGGTTCTAAGAATTCTCGGCCGGGTTGGTGGATCAGTTTTCAATTTCACTCTCATTTCCTCATCAACTCACCCACTTGTTTATTCATGTCGACGAAGGGTTCACGGCATGTGCCTTTGCTCTCCCACCACGATCGACTTCATAGTGAAGTAGCAGCCATGGCTTCAAAAATATCGACGATATCCATCGCCGCCCAAGAACCGATATCTCCACCCACAAAGATTGTCCACTATGTATCGAAACTCGAGTCAATCCATCATAGAAGAATTGGCATGCATTTCATCCGCAAGGAATGGTGAGGGCATTTCGCAATAGATCCCCGAACCGCTCCCAAGCTTCATGGAATGGCTCGTCACCGTCTCGTTAAAAGTCATGATCCGAGACCTCAACTTCGACTCTTCTTGTTCGGTAGTATTTCGTCATGAACTTATCTACCACGGCGCCCAGCTCGCAGAGTTGGCGGAAGTGTCGGGGTGTACGGAAACAACGATCTCGAGTGATCTTCATTTAGTCCGCCCACCGGAAGGACCGCAAAACCGAGCAAAACTCTCTTATAAACCGCAAGGCATCCTCGCTAGCAAGCCCATGGAAGGTAGGCATGAGCGAGAAGTGATTCGCTTAAGCTCATAGTCTCGGTCCGCGGTCCAAGAACAATTAAAGTAGCGGCCCCAATCACCGGCTCAGAAATCACGCAGCACGTGCATTCTCACCCATCTCTCAATGGGGAGTGTCCTCAACAACAAAGTTGATCCTCGATAAACGGCTCGATTGTTCACCACTCGAAGTGGCATTCAAACCTCCAATCGGAAGAAGCGATCTTTTTGATCTTCGAGTGCGGTCCAACGAGGTAGCAAGCGGTCTATTTAGACTGCAGCGACCTAGCATACACAACACTCAAACAAGAAAGATCACACGCAACTGGAGAATAACAAAATAAAAACAAAAGAAACACGAAAAATAATCAACACAAACAATATGCCTAAAGTTTTACCCGGCAACGGCGCCAAAATTTGTTCAATCAAAAGTGTACTCTTAATTGACTCATAATCGAATGAGGTGTTATTGTAGGGAAAGTTAACCCTAGTCGTCTCTCAAGGAAAACTTAACAGGGCTATTGTTCGTGTCAAACACAGAAAGCGGTAAATCCTAACACTCTAATACCAACATGGATTTTTGATCATACTTGAATTGAAAAGCTGAATGGAAAATAAACTAAAGCGATAACTCTAACTAGGAGTTTGTCAATCCCTAGTTGATAAACTACGAAAATACGAAAGCAGGAAACAACTTAATAAACAAACTAAACTAGATCGTCAAACATGAAGCTATGAAATTCGACGAATAACGATTCATTACTCTACTAATCTTCAGAATCAATTGCATGAAATATAAGTTATCCAGAACCAAAGGTAAAATAATCAATCGAGCAATCAACAAACCAATGTCTACGATTAGATTGAATTCAATAACAATCTCATAATATAAATTGAATCCACAAACAATCTCGAAACAAAACTTGTAAATTAATCAACCAAGAACAATGTAAAAGAAAAACCGATCAATCACTATCAATCCAAAGTCAACACAAACGCTTGCTATAATTCAGAATCGAAAGAAATAAATTAAGAATCATATTAGATGTTTATCTTCGATCAACTGAATGGAAAGTTCTCAAGATAAACAAGCGAAGAACAACGTCGCAAAGAGAATATCAAAATCGAACCCTCATAAATATGACCTAGCGCGTATATATAATAAGTGAGAGTGAGCGCCGGTTGTGGATGAGCGAGCGAGGAGCGGAGTGTTCTGTCTCACAAATGAACGCCGCCTCAAGGCAAGCGGGTGCTCAGGTGTCGAGCGGATGCTGAGCGGGCGCGTGGAGGGAGAGCGGGCGTGCGGAGCGTGCGCGTGCGAGGATGAGCGGGCGCTCACTCTGAGCGCGCGAGGGAAATTGCGAACGCGCCGGAGCGAGCCGAGCCGGGTGGCCGAGGCAGCGCCCGGGCGAGCGCATGCACGGAGGATGGGCGCTGGGCGCGCTAGGCGCGCGGAAGGTGAGCGAGCGCTCACTCTGAGCGCGCAAGGGAAATTGCGAACGCGCGTCGGAGTAAGCCGACGCCGGGCGCGGGCAGGTTCGCTGGCGCAGGCGGGCGGGCGCGGCTGGCGGCGCGCTGGTGCCGGGCCATACGACGGGCCGCGGCGCGACTTCAACAATTCATCTCGCTTCTCCATCGCTCGAACTCCAATTAAGATCCGCTTCGCTACGGACTCCTATCGAAAAGCTCTTCATTATACTTAACTTGGCAAACCTATTTTATCCAATTTGATACTCGCTTTTCCTACAAAACATCGAGACAAACCAAATAAGTTCAAAACGAAGAATTCTAATCAAAACAACGGTATAAGACAGACGAAACACTGAGAATGGCCTGTAAAAAAATACCAAGAATAAGCACAAAATGAAACCAAACATATGGTCCGAGTGAGTATGCCAATTCTAAGAATTCATTATCTGCTATCAAAATTGTGGTAATTGCTTAGGCATCACCTCAAGTACAACTTCTCGCGAAGTCCCTTCTTGCGATAGTGATGTGATCTAGTAAGGTCCAATCATTAATTTCATTTGTCATAAGGATAAGTTGACATGGATTGAAATTAAATGACTAAAATGTATATTTTAGTCTTGTCTAGGTGTTCATGTGTAAACGTCCACACGCGTGGTTTTCATGTGGAATGGCTTGGGCGATTGGAGGTTTCAATTAATATTGTTTTATCAAAAGGTTACAATATTATTGTTACGAATTATGTGCGATCGTATGCTTATGTGTTTGCATTAATTTTGAGATATGTCTCTTACACCGATTATCTATATGCTCGCACAAAACCCTCTATCCGGTCTAAATTTTATCGAGTGGAAATGAAATATGGAATATGTTCTTATCGCAGAAGAACACATGTTTGTTCTCACTACTCCCAAACTCGATGCCCTTACTGACGCATCGACAAATGAGCAGCGAGAGTCAAGCAGACTTTGGCATAAGTCAAATAATATGGCCAAATGCTATATGATGAAAACTATGTCCAAAGGCTTGCAGCTATAGCATCAGTCGATGGTATACGCGACTGAAATATGGTCAAGTCTCGAGAGTAAGTTTGGGCAGTCGGATCGGACTGTCCGCTTCCACACAATGAGAGAAATCTTGACGTATAGGATGGAAGAAGGAAGTTCAGTCCATGAACATGTCTCCCACATGACTCATCTCATAGATAGTCTTGATCACTTGGGAGGAGGTATCGACGATGAAGCCAAGGTCGATATCTTCCTCAACACTCTGCCGAAGTCTTTTGAGAATTTTCGCGTGAACGCGATCATGAGCAAGACCTAGTATACACTTAGTCAGTTGCTAAATGATCTCATGGCCGCGGAAGGAGTCATGGGAAAGGGAGCACATGTCCTTGCTAGCACATCTAAGGGTCCCAAATTTTCCATTGAAAAGTGGAAGAAGAAAAAGGGATACCAAAGGTGGTAGAGGTAAGGGAATCAGTGGGAGCTGTGGGAGCAAGAACATGGTTGCCACCGGAGGCTTGAAAAAGCCAAAGGAGAGGGGCATGTGCTTCAAGTGCGGTAAGACTAGGTATTGGAAGGCTAAGTGCCTCATGCTCAAGGCTCAAGGTACGCCATTTTCTTTAGTAACGGAAACATGTTTAGCAACTTGTTCTACTCATTCATGGGTAGTAGATACGAGTGCGACTGATGATGTTTGTTACACCTTGCAGAGGTTCCTGCGGACAAGGGAGCTGTTTGATGACGAGATAACGATCTCCATTGACAACGCGTTGAAAGTCGAGGCCGTTGCATTCGGAGATGTTTCTTTATGTTTTGATAAAACAGTTTTAGTATTAAAAGAGGTTTTGTATGTGCTGGAGTTTCGGCAAAACCTTATTGCGGTTTCCAAACTATTTATACATGGATATTCTGTTATTTTTTATAGTGGTGTTTCTATCATAAGAAATGACGAAGTTATCTGCGGTGACACTTTATATAATTCGCTTTATACTATTTCTGCTAAACATAATACATTTAATTATGTTGCATATACATCAAACCTTAAGAAGAGGAAGTTTTCTTCACTAGATGACATCATATTTCTTTGGCATCTTAGATTAGGTCACATCAATCTAAATAGGATCCAAAGACTGGCTAAGAATGGAGATTGGGTGAAATCACAGTCACTCCGTTCCCAGTATGCGAATCATTTATAGAAGGTAAGATGTCGACCAGTTCCTTCAAAGCGAAGGGGTATAGATCCAAAGAAGTGTTGGAGTTAGTCCATTCTCACCTGTGTGGACCAATGTCCACACAAGCTCGTGGAGGGTACAAGTATTTTGTCAGTTCCATTGACGATTACTCAAGGTACGGATACGTATACCTGCTTAACCGCAGGTCTGAATGCTTTGAGAAATTCAAAGAATTTAAGACAGAAGTGGAGACGAAACTAGGTAAGAGTATCAAGTCACTGCGGTCTGATCGCGATGGCAAATACCTCAGTAACGAGTTCATGGACAATTTGTGGCAGTGTGGGATTACCTCCCAGCTCTCTACACCGGGCACACCATAGCAAAATGGTGTGTCAGAGCGAAGAAATAAGACTCTCTTAGAAACAGCGGCATATTTGCTCAATCTAGTACCGTCCAAGTCAGTCGACAAAACCTTTTCGAGTTATGGTTTGGACGCAAGCCTAGTTTAAGCCATATAAGGATATGAGGTAGTCCAGCACATGTGCTGAACAAGAAAATTGACAAGTTTGAGGCTAGATCTAAAGCAAGGCTGTTTATTGGTTATCCTAGGGGAACGAAAGGTGGTTATTTCTATAGTCCTAAGGACTAGAAGGTCGTTATTATCACTAACGTCCGATTCTTAGAAGAGGACTACATGAAAAACGATAAATCCAAAGTTGAAATCATACTTCAAGAATTAGAAGATGATCGTATTCCACCGCCGATTAGGCCAAATGTACGAGATGTCGTGTCTAGTGGGAGGGATCGACACCAGATATTTCAAGAAATTGAAGTGGGTCGAGTTCCACTGGAGATACCGACGTACAAGTGGTACCTACCCAGCAAGTTGTGCAAGATAGAGAACAACGGGTTACTGCACCCACCGTTGCCATTGTGCCAGTAGCGCCTCATCGTAGTGGGAGGGTTGTTCGTTAACCCGAGAGATTTATGTTCGTGGGTGAATCTTCAGATTAAGTCCCAGGAAACGAGCAGGCTGTAATCGACCCATGGACATATAGCGAGACGATACAAGTCACTGATGCAAGATCATGGCACACCGCTATGGACTTAGAAATTTAGTCCATGACATCTATGGATGTATACAAGAAAACACCTCTACCAGATGGCAAGGAAACCATAGGTTGTAAGTGGGTATATAAGAGGAAGAGATTCAGATGGAGAGGTTTCGGCTTTTAAAGCCAAGCTTGTGGCGAAAGGGTACACTCAGATTGAGGGCATTGTTTCTGAAGGGAAAACTGAATTTAACCCTCTCCCGAGGATCTATCTTGGATGTTTAATTCACCATACATTGATTATATACCTAGCATGCACCTATATAATTAATTGCAACACGTAGGAGTTTTCGTGTTTACATTTGAATCTATCGGGATGAACGGATGAACGGATCGAGACTCGTGCTTTGACCTTCCGGATCAGATCCCGGTTGCCCAATCTCCAACGCCGAGTGAGGACGATCTATGGAGAATGCTACAAAAATCACCCTAATCCTTCTATACTATTTTCGAGAATCCTCTCCAATAAACCCTGTGAGATGCACGAAAATTATGGTGTGTAATATTAAGGATTAACCTTGATCTTATCTCTTACCTTATATTTATAATGCATTACAATAATCCCATAAGGAAAGGATCCATGCATATCCCATAAATATAATAATATCCCTATAGGATAAAGTGAATCAAATCCTTACCATAATAGAGAGATAGCGTGTATTTCTCCAAGCTACGGGCCCGGACGGGTCACCTGTGGATCAAATGCAAGGAATAAAGATGGGCCTCAAATAAATTAATTATCTTATGTTCAATTCGTAACATAAATTAATTTATAAACATTCATTCATGCCACTAGAGAATAAATGTCGACTTACCCCTTTATTACCGGCGAGTCGTCAGCTTGCACTTAGACATTACGAATCCTCAGATTTAAGATATCGCACGTCCATTAATTATTTAGAGCATTCTCGACTACTTAAAATAATTAATATCTTTAATTCCTTAAGTAGTACCACTCAACCTTATTATTGTACTTGAGCTAACTCAACTCGCAGTGGTTTAGTACATTAAACCTTTGAGCTCCTTAAGGGACGCCATCATCCTAAACGAATACGGTGACTGACACAGATAACTAGCATGACATACAAGCACCGCCACCACCCAAGATGCGGAGAATATTGGGTTAGAACATATAACCTCACCCATAACAAGTCAAAGTGATGGTCAAGAACTCATACTCACCTAATACCTTATCGAGGTTTAGATCATCGAAGTCACCGAGATCTAGGTTCTTCACGACGGTCGATAGAAGAACTCATCTCATCGTGATCCTTCAAGACGCCGAGACGCATCAAAGATAGACAAGCAACCAAGTCAAGTCACTTTTTATCTATACCGACTCTATATCGACAACTCGTCCTCAAGTGGTCTAAGTCGTGAAACTTTTATATCTCATTAAGCTTGACCAATCATACGCACTTCGTGATCTTCTACACACCGTATGATCTAACTTATATATGAGATAAGGGACACGATATATGCAATCAAATATTCAATTCAGATAGGAGATTGTAATAGGGTAACAGAAACATTGTATACAAGCTCAACCAAAATGCTTTCAAGATACAAATCCAACAATCTCCCACTTATACTAAAGCAAACTTTTAGTATACAATGTGTCTCTACTAGCTATTACAAACAAAACCATCACTTTGCTTCTCCCACTTATACAAAAGTTTCCTTTCTAAGTGGGTGCTATTGTTTAATCCAAGTCCCCTAACGTGTCCGTCAGACTTTTTGCGGCAGCTCTTTGTGAATGGATCCGCTAGGTTATCCGTCGATCAATCTTTTCAATCAAGACGCCCCTCGCCTCACGATTTCGTGATGATATGGTACTTTCTCTATGTGTTTGGTCGCTTGTGGGTCCGTGGTTCCTTCGAGTTTGCACATCGCACCGAAAGTTATCACAAGAACTATGATACTCTTGGGCAAACCAGTACCACACCTAGATCCATGAGGTAGTACTTGAACCATACAGCCTTCCTTAGCGACCTCAAGCGGCTACATATTCGGCTTCCATGGTAGAGTCCGCAATGCATCACCGCTTGCACTCCGCCAGATACGGCTCTACCTCCCAAGGTAAACACATAGCCCGAGGTAGACTTTTTCTCATCATGGTCGGTGGGAAACCGAGTCTCGGTAACCCAAAGGCATTAGACTATCTCGCATGGTAAACCAACCTATAATCTCGAGTCCTTTCGTGTACTTGAGTATATGCTTTATCGCAATCCAATGAGCTTGTCCAGCTTAGATCGATATTCAGCCACTATGCCTACCGTGATAGCGTATATCGGGCCTCGTACATAAGATTGCGTACATGAGACTTTCTACGGCGAAGCAGAAGGAACTTATCTCATTTCCTCTATCTCCTTTGCAGTCATAGGTGACTGCTCCTTAGATAAAGGAATGCCATGTCTGAAAGGTAGAAATCCTTTCTTGGCGATCTGCATACTAAAACGAGTAATCACAGTATTAATGTAAGACGCCTAAGATAAGCTCAACATTTTCCTCTTGCGATCTCGGTAAACCTTGATCCCAAGAATGTACACTACATCTCCTAAGTCCTTCATTAGAAACTGATCGGATAACCAACTCTTTACGTCTGATAACAACTTCACATTGTTGCCAACTAGAAGAATGTCATCTACATAAAGTGCAAGAAATACCACATCACCGTTGACATCTAAACGATACACACAACTCTCGCTAGGCAACCGGGTAAATCCATAGGACTTTACCACCTCGCCAAAGCGTAAGTTCCGTGATCGTGAGGTTTGCTTAAGCCCATAAATGGACTTCTTAAGCTTCCATACTAGATGCTCTTCACCCTTCACCACATAACCTTGGGTTGCCGCATATAGATGTCTCTACCTTCCTCAAGGTAACCGCTTAGAAAAGCGGTTTTCACATCCATTTGCCAAACCTCAAGGTTCAAGTGGGCTGCTATGGCTGTAAGAATTTCGATGGACTTGAGCATTGCTAAAGCGAAAAGGTCTCATCGAAATCGATGCCCTAAATGAGTGTACCCTTTCGCCACAAGCCCGGCTTTAAAAGCCGAAACCCTCCATCCGAATCTCTTCCTCTTGTATACCCACTTACTACCTATGGCTTCCTTGCCATCCGGTAGAGGTATCTTTCAGATACATCCATAGCTGTTATGGACTCAATTTCTAAGTCCATAGCGGTGTGCCATGATCTTGCATCAATGTCTCAGATCGTCAGATGTCCATGGGTCGATTATTGCCCGCCGCTTTAGGACTAAATTCAAGATTCACCCACGAACATAAATCGCTCGGGTTGACGAACAATCCTCCCACTACGACGAGGCGCCACAGCACAATGGCAACGGTGGGTGCAAGAACTTGTGGTTCTCATCTCGCACAACTTGTGAATAGGAGCCACTTGTACGTCCCAGATCTCCAAAGGAACTCGACCCACTTCAATTTCTTGAAGTATCCGTGTTGATCCTCCCACTAGACACCCACATCTCGCACTTTCGCTTAATCGGTGGTGGAATACGATCATCTTCTAATTCTCAAGAATGATTTCAACTTTGGATTTATGATTTTCATATAATCCTCTTCTAAGAATCGGCATTAGTGCTACTAATGACCTTCTCGATCCTTAGACTATAGAACAAACCACCTTCGCTCCTCTAGATAGCCAATAAACGCCTTAAGGCCGATCTAGCCTCCAACTTGTCGCCCTTCTTGTTCAAAGACATGGTCGGATCGCCCATATCCTTATGTGGTTTAAACCAGGCTTGCGCCCAAACCACAACTCGAAATGGGTCTTTTCGACCGACTTGATGGTACTAGATTTAGCAAGTATGCCGCGTTTCTAAGGCATACCCAGAATCTAAATAGGCAAAGTTGCATAACTCATCATTGATCTAACCATTTCCAAAAGAGTCATATTTCTTCGCCCGACACACCATTTTGTTGTGGTGTGCCCTTGCAGTGAGTCGAGGTAATCCCACACCGCACTAAGTAGTCCATAAACTCGCATCGAGGTATTCGCCACCATGATCGCATCGCAAATGACTTGATACTTTTACCAAGCTTCGCTCCACTTCCGCCTTAAACTCCTTGAATTTCTCAAAGCATTCGTGACTTATGCGGTGAAGCGGTATACGATCCATACCTTGAGTAATCACAATGAAAGTGACAAAATACTGCATTCTCCACGAGCTTGTGTGGACATCGGTCCACACAGTCGAATGGACTAGCTCCAACACTTCTTTCGCTCTATAACCCTTCGCTTTGAAGGGTCCGGTCGACATCTTACCTTCTATATGTGATTCGCAGATCGGGAACGAGTAATCGTGAGATTACCCAACGCCCATTCTTAGCCGCTTTGGATTCTATTTAGATTGATGTGACCTAATATAAGATGCCAAAGAAATGTGGTGTCGTCTTCATAAGAAAACTTTCTTTTAGGGTTTGTAGACGATGCAACATAGTTATAGGTATTATGTTTAGCGTAAATAGTATAAAGTTTAATTATATAATGTGCCAACACATATAACTTCGCATTTCTTATGATAGAAACACCACTATCAAAAATAATGAATATCCATGAATAAACAATTTCGAAATCAAACAAGGTTCCACCGAAAACCGCACATATAAAACATCTTTCAATACTAAACTGTTCTATCAAACATAAAGTAACATCTCCGATCGCAACGGCCTCGACTCGCGCTGCTGCCCATGGAGATCGTTATCTCGCCATCACACAGCCTCCTTGTCCGCAGAACCCTCGCAGGGGTAACAAACATGATCGACCGCACTCGTGTCTACTACCCAAGAATGGGTAGAACAAGTCGCTAAACATGTTTCACATTAAAGCAAATGGCGACTGAGCCTCGAGCTTGGGGCACTTAGCCTTCCAATGCCCGCCTCACCGCACTTGAAGCATTTGCCCTTCTCCTTCGCTTTTTCAAACCATTGGTAGAGCCTTTGTATTACTCCCACTCTTTTCTTTAGCCTTAGCATCGCTGAATTCCACTTTCCTTTTCATCTTTTGATAAAGCAATGGTTTTCTTTAAGGTGCGCATTAAAGATCAGGCACCTTGCCCATTTTATGCATTCTTCCATTACTAGATCATCTTGCAATGAATCTAGAGTATAACTCTTATCATAAAGGACTGTTCTATAACGGAAGTCATCAAAAGACTTGGGCAAAGTGTTGAGGATCATATCGATTCTGACTACGTCATCAATATATCCTCCAACCAACTCGAGCTCTCCGAAGAGATTGATCATTTGCTCTACATGGTCATGCACTGAATCGCTTTCCTTCATTGAACTTGACATTATAGATTTTGTCAAATTATGACAAGCGATTCTGTCTGATTCCTCATACGATTTCATAAGACTTAGCCATATTATGGCTGCATCTTCCATCTCTTGATGCTGGAGTTGCAGGGACTCGCACATGGTGACCAAAAGAAGGCACTTTGCCATTCTATTTGATTTGTCCCATTTCTCGTGCTCCTTGCGCTCCTCATCTGTAGATGAATCATCTAGAGGCTTGGGACGGGGTGTAGTGAGTACAAATAAATTTTCTTCCGCAGTAAGAACATTCTCAATGTTTCGTTTCCACTCGATAAAATTCGAACCGGATAAGGGATTTTGTGTGAGCATATTGATAATCGGTGTAAGAGACATATCTTAAAAGATAATGTAAACACATAAGCATACGATCGTACATAATTCGTAACAATAATATTGTAACCTTTGATAAAACAATATTAATTGAAACCTCCAATCGCCCAAGGAATCCCACATGCAAGCCACGCTGTGGACGTTTACACATGAACCCCCACTGCACTAAAATAAACCTTTAGTCGCTTAATTTCAATCCATGTCAACTTATCCTTACGACAAATGAAATTAATGATTGGACCTTACTAGACCACATCACTATCGCAAGAAGGGACTTCGTGGGAAGTTGTACTGAGGTGATGTCTAAGCAATGACCACAATTTTAACAACAGAAATGAATTCTTAGAATTGGCATACCACCGGACCATACCGCCCAATTCAAATTCTTTTGTTATCTCCTTTAAAACTATCTCTAGAGAACTTATGAAAATCACACATGCAAGCCACGTGTGTGGGCGTTTACATGAAACTCCCACTTCTCAATAGATTTAAAAGGTTTTATTTAGAAATCTCATCTAACAAACTTATGATAAACATCGCAAGCAAGCCACGCGTGTGGACGTTTACTCACAGTGCGTATCACTTTGTTTAAAGATCAAAAAGTGGAGGTCTTGACATTTTAATTTGAAAATTAATATGTCGGGTTTACTTGCTTAGTCTTTTGTTTCAAAAGGTTTGTCCATGCAGATCACGTAATCCTAGCATGCTCTTCTATAGAACTCAACATGTAAAACATGCTCGCAGAATTCTAAAATATGATTGAAAACGCGATAAACCTAGCATGCTTACTATGCGTATCCAATCAAGAAAACATATAATATGTTTATCTACGTAATTTAAAAATACATAGCATGCTTCTGCATTATTTAAACATCCACGACATGCAATGAACGATTAAAAATAAAATAAAACGTTCATCGTGGCCCACTCGTGGATCCTGCACTTTCCTGCCTAATCTATTACATAGAAATACAAAGTACGATCTTCATAAACATCGAAAAACAGGCCTCACGTGCACGGGCACGGATCGGATTTGACAAAACTGGATTCAGGCCGAAAAATCGGTTCGGGCCGAAAACGGGTTCGGGCGAATTTGGGCCGGTCGCCCAACTGGGTCACACGCTGCTAGGGCACAGCCTATGCCCACGCCCAAAGACACTGCTGCCGCGACAACCTCACAGGCGCTCGCTCGCCGAGAAAATCGCACAGCCGAGGTTTCTCACGAATCTCGCCGCCGCCGAGAAATCTGCGCGCAAGACGCCACGCCGCCATCACAGGCGTTTCCTCACGGCCGTGAGGGGGCTCGTGAGGCGTCGGGGATCTTGCGGGATAAAATGCACGCCCCATCGCCCGTGCGCACGCGAAGCACCGGGGATCTCGTGCGCAATGTGCGTGCCACATAGCGATCGCTGGCGAAGGCCGCGACCGCGACGAAGCGCCGCCGAGCGCCAAGACGCCGCGCCGAGCGGCCGAGGCTTCCGCAGCAAAGCGTGCACCCGCACTCGATCGCCGAGACGTGCCGCCGGGTTGCCCAACCGCCGAAGCCGCGACCGTGCGCTGCGTGCGCCGCCGCCAGCGCCACGCTGCCGCCGCGCTCGACCGTGTCACCGAACGTGCACGGTTGCGCGACGTGTCCGCGAGCGCCGTGCGCGCCGAGCGTGTCGTCGCCCGCACACCGTGCGACCTGTTCTCCGTTGTCTCGTTCTTCGTGCTTTCATCTTCGTTCTTCTTTTACAGATAAGATTTACAAGGAAAAATCTAATCTAACCACGGATTTTCTCGTGGTGAAAAATAAAATCCGATAAAAATAAAACCGAGCCACGATGAACGACAGATTCACAATTAATATATTGCGCACGTAATAATCAAACGTGAATTAATCCAACAGAGCCAAGATATTGATCCCAGGCTCTGATACCAATTGAAGGGAAAACTGAATTTAACCCTCTCCCGAGGATCTATCTTGGATGTTTAATTCACCATACATTGATTATATACCTAGCATGCACCTATATAATTAATTGCAACACGTAGGAGTTTTCTCGTGTTTACCTTTGAATCTATCGGGGATGAACGGGATGAACGGATCGAGACTCGTGCTTTGACCTTCTGGACTGTATCCCGGTTGCCCAATCTCCAACGTCGAGTGAGGACGATCTATGGAGAATGCTACAAAAAATCACCCTAATCCTCTCTATACTATTTTCGAGAATCCTCTCCAATAAACCCTAGGAGATGCACGAAAATTATGGTGTGTAATATTAAGGATTAACCTTGATCTTATCTCTTACCTTATATTTATAATGCATTACCATAATCCCATAAGGAAATGATCCATGCATATCCCATAAATATAATAATATCCTTATAGGATAAAGTGAATCAAATCCTTACCATAATAGAGAGATAGGCGTGTATTTCTCCAAGCTACGGCCCTGGATGGGTCACCTGTGGATCAAATGCAAGGAATAAAGATGGGCCTCAAATAAATTAATTATCTTATGTTCAGCCCAGAACATAAATTAATTTATAAACATTCATTCATGCCACTAGAGAATAAATGTTGACTTACCCCTTTATTACCGAAGGTGAGTCGGGCTTGCACTTAGACATTACGAATCCCCGTATTTAAGATATCGCACGTCCATTAATTATTTAGAGCATTCTGACTACTTAAAATAATTAATATCTTTAATTCCTTAAGTAGTACCACTCAACCTTATTATTGTACTTGAGCTAACTCAACCTACTGTGGTTTAGTACAATAAACCTTTGAGCTCCTTAAGGGACGCCATCATCCTAAACGGATACGGTGACTGACATGAGATAACTAGCATGACATACAAGCACCGCCACCACCCAAGATGCGGAGAATATGGGTTAGAACATATAACCTCACCCATAACAAGTCAAAGTGATGGTCAAGAACTCATACTCACCTAATACCTTATCGAGGTTTAGATCATCGTAAGTCACCGAGATCTAGGTTCTTCACGACGGTCGATAGAAGAACTCATCTCACCGTGATCCTTCAATACGCCGAGACGTGCCGGCATGGACAAGCAACCAAGTCAAGTCACTTATCTATACCGCAGCCTATACCGACAACTCGTCCTCAAGTTGTCTCATTTGTGAACCTTTTATATCTCATTAAGCTTGACCAATCATACGGACTTCGTGATCTTCTACACATCGTATGTTCTAACTTATATATGAGATAAGGGACACGATATATGCAATCAAGTATTCAATTCAGATAGGAGATTGTAATAGTGGTAATAGGAAACATTGTATACAAGCTCAACCAAACTGCTTTCAGTATACAAATCCAACAATTTCGATGAGACCTTTTTGTCTGTAGCAATGCTCAAGTCCATCAGAATTCTTCTGGCCATAGCAGCTCACCTAAACCTTGAGGTTTGGCAAATGGATGTTAAAATCGTTTTTCTAAACGGTTACCTTGAAGAAGGTAGAGATATCTATATGCAGTAACCCAAAGGTTATGTGGTGAAGGGTGAAGAGCATCTAGTATGGAAGCTTAAGAAATGCATTTATTGGATCAAGCAAGCTTTCCGATCATGGAACTTACGCTTTGACGAGGTGGTAAAGTCCTATGGATTTACCCAGTTACCTAGCGAAAGTTGTGTGTATCGTTTAGATGTCAATGGTGATATGGTATTTCTTGCACTTTACGTAGATGACATCCTTCTACTTGGCAACAATGTGAAGCTATTATCAGACGTAAAGAGTTGGTTATCTGATCAGTTTCAAATGAAAGACTTAGGAGATGTAGCGTTCATTCTTGGGATCAAGGTTTACCGGGATCGCAAGAGAAAAATGTTGAGCTTATCTCAAGCGTCTTACATTGATACTGTGATTACTCGTTTTAGTGTACAGACCACCAAGAAGGGATTGCTACCCTTCAGACATGGTGTTTCTTTATCGAAGGAGCAGTCCCCTAAGACTGCATATGAGATAGAGAAAATGAGACAAGTTCCTTACGCTTTCGCCGTAGGAAGTCTTATGTACGCAATGCTATGTATGAGACCTGATATTTGCTATGCGGTAGGCATATTAGCTAGATATCAGTCTAACCTTGGACAAGCACATTGGACTGCGGTAAAGCATATACTCAAGTACCTGAAAATGACTAGAGATTATTGGCTAGTTTACAAAGCATATAGCCTTATGCCTTTAGGTTATTCAAACTCGGATTTCCTAGCTGACCGTGATGAGAAAAAGTCTACCTTAGGCTATGTGTTTATCTTGGGAGGAGGAGCCGTATCTTGGCGGAGTGCAAAGCAGCGATGCATTACGGACTCTACAATGGAAGCCGAATATGTAGCCGATTCGGAGGCTGCTAAGGAGGCGGTATGGTTCAAGAACTACCTAATGGATCAAGATGTGGTACCTCGTTTGCCCAAGAGTATCATAGTGTACTGTGATAACTCGGGTGCAGTGGCAAACTCGAAGGAACCACGGACCCAAAAGGCGATAAAACACATAGAGAGAAAGTACCATGTTATACGAGAAATCGTTAGATGAGGAGATGTGCTGATTGAGAAGATTGGTACTGCGGATAACCTAGCTGACCCATTCAGGAAAAGCCTGCCGCAAAACATCTACGATGAGCATGTTCGAGGACTTGGATTACACATGATGGTCCCCACTTAGAAAGGAAACTTTTGTAGAAGTGGGAGAAGCAAAGTGATGGTCGTTTGTAATAGCTAGTAGAGAGACACATTGTATACTAAAAGTTTGCTTTAGTATAAGTAGGAGATTGTTGGATTTGTATACTGGAAGCAGTTTTGGTTGAGCTTGTATACAATAATTCATATTACCACTATTACAATCTCCTATCTGAATTGTTTACTTGATTGCATATGTATGTCCCTTTATCTCGTATATAACTTAGATCATACAGCGTGTAGAAGATCACAGAAGTCTGTATGATTGGTCAAGTTTAATGACATATAAAAAGGATCACAGCTGAGATAACTTTAGTACGAGTTGTCGGTATAGGCTGCAGTGTAGATAAGAAATGACTTGACTTGGTTGCTTGTCTATACTGGTACATCTCTGACGTATTGATGGATCACAGTGAGATGAGTTATTCTATCTGATCGTTGTGAAGAACCTAGATCTCGGTGACTTTACGATGTTCTAAACCTCGATAAGGTATTAGGTGAGTATAAGTTATTGACCATCACTTTGACTTGTCATAGGTGAGGGTTACATGAGATAACCTAATATTCTCCGCGTCTTGGGTGGTGGCAGTGCTTGTATGTCATGCTAGTTACCATGTCGAGTCACCGTATCCGCTAGGATGATGACATCCCTTAAGGAGCTCAAAGGTTTATTGTACTAAACCCCGCAGTTGAGTTATCTCAAGTACAATAATAAGGTTGAGTGGTACTACTTAAGGAATTAAAGAGATTAATTATTTTAAGCAGTCAAAACGTTATAAATAATTAATGGACGTGCGATATCTTAAATACGGGGTTCGTGAAGTCTAAGTGCAAGCCGGACTCAACTTCAGAAATAAAGGGGTAAGTCAGCATTTATTCTCTAGTGGCATGAATAAATGTTTATGAATTAATTTATATTATGGGCTGAACATAAGATAATTAATTTATTTGAGGCTCATCTTTATTCCTTGCATTTGATCCCTGGGTTGGCTCATCAAGGCCTGGACTGCAAGAATTTTGTCCCCTTCAATAAGAGTCCCTTGGGGATTCTGTTTTGATCCTCTCTATCTGAAGAGATATGATTATATTTATTAGATATGCAGAGATCCTATCCTAATATGATATAGGGTTGCATTATAAATATAAGGAGAGAAAATCAAAAAGGTTAATCCTAAGAGGGAAACTTTCGAAAATTACACTATTCATAGTTGGGATTTTCGAAATTTTTCAAGGAAGGAAAAAGGTGAATTTCTGTAGTACTCTCCATAGATTGCTCTCACTAGGCATTGGAGTTTTGGCAAACGGGATAGAGTCCAAAAGATCAAAGCACAAGTCTTGATCTAATTCCTTGTCAGACAAATTCGCTGGTGAACACGAGAAAACACCTAAGTGTTGCAATTAATTATGTAGATGCATGCTAGGTAAATAATCAATGTATGGTGAATTAAACATCCAAGATAGATCCTCGGGAAAGGGTTAAAATCAGATTTCCCTACATGCTCGACATGTTGTTGAAGCAGACGTGGTAGAATACGGGCGATTGCGTGCGACGGGGCGTCCGACTAGCGTGCAGACGTTCAGCATACGCACATCACATGGTGATGGGCGGTGGAAGGTGCTGGATGGCACTGGATTGTGCCCTAGCGCACGGCCCAGCCCACCCAGGATGCCCGACCCAATCCCGACCCGACCCATTCCTGATCAAAGCTAGTTTTTTCGACCCAACCCGACCCGACCCAGCCCAATTCAATGCTCAGGCCCAATTTTAATTTTTCGACTCAAATCCAATTTTGACGAGTCTGGTTCGTGCCTGTACACGCGTGGTTCATTTCAAGATTTTTTTTGAAAATCTGTACTTTGCAAATTTATGTAATAAATTAGGTAGGGAAGTACAGGATCCGCGAATGGGCCGCAATGAACGAATTTTACTTTATTTTATCATTCATAGCATGTCGTGGATGTTTAAATTATGAAGTAGCATGCAATGTATATTTAATTACGTAGATAAACATGAATATTAATTTTTGTGATTGACTGCATTTAGTAAGCATGCTAGGTTTATCGCGTTTTAAAGCATGTTTTAGAATTTTGCGAGCATGTTTTACATGTTGAGTTCTAGAAAAAGCATGTTAGAACTACGTGATCTGCATGGACAAACCTTTTGAAACAAAAGACTAAGCAAGAAACCTGACGTATTAATTCTTAAATTAAAAATGTCAAGACCTCCCTAATTTAATCTCTAAACAAAGTGATACGCACGGTGAGTAAACATCCACAAGCATGGCTTGCTTGCACTGTTTATCATAAGTTTGTTAGATGAGATTTCTAAATAAAACATTTTAGTCTATTGAGAAGTGGGAGTTTCATGTGTAAACGTCCACACGCGTGGCTTACATGTGCGATTTTCATAAGTTCTCTAGAGATAGATTTGAAATGAGATGACAAACGAAATTGAATTAGAAGTGGTAAGGTCCGAGTGAGTATGCTAATTCTAAGAATTCGATTTGTCAAAATTGTGGTCACTGTTTAG
Source organism: Salvia rosmarinus (assembly GCA_036937905.1). Taxonomy (NCBI): domain Eukaryota; kingdom Viridiplantae; phylum Streptophyta; class Magnoliopsida; order Lamiales; family Lamiaceae; genus Salvia; species Salvia rosmarinus. The sequence goes on along the minus strand of CM072819.1, from coordinate 71,561,143 downwards.
ACATCACCTCAGTACAACTTGCCGCGAAGTCCCTTCTTGCATTAGTGATGTGGTCTAGTTAAGGTCCAATAATTAATTTTATTTTTCATAAGGATAAGTTGACATGGATTGAAATTAAACGACTAGAAGGTTTATTTAAATCTGGTCGAGAGGTTCATGTGTAAACGTCCACACGCGTGGCTTGCATGTGAGATTCCTTGGGCTATTGGAGGTTTCAACTAATATTGTTTTATCAAAAGGTTACAATATTATTGTTAAGAATTATGCGCGATCGTATGCTTATGTGTTTATATTACTTTTTAGTTATGTCTCTTACTCCGATTATCAATATGCTTGCACAAAACCCCTTATCGTGTCCGAACATTATCGAAGAGGTCGATGGAGCGAGGAAATGAAACACCGAGATTGTTCTTACCGTCGAAGAAATTTATTTGTCTCACTACATTTTCTCCTGGCGAAAATTCTTCTCAAGATCCCTAAATAATGCACTACCTTAATCTATATGGAATATTACCATAATCTATATGGAATATTACCATACTCGTAGGATTATTTCCATACTCTTAGGATTATTTCCATAATCTTATATGGAAAGGATCTATGCATATACCATAAATATAATTATATCCTTGTGGGATAAAGAGAATAAAATCTTGCCTTTGAGAGCTATAGGGCGCGATTTCCACAGTGCTACGGGCTGGATGGGCCACCCAGGATCGAATGCAAGGAATAAAGATGGGCCTCAAATAAATTAATTATAAGATATCGAGCGTCCGTTAATCATTTATAGCAAGCATTGCTTAAAGCGATTAATAACTTCATTTCCTTAAGTAGAGCACGAGAAATGGATAAATCTTAGCGGAATAGAATGACAAAGTGATGGTCGACCTTTCATACTCACCTAAAGTAAGCATTCTTTGGTGACCATGATAACTCGTCCTTAAGTCGTCATTTGTGAAACTTTTATATCCTGCAACTCGAGAAAGATCAAGAGATGGAGGATGCAACCACCATCTGGCTAAATCTAATGAAATTGAATTGGAAGTCGGACATAATTGTTAGTCATAACTTGACAAAATTAATTATGTCATGTTCAATGATGGAAGATGTTTTGCAGGTTTTTGTTATGTTTTTCTTTGGTTGTTTTAGGTGATTTGGTTCCTATTTGTTTATTTTTGAATATCTTTTGTTGGAATCATGTTCGTTTTCGATTTGTGTAGGGTATGATCGTGTTTAAATCATTTTGTGCATAAAAGTGCACCCAAGCGCCAGACTCGGCGTAGCCGGTGCTAGGTGCGCCTTGGTGTCGTGAGGAAACATTCAAGAAGGCCCGTGTCTAGTGCTGCAAGGCGTCCGGTACTAAGTTCTGTGTCCCGAGAGCGCCCGCTTCCGGCACTGGCCCTCGTCCAGCGTTGGGCGCCTGAAGTGAAGTTTGACCAGAGAGCTCTTACGTCCGGTGGTATCCTTCGTCCGGCACTGGCTTTCCGTTTCAGAGAGCTCCCGCATCCGGTGCTGGCATGCGTCCAGCGCTTGGCCCCCAAAGTGAAGTTATCCAGAGAGTCCTTGCATCCGACGTTGCATCGCGTTCAGTGCTGCGCACGATTTGAAGATTGTCCCGAGAGCAGGCGCGTCAGGCTGGCTTGCGTCCGAGGCTAGGCTTGCAAAACACAAGCGTCCAGAGAACGCCTGCGTCCGGCGCTGGGCGAGCCGCGTTTTGCCTTGTTTTTAACCGCGCGCGTCCTGTGCTGGGTTTGGGTCCGGCACTACGCGTGAAATTTTGGGCGCTATATATAGGTTTTTAAACACGTGAACCCTAGTTTTTCATTCAGTTTTGTGCGCCTCCTTCACGCGAATTTATTCCTCCTAGCTTTACAATCTATTACCTTTGCCATTTGTGATTCAAGTACATTTGATTGAAGAGATTCATCAACGATTATGATATGGTAAGGATTATTATCTTCTTTTTCCGTTGGATTATTGAATTAATGATTTTTATTGATTTCAATTGTTTGATCAGTGAGATGAGCATGAACTAATATTCTTTCTAAGGTTTGGTGTAATACCCCAAACTTTTAATTAGTAATTAATCAATGATTAAGATTAAACAGGGAATTGCATCCTTAATAAGAAAAAATTATATATGCTTAAGATCAAATTTATTTAATTTCACTTAGTAAAATGAAATGTGATCGACAATTGAATTCTAAAATTTTGAATAAATTTTGTTTAGAAATTTAAAATATTATGTAGATTTATTATTTGATCTTAATGATCAAATAAATGCTATAACTATAGGAAAGTTTAAATTTTTCTATTATATGTATTATATTTTCATGTTATATAGTAAACATCATTTTATGAATGTAAGATTATAATGTGAGTGTTTTATTTCATAGAGTCATGAAAATAAGAAAGTAAGTTATAAGTATAAAGTTAGTAGCATTAAATACAATATTTATACATATTATTTTATTAATATTAAAATGGATATACATGAATTATTGAGCATTAAATTAAGAATGCTGTAGAAAAAGAATGAATAAGCATATGTATTAATTGGTGACCAAGCAATTGCATTAAATAAATTTTGATGAATAATCAACTATTAAATTAAATTAAAACTAAAATAGAATTTAATGTATATCAAAACATCTTCTTATTATTGGAAGACTTCCAAAAACTTACCCATTTTCTTCCCAAAACTCACACACTAAACACACACTAGGATAAAAAAAAATTATTAAGGTATTTCCTCCAAATTTTTCACTTCCAAGTTTGATTTCAAGGTTGAAAGAAGGTATAGTTCTAACTTTTCTTTAGTCTTTAAGCTTAATTATTGTGATATATATATATGTGTGAAAATATTGAGGATGTTGATTTGTAATACCCGAGAAATTTTTTCCTAAAGAAGTATGACATATATATATATATATATATATATATATATATATATTGAGTGATTTATGTTTCTTTAAATTGTGAACTAATAAAAATTGAGTTTTGAACGTTTTTACAGGTTGTTCGGCTTCGAGCGAGGATGCGCCCTAGCTAAAAATGTAAAGTTTGCTATTATAAGTTTTAATGATTTAGTGATTTATAATTATAATTTTTAGAATGAAAGTTGATCGAGCTAAAAACACACTCAAATTCACTCGCAATCGTACGAGGTAATTGTAGCGTGACAAGTTAACCCAAGTCGTCTCTCAAGGAAAACTTAACAGGGCCATTGTTCGTGTTGCGCACATAAAGCGATTAAATCTTAAACATACTAATACCAACGAGGGTTGAACATGCAAGAATTGAAATACGAGAAAATAAACAGCGATCCTAAGCTGAGGGTTGTCAATCCCAAGCTAAACTAATAAAGCGTTAAATCTAAACCAGGGGTTGTCAATCCCTAGTTGAACTATGAAAGCGATAAATCAAAGCGGTAAATAAAAGCATATGCAATCATATTATTCATAGGGTTTGTCAATCCCTAATCTAAATCTAATTGCAAATAAAAACATAATCATTAATCCATCTCCAAGAACAGGAATTAATCGAAAGCAGTAAATCATTAAGCAATATAAATCAACGGAACCTGAAAATCTAATCCACTGTCACTGTAAATTGAATTGACAAAAATCACAAAGCGAGAAACCATAAAATTAATCAGAAAGAACTAGTAAATCTCAAAACATAAATTCATAAATAAATCATTCGATGAAAACTAGAAACAGGAATTAAAGCTAACAATTATCTGTGTTGTGTTGCTTGAAGAAATCCAGAAAAAAGGCTGAAGAGCTGCTCTGCGGCTGCGTGAGATCCAAAACTAAGAACTGAGAGCGGCGACCCCCTTTTTGACCTAAACGCGTGAATATATATATAAATTGAAAGTCAGTGTCGGTTGCAAGTGAGCGCCGGATTGAAAATCATTCTGACTTGAAAATGAGCGCTGGATCAGAGTGAACGCGCGAGGGAAATATGTTCTGTATTCAGCCTGAACTCCAGATGGCTTCGAGCGCCGGCTGGGTAGGCGAGAGGGTCACGGGCGTTGGAGAAGAAATGGGCGCTGGCTTCGCTGGAAGGTGCACGCGGACGCGGTCGTGCGGAAAGCTGAGTGTGTGAGCCCTGGTTGAGAAACCAGCGCCGGACGGAGATGCTGCACGCGCTGGGTGTTCGAGCGCCGGACGGGCCATGCGTTGGGGCTGGTTGAGCGGTCAGTGATAAACGCACGTTTTACACGTTTATTTATGATATTTAAAGATGATTTTAGATCTATTAAATGCATTTATGTATCGGATCTTAATGATTTTATCTATTTTAGAAGATACTGCTCTTGGTTTCTTCTGTGGTGTTTTGTAGGCTTTTCAGGTGATAATCGATGCATAAGACAAAGATGTAATCAAATATGACCAATGGATATGAAAAATATGTTTGTGAAAAGCTTACAATGTTATAGAGTATCTCGATAGGAGTCCACAGGCGCAAACGGATCGCAATTCGGAGTTCGGAAGAGAGAGAACGGCAAATCGGTAGTCGTGCACGATCGAGCAAGGTCCGTCCGACGCTAGCGCCGTCCGTCTGGGTGCGCCCAGCGCGCATTTGCCAACCAACCAGGTTGCGTCCGGCGCCTCGTCCATCGTTCGGAACTGACTCCATAAGCATCTCGCCGTGCGTCCGGTGCTCTGATGCGCGTCCGGTGCCTCAGCGTGCGGTGCGTCCTCAGCGTGCGGTGCCCCAGCCTCGTCCGCGTCCGGTGCCTCTTCATACGTTCAACACATCACCCAATGCACACTTCCAGCCCAACCGCGTCCGGTGCCTCAGCCATCGTCCGGTGCTGCCTCCAGAAGCTTCTCGCCGTGCGTCCGGCGCTCTGACTCCGCCGGCGCTGGGATCCTCTCACTATTCACTCCAGAGAGTGCTCGCGTCCGCTTTCACTCCGTCCGGCGCTGGGCTACCTTTCCATAGAACGCTCGCATCCGGAGCTTCGCCCCGTCCGGCGCTGGACGTGAGATTTTGGGCCTATATTCGGTGATTTCGTGGGCTTTTATCCAGGGTTTATAAATAGAGAGAACACGCCTCCAGACCTACCGAGCACCTTTCTCCTCAGTTTATTTTCAGTTTTTCATCTTATTTTTGCTTTAGTTTCGATTTAATTCCGTTCTAGCTTTAGTTTTCCATTGTTCTAGTTTAGTTTATTGCTTTGTTATCGATCGGAACGTTTTGTCCGATCGTTTTCCGTTGTTTTCCGTTTTTCGCTTGGGATTGGATTCAAGACCAACCATTGTTCATCCAACGCTTTTATCCGGGTTTTATGCATTTAATTTTCGTTTTTATGATTTATTCGTATTTTATTCCGTTTATTATGTCTAGGTAATTTTCCGTTCTAATCCTAGGGTTTGCATGATTCGATCCTATATGTTGTGATTCCTGTTATCGCTATTTACCTTTCAGGCATTGATTCATGATTCTTGGTGCTTATTTATATGTATTAATTTCTGATCAATCTTGATGCATATTTAGTTGCCAGTTAATGACGTAACTATATTAATTGTCAATCGATCTTGAATGCATGATACGAATAAACCTTGAGTCGTAGCTGAAATAGGATATTCGTAGGAAGCATATTCATAGTGATCCTTTTGGAGTTACTTGTTTTCACCTAGAATGGTAGGGAAAACTCGTAATCTACTGCCGCAATTGTCGTAACTGAAGTTGTTGGTTATATATGTGATCTTCCACCTTGTCTGGATTAAAATTGGCTAATAGGAAACAGGATAAACATACATTGTGGGTAGGATTTATGCTTCCCTAGGGTTAGTCTTTTTATCATCTTTGATATTTATTGCTTTCTTTTATTTTCTGCTTGGTTACCTTTGCTTTGGATTAAATTCTGAAACCCTTAAACCTCTCACCAAATTTCTGTGCTTGAATAATGATAAATTATCGTTGAGCTAGCTTCTATGTTTTCGTGATACAATCCCTGTGGATACGATACTCGACTTACCTATATACTTACACTTTTTAGTGTTATAAAAGTGAGTGATCAAATTTGGCGCCGTTGCCGGGGATTGTTAAGATTGCATAGGAATAATTTGACGATTTGGATTTATTAATTCAAGTTATATTATTTTATTTATTTATTTTGCAAGAGTGAATTCTCTCTTTTCTCGTGTAGTATATGTTTACAAGATCTCGTGGAACTCATGAAATATTTTAGATCCCGAGATCGAAAGCTCTCAAAGGAGAATAGACGAGAAGGGTCGACAAGTTATGGTGGCGTTCCAAACTACGGAGTGCCCCCGAGCAAGCAAGCAGACTCCCAGCCATGTATAACGACATGAACGCTAAATGACGAACATGGGACTCCTTGTCCCATGCTCAAGAGGTCGCCGTTAAATCACATGTATCCACCACCCAATCGAGCAGTTCCAGGAGGATGGAATCTGACGACAACCCGCACAACGAGATCATCATAATCCGTCAGATGCCAACCCCATTACTTTTCAAGCAACATCCGGGAGGTTTCGCCGTTCGTAATGTAATGATTCAAGAGGCGAAGAAACCGAGTGTGGAAGAGCGATACAACAAATGGCGATACTGAGAAAATTCATTTATAAGCGATCGGCGTAAAATTACGGTTGGAGTCTCGTGACGGCTATGAGCGAACACATGAAAGTAATGGAGAATCGATTGGTCACTAGCTGCGGATCCGTAATCATCCCAAGCGAGACGAGGGCTAAAGTGGGCTGCAAAGGAACTTGCGACCGAGCTCGCGACAATGAGCTCGCCGCGAGCAATCGTAGCGAGTGCCGAGACTTTAGCGGTCGCGCGCCGCTAGCCCAACCGCGATGACGAAGGCCACATCGGTGACACGCTGGCGACGACCCGGTCGCGAGGTCGACCGCCAAGAACCTCCAATAGCCATTATTCGCGCGTACATTCCTCCCGGAGAGCGCTATTTGATCACGACTCATCGCCGCTACACACGTCGATACTTAGAGGGAAATCGACTTGTCGATAAGAACGCGAGAAAGAAGAAGTGGACTCGGCATGGAACTCCGAGTGAATCATCCAAGTTTGGGGGAGGGGGCACTTCCACGCTCATTGGTGGTCAACGGTGAATGCGAAATACAAGGGAATTCGCAATTTTAGAAGGAAGTCTGTTGCTACCAGAACGCCAGATTGAACAAGGTATGTGATGGTCTAGCTAAAGACGTTAAATTAGCATTGTTGGGAGGTAACCCAACGTTTTTTTTTTTTTTTTTTTTTTTTTTTTCGTTTGTGTTGTTTTTTTTTTTTGTTTTGTTTTGTTTTCGTTTGTGTTGCTTTTGTCGTGTTTTTTCTTTCTTTTCGTGTTGTGTCCGCCGATCAACGAGTTAAGTGAAGTGTTTTAATCCATGTGGCCAATGACGATAGAAATTTTTTGTGAAATTTAATGATAGTGCACATGATATGTTAGAAAATGACGCATGAACAACTTGAGATTGCTTAAACTTGTTGTTTTTCACCATTTGCTTAACCCGTGAGACTTGAGCTTCAATGTATAAACATCTTGATACAGTTTCTTTTAATTGAACGCACGATGGAAATATGTTCTGTATTCAGCCTGAACGCCAGATGGCTTCGAGCGTCGGCTGGGTAGCGAGAGGGTCGCTGGTGCTGGAGAAGAAATGGGCGCCCCATTTGGAAGGGCTTGTGGCGCGTCGTGCGGAAAGGCGGCGTGAGGCTGGTTGAGAAACCGCCGAACGGAGACGCCGCACGCCCTGGTGTTCGAGCGCCGGACGGGCCATCTTGTTGGGCTGGTTGAGCGCGGTCGTGGCCGGCGCGAAAGCGCTGGGGGTTTGAGTGTGGCGTGTGGTGTGCGGCGTCGGCGGATATGCTGTGAGGTGATGGAGTTGCGGAGGAGCGCAGCGCGGAGAGAGGCGCTGAAATGAGCGCGTTGAAATTGGTGAACGCTGGATCCCAGCCCGGCTGGGCATGCGCTGAGGCGCGGGTCTTGGGGGCGCGGGTGTGGCATGGATGTGGGCGCGGGCGTGGGCGCTCGCACGCGTGCGGGGCATGCGCGACTTTGGTCGTTCGACCCGTTCTCCTTCGTCTGAACTCCGATTTACGCACGGTTTTCGCCTACGAACTCCTATCAAAATGCTCTTCATTATAATTGATCCTTGGCATATTCATTTCATCTTATTTAATTCCGATTTTCTGCAAAACATTGAAACGAAACAAGTAAGTCCAAATCGATAAATAATAATCGAACCAACGGCATAAATAGGATAAACTAATGAAAATGATATGTAAAATAATACCAAGAATCATCAAAAAATCATACCAAACAACTCCCCCACACTTATTCATTTGCTTGTCCTCAAGCAAAGTCTATACTAATAAGAGTAGAAGAATAACTCATGCAACTTAACCCTTAATCCAATCAATCAAACCTCATTGTGCAATTCCCCCAAACATGATGAATACATAATCAAAGTTAATGTGAAACAAATCTAAGTTTGTGAAAATATCAAACAAACAGGTAAGTTATTTTTGCTCAGACCCAACTCTCCGCTAGAGGTGAATTAACTAAAATGGTTACCTTTAGCAACAAGTTTCCTTTGATAACATAGAAGGTATTAACAGATTTTTGAACAATGTTCGAAAGGTGAACTCTCGATGAACTCAAGTCTCCTAACGTGGTTTCCCATGTCCATTTCTCAATTTATGAGAAAGAGGGACAGAATCCCATCCTCCATTTATACAATTTCAATAACATTGGAGTTTTAATTCACCTTGTTTTCTACACTTTTTCACACATATTTTTTTTTAAATGAAACGAGTATATAGGTAACCACAATGTTAACACTTCCCCTAGCATTAACCGGACAAATAACGTCAATAACCACCGATTTAAAATCAATTCACACAATCTCGTCAATTCACATTGCACTTTAATCATATGACATCAAGATAAACGAGAAATACATCAAGGTCCGATCAATACCACAGAGTTCAGTTGCACAAATCAAAATCCTAACTTATTCGCATAGACACAAACTTAAGTCCATACAATCAAAATAAGCACAAGGGCACATCATTAAGCATACAAAAATATATATGAAACGCACACAAAACTGAGTAAAAATCCCCCACACTTAAATCGAGCACTGTCCCCAGTGCTCAACATATTAAAAGCTCAAAATGACCATAGAGGATGATACTTCTGTTTGGTATGATTTTGTGATGATTCTTGGTCTTGTTTTACGTGTCATTTTCTATGGTTTGTCCTATTTATACCATCGGTTCGATTATTATTTATCGATTCGGACTTACTTCGTTCGTCTTGATGTTTTGTAGGAAAACGGCAGAAAATAGGATGAATTGGATCTGCCAAGGATCAGATATAATTGAAGATCCTTTCTATAGGAATTCATAGGCGCAAACGGATCGCAATTTGGAGTTCGGACGAGAGAGAAAGGATCATTTCTTCAAAGTCGCGCACGTGCACTCCACGCGCCCGCACGCGAGCCGGCGCTGAACACTTCCAATGATTCTCATGAATAATGGAGAATGAATCAAGGATTTTGTCCTTCATAAGAAGTAAATTACGTTGCGATAGAAGTCCGTAGGCGAAAACCGTGCATAAATCGGAGTTCAGATGAAGGAGAACGGGTCAAAACAAAAATGCTGCGCAAAGCTGTGTCGCCCGCGCGCCCGCGCGCCGCGCGCGCTCGCACGCCCAGCGCCGGTTCGGCATGAGCGCGCGCTCAGCAGCATTTTTCAGCGCGCGTTCAGCAAGAGCGCCGGTTCACCTCTTCAGCGCCACCTCCAACTCAGCAGCGCTCAGCCTTCTCGAGCACTCAAGCGCAGCTTCTCCTCGGCCTTCAACTCCAGCGTGCGTTCAGCCTCCTCTTCAGCGCCACCTCCAACTCTAGCGCTCAACTCCAGCGTACGCTCAGCCTCATATCCGCGCCAGCTCTCCTTCTCCAACCGGCGCTCGATATGAACGCGCGTTCTCCAATTTTCACTCGCGCGTTCACTCTGAACCAGCGCTCATTTTCAAGGCAGAACATTTTCTGAGCGAGCGTTCATCTCAAGCCGGTGCTCACTTTTTAATTAATATATATATGCGCGTTTAGGTTTGAGTTCTTGATTCTTATTTTTTGGTTTCGGTAGCAGCCGCGGGACGTTCCTCGTGATTTCTTCCGAGTTCTTGAGACAACAATGAGATAGAAATTAAGATTATTTCATGTTCTTAATTTCATTGTTGAATTATTTAGTTTATCGCTTTATCTTGGTCAAATTATGCTTTGGATTTATCGGTTTTCTCAGAATAATTTTGTTAGTATTATTGTTTGATGATTTATATTGGATTCAATTCCATAGTGATGATGGATTGTTTTCATGTTGCTTTAATTTATATCGCTTTCGATTTACTCATGTTCTTTGTGATGGATTGATGATTATGATTTATCCGCAATTAGATTTAGATTAGGGCTCGACAAACCCCATGAATAATATGATTGCATATGCTTATCGCTTGTTTATCGCTTTCATAGTTCAACTAGGGATTGACAACCCCGGTTTAGATTTATCGCTTATTAGTTTAGCTCGGGATTGACAACCCCGGCTTAGGATCATTGTTTATTTCTCCGTATTTCAATTCCTGCATGTTCCAAACCCTTGTTGGCATTAGAGTGTTTAGGATTTAATCGTTTTCTGTGATCAACACGAACATTAGGCCCTGTTAAGTTTTCCTTGAGAGACGACTAGGGTTGACTTTCCCTACTATAACACCTCGTACGATTGCGAGTCAATTGAAAGTATACTTTTGGTTGAACAAATTTTGGCGCCGTTGCCGGGGAAAACTTTAGGCGTATTGTTTGTGTTGTTTGTTTTCTGTGTTTCTTTTTGTTCTGTTTCGCTATTTTCTCCCCAGTGCGTGTGATCTTGTTTTTGTTGTTGGTGTGCATTAATGCGGGGTTACCAACAAGACGAGTATGGTCGACAGTCGGGGAGCAAAGTTCGTCAGATTGGGCAAATTCTTCTTATGAAGAAGGAGCCCAGTTCGATTATTTCGAGGATACCCGCCAAACCATGAGTATCAAACCCACGATCCCTACCCCGAGCAACAATCCTACAATCCATATTGGGATCAACCACCTCCGTACTATGAGGATCAAGCCTCCAATCCTCATCGGGAACAAGCGCCTCCAAAGACTATGAGGATCAATCCTACAATGCCTCTTGGGAGCAACCACATTCTCCACCTCAATATGAGTCCCACAACAATCACCTCAAGACTCATATCCACAACACCGCCTCCGCTTCCACCGCAATCATACCCATGACCACCTCCACCTCAAATGCCGACTTGGGATGTGGATCTTGACGACACCAAAATCAGGTGTTACTGTTTAAATTAGAAATGATGACCGAGAAGTCGGACGAGTTGCTGCAACAAGATGCACAGGGAGCCTCAAGCTCACCCTATGAGGCTCAAAGCGACCATGACCATCGAATTCTCCATTGGATGATAGAAACACAACTCTTGAGCATTTAGAGGCACAAATGGGACTGATTGCTGCTAAGTATGTTGTGTATCAACGGGAACTTGCAATGAGGGAACTTTCAAACCAATCCGGTCAGGTCCAGGCGGTCACTGTTCTAGAAAGTGACCCAATTATTGAGAATTGGGTGGGAGAGACACATGTCGAGCCGCTGCAACCAGAAGAGGTGGAAATTGATGAATAATGGGTAAGTGAGGATGAGGTGCTAGATCAGAGCCACGAGGGAGTTGTTACCAGGACGGCTGACGAGGAAAAGTGGGCACTCGAAGTTGATGACATGCCAAAACCCACTCTGGAGGTGAAAGAGCTACCCAAACACTTGGAGGAGGATAAAGAAAGGTCAAAGGTTGAGGTAGTTTCTATAATTTGTCAACATCTTAATTTACCAAAGTATTGTACTATAGGAGTTGAAGTTATTTATTTTACCTTGGAAAATAAGATGTTTGATTTGAGCTTAATTGATGTATTACTTGCTTTCTTTACTATTCTACATTCTTATAAGGTTGCTACCGACATACGGTCGAGATGGTATTCTGCGGTGAAGGACTATGGATAGTCCGTTGTTGTCGGTTTACGCCGTGCTCACGACGTTAAAGCGAGTACTTAAGTGGGAGTTACCCACGGTGTTTTTATTTTGTTTTTCTTTCTTTCTCTTTTTGCTTGTTTTGTTGTTCGTTGATCTGTTTGTTATCTTTGTGTTAGTCTTGTTTGAATTTGGGAAGGAAGGTTTTGCATATTTTGATCAGCGGTGAGATGAAGCCGTGGTGCTCCAACTCTACAGCGCACATTCGTCGATTATCAGGGAAGTATCATCCTCTATAGTCATTTTGAGCTTTTAATGTTTTGAGCACTGGGGACAGTGCTCGATTTAAGTGTGGGGGATGTTTACTCAGTTTTGTATGCGTGATGTATTGTTTTGTTGCTTAATGACGTGCCCTTGTGCTTATTTTGATTGTTTGGACGTAAGCTTTGTCTATGCGAATAAGTTAGGATCTTGATTTATGCAACTGAACTCTGTGGTATTGATCAAATTGAATTTGAATTTTCGAAACTTTTGGTGATATATGATTTGAGTATAATGTGAATTGACGAGACTGTAATTGATAGAAATTGAATAGGGGGAAATTGATGTGATTTGTCCGGCTAATGTTAGGGGTAGTGTTAACATTGTGGTTGCCTATATACTTGTTTCATTTTATATATATATAAAAAAAATGTGAAAAAGAAGAAGAAAATGAGGAGAATGAAAGCTTCAGTATCTTGTTGAGATTGTTGAAATGGAGGATGGGAGTATGTCCCTCTTTCTCGAAATTTGAGAAATGGACATGGGAAACCACGTTAGGAGACTCGATTTCATCGAGAGTGCACCTTTCGAATATTATTCCAAAATCTATTAAAACTTTCTTTGTGCTTTATAAAAGAAACTTGTTGCTAAAGGTGACCACATTAGTTAGTTCACCCCTAACGGAGAGTTGGGTCTGAGCAGAGATTACCTTTTTATTTATTGGAAGTCAATTGCCGTTCTTGATTTATTTCGCATTATCTTTGAATTCGTAAACACCAAGGGTGGGGGAAATGCAATAAGGTTTGATTGATTAGAATAAGGGTTAAGTTGCATGAGTTATCTTTCGACTCTTATTAGTATAGACTTTGCTTGAGGACAAGCAAATGGATAAGTGTGGGGGAGTTGTTTGGTATGATTTTGTGATGATTCTTGGTCTTTTTTTACGTGTCATTTTCTATGGTTTTTCCTATTTATACCGTCGGTTCGATTATTATTTATCGATTCGGACTTACTTCGTTCGTCTCGATGTTTTGTAGGAAAACGGCAGAAAATAGGATGAATTGGATCTGCCAAGGATCAGATATAATTGAAGATCCTTTCTATAGGAATTCATAGGCGCAAACGGATCGCAATTTGGAGTTCGGACGAGAGAGAACGGATCATTTCTTCAAAGTCGCGCACGTGCACTCCACGCGCCCGCACGCGAGCCGGCGCTGAACACTTCCAATGATTCTCATGAATAATGGAGAATTAATCAAGGATTTTTTCCTTCATAAGAAGTAAATTACGTTGCGGTAGGAGTCCGTAGGCGAAAACCGTGCATAAATCGGAGTTCAGATGAAGGAGAACGGGTCAAAACAAAAATACTGCGCAAAGCTGTGTCGCCCGCGCGCCCGCTCGCACGCCCAGCGCCGGTTCGGCATGAGCGCGCGCTCAGCAGCATTTTTCAGCGCGCGTTCAGCAAGAGTGCCGGTTCACCTCTTCAGCGCCACCTCCAACTCCAGCGCTCAACTCAGCGCGCGCTCAGCCTTCTCCAGAGCACTCTCAAGCGCAGCTTCCTCTCCAGCGCTCAACTCCAGCGTGCGCTCGGCCTCCTCTTGACGCCACCTCTAACTCCGGCGCTCAACTCCAACAGACTCTCGGCCTCATATCCGCGCCAGCTCTCCTTCTCCAACCGGCGCCGATATGAACGCTGCGTTCCAATTTTCACTCGCTGCTCACTCGAACCAACGCTCATTTTCAAGGCAGAACATTTTCTGAGCGAGCGTTCATCTCAAGCCGGTGCTCACTTTTTAATTAATATATATATGCGCGTTTAGGTTTGAGTTCTTTAGTTCTTATTTTTTGGTTTTTGGCGCAGCCGCGGGACCGTTTCCCTCAGGATTTCTTCCGGAGTTCTTCAGACAACAACAGATAGAAATTCAGGATTATTTCATGTTCTTAATTTCATTGTTGAATTATTTAGTTTATTGTTTTATCTTTGGTCAAATTATGCTTTGGATTTATCGTTTTCTCAGAATAATTTTGTTAGTATTATTGTTTGATGATTTATATTCGATTCAATTCCATAGTGACGATGGATTGTTTTCATGTTGCTTTAATTTATATCGCTTTCGATTTACTCATGTTCTTTGTGATGGATTGATGATTATGATTTATCTGCAATTAGATTTAGATTAGGGCTTGAAAAACCCTATGAATAATATGATTGCATATGCTTTTGTTTATCGCTTTGATTTATCGCTTTCATAGTTCAACTAGGGATTGACAACCCCTGGTTTAGATTTATCGCTTTATTAGTTTAGCTCGGGATTGACAACCCCTGGCTTAGGATCGCTGTTTATTTCTCCGTATTTTAATTCCTGCATGTTCCAAACCCTTGTTGGCATTAGAGTGTTTAGGATTTAATCGTTTTCTGTGATCAACACGAACATTAGGCCCTGTTAAGTTTTCCTTGAGAGACGACTAGGGTTGACTTTCCCTACTATAACACCTCGTACGATTGCGAGCAATTGAAAGTATACTTTTGGTTGAACAACTTCCCTGATAATCGACGAATGTGCGCTGCAGAGTTGGAGCATCACCGCTTTATCTCACCGCTAATGAAAATACGCAAACCCTTCTTCCCAATTTCGAGCAAAACTAAAACAGAGACAAAAGACAGATCAACGAGAACAACAAAACAAAACAAAAAGAAACAAAGAAAAAGAGAATACAAATCCGTGGGTAAACTCCCACGTAGTACTCAGTTTAACGTCGTGAGCACGACGTAAACCAGTCAACAACGGACTATCCATAGTCCTTCACCTGCAGGAATACCATCTCGGCCAAAGCATCAGTAGTAACCATATAAGAACAGAGGACAGTAAAGAAAACAAGTAATGCACAATTTAAGCTCAAGTCGAACATCCTATTCTCCAAAATAAAATAAATAATTTCAATTCCCAAAGTACAGTACTTTGGTGAATTAGGATGTTGACAAATAATTGATGTTACCTCAACCTTTGTCCTCGATTTGTCCTCCTCTGGGATCCCGTACTCCAATTGTTGAGGCAGTGCAATCACTTCCAGAGTGGGCTTTGGCATGCTTGCAACTTCACATGCCCACTCTTCCTCGTCAGCCGACCTTGTAACCACTTCCTCGTGGCTCTGATCCTGCTTCTCATCCTCACATTCCCATTCTTCCTCATTTTCCACCTTCTCTGGCTGCAGCAACTCGTCAGATGTCTCTCCCACCCCATTCTCAACAAATGGGTCACTTTACCGGATTGGTTTGGAAGTTCCCTCGCTGCACGTTGTTGTTGATACTCAACCCACTTCGCAGCAATCAGTCCCACTTGTTCCTCTAAACGCTCAAGAGTTGCGTCTCTATCATCCAATGGCGAACTCTGATGGTCAGTGGTCGCCTGAGCCTCATAGGGTGAGCTTGAGGCTCCCTATGCATCTTGTTGCAGACAACTCGCTCGACTTCTCGGTCATCATTTCTAATTTTGCTTGCAAGCGCTGATTTTGGTGTCACAAGATCCAACTTTTGTGAACTTATCATCCCAAGTCGGCATTTGAGGTGGAGGTGGCTGCTGCGGGTATGAATCTTGAGATGGAGGTGGTTGTTGTGAGTACGGATATCGCGGCAGAGGTGGTTGATCCCAGTATGGATTGTAGGATTGATCCTCATAGTGCGACGAAGGGGTTGATCCCAGTAATGATTATAAGCTTGATCCTCATACTGCGGTGGAGGTGGTTGGTCCCAGTAGGGATCATAGGCTTGTTGCTCAGGGTAGGGATCGTAGGTTTGATACTCATGGTTTGGCGGGTATCCCTCGGAATAATTGAATTGGGCTCCTTCTTCATAAGAAGAATTTGCCCAATGCGACGAACTTTCCTCCCCCCAGCCTGTTTGACCACATTAAATGCATGGCGATACTCCCGCATTAATGACACCAACAACAAAACAAGATCACACGATCGGGGGAGAAAATAACCAAACAGAACGGAAAGAAAAACAGAAAACAAACAACACAAACAATACGCCTAAAGTTTTCCCCGGCAAAGGCGCCAAAGTTGATCGAGCTAAAAACACACTCAAATTCACTCGCAATCGTACGAGGTAATTTTAGCATGACAAGTTAACCCAAGTCGTCTCTCAAGGAAAACTTAACAGGGCCATTGTTCGTGTTGCGCACATAAAGCGATTAAATCCTAAACATACTAATACCAGCGAGGGTTGAACATTCAAGAATTGAAATACGAGAAAATAAACAGCGATCCTAAGCTGGGGGTTGTCAATCCCAAGCTAAACTAATAAAGTGTTAAATCTAAACCAGGGATTGTCAATCCCTAGTTGAACTATGAAAGCGAAAAATCAAAGCGGTAAATAAAAGCATATGCAATCATATTATTCATAGGGTTTGTCAATCCCTAATCTAAATCTAATTGCAAATAAAAACATAATCATCAATCCATCTCCAAGAACAGGAATTAATCGAAAGCAGTAAATCATTAAGCAATATAAATCAACGGAACATGAAAATCCAATCCACTGTCACTGTGAATTGAATTGACAAAAATCACAAAGCGAGAAACCATAAAATTAATCCGAAAGAACTGGTAAATCTCAAAACATAAATTGATAAATAAATCATTCGATGAAAACTAGAAACAGGAATTAAAGCTAACAATTATCTATGTTGTGTTGCTTGAAGAAATCCAGAAGAAAGGCTGAAGAGCAGCTCTGCCCCTGCGTGAGATCCAAAACTAAGAACTGAGAGTGGCGACCCCCTTTTTGACCTAAACGCGTGAATATATATATAAATTGAAAGTCAGCGCCGGTTGCAAGTGAGCGCCGGATTGAAAATCATTTTGACTTGAAAATGAGCGCTGGATCAGAGTGAACGCGCGAGGGAAATATGTTCTGTATTCAGCCTGAACGCCGGATGGCTTCGAGCGCCGGCCTTGGTAGTAAGCGAGAGGTCATGGTGCTTGGAGAAGAAATGGGCGCCGCTTCATTGGAAGGTCTTGTGGCGTGGTCGTCTTGAAAGTCGAAGGCGTGTGGCTGGTTGAGAAACCAGCACCGGACGGAGACGCTGCACGCGCTGGGTGTTCGAGCACCGGACGGGCCATGCGCTGGGGCTGGTTGAGCACGGTCAGCGGGCGCTGGCAAGGCCGCGAGCGTTGGGGGTTCGAGTGTGCCGTGTGGTGTGCGGCGTGCGACGGAAATGCGCGCGGGGTGATGGAGTTGCGTGGAGCGAGCGCCGCGGAGAGAGGGGGCGCTGGGAATGAGCGCGCGTTCGAAATTGGTGAACGTGCGCTGGATCCCAGCGCCGGCTGGGCATGCGTTGGGGGCACTGGGTGTGGCATGGATGTGGGCACGCGGCCGTGCGCGGCCGTGGGCGCTCGCACGCGTGCGGGGCGTGCGCGACTTTTGTCGTTCGACCCGTTCTCCTTCGTCTGAACTTCGATTTACGCACGGTTTTCGCCTACGAACTCCTGTCGAAGTGCTCTTCATTATAATTGATCCTTGGAATATTCATTTCATCCTATTTAATACCGATTTTTGCAAAACATTGAAACGAAACAAGTAAGTCCGAATCGATAAATAATAATCGAACCAACGGCATAAATAGGATAAACTAATGAAAATGATATGTAAAACAATACCAAGAATCATCACAAAATCATACCCAAAAAAATCTAATTTTTATGCATTGGTCATTAATTCATGATATTAAGTGATTTGAATATAAGTGTCGATTAAAACGTTTATTTGCTATACATTAGAATAATAAATTAAGAAGAAAATAACAAATGGACATATATATATATATATATATATATGTATGTATATATATATTATGTCCAAATGTGTAAAGAAGTGTATAGAGTTGTGGAATTTTCTAGAAATTGATGGCTTCTCATGGAAGGAAAAGCAATGGCTTCTTATGGAAGAATGAAATAGTGAAATGATATATATATATATATATATATATATATATATATATATATATATATATATATATATATATGCTTTAGCTTCCAAAGCACTCCATTTTCACCAATCTTCATTCTTTTCTCTCAAAAATTTCGCGCTTCACACACTACACACACACTAGGACTTTCAAAAATTCAACCTCAAATATTTCAAGATCCAACCGTTAAATTTTCGACCGGTTTTCGAATTCAGGTATAATTCAATCTCTAGAACACATCTGCGGTTTGAAAAATTAAAAAATATGAACCTATGTTCAATCCATAATTTTCGGTCCTTTGATGATTGTGAAGAAGATATGATGTTGTTTGATTATTTCTTGATCTTATGTTAGGTTAATCGCCAATAAGTTGTTTAACGTTGAATTTTTGAGCATATGTTCATTCTTGGAAGTCTTGTGATTTTCGAAATTCTTGAAGGTCTTGAACTTGAATTTATGTTGTTTATATGCTTGATATTTGTTCATATATGTGTTGTTGGGTTGAAATAAACATGTTTTGAACAAGAAAAACGTTTCAAATCGAAACCGTTGGAAAACTCTTATGTTGGCCGAAAAATCTAGCCATTTAATGTTGGATTTTTGATTTTATTTGATCATTTTGACTTCATATTTTGATTCTATGATATGATTAAAGCTTAAAATGATTTATTTGGATTTTTCGGCTGACGTATTCAAAATTTGGAAAATTTTAGTTTAACGTCGAATTAGGGCTTTCAATGCTAAAGCTTTGATATTCAAGTTGTGTTGATTCATTTGTGATCTTTGATGATAGTTAAGCATATATAAATGTTCGTCTAAGATATACGACGTTATGTGCAAATTTTCATGTTAGACATAAGTTTTGTACATAAACTAATGTTGATTTTTGGTTAAGACTAGACCATTTGTACATGTTGATGAGTCTTATATACTTATGGGACATATGAAACTTAGTTAAGAGTAATTTAAGTGCTAGGTGGCGTAACATCCGAAGCTCAAGGACGAACAACCAAGCAAACAAGAACTTTATTTCGAAACGTCTACACGAGGTGGGGTTTACTCTATCTGTAAGTACGTTGTATGGTTATAATCATTGTTATCTTTTTGTGCATGCATGTGAGCTAGAATGTTAAAGAAGTTCCCTCGAGGAGGCCGAGCCTAGTGTAGCGATCTACCATCGAGGAGGCCCATAAGGGGTCTAGTGTAGCGATCTACACTCGAGGAGGCCCACCAGGGCTCAATGTTAAAGAATTACCCTCGAGGAGGCCCACAAGGGGCTACCCAACGCAATAAATAATGAGTACCCGCAAGGGTAACTGTTAAAGAAAAGTTCATTATGTTGTGTGCATTACGCAATTGGTTATAACTGCTTGCAGTGTATTCCCCACTGAGTATGTTTACATGCTCAAATCCCCTATTTTGATATATGTTTTGCAGGCTGAGAAGTTGACGGATGATGCTGACGGGAATGAGCTCCACACATACATTCTCTCAGGATCATGTTTTATGTAAATATATTTCAAACTATGCTAGTACTCGAGTGTGTTTAAGAACAAAAATTAACTTGTTTTTGACGAAAAACTATGTTGAAATGCAATAACTTCTAATGAGTACTTATATATATATATATATTGATGAGGGTTGTGTCCCTAGTTGCTGTTGCTCTGTTGTTGTTGTTTTGTTGTTGTTTTAGGTTGGAATATACATATTTATATGGTATATGCTGTCTGTTCGTCGAATTTTTACCTCCGCTACTTATATATAATATTTACCAATATTATAATTATTGTTATTATTATTTTATAGTTGTTAAAGATAGAAAGATTTTAGTAATGTCTCTATTACAAGCATGGGGGCGTTACAGTTTGGTATCAGAGCAAGGTTTACATTCCTATAGACTTGCTAATAGTATGAACGTATTACATGTGTTTGAAAGATTTTGAACTTTTGATTGAGACGAGAGAATTTGTTGGCCATTACTATTGCTTAACGTCGACTCTCAGGTATTTTATGTTTATGAAAAATGTTTAATTATTTTCCAAAGTTATGATGTGAGTATGCAATGAAGTTAAATGAAAAGAAAGATTGTGTTGGGATAATGTTTGAAAGTTTTCGTATCAAAAGAAATGAGAAATGTTAAGAAGTGTCCACAAGGGACAAAGTGTGTTGATTTGTTATGCTTGATACGAATTAAAGATTTATGCAGTTTCCCGACACATTCTTTATAAAGCTAAAGATGAAAGTTCTATGAAGTGTTTCTTAACTTCTGAAATTTAGTATTCAAGTTAAGAAATATGTGTTATGCTTTTATGCTATGAGAAAGAAAGTAAAGGAATTATTTTCATGTTATGAGAAAGAAGTCCTCGAAATATAACCTATAGGTCTGAAAGTAAATAACTTGTATCTTTGATTTAGAAATTGAAGTATGCCGCCAAGACGTAATCCTGGTCAAGAAAATGGGGCACAAACCCCAAATAATGGTGTAGATTTTGCTCAGTTTCTACAAACGCAGCAAGGGTTTATCTAGCAACATGCAAATCGAGGTGTAGGCATGAACACCTAACCGAGAACTTATGAAATTATAGATCAGTTTAGAAGGATGGATCCACCAAAGTTTAAAGGATATGAAAGACCAGAAAATGTTGAGGAGATGGGTTGCTCTAAAGAGCAAAAAGTTTCATGTGCTATATACTAGCTAGTTGAGGAAGCAAGTTATTGGTGGGAGTCGCATGCCAGAACAATGACTGTTGAACAACGTCAAGCTTTGACGTGGAATGATTTCAAAGTTTTGATTAGGGATCGTTATTTCCCTCAATCATATCGACTGGAGAAAGAGACTGAATTTCTTAACTTAAAGCAGGGTAATATGACAGTGGTTGAATATGAGAGGAATTTTAATAGATTGTCTCGATTTGCACCGTATTTGGTTGATCTGGTGAGAAGAAAGCACGCCGTTTTGAACAAGGGTTGCACCAAAATTGAAGAATATTAGGCGGCCCGAATTGGCAACTTATAGGAAATAATTGAGCGAGCACAAGCGATTTCTAGTGGTGCGCAATTAGAAACCCGAGATGAGAAACGTGAATTTTATGGAAAAGAAAAGGAGAATTGGGAAAAGTGGAAGTGAGCGGTCGAGGCAAGAGATGGCAACAAATATCACGTTCTTGATGGGTTCGACAAACACCGCAACAAGCAGCGACAAGCCTCGTGCCCAAATTGCAAGAAACATCATAAAGGTGAATGTTGGCTAGGAAAGAATGTGTGCTACTCTTGTGGAAAACCAGGGCATGTGTCATATAACTGCCCCAGTAAAATGAGAGAGCCTGAAAAGAGAATGCAAGTACCTGAAAACAAAGTGAAGCCCCGAGTCTTTGCTATGACTCAAGGAGAAGATAACTCCAAGAATGGAGCAGATACGATGTCAGGTATTCTTCAAGTGTCCAATACTCCAGCTTTGGTTTTATATGATTCTGGAGCTACACATTCATTTATCTCTACAAAAAATTTTCCAATCTTGAAATGCCTTGCTATGTTGATTGTGATGCACTAGAAGTTAGTGTTCTTCAGGAAGAACTATTATAACTTCTAGGATGATAAAAGGCATAGTAATAGATTTAGAAGGGAAGAAACTAGAAGCTGACCTTCATGTTATAGACTTGCAAGACTTTGATATAATCCTGCGAATGGATTGGATGGGTAAGAATCATGTAACACTCAGATGTCAAGAGCGGGAAGTAGAGATTCAATGTCCTGGAGAGCCAAAAATTTGCTTTCATGGTGTAAGATCGAAGGAGCCATCAAAGATTATAAGTGCAATGAAAGCAATGAAAATGTTAAGAAAAAGTAATTGCCATGGGTATTTATTTACCATAACCGAAACACAACTTGACAAAAGTAAGATCACGGAAGTGCCGGTAGTAAGGGAATATGTAGATGTGTTTCCTGAAGAATTACCAAGGATTCCACCAGACCGTCAAGTTGAATTTGAAATAGATCTTGTACCTGGGGCAGTACCGATCTCAAAAGCACCGTACCGAATGGCACCGTTAGAATTGCAAGAACTTAAAGTTCAGTTGCAAGACTTGCTTAGCAAAGAATTTATTCGACCAAGTGTATCTCTTTGGGGTGCTCCAGTATTATTTGTGAAAAAGAAAGATAGAACCCTAAGAATGTACGTTGATTACCGAGAACTGAATAGATTGACGATTAAGAATAAGTATCCATTGCCCAGGATCGAAGATTTATTTGATCAGCTTAAAGGTGATAGTGTGTTCTCGAAGATTGATTTGAGATCTGGTTATCATCAACTCAAAATCAAAGAGAGTGACATTCCGAAAACAGCTTTTAGAACAAGATATGGTCATTTTGAATTCACTGTTGTACCTTTTGGACTCTCGAATGCACCAGGCGTCTTCATGGACTTAATGAACCGAGTTTTCTACTCATATCTTGACCAGTTTGTCATTGTGTTCATTGATGATATTCTAGTGTATTCAAGTGATAAAGAGCAACATGCTGAACATCTCAGGACAGTATTGGAAATATTAAGAAAAGAAAAGTTGTATGCAAAGTATCATAAATGTGAGTTTTGGCTAGAACAAGTTGCTTTTCTTGGACATGTGATTACTTCGAGAGGAATAGAAGTAGATCCGTCAAAAGTTGAAGCGATAAGCAATTGGAAAAGACCAACCAATGTAAATGAAGTCAGAAGTTTTCTGGGAATGGCAGGGTATTATCGAAGATTTATAGAAGGTTTCTCAAGGATTTCTGGTCCATTGACAAAGTTGACACGTAAAAATGAAAAGTTTCAATGGAGTGAACAGTGCGAGCAAAGTTTCCAAGAACTAAAGCAACGCCTCATGTCAGCCCCTGTTCTAACTGTGCCTGATGGTACCGATGGTTTTGTTATCGATAGTGATGCTTCAAAACAAGGCCTCGGATGTGTGTTAATGCAACATGGGAATGTTGTATCCTATGCTTCAAGACAATTGAAACCACACGAGCAGAATTATCCAACACATGATCTTGAGCTTGCAGCTGTGGTACATACGTTGAAGATATGGCAACATTATCTTTATGGAAGTAAGTGTGACATTTATACTGGCCATAAAAGTTTGAAATATTTCTTCACGCAGAAAGAGTTAAACCTTCGGCAAAGAAGATGGTTAGAGTTGGTTAAAGATTATGATTGCACTATTCACTATCATCCTGGAAAGGCAAATGTAGTTGCTGATGCATTGAGTCGAAAGAGTTACATAGCAGCATTACCTACCAAACAAGAAGAATTGATTAGAGAATTTCAGAAATTGAATTTGGAAGTGGTGACACCACCGAACACCACGACGGGAATCATTTCTGCACTCGTTGTTCGTCCGATAATTCAAGATCGATTTAGAGAAGCACGGAAGAATGGTCCATTTTTGTGTAAAATGAAGAAACGAACAGAAGAGGGTACAATTCAAGGATTTTCTGTTATGACTGATGGAACTCTTGTGTTCAACGGGAGATTGTGTGTGCCGAATAATGGGGATTTGAGACAAGAACTACTTGAAGAAGCTCATAACACTCCATATTCCGTGCATCCCGGAGTAACCAAAATGTACAAGGATTTGAAATTAGTATATTGGTGGCAGAATATGAAGAGATCCATTGGAGAATTTGTAGAAAAATGCATTACATGTCAGCAGGTGAAATTTGAACATCAACGACCGTTTGGACTGCTAAATCCACTTGAGATTCCTGAGTGGAAATGAGAACACATTTCTATGGACTTTGTGGTTGGACTACCTCGCACAGTTAGAGGTAATCATGCTATCTGGGTTATTATCAATAGATTGACAAAATCAGCTCATTTTCTTCCCATGAAGATGACTTTTAGCATGGATCAGTTAGCTCAACTTTATATTAATGAGATTGTAAGGTTACATGGGGTGCCAGTGTCAATTGTGTCTGATCGAGACACAAGATTTACTTCAAATTTTTGGAAAAGTCTCCAGTCAGCTTTAGGCACTAGGTTAAACTTCAGTACAGCTTACCATCCTCAATCAGATGGACAGTCAGAGCGAACTATCCAAATTTTGGAAGATATGCTCCGTGCTTGTGTGTTAGACATGGGCGGAAGTTGGGAGAAGTATTTACCATTGGTGGAATTCGCCTATAATAATAGTTATCAAGCTACTATTGGAATGGCTCCATTTGAAGCACTGTATGGGAGAAAATGTAGGTCACCAATTCATTGGGATGAGGTTGGAGAAAGACGGATCTTAGGGCCTGAATTAATTGAAGAGACAGTTGGAGTTATCACAAAGATCAGAGAAAGAATCAAGGTAGCCCAAGATCGTCAGAAATCATATGCCGGTCAAAGGCGAAAGGATATACACTTTGAGGTTGGTGACAAGGTATTTTTAAAGATAGCGCCGATAAAAGGAGTGATCAGATTTTGTAAGAAAGGAAACTTACAGCCTCGTTATGTAGGACCTTTTGAAATACTTGAAAGAATAGGAAATGTGGCATATCGCCTAGCTTTACCTCCAGAATTGGCTGGTGTTCATGATGTGTTTCATGTGTCAATGCTCAGGAAATATATCTCAGATCCAAGTCATGTTATATCTCATGAGAATTTACAGGTTTCACCGAACTTAACATATGAAGAGGTACCGATTGCTATTATAAACAGAAAAGTGCATACCTTAAGAAATCGAGAGGTACCTTTGGTGAAAATACAATGGAGTAGGCATGGACCTGAGGAAGCCACATGGGAAAGAGAAGACGAACTTTAGGTTCGCTATCCCAATCTTAGAGAATTACAAGGTTAATTTCGAGGATGAAATTATTTTAAGGGGGGTAGAATGTAATACCCGAGAAATTTTTTCCTAAAGAAGTATGATATATATATATATATATATATATATATATATATATATATATATATATATATGGAGTGGATCAAATGAGAACCACATCTTTTTGCGAACTATGATAAGACGTTGAAGATGATGCATAAAACGGTATAAAGTTGTGCATAACGAAAACTTTCTAAAATTATTTTGTCGTGCAACAATTTTAGAAAATTTTGTTATGCACAACTTTATACTGTTTTGTGCATTATCTTCATTGTCTTATGCATGGTTCTAAAGTTCTCAAAAAAGATGAGTTCTCACTGGATCCAACCCCTATATATATATATACATATTTATATATTTTTTGAGTGATTTATGTTTCTTTAAATTGTGAACTAATAAAAATTGAGTTTTGAACGTTTTTACAGGTTGTTCGGCTTCGAGCGAGGATGCGCCCTAGCTAAAAATGTATGCTATTATAAGTTTTAATGATTTAGTGATTTAAAATTATGATTTTTAGAATGAAAGTCTAATTTTTATGCATTGTTCATTAATTCATGATATTAAGTGATTTGAATATAAGTGTCGATTAAAACGTTTATTTGCTATACATTAGAATAATAAATTAAGAAGAAAATAACAAATGGACATATATCTATATATGTATATATATATATTATGTCCAAATGTGTAAAGAAGTGTAGAGAGTTGTGGAATTTTCTAGAAATTGATGGCTTCTCATGGAAGGAAAAGCAATGGCTTCTTATGGAAGAATGAAATAGTGAAATGATATATATATATATATATATATATATATTTAGCTTCCAAAACACTCCATTTTCACCAATCTTCATTCTTTTCTCTCAAAATTTCGTGCTTCCCACACTACACACACACTAGGATTTTCAAAATTCAACCTCAAATATTTCAAGATCCAACCGTTAAAGTTTAAATGGGTTTTCAATTCGGTATAATTCAATCTCTAGAACACATCTATGGTTTGAAAATTTAAAATATGAACCTATGTTCAATCCATAATTTTGGTCCTTTGATGATTGTGAAGAAGATATGTTGTTGTTTGATTATTTCTTGATCTTATGTTGGTTAATCGCTTGATAAGTTATTTAACGTTGAATTTTAAGCATATGTTCATTCTTGGAAGTCTTGTGATTTTCAAATTCTTGAAGGTCTTGAACTTGAATTTATGTTGTTTATATGCTTGATATTTGTTCATATATGTGTTGTTGGGTTGAAATAAACATGTTTTGAACAAGAAAAACGTTTGAAATCGAAACCGTTGGAAAACCCTTATGTTGACCGAAAACCCTAGCCATATAATGTTGGATTTTTGATTTTATTTGATCATTTTGACTTCATATTTGGATTCAATGATATGATTAAAGTTTAAAATGATTTATTCGGATTTTTCGGCTGACGTATTCAAAATTTGGAAAATTTTAGTTTGACGTCGAATTAGGGCTTTCAATGCTAAAGCTTTGATATTCAAGTTTTGATGATTCATTTGTGTGATCTTTGATGATAGTTAAGCATATATAAAGGTTCGTCTAAGATATACGACGTTATGTGCAAATTTTCATGTTAGACATAAGTTATGTACATAAACTAATGTTGATTTTTGGTTAAGACTAGACCATTTGTACATGTTGATGAGTCTTATATACTTATGGGACATATGAAACTTAGTTAAGAGTAATTTTAGGTGGCGTAACATCCGAAGCTCAAGGACGAACAACCAAGCAAACAAGAACTTTATTTCGAAACGTCTACACGAGGTGGGGTTTACTCTATCTGTAAGTACGTTATATGGTTATAATCATTGTTGTGTTTTGTGCATGCATGTGAGCTAGAATGTTAAAGAAGTTCCCTCGAGGAGGCCGAGCCTAGTGTAGCGATCTACCCTCGAGGAGGCCCACAAGGGGTCTAGTATAGCGATCTACACTCAAGGAGGCCGAACCTAGTGTAGCGATCTACACTCGAGGAGGCCCACCAGGGCTCAATGTTAAAGAATTACCCTCGAGGAGGCCCACAAGGTGCTACCCAACGCGATAAATAATGAGTACCCGCAAGGGTAACTGTTAAAGAAAAGTTCATTATGTTGTGTGCATTACGCAATTGGTTATAACTGCTTGCAGTGTATTCCCCACTGAGTATGTTTACATGCTCACATCCCCTATTTTGATATATGTTTTGCAAGCTGAGAAGTTGACGGATGATGCTGACGGGAATGAGCTCCACACATACATTCTCTCAAGATCATGTTTTATGTAAATATGTTTCAAACTATGCTAGTACTCGAGTGTGTTTAAGAACAAAAATTAACTGGTTTTTGACGAAAAACTATGTTGAAATGCAATAACTTTTAATTAGTACTTATATATATATATATATATATTATGATGACTGTGTCCCTAGTTGTCGTTGTTCTGTTGGTGTTGTTTTGTTGTTGTTTCGTGTTGGAATATACATATTTATATGGTATATCTTTGTCCGTTAAATCAATTTTACCTCACGCTTATATATAATATTTACCAATATTATAATTATTGTTATTCTTATTTTATAGTTGTTAAAGATAGAAAGATTTTAGTAATGTCTCTATTACAAGAATGGGGGCGTACATGATTGAAGGATTCTGTGTATTATGTGATAATTGTTGATGAATATTGATATTATATGATGATATTAGTGAATTAGTGTTGAAATAATAGAATATTGATGGTTTAATTGTCAGATTTTAAGCTAAAGCTATAAACCCTAATTTTTTAATTTTGAATGAAAGTGATGATGTGTTGATGATATGTTGGGAATTTGTTGAAATTATGTGCTAAGAACATGTTTAAGGAAGAAATTTGAAAGAACATTAAACAAAAATACATGTTTAAGGAAGAAATTTGAAAGAACATTAAACAAAAATACATAATAATAATATATACATATTTTTGAAAATTTTAAAAATATTGAAATACATTATGTTGATTTTATTTTCTTCAATTAACTTGATATATGAGTTTAATATGATGATTTAAGCATATTGTGAATTAATTAGAATTTTCTAAGTTTATATGTTGAAAATGGAAAATTTTAGTTTAGGTGTTTAGTTGACATAATTATGTTAAAGTTGATATATGCTATTGTTATTTTGTGTAAGATTAATATATGATAAATAAATGAGAAATTAAAAGAAAGTTGAAGAAAAAAATATAGTTTATGTATGTTGTAGGTTTTCGAAAATTATAGAAGAAAATGGGAAATTAAAGTTTGATGTTATTATGTATAAATCATATGGATTATAAACCTAATAGGTAAATAAGTACTAATGAAGCTTAATTAAGAATTTTAAAACTAAGAATGTGAAAAGCTAAAGCTTATGCACATATTTATGTTGAATAAATTCATGTTTGCATAAGATATGTTAGGTGATTATATAGAATTGATTTATAAAACTAAGAGTATAATAGTAGTGAAAGAGATGTCATTTAAGTATGTTAATGACATACTATTACATTGGTAATGAAAAGGTTTAAGTTAAGTGATTAATTGAAAAGTTATGCTTAAATACTAAAGAAACGAATGTGAATTTAATTCACTAAGTATAATAATTATCAAACGTTCCTTTGATGTCAAAGTAGACTCGTGAGAGTCGAATACGAGAAAATATGAAGAATGTTTAAAGAATAGAAGGATGCAATGACCCGAAAGATTGAAATTCGTATAGGTAAAAATTTAGACAAAAATGTCTAAACAAAACATAAGAAATGAAAAAGAATGAATAAAAAAAAATTATATGTGTTTGATAGATAAGAAATGCCCTTTATATGAGTACTAATATTATCGAATATTCTAAGGTACATCGAAAAAGGGCAAGGCGATTAAAGAGGAAGAGGAAGAAGAGAAAGGAAAGTTTATTAAGCTTACCGAGTAACTCAACAGGTGGGCTTTCTAAAAACTTATAGCACGTGCTAATTTATATTATTTCATTATCTATTGCATGACATTCAAAATTATTGACTTGCCGAATGTTTGAGCATGAACATAATGCATTACCTATCCACGGAAAAGAAAGAATGAATGAATGAATGAATGAAAGAATGTTACCGACGTCGGGTATGGACCTTCGGGTCAAGGTCTGTTTGAGAATGTAGTAACCCGAAAATCTTTTAGCCTTAATTAGAGCCTAATTAAGTGATAATCAGGGGCTTAGAGGCATTGCATCCTAAGATTTTATAAAGAAGTGCTTAATAATTAGAAAGCGATAGAAATCCGATTAATTTCTAATCGAATGAGCAAAAATTCGAAGAAGTGGCTATTATTTAGAAATGAGTTTATTTATGATAAAATATGAAATATATGATTATTATTGTGCATATTTGGATGAAATTTCATTAAATAGAAATTGTTCTAAAGAAAGTGTATTATTTATTATTGTTTATGTGAGATTTATTCATGAAATGAAATGAAATGATGTTTAAGCTATTAAATGGCTTAAATAATTTTATTTTATTTATATCTAGTGAGAAGGAAATTATTTCCTATGATTTTTGAAATTTATGAATTAATAGAATAATTGTTTGATTATTTGTATAAGAAAAGAATTAAATCTATATTTACATGGTTTGCAATCCAACAATGGATTTAATTATTTTGGATCATTATATTAATGAGAAAATTGAGTTTTTACTATTAAAGAGTATTAATTTCCAATGTTAGCAATATTTTTAAAGAAGTGTTATTAATTTTCGAAAATTAGGAAAAAGAAAAGAAAATGAATGGAAATTAAATAAAGCTATACATATATGTATCTTCTAGAATATTTTTCATTTAAAGATCATCCTCAAGCTCCATTTCTTCCAAAATTTCGAACACACACACACAAAATTTTTATTCAACTTTTAATCCGTGTTTTAAGTGTAGAATTAAGGGGAAATCACTCCAAAGAGGGTAAACACCCCATTTAATCCAAATTTTTGTGATTTAAATTGATGAACATGATCTTTTCATGTATGGTGGTGCTCGAAATTTTCATGATTTAAATTAAGGTTGATTTGTTTAAATTTTGTTATGTTTGTTGATTTAATTATACTTATGATGCTTAATTAACATAAGCTATGGTTTTAATTCTTTAAATTCATGAAGTTGGTGAATTAAAGTATTATACATGAACCCTAATTTTTGTATGAGAATTATGTGTTATGATTTGATTAAATTGAGTTTAGATAAGTGTAATTAAGTAGGAATAAACATGATTTGATAAAAGAAATTGGAAGAAATTGAAAGTATTTAGAATCCCTAAATTTTCGAAAATGCTATGGTTGAATGATCTTTGAGTTCTTGATTTTATTTGATATAATTGATATGATTTTTGAAATCTAGAGTATGAATAATGCTTAAGTTGAATTTATAAGAATTTAATTCATGCATATGAATTATGTTCAAATTTTTTGAAAATGAAGGGGAAGGCATGAACTTTGATTTCTTTATTTTATTTGATGTATTTGATATGATATTTGAGATCTATGATAAAAATAATGCTTAAGTAGAATTTATGGGATTTTATGGAATTGAAATGTGAAAATTGAAAAATTAAAGTTTATACTAAAGTTGTGAGATTTATATGATAAGCTTGATTAAGATTTGAATTGATTATGGATTAGTGATTATTGATGATAGATAAGTGTATATATGAGTTGTTATGAATTAAATGAATTGTGGTTAGTAAAGTTCATGAAATTACATAAGACGTATGGTTGAAGGGCATATCATAAGGATGGTGCCAATGGATGAGTTTGAACATGTTTTGCATTGTTAATTGTATATTTAGACATATGGTGATGATTTGGTGGAGTTCGGGATGAATTTGGTTGGTTTTGGTATTGAAACGGCAATTTATTTTATAAACGTTACTCTGCCGAAATTTTGTTAAAATTTGGTACTAATAAGATGTTTGAGGATTATATTAGTGACCTCTAATGATAGTTGAGTATATATATAAGATTTGTTTAAGATAGACTATGTTTTATGCGAATTATCATGTTGGACATAAGCTAGGTTTGTTGATGTTGTTGGTTATTCCCTGCTTGTTTTGACCATATGCAGCTTAGTTAAGTTTTGTTACATGTTTTAGATTAGAGGATGCAATGGCCTCGTATGTATAGACCATAGTGTCTTGATATCGAGAAATATAGTCGTATCGACGACTAAGATAAGTCATGTTCTTGTTTGGTTCTTGATAGGCTTTTATGCCATTTTATGCTGATTGATGGTCCAAATGAGAAAAAGAAAGAAGTCGAAGACGTAAGGTACAGTCCCGAGTGACTGTCGCCAGGTGGGTATATAAATATTTTCTATAATGATATGCTTATGTTTTTATATACTTTCAATTGATATGATATGCTTTTGCATAGAAAATGATATGATATGATATGCATTTATTTGAAAAGTGATTGACTTGCAAAAGTTTTGAGCATGAGCATAAGCATGATGCACTACTGTGACGACCCGACTTCCCGAGGAAGTACGGATCATATGGATCGTCACCGGTATGATAAAGCAGCAGATACAAACATAGCTAATCAATACAATTAACCATTTAACTACTTAATAAGCATGGACTAAAAAGGAATAAGCTATTCAATACCAATTCAAGTCATAGAAGGACTTGCCAAAATGTTCAATATATAACCCAATCAGGGCACAATTCATGGAACGAGGTACGACCTCAAGTTCATTAAGGTAATGGAAAACAGTTATAATCAAGACATCAAAATAATATCAGAGTTAGACAGCAAATAAACGTGTGGACATGCATATGACGATGCATGCCCAACGTTCTAGAAATCTCTTCTAATTAAGCAACAAAACAACTGCTACTCTGCACCACCTCACACCCATCATCAATCCTCGCTCAACCTGTACATAAAAAATGAGATGCATGGCTAAGTACAAAAGTACTTAGTGGACTCATTGCCGAAAACATTTTCTTTGTCAAAAGTTATTAACTGCCCACAATAGCGCATGAGGATTTTAGTTAAAAAACTCATGCCTATCAAACATTTTATCATTTCTCAAAAGCGTCAGGCCTGATTATTTCATTCACGTTGTTCCATATCTGATCATTCGTTCATTCATTCAATCACGCACTATGGAGGTGGCCACCTACACATAGTCGCCGTGACCGGTCGAGGTAGCTAACCTTAACACACAGTCACACGTGTACACAATCTGAGTTAGTCCTTAACTAAGTCGGATCCGATCGTTACCTTTTTTAACGTTGGTGGACCAACTCATTCACATACCACATTGGATATACCAATATCAGATAGGATCACAACAAAACATAAAAATTTGGCAGTAAATAACAGTTCATGTGATAATAGTTCATAAAGCTTTGTAAATCATGCTTTGAGTTATGCATAACATTTTTGTTTCAAGAGAGTCCACCTCAAGAATTGTCCTTCTTGAAGTACCTGCTAGCGATCCTCTGTTGTTTTCGTTTACGTCCACGCTGGACCTTGTCAACGTAAGAAATATAATTTAGTATGTCATTCGTTTATTTCGAGAAGCATCGCTAATATTCAACGTACTCGATATCCTTTAAGTCTTTGGGTTTTAGGATTTTCGTTATCGATACGACTTAGTTAACAATATATATATCGTCCATTAGGTTTGTCTCGCCATGATGATAGATGACACTTTGTCGTTACATTCTTCCCTTCTATCGATGTTTTTTCACGTCGTTTCGTACAATTTATGAATCCTAAGTTCATAACTAATCTTCGTCGTTTATTAACGCGTATCAACGATTTCGAGTTCCAATACCTCTTTCATTACTATCATTTCCTCGTCGCGTTCCTCGCCTCACACGTCACACATATTCTATCAAAGAAATCCATATCTATGCTACACGATTAATAAAGACTTCTCATACTTTAATCATCTTCTAACAATCATTCATAAATTAAAGTTACTTAAATAATATTTCTCAAGCATCTGCTTGACATAATCAAATCATTAATTAATTAATTAAATCTCTAATTTAATTAAGTAAATCCACAATTAAATTTAATTAAATGGATCAATTTAAAAGTCCAATAACATTTGATTAATCAATCAAATTAATTTAATTCATCTTAGATATTCACTAATTAGGATTTAATTCCATCACACATTTTTAGCAATTTGCTTAAGGTTCATCGTATTATATAAATAAATCACTTAAAAAGAATAATTCTCGAGTTATCCCTTAACATAATTAATTAATTATGTTATTCAATTTCTACAATTTAGAATTTATTCAATTATTATACTAGTTCCATCTCTCAATTTAATTATAAGAACTAAATTAATCCAAATAGTAATTATCAATTCCATCTAATGAATTTAAATAATCAAATCTAAATAATTGATATTTAGATTATTATTTAATTAATTAAGAATTAATCTCCAAATTTTACTTATTAGAATTAAATCTCATTTTTAATTAATATGGAATTAATTCAATCCTTAATTTAATTTAGTATATCATAGAAATAAATAATTCAAGTCCATTATCAATCTAAATTCTTAGCCCAACATTTAAAATAAATCTAAGCCCACCTTAAATTTAAGTAAAGCATATATCAATCTTATTCAAGAAGCCCATCTTTCATTTAATTAAAAGCCCATATCAATTTTAATAAAAGCCCATATTTATTTAATTTCGGACCATGGCCCATTCTATTAATTTCAGCCCATTTATAACTTATTATGTCGGGCCCAACTCGGCCCATTATCCCAAAGCCCAAACTATAAAATTTCAGCCAAATGATTAAACTAACACTAAGCCCAACATTTAGTTAATTTCCGGCCCACTGAACAAGGCCCAAACGATTTATTTTCGGCCCATATGAACCAAGCCATTATCACAACCTAAAATTAAAACCCTAGCACTAGCCTAGCCGCCTCCCCCCCTTTGTGATACCTCTTTCTCTCTCTTGCCTCACACACACGGATGAACACACCCACACACAAGTTGTCACCTCCTCTCCGACCGGCCACGTCGTCGTCGGCGAATCGTGCGGTCGCCGTCACGTCTTCCTCTTTCTTCTTTCTTGTCTCTTCTCGTTCTCACCACTCACACACACGAGACACACAGATCTCTCTCTCGCTCGATCTACCGATGCCGTATCTCGATCGACGAGCACCGTCGCCGCCATCTCTGCTCCGACCGTGCGTCGCTCACCACAGCCTCTGCTCCAGCTACTGTCGCCGTTGGTCGATAGCCGAGCCCTAGTGGCTCGGTCCTGTTTTAACGAAAAGCATGTAGTTTCTGGAAATTTCTAAATTCTGTAATTACTTAGATCGTAATTGTATATTGTATGTTCATATTTTCTGTACTTGGAATGTTGTTGTAGAATGGTGATGGTTATGTGATTCTGTTCTTGGTTATGCAAATGAAATGCATAAGAATTTTAAAAGATATAGGTTGAGTGGTATTGCACCTTAATGAAGTAGGCTGTGTGTTTCCTTTGTTGTTGTTTTGATCAGATCAATAGAATTTCCTTGAAACAACAAAGGATTACCAGTTGTTATTATTTTTGTAGCTAAAGAAGGAAGATGAGAATTTTGAGGAAAAGTTTTACCTTGGCTCGTTGTTTACTTAAATGAATAAGAAGTGAACAATTTGCAGGTCCAAACAAAGAAATTGATGTTGTTAGCTTTGATTTTGTAAGAACATGAAAAATACAAGGAAAATGAGTTCTTACATTGTTGTGGCTTTCTTCAGTTTTCGGCAAGCTTGGAAATGAGAGGAAAATGAGTGTTGTATTAAAATTTTCATAGGATGCTTAGAGATGAAATGATGAGGTTTGAAAGAAATGATTATGTAGGGAAAAAGTGGAATATTCTGAGGAATAAAAATGATGTGGTTTGACTAGACCATTTATCCCATATAAAAATATCTAACTCGATTTATAACTGTATTCGTTCTCCGACATTCGTTTAAATTTTCTCGTTCGAAAATAAAATCGAAACATCAACGATTATAAAATTTAATAATCGCTCAAAATTCAAATCTCGATTTAGCTAAAGAAATTAATAATCGAAGTTATAAATTTCTCGGGGTATTACAACTACTTATCCACGGGAAAGAAAGAAAAAGAAAGAAAGAATTTACCGACGTCAGGTATGACCGTAGTTGAGAACCTTCGGGTCCAACTCGGGTATGTGATGTTAAGGTGTTTGAGAAGGAGGCCTACTTCTCAACACGAATAAAGAATCCGTGGATGTGGGAAGGAAAAGAGAAAGTTGCATGCAAACATGAAACATTACATATGCATATGGTATGATGATACAAACAAGTAAGTATTTGTTATGAAAGCATATGATATGGCAAGTCAAGTATATAGCCCTAAGGGCAAAGTTTTTTTTTATGTTTTCGGCGCATACCCACTGAGTGCATTTTTGTACTCACGCCCTGCATATATTTCTAAATATGCAGGTTGAGCTTGAGAGGATGCTGGAATCGATTGCTGCGCAAAGGAGCTTCTCTAGACGATTTGATTCACGATGATATGTTTAATTGTCTATGTTATTTGAAAGAATTCAGTGCCTGAATTACTACTTATTAACACTGTGTGAATATTAGTAGAGTAATGTTACTTGCAATGTAAATGACATTCCAAGTAACACGCAGCGGAAAAAGTAAATAACACACAGGATAATTGTTGAGTTATAAAAATAACCTGTGTTGTCTCGCGACAACTAGCTCTATTGATAACTTAGAACAGATTAAAAGTGTTACACACGAAGACCTATCTACGGGATGCACTACCGCCTATGATAAGTCACCTAGTCTAACACAAAGAACCGAATGTTAACAACAAGCAAAACAACCGATACAAAGAACGGACAAACAACACGAGAAGAAAAAGACGACTCGGTCTTCAACCCCACTCTTGCTCGCTTAGCAATACCGTGGTCGATGTTTCTGATTGGCTGCCTAACACCGTCTCGGTTTAAGCGTGGTTGAAGGTGCGCTTTTCTCTCTGCGTTTGGGAAAAATGACGAGTCGATAGGAGTGTAGGATTTCTCTCTGAATTCAGCCTTTCGAAACGTGCATGTGAGAGAGCTATCTTGCAGATTTTATAGAGGAGTGTTTCGTGGTCTTCAATCTTCAAATCCCACGTCCATAAACCTCATATAACCGCTGCAATCCACTCCGTTGTAAACTGCTGCAGATGTTAGTGCAGATCATGCTCCCTAGAAAATAGGAACTAACTTCCCATGATCTTGTAACCATGATCTAACTAACCTCCATTTATTCAAACTTGTTCCAACTGCAATCCACATTTATTAGACAATAAATAAAACATAAAAACGTAAAGGAATAGAAAGATTACTTATATACAGTTACGTCTGGAGAGTCGAAGTTCAGCTTCAAGGCTAACTCCAGGAACCAACATCGAATGTTACCAACATCCCATTCAACATTGGACTGGAGTCAACATTGACTCTAACATTATTCATTTGAAGTTATCATGTTTTATTGCCCAGAGAGTTATGTCTTCATACATAATTCTCAGCCACACTTTCCGTTGTCGAACTTTGGCTTTTACTTGCTTATGTGTTCTGCTATGTCGAAGTGATCATGTTAAATGTTCTGTGAATAAGGATTTACTCAAAGGCTCAGAATTGTTTTCATTAGATTCAATATTATGCTATTGAATCATTTGTTAAACTATGCTTTGAAACGTCGAAAAATTTTATACATTCTTGATATTAGTTATCCATTATTATTATTCATCCTCAGCCTTCGTTCTTTTTCCTTCGATTCATTATTGTGGTTTGAGGACCTAGAATCAACCTTTGTCAAACTCTGTTCTATCTCTTTGGATCATAAAAGTTTGATTCATTTTGATGAAAGTTGATTCATATCTTATCTCTTGATATGTTTTTGGTCATCGTTGTTGTTAGTGATTATTAGAATTTCCTTCTTAACCCCACGTCACGGCTTAATTACCTGATTAAGTAGTTGGGGTGTGACAGAATGGTATCAGAGCAGTTTTGAATTCTGAACATGTGAGCCTTTGTAAATTGTGCAGTCTGTGCACAGTTTTGAATTCTGAACATGTCAATCCTTGAGAATTTGTGCAGTTTGCGCAGTTTTGAAATTCTGAGCTTGTAAATCCTTGTAAACTTTTGCACAGCTGAGCACAGTTTTGAATGCTGAACTTGTAAACCTTGTGAATTCATGTGCAACTTGTGCATTGTCTTGAATTCTAAATTCATGAATCTTGTGAGTCTTGTGCAGTTTGTGCACCTTGAGTATGTAAATTCTTTTGAGATGACTCTGTTTGAGAATTTGAGTTTATAGAGTCAGTTGTTTGACTCTATCTTGAGACTCTGAAGTTATAGAATCAGTTGTTTGATTCTAACTAAGAATATGAGTAAAGTGTCAGTTGTTCTTAAAAGAAGCTCAGCATTCCGATTCCATCATCTCTAGCTCACCAGGTAAGAGCTTATGAGTATGATGATTATGATTATTACAGAAGATGATTGAGTACATGCTTTAATGAATTTTTATATGAGAATGTATGCTCGAAAGGAGTTAGTGTTTTATGAGCAAAAGCTGAAAAGATGGCAGAATAAAATGAATATGTTTTCTACAAGAGTTTGAGTATTATTTTATCTATGATAACAAGAATCTTCTGGACAGTTCGGAAGAATACGACTTGTTTGTCGTTATCTTGTTGTTGTTATCTCGTTGTCATCGTTACGTTTGTCGTTGTTTCGTTTCATCAGCAAAGATCAGATGAGCAGTTTACCTACAACGAATTTCTCGCTCGATTTCATCGCTTGTGGAGAAAGGCATCTAAGCAAAGTATATCAGGACCAAACGGAATTCTCCAATTTATTTTATTACCTAAGGAGTAATCAAAGATAAAAAGGGAATAGGAGACTAGCAATCACCCTCGCGATCGTTAGCTTGCTTGCAAGTTCATTCCAGAAGTCTTTGTACCAAAACTAGCGATCTTCTTAATAGTCGCTAGCCGGGCCGCTGGAATCGTCCCAAAAGTTTCTACCTTGAAACTAGCGACCGACCTCACAATCTTTTTTTGGCGCTGGGCATCACGATCTGATGAGAATTTAAATCTCGACTATCAACCATGAATACCTTGGACCATCCTTTGGCACGAAACTCTCGTTTCTTTTGTTAATTTTTTTTTCAAACTCCTAACTATCATCAGTTCTCATTGTTATGTACATTGAATTCACTTTTGGCTCATTTTCTCCTATGATTGATTTCATCTCAGCTATTCATTAGTTTCAGTTGATTGATTATTTTATTTCAACTTTGAAATGTTTCCTATTAACTTAGATGGGTATGGTTAGCCTTGTTGCATATCTTGAAATTTCTATACCAATTCAGACGGTCTTATTCTCTCATGTTTATAAAACATCTCAATTGAAATTCGAGAAGAGATTCAATCTAATTTATTGATACTCTAGATGTCTTAAAATATTTTTGTGATTGATAAGTATAGTATGAATGCATTTATTAAGGTGAATTCTAGAATATGGTGACCAAGCATGCATTAAATAATATATGGTGAATAAGCATGTATTTAATTAAATCAAAAATGAAATAAAATTTGATATATAAATACTACACCTCCATACTATTCATCATTTGCAAAAATCCTCCATTTTACTCCCAAAGTTTTCAAAACACATACTAACACACACACTTGAAGAAAATCTTGATCAAGCCATTTGATTTCTCACTTTCCACCTTCAAGCTTGATTTTAAGTTGGAAAAAGGTATAATCATATCTTTTCTTTAACTTTTGAACTTAATTATTGTTATATGAAGTTGAAGAATTAAGTGACATATGGTGAATATTGATGATATATAGTGATAATTGATGGATTAGTAGTGAAATAATGGAATATTTATGGTTTAGTTGTAAGATTTAAGTTGGAATTTAAAAACCTTAGTTCATGAGCTTTGAATTAAAGTGATGATATATTGGTGTTATGTTGGAAATTAGTTTGTAATTATGTGTTTAAGCATGTTTAAGGAAGTAATTTGAAAGAAAATCTAACAAAAATAAATTTATAATATATATACATATTTTTGAAAATTTCGAAAATATTGAGATGTATTATGTTGATTTTATTTTCTTTAATTAGCTTCATATATGAGTTTAATATGATGATTTAAGCATTATGTGAATTAATTAGAATTTTCTAAGCTAATATGTTGAAAGTGAAAAATTTTAGTTTACATGTTTAGTTGGTATGTTCATGCTAAAATGGATATTCTATTGTTATTGTTGTCTAAGATTGATATATGATAATTAGATGAGAATTAGAAACAAAGTTGAAGAAAAATATAATTTATACATGTTGTCATAATTTTAAAAAATTATGAGGAAAAGGGAAAAATTAAAGTTTAATGTTATTCTTTATAAATCTTATGGATTATGAACTTATTATGTAAATAAGGACTAATGAAACTTAATTAGGAATTCTAGAGCTAAGAAAGTGAAAATCTAAAGCTTATGTACATGTTCATGTTGGAATGAATTCATGTTTTGAATAAGTTATGTTATGTGATATTGATTGATTAGAAATGATTTACAAACTTAAAGTATGATAGTAGTAAGATGAATGCCATTTAAAGTATGTTGATGGCTTATTGCTTAAAAGGATGATGAAAAAGTTTAAGTTATGCGATTAATTGAAAAGTTATGCATAAATAACTTAAGAAAAGAAATAAAGTGTTTAAGTAAAGAAAAGAATGTGAATTTAGTTCACTAAAGTATAATTACAAAATAATTATCAATCGTTCCTTGATTCAAAAGTAGACTCGTGAGAGTCAAATAAGATAAAAATGTAAAGAAAGTTAAGGAATAGAAGGATGCTATTTAGTATGAATTTGTGCTTATTCTTCTTAGTTTTATGCATGTCGTTTCTCGGGGTTTGTTCTATTTTTGTTGTTGTTTTGACTCGTATTTATCAATTCAGACTTATTTCGTTTATTTCGATGTTTTGTAGAAAAACGGTGTTAAATAGGAAGAAATGGATATTACAAGGATGGATGTAAAAATTTTACAATGTTAAAGAGCATCTCGATAGGAGTCCATAGGTGCAAACAGATCGCAATTCGGAGTTCGGACGAGAGAGAACGGAGCGAAACAGCGAAGTCACGCACGCGCGTGCGCGACCGCGACCGCGTCCGGCGCTGGGCACGCCCCAGCACGCGCCCCTCACACCGCGCCCACTCCAGCTCTGGCTGCAATGCGACTACGGCCATGCCTCACACGCGTGGCACTCCATCCCAAGCCATAGCGCCCATTCTGAGCGGTGACCCCCACCGTGGAGCCAAGCGCACGGACGATCCTGGCGGCCTCAGCGGTGAGCTTACCCCCTCGCAGCACCGGCTTCATCTCAATGTCCTCCGCGGAGCCAAGCACCGGACGCATTCCAGCGCCGGCCTCAAGCAACTGAGCTTGCACCTCCCAGTAGCGCTGACTTCATCGCAGCGTCCTCCGCGGAGCCAAGCGCCGGCCTCAAGCAGCTGAGCTTGCCCCTCGCAGCGTTGGCCTTACCTCCATCCGGCGCATCACAATTTATGTTCCGTCCAGAGAGTCGTCCCAGCGCCAGTTTCATTCCGTCCGACATTAGGGTGCCCTCTCTGACCTTTCCAGAGCGCTCGCATCCAGCGCTTCATCCCATCCGGCCAGCGTGATTTTTGATCCAAATTGATCATTTTCGTGGGCTTTTTCGAAAGTTATATAAAAAGGAATTCAGCCGCTTTTCTCACACATTCCACAGACGCACGCATTTCATTCTTTTTCTTCCTTTTCTTTTCCTTTTCTTTTACATTTAATTATTGTACTTGGATTAACATTTGGATTGTGCGATTCCAAATTTTTGGAAGACGAATTTATCTATGAATGATTTGTAAGTTTTTCTCGTTTCATTTATGTCTATGTAATTGCTATGGGGATGATTTTTGCCATGAGATGAATTATTGTTTTGTAGACTAATACATGTTCTGTTATTCTTATCTTGAATCGTGATTATTGTATTGATGATTTACGATTTTCTTATCCGGATAAATTATTTATTTCATGATCTTCGTACATGGTGTTCGAGAGAATAGTGTAGGTTGATTATGTGCTTATGTTTGATTATGAAATCATGCGAGATCATATTTATATTAAATATGAGTTTGACAACGAAAGTGATCGAGAGATTGATTTGTTATTGAGTAATTGATATATGTGGATTAGGTTTTTGCTATCGTGTGCTTTGTAGTTAAATATCCTTCGTTGTTGATGGCGGTTTGATTGAGAGATCCCCCACCATTAAGTTCGAGTCTAACATTGGCGTGGTCGAGAGATTAGTTAGTGTTGAACGTTTGGTGAGAGGCGTTGGTCTTTATGCATTGTGCGCTGGTCCTCGATTCATTAATAGCGAGGATAGATTCGAACCCTAGAAAACCGTCTCCAATTCCGTGTATCTGCCAATTCCTCTTGTTGTCTAAGTGCATTCGTTTTACCTGCTTTATTTTATTTCCTACTTTCGTCCGTTTCGTGATAGACCCCCTTATTTTAGGACGTTAGTATTTCTTTTATGTTTTCTTG
Organism: Salvia rosmarinus; assembly: GCA_036937905.1. Taxonomy (NCBI): domain Eukaryota; kingdom Viridiplantae; phylum Streptophyta; class Magnoliopsida; order Lamiales; family Lamiaceae; genus Salvia; species Salvia rosmarinus. The sequence goes on along the minus strand of CM072819.1, from coordinate 71,519,356 downwards.
TTTGACATAGAACCGTAGCCCTATTAAGCCTTCCTCGAGAGATTCGACTTGGGTCAACCTTACCACTCTATAAGGACCTCGTACTATTGCGAGCGACTGAAAAGAACAATTTGTTCGGAACAAATTTTAGCGCCGTTGTGGGCAGGCTTTAAGCTTTTGTGTTTTGTGTTGCTTTGTTTTTCTTGTTTCCGTTTGTGTTTCTGTTTCTTCCCCCGTGCTTCTTCTTTTTATTTCTTTCTTTTTCGTTTTCTTTTTTACTATTTTCTCCAACAGGTGCGTGTGATCTTTTTTTGGTAGTTGGTGTCATTTAATGCAGGGTTACCGGCGATACGAATATGGTCAGACAGGCCTGGAGGAGGAAAGCTCGTCGTATTGGGTAAATTCTTCTTACAAAGAAGGAGCCCAATTCGAATATTTTGAGGGATACCCGTCAGGCTGTGAGCATCAAGCCTATGATCCCTACTGGAGGCATCCTCAGAGTTCTTCATATAGTCAGGACCTCTTGTTCTAGCAACAGTCGGTGAAGCCGACATTGGAGGATACATTGCAGGCTTTCATTAAGGCGAGTCAGCCGGTGAAGCCGACATTGGAGGATACATTGCAGGCTTTCATTCAGGTGAGTCAGCCGGTGAAGCCAACATTGGAAGACACACTGATGTCTTTCATACAGACGAGTCAACAAAGGTTCGAAATGTTGGAAGCATCTATCGAACATGTAATGATCCAAATCAGTCAGTTAGCCAGGACAGTGGAAGAATTGGTTTACAACCAAAGTTGGAGGAGATGCCGAGTCAACTGGAGCAGACTTCTTCTGTCATATTTTTTTGAAGATGTTGAAGTTGAGGAGAGAATCAGGACAGATGATGACAGTGAAGAGTCAAGGTTTCATCAAGCTGAGATTAAGTATGGACAACCTGATCTCTTTCTGAACCAATTGGAGGATGAGGAGAGGACAAAAGTTGAGGTAGCTGTTTAGCATGATTTTGGGCTTATTCTTGGTATTCTTTTACATGTCATTTTCAGTAGTTTGTCCTATTTATGCCGTTGGTTTCATTAGTATTTATCGATTCGGACTTACTTGGTTTGTTTTGATATTTTGTAGAAAAAAAACATTAAATAGGATGAAATAAATCTACTAAGGATCAATTATATTTAAGAGCATCTTGATAGGAATTCATAGGCGCAAACGGATCGCAATTCAGAGTTTGGACGTGAGAGAACGGAGCGAAACAGCGAAGTCGCGCAGTGCGTGCGCGCCATCCCCCGTCATCCGCGCGCAACGTATGGCCCGCCAGCGTTCGCTGCGCGCCCATATCGCCTCGCCCGCCAGCGCCTCGCATGCCCGTCCACCCATACACGTTCTCGTGCGCGCCCGCCGCCACCGCGCGTGCGCCCCCCGCCGCCCGTCGCGTCCCGCGTCGCGCTCTTTGCGTCACCGGCGCCCGTACCCAGCGCCCGACGCGTTCCCAGCGCATCATCACACGCTCGTCCATCGCGACGCTCCGCGTGCGTCTCGCCCGTCGCCCGCGCACGCTTCCTCCTCACGCGCCCATCGCACCCATCCGCGGCGGGCACGCCCGATGCCCAACTCCCGCGCCCTATGCGCCCTATGCCCCATCCGACGTTGGGCATCGCCCAGCGCCGTCTCACCGCGTACCCCAGCGTGCGTTGTCTCCTGTCCGAGCACCCGCTCGCGTATTTTTCCTCGCGCATTCATGCCTGAACGCCCGCACACCTCCATTGCGTGCCCGCTCACTTCGAGCCAGCGCTCACTTCTGAGACAGAACGTCTCCACTAATGCTCGCTCCCTCCAAACCGACGCTCACTTTGGAAACAGAACCTTCGCTCCGTGCTCGCTCATCCACAACCGGCGCTCACTCCCTTAATATATATATATATACGTGCTTAGGTCATTTTTGGCGGAGTCTTCAGTTCTCATTTTTCACGCAGCCGCGGCGCTGTTTTGGACACCAAACTTCTGGAGCTTCAGGCGACAAGACAAAACAGATACAATCATAGTTTTAATTCCTGTCTTTTATTTCTTCGATTTAATAATTTAGTTTATCGTTTTACGCTTTTGGATTTATCGATTTATGCTATTGGATCTTCATTCCTTTGATTTATATTATTGCTTTGTGATTTCTTGTTTCGTGATTTCTGTGGATTCAATTATTTAGTAGATAAAGGATTAGTGGTTACTTGATTGATTCTATTTTCTTCTGGCATTTGATAAGTTTACATTTTATGCAATTGATATTTGATTTTAGTAGTATGTTGAATCTCTTTCCTTTGAATTTTGTTGCTTCATGTTTGTTGATTTTAATGTAGTTGGTTCTATGCTTTAGCTTCCTGCATTCGTGTTTTCCTAGGTTCTCAACTAGGGATTGACAACTCCTAGTTAGGATGCTTTCTTTTATGTTTTATTTTTCGTATTTCAATTCCCGTTTGCTTCAAAAACCCATGTTGGTATTAGAGTTTTTAGGATTTACCGCTTTATGTGTTTGACATGAACAATAAGCCCTGTTAAGTTTTCCTTGAGAGGCGACTTGGGTTAACTTACCCTCTACAACACCTCATTCGATTATGAGTCAATTAAGAGAACATTTTTAGTTGAAACAAATTTTGGCGAGCATCTATAATATTTCAACATCCTAATTCACCAAAGTATTGTGCTCTAGGAGTTGAGGTTATCTATTTTGCTTTGAAGAATAGAATGTATGATTTGAGCTTAATTAATTCATTATTTGCTACCTTGACTGTCCTTTGTGCTTACATTGTTACTACTGATGCTTTTTTTGAGATGGTACTCCTACAGGTGAAGGACTATGGATAGTCCATTTTTCATTAGTGGAGTTCGTGCCATTGAAACGAGCGCTGCGTGGGAGGCAACCCACGAGTTTATTTGTTTTTATCTGTTTTGTTCATTTTCTTTTCAGGTTTTTAATAAGTGAGATGAGAATTGTGGCGAGTTTCATATCATGAACAATCCACGGGACGTCGTCACCGCCATACCTAATTGACTTGCTTTCCCAATTTCAGGAAAGTTCATTTCTATATTTTACCTTTTTGGCTTTTGTCTAAAGTGTGGAGGCGTGCTTGCCGTCTTTGTGTGTTTGCATGTGACTTGTGTTTGTTTGGGTGTGTCGTCCTCCATTTTATACCTTTTGTTTGAATTTGAGTATGCTTTATCGTGTAGTATACGAGTACAGTTGAGTGAGCATGATTTGATTGGGTATGCACGTCTGAACTAATTTTTAGTAATTCTTATCGATGCGTGACTTGGCTTGATAATTGTTGATGATTGATCTAGCTGTGGGGCACGTCAAAGTAAATTATGATGAAGTGATATGTGTAGTTGATTGTCATTGCTATTTATATGGTCCCCTTGCGTGTCTTATCTCGAAAAAAAAATTATGAAAATATGAAAAAGATTATTATAAAAAAAAAATAAAAAAATGAAAGAGGTGGAATAAGTTGTTGATGGATTGAATAAGTGAGCTTAAGGTTGGAATAAGGGGCTCTACTCCTCTCGCTCCATGTTGCTTCTCAAATGGAAGCTCAAAAGTGATGAGTATGGAAAACCACATTAGGATACTCGGGTTTTCAACTTGAAGGTTTGACTTAATGAATATTATCCTATAATCCTCTTTTAGTCATCACATCTAGTATTGAAAGTTGTTTAGTATGTTGAAAATGAGATGTTTTATGCAAGGTGTTTATATGAGTTGGCTATTCGATTATTAAATACATGTAGATCAGATTTGTGATTTGCTTGGATTAAGCCGCATACTCAATCAATTATTAATTTATTATCATGTTAAAAAGTGTATCGATTTAGAAAATCTAGGATAACGTGATGTCGTGGTATGATCCAATTGAATATTTGTTTTCTCGATTTCTTTTCTCGTGTCGTGGAATAATGTTTGCTTGAGAACAAGCAAAGGTTTAAGTGTGGAGGAGTTGTTTAGTATGAATTTGTGCTTATTCTTCTTAGTTTTATACATGTCGTTTCTCGGGGTTTTTTCTATTTTTGCTGTTGTTTTGACTCGTATTTATCGATTCAGACTTATTTCGTTTGTTTCGATGTTTTGTAGAAAAACGGCATTAAATTGAAAGAAATGGATATGACAAGGATGGATGTAAAAATTTTACAATGTTAAATAGATAGGAGTCCATAGGCATAAACGGATCGTAATTCGGAGTTCGGACGAGAGAGAACGGAGCGAAACAGCGAAGTCGCGCACGCGCGTGCGTGACCACGTCCGACGCTACGTGTCGTCCGGCGCAGGGCATGCCCTAGCACGCACCCCACATGCCGCGCCCACTCCAGCGTTGGCCGCAACGCGACCACGGCCGCGCCTCACGCGTCCGGCAGTCCATCCACACGTCTCCACGCCAACAGCCGCAACGCCCGTTGTGAAGCAACTGACCTTGCCCCCCATGGAGCCAAGCCCCGGACGCATCCCAGCGTCGGCCTTAAGAAGCTGAGCTTACCCCCTGCAGTGCTGGCTTCATCGCAACGTCATCCAGCGGAACCAAGTGCTGGACGCATCCCAGCGCCGACCTCAAGCAGCTGAGGTTACCCCCTCCCGTAGCGACGGCTTCCTCGCAGCGTCCTCCGTGGAGCCAAGCGTCGGACGTATCCCAGCGCCGACCTCAAGCAGCTGAGCTTGTCTCCTGCAGCGCCGGCCTTACCTCCGTCCGGCGCTACGTCACACTTTGTGTTCCGTCCAGAGAATCATCCTAGTGCCGGTTTCATTCCGTTCGTGTTGGGATGCTCTCTCTGACCTTTCCAGAGAGCGCACGCGTCCGACGCTTCGTCCCGTCCGACGCTGTGCATGATTTTTGGGCCCAAATTCGACTGTTTTCGTGGGCTTTTCCGAGGATTATACAATAAGGAATTCAGCCGCTTTTCTCACACATTCCACAGACGCACGCATTTCATTCTTTTTCTTTCTTTTCTTTTCCTTTTCTTTTACATTTAATTATTGTACTTGGATTAACATTTGGATTGTGCGATTCCGAATTTTTGGAAGACGAATTTATCTATGAATGATTTGTAAGTTTTTCTCGTTTTATTTATGTCTATGTAATTTCTATGGGGATGATTTCTTCCATGAGATGAATTATTGTTTTGTAGAGTAATACATGTTCGGTTATTCTTATCTTGAATCGTGATTATTGTATTGATGATTTGCGATTTTCTTATCCGGATAAATTATTTATTTCATGATCTTCGTACATGGTGTTCGAGAGAATAGTGTAGGTTGATTATGTGCATATGTTTGATTATGAAATCATGCGAGAGCATATTTATATTAAATATGAGTTTGAGAACGAAAGTGATCGAGAGATTGCTTTGTTGTTGAGTAATTGATATATGTGGATTGGGTTTTTGCTATCGTGTGCTTTGTAGTTAAATATCCTTCGTTGTTGATGGCGGTTTGATTGAGAGATCCCCCACCATTAAGTTCGAGTCTAACATTGACGTGGTCGAGAGATTAGTTAGTGTTGAACGTTTGTTGAGAGGCGTGGGTGTTTTATGCATTGTGCGCTGGCCTTGATTCATTAATAGCGATGATAGATTTGAACCCTAGAACACCGTCTCCAATTCCGTGTATCTGCCAATTCCTCTTGTTGTCCAAATGCATCTGTTTTATCCGCTTTAGTTTATTTTCTGCTTTCGTCCGTTTCGTGACAGACCCCCTTATTTTGGGACTTTAGTATTTCTTTTCCATTTTCGTGTTTGACATAGAACCGTAGCCCTGTTAAGCCTTCCTCGAGTGATTCGACTTGGGTCGAACTTACCACTCTATAAGGACCTCGTACTATTGCGAGCGACTGAAAAAGAACAATTCTGTCAGATTAGATGCAATGACCCGAAAGTCTTATAATTCGTATAGGTGAAAGTTTAGACAAAAGTGTCTAAACAAAGTATAAGAAAAGAAAAAGAATGAAAAATAAAAAAATTTGTATGTTGAAAGAAGAAAAATGCCCTTTATGTGAGTACTGATATTACCGATTAATCTAAGGTACGTCGAAAAAGGGCAAAGCGATTAAAGAGGAAGAAGAAGAAGAGAAAGAGGAGTTGATTAAACTTATTGAGTAAGGTCTACAGGTAGGCTTTCTAAAGTAATATGGCACGTGCTAAATTCTATAATTTCATTATATGCTGCATGGCATTTGAAAAATGTTGACTTGCCAATTTTTTAGCATGAGCATGATGCCTTACCTATCCACGGAAAAGAAAGAAGGAAAAGAAAGAAAAGAAAGAAAGAAAGAAAAGAATGAATGAATGAAAGAAAGTATGTACCGACGTCGGGTATGGACCTTCGGGTCAAGGCGTGTTTGAGAAGGAGGCCTACTTCTCAACACAAAGAAAGTACGTGGATATAGGAAGAGAAAGTTGTCTACAGACAAAGATCATGCATATGTATTTGTTTTAATTCTATGAAAATGAAAGCAAGTAAGTGTTTTATTACGAAAAGCATGCACAGGTTTCTCACCAAAACCCCTGTGTATTGCAAAGTTACAGTAAGTCAATCTTATAGCTCGAAGAGCAAAGTTTTAAATTTTTTCGGGATGTGTCCACTGAGTGCTTATGTACTCACGCCCTGCATGTATTTCTAAACATGCAGGTTGAGCTGGGATCTTGGAGATGGAATTGGAAAAAGGAACACTGTGGTTACCATGGTTTATGGTTTCTGTCATATATGTTCGAAACATATCATACTATTCCATTTGTTTCATACGTTGTGTTGTGGTCATTGAGATTGAACTCCTTGATATAACTTGTTGTTGGAAACAAATTTGGTATTGGTTGGTAGTCATGGATTGGAGTCGAACTCTTTGATATTTTTTGTTACTCGAAAGAGACTCGGTTGGTTGTTTATTATAAGGCATGTTTGAGAATGTTGGAGTTAAACTTGTCATGGCATTATGTTGTTTAAATGCTTGTCTTGAACAAATGTTGATATTCCCTTCGATTTGTAATTACTTGAAAATGTCACACAAGTCGTTGTATTTTGCTGCCCAGAGTTATATGTCCTCATACATATAACTCAATTACCCTTTCTGTTGCCACACTCTGACTTGAATGATCATTATGTGATTGTTGAAATTGTGGAAGGAAAACTCCTCTTGGACAAAAGTCGATTGTCGTTGATTATCCTATCTCCGTTATTCCTTTTATTCATTCGACTTTATGGAAACGAATTATGTTGTCCTGATCGAAATTAATACCTCATTTGATGTCACTTATTATTTAGTCTCCATATATATTGTTGTCACATCCCTTATTGAATTCTTTGTATCGTCATTAATTCGAATAGTTCATGAATAGTCATTAGTCACAGTCTAATCTCTTGATTAAGAAGTTAGGTTGTGACAAAAGGCTTGCAGCTACAGCATCAGTCGATGGTAGACGCAACTGAAATATGGTCAAGTCTCGAGAGTAAGTTTGGGCAGTTGGATCGGACAGTCCGCTTCCACAAAATGAGAGAAATCTTGGCATGTAGGATGGAAGAAGGAAGTTCGGTCCATGAACATGTCTCCTACATGACTCATCTCATTGATAGTCTTTATCAGTTGGGATGAGGTATTGACGGCGAAGCCAAGGTCGATATCATCCTCAACACACTGCCCAAGTCTTTTGAGAATTTTTGCGTGAATGCGATCATGAGCAAGACTGAGTATACACTTAGTCAGTTGCTAAATGATCTTGTGGCCGTAGAAGGTGTCATGGGAAAATGAGCACATGCCCTTGCTAGCACATCTAAGGGCCAAAATTTTCCATTGAAAATTGAAAGAAGAAAAAGTGGTGCCAAAGGTGGTAGAGGCAAGGAAACCAGTGGGAGCAAGAACATGGTTGCCACCAGAGGCTTGAAAAAACCAAAGAAGATGGGCAGGTGCTTCAAGTGCGTGAGGTGGGCATTGGAAGGTCGAGTGCCCGTGCTCAAGGCTCAAAGTCGTCATTTGCTTGATGTGAAACATGTTTAGCAACTTATTCTACTCATTCATGGGTAGTAGATAGAGTGCGATCGATCATGTTTGTTACACCTGCGAGGGTTTCGGACAAGGAGGCTGTTTGATGGCGAGATAACGATCTCCATGGGCAACACAGTGAAAGTCGAGGCCGTTGCGATCGGAGATGTTTCTTTATGTTTTGATAGAACAGTTTAGTATTATAAGGCGTTTTATATGTGCGGAGTTTCGTGAAACCTTATTTCGGTTTCAAACTATTTATACATGGATATTACATTATTTTTATAGTGGTGTTTCTATCATAAGAAATGGCGAAGTTATCTGTGGTGACACTTTATATAATTCGCTTTATACTATTTCTGCTAAACATAATACATTTAATTATGTTGCATCAACATCAAACCTTAAAAAGAGAAAGTTTTCTTCGCTAGATGACACATCATTTCTTTGGCATCTTATATTAGGTCACATCAATGTAAATAGGATCCAAAGACTAGCTAAGAATGGAGCGTTGTGTGAAATTAAAGTCACTCCCTTCCCAGTCTGCGAATCATATAGAAGGAAATTTGGCCGTTAGCGATTCGATGTCAACCCGGCCACAACAAGCAGCGGCAATGAGGCAGCGGCCAGGCGGCAACAACGCGGCGGCTTGAGAATCAGCGAGGCAAGCACCTGCCGGCGCAACCAGCTCGGGCCGAGGCTATGCGCTACATAGGCGTCGAGGCAAATCGAGGTAACTGGCGGGTATGGGATTACTTTGCAATATACCTATTACTTACATTCGATCACTGGTCTGCGCATTTTCGTTTCAAAAGCATGCGTTGATATGTTAGAACTTAGCCACGAAAAACAAATCGGGAAATGATCTCGTCACCTATAGGTATTATGGCCGTTACAGGCTTGCTCGAACTTAGAATTGAACTTAGGCTCAATTAAGGTTCTGAGCAATAATACCTATGGGGATGTAGATATAATTCTAGGGATGGATTGGTTGGCGAAAACCATTCCACGATCTTATGCAAGGAGAAGAATTTCGATGCAACCACGGGAAAGAATGCTCACAATTATATCGACCGGACCCTTCAAGCGAAATGGATGAGTGTGAGGCGAGTTTCCAAGCGTTAAAGAAGCGACTAGTGCCGGGTATTAGCTGTCCCAGTTAGAACAAGGGTATGTTATCTATACGATGCTTAAAAATGGACTTGGTTGTGTATTGATGCAAGAAGGAAGGTAATAGCTTACGCATCACGACAACTTAGACCACATGAGTTGAACTACCCGACTCGTGACTTGGAATTAATGGCGGTGTGGTTCACGCATTAAAGATTTGGAACATCGTCTTTATGGGGTGAATCTGAAATCTTCTGACCACAAAGTTTAAAATACTTTTTAGAGCAAAGGATCGAACATGAGACAAAGGAGATGGCTCGAATTAGTAAAGACTACGGCGTGGCATAAACTATCATCCGGGAAAAGCTAATGTAGTGGGCGATGCCTTGAGTCGTGGTCGATCAAAACTTGGATGTCTCTTGACAGCGGAAGGAAAACTCATTGAAGGTTTGAGAAAATGTCGATAGAGATAGTCGAACCACCAAGGAAAATCGTGGATGATGTTGCTTACTATGATGTCAGGTTAAGAATAAAATCATAGAAGAACAAAGAAAAGATGAGGAACTAGAAGATAAAATTTAAAGTGAGAAGGGAGCGAGAAAGGTTTGAGGAAGCGGTGATGCATTTATATTGTTTGAGGAAAGGCTATGTATTCAAACAATGGCGAGCTCGAGAAATGAAATCATGAGTGAAGCTCATGATACTCATATACCGCCCATCGACGGTGCAAAATGTGCAAGACTACGAGAAAATTGCGGTGGGAAGGAATGAAGAGAATATAGCCTCGTTAGGTGACGTTGTCTTACTTGTCGACAAGTAAAGGCATTACATCAAAGGCCTCAGAATGGAAATGGGACGACATAGCTATGGATTTTATAGCAGGTTTACCCAAGTCACAAAGAAACCTTGCTATATGGGTAGTAGTGGATCGGCGCTTTAAGTGTGCTCACTTCCTGCCATCTGAATCACTATGGGTCCAACAAGTTAGCTCGACTATATGTGAAGAAATTGTACATGCATAGAATACGAAATCTATCACTACGATGAGATTGAAGTTTACCTCGAGATTTTGGGTAAGCTTCTGAAAGGAATTGGGAGCAGTGAATTTATTGCGACTTTTCATCGGCGGATCGCACTGCGACGCAAAGCTAAGGATATGTTAAGAGCGGTAGTATTGGATATCGGTGACAATCAACATGGCCCGTATGAAGCATTATATGGAAGAAAATGTCGATCACCACTTCTTTGGGATGAAGTTGGTGAAGAAAATCTTAGGGCCCGATACGATCGAGGAAATGATTGAAATGTGTCGTCGGATAAGACGAAGAATAAAGGCTCGGGATGGCGAAATCATGTGCGATACCCGTGAATCAGTGGAATTTGAGTGTGGCGACAAGGTTTTCCTTAAAACCTCTCGTCAAGCATTGTAAGATTTGGGGTAAAGGAAAGTTGAAACCACGATTTATAGGACCTTACGAGATCCTTGAGAAAATAGGCCACATGGCGCATAGATTAGCGTTACCACCAGCTTGGGTAATGTTCATAATGTGTTTCACGTGTCACGATTGAGGAAATGCGTGTATGACCCGAAACACGTAATACACCATGATGGCGTGGTCTTAAATCGATAGGAGCTATGAAGAGGAACCGTGGCTATTTTAGACCATAAAGTTCAGCAGTTGAAATAAATCGATCGATAGTGAAAGTCTATGGAGCACCACGGACGGGGAAGAAGCTACGTGGGAACTCGGGGCGCCATGAAGGCGATACGAACTCTTTTGAGGTATGCAATTTCGAGGCGAAATTTTTTAAGGGGTAGAATGTAATATCCGTAATTTGTCTGAGGATTACGATAATTAATTACGTAATTAGCATTATTAATTCATAATTAAAATCTTAATTAGTCGACTCTTGACTTTGACCAAGCTTAATTGGATAATTCACGTGTATGAGATTCACTGAGCCTTAGTGAATTAAGGAATATAATTTTCAATATTCCTTGACGTAATTTTCAGCGTTGAATGAATTAAGCGTTTCGTCTTCTGATATTATTAGCGGTTAAGCAATTTTGAAATTCTATTATTATAGGAATAAATAAAGTTGTAACAAACTTTATTTTGAACATTTCGAGAGATAATTAAGCTATGAGAATTTAGAGCGTTTGAAGCGTCTCGTTTAGAATAATCACGATAACTTTAGCATATGATCTCGAATTACAAAATTCAAATTCCTATAATTATATTATTATATAAGGGCATTATTTATCATAAAATAATGCTAGAAAATTCAAGATACAATGTACCTTATTTAATGGGTTTGAAAACCTAAGTATTTAAATTAGGGTTTTAAGACCTAAATTATTTTAAATACTTTCCTATGATTAAAATTATTATCTAAGGCATATAATATGTCACATAAATATGTAGTAGCTATTTTATACAAGAAAATAAAATATTTGAATTACCTAGTAATTTTAGAAAATGTGAAGTTCTTAAGTATGATTTAATATTTTATTCTTATCTAATTAATGATATATGATAATTATTATATTATTATGATGTCATTAAGGACTAAATGATTATAATAAGTTGCACAAGTGTGGGTGCACACTTGCATGAAAATGCGAAATTTGAAATTTTAGCATGATTTTATGTATTAAATATCATCCAACAATTAATGATGAGTAATGAGTTGTATCCTATCTTGTATTAGGTGTAAAGTAGTATTAATTACCTAATAAAACAAATCATCCATGCTCATTAATTGAAAGCGAAGTGTTGAAAAAATGGTGGAAAAATTCTTAGTTTCATACCTTATATTAATGACATTTGTATAGTTGAAATTTTGACTTTTCAAACTTCACTTTATCTATATTAATAATATGTTAATAATATAGTATATAATATAAAAATTAAATAAAAACCTAGCATAAAGTGTGGAAGTTGGCGAGTGCACATTAGTGTACATAGGTGATTAATTCTTGGGTATAGAGCGAGGAAGTGTCGGGCTAGTCCATTCGACTTGTGTGGACCAATGTCCACACAAGCTCGTGGAGAATGCAGTATTTTGTCACTTTCATTGACGATTACTCAAGGTGCGGATACGTATATACCGCTTCACCGTAAGTCTGAATGCTTTGAAATTTAAAGAATTTAAGGCAGAAGTGGAGACGAAGCTGGGTAAGAGTATCAAGTCACTGCGGTCTGATCGCGTTGGCGAATACCTCAATAACGAGTTCATGGACTATTTGGTATAGTGTGGGATTACCTCACAGCTCACTACACTGGGCATACCACAACAAAATGGTGTGTTAGAGCGAAGAAATAGGACTCTCTTAGAAATAGTTAGATCTATGATGAGTTATGCAACATTGCCTATTTCGTTCTAGGGGTATGCCTTAGAAACAGCGGCATATTTGCTCAATCTAATACCGTCGAAGTTAGTCGACAAGACCCCTTTCGAGTTATGGTTTGGGTGCAAGCCTAGTTTAAGCCATATAAGGATATGGGGCAATCCAGCACATGTGCTGAACAAGAAAGCTGACATGTTGGTGACTAGATCTGAAGCAAGGTTGTATATTGGTTATCCTAGAGGAATGAAAGGTGGTTATTTCTATAGTCCTAAGGATCAGAAGGTCGTTATTAACACTAACGCCCGATTCTTAGAAAAGGACTACATGAAAAATCACAAATCCAAAGTTGAAATCTTACTTCAAGAATTAGAAGATGATCGTATTCCACCATCGATTAGGCCAAATGTATGAGATGTCGTGTCTAGTGGGAGGGATTGACACCAAATACTTCAAGAAATCGAAGTAGGTCGAGTTCCACAGGAGATACCGATCGTACAAGTGGCACCTACCCGAGCAAGTTGTATAGAGAAGCACAGGTTACTGCACCCACTATTGCCATTGTGCCAGTAGTGCCTCGTCGTAGTGGGAGGGTTGTTCGTCGACCCGAGCAATTTATGTTCGTGGGCGAATCTTCGGATTTAGTCCCAGGAAATGAGAAGGCTGTAATCAACCCATGGACCACTACAAAAAAACAGGCGAATAGCGACGAAAAATTCCGTCGCTAATAATGTCGGATCCATCGTTAGTTTGGATCAGCGACGGATTAGCGACGGAATAAAGGGGTCACTGGAAACCTGGTAGGCAATCTTTTAACGATGGATTTCGTCCGTCGCTAATTATTAGCGACGGATTAGCGGCGGAAGTTTCGATCGCTAATCGACAACCTCCGAACGGTCGTCGATTTACAATCCGTGGTTGTACGACTCTAAGTAAATCGTTAATATCGACAGTTAACGGCGGAATGACGTCGTAGTTAAAAATACCGTCGCAAATCCATCGTTAGCGGATGACAATCCGTCGATCCGTCGTTATATAGCGGCGGACACGATCCGTCGTTAAAATTATGATTTTTTTATTTCACGTAACCAATCCATCGTTGAAAGCGTCTCGGTCCGTCGTTAAATCGTAAATCCATCGTTGAAGCGTCTCGGTCCGTCGCTAAATGTACAAAGCGTATAGAGATTCAATTTTTATTTGAGACGGACGTTTATAACAAACAACAAACCTGTTTTCAAACAAACACAATCCAAACAAACCAATTCTAAATGATAAACATTATCATTCTAAATCAAAGCGACACAATTAAAACAAAACAATTTCACGTCATAATATCAAACAAACCAAATAATTCTAAATCATACGATAAGTTTACAAAAAAATGTTTTGTTTCTTCATAAATTCATAATCAACCCAAATATGGCGATGGTGGGGAAGCGGGGCCGATATCACGAGGGTAGGGAAGCGGGGCTGGCCATGAAGCGCTCCAAGGCCTCTTCCGTTGGCCAAGAATCGAGCACGAATACGTGGCAGAGCGTCATCTCGCTCTCGGCTCAACTTGCAATCGGCCTCAGATTGCTCGCTCGACTTGCAATCGACCTCGTATGCCTCGCCTTCTGCTGCTGCTCGACTATCAATCGGCCTCGTGTTGCTCGCGCTCGACTTGCAATCGGCCTCGTATGCTCGCGCGCTGCTTCTGCTTTCGACTATCAATCGGCCTCGTGTTGCTCGCGCTCGACTTGCAATCGGCCTCCATCTCAATAGTTGTTGATAATAAGTTATCGTAGAGTCAACTGCTCGGATGAACTCCTTTCTGTGCAGCCTTTTGCAATCAAAATAAGGATAAAATGAAAATTTTGACATTATTTTACTATAAAATCAAGAATGGGTCTAGTCTCTGCGAGACATCGATCTGAAGTCCATCCTTTTGTTTCTCGTTTTTCTCTAGATTCTTGACTACGCTACGTATGCGAACTCAAAGCTCATTCGTATTGAATGACAACACTCAAACCATCTTCTTCGTATTCATTACACGAGTTGTCGTGATGTTCCTTGATTTTGCTAAGATAAGCATATAATGTGGATCATCCCCTCCTCATTGGAAGCGAAATTGTAATGATAGTCTTCATTATTGTATCTTAGCTTTTCATTCGACTTGTCCTCTTACGCTCATCACATATTCTTGGCATATGACACGTGTCTTTGCTTGTCCATGCCGTGAACAAGCGACATTCTTTTGATATTACGATTCATCGCATGATAATGATTGTGATTATGAGCGACATCAAACTCATCCTTCTTTGCTTGAACAAGTAAGGATGCTCGACCGCTTGAAAAGAAGTGAGGATGCTCTTAATGCTGCTCATAATCACAATCATTATCTGCGATGAATCGGATAATATAAAAAAAAATTGCTTGACAACAGCATGGACAAGGAGTACACGTGCCATCTGCCAAGAATATGTGATGAGCAGAAGAGGACCAAGTCGAATGAAAAGCTAAGATATAATAATGAAGACTATCATTACAATTTCTATTTCCAGTGAGGAGGAGGATGATCCTCATTATATGCTTATCTTAGCAAAATTGAAGGAATATGACAACTCGCATGTAATGAATACGAGAAGATGGTTTGAGTGTTGCCATTCAATACGAAGGAGCTTTGAGTTCGCATAACCGAGTGTAGTCAAGAATCTAGAGAAAACGAGGAAACAAAAGGATGGACCTCGTATCGATGCTTCGTCGTAGACTAGACCCATTCTCGATTTTATAGTAAAATAATGTCAAAATTTTCATTTTATCCTTATTTTGATTGCTATTTGATTTTTCTACGCAACAATTAGAAATGAAAATGATCAAGATCAAGATCATGACATTTTTATCAAACACCACATATGCCTAATTATACACTTAATAACTCAAAACATCTTAATTCACTTAATTGAACACCACATATACCTTTTACTTATACCCGATCTTCCACTAAGAGAACTTCATGTGATACAATTTTTCCTCATTTTTCATGGGTTATAAATAAAAGTGGGTGCATTTTGATTTTACAAATTATAGCAACAAGCAAACTCATACAATTTTGAAACTTATAAAACATCTTATTCATATAACAATTCTAACAAAATTTCGGCAGAGTAAGTTTTATAAAATTAATCGCCATTTGATTCCCAATTCAATCAAACTCATTCAAATTTCACCAAATCATCACCATATGCATAATTATACATAACAACTCAAAACATCTCACGAAATGATGAATTTATCATCCCGATTCACATCCAAGCTTATCAATTTCACAAGCCCAAATCACAAGACTAACATTGATGTATCATTTTCACTATCAATTCGGTAACTCAATTCAATTTTCACTATCAATTCAATGCATCATATATAATATTTTCACTATCAATTCAATACATCATATACAATATTTTCAATAAAATCAACAAATATATAACAAAAAAAAAAAATGAAATATAAATAAAAACCCGAACAAACCAACACAGACGGACGACGGGGGAGGCGGGAGGTGAGGCAAGGAGGAGGCAGGAGGAGGCGGCGGACGGACAGATGCAGACGGACGGATGGAATGACGGTGGGGTGAGGGTGAATGAAATGGGGTGGGATAAATTGGGATGGGGTCAAGGGGGTGGGGGGGGGTGGGTGGGGTCGGGGGTGGGGCGGCGGCGGCGGCGAGGCAGCTGCAGGGGTGGGGTGGGGTTGTGGGTGGGGTGGGGTTGGTTGGGGTGGGTGTCAGCGAGGCTAGGCGGGCCTGGCGGGCGAGATCGAGATCGGCGGCCTGGCGGGGTCGGGCCTGCAGGCGGCGGCAGGGTTGGGTTGGGGAGGGAGGGGGGAGGGTTTAGGGATCTGATATGAAATTGGGGAAGAAATCCCGTCTGTTATAAAACTTTTTAGCGGCGGATTAGCGACGGAATAGTCCGTCGTTATATTTAAAATACTGTAACGACGGATTAACGACGGAATGAATTCCGTCGTTAACTTAGAGACTATTTTACGACGGACATTCCGTCGCTATTATTATTGGGAATAAATAAAATCAGAATTAAAATTAATGACGGATTGTATCCGTCGTTAAAATAAATTAAAAAAAATTAGAAATAATCCGATTTTTTAACGACGGTTTAGCGACGGAATTGGTTAATTCAATTAAAAAATAACAAAAAAAATTAATTTTAACGACGGACACTATCCGTCGTTAAATTTAACGACGGAAATGCCGTCGTTAAAACTTCGCGCGAGAATTCAACGCCATGACACGTCGCTGATCCGTCGCAAAAAAAATTCGTCGCCAATCCGTCGCTGATTCACTACCCGCATTTTATCCGTCGCTAATACGTCGCTGATTCACGACCCGCATTTTATCCGTCGCTAATCCGTCGCTGATCGGCTGTATTTTTATAGTGGACATACAGCGAATCGATACAAGACACAGATGCAAGATCATGGCACACTGCTATGAACTTAGAAATTTAGTCCATAACAGCTATGGATGTATATTAGAAAACACTTCTACCAGATGGCAAGGAAGCCATAGGTAGTAAGTGGGTATACAAGAGGAAAAGAGATTCAGATGGAGAGGTTTCGGCTTTTAAAGCCAGGCTTGTGGCAAAAGGGTACACTTAGATTGAGGGCATCGATTTTGATGAGACCTTTTCACCTATAGCAATGCTCAAGTCCATCAGAATTCTTCTGGCCATAGCAGCTCATCTAAACCTTGAGGTTTGAAAAATGGATGTTAAAATCACTTTTCTAAACGGTTACCTTGAAGAAGGTAGATACATCTATATATAGCAACCCGAAGGTTATGTGGTGAAGGGTGAAGAGAATCTAGTATGGAAGCTTAAGAAGTCCATTTATGGACTCAAGCAAGCTTCGATCATGGAACTTACGCTTTGATGAGGTGGTAAAGTCTTATGGATTTACCAAGTTGCGTAGCGAAAGTTATATGCATTGCTTAGATGTCAACTGTGACGTGGTATTTCTTGCACTTTATGTAGATGACATCCTTCTACTTGGCTACAATGTGAAGCTGTTATCAGATGTAAAGAGTTGGTTATTTGATCAGTTTCAAATGAAAGACTTAGGAGATGCAACGTACATTCTTGGGATCAAGGTTTACCGAGATCGCAAGAGAAAAATATTGAGCTTATCTCAGGCGTCTTACATTGATACTGTGATTACTCGTTTTAGTATGCAGACCGCCAAGAAGGGATTGCTACCCTTCAGATATGATGTTCCTTTATCTAAGGAGCAGTCCCCTAAGATTGCAATGAGATAGAGGAAATGAGACATGTTCCTTACGCTTCCATCGTAAGAAGTTTCATATATGCAATGCTATGTACGAGACCCGATATCTGCTATGCGGTAGGCATAGTAGCTAGATATCTGTCTAACCCTGGACAATCACAATGGACTGCGGTAAAGCATATACTCAAGTACCTGAAAATGACTCAAGATTATAGGCTAGTTTACCAAGCAGGTAGTCTGATGCCTTTGTGTTATTCAGACTCAGATTTCCAAGCTGACCGTGATGAGAAAAAGTCTACCTCGGGCTATGTGTTTACCTTGGGAGGAGGAGCTGTATCTTGGCGGAGTGCAAAGTAGCGATGCATTGCGGACTCTTTCATGGAAGTCGAATATGTAGCCGCTTCGGAGGCTGCTAAGGAGGTGGTATGGTTCAAGAACTACCTCATGGATCTAGATGTGGTACCTCATTTGCCCAAAGTACCATAGTGTACTATGATAACTCAGCTGCAGTGGCAAACTTGAAGGAACCACGGACCCATAAGGCAACAAAACACATAGAGAGAAAGTACCATGTCATACGAGAAATCGTTAGACGAGGAGACGTGTTGATTGAGAATATTGGTACTGCGGATAACCTAGCTGACCCATTCACAAAAAGTCTACGACGAGCATGTTCGAGGACTTGGATTGCGCAAGATGGTCCCCACTTAGAAAGGAAACTTTTGTAGAAGTGAGAAAAACAAAGTAATGGTTGTTTGTAATAGCTAGTAGAGAGACACATTGTATACTAAAAGTTTGCTTTAGTATAAGTGGGAGATTGTTGGATTTATATACTGGAAGCAGTTTTGATTGAGCTTGTATACAATTATTCATATTACCACTATTACAATCTCCTATCTGAATTGTTTACTTGATTACATATGTATGTCCCTTTATCTCATATATAAGTTAGATTATACAGTGTGTAGAAGATCACAGAAGTCTGTATGATTGATCAAGCTTAATGAGATATAAAAAGGATCACAGCTGAGACAACTTTAGGATGAGTTATCGGTATAGGCTGCGGTATAGATAAGAAGTGACTTGACTTGGTTGCTTGTCTATACTGGTACGTCTCTAACGTATTGATGGATCACAGTGAGATGAGTTCTTCTATCTGACCGTCGTGAAGAACCTAGATCTCGGTGACTTTATGTTGATTAAACCTCGATAAGGTATTATGTGAGTATGTATAAGTTACTGACCATCACTTTGACTTCTCATGGGTGAGGGTTACATGAGATAACCCAATATTCTCCACATCTTGGGTGGTGGAAGTGCTTGTATGTCATGCTAGTAACCTGTATCGAGTCACCATATCCGTTTAGGATGATGACATCCCCTTAAGGAGCTCAAAAGGTTTATTGTACTAAACCTTGCAGGTTGAGTTATCTCAAGTACAATAATAAGGTCTCAAGTGGTACTACTTAAGGAATTAAATAGATTAATTATTTTAAATAGTCATAACGCTATAAATAATTAATGCACGTGCGATATCTTAAATACGGGGTTCGTGAAGTCTAAGTGCAATCCCGACTCAACTTCGGAAATAAAGGGGTAAGTCAGCATTTATTCTCTAGTGACATGAATAAATGTTTATGAATTAATTTATGTTCTGGGCTAAACATAAGATAATTAATTTATTTGAGGCCCATATTTATTCCTTGCATTTGATCTGTGGGCTGGCCCATCAAGGCCTGTAACTAGTGAAATTCGTCCACCTTATAGGAGAGTCCCACTGGGATTCTGTTATGATCCTCTCTATCTCAAAAGATATTATTATATTTATTAGATATACAGAGATCATATCCTAATAGGATCTAGGGTTGCATTTGATAAACGCGCATTTTACACGTTTATTGTTGATTTTTAAAGATGATTTTAGATCGATAAAGTGCGTTTATGTCTTGGATCTCAATGCTTTTATATATTTTTGGAAGATACTGCTCTTGGGTTCTGTTTTGGTGTTTTGTAGGCTTATAAGTTGAAAACCGAAGCATGGAACAAAGGATGAGCAGACAAGGGCGAAATGAGGGCCTAGCGACCGCCTTCGAGGCCGCTAGCCAAGTCATGAGCCATCACCCCGGCCTTGGCGCATCTTGTGAAAGAGATGTCTCGCGACCGGCCTAGCGACCACTAGGTCGGGCGCGAGGAAACGCTAGCAAACGCGAGATGAAGGCCATGCACGCGAGCACTCCCAGCGGGCGCAAGACGTGCCCGCGATGATTTTCCATGCGACGCGACCACACCTAGCGACCGCGAGGTGTGGCCGCGAGGCAAGTACGGACGCGCGCTCCTGCCGAGATTCTGAAGGACGGCCGAACGAGGATGTTCCCTCGCGACCGAGCTCGCGACCGCGAGCCCGGCCGCGAGGCAAGGCGGCAGACTCCAAAATTAGGGTTTTCACCCTAATTCTATAAATAGGGCATTACCCTCGCCCCAACCTTCCCCGCACTGCTTTTTACGTTTTGTCCGCTTTTCATTATTTTTCCTTCTTTTGCACTCTAGCTTTGATTTAGTTTCATTCTAGCTTTAGTTTTCCATCATTCTACGTTAGTTCTACGCATTGTCGACGCTTCGGAACGCTTTTGTCCGAACAAATTCCAACGTTTTCCCGTTTTCCGTTAGGTTTGGATACGAACCCAACCATTGTTCTCAGACGTTTCCCTACGGGTTTGATCTATTTAATTCGTACTTTTATGATTATTTTGTATTTTATTCCGTTAATTATGTCTAGCTAAATATCTGTTCTAATCCTAGGGTTTGCCTGATTCCATCCTATATGTTGTGATTCCTGCTGTTGTTGTTTACCTTCCAGGCATTGATTCATGATTCATGGTGCTTAATTATATGTGTTGATTTCTGATCAATCTTGATGCATATCATAGTTGCCAGTTAATTACGTAACAGTTTTAATTGTCAATCGATCTTGAATGCATGATACGGATAGGCCTTGAGTCATAACTGAGATAGGAACATTCGTAGGAAGCATATTCTTTGTGATCCTTTTGGAGTTGCTTATTTTCCTCTAGAGCGTATGATAATAGGAAAATTAGTAATCAATCTGTCACAATTGTCGAATCAAGTTATTGGCTACATATGTGATCTTCCATCTTATCGGATTAAAGCGGTTAATAATAAGCAGGATAAACATCGTTGTGGATAGGATTAGTGCATCCATAGGGTTAGTCTTTATCTCTTATATTCATCTTTGAGTATTTATTGCCTTTGTTTATTTTCAAGTTGTTACCTTTGCTTTGGATTTAATTATCTGAAGCCATAAACCTTTCAAACCATATTCTGTTGCTTGGATAATGATGAAGGATTAGAGAGTTAGCTTCTGTGTTTTCGCATTACAATCCCTGTGGATACGATACTCGACTTACCTATATACATCGCGCGTTATTTTCATGCGATCAAATTATGTCGATCAGCATTATAAATATAAGATGAGAGAAAATCAGGGTAATCCAACATCATTGTGATTTTCGAAAATCATAAGAGGCATTATTGTGATTCTCGAAAATTTAAAGTGTGAGGAAGAAGGCGAATTTCTACAGTACTCTCCATAGATTGCTCTCACTCAGCATTGGAGTTTTGACAAATGGGATACAGTCCAGAAGATCAAAGCACGAGTC
Organism: Salvia rosmarinus; assembly: GCA_036937905.1. Lineage (NCBI taxonomy): Eukaryota > Viridiplantae > Streptophyta > Magnoliopsida > Lamiales > Lamiaceae > Salvia > Salvia rosmarinus. The sequence continues at coordinate 71,497,957 of CM072819.1, read as the reverse complement.
TTGATCCAAATCCTTGTCCGACAAATTCGCAGGTGAACACGAGAAAACACCTATTTGTTGCAATTAATTATATATATGCATGATAGGAAAAATAATCAATGTATGGTCAATTAAACATCCAAGATAGATCCTCAGGAGAGGGTTAAAGTCAGATTTCCCTACAAGTAGAACGCACGTTCACCCGCCACACCGACCGAGCACCCGCTCATCACCGAGCGCCCGTCACCTACCGAGCACCCACTCATCATCGAGCACCCGCTCACCTGTCGAGCGCCCTCTGATCTGCCATGCCTACTCATCCTGTCGAGCGCCCACTCACCTCGATCCGACGCTCACCTTTGAAACAAAAGCACCCGAGCTACGAGCACTCATTCTCAACCAAAGCTCACTTGAATTTTACGCTCTGCATCGTGCTCGCTCAGCGTGTAACCGGCGTTCACTCATTCGATATATTTAAACGCCGCGCACGCTGAGTTAGGGTTGGTGAGTTGTAATAACCCGAAAAATTTAAAACTTTTATTAGTGTTTCTTAAACCAATTATTTGTGGTGCTTAGACCTTAATTATGTTTAAGACCAACGAAACGAATTAGAATTGATTCGGAGATCGAAAACTAGAGAAATAAAAACTAGTGACTAGTCCTGGGATTAGAGTTTTTCGAATAGCTTTGAACATAGAATGAAAGATCGAGAAAGAATATCAACAAAGGATTGTATTTCTAGAATCCTCTCACAAAACATGTGAGAAGCCAAAGAATGAGAATTTTCGGGCATGCTTGCTGGTCGATCTTAAAAGTACTATTCACAAGTCGGATCAACTTCCAGTCCGTGCTAATCATGAAAATTAATGATAACAATCAAAATCAAAGAGGAATATATTATTATGAATTTAGAATTCACAAGAATCAATTTCTGAAAGAAATTCCTGAAGAACTTAACCGAACTCCGAGAATATATACCGGAAAAACCCTAAACTGATCCGAACGACCCGAAACTCGAACCAATGGTCTAAATCAATAAGAAATTATTTATAAGACTCAAATTAATTATGAAAGCTCAAGGATTCAATAGAATTTCGAATGAGCATAATTTAATCATCGGACGCTGTTTTTCCGCGATAACTCGGAATTGACTTATCGGATGTCATCCGAACTTCATGAAATTATTATAAACTATGAAATAAGTCTCTTTAAGTATATTTAAGAAAATAAAACCTTAAGTTTCCAAGAAATCAATCGAAAGCGCGATAAAACTTAATGAGTCGGTGTTAACATGTCAAATCGGGTAATTTGACCATTCCTTCTCCCAACTACCACCAAGACGACCCCAAATGCGATAATAACAGCTCTTTAGACTGAAAGAGAGCAGTAAATTCGTGCATTCTCTCTCACACACACTTTGAAACCCATTTTCTCTCTCTAATTCAAAATCCTCTATTTTGTTCTTCCATGTTCTAAGCTTTAATCCCTCATTTCAAACCTTTCAAACTATAAAAATCAGTTTATAAAATCATAAAAATGTAGTATTCATCATCCTCTTCCATCCTAATGGAGTAAAAAAAAATTTATAATTTTTTTTGTTTTTAAAACCCTAGTTTCATCCCTTTTAATTTCGTGGCTTTCGAGCCATCAAATGCTCTTAAACCATGAATGAAATATGCTTAGAATAATGTTATAAGGTTGTTTTTAAAATTTGGGAATTTTTGGAGCATGTTTGTTATTTTTTTATTTATGTCATAATTCTTTTTATATGAGATAAAGCATGCTTTTGTGAATATTATTTGATATTGTTGCTTGTTGATGTATTAGGAGTATGTATAATAAATATTATAATTTTTAGAATTTTTTTGGAATTTTTTTTAAAGAGGCCGAGACTTATTTGGTATTTTTAAGCCATGGTTTTAAATTTTTTTTTTAAAATAGTTGAGATATAGTGTGTAATATACGATATGAACATCATATATTAATCTTGAAATTTTTGAAATACATCTCCTATTTTTCTCAAAAGGGTCGAATATATGTATGTATTTTTACTCCATTGTTTGATTTTTATTTGTTGAAAATAGTTGAGATATAGTGTTTAATATATGATATGAACATCATATATTAATCTTGAAATTATTGAGACACATCTCCTATTTTCTCAAAATAACCGAAAAGTATATGTAATTTTTGAGAATTATTTTGATTTTATTTGTTGAAAAATAGTTGAGGTATAGTGTTTAATATATGATATGAACATCATATATTAATCTTAAAATTATTGTGACACTACTCCTATTTATTCATACGGACCGAAAATATATATATATATATATATATATATATATATACATTAGGATTTATTTGATTTTTATTTGTTGAAAATAATATGATATATGATGTTTAGAAATAATATGATCCTAATATGCATTGTTGGAAATTTATTGAACACATATGTAAAATATATGTGAGGACAAAAAGAATTCCAAACATTTGGTTCATATTATAAATATTAGTTGATGTTTATGTTAATATTATATGTTTATTTCATAATATAAACATATTGTGAGGTGAATGGAAATTATTGAATATATATGTGTACATAGTGAAATTACCGAAACTATATATGTACTAATAAGCATGTGTTTTAATTTTAATGCATGATATGAAATGATATTGTGCATTCAAGATCGATTGACAATTAAAACTGTTAAGTATTTAACTGGCAACTATGTATGTATAAAGATTGATCAGAAATTAACACATATGTTTTAGCACCAAGAATCACAAATCAATGCCTGGAATGTAAATAGTAATAGCAGGAATCACCATACTTAGGATAAAATCATACAAACCCTAGGATTAGAATGGAAAATTAGCTAGACATAATAATTGAAATAAAATATGAATTAAACATAGAAATAAGAATTAAATTGATTAAACACGTAATGTAGCGTCGGAAGAACAATGGTTTGGTTCGTATCCAAATCTAAGAAGAAAACTGGAAAATAATGAATTCGCCAGGATGAAATCGTTGCCAAGCGATGATAATGAGTAGAACAATGATAAACTAAAGACTAAATGAATATAAATCAATACTAGAAGGAGAGTATGTGAAAAACTAGTAAAAACTGAAGGAAATCATGCCAAAATAAGTGTGTTGCGTGTTTTCGATGAGCTCGCGGCCAGGTTCGCGGTCGCAAGCTCGGTCGCTAGAAATTGGGCAGAAGCTTTTTCGGAGATACTCGCGGGCAGGGCTCGCGGTCGCATGGCTTTGCCTCGCGGCCGGCCTAGCGGTCGCTAGGTCGGTCGTGAGAAACTGTCCATAACGTTTTCGCCTTAACTCGCGGCTGGGCTAGCTGTCGCGAAAGTGGCCGCTGGCCCTTGTTCTTGTCCGTCTTTGGCTCGTGCTTTGCTTCGTGCTTCGATTATCATCTTATAAGCCTACAAAACACCAAAGAGGAACCCAAGAGCAGTATCTTCCAAAAATAGCTAAAATCATTAAGATCGACTATATAAAAGAACTTAATAGATCTAAATTCATCTTAATATATCATAAATAAACGGGTAAAAAACGCGTTTATCAAACCCGCAAACTTGAAGCATTGTTTGTCCTCAAACAAAAACAGAAACACAAAGAAAAACACAACGAAAGATCAACGAGCATCAGCAAAGGTGATAGCCATAACAAGCCTCATAAATCTTTCAAAGTTCGAAATCATTAGCGCACATGACGACATTAGTCAACTCGACAATGTACAACAATTGAAAGCAAAATCTCATTCCATTCAACCCTCACAAAGGCATGTGCATAATATAGTGTACACTCAAACTCATACGAAAATTAAGGACGTGTATACACTCAAAGATCAATGCAATGCAAAATCTTACCATAGGCTTGCCGTTTCTCTAATATCTCCACCACTTCAAATGCGTTCAAATTAGGATCAAAAAGGTATTTTCATAGGTTGTAATGTAGGCACATTGGTTAAGGTCGGGTGATATATGGCTAAGTGACTCAAATTTGACTCCAAGCACCCTCATTTATACTTTTCAAAACATGTGGACTTTGTCCATTTCCCTTTTTCTTTCCAACTTGCTAAATCAACGTTTATTATACTTGAGAAACCTATATTTTGATGAAAATCCCTTTATGCTCACATTATTCACATAGGGCCCATTCTTTACCACAAATGTACCTTTCTAGCTTGTAACCCTATGTAATACCTCAATTTATTTCATTTTGATACAGCTTATAGGGTTCATTCGTTTCTACAGAGGTACCATTCTTTTCAACACAGGTACCTCTCTATCTTTTATCCCAACTTAATACATCAAATAAAATTTACCCCCCTTGATTCCCATATCCATCCTCATCTCCTATCATCCGGTTACAAGAAAAATAAAGTCTAATAAAGGCTCAAAGAAGGCGACAAACGGTATATATCATTGGGTTAGTGTGTGGGTAAATTCGTGGTTCACAAAGATGGCCTTTTATCCTTTCCATATTCGAAACACATATTGTAGCCTCGATAGATAAAACACGAAAAGTTCTAGAAGATGATTACATGCACGATATCACACAATTAAAAGAAACTGTAACAAGATGTTTATACAGTGAAGCTCAAGTCACACGGTTTAAGCAAATGGTGAAAAACAACAAGCTAAGAAATCTCAAGTCATCCATGCGTCGTTTTCTAACATATCATGAGCATTATCAACATATTTTTCAGAAAATTTCTATCATCATTGGCCACATGGATTAACACATTTCACTTAAACTCGTTGATCGACAAACACAACAACGAAAACAAAGACACGACAAAAGCCCCAAAATATAAAAACTTACGAAAATAAAGCGAAAACATAAAAAGGATTCTCAACCAATCAAACTCGTCCACCCCCAAACTTATTGTGAAATGGTGTGAAATGGAGGCAATAAGGTTTACAAAAAGAGTGGTTGGGAGAGAGACCTTACCTCATATGCTGCGCTACTCCGGCGGTGGATAGAATCCTCGCCATTGATCCCATCGCTGCATCATCTCCATCATTTGACGTTGGTGCTCTTGATGCACCTGGTGTTGGGTGAGGAGGGCCTGTTGTTGGGTCATCATGGAGGTCAGGCTCCCGTCGATGTGGTCTAGACGACCATCTATGCGATCCAATTGCTCATAAATCCCGGGATCGCCTTGGGTGGGTGGTGGGTGCAACACACCGCCTATCTCGGGCGCCTCCTCCTGTTTCGTTTTCTCTTTCTTGTGTGCTTCCTCTACCTCGCCTTGTGCATTTTTAAACGCTGAGCCCATCCGTAGTGGAATCGTGAGCACATGTTCCAATTGGCATCAGGCTGTCCAATGGTGTTTAATCTTGTGAGATCTATGTGGGGCAGCCGAAAGATGGACTGGCCGTTCTTGTCATAGAGCATCCAGAGGTAGCACCGTGAGTCTCGCTTCAGGAATGTCTGGACGTAAAGATATGACTTGTCCAGAAAAATTTCCTATGAGACGGGATTCTCACGAATCGTCACCCCGAAAAAGTCGACAATAGGGGTAACGAATCCCCCTATGCATATCCTTGCATTCCCCGAAACTTCTGATTGCATCTGGAAATGCTGGGCGAGGAACATGCCGGCTGCATTTTCTGTCTGGTCGTAGCACCAATCAGGAGACTCGTGTCTTGGGATAGGATTGTGCCGGTGTTGGTGCATGCATGCATTGTGAAGGTGAGGAGGCGGTGGAAGTAGCGGATCGCAGGATTCCGTATCGAACTTGCCTTTGCCCTTGAGGCATCATAGTACGGGGCCTGCTCCGCTGTTGTGTCCATGAACAACGGCCACATCTGCTGAGCCGAGTTCTCTAAATCTCTGATATATTTGCCATCGGGGGCGCCATCGATGATAGCATTCAATTCGTCAACGAAGAGCTATCGGGGCTCGTTGTCCAACTGGAATGTAATGTAATCTGGCTACCCTTGCGTCTTGTGGACATGGACGGTTGACAGAAACTCTAGTGTTAGGGTCCGGTATGTCAAATAGTTTGCCGTGATGATAGAGTAAAGACCAGCCCTCTCGGCTAGCCACGTGACATCGTTGGCTATCCCCATCGCCTGGCACGTTTCGATGCACATAAATCTCGAATGTTGATGCTTCAGCTGCACCAACCTCCTCCAACGGTCCCGTGAAGAGGGAGTCGGTAGTCGCACCCCATAAGTCTCGGGGTGGAACTCATCTATGGTTTCCTCGTGTGAGGTTGACATAACATCCTTTCCTTTGCGCTTGCTTCCGGAAGTACGCGGCATATTGTACCTAAAAAGATATTTCAAAGTTAGCTTATGTACTTTTGAAAATATGCAAAATAAACGTCAACCCGTATCTAATATGTATGGCTCCCCCAAACTTAGAGTTAGCAAAATTCCTCCCCCCATAAGAACATATGTTCATATAAGGCATAGAAGGGAAAAAAACGCACACAGATGCTCAAAACAAGCGAAAACACGACTATGAGGCTGCCTCGCGGCCATCCTCGCGATCGCAAAGGTGGTCGCTAGGCAATAATCCGCGCCCGCACAGAAGCTTGCGGCCAGGCTCGCGGTCACGAGCTTGGTCGCGAGACGCGACTGACAGCTAGGGTTCGAGCATTTTGACCCCCAAATCAACAATGTAGGTTAATTACTTCCACAATACATGTTCATGAACACCATTACACCTAACATTGTAAGAAGCATGCTCAAAAACCATGTAAATTTAGCAATATAGGCTATAGTTCCTCAATTCTTCAATATTCCACAACAAGAAGTAATAATTGGTAAAACCTTTTTAATTCATGCAGTAAAACGTAAACCTAAGAGGAATTGAAGAAATAAAGCTCACCTTGTGTGAATTTGAAGTAGAAAGCACAATAAAATTGAAGAGCAAAGGTTTTGAGTGCTTGAGAGTGAGTTATGCGTGTGTGAAGTGTGAAAAATGGGGGAAACAAGGGTTTAAAAGCTGTAAAAACGTGGGTCGATGTCCGGGTCTCTATGCGGGTCGGGCCTCACGGCCGAGCTCGCGGTCGTGAGCCTGGTCGCGAGGTCTGCTCAAATCGTTCTGCCCACTTTCACGAGGCCGCCCTCGCGGTCGCGTGGGTGGTCGCGAGTTGTGGCCAGTTCATTTCCAAGATGTTCTACCCATTTTTACGTTGCCGTCCTCGAGGTCGCGTATCTTTTTTTTCTTTTTTTTTAGCCATTATATCTTGGGACACAAAAAGAACAGACACGACCAACAAGATACGACACAACAAAATTAAAGAAAAACAAAGGAAACAAAACGAAAAACATAAAGCATGTAAATATGTTGGGTTACCTCCCAACCAGTGCTAGATTTTTTTTTCGCCGCTAGCTCGATGTTACCTTTCATCAGTCGGGCGATTTGACAATTGTCCTCTTCCCAAAATTTTGTTTGCCCCTATACTTATCATTTACAGCAGACCACCATTGAGTGTAGGAGTAGCCTCCCCCAAAACTTGAATGACTCACTCGGAGTTTTATGCTGAGTCCACCTCGTCTTTGTAGCGTGCTCGTCAAATGGTCGATTGAAATCCAAGCTCAAAATTGGGTTGGTTGTGGCAGTGGTGACCGAATAACAATCCTCGTGCTTTGAGTTATTATTTCGTTTGATGGTATCATAGATTGAAATGGTCATCTCCTCCTTATTGACCCTAAATGTGAGGTCTCCATCTTACACGTCGATTAGTGCCCTGCCTATGGCTAAAAATGGTCTCCCAAGAATGAGAGGCGTGTTCCCATCCTCTGGCATATCAAGAACCACAAAATCCGCTGGAAAGATGAACTCTTTGACTTTGACGAGCACGTCTTCCACTATCCCCCTTGGATGGGTAACTGATGCGTCTGCCATCTAGAGAGCAATTGTAGTAGGCTTTAATTCTCCAATCTCCAATTTGTTAAATATAGACAACGGCATCAGGTTGATGCTTGCCCCTAAATCGCACAGAACTCTGGAGAAAGTATGCCCTCCAATAATACAAGGTATTGTGAGGCTGCCTGGATCTTTCTGCTTCAATGGCAGCTTCTTTTGCAGCACAGCACTGCACTCTTGAGATAAATTTATAGTCTCGAACTTTTCCAACTTCTTCTTGTTGGAAACAGCATCCTTTAAAAAACTTATGTATCCCGGCATATCTCTTAGTGCATCTAGCAATGGAATATTGATGTTCACCTTTTGGAACATTTCCATGAATCGGGTCATCCTCTCGTCATGTTTTGGCTTGGCTAGCCGACTTGGAAACAGAATCGAAGGAGTGTACGTCGGATATTTCTTCTTCTTCTATGTCTCGCGGCCACCCTCGCGATCGCTAGGGTGGTCGTTAGGCGCACGAGCTGCGTATGTGTTCTTTCTCGCGATCGCTAGCTCGGTCACGCACTCTTTGTCAGGGTTCTCTGGACTGTTTCTTGCGGCCGGCCTAGCGGTCCCTAGGTCGGTCTCGTGTTTCTCCAAAAGAGGTTCTGTATCATTCCTCGTGGCCGGGCTAGCGGTCGCTAGCTCGGTCACGAGCTCCTCTTCATTTCGCGCACGTCCGTCTTCTCGTTCCGGTTGATTCTGATATGCTTTTACACTCCTCAGCTGGATGGCAAAGCACTGATTTTTTTGGTTTACTTCCATAGTGCTAGGGAATTGGCCCGTCTTTTGTTGTGCATTCTGCTGTGCAGCTATCTGACCGATCTGGTTCTCCATTATTTTCAGGTGTTTGCCCATGGCTGCCACGGTGGATTCAAGATACGTAATCCTTTGGCCAGTAGTATTGATGAACGAGTTCTGCTGCGTCGCCAGTTGTTGGTTGCTCACAACAAACTGTTGCATCATTTCTTCTAAGCTCTGCTTCTTCGGCTCCTGAATCATCCATTCTGCACTGCGAAGCCTGTTGGAGGTTGCTGGAAGTTATTGGGGTTAGCATATGACAAGTTAGGATGATTCCTATTGTTAGGATTGTATGCCGGATTTCCCCCAGGATGGTTCCTCTGATTTATATAATTCACATCCTCCGTCTCGAATTCGCTATTCAAAAGAGTAAACTTCTCCATTAGATCGTCGTATCTCGAGTCGACCTCTACGGCAGCTGCCTTAATCACTGGTGTCCTCTCCATGGGCCATTGATAACTGTTGGCAGCCATCTCTTCTATAATTCGGTTGGCCTCCTCCACTCGACGGTTCAACAGGCATCCCCCTGCCGACGTATCCACGATGCTCCTCGTATGAAGTGTCAATCCACTATAGAATTACGTTATTTGCTGCTCTTTGGAGAATCCATGCAGAGGGCATTTTCTCAAGAGGCTCCTAAATCTCTCCCATGCCTCGAATAATGATTCATCTCTTTGTTGGCAGAAATGGGAGATCTCGGCTATGATCTTCTACGCTTTAGCCGGCGGAAAATATTTCGAGAGAAACTTTTTACAAAGATTCCTCCAACTGTTTATCTCAGTACGGTCCAGGCTCTTGAACCAATCCTTCGCCTGGTTGCGCAGAGAAAATCCAAACATGCGTATCCGGATCGTATCTTGTGGCACCCCATTTTGCTTGATGGTGTCACATATATCTAAGAATGTCTCCAGATGAGCATTCGGATCTTCTGTCACTCCTCCTCCGAACTGCTCTCCTTGTACCATGCTGATCAGGGCCGGCTTCAACTCAAAATTGTTTGCATTTAATTTTGGGCCCCATCCACCTCCTTGGAATTGCTCAGTTGGTGGTCGGTACATATAGTTCAACGGTCTCGTTTCTTGAGCAGGGACAAGGAGTCCCATGTTCGTCATCTGGCGCTACATCTCATTAAATTCTGCCAGAAGACGTGCAGCCTGCTCAGGAGGTACACCCCCGTTATTCGGATTTGGATTAACTGCCATCTCTTGCTCTCTTCTTTCTCGTCTTCTTCTCCTCTGAGTGCTTTCGATCTCGGGATCTAAAAATTTTCGGAGGTCCCTGAGATCTTGTAATCATATACTACCTAGAGAAAAATGGAGAAATCAGCTTTGGCAAGAGATATAGAATAAAATATAGTATACAACTTGAATTAATAATTCCAAATCAACGAGTTATTCCTATATAATCTTAACAATCCCCTAACGGCGCCAAAATTTGATCGCTACTTTTTCTAACACGAAAACGTGCAAGTAGATAGGGTAGTCGAGTATCGTATCTACAGGGATTGTAACGTGAAAATACAGAAGCTAACTCAATAATCCTTCATCCAAGTGACAGATTTGGTTTTGAAAAGGTTTTGGGATTTTGAATATTAAATTCAAAGTCAAGAACAAAATAAAGCAATAAAGATAATAAACAATACTCAAAGAGATAATAAGACTAAAAGACTAACCCTAGGGATGTATTAATCTTACCCACAGCGTATGTTTATCCTGCTTCCTATTAACCAATTTTAATCCAAACAAGATGGAAGATCACATATGTAACCAACAATTTCGATTCACGACAATTGTGGCGATGAGATTACTAATTTCCTATTATCATTACGTCTCGAGGTGAAAATTAGCAACTCGAAAAGATCACAAAGAATATGCTTCCTACGAATGTTCCTATCTCAGTTACGACTCAAAGCTTATCTGTATTGTGCATTCAAGATCGATTGACAATTAAAATTGTTAAGTATTTAACTGGCAACTATGTATGTATCAAGATTGATCAGAAATTAACACATAAGTTTTAGCACCAAGAATCACAAATCAATGCCTGGAAAGTAAATAGTAATAGCAGGAATCACCACACTTAGGATAAAATCATACAAACCCTAGGATTAGAATGGAAAATTAGCTAAACATAATAATCGAAATAAAATATGAATTAAACATAGAAATAAGAATTAAATTGATTAAACCCGTAATGTAGCGTCGGAAGAACAATGGTTGCGTTAGTATCCAAATCCAAGAAGCGGAAAATAATGAATTCGCTTGGGATGAAATCTTTCCCAAGCGATGATAATGCATAGAACAATGATAAACTAAAGACTAAATGAATATAAATCAATACTAGAGGGAGAGTATGTGAAAAACTAGTAAAAACTGAAGGAAATCATGCCAAAATAAGTGTGTTGCGTGTTTTCGATGAGCTCGAGGCCGATTCGACTTTCGTTTGATCGCCTCAGACCGAGCTCATGATCGCAAGCTCGGTCGCTAGAAATCGGTAGAAGCTTTTCGAGATACTCATGGCGGGGCTCATGGTCGCATGGCTTTGCCTCACGGCCGGCCTAGCGGTCGCTAGGCAGCACCGTTCCTGACATTTTGTAGGCCCTATGCAAAATAAGAAATATAGGCCCCCATTTTTTAAAATTCATATAAAACCAGTTAAAACTTATGTTTCTTTACAATAGTTTGCAAACGACACAGAACGACTAAACCACACTTGAAAAATCGGGTGTGACTGACTTGAACCTATAGAGGCAATAATGAGGTTTGAACTCGTGACCTTTGGCCACATGAACTCACTTAACCATTAGACCGTCCAAAATGATCCCTTAAATTATATTTATAAAATAAATCAAATTTATAAATTTACGTAAAATCAAGTGATCTATAAATAAAAATAGATAATAAAAAACTGTCAAAAACATATACAACTTACTTGTCATCCTTATATTTCTATATCACAACTCTTATATACGATACGATATCATAAAAAATAATTTATTCGAGTATTTACAGATGCAAAACCATTAATAATCACATTAACATCAATATTTTCTAATATATTTTGGGACCAAATGAAAACATATATCTATAAGTAAAATATATAAAGATTTAATACTTTGAACTTTAAAATAAAATAAAATATTTAAATGATATAATATTTTAGATCCAAATGAATCTATAAATAAAATTAATTTTTTAAAATAATTTGGGCCCCATGAGATGGTGGGCCCAGGCGGTCGCCTGTGGTGGCTCACCATCGAGGCTGCCCTGCCGCTTCGATCGGTCGCGAAACCGTCGAGTAACATTTTCGCTTTAGTCAGTGCTAGCGGTCGCGAAAGTGGCCGCTAGCCCCTGTTCTTGTCCGTCTTTGGCTCGTGCTTCGCTTCGTGCTTCGATTATCATATTATAAGCCTACAAAACACCAAAGAGGAACCCAAGAGCAGTATCTTCCAAAAATAGCTAAAATCATTAAGATCGACTATATAATCGCACTTAATAGATCTAAATTCATCTTAATATATCATAAATAAACGGGTAAAAAGTGCGTTTATCAGTTTTTAAAGATTCGAACATAAGATGTCGATCCTTATGTCTCAAAGGTCGAGTTAATATTCCCGAATAACTTCATCTATTCCTAAGTACTTACTTACATGATAGCATGTGATCACTTGAATCATAAGTTAAGACTCCCCTTTTATTCGTCGTGTTAATACGACAAGTCGTCAAGCATAACCTACTAGGACGTAACTACAATTGTTAAGTCTAGTTAGTGGCTTAAGAATATCCTAATATACCAATCATAACTTGAATACTAACAATCTATAACGTAATAACGTTTAGAATGACACTAAGGTTAAGAGTTGAGGATAGACTCGGAGTATACGATTCATAAGATGAGGTTCATCTATGAATGATGAAGTAAACTAGTTTGGGAATTTGGGAATGTAAGATAATAGAAATTATCTTAAAACCGTCACATGAAATCATAAAGAAACCCTAATTGGGAAGCTTAAGTCGTAATTTATAAACGACCTTCGATCGATAGAAAGAATCTAAGAAAGGCTATTTTCTTATGAAGGGTTTGATCGTACGTAGTTGGCGAGGAAGGACAATCACACCTACTCACTTAGACTTACTAGCTTCGAACTAGCAGGTGGGCTCTTTTGAAACAAAATGATATGCATATCTCAAAGCATGATTTACAAAAGCTTTATAAAATATTATTGCATGAACTGTTATTGACTACCAAATGTTTATGTTTTGTTGTGATCCTATCTGAGGTTGGTATATCCAATGTGGTATGAGAATGTGTTGGTCCACCAACGTTAAAAAATGGTCACGATCGGATCCGACTTAGTTGAGGACTAACTCGGATTATGTACACGTGTGACTATGTGTTAAGGTTAGCTACCTCGATCGGTCACGACGACTATGTGTAGGTGGCCACTTCCATAGTGCTCGAATGAATGATCAGATATGGAACAGCGTGGATGAAATAGTCAGGCCTGACGCTTTTGGAAAATGATAAAATGTTTGATAGGCATGAGTCTTTCAACTAAAATCCTCATGTGTTATTGTGGGCAGTTCAATAACTTGAACAAAGAAAATGTTTTCGGCAATGAGTGATAAACGCATATTTCACGCGTTTATTCATGATATTTAAAGATGTTTTTAGATCAATAAAGTGCGTTTATTTCTTGGATCTTAATGATTTTATCTATTTTAGAAGATGCTGCTCTTGGGTGTTATTTTGGTGTTTTGTAGGTCTTTGGGTTGAAAATCGAAGCAAGGAACGAAGCACGAGCCAAATCGCGATTCTCGCCGGTTTCTAGCGACCGACTGGCGGTCGCTAGGCTGGTCGCGAGGTTCATCATAAGCGAGCGCCCAGAGTAGCGACAGCGACCGCGACCTCATGCACGCGAGCAAGCCCCAGCGCCGAGAACTCATTGCCCAATTTTGCGCGACCATGGCTAGCGACCGCTAGCCAGGCCGCGAGGAAACCAAGCAAGCGCTAGCGGCGACCGCGAGTGAAGAGAGTGCGCGCGCGTGTTGCCCAGCGGTCGAGCTAGCGACCGCGAGGACCGGCCGCGAGGAGAGGCGGCAGACGCGCAAATTAGGGTTTTCACCCTTATCTATAAATAGGGCAAGAGCCCTTGCGCCTCAAGGAGAGCCCACACGCCCCCATACCTCTTTTATTCAGTTTTTCTTCAGTTTTTACAGCTTTTAGTCTTTAGTCTTCATTTAGTTTAATTCTAGTATTGATTTTCCGTTGTTCTAGTTTAGTTCTTCGCATTGTTTATGCTTTGGAACGTTTTCGTCAAGAATTCCATCTTTTCCAGTTTTCGACACTGGATTTAACCCAACGATTGTTCTTGAGACGTCTCCTTCGGGTTTTATATATTTATTTTCCGCTTCTATGTTTTATCGTATTTTATCCGTTAATTATGTCTAGCTAAATTTACATTCTAATCCTGGGTTTGCATGATTCGATCCTATATGTTGTGATTCTGCTATCGCTATTTACCTTCCGGCATTGATTCATGATTCATGGTGCTTATTTATATGTGTTGATTTGATCAATCTTGATGCATATCTAGTTGTCGATTAACGACGAATTGTATTAATTGTCAATCGATCTTGAATGCATGATACGAATAAGTTCTCGAGTCGAATCGAGATAGGACATTCGAGGAAGCATATCCTTAGTGATCCATTTGGAGTTGCTTATTTTTCTCTAGACGAATCGTGATAGGAAAATTAGTAATCAATCGCCGCAATTGTCGTGAATGAAGTTGTTGGTTATATATGTGATCTTCCGTCTTGTCTGGATTAAAACGGTTAATAATAAGCAGGATAAACATCGTTGTGGATAGGATTGGTGCATCCCTAGGGTTAGTCTTTCTTCATAGTTATCTTTTAAGATTTTATTGCTTTAGTTTATTTTCTTGTTGTTACCTTTGATTTGGATTTAATTATCTGAAGCCCTAAAAATTCACAACCCTTTTTTTGTGCTTGAATAATGATGAATTATTGTTGAATTAGCTTCTGTGTTTTCGGATTGCAATCCCTTTGGATAAGATACTCTGCTTACCTTCTATATACGCCTTTTACGTGTGAAAAATGGAGCGATCAAATTTTGGCGCCGTTGCCGGGTATTGTTAAGATTGCATAGGAATAATTTGACGATTTGGATTTATTAATTCAAGTTATATATATTATTATTTATTTTGTCGGTGCTAAATTCTCTCTTTCTCGGGTAGTTTATGCGCACAAGATCTCGTGGACCTCCAAGTATTATTAGATCCCGAGATCGACATCTCAAAGGAGAAAAGGACGAGAGAAGAAACGGGCTGCAATGGCGGCCAATCCATAAGCGGGGCATTCCTCCCGAGCAAGCTGCCGCGATGCTAGCCGACTTTGCGAGATGCAGCGTCGGATGGCGAATATGGGAATCATTGTCCCCGCTCGGAGGAAAGACCTCAATCACATGTACCGACATCCCATCGAGCAGTTCAAGGAGGCGGTTGGGGCCCGCACGAGATGCAAACAATTTTGAGCTAAACCGCCCCGATCGGTATGGTCAAGGAGGCGGTTTGGGGAGGAGTCACGGAAGACCGAATGCGCATCTCAAGACTTTTTCGATATTTGTGACACCATCAAATGAATGGGGTGCCACAAAACACGATCCGGATGCGCATGTTCGGTTTCTCATTGTGAAAGCGAAAGATTGGTTCAAGAGTTTGGACCGAATCGCCATCGACACTTGGGGAAACTTTATGAAGTTTCTTCGAAATACTTTCCGCCGGCGAAGCGCAGAAGATCATCGCCGAAATCTCTCATTTTACCAAAACCACGACGAATCATTATTCGAGGCATGGAGAGATTCAGAGGTCTATTGAGACGATGTCCACAACATGGGTTCTCCAAGGAGCAACAAATCACACAGTTCTGGTGGGTGACATGGCGGGCGAGGAGCATGGTGGATGCGTCGGGAGGCTGTTTATTGAACCGACAAGTAGGCGAGGCAAGCCAGACAGAGGAGATGGCTACCAACAGCTATCAATGGCCAACGGAGAGAACAACATTGTTCAAAGCGGTGCTTGTTGAGAGTGATTCAAAATATGACGATCTCATGAAGAAGTTCACTCTTTTGAAGAGTCGATTGATGCGAACGTCGACCACATCAATCAGAGGAATCATCCGAATTTCCAACAACCTCCAGCAGGCTTCAATGTGCAGAATGGTGTGATTCAAGAGCCGAAGAAGCCAAATCTAGAAGAGTTGATGCAGCAGTTGGTTGTGAGCAACCAACAAATGACGCATTTAATCGATTCGATGGCCGCCTGCGTAATTTATTCATCAATATTCGGCTAGAGGATAACACAGTTAGAATCCACTGTAGCAGCCATGGGCAAACACATGAAGATAATGGAGAACCAAATCGGACAGATAGCAGCTCAGCAGAATGCACAGCCGAAGACGGGCCACTTTCCGAGCAATACGGAGGTGAACCCGAAAAATCAGTGTTTCGCCATCCGGGCGAGGTGGGCGAGCTACCCGAGCCCCGCCAAGGAAGAAGAGCATGAAAGCACCTGGAGCGGCTTCGCGATCGAGCTCGCGATCATGAGCCCGACCTCGAGGAGTCCGAGAAAGTTGTCCTCGGCGGCTCGCGACCGAGCAGCACGCGCGCGCACCCGACCACGAGCCATCGAGTGTGCGCGCAGATTTTTCGCGGCGACCCGCTCGCATGCCACCCCGTGAGCAATCGCATGCAGCAGTGCCGAGAAATCGCGTGTGAGCTCGTACCCAAGCTTCACGCGAAGAAGAAGTCGTAGCAGAGCGTACACCTCGCGACCTTCCGGTGATCGCGAGGTCAACCGCGAGGCACCTCCAGAAGCAAATCGTCGCACATACACTCCTCCGGTCCCGTTTCCGAGTCGACTAATCAAGTCGAAATATGACGAGGAATTTGCTCATTTCAAAGAGATTTTTCCAAAAGTTGAGATCAATTTACTTCTCTTTGAGCTGCGAAACATTAGGGATACATGAAATTCTTAAAAGACGACTTGCAAGCAAGAAGAAAGCGGGAAATTTGAAAATTACCCTATCAGAAGAATGCGAAGGTTGTCTTGCAGCGAAGCTCCTCTCAAGCAAAAGGATCCGGCGGTTTTACGTTAGAGTGCGAGATCGCCGGCGAGACTTTTCCAAATGTTTTGTGCGACTTGGGGTGAGCATCAATCGATGTCGTTGAGCGTATTCAATCGGCTACACCTAGGAAAGATGAAGCCGGCGAAGATTTCATGATGGCCGACCGGTCGATCACATATCCTAAAGGTATCGTCGAAGACGTGTTGGTAAAATTCGGATTTTGTTTTTCTGCCGACTTTGTGATTTTAGATATTCCCGAATTCAAACAACAACCGCTAATCCTAGGTAGACCTTTTAGCAATGGCGGTCATGCGTTGATTGATGTGCGGGGAAGGCAATCTCACGTTTCGTGTTAACGATGAGGAGCTCAAGATTTCCATATCTGACGCCATCAAGCAACACGATGGTGGAAAGCGGAAGATTGCCGCTCGATCATGACTGCTTGCTTTGCCGCACTGCGTCTCGCGTTTAGAGGGTACTCGACCGATCAAGGAAGCTGCGAGAAGAAGAAGTGGACTCGGCATGGAACTCCGAGTGTATCGTTGAGTTTGGGGGCCACTTACATAGTCGGTGGTGGTCATCCGTGAATGCTAAGTTTAGGAGGGTCCACAAGTTGGGAAAGATGTCTATTGCCACAAAACGCCGGATTGAAAAAGGTTAGTAATGGTCTAGCTAAAGACGTTAAATTAAGCACTTGTTGGGAGGTAACCCAACGTTTTCTTTGTTTTGTTTTCGTGTTTTGTCGTGTCTTTCGCTTGTGTTGCTTTTGTCGTGTTTACGTTTTTTCTTTTTCGTGGTTGTGTCGATTCGATCAATGAGTTTAAGCGAAGTGTTTTAATCCATGTGGCCAGCGATATAAATTTTTGTGAAATTTAATGATAGTGCACATGATATGTTAGAAAATGACGCATGAACGACTTGAGATTGCTTAAACTTGTTGTTTTCACCAATTGCTTAACCCGTGAGACTTGATCTTCTTTGTATAAACATCTTGATCTGCTTTCTTTTAATTGTGTGATATCGTGCATGTGATTATCTTCTAGAACTTGCCGTTTTTACGTATCGAGAATGCAATATGTGTTTCGAATTTGGAAAGGATAAAAGGCCATCTTTGTTAACCACATATTTTCCCAAACACTAGCCCAATTATAAATACCGTTTGTCGCCTTCTTTTAGCCTTTTATTAGACTTTATTCTTTCGATTAACCGGATGATAGGAGGTGAGGATGGATATGGGAATCAAATGGGAGAAACATTTGTTTTGATATGCTAAGTGGTGATACAAGATAAAGGATGGTACCGTGTGAAAGGAATAGACCTATAAGCTCTATTACAAAACCAAGAAAAGTAAAAGTGAAAAGAAAAATTTTGTGTATAGTATGAGCATAAAGGAAGTCAATTGTCATAGTATATGGTAACTTGAGTTGCATAAATGTGAAATAGCATATTGGAAAGGAAAGGGAAATGGACAAAGTCCATATGAGTTGATTGTTTAGATGGAAGTGCTTGGAGTTTACTTGAGTCACTTAGCCATATATTATCCTACCTTAACCAATGTGCCTACATTATAACCTATCAAAAGACCTCTTTGATCCTTATTTGAACACATTTTACGCGGTGGAGATGTTAGAGAAATGGCAAGCCTATGGTAAGATGTTGCATTGCATTGATCTATGAGTGTATACACGTCCTTAATTTCTTTATGAGTTTGAGTGTATCCTCTATATTCTACACACATGCCTTTGTGAGGTTGAAATAAATGAGTTTTGCTTTCAATCGTTGTTTGTGTTGAAGTGACTAATGTCGTCATGTGTGCTAGTATTTTCGAGAGTTGAAGTATATTTCGAGGCTTGAGTGTGTTTATCACCTTGCTATGCTCGTTGATCTTTTGTTGTGTCCTTCGTTGTGTCTTTCTATTCTTTTTGTTTGAGGACAAACAATGATTTAAGTTTGGGGTTTGATAAACGATATTTCACGCGTTTATTCATGATATTTAAAGATGTTTTAGATCGATAAAGTGCGTTTATGTCTTGGATCTTCTTGATTTTATCTATTTTAGAAGATCTTGCTCTTGGGTGTTATTTTGGTGTTTTGTAGGTCTTTGGGTTGAAAATCGAAGCAAGGAACGAAGCACGAGCCAAATCGCATTCTCGCCCGGTTTTTAGCGACCAGCCTAGCGGTCGCTAGGCTGGTCGCGAGGTTCATCATAGCGAGCGCCCGAGCGGCGACCGCGACTTGCACGCGAGCAAGCCCGGCGCGAGAACTCATCGCCCAATTTTGCGCGACCATGGCTAGCGACCGCTAGCCAGCCGCGAGAAACCAAGCAAGCGCCAATGAGACCATGAGTGAAGAGAGTGCGCGCGTTGCCCAATGGTCGAGCTAGCGATCGCGAGGACCGGCCGAGGAGGCGGCAGACAGCAAGAAATTAAGGTTTTCACCCTTATCTATAACAGGCAAGAGCCCTTGCGCCTCAAGGAGAGCCCACACCCCGACCTCTTTTATTCATTTTCTTGATTTTACTGACTTTTAGTCTTTAGTCTTCATTTAGTTTAATTCTAGTATTGATTTTCCGTTGTTCTAGTTTAGTTCTTCGCATTGTTTATGCTTTGGAGCGTTTTAGTCGAAGAATTCCATCTTTTCCGTTTTCGTTGACGCTGGATTTGACCCAACGATTGTTCTTGAGACGTCTCCTTCGGGTTTTATATATTTATTTTCCGTTTCTATGTTTTATCGTATTTTTATCCCGTTAATTATGTACAGCTAAATTTACATTTCTAATCTAGGGTTTGCAATCTGAGTTCCGCCTCGTGTAACATCCAAAGGAAAGACTATACCCATGTCATCGTCAGATAGTGACTTTCATCATCTCAAAATCATCATTCGATTCTTGCTATCATCATTTCCATTGTTGCTTTTGATTCATTTTGATCTCGCTGTTCTCATTTCCATCCTCGCTTTGTTCTCGTGGATGGAATAAAATTCTCATAGTTCATCTTTCTATGTTCTTTCGCAAAGGGATCACGCGTCTTAAGCCTATGTTCTTTTGGGATAACATACTCATTGTCATCAACAACTTGTAATTGCAAAATTTAAACAACAATAACATAACTCAATCATAACAATGAATCTCATCAATTCCACTAATTCAAACATTTCACTTTCGACATATCAATGTCAACTTCTTCTCATATCACTTGTCAACTCTTTCTCATATCTCTTTCTTTTCACAACTTAAAACATCATTTCAACTATTATTCACAACTTTCATTCTCAACCATTTTCCATAACTTTCATTTCTTTTGAAACATCATTTCAATCTTTTTCCACTTTAAACTTTCATTTCCAAAATTGGAAAGATCATTTACCTCATTTTGGTTGAGCTTGATGTGATGGAGTGTTGAGCATAGTCGATCGACCTCTAACAAGTCTAATGACTCAATCTAGACTTAACTTTGAATGAAGTTTTGATTCAAGGAAAACGAATCGCTCGATACCACTTTGTAATGTAACCCACTATTCCAAAGGACTGATTAGCGAGACTATCACTCGGAACGGGAATTAAGAAGCGTAACAAGGACATGGAACATCGAATTGTGAGACATATATCAGGAATACTTCTAGAACTTTAAGCATTTGAGATTAAGCAACATAATATACATATGGGAGACAAGACCATCAAACCTTTAACAAAATGGTTCAATTGATATGAATGAATCTAGTTCTCGATCAACATATAACTTAGATTCTTGCAATGAAAACATGTGAATTACACATATGACGATGTGCACTCAAGGTACTAACTTTCACCGACAAAAGATTCCTACCGCTCAACACCGCCCATCGCATCACCATTTCAACTCGCACATTTAAAAACAACATGCGGTGAGTACAAGAATGCACTCGATGGCTTATGCCAAAACATTTATCATAACATTGAATTACATCGCCCATCAAGAACACACGAGGTTTTATTTGAAATGCTCGTGCTTACTAAACATTTTCTTTCATTTTCATAAACTTGTCTCGCCGACATATTTTCGTCTGTATGATCCATATCACATCTCATATAACATCATCTTCTCATCTGCGCCGTAGAAGGAGCCTCCTTCCACCGGACAGACGATCGCCGAGCAAACCTTTCAAGACACAAATCACAGAATCGGCCGAGCAAACCTTTCAAAGAAGTGCGTTACCATTAGTGTACACGTTAATCCTAGCTGTGAATTGTTCTTCCAAGGATCGATCCGATTTTCATTTGCTCGTTGGTAGCGAACCAACAACTTCATTATCATTCATAGTTGGCGAACCACCGATAGGATCCATACATAAAACATAAATATTTTGGGCGTGTAATTAAATAATATTTCATCATCATTTCTCAGCGAAAACATCATAAGTAAAGACTTTGATTTCAAGAAAGCATCATAAATAAATCATTTGTCATTTCGAGAAAAAGCCCACCTGATATATACTTTTAGTCACACAGCGTACTTCTCCCTTCTCTTCTTCTGTTACCTTCGTACTTTACCTTTACGTAAAAGAAAGGTTTAGTACTTCATTTGGTTCTTGGATAACGTCGATTATCATCAACCTACTAGACAACTTTAAATATCTTAGGATTTTGCATCATCATTATTGAATAAGAGATATAAAATATCTCAAAGTTCCACTTGGTCATAGTGGAGCTACTATTTTCCCATTATTATATACTTATTTATTCTTAAGCTTGGGGACAAGCTTATTCATTAACATCGACCACATTAAAATTCTAAGTCCTCGTTTCATTTCTTGTATCTCATGTCTATTTCAACTATTCAGATAAAACCATATTTAACTAGGCATAAATCATAACTCTGTGCGATAATCATAACTCTACGCACACACGTGCTCGAATATTAATAACAAACTATTCTTGATTTCTCACACTTAACTAAGCAAACGTCGATCAATTTCTTCCAAACTTTAATCGTTTACTTATTATACATTGTCTAACTCATATGTCACATTACATTTCGTATAACATTTACGGTATCCTCGAACGGCCAACTTTAGATACATGATATTTTTAGGAAAATACCTAACATACCCAGAAAATTATGATAAATTTATATGTCATGCTAGATATATCCTAGAATACAGATATGTGATAACATTTGACAAACAAAGATCGGATAATCCGAACGTGGAGCTTTAGATTTTCAGCCAAATAGGTTTTCTGTCATAATGCGCACGAAAAATTCCCAATTAATTCTATATGCTAGTAGGCTAGCATAGACTGTAAATATGAAGTCACTTCATTAAATAAAATCGAAAAATTGGTTATAGTTCGGCTTTAAAAATGGGCAAAAACCTAACCTTAATAACTTTTAACCATATTCATAATCCTAGCATATATAGAGTATACGAACAACATTAGTTCTCGACTTCTAGCATTTGGTATCATCTCCCTATTTTTAATACATTTCAAAAATAAATACACAAATACAAAACATGCACCAACTTTAAATTTTAAACCATAGGAATGTAGGTAATGGCGAGACTAACCTTAATATCGGTTCGGATTTAACGAAAGATCGAAAACGAGTAAAGAATTTGAAGAAAGAAAGATTGAAGGAGCGAAAGTTTTTTTTTCTTCTCTCTGTCGATGAAATGCAAATGAAAGTAAACAATATGTTGTTTGATTACGTAACTTTACATTCATTCTTGTTCCATTTTTTTTTTAATTACACGCACACACATGACTATATGTTGTGATTCTTACTGCTTACGCTATTTACCTTATGGGCATTGATTCATGATTCATGGTGCTTATTTATATGTGTTGATTTCTAATCAATCTTGATGCATATCTAGTTGCCGATTAATGATTCGCTTATTTAGCGTATTAATTGTCAATCGATCTTGAATGCATGATCGATTCAATGCATAATAAGCCTCGAGTCGAATGCGAGATAGGACATTCGTAGGAAGCATATCCTTAGTGATCCATTTGGAGTTTCTTATTTTCTCTAGAGGCGAATCGTGATAGGGAAAATTAGTAATCAATCGCCGCAATTGTCGAATGGCGAAGTTGTTGGTTATATATTTGATCTTCCGTCTTATGCGGATTAAAACGATTAATAATAAGCGGGATAAACATCGTTGTGGATAGGATTGGTGCATCCCTAGGGTTAGTCTTTCTTCATAGTTATCTATTAAGATTTTATTGCTTTAGTTTATTTTCTTGTTGTTACCTTTGCTTTGGATTTAATTATCAAGCCCCAAAAATTCACAACCCTTTTACGTGCTTGAATAATGATGAATTATTGTTGAATTAGCTTCTGTGTTTTCGGATTGCAATCCCTGTGGATACGATACTCTGCTTACCTTCTATATACGCCTTTTACGTGTGAAAAAGGGAGCGATCAATGAGTCCACTGAATACCTTTGTACTTAGCTCTGCATCTCGTTTTTGATGTGCAGGTTGAGCAGGGATTGATGATGGGTGTGAGGCGGTGCAGAGTGGTAGTTGTTTTGTTGCTTATTAGAAATGATTTCTAGAACCTTGGGCATGTATCGTCATATACATGTCCACGCGTTTATTGCTGCCTAAATCTGATATTGTTTGGTATCTTTTGATTATAACTGCCTTTCATATCGTATTGAACTTGAGGTTGTACCTCATTCCTTGAATTGCGCCCTGATTGGGTTATATTTGAACACTGAACCTTTTGGCAAGTCCTTCTGTGACTTGAGTCTGTATTGGAACCACTTATCCCTTTCAGTCTATGCATTATTGAGTAGTTAAATGGTTAATTACATTGATTAGTTATGTTTATATCCGCTGCTTTATCATACCAGTGACGATCCATATGATCCGTACTTCTTTGCGAAGTCGAGTCATCACATGAGTTGTTGGTTCCGATTTTTAGTTTTGGTTTATTTCTATGAGGCAGACGAGAGACACGAGAGACGAGACACGATTCTTCATTTTTCTTCTTCATTCATTCCTTTTGATTTGCATACCATAGATTGTTAGCTCGGTTGAATTCGAATTCAAAGTTGGTTTCAAATTATTGTTTTTCCTATTGGTATTATCTTTCCCTTTTGCGTTCTATAATTTACTATTCATGAAGTTTGATATTGGATTATTATTATTGTGTTGAATCTTTCTCCTTAACATTTTATTGTTTTCCGATTTATGAGTTTGGTTTCGAGTTATTGTTGAAGTGCAAATTGTTGACTGCTTGATCTTTTAATTGTTCACCCTTTTTGTGCTTTACTTTTGGATTGGAGATTTATATTTTAGGTGAATTTGCTTAATTTATTTTTGTTGGTGATTGATGGAATTGGTTTAGTTTTTTTCAACGCTTTTAGCTACCCGTATTCGTGATTTATTTAGGTCTCAACTAGGGATTGACAACCCCTAGCTAGCATTGCTTTTGCTTAAATTTACTTTTCTGTATTTCAATTCCCATTTGTTCCAAAACCCCCTTTGGTATTAGAGTGTTTAGGATTTACCGCTTTTTGTGTGTGACACGAACAATAAGCCTTGTTAAGTTTTCCTTGAGAGATGACTTGGGTCAACTTTCCCACTACGATTACCTCATTTGATTATGAGTCAATTAAGAGTGCACTTTTAGTTGAAACAAATTTTGGCACCGTTGTCGGGGATAACTTTAGGCGTATTATTTGTGTGAATTGTTTTCTGTGCTTCTTTTCGTTATTTTGTTATACTCCAGTTGCGTGTGATTCGTTTTGTTTGAGTGTTGTGTATGTTAGGTCGCCGCACTCTTAAACTTAAGAGATCGTTTCTCCCGGAACTGGAGGAATTTTGTGCCACTACTGAGAGTGGTGAACAGTCAGAGCTGGTAATCAGAGATAATCTTTCCTTTGAGAAGACACCCCCGCTGAGAGAAATGGGTAAAAATGCACGAGCTCTGCATGATTTCTACAGACCAGTGATTGGGGCTGCTACTTTCCTATTGTACTTGGACCAGTAGCCCGTGATTATGAGCTCAAGCCGAATTACTTCTCACTCATGCCTACATTTCATGGGCTTGCTAGTGAGGATGCTTTGGGATTCATCAGGGAATTATGTTCGGTGTTGCAGTCCTTCCCGCTGGGAGGACTAACTAAAGACCAGCTGAAGATGCGCTGCTTCCCATATACACTGGAGGATAGGGCAAAGTTCTGGTTTCTGGCGCTTCCCGCCAACTCTCTGTAGAACTGGAATGTCGTGGTAGACAAGTTTATGACTAAATACTACCCAAATAAGAAGAGTCAGGAGTTGAGGTCATAATCATGACCTTTAATCAGACGTCAGATGAGCCATTCCATGAAGCTTGGGAACGGTTCAAGGACTTATTGCAGAAGTGCCCTCACCATGCCTTGCCAGATGAGATACTTTATCAGTTTTTCTATGATGGGTTGACGCAAAGTTTTCAGTAGATGGTGGACAATGCTGCAGGTGGAGATATTGGTTCTCGAACGACAGCAGATATTGTTGATACTTTTTAGGGTATGGCTGCTACTTCACAGCAGAAATCCAGTCGAGGTGGATGAGCCAAAGCACATGACGTCACTCATTCCTTCGACATGAATAGGCAAGTGGTTGAGCTAATGAGGGAGGTGCAAGAGCTTAAGATGAGGAAGCCAGATCTACCAGCCAGCACGAGGAAATCATGGAACCTTGTGGAATCTGCAATGAACCCGGGCATAATGTTGATACGTGCCCCAGGATGGGAGAGCATACCTTCGAATGCGAAGCCGAAGCTTATGCTATGCAAGGATTTCAATCCCGACAGCAATTCGAGCCTAATCAAAAACAATTTAACGTGGGATGGAGGAATCAAAATCAAAGGTAGAGTTCAAATCAGAATGCCCCATACCAAAGACATCCACAGCAGTAGCAATTTCACCAGCAGAGGCACTATCCACAAAGCGGCGGTCCCCATAGCGTTAGTTCCCACAAAGGCGAGAGATCAACACCTCCACCATCACCTCAGAGGTCATCTTGGGAGGATATGTTCGCCCAAAGAATGGATGATCAAGACTCCATAATTAAGCGTTTAGAGACGCAAATGAGACAGATTGCTAGCAAGCTTAATGAGCTATTGCAGCAAGGTGCAGTGGGGAAACTTCCAAGCCAACCCCATCAGGCTCATGCGGTCACTGTTCTAAGGAGTGGCCGGATTGTTGAGAATAAGGTGGGAGAGACATCAGACAAGCAGCTACAGTCACAAGATGTGGAAAAGGAGAAAGCGACTGAGGTCAGACTGCATAAGTCAGCAAATCCTTACATTCCACCAATGCCCTTCCCACACCGGTTGAAGAACGAGAAGCAGGACCAACAATTCAATGAGTTCTACAAACTCCTGTCTAAGGTGAATGTTAATTTGCCTCTGTTGGACGTGATCAGAAATGTGCCGGCCTACGTCAAGTTCTTCATAGAGCTAGCCTCAAAGAAGAGAAGGTTTGGAGAGTACGAGAAAGTCGTAGTCTCCGAAGCAACTAATTCAATCCTACAGCATCAGTTTCCTCCCAAGCTCCAGGATCTAGGTAGTTTTATTATTAAAATTGCTTTGGGTAATGGTAAGAAAGCTTCTGGCATGCTTGATTTGGGGGTCGGGAAAAATTTTATGCCTTATTCAATTTTCAAACAATTAGAATTAGGTTAACTTAAACCCACTCGGATGTGTCTACAGTTATCTGATAGGTCCGTGAGATAACCAAGGGTATTATTGAGGATATATTAGTAAAGGTTGGTGGGTTGATAGTACCCGTTGACTTCGTTGTTTTGGATATTGGTGATGTTAGGGAATATGGGGAGGAACACACACAGCCAACACACTTATAGAAGTTAAGAGTGGCACATTAAAGATGATTGTACTTGGTGAATCTATGTCTTTCTCTGTACGTGATAGTGTGATGTTTCTCTCTGCTAATTTTATTGATGATTGTGCTTTCATAGATACTATTGATCCCTTGGCCGAGAATGTGTTGTTGTAGGATCAGAATGCCCGTATTTACAAGGATAAAGTGGAATGGATTCATGATCGGCGGATAGTTCGCATGGATTTAAAGTCGAGAATGAAGGTTTTACTTCTACAGTCTCGTTTGAAAATTTTCCCCGGAAAGCTCAACTCCAGGTGGAGTGGTCCTTACATCATTGAGGAGATGTTTCCTTACGGAGCAGTTTTACTTCGCGATCCTAACACCAACGGATCATTTACTGTGAACGGACAACGAGTGAAGCCTTACTTTGATCGAGAGGGTTTGGAAGAAGTGGAAAATGTCTTGCTCATTGATCCTATCTATCTCTGACTTGACTACATCGTGCTCACGACGTTAAACTGAGTACTACATGGGAGTTCACCCACGGATTTCTCTATTATTTTCTTTCTCTTTTTGCTTGGTAATTTGGTCTCTTTGGTCTATCTAACTGTCTTTGTTTTTGTTTTATTTAGAAGTTGGACAAAAAGTGGTGCGTATTTTCGTCGAGTGAAGCCGTGATAACCAGGCGTTCAAAATCTATGAGGGGGTAAACCGATGTTTGGAGGTGAATGTTGGTTCAAGAGTAAACAAAGAGCACTTTGAACGAGCATTCGCAGCAAACCGGTGCTCAGTTACCCTCTATATAGATCATCTCCTCAACCGGCGTTCAACTCTGAGCCGAAGCTCGAAATAGGTACAGAAGCGATCCCAGAACCGACGCTCAGTATATAAGATTCCCTCATCCGACGCTCAAGGAGAACCGGTGCTCAATTAGCACTAAATCGACGCTCAACATGAATCGATGCTAACTTGTTCTTTTAAATTAGGGCACCCGTGCCCTAATTTTCATTCCAATCAAACTTTTCCAACGCCGTAACCCCCTCATCTCTAGAACCGATGCTCACATCCACCGTTCCACCATTTTCACCACTGTCGTCTGTTACCGCCACCACCAGTCGCTCTCCAGTGCCCGCTCAACCTGCAGTCCAGCGCTTGCTCGCCCCACGCACATCCGATGCTCACCCCTCGCACATCGGTGCTTACCCGCTCGCCTCTTTCGGTGCTCGCCTCATCCGGCGCTCGCCTCATCCGTCGCTCTCCAAGCGCGCGCTCACCATTCGTCGCACATCAAGCGCCCGCTCGCCCGCACACCAAACCAACGCTCGTCCTTCGCTCAGCCAGTGCTTGTCCCTCGCTCGACCAACGCTCGCTTGCCTCGCCCTACGCACACCTGACGTTCGTCCCATGCACAGCCGGCGCTCGCTCGTTCGGCCACGCCAGACTTCTGAGAGCCCGCTCGCCTAGTCCGCGCTTAGCTCACTCAGCCACGCCCAACCTCTTCCCCAGCGCGGGCTTCCTTGCGCCGAGCCCATTCCGAGCAAGCCTTCCGGTATCCCGTTCACAATAGTTTGTACAAAGAATCCACTTGTCACTTTGTCCAAAAGAGCAAGAACATATACGGGCCCTTCAGGATCCAGTAAGACGCCCAAGGATTTTCGGGAGAACTACTCCGCCCATTTCTCAATTTATTCACCACAAGAAGGTATTTTCTTCACAGTTGTCTGTTCCAAGGAGGTTAGTCACCCACGTTCTTATGATCGGAATATTTTGGCCTCTTTGGGTATTGATGCAACTGTGAAACGTTAACTGAAATTATGGGGTTTACTTGATTGTGCAATGAGGGAACCAGAAAATGGTATAAAGACACTACTTAGGGAATTTTGTGTGTCACTTGAGATTAATCCTAATTTCAAGTTGGCTTATTGTCGAATGGGAGAATAGATATGCTCTAACCCTTAAGGTTATGCAAGAGGCCTTTGGTTTTCACACTAGTGGACTTTCTGATATACCAAATGATTTCTCTCTGGCTGAAACATGGAAAATTCTAACTGGTTTTGATAACTGGACATCAGCGGGCACTCCTAGTGCCTTTATTAAGGATCCAACTCTAGTTATTGCCCATAAATTCCTTGCTTATAACCTCACGGGGAAAGAGTAGGTTAATAAAGTGAGTGCTCATGAAGTATTCTTCTTGTGGTGTGCTGTGAATAACAAGAAGGTTTGTACGGTGCCGTTCTTGTGGCGACGATTTGATTATATGAGGTGTAAGACCCTAAATTCATCATTTAAAAATGCTATATTTTCTTAAATAGCTAAAGCGGAAAAATGTCAAAGTGATTATTTAAAAAAAAATAACATATATAAAATCTCTTGAATAAATTTGCCAAATAATGAGTCCAACAAACTCAAATCTAAACTTTGCACAAGAACTGAGGCCAACCAATAACCCAAAGCAAATTACGAAAGACTTAATAGCATGAGATAAGTTGGAATTCTAGTAACTCAAATCCAACAACAATAATAAAGGAAAAGAATTTAACAAAAATAACACAAGTCTTGGAAGGAGCTAAAAGCGACATAACACAACTAGGCACACCCATACCGCCACGCCGCTCCACGATCACTGACCTATTTTTATTTTAGATAAAATGAGGTGAGCACAAAAACGTACTCAGTGGTGGGGAAACAAGGAATATCATTATTTTTGTCCAAACGTATATACATTGCAGGAAAGTAATAGTCAATCATATTCAGCCTCATCGGCAATGTCCACTTGCATACTCACCGCATGCAATCATATCTAGCCTCACCGGCATAGGATATATACGTAGCCAATGACTAACCATCACGGCTCAGCCTCACCGGCTTAAAATCCCGCCTCACCGGCATAGGATATACACGTAGCCAATGACTCACCCTTCAGGGCTCAGCCTCACCGGCTTAAAATCCTGCCTCACCGATATAGGATATATGCGTAGTCAATGACTCACTGTCACAACTCAGCCTCACGCATAGGATGTACACGTAGCCAATGACTAACCGTCAAGGCTCAGCCTCACCGGCATAAGATGTATACGTAGCCAATGACTCACCGTCAAGGCTTTCCACTTGCATACTCACCGCATGCAATAAATATCGTATCACAAACAAAACCACGATATACACGTTGGACGTAAAATAATATTTCTCAAACCAATTTCATTTTCACAATAAATAAATAAACATGCTTTATTCTACGTGTCAATATGAAATTCCAAAACATGTTTTAGCGAGTTAAAGAAGATTTCACCCACCTTATTGTCGAACATCACAAATCAAAATCAATCAATTTTGGGATGAGGGTCCTAGTTGCGCCGCACTTAGTTCAATCAATACAAATAACAATTTGTAAATCCTAAACAAATACAAAAGAAATATTCATTATAAACAATATTTGATAAGACTTTTAGGGTCTATTTTTACAAAGCTCGACAACAATTAGACGTGCTAAATTATAAATACAGTAATGTATAACTTTAACAGATGTTTTACAAAATACTTAGTTAACTAGCTAAAGTTGATTTTAATAATATATATATATATATATATATATATATATATATATATATATATATATAAACCTCAAGCTAATTAATACCCACTCAAATATAAAAAAATACAAATCTATATCCAACTTAAGAAAAGTCCGAAAAAAACTAGTGTAGCATTATGAATTTTAACTTCAATTATAACAACGACTCGTAAGATTTAAGAATAGATCTAGATATTAATAACCACAGATGGTCCAACCTAAAAATGTTGTTAACATTGCACAAAAATCAGCATCACCTAGGAGCATAAGTAACTGTGAGATTGAAATATGAATTAAGTTAACCACTTCAAAGAGAGCTTCTTCTATATATTTAATTAAAAGTAAAAGACCATCTAATTACTCAAATCTCAACAGAAACATCAATTTAAGCAATATAGTTAATCTACTTTAGTATTTGAATCACAGACAATGCATTATCCAAAGGGTTATTTTTTTTCTAAGGAGAACAGGGCCAAACAATTTCAAAGAACCAAAAACAACTAGCTAAACATATGATTAACGTAAGCATAGAAAACCTGGTTGTGTGCATTATCCAACTGCCCTTAACTAATTCCCGAGGAAAGGCACGGATGCCGGTATGTGATTAGGGGTGGGGGTTAAGAAGCGGGGAAAAGGGGGGGATACATAAAGCATACATAATAAGAATATATGACCATAAAATTGGGCAGATCTCCTCTCAGAACTAGGACATATCACGAAGGGAGGGAGGCAAACAATCCACCAATGTAATTATATCGACACCATAACCTCAATGAACGTGAACTTGATTGAATAATAGTAATGCAGGAAGCAAAAGCATTACAACTCGTTGACTAGACCGGTTGACCACATAGCATGCTCACATCGAGACTCACAAAGATAATAACATAATAAAAATCTTGTTCCCAATCGTAGAGCAAAATAAAGGGACAAGAATACATCAACAATAGAATATGTATATATAACACAACATCGCGGAAGCATAGCATGAAGAACCCGTAGCTCCACCCCTCAGCGTCGCCCGTCCAGCGCTCCTCCATCTGTGAAAACATTTGAAAAGATTTTGGGGTGAGTACTAGCGCATTCAGCTGGGGTTTTTATCATAAATCAAAATTCATGAATGTCGTGTTCAGAGCACTTACCTTAGAAGGTTTTAAAACGTAAATCCACTTCTAAGTAAGCAAAATAGATTTTTCATTTTCGATACCTGATCCGTTATTACTGTTACTCCCATCATAGATCCATAGAACCATGGCTCGGAACATATCCCGCCAGCCCATCACATCTCTCTCGGCCCGAACATATCCAGTCAGCCCACGCCCGGAACGTATCCAGCCGGCTAACTTGGTGTGGACTTCAGGGGTCAAATCCCCGTCAGAACCATAACCACCTCATTATCACTTCCGTGTGGACTTTCGGGGTCTATCCCCTTCAGAACCATAACCACGTGTTCGGGGTCTATCCCCTTACGATCAATACTCAAGATGGTGATCAACCCACCGAATAGAGATCCGTGCACAATCACAATAGAACCACATCTCGGATCAGAGAACAGTAATAACTTCGTTAAAACATTTTACGGCACACATGTTTTATTTTTGAAATATCAAAGTAAATAACTCAAAATAAGCATATATAACCCAACCTAAACAGACGAAAACGTCAACTAGGAGTTATCCACAGATCCAACGACTTCACCGATCGCACGGGTAGGTACCTGGTAACAAGATGGAAAAACTTTTGGGTTTACATCCCACAGAGCAACGCAACAACGTGATCCAAACGAAGATCGAAGCAAAACGGGGGTTTTCGACTTTCTGAACCCACATTTGGCACTGTCCGGGTTTTCAAATCAACTCGATGCAGAAGGGAAATATATTCAGGGCATCAAGACCTATAATATGGTACCTTCAAAATATGCATGCATACAAGTTGACACAAATCTTAGCAGCGAAGAAGCTTCAAAAATCGATGCCTATCCTCAAATCCAGGATAAACCATCCAAAATCGATGCGTGAAAATGGAAACATAAGCAATATGCATAACGAGAAACATAGAATGACAAACTATGTTGAAAATGGATAACCCGGGTATGTACTTCCTTTAGAAAACTCGAAGCGACGGAAAACATCCCGACATGCGTAAACGAAAAAATGTAAAATGGAATCGGTACTTTAGTAGAATGCATAGCCCGAACTCAAAACCTAAAGGACCCGAGAAAAGGTGGCTCGGTGGCCACCAAATCGGCGGCCACAGCTCACGGTGGTGACGGCAATAGGCGACGGCGGTCTTGGCCAAATAGGCTGGTCTCCGGCCGTTTTCTCACCCCGTCCCTTTAGAAACCTTGGTTCTATGCTATGCTTTCTACTAAAAGGCAGTATCAAAATAAGAAAATGACAAAAATGGAAAAACGGGGCTGTCGGGGAGGGGCTGATCGGCGGTGGTGGCCGGCAGCAGCGCAATAGCGCCGCCACCGAGCCTCCCCGGCTCGATCCCCACTCCTCCAGCGCTTCCGTAGCGTACCTGGAGATGCTGGGCTCGTCCGTAAACACAGAGAGACGAAGAAAATGAACGTTGAAAGGCCCTAGCCCTCTATTTATAGGAAAGAGGGTCACAAGATTTCTTGCATGCAAGCGCCCTTTTCGAAAACGTAAAAAGCGACGCATCTTTTGCAAACGGACTCCAAATTTAGCAAACTTGGTACCCATAGACTCGAAATAAAATACCGGACACAACGACTATAAACAAGATATGCTTTTAAAAGACCCATGAAAAGTCCGATTTTCGATAACTTCCTGAGTGCCAAACCCGTGGGTGGTCGAAAACTGATACTTAGTGTCTATGAATTCGTCATAAGACACTCTTCACAACGCCTGAGGTTTCATGACGGTCGCATCACCGAAACAAAAAGTCAACCTTTTGACCTTTCTCGAAAAACATGCCATGCAAACTTGAAGCTTAGGAAGGACGGGGTATTAGATTAAAGAAATAAAATTTTTGACAAACGGACGACATATCCCCTAAAATATGGATAAGCCAACCTACTCAACAGCCAATAACCAACAGCAAGCGACAATAATAAACGAGGTCACAGCCTCAACAATATGTACAAAAGCGGTTATAAGTATTTACAAGGTTTTTCCCAAAAGTATATTTTCAAGTAACAGAGTTTACAACGGAAGAGTAGTGAATGTCATGTATGAAGACATGACGTTCGGGCATAACTAATTAAGACAAAAGAAAAGACCTAGCTCAGTTCCAATGTCCGCATCCCTTCCACGCTCAACCTGCACCACACAGAAAACACATTTGCGAGCATGAGTACTAGAAAGCACTCAGTGGGTAATTGCCCAAAACGTTAACTTTCAAAACTTTAATCAATAGCTTACTGATTTTTCTTAACACAAGAGTTGAGAAGATGAACTTGAGTAAGTACTTCATGAAACTAATTTATTATTCTATCACATCACATTCACATTTTATAACATACCAGCATCACATACCCGTGTTGGTCCCGAAGGTTACCAACCACGGTCATACCCTATCTACGTCATTCGGTAATGGGAAGTAGGCCTCCTCCCCAATACCATGACCGGCTTACATTTCCAAGCTCACGGTCATAAACCTGTGCACAGTATATATCATTTTCCTACCGTAGATAGGTCAATTGTCGTCATACCCACAATGTGATAAATCAATCATTATCAACATACTCACAATGTGGTGATTTAAACAATCTCACAATAGAATACATTTGAAACATAACATTTAACTTTGCTCAGAAAGTAATTTAAGAATCATTACCCACCTGATATTGTTCACTCTAATACGTCTTCTTCTTCGTCCTTCAGTTCTCTCTTTCCTTTGTTTGTTCCTTGTAAACTAAAATAATTATCGAACTTATACACTTATCATGAGTTTACTAATTAATCCTCAAAACATCTTATTAATAAGCCAAATTCTAATAAAATTTGGCAGAGTAACTTTTATAAAATGCATCACCATTTCAATATCAAATCAACCAAACTTATCCCAACCTCCATCAAATCATCACCATATGTCTCAATACATATTTAATAACTTAAAACAAGTTCAAATTCATTCATTTATGCAATTATCACACTATACCCTTCAACCATATATATAAGTAATTACATGAATTTTTCAATCTATAATCCATTTAATATCAAACAACTTATATTCATAATTATCCATCATCAATGATTATAAATCCTTAATCACTTCAAATCTTAATCAAGTTCATCATATAAATCCACAACTTAACACTAAACTTTAATATTTCAATTTTCACATTTCAATCATATAAAATCTTATAAATTCAACTTAAGCATTATTTATATCATAGATCTCAATAATCATATCAAATACATCAAATAAAATCAAGAAATCAAAGTTCATCCAACTCCATAATTTTCGAAAATGAGGGATTGTACATACTTTCAATTTCTTCCAATATCTTTTTATTAAATCATGTTTATTCCCACTTAATTACACATATCTAAACTCAATTTATTCAAATCATAACACATAATTCACATACAAAATTAGGGTTCATGCATGCTACTTTAATTCACCAACTTCATGAATTTAAAGAATTAAAACCATAGCTTATGTTATATATTTATGCATCATAAGCATAATTTAATCAATAAACATAACAAAAATTAAACAAATCAACCTTAAATCACATCATAGAATTTTCGAAAACCCTAGGTTGGAAGAACATCATGTTCATAAATTTAAACCACAAAAACTTGGATTAAACAAGGTATTTACCTTCTTTGGAATAATTTCCAACAATTTCTACACTTAATTTTTGGATTGAAAGTGAAGAAAATTTTTGTGTGTTTAGTGTGTGGGTTCGAAAATGGGAGGAAGAATGGAGGTAGAAGATGATTTCTAATGAATAAAATTCTAGAAGGCACACACACATATATATATATAGCTTTATTAAATTTCTTTTCATTTTCTTTTATCTCTCAAAATTTTGAAAATTGTATAAATATTTTTCTAAAATTGCTAACCTTGGAAATTAATATTCTTTAATAGTAAAAACTAAATTTCTCATTAATATAAAGATCCAAAATAATTAAATCCATTATTGGAACACATATCATATAAATATAGATTTTATTCTTTCATATACAAAAATTCAAATAATTATTCTTTAATTTCATAAATTTTAAAAATTATAGAAAATAATTCCTTTATCATTAGATATAAATAAAATAAATTTATTTAAGCCATTTAATAGCTTAAACATTATTTCAGTTCATTTTATAAACAAATCTCACATAAACAATAATTAATACAATTTCTTTAGAATATTTTCTATTTAATGAAATTTCCATTCAAACACACAAAATAACCATATATATCACATTTCATCATAATAAAACTCATTTCTAAATAATATCCACTACTTCTAAATTATGCTCATTCGATTAGAAATTAATCGAATTTCTATCACTTTCTAATTTATTATGCATTTCTTTATAAATCTGTAGAGATGAAATGCCTTTAAGCCCCTAATTAATGTTTAATTAGGCTCTAATTAAGACTAAAAGATTTTCGGGTTACTACAATTGCTTTGCATAAACAAGAACTCAAATGCACCAAAGAGATGTCCGCACCATAAAACATAATTCCAATATGAGAAAGACATCCAAATTGCTCAAAGTTTATGCTTCAACATAGAATGGCATGAGTGGATTATGATTCCACCGATGATCATAATTTGTTGCTCGATAATAAGTAAACAAACAATTCCACCAAACAAACTCACATGAAAGGATACATACGTTCCCACACCAACCTATTTTTAAAATAAGCTCACTTCACTGGTTGTTTTACTTGTACTTTGCCGATAGCAATAGCCTCTCGTCGTGTGTGTGCTGTGTACGGGTGAGTGTGTGGAGTATTGTGTGTCGTGTATGTGTGTGTTGAGTGTTGTGGTGTGGATGTGTTGTGTGCGTGCGTAATATATGTATATATATACATAAATAAAACCCTAATCAAGTTCTAATCCCACTTGAACTCTTGTTAATTAAATATTAATTCTACATAAATATAAAATAGAATTTGGGCTCAACAAAATAATATTTTACAAAGCTCAATTTGAGAATAAATAATATAATTTGATAATTATATAAGCCCATATCTTAAATATAATTTGACAATTTCATAAGCCCAAAATTTATTTTATTACTTAGCCCATATTTTTTTAATATCTTTGTAAAGTAATATTCAAAGGCCCTAAAATAAATTCCAAAGTTTTTGTTCTAGCTAGGGGCGCAACTACGGACTCCCTCAAGTCCAAGTTAAAATCGAGCATGCCAAATATTCACAAATTCAATATAAAAAATTTAAATTTAAAGGAAATTAACGCAAGCAAAATGTGGGGCATTACATGAGGTGCCACCATAAGGCGCATCTATCTTTGAGCCAGTACCCTCTGATTTTGGCCCAGTATTTTGGGGGACTATCTGGAGATAATGTTCCACAATCGGGCTCCAATGTCGTTGAAAACTTTCCTATCACGTTCAGCGACTTTCGAGTGATAGCATCTGACCCAGCTACATTGCTACCTTATGAGGCACAGCGCAGTGTGCAATAGTATATTATGATTAAGCAGCACCGTTCGTCCGGGTCTCATGCTAGCATAGCTACACCGATGGAAGAAGATGTCCCCGAGGATGAGGCCGCCAAAGAAGGAGATGTGGGAGCACAAGAAGCGCCCCTCCTGACTTACCCCGACACCTATCAGCCACACAGTGACGCCTTTAGGGATTATAGGGCTCACTTTGACTTTAGTTTTGGCCAATTTCAGCAGGCCACTTCACAGCAGTTTGGGGACCTCCAGGAGTTAGAACTTTGGGGAGTACAAGCAGCAGATGGGTCAGCAATTCACAGATTTCAATCAATCAATGACCCAGGGGTTTGGAGAGTTCCATGATGAGGTGTATCGGCGTCTTGACACCCAATCTCGCCAGTTCACCGATTTCAGCCAATCTTCACAGCAGGTGTTTGGGGATTTCTGTCAAGATGTCTACCAGCGATTAGACACCCAAGAGCAGCATCTGGCCGACCTTCAGGCCAAGTGGGATGCCTGGTCCCTTTCCCACACTGCCTATCCACCGCCACCACCGTCAGAACAACAGTGATCCTTCACTATTGGAGAGTATGTACATATTTTTTTTCTTGTATTTTCTCTCGTTTTTCTTTCGGTTGGATGGTTTCTTTCCTGTTGTGGTGTGTTTTTCGTTGCTTTTATGGTGTTTACCGCATGCCTCCTTATGGGATATGAAGCGTGAGCGGCCCTATTTCTGTCATCTATTATCAAGGAAGTTTCATCTTCTATTGTCCATATTGTGTTATTTATGTTTTGAGCACTGGGGACAGTTCTCGAATTTAGCGTGGGGGGAGTATTTGGTGTTGTGTCGGAGTATTTGGTTTTGTGTCGTGTTGTGTCTATTTACATGATTGGTGATGTGCTTTTTGAAGTGAAATCTGATTTTAACCCTCTCCCAAGGATCTATCTTGGATGTTTAATTCACCATACATTGATTATATTCCTAGCATGCACCTATATAATTAATTGCAACTTGTTGGTGTTTTCTCGTGTTTACCTAAGAATTTGTCAGGCAAGGAATTGGATCAAGACTAGTGCTTTAATCTTCTGGATTGTATCCTGATTGCCTAAACTCCAATGTCGAGTGAGGACAATCTATGGAGAGTACTGGAGAAATTCGCCTTCTTCCACTCCTTGAGATTTTCAAAAATCCTAACTTTTAGAATAGTATAATTTTCGAAAATTCTTCCCTTAGGATTAGGGTTTGATTTTCTCTCACCTTATATTTATAATGCAACCCTAAATCCTATCTAGATAGGATCTCTGCATTTCTAATAAATATAATAATATCTCTTCAGATAGAGAGCATCAGAACAGAGTCAGTGGTGGGCGAAATTTCTCATAGCTCCAGGCCTTGATGGGACAGCCCAGGGATCAAATGCAAGGAATAAAGAAGGGCCTCAAATAAATTAATTATCTTATGTTCAGGCCATAACATAAATTAATTCATAAACATTTATTCATGCCACTAGAGAATAAATGCTGACTTACCCCTTTATTTTCGAATTTGAGTCGGGCTCACACTTAGACTTCACGAATCCCCGTATTTAAGATATCGTACATCCATTAATTATTTACAGCGTTCTGACTGCTTAAAATAATTAATCTCTTTAATTCCTTAAGTAGTACCACTCAACCTTATTATTGTACTTGAGATAACTCCACCTGCAGGGTTTAGTACAATAAACATGTTGAGTTCCTTAAGAGGACGGCATCATCCTAAACGGATACGGTGACTCGATACAGGCAAATAGCATGACATACAAGCACTACCACCACCCAAGATGCAGAGAATATAGGGTTATCTCATGTAACCATCACCCATAACAAGTCAAAGTGATGGTCAGCAACTCATACTCACCTAATACCTTATCGAGGTTTAGATCAACGTAAAGTCACCAAGATCTACGTTCTTCATGACGGTCAGATAGAAGAACTCATCTCACTGTGATCCATCAATACGTCGAGACGCCGGTAGATAGACAAGCAACCAAGTCAAATCACTTCTTATCTATTCAGAGACTATACCGACAACTCGTCCTCAAGTTGTCTCAGCTGTGATTCTTTTTATATCTCATTAAGCTTGACCAATCATACAGACTTCTGTGATCTATTACACACTATATGATCTAGCTTATATATGAGATAAGGGACATACATATGCAATCAAGTAAACAATTCAAATAGAAGATTGTAATAGTGGTAATAGGAAATATTGTATACAAGCTCAACCAAAACTGCTTCCAGTATACAAATCCAACAATCTCCCACTTATACTAAAGAAAACTTTTAGTATACAATGTGTCTCTCTACTAGCTATTATAAACAACACACCATCACTTTGCTTCTCCCACTTCTACAAAAGTTTCCTTTCTTCGTGGGTGACATCTTGCGCAATCCAAGTCCTCGAATATGCTCTTCGTAGACTTTTTGCGGCAGGCTCTTTGTGAATGGGTCAGCTAGGTTATCCGCAGTACCAATCTTCTAAATCAGCATGTCTCCTCGTCGAACGATTTCTCGTATGACATGGTACTTTCTCTCTATGTGTTTGGTTGCCTTGCGGGTCCGTGGTTCCTTCGAGTTTGCCACTGCACCTAAGTTATCACAATATACTATGATACTCTTGGGAAAACAAGGTTGCCACTACTTTGCACTCCGCCAGGATACGGCTCCTCCTCCCAAGGTAAACACATAGCCTGAGGTAGACTTTTTCTCATCACGGTCAGCTTGGAAATCCGAGTCTGAATAACCCAAAGGCATTAGACTATCTGCTTGGTAAACTAGCCTATAATCTCGAGTCCTTTTTAGGTATTTGAGTATATGCTTTACCATAGTCCAATGAGCTTGTCCAGGGTTAGACTGATATCTAGCTACTATGCCTACCGCATAGC
The DNA here is from genome assembly GCA_036937905.1 of Salvia rosmarinus. Lineage (NCBI taxonomy): Eukaryota > Viridiplantae > Streptophyta > Magnoliopsida > Lamiales > Lamiaceae > Salvia > Salvia rosmarinus. The sequence goes on along the minus strand of CM072819.1, from coordinate 71,458,209 downwards.
AGATATCGGATCTCGTATATAGCATTGCATACATGAGACTTCCTATGGCGGAAGTGTAAGGAACTTGTCTCATTTCCTCTATCTCATTTGCAGTCATAGGTGACTGCTCCTTAAATAAAGGAACACCATGTCTGAAAGGTAGCAATCCTTTCTTGGCGGTCTGCATGCTAAAACGAGTAATTACAGTATCAATGTAAGACGCCTGAGATAAGCTCAATATTTTCTTCTTGCGATCTCGGTAAACCTTGATCCCAAGAATTTACGTTGCATCTCCTGAGTCTTTCATTTGAAACTGATCGAATAACCAACTCTTTACGTCTGATAACAGCTTCACATTGTTGCCAAGTAGAAGGATGTCATCTACGTAAAGTGCAAGAAATACCACGTCACCGTTGACATCTAAACGATACACACAACTTTCGCTAGGCAACTGGGTAAATCCATAGGACTTTACCACCTTGTCAAAACGTAAGTTCTATGATCGGGAAGCTTGCTTAAGTCCATAAATGGACTTCTTAAGCTTCCATACTAGATGCTCTTCACCCTTCACCACATAACCTTCGGATTACTGCATATAGATGTTTCTACCTTCTTCAAGGTAACCGTTTAGAAAAGTGGTTTTCACATCCATTTGCCAAACCTCAAGGTTTAGGTGAGCTGATATGGCTAGAAGAATTCTGATGGACTTGAGCATTGCCACAGGCGAAAAGGTCTCATCAAAATTGATGCCCTCAATTTGAGTGTATCCTTTCGCCACAAGCTTGGCTTTAAAAGCCGAAACCTCTCCATCTGAATCTCTCTTCCTTTTGCATATCCACTTACTACCTATGGTTTCCTTGTCATTTGGTGGAGGTGTCTTTTCGTATACATCCATAGTTGTTATGGACTCAATTTCTAAGTCCATAGCAGTGTGCCATGATTTTGCATCTGTGTCTTGTATCGCCTCACTGTATGTCCATGGGTCGATTATAGCCTGCTCGTTTCCTGGGACTAAATTCGAAGATTCACCCACGAACATAAATCGCTCGGGTTGACGAACAACCCTTCCACTACGATGAGGCGCTACTGGCACAATGACAACGGTGGGTGCAGTAACCAGTGGTTCTCTATTTTGCACAACTTGCTGGATAGGTGCCACTTGTACAGTCGGTATCTCCATTGGAACTCGGCCCACTTCAATTTCTTGAAGTATTTGGTGTCGATCCTTCCCACTAGACACGACATCTCGTACCTTTGGTTTAATCGGTGGCGGAATACGATCATCTTCTAATTATTAAAGTATGATTTCAACTTTGGATTTATGGTTTTTCATATAATCCTCTTCTAAGAATGGGCATTAGTGCTAATAACGACCTTCTGATCCTTAGGACTATAGAAATAACCACCCTTCGTTCCTCTAGGATAGCCAATAAATAGCCTTGCTTCAGATCTAGCCTCCAACTTGTCAGTTTTCTTGTTCAGCACAAGTGCTGGACTGCCCCATATCCTTATGTATTTTAAACTAGGCTTGCACCCAAACCATAACTCGAAAGGGATCTTATTGTGACGACTCGACTTCCCAATGGAGTATGGATCATATGGATCGTCACCGGTATGATAAAGCAAAGGATATAAACGTATTTAATCAATGCAATTAACCATTTAACTACTCAACAACGCATAGGCTAAAAAGGAATAAGCTATTCAATACCAACTCAAGTCGTAGAAGGACTCGTCGAAAGGTTCGAGGTTCAAATATAACCAATCGGGGCACAATTCAAAGACGCAGTGCGACCTCAAATTCAATACGGTATGAAAGCAGTTATAATCAAAACATCAAAAATTATCAGAGTTAGGCAGCAATAAACGTGTGGACATGCATATGACGATACATGTTCAAGGTTCTAGAAACATTTCTAATAAAGCATCAAAATAACTGCCACTCTACACCACCTCGCACCCATCATCGATCTTTGCTCAACCTGCACATCAAAAACGAGATGCAAGGCTAAGTACAAAAGTACTTAGTGGACTCATTGCCTAAAACATTTTCTTTATCAAAAGTTATTGAACTGCCCACAATAGCACATGAGGATTTTGGTTGAAAGACTCATGCCTATCAAACATTTTATCATTTCTCCAAAGCGTCAGGCCTGACTATTTCATTCACGTTGTTTCCATATCTGATCATTCATTCATTCATTCAATCGCGCACTATGGAGGTGGCTACCTACACATAGTCGCCGTGACCGATCGAGGTAGCTAACCTTAACACACAGTCACACGTATACACAATCCGAGTTAGTCCTTAACTAAGTCGGATCCGATCGTTACACTTTTTTAACGTTTGTGGACCAACTCATTCACATACCACATTGGATATACCAATCTCAGATAGGATCACAACAAAACATAAACATTTGGCGATCGATAACATTTCATGTGATAATATTTCATAAAGCTTTGTAAATCATGCTTTGAGTTATGCATAACATTTTTGTTTCAAGAAAGTCCACCTGCTAATCCAAAGCTAGTAGGTCTAAATGAGCAGGGTGTGGTTGTTCTTCCTCACCGACTACGTACGATCAAATCCTTCATAAGAAAATAGCGTTTCTTAGATTCTTTCTATCGATCGAAGGTCGTTTATAAATTACAACTTAAAGTTCCCACTTAGGGTTTCTTTATGATTTCATGCGATTGCTTTAAGATAATTTCTATTATCTTACATTCCCAATTCCCAAGCTACATTACTTCATTGTTCAAAGGTGAACTTCAATTATGAATCACATACTCCGAGTCCATCCTCGACTCTTAACCTTAGTGTTATTCTAAACGTTATTACGTTATAGATTGTCGGTAATCAAATTATGATTGGTAAATTAGGATATTCTCAAGCCACTAACTAGACTTAACAATTATAGTTACGTCCTAGTAGGTTATGCTTGACGACTTCTCGTATTAGCACGACAATTAAAAGAGGAATATTAATATATGATTCAAGTGAACACATGCTATCATGTAAGTAAGTACTTAAGAATAAATGAAGTGCTTCGGGAATATTAACTCGACTTTTGAGACATAAGGATCGACATCTTATGTTCGAATCTTGCTTACACATTACGACATTATTATATAAGTCGTATAATCGTTATTCATTATCGAGTTGTTTTAACGCTCAATCTAACATCGTATTAGGTTGTCGTTATTAAGTATTAACGTTGTAGCTCGGCTTTTGGTTTTTCTAACTTAGGAACTCACGTTTGAGTATCCTTTTAATAGTAGCAAACCCTAATTTATGTCTAACTTCGATTCTCGTTTATTCATTCTTAAGTTATCGAAATTGGTCGATTTTTTTTGGATTCTCGTACATATAGTATTATGTTGTTTACGTTTAGGGTTTTGGTTTTTCGGTACAACATAAACATAAACATTCGACACTAAACAATACCATACACAACATAAACTATACCAAAGCATTAGAAAACCCTAATTTCTAACATAATACACAATCATTGTGTATGTGTGCATAAGTGTTCCATTCATTCACCATAATCACAACCATTCATTCTAAGCTTATAATTTAACTATCATAACATCATTTAACATTAGAATTAAACTCATGCTTAGCCATTTTGTTACGTTTTCGATAATTAGCAACAACTAGCATATGTATCCAATAAATTCCAATAAAATCATGACACACTCCTATCATACCATAGAATTTAATTACTAACTCAATATCATCATATAAAATTTTAAACCATAGGTTCAAAGCATTTAATTTTCGGCAATTATGATTTAAGGAGTTTTGGTACTCAATAAATTCCACAAAATTATATCATGCTTATACCATATACTAAACATGAAATATCATTTCATAACATGCATTAAAATTTAAATCCATGCTTTTCACCCTAATTTATTTTTGGTATTCACTATATATATATATGAACATATTCAATAAATTCCATTCTTTCACAATATGGTTATATAATGCAATAACATGTAATATTAACATTAAACATCAACTAATATTTATAATATCACACATCCTATTATTCTCAACAACAAAAATCAAATAAATCACTATATATATAGATATAGCTCACGGTAATATTAGAAACATTGGAGAGGTGTTTGAATAAATTCAAGGTTAATATATTATGTCCATATCATACCTTAAACACCATATCTCAACTATTTTCAACAAACAAAAATCAAACAATACTCCAAAATATATATATGTTTCGGCTCTTATACAAAAAAAATAAGAGATGTGTTTCAAAAATTCCAAGATTCATATATGATGTTCATATCATATATTAAACACTATATCTCAACTATTTTTCAAAAAGAAAGATCAAACCATGGCTTAAAAGTGCCATGGAGCTCACGATTTTTAAAAAAAATCACAAAAATATTCTGAAAATTATGATATTTATTATATATGCTTATAATACATTAACAAGCAACAATATCAAATAATATTCATAAAAGTATGCTTTATCACATATAAAAAGAAATAAAGCATAAATCGAAAAATATCAAACATGCTCCAAAAATTCTGAAATTTTAACTACAACCTTAGAATATCATTCTAAGCATTTTTTATTCATGTCTTGAGGGAATTTGATGGCTCAAAAGTCACGAAAAATTGAGGAGCAAAACTAGGGTTTTTTGTGAAATAATTCAAGAAAAATCTAAAAAAAATTCTACTCCATTACAAATGGAGAGAATGATAAGTACTACCTTTTTATGGTCTTATAATAATTATTTGAGGGTTGAAAAGGTTTGGAAATGAGGATTTAAAGATTAAAACTTGAAGAACAAAGAGTGAATTTTGAAAAAGAGAGAGAATTTTGGTTCCAAGAGGAATGGGCTGTAATGGCGTCTCACCCACTGCATTGGCAGCCTAAAGGGCTTTCATTACCTATTTGGGGTGGTCTTGGTGGTAGTTGGGAGAAGGATTGGTCAAATTACCCGTTTTGGCATGTTAATACCGACTCTTTAAGTTTTAACGCGCTTTCGATTGATTTCTCGATACCTTAAGGTTTTATTTTATTAAATAGCCTTTAAATGAATTATTTCAATGTTTATAATAATTTCATGAAGTTCGGACGGCGTCCGATAAGTCAATTCCGAGTTATCGCGGAAAAACAGCGTTCGGCGATTAAATTATGTTCATTCGAAATTCTATTGAATTCTTGAGATTTCATAAATTATTTGAGTCTTATAAATCATTTCTTATTGATTTAGACCCTTGGTTCGAGTTTCGGGTCGTTCGGATCAATTTAGGGTTTTCCCGATCTATTTTCCCGGCGTTCGGTTAAGTTCTTCAGGAAATTCTTTCAGAAATTGATTCTTATAATTTCTAAATTCATAATAATATATTCCTTCATGATTTTGAGTTTTATCAATAATTATCAAGGTTAGCACGGACTGGAAGTTGATCCGGCTCGTAAATAGTGCTTTTAAGACTGACCGGGCAAGTATGCCCGAAAATTCTCATTCTTTGGCTTCTCACATGTTTTCGTGAGAGGATTATATAAATGAAATCCTTTTGTTAAGCTTCATTCTCGATCTTTCATTCTATGTTCAGGCTATTCAGAAAACCCTAATCCGGTAGGACTAGTCACTAGTTTTTTATTTCTCTAGTTTTCGATCTCTGAATCGATTCTAATTCGTTTCGTTGGTTACCTTAAACATAATTAAGGTCTAAGCACCACAAATAATTGGTCTAAGCATCACTAATAAAAGTTTTAAATTTTTCGGGTTATTACATACCACCCCCCTTAAAATAAATTTCGTCCCGAAATTTGCTAACCTTGGAAAAGATCTGGGTATTTCTCTTTCATAGTTGATTCTAGCTCCCAGGTTGCTTCTTCTTGTCCATGGTGTCTCCATAGAACTTTCACTAACGGTATCTCTTTGTTCCTTAGCTTTTGGATACGTCGGTCTAAGATTTTCGTACGCAGTTCTATGTAACTCATATTGTCATCGAGGACAATATCTGTCGGCGGTATCACATGGCTAGGGTCATGTATGTACTTCCTTAGTTGTGAAACGTGGAACACATTGTGCACATTTCCAAAACTTGGCGGCAATGCAAATCTGTAAGCCGCTGGCCTTATTCTCTCCAAGATTTCATAGGGTCCTATGAAACGTGGTCGTAGTTTCCCTTTTATTCCAAATCTCACGATTCTTTTTGATGGAGAAATCTTCAAGAAGACTTTGTCTCCCCCGTCAAAATGCAGTTTTGTGCGACGTTTGTCGGCGTACGACTTTTGTCGGTCTTGGGCCTCCTTGATCCGTTGGCGGATCTGTCTCACAATCTCGATCATTTAGCCCACAGAGTCAGGCCCTAATACTCTTCTTTCTCCCACTTCATCCCAGTAGAGGGGTGATCGACATTTCTTTCCATAAAGAGCTTCATACGGGGCCATTCCAATAGTTGCTTGGTAGTTGTTGTTGTAGGCGAATTCCACAAGTGGTTACACTTGTTCCCAACTTTCTCCTCAATCGAGAACGACAGTTCTTAACATGTCTTCAAGCATTTGAATGGTCCTCTCGGATTGTCCGTCCGTCTGTGGGTGGAACGCGGTACTAAAATGTAGTTGAGTCCCCAATTCCTTTTGTAAACTCATCCAGAATATGGATGTAAATTTCGAATCTCTATCAGACGTGATAGTCTTTGGAACTCCATGTAGACGTATGACCTCTCGAACGTACAATTGTGCTAGTCTGTCTGATCCATGTGTTATCGAAATGGGTAGAAAATGTGCGCTCTTGGTCAAACGATCGATGATGACCCAAATAGCGGTATTTCCTCTTTGTGATTTGGGTAGCCCGGTAACAAAATCCATGGCTATATCATCCCATTTCCATTCCGGTATGTCTAGCGGTTGTAAGGTTCCATATGGTCGTTGGTGGAGTGCTTTCACTTGTTGGCACGTCAAACAACGTTCTACGAATGAAGCTACGTCTCGCTTCATCCCATCCCACCAAAACTTCTCCTTGAGATCTTGGTACATTTTGGTGCTTCCGGGGTGTGCGGTGTAAGAAGTCTCATGGGCTTCTTTCAAGATTTCGCTCCTAAGCCCTTCGTCTTCTGGAACACACACTCTCCCGTCATACAACAAGACGTTATTTGTTGCTTCTTTGAAATTCTTGTGGTTGTTGTCCTTGATCTTGGCTCGTATTTCCTCTAGCTTCTTGCTCCTCCTCTGAGCTTCTAAGATTCAAACTCTTAAGTCTGGGATTGCAATCAACGTTGCAATACAGCCCTCTATCGTTAGAAACGGGTCTATGACTTCGATGTCCATCCTCTGAAATTCCTTTATAAGTATTTTCTCATGACTGAGGAGACATCCCAAACTAGGGTGGGATTTGCGACTCAAGGCATCGGCTACAACATTAGCCTTGCACGGGTGGTAATTGATACCACGGTCGTAATCTTTCACTAGTTCTAACCATCTCTGTTGCCTCGTGTTAAGATCTTTACGCTCAAAGAAATATTTCGGGCTTTTATGGTCGTATAGATCTCACATCTAACTCCATAAAGGTGATGCCTCCAAATCTTTAAGGCATATACGACCATTGCTAATTCCGGTCGTGCGTGGGATAGTTCAATTCATGTAGGCGTAATTGCCTTGAAGCATAAGCAATAACCTTGCCTTCTTGCATCAAGAACACATCTAGTCCATTCTTTGAAGCATCCGTGTAGATTGTGTATTCTTTATCTACCTCGCATGCTTGCTAATGCAGGTGTTGTCGTCGACAACTCCTTGATCTCTGAAACTAGCCTCACACTCGGTGGTCCAAGTGTACTTAATTCCTTTCCTCAACAATTGGGTCATGGGTCGGGCTATCATTGAAAATCCTTCGATAAATCTTCGATAGTAGCCGGGCAAGTCCTAAGAAGCTCCAAATTTCATTCGGGTTCTTTGTTGATTCCCATTCTCGAACTGTATCGATCTTCGAGGGGTCTACTTTGATTCCTTCGACGGACACGATGTGACCTAAGAATGTCACTTCGCCTAACCAGAATTCACACTTGCTAAACTTGGCAAAGAGTTGCTCTTGCCTCAATGTTTGCAGCACAGTTCTCAAGTGCTCTTTGTGTTCTTGGTTATTTTGGGTATATTAGGATATAGATCATGAATACTAAGATAAATTTGTCTAAGTATGGGTGAAATACCCTATTCATGATATCCATAAATACTGCTGGGGAATTAGTAAGTCCAAAGGGCATGACGATGAATTCGAAATGACCATACCTTGTACGGAAAGCCGTTTTAGGTACATCCTCTGGTCTAATTCTTAGTTGGTGGTATCCCGACTTTAGATCTATCTTTGAAAAGACTCCTGCTCCCTTTAGTTGATCAAACAGATCGTCAATTCGGGGTAAAGGATACTTATTCTTAAGAGTTATCTTGTTTAACTCTTGATAGTCTATGCACATTCTCAAAGTGCCATCATTCTTCTTCACGAAAAGGACAGGTGCTCCCCATGGAGACACACTAGGTCTAATAAAACCTAACTCCAAGAGTTCTTGCAGTTGGATCTTCAGTTCCTCAAGTTCCTTTGGTGCCATCCGGTATGGGGCTTTTGACATGGGGACAGAACCTGGTTCAAGGTCGATCGTGAACTCAATCTGTCGGTTTGGTGGTAATCCAGGTAGTTCATCTGGAAATACATCGGGATACTCCTTCACGATTGGGACGTCTTCTATTCTTCTCTCATTCTGCTCTTCCTCTTGGAGATAGACTAGGTAGGCGTGGTTCTCTGTCTTGTTTAGCAACGTTCTTGCTCGTAGTGCGGATATGATTGGGACTCTCCTTCCCATGCTGATCCCGTGAAAGTCTGTAGGTTTCTCTCCGGAATGTTGGAAAGAAATTTTTCTTTCGTTACACAGAATGGTCGTGTTATGTTCGGTTAACCAATCCATTCCTAGGATTATGTCCACATCTGTCATAGGTATGACGTGAAGGTTATCTGTCAAGACCTTAAGTGAGCCTAGTCCCAGTTCTAGGTTCGAGCATATGTGGGTTACCGTTCTTATACCTCCTACTGGAGAAGATATTCTCATGATTTGTTCAGCGCACTTAGGGTCTAATGCTAAGTTCTCTACGCATGCTTCAGCAATAAAAGAATGCGCGGCGCCGATGTCAAGCGATGGGATATGAGCGATTGGAGGAGTATTCCCATACCTGCCAAGTTTCCTTGGTTTCTTGGCGGCTCCTGCGGGAACTCCCTTTCCTGGTTGAGGGCGTAGGCCACAGCTTGCAGTGTTGGTTCTTGTTGTTGATGATGTTGTTGTTGTTGCGGTTGTTCTTGTTGTTGTTGTTGTTGTGGCCGCATGTTGTTGAAATTGTCGATCTTCTGCTGCTTTGTTGTCGCCATTGTTGTCGTCGTTGCCGTCGTGGTTGATATGGTTATTGATTTGGTGATAATCTTGGACCGGGGTTGTTGTTGGAACGGTTGGGCTTGAATAGACTGGATCGGTTGGACTTGGTTGGGCACATTGGGACGGTCGTTTCCCCCTTGGCGTATCCCAGGGCAGTCCCTGGAGTAATGACACTTCTGGCCACACTTGAAGCATCTATCATTTGTGAATGCGCATGCCCCCTTATGACTCCTATGGCACCTGGGGCACACGGGGATTTTCACAAATTTTTGGTTTCCCTGCCAGGTGCGGGTACCATGGGGCGTCCATTCCCCTGCCCGTGCCCAGATGGCATGTTATTCCCTTGCCATGGTCTACTGTCGGCCTGGCAGTGTTGGATCCTTGTCCTTGGTGGGGATCCTTCCCACTTCCTCTTCCCACGATCCCCTTGATGATTCGGGGGATGCACAACGACAGTCCTATCTTCGGGCATGGCAGCCTCGATGTCCAATGCCCGACTGAGAACCTCACGGTAAGTTAGGTTTCCGTGGCCAGCTAACGATACTTTGATTTCGTGACGGAGTCCCGCCCGAAATTTTTCAGTTATCTTCTCATCGGTATCGACCAACTGAGGCGCATACTACGACATCTCGCAGAATGCACGGTCGTAATCTGTACCGTGGTCTTTCCTTGGCGCAGGTTGTAGAACTCATGTTCTTTCTTCTTCCGGTAGCTCTTAGGAATGTACTTTTCGTACACCTCCTCCTTAAATTCCACCCAGGAGAAATTTTTCAGTTCCTCCTCAGATAGAGTCTTCCTCTTCGCCTCCCACCAGAAGTCGGCGGCACCAGTCATCTGGAAGGCAACGCATGACAAGCGTTCCGGAGAGGTACAGTGGAGGAAGTTGAAGATTCGCTCAGAGCGAATCAAAGTTCAAGATCCACGGATTCCCGGTCCATTGAAGGTCGGTGGGTTACGTCGAGAATAGTTCCCCAATCCGTCTCGCCGGTGGTGGTGGTGGGGTGGAGTGTCTTCTCTCGGGTTTTACTTCACGATTTCTTCTTCTCGGCATCCTATCCTTCATAAACACACGCAATTAGAAATTTTCTTATACTATCCATCGGGATCAATGTATATATATATATATATATATATATATATATATATATATATATATATATATATATATATATATATATACGGTATTTATAATTATGAACATAAATCCAACACATCCTCGAACACCACATATCGTAATATTAAAATAAAAAGCTCTAGGAATTATCACCATATCATATCAATTGCCTCTACGAGGACTTTCATCGACGTTTTGAAGATTACAAAAGACCGGTGCAGTATGATGCCCAAAACAAATATCGGCATCGCCGTGTACCAAGTCACGGTCGTACTAAAATATAAACGCCACCGTGGTCATCAAAATAGGGTTCATGTCGGAATGACTCATCGTTTCCGCATGCATCACAAGATATACAGAGTATATACAAAAAAGAAAATCTAGTCCTAAGAACTAGATCTATGATCACCCGGGGTATAGATAGGGCTCCATGTGTCAGAGTCAGGACTGGAAGCATGGGAACTCTCCACTCCTTCCATCTCATCGTCGGCTGATGGATCCTCCTCGGGGTCCTCCTCCGTGTCTTCCTCGGGATCTTCCTCGGGGTCTTCCTCAGGGTCTTCCTTGGGGTCCTCCTTCTCAGCGTCGCATGCGGGAGCCACGGGCTCTCGGTCTCTAGCAACCCTGTCTTCCTCCGTGGCAGCTAGGTCTGGGCGGATCTCCGCCATGACCTCCTCATAAACATCATCCGGAAATGAGGCAACAGTAGGGCGGACATCGGTTCCCCTCACGGCACCTGTAGCGATGTCACATGGGTCCTCAATCTTCACAGCATCGTGGCCCAAAGCTCGGCTCGGGGTGGCGGCTACCGACCGGGAGGCCGGCGGTGGAGGTGGAGACGGGCATGGCAAGATCGGCGGTGATGATATGGGCGGCAATGGCGAGGATGGAATCCTACTGGTGGTAGAACCGGGAAGGTGAGCTGTCGGGGACGGGAAGATCCCGTCTCGAACATGTCCCTACCACTGCCAGGCAAGAACACGGGTCCATCAGCTGCTAGACAGGGCACCTCTGGATGGAGCCACTCTGGAATCTCATCGCGCCAAGTGTATTCCCGTGCGGGAAGATACGGTCCATGTGGTGCAGCTCCGTACACCGTGAACACATAGCTCAGATGGCTAGCAAAGTCGAGGCAGGTCCGCCTCCAGGTCAAAACTCTCCCGGCGTCGGTAGATGTAATCCGCTGATATCTCACGAGCATACCCCTGCCAGTCGGATGGCAGTCTCATGATAAGTCGAAGCACACCGTCATAATGAGATGTGCCTCGAGCGTGTGCAGCGACCCAATGACGGGTGAAGTGCGCCAGGAACTCGTCGAGGTCGTCTCTGTGGCACATCTGGTATGAGCAGTACGAACGTATAACCTCCTCGGGTGTGGCCCTAGAGGATAGGGGACGCCTAGTCGTGAAGACTGTCCGAGCCATCTGAAAAGGAAAGTATCACTATGGTCAGACACGGTAAACATAACGGTATGTCTAGAAGGAGGTATGTGCATAATAACATCTGTACAAAGAAGGCTATAACAATCTATATCATACTATGACCTATCTGCCTAAATTCCTATGGTGCGACTTTTATGGTTGGGTCTCCGGGAAGAGACGGTATGGTTTCTTAGAGTATAGCAACGATCGAGGCCTATGTTTGGTATGAATTTGTGCTTATTCTTGGTATTATTTTGCATGTCATTTTAAGTAGTTTTTTCGATTTATGCCGTTGGTTCGATTATCATTTATCGATTCGAACTTACTTGGTTTGTTTAAATGTTTTGCAGAACATTGGCATTAAATAGGATGAAATTAATCTGCCAAAGATCAATTATAATGAAGAGCATCTCGACAGGTGTTTGTAGGCAAAAACTGTGCGTAAATCGAAGTTCAGACGAAGGAGAACGGGCCAAAACAACGAAGTCGCGCACGTGCGTGCGCGCCAGCCCCGTCGCCCGTGCACAACGCTGGGGCATTAGTAAGTCCAAAGGGCATGACGATGAATTCGAAATGACCATACCTTGTACGGAAAGTCGTTTTAGGTACATCCTCTGGTCTAATTCTTAGTTGGTGGTATCCCGACTTTAGATCTATCTTTGAAAAGACTCCTGCTCCCTTTAGTTGATCAAACAGATCGTCAATTCGGGGTGAAGGATACTTATTCTTAAGAGTTATCTTGTTTAACTCTCGATAGTCTATGCACATTCTCAAAGTGCCATCATTCTTCTTCACGAAAAGGACAGGTGCTCCCCATGGAGACATACTAGGTCTAATAAAACCTAACTCCAAGAGTTCTTGCAGTTGGATCTTCAGTTCCTCAAGTTCCTTTGGTGTGCCATCCGTTATGGGGCTTTTGACATGGGGGCAGAACCTGGTTCAAGGACGATCGTGAACTCAATCTGTCGGTTTGGCGGTAATCCCGGTAGTTCGTCTGGAAATACATCGGGATACTCCTTCACGATTGGGACGTCTTCTATCCTTCTCTCATTCTGCTCTTCCTCTTGGAGATAGACTAGGTAGGCGTGGTTCTCTGTCTTGTTTAGCAACATTCTTGCTCGTAGTGCGGATATGATTGGGACTTTCCTTCCCATGCTGATCCCGTGAAAGTCTGTAGGTTTCTCTCCGGAATGTTGGAAAGAAATTTTTCTTTCGTTACACAGGATGGTCGTGTTATGTTCGGTTAACCAATCCATTCCTAGGATTATGTCCACATCTGTCATAGGTATGACGTGAAGGTTATCTGTCAAGACCTTAAGTGAGCCTAGTCCCAGTTCTAGGTTTGAGCATATGTGGGTTACCGTTCTTATACCTCCTACTGGAGAAGATATTCTCATGATTTGTTCAGCACGCTTAGGATCTAATGCTAAGTTCTCTATACATGCTTCAGCAATAAAAGAATGCAAGGCGCCAGTATCAAACAGTAGGATAACAGGCAATTGGAGGAGTATTCCCATGCCTGCCAAGTTTCCTTGGTTTCTTGGCGGCTCTGCGGAACTCCTTTCTGGTTGAGGTAGTAGGCCCAGCTTCATGTGTTAGGTTGTTGTTGATGATGTTGTTGTTGTTGCGGTTGTTGCTACTATTGTTGTTGTTGTTGTGGCTTGTTTGTTGAAATTTGTCGATCTTCTTCTGCTGTGCCGCCATTGTTGTCGTTGTTGCCGTCGTGGTTGATATGGTCGCTGATTTGACTGATAGTACTGGACCGGGGGTTGTTGTTGGAACGGTTGGGCTTGAATAGCCCGAATCGGTTGGACTTGGTTGGGCACATTGGGACAGTCGTTTCCCCCTTAGCGTATCCCAGGGCAGTCCCTGGAGTAATGGCCCTTCTGGCCACACTTGAAGCATATGTCATTTGTGAATGCGCATGCCCCCTTATGACTCCTATGGCACCTAGGGCACACCGGGATTTTCACAAATTTTTGGTTTCCCCCACCAGGTGCGGGTACCATGGGGCGTCCATTCCCCTGCCCGTGCCCAGATGGCATGTTATTCCCTTGCCATGGTCTCCTGTCGGCCTGGCCAGTGTTGGATCCATGTCCTTGGTGGGGGTCCTTCCCACTTCCTCTTCCCACGAATGCACTACGACAGTCCTGTCTTCGGGCATGGCAGCTCTATCGCTCCTTGATCACAGGTCTGTGAGGCAGGAAAAAGGATCTTAGAACCTCACGGTAAGTCAGGTTTCCGTGGCCAGCTAACGATACACTGATTTCGTGACGGAGTCCGCCCGAAATTTTTCAGTCATCTTCTCATCGGTATCGACCAACTGAGGCGCATACCGCGACATCTCACAGAATGCACGCTCATAATCTGTGACCGTGGTCTTTCCTTGGTGCAGGTTGTAGAACTCATGTTCTTTCTTCTTCCGGTAACTCTTAGGAATGTAATTTTCTTACACCTCCTCCTTAAATTCCACCCAGGAGAAATTTTCCAGTTCCTCCTCAGATAGAGTCTTCCTCTTCGCCTCCCACCAGAAGTCGGCAGCACAAGTCATCTGGAAGGAAACGTATGATAAGCGTTCCGGAGAGGTACAGTGGAGGAAGTTGAAGATTCGCTCCAGAGCGCGAATCCAAAGTTCAAGATCCACGGGTTCGGTCCCATCAAGGTCGGTGGGTTGCACGAGGAATAGTTCCCCAATCCGTCTCACGGTGGTGGTGGTGGGGTGGAGTGTCTTCTCTCGTGTTTTACTTCACGATTTCTTCTTCTCGTGACATCCTATCCTTCATAAACACACGTAATTAGAAATTTTCCTATACTATCCATCAGGATCAATGTATATATATATATATATATATATATTATCAGCACGGTATTTATAATTATGAACATAAATCCAACACATCCTCGAACACCACATATCGTAATATTAAAACAAAAAGCTCTCGAGGAATTATAACCGTATCATATCAATTGCCTCTACGAGGACTTTCATCAGCGTTTTGAAGATTACAAAAGACCAGGTACAGAGTATGATGCCCAAAAACAAATATCATCATCACTCCGTGTTCCTAGTCACGGTGCGTACAAAAATATAAACGCTACCGTGGTCATCAAAATAGGGTTCATGTCGGAATGACTCATCGTTTCCGCATGCATCATAAGATATGCAGAGTATATACAAAAAAGATAATCTAGTCCTAAGAACTAGATCTATGATCGCCCGGGGTATAGATAGGGCTCCATGTGTCAGAGTCAGGACTGGAAGCATGGGAACTCTCCACTCCTTCCATCTCATCGTCGGCTGATGGATCCTCCTCGGGGTCCTCCTCCGGGTCTTCCTCGGGATCTTCCTCGGGGTCCTCCTTCTCAGCGTCGCGTGCGGGAGCCACGGGCTCTCGGTCTCTAGCAACCCTGTCTTCCTCCGTGGCAGCTAGGTCTCGGCGGATCTCCGCCATGACCTCCTCATAAACATCATCCGAAAATGAGGCTACAACAGGGCGGACATCGGTTCCCCTCACGGTACCTATAGCAATGTCACATGGGTCCTCAATCTTCACAGCATCGTGGCCCAAAGGCTCAGGCGGGGGTGGCGGCGGTTGGACTGGGGAAGGGCCGGCAGGTGGAGGTGGAGACGGGCATGGCAAGACCGGCGGTGATGATCTGGGCGGGCAATGGCAAGGATAGAATCCTACTGGTGGTAGAACCGGGAAGGTCCCGCCTCGAACATGTCTACCACTACCAGGCAAGAACACGGGTCCATCAGCTGCTAGACAGGGCACCTCTGGATGGAGCCACTCTGGAATCTCATCGCGCCAAGTGTATTCCCGTGCGGGGAAGATACGGTCCACGTGGTGCAGCTCCGTACACCATGAACACATAGATCAGATGGCTAGCAAAGCGAGGCAGGTCCGCCTCCAGGTAAAAACTCTCCCGGCGTCGGTAGATGTAATCCGCTGATATCTCGCGAGCATACCCCTGCCAGTCGGATGGCAGTCTCATGATAAGTCGAAGCACACCGTCATAATGAGATGTGCCTCGGGCGTGTGCAGCGGCCCAATGACGGGTGAAGTGTGCCAGGAACTCGTCGAGGTCGTCTCCGTGGCACATCTGGTATGAGCAGTACGAACGTATAACCTCCTCGGGTGTGGCCCTAGAGGATAGGGGACGTCTAGTCGTGAAGACTGTCCGAGCCATCTGAAAAGGAAAGTATCACTATGGTCAGACACGGTAAACATAACGGTATGTCTAGAAGGAGGTATGTGCATAATAACATCTGTACAAAGAAGGCTATAACAATCTATATCATACTATGACCTATCTGCCTAAATTCCTATGGTGCGACTTTTATGGTTGGGTCTTCGGGAAGAGACGGTATGGTTTCTTAGAGTATAGCAACAATCGAGGCCTATGTTTGGTATGAATTTGTGCTTATTCTTGGTATTATTTTGCATGTCATTTTCAGTAGTTTTTCCGATTTATGCCGTTGGTTCGATTATCATTTATCGATTCGGACTTACTTGGTTTGTTTAAATGTTTTGCAGAACATTGGCATTAAATAGGATGAAATTAATCTGCCAAGGATCAATTATAATGAAGAGCATCTCGACAGGAGTTCGTTGGCAAAAACCGTGCGTAAATCGAAGTTCAGACGAAGGAGAAGCGGGCTAAAATAACGGTCACAGACGTGTGTCTGGCCGCCCCCCGCCGCCTGCACAACGATTGCCGCCCAGCTCTAGCCGCGCGCGCACGCCCACGCCTGCGCTCACTGCAGCATCGCCGCGCTGCCCGTGGCGTCGGGCCCCAACGCCAGCGTGCCGCCGCCGCGCCCCGCCTGCAAGACATCTTCCGCGTTCACTAATCTCCAGTAGCGCTCGTTGCCAACCGGCGCTCGCCCGCCGCCCGCCCAGCGCCCCGCCCACTACCCATGCCTCGCCGCGCTCCGTCAACGGCGCCAATTCCAACGCTTTCACCAATCTCCCAAGGCTCGTTGCCAACCGGCGCCGCTCGCTTCCTCGCTTAGCACCCACGTCCATTGCCTATGCCTCACCAACAAGACGCCGTCAACTAGCGCTCGATTACAAGACGCCACCTGAGCGGCGCTCATTTGTGAGATGTAACCTTCACCTCACCGGCGCTCACGCCGATCCATTGCGTTCATGTTTAATACATATTGATTTTCGAACTGCGCTTTTTCGTAACCGGCTCATCTTCACTTATTATATATACGCGTTAGGTCGATTTTTGGGGTTCGATTTTGTTTTTCATTCTCGCGCCGCAGACCGTTTCTCCAAGTTCTTCCCATTCCAGTTGATCGAGATAAACATTCAGTAATTATTTTCTCAATTGCTTTCAAGTTAATTTATAAATTTTAGCAAACATTTTCCGTGGACTTGGATTTACAAGAACTTATCAGTTTATGATTTCTGTTAATTTCCAATTCGTGTTGAATTCCTTTAGATCATTTATGTGTTCTGCTTTATGAATACTGTGGATTAAATTTCATTATTGATTTTGGATTATTGGCTACTTGATTTGATTTATCTTATGTTATGCATTTGAAATTGGATATTAACTATATGTTGAATTGTTCTTCGTCGAGTTTTATAGTTTTATGTTTAATGATCTAGTTAGTTTGTTCTTCGCTTTAGCTTCCTGTTTCCGTGCTTTCGTAGTTTATCAACTAGGAATTG
The DNA here is from genome assembly GCA_036937905.1 of Salvia rosmarinus. Lineage (NCBI taxonomy): Eukaryota > Viridiplantae > Streptophyta > Magnoliopsida > Lamiales > Lamiaceae > Salvia > Salvia rosmarinus. The sequence continues at coordinate 71,440,602 of CM072819.1, read as the reverse complement.
ACAACTCCTAATTTGGTTAATTGCGCCGCTTGCACTGTTCTCCAAGTTCTTCCCATTCCAGTTGATCGAGATAAACATTCAGTAATTATTTTCTCAATTGCTTTTAAGTTAATTTACAAATTCTAGCAAACATTTTCCGTGGACTTGGATTTACAAGAACTTATCAGTTTATGATTTCTGTTAATTTCCAATTCGTGTTGAATTCCTTTAGATCATTTATGTGTTCTGCTTTATGAATAATGTGGATTAAATTTCATTATTGATTTTGGATTATTGGCTACTTGATTTGATTTATCTTATGTTATGCATTTGAAATTGGATATTAGCTATATGTTGAATTGTTCTTCGTCGAGTTTTATAGTTTTATGTTTAATGATCTAGTTAGTTTGTTCTTCGCTTTAGCTCCCTGCATTTGTGATTACTTAGGTTCTCCACTAGGGATTGACAACCCCTAGTTAGATTTATTGCTTTAATTTATATTTCATGTTGGCATTTCAATTCACGTATGATCAAAATTCCATGTTGGCATTAGAGTGTTAGGATTCACCGCTTTCTGTGTTTAATACGAACAATAGCCCTGCTAAGTTTTCCTTGAGAGACGACTAGGGTTAACTTTCCCTACTATAACACCTCATTCGATTATGAGTCAATTAAGAGTACACTTTTGATTGGAACAGCCTAGCCTTCGGGTAAAGGCTAATTGGTCACCTTATCTTATTGGGTCTTGGATTCCTTATCTCTATTCACGTTATATGATCATATCATATCCGTTCTCATTATGCACTTACTATTCATCATTTCTTTTTATACCTTCATAACGTTATACTTTTATTCTTTTCACTTATGCCACGATAGAGGCAACACGCGCAGTGTTCGGAATTCCTTCACGTAGAGGGGTTGGGACTCATAACAGTGCGAACCTCCAGTTAAGCAATCGCTTCATCATCGTAGACTCGTCGCGTTCTCATCATCGAATCCGTTCGGATTGTGATTCCTAAGATTTCTATGTTCTCGTTCTTTCTTAGTATTTCGTTCAATTGGGGATACTTATGTTCTCATACTAAGTTCGGCGCAAATGGATCATGCGTCTTAAGAGTCTATGTTCTCATGGGGAAACATGCTCATTTACATAATGCTTCTATCATGCTTTGAATACAACAGTAAACACAAATCGCGACACATTGTGCGATAATCAAGCATTCTCATTTACTCATTTACCAAGCTCCTAAAGCTATAACTTTCTTTCGAACTAATGACCAATCAATTGAAACAACTTTTCAATTTCAAAAATTTCCACTTTCCAAAACATTTTTCAACTTCCCAACAAGAAAATATTGAAATTCCAATTCACATTTCATATACTTCCATCATTTCAAAAAACTTTTAGTTGAGATAGTTACCTTCTTCCTTGTTGAGTAGGACGACGATGTAGTGCAGTGCAGTAGCAGTCAAACACAAACAATTTCTAGACTAAACTTTTAACTTAGGATTCAAAAATGGTTTCTAGGGTTCAGAGCGAACCTAGCTCTGATACCACTTTGTGACGACCCGACTTTCCAATGGAGTACGGATCATATGGATCGTCACTGGTATGATAAAGCAGCGGATATAAACGTAATTAATCAATACAATTAACCATTTAACTACTCAACAATGCATAGGCTAAAAAGGAATAAGCTATTCAATACCAACTCAAGTCACAGAAGGACTCGTCAAAAGGTTCAAGGTTCAAATAAAACCCAATCAGGGCACAATTCAAAGTACGAGGTACGACCTCAAATTCAATACGGTATGAAAGCAGTTATAATCAAAACATTAAAAATTATCAGAGTTAGACAGTAATAAACGTGTGGACATGCATATGAAGATACATGTTCAAGGTTCTAGAAACATTTCTAATAAAGCATCAAAATAACTGCCACTCTGCACCACCTCGCACCCATCATCGATCCTTGCTCAACCTGCACATCAAAAACGAGATGCAGGGCTAAGTACAAAAGTACTTAGTGGACTCATTGCCTAAAACATTTTCTTTATCAAAAGTTATTGAACTGCCCACAATAGCACATGAGGATTTTAGTTGAAAGACTCATGCCTATCAAACATTTTATCATTTCTCAAAAGCGTCAGGCCTGACTATTTCATTCACGTTGTTTCCATATTTGATCATTCATTCATTCATTCAGTTGCCGTGACCGGTCGAGGTAGCTAACCTTAACACACAGTCACACGTGTACACAATTCGAGTTAGTCCTTAACTAAGTCGGATCCGATCGTTACCCTTTTTTTAACGTTTGTGGACCAACTCATTCACATACCACATTGGATATACCAATCTCAGATAGGATCACAACAAAACATAAACATTTGGCAGTCAATAACAATTCATGTGATAATATTTCATAAAGCTTTTGTAAATCATGCTTTGAGTTATGCATAACATTTTTGTTTCAAGAAAGCCCACCTGCTAATCCAAAGCTAGTAAGTCTAAATGAGCAAGGTGTGGTTGTTCTTCCTCGCCGACTACGTACGATCAAACACTTCATCAGAAAATAGTGTTTCTTAGATTCTTTCTATCGATCGAAGGTCGTTTATAAATTACGACTTAAAGTTCCCAATTAGGGTTTCTTTATGATTTCATGTGATTGCTTTAAGATAATTTCTATTATCTTACATTCTCAATTCCCAAGCTACATTACTTCATTGTTCAAAGGTGAACTTCAATTATGAATCACATACTCCGAGTCCATCCTCGACTCTTAACCTTAGTGTTATTCTAAACGTTATTACGTTATAGATTGTCGGTAATAAAATTATGATTGGTAAATTAGGATATTCTCAAGCCACTAAGTAGACTTAACAATTATAGTTACGTCCTAGTAGGTTATGCTTGACGACTTGTCGTATTAGCACGACAATTAAAAGAGGAGTATTGACTTATGATTCAAGTGAACACATGCTATCATGTAAGTAAGTACTTAAGAATAAATGAAGTGCTTCGGGATTATTAACTCGACTTTTGAGACATAAGTATCGACATCTTATGTTCGAATCTTGCTTACACATTACGACATTATATGTTTATCTTAACTCGTCGGAGATTATATAAGTCGTATAATCGTTATTCGTTATCGAGTTGTTTTAACGCTCAATCTAATATCGTATTGGGTTATCGTTATTGAGTATTAACGTTGTAGCTCGGCTTTTGATTTTTCTAACTTAGGAACTCACGTTTGAGTATCATTTTAATAGTAGCAAACCCTAATTTATGTCTAACTTCAATTCTCGTTGATTCCTTCTTAAATTATCGAAATTGGTCGATTTCTTTTGGATTCTCGTACATATAATATTATGTTGTTTTCGTTTGGGGTTTTAGTTTGTCGGTATAACATAAACATAAACATTCAACACTAAACAATACCATACACAACATAAACTATACCAAAGTATTAGAAAACCCTAATTTCTAACATAATACACAATAATTGTGTATGCGTGCATAAGTGTTCCATTCATTCACCATAATCACAACCATTCATTCTAAGCTTATAATGTCACTATCATAACATCATTTAACATTAGAATTAAACCCATACTTAGTAGCCATTTAGTTACGTTTTCGATAATTAACAACAACTAGCATATGTATCCAATAAATTCCAATAAAATCATGACACACTCCTATCATACCATAGAATTTAACTACTAACTCAATATCATCATATAAAATTTTAAACCATAGGTTAAAAGCATTTAATTTTCGGCAATTATGATTTAAGGAGTTTTGGTGTTCAATAAATTCCACAAAAATTATATCATGCTTATATCATATACTAAACATGAAATATCATTTCATATCATGCATTAAAATTTAAATCCATGCTTTTCACCCTTATTTATTTTTGGTATTCACTATATATATATATATAAACATATTCAATAAATTCCATTCTTTCACAATATGGTTATATAATGCAATAACATGTAATATTAACATTAAACATAACCTAATATTTATAATATCACACATCCTATTATTCTCAACAAAAAAATCAAATAAATCATTATATATATAGCTCACGGTAATATTAGGAAAATAGGAGAGGTGTTTGAATAAATTCAAGGTTAATATATGATGCTCATATCATACCTTAAACACTATATCTCAACTATTTTCAACAAACAAAAATCAAACAATACTCCAAAATATATATATTGTTTCGGCTCTTATACAAAAAAATAGGAGATGTGTTTCAAAAATTCCAAGATTCATAAATGATGTTCATATCATATATTAAACACTATATCTCAACTATTTTTCAAAAAGAAAGATCAAACCATGGCTTAAAAGTGCCATGGAGCTCCCGGTTTTTTAAAAAAAAATCACAAAAATATTCTGCAAATTAAGATATTTATTCTACATGCTTATAAGACATTAACAAGCAACAATATCAAATAATATTCACAAAATCATGCTTTATCACATATAAAAAGAAATAAAGCATAAATAAAAAAATATCAAACATGCTCCAAAAATTCTGAAATTTTAACTACAGCCTTAGAACATCATTCTAAGAATTTTTCATTCATGGCTTGAGAGAATTTAATGGCCCAAAAATCACAAAAAATTGAGGAGCAAAACTAGGGTTTTTTGTGAAATAATTCAAGAAAAATCTAAAAAGAATTCTACTCCATTAAAAATGGAGAGAATGATGAGTACTACCTTTGTATGGTCTTAGAATAATTATTTGAGGGTTGGAAAGGTTTGGAAATGAGGATTTAAAGATTAAAACTTGAAGAACAAAGAGAGAATTTTGAAAAAGAGAGAATTTTGGTTCCAAGAGGAATGGGCTGTAATGGACGTCTCACCCACTGCATTGGCAGCCTAAAGGGCTGTCATTACCCATTTGAGGTGGTCTTGGTGGTAGTTGGGAGAAGGATTGGTCAAATTACCCGTTTTGGCATGTTAGTACCGACTCTTTAAGTTTTAACGCGCTTTCGATTGATTTCTCGAAACCTTAAGGTTTTATTTTATTAAATAGCCTTTAAATGACTTATTTAAATGTTTATAATAATTTCATGAAGTTCGGAAGGCGTCCGATAAGTCAATTCCGAGTTATCGCGGAAAAACAGCGTTCGACGATTAAATTTTGCTCATTCGAAATTCTATTGAATTCTTGAGCTTTCATAAATTATTTGAGTCTTATAAATCATTTCTTATTTATTTAGACCCTTGGTTCGAGTTTCGGGTCGTTCGGATCAATTTAGGGTTTTCCCGGTATATTTTCCCGGCGCCCGGTTAAGTTCTTCATGAATTTCTTTCAGAAATTGATTCTTATAATTTCTAAATTCATAATAATATATTCCTTCATAATTTGAGTGTTATCAATAATTATCAAGTTTAGCACGGATTGGAAGTTGATCCGGCTCGTAAATAGTGCTTTTAAGACTGACCGGGCAAGTATGCCCGAAAATTCTCATTCTTTGGCTTCTCACATGTTTTCGTGAGAGGATTCTAGAAATGAAATCCTTTTGTTAAGATTCATTCTCAATCTTTCATTCTAAGTTCAGGCTATTCAGAAAACCCTAATCCGGTAGGATTAGTCACTAGTTTTTTATTTCTCTAGTTTTCGATCTCCGAATCGATTCTAATTCATTTCATTGGTTTACTTTAAACATAATTAAGTTCTAAGCACCACAAATAATTGGTCTAAGCATCACTAATAAAAGTTTTAAATTTTTCGGGTTATTACACTTATCGACTGACTTGGACGGTACTAGATGTAGCAAGTATGCCGCTGTTTCTAAGGCATACCCCCAGAACGAAATAGGTAATGTTGCATAACTCATCATTGATCTAACCATTTCTAAGAGAGTCCTATTTCTTCGCTCTGACACACCATTTTGCTGTGGTGTGCCCGGTGTAGTGACCTGGGAGGTAATCTCACACTGCACCAAATAGTCCATGAACTCGTTACTGAGGTATTCGCCATCGCGATCAGACCGCAGTGACTTGATACTCTTACCTAGCTTCATCTCCACTTCCGCCTTAAACTCTTTGAATTTCTCAAGCATTCAGAGTTGCTGTGAAGCGGGTATATGTATCTGTACCTTGAGTAATCGTTAATGAAAGTGACAAAATACTCGTATCCTCCACGAGCATGTGTGGACATTGGTCCACACAGGTCAGAATGGACTAGCTCCAACACTTCTTTGGCTCTATAACCCTTCGCTTTGAAGGGTCTGGTCGACATCTTTCCTTCTATGCAGGATTCCCAGACTGGGAACTGAGTAACTGTAATTTCACCCAACGCTCCAATCTTAGCCAGTCTTTGGATCCTATTTAGATTGATGTGACCTAATCTAAGATGCGAAAGAAATATGGTGTCATTTAGCGAAGAAAACTTCATCTTCTTAAGGATGTAGATGCAACATAATTAAAAGTATTATGCTTGGCAGAAATAGTATAAAGCGAATTATATAAAGTGCCACCACAGATAACTTCGTTATTTCTTATGATAGAAACACCACTATAAAAAACAACAGAATATCCATGTATAAATAGTTTGGAACCGAAATAAGGTTCCGCCGAAACTCCGGCACATATAAAACGTCTTTTAATACTAAAAATGTTCTATCAAATCATAAAAAAACATCTCCAGCTGCAACAACCTCGACTTTCGCTGCGTTTCCCATGGAGATCGTTATCTCGCCATCAAACAGCTCCCTTGTCCACAGGAACCCCTGCAAGGTGTAACAAATATGATGAGTCGCACCTGTATCTACTACCCATGAATGAGCAGAACAAGTCGCTAAACATGTTTCCGTTACTAAAGAAAATGGCGTACCTTTAGCCTTGAGCATAGGGCACTTAGCCTTCCAATGCCCAGTCTCACTGCACTGGAAGCATTTGCCCTTCTCCTTTGGCTTTTTCAAACCGCTGGTAGAGCCCTTTGTATTGCTCCCACTCTTTTCTTTAGCCTTAGCATCTCTTGAATTTCACTTTATCTTTTCATCTTTCGATAAAGCAGTGGTTTTCCTTGAGGTGCGTATTAAAGATCAGCACCTTGCCATTTTGCATTCCTCCGTTACTAAATCCTCTTGCAATGAATCTAGAGTATAACTCTTATCATAAAGGACTACTCCATAACGAAGTCATCAAAAGACTTGGGCAAAGCGTTGAGATCATATCGATTCGACCACGCCATCAATATATCCTCCAACCAATTCGAGCTCTCGAAAAGATTGATCATTTGCTCTACATGGTCATGCAATGAATCGCCTTCCTTCATTGAACTTGCGAATTAATTTTGTCAAATTATGACTAGCGATTCTCGTCCGACCCCCATACGATTTCATGAGATTTAGCCATATAATGGTCGCATCATCCATCTCTTGATGCTGGAGTTGCAAGGACTCGCACATGGTGACCAAAAGAAGGCACTTTGTCATTCTATTTGATTTGTCCCATTTCTCGTGCTCCTTGCGCTCCTCATCAGTAGATGAATCGTCTAGGGGTTTGGGACGGGGTGTAGTGAGTACAAATAAATTTTCTTCGGCAGTAAGAACAATCTTAAAGTTTCGTTTTCACTCGATAAAATTTGGACCGGATAGAGGATTTTGTGCGAGCATATTGATAATCGGTGTAAGAGACATATCTGAAAAGCAATGTAAACACATAAGCATACGATCGCGCATAATTCGTAACAATAATATGGTAACCTTTTGATAAAACAATATTAATTGAAACCTCCAATTTCCCAAGTTCCACATGCAAGCCACGCGTGTGGACGTTTACATATGAACCCCTCGACCAGACTAAAATATACCTTTTAGTCGTTTAATTTCAATCCATGTCAACTTATCCTTATGACAAATGAAATTAATGATTGGACCTTACTAGACCACATCACTATCACAAGAAGGGACTTCGCGGGAAGTTGTACTTGAGGTGATGCCTAAGCAATGACCACAATTTTAACAGCAGAAAATGAATTCTTAGAATTGGCATACTCACTAGGGATTAACAACCCCTAGCTATGATTGCTTTTGCTTAAATTTACTTTTCCGTATTTCAATTCCCGTTTGTTCCAAAAAAACCATTTGGTATTAGAGTGTTTAGGATTTACCGCTTTTTGTGCGTGACACGAACAATAAGCCCTATTAAGTTTTCCTTGAGAGACGACTTGGGTCAACTTTCCCACTACGATTACCTCATTCGATTATGAGTCAATTAAGAGTGCACTTTTAGTTGAGACAATAGAATATTTTCCTGATATCGTGCTTACTTTCATTATCTTTTCTCGAATAATGATTGGATCATTGGTGATGACCTCTCACATGCAGCAGTGTTGGGCAGTGAGGTAGCTCTTGGTTTGAACTTCCAAATCTCATAATTGTCTACCGCAAACGTAGGGAGAGAAGTTAACCTGCTATATTTAGTTTCCATCACAACAAAAACACAACAATATGTAAAATATATATAATTTTATTGATCAATTCGAAAACAATGACCATTGCGGGAGTTAGTTATTCTTGTGAACAGCCGGCTCTGATACCAATTGATGGGTCATGTTGGGTACTTACTGGTGTATGGGGGGAAGAATATACCAGTTAGGTAAATTTTAAATACTTTTGCTTTAGACAAGACTGATTGGCTATTGGGTATAGCTGGTCGGGTAATTGATAGTCCGGTCCTGATGACAGTACTGTTGGTTAGTGCAAATCAAAGATGTCTTGTACTAAGTGTTATCAGTTAGCAAACCTACCGACTGCTAAGATAGCTAGTCAGTTGGACTGATAACTGATATGCTTGTCAAATGTGGTGGTTACTGTATTTGTCTTACTGAAAACTTAAAGCCAGTTTGAAACACTTAGTTAGATATTGTTTATGTAATTTTCAATTTATATCTCTTCAGTATCAATCAGATACTGATAGAGGGTTTTAAAACAATGTTGTGTTGTTGTGTGCTGCTGATGATAGTTCAATAACATGTAAACTGAAAGCAATACAGAAAGTAAATAACACATTGATTTTTACGTGGTTCGGAGAGATCAACTCCTACGTCCACGGACTGATAATCAATCCACTAACTTTGGATTGCGTCTTTTTTACGGGTACAAGAGTAAACCTTGATACTGAGGTCACCTTATAGTATCCCATATAACTCGGTGTTCCTTATACGCTTGCTGGTGCTAAGAAATCACTACTTAACCTCTAGCTTATGGGTGCTAGATGACCAAGCTTTCAGTAGCTAACACTTCATTACCTACTTTCCCAAACTTCTACTCAACTTTGGGGGGGAGAGGGTTAGTAGAGGGGTTTCCAACTATAGATCTGAGTTGACACATGCATCACACTCAGTATGTCTAGGTTTAAGATATACAAGATGAATATCCTTGACTTATTGAAGTGTATATTGAAATCTCGAGCTAATAAATATATGTGAGCTCTTGAGATTTACTTATAGCAATATGAATTTCCTTTTTGAAATCGATGTTTGATTAGCTTGAACTTGAGCTTGAATGCTTTGAGATTTCAATTGTGCATCATTTCGATAACCTTCAAAAGTTGGATTATGCGCATATTTAAAGAGCATGCAAAATAATGCCATTAGAAGGGGCACCAATCAGATCCTTCTATTTTTCGTTTGAATTCTTCACGTTGAGAATCATGGTACATCTCTCTCAGAGGTCTGCATCATAGTACACTATAGCTCTGCAATTCTGAAAAATATCTTCTGACAAGACAGATCTTATGCAGATACGCTAGCACACATGGTGAGTCAAACACTCAAGGCTTAATATCTTCTGTGTTTCTTCAGTTTAGTTGTCCGTGTTTTATAAGCATTGACTTCAGATTGGACTAGTCAAGACTGCTTCGTCTTTTGTAAGTAGACTGGACTCCTGTCATTTATCAGCTTCGGACACCTGAGCCAGTATGATGCTTTCAGCAGACGTAGATAAATAACTAACTTTGACCTTTCATAAGCTAGTTTTGACTTGATATAGCCATCATTGACTTGACTATCGATGGGCAGCTTGGACTCCAAGACGTCAGCTTTGACTTTCACAGGGACAGTCGGTTGTCTGATATGACACATAGTCATATCCTGAATCCTTTATCTTTCAGCGTAGAATCTCAATCTCTGATCTTCAGCCTTCGGTCTTCGGTCTTCCGACGTCAGTCTTCAGTCTTCGACTTTACTCCAGTGACTCTGTTCATCAACATCGCTATACTTCAGTTCTTCTAACATCAGTTGGCCTTTCTTCACTCTTCAGTTTTTCAGTCCGCGATCCATCAGTAATTGAGCTTTTATTAGTTGCGTTGATATTTATACTCCAATCAGTAAAGCTGGCTTCAATACTGCTTGAACTCTTTCAATCTTGGGCCTGTCCAAGTTGGTAGTTCTGTTGTTGAAACTTGTAACACAAATGTTTAACTTTAGAATAAGTCAGTAGCATCAGTTGCATCAGCAAAGCAATCATCAAAGGTTTTGAGATCTAATCAAAACACAACTAAGATAGATTAATTCCCAATAACTTAGGAATTTTCCCAACACTTACACATTTAAGAGTAAATCTGTATAGGTCTCTTTGAGTTGTAATGAGAGATGGAGTTGTCAACTATGTCTTTTTTCTTAAGATATTCAACAAACAGTTTTTTGCAAATCTCACTTATTTGTTACTTGAGGAAGTCATGTATTTATAGACGAATTGAGATAAAGTAGCCGTTGGAAAAAACTTGTTTGAAATTCAAATTCAAGTCTAACAAATACATCTATTGAACTTGTCGTCTTGTGTTTTATCGCTTTGTGAGTTAGATCAAATCGTTTGATAATCATCAAAGTATTTGACTCTTCTTCATCATCTTTTGTCTTCGATCTTCAACTGGTTCCAAGTACGATCCGGGGCTTTTGTCGACTTCTTCTAACTTCTTCTTCATGTAATCTGTTCTGCAAGGCTGCAACTGACTCTGAGTGGATGAGCTTTCCGCTGAGTCTCCAGGTTCTCTGAATTTCATATATCTACCTGTACAACACTTAGGTGTTGTCTGATCCTCAGTTTTCATGACAATCTGGTTTACTGAATCCTATCCGACGTTAAGTCTTCAGATGACAGATTTTATCATTGTATCTCATCTAATGCTTTTCAATTGTTGCTTTAAGCACTCAATCTGTTGCCATGACTTCGTCAGCTCGTTCGTCAGTTTGAGATTGTTTTCCTCTGACGAGTCGATTGACTTCTCATCTGAGTTGAACCTTGGCTGGACGTCATCAACTTCCAATTCCTCTTTTGATGAAGGGTATGTCAAGCTGGCACAACTTCTTGAAATGACTGTCCTACAGACTTAGCATCAGATGACTTGTCATTAGATGAGATATACTCTTTAGTTAAGGTTTTAGAATCTAATCAAAACTTGTTTTGATCCCAAATTCCCAACATAAGTATAAACAAGAGAAAACATAATGAATCATAGGAAACAAAATATTCTTAAAATATGATTATATCAAACGATTTAAAAATAGTTGTATATAATTTAGGTCACTTCAATTAAGATTTAATTTATTTGCTCAAAAATCAAATAGTTTGAAAAATCAATAAACTTCTTTATTTATTAATCGAATCGATCGAAAACTATATAACAATTAAAATCGAACCGACTAAATCTATTTATATGTTGCAATTCAGTATAGGTTTGTCTATGCTTACTCCTACAACGAGATAATTTATTAGATGCTAAAAAATCAAATAGTATGAGAAATCAATAAATTTTTGTATTTATTAACCAAATCGATCGAAAAACATATACCAATTAAAATCGAACCGACTAAATTCTATTTATATGTTGCAATTCAATATAGATTTGGCTATGCTCACAATTCAATATAGATTTGGCTATGCTCACTCCTACCACTAGACAATTTATTAAACGGTTTATGTTAAATAATAATAATAATAATAATAATAATAATATTATTATTATTATTATTATTATTATTATTATTATTATTATTATTATTAGAAGTGATGGGGGAATGATCTACTCTTGAGGGTAGAGATGACAATGGATCTTGGACCCGGTCCAGATCCGCAGGTCCAGATCCATATTTTAGGATCTGGATCTTCGAAAAATAGGGTCCAACGGATCTGGACCAGATCCGAACCATTCCTTTAAAATTTGGATCTGGATCTGGATTTTAATTTCTGAGATCCAGATCCGGTCCAGATCTGGCCCATGGATCTATATATATAATTTTTATTTTATTTATAAGTATATTATATTGATTTTCTTTCTAGTCGAAATTGGATAAACTAGGTTATAGAATTGGAATGTAGGTCAATAACATTAGAAAATTATACCTTGAATTTGAAAAAAAAAATATGAATTAGATATGAATGGTCTATTTGCCAAGATATGTATGCTACTTCTATTCCTATTATAATATTATTTGATGTCATGAAAATAAAAGTAAATTTATAACTAACATCTTTTTGTATAATGATGATTGTAGAAATTTAGATAATTATTATAGTGTTATCAGATATTTAAATTATTATTATGGTTTTTGTGAATTATAGTTGATTTATGATTTATTTTAGAAGATAAAATATATGGATTCGGTTCAGACCGGATCCTCATGGATCTCATGGATTTGAGTGCTGATCTAATTTTTTGGGCCGATGGATCCGAACCGGATTCGGACCTAAGCGAAAAAAATCGGATCTGAATCTGGACCTAACAAGATCCGATCCAAATCCGATCCATTGTCATCCCTACTTGAGGGGCCTACCAAGCGCGAGCCTTCCACTGGTGGTGCTGATTTGGTGTGAGCGAAGACTAAAGAAACAATAGGGAAGGAATCCATTCACCAAAAGGAAGAAAACATAAATTTATAAAAAGAAAGAAAAAAGAGAACAGGAATACTGTGGGCGGCTTGGAGTAAAAAATTCTTCCGATTAATCGTAACCTAGCTCGTCTTCGCGTCGTTCCTGTCACAGTCTTTGATAATTGGATCAAATCTCGACGATTAGGGTTTCTCTGCGCTTCTCAAGATGGTTGGTGCTTTATATCTCAATCTTTTTGGTGAATGTTACCGGTTATTGCTCAAATTATGTTAAAGCTTTAAAATCTCCAACTAATATGCTTATTACATCAGTTTTTGAGTCTTTAGACCACTATATAAGCTGTAATTTGTGTGCGAAGTGTTATTGATGGTAACTGTTGATTTGCTCAAGTTAAATCCTTACTTATTTTGTTTCCAGAAACTAGCTGAAAATTAACCAGCTTGTTCGCTTTTCTTTTGGTTTTTATGCACAATTGTTTGCTGAAAGGTTATTTCTTGACAGAACAAGCTGGGCAGAGGGCAGCGGGACAAAGTACAACAGTTCATGTCTATTACTGGGGCGAGGTACATTAACTACTCGCTTTTGGACTTATTCTTGTCCAATTTTTTGATGAATTTTGTGTTTGTTACATATGCTCTTCTTCATGCAGATTTCTGATTGTGCTAATCGTGGTCCATTTTGTTTTATTTTGTTTATCTATTTGGGCCATGGGGTGTGGGAGCACTTTGTGGATTCGATGAGTTATTATGCCGTTCTGACCTTTCTGAGTTATAACTTTTTGCTTTCTGCAAATATAACATATCTCCCTTTGCTGATTATTTACTGTAGTTATTGTAACTCGATGCATGAGTATTAGAATATTCATCTCTTGTTTGGGATTAATCATTTACTAAAATATTCTCTTTCCTTTGTTGCCATATTCTGAGTAGTTTAATTCAAATTCCATCCCTTTTCTTATTTGGCAATGACAAGATGTTAATTCATCCTTTGGTTCTGACTTCTTGGTCCTTGTAATGTTGTATTCTATGTACTTTAATTTGTATATAGTGATCCTGCAGTTTTGCTACTATTTTTTATGCAGTGAAAAAGTTGCTGTCCAAGCACTGAAGGCTTGTGATTGGCAATTTGAAGGGGCGTTTGAAATATTCTATAGCCATTCTCACGTAAAGTCTGTTGCTGATACTAGGCATTTAGAGGAGCTTTACAATAGATACAAAGGTAATCTATTAATGATGGCTGCATTTTGTTTTCTTAATCATGTCCAACATCTTCACTTCTCAATTTGTCTCTTGATGATGAATTAAATTTGGATACGGTCCATTTAGCCCCCTATTCTATTTCTATTTCATGGGGTGCACATGTACTATTTTTTTGTCTCCTCCAGCCATCTGAACTTTCAAAATTGGTTGATCAGTGGACTGTGTCAGTACTATTTGTTAAAACACATGAACATACATTTTCATAAACACTCGGATCTTCATGCAGACTTGCACACACTTTTACTGTCAATGTTTGAATTGCAATTTTACAAATTCAAGTAACAATAGAAAAGCAAAATTAGCTCCATCTCTATCTCCTTTATCTGATCTTGTTCTAACACATGAGGGTTTACCTTTCTCTTTCATTCCTCCTTAAAATTCATGAGACATGCAATCTTCACTTTCTATTTGAATTCCCCCTCTCCTCACAACCCAAATGAAATCTTGGCTTGAAACCCTGATCATGATTGCATTTTGTGCAACTTTGCCAGAGTAAAGGAAACTATGCTCCCAAAGCACACATGCACAATCGAATTAGGCCTCTTTGAATAGGGGCATGGCACACAATCATGTTTGTTCTTTCCTCTTGGTTATTTTCTTGCAGCTTCATTGGTTTTGCATAAAAAAGGGGCCTAAATGCCATTCTTTTATCCAAATAACATTTATGTAAAGATCGGCATAATCGGGCTTAGAACTTGTTAAAGATTTCATCATAACCTCTTATCCACTCCATGAATCAATCTACTTGAATTTCTTAGTTTAATCTTTAGGCTTTAAGGGCTGAAATTCCTTTAAGAGTTGGCGCCTGCAACTTTGTGAAATCATTTTCATCTTTCTATATTACAAACTTCGACATTTTTGTCCTTACAAACTTCACTTTGTGTGGACGATTCAGTAGAACACAGAATAAAATAGCAGTTTGCATAAAATTCTTGACAGTGCAACTGCACTTACGGCATGCATGAAGCAGCTCTTTTTTGTAGAATTCGAACCTCCACTTACTTGCTAATTGGTTTCTCGCTGGTGATAGCTGGAGATAACTTAGCATGATGAACTTAACGTTGTTGACAGCTGGATGAGGCAAAAATAGTACAAGTATCAAAGTGCATCCGACGAAATAGATTAGGGGCTAATTGGACCTTGTCCCAGACTCCCAACCAAATCAGGAAATGTAGAATTCCATGCCTTTTATCATTTATTTTATGTTTTATCCAGAGGCGATGGTTGATCTTGATTTTGTTCATATACTATCAATGAGATTGCATGTTTGTCTTTTGATTTCCTCGTCCCTAGTTCATCCGCTAATCCTTTAGGACAATGCTCTTGATGTGGAGCAGGAGGAGATGGCGGACCCGTGGCAAGCAATGCGTCATTGTTGGTCTATCGGCGGGGCGGGATTAGGCCACGTCAGGTGGGTGGGATGTGTTGAAGTTATTTTAATTAATTAATTCTATTGCTATTTTGGGATTATTATTAGGTTCTTTGAGATTTATTTTTGGAAAGATAGGTTAGAGTATTTATAGTTGGATTAGGGTTTTGTTTTAATTATCAATGAATATTCGTTTTGAAGCTTGGGAGGCTTGCACGCAGAGCAGATTTACGTGTGGATTGTTTTCTTTTCTTTGTTACCATCAATTGGTCCGACTGCGGATTCTCGTTCGCGAGATGCCGACCACACGATCGACGGTGAAAGACCGGAAAGCTGAAACCGATCGGGAAGAAATCAAAACCACATTAACCCGAACACGTGATCAAGCTGGGCGTGTTCGAAGCAAATCGATGAAGTACCGATCGAAGTTGGGGACATAGCAGCAACCCTGGCCGAACTATCGAAGGCGATCCTGCTGCCGGGAGGGGCGTCGCTTGGCGCGTCGGGCAGCAAGCAGGCTGAAGGAATGGAGAGCTTTCAAGGAGGATCCATGACGCCGTAGCAGGTGCTTTTACCGGGGCTGGGTACAAGCAGCATGCAAGCCAGCGGGGCTGGATATGGAGCCGTGTCGGCCCCCTGTCGTCGTGCAGCTTCCGGCGTTTGAGGGAGAGGACCCCATCGGGTGGCTGGCTCGATCAAATCAGCAATTCGAACTGCATGGGACTGCCCCGGGGCTGAAGGTCGCTGCAATCGTGGTAGCGATGGATGGAGACGCATTGCACTGGGTGACATGGATGAAGGCGCGTCATCCGGACATTACACAGGAGAAATTTTGAAAGCCCTAGTTTCCGTTTCGACACCGGTTAAGGAAGCCGTATGAGAGGTCGATGGCGGTCAAACAGACGCGTTCGGTAGATGAATACATATCAGTTTTCATTCAGCTAGCCGGTCAGGTGCCTGGGTTGAGTGATGAACATTACCTCGGAAATTTTATGAACGGGCTTAAGGCTTGATCGCGGGAGCCGCCGGTTGTCGCGACCCACCGATCCGAGACGGCAATGGAACTTGCCGTGACGTTGAGTACAATCGTCCTCCTCGATGAAAATCGTCCATTCGGATCGTTCGAATCGAGGCGGCGTTCGGGATACCGCGGCCCTTTAGCAGCCCCTCGAACGCGACAGGCAATGGGGGAAGTAGTGCAGGGAGTAATTCTCGATCCAGAATGAACAGACTATCTCCACAACCGGTGACCTCGGAGCGATCGACAGCCCGAACTCGTTTCACGCGTCGCACCAACAATGAACCGCGATCTTGAGCAAAGGGTCGTGCTTTAAGTGTAAAGCCGTATTCACGGATCACCCCGAGTTTGTCCAATGAGGGAGCTTGGTTATGGTGGCCGAACCCGAGGAGGACGTTGATCTTCATAATGCTGAATTTGTGGATTCAGCGGGGCTCGAAGAGGAGTTGGAGGATTCGGAGGGAGTGGTTAAGGAGGAAGGGGCGCTACCTGTTTATTCAATGGCAGGTATCACGAGCCCGGGAACCATGAGATTACACGGGGTGATGCGGGGAAGGACAGTAACGATTCTGATTGACAGTGGCGCAAGCCACAACTTTATTTCAACAACACTGGTGCCGTTAATTCAAGTCGAGACGGATTCCTCGGTGAGATTCGGGGTTCAGTTAGGCAATGGGACACGACAGGAATCTGAAGGGGTGTGTAAAGGGGTACCAATGACATTGGCAGGCTGTGAAGTAGTGGCTGACTATTTCGTTTTTGCACTAGGCGGTGTTGACGTGATTTTAGGGGTGGCATGGCTAGCTACACTGGGAGAGGTGAACACAAATTGGGATACTATGACGATGACTTTTCTGGTCAAAGGGAAGAACGTGGTGCTGCGGGGCGACCCGTCAATCAGTCGAAGCCCGGTGGGCCTGCCATCATTGATCCGAACTAGGGAGGCGGAGTTTTGGGCGGTAATAGTGGAATCTGAGGCTGCAAAGTTGTCCGGGGCGGAGGAGAGTCGGGTGAAAGGGGTGTTGGATCAGTATTCAGAGATATTTGGAGAACCGACGAGCCTACCACCGCGCAGGATCACAGATCATCGAATCGAGCTTCTTCCGGGGTCTCGACCAATCTCTGTAAGGCCGTATCGCTATGGACACTTGCAGAAAGATGAGATTGAGAAGCTCGTCAATGACATGTTCTTCGCGAGAATCATCCGCCTGACTCTAGTCCATTCTCTAGCCCTGTATTGCTCGTTAAAAAGAAAGATGGAAGTTGGAGATTTTGCGTAGACTATCGGGAATTGAACAAGGTTACGGTGCCCGATAAGTACCCTATACCAGTTATTCAGGAAATGTTGGACGAACTAGCGGGTGCGGTGGTATTCTCAAAAATAGATTTGCGTTCGGGATACCATCAGATTCGAGTGGAGGGCTCGGACGTACATAAAACAGCGTTTCGCACACACACTGGGCATTATGAGTTTCTGGTTATGCCGTTTGGGTTAACAAATGCACTACAACATTTCAATCATCCATGAATGATCTGTTCCGGCCTCTTCTACGGAAGTTCATATTGGTATTCTTCGACGATATCTTGGTGTATAGTCGCATCTGGGAGGAACATCAGTCACATTTGGCACAGACCTTGCGGTTATTAAAGGAGAATCAATTCAAAGCAAACTACAAGAAGTGCTCATTTGGGTGCAAAAGAGTTGAATATTTGGGCCACATAATCTCAGCTGTTGGAGCGGAAATGGACCCAAGTAAAATTAGTGCAGTGGTAGAATGGCCACAGCCGCGATCGGTAAGGGAGGTGAGAGGATTTTTGGGGTTGACAGGATAATACCGCCGGTTTGTGAGGGAATATGGGTTAATCGCTCGCCCACTGACCGCGCTTCTGAAGAAAGAGGCAAACCCCAAGTTTGAGTGGACAAACCGAGGCGGATGCGGCGTTCACAAGACTTAAGAAGGCATTAACTGAGGCTCTCGTACTGGCCATGCCTCGATTTGATCAGACTTTTGTGGTGGAGTGTGATGCGTCGGGTGTTGGAGCAGGGGCTGTTCTCATGCAAGAACGGCGACCGATTGCTTATTTCAGTAAGTCTTTGGCAGATCGGTGTATCACCAAATCCGCCTACGAACGAGAGATGATGGGACTCGCATTGGTGATTCAACACTGGCGCCGTATCTGATTGGTCGGAAATTTATAGTACGCATTGATCACCGCAGTCTAAAACACCTCCTGACGCAGAAAATTGCTACTCCCTCACAGCAGGTTTGGGTGGCAAAGCTGTTGGGGTATGATTTTACGATAGAATATAAAACGGGAGTCTCCAATACCGCAGCGGACGCTCTGTCGCGGAGGGGGGAGGAGGCGAGCCTAGCGGCGTTATCAATTCCGGAATGGCTCGGATTGGCCGACGTGGGGGAGGAGAAACGTCAGGACAGGTGGATTCGGGAGATATTGGAAGCATTGGCAGCGGACGCTGGGGCAAAACCGGGTATGAGGTGCGTGGAGGCCGGCTGTTCTTTAAAAGCCGATTGTTGCTATCGCCGGATTCGAAATGGATACCAAAGCTTTTACAAGAATTTCATGACTCGCTGGCCGGTGAGCATGCAGGGGCATTCCGTACTTACAGAAGGTTGGCGGAGAATGTATATTGGAGGGGAATGTTTCGGAGAGTCCGGCTGTATGTGGCGCAATGCCTTATCTGCCAGAAATCAAAATATGAATCGTTATCTCCGGTGGGGCTATTACAGCCACTTCCAATTCCCGAATTAGTATGGGAGGATGTTTCTATGGATTTCATTAATTGCCTTCCAAAGTCACGGGGATTTTCATCGATCTTGGTGGTGGTTGATAGGTTATCCAAGTATGGACACTTTATCGCTTTGAAACCGCCAATAACGGCTCGTTCGGCGGCTGATGCTTTTGGCAAGGAAGTAGTGCGACTACACGGGGTTCCCCGTTCTATTGTCAGTGACCGGGACTCAATTTTTATGAGTGCATTTTGGCGTGAGCAGTTGAAGTTCAGTTCGGCGTATCACCCGGAGACGGACGGGCAGACAGAGGTGTTGAACAGGGTGGTGGAAACATATCTGCGCTGTTTCACGGGCGAACAGCCCAAATAATGGCTCCGCTGGTTGGCTTGGGCAGAATATTCTTATAATACCGCGTTCCAGACGGCGGCCCGGTTGACGCCTTTCGAGGTGGTGTACGGTAGGCCACCTCCCACCATTCGGCGGTTCCTACCGGGAGAGTGTAAAGTTGCTGCAGTGGCTGAAGTTTTGGGTAGTAGGGATGCGATGCTGCGTCGTTTACATCAGAATTTGGAAGTGGCGCAACAGCGCATGGTGCGGCAGGCTAATAAGCGTCGTCGGGATGTGGAGTTCACAGTTGGGGATAAGGTGTTCTTGAAAATGCGGTCGTTTCGTCAGGTTTTGATGAATCACAAGCCGCACCACAAGCTGTCAGCAAAGTTTTACGGGCCTTTTTATGTCGAGGCTCGAGTGGGTCCAACGGCGTACCGGCTAACCCTGCCTCCTTCGAGCCGCATCCACCCCGTTTTCCATGTCTCACAACTAAAGCGGGTGATAGGTGACCATGAAGTGGAATCGGACCTGCCCGATTCTTTGGAGATTCCGGTGGGGCCTGTTTTTGCGCCGGAGGCTGTGTTGGGATCCTGACAGGTGGGCGAAGACGGGGAGCAGCGCGAACAGTTGTTGGTGCGTTGGGTCGGGCAGTCGGATGATGAAGCTACGTGGGTTGATGCTGCTGAATTTCAGTCTCAGTTTCCGGATTTCAACCTTGAGGACAAGGTTGTTTCGAAGGGGGATGGAGTTGATGTGGAGCAGGAGGAGATGGCGGACCCGGTGGCCAAGCCAAGGGCGCCGCTATTGGTCTATCGAAGGCGGGGACGGGATTAGGCCCACGTCCGTGGGCTGGGCTGTGTTGAAGTTATTTTTAATTAATTAGTTCTGTTGCTATTTTGGGATTATTATTAGGTTGCTGAGATTTATTTTTGGAAAGATAGGTTAAGAGTATTTATAGTTGGATTAGGGTTTTGTTTTAATTATCAATGAATTTTCGTTTTGAAGCCTGGAGGCTTGGCACGCAGTGCAGATTTCTGTGTGTGGATTGTTTCCTTTTCTTCTGTTACCATCAGCTACCCAACTGGAATCTTTAGTCAGAACTTTTGAGCTCGTATGCCATATCATACAGCATGATTCCTAGCAATTGTTGAAATGGATGTTTAAGGTGTGTAGAGATTGTTTTTATTAGGACTATCAATCAAGTCCTATGTTGAGCATTGATGGATTCATATCATCTCTATTGGTGCAAGGCTTTTAAGAGAAACCTAAAAGCAACACTAATACTTGGACTTAGGCATGATTTAGCCATGTCATACCTATGTGGGCAATTGGTATCAAAGCCATGATCCCAAACCTAGCCATGATCCCAAACCTAACCATGTCATAACTACTCGTACTTAGGCGTGATTATTCATGCCATATAGTTTATACCCTAGAATCCCTAGTTCATAACCTAAGAGTGCACATTTTTAGCACGGGCCACAAACTTTGCCTTACTGGGGTTGACATTTTTGGCATAGGCGACAAGGCCTAAAGCTTTTAGTTATCTGTAGTTTGACTTGGAAGAATTTATTGCAAAAGGTGTTTTCCAGATCAATGAAGGGGTAGGCAAGTGATATATCAATTGGGTTGCCATCAATACAACAAAGGTCCAGAACTTCAGGGAAGGCAAGACTGAAAAAAGTCATCTGTATAACTGGGAGGACATGTCCATGTTTCATTTCAGCTACACCTTTTCGCTGAGGTGTATGAACACAAGTGTGGTTATGGATGACTCTCTCACACTGCAAGGACGATTCAATTCCCTTTACAAAAACTCTACCATAATCAATATGTACACTTCGCACCCTAGTGCCAAATTGGGTTTGAACGATACGAACAAATCATTTAAGAACATGTAATGTTTGGCTCTTGTGACCATTAAAAACACCTATGCCCCTCAACTACAGTTATCTACCGAAGCGAGAGAATGTGGAGTGTTTATCAGGCTATGAGCATTGCGTGGACCCCATATCTCAACATTTACTAAACTAAAGTACAATTAGAATAAAAAGAACTGTTAGGGAACGGTTTTTAATGCTATTTCGTGCCTGGGGGAAAGAAGAATTTGTTAAAGTTAATCAGTTGTTGAAATATTGTCAGATTGTTATACTGAAGATGACTCCATGCCTAGTTCTGTGCTCTGTACTTCAATATGTTGAGCCCATGGTGTACCTGGTGTCGATGCTACTATCTAAGCATTCTACACTCATTAGCTTAGAGTACTCAGTAGATATTGTGCGATAACTGCATCCAAATTGATTCATTGCATCAGTGAAACGCAACCAAGGTTTAAAGTATCTGGAAACTCCCAGTATTTCCTTGATACTTACACTTGTAATATTGATATTTAGAATTTTTGGTAAATACTGATGATATCGGTTAGTACACTTTACTAGGATGAAAGTCATCCGAGTATTTATAAATATTTAAAATGTTGATACCAATCCGGTTAGTGTACGGTAAATTTCATGGAAATATTGATAGCATGTTCAAAAATTCTGAAGTTAATGAAAAATATCATAAGTCGGAACATAAAAATTTGGCTTACGAAATAAAATTCTGGCTATCCGCCAAAAATTAATCTATATTGATATACCCACCACCATCATTTTCACAAAATCAGATGCCAATATTTTCCACATACACAGATGTTTAAAACCTTGCTTGTATGCTAATGTAATGAGCCAACATAAATGCAAATGGACTGTTTCTGCACCCCCTCCCTCTCCATCCCTCCCAAAGAAAAACAAAAAAAAATGGATTTCATAATACCGTGTTATCCTCTTTCCAGTTCATTTTGATTGCGACAAGTGTTCCATTGCTGTTCATTTGGTTGTATGATTTTTTTTTTCTTCTAGATCCTTTCCTCTCTAATGTTTTATAATAAGTTGTCATTTTGCAGATCCCTATGCTGATATGATTTTGGTTGATGGAATTACCCTCCTGTGCAATGACCTTCAGGTAGATTTAGCCATTACACTCGTGCGTACACCTCTCCGTTATTTTAATGTTTGGAAAAGAAGATCCTCATGCGTTATTGATGGCATTGCTTACATTTTATGGAATTTCTCAAAACCCCCTACCTAACTCTTTTCTTTACCTTTTCATTCTTTTTCTATATCTGTAACAGTGTGTAAATACACCAGTAACATGCAGAATGCTTTTCTTTTGCTAGGTTGATCCTCAAGATATTGTCATGGTAAGTTACATCTGAACTTGTGCATCTAGCATTTCTCTAATTTCTTGATTTTGACAAAATGTCTTTTATCCACTTACTGAAACATTAGTCGGTTGCATTTGGTTTTGTTCTTCTTTGTCCATCATTTAGTACCAGTCAATCCTCCCCCACCCCCAAAAGAACAAAGAAACTCCGATTTTATGAAGTAAACACCAAATTACTTGGTCAGTAAGAATATTTTCCATCATAGAGATATGTATACATTACTAGCTAAATCTTCATCTGAACTTATAGCATCTTCAATCTTCATTTGATAATACCAAGGAATCCAATTTCCACAAACTAGACATCAAATTCGCTTGACCAATAGTTTATAGTTCAATCATAATAATTAACAATCTTAAAAAAGCTTTTACATAACAAAGATATGGTTGCGGGGTTGCGAGTTTTAGCTACTATTATTGTATTATAATTCAAAAGACCTCCTGGTCTATTTTTCATGCACATAATTTTCTTCTGAACGTATGATTTCTATATCTATTAATACTATAGGGTTTCAAACATTAGGATTAGGGTTGTTGTAACTTGTATATCATAGTTTTAGTGACAATGGTAAGAAGTACATAAGTTCCTTTTCTATCCTGGGGGAGGGGGGTTTTGTATGCATGTATTTCATCCAAGTTCCTTTTATATTTTTATCCTTTTCCAATGATTATTCGGTTGCATGGGTGCTTTTCTACAAACCGTAGGCAAATGATAGTGTTATGTAGCGACAATCACTAAAAATTTTCTGGAGCTGATACATGTTGATTAATTTCTTTCAGCTGATTGATTTATGATCGAGTAAATTTTTGATTAGGGGTGGGGATTTACACATATCTCCATGAACTGGTTGCGTTCCCATAAGTTATAAGGACATTGGTTGACTTGGAAAAGCATTCATCAATGTAAGAAGATCAGGTGGTCCAGATACTAATAACATAAAGTCAAGTGTTATTGTTAAGATTCTTCCATTAATTAATGGGACTGGTAATGCAAATTCTGGCTGGTTATGTGACCAATAAGATATGCATATAAACATTTGGTACAAAATATGTGTTAGTTTTATATTATGATCGTATTTGTTCCTATTTATATCTCAATAAATATGTTATGCTCCGTAGTTGGTAGTCTCATGGCATATGAAGGCCGCTACCATGTGTGAATTTTCAAAGCAAGAGTTCATCACTGGATTACAATCTCTTGGGTGAGTATTGAAAAAGTCATTCTAAAGCTTCTTATATTTATTTATTTTTCCTTTCTCTTGATTTAACATTTTGTGCTGATGGTCTTTCACAGGATTGATTCGCTTGAGAAGTTTAGAGAAAGGATAGCATTTATGCGTTCTGAACTGAAAGATGAACGTATGTATTGTTTTCTTGTAACTAGTCTAGGAAATATTAGTTTATCCAATTCAGTGTTTCTTTCAATGCTTCTTAAAATCCTTTTTCTTATTAATATTGCATGCTATATGTTTTATGCCATGACTTGTTTTCTAATCTTTAAAAAGTGAAGTTACAGCAAAAATAATTTTCACAATGTAGAATCTGTTTTCATGCTAAAAGTTTGAAGGGATGAATAATTTTGATTTTTAAAAAGGTTTAATATCAGTATTTCATCTATCTGCTTTTCTGTTGCTAAATATCTAAATAATTCGTCCAGAAAAATTCCGGGAGATCTATAACTATGCTTTTGGATGGGCAAAAGAGAAGGTAACTTCCTGTACTCGATCGGGCTAATTTTTTTCTTAACTAATCTTGATCATATTGTATGAGAACTAATATTTTTTGTCAGCCTCAGAAGCCATATTTGTATTGCTGAAATTGTAATTGGTTCTGGACGAATTAACTGCAAAACAATGTGAGAATTTGTTATTTGAAGATTAAACCATACCAAACTGCACCACCAAGCATGGGAATGCAAAGTGTGTATTAATCCCTTCACCACTTAAAGAGATAAAGGCTTCATTACTTAAATAGATAGAGAAGGCATGTGAGGATAAGCTATTGCGAAGTCTTTAACAACTTCAGAGAGACTTAGCAGAACCACCATGATCCTTCCAGTTTACTTTCTTTGGTTGCTATTTTCAAATGTCAAAACAAAGCTTATGCATGTGCAAATTTTGATCTTAAGCTACTATACATTAATATGAGCACTGTTAGGATTTATTTTGCTTTAGATTGTTTAACTCTTATTTTATTAGTTTAAGTCCTATATCTAACTGGAATGGATTATCTTCCAGAATTAATACTGATGTAAATTGCTTGAACATTTTGGGAGATATTCCCTGTTTATTACTCTCCACATTTTTGTCCCTTCACTTGTTTCTTTTTGCCAGTTGCAGGATTCATTCAGTGCTATTTCTTGTAGCACTGTCTTCCTTCCCTGTGTTCTCTTTTTCTTCATCTCCTTTTTATAAAAGATATTGTATGTGGTGTCATTACTTCACTCAGCCCTCACCTTCCAACAGCATAAGCACCAAGTGTAAATCAATTAATACTGCATTCGGCTCACAGGAAGGACGATCGACATGTTGTCTTGAAGTACTTATTCTAGTTCATAATGACAACCAGTTCTGTCCAACCCCGTTTCTTTTTAGTCTCTGGCTCTTCAGTTGTACTGCAAGCCATCATAATTCTTTCCAACATAAGTCATGTAACAAATTTCGTCCTGAGTTTAATTTCCAATTTAACAATGCTCACTAAATTTCTGTTAAATACAGGGCCAGAAGTCTTTGGCATTGGATACTGCAATTGGGATGTGGCAGTTGCTGTTTGCAGAAAAGCAATGGCCATTAGTCGATCATTGGTGCCAGTTCCTGCAGGTAAAACAAATTGTATGTTTGATATTGTGGAATGAGTTATTATTTCATGCTAAGAAAAAACTGGCGTGGTTTTGCTTAAACTTCAACTAAAAATAAGGAACGCTGAAAGTTTAGGGAGTCTTTCTTTTTCTTTAGTTTAAGTTTTTAAAATTTCAGAACAATTCACAGTGTATTAGTTTTTGTACAAGAGTAATGATTTATTGATTTTGCTTTGTTGAATGATTTGATATTTTAGATGTATAAGAACAATGGAAATATGTTTGATTATTTTTCTTTGTGGTTGATATGAAAAGAAGAATATTTTTGTGGTTAGGATGAAGAGGATAATATTTAACCAGTGGGTCGTACTTTAATGATGACATATGATTGTGATGGATGATATATAAGTGAAAAGATAGTAGTAAAACAAACGTGTTTTGAGTGTTCTGCATAGTTGAAAATTGAGAAAAGTGGAATGGAAATGAAAACATATTCTTAGTTTTTCGCATCCCATACCAGTGCAGAACTTAACCAAAGTTTTGGACAGATTTTTGAGGTACATGTGTTGATTAAGATTAGTCTTTCACTTTAGATTTGATATTTGCTAGCGTATTGTTGACACGTTTGAGTGTTTATTTGCTGATTCAGGCTCGGCATAACAAAGCAATTTCCCGTGATACCTGGTCACAGCTTTTGGAATTTGCAAGGGTAATTAATGAATACTCTCTCCCCTGTTTTATTATGTTACAGTTGTGTGCTCGTTGAGTCATTGTTGGCCTATTATATTTTGACCAATCATGTCATCACTATTTGCATTTTCACCTGCCGATTATAGAAGAAAATGATCTAAATTTTGGAACCTGCACATACATGCTTCATTTTGCTTCCATGGAACTTAGTGGTCTAATTTACTGGGTAAAATCTATTCTACCCTTTGAGATACAACCCTAAGCCTATTGATTTTTTTAATATCCTGAACTTGTTTTTGAAGTTTATTTTAGAAATCCACTTGATGCGGGATATGTGTCAAAACATCAGCAGCTTCGGGTTGTATCCCATTGATTAGCTAAAATACTTCCACTGATTATCGACTGTTCTGGAAATTTTTTTGTTCTATAAATGCAGATAGTGGACCCTGCATTATCGAACTATGATCCAGAAGGGGCTTGGCCGTATCTGATTGATGAATTTGTTGACTATTTGACTGAACATGGCATAATTCAGAAGGGCAAGTTGAGTGATTGGAGCTATAAACTTTGATTGATTGCTTAGTTGTGTATTAATTTCATTCTGAGTTTCATTTTAGATTGATGATGTAAAATTGAGAGAAAAACACAATGAACTTAAAGCAACTGTGTGTTGTTACACTGTGGGGCTTGTTCGAAATCACACATTGATAATTTATTTAAAATAGTTTGGTCCATTCTGGTGGAAACAAATGTGTAAGTGGTTTCAGACTCTGAATTACAGTACAAAATACTTTTACTCTCGAGTGTTAACAAGTGCTGGGATGTATTTTGAAGAGAGATGTATTATACTTTCTGATTTTGATTTACAAGGTATATAATCCCATTTTTATACTTTCCGACTCTGGATTAATATTTTTATCTAATTATTGTGGACCGTCTATTTCTAGATATATTTACATTTATGCTTAATTTTTAATAGTATTTAACTAAAATTAATTTTAATATGATTAAATTATTTGAAATAAGTTAATTTACAAAAACTTATGTGTACATGAATTTTTTTAAAAATATCACCATGATATTTAGAAATTGGTGATAGAATCAGTTTTATAAATTAATCAAGATAATTACTAATAGTTATTCCCACAATAAAAAGCAATAAGCAAAATAAAAATCAAAAAAAAGACAAAAAGAAAAAAAAAAGAAAAAATGTTGAGATCTCCTGCATTATCATTTAGGCAAACGCAGAATATGTTAAAAAATTCCGTAATGACTGGTCCAAATAGAAAAACGTTTTGAAGTCCTAAATAATTCTTGGCGAGGCTGCAAATATATTTTCAGATAATATGTCTATCCAAATCCATTTTATTTTCCATGATACCTTTCATAACTAATAACTAATACAACCAGTTGCCCTGAATTTGTTGAAGTCGACACTTAATGCAGCAGGCTATCTGTAGGGCTATCAGGAGGAGCATCGGAAGAGCCGCTGCCGTCGTTACTGCCGCCAACGCCGCAGTCTTTAGCACAGATGCACCTTCGAAGGAAGCCTTTGCATCGTCCAGTTAGAAAACCCTCCTTCTCACAGATTGAGCCACAGTTATCGCTTCTGAAGCATGCACCCCTAAACAGTTGGCTTCTTGTCTCGCATATTGCTGCTTCTGCCCCAAGAGCTGCACAATTCGACGAAATGCTCAGGCCCGGATGCATCTCATATTTCATGAGGGTGTTTACTTGTGGCGTAGGATTCTATCTATTAGGGTTTTTCCCATTTTATAAATAGTCAATCTCATTATAACTGTAAGTGTATAATATTTTCATCAGAATATCTGTAGAGTCTACAGATATAGTCTTGTGGAGACGAATTGGGTAACCAATTCTCGTATGTGTTTTTTCGTATTTACTGTGTGCTTTATTTTGTAACATGATCATGCGATGAGCTCAAAGTTGTTGGATCCATTCAAATATACAATGAGTTAACTTATATTATTTAAATAGGATTGATTGCTACAAAAAATCATAAACTTTGACTTCAAACACGTTTTACGTACGGGTAATTGCAATAATAACATATTTTGTTGATTTGTAGCAAGAAAATAGACACGCCCAAAATTTTCTAGCAATCGAAAAAATGTTGTGGCGTTAATTTTTTTTCATGCTGGCAATATATCTGACATATTCTAATTCTCGAAATTTTTGCCGTGTCAATTTCGTTACAGATCAACAATGTATTATTATTGTAACGTTTTATAAAAGTGTCTAATATTAATATTAGTCAAAGTTGGTGAATTTCGTAGCAGTTCACCCATTTAAATACATCAAATCTATCTAAAGAAAATATCCCCTCTAAAAATGGTAAATGGAGTTTTTGGCAGGCTCAATTAAAATTGCATCAGAGTATTAACAAAACCAAAAATAAACCATCTATGCTCATGTAAAATGCTTACAAGCAATCAAGAGGATTAGCAGAAGGGTTCCCTCGAACAGCCTCCGACAACCCATATTCTTCTTCGCTATGGTTGACATGTAATTTGTTAATTTGCGTTTTAAGGAGTTACTCCGATCTTGATGTAACGAGGGACTTATATAGATATTAAAACTGATTGTGTGTGTTACCTAGTGATAGAGTGGTTAATGCCTAAAAGGTCTCGAATTCGAATCCACCGTAATGCAGCTTTAAATTTCTGCATTAAATTGAAAAAAAATAAATTGATATTAGATATGCACAAGTGTGGCCTAGAAAAGAACTCACTCATAAAACAAGAATCAGCGAAAATTAATATTTCGAACAAGACCAATTAAATGAAGATATCATTATAAAAAATAAAGTGATTTTCTTTGATCTTTTTTTAAAACTAAGAAAATTTGATTTAAAGAATGGTTATCCCGAAACTTTGATTCTAACAGGAGGTCCTGTGCAGATAAAGTTGAAGGATGAAAGTATGCAAGCTTTAAATTATTCATAATATATATAAAATTAAGGAAAAATGACATGTCAAATAAATTATGAATTATGACGAATTTTACAATTCTAATATCACTTTCACGATCAAATAAACACTATATTTTTTTGTATATGGAATTTAATCACCGTTTTTGGCGACTACGAACTTTGGGGTTGTGGATTTTGTAGCTATTTGGATTCTCATTTTTCCTAATTCTTTGTGGGTAAAACCGATCTTATAGTAGTAGGGGTAGTTTGATGGTTGAACCAAAAGTGAAAGTAACTAATGATGGAGATTTTCGACATGTGATGCTGTAGTAGTCCGAAAATTTTATAGTAATTATTAAAGCTTAATTATGTATAATTAAGGGCTTAGAAGCTATTTAAGCCCTAAGAATTTATAAAATCCGATATAATGAAATATTAATCGGCATGAATCCAATTAATTTAGGATTTGGATATATGAGATTGAAAAATGTAGAGATTTATTAAAAATGAGTTTAGTTGTGATAAAAGTGAATGATGTGAAATAAATGAATTATTATGATATGTGTAAATGAAAAGGTTATAAATTAGAAATTTAGCTATGAAATGCCTTAATTATTTTTATATGGATATTTTATTATAAGATGAAAAGAATTATTATTCAAGTTATTAAATTATGTGAATAACTTTATTTTAGCAATAACTAATGATTAAAGAATTTATTTATGTAATTTTGAAAATTTAAGAAGTATTATAGTAATGAAATGAATTTTATTAAATAAAGTGATTTAAATTGTGCTATATGAATCTAAATTAAATTATGGATATAGATTGCATTAGATTTTATTAATTATTATAAATATAGTCTTACTAATTAAAATGTACTAAGGTATAACCTTAGTAAAAATTGGAGTGTAATTATAAGTTTATTGAAATTTGTGTTTAATTAAAGTAAAATGAATACAAAATGACATTTAAATTTAAATACACATTCTAGAAATACAATACATTAAATATATCATCTTCTACCTCATTTTCATCCTCATTTTCGGCCTCCACACAATAGTGCACACACAAATTTTAAATTTCCACTTTTAATCCACAATTAATCTTGGAATTAAGGGCTAAATACTCCTAGCAAGGTAATTACCTCATTTATGCAAAGTTTTCATTAATTAAATTGATGAATATTATGTTTAAATGTTGTATAATTTTCGAAAATTTAGAAATGTTGAGGATGGATGAATTGTTTCATTTTTATTATATTTATTGATTTAATTATGATTATAGAGTTAGATTAACATGTGTTATGGATTTAATTTGTTTAAATTCATGAAATTGAAAAATTAAAGAATGGTACCTAAACCCTAAATTTTGAATATGATTCATATACTATGATATGATTGAATTAAGCTTAAATATAGGTTTAGGAATGCTTATAAACATCATATGATTAAAGAAATTAAAAGTTAAATTATGTTTGTTAAATTCTTGAAATTTTCGAAAATCACATGTGATATGAACTTGATGATTTTGATTTTATTTGATCAATTTAACTTGATATTTATGCTTAGGGATATAAATAATGTATAAAATGAATTTATAGGAATTTAAATTAATCATATGCATTATGTCCACATTTTCGAAAATGAAGGGGACATTAGGAACAATGATTTCTTGATTTTATTTGATGTATTTGAGTTAATAATTGAGATCTATAATAAAAATAAGGCTTAAGTAGAATTTATGGGAATTTTAGAACATAGGTATCAAAAGTTAGAAAATTAAAGTTTAAACTAAAGTTATACTTATAGGTGATATACTTGATCTATGATTAAATGAATTATGAAATCATGATTATTATAATTATATAATATTTGATGTTTAATAGGTTGTAGATACTCAAAACATTGAAATACATATATATGTATAGTTGAATCGCCTTAGGCGATTAACGTTGAAATTCATGATATTAGTCTTGTGTAAGATTCTTAAGTGTATGTTTGATGATATGATGATGATATTGAGGAGTTTGGGATAAGATTGGTGTAGTTGGTGTGTTTGGGCTATACATATTACAGATGTTCTGTTTAGAAAATTTTGCGTAATTTGATATGAATAAGACGTTTTAAATATTACTTGATCACTAATAGTATAAATAAGTAAGAAGGATTACTAAAGTCAATAATAATCTTATGTTACAAGGATCAAGCAGAGGAACCGGAAGTAAAGAACGAAGAATCGAACCAGTTAGATTAAACGCCACGAGGTGGGTAATGCATTACGAACTTTATTTTGAAGTAAAACCATGATATGTTATGAGCTTGATTTCTTGTGAAAGCATTTGATCACCACATGAAAATTATGCTAAATGTTTTACCACATTGTGGGTATGACGGCAATTACCTATCTGCGGTAGGAAGATATTAATTACTGTGCACAGGTAGATGGTTGTGAGCTTGCAAATGTAGGCCGGCCATGGTATTGGGGAGGAGGCCTACTTTTCTTTACCGTATGACGTAGATAGGGTATTACCGTAGTTGCTATCCTTCGGGACCAACTCGGGTATGTTATGCCGGTATGTTTCAAAATAAAGTGTGGTGATATGTTATTATGTGAAAGTTTTTCTTATGAATCACTAATTAAATTGCCTTATGAACTGCTATTTGAAAGAAAGGTTTTCTTGAATAAAATATTTAAACTTTGAATATTATATCGGCATTATCCACTGAGTACTTTCTGGTACTCATGCCCTCCAAATGTTTTTATTATGCAGGTTGAGTATGAAGAAGATGTGGCAGGGAAACTGAGCTGAAATATCGTTTTGATCTTTACACTTTGTTTGTTATGTCTCGAATATCATGTCTTCATACATGATATTCATTGATCTTCATTCTTTGGAACCTTGAAACTTTGAAACCATACTTTTGATAAACCGTAAATATTTTGAAACTTTGATGTATATAATTTGAGGTGTGCCTCATTTGTGATTATTTTGTTGTTGGATATTTTTCGAGTGCGGGTTGGCTTATTCCATTTTCAAACGTTATCTCGTCCGCTTGTTTCCAAAATTAATCCTCTTAATCACTCATGTTTGGAAAGATTATCGTTAATTAAACCAGTCACGACTTGATTATTCGATTAATTAAATAGTTAAATAGTCGGGTCGTGACAGAGTGATATCAGAGCATTGTTTCGCTTTGATCCTGTAAATTTTCTTTCTTTGAGCCAACTTCTCTTGTAAACCTTTGAGTCATTGGTAAAGGCTCAGTGTTCAGAACGACCCGACTTCTAAAGGAAGTACGGATCATATGGATCGTCACTGGTATGATAAATGCAGCGGATATATATATAATTTAAACCAATATGATTAACCATTCAATTGCGAATAAATGCATAGACTGAAAGGAATACGTTGTATCGGTACAAACTCAAGTCACAGAAAGACTTGCCAAAAAGGTTCCATGTTCAAGTCTAACCCAATCGTATGCGACTTCAAGGAACGAGGTACGACCTCCGCTCAATACGATATGATAGCGGTCATAATCAATGATACCAACGAAACATCGAGTTTGGCAAAGAATCAACGTGTGAACATACATATGATGATGCATGCTCAAGGTTCTAGAAATCCTTTCAATTAAAGCAACAAAACCACTACCACTTTGCACCACCTCGCACCCATCATCAATCCTTGCTCAACCCGCACATCAAAACGAATATGCGTGGCTAAGTACAAAAGTACTCGATGGACTCGTTCGAAAATATTTTCTTTATAAAAGTTATTGAGCTGCCCACAATAGCACATGAGGATTTTAGTTGAAAAGACTCATGCCTATCAAATATTTTATCATTTTCCAAAAGTGTCCGCGGACTATTTCATCCACGTTGTTCCATATCCGGTAATTCATTCATCAATCATACGCTCATTCATTCGCAAGACTATGGGGTGGCCACCTACACATAGTCGCCGTGACCGGTCGAGGTAGCTAACCTTAACACACAACACACTGCGTGTACACAATCCGAGTTAGTTCTCAACTAAGTCGGATCCGATCGTTACCACTTTTTAACGCTGGTGGACCAACTCATTCACATACCACATCGATATACCAATCAATTCTCGTCCCACATTTGGACAAACCAACCTCGAGATATGGACACAACAAAACATAAATATTTGGCAGTCAATAACAGTTCATGCGATAATCTTTCATAAAGCTTTTGTAAATCATGCTTTGAGTCATGCATAATCATTTTGTTTCAAGAAAAGCCCACCTCAAGAATTGTCCTCCTTGAAATACATGCTAGCAATCCTTTGTCGTTTTCGTCCGTCCACGCTGGACCTTATCAACGTAAGAAATATAATTTAGCACGTCATTCGTTTCTTTTGGTAAGTATCATTAAGATTCGACAAACTCGATATCTTTTAAGTATTAGAGTTTCTGGGTTTTAGGATTTTTGTTATTGATACGACTCAGTTAACAATCTATATATCGTCTATTACGTTCGTCTCGCCGTGACGATAAATGACACTTCGACATTGCATTCTTCCTTTTCATCGATGTTTCTCCGCGTCGTTTCGTACAATTTATGAATCTTAAATTCATAACTAATATTCATCATTTGTTAACACGTATCAACGATTTCGAGCTCCAATACCTCATTCATCACTATCATTTCCTTGCCGTGTTTCTCGCCTCACACGTCCCACATATTCTATCGAGAAACCCACATCTATAGTACACAATCAATAAAGGTTTCTTATAATTCAATCATCTTCTAACAATCGTTTCTATAAATTAAAGTTGCTTAAATAATATTTTCTCAAGCATCTACTGGACATAATCAACTCATTACTTAATTAAATCTCCAATTTAATTAAGTAAATCCATAATTAAATATTAATTAAATGGATCAATTTAATAGTCCAATAATATTTGATTAATCAATCAAATTAATTTAATTCATCTTAGATATCCACTAATTAGAATTTATTTATAATCACATCTTTGTAATAAATTACATAAGTCCATCTCATTACATAAGTAAATCACTTAAAAAGAATAATTCTCAAATTATTCTTTAACATAATCAATTAATTATGTTATTCAATTTCTAAAAATTAGACTTTATTCAATCTAATAAATTTAATTAATTCACTCTAACTAATTGATATTTAGATTATTATTTAATTAATTAAGAATAAATCCCAAAATTTAATTACTAAAATTAAATCTCATATGTAATTAATATAGAATTTATTAAATCCTTAATTTAATTTTAATGGATCATAGATGAATAGTTCAAGTCCATTACCAAATTCCATTCTTAGCCCAACATTTAAAGTAGTATAAGTCTATCTTCAAATTAATTGAAGCCCATATCAATTTAATTCCAAAGGCCCATCTCCATTTAATTTTAAATAACCCACATCACATAGCCCATTCTCTTCTTTTTTTTTCGCCCATAATCAAGACCCAACAAATAATTTTTCGGCCCAATGTCATAAGGCCCACAACTAAAATTACTATCAGCCCAAACATTAATATTTTCGCCCATCGAATAAGCGATTTTGGCCCAAGAAAATAAGTCAATTTTCGCCCAATTGAACCAAACCCATAACAAATAAAGCTAAGCCCAATTATTTGGCCCAACATTAATTAAATAATCCCAAATCAATTAAAGCCCAAAAATTTGAAACCTAAACTACCCCTTCCATCACCGCCCCCACTCATCTCTCTCACAAATCAACCTCTCATCGCGCGCACACACACATGTTCAAGATCGCCGCCCCACGCCTCCGGCGAACCGTCGCCGGTCGAGCCGCACGATCGCCGTGACCTCTCTCTCCTCTTCTCTCGGTTCTCAAGCTGCGCCTAAGCGCACGTCTCCTTTCCTCGCCGGATTATCGCCGCCGCCATCATCTCCTACCGAGCCATATCGGTGGGCGGCGTCGCCGCCGCACCTTGTTTATGGAGAACGGTCACCGTCGTCCGTCTGCTGCGCCGCCACGGAGACCACAACTCCATCTTCCTTCCTGCCACTGTCGCGGCCTTTGGCTCCCCGGCGACGTGCGTCGCCTCTTGCCGTCGCGTCGTCCTCGGCGTCGTCGGATCCACACACGCACACACGCAATTTGTAGATCTGCCCTTTTTCCCAAATTTTTGTTTGTTTAATTTTTAACATTTTCCTTTCTCACAGGCTTGAAGGCTGCCGCGTCCATTCTCGGTCAACGGTGTTAGCGCCGCTGCCGTCGCTTCGGTTGGGTTCGCCGACATCATGCCGTCACTGCTCCAGCCACCTTGCTGCTTGACCACGGCAGACGTTCGACAGCCGAGCCCTAGTGGCTCGTCCATAGCTAGGTTCAAGGAAGTAGCCCAGTATATCCATATCTATGTTTTTCATTCGTTCGAAACTAATAGGTATATATGTATATATGTTGTTGTTCAGTGAAATAAAACATATTAATATTGTGATTGAATGAAATGGAGTGATATGGAACCTGTATGAAGTGGTGGATGAGTCTGCTGTGTTGTTGTTTTGATCAAAGGATAGTAATTTATTGTTGGCTCTTCTGCCTGTTGCCGATTGGTTTGTGAAATGGAAATGGAGAAAATGAGTTTCTTTGCTTGCACATGAGAGGAGATATGGTGGTGCGTAAAAATGCATAGGATGTTTAGAGATGAAAAGATGAGGTTTGAAAGAATGATTATATAGGGAAAAAGTGGAATATTCTGAGGAATAAAAATGATGTGGTTTGACTAGATTATTTATCCCACATAAAAATATCTAACTCGATTTATAAATATATTCGTTCTCCGATATTCGTTTAAATTTCCTCGTTCGAAAGTAAAATCGAAACGTCAACGATTATAAAATTTAATAATCGCTCTAAATTCAAATTTCGATTTAGCTAAAGAAATTAAAAATCGAAGTTTTAAATTTCTCGGGGTATTACATACCATCCCCCTTAAAATAAATTTCGTCCCGAAATTTGCTAACCTTGGGACAAGATCTGGGAATTTTTCATCCATAACAGATTCTAATTCTCAAGTTGTTTCTTCTTGTCTATGGTGTAACCATAGAACTTTCACCAATGAGGTTTCCTCGTTCTTTTGTTTTTGGATATGTCGGTCCAAAATTTCCGTTGACATTTCTACATAACTCATATTGTCATCGAAGACAATTTATATCGGTGATATCTCATGGTTGGCGTCATGTATGTACTTTCTGAGTTGTGAAACGTGGAACATATTATGCACGTTTCCAAACTTGACGGCAATGCCAATCTGTACGTTGTTGGTCATATCCTTTCCAATATTCCATAGGGTCCTACGAAATGTGGTCCCAGCTTCTTTTTTTTTTTTTTTTTTTTTTGAATTTCATGATTCCCTTTTTAACAGGAAAATCTTCGAGAAAACTTTATTTCCCATATCACAATATAACTCTACGCGACGTTTGTCGACGTACGACTTTGGTCGATCCTAGGTTTCTTTGATCCGTTGTCGGATCTGTCGTACAATCTCAATCATTTCTCCTATAGAGTCAAGTCTTAATATTCTTCTTTCTCCCGCTTTATCCGAGTAAAGTAGTGATCGATATTTCCTTCCATAAAGCGTTTCGTACGGGTCATTCCACTAGTTGCTTGATAACTGTGGTTACACGAGAATTCCACAAGTAGTAACACTTGTTCCAATTTCATCCTCTATCCAGGACAACAGTCCTCAACATGTCTTCAAGCGTTTGAATGGTCCTCTCGGATTGTCTATTCGTTTGTGGGTGAAACGCGAAACTGAAATGCAATTGAGTTCTCAATTCTCTGTTTATACTTATCCGTAACTGGATGTAAATTTTAATCTTTATTAGATGTGATAGTCTTTAGAACTCCTTGCAACCTTATGATTTCTAACGACGTCGCTATTAATATACCGATCCATATATTATTAGAATCAGAAGAAATACCAGTTCTTGGTCAAACGATCGATGACAATCCAATTGGATTTTCTTTTAGTGATTTGGGTAGCCCGGTAATAAAATCAATGGCTATATCCTTCCATTTCTATTCTGGTATGTCCAACGGTTGTAGGGTTCCGTACGGCCGTTGGTGAAGTGTTTTCACTCGTTGACACGTCAAACAACGTTTTACGAATGAAGCTACGGCTCGTTTCATTCCACCCCACCAAAATTTTCTCTTTGAAATCTCGATACATTTTGGTGCTTCTGGGGTGTGTAGTGTAAGACGTCTCGTGGCTTCTTTCAAGATCTCACTTTTAAGCTCTTCATCTTTTAGAAAATACACACTCTCCCATCATATAGCAAAACATTATGTGTTGCTACTCTAAAATTCTTGTGGTCATTATTCTTGATTTTGTCTCTTACTTCCTCTAGCTTATTGCTCTTCTGCTGAGCTTCTAATATTTGAGCTCTCAAATCTGGGATTGCAATCAACGTTGCAATACAGTCTTCTATCGTCTCAGGCGGCTCTATAACTTCGATATTAATCCTCTGAAATCCATTTATAAGCATCTCCTCGTGGCTGAGGAGGCATCCCAAACTAATATTTGCGACTCAAGGCATCTGTTACATCATTATCATTGCCTGGGTGATAATTGATACCACAGTCGTAATCGTTCACTAGTTCTAACCATCTACGTTGCCTCATGTGAAGATCTTTCACCAAGAAATACTTGTGCTTTTATGGTCGAGATAGATCTTACATCTAATTCCATAGAGATGATGTCTCCAAACTTTAAGACATATCGACCGCTATTCATTCCGTGTCGTGCGTAGGATAGTTGAACTCATGTAGGCGTAACTGCCTTGAAGTATAAGCAATAACCTTGCATTCTTGCGTCAGAACACATCCTAGTCTATTCTTCGACGCGTCTGTGTAGATTGTGTACTCCTTATCTGCTTCGGGATTGCGAGTAAAGGTGTTGTTGTCAGCAACTCCTTAAATCTCTGGAAACTAGCCTCACACTCGGCGGTCCAAGTGTACTTGATTCCTTTTCTCAAAAATTGGGTCGTAGGTCGGGCTATCGTTGAAAATCCTTCGATAAATCTTCGATAGGTCTACTTTGATTCATTCAGCGGACAGAATGTGACCTAAGAATGTCACTTTGCCTAACCAAAACTCACACTTGCTAAACTTGGCGAAGAGTCGCTCTTGTCTCAACGTTTGCGACCAGGTCCTCAAGTGCTCTTCGTGTTCTTGGTTATTCTCGAGTATATTAGGATATCGTCTATGAATACTAAGACAATTTGTCTAAGTATGGGTGAAATACCCTATTCGTGATATCCATAACATCGTCGGCGCATTTGTAAGTCCAAATGGCATAACGATGAATTGAAATGACTATACCTTGTACGGAAAGCCGCTTTAGGTACATCTTTGGGTCTAATCCTTAGTTGATGGTATCCCGACTTTAAGTCTATCTTCAAAAGACTCGCTCCCTTGTCGATCAATCGATCGTCAATTTGGGGCAAGGGATACTTATTCTTTAGAGTTATCTTGTCTAACTCTCGATAGTCTATGCACATTCTCAGTGTACTATCCTTTTTCTTCACAAAAAGGACAGGTGCTCCCCATGGAGATATACTGGGTCTAATGAAACTTAACTCCAAGAGTTCTTGTAGTTGGATCTTCAATTCTTCAAGTTCCTTCGGTGCCATCCGGTATGGGCTTTCGACACAAGAACAGAACCTGGTTCAAGGTCGATCGTGAACTTGATCTATCGGTTTGACGGTAATGCCGATAGTTCATCTGGAAACACATCGGGATATTCCTTCACGATCGGGACGTCTTCTATCCTTCTCTCATTCTGATCTTTCTCCTGTAGATAGACGAAGTAGGCTTGGTTCTCGGTCTTGTTCAGCAACGTCCTTGCTTGTAGTGCAGATATAATTGGGACTCTTCTTCCCATGTTGATCCCGTGAAAGTCTATAGGTTTCTCTCCGAGATGTTGGAAAGAAATCTTCCTTTCATTGCAAGGGATAGTCGCATTATGTTCGGTTAACCAATCCATCTCTAGGATTATATCCACATCTATCATAGGTATGACGTGAAGATTATCTGTCATGACCTGAAGTAAACCTAGTCCAAGTTCTAGGTTCGAGCATGTGTGGGTTACCGTTCTTATGTCTCCTACTGGAGAAGGAATTCTCATGATTTGTTCAGCGCGTTTAGGATCAAATCCTAAGTTCTCTACGCATGCTTCAGCAATAAAAGAATGCGAGGCGCCAGTATCAAACAGTAGGGTAACAGGTAATTGGAGGAGTATTCCCCTACCTGCCAAGTTTCCTTGGTTCCTTGGCGGCTTCTGTGGGAATTTCTTTTCTGGTTGAGGCGAGGTCCTAGTTTGTTGGGCGATTCTGTTGTTGATGATGGTGTTGTCGCTACTCGCCGCTACGGCTGTTTCTGCTGTTGTTGTTGTTGGAGTTGGCGGTACTGTTGCTGCGGTTGTCGCCATTGTTGTTGTCGTTGCTGTCGTGGTTGATATGGTCGATTTGGTGGAAGTACGGATCGGGTTTGTTGTTGTAACGGTTGAGCTTGGATAGCGGATTTATCGGACTCGATTCGGTTCATGGGATGGTCATTCTCTCATTGGCGTATCCTCGACGGTCCACGAGTAGTGACCCTTCCGACACATTTGAAACATTCATCATTGTGAACATGTAGACTCTTTGTGACTCCTATGGCATTTAGGGCATACGGGAGTTTCACGAATATTTAGATTCCACCGCCAGCGCGGGTACTATGGTACGTTCATTGTCTTATTCGTGCCTAGATGGTACATTACTCACTTGTCATGGCCTCGTGTCGGCCTGGCCAACATTTGATCTTTGACCTTGGTGGGGTCCTTCCCACTTTCTCTTTCCACGATCTCCTTGGTGATTCGGGGGATGTACAGCGACAATCCTATCCTCAGGCAGGGCATCCTCAATGTCCAATGCTCTATTAAGGGCCTCACGATAGATCAGATTTCCATGACCGATTAGTGACATTGATCTCATGATAGAGTGATGCAACCTAAAGTTCGTTGATTCCCGACTTGGTTCGGGTTCCCAGTGAACCAATCACAAGAGCTCGAGCAAAGCAGTTAAATTTTCAGCCTATATAGAGGCTTGTAAACTCACGAAATATTAAGCTTTGATTTCAAATATATTAATGAGTTTTATTCTCTTCAAGAGCTCTTCGTTTTCACATTTGATTCTAGGTTACGATTCGCGTCAATTTCAACCGATTGGCGAGGATCGATCACGAGTCTCTTCGTAACTTCTCGCTCTTCTCATCGTTGTCAAACAACTGAGGCGCATACCGCGACATCTCGCAGGATGCACGGTCGTAACCTGTGACCGTGGTCTTTCCTTATCGTAAATTGTAGAACTCGTGTTCTTTCATCTTATGGTAGCTCTTATGAATGTACTTCTCGTACACTTCCTCCTCGAACTCTTCCGTGTGTAAGCTTCTAGTTCCTATTCATATAAGGTCTTTCTTCGCTTCCGCCGTAAATCACCGCACCAATCATTTGCAAAGCAACGCATGACAAGCGCCTTAAGAGGTGTAATAAAGGAATTTAAGGATTCGTTCTAGCGTGAATCCATAGCTCCGCATCCACTAGATTCCCATCCGCTGAAAATCGATTGATTCTAACTAAGGATTAGCTCTTCAATCCCTCTTATATATACGCAATCAAACATCTTCTTATACCATCCATCAGGATCTTAAATATCTTAGCGCGATATGTATTTATAATCATACGCGTAAGTCTAGTACATCGTCGACATCATGTAATACGACATCAAAACTAATTACCCTCAATGAGCTATCATCATATCAAGTCAAATGCCTCTACAAGGATTTTCATCAGCGTTCTTGAGATTTACCAAAAGAGGCTAGGTACGGAGTATGATGCTCCAAAACTAATATCGGCATCCTCCACATACCTAATCACGATGCGTACAAATATTTAAATACTACCGAGGTCATCAAAATAAGGGTTCGACGTAGCGACTCATCGCTCTCGTATGCATCACCAAATATGCAATCGATATAAACAAAACACTTTCTAGTCTTAAATAACTAGATCCATAATCCACTGTGGTATAAATAGAGCTCATCGTGTTGGAGTCGAACCAGAGTATGGGTACTATCAATTTCCTCCATCTCATTGTCGTGAGCGGTCCTCCTCGGGATCTTCCTCCGGGTCTTACTTCTCTTTGACCTCATCATTGAATGTGGGACTCACGGTTTCTTAATTCAAATAATTCTAGCTTCTTCCATAGCAATTAGGTCTCGGTGGACCTCCGCCATGATCTCGTTATAGGCATCGCTGGAATTTGAGAAACGGCAAGATGGCACAAGTTTCTCTCACAACGCATACGGTTAGGCCACGTGATTCGTCAATCTCTACAGTATCGTGGGACATGTGTCCGTACGGGGTGGTAATTGAATTGGGAAAACACCGGTAGGTAGATGTGAGTGCTGGCATGGACTGATCGACAACGATGATCTGGGCGAGCAATGACGGGGATGGAATCCTACTGGTGGTAGGACCGGAAAAGTGAGTTGTCGAGGACGAGAGGATCCAGCCTCGAATATGTTCCTGTCATAGCCAGGTAAGAATGCAGATCCATTAGATGCTAAACAAGGCATCTCCGGATGGTACCACTCAGGATTCTCATCACGCTAGGTATATTCTCGCTCAGGGAGATACAGTCCGCAAGGTGTAGCTTCGTATACCATGAATACGTATTTCAGATGGTTGACAGAACGGGGTAAGTCTACCTCAAGATCGAAGCTCTCGGCGTCGATAGATGAAATCTGTCGATATCTCACGGCATATCCTTGCCAATCGGATGGCGCCTCAAGAACCGTTAAAGTACGCCGTCGTAGTATGATGTACCACGTCCATGTACAATAGCCTAGTGACGCTCGAAGTGAGCTAAGAACTCACCGACGTCGTCTTCTTGATATGGTAGGAATGGTAGGAACGTAGAATCTCTTCGGGTATGGCTCTACAGGATAAAGGACTCCTAGTCGTAAAATCGTTCAAACCACAATCTTATATCCTATATTCCTAAGTTCTTATGAAACTATTTTCATAATTTGGTATGCGTAAAGAGACTGTATGGTCTCTTAAGATAGAACAGACATTCAATGTCTAGCCTTCAGGTAAAGGCTAAGTGGTCATCATTTCTCATTGAGTTATGAAACCTTTATTTCCATTCGAATCATAACATTCGATCATATGCGTTCCCACAATACTCAAAATTCATTTTATTTTTTTTTCATTTTTTTATTTATTTATTATACATACTTTCTTAACGTTATGCTTTGATTCTTCGTTATCGCCACGATAGAAATAGCATGTATAGTGTTCAAATTTCTTCGTGTAGAGAGGTTGGGATTCGTAATGGTCACGAACCTCCGGTTAAACAATCGCCTCGTCATCGTAGAGTTGTTGCATTCTCATCATCAAACCGCTCGATTGAGATTCTTATAATTTCGATGTTCTCGTTCTTCCTTAGTATTCCGCTCAATCGGGATACCTTATGTTCTCATACTAAGTTCGCGCAAAAGGGATC
Organism: Salvia rosmarinus; assembly: GCA_036937905.1. Lineage (NCBI taxonomy): Eukaryota > Viridiplantae > Streptophyta > Magnoliopsida > Lamiales > Lamiaceae > Salvia > Salvia rosmarinus. The sequence goes on along the minus strand of CM072819.1, from coordinate 71,397,754 downwards.
ATGCGCCTTAAGAGTCTATGTTCTCATGGAAAACATACTCATTTATATTATGCCTCTAGATGCTTTGCATATAGGAGTAAACACAACTCATAACATATATGCAATCAATGATATTCTCATATCATTACTTTATCAATCTCCCGTAGTTTTCAACTTTTCTTCAACTTAACAATCAATTATTTTGAAAATAATTTTTTTTCAATGTCAATCATTCATTTTTTCCAAAATCATTGGAAACAACAACTCCATTTGAATTTCGAGACTTTTCTCCTTTCAAACATATTTCAACTTTCAACACAATGCGACTTTTATAAGTCCATTTCATATTTCATAAACTTCCACCATTTCAAAACAACTTTCAGTTGAAATAGTTACCTTCTTCCTCGTTGAGCAGGACGATGATGGAGTGCAGTGCAGTGGTAGTCAACACAAATATTTTCTAGTCTCAACTTTCAATTTAAGATCCAAGGAAAGGCAATCAAATACCAAGAGTTTCAAGACTCAACTTTCAACTTAGGATTCAATAAAAGGGTTTCTAGGGTTCAGAGCGAACAAGTGCTCTGATACCACTTTGTAACGACCCGACTTCTAAAGGAAGTACGGATCATATGGATCGTCACTGGTATGATAAATGCAGCGGATATATATATAATTTAAACCAATATGATTAACCATTCAATTGCGAATAAATGCATAGACTGAAAGGAATACGTTGTATCGGTACAAACTCAAGTCACAGAAAGACTTGCCAAAAAGGTTCCATGTTCAAGTCTAACCCAATCAGGGCGCACTTCAAGGAACGAGGTACGACCTCCAGTTCAATACGATATGATAGCAGTCATAATCAACAGATACCAACGAAACATCAGAGTTTGGCAGCAAATCAACGTGTGAACATACATATGATGATGCATGCTCAAGGTTCTAGAAATCCTTTCAATTAAAGCAACAAAACCACTACCACTTTGCACCACCTCGCACCCATCATCAATCCTTGCTCAACCTGCACATCAAAAACGAATATGCAGGGCTAAGTACAAAAGTACTCAGTGGACTCGTTGCCGAAAATATTTTCTTTATAAAAGTTATTGAGCTGCCCACAATAGCACATGAGGATTTTAGTTGAAAAGACTCATGCCTATCAAATATTTTATCATTTTCCAAAAGTGTCCGGCCGGACTATTTCATCCACGTTGTTCCATATCTGGTAATTCATTCATCAATCATACGTTCATTCATTCGCGCACTATGGAGGTGGCCACCTACACATAGTCGCCGTGACCGGTCGAGGTAGCTAACCTTAACACACAGTCACACGTGTACACAATCCGAGTTAGTTCTCAACTAAGTCGGATCCGATCGTTACCCTTTTTTAACGTTGGTGGACCAACTCATTCACATACCACATTGGATATACCAATCAATTCTCGTCCCACATTTGGACAAACCAACCTCAGATATGGACACAACAAAACATAAATATTTGGCAGTCAATAACAGTTCATGCGATAATCTTTCATAAAGCTTTTGTAAATCATGCTTTGAGTCATGCATAATCATTTTGTTTCAAGAAAAGCCCACCTCAAGAATTGTCCTCCTTGAAATACATGCTAGCAATCCTTTGTCGTTTTCGTCTACGTCCACGCTGGACCTTATCAACGTAAGAAATATAATTTAGCACGTCATTCGTTTCTTTTGGTAAGTATCATTAAGATTCGACAAACTCGATATCTTTTAAGTATTAGAGTTTCTGGGTTTTAGGATTTTTGTTATTGATACGACTCAGTTAACAATCTATATATCGTCTATTAGGTTCGTCTCGCCGTGACGATAAATGACACTTCGACATTGCATTCTTCCTTTTCATCGATGTTTCTCCGCGTCGTTTCGTACAATTTATGAATCTTAAATTCATAACTAATATTCATCATTTGTTAACACGTATCAACGATTTCGAGCTCCAATACCTCATTCATCACTATCATTTCCTTGCCGTGTTTCTCGCCTCACACGTCCCACATATTCTATCAGAGAAACCCACATCTATAGTACACAATCAATAAAGGTTTCTTATAATTCAATCATCTTCTAACAATCGTTCTATAAATTAAAGTTGCTTAAATAATATTTTCTCAAGCATCTACTGGACATAATCAACTCATTACTTAATTAAATCTCCAATTTAATTAAGTAAATCCATAATTAAATATTAATTAAATGGATCAATTTAATAGTCCAATAATATTTGATTAATCAATCAAATTAATTTAATTCATCTTAGATATCCACTAATTAGAATTTATTTATAATCACATCTTTGTAATAAATTACATAAGTCCATCTCATTACATAAGTAAATCACTTAAAAAGAATAATTCTCAAATTATTCTTTAACATAATCAATTAATTATGTTATTCAATTTCTAAAATTAGACTTTATTCAATCTAATAAATTTAATTAATTCATTCTAACTAATTGATATTTAGATTATTATTTAATTAATTAAGAATAAATCCCAAAATTTAATTACTAAAATTAAATCTCATATGTAATTAATATAGAATTTATTAAATCCTTAATTTAATTTTAATGGATCATAGATGAATAGTTCAAGTCCATTACCAAATTCAATTCTTAGCCCAACATTTAAAGTAGTATAAGTCTATCTTCAAATTAATTGAAGCCCATATCAATTTAATTCCAAAGGCCCATCTCCATTTAATTTTAAATAACCCACATCACATAGCCCATTCTCTTTTTTTTTCTGGCCCATAATCAAGACCCAACAAATAATTTTTCGGCCCAATGTCATAAGGCCCACAACTAAAATTACTATCAGCCCAAACATTAATATTTTCGGCCCACCGAATAAGCCAATTTTTGGCCCAAGAAAATAAGTCAATTTTCGGCCCAATTGAACCAAACCCATAACAAATAAAGCTAAGCCCAATTATTTGGCCCAACATTAATTAAATAATCCCAAATCAATTAAAGCCCAAAAAAATTTGAAACCTAAACTACCCCCTTCCATCAGCCGCCCCCCCCCCACTCATCTCTCTCACTCTCGTCAACCTCTCATCCGCGGCGCACACACACATGTTCAAGATCGCCGCCGCCTCCACGTCTCCGGCGAACCGTCGCCGGTCGGCGAGCTGCACGATCGCCGTGACCTCTGCTCCCTCTTCTCTCGGTTCTCTCACTGCGTCTAAGCGCACGTCTCCCTTTCCCTGCTGGATTACCGTCGCCGCCATCATCTCCGGCTGAGCCATCGCTGGTAGGCGTGCGTCGCCGCCGTACCTTGTTTATGGAGAACGGTCACCGTCGTCCGTCTGCTGCGCCGCCACGGAGACCACAACTCCATCTTCCTTCCTGCCACTGTCGCGGCCTTTGGCTCCCCGGCGACGTGTATCGCCTATTGCCATCGCGTCATCCTCGGCGTCGTCGGATCCACACACGCACACACGCAATTTGTAGATCTGCCCTTTTTCCCAAATTTTTGTTTGTTTAATTTTTAACATTTTCCTTTCTCACAGGCTTGAAGGCTGCCGCGTCCATTCTCGGTCAACGGTGTTAGCGCCGCTGTCGTCGCTTCGGTTGGGTTCGCCGACATCATGCCGTCACTGCTCCAGCCACCTTCCTGCTTGACCACGGCAGACGTTCGACAGCCGAGCCCTAGTGGCTCGTCCATAGCTAGGTTCAAGGAAGTAGCCCAGTATATCCATATCTATGTTTTTCATTCGTTCGAAACTAATAGGTATATATGTATATATGTTGTTGTTCAGTGAAATAAAACATATTAATATTGTGATTGAATGAAATGGAGTGATATGGAACCTGTATGAAGTGGTGGATGAGTCATTGTGTTGTTGTTTTGATCAAAGGATAGTAATTTATTGTTGGCTCTTACGCTGTTGCCGATTGGTTTGTGAAATGGAAATGGAGAAAATGAGTTTCTTTGCTTGCACATGAGAGGAGATATGGTGGTGCGTAAAATGCATAGGATGTTTAGAGATGAAAAGATGAGGTTTGAAAGAATGATTATATAGGAAAAGTGGAATATTCGAGGAATAAAAATGATGTGGTTTGACTAGATTATTTTCCCACATAAAATATCTAACTCGATTTATAAATATATTCGTTCTCGATATTCGCTTAAATTTCCTCGTTCGAAAGTAAAATCGAAACGTCAACGATTATAAAATTTAATAATCGCTCTAAATTCAAATTTCGATTTAGCTAAAGAAATTAAAAATCGAAGTTTTAAATTTCTCGGGGTATTACAGTTCCAGTCCATCTCTTCAGCTCAATCAGGTAAAGTAAGCTGTAAGTGATGTGTATATTTGAATGAAAGGTGATTATGTTGAACATTATTAGGTGGTATGTGTGAAAATAAATGATATGTGATTATGCTGTTTCTAATTAGTATACAAGTTATATTTGATTATAGGATGGTACGGAGGAAGGTTGCTGCTCGAAAGAATGTTGATAATAGGCCGGCTAGATTAGGCAGCGTCGATAGTTTCTTTTCTTTAGAATCAGAGAGGAGCAAGGCATCTGCCATTTGCTCTCAAACAGTTTATGATCTTTGTGGAGATCGGTTTTAAAGAGTGATGGATCGAGTTAGATGGACTTCGCATTGGTTAATGCTTTACCTCCTTTTGGCGGGGATGGGCATCCAAATGGCTTTGAATTATGTACATATTGATATGGAGTGCGAATTCATGGTAATCTCGATCGATTTGTAGATCTTGTCAAAAGCGAGATCGAAAATAGGAGATCCCCGAGTTACCATATCGTCCTTTTGATCAATTCATTCAATGAGCTCATCAAATTCTAGATGATTTTCTTCATCCAAAAATGGGAGAAATTAAACCTATGTTTCATGAGGTTGTCATTTCTAGTCCTACTCGAATCGCTCTGATAGCGATAGTCTTTTTCCTCTTGGACCTCAGTGGACCCTAGATGACTTAGATTTGTTTGAACAGCCATTTGCACTAAAAACTCCTTCACCACCTTTATCTCCTCTTCCTGAAATATCCTTAATCATGTCTTCCACTGAGGTAGCCCAGGAATTTGAACAACCACTATCTGTTGGCACTTCTTATTTGAGACCTATAGTTGTTGGTGAAATGCCCTCTTTATCCGATCCTTCCCTTCTTTTGCCAGGAGAGGCCGCTCACTCAGTCACTGATCATACTCATATTCTTGAAGATCAAATAGAAGAAGAAGATACAGAAGAAGACCCTGAAGAAGATGTAGATGGTTAAGGAGAAATTAGGGTAACTAGCTAAGATAGTAGGCGGAGCTACCAGCCTGTACATATGAAACTAACTTGTGTGTAAAAGTCCTATATGAGGCAATTTTCTTGTAAATTATAAACTGTTTTATTATCCTTGATGTAATTAAATAGTTATGTTTTATCTATTGTTGATGATTATATCTTGTTGATAATGTATATTAAAACCCCTTTCCTTGGTTAATATTTTATTTACTGTTGTGAAAATAATAAATTTCTTTTGAAGTGAAATGCCTCCTCGAAGATGAAGCCAGAATATTGAAGGAAGAGTTAGTCAAACCACTCCCCAAAACCTTCATGAACAAAACTTTGATGATCGTGAACCCTCTCCTCCAAATCGAAAAATAGCTGAGCTTTTCCTTCGTCAAAACCCACCAAATTTTACCGGGGCTGGTAGTCCTGCCGAAGCTGAGGAATGGGTACGTACCGTGGAAAGGATATTCAGATTTTTAGAATGCAACGACCAGGAATGTTTGCTGTGCATAAACTTTTTGATGAAAGGACCCGCAGACTTTTGGTGGGAGGTCAGACAGAAAACTCTCACTCCAGAACAAATGGCGAATTTTACTTGGGAACAGTTCAAGGAAGAACTGTACGCTAAGTTTATTCCTCGAAGTTATAGGAAATAGAAAGAAATTGAATTCATGAATGTGAAACAAGGGAATAGGAGCGTGGCTGAGTATGATCGGGAATTCTGCACATTATCCCGATATGCACCTTACAAGGTAGAAACAGATGAAAAGATGGCTGAGATGTTCCGCTCTGGATTGAAACCTGAAATCCGGATTATTTTAGCTGCTCAACCACCCATGTCTTACGCAGAGACTCTTAACCGCGCGCTAGATATGGAAATGGAGATGCAAGCAGAGAAAAATGCTGCCGAGTCAAATATTGGTGTACCACAAGGAACTGTACCATCAAGATCCTCCCAAATGGAACAAAGATATAAAGGGAAAAGAAAGTGGGAAAAGCGAGGAAATCCAAACAAAAGACCGCTTGCAGCGGGGACCCACGGCTTCAAGATTTTTCCGACCACGACCACCGGACAACCACTCTTTTCTCCGAATCGATAAGACCACCCATGTGCCCTCGTAACCGCATACACATTTCGGATTATGTAGAAGTGGGAGCAACACTTGCTATTCGTGTGGACAAGATGGTCACTTTGTACTGTCCATACAGCATGTAATGTGGCGGTAGAGGAGAAAGAGGAAATCTTCTCGACCCGCTCGGATCGTGAAGGCAATGACAGATATCCACAACCACCTCGCTATTAACTTCCTCCACCGCAAATGATCGCAATCGCAGAGACTTCAACTCAACAGCGCCATCCCAATCTCTACAAATTCAACCTTAACATCGCAGTGTATGCTTTGAAACAGAAACAACCAGAAAAGAGTACGGGAAATTTAACTGGTATGGCTCGGTTAAAAGGCACTGTTATAGTTCATTTGATACGGAGCATCGCATTCTTTCATTTCTACCACATGCGTAGATAATCTTGAACTTCCCGTAGAATCATCTCAAGTAGGTTTCAAAGTGCTTACTCCAATAGGTCGGGCGACAGTAGTTGATAAAATATGTCCTAACTTAGAATTCGAGTTAGGATTACTTCAGTTAAAAGCTGAATCATTACGTCTCTTAAGCATGTGGGACGTAGATATTATTTTAGGAATGGATTGGTTAACAAAGAATTTCGCAACAATTGCCAGTTGTGAACGAGAAATCGATTTCAACCACCGTGACGGAACCCACGTGCTTTTATGGAATTGATGAGAGAAGAAGAAGGGTGCCTGTGATATCAGCTCTGCAGGCAGAAAAGTTGATAAGATGTAACGAAAATCATGCCTATCTTGTATGCCTAAGCAAGGAAAACAAGAAGGATAAGAAGATTTATGATATGCCAGTTGTTCGAGAATATTCAGATGTATTTCCAGAAAAGTTACCCGGTGTACCGCCGGATCGACAATTGGATTTCGTGATCGATCTCGAGCCAGGATCTGCACCAATTTCCAAAGCACCGTATCGGATGGCTCCTAAGGAATTACAAGAATTGAAAGTCCAATTACAAGAACTTTTGGACTTAGGATTCATTCGACCAAGCGCATCACCTTGGGGAGCGCCAGTGTTATTTGTCAAAAAGAAGGATGGCACCTTAAGAATGTGCATTGACTACCGAGAATTGAACAAGGTGACGTTGAAGAACAAATACCCTCTTCCTAGAATTGATGATTTATTCGACCAATTGAAAGGAGCTAGGTATTTTCAAGATTGATCCGAGATCGGGTTATCATCAAGTGAAAATCAAACACGAGGACATACCTAAAACCGCTTTTAGACCCGATACGGACACTACGAATTTGTAGTGATGCCGCTTGATCGACCAATGCTCCATTTGTATTCATGGACCTCATGAACCGCGTATTCCATGAATATCTTGATAAATTTGTATTAGTATTTATCGATGATATTCTGATTTATTCGAAGAGCGAACAAGAACACGAAGCGCATTTGAGAACCGTGTTGGAAAAACTAAGGATGCAACGATTATATGCCAAGTTTAGTAAATGTGACTTCTGGTTAAAAGAAGTCAATTTCCTAGGACATATAATATCAGTTGAAGGAATCAAAGTGGATCCTGCCAAAGTCCAAGCGGTACAAGAATGGAAGTCACCTACGACTCATAATGAGATTCGTAGTTTTCTATGTAACGCCCTAATTCCCGAGGGAAGGCACGGATGCCGGGGTGTGATTAGGGGTGGGGGTTAAGAAGCGGGGAAGAAGGGGGAATACATATGACATACATGATAAGAAGATGTGACCATGAAATCGGGCAGTATCTCCTCTATAACTAGGACATATCCCGAAGGGGAGGGGTACACAAACAATCCACCAACAGAATAATATCGATATCATAACTTTAGAAAACATGATCTTAGTTTATTATAAGTAATGCAAGAAAGCAAAATAGCATTACATCCTCGTCAACTAGACCGGTCAACCACATAGCATGCTCAGATCGAGACTCACGTGAGAATAACATAACAAATCTTGTTCCCAATCGAAAGCAAATAAGGGACAAGAATACATAATTATCGTAGCACGATATAACACAACATCGGAAGCATAGCATGAAGAACCCGCAGCTCCACCCCTCGCCGCCCGTCCAAAATTCTCCTCCATCTGTGAAAAGATTTGAAAAGAGTTTGGGGTGAGTACTAGCGCACTTAGTCGGGGTTTTATCATAAAACAAAAGAATCATGATGCAGTGTTGAGCACTTACCTTAGAAGGTTTTAAAGCGTAAATCCACTTCTAAGTAAGCAAAATAGATTTTTCATTTTTCGATACCGATCCGTTATTCTGTTACTCCCATCATAGAACCATGAACCACGGCTCGGAACGTATCCCGACCCATCACATGACATTCATTCGCCGGAACATATCCGCCGCCCACGCCCGAACGTATCCGGTGGCTAACTCGGTGTGGACTTGATTGGGTCAAATCCCGTCGTAACCATAACCACCTCATTACCATTTCCGTGTGGACTTTGGGTTCATCCCCTTCGTAACCATAACCACGTGTTCTGGGTCATCCCTTATGATCAATACTCAAGATGGTGATCAACCCACCGAATAGAGATCCGTGCACAACCATGATAGAACCATATCTTGAATCGTAGAACGATAATAATTTCACAAAAACATTTTACGGCGTACATGTTTTATTTTGAAATATCAGAGTAAATAACTCAAAATAAGCATATATAACCCAACCTGAACCGACGAAAACGTCAACCGAGAGATATCTACGGATCCGATGACTTCACCGATCGCACTGGTAGGTACCTGGTAACAAGACGGAACAACTTTTGGGGTCACATCCCACGAAGCAAAGCAACAACGTGATCCAAACGACGATCGTAGCAAAATTAGGGTTTTCGACTTTCTGAACCCACATTTGGCACTCTCCGGGTTTTCAAATCAACTCGATGCAGAAGGGAAATATATTCAGGGCATCAAGACCTATAATAGGGTACTTTCAAAATATGCATGCATGCAAGTTGACTCAAATCTTAGCAGCGAAGAAGCTTCAAAAATCGATGCCTATCCTCAGATCTAGGATAAACCATCCAAAATCGATGCATGAAAATGGAAACATAAGCAATATGCATAACGACGAACATGGAATGACAAACGACGTTGAAAATGGATAACCGGGCATGTACTTCCTTTAGAAAACTCAAGCAACGGAAAACATCCTCACATGCGTAAACGCGAAAAATGTAAAAACTAATCGGTACTTTAGTAGAATGCATAGCCCGAACTCAAAACCTAAAGGACCCATAGCCAAAAGGTGGCCCGTTGACCACCAAACGGCGGCCAACAGCTCACGGCGGCGGCGGCGATTCGGTGGTGGTGCGCCGGCCAAATTGGCGACCTCCGCCGTTTTCCGCCCGTCCCTTTAGATTCCCGAGTTCTATGCTATACGATCTACTAAAAGGCGGAATCAAAACAAGAAAAGGACAAAACAGAAAAACGGGCTGCCCGGGGGGTGGTTGATCGGCGGTGGTGGCTCGGCAGCAGCGCAATGGCGCCGCCGCTGAGCCTCCCCGGCTCGATCCCCACTCCTCCAGCCGCTTCGCGGCAGCACTGAGCTGCTCGGCTCTTCCGTAAACACGGAGAGACGAAGGAAATGAACGTTGAAAATGAAGGCCCTAGCCTCCTGCTTATAGGAAAAGCAGGGTCAGCAACCGTCATGCAAGCTGCCCTTTTCGAAAACGCAAAACCGACGCAACTTTGCAAACGGACTCCAAATTTAGCAAACTTAGTACCCATGGACACAAAATAAAATACCGGACACAATGACTATAAACAAGATATGCTTTTAAAAGATCCATGAAAAGTCGGTTTTCGATAACTTCCCCGGAGTGCCAAACCTTCATGGGTGGTCGAAAACCTTCATACTTAGTGTCTATGAATTCGTCATAAGACACTCTTCACAACGCCTGAGGTTTCGTGACGGTCGCATCGCCGAAACTAAAAGTCAACCTTTTGACCTTTTCTCGAAAAACGTGCCACGCAAACACGAAGCTTAAAAAGACGGGTATTACATCCCTCCCTCCTTAGAAAAATTTCGTCCCGAATTTCAAACACGTGGAGAAAACAACTGGCACCGAGCCACGAACTTGTCTTCCAACTCCCACGTAGCTTCCTCCTCTCCGTGGTGATTCCACAACACCTTTACCAACGGAATCTGCTTGTTCCTCAACTCCTTGACTTCTCGTTCCAAGATAGCCACTGGCCTTTCCTCGTAACTCAGATCCTGAGCAAGAACCACTTGGTCATGCTTGATCACGTGTTTTGGGTCGAACACGTACTTTCTCAGCTGAGAAACGTGAAACACGTCATGAACATCTCCGATGCTAGGCGGCAAAGCTAACCTATAGGCAACGGGGCCTATCCTCTCAAGAACTTCGAAAGGTCCAACGAACCTTGGTCGTAACTTACCTCGCTTCCCAAAACGAACGACTCCTTTCGTTGGGGAAACCTTAAGGAAAACGCGATCTCCGATCATGAACTGAAGATCCGTACGACGCTTGTCCGCATAGGACTTACGCCATCTGCGCTTCCTTGATCCTTCGCTGATCGATCGATAACCTCGACCTTCCATTGAACCATCTCGGTCCTAACATCTTTCTCGCCCACTTCGTCCCAATAAAGTGGCGATCGACACTTCCTTCCGCATAACGCTTCATAGGGAGCTATTCCTATGGTGGCTCGATAACTATTGTTATAGGCAAACTCCACCAAAGGTAGTATCTCTTCCCACTTCCACCTCTCGGCCACGATCGCCGCAGATGTCTTCCAAAACCCGAATCGTCCTTTCCGATCGACCGTCTGCTTGAGGATGGAATGCCGTACTAAGATTGACTTGGTCCCCACGGCTTCCTGCAGACTCCTCCAAAACCTTGATGTGAACCTCGGTCACGATCGACGTAATCGATACGGTACACCATGTAACCGCACGATTTCCTTGACGTAAAAGTCGAGCAAGCTTATCTAACCCGCACGCCATCCGAATCGGTAAGAAATGAGTGACTTCGTACCATCGACGACAACCCATATAGCGGTGTTTCCTCTCGCTGACCTTGGAAAACTCACCACAAAATCCATACCGATATGATCCCATTTCCATTCTGGGATTGGTAGCGGTTGCAACAATCCTGACGGACGTTGGTGTACAGCTTTCACTTGCTGACAAGCCAAACAACGTTCCACAAACGCGGCTACATCCTTTTTCATCCCTTCCCACCAAAAGTTCCTCTTAAGGTCTCTGTACATTTTGGTGCTTCCTGGATGAGTCAGATGACGGTGCCTCATGAGCTTCACTCATGATTTTATCTCTCAATTCCCTATCGAGTGGTACACATAACCTTCCTCGGAATAGTAGCGTTGTCCTTTGCTTCCGTGAAACCCTTGCTATCTTCTAGCCTTGCTTTCAAACGCATCTTTTACAGGAATTCGTCTCCTCGATGCGCACTCACGATGGCTTCTCATCGACCCTTCCTTCTTCTTGACGAACAGAACTGGCGCCCCCACGGCGACACGCTAGGTCGGATAAAACCTAGATCCAACAGCTCCTGCAACTGCGCTTTCAGTTCTTGCAATTCTTTAGGTGCCATTCTATATGGTGCCTTTGATCTTGGTGCTGCTCCTGGTTCCAAATCAATAGTGAATTCCACTTGTCTATCAGCGGTAAACCGGCAAGTCCTCGGAAACACGTCCAGGATATTCACACACCATCGCTCCTCTTGCAATCGTTTTGCTGTTCATCTTGCCTGTCAAACTTACCAAGAAAGTTTGTGACTTCTCTTCGATCATCCTCACCGCCTTGGTCTTTGAGATCATTGGCACGCAAACACCCATCCTTATGCCGTGGAAACAAACTTCCACTCCTTCGGCTGTTCGAAAAGCAACTTCTCTCTCGAGACAACGTATAGTTGCCATGTGCTTTTCCAACCAATCCATGCTAAAGATGACATCGAAATCTTCCATTCGATGACATGCAAACCGACAAGGACCTTCGCTCACGATTTCTACTTCACGGTTCGGCAAATCTCTTTTGCCTTTAGCACTTCCGACGGGATGCTAATTTGTGGTACTCTGTGATTCCTGGGTACCAAACCCAACCTCTCACACGTGATTTTGAAACGAAAGAATGTGAGGCTCTGTATCAAACAAAGCGAAACGGTATATCACCATATGGATTATACCGCAAGATTTCGGGAGCTTGAGCTGCTTCTGGCGATTAAGGCGTACACCCTTGCTTGTCTGCGGTGGCCTTTGGTTTCTTGGCCTAGGGTGACCTCCTGCTCCGTTGTTTGTCCTCGGCGAGCTGATTACGCCTCTGCATGAGCTGGATCTCGCCATCTTGGCGGCATCACCGCCCTCCTAACGGACAATCTCGAGCGTAATATCCGGACTTTTACAACGATAGCACTCGGTGCTACCTTGCTCGCACTCACCGAAATGATTCCTTTCGCATTTCGCGCGAAGGTTTTTCCACACCGCCGCATGGGTTGGAAATTCCTTCCCAAGGTTGCCTTTCTCTCTCTTGAATGCCTTGATTCCTTGGAATCTTTGGACCGCTGGTTCCTTCGAACACCGATTGCCTCTCCTCGATCTTCCCATTTCTCTTACCTCTTCCTCCGCCGATGGCTGTCGGGTGGCATTGTTCTCTCACCGGGCAACATTGACTCAATGTTTAATGCCGGTTCAAGGATCGCGCATACGCCGATCTCGATCGACGAGCGAAATTCGATCTCGGTGAGTCCTCTCTCGAACTCGCTCGCCGGCACCTCGGTGCCGACCAGTGCACGTAGCATAACGTGATGCGATTGAACGAGCGATCGCACTCGGTGACCGCCCTTCTTCTCGACGAAGATTCCGTAACTCGTTTGCCTTCGCTCAGAACGCCAGCACGCATTTTTCCATGAGTTATTCCTTGAAATCTTCCCACGTATACCTTCCCCATCGCCCCGGTGTTAGAGTCCTTCTCACGGATTCCCACCGTAAATCGCCTCATCGGTTAGCCGAAGACCGCAGATTCAGCTTTTACGCTTCTTCGCACCGATGTATTCAAGATCCTTCGTGGATCGTATCCGGCTCGGCGTCGATCGGTTCGCGAGACCGTCGAACGTAGGGGATTACGCTGCGAAAACTCTCGATCGCATGCCGCCAACCAAAGGTAGTTCTGGGCTTCTTCCACGTTATTGTTCCTCCGTTCCTTGTTCTCGGCATTCGCACGGCGTTTGAAACATTAGAAACGCTTTCGCATAGATAACCGGGTATCATCGCATAACATATATCATCACCCATATCACATATCATCACATATATCACATATCACGCACGATGACATATAATCATGCAATCCTCACAACATATCATCGTTATGCATTTCTCATAACATCATCATCACACATCACATAGATCATATATCATCACGGCATAGCTCATATCACATATAAGCATCAAAACATAAACATCCCGTCATGACATCGTTAGTATCAAGAATATTCGGTGTCCATGAAGGATCACAAAATACAAGATCAAGGTATGTCACCAAAAAGGTCGATGTGAGCAAAGAATCGACTCGGTCATCATCAAAAGATGCCGCCTGCTCATGCTTCTAGCGTATTCTGCGATCGCCATTGCATACACCGACTACCTAGATCCTCATCCTCCATATCCATCCACTATTCTTCGCTCGTCCCAGCGGTTCCATTCTGTCTCTCCTCATCTTCCCTTTCCCTTCCAATCAGGGCTTGAATTCGGGCTGCCGCTTCAGAAAAGCGATCCTGCATGGAAGCAAGCCTCGTGGGTATGATCCCATCCAAGCCGTGCTCGATTGCACGAGTGTCGGTGAAAGGCGTACTCGAGTCCTGTCTCGCGCTTGCTCTTCCTCAATGTGCCCGATCTCATCGTAGTCATCGGCTATCCGATCACCGGGTCCTCCGAATCCTCACTATCCTCCTCGTTCTCATCTCGGGTCCTCCTCTTCCTCGTAGTCGCCTTCCCGGATGCCACCGACACGCTTGGTGGCATGAAGATTCGATTCGGGTTTCTTGGCGCCACCGTCGGACGGATAATATCTCTCGCCCGGAAGTTCTGCCGCCAAAGTCGTTTTGGTCCTCCGGAAGGTAAGGATCGTCGATGGAGGTGTAGTGATCGGTGTATCTGTTCAGATTGGCGATCGCTGATTGATGGTTGTTCTCCCAATGGCTCTTGGGAACATCATCCCTATCATCGATCCGATCGGTCCTCGAGGTGTCTCGCAACCACATCCTCCTCGATGGTATACCTCGGTGGTCATCCACCGCCTCCATACTCGAGCAGCGAACTCAAGAAAGTCCAAGGTAAGGTGCCTCGTGATAGGATCCCGTCGAACAACACATGTCCTTGCCGCCCACGGTTGCCAACCTGCCGGTAGCCTTTTCGTCATCCGATAGTAGGCCTCGATTCGACACTTTCCCTTTGTCTCGAACCTTTCTCCATAACCCAACAAATCTTCCTGTAAATACTCCCAATGGCTCATGAATATTCCGGTACATTCCACGAATTTACGGATATGCTCATCCATTCGTGAGATCTCAACCAACGTTGTGCGGGCCATCAATATCCATAAACCTACATGTTAGTTCACCATAAAACAACAACAAATATTCACGCTTCCTTTACCATCCCAAATATCCGGGTAATCATGTCTCATACACATGTTCATTTCAACACATATCCATATCAATATCGATATAATCACGTAAGCAAATCTGATTCACTTACAAGCACTCGCTTATCAAAATAAACAAGATTTTCAATCAACAACATATTGCTATGTAAACACATAGACTTACATCAACCATACGTGATCACATTAATCACATCATATCATATAAACGATTTTCACATCACAACACACGTGCTCTTTTTTGTTCCATCAACAATCACTTCCACATCCACATCACCATCCAACCACATCTCATCCACATCACGTTTACATCACGTAAACTCTTACCATGCCAAAGCACATGAAACCAAGATCACATCAACTCACATAACCACATAAAGCATCAAGAATAAACACATACCTCATCCCCTTTTAAAGGAGGCGGCCGACGGTGGTGAGGGTAGTCAGATGATGAAGTTTAGAAGAACAAGTTCTAAACACTCAATTTCAAGAACGCACATGATATAAAGCAAACGAATCGCTTTGATATCAAACAATATGAACACATACCCAAAGCGAAAAAGCGCTCGATACCAAGCCGGTATCGATAACAAAGATAGATGTCGTACAAGAACATTGCTCTGATAGCAAGCTGTCACGCCCCAATTCCCGAGGGAATGCACGGATGCCGGGGTGTGATTAGGGGTGGGGGTTAAGCGGGGAAGAAGGGGAATACATATGACATACATGATAAGAAGATGTGACCATGAAATCGGGCAAGATCTCCTCTATAACTAGGACATATCACGAAGGGAGGGTACACAAACAATCCACCAATGTAATAATATCGATATCATAACTTCGAAAACATGATTTTAGTTTATTATAAGTAATGCAAGAAAGCAAAATAGCATTACATCCTCGTCAACTAGACCGTCAACCACATAGCATGCTCGATCGAGACTCACGTGAGAATAACATAACAAATCTTGTTCCCAATCGAAAGCAAATAAGGGACAAGAATACATAATTATCGAGTACGTATATAACACAACATCGCGGAAGCATAGCATGAAGAACCCGCAGCTCCGCCCCGGCGTCGGCCGTCAAACCCTCCTCCATACGTGAAAAGATTTGAAAAGAGTTTGGGGTGAGTACTAGCGCACTCGGTGGGGTTTTATCATAAAACAAAAGAATCATGATGCCGTGTTCGAGCACTTACCTTAGAAGGTTTTAAAACGTAAATCCACTTCTAAGTAAGCAAAATAGATTTTCATTTTTCGATACCGATCCGTTATTATTACTCCCATCATAGAACCATGAACCACGGCTCGGGCGTATCCCGCCAGCCCATCACATGACATTCATTCGCCCGGAACATATCCCGGCCCACGCCTTTAACGTATCCACCGGCTAACTCGGTGTGGACTTGGTCAATCCCGTCGTAACCATAACCACCTCATTACCATTTCCGTGTGGACTTCCGGGGTCTATCCTTCGTAACCATAACCACGTGTTGGGGTCTATCCTTATGATCAATACTCAAGATGGTGATCAACCCACCGAATAGAGATCCGTGCACAACCGTGATAGAACCATATCTTCGATCGAGAACGATAATAATTTCACAAAAATTTTTACTGCGTACATGTTTTATTTTGAAATATCGAGTAAATAACTCAAAATAAGCATATATAACCCAACCTGAACCGACGAAAACGTCAACCGGGAGATATCTACGGATCCGATGACTTCACCGATCGCACTGGTAGGTACCTGGTAACAAGACGGAACAACTTTTGGGGTCACATCTCACGAAGCAAAGCAACAACGTTAGCAATATGCATGCATGCAAGTTGACTCAAAATATGCATGCATGCAAGTTGACTCAAATCTTAGCAACAAGAAGCTTCAAAAATCGATGCCTATCCTCAGATCTAGGATAAACCATCCAAAATCGATGCATGAAAATGGAAACATAAGCAATATGCATAACGACGAACATGGAATGAAAAACGACGTTGAAAATGAATAACCCGGGCATGTACTTCCTTTAGAAAACTCGAAGCAACGGAAAACATCTCGACATGCAGAAACGCGAAAAACAGAAAAACGGAATCGGTACTTTAGTAGAATGCATAGCCCGGAACTCAAAACCTAAAGGACCCGTAGCCAAAAGGTGGCCCGTTGACCACCAAACGGTGGCCAACAGCTCACGGCGGTGGCGGTGATTCGGTGGTGGTGCGCCGGCCAAATTGGCCGGCCTCCGGCCGTTTTCTCGCCCCGTCCCTTTAGATTCCCGAGTTCTATGCTATACGATCTACTAAAAGGCGGAATCAAAACAAGAAAAGGACAAAAACAGAAAAACGGGCTGCCCGGGGGGTGGTTGATCGGCGGTGGTGGCTCGGCAGCAGCGCAATGGCGCCGCCGCTGAGCCTCCCCGGCTCGATCCCCACTCCTCCAACGCTTCCGCAGCGTACCTGGAGCTGCTCGGCTCTTCCGTAAACACAGAGAGACGAAGGAAATGAACGTTGAAAATGAAGGCCCTAGCCTCCTATTTATAGGAAAGCAGGCTACGCTGTAATTCTTGCATGCCCCTTTTCGAAAACGCAAAAACCGACGCAACTTTTGCAAACGGACTCCAAATTTAGCAAACTTAGTACCCATGGACACGAAATAAAATACCGGACACAATGACTATAAACAAGATATGCTTTTAAAAGATCCATGAAAAGTCCGGTTTTTCGATAACTTCCCCGGAGTGCCAAACCTTCATGGGTGGTCGAAAACCTGCATACTTAGTGTCTATGAATTCGTCATAAGACACTCTTCACAACGCCTGAGGTTTCGTGATGGTCGCATCGCCGAAACAAAAAGTCAACCTTTTGACCTTTTCTCGAAAAACGTGCCATGCAAACCTGAAGCTTAAAAAGACGGGGTATTACATTCTAGGCTTAGCCGGATATTACAGAAGATTCATCGAAGGATTTTCTAAAATTGCTAAGCCAATGACGCAATTGCTGAAGAAAGGAGTAAAATTTCAATGGACCCCTGAATGCGAAGACAGTTTCCAAGAACTTAAAGAAAGATTAACCAACGCTCCTATCCTAACTATACCAGATCCAGAGAAAGATTATACCATATACACGGATGCGTCAAGAAATGGAATATGATGCGTCTTAATGCAGGAAGGAAAAGTTGTCGCATATGCTTCACGACAGTTAAAGATTCATGAACATAATTACCCCACTCATGATCTGGAGCTCGCAGCGGTGGTCCACTCATTAAAAATTTGGAGACATTATTTATACGGGTCAAGATGCGAGATTTTCACGGATCACAAAAGTTTGAAGTATTTCTTTGAACAAAAAGATTTGAATATGCGGCAACGAAGATGGCTCGAGCTGGTCAAAGACTACGATTGTGAGATCAAGTATCATCCAGGAAAAGCTAACGTCGTAGCACGCCCGAGTAGGAAAAGTTAGGAGAAATTGGGAACTCTTTAATGGACAAGAAGAATTATTAAAAGAGTTCGAGAGAATGAAGCTGGAAACTGTGTTACCTCCCCGAAACATTCAAGGAATTGTAGCATCGTTAGTGGTACTTCCGGATTTGAGAGCTCGTATTATCGAAGCGCAAAGAAAAGATAAACAACTCGAAACTCATGAGCAAAGATTCGAATGGGAAATTTTCCGGAATATCATGAAGCTGGAGATAATGCAATTATGTTTGGTAATCGCATATACGTACCTAACGATACAGAGTTGAAAAATGAAATTATGAATGAAGCTCATAAGGTTCCATACGCGGCACATCCCGGAAGTACGAAGATGTACCAGGATCTTAAACAAAAGTTCGTGTGGACGGGGATGAAACAAGACATTGCCTCCTACGTCGAACGGTGTTTAGCGTGCCAACAAGTAAAAGCATTGCATCAGAGACCATACGGAAAGTTGTAGCCTCTCGAAATTCCAGAATGGAAATGGGATCACATTGCGATGGATTTTGTTATTGGATTACCCAAATCTAGACGAGGAAATACGGCCATATGGGTAATCATTGATCGATTAACCAAGAGTGCTCATTTTATCCCAATTCCGATAACGTATGGAGCTGATAAATTGGCACAGATTTATGTTCGGGAAATTGTTCGTCTACATGGAGTACCAGTCTCAATCACCTCAGATCGTGATGCTAAATTCACCTCTCGGTTCTGGTCTACTTTTCAAAAAGAATTGGGTACTCGATTAAATTTTAGTACCGCTTTTCATCCCCAGACAGACGGTCAGACCGAGAGAACAATTCAGACCCTGGAGGATATGCTCAGAACCGTGGTACTTGATCGGGGAGACCAATGGGAACAAATTCTACCACTAATCGAATTTGCTTATAACAACAGTTATCAAGCTACAATCGGTATGGCTCCCTACGAAGCACTCTACGGCAAGAAATGCAGATCACCTCTGTATTGGGATGAAGTGGGAGAACGAAGAATTCTTGGCCCAGAAGCGATCGAAGAAATGGTTCAGATTGTACGACAGATAAGACAAAGAATGAAAGAAGCTCAAGACAGACAAAATTCTTACGTTGATAATCGTCGTACAGAATTGAAGTTTGAAATAGGAGACAAAGTTTTTCTCAAAGTTTCCCCAACTAAAGGAGTTCACCGTTTTGGAATAAAAGGGAAACTCAAACCAAGATTTCTAGGACCTTATGAAATACTGGAACGAATCGGGCCGGTAGCTTATAGGTTAGCGTTGCCTCCAAACTTCGCTAACGTACATGATGTCTTCCACGTATCTCAGCTTAGAAAGTATGTGTATGATCCACAACACATTCTTCATCATGATGAAATAGTTCCCGATGTTGACTTAAGTTATGAAGAAAGACCTGAATGCATTCTGGACCGAAAAGAACAGAAGTTAAGGAATAAAGTTATTCCTTTAGTGAAAGTTCAATGGAAACATCATGGTCCAGAAGAAGTCACATGGGAATTGGAAGATCAGATGAGAGAAAAGTACCCCGACTTATTTAATAAGGTACGAAAATTTCGGGGACAAAATTTCTTTAAGGGGGAGGGAATGTAGTAGTCCGAAAATTTTATAGTAATTATTAAAGCTTAATTAGGTATAATTAAGGGCTTAGAAGCTATTTAAGCCCTAAGAATTTATAAAATCGATATAATGAAATATTAATCGGCATGAATCAATTAATTTAGGATTTGGATATATGAGATTGAAAATGTAGAGATTTATTAAAATGAGTTTAGTTGTGATAAAAAGTGAATGATGTGAAATAAATGAATTATTATGATATGTGTAAATGAAAAGGTTATAAATTAGAAATTTAATGTGAAATGCCTTAATTATTTTTATATGGATATTTTATTATAAAATGAAAAAATTATTATTCAAGTTATTAAATTATGTGAATAACTTTATTTTAGCAATAACTAATGATTAAAGAATTTATTTATGTAATTTTGAAAATTTAAGAAGTATTATAGTAATGAAATGAATTTTATTAAATAAAGTGATTTAAATTGTGCTATATGAATCTAAATTAAATTATGGATATAGATTGTATTAGATTTTATTAATTATTATAAATATAGTCTTACTAATTAAAATGTACTAAGGTATAACCTTAGTAAAAATTGGAGTGTAATTATAAGTTTATTGAAATTTGTGTTTAATTAAAGTAAAATGAATACAAAATGACATTTAAATTTAAATACACATTCTAGAAATACAATACATTAAATATATCATCTTCTACCTCATTTTCATCCTCATTTTCGGCCTCCACACAATAGTGCACACACAAATTTTAAATTTCCACTTTTAATCCACAATTAATCTTGGAATTAAGGGCTAAATACTCCTAGCAAGGTAATTACCTCATTTATGCAAAGTTTTCATTAATTAAATTGATGAATATTATGTTTAAATGTTGTATAATTTTCGAAAATTTAGAAATGTTGAGGATGGATGAATTGTTTCATTTTTATTATATTTATTGATTTAATTATGTTTATAGAGTTAGATTAACATGTGTTATGGATTTAATTTGTTTAAATTCATGAAATTGAAAAATTAAAGAATGGTACCTAAACCCTAAATTTTGAATATGATTCATATACTATGATATGATTGAATTAAGCTTAAATATAGGTTTAGGAATGCTTATAAACATCATATGATTAAAGAAATTAAAAGTTAAATTATGTTTGTTAAATTCTTGAAATTTTCAAAATCACATGTGATATGAACTTGATGATTTTGATTTTATTTGATCAATTTAACTTGATATTTATGCTTAGGGATATAAATAATGTATAAAATGAATTTATAGGAATTTAAATTAATCATATGCATTATGTCCACATTTTCAAAATGAAGGGACATTAGGAACAATGATTTCTTGATTTTATTTGATGTATTTGAGTTAATAATTGAGATCTATAATAAAATAAGGCTTAAGTAGAATTTATGGGAATTTTAGAACATAGGTATCAAAAGTTAGAAAATTAAAGTTTAAACTAAAGTTATACTTATAGGTGATATACTTGATCTATGATTAAATGAATTATGAAATCATGATCATTATAATTATATAATATTTGATTTTTAATAGGTTGTAGATACTCAAAACATTGAAATACATATATATGTATAGTTGAATCGCCTTAGGCGATTAACGTTGAAATTCATGATATTAGTCTTGTGTAAGATTCTTAAGTGTATGTTTGATGATATGATGATGATATTGAGGAGTTTGGGATAAGATTGGTGTAGTTGGTGTGTTTGGGCTATACATATTACAGATGTTACGCTGCCGAAATTTTGGCAGAATTTGATATGAATAAGACGTTTTAAATATTACTTGATCACTAATAGTATAAATAAGTAAGAAGGATTACTAAAGTCAATAATAATCTTATGTTACAAGGATCAAGCAGAGGGAATCGGGAAGTAAAGAACGAAGAATCGAACCAGTTGGATTAAACGTCACGAGGTGGGTAATGCATTACGAACTTTATTTTGAAGTAAAACCATGATATGTTATGAGCTTGATTTCTTGTGAAAGCATTTGATCACCACATGATAATTATGCTAAATGTTTTACCACATTGTGGGTATGACGGCAATTACCTATCTGCGGTAGGAAGATATTAATTACTGTGCACAGGTAGATGGCTGTGAGCTTGCAAATGTAGGCCGGCCATGGTATTGGGGAGGCATACTTCCTTTACCGTATAGCGTAGATAGGGTATTACCGTAGTTGCTATCCTTGGAACCAACTCGGGTATGTTATGCCGGTATGTTTCAAAATAAAGTGTGGTGATATGTTATTATGTGAAAGTTTTCTTATGAATCACTAATTAAATTGCCTTATGAACTCGCTATTTGAAAGAAAGGTTTTCTTGAATAAAATATTTAAACTTTGAATATTATATCGGCATTATCCATCGAGTACTTTCGGTACTCATGCCTTCCAAATGTTTTTATTATGCGGGTTGAGTATGAAGAAGATGTGGCGAGAAGCGAGGTGAAATATCGTTTTGATCTTTACACTTTGTTTGGTTATGTCGAATATCATGTCTTCATACATGATATTCATTGATCTTCCATTCTTTGGAACCTTGAAACTTTGAAACCATACTTTTGATAAACCGTGTAAATATTTTGAAACTTTGATGTATATAATTTGAGGCTGTGCCCTCATTTGTGATTATTTTGTTGTTGGATATTTTCTGAGTGCAGGTTGGCTTATTCCATTTTCAAACGTTATACTGTCCGTTTGTTTCCAAAATTAATCCTCTTAATCACTCATGTTTGGAAAGATTATCGTTAATTAAACCAATCACGACTTGATTATTTGATTAATTAAGTAGTTAAATAGTCGGGTCGTGACAGATGCCACTACGTGCAATGTAAACGTTGAGGGTGACTTAGGTCAATTCCAGTTGTGGTTTGGCAGCCATGACTAGTCAATGGAGGGCTTGATGTAGGGGAGAGCATTCGGGCGGTTCGGTTCAAAACCGAACCGAACCCGAAAAACCTATTTTTTTTTTAATTCAAATTGAATCGAACCGTTTTATATATCCAAACTGAACCGAAATCGAACCGAAATATTCGGTTTGGTTCGGTTTTGTTTTAACCGAATTTAAACTATAATTAATATAAATATTATAATATTTATAATAATATATATAATTATATATATATATATAATATTAACCAATTTAATATTAATAATTAAAATAACATATATATATATATATATATATATATATATATATATATATAAATAAATATAAATAAATTCGGGCGGTTTGGTTTGAAACCGAATTTTTTTCCCCAAACCGAAATCGAACCGAATTAATTTCGATTTCAAAATTTTGAAACTGAACCGAACCGTTTTACTGTACAAACCGAACCAAACCGCTAATTTCGGTTCGATTTTTCTCTCCCCTACCTTGATGTGACGAATCAAAGGTTAATAAATATAAATTTTTAATATTATTAAAAAAAATTCCATAAATTGAATGACAGTCAAAATTGAAGCTGACATGAAAATTGATGTGGTGCCACTTCATCGAAACGATATCATTTTATTTATACAATATATATTACTTGATGCATACATGAACTTGGGATCATTTTGGTTTTTCTAATGAACTTTAAAAATTATCAACAATACATGAACTTAATTTTTTTGTAATCTTTTCCACAAATTAAATGACATTCAAGATTAAAACGGATATGATAATTGACGTAGCATCATTTTATCAAAACAATATCATTTTACTCACAATGTATATTTAAAAAAATTATTAAATCCATCTCACAACTTCTTTCCAACCTAAACCGAACCATAAGTTGGGATTACGAAAGAGATGGGTTGTTGCGGGGGTGAGTTGGGGTTGGAGGAGAGTGTGTGTGTTTGTAGTGGAATCAATTTTATTTTAATACATATTGTATAATTAAAACATCATTATTTTGATAAAGTGGTGCCACGTCGATTGCCATGTTAGAGCTTTAATTTTGATTGTCATTAAATTTATGGAAAAAATTACAATAATATTGAGTTCATGTATCTATTGACAATTTGTAAAGTTCGTAGGAAAAATCAAAATGGACCCAAAGCTTATGTAGTAAGCGTCAATTAATATATATTGTGTAAGTAAAACGACGTCGTATTGATAAAGTGGTGTCACGTCGACTATCATGTAGGCTTCAATTTTGACTGTAATTCAATTTGTGAAAAAAATTACAATAATGTTAAGTTCGTGTATTTATTAATAATTTTTTAAGCTCGTGGGAAAAACCAAAATAGACCAAAAATTCATGTATTTAGGCTCCAATAACCCTATATTTAATTATCAACTTTTGAAAATGTTATTGAAATTATAAAATTGACCATGAATGGTGATTTATTTTTTAGTTTCTCCTAAGGACGTTTGTTTGATAAAGATTCATCCTTCAAAAGTAATCTGATTCCAAAATTTTAAATTCATGTATTTGGTGTATTTTTACAAGGTAATGAAAGTCTAAAGAATCATCAAAACAAGAAAAATAGTTCAATATTCTATGATTCTTATTCTTTAGCAAATCTTAGATATTTTTTTTACTGTCTCAGGATTCTTACAACTTACATATTCAATATATTTTATTGAAATAATAATAATAATAATAATAATAATAATAATAATAATAATAATAATAATTATTATTATTATTATTATTAATGCTAACAACTTTCTCGATATTTTCTAAACAGAGAATGAAAAATTTATTAAAATTTATTTTTTTGGAATCATTTTCCTATGAATTAAATTTTCAATTGACTTCACTTTCAAAGAAGTCCTACAATTAAAGCGTATAATCTTCATCTTTCAAGTTTATCTACCAGGACCTCTTCTTTAAGTGCATCGATGCATCGCGCTATCATAATTTTGGGGATAACCATCCATTAAATCAAATTTACTTAACTTTGAAAAAGATAAAAAGAAAATCACATTATTTCAATACTGATCTTCATTTAATTGGACTTGTTCGAAATATTAATTTTCCCCTGTTCTTGTTTAATTCAAACATAAATGTTATAACAAATGACTTGAAATCAAAGTTCCATCCATTTTGTAAGTGCATAAGAATATCGAATCAATAACAATTAACATTAGGAAACTCTGCTCTTAAAACATCAAAATACTATTTCAAAAAAGGAAACAAAACCTTAAAACAAAAATAAATGTTATATTTATGGAGTTCGATGTCTAAGTTATACTTGTTTTGAATCCTACCGACGATCGACCTTTACTCAGCAAATATGCATTAGTTACTTGTTCCACATGATTACATCATTATTTGATTAATAAACATTTAATTAAAATTAAAATTACCCTTCAGGTGTAAAATAAAGGCTGTCAGGATTTGTTGGCACATAAAATTGTAACAAAATAACAACCCACCAATGCTAAATAATTTCAAACGTCCACACCTATAACAGATACAAAAATAAACGGTAGACAGAGTATTAATCCGCCAAGTACTTTAAACTATGACAAAAACTTGGATGAGCTCCTCTCACCATGAATTTAGCATTGTTTTTTGTTAAAATAATTACATATTAATTAGGGTGAGTAAAGATAATTTGATTTTATTAATTTATAATTAAATTTATTAATTATAATTTATTAATTCACAATAAAAATTTATTAATTCATAATTAAGGTTTATTAATTCAAAATTATGATTTATTATTCAAAATTAGGGTTTATTAATTCATAATTAGGATTTATTAATTCAAAACTAGGGATTATTATTCAAAATTAGGGTTATTAATTCATAATTAGGGTTTATTATTCAAAATTAGGATTTATTAATTCATAATTAGGGTTTATTAATTCAAAATTAAGGTTTGTTATTTAAATTAGGGTTTATTAATTCAAAATTAGGGTTTATTAATTCATAATTAGGGTATATTAATTTCAGTTAGGGTTTATTAATTCAAAATTAAGATTTATAATTCACGATTAGGTTTATTAATTCACAATTAGGGTTTATTAATGTTAATTAGACTTTATTAATTCAAAATTAAGATTTGATAATTCACAATTAGGGTTTATTAATTCAAAATTATTATTTATTAATTCATAATTATGATTTATTAATTTACAATTAAAGTTTATTAAATTGATTAATTTTGATTAGAATTAATTAAAATTAATTAGGGGGTCTCACTGTGCGTGTGGCGCGCACATGAGACCACCCCTTAAATTATATACTATGTGTAGTTATTGTGGTGGTCTCTTGTGAGAATGTTACGGATAATGATATTTTTCTTCAGTACAAATGATACTTTTTTTTTTCAATATAAATGATTCTTTCGAATTACAGTGTAAAAAATAAATGATACTTTTCTTCATTGTAAATAATACTTTTGTTTATCCGCATATACAAGAGTTTTTGTGGTAGTTATTTCATATTTTGGCAATCGCTGCTGATATACTTCGTGGCTAACTAAATAAATGCTTATACAAAGATTAAGATATTCGTATTAATAAGGAAAAACGTTCTCAAAAGCCACGTGGAAATAAGTCGATAAAGATTTAGCTATTTGAATAGGATTAGACTATTATCTTATATGACAGCTTCTGGGGTTGCCGCCAGCGTTCAGATCAATGTGTATACACATGCAACATAAGAGAATAGACAAAAACAAACAGACACGAGATTAAACCTCTTTCCAGTTGTACCATGTTGCTATATTAATGAAGCACTAAGTAGAGTAATATTATAATCCATCACTACCATCTATCCATGGATCATCCCATGAGTAATATACTTGAATTCTGAGTTTTAAGGTTTTCATTGGAAACTTTTCAAATTGATTTTCATTTTTCGCATTTTATTATTTATAAAATAATTATTTAATTTTACTTATATAAATAATTTTCTTTGACATAGTATGACATTTATTATAGTTAAAATTCTACTCTCACCATTTGGGAAAAAATAAAATCATCATAAACTAATTCTTCCAAAATTGATCCTCTCCGGCCCGCTTCTAAAAATAAAATGAAATGGTCCTCTCAGTTCTTGATTTTTTTTTAATTTTTCAGAATTTGTAAATATATTCTAGAGCGATAAATCATAAAAGTCAATAATACGAGGAACTTTAAATTATTCTTTCCAATCCATACCTCCTGCATATATGTTTAAAAAATATGAAAGTAATCAGTTGTCCCATAGGACTGTCCAGTGGTTAAGGTCAGTTCTTGTGACTGAGAGGTTGCATGTTCGAACTCCAACGAACGTTTCTATGAGTTCGAGCATATCACATCTGGTTTTTCAAGTGTGATTTATCTGTCATGTGTGGTTTGTAGGCTATTTTACAGGAACATATTTTCCAAGTTTGTATTACATGTCCTGTGTGATTTGCAGATTATTCCACATGAACGTGGGGGTTTACCCGCCTTGTGTGGTTTGCAGGCTATTGTAAAGAACGCGGGATTTACCCAGACTATTACCTGTCTTATATGATTTGCAGGTTATTGCACATGAACGTAGAGTTTACTCAGTGCACACTATAGGTAACGACTGCGGGTTCCCTATAAAATAAAATAAAAATATGATGAATAATTAATTCTTAGTCGGTTGGGAATCGGTACAAAATATGATAAATAATTTAACTAAGCATGTGGAGCTTGTTGCTCTCAATAGCTGTTCTAGAGTATATATCGGTCTTGTGGTATTAAATAATTAATTTTAAGCCGATTAAAAAATAAAAAGAGGAAAATGCAAATTGCCATGAACTATAGTCAAAATTGATCAACTAATTCACTCTAACAATAGCAACACGTTTTTAATTTCCACTATCAAAATAATAGGATTAATAATCTCCTCCGGTGAAAATATTAATGCGATTCAAATTCAACATCCTGAACAAAACATACAATGACGAAAAGGGCGGTGCTGATAGGGTGCAATTACCCGGGCACCAAGGCGGAGCTGAAGGGCTGCATTAACGATGTGCGGCGGATGCATCGCTGCCTGCTCGACCGCTACGGTTTTCCGGCGGAGCATATCGTCGTGCTAATGGACACGGAGGGTGGTCCCCATGCGCAGCCCACCGGCAAGAACATACGCGCCGCCCTCTCCGATCTGGTGGCCTCAGCCAAGAGCGGCGACGTCCTCTTCGTGCACTACAGCGGCCACGGCACCCGCCTCCCGGCGGGGACCGGCGACGATGACGATACCGGCTATGATGAGTGCATTGTCCCCACTGACATGAATCTCATCACTGGTATGCTTTCTGCGATCTCTGTGTTTTCTCTGCGTCTTTGTTTGTATCTAACAGAATTCATCAACTATATATGATCGTCTTCTTTGTTTTGGGTTCGTAGCTATAATATGTTCTATTTGAATTTTTTATGTTGCCAAAATAAATTGATGAGCTCAAAATTTATTAATACTTTATCAAACTATAGATTTTAGTATTTATTTCCTTCTCTGAAAAAACAACAATTTGTTGAATGAATATAATATATTTTAATCTCTCTCTATATATATATATATTTGCAGCTAGGCCGAGCTCAAGCACGACAGCAATATTGTTTTTTTGTTTTCTTAATCTTATAAATTTTATTTTATTTTTGAAAAAAAAATCGATTTTAAAGTTCTTGTAATCGAAAATTTTCGGTTTTAGCTTTCTCCAAGCTACAATTATTGTTGGCTCGATGAATGTATATTGATTTATGACGAATGACAATTCTTTTATATTAAACATTGTATCATACAATAGTGAATATCAAGAATATATATGTATAGTCTGGTGATGAGTGTTTAAGCCACAAAATGCATACATATAGATTCAAAGTGCATGCACATTGCACACTTATAAACTAAAGATGTGCTCTTGACGAAACGCTCACTGCATTTGACGTGGGGCTAGGGATGTCAATGAGTAGGTTTTATCTGGATCAATACAGAAACCGTTCATAGCCCATTAAATTTTAAAGCAGCGGTTCCGATTTTGGTTTCAGTTCTAGACCCGCTTTAGACCCGGACTATTTAAACCCATAGTTTGATAATCCGATCCGGTCCGGGTCCGAAACTGATTCCAGAACCAGAACCGATACTTATTTATTTGGTTCTGGTCCAAGTAAAATCCGTTCATTGACAAGACTAAACTTAAGTAGGTTTGTCATTGAGTCGGTTTATCCATACAAGATTTGGAATCACTCATAACACATTAAATTCTAAAGCAGTGATTTCGGTTCCAGTTTCAGTTCTGATCCGATTCTAGTTCTAGACCCGCTCAGATCCGGACTGTTTTAAACTCATAGTTGATGGTCCGATTCAGTTCGGATCCGATATATAATAGATTAGTTCCAAAATCAGAATTGATACTTATTTATTGGTTTTGATTCGGGTAAAATACACCAATTGACATCCCTAGCTACTTGGGGCAATACAAACTTGCATATATATATATATAGGATAAATAATATTTAGCACCCAAACGTTTATTACTTTTTATGTTTATATCCTAACGTAAGTATATTAACAAACCAGACTATAAAGTTTTGAATGGGTTCACAATCGTGTCTCGATGATCGGATTCGGGCTCGTATTACCTTGTTGGCACATCGAAATGCCACATAATTTACACGTAAAATTAAAGATTAAAATTAAAATCTAAAACCTTTTTGATCAGTAAAGGGGGCACTAAATCAGCATGGAATCTCCTTTCGTAACCAGTGTGAGAGTAGAACGGCCTTTCGAAAGAGAATAAGACGTATTGAATGAATACGAGGGGCTGCACCTTGTGTGTTATCACTGTGGTACGACCATAAGGAGGATAATTTCAGTCTTCGTATGGCGCCATAGATGAAGCAGAGAAGGATGAGACCCTAGCCCTTTCCAGGGAAAAGAACTCGCCATTCGCTTATGTGAACAATCAGGATGGCCTTTTGTGCCAGATTGTGAAAAAGAATAAAATAATGTTTTTATTGCTGACAATTCATATTTTTTCATCTCTTTCTACTCTTTCTCTCTCTTTGTTTTTAGAAAGCCACATCATTTATACATTAAATTAAAATATAAAAAAAAATCTATCTCAATGGAACTGGGTTTAGCTGTCTGCTTGTCTTCTTCTGTTTCAATGGTTTTCTTTTCTGGTCTTCATTGAAGAACTTTAAAGCTTCTATTGATGAGATACATTGCATGGACTCACACAACTATTGAAATTTGTTTATTGTTTCCTCTGTTTCAACCAACTTTTCCTTTAAGCCACCGAGCAAGGAAGCCATAGCACTTGAAAGAGGAAACAAAATATCAGAGGTGCAAAAATTTTAATTTTTTCTATAAATGAAAATGCCAGGAGTAAGAATTTCATAAGTTTGGATATAGCTTACCTGCTAATTCCTCTCAGAAGACCCCAATTGTATCCAGTAAGCACAAAATCCTTAAAGCTGATATTGAACCCATCTTGTAAAGTGACTTCCTTGCCAGCAATGAGACCATCGTCGATGAGCTTTTGGCAGGTCCAGAGCTTCAGAGACGGAGGGGATGGCGCAAGGATTTCATTTTGAGTTGATGTTGTAATTTCAAAAAGAAGAGAGAAAGAGTAAAAAGAGACGAAAAAAATCTGAATAAATCTGAATTGTCAGTGGTAAAAACATTGTTTTATCTTTTTTTTTAGATTTTTATTTTAATTTTTAATTTTACGTGTAAATTATGTAGCATTTCGATGTGCTAACAAGGCAATACGAGCCCGAATCCGGTCATTGGGACACGATTGTGAACCCATTCAAAACGTTATATTCTGATTTATTAATATGCTTACGTTAGGACACAAACATAAAAAATCGTAAACATTGGGGTGTTAAATGTTATTTACCCTAAATATCTACTATTGTCACATTAAGGATGAATACTTTTATTTAGACTGCTTAGAACTTTAGTGATTATCTTAGAACTTAACATAATAAAAAAGTTGTCTATGAGCAAGTTTTTGCTCTCATAGACAACGGTCTTGTCTAGACTTGTCTACGACACAGTCATTCACTAAAATTGTTAACGTAGAGCTTTTTTTTTCTTATAGTGTCACTTGGTTAGTAATGCCTTTGTTGTGTATTATCAGATGATGATTTCAGAGAACTGGTCAACAAAGTAGCAGAGGGATGCCGGATCACCATCGTCTCCGACTCCTGCCACAGCGGAGGCCTCATCGACGAGGCCAAGGAGCAGATCGGCGAGAGCACGAAGCGTAACAAAAAACAACAAAGCAACCGAAAATGCTCGGGACTATTCAACAACTTCCTATGCACAAGTGCGGAGGAAGAGAAAGCAGAGCACCACACGAGCAAATCTCTGCCGCTCTCGACTCTCATCGAGATACTGAAGCTGAAGACCGGCAGGCACGACATCGATGTCAGCCAGCTGAGGCCAACTCTATTCGACATATTTGGCGACGACGTCACCCCCAAGATTAACAAGTTCATGACAGCGATGGTGAAGAAGTTTCTAGGGCATGATGGTGTCGGTATTCCAGATAATGGGATTCTCATCAGCGGGTGCCAATCGGACGAGACGTCAGCGGACACCAGCCCCGATGGCGACGAGAGTAAAGCTTACGGCGCGTTGAGCAACGCGATTCAGGAGATCATCACGGACACGGGTGGAAGGGTGAGCAACCGAAAGCTGGTGGTTCGGGCGAGGAAGTTGTTGAAGCAGCAGGGGTTCTCGCAGCACCCGGGGCTCTACTGCACTGATCGCTATCTTCACGCTCGTTTTATTTGCTGATTTAATTTCTCGGGTGTTTTTTAATTTTTTTTTATGAATGTGCCATTAATATTATTGATTTGAAATTGAACAGAATTTCCCAGTGTTTATGTGGACAAGTTTATATAGCAGGAACAAGAGTATTGTTTGTTTTACTGCGTTTTGTGCCATTAATATTATTGATTTGAAATTGAAACATGGAGTCAACCCTACTCAAGAAATACGGAGTCAATTAAAGGTTAAGTATTTGACCGCATATATGTTAGAGCATATCTGTAGAGAATCCCGCCATGGTCTGGTAAAGTACAAGACTTATAGAATACTTTTATACGATGTTCCAGACGCGAAAAGCAACGTACTAAAATTCAATGAGAAAAATTCAAACGACAAATGGAACGAATGTGATTGGTGTTCCTCCAATAGGTGTTCCTCCAATAGCGCTATTTATCATCTCTCCTATGAATACCCGAAGATATCCAACATTGAAGGTCACCGAGATTAAAAGACCAAAAAATCTGTATATTCAAATCTACAAGCTCCTCAGCTCAACCAGACGAAAAAATGGAATTTTACAAAGTTAACAATAAATTCTCAGAGTTCAATCGAATATTCTATTCGAGAATTTCAGCATACATTCCCTTAAATTCTAGGCTTTTCTTTGTAATTATCTTGTGCCTAGACTTGAATAAATTATTGCCTATAATAGTTAATCCTCAGTTGGAAAATTCAAACCCCTTACTCAAAACCCTATAACTAGGAGTTAGTGTAAGAAATAGAAAGCAAATAAGCAACGAAATGTTAACTACTAAAAGCAAAGAAAACGACAAGTTAGTCGGAGTACAGATAAGGTCAATTTCTGTAATTAGGTTCCTTACACCCTTAAGCAAGTGGTTAGGTTGCTTGCACTCGTAAGCAAATGGTTAGGTTTCCTTACACTCATAAGCAAGAATGACAAGTTAGTCGGGGTGTAGATAATGTAAACTTCTATACTTAGGTTTCTTGCACCGTAAGCAAGCTAATAAAAAATTAGTGGATTGTCTGATTTATTAGACCATGGATGTAGGAGCTAACCTCTACGAACCATGTAAAACTCTCGTCTATATTATTGAACTATCATCATCAACACACTTAACACAACACGTTTTGAAATCTCTATCAATAGTCCTTTGCTATTGAAAAAAAAACTAATACTGACTAAGCTCATATTTGACTAAGTCTTTAAGTCAATTTTTAGTAAAGGCAAAAATTTAACCATCATATTTCGCATCTAAGTTAGTTATCAATCCAACTGATCAGTTGTCAAGCAGTTAGTAGGATTCTAATTGACTACACTGCATAATACTCTCATTTGTTGAATCGATCATCAGTACTACTCTCAGTACCCACTGATCAGTTACCCGAATCTATTGATCTTAGTAGAAAGTCAAGTCTTATCGGAAAAAAAATAATTTGTATTTATTGGTGTATTCTCCTCCTCTCCAATATATCAGTACGCACATGCCATGCCAGAGACAAACAATAGTGATTTTGTCTTGTATCACCAACAATAAAAGTTCATATAGAGAGAAAATTTTGTTTTAGAAGAAATATGACTAATCACAAGATTAAGTGAACCAAAAAGGTTTCACATAGGCTAGATAACACACAGTAATTAATGAAAGAGAAATGTTAACAGAAACTCAGAGACTTTGTTTAGTTTGACACTTTGTCACTTATAGCCGCTTAAGCTCCACTAGTACTAGTTCAGATAACTTTAGCCCCTTTTTTTGGGGGGGGTTCTTTTAGTCATAGTCCAGAGGTTTATTTCTAGTTCTTCTAATCTCTTCCAAATAACAACTACGTAATTTCTGTTACTCGATTGTCCAATTTCGTTGCTTAATTTTGAGTTGAGAATTGGTTGTCCATTTATTCTGCTTATCTAGAAGATTCATTGAATTTTCAGGCGAAATTTACAATATTGTGATTGAATGCTGGAAAATTTGGGATTAGGGTGGAACCACTACAAGAAAATTGACTTTTTGCGACATGAAAAATGTGTCGCTAACATTTATTTTAATGTCGTAAAACTAACTTGCGACATTGTTTGCGTCACTTTATATTGTGTAGCAAAAAGGTCGTGTAGCATTTTTATGACATTTTTTTTTTGTATTTATGTCGCAACATATACGACACTTTGTACATCGCTAACCTAATTGTCGTATAAAATTCACGACATATTACATGACTTTAGTTGTAGTGACGCATGTTAGTTTGCGTCATATTTAATGACATTAGCCGAATTGATGCATCCTAATTTGCGACACTAGCTTGTGACATTATTATCAATTGTAGTATAATTTTTACGACATTGTTTCCATTAATGTTGCAACATATACATCATTTTGTGCATCACTAAATTAATTGTCGTCTGAAATTTACAACATATTACGCGTCATCCGTGAAATTGGCATATGTTAGTTTATGTCACATTACATGATACATAAATATAAACAATTTTATTGTTGTATTTTGATAAACGCGTATTTTACACGTTTATTGTTGATATTTAAAGATGATTTTAGATCAATAAAGTGCGTTTATGTATTGGATCTCAATGATTTTTTATATATTTTGGAAGATACTGCTCTTGGGTTCCTTTTTGACGTTTTGTAGGCTTATAAGATGATAATTGAAGCATGGAACGAAGCATGAGCAAAAGAAGGGCCAAAACAGGGGCTAGCGGCCACCCTAGCGGTCGCTAGCCCAGTCGCGAGGTGAAGAGGAGCTTCTGCATTGTGTCTCGCGACCGACCTAGCGACCGCTAGGTCGGCCGCGAGGAAAAATCATACGACGCGGTCACACCCAGCGACCGCGAGACGTGACCGCGAGCTACCCACCGCGCGAAAGAGCTACTGCCCGATTTCTAGTGACCGCGAGTGAGGTCGCGAAGCTCACCTAGCGGTCGCAAGTCCTGTCGCAAGCCAAAGAGACGACGGCGAAGATACCTAGCGCGAGCTCACGACCATGACTCGGTCATGGCCACGGACGAGCCCAAAATTAGGGTTTCTAGCTTTGCCTATAAATAGGGCATAGCCCCCCTCGCGCCCTCAAGCCGCTCCAGACCTATTTTACACGTTTTTGTCCAGTTTTTCATTATTTTTTATTCTTTTGTACTCTAGCTTTGATTTAGATTCATTCTAGCTTTAGTTTTTCATTGTTCTAAGTTAGTTTTACGCATTGTCGACGCATCGGAACGCTTTCGTCCGAACAATTTCCGTGTTTTATCGTTTTTCGCTGAGGTTAGGATACGAACCCAACGATTGTTCTTCCGACGCTACACTACGGGTTTTATCTATATATTTTCTATTCCTATGATTATTTCGTATTTAATTTCGTTATTTATGTCTAGCTAAATTTTGTTCTAATCCTAGGGTTTGCATGATTCTATCCTAATTGTTGTGATTCCTGCTATCGTTATTTACCTTACAGGCATTGATTTATGATTCTTGGTGCTTAATTATATGTGTTAATTTCTGATCAATCTTGATGCATATCTAGTTTCCAGTTAATTACTTAACCATTTTAATTGTCAATCGATCTTGAATGCATGATACGAATAAGCTTTGAGTCGTAGCTGAGATAGGAACATTCGTAGGAAGCATATTCTTTGTGATCCTTTTGTAGTTGCTTATTTTCACCTAGAGACGTAACAGTAATAGGGAAAATTAGTAATCAAGCGCCACAATTGTCGAATGGCGAAGTTGTTGGTTACATGTGTGATCTTCCATCTTATGCGGATTAAAATTGGTTAATAGGAGGCAGGATAAACATACGTTGTGGGTAGGATTAATGCATCCCTAGGGTTAGTCTTTCTCTCTTGTTATCTCTTTGAGTATTTATTTCTTTTGTTTATTTTCAAGTTGTCACTTTTGCTTTGAATTTAATATCTGAAGCCTTAAACCTTTCAAAACCAAATCTGTTCTTGGATAATGATGAATTATTGTTGAGTTAGCTTCTGTGTTTTCGTGTTACAATCCCTGTGGATACGATACTCGACTTACCTTTATACTTGCACGTTTTCGTGTTAGAAAAGTGAGCGATCAAATTTTGGCGCCGTTGCCGGGGATTGTTAAGATCATATAGGAATAACTTGACAATTTGGAATTATTAATTCAAGTTGTATTTTATTTTATTTTATTTTTCTTTGCTTGCCGGATCTAATTTCTTTGTTTCTCTCCAGGTAGTTTACGATCACAAGGTCCCGAGGACCTCCTGAGCCATTGTTAGATCCAGAAATCGAGACTACCCAAAGGAGAAAGAGAAGAGAAAAGAAAATGCAAGAGATGGTAGTAAATCCGAACAACGGGGGTGTGCCTCCTGAACAAGCAGCACGTCTTCTGGAAGACTTTATGGAGATGCAACGTCAGATGGCGAACATGGGAATTCTTGTCCCTGCTCTAGAGACGAGACCTTTAAACTACATGTATCGACCTCCTATCGAGCAATTTCAAGGAGGCAGATGGGGCCCGGAGGTGAATGCGAATAACTTCGAGTTGAAGCCGGCCCTGATCAGCACGGTTTAAGGAGAACAGTTTGGAGGAGGAGCGACAGAGGATCCGAATGCCCATCTCGAGACATACCTCGACATTTGTGACACCATCAAGCAGAATGGGGTGCCACAAGATACAATCCGGATGCGCATGTTCAGATTTTCATTGCGCAATCAAGCAAAGGACTGGTTCAAGAGTTTAGATCGTACTGGAATCAACAATTGGGGGAATCTTTGCGAAAAGTTTATCTCGAAGTATTTTCCGCTAGCCAAAGCGTAGAAGATTATCGCCGAAATCTCCTACTTCTCCCAACTAGGAGATGAGTCATTATTCGAGTCGTGGGAGAGATTTAGGGGCTTGTTGAGAAAGTGCCCGCAACATGGATTTTCT
Source organism: Salvia rosmarinus (assembly GCA_036937905.1). Classification (NCBI taxonomy): domain Eukaryota; kingdom Viridiplantae; phylum Streptophyta; class Magnoliopsida; order Lamiales; family Lamiaceae; genus Salvia; species Salvia rosmarinus. Next base: position 71,361,014 of record CM072819.1, on the reverse strand, counting down.
AGAGAGCAGCAAATTACACAGTTTTATAGTGGGCTGACACCTCACACGAGGAGTATTGTAGATGCATCAGCGGGAGGATGCCAGCTGAATCGACGCGTGGAGGAAGCTAGCAGAATTCTAGAGGAGATGGCTGCGAATAGCTATCAATGGCCTATGGAGAGGACACCGGTGGTGAAGGCGGCTACTGTCGAGGGCGATGCTAAGTACGATAATCTGATGGAGCAGTTCACCCTTCTGAGAAGTCAGTTTGAAAAGGAAAGGAAAGCAAATGGGGTGGCTCAGATAAATGTTGCAGAGTCAGATATGAATGAGGCTGAGGACGTGAATTACATCAATAAGAGGAACCATCCTCGGGGAAATCCGGTATACAATCCAAATAACAGAAATCATCCTAATTTCTCGTATGCCAACCCCAACAATTTTCAACAACCTCCGCCAGGTTTCTCAGTTCAGAATGGAGTGATTCAAGAGACGAAGAAACCGAGTCTAGAGGACATGATGCAGCAGTTGGTTGTGAGCAACCAACAATTGGTGACGAATCAGAATTCATTTATAAGCAATACCGGGCAGAAGATAAATCATCTGGAGTCCACTGTGACGGCTATGGGGAAGCATATGAAGATGATGGAGAATCAAATCAGTCAGATAGTCGCACAGCAGAACGGGCAACACAAGTCGGGCCAATTTCCGAGTAATACGGAGGTGAACCCTAAAAATCACTGTAATTACATTCAATTGAGGAGTGGACGAGCTTATCAGAACCACACGGAGAAGAACGGTGAAAACAGAGCAACAAAGGAGCACCTCACGACCGAGCTCGCGACCGCGAGCCCGGCCGCGAGGAATCAGCCAACAAGTGTTCCAGAGGCACTTGCGAGAGACCCAGCGATCGCGAAGAAGAAGGACGCGCCCGTGAAAAATCGGGCAGAGAGTTTGGACGAGGAACCAGCGACCGAGCTCGCACCCGCGAGCTCGGCCACGAAGGAGAATGCCGACGCAACCCAGCTGCCTAGCGACCGCACTCGCGGTCGTGAGGATGGCCGCGAGGGATGCCCAGTGAAGAGTTATCCGACGTATACACCTCCGATTCCGTTTTCGAGTCGGTTAGCCAAGCCCAAGTACGATGAGAAGCTGACCCGCTTTATGCAGATGTTTCAAAAGGTGCATATCAATATTCCTTTACTTGATGCACTCCGAGACATGCCGGGATACGTGAAGTTCTTGAAAGATGCTGTTGCCAATAAGAAGAAGCTTGGGAAATTCGAGATGATAAATCTGTCTCAAGAGTGCGATCTTTGTACTACGGAAGAAGTTGCCGCTCAAAATGAAGGATCGAGCGCTTCACCATAGCATGTGTCATCGGAGGACGGACATTCTCGAGGTTACGTGTGATTTGGGGGCAAGCATCAATTTGATGCCGTTGTCCATTTTAATAGATTGGAGATTGGAGAGATCAAGCCGACTACCATTGCTCTTCGGATGGCAGACACATCAGTGACCTATCCGAAAGGGATAGTGGAGGACGTGCTCGTGAAAGTTTGGGATTTCATCTTCCCAGCAGATTTTATAGTTCTCGATATGCCAGAGGATGGGAATACGTCTCTTATTCAAGGGAGACCGTTCCTAGCTACCGGCCGAGCATTGATAGACGTGCAAGATGGAGATCTCACCTTCAGGGTCAACGATGAGGAGACGAAAATCTCTATTTATGACGCAATGAAGCAACCTTAAGAGAAGACGATGGATGAATGTCGTGTTATCGAGCAACTGCCTTCCACTCAATTGCAATCAGCTGATCCGGTGGAGTTTTGTATGCAGAACTCGATTTTCTCACCCGCAGACCTTGATGAGGCGTGTGATGAGATTTTAGAGTATCTTGAAGCTATCGAGAGATCGAGGCCTCCCAGGAGTCAGTGCCTTATCTAGACATGAGGAAGCCCATTGGAGGAGAGGATGATGTGGTGAAGAAGGAAGAGACCACACCCAAGTTGGAGTTGAAGGAGCTACCGGACCACCTTCAGTATGCTTTTCTAGGCGACGATGAGACGTACCTAGTGATAGTATCTTCGGCTTTGACAGATGAGGAGTCACAGAAACTGATGGTTGTGCTGAAACAATATAAGTCTGCGATTGGGTGGACTATTTCTGATATCAAGGGGGTCAGCCTTTCGATTTGCATGCACCGGATCCTGTTGGAGAATGAGTATAAGCCGAAGGTGCAACCTTAACGCCGCCTGAATCCGACAATGCAAGAGGTCGTGAGGAAGGAAGTGTTGAAGCTATTAGACGCATGCATGATCTATGCTATATCCGATAGCGAGTGGGTTAGCCCAACTCAAGTGGTATCCAAGAAAGGGGGTATCACGGTGATCAGAGATGAGACGAACGAGCTTGTGGCAACAAGACTCGTGACGGGATGACGAGTTTGCATTGACTATCGTGCTATGAACGCGGCCACAAGGAAGGACCATTTTCCCTTGCCCTTCATTGATTAGATGTTGGATAGACTGGCGGGGTATGAGTTCTATTATTTTCTAGATGGATATTCGGGGTACAATCAGATTGCCATCGCCCCTGAAGATCAACACAAGACGGCGTTCATGTGTCCTTATGGAGTTTTTACCTATAGGAGAATGTCGTTTGGATTGTGCAATGCTACAGCCACTTTCCAAAGATGCATGATGTCCATCTTCCATGGGTTGATTGAAAATATTATGGAAGTTTTCATGGACGACTTTTCAGTAATTGGTTCTTCGTTCGATCATTGTCTCCACAATATATCCCAAGTGCTACACAGATGTGAGGAGACGAATCTTGTTCTCAATTGGGAGAAGTGCCATTTCATGGTGAAGGAAGGTGTGGTGCTTGGCCACAAAGTCTCAGCCAAAGGTTTGGAAGTGGATCGAGCAAAGATAGTAGCAATCGAGAAACTACCTCCTCCCATAAATGTCAAATCCGTGAGGAGTTTTCTCGGTCATGCGGGCTTTTATAGAAGATTCATCAAGGACTTCTCTGCGATTATGAATCCACTGTGTGGACTACTCGAGAAAGATACAAAGTTTGTATTCACCAGTGATTGTTTGGAAGTGTTTGAGAAATTGAAGCTAGCCCTGATATCGACCCCAGTTTTGGTATCACCCGATTGGAGTCAACCATTCGAGCTGATGTGTGATGCCAGTGATTGGGCAGTGGGAGCTGTGTTGGGGCAGAAACGAGACAAGCTATTCAGAGTCATCTATTATGCAAGTAAGACGCTCGACTCAGCTCAAATGAACTACACCACCACCGAGAAGGAATTACTTGCTGTGGTCTATGCTTTTGATAAGTTTAGACCTTATTTGGTGGGCACTCACACCATTGTCCACACTGACCATGCCGCCATTCGTCATCTGTTCGCCAAGAAAGACTCGAAGCCAAGATTGGTGAGATGGATCCTCCTTCTTCAAGAGTTCGACATGAAGATCAAAGATAGAAAGGGCTGCGAGAATGTGGTTGCCGACCACTTATTGAGATTAGAGAAGCCAGTCGAAGGAGAGGATAAGAAGATTGGGATCAAGGAGAACTTGCCAGACGAGCACATCTTGAGCATCATTGATCACACACCATGGTACGCCGATTTTGTAAATTACTTGGTGATTGGAGTGTTGCCTCCATCGTACAGTCCTCATCATATTTCTTTACAACACATTTTAATTAGATGGTTTGTAACGACCCAGCTTCCTGATTGACGACTGACCCACAAACCAACACGAGTCTTTTCAGTGTGCTTTGTCTTCACTCACACACTCCCTGAGAAAACTTCCCAGGGGGTCACCCATCCCACAATTGCTCCAAGCCAAGCACGCTTAATTTTAAAGTTTTTATGAGATGGACTCCTGAAAAGAAGATGCATCCTGTTGGTATGTGTAGCACATATCAAATCCTTTAAGCTCTCCTCAAATATGCAGTCACATACCTACATATTCTCGAAATTCCTCTCATTCTGGTGCGTTTCTATTCATTCATATACCCATCCGCTTTGAAGTCTTAATCGGAGCCGCTCCTTGTCCATGCCTCCGCACCGACGATCACTCCATACTTCTGCCCCGGGCATCACATGCCTACCAGCTTCCGCTTAGTTCATCTTCGAACCACACCGTACTGGGAGAGGTTCGGCTATGATACCATCTGTAACGATCCGGTTTTCGGATTGACGGTGACCCCACAGACCAACATGAGTATTTTCAGTGTGCTTTGTCCTCACTCGCACACTCCTTGAGAAAACTTTCCAAGGGGTCACCCATCCCACAATTGCTCCAAGCCAAGCACGCTTAACTTTAGAGTTTTTATGAGATGGACTCCCGAAAAGAAGATGCATTTTATTGGTATGAGTAGCACATATCAAATCATTCAAGCTCTCCTCAAATATGCAGTCCCATACATACATATTGTCGAAATCCCTCTCATTCCGGTGCATTTTGATTCATTCATGTACCCTTTCGTTTTGAAGTCTTAATCGGAGCCGCTCCTTGTCCATGCCTCCGCACCGACGATCACTCCGTACTTCTACCCCAGGCGTCACATGTTTAATGTCACATTTTTCTTTTTTTGACAAATATATTGTATATTAAACTAATAATACAGACTGATACAATTTCTTGTGTTAAATTATTATTATTATTATTATTATTATTATTATTATTATTATTATTATTATTATTATTATTGTTTTTTATTTGTAACCTTTGAATTTTTATTGAACGTGTATACAATATTATAATAGCTCATATTTGATTATTTAAATATTTTGAATGAATAATTAGCAAGTGTTTAAATAAACTATAGCAAATTTTGAGACATAAAAATGAGTGTCGTGTCGCATATGTGTCACTAAACTATAACACAATATATAGATGGCACATAACCGACATAAATATACAACATTGAATGCAACAATGTTCTAAATATATGATATAATTATGACATTTTATTGAGGTGATGTAAATAAATTGTCGTAATTTTAAGACATCAAAATGAGTGTCGCATGTGTGTCACTAAATTATGATACAATATGTAGATGACGCACAATTGACGAAATATACAACACTAGATGCAACACTATTCTAAATATGTGATATAATTATGATATTTTATTGAGATATTGTAGATAAATTATCACAATTTTGAGACATCAAAATGAGTGTTGTATTTTTGTCACTAAACTACGACACAATATTTAAATGACGCACAAATGACATAAATATGCGACACTAGAAGCATAAGTGTGGTAATTTTACAGCACATACATGTAATATCGCATGTGTGTATGTCGCAATAAGTCTATTTTGTTGTAGTGTTTACGGTTTGCGAGAATGCAGAATAGAGAAATGGTAGATTTGATTCTTAATAACTAGTGTGTAACCAGTCGAAATTCGATGGAAAATAACATTACTTTGTATCTGTGGCTATAAAAAATAAAATATTTACGTATAAAATCCATGTTAATTAATTATTTATCAAAACTCGTATAATAATATCCAAATACAATAAAGTAAACATTAATAGTACATAATATTAAAAAAATCGAGCACCACTAATTGTGAAAATATTAAAAATGGAGAAAGTAACTAAACATTTAAAATATGATAAAAATTAAAAGTAGGCTTGAAGATTAATGGTCGCAATCACTTTAAACATTCATAGGCATGTTGATAAATATTTGTACAAATGACCAGTCTTGTAATAACCCGAAAAATTTAAAACTTTTATTAGTGATGCTTAAACCAATTATTTTTGGTGTTTAGACCTTAATTATGTTTAAGGTAACTGACGAAATGAATTAGAATCGATTCGGAGATCGAAAACTAGAGAAATCAAAAACTAGTGACTAGTCCTACCGGATTAGGGTTTTCTGAGTAACTTGAACATAGAACGAAAGATCGAGAATGAATCTCAACAAAAGGATTTCATTTCTAGAATCCTCTCACGAAAACATGTTAGAAGCCAAAGAATGAGAATTTTCGGGCATGCTTGCCCAGTCAGTCTTAAAAGTACTATTTACGAGCCAGATCAACTTCCAGTCCGTGCTAATCTTGATAATTAGTGATAACAATCAAAATCATGAAGGAATATATTATTACGAATTTAAAAATTATAAGAATCAATTTCTGAAAGAAATTCCTGAAGGACTTAACCGAACGTCGGCAAAATATATCGGAAAAACCCTAAACTGTTCCGAATGACCCGAAACTCGAACCAATGGTCTAAATCAATAAAATATGATTTATAAGAATCAAATTAATTATGGAAGCTCAAGAATTCAATAGAATTTTGAATGAGCATAATTTAATCGCTGGACGTTGTTTTTCCGCGCTAACTCGGAATTGACTTATCGGATGCCACCCGAAATCCATGAAATTATTATAAACATTGAAATAAGTCTTTTTAAGGATATTTAAGAAAATAAAACCTTGAGGTTCCGAGAAATCAATCGAAACGCATTAAAACTTAAAGAGTCGGTATTAACGTGCCAAATCGGGTAATTTGACCATTCCTTCTCCCAACTACCTCCAAGACCACCCCAAATAAGCTGAGGACAGCCCTTTAGGCTGCAATACAGTAGCAAAAACGTCCATATGCAGCCCTTCACTCTAGAACACAAATTCTCTCTCTTTTTCAAACTTTTCTCTTTTTGTTCTTCAAACTTTTGAGCTTTAATCCCCCATTTCAAACCATTCCAACCCTAAAATAATTATTATAAGACCATAAAAAGGTAGCATTCATCATTCTCTTCATTTATAATGGATTAGAATTTTTTTTAGATTTTTCTTGAATTATTTCATGAAAAACCCTAGTTTTGCTCTTTATTTTTTTCGTGACTTTTGAGCTAACAAATACTCTCAATCCATGAATGAAATATACTTAGAATAATGTTCTAAGGCTTTATTTAAAATTTGAGAATTTTTGGAGCATTTTTAATATTTTTTATTTATGTTTTATTTCTTTTTATATGAGATAAAGCATGATATTGTGAATATTATTTGATATTGTTGCTTATTAATATATTAGGAGCATGTAGAATAAATATGAGAATTTTAGAATTTTTCTTGAATTTGTTTTCAAAATTCCGTGAGCTTTGGGGTATTTTTAAGCCATGGTTTGATTTTTCTTTTTGAAAAATAGTTAAGATATAGTGTTTAATATATGATATGATCATCATATATGAATCTTGGAATTTTTGAAACACATCTCCTCTTTTTCTTGAAAGGGGCGATTATATTTATATATTTTTAATCCATTGTTTGATTTTTGTTTGATGAAAATAATTGAGGTATAGTATTTAATATATGATAAGGACATCATATATTAATCTTTAAATTATTGAGGCACTACTCCTATTTTTTCTATTATTATATATATATATATATATATATATATATAGTGATTTATTTGATTTTTGTTGTTGAATATATATGATATGTGATTTTATAAATATTGGTTGATGTTTAATATAAATATTGTGAAGAAATGAAATTTATTGAATATATATACATATATTACATGATTACCGAAAATGATTAGCTGGTAAAAAGGCATGTGTTTAATTTTAATGTATGATATGAGATGATATTTCATGTTTAGTATATGATATAAGCATGATATGATTTTTGTGGAATTTATTGAACACCAATGCTCACTAAATCATTAATGCCGAAAACTTTGGTAGTTTTAAACCATGGATTGAAATTTTATATGATGATATTGAATTGGAAATGAAATTCTATAGTATGATAGTAGTATAACATGATTTTATTGGAATTTATTGGATACATATGCTAATTATTGCTAATTATCGAAAACATAGCAAAATGGTTAAGTATGAGTTTAATTTTAATGTTAAATGATGTTATGATAGTTAACTATAAGCTTGGAATGAATAGTTGTGATTATGATGAATGAATGAAACACTTATACACAAATACACAATGGTTTTGCTTTATGTTAGAAATTGGGGTTTTCTAATGCTTTAGTATAATTATGTTGTGTATGGTATTGTATGGTGTTAAATGGTTATGTTTTGATGGATTGTATACTGGAAGCAGTTTTGGTTGAGCTTGTATACAATGTTTCCTGTTACCACTATTACAATCTCCTATCTGAATTGTTTACTTGATTGCATATATATGTCCCTTTATCTCGTATATAAGTTAGATCAAGCATTGTGTTGTAGATCACGAAGTCCGTATGATTGGTCGAGCTTAATGAGATATAAATAGTATCCTGGTGAGACAACTTGAGGACGAGTTGTGCAGTATAAAGTATGGTGTAGATAAGTGACTTGACTTGGTTGCTTGTCTATCTTGATGCGTCTCGATGTATTGATGGATCACGGTGAGATGAGTTCTTCTATCGACCGTCGTGAAGAACCTAGATCTCGGAGACTTACGTTGATCTAAACCTCGATAAGGTATTAGATAAGTATGAGTTCTTGACCATCACTTTGACTTGCTATGGGTGAGGGTTACATGAGATAACCCAGATTCTCTGCATCTTGGGTGGTGGCGATCTTGTATGTCATGCTAGTTACACGTGTCGAGTCAGTATCCATTTAGGATGATGGCGTCCCTTAAGGAGCTCAAAGGTTTATTGTACTAAACCCTGCAGGTTGAGTTATCTCAAGTACAATAATAAGGTTGAGTGGTACTACTTAAGGAATTAAAGATATTAATTATTTTAAGCGATCGAGCAGCGTAAATAATTAATGGACGTCTGATATCTTAAATGACGGGATTCGTAAAGTCTAAGTGCAAGTCCGACTCAACCGGTAATAAAGGGGTAAGTCGGCATTTATTCTCTAGTGGCATGAATGAATGTTTATAAATTAATTTATGTTCAGGTGAACATAAGATAATTAATTTATTTGAGGCCCATCTTTATTCCTTGCATTTGATCACTGGGTGGCCCGTCCAGACTGTAGCTAACGGAAAATCGTCCTCTCTACAGGTCCTATTGGGACTCTAACTTGATCCTCTCTATCTAAAGGATATTATTATATTTATTAGATATGCATAAATCATATCTAGATAGGATTTGGGAGTGCATTATAAATATAAGGTGAGAGAAAATCAAGGCTAATCTGAAGTGAGATTTTGAAAATTACTATATCCAAATAGTGAGAATTTTGAAATCTTTGAGAGAAGAAAAGAGGGTGATTTTCTATAGCATTCTCCATAGATTGTCCTCGCTCGACATTGGAGATTAGGCAACCGGGATACGATCCGAAGATCAAAGCACGAGTCTCGATCTATTCATCCCCAAGCAGTTCGCGGTAAACACGAGAAAACTCCTACATGTTGCGATTAATTAAATAGGTGCATGCTAGGCGTATAATCAATGTATGGTGAATTAAACATCCAAGATAGATCATCGGGAGAGGTTAAAATCGATTTCCTACAATTGGTATCGAGCACAGGATCGATATCTTGGCTCTGTTGGATTAATTCACGTTTGATTATAACTTGCGCAATTAATTAATTATGAATCATGTTCATCGTGGCTCGTTTTATTTTGTCGGTTTTATTTTCACCACGAGAAAATCCGTGGTTAGATTAGATTTTTCTTGTAAATCTTATACGTAAAGAAACGAAGACGAAAACACGAAGAGCGAGGCGACGGAGGCTATCGGAACCGGACGCCGCGGCGGGCGGCGTGCGGCGGCAACGCGGCGTGCACGGCGCTCATGGACACGCCGCCCAGTGTGCATGCGTTTCTCGACAGACGGGCAAACAGAGGCACGGATCGGGCGTGGGGTCATCGGTAACCATCGTCAGCTTCGGGCGTGAGTGGTGGGCGTGGCAATGCGTCTCGCCCGAAGCGCTGGCGGCTCGGCGAGCCATCGGGCGACGTGACGTGGCGTGCGAGTTTCTCGCGTGGAAGCCTCTGCAGCGCTCGACGGCTTCGCGCTGAGAAACCTCAACGAGGTCTCGGCAGCAGGCGGGCGATGCGGTTCGGCATGCCTCGGCGAGTCGGGCTCGGCAGTGCTCGGTGGGCGGCGAAGCGCGCGAGCCTCGGCGGCACTCGGTGGCCTCGGCGTGATTCTCGTGCAGAAACCTCAGCGCGCGTGAGATTCTCGGCAGCGCCCGGTGGCCTCGGTGCAATTCTCGCATGGAAACCTCAGCGCGCGTGAGATTCTTGGCAGCGCCCGGTGGCCTAGGCGCGATTATCGCGCAGGAAACCTCAATCCGCGCGAGGATGGGCGGAGTTGGGCGACAGCACGCGCAGCGTGCGTGGCGCCTCGGCAGCCCTCGACCAGGATCTCGGTGCGCGCCTCGGCAGTGTGTTTCTCGGCGATGGTTGAGCACCCTCGGTAGCACCCGGTGGTGGCCCTCGACTATGATGTTGAGGTGGTTCGGCAGCACCAGGCGACGTCGTGTGAGGAAGCCCGGCCAGGTGGTGCGATGTCGTGCAGCGCGAGGTAGGCGGCGGCGCGCGCGAGGGGGGCGCATGGGCTATGCTGCAGCGTGCGGCCCACCCGCTGATCTTGACCGATCCGGTTTTGTTCTGGGTCGACCCGAACGGTTTCGGCCCTAACCCGTTTTCAGCCCAGATCCGAATTTTTGACCCGGTCGTAGATTTTTCGACCCTGTTCGGCCCGTTCCAATGATCCGGCCCGTTTTTTGATTTTTCGACCCAAATCCAGTTTTGACGAATCCGGTCCGTGCCGTGTGCGAGGCCGTTTTGAGTTTTGATGATCTGCTTTTCAAATTTATGTAATAAATTAGGCGAAATCTGGGATCCACAGTGAGCGCGATGAGCGATTTTATTTTATTTTTATAGTTCAAAGCATATCGTGGATGTTTAAATTATGCAGTAGTATGCTATGTATAAATTACGTAGACAAACATGTTATATGTTTTCGTGATTGGATGCGCATAGTAAGCATGCTAGGTTTATCACGATTTTTCAAGCATATTTTATAATTCTGCGAGCATGTTTTACATGTTGAGTTCTATAGAAAAACATGCTAGGATTACGTTATCTGCATGGACAAACCTTTTGAAACAAAAGACTAAGCAAGTAACCCGACATATTAATTTTTAAATTAAAATGTCAAGACCTCCACTTTTGATCTCTAAACAAAGTGATACGCTTTGTGAGTGGCGTCCACACGCATGGCTTGCTTGTCTTGTTTGTCGTAAGTTTGTTAGATGAGATTTCTAAATAAAACATTTTAATCTATTGAGAATTGGGAGTTTCATGTATAGCGTCCACACGCGTGGCTTGCATATGCGATTTTCATAAGTTCTCTAGAGATAGATTTAAAATGAGATAACAAAGGAATTTGGATTGGGCGGTATGGTCTAGTGAGTATGCCGGTTCTAAGAATTCATTTTCTGTTTGTTAAAATTGTGGTCATTGCTTAGACATCACCTCAGTATAACTTCCGAAGACCCTTCTTGCGATAGTGATGTGGTCTAGTAAGGTCAATCATTAATTTCATTTGTCATAAGGATAAGTTGACATGGATTGAAATTAAACTACTAAAAGGTATATTTTAGTGCAGTGGGGGTTTATGTGTAAGCGTCCACACGCGTGACTTGCATGTGGGATTTCTAGGGCGATTGGAGGTTTCAATTAATATTGTTTTATCAAAAGGTTATAATATTATTGTTACGAATTATGTGCAATTGTATGCTTATGTGTTTACATTCTTTTCAGATATGTCTCTTATACCGATTATCAATATGCTCGCACAAAATCCTCTATCATGTCCAAATTTTATCGAGTGAAAACGAAACATTGAGAATGTTCTTACTGCCGAAGAAAATTTATTTGTACTCACTACACCCCGTCCCAAGCCTCTAGACAATTTATCTACTGATGAGGAGCGCAAGGAGCACGAGAAATGGGACAAATCAAATAGAATGGCAAAGTGCCTTCTTTTGGTCACCATGTGCGAGTCCCTGTAACTCCAGCATCAAGAGATAGAAGATGCAGCCACTACATGGCTAAATCTCATGAAATCGTATGAGGAGTCGGACATAATCGCTTGTCATAATTTGACAAAATTAATAATATCAAGGTCAATGAAGGAAAGCGATTCAGTGCATGACCATGTAGAGTAAATGATCAATCTCTTCGGAGAGCTCGAATTGGTTGGAGGATATATTGATGACGCAGTCAGAATCGATATAATCCTCAATACTTTGCCCAAATCTTTTGATGACTTCCGTTATGGAGTAGTCCTTTATGATAAGAGTTATACTCTAGATTCATTGCAAGAGGATCTAGTGCGGAAGAGCGTAAAATGGACAAAGGTGCTTGGGTCTCTAAAGACGTACCTCAAAGAAAACCACGCTTCATCGAAGATGAAAATGGAAAGTGGAATTCAAGAGATGCTAAGGCTAAAGAAAAGTGGGAGTAATACAAAGAGGCTCTACCAGTGGCAGAAAAAGCGAAGGAGAAGGCAAATGCTTGAGTGCGGTGAGGCGGGCATTGGAAGGCTAAGTGCCCCAAGCTCAAGGCTCAGGTATGCCATATGCTTTAATGTGAAACATGTTTAGCGACTTGTTCTACTCATTCATGGGTAGTAGATCTGGTCGATCGATCATGTTTGTTACACCTGCGGGGTTCCTGCGGACAAGTGTGTGATGGCGAGATAACGATCTCCATGGGCACGCGCGAAAGTCGAGGCCGTTGTAGTCGAGATGTTACTTTAAGTTTTGATAGAACTGTTTTAGTATTGAAAGGCGTGTTATATGTGCGGAGTTTCGTGAAACCTTATTCGGTTTGAAACTATTTATTCATGGATATTCAGTTGTTTTGAAAGTGGTGTTTCTATCATAAGAAATGATGAAGTTATACGTGGTGGCACTTTATATAATTAAGCTTTATACTATTTACGCCAAACATAATACCTTTAATTATGTTGCATCTACATCAAACCTAAAAAGAGAAAGTTTTATTCGCAAGATGACACCACATTTCTCGGCATCTTAGATTAGGTCACATCAATCTAAATAGGATCCAAAGGCGGCTAAGAATGGGCGTTGGGTGATTTCACAGTTACTTCATTCCCAGTCTGCGAATCTGTATAGAAGGAAAGATGTCGACCGGACCCTTCAAAGCGAAGGGTTATAGAGCCAAAGAAGTGTTGGAGCTAGTCCATTCGACTGTGTGGACCTATGTCGACCAAGCTCGTGGAGTATGCAGTATTTTGTCACTTTCATTGACGATTACTCAAGGTACGGATACATATACCTACTTCAACGACATAGAATCCAAATATGAAGTATTTTAAGCTTTATTCATAGCATAGAATCCAAATATGAAGTTAAAATGGTCAAATAAAATCAAAAATCCAACATTACTTGAGCTAGGGTTTTCGGCCAAAAAGGGTTTTCAACGGCTTCGATTTCAAGCGTTTTCTTGTTCAAAATATATTTATTTCAACCCGATAACACATATATGAACAAATATCAAGCATATAAACAACATAAATTCAATATCAAGGCCTCAAATTTTGAAATTCACAAAATTCCAAGAATGAACATATGCTCAAAATTTCGGCGTTAAGCGGAATTCACCGGGGTCTTGTGGAAGTCACATCGGTCGTGAGCTCTCTCAAAGAAGACGCGAGGTCGGATATTCGCCCACCTCATTCAAGATTCGCCGAGCTCGTCAAAAGTGCCGAAGTGCCGGCTTCACTCCACGGTCAGGCGCCTCGAGACCGATCTAAGCGACTGCGAGTCCATGGCCTTTCATGCAGTGGGGGATCGACATCGTTGGCCCGTTTGACCGAGCACCAGGTCAGCTTCGATACTTAGTCGTAGCTGTAGATTACTTCACAAATGGGTGGTGAGCCACCGAGCCTCACGGCGGGAAGATTGAGACATTCGTGTGGAAGAACATAGTGCGCCGCTCGCATACCGCACATTCTGATCTCGGACAACGGCACCCAGTTCGTGGACAAAAATTTCAAGGAATGGTGTGAAGAGCTCCAGATCGAGCAACGTTTCACCTCGGTCGCACACCCGCAGGCGAATGGTCAGACCGAGGTGACGAACCGCACGATTGTACAAGGATTGAAGAGAATTTGGACCGAGCTAAGGGTGATTGGGCCGATAATATCCCCAAGTCCTCTGGTCCTCTGAGCGACACCTCGGACTTCGCACGGAGAAACCCCTTTCAGTTTGGTCTACGGGACCGAGGCCGTCATACCGGCTGAGATCGGCGCACCAAGCCCTCGCACTCTTCACTTCAACCAGGCCGGGAACGAGGAAGACCTGCGTGCCAACCTTGACGCTCTCGAGGAGAAATGCGAGCTCGCCTTCATAAACGAAGCCAAGTACAAGGGCCAGGTCGCACGGTACTACAACAAAAGGGTCAAAGCCTCCGCACTCCGAGTAGGCGACCTTGTCCTACGAAATAATGAAGCCAGTAGAGTTGAGCGTCTTAACAAGCTGGATCCGACATGGGAAGGCCCATACCGCGTTCACGAGGACCTCGGCAAAGGGGCTTACAAGCTAGCTCACCTATCCGGTGCACTTATCTCCGAACCTGGCATATCACTCATTTAAGGAGGTTCTTTACATAGCTTGATTTCAGATCGGCATCATGTTAGTCCTTTATTGTTTTACCAAAATACGATGTTGATTACATATTCAATAAAATATTTGTTTTTCTAATGAATATTTCACTTCGTCTCATATCTATGTGAACATCCATTCGGATATACCACATTTAAACCTTCACACGGGGCGCCTACGAAGATGAAAAACCCACTAAGTAGGGTACTCACTAAAGCGCGCCGCACTCGCATGATTACTCATTAAATTGAGCGTCTCGGTCACGAGGCATACAGACTACTCATTAAATTGAGCGTCACATGCACGCATACAAATTACCCATTAAGTTGGAATATCTACATGCGAAGACATCCGGATCGGATCTCGTCAAATTATGCCCCTTTATTTGGGAAGATATACATACGTATCTGATCTAAATACATTTATGACCAAAGCGAAGTCTATGCTATGTTTGTACCTCTCGAGGGAAAATATACACTTGAACGAGTCTAA
This sequence comes from Salvia rosmarinus, assembly GCA_036937905.1. NCBI lineage: Eukaryota > Viridiplantae > Streptophyta > Magnoliopsida > Lamiales > Lamiaceae > Salvia > Salvia rosmarinus. The sequence continues at coordinate 71,345,955 of CM072819.1, read as the reverse complement.
ATACATTTACGACTACATACAAAGTCTAAGCTATATACAAACTCATTCGGGCTTCCGAGCTCCACGTCGCCACAACTCGCTGAAGCTACACCAGTTTTGAACAAAATCTCCAGGTCGTCTATGAACACCTGCAATGAACTCGGTGCCTTCAACCCAGTCGATGAGGCCGGCATCCCGATGACCCGCCTCGGCACATTCGGCGAACCTCGGGCGCCCGACACGAAATGGGGACTCCAGCGTCCCGAGGCCTACTCGGGGACGCAGCGCAGCTCGACACGCTCCGACTGGTAGAAGCTCCGGGGCCAAGGTTGGACTCTTCTCCCCTGGCAGGGGGTCGCTCGGCCGCGTCCCCGCCCCCGAGCCGACCTCTAGCGCTTCCGACCTGCTCCTGACCCCGGTGGACTCGATGTCCTCTTCTTCTGATCTCCGAGCTGGCCATGAGGCGCCCCAGGTGCAGCCGGACTGTAATATCCCGCAGTTTTAATGCTTAATTACGATAATTAAAATCGTAATTTAGAAATTAATCCCGATTATTAAAATCTTAATTAGTCAACTCTTGACTTTGACAAAGCATAATTGGATAATTTCTGTGTGAGATTCACTGATGCTTAGTGAATTAAGGAATATAATTTCCGATATTCCCTCGAACGTAATTTTCTAACGACGAATAAATTCGACAGTTACGTCTTACAGTATTATTAAGCAGTTAAGTTTAATTTCGAAATTCCTATTATTATTATAGGAATAAGTAAAGTTGTTACAACTTTATTTTGAACGTTTTAGAGATAATTCGCCTATGAGAATTTTGAGACGCTTCAAACGCTTCGCTTTTAGAGATTAGTCGATAACTCAACCAGATGATCACGGAATTATAAAATTCAAATTCTATAATTATTTTATGATATAAGAGCATTATTTATTATTAAATAATGCTAGAAAATTTAAGAATGCAATGTACCTATGGTTATGGGTTTCAAAACCCTAAAATTTCGAATTAGGGTTTTAAGGTCTAAAATTTATTTTAATACTTTTCTATGATTGAATTTATTATCTAAAACATATAATATGTCACATAACTATGTATTAGCTATTTAATACAAGAAAATAAAATATTTGGGATTATTCTAGATTTTCGAAAATCTAGGTTCCTAATTGTGAAATTAAATTTAATTCCTATCCAATTGATGATATATCATATTTATTATATTAATATGATATTATTATGGATAATATGAGTTATATAGCAAGTTGCACAAGTTGGGTGCCACCTATATGAAAAGGGACGAAAATTGTGTACATTAGGTGACAAATTTGATCAAATCCTATCCTATAATTAATAAATGGCTATGAGTTGTATCTTATCTTATATTAGGTGTAAAGTGGACATAGTTAGCAATTTGAACAAGTAATCCTTGGCTCATTTATGAGGAGCCAAATGTTGGAAAATTGGGGTTGAAATTATTTAATTTCATACTATATAATAGTGCCACTTGTTGGAGTTGAAATATTTGAATTTTCTAAAGTAACTTTATGATATAATTATAATATAGTATATGATATAAAAAAAAAATTAAACAATTATCCTAAAGGCTTGAATATAGCCGACACACACATGGTGTGCAAAATTGATATTTTCTTTGTTTTATGCTAAGTATGGTTCAATGTATTTACTAAGTGATAAGATAAGGTATCCATCAGATATGAGATGTAAAGATAAGATGGTGTTCAAATTAAACAAGTAACTATAGCCTTTGTTTGCTAGTAGTTGAAATTGTTGACAATTAAATGTGAAATCAAATTAGAAGTCATAGTGTAAAATGTCGACTATTCAAATACGACATTATCTTAAATTAATATTATAGTATATGATAGGATAAAAATAAAATTTATTCCTTTACATTATTAAATGGCCGAAAACCTCATTAGAATATTAAAGATAAATATGCAAATGTATTATAATAATTTAAATCATCACTATACTATAATAAAGTGACGTGAACATAAGAACCAATAGAATAAAAAAAATTTTATCTTAGCTAATACATGCAATTGTCGTGAGCTATACTAGGAAGAAAGGAAAATAGTTTTGTTTTTAGCAATCACCAAGTGGAACAAATAATGTGATAAGGTTCCACATTAATGAATGACATGAAAGAAATAAAAATCTTATCTTTAAGCATATCAATTTGGCCGATTATTTTGACCATGTGTACAAGTGGATTAGTTGATATTTTATGTGTAATAATTACACTACAAGTTGGTTAAATCTATAAATATAAGGTAAGCTCCACAATATCTCATTTAGCTACCTTTAAGACCGAAAATATTGTGAGAGAAATTAGAGAGAACCCTTCAAGTTCAATCCCAAATCATAGATAAATAAACGTTGCCGATCAAATTCGACACCGATTAAAAGGTTAGATTTCTTAAGAGCTTCGTTTACATGCTAGAATTTTCGATTTTCATCCGTTAGAATTCATGTTATAAGCTTAGTTCTTATATGATATTTTCGAAAATTATGTAACCTATGCTAATATGTTTAGATATTATGTTTATATGATATTTTAAAGCATGTACTATGATTATATTACAAAGTTATACATGATATTAAATTCTAAGAAAGGACCGAAAACATGTAGGTAGGATATGTTGATGATTTTGATTTTTAATTGTTGATTTGAGCATGAAATAATAATCTAGGGTATTAAATAAGTTTATATGAATTTATATAGAATTTTGGAAAACTTTAGTACCTAAGTTCATAAATTTCGAAAATTATAATATATGATATGATATTGAGATATAATCCAAATTTAAGTGTTATCATATCATATTGATGATGTAGATTCATAATATATGGATGTGTGAATTTATTGGAATTTATAAAAATTATTTTGACCTAAGTCAAAATTTTCGAAAGTGACTTAGGTAAATTTTATTCAATGGTTCACAATAAATAACAATTATGTTATAGTAAGCATAGTTAAGGGTGATTAAGTGTTATGTGAATTTATTGAAATTTTTGGAAAATGTTTAGTTGATTAATTAGGGTGACCGAAAATCATACCCTATGTGTATTAATGTTATAAATTTATTTTATCAAGTATAATTACATAAAATGTTCTAAAATAATGTTTTGGACATAGTATGATTTTATAGAAATTTTTTGGAACAAGAATTGTACATTAAAATCAAAATTTCATAAGAAATTAAAAAGTCAAAATGTTGACCTCGAGTCGACTAAAGTCAAAATTGTTGACTAAAGGTTGACTTGGTCAAAATTGTTGATCAAAAACGTCGACCAAGGTCAACGGGCACATAATTCAATAATCGTGATCTATGTGACGAAGACGTTTAGTAACAATGTAACTTACGTTACGTAAGTACATTAAAACGCACATTATATACTAAAGGTAGAATATCTCTCATGAATTAAGAAAATTCATAATCGACATTAATTGATTAGGAAACGTCAAAATAAGTCCGGCGTTAGCCTTATTCGACGCGTAGAACATTATCGACTATGTTCGCTCTCTCGAACGTGATCAACGATCTAAAATAGTTCTTACGTTAAGGTGGGACGTGGACTTGAGCTTTCGACTTAGAAAGGAACGTTATTGAAAAGCTACGTACCAGGTGGGCTTTATTCGAAAACCCTTTTATTTACTTGCTTTCTGCAAATGAAAAGTATTTTATTTACAGTACTTCTGTTGAGAAATGATATGATTACCTGCCCAAAGTGTTTATGTTTTTATGTATGATCCTATCAAGTTGTTGGGCAAGCCAACTATGAGAAATTGATATTGGATCCTAAGCCGGAAGGATTATACCTGGCTAGGATTGATCTGATGTGATGATATATATATATTATATGTGGAGTTGGCTGGCATGATGATATTGAAAGTTGTTGGTTCGCTACCAACGTATGATGATCCTGATGTGATATCATATTATATGAGAAGCGGCTGGCATGATGATATTGAAAGTTGTTGGTTCGCTACCAACGTATGATGATCCTGATGTGATATCATATTATATGAGAAGCGGCTGGCATGATGATATTGAAAGTTATTGGTTCGCTACCAACGTGTGATGATGTTATGTGATGACGTTTTGTGATGATGTTATGATATTACTAAATGAGCGATATGGATCATACAGACAAAAATATGTCCGCCGCACGACTTTTGAAAATGAGAAAATGTTTTAGTAAGCACGAGCATTTCCAATAAAACCTCGTGTGTTACTCGAAGGCGATGTAATTAAAGAAAATGTTTTTGGCATGAGCCCACTAAGTGCATTCTTGTACTTAGCCCTGCATATTTGTTTTTAAATGTGCAGGTTGAGCAGTTGATGTTGGATGTTGAAGTGTTGAGCAGTTGGAGTCTTCTGTCGTCGATAATTATAGCCTTGATTACATATCGTCATATGTGTAATCACATGTCTTTCCGCTGTAGAGTTATATAGATTATGTTTCGAGTTGAACCCTTTAGTCAAGAGTCTAAATGATCCAGTTTCGTATGTACGATATATGTGTCACATTAAATGATATGAAGTTCTGAGAATTTGTCTATTATATATCTCGCAGTTCCATCATTAGTGTTTGTTACTGTTGGTAATCCCCGTCATTAGTAACAGTTTCTGCTAATCCGTACTTTGGGAAATTTGGCGGTACATTCTGAGTTGGTATCGAGCGGTCGTACCTAAACCCAAAACTCTTTCAAAAGTTGAGTCTCGATAGAGTCACTAGACTTCTAGAGATCACCGACTATGCTCAACACTCCATCACATCAAGCTCAACCGGAAAAGGTAAATGATTTTCTCACGCTTTGAGAATAAGGATAAGAAGTTGGAAAGTGAAAGTTATTAAAGTGAAATGAATTTTCAAGAAAATGAAAGTTAGAATTAGAGAGATTCTAAGAATATGCGGTATGGGATTGCATATTCAGGAATGTTTCAAAGATTCCAAGAATATGTAGGTATGGGACTACATATTCATGGAAAACTTAAAAGATTTAATAAGCGTTGAGTAAATGATTTTCTCGGTTTTGGAAATGAAAAGTTTGAAAGTACATGCCCTTTCTCAAAATTTTGAAATAAGAAGTTTGAACATGGAAAATGATATTTCCAAAAGATAAAAATTATGAAAGGAATTTAAGAATGAAAGTAGTGAATAATGATGAGAAGGAATGTTTATGAGGAGAAATGTTATATAAAGAGAATGTTACGTGAATGAAAGTTGTGAATAAAGATTGCTAAAAGTGAAAGTAATTGCGAATGTGCAATAATGTTTGATGTTGAGAAGAATTGAAAGTGATATGAGAAAGTATTGACATTGAGATGTCAAAAGAGAAGTTTTTGAATTCGTGGAAGTCAATGAGGATTTTGTTGTGATAGTTGTTGGATCATTACCAACATATTATGATGTTTGATGATGATATAAGGAGAATGTTATGATTATGTTATGATGATGTTATATGAGAAAGTGTTGACATTGATATGTCAAAGTATTATATGTTGAATTCTTGAAATTCAAAGAGAGCATGAGTTATGTTACTGGGTTTGAAATGTTTATTTCAAAGTTCAAAGTTATTTCACCGATGGGTATGATATCCCAAAAGAACATAGACATGATAAGAAGCATGATCACTTATCGCGAGAACATAGAAGTAAGAATCGAGAACTTTAGTTCTTTAGCGATGAAAGTAAGTATCGACACGAGAACGAGAACAAAGATCAGTGAAAACATTACAAGTTTTCAAAAACGAGAAGAAAGAAGTATAAAGAGAACCACGACGGCATTTTTATGCTCGACTTCGGCGTCAATCTTGTCAACTTTGACTTTGGCGTCGACCTCTTTGATTTATACCTTAGCAATTAAGCTCGACCTTGGCTGCCTGATTTCGGCGCCAGCAAAAAAAAAAAAAAAAATGCCTTGCGCAGTGTTTTGATTCTAGCTCGTTCTCCCTTGTTAGAACTCCGATCTACGAACGGTTTTCGCCTACGTACTCCTATCACAGGGTACTATATTTCTTATGAAGGACCGAATCCTTGGTTCCTTCTTCCGAATTCGTGAGAATCAGTTAAAGATTAGTTTTATGATGTGCATAGAACAAGAACTTTATAGTATAACAAGAATTTTAGAGTGATACTAGAAAGTAAGACTCCCAGTAGTACAAGAAGAGCTATGACGTACATGAGAACTTTTGTTGATAACCTATTACGAGCTGTATAAGGTTTCAAGTTCTACTCAATTTCATCATCGAGTTTAACTCTATGACCTAGTTTCAAATGAGAAATCACTTGCTTTCACTTTTCTTTGAAAAAGTTTACAAAACAAAATTTTATACGATGTTCTTTGAAACCAAACCTTCATATGACCGAGAAAGTATTTGTGACGGGCCTGGCCACCCCATATGACCAAAGAAATCTCAGTACTCGCTATTCTGGTCTTCGGACCCTATCTCCCAATTATTCAGTTCAGAGAACATGTTGATTCAAACTTTCAAAGTTGTCATCTTGAATTATGAAACTATACCTCTTGAAAATTTTTATAATGCAATTTTCTTCAATCCATGAAGCCAATAAGTATGACGTGGGTTCGACGATCATGTCATTCGAAAGTATCGATCGATAAAGTGATAGACATCAAGATATGATGAAAAGAAGTTCTCGATGAGACGAGATATATTTTTATGATACACATAGGTGGATCGACCCTTGATGGGCTTTCCCAATACTGATAACAGTAAAGTTATACCTCCATGTGAGTATATGATAACTAAGTTATGAACGAGATACTCTTTAGCATTTAGTGCTGGAATAGAGTAAAGAAAAGTGTATGAGATCCTTGGAATATACCCTCCTTTTATTATGTCGTAATGAGAAAGAATACAACTTATCTGTAAGATAGTTGATTGTCCTTAAAAACCTCGTTAGAAGGTCGGATCTGTTAAAAAAAGTGTGGAGATGAATAAGACACAGTTGATGGATATAAAGAAGTGAAAGCATCTCCATTATTTCTCTCGCTTCATCCCTAAATCAATAAGATTATGTTTAAGTGGAATTGATTCCAAGAATTTGAGACTTTGGTTAAACCAAAGATAGTATGATCAACGGATCAAATAATGAGATATGTGAATAGCTAGGCTATTCCTAGTTTTAGACCAAGAATGAGAGAGACACCCCGAAGTTGAGATTTGGCAATAGGACATTGGTACTTGGAGTATAAGTTATGATGTACAAACATACTACCTTACCAGTCTAGATTGTAATGATGACGGTCTTGATCTTAAAAGTGAGAATCAAAGTATAAAAGTAATATAACTTTCGGATATCATGCTCAAGAAAAAGAGCAAGAGTTAAGAATAGCTGAGGAAATTACCAGCTATACAGTTATGACATAGCCAGAACATGAGATAAGTTTTGCAAACAGTTTGATTACGATAAGTAAAGCAAACCCTTTGAAGGAAAGAAGTGGATCAAGAAGTAGATTTGTTATTTGAGATGAAACCGACATACTCTAAGTATATAGAGACAGAACGCTCATCTTATGCGTGATTTAGTAATTAAGCAAGATAACCTTTTAAAGAAAATTGCGAAGGAAATACGTTCAAGCGAGCAAAGGAAGGGATTCATAAGAAAGGACCTTAAGGAGAATCTAATTGAAAAGTTACTTCCTCATATTTATGAGATGACTCATAAGGTGAAATATTGGGTACTTCAGCTTTGAAACGAAGTAAGCATAGAATATCGAGAAGATAGAAAAGATATATGACGCCAAGGCAAAAGTATGACGTGTTCTCATTGAACAAGGGATTTTAACTTATGCGAAACCGCTTAGTCAAACTAGAAAAAAAATTAAGAGAAATGACATATATCCAAAAGGGATATTACGCATGATAGTATATCAAATGCTAATATAGGGATTCTTCTTGAAAGGATTTTAAAAGAAAGAATATATGGAAGATATATTCTAAAGATCGATAAAAGGAAGAAGAAAGTGAATCATTCATCTTGGTTAGAAAGTGTAATAATGATAGAACGAACAAAACTAGGAAAGCTGGTAGGTATGAGAAAACTTCTCAAGATACCTAAAATACTTTTGTTCAAAACAAGTGCTTCACATTCTGTTATCACAAGAATAGTAAGAGCACGCGTGGATACGTTAGAACGCAAATCGTAATAAGCAAATCAAAGGATGAAATTTTCCTACTTAAAAGAAGGATCGTGGTCGCCACACGTATTTACTCAAACTTAGAATTAAATTTAGAATCACTTAAGACTTTAGTAAAGAACTTGAACGTAGCACCTATATGAGACATAGAGATAATCCTAAGAATGGATTGGTTAGTCAAAGACCATTCCACGATTACGCATAAGGAGAGGAAATTTCGCTCCATTTGTGCGGATAAGAAGTTACAATTTCTATGGAATCCACATGGGAAAGGAAATTCCAACCATACCCACACTACAAATAAGGGAATTATTAAACAAGAAGGGATATCGAGCATTCCTGCTTATCTAAGTGGTAAATGAAAAGCGAAATGAAATAGAGAATGTGGGAATTTTTCGAGAAATTCTAGATATTCCGATAACTTAGCAAGATTACCCCGATAAGCAACTAGAGTTCCACTATCGAGTTAGAACCATTACTAAACCATGTCAAAAGTACCTTTATTAAATGGATTCAAGGAAGATGAAAGATAAGGATTCAAACTTAAAGACTATAAAATCTAAGTTTCATCGGACCTATAGCATCACTTAAGAAGTACCCAATTTGCTTGTCAAAAGAAAAGATAATCATTAAGAAGGTGTATAGAATATTGAGAGTGAATAATCCATTATCGAGAATAAACCGAGTATTCAGTCAGTGGAAATGAACAAGAGTAGTCCTGAGAACCGATCTCATTGGACTATAATCTACTTAAGGTACGAGCTAAAAGTACCCAAAATGGTCTTCCTAACAAGATGTGGCCACTATAAGTTTATAGTCGTCTTTGTTCGGATCAATTAATGACCACCATGTTATGAACCTCAAAATCGAGTGTCTCGCTCATACCAAAACAAATTGACTCAAAAGCATCATAGATGGTATTCCCATCTATTTAAAGGGCAAGAGAAGAGTATGAAGAACTCATGAGAAACTATCTTGCTGACATTAAGAATCGAATAGATTTTCACCAAGTTTATTTAAGGTGAATTGAGCCTCAAGAGGTAATATTCCTTAGACACATTGTGTCTTCAGAAGGAATCCATATGGATCCGGCAAAAAAATTTAAAAGCAATACAAGGTTGGAAACAATCAACGACCCAAATGAGACTGAGAGTTTATAGAATTTGTTGGCTGCTATCAAAAATTTATTGAAGACTCTCTAAGATAGCAAGGCTGATAACGCAGCAGTAAAACGAATTAAGATTTTGAGAATATCACCTCTATAAAGTGAGGTGTGAGATCTTCATAGATCATAAGAGTTTAAGATACTTCTTCGAGCAAGAGACGTGGCTCGAATTAGTAAGAGATTACGAATGCGATATAAATTATCACCTACGAAAAGTAAATATAGTGGTTGATGTTCTATGTAGAAAATTCACTAAGTAATGATAAATACTTGCATAAAAGAAAAACTCACAAAGAGTTAAGAAAAGGAAGATAGAAACTGCCGAACATCGTCTCAATTGCCCGTAAGTACAGGCATTGTATTAATGATCCTATGGGATGACGTAACAATGGATTTTGAGATATGATTACCAAAGTCAAAAGTTAACACTACTATATGGGTAGTAGTATATCGACTTACCAAATATGTTCAGTTCATGCCTATTTAGGCTACATCTGGGTCTAATGAGTTAACCCAGTTGTTTACTAAGAAAATCGCACGTCTCGCATCATATAAAGATGTTGAGGTTATCTTTAGAATATGAATTGGCTTAGAAAAGAAAGGATTGACGTACAAGTTGGGAACGTACTTTTCCACTTATCAATGTTCACCTACGACTATAACTGTCGAGCAACATAGCCCATGTGAAGCATAGTATAAAAGAAAGTATCGATCATCTCTTTATAGAGATGAAGTAAGTAAACAGAGAGTTTAAAGCCGATTTTGTGAAGGAAATGATTAAGATGATTGCCGAATTAGGCAATGAAAGAAAGAAGCTCATGGTAGACAAAAGTCTTACGCTGATATGCGTAGATATGAGTTGCATCTTGAATGCAGAGATAAAGTGTATTAAAGTTCTCCATTGAAAGAATTTCAATGTTGGAGAATAAGGGAGTTGAAAGTACGTTTTATAGGACCTTGTGAGATCCTAGAAATAATAAGGCCTAGTAGCCTATAGATTGGTATTTCCACCAAGTTTGGAGAATATACAGAATGTTTTCCCACGTGTTACAGTTAAAGAAAGTACGAATATGGTCCAAAATACATGACCAACATGATGACGTTATTCTTGAATCAAGATATAAGTTATGAAAACGAATCTGCGATTGTTTAATCGTCAGATTCAACGGTTAAGAAAGAAGCTTATACCGTTGGTAAAAGTCCAAAGGAGAGACCATGGACAAAAAAAAAAGTTACGTGGAAACTTGAGATTGTTATAGTGCAAAGATACCCGTACTTTTCTACGGTATGCAAATTTCGGGACGAAATTTATTTTAAGGGGGGTAGAATGTAATATCCCGCAGTTTTAATGCTTAATTACGATAATTAAAATCGTAATTTAGAAATTAATCCCGATTATTAAAATATTAATTAGTCAACTCTTGACTTTGACAAAGCATAATTGGATAATTTCTGTGTGAGATTCACTGATGCTTAGTGAATTAAGGAATATAATTTCCGATATTCCTCGAACGTAATTTTCTAACGACGAATAAATTCGACGATTCGTCTTACAAGATTATTAAGCGGTAAGCTTAATTTGAAATTCCTATTATTATTATAGGAATAAGTAAAGTTGTTACAACTTTATTTTGAACGTTTAGAGATAATTCGCTTATGAGAATTTTGAGACGCTTCAAACGTCGGTTTTAGAGATTAGTCGATAACTCAACCAGATGATCACGAATTATAAAATTCAAATTCCTATAATTATTTTATGATATAAGAGCATTATTTATTATTAAATAATGCTAGAAAATTTAAGAATGCAATGTACCTATGGTTATGGGTTTCAAAACCCTAAAATTTCAATTAGGGTTTTAAGGTCTAAATTTTATTTTAATACTTTTCTATGATTGAATTTATTATCTAAAACATATAATATGTCACATAAATATGTATTAGCTATTTAATACAAGAAAATAAAATATTTGGGATTATTCTAGGATTTTCGAAAATCTAGGGTTCCTAATTGTGAAATTAAATTTAATTCCTATCCAATTGATGATATATCATATTTATTATATTAATATGATATTATTATGGATAATATGAGTTATATAGCAAGTTGCACAAGTTGGTTGCCACCTATATGAAAAGGGACGAAAATTGTGTACATTAGGTGACAAAATTTGATCAAATCCTATCCTATAATTAATGAATGGCTATGAGTTGTATCTTATCTTATATTAGGTGTAAAGTGGACATAGTTAGCAATTTAAACAAGTAATCATTGGCTCATTTATGAGGGAGCCGAAATGTTAGAAAATTGGGGTTGAAATTATTTAATTTCATACTATATAATAGTGCCACTTGTTGGAGTTGAAATATTTGAATTTTCTAAAGTAACTTTATGATATAATTATAATATAGTATATGATATAAAAAAATATAAAAAATTTAAACAATTATCCTAAAGGCTTGAACATAGCCGACACACACATGGTGTGCAAAATTTATATTTTCTTTGTTTTATGCTAAGTATGGTTCAATGTATTTACTAAGTGATAAGATAAGGTATCCATCAGATATGAGATGTAAAGATAAGATGGTGTTCAAATTAAACAAGTAACTATAGCCTTTGTTTGCTAGTAGTTGAAATTGTTGACAATTAAATGTGAAATCAAATTAGAAGTCATAGTGTAAAATGTTGACTATTCAAATATGACATTATCCTAAATTAATATTATAGTATATGATAGGATAAAAATAAAATTTATTCCTTTACATTATTAAATGGCCGAAAACCTCATTAGAATATTAAAGATAAATATGCAAATGTATTATAATAATTTAAATCATCACTATACTATAATAAAGTGACGTGAACATAAGAACCAATAGAATAAAAAAAATTTATCTTAGCTAATACATGCAATTGCCGTGAGCTATACTAGGAAGAAAGGAAAATAGTTTTGTTTTTAGCAATCACCAAGTGGAACAAATAATGTGATAAGGTTCCACATTAATGAATGACATGAAAGAAATAAAAATCTTGTCTTTAAGCATATCAATTTGGCCGATTATTTTGACCATGTGTACAAGTGGATTAGTTGATATTTTATGTGTAATAATTGCACTAAAAGTTGGTTAAATCTATAAATATAAGGTAAGCTCCACAATATCTCATTTAGCTACCTTTAAGACCGAAAATATTGTGAGAGAAATTAGAGAACCTTCAAGTTCAATCCCAAATCTTAAACAAATAAACGTTGCCGATCAAATTCGACACCGATTAAAAGGTTAGATTTCTTACGAGCTTCGTTTACATGCTAGAATTTTCGATTTTCGTCCGTTAGAATTCATGTTATAAGCTTAGTTCTTATATGATATTTTCGAAAATTATGTAACCTATGCTAATATGTTTAGATATTATGTTTATATGATATTATAAAGCATGTACTATGATTATATTACAAAGTTATACATGATATTAAATTCTAAGAAAGGACCGAAAACATGTAGGTAGGATATGTTGATGATTTTGATTTTTAATTGTTGATTTGAGCATGAAATAATAATCTAGGGTATTAAATAAGCTTATATGAATTTATATAGAATTTTTGGAAAACTTTAGTACCTAAGTTCATAAATTTCGAAAATTATAATATATGATATGATATTGAGATATAATCCAAATTTAAGTGTTATCATATCATATTGATGATGTAGATTCATAATATATGGATGTGTGAATTTATCGAATTTATAAAATTATTTTGACCTAAGTCAAAATTTTCGAAAGTGACTTAGGTAAATTTTATTCAATGGTTCACAATAAATAACAATTATGTTATAGTAAGCATAGTTAAGGGTGATTAAGTGTTATGTGAATTTATTGAAATTTTTGGAAAATGTTTAGTTGATTAATTAGGGTGACCGAAAATCATACCCTATGTGTATTAATGTTATAAATTTATTTTATCAAGTATAATTACATAAAATGTTCTAAAATAATGTTTTGGACATAGTATGATTTTATAGGAATTTTTGGAACAAGAATTGTACATTAAAATCGAAAATTTCATAAGAAATTGAAAAAGTCAAAATGTTGACCTTGAGTTGACTAAAGTCAAAATTGTTGACTAAAGGTTGACTTGGTCAAAATTGTTGACCAAAAACGTTGACCAAGGTCAACGGGCACATAATTCGATAATCGTGATCTATGTGACGTAGCACGTTTAGTAACAATGTAACTTACGTTACGTAAGTACATTAAAACGTACATTATATACTAAAAAGGTAGAATATCTCTTATGAATTGAGAAAATTCATAATCGACATTAATTGATTAGGAAACGTCAAAATAAGTCCGGCGTTAGCCTTATTCGACGCCAGAGAACATTATCGACTATGTTCGCTCTCTCGAACGTGATCAACGTACTAAAATAGTTCTTACGTTAAGGTGGGACGTGGACTGAGAGCCGACTTAGAAAGGAACGTTATTGAAAAGCTACGCACTGTGGGCTTTATTCGAAAACCCTTTATTTACTTGCTTTTCGCAAATGAAAAGTATTTTATTTACAGGACTTCTGTTGAGAAATGATATGATTACCGCCCAAAGTGTTTATGTTTTTATGTATGATCCTATCGAGTTGTTGGGCGAGCCAACTATGAGAAATTGATATCGACCCTAGCGGAAGGATTATACCGCCAGATTGATCCGATGTGATGAGATATATATATTATATGTGGAGTGGGTCGGCATGATGATATTGAAAGTTGTTGGTTCGCTACCAACGTATGATGATCCTGATGTGATATCATATTATATGAGAAGGTGGCATGATGATATCGAAAGTTGTTGGTTCGCTACCAACGTATGATGATCCTGATGTGATATCATATTATATGAGAAGCGGCTGGCATGATGATATTGAAAGTTATTGGTTCGCTACCAACGTGTGATGATGTTATGTGATGACGTTTTGTGATGATGTTATGATATTACTAAATGAGAACCGATATGGATCATACAGACAAAATATGTCCGCCGCACGACTTTTGAAAATGAGAAAATGTTTTAGTAAGCACGAGCATTTCCAATAAAACCTCGTGTGTTACTCGAAGGCGGTGTAATTAAAGAAAATGTTTTGGCATGAGCCCACTAAGTGCATTCTTGTACTTAGCCCGCATATTTGTTTTAAATGTGCAGTTGAGCGATTGATGTTGGATGTTGAAGTGTTGAGCGGTTGGAGTCTTACGTCGTCGATAATTATAGCCTTGATTACATATCGTCATATGTGTAATCACATGTCTTTCATTGTAGAGTTATATAGATTATGTTTTGAGTTGAACCCTTTAGTCAAGAGTCTAAATGATCCAGCCAGATGTACGATATATGTGTCACATTAAATGATATGAAGTTCGAGAATTTGTCTATTATATATCTCGCAGCTCCATCATTAGTGTTTGTTATTGTTGGTAATCCCCGTCATTAGTGTGATTTACGCTAATCCGCACTTTGGGTCAAGGGTCATTACAGGTTGGTATCGAGCGGGTCGCACTTAAACCCAAAACTTCTTTCAAAAGTTGAGTCTCGATAGAGTCACTAGACTTCAGAGATCACCGACTATGCTCAACACTCCATCACATCAAGCTCAACCGAAAAAGGTAAATGATTTTCTCACGCTTTGAGAATAAGGATAAGAAGTTGGAAAGTGAAAGTTATTAAAGTGAAATGAATTTTCAAGAAAATGAAAGTTAGAATTAGAGAGATTCTAAGAATATGCGGTATGGATTGCATATTCAAGGAATGTTTAAAGATTCCAAGAATATGTAGGTATGGGACTACATATTCATGGAAAACTTAAAAGATTTAATAAGCGTTGAGTAAATGATTTTCTCGGTTTTGGAAATGAAAAGTTTGAAAGTACATGCCTTTCTCAAAATTTTGAAATAAGAAGTTTGAACATGGAAAATGATATTTCCAAAAGATAAAAATTATGAAAGGAATTTAAGAATGAAAGTATTGAATAATGATGAGAAGGAATGTTTATGAGGAGAAATGTTATATAAAGAGAATGTTACGTGAATGAAAGTTGTGAATAAAGATTGCTAAAGTGAAAGTAATTGCGAATGTGCAATAATGTTTGATGTTGAGAAGAATTGAAAGTGATATGAGAAAGTATTGACATTGAGATGTCAAAAGAGAAGTTTTTGAAATCGTGGAAGTCAATGAGGATTTTGTTGTGATAGTTGTTGGATCATTACCAACATATTATGATGTTTGATGATGATATAAGGAGAATGTTATGATTATGTTATGATGATGTTATATGAGAAAGTGTTGACATTGATATGTCAAAAGTATTATATGTTGAATTCTTGAAATTCAAAGAGAGCATGAGTTATGTTACAGTTTGAAATGTTTATTTCAAAGTTCAAAGTTATTTCACTGATGGGTATGATATCCCAAAAGAACATAGACATGATAAGAAGCATGATCACTTATCGCGAGAACATAGAAGTAAGAATCTGAGAACTTTAGTTCTTTGCGAGTACGAAAGTAAGTATCGACATGAGAACGAGAACAAAGATCAGTGAAAACATTACAAGTTTTCAAAAACGAGAAGAAAGAAGTATAAAGAGAACCACGACGGCATTTTTATGCTCGACTTCGGCGTCAATCTTGTCAACTTTGACTTTGGCGTCGACCTCTTTGATTTATACCTTAGCAATTAAGCTCGACCTTGGCTGCCTGATTTCGGCGCCAGCAAAAAAAAAAAAAAAATGCCTTGCAGTGTTTTGATTCTAGCTCGTTCTCCTTGTTAGAACTCCGATCTACGAACGGTTTTCGCCACGCACTCTATCATGTGGTACTATATTTCTTATGAAGGACCGAATCCTTGGTTCCTTCTTCCGAATTCGTGAGAATCAGTTAAAGATTAGTTTTATGATGTGCATAGAACAAGAACTTTATAGTATAACAAGAATTTTAGAGTGATACTAGAAAGTAAGACTCCCAGTAGTACAAGAAGAGCTATGACGTACATGAGAACTTTTGTTGATAACCTATTACGAGCTGTATAAGGTTTCAAGTTCTACTCAATTTCGCCATCGAGTTTAACTCTACGACCTAGTTTCAAATGAGAAATCACTATGCGTTTCTCACTTTTCTTTGAAAGAAGTTTACAAAACAAAATTTTATACTGGTGTTCTTTGAAACCAAACCTTCATATGACCGAGAAAGTATTTGTGACGGCCCGACCACCCCATATGACCAAAGAAATCTCAGTACTCGCTATTCTGGTCTTCGGACCCTATCTCCCAATTATTCAGTTCAGAGAACATGTTGATTCAAACTTTCAAAGTTGTCATCTTGAATTATGAAACTATACCTCTTGAAAATTTTTATAATGCAATTTTCTTCAATCCACGAAGCCAATAAGTATGACGTAGGTTGACGTATCATGTCAACTGAAAGTATCAGATCAGTAAAGTGATAGACATCAAGATATGATGAAAAGAAGTTCTCGATGAGACGAGATATATTTTTATGATACACATAGGTGGATCGACCCTTGATGGGCTTTCCCAATACTGATAACAGTAAAGTTATACCTCCATGTGAGTATATGATAACTAAGTTATGAACGAGATACTCTTTAGCATTTAGTGCTGGAATAGAGTAAAGAAAAGTGTATGAGATCCTTGGAATATACCCTCCTTTTATTATGTCGTAATGAGAAAGAATACAACTTATCTGTAAGATAGTTGATTGTCCTTAAAAACCTCGTTAGAAGGTCGGATCTGTTAAAAAAAGTGTGGAGATGAATAAGACACAGTTGATGGATATAAAGAAGTGAAAGCATCTCCATTATTTCTCTCGCTTCATCCCTAAATCAATAAGATTATGTTTAAGTGGAATTGATTCCAAGAATTTGAGACTTTGGTTAAACCAAAGATAGTATGATCAACGGATCAAATAATGAGATATGTGAATAGCTAGGCTATTCCTAGTTTTAGACCAAGAATGAGAGAGACACCCAAGTTGAGATTTGGCAATAGGACATTGGTACTTGGAGTATAAGTTATGATGTACAAACATACTACCTTACCGCCTAGATTGTAATGATGACGGTCTTGATCTTAAAAGTGAGAATCAAAGTATAAAAGTAATATAACTTTCGGATATCATGCTCAAGAAAAGAGCAAGAGTTAAGAATAATGAGGAAATTACTACTATAGCTATGACATAGCCGTAACATGAGATAAGTTTTGCAAACAGCTTGATTACGATAAGTAAAGCAAACCCTTCAAGGAAAGAAGTGGATCAAGAAGTAGATTTGTTATTTGAGATGAAACCGACATACTCTAAGTATATAGAGACGTAACGCTCATCTTATGCGTGATTTAGTAATTAAGCAAGATAACCTTTAAAGAAAATGCGAAGGAAATACGCCTGCGAGCAAAGGAAGGATTCATAAGAAAGGACCTTAAGGAGAATCTAATTGAAAAGTTACTTCCTCATATTTATGAGATGACTCATAAGGTGAAATATTGGGTACTTCAGCTTTGAAACGAAGTAAGCATAGAATATCGAGAAGATAGAAAAGATATATGACGCCAAGGCAAAAGTATGACGCGTTCTCATTGAACAAGGGATTTTAACTTATGCGAAACCGCTTAGTCAAACTAGAAAAAAAATTAAGAGAAATGACATATATCCAAAAGGGATATTACGCATGATAGTATATCAAATGCTAATATAGGGATTCTTCTTGAAAGGATTTTAAAAGAAAGAATATATGGAAGATATATTCTAAAGATCGATAAAAAGGAAGAAGAAAGCTGAATCATTCATACTGGTTAGAAAGTGTAATAATGATAGAACGAACAAAACTAGGAAAGCCTGGTAGGTATGAGAAAACTTCTCAGTATACCTAAAATACTTTTGTTCAAAACAAGTGCTTCACATTCTGTTATCACAAGAATAGTAAGAGCACGCGTGGATACGTTAGAACGCAAATCAGAATAAGCAAATCAAAGGATGAAATTTTCCTACTTAAAAGAAGGATCGTGGTCGCCACACGTATTTACTCAAACTTAGAATTAAATTTAGAATCACTTAAGACTTTAGTAAAGAACTTGAACGTAGCACCTATATGAGACATAGAGATAATCCTAAGAATGGATTGGTTAGTCAAAGACCATTCCACGATTACGTATAAGGAGAGGGAAATTTCGTTCCATTTGTGCGGATAAGAAGTTTAATTTCTATGGAATCCACATGGAAAGGAAATTCCAACCATACCCACACTACAAATAAGGGAATTATTAAACAAGAAGGATATCGAGCATTCCCTGCTTATCTAAGTGGTAAATGAAAAGCGTAAATGAAATAGAGAATGTGGGAATTTTTCGAGAAATTCTAGATATTCCTGATAACTTAGCAAGATTACCCTGATAAGCAACTAGAGTTCCACTATCGAGTTAGAACCATTACTAAACCATGTCAAAAGTACCTTTATTAAATGGATTCAAGGAAGATGAAAAGATAAGGATTCAAACTTAAAGACTATAAAATCTAAGTTTCATCGGACCTATAGCATCACTTAAGAAGTACCCAATTTGCTTGTCAAAAGAAAAAGATAATCATTAAGAAGGTGTATAGAATATTGAGAGTGAATAATCCATTATCGAGAATAAACCGAGTATTCAGTCAGTGGAAATGAACAAGAGTAGTCCTGAGAACCGATCTCAATTGGACTATAATCTACTTAAGGTACGAGCTAAAAAGTACCCAAAATGGTCTTCCTAACAAGATGTGGCCACTATAAGTTTATAGTCGTGCTGTTCGGATCAATTAATACGCCAGCCATGTTATGAACCTCAAAAATCGAGTGTCTCGCTCATACCAAAACAAATTGACTCAAAAGCATCATAGATGGTATTCCCATCTATTTAAAGGGCAAGAGAAGAGTATGAAGAACTCATGAGAAACTATCTTGCTGACATTAAGAATCGAATAGATTTTCACCAAGTTTATTTAAGGTGAATTGAGCCTCAAGAGGTAATATTCCTTAGACACATTGTGTCTTCAGAAGGAATCCATATGGATCCGCAAAAATTTAAAAGCAATACAAGGTTGGAAACAATCAACACCCAAATGAGACCGAGAGTTTATAGAATTTGTTGGTCGCTATCAAAATTTATCAAGACTCTCTAAGATAGCAAGGCCGATAACGACAGAAGAAAGAAACGAATTAAGATTTTGAGAATATCACCCTATAAAGTGAGGTGTGAGATCTTCATAGATCATAAGAGTTTAAGATACTTCTTCGAGCAAGAGACGTGGCTCGAATTAGTAAGAGATTACGAATGCGATATAAATTATCACCCACGAAAAGTAAATATAGTGGTTGATGTTCTATGTAGAAAAATTCATCTAAGTAATGATAAATACTTGATAAAAGAAAAACTCACAAAGAGTTAAGAAAGGAAGATAGAAACTGCCGAACATCGTCTCAATTGCCCGTAAGTACAGGCATTGTATTAATGATCCTATGGGATGACGTAACAATGGATTTTGAGATATGATTACCAAAGTCAAAAGTTAACACTACTATATGGGTAGTAGTATATCGACTTACCAAATATGTTCAGTTCATGCCTATTTAGGCTACATCCGGTCTAATGAGTTAACCCGCTTGTTTACTAAGAAAATCGCACGCCTCGCATCATATAAAGATGTTGAGGTTATCTTTAGAATATGAATTCGCTTAGAAAAGAAAGGATTGACGACAAGTTGGGAACGCATTTTCCACTTATCAATGTTCACCTACGACTATAATCACGAGCAACATAGCCCATGTGAAGCATAGTATAAAAGAAAGTATCGATCATCTCTTTATAGAGATGAAGTAAGTAAACAGAGAGTTTAAAGCCGATTTTGTGAAGGAAATGATTAAGATGATTGCCGAATTAGGCAATGAAAGAAAGAAGCTCATGGTAGACAAAAGTCTTACGCTGATATGCGTAGATATGAGTTGCATCTTGAATGCAGAGATAAAGTGTATTAAAGTTCTCCATTGAAAGAATTTCAATGTTGGAGAATAAGGGAGTTGAAAGTACGTTTTATAGGACCTTGTGAGATCCTAGAAATAATAAGGCCTAGTAGCCTATAGATTGGTATTTCCACCAAGTTTGGAGAATATACAGAATGTTTTCCCACGTGTTACAGTTAAAGAAAGTACGAATATGGTCCAAAATACATGACCAACATGATGACGTTATTCTTGAATCAAGATATAAGTTATGAAAACGAAATGCGATTGTTTAATCGCCGATTCAACTGTTAAGAAAGTTTATACTGTTGGTAAAAGTCCAAAGAGAGACCATGGACAAAAAAAAAGTTACGTGGAAACTTGAGATTGTTATAGTGCAAAGATACCCGCATTTTTCTACGGTATGCAAATTTCGGATGAAATTTATTTTAAGGGGTAGAATGTAATATCCTCAGGTTTAATGCTTAATTACGATAATTAAAATCGTAATTTAGAAATTAATCCCGATTATTAAAATATTAATTAGTCAACTCTTGACTTTGACAAAGCATAATTGGATAATTTCTGTGTGAGATTCACTGATGCTTAGTGAATTAAGGAATATAATTTCCGATATTCCCTCGAACGTAATTTTCTAACGACGAATAAATTCGACAGTTACGTCTTACAGTATTATTAAGCAGTTAAGCTTAATTTCGAAATTCCTATTATTATTATAGGAATAAGTAAAGTTGTTACAACTTTATTTTGAACGTTTTAGAGATAATTCGCCTATGAGAATTTTGAGACGTTTCAAACGTCGGTTTTTAGAGATGAGTCGATAACTCAGCCAGATGATCACGAAATTATAAAATTCAAATTCCTATAATTATTTTATGATATAAGAGCATTATTTATTATTAAATAATGCTAGAAAATTCAAGAATGCAATGTACCTATGGTTATGGGTTTGAAACCCTAAAATTTGAATTAGGGTTTTTAAGGTCTAAATTTTATTTTAATACTTTTCTATGATTGAATTTATTATCTAAAACATATAATATGTCACATAACTATGTATTAGCTATTTAATACAAGAAAATAAAATATTTGGGATTATTCTAGATTTTCAAAATCTAGGTTCCTAATTGTGAAATTAAATTTAATTCCTATCCAATTGATGATATATCATATTTATTATATTAATATGATATTATTATGGATAATATGAGTTATATAGCAAGTTGCACAAGTTGGTTGCCACCTATATGAAAAGGGACGAAAATTGTGTACATTAGGTGACAAAATTTGATCAAATCCTATCCTATAATTAATGAATGGCTATGAGTTGTATCTTATCTTATATTAGGTGTAAAGTGGACATAGTTAGCAATTTAAACAAGTAATCATTGGCTCATTTATGAGGAGCCGAAATGTTGGAAAATTGGGGTTGAAATTATTTAATTTCATACTATATAATAGTGCCACTTGTTGGAGTTGAAATATTCAATTTTCTAAAGTAACTTTATGATATAATTATAATATAGTATATGATATAAAAAATATAAAAATTTAAACAATTATCCTAAAGGCTTGAACATAGCCGACACACACATGGTGTGCAAAATTTATATTTTCTTTTGTTTTATGCTAAGTATGGTTCAATGTATTTACTAAGTGATAAGATAAGGTATCCACTCAGATATGAGATGTAAAGATAAGATGGTGTTCAAATTAAACAAGTAACTATAGCCTTTGTTTGCTAGTAGTTGAAATTGTTGACAATTAAATGTGAAATCAAATTAGAAGTCATAGTGTAAAATGTCGACTATTCAAATACGACATTATCCTAAATTAATATTATAGTATATGATAGGATAAAAATAAAATTTATTCCTTTACATTATTAAATGGCCGAAAACCTCATTAGAATATTAAAGATAAATATGCAAATGTATTATAATAATTTAAATCATCACTATACTATAATAAAGTGACGTGAACATAAGAACCAATAGAATAAAAAAAAAATTATCTTAGCTAATACATGCAATTGCCGTGAGCTATACTAGGAAGAAAGGAAAATAGTTTTGTTTTTAGCAATCACCAAGTGGAACAAATAATGTGATAAGGTTCCACATTAATGAATGACATGAAAGAAATAAAAATCTTGTCTTTAAGCATATCAATTTGGCCGATTATTTTGACCATGTGTACAAGTGGATTAGTTGATATTTTATGTGTAATAATTACACTAAAAGTTGGTTAAATCTATAAATATAAGGTAAGCTCCACAATATCTCATTTAGCTACCTTTAAGACCGAAAATATTGTGAGAGAAATTAGAGAGAACCCTTCAAGTTCAATCCCAAATCTTAAACAAATAAACGTTGCCGATCAAATTCGACACCGATTAAAAGGTTAGATTTCTTACGAGCTTCGTTTACATGCTAGAATTTTCGATTTTCGTCCGTTAGAATTCATGTTATAAGCTTAGTTCTTATATGATATTTTCGAAAATTATGTAACCTATGCTAATATGTTTAGATATTATGTTTATATGATATTATAAAGCATGTACTATGATTATATTACAAAGTTATACATGATATTAAATTCTAAGAAAGGACCGAAAACATGTAGGTAGGATATGTTGATGATTTTGATTTTTAATTGTTGATTTGAGCATGAAATAATAATCTAGGGTATTAAATAAGCTTATATGAATTTATATAATTTTGGAAAACTTTAGTACCTAAGTTCATAAATTTGAAAATTATAATATATGATATGATATTGAGATATAATCCAAATTTAAGTGTTATCATATCATATTGATGATGTAGATTCATAATATATGGATGTGAATTTATCGAATTTATAAAATTATTTTGACCTAAGTCAAAATTTTCGAAAGTGACTTAGGTAAATTTTATTCAATGGTTCACAATAAATAACAATTATGTTATAGTAAGCATAGTTAAGGGTGATTAAGTGTTATGTGAATTTATTGAAATTTTTGGAAAATGTTTAGTTGATTAATTAGGGTGACCGAAAATCATACCCTATGTGTATTAATGTTATAAATTTATTTTATCAAGTATAATTACATAAAATGTTCTAAAATAATGTTTTGGACATAGTATGATTTTATAGGAATTTTTGGAACAAGAATTGTACATTAAAATCGAAAATTTCATAAGAAATTGAAAAAGTCAAAATGTTGACCTTGAGTTGACTAAAGTCAAAATTGTTGACTAAAGGTTGACTTGGTCAAAATTGTTGACCAAAAACGTTGACCAAGGTCAACGGGCACATAATTCGATAATCGTGATCTATGTGACGTAGCACGTTTAGTAACAATGTAACTTACGTTACGTAAGTACATTAAAACGTACATTATATACTAAAAAGGTAGAATATCTCTTATGAATTGAGAAAATTCATAATCGACATTAATTGATTAGGAAACGTCAAAATAAGTCCGGCGTTAGCCTTATTTGACGCGTAGAACATTATTGACTATGTTCGTCTCTCTCGAACGTGATCAACGTACTAAAATAGTTCTTACGCGGTGGGACGTGGACTGAAGCCGACTTAGAAAGGAACGTTATTGAAAAGCTACGCACTGTGGGCTTTATTCGAAAACCCTTTATTTACTTGCTTTCGCAAATGAAAAGTATTTTATTTACGATGATTGAGAAATGATATGATTACCGCCCAAAGTGTTTATGTTTTTACGTATGATCCTATCGTTGTTGGGCAAGCCAACTATGAAAATGATATCGACCCTAAGCCGGAAGGATTATACCGCCAGATTGATCCGATGTGATGAGATATATATATTATATGTGGAGTTGGTGGCATGATGATATCGAAAGTTGTTGGTTCGCTACCAACGATGATGATCCCGATGTGATATCATATTATATGAAGCGGTGGCATGATGATATCGAAAGTTGTTGGTTCGCTACCAACGTATGATGATCCCGATGTGATATCATATTATATGAGAAGCGGTGGCATGATGATATTGAAAGTTATTGGTTCGCTACCAACGTGTGATGATGTTATGTGATGACGTTTTGTGATGATGTTATGATATTACTAAATGAGAACTGATATGGATCATACAGACAAAAATATGTCTCGCCAGACGACTTTTGAAAATGAGAAAATGTTTTAGTAAGCACGAGCATTTCCAATAAAACCTCGTGTGTTACTCAGAAGGCAGTAATTAAAGAAAATGTTTTCGCATGAGCCCACTAAGTGCATTCTTGTACTTAGCCCCGCATATTTGTTTTAAATGTGCAGTTGAGCGATTGATGTCGATGTTGAAGTGTTGAGCGCTGGAGTCTTACGTCGTCGATAATTATAGCCTTGATTACATATCGTCATATGTGTAATCACATGTCTTTCATTTGTAGAGTTATATAGATTATGTTTGAGTTGAACCTTTAGTCAAGAGTCTAAATGATCCAGCCAGATGTACGATATATGTGTCACATTAAATGATATGAAGTTCGAGAATTTGTCTATTATATATCTCGCATTCCATCATTAGTGTTTGTTATCGTTGGTAATCCCCGCCATTAGTGTGATTTACGCTAATCCGTACTTTGGGCGGGTTGTTACATTGGTATCGAGCGGTCGCACCTAAACCCAAAACTTCTTTCAAAAGTCGAGTCTCGATAGAGTCACTAGACTTCTAGAGATCACCGACTATGCTCAACACTCCATCACATCAAGCTCAACCGAAAAGGTAAATGATTTTCTCACGCTTTGAGAATAAGGATAAGAAGTTGGAAAGTGAAAGTTATTAAAGTGAAATGAATTTTCAAGAAAATGAAAGTTAGAATTAGAGAGATTCTAAGAATATGCGGTATGGGATTGCATATTGAGGAATGTTTCAAAGATTCCAAGAATATGTAGGTATGGGACTACATATTCATGGAAAACTTAAAAGATTTAATAAGCGTTGAGTAAATGATTTTCTCGGTTTTGGAAATGAAAAAGTTTGAAAGTACATGCCCCTTTCTCAAAATTTTGAAATAAGAAGTTTGAACATGGAAAATGATATTTCCAAAAAGATAAAAATTATGAAAGGAATTTAAGAATGAAAGTATTGAATAATGATGAGAAGGAATGTTTATGAGGAGAAATGTTATATAAAGAGAATGTTACGTGAATGAAAGTTGTGAATAAAGATTGCTAAAAGTGAAAGTAATTGCGAATGTGCAATAATGTTTGATGTTGAGAAGAATTGAAAGTGATATGAGAAAGTATTGACATTGAGATGTCAAAAGAGAAGTTTTTGAAATCGTGGAAGTCAATGAGGATTTTGTTGTGATAGTTGTTGGATCATTACCAACATATTATGATGTTTGATGATGATATAAGGAGAATGTTATGATTATGTTATGATGATGTTATATGAGAAAGTGTTGACATTGATATGTCAAAAGTATTATATGTTGAATTCTTGAAATTCAAAGAGAGCATGAGTTATGTTACAGGTTTGAAATGTTTATTTCAAAGTTCAAAGTTATTTCACTGATGGGTATGATATCCCAAAAGAACATAGACATGATAAGAAGCATGATCACTTATCGCGAGAACATAGAAGTAAGAATCGAGAACTTTAGTTCTTTGTAGCACGAAAGTAAGTATCGACATGAGAACGAGAACAAAGATCGGTGAAAACATTACAAGTTTTCAAAACGAGAAGAAAGAAGTATAAAGAGAACCACGACGGCATTTTTATGCTCGACAAGCGCCAATCTTGTCAACTTTGACTTTGGCGCCGACCTCTTTGATTTATACCTTAGCAATTAAGCTCGACCTGGTCGCCTGATTTCGCGCCAAAAAAAAAAAAAAAAATGCCTTGCAGTGTTTTGATTCTAGCTCGTTCTCCTTGTTAGAACTCCGATCTACGAACGGTTTTCGCCTACGTACTCCTATCACAGGGTACTATATTTCTTATGAAGGACCGAATCCTTGGTTCCTTCTTCCGAATTCGTGAGAATCAGTTAAAGATTAGTTTTATGATGTGCATAGAACAAGAACTTTATAGTATAACAAGAATTTTAGAGTGATACTAGAAAGTAAGACTCCCAGTAGTACAAGAAGAGCTATGACGTACATGAGAACTTTTGTTGATAACCTATTACGAGCTGTATAAGGTTTCAAGTTCTACTCAATTTCTGTCATCGAGTTTAACTCTATGACCTAGTTTCAAATGAGAAATCACTTGCGTTTCTCACTTTTCTTTGAAAGAAGTTTACAAAACAAAAATTTTATACAGTGTTCTTTGAAACCAAACCTTCATATGACTGAGAAAGTATTTGTGACGGGCCTGACCACCCCATATGACCAAAGAAATCTCAGTACTCGCTATTCTGGTCTTCGGACCCTATCTCCCAATTATTCAGTTCAGAGAACATGTTGATTCAAACTTTCAAAGTTGTCATCTTGAATTATGAAACTATACCTCTTGAAAATTTTTATAATGCAATTTTCTTCAATCCACGAAGCCAATAAGTATGACGTAGGTTGACGTATCATGTCAACTGAAAGTATCAGATCAGTAAAGTGATAGACATCAAGATATGATGAAAAGAAGTTCTCGATGAGACGAGATATATTTTATGATACACATAGGTGGATCGACCTTGATGGGCTTTCCCAACACCGATATGAAGAAAGTTATACCTCCATGTGAGTATATGATAACTAAGTTATGAACGAGATACTCTTTAGCATTTAGTCTTTGGAATAGAGTAAAGAAAAGTGTATGAGATCCTCGAATATACCCTCCTTTATTATGTCGTAATGAGAAAGAATACAACTTATCCGTAAGATAGTTGATTGTCCTTAAAACCTCGTTAGAAGGTCGGATCTGTTAAAAAAAGTGTGGAGATGAATAAGACACAGTTGATGGATATAAAGAAGTGAAAGCATCTCCATTATTTCTCTCGCTCATCCCTAAATCAATAAGATTATGTTTAAGTGGAATTGATTCCAAGAATTTGAGACTTTGGTTAAACCAAAGATAGTATGATCAACGGATCAAATAATGAGATATGTGAATAGCTAGGCTATTCCTAGTTTTAGACCAAGAATGAGAGAGACACCCCGAAGTTGAGATTTGGCAATAGGACATTGGTACTTGGAGTATAAGTTATGATGTACAAACATACTACCTTACCAGTCTAGATTGTAATGATGACGGTCTTGATCTTAAAAGTGAGAATCAAAGTATAAAAGTAATATAACTTTCGGATATCATGCTCAAGAAAAAGAGCAAGAGTTAAGAATAGCTGAGGAAATTACCAGCTATACAGTTATGACATAGCCAGAACATGAGATAAGTTTTGCAAACAGCTTGATTACGATAAGTAAAGCAAACCCTTCAAGGAAAGAAGTGGATCAAGAAGTAGATTTGTTATTTGAGATGAAACCGACATACTCTAAGTATATAGAGACGTAACGCTCATCTTATGCGTGATTTAGTAATTAAGCAAGATAACCTTTTAAAGAAAATTGCGAAGGAAATACGTTCAAGCGAGCAAAGGAAGGGATTCATAAGAAAGGACCTTAAGGAGAATCTAATTGAAAAGTTACTTCCTCATATTTATGAGATGACTCATAAGGTGAAATATTGGGTACTTCAGCGTTGAAACGAAGTAAGCATAGAATATCGAGAAGATAGAAAAGATATATGACGCCAAGGCAAAAGTATGACGCGTTCTCATTGAACAAGGGATTTTAACTTATGCGAAACCGCTTAGTCAAACTAGAAAAAAAATTAAGAGAAATGACATATATCCAAAAGGGCTATTTCGCATGATAGTATATCAAATGCTAATATAGGGATTCTTCTTGAAAGGATTTTAAAAGAAAGAATATATGGAAGATATATTCTAAAGATCGATAAAAAGGAAGAAGAAAGCTGAATCATTCATACTGGTTAGAAAGTGTAATAATGATAGAACGAACAAAACTAGGAAAGCCTGGTAGGTATGAGAAAACTTCTCAGTATACCTAAAATACTTTTGTTCAAAACAAGTGCTTCACATTCTGTTATCACAAGAATAGTAAGAGCACGCGTGGATACGTTAGAACGCAAATCAGAATAAGCAAATCAAAGGATGAGAATTTTCCTACTTAAAAGAAGGATCGTGGTCGCCACACGTATTTACTCAAACTTAGAATTAAATTTAGAATCACTTAAGACTTTAGTAAAGAACTTGAACGTAGCACCTATATGAGACATAGAGATAATCCTAAGAATGGATTGGTTAGTCAAAGACCATTCCACGATTCTGTACAAGGAGAGGGAAATTTCGTTCCATTTGTCTGGATAAGAAGTTACGAATTTCTATGGAATCCACATGGGAAAGGAAATTCCAACCATACCCACACTACAAATAAGGGAATTATTAAACAAGAAGGGATATCGAGCATTCCCTGTTTATCTAAGTGGTAAATGAAAAGCAGAAATGAAATAGAGAATGTGGGAATTTTTCGAGAAATTCTAGATATTCCTGATAACTTAGCAAGATTACCCTGATAAGCAACTAGAGTTCCACTATCGAGTTAGAACCATTACTAAACCATGTCAAAAGTACCTTTATTAAATGGATTCAAGGAAGATGAAAAGATAAGGATTCAAACTTAAAGACTATAAAATCTAAGTTTCATCGGACCTAAAGCATCACTTAAGAAGTACCCAATTTGCTTGTCAAAAGAAAAAGATAATCATTAAGAAGGTGTATAGAATATTGAGAGTGAATAATCCATTATCGAGAATAAACCGAGTATTCAGTCAGGAAATGAACAAGAGTAGTCCTGAGAACCGATCTCAATTGGACTATAATCTACTTAAGGTACGAGCTAAAAAGTACCCAAAATGGTCTTCCTAACAAGATGTGGCCACTATAAGTTTATAGTCGTGCTGTTCGGATCAATTAATACGCCACCATGTTATGAACCTCAAAATCGAAAGTGTCTCGCTCATACCAAAACAAATTGACTAAAAGCATCATAGATGGTATTCCATCTATTTAAAGGGCAAGAGAAGAGTATGAAGAACTCATGAGAAACTATCTTGCTGACATTAAGAATCGAATAGATTTTCACCAAGTTTATTTAAGGTGAATTGAGCCTCAAGAGGTAATATTCCTTAGACACATTGTGTCTTCAGAAGGAATCCATATGGATCCGCAAAAAATTTAAAAGCAATACAAGGTTGGAAACAATCAACCACCCAAATCGAGATCGAGAGTTTATAGAATTTGTTGGCTGCTATCAAAAATTTATTGAAGACTCTCTAAGATAGCAAGGCTGATAACGCAGCAGTAAAACGAATTAAGATTTTGAGAATATCACCTCTATAAAGTGAGGTGTGAGATCTTCATAGATCATAAGAGTTTAAGATACTTCTTCGAGCAAGAGACGTGGCTCGAATTAGTAAGAGATTACGAATGCGATATAAATTATCACCTACGAAAAGTAAATATAGTGGTTGATGTTCTATGTAGAAAAATTCAGTCTAAGTAATGATAAATCCTTGCATAAAAGAAAAACTCGTCAAAGAGTTAAGAAAAGGAAGATAGAAACTGCCGAACATCGTCTCAATTGCCCGTAAGTACAGGCATTGTATTAATGATCCTATGGGATGACGTAACAATGGATTTTGAGATATGATTACCAAAGTCAAAAGTTAACACTACTATATGGGTAGTAGTATATCGACTTACCAAATATGTTCGGCCATGCCTATTTAGGCTACATCCGGTCTAATGAGTTAACCCGCTTGTTTACTAAGAAAATCGCACGCCTCGCATCATATAAAGATGTTGAGGTTATCTTTAGAATATGAATTGGCTTAGAAAAGAAAGGATTGACGTACAAGTTGGGAACGTACTTTTCCACTTATCAATGTTCACCTACGACTATAACTGTCGAGCAACATAGCCCATGTGAAGCATAGTATAAAAGAAAGTATCGATCATCTCTTTATAGAGATGAAGTAAGTAAACAGAGAGTTTAAAGCCGATTTTGTGAAGGAAATGATTAAGATGATTGCCGAATTAGGCAATGAAAGAAAGAAGCTCATGGTAGACAAAAGTCTTACCGATATGCGAGATATGAGTCAGATCTTGAATGCGAGAGATAAAGTGTATTAAAGTTCTCCATTGAAAGAATTTCAATGTTGGAGAATAAGGGAGTTGAAAGTACGCTTTATAGACCTTGTGAGATCCTAGAAATAATAAGGCCTAGTAGCCTATAGATTGGTATTTCCACCAAGTTCGAGAATATACGTAATGTTTTCCCACGTGTTACAGCTTAAAGAAAGTACGAATATGGTCCAAAATACATGACCAACATGATGACGTTATTCTTGAATCAAGATATAAGTTATGAAAACGAATCTGCGATTGTTTAATCGCCGATTCAACGGTTAAGAAAGAAGCTTATACTGGTTGGTAAAAGTCGAAGAGAGACCATGGACAAAAAAAAGTTACGTGGAAACTTGAGATTGTTATAGTGCAAAGATACCCGTACTTTTCTACGGTATGCAAATTTCGGGACGAAATTTATTTTAAGGGGGGTAGAATGTAATATCCCGCAGTTTTAATGCTTAATTACGATAATTAAAATCGTAATTTAGAAATTAATCCCGATTATTAAAATATTAATTAGTCAACTCTTGACTTTGACAAAGCATAATTGGATAATTTCTGTGTGAGATTCACTGATGCTTAGTGAATTAAGGAATATAATTTCCGATATTCCCTCGAACGTAATTTTCTAACGACGAATAAATTCGACAGTTACGTCTTACAGTATTATTAAGCAGGTAAGCTTAATTTCGAAATTCCTATTATTATTATAGGAATAAGTAAAGTTGTTACAACTTTATTTTGAACGTTTTAGAGATAATTCGCCTATGAGAATTTTGAGACGTTTCAAACGTCGGTTTTTAGAGATGAGTCGATAACTCAACCAGATGATCACGGAATTATAAAATTCAAATTCCTATAATTATTTTATGATATAAGAGCATTATTTATTATTAAATAATGCTAGAAAATTTAAGAATGCAATGTACCTATGGTTATGGGTTTCGAAAACCCTAAAATTTCGAATTAGGGTTTTTAAGGTCTAAATTTATTTTTAATACTTTTCTATGATTGAATTTATTATCTAAAAACATATAATATGTCACATAACTATGTATTAGCTATTTAATACAAGAAAATAAAATATTTGGGATTATTCTAGGATTTTCGAAAATCTAGGGTTCCTAATTGTGAAATTAAATTTAATTCCTATCCAATTGATGATATATCATATTTATTATATTAATATGATATTATTATGGATAATATGAGTTATATAGCAAGTTGCACAAGTTGGGTGCCACCTATATGAAAAGGGACGAAAATTGTGTACATTAGGTGACAAAATTTGATCAAATCCTATCCTATAATTAATGAATGGCTATGAGTTGTATCTTATCTTATATTAGGTGTAAAGTGGACATAGTTAGCAATTTGAACAAGTAATCATTGGCTCATTTATGAGGGAGCCGAAATGTTGGAAAATTGGGGTTGAAATTATTTAATTTCATACTATATAATAGTGCCACTTGTTGGAGTTGAAATATTCAATTTTCTAAAGTAACTTTATGATATAATTATAATATAGTATATGATATAAAAATATATAAAAAATTTAAACAATTATCCTAAAGGCTTGAACATAGCCGACACACACATGGTGTGCAAAATTTATATTTTCTTTTGTTTTATGCTAAGTATGGTTCAATGTATTTACTAAGTGATAAGATAAGGTATCCACTCAGTATATGAGATGTAAAGATAAGATGGTGTTCAAATTAAACAAGTAACTATAGCCTTTGTTTGCTAGTAGTTGAAATTGTTGACAATTAAATGTGAAATCAAATTAGAAGTCATAGTGTAAAATGTTGACTATTCAAATATGACATTATCCTAAATTAATATTATAGTATATGATAGGATAAAAATAAAATTTATTCCTTTACATTATTAAATGGCCGAAAACCTCATTAGAATATTAAAGATAAATATGCAAATGTATTATAATAATTTAAATCATCACTATACTATAATAAAGTGACGTGAACATAAGAACCAATAGAATAAAAAAAAAATTATCTTAGCTAATACATGCAATTGCCGTGAGCTATACTATGAAGAAAGGAAAATAGTTTTGTTTTTAGCAATCACCAAGTGGAACAAATAATGTGATAAGGTTCCACATTAATGAATGACATGAAAGAAATAAAAATCTTGTCTTTAAGCATATCAATTTGGCCGATTATTTTGACCATGTGTACAAGTGGATTAGTTGATATTTTATGTGTAATAATTACACTAAAAGTTGGTTAAATCTATAAATATAAGGTAAGCTCCACAATATCTCATTTAGCTACCTTTAAGACCGAAAATATTGTGAGAGAAATTAGAGAACCTTCAAGTTCAATCCCAAATCTTAAACAAATAAACGCTGCCGATCAAATTCGACACCGATTAAAAGGTTAGATTTCTTACGAGCTTCGTTTACATGCTAGAATTTTCGATTTTCATCCGTTAGAATTCATGTTATAAGCTTAGTTCTTATATGATATTTTCAAAATTATGTAACCTATGCTAATATGTTTAGATATTATGTTTATATGATATTATAAAGCATGTACTATGATTATATTACAAAGTTATACATGATATTAAATTCTAAGAAAGGACCGAAAACATGTAGGTAGGATATGTTGATGATTTTGATTTTAATTGTTGATTTGAGCATGAAATAATAATCTAGGGTATTAAATAAGCTTTTATGAATTTATATAGAATTTTGGAAAACTTTAGTACCTAAGTTCATAAATTTGAAAATTATAATATATGATATGATATTGAGATATAATCCAAATTTAAGTGTTATCATATCATATTGATGATGTAGATTCATAATATATGGATGTGTGAATTTATCGAATTTATAAAATTATTTTGACCTAAGTCAAAATTTTCGAAAGTGACTTAGGTAAATTTTATTCAATGGTTCACAATAAATAACAATTATGTTATAGTAAGCATAGTTAAGGGTGATTAAGTGTTATGTGAATTTATTGAAATTTTTGGAAAATGTTTAGTTGATTAATTAGGGTGACCGAAAATCATACCCTATGTGTATTAATGTTATAAATTTATTTTATCAAGTATAATTACATAAAATGTTCTAAAATAATGTTTTGGACATAGTATGATTTTATAGAAATTTTGGAACAAGAATTGTACATTAAAATCGAAAATTTCATAAGAAATCGAAAAGTCAAAATGTTGACCTTGAGTCGACTAAAGTCAAAATTGTTGACTAAAGGTTGACTTGGTCAAAATTGTTGATCAAAACGTCGACCAAGGTCAACGGGCACATAATTCGATAATCGTGATCTATGTGACGAAGACGCTTAGTAACAATGTAACTTACGCTACGTAAGTACATTAAAACGTATATTATATACTAAAAGGTAGAATATCTCTTATGAATCGAGAAAATTCATAATCGACATTTATCGATTAGGAAGCGTCAAAATAAGTCCGGCGTTAATTTTATTCGACGCCAGAACATTATCGACTATGTTCGCTCTCTCGAACGTGATCAACGTATCAAAATAGTTCTTACGTTAAGGTGGGATGTGGACTTGAGAGCCGACTTAGAAAGGAACGTTATCAAAAGCTACGCACTGTGGGCTTTATTCGAAAACCTTTTATTTACTTGCTTTCGCAAATGAAAAGTATTTTATTTACGCATACGCTGAGAAATGATATGATTACCGCCCAAAGTGTTTATGTTTTTACGTATGATCCTATCGAGTTGTTGGGCAAGCCAACTATGAGAAATTGATATCGATCCCAAGCGGGAAGGATTATACCGCCAGATTGATCTGATGTGATGATATATATATATTATATGTGGAGTTGGCTGGCATGATGATATTGAAAGTTGTTGGTTCGCTACCAACGTATGATGATCCTGATGTGATATCATATTATATGAGAAGCGGCTGGCATGATGATATTGAAAGTTGTTGGTTCGCTACCAACGTATGATGATCCTGATGTGATATCATATTATATGAGAAGCGGCTGGCATGATGATATTGAAAGTTATTGGTTCGCTACCAACGTGTGATGATGTTATGTGATGACGTTTTGTGATGATGTTATGATATTACTAAATGAGAACTGATATGGATCATACAGACAAAAATATGTCTGGCCAGACGACTTTTGAAAATGAGAAAATGTTTTAGTAAGCACGAGCATTTCCAATAAAACCTCGTGTGTTACTCAAAGGGGCAGTGTAATTAAAGAAAATGTTTTTGGCATGAGACCACTAAGTTCATTCTTGTACTTAGCCCTGCATATTTGTTTTTAAATGTGCAGGTTGAGTAGTTGATGTTGGATGTTGAAGTGTTGAGCAGTTGGAGTCTTCTGTCGTCGATAAGTATAGCCTTGATTACATATCGTCATATGTGTAATCACATGTCTTTCCACTGCAGAGTTATATAGATTATGTTTCGAGTTGAACCCTTTAGTCAAGAGTCTAAATGATCCAGTTTCGTATGTACGATATATGTATCACATTAAATGATATGAAGTTCTGAGAATTTGTCTATTATATATCTCGCAGTTCCATAATTAGTGTTTGTTACTGTTGGTAATCCCCGTCATTAGTAACAGTTTCTGCTAATCCGTACTTTGGGTTGGCGGGCTGTTACACGGACCAAGTAGCCTCAGCACTTCGGCGTGGTCAGCATAACCGCCCCCATCATCAGGTTCTTCAACTCTAACAACGCGGGTGGGGTCGGCGTGATGTCTCGCTACTAGCCTTGGGCAGACGACGTTTCCGGACGATCTCATAGATCTCGAGGTACTTCACGAGGGAGTCGAGGCAATCATTGAAGTTTTTACTATTCGGCCCCTCCTCGTCCCTCAAGACCATCCCTCGTGACGGTGCTCAACCCGCTCATCAACTTCGGAGATGGTCGCACCACCAGATCGGCGAATCACCGCCAGATGCGTGCTCCTCGAAGACTGTGTGCGACTTCTCTTGCCGCTCTAGCTTCTCCTCACACTGCATCAGGCGCCCATGAATGACGTCGGTAGATAAGTCCGCCCCCTGGACCTCGAGATGCACGATCCTTAACCTGAGAGCCTCATTCTCGGCCAGGAGGCGAGCCGCCTCACAATCAACCTCTTGCAACTTCTTCCTCAGGTCGGCAGACGACGCCGAGCTGATATCCATGCTGGCCAAAACCTGGGTCAGTTCGGTAGATCGGCTACTCCAGAACAGCATTTCTTCGTCCTTTTCGGCCAAGGCACCCCGGACCTCCTTTAGCTTAGTCAACAAGTCATGGTCGAGCCCGAGGTATGGAGAAGTAGAGTGCTAAAAATATAAGGACAACACACATTTCAGAAGTAGCAACTTTTATTATTCATAAAGTGGAAATGTTTACAAAGCTAAGGGTCCTATCGACCCCGGCAGTTCAACCTATTACATTAGGCCCAGGCTCTTTGCCGGGCTCGCCGGCCTCCACTTGCACTTGCTGCTGTTGCGGTCTGAGGCCCTTCGGGAGGAAGCTCAGAGCTCGGTTCCTCCTCCTCCTCCTCTCGGCCGCCCGCACTCGGCAAGTAGCTCCCGGAGCTCGTGATCTTCATCCTCCAGACTTTGGGTGACGACCTCGGCCGTCGAAGGATCGGATGGATGCCGGGGCCTCCAAAGACCGGAAAGAGCCAACCCGGAGATCACCGGGCGTAAGCCTTGTTCAGCTCTCGGAGGTCGACCTCGGTCCAACCATGCTTGACCTTGTCGAAGTCAGGCATGGCGGCCGCCAGCCTTCCCAGGTGATCTGACACCACCTTGGGCTTGAGCACGGCGGCAAGTTCGGCGATAAAGCCCGAGAAACTCTCCGACTCGATGAGCTTGCTGGCAAAGACCCTCAGCAGGGGTCCCTGATCGGCCAGCCGAGCACC
Source organism: Salvia rosmarinus (assembly GCA_036937905.1). Classification (NCBI taxonomy): domain Eukaryota; kingdom Viridiplantae; phylum Streptophyta; class Magnoliopsida; order Lamiales; family Lamiaceae; genus Salvia; species Salvia rosmarinus. The sequence continues at coordinate 71,309,499 of CM072819.1, read as the reverse complement.
CCTCTCGTCCGCGAGCTCCTTCTTCACCCCGGCCACCTCCTCTCGAACCTCTTCGAGCTCTCCTCGGGTGGCCTCCAGTGCCCAAGCCCTCTTCTTAAGGGCGGCTCAAGAAGCAGCCCTCCCGGCCTCGGCGGCCCTTGCGGCCTCGGCTCCGCGCCGCGCGGCCACGGCGGCATCAAGATCCGCCGTGCCGCAGCAAGCCCGGCCCAGCGCCCATGGGGCTGAGCTCTCGGCGACCAGCCCTGGTGGCGACCAGCTCCCAGCAGCAGTCATAGGCCCCATCACCGAGCTCGCACCCTAAAAAGAGCAACACCAGTTAATACAGATTGCAGAGCGGATAAATCCAAATGTGGAAGAACTTGGTACCTCGGGGAAGGGCGTGACCGAGCTGGAGGGCGGTACCCCGTGCTCGAAGCGGCCCTGAGGCCGCGACTCCGGTCGGGTGGACCTCACCGAGGCCCCATCATCGGTTGGTCGATATCGTCGACCTTCTTGGACGCTTGTGTCCGAGTCCGCCGCCTTCTTCTTCTGGAGGCTCGCTCGGCGATCGTGAGCCCTTCTCTTGCCCGTTAGCTTCATCTGCGTGATGTAAGAAAGTCGTGTTAGCACAGCAAAATCAGACTTATAAGGACTAAGAAGATGGGGATGCCCTCACCCCGTCCAGACCCCGATCCCGACGCTTCCGACCCATAAACACTCAGCCCGGCCTTCTTCAGGTCGTCCTCGGTGAAACTTATGGATAAAATCTCACCAAGGCTGTTCAGCACCTCCTCCATGTGGCCCAGGGGCTTGATTTTCACGTCCTTCATCGTACCGAGGCCCCACTCATACCTCGGACACCCCTCAGCCCGCAGGAAGAAGTACCTATTCTGCCAATGGGACACCTTCGAGGGAGCCGCTATCCTAAGTTTCTGCCGAGGAGACAGGTAATACACACCTCCTATGGCCTTGACGCTAAAAAAGCGCATCAAGACCTCGAAGGACAACTCCTCCCCAACGCCATAGCAGGACAGCCCTAGCCCCACCACCGACCTAATGGAATTCGAGGTCAGTTGACATATGGGGATCTGAAAGTATTCTTGAAAGCTAAGGAAAATTGGGGCCAAAGGAAACCTAAGGCCAGCTATCAAGCTATCTACATACACAGTAATAAACCCCTCCGGAGGGGCTATAGCCCTATCATCCGGTCGCGGCAGGCACCACCACGCATCCTCCGGGATGCGGTATTCCTTCGTTATCTCGAAAAGCTCCTCCAGCGTCAACCTCGACCTCGCCACGCCCACCCTAAGTCCGTCCCATACCGATGATACCGGAGGGACCCTAGCACTAAGTCCTATGGACCTACCCAGGCTGTTGTAGCACATATAGTCCTTTACATTGGAGGGCACACGGCCAGAAAGTGAGGCAGAACCAGAATTTTCAGAACGAGAAGGAGAAGATGAAGAATACATACTTACTTTTCGATGAGATGTTTGGCTCCTTCAACAAATTCAGAAAAAGTGAGAAAATTTTCGAAAACTATAATCTCTGATGCAAAGTGTGGAAGAAGAAAGTGAACAGTTGCCTCATTTGGGCCTATTTATGGGGCAAGTGGCGCCTAAAACGGCCGTTTCAACTTCAACACGTGGTTCGATAGCCCAACTGCCACCTGGCGCGTATAACGTACTCTACGGTAGGACAGACCGCCAGTCTAATCGTGTGATGATTATGTTGACCTCATACGGCTCGGACCTCGGACCTCGTCCGCTTCCACATCCAAGAGCGGTGCCGCTCCAGATCGGACCTCGGTTGCACCCCCAGGACGGACCTCGGCGCCATCCAGCATGATATCTCTATCCGTGTCCGCCTGTGTCGGACCTCGGTGTAACTGCTGTCTGGGTCCCTATCCAGGTCGGACTTCGACTTCCTTTCAAAGCGCATCTTTGTCAAACGACCGGCGACTCCAGCTTGGTCCCCAACAAGCGGCGCATGCCTAGATCGCCAAACCGTCTACCTCAGTTCGAATCCAAGCGAACCGATCAAATCCTGACACCAAAGAAATCGAGAAACCTTCGTGAACAGCATCAGCCGAGCAACATCCTACCTCGGCAACGCGCATTCTTCGCCTCACCTCGGCACGGCTGTTCCTCGCCTATTCGGGGGGGGGCTATAATGGGATATGGCCCAGCCACACAGGCCCACTGACAGGCCCAAACGAGTGGGGCGACATTAGTAGCGGGCCACGTGGTTAAGCAAGGCAAACCCCAAAACCCTAGCCCCAAGAACTCGAGTCGCGCCACTCTCCGCGGGCGCACGGAAGGCGAAGCATCCCTACAGGCGAGAGGAAGAGCCCCACACGCTTGGGAAGAGTCCCGCCAATGGAGGAATGGGCACGCCTTTAGGAGCCCTCGGACATGTATAAATAGGAGTTAGATTGAAGGTAAAGGGTTAGCAACTTCTTGAATACTAAGATCTTTAGCTATACTCACCGTAATCAAAACATAGTGAAAGTATTGAGGAATCACTCCTCCGTGGGCGTAGATCTCATTAACGATCGAACCACGTAAAAGTCTTGGTGTTCTTTGCTACTTTACATAAATCTCGTATATCTGCATATACTAGATTTATCATTCCACCATACACATCGTGAAGAAAGTCAAAAAGGAAGTTGGAGAGAGAAAAACCTAAGGATACTGAACTTTTATTCATACGTAGATAATATGGGAATGCGAGACTCGGAAGGATGCTTTTGTTACCACCGTTGCAAAGTTTACTTACCTCCATTGTGCTGCAGATATGAAACAAATAAGTGTAGATGCAGTGAAGGTATTTGTCAAATGACATTAAATTAAACTAATTGATCAATCTCTGTGTACCCGATTCCCGCAAAAAAGGCGAGTGCAAACATCATCTCCCACAAATTGATGACCATGCTGCAGAAATTATTTGAAAACAATCAAATTTGATGAGGAAATTGCATCCCATATTTCTGGAAAAAAATTGATGAGGAAATTGCATCCCATATTTCTGGAAAAAATTCTATACAAAAAGGCAAAATCGCTAAAATGAGAGCAGTCTCCATTCAAATTCCCAAAGGCAAAATCCATCAAATAAAAGTTAATTGATCTGCACAAGAACGATAGTAATTTATAAGATTAAACACATTTACACATAATACTAACTGCCAGAAATAGAACTAGGAATAACAAATCAAGATTAAGCCACTTTCAAGCTAAAACTAACATTCCATACATCTAAAACAAGCTTTGCTATACGAACAACAGGAAATCCATATAGAAAGCACAGACCAACTCATTCTTGCTTTCTGTTTGCTCCAATGTAGGGTATGGTATATCAGATAATTAATGAATAAATACCGAGATACTGGTTTCTCTTTATACTTCTTGTGTAGCAAATGAAGGTCTTCCTTCGTCGAGTTAAGTGTACTTTTAAGTTCCTACAAAAATGAAATAAGTGTTCTTAAAGAGTCCAAATCAGAGGGTGGGTGAGAATTCTTTACGTCAGCCAATCTCTCATTTCAAGGACCTGTATGCTTCTTTGATAGTATTGAACCAAGTCTTTGCGCTTGGAACCACATCGTTTTGTAATGCCATCGTTGGAATCATTCTTGGTCCAGCTCTTATCTTCCATAATGTTTGAAGCCTTACGAAAACATGTAACACTCAACCATGTATTTTGAGGTTTGTTTCATTAAGATGCAGCATCTAATTAGACCTTTACCTTAGAACTCGCGTAGGAACTCAGAACATCAAAGTCTCTAGAACTTGTTCCAACATGCTGTACCAATACCAAAACACTGCAATGAGTTTAAGATAAGGAAAAATCATTAAGTTGGGAGTTGCTGAATGGGAAAAAAAACACCAGTGGCAGAGCACGTCTCTGACTCCAATGGCAAACAATAGCAATAGATGAGTTCCTGCTTTATCTACTACCTAAAGCACTTTCCATGCAACCTATCACTGTTAACTAACTCCATGCTATACAAAGAATATATAACCCACCTGTATCACTTTTTAGCTGGCAACCAGGCATTTATGGTTTCGACATATACCATTTTCTGTAGACTGACACTTAAATACTTGCTTATACCTGCCACTCCCTTGAATCTTAACTGCCACTTTAGCAGATAGATCTAGCTACCTCATGTATAAAGTAAAATAATTTTTTTTCCAGAAATATGACTATAGTTAGGACTGAGCAGCGTTCAGGCACTTCATTTTCTCTTCCTACATAGCCTTTGAATGCTAAAAATCAAACTTTAGCCACTAAACTCCCTTTTTCAACAGATTCCCAAAAGTTTGCTACACAAAAATTAAAAATCGATACGTTATTTTAAGGGACGTTACAACAGATTAGTAGATTAACAATTGTAAGTTTGTTAAAAAATGTTTCACATAAAGTTTTGCCACTTAGTGGCAGGTTTAGTCATTTTAAGGGATGTTACAACAGATTAGTAGATTAACAATTGTAAGTTTTGTTAAAAAATGTTTCACATAAAAACATAGCTCGACCAGTAATCTAAAGTCTCTAGCACCAAAGTAAAGCAGGTGAGTGCGCAGAGCAAATCACAAGGCTACCAAAACTAGATAGTTGAACCCTAGTGATTAACGGGATCAAGCCAAGAACTAGATGAAGCCAATGTTGTACTCGGAAGTTTTTTGGCCCTGTTGCCATTTTCTCATCATCACAGCATGAAAAAGCTTATCAAACGGGCGAGGCTTATCGAGAACCACACGGAGAAGAGCGGTGAAAGCAGGCAACAAAGGCACCTCACGACCGAGCTCGCGACCGCGGAGCCCGGCATGATCGACCAACAAGTGTTCGGAGGCACTTGCGAGGCGACAGCGAAGAAGAAGGGCAGCGCCATAAATCGGGCGAGAGAGTTTGGACGAGGAACCGGCCGAGCTCGCACCAGCAGTACCGACCCGCAGAGAATCCGTATGACCAATTTGCCTATGCGGCGCTTTCGCGGTCGTGAGATAACGAGGATACCCGATGAAAGAGTTATCCGGCATACCTCCGATTCCGTTGTCGAGTCGGTTAGCAAGAATCGATGAGAAGGCGACCGCTTTATGCGGATGTTTGGGTGCATATCAATATTCCTTTACTTGATGCACTCAAGGCATGCGGGATCGTGAAGTTCTTGAAAGATCTTTGTTGCCGATAAGAAGAAGCTTGGGAAATTCGAGGCGATAAATGTCTCAAGAGTGCGATCTTTGTACTCTGAAAAGTTGCCGCTCAAACGAAGGATCCGGCGGCTTCACCATAGCATGTGTCGTCGGAGGACGGACATTCTCGAGGTACGTAGTGATTTGGAAGACATCAATTTGATGCCGTTGTCCATTTTAATAGATTGGAGATTGGAGAGATCAAGCCGACTACCATTGCTCTTGGATGGCGGACACATCGGTGACCTATCAAGAAAGGGATAGTGGAGGGCGTCTTTCGTGAAAGTTGAGTTCGTCTTCCCGTGATTTTATAGTTCTCGATATGCGGAGGATGGGAATAAATCTTATTCAGGAGACCGTTCCTAGCTACGGCCGAGCATTGATAGGCGTGCAAGATGGAATCTCGCCGCAAAGTCAGCGATGAGGAGGCGAAATCTCTCTATTTATGTGATGAAGCAGACCTTAAGAAGGCGATGGATGAATGTCGTGTTGTCGAACAAGCTGCCTTCCACTCAATTGCAATCGGTGATCGGTGGAGTTTTGTATCTGAGAACTCGATTTTCTCACTCATGAGACCTTGATGAGGCGTGTGATGAGATTTTAGAGTATCTTGAAGCTATCGGAGATCGAGGCCCTCCCAGAAGGTCGGTGCCTTATCTGGACATGAGGAAGCCCATTGGAGGAGGATGATGTGGTGAAGAAGGAAGAGACCACACAGTTGGAGTTGGAAGAAGCTAGGACCACCTTCGGTATGCTTTTCTAAGCGGCGATGAGGCGTGCTAGTGATAGTATCTTGACTTTGGACGGATGAGAGTCCGACGATGGTTGTCTTTAAGCAATATAAGAATCTGCGATTGGGTGGACTATTTACGATATCAAGAGATTGGCCTTTCGATTTGCATGCGGATCTGTTGGAGAATGAGTATAAGCGAAGGTGCAACATACGCCGCTGAATCCGAGCAATGCAAGAGGTCGTAGGAAGGAAGTGTTGAAGCTATTAGGCATGCATGATCTATGCTATATCCGATGGCGTGGGTTAGCCCAACTCAAGTGGTATCGAAAGGGGTATCACGGTGATCGAGAGATGACGAATGAGCTTGTGCAACAGAGCTGTGTGGGATAGCAGTTTGCATTGACTATCGTGCTATAGAGCGGCCACGGAAGGACCATTTTCCACCCGCCATTGATTAGATGTTGGATAGGCGGCGGGTATAGGTTCTATTATTTTCTAGATGGATTTAGGTACAATCAGTTGCCATCGCCCGAAGATCAACTGAGCCGGCGTTCATGTGCTTATGGAGTTTTTACCTATAGGAGAATTCGTTTGGATTGTGCTGATACTACGCCACTTTCGAATGCGTGATGTCCTCTTCCATGGGTTGATTGAAAATATTATGGAAGTTTTCATGGGCGACTTTTCGATTTTGTTCTTGTTCGATCATTGTCTCCACAATATATCCCAAGTGCTACAGGATGTGAGAGCGAATCTTGTTCTCAATTGGGAGAAGTGCCATTTCATGGTGAAGGAAGGTGTGGTGCTTGGCCACAAAGTCCGCGAGGTTTGGAAGTGGATCGAGCAAAGATAGTAGCAATCGAGAAACTACTCGTCCATAAATGTAAGTCGTGAGGAGTTTTCTCGGATCATCGGGGCTTTTATAGAAGATTCATCAAGGACTTCTGCGTTATGAATCCCTGTGTGGACTACTAGAAAGATCTGAAGTTTGTATTCACGGTGATTGTTCTGGAAGTGTTTGAGAATGAAGCTACTACGATATCGACCTCCGTTTGGTATCACCCGATTGAGTCAACCATTGAGCTGATGTGTGATGCCGATTGATTGGCGATGGGCTGTGTTGGCGTACGAGACAAGCTATTGAGGTCATCTATTATGCAAGTAAGAGCTCGACTCATTTCAATGAACTACACCACCCCGAGAAGGAATTACTTGCTTGGTCTATGCTTTGATAAGTTTAGACCTTATTATGGTGAGGCACTCACACCATTGTCCTGTACCATGCCGCCATTCAGTCATCCTCGCAGAAAGACTCGAAGCGAGATTGGTGAGATGGATCCTCCTTCTTCAAGAGTTCGCATGAAGATCAAAGATAGAAAGGGCGCGAGAATGTGGTTGCCGACCACTTATTGAGATTGAGAGCTCAGAAGGCAGAGGATAAGAAGATCGATCAAGGAGAACTTGCATGACGAGCACATCTTGAGCATCATTGATCACACACCATGTACGCCGATTTTGTAAATTACTTGGTGATTGGAGTGTTGCTTCCATCGATCAGTCCTCTCATATTTCTTTACAACACATTTTAATTAGATGGTTTGAGCGCCCACTTCGATCTGACGATCACCCACGAACCAACACGAGTCTTTTCAGGTGTCTTTGTCTTCACTCACACCCCGAGAAAACTTCCGGGTCACCCAGTCCACAATTGCTTCCAAGCGAAACACGCTTAATTTTAAAGTTTTATGAGATGGACTCACAAAGAAGATGCATCTGTGGTATGTGTAGCATATCAAATCCTTTAAGCTCTCCTCAAATATGCAGATCACATACCTACATATTCTCGAAATTCCTCTCTTCAGTGCGTTTATTCATTCATATACCCGTCCGCTTTGAAGTCTTAATGGGCTCGCTGTCCATGCCTCCACACGATCACTCCATACTTACGCTGGGCATCACATGCCTACCGACTGGCTTAATCTTCAACCACACGCATCTGGGAGAGGTTCGGCATGATACCATCAGCGATCCGGTTTTGTTGACGGTGACTGAGACAACATGAGTATTTTCGGTGCTTTGTCCTCACTCTCTTCATGAAAACTTTCAAGGTCACCCATCCACATTGTCTCCAAGCAACACGCAACTTTAGAGTTTTTATGAGATGGACTCCCGAAAGAAGATGCATTTTATGGTATGAGTAGCACATATCAAATCATTCAAGCTCTCCTCAAATATGCAGTCCCATACATACATATTGTCGAAATCCCTCATTCCGGTGCATTTTGATTCATTCATGTACCCTTTCGTTTTGAAGTCTTAATCAGACTTTCTGTCCTGCCTCATGACGATCACTCCGTCTTCTAGGCTCACATGTTTAATGTCACATTTTCTTTTTCGACAAATATATTGTATATTAAACTAATAATCGATCGATACAATTTCTGTGTTAAATTATTATTATTATTATTATTATTATTATTATTATTATTATTATTATTATTATTATTATTGTTTTTATTTGTAACCTTTGAATTTTTATTGAGCGTGTATACAATATTATAATAGCTCATATTTGATTATTTAAATATTTTGAATGAATAATTAGCAAGTGTTTAAATAAACTATAGCAAATTTTGAGACATAAAAAGTGTCAGGTAGCATATGTGTCACTAAACTATAACACAATATATAGATGGCAATAACCGACATAAATATACAACATTGAATGCAACAATGTTCTAAATATATGATATAATTATGACATTTTATTGAGGTGATGCAAATAAATTGTCGTAATTTTAAGACATCAAAATGAGTTACGCATGTGTCACTAAATTATGATACAATATGTAGATGAGCATCGATTTAAATATACAACACTAGATGCAACACTATTCTAAATATGTGACATAATTATGATATTTTATGAGATATTGTAGATAAATTATCACAATTTTGAGACATCAAAATGAGTGTTGTATTTTGTCACTAAACTACGACACAATATTTAAATAGCGCACAAATGACATAAATATGCGACACTAGAAGCATAAGTGTGGTAATTTTACACACATACATGTAATATCGCATGTGTATGTCATAATAGTCTATTTTGTTGTAGTGTTTAACGGTTTGCAGAATCTAGATAGAAATGGTAGATTTGATTCTTAATAACTAGTGTGTAACCAATAAATTCGATGGAAAATAACATTACTTTGTATACGTGGCTATAAAAAATAAAATATTTACGTATAAAATCCATGTTAATTAATTATTTATCAAAACTCGTATAATAATATCCAAATCTATAAAGTAAACATTAATAGTACATAATATTAAAAAATCGAGCACCACTAATTGTGAAAATATTAAAAATGGAGAAAGTAACTAAGCATTTAAAATATGATAAAAATTAAAAGTAGGCTGAAGAAATTAATGGTCGCAATCACTTTAAACATTCATAGCATGTTGATAAATATTGTACAAATGACCGTCGTAATAACCCGAAAAATTAAAACTTTTATTAGTGATGCTTAAACCAATTATTTTTGGTGTTTAGACCTTAATTATGTTTAAGGTACGTGAAATGAATTAGAATCGATTCGAGATCGAAAACTAGAAATCAAAAACTAGTGACTAGTCCGATTGGGTTTTAGTAACGAACATAGACAGATCGAGAATGAATCTCGACAAAAGTTTCATTTCTAGAATCCTCTCACGAAAACATGTTAGAAGCCAAAGAATGAGAATTTTCGGCATGCTCTGCATCGATCTAAAAGTACTATTCGAGCGATCAACTTCGTCAAGTGCTAATCTTGATAATTAGTGATAACAATCAAAATCATGAAGGAATATATTATTACAATTTAAAAATTATAAGAATCAATTTCGAAAGAAATTCTCAAGACTTAACGAAGCGCGCAAAATATATCTGAAAAACCCTAAACCTGTTCGAATGACCCAAACTCGAACCAATGGTCTAAATCAATAAAATATGATTTATAAGAATCAAATTAATTATGGAAGCTCAAGAATTCAATAGAATTTTGAATGAGCATAATTTAATCGATTGACGCGTTTTTCGCTAACTCGGAATTGACTTATCGGATGCCACCGAAATCCATGAAATTATTATAAACATTGAAATAAGTCTTTTAAGGATATTTAAGAAAATAAAACCTTGAGGTTCGAGAATCAATCAAGCGCTTAAAACTTAAAGAGTCGGATTAACGCCCAAATCGGTAATTTGACCATTCCTTCTCCAACTACCTCCAAGACCACCCCAAATAAGCTGAGGACAGCCCTTTGAGGCTGCAATACAGTACAAAACGTCCATATGCAGCCCTTCACTCTAGAACACAAATTCTCTCTCTTTCAAACTTTTCTCTTTGTTCTTCAAACTTTTGAGCTTTAATCCCCATTTCAAACCATTCCAACCCTAAAATAATTATTATAAGACCATAAAAGGTAGCATCTCATCATTCTCTTCATTTATAATGGATTAGAATTTTTTAGATTTTTCTGAATTATTTAAAAAAAAAGTTTTTTTCTTTCTATTTTTTCTGTGACTTTTGAGCTAACAAATACTCTCAATCCATGAATGAAATATACTTAGAATAATGTTCTAAGGCTTTATTTAAAATTTGAGAATTTTGGAGCATTTTTAATATTTTTTATTTATGTTTTATTTCTTTTTATATGAGATAAAGCATGATATTGTGAATATTATTTGATATTGTTGCTTATTAATATATTAGGAGCATGTAGAATAAATATGAGAATTTTCAGAATTTTCTTGAATTTGTTTTCAAAATTCCGTGAGCTTGGGGTATTTTTAAGCCATGGTTTGATTTTTCTTTTGAAAAATAGTTAAGATATAGTGTTTAATATATGATATGATCATCATATATGAATCTTGAATTTTGAAACACATCTCCTCTTTTTCTTGAAAGGCGATTATATGTATATATTTTAATCCATTGTTTGATTTTGTTTGATGAAAATAATTGAGGTATAGTATTTAATATATGATAAGGACATCATATATTAATCTTTAAATATTGAGACTACTCCTATTTTTCTATTATTACCGAAAACTATATATATATATATATATATATATATATATATGTGATTTATTTGATTTTTGTTGTGAATATATATGATATGTGATTTTATAAATATTGGTTGATGTTTAATATAAATATTGTGAAGAAATGAAATTTATTGAATATATACATATATTACATGATTACGAAAATGATTAGGCTGGTAAAAGGCATGTGTTTAATTTTAATGTATGATATGAGATGATATTTCATGTTTAGTATATGATATAAGCATGATATGATTTTTGTGGAATTTATTGAACACCAATGCTCCTAAATCATTAATGCCGAAAACTTTGGTAGTTTTAAACCATGGATTGAAATTTTATATGATGATATTGAATTGGAAATGAAATTCTATAGTATGATAGTAGTATAACATGATTTTATTGGAATTTATTGGATACATATGCTAATTATTGCTAATTATCGAAAACATAGCAAAATGGTTAAGTATGAGTTTAATTTTAATGTTAAATGATGTTATGATAGTTAACTATAACTTGGAATGAATAGTTGTGATTATGATGAATAGATGAAACATATACAAATACACAATGGTTTTGCTTTATGTTAGAAATTGGGTTTCTAATGCTTTAGTATAATTATGTTGTGTATGGTATTGTATGGTGTTAAATGGTTATGTTTTGATGGATTGTATCTTGGAAGGTTTGGTTTAGCTTGTATCATGTTTCTGTTACCACTATTACAATCTCTATCTGAATTGTTTACTTGATTGCATATATATGTCCTTTATCTATATATAAGTTAGATCAAGCGGTGTGTTGTGATCCGATGCTATGATTGGTCGACTTAATGAGATATAAATAGTATCAATTGAGACAACTTGAGGGAGTTATGCAGTAAGCTATGGTGTAGATAAGAAGTGACTTGACTTGGTTGCTTGTCTATCTTAGTGCGTCTACGATATATTGATGGATCACGGTGAGATGAGTTCTTCTATCGGCCGTCGTGAAGAACCCAGATCTCGGAGACTTACGTTGATCTAAACCTGATAAGGTATTAGATGAGTACTGAGTTCTGACCATCACTTTGACTTGCTATGGGTGAGGTTACATGAGATAACCAGATTCTCTGCATCTTGGGTGGTGGCGTTTGTATGTCATGCTAGTTACACGTAGTCATCGTATCCATTTAGGATGATGGCGTCCCAAAGAGCTCAAAGGTTTATTGTACTAAACCATGAGGTTGAGTTATCTCAAGTACAATAATAAGGTTGAGTGGTACTAGAGAATTAAAGATATTAATTATTTTAAGCGATCGAGCAGCGTAAATAATTAATGGACGTCTGATATCTTAAATACGGGTTCGTAAAGTCTAAGTCGTCAGCTCAACTTGTAATAAAGGGGTAAGTCGGCATTTATTCTCTAGTGGCATGAATGAATGTTTATAAATTAATTTATGTTAATGAACATAAGATAATTAATTTATTTGAGGCTCTTTATTCCTGCATTTGATCCTGGTTTGCCCATCAGACTGTAGCTAACGGAAAATCGTCCTCTCGAGTCCTATTGGGACTCTAACGATCCTCTCTATCACAAGGATATTATTATATTTATTAGATATGCATAAATCATATCTAGATAGGATTTAAGTGCATTATAAATATAAGGTGAGAGAAAATCAGGCTAATCACGAAGTGAGATTTTGAAAATTACTATATCAAATAGTGAGAATTTTGAAATCCTTGAGAGAAGAAAAGAGGTGATTTTCTATAGCATTCTCCATAGATGTCCTCCTCGACATTGGAGATTAGAGCGGCCGGGATCTGATCCGGAAGATCAAAGCACGAGTCTCGATCTATTCATCCCCAGCAGTTCGCGGTAAACACGAGAAAACTCCTACATGTTGCATTAATTATATAGGTGCATCTGGGCATATAATCAATGTATGGTGAATTAAACATCAGATAGATCCTCGGGAGGGTTAAAATCGATTTCCACAATTGGTATCGGAGCACAGGATCGGTATCTTGGCTCGTTGGATTAATTCACGTTTGATTATAACTTGCGCAATTAATTAATTGTGAATGCATCGTTCATCGTGGCTCGTTTTATTTTGTCGGTTTTATTTTCACCACGAGAAAATCCGTGGTTAGATTAGATTTTTCTTGTAAATCTTATCGTAAAAGAAAACGAGCGAAACACGAAGAAGCGAGGCGACGGAGGCTATCGAGCCGGCGCCTGACGGGCGTCGAGGCGGCCGCTGGCGTGCCGCGTGCTCATGGACACGCCGCCGGTGTGCCACGTTCTCGACAGACGGGCAAACAGAAACACGGATCGGGCGTGGGGTCGCTCGGTAACCATCGTCGGCGGGCGTGAGTGGTGGGCGTGGCATCGTCTCGCCGGAGCGCTGCGGCTTCGGCGAGCCATCGGGCGGCGTGGCGTGGCGTCGCGAGTTTCTGCGTGGAAGCTTGCGGCGGCTGGCCACGCGAAACCTCAGAGGTCTCAGCGCGGGCGGAGCGATGCGGTTCGGCATGCCTCGGAGTCGGGCTCGGCGGTGCTCGGTGGGCGGCAGGCGCGAGGCCTCGAGCGGCACTCGGTGGCCTCGGCGTGATTCGTCTGGAAACCTCGGCAGCGTGAGATTCTCGGCGGCGCCGGTGGCCTGGTGCAATTCTCGCATGGAAACCTCGGTAGTGAGATTCTTAGCGGCGCCCGTGCTAGCGCGATTCCGCGAAACCTCAATCACGCGAGATGGGCGGAGTTGGGCGATAGCACGCGCGGCGTCGCGTGGCCTCGGCGACCCCGGCGAGGATCTCGTGCGGCCTCGGTGTGTTTCTGGCGATGGTTGAGCACCCTCGGTAGCACCGGTGGTGGCCCTCGGCTATGATGTTGGTGGCTCGGCGGCGGCGGCGCGTGTGAGGCGGCGGTGGTGCGATGTCGTGCGAGGTAGAGGCGGCGGCTTGCGGTGAGCGCGCGTGGGCTATGCCCTAGCGTGCGGCCCGACCCTTGATCTGACCGACCGGTTTTGTTAGGTCGACCGAGCAGTTGCCTAACCGTTTCGGCGATCAATTTTGGCCCCGTAGATTTTCGACCTGTTCGGCCTGTTCAATGATCGGCCCGTTTTTGATTTTCGACCCAAATCGCGTTTGGCGATCCGGTCCGTGCCCGTGCGCGAGGCCGTTTTGAGTTTTTGAAGATGTACTTTGCAAATTTATGTAATAAATTAGGCGAAATCTGGGATCCACAGTAGACGCGATGAGCGATTTTATTTATTTTTATCGTTAAGCATATAAGTGGATGTTTAAATTATCGATAGTATGCTATGTATAAATTACGTGACAAACATGTTATATGTTTTTGATTGGATCGCATAGTAAGCATGCTAGGTTTATCACGATTTTCAAGCATATTTTATAATGCTGAGCATGTTTTACATGTTGAGTTCTATAGAAAAGCATGCTAGGATTACGTTATCTGCATGGACAAACCTTTTGAAACAAAAGACTAAGCAAGTAACCCGACATATTAATTTTTAAATTAAAATGTCGAGACCTCCACTTTTGATCTCTAAACAAAGTGATACGCCTGTGTGAAAGTGGCGTCCGCATGGCTTGCTTGTCTTGTTTGTCATAAGTTTGTTAGATGAGATTTCTAAATAAAACATTTTAATCTATTGAGTTGGGAGTTTCGTATGCGATCACGCGTGGCTTGCATATGCGATTTTCATAAGTTCTCTAGAGATAGATTTAAAATGAGATAACAAAGGAATTTGGATTGGGCGGTATGGTCTAGTGAGTATGCCGGTTCTAAGAATTCATTTTACTGTTAAAATTGTGGTCATTGTAGACATCACCTCAGTATAACTTCTGAAGACCGCTTCTTGCGATAGTGATGTGGTAAGTAAGGTCAGATCATTAATTTCATTTGTCATAAGGATAAGTTGACATGGATTGAAATTAAACTACTAAAAGGTATATTTTAGTGCAGTCGGGGTTCATGTTGAGCGTCACAGCGTGACTTGCGTGTGGGATTTCTAGGGCGATTGGAGGTTTATTAATATTGTTTTATCAAAGGTTATAATATTATTATTTAGAATTATGTGCAATTGTATGCTTATGTGTTTACATTCTTTTCGTGATATGTCTCTTATCCGATTATCAATATGCTGCACAAAATCCTCTATCTGTCCAAATTTTATCGAGTGAAAGCGAAACATTGAGAATGTTCTTCTAGAAGAAAATTTATTTGTACTCACTTCACCTTGTCCGACCTCAGACAATTTATCTCGATGAGGGAGCGCAAGGAGCACGAGAAATGGGACAAATCAAATAGAATGGCAAAGTGCCTTCTTTTGGTCACCATGTGCGAGTCCACATAACTCAAGCATCAAGAGATAGAAGATCGGCTAATGGCTAAATCTCATGAAATCGTATGAGAGTCGGACATAATCGCTTGTCATAATTTGACAAAATTAATAATATCAAGGTCAATGAAGGAAGCGATTGGTGCATGACCATGTAGAGTAAATGATCAATCTCTTGGAGCTCGAATTGGTTGGAGGATATATTGATGGCGCGATGAATCGATATAATCCTCAATACTTTGCCCAAATCTTTGATGACTTCCGTTATGGAGTAGTCCTTTATGATAAGAGTTATACTCTAGATTCATTGCAAGAGGATCTAGTAGCGAAGACGAAAATGGACAAGTGCAGCGGTCTCTAGACGTACCTCGAAAACCAGCTTCATGAAGATGAAAATGGAAAGTGGAACTCAGAGATCTAAGGCTAAAGAAAGAGTGAGTAATAAAGGGCTCACCGCGAAAAGCGAAGGAGAAGGCAAATGCTTCAAGTGCGGTGAGGCGGGCATTGGAAGGCTAAGTGCCCCAAGCTCAGGCTCAGTATGCCGTATGCTTTAATGCGAAACATGTTTAGCGACTTGTTCTACTCATTCATGGGTAGTAGATCTGGTCGGTGATCATGTTTGTTACACCTTGCGTGGGTTCGCGGACAAGTGTGTATGGCGAGATAACGATCTCCATGGAACCGGGCGAAGTCGAGGCCGTTGCGATCAGAGATGTTACTTATGTTACTTTAAGTTTTGATAGAACTTTTAGTATTGAAAGAGCGTGTTATATGTCGGGAGTTTGCGGAAACCTTATTCGGTTTCGAAACTATTTATTCATGGATATTAGTTGTTTTTGAAAGTGGTGTTTCTATCATAAGAAATGATGAAGTTATTGTGGTGGCACTTTATATAATTCTTTATCTATTCTGCCAAACATAATACCTTTAATTATGTTGCATCTACATCAAACCTAAAAGAAAGTTTTATTAGGATGACACCACATTTCTCATCTTAGATTAGGTCACATCAATCTAAATAGGATCCAAGCGGCTAAGAATGGGCGTTGGGTGATTTCACGATTCACGTTCCGATCTGCAATCATATAGAAGGAAAGATGTCGACAGACCGCAAGCGAAGGGTTATAGAGCAAAAGTGTTGGAGCTAGTCCATTCGACTGTGTGGACCTATGTCAACACAAGCTCGTGGAGATGCAGTATTTTGTCACTTTCATTGGCGATTACTCGAGAATGGGATCACGATATACAACTGCGACATAGAATCCAAATATGAAGTATTTTAAGCTTTATTCATAGCATAGAATCCAAATATGAAGTCAAAATGGTCAATAAAATCAAAATCCAACATTACTTGAGCTAGGGTTTTCGGAAAGGGGTTTTCAACGCTCGATTTCAAGCGTTTTCTTGTTCGAAATATATTTATTTCAACTACAACACATATATGAACAAATATCAAGCATATAAACAACATAAATTGATATCAAGGCCTCAAATTTTGAAATTCACAAAAATTCCAGAATGAACATATGCTCAAAATTTCAACGTTAAGCGGTTTATCGACGATTAATCGATGTAACATCGAAATAATCAAACAACAACATCCTCTTCACAATCCATGAAAGGACCGAAATTTATCAAGTTCATAAGTTCATGTTTTCAAAATTTCAAACCATAGATGTGTTCTAAGGATTGAATTATACCGATTTAAATCGATCGAAAATTTAACGGTTGGATCGTGAAATTTGAGCATGAAGTTTTTGAAAATTTTAGTGTGTGTGTAGTGTGTGAAGCACGAAATTTATGAAGAAAAACAATGAAAATGATGAATAGTAACCTATTTATAAACATCCACAAATTTTTCTTTTATTTTACAATTTATTTAATATGATGATTATTCATCATTTCTAGAAATTCACAATTCTCACACATTTCTTACACTTAAGGCATAGGATATGTATATTTACATATATGTACATGTATATCCATTTTATTACTTCTTCACAAATTTTTATTCTAATGCATAACAAATAAGCGTTTTAATCGATTCTTATATCCAAATCACTTGATATCATGAATTAATCACCAATGCATAAAATTAAACTTTCATTCTAAAATTATAATTATAGTTTACTAAAACATTAAAACTTATAATATCAAACTTTACATTTTAATAGAGGCGCGTCACCTCTCTTGAAACACGACAATAACGTTCAGCTGAATTTTTTATTAGTTCACAATTTAAAGAAAAATAATTCACTCTTAAAATATAGATATAAATATATATAAAATATATATCATACTTCTTTAAGAAAATTTCTGGTATTACATTCTACCCAAAAATAATTTAGTCCTCAAATTAACGTAAATCTTTAAGGTTGGGATATCGAACTAAAGTTGATCTTCTCTTTCCAGTGGCTTATCGGGTCCATGCCTACTCCATTGTATTTTCACCAAAGTGCTCTCGATTTCTTAAGGTATGCACTTTTACGTTTAGAATAGCAATCGGTATCTCTTCATATGTTAAGTTGGTGAAACTGTAAATTCTCATGAGATATAACATGACGGATCGAGATATACTTCTTGAGCATCTGACACATGAAACACATCATGAGCAGCCAAGTCGGAGGTAAAGCTAGCGATATCCACATTTCCTATTCTTTCAAGTATTTCAAGGTCTACATACGAATGAACTTCCTTTCTTGCCAACTCGATCCTCTTTTATCGGGCTATCTTTAAAAATACCTTGTCACCAACCTCGAAGTGTATGTCCTTCGCCTTTAGTCGATATCGATTTGACGATCTTGGGCTGCCTTGATCCTTTCTCGATCTTTGTGATAACTCAAGCTGTTTCTTGATTAATTCGCGGCCCAAAATCCGTCTCTCTCCAACCTCGTCCCAATGAATTGGTGACTACATTTTCTTCCATACAAAGCTTCAAATGGAGCCATCCCGATAGTAGCTTGATAACTATTATTATAGTGCGAATTCAACCAATGGTGAATCTTCTCCCAACCCAGTAATGTCTAACATGACATATCTTCCGAATTTGGATAGTTCGCTCATGTCCATCCGATTGAGGATGGTAGGCATCTGAAGTTTAACCGGTGCCCAAAGGCGCGGAGACTTTTCAAAATTGAAGTAAATCTCGTTTCTCGATCGACACAATTAACACGGCACTCCATGTAACCTTACAATCTCTTTAATATAGAGTTGAGCTAAGCGATCCATGCTAAGACTCATTTTCATGGGAAGAAAATGAGGCGATTTTGTCAATCTCGATAACCCAAATAGCATGATTACCTCTAGCTGCGAGGTGGTCCAACCACAAAGTCCATAGAAATGTGTTCCCATTTCCACTCGGGAATCTCAAGTGGATTTAGCGATCGAGCGGTCGTTGATGTTCAAATTTCACTGCGACATGTAATGCATTTTTCTATAAATTCTCGATGGATCTCTTCATATTACGCCCAATAAACGATATCAAATCCTTGTACATTTGGTTCCTGGGATGCACGGAATATGGAGTGTTATGAGCTTACGCAAGTAGTTCTTGTCTCATTCCTCATTATTGCCACAATCTCCGTTGAAAACAAGAGTACCATCGATCGTGATAGCAAATCCTTGTTGTACCTCTTACCTTTCGTTTCTTCATTTTGCACAAAATGGATCATTCTTCTGTCTTCTCTAATTCGATCTTGAATTCGGACGAACCACAAGTGCGAAATGATTCCGTCGTGGTATTCGGTGGTGTCACCACTTCAAATTCAATTTACGAAATTCTCTAATCAATTCTTCTTGTTTGGTAGGTAATCTTGCCATGTAACTTTTCTCGATCAACGCCAGCAACTTCGTTTGCTTTTCGGGATGATAGTGAATAGTGCGGTCATAGTCTTTAACCAACTCTAACCATCTTCTTTGCGAAGGTTTAACTCTTTCTGCGTGAAGAAATATTTCAAACTTTATGGTCGATGTAAATGTCACACTTGCTCCCATAAAGATAATGTCATATCTTCAATGCATGTACCACAGTATGCTCAAGATCATGTGTTGGATAATTCTCATGTGGTTTCAATTGTCTTGAAGCATAAGCTATCACATTTCCATGTTGCATTAATACACGTCAATCCTGCTTTGAAGCATCACGTAGATAACAAAACCGTCGGTACCATCGAGCAGTTAGAGCGAGGCGACATGAGGCGTTGCTTTAACTCTTGGAAACTTTGCTCGCACTATTCATTCCATTGAAACTTTTCATTTTACGTGTCACTTTGTCGATGGACCGAAATCTTTGAAAACCTTATAAATCTTCGATAATACCACCCCATTCCCGAAAACTTGACTTCATTCACATTGGTTGGTCTTTCATTGCTTATCGCTTCAACTTTTGACGGATCTACTTCTATTCCTTTCGAAGTAATCGCATGTCCAGAAAAGCAACTTCGACCAAAACTCACATTTCGATACTTTGCATACAATTTTTCTTTTCTTAATATTTCAATCACGGTCTGAGATGTTCGACATGTTGCACTTTATCTCTTGAATACACTAGAATATCATCAATGAACCAATGACAAAGCTGGTCGAATATGAGTAGAAAACTCGGTTCATTAAGTCCATGAAGACACCAGTGCATTCGAGACCAAAGACGGTGAATTGAAAATGACCATATCTTGTTCTAAAAATTGTTTGAATGTCACTCTCTTTGATTTTTAGTTGGTGATAACTCGATCTCAAGTCATCTTTGAGAACACACTAGCACCTTTAAGTTGATCAAATAAATCTTGATCTGAAGCGGCGGATACTTATTCTTAATCGTCATTCTATTCGGTTCTTAATCAGCACATTCTCAAAGTCCCGTCTTTCTTTTCACAAACAATACGGAGCACCCAGGAGATACACTTGGTCGAATAAATTCTTTGCTAAGCAAGTCTTGCAATTGAACTTTAAGTTCTTGCAATTCTCTTGGTGCCATTCGATGCAGTGCTTTGAGATCGGTCTTTGACGTGCAGTCTGTGTAAACTCAACTGCGATCTGGTGGAATCCACAGTAATTCCTCGGAAACACTAAATATTCCTTACTATCGACCCAGTGATCTTACTTTTGTCAGTTGTGTTTGATCATGGTAACTAAATACCCATGGCAATTACTTTCTTAACATTTTCATTGCTTTCATTACTTATAATCTTTGATGGAACCTTTGTTCTTGCACCATGAAAACAAAATTTTGCTCTCGAGGATATTGAATTTCTACTTCTCGCCATCTGAATGTTACATGATTCTTACCCTCAATCCATTCCTAGGATTATATCAAAGTCTTGCGGATCTATAACATGAAGGTGGGTTCTAGTTTCTTCCCTAAATCTATTACTATGCCTTCATCACTAGAAGTTATAATAGTTCTTCCTAAAGGAACACTAACTTCTAGTGTATCACTTCAACATAGCAGGCATTTAAGATGGGAACAAAATTTTGTAGAGATAAGCGAATGTAGCTCGTCAAATAAAACCAAAGTGAGTATTAGACACTTGAAGAATACGACATCGTACCTCCATCCTTGAGTTATCTTCCTCGAGACATAGCGAAGACTCGGGCTTCACTTTCTTTCAAGTACTTGCATTTTCTTTTGGCTCCCTCATTTTACTGGCGATTATATGCCACAGTTTTCCGAAGTAGCAAACATTCTTTCTAGCCGCATTCACCTTTATGATTTTTCTTGCAATTTGGGCACGAGGCTTGTCGGTGCTTGTTGCGGTGTTGCGAACCTATCGAAGAGCGTGATCTTGGTTGCCATCTCTTTCCAAACCGTTCACTTCCATTTTTCCCGAATTCTTCCTTTTCTTTTCCATAAGACTCGCGTTTCTCGTCTCGGGTTTCTAGTTGCGAGACCACTAGAAATCGCTTGTGCTCTTTCAATTACTTCCCATAAGTTGCCAATTTCAAGCCATAATATTCCTCAAATTTCGATCATAACCCTTGTTCAACGACTAGCTTTCTTCCAATACATCCACCAAATATGGAGCAAATCGAGACAATTTGTTAAAATTCTTTCATATTCAACCTATTACGCTGCTTACTTTAAGTTAAGAAATTGTTTCTTTCTGCGATCGATAAGATTGAAATAACGATCCCTAATCAAATCTTTGAAATCATTCCACGTCAGCTTGGCGTTGTTCAGATCATTGTTCTAGCATGCGCTCCCCAATAACTATTCTTCGACCAAGCGGTATATGGCCATGAAACTTTTTGCTCTTGAGCAACCCATCAACTCGAATCGCTCTAGAACTGGGATCCTCCTCAACATTTTACGGTCTTTCATATCCCTTAAACTTTGGTGGATCCATTCTTCTAAATTGATCAATAATTTCATAAGTTCTAGGTTGGTTATTCACGCCTCGATTTGCTTGTTCTTTGCATAAACCTTGCAGCGCGTTTGTAAGCGAGCAAAATCTACACCATTATCTGGGGTTTGTGGCCCTTTTCTTGGCCGGATTACATCTTGGCGGCATACTTGTTCTAAATCAAAGATCTGAAGTCATTTGCATTCGGACCTAAGGTTATATTTAGGACTTCTTTCTCATAACATGAAAATAATTGATTATGCTTTCTTATAATAGAAGAATGTGTTCGAAGAAAAAGCACATAAATCTTTAATTGTGTAGCATAAATCCAATATACTTTGTCCCTTGTGGACACTTCTTCTTCTTCCATTTCTTTTGATCAAACTTTCAAACATTATCGAACACAATCTTTCTTTTCATTTCATGCTCACATCATAACTTTGAAAACAGCTTAAACATTTTCATAAACATAAATTACAGAGTCGGCGTTGAGCAGCGGTAATGGCCCAGCATTCTATTCTCGACAAGTTGAAAATCTTTCAAACACATATGATCGTTCATACAATTAGCAAGTCTACGGAATGTAAACCTTGATCGATGCAAACTTTACGCCCCTTCTTGTAATAGTAGACATTACTAAAATCTTTCTTTCTTTAACAATTATAAAATAATAATGACAATAATGATAATATTGGTAAATATTATATATATAAGCGGCGGAGGAAAAAATTAAATGAGCAGGATGCATATACCTATAAATATGTATATGCATACGAAACAACAATACCAACAGTATACGGCAACTGGGACACATCCCTCAACAAAATGTATACATATCTATTAAACATCATAGTATATCAAACATAGTTTTAACGAAAATCATTTAAGGTTGCTCTTAACACTCGAGTACTAACATAGTTTGAAACATATTTACATAAAACATGGTCACGAGAGAATGTATTTGTGGAGCTCATTCCGTCGGCATCATTCGTCGACCTCTCACGAAAACATATATGAAAATATGGGATGTGTAAAAACATACTCAGGATACGATTATAACCAATTGCGTAATGCACCAACATAATGAACTCTTCTTTATGATTACCACTCTGTGCTTGTAGGATTTATCTTGAAGCGCTTTGGTTGAGCTTGTATACAATGTTTCCTGTTACCACTATTACAATCTCTATCTGAAATGAATACTTGATTGCATATATGTGTCCCTTATCTCATATATAAGTTAGATCATACGGTGTTAGAAGATCATAGAAGTCGTATGATTGGTCGACTTAATGAGATATAAAAAGTTTCACAGTAGATAACTTGAGGGCGAGTTGTCGGGTATAGGCTGCGGTATAGATAAGTGACTTGACTTGGTTACTTGTCTATCGACTGCGTCTCGACGTATTGAAGGATCACGTGAGATGTGTTCTTCGTCGCCAGTCGTGAAGAACCAGATCTCGGTGACTTACGATGATCTAAACCTCGATAAGGTATTAGGTGAATATGAGTTCTGACCATCACTTTGACTTGTTATGGGTGAGAGTTATATGTTCTAACGATATTCTTAGCATCTTGGGTGGTGGCGGTGCTTGTATGTCTTCTAGTTATCGTATCGAGTCGCGTATCCGTTAAGGATGATGGCGTCCCATAGAGAGCTCAAAGGTTTATTGTACTAAACCCGCGGGTTGAGTTAGCTCAAGTACAATAATAAGGTTGAGTGGTACTACTTAGAATTAAAGATATTAATTATTTTAAGCGATCAGTCTTATAAATAATTAATGGACGTTCGATATCTTAAATCGGGATTCGTAATGTCTAAGTCGCAGACTCACCATCGGTAATAAAGGGTAAGTCACATTCTTTCTCTAGTGGCATGATCGAATGTTTATAAATTAATTTATGTTACGGCTTAACATAAGATAATTAATTTATTTGAGGCCCATCTTTATTCCTTGCATTTGATCCTGGTGGCCCGTCGGGCCGCCTGAGAAAAATCGGCCCCCTATGTAGCTCTCTATGGCAAGATTTTATTCTCTTTATCCCACAAGGATATTATTATATTTATGATATATGCATAGATCCTTTCCATATAAGATTATGGTAATAATCGATAGTATGGTAATAATCACGAGAGTATGGTAATAATCACAGGTATGGTAATTTCCATAAAGAATTATGGTAATTTCCATATGGGATTATGTAATTTCCATATGGATTATGGTAATTTCCATATGGGATTAAGGAGTGCATTATAAATATAAGGTATGAGATAAAGTACGTGAATGCTCTTATTTATCCTCTATTTTTGAGAATTCAGGTTGGCTTGGGAGATTTTCGAGTTTGTAAAGTATTGGGTGATTTTCTGTGCATTCTCCAAAGATGCGTCCTCGGCTTGGAGATTGGGCAAGGGATACGTCAGAAGATCGCACGAGTCTCGATCCGTTCGCATCCCGTTATTCGGATTAAAACAGAGAAAACCCCTACGTGTTGCGATTAATTATATAGAGCGCATGCTGGAATATAATCAATGTATGGTGAATTAAATATCAGATAGATCCCGGCGAGGCTAAACCTAGTTTTCCTAGAATTGGTATCGAGCACGGGATCGAAATCTTGGCTGTTGGATTAATTCGCGTTTGATTATTATGTGTAACTTAATTGTGATCTGTCTTCGTGGCTCGTTTGTTTTTGTTGGTTTTGTTTTCCACGAGAAAATCCGTGGTTAGATTAGATTTTTCACGTAAATCTTATACGTAAAGAAGAGCGAGCAAGCGCGAAGAGCAGCGACGGCGACATCGGAGAAACCGGCGCGCGGAGGCGCGGCGGCACAGGCGTGCTCGGCGCTCGCGGCACGTCTCGAGCTGACTGTGCGTTTCAGCGGCGAGTCGGCGTGCGCGCGTTCGGCAGAGAGGCGGTGGCTGGCGCGCGTGGCTCGGCGGCGAGCGGTGCGGGCCGCGCTTGTGCGCTGGCTCGGCAGCTCGGTCTGGCGTCTGGCGCTTCGGCGTCCGCGGCAAACGGCGCCGAAACCTCAGCGAGGTCTCGGCGGCGCGAGGCAGCGCGGCGACTTCAGCGCGGCGCGCGGCGTTCGGCAACGCTCGCCACGAGTGCGCGTTTGCGAAACCTCGAGGCGGTGCGGCGGGACACGGCGACGGCGCGCCTTCGCGGTCGCGGCGCCACGCGATCGTGGGTGGCGTAGGCGCGATGGCGCTTCCGGCGGCTGAGGCGGCAGGCAGCATTATGCGGCGCTTCGGTAGGATCTGCGGCGAGGTGCGAGTTTCACGCGGGAAACCTCACGCCCGGTTTCGGCACCTCGTAGCGTTTCTCGACGATCGTGGGCGACTAGCGCGAGTCGCGTCGGGGTTTCTCGGCGTGCCGACACGCGTCGATGACTCGCATGCGGCGGCGAGGTGTGCGGTGTCTTCGGCGACTCGTGCGGCGAGGCGGAGCGAGAAAGTGGCGGCGACATTGTCTGGCGTGGGCCTTGCCACGCGCCGCAGCCACCATCTGGTCGACCCCACGCCCGAACCGTTTTGACCGTCAATTTCCGGCCCGAATCGTTTGAATCGGTCCATGCCCGCGCGAGGCCCTTTGAGATTTTATTCGTACTTTGCAATTCTATGTAGATTAGACTTGAAAGTGCGGGTTTCACGAGTGGGCCACGATGAGCGTTTTATTTTATTTTATTGTTCATTGCATATGTGGATGTTTATATTATGCGATAGCATGCTATGTATGTTTAATACGTTGACAAACCATTATGTGTTTTTCAGTAATTGATGTGCATAGTAAGCATGCTAGGTTTATCACGTTTATCGGCATATTTTAGAATCATGAGCATGTTTTACATGTTGAGTTCTATGAAAAGCATGCTAGGATTACGTGATCTGCATGGACAAACCTTTGAATAAAAGAGCAGTAACCCGACATATTAATTTTTAATTAAAATGTCAAGACCTCCACTTTTGATCTCTAAACAGGTGAGCCTTCGTGAGTGCGCGCCATGGGCTTGCTTGCCTTGTTATCATAAGTTTGTTAGATGAGATTTCTAAGTAAAACATTTTAAATCTATTGAGAAGTTGGGTTTCATGTGTGCGATCACTGGCTTGCATGTGCTATTTTCATAAGCTCTCTAGAGATAGATATAAAATGAGATAACAAAAAATTTGAATTGGGCGGTATGGTCAGGTGGTATGCGATTCTAAAATTCATTTCTTTTGTAAAATGTGGTCATTGCTAGACATCACCTCGAGTACAACTTCTGAAGTCCTCTCGCGATAGTGATGTGGTCTAGTAAGGTCAATCGTTAATTTCATTTGTCTAAGGTTAAGTGGACATGGATTGAAATTAACGACTAAAAGGTATATTTTAGTGCAGTCGGGGGTTCGTGTAAGCGTCCGCATCGTGGCTTGCATGTGGGATTCCTTGGGCGATTGGAGGTTTCATTAATATTGTTTATCAAGATTACAATATTATTGTTCACGAATTATGCGATCGTATGCTTATGTGTTTTACATTATCGTTTCGAGATATGTCTCTTACACTTATCTATATGCTGCGCAAAATCCTTTATCCGTCCAAATTTTATCGAGTGGAAACGAAACATTGAGAATGTTCTTCTGCCGAAGATAATTTATTTGTACTCACTACCCGTCCCAAGCCTCTAGGCGATTTATCTCGATGAGGGCGCAAAGGCACGAGATATGGGACAAATCAAGCAGAATGGCAAAGTGCCTTCTTTGGTCACCATGTGCGAGTCCTGCAGCTCGATCGAAGATGGAAGATGCGACCTCGATATGGCTAAATCTTATGAAATCGTATAGAGTCGGACGAATCGCTTGTCTAATTTGAAAAATCCATAATGTCAAGTTAATGAAGGAAAGTGATTGATGCATGACCATGTAAAGCAAATGATCAATCTCTTGAGAGAGCTCGAGTTGGTTGGAGGATATATTGATGGCGTAGTCGAATCGATATGGTCCTCAACACTTTGCCCAATCTTTTGATGACTTCCGTTATAGAACAGTCCTTTATGATAAGAGTTATACTCTAGATTCATTGCAAGAGGATCTATAGCGGAAGAGCGTAAAATGGGTAAAGGTGCGGATCTTTATGCACCTCAAGAAAACCTTTGCTTCGAAAGATGAAAAGGAAAGTGGAATTGAGGGATGCTAAGGCTAGAAAGAGTGGGAGTTCAGGGCTCTGCGGTTTGAAAAAGCAAGGAGGAAGGCGAGTGCTTGAGTGCGGTGAGGCCGGCATTGGAGGCTAAGTGCCCCAGCTCAAGTCTCAAGTCGCCATTTGCTTTAATAGAGAAACATGTTTAGCGACTTGTTCTACCCTTCTTGGGTGAATACAGTGCGGTCGATCAGTGTTTGTTACACCTGCGAGGTTCTGCGAACAGGAGCGCTAATGGCGAGATAACGATCTCCATGGGCAGCGAAAGTCGAAGCATTGCGATTGCGAGATGTTTCTTTATGTTTTGGGACAATAGTTTTAGTTTTGAAAAGGCGTTTATATGTGTGGATTTTCAGTGAACCTTGTTCTGTTGAGATTATTTACTCATGGATATTACATTATTTTTGATAGTGGTGTTTCTATCATAAGAAATAGCGAGTTATCGTGTTGGCACTTTATATAATTAGCTTTATCTATTTACGCAAAACATAATACCTATAACTATGTTGCATCTTCTACAAACCCTAAAGAAAGTTTTCTTCAGATGACACCACTTTTCTCGGCTCTTAGATTAGGTCACATCAATCTAAATAGGATCAGCGGCTAAGAATGGGCGTTGGGTAATCTCACGGTTCTCCGTTCGTCTGTGAATCGTATAGAGGTAAGATGTCGACCGGACCCTTCAAAGCGAAGGGTTATAGAGCGAAAGAAATGTTGGAGTTAGTCCACTCGACTGTGTGGACCGATGTCACAACTCATGGAGAATGCAGTATTTTGTCACTTTCATTGCGATTACTCGAGTACGGATACGTATACCACCGCCAGAATGCAGATGCTTTGAGAAATTCAAAGAGTTTAAGGCGGAGTGGAGCGAAGCTGGTAAGAGTATCAAGTCGCTGTGATCGATCGCGGTGGCGAATACCTCGATAACGAGTTTATATACTATCTAGTGAAGTGTGGGATTACATCCGCACTTCACGACACCCACAAAATGGTGTGTCGAGCGAAATATGACTCTTTTGGAAATGGTTAGATCGTGATGAGTTATGCTACATTGCCTATTTGTTACGGGGTATGCCGGAAGCGGTGGCATACTTGCTAAATCTAGTACCTTCAAGTCGGTCGAAAAGACCCCTTCGAGTTGTGGTTGAGCAAGCCGGTTTAAACCACATAAGGATATGGGCGATCCGGACTGCGTCTTGAACAAGAAGGCGACAAGTTGGAGGCTAGATCCGCGTAAAATTGTTTATTGGCTATCTTAGAGGAGCGAAGGTGGTTTATTCTATAGTCCTAAGGATCGAGAGTCATTATTAGCACTAATGCCCGATTCTTAGAAGAGGACTACATGAAAAATCATAAATCAAAGTTGAAATCATTCTTGAAGAATTAGAAGATGATTGTATTCCATACCGATTAGGCCAGGTGACGAGATGGAGTCTAGTGGAAGGATCGACACGAGATACTTGAAATTAAAGTGGGTCGAGTTCCCTTTGAGATACGCCGTCTGAAGTGGTACCTACCGGCGGGTTGTGCAAGATGAGAACCACAAGTTAATGCACCCACGTTGTCATTGTGTCTATAGCCCTCGTCGTAGTGGGAGGTTGTCGTCGACCCGGCGATCTATGTTCATGGGAGAATCTTGGTTTAGTCGAGAAAGCGAGCGATAATCGACCCATGGGCGCCGAGGCGTTATAAGACAATGATGCAAGATCATGGAACTTACGTTTGGGCGAGGTGGTAAAGTCACATGGATTTACCCGATTGCCTAGCGAAAGTTGTGTGTATCATTTAGATGTCAGCGGTGATGTGGTATTTCTTGCACTACGTAGATGACATTCTTCTATTTGGCAACAATGTGAAGTTGTTATCGGGCGTAAAGAGTTGGTTATCCGATCGATTTCAAATGAAAGACTAGGAGATCACGTACATTCTTGGGATCAGGTTTGCAGAGATCGCAAGAGGAAAATGTTGAGCTTATCTCGGGCATCTTCATTGATCTGATTACTCGTTTAGTATCGGACCGCTAGAAAGGATTGCTACCTTCGGACATGGCGTTCCTTTATCTAAGGACGATCACTTTTGCAAAGGAGATAGAGGAAATGAGACAAGTTCCTAAGTTTCCCTTAGGAAGTCTCATGTATGCAATGCTATGCACGAGACTCGATATCTTGTCATCGATGGCATAGTAGCCGATATCGAGTCTAACCACGACAAGCACATTGAATTGCGATAAAGCATATACTCAGTACCGAAAAGGACTCGAGATTATATGCTAGTTTACCATCGAGATAGTCTAATGCCTTTGGGTTATCTGACTTCGGATTTCAAGCGACCGTGATGAGAAAAGTCTACCTCGGTATGTGTTTACCTTGGGAGGTGGGCGTATCTGGCGGAGTGCAGCGCGATGCATTGCGGACTCTACCATGGAAGCGAACATGTAGCTGCCGGAGGCGCTAAAGAGGCTGTATGGTTAGAACTACCTCGTGGATCTAGATGTGGTACTGGTTTGCCCAAGAGTATCATGGTTTCTTGTGATAACTCGGTGCGATATGGCTTCGAAGGAACCACGGATCCTAAGAAAATTAAACACATAGAGAGAAAGTACCATGTCATAAACAATCGTTAGGCGAGGGGCGTCTTGATTGCAATTGATCTGACGGATAACCTGGCGGATCCATTCACTAATGCACGCAATAAGTCTACGTCGGGGCGTTAGAGGACTTGAATTGCGCTAGATGGCACCACTTAGAAAGGAAACTTTTGTATAAGTGGGAGAAGCAAAGTGATGGTTTTGTTTGTAATAGCTAGTAGAGACACATTGTATACTAAAAGTTTGCTTTAGTATAAGTGGGAGATTGTTGGTTTGTATCTTGAGCGTTTGGTTGAGCTTGTATACAATGTTTCTGTTACCACTATTACAATCTCTATCGAAATGAATACTTGATTGCATATATACGTGTCCCTTATCTCATATATAAGTTAGATCATCACGTTGTAGAAGATCACGAGATCATATGATTGGTCAAGCTTAATGAGATATAAAAGTTTCCGGTGAGACAACTTGAGACGAGTTGTGGTATAGAGCTGCGTATAGATAAGTGACTTGACTTGGTTACTTGTCGATCTTGATGCGTCTACGGCGTATTGAAGGATCACGGTGAGATGTGTTCTTACTCGACCGTCGTGAAGAACAGATCTCGGTGACTTCGATGATCTAAACCTCGATAAGGTATTAGGTGAATATGAGTTCTTGACCATCACTTTGACTTGTTATGGGTGAGGTTATATGTTCTATATTCTTAGCATCTTGGGTGGTGGCGTGCTTGTATGTCATTCTAGTTATACGATCAGTCGTGAGTATCAGTTAAGGATGATGGCGTCCTTAAGGAGCTCAAAGGTTTATTGTACTAAACCCTGAGGTTGAGTTAGCTGAGTACAATAATAAGGTTGAGTGGTACTACTAGGAATTAAAGATATTAATTATTTTAGCGATCAGTGCTATAAATAATTAATGGACGTTCAATATCTTAAATCGGGATTCGTAATGTCTAAGTCAAGCCCGACTCCCATCGGTAATAAAGGGTAAGTCGACATTCTTTCTCTAGTGGCATGATCGAATGTTTATAAATTAATTTATGTTAGTGAACATAAGATAATTAATTTTGAGGCCCTTTATTCCTTGCATTTGATCCTGGTGGCCCGTCGGGCCCGTAGCGAGGAAAATCGGCCCCCTATGTAGCTCTCTATGGCGAGATTTTATTCTCTTTATCCCAGAGGATATTATTATATTTATGATATATGCATAGATCCTTTCCATATAAGATTATGGTAATAATCACGAGGTATGGTAATAATTACGAGGTATGGTAATAATCACGGGTATGGTAATTTCCATAAAGAATTATGGTAATTTCCATATGGGATTATGGTAATTTCCATATAGGATTATGGTAATTTTCATATGGGATTAAGGTAGTGCATTATAAATATAAGGTATGAGATAAAGTCAGGTGAATGCTCCATTTATCCTCTATTTTCGAGAATTCCAGGTTGGCTTGGGAGATTTTCGAGAGTTTGCAGAGTATTGGGTGATTTTGGTGCATTCTCCATAGATCGTCCTCACTCGGCGTTGGAGATTGGGCGGCGGGATACGATCGGAAGATCAAAGCGAGAGTCTCGATCCGTTCATCCTGTTCATCCTCGGCAGATTGAGGTAAACACGAGAAAACCCTCGTGTTGCAATTAATTATATAGCGCATGCTAGGAATATAATCAATGTATGGTGAATTAAATATCAGATAGATCCTCGGTGGCTAAACTAGTTTTCCTAGAGGTACTCATTATTTATCTCGTTGGTTAGCCTTGTGGACCTAGAGGTAATTCTTTAACATTGAGCCCTTGTGGCACTCCTCAGTGTAGATCGCTACACTAGACCCCTTGTGGGTCTCCTCGAGTCTTCTTTAACATTCTAGCTCGCTGCATGCCAAAACAAAACAATGATTATAACCATACAGCGTGCTTACGGATCGAGTAAACCCTTTCCGTGTAGGCGTTTAAAAGACTCTTTAGCTCTTGCTTGGTTGTTAGTCCTTGAGCTTGGATGTCGCACCACCTAGCACTTTAACATTAATCTTAACTAAGTTTCATATGTCATTAATTATCGACTCGTCAACATGTACAATGGTCAATCTTAACTAAAAATCACATTAGCTTATGTACATAACATATGTCCGTGAAAATTTGCACAAGGCGTTGTCTATCTTGGATGAACCTTTATATATGCTTAAATATCATCAAAGATCACAAATCATCATCAAAATCCAAGATCAAAGCTTTAGCAATGAAAGCCCTAATTCGACGTCAAACTAAAGTTTTCCAAATTTTGAATACGTCGATTGAAAATTCGAATAAATCATTTTAAGCTTTATTCATAGCATAGAATCCAAATAGGAAGTCAAAATGGTCAAATAAAATCAAAATCAACATTACTTAAGCTAGGGTTTCGGCAAGGGTTTTCAACGCCGATTTCAAGCGTTTTCTTGTTCAAAATATATTTATTTCAACCCAACAACACATATATGAACAAATATCAAGCATATAAACAACATAAATTCAATATCAAGGCCTCAAATTTTTGAAATTCACAAAATTCCAGAATGAACATATGCTCAAAATTTCGGCGTTAAGCGGTTTATCGACGATTAATCAGCGTAACATCAAATAATCAAACAACAACACATCCTCTTCACAATCCATGAAAGGATCGAAAATTTATCAAGTTCATAAGTTCATGTTTTCAAAATTTCAAACCATAGATGTGTTCTAAGGATTGAATTATACACGATTTGAAGCGATCGAAAATTTAGCGTTGGATCGTGAAATTTGGAGCATGAAGTTTTTGAAAATTTTAGTGTGTGTGTAGTGTGTGAAGCACGAAATTTATGAAGAAAAACAATGAAAATGATGAATAGTAACCTATTTATAAACATCCACAAATTTTTCTTTTATTTTACAATTTATTTAATATGATGATTATTCAATCATTTCTAGAAATTCACAATTCTCTACATTTCTTCACACTTAAGGCATAGGATATGTATTTTACATATATGTACATGTATATCCATTTTATTACTTCACAAATTTTTATTCTAATGCATAACAAATAAGCGTTTTAATCGATTCTTATATCGAAATCACTTAATATCATGAATTAATCACCAATGCATAAAAATTAAACTTTCATTCTAAAATTATAATTATAGTTTACTAAAACATTAAAACTTATAATATCAAACTTTACATTTTAAGCTAGGTCCTGCTCTTGAACAACTGTAAAAGCGTTCTTCAAATTTTTTATTAGTTCACAATTTAAAGAAAAATAATTCACTCTTAAAAATATAGATATAAATATATATAAAACATATATCATACTTCTTTAAGAAAATTTCTCGGGGTATTACACTCTATGGACTTAAGCAAGCTTCACGATCTGGAACTTACGCTTTGGAGGTGGTAAAGTCCATGGATTTACGTTTCCTAGCGAAAGTTGTGTGTATCGTTTAGATGTCGCGGTGATGTGGTATTTCTTGCACTTCGTAGATGACATCCTTCTACTTAGCAACAATGTGAAGTTGTTATCGAGGCGTAAAGAGTTGGTTATCCGATCGGTTTAAATGAAAGACTTAGGAGATGCGTACATTCTTGGGATCAAGGTTTATCAAGATCGCGAGGAAAATGTTGAGCTTATCTCGGGCCTCTTACATTGATCTTGTGATTACTCGTTTTAGTATGCGGACCACCGATAACTCTTATAAAGAGTTATTATAGGACTTTGATAATAATATCCTTGAGTGTTCGCGTTACATTCGTTTGTTTCTTTGTTGTTTTGTATGTTTATGTTATGTTTGCGTGTGTGCGTGTAGGATTGAGTTAGGTGGATTTAAGGGTTTTAAGTACATTTATGTGCTATTTAATTAGCTTATGGCATATAGCGGGAAGAATGGCGGTGAAGATTTGAAGTCCGGAGTCGAAGCGAGCTCCGGGTTGAGCGTGCGAACAGGTCGAACTCGTGGCGAGCTTGACTTAAATCTGAGGAAGGATAGAGCGAACAAATTGGAGTAATGCGGTAGCAGGTCGAACTCGAAGAGCAGTCGAGGTCATAGGAAAAGTGGCGGGGATCTTTGGGCGAAGTCTTGAAGGAGCTCGAAGACCGCCACACTCAGCTCGCCTGAAGCCGAGCTCAAGGCGATGAGCTCGGAAGCAAGGCCGAGCTCAAGGCGACGAGCTCGGAAACAAAGGCCGAGCTCAAGGCGCGAGCTCGTAATCAAAAGCCGAGCTCGAGGCAGACGAGCTCAGACTAAAGTCTAGCTCGTGGCGAAACAGGACTCGGGAAAGTAAGAGAGCAGACAAGGTTGAGTTTGTGACTAAAGCCGAGCTCGTGAATTAAGTCGAGCTAGTAACGAGTCGAAATCTGGGCGAAGTCGGGTTGTAAGCGGAGAAGACCACATGCGATGGATGATCAGCGACAGTATGAAGGTTTGGTTGAAGGCGAGGAGATCGCGGGACCACGACCACGTGGCATGCACGCGGCGACATAAAGGGGCGTGGTTTGTTATCTCGAGCAGCAGAAAGGCGAAAATCGGAGGTTGAAGGGCTGGCGGTGCGCCGTCTGTACCCCAAAAAGCAAGAGGTGGTTATTAAAGGGACGGACAACGAGCGAGATCATTTATTGGAGGAGATCACAATCATTAGAAGGAGGATCGGAAGGCGACAACTTGGAGAGGAAGCCATCGGAAGAGCGGCGATCGAGAAAAACCGGATTCGGCGGCGGAGTTTACTTTTCGATTCTTTTAACTTGTTATGGCATTCGTTTATACGGATATTGTTGAACGACTCGCTATGAGCTAAATTTGTAGGACTTGATCTTTTGATGAAACCCGTGCTCGTGTGAGCTCATTTCAAGCTTATCTTGATAAATTGCTATTGTTCTCTTGGAGATTATTCATCTTGCTTGTGATTGATCACCACGGGTGGGATTTTAGCTCTATTATTTACGGGAAATTCTTATAGAGTGGAAAACAGAGTGGCGAAACATGATTTAAATATTATGTGTGTGAATAGCTAGGAAAATGTGTTTACCTTGCGTGACATAAATGAATGGATTAGTAAAGATATTCTAAGAGCTTTTGGTATAGGAATATATCGAATGACTTATAGAATATAATCTTAGATTTTGAAAAATACTAAGAATCGGAGAAGTTCATGTCATGGTAATGAAGCGATGATAAAGCTATACTTATTTGTCTGAGCATGGGTGGAATCGAGGGTCAAGTCTATTTCTCTTCTTATTATCGGTTGTTTTATCATTTAAATGCAAATTTTGCCTTGCTCGTAGTAACATTCTCATAGTTTTGGTTTCCGTCTGTTTTTATTGAATTGTTATTTCTGTTTATTTTCCCTGTGTTGTTCTCTTAAACAAAATTGATTGTCGGTGATTTAAAAAGTGCGATCCACATGGATTCGATCTCGAAATATTTTCGTATATTACTTGTTGACTACGTGCACTTGCGTATATTTAATTGTGTTGCAACATATACTCACACAACAAGTTTTTGGCGCCGTTCTTGGGATCGCCAATTATAAATTACGTTGATATTACGATTTTGTGTTTATTTGTTATTAGTGGTTAACTCGATTGTTTTCTTTTGCGTGAAGCGGGGCTCTGGATTGTGGTATATAAAGCCAAAGCCGAGTATTATACTCGTTAGATCCGAGATTGAACACACTTTCGTGAGGAAGCGGCGTCAAGCGTCAGTAGGCGCAACGATATGCCGCACGGGGAGGTAGCGGAGAAATGCCATAGTCATTCTTGATGAGGGAGAGGGTATCGTGACTCGCTAACCCGTTTAATGAGTTAAATCAGGAATTACCCGACCAGGTGCAAGCAAACCGATTCGGTGAGCGGTCATGTTCCAAATGCTCCAACGTGGGGCGTTCAATGGGCAAACCACGGAGGATCCACATCTTCTCTTGGTCTTTCTTGGAGGTCGGTGACTCGTTCGAGTTACACGTGACTCGGCGAAGCACTTAGACTAGTTGTTTCCTTTTTTCTGAGATCGTGCAAAGATGGTGAATGGTCTTCCATCGATTCTATCACGTGGAATGAGCTCGGAGAATTTTTTAATGAAGTACTTCCAGCTACAAAGAATGCGAGATTAAAGCGACATCATGTCGTTCCGGAGAATGATGATGAGTCGGTGTGCGGGCATGGGAGCGTTATAAGGAAATGCTCGGAAATGTCCTCACGGCATTCCATGCTGCATTGACTTGAGACTTTCTATAGGCTAAATCGTCCACGGCTTGGTGCTCGATGCCTCATAAGTGGAGCTATTCTCTAAATCTATGAGGCTATGAGATATTGGAAAGGATTGCAAATAACAATTGCCAATGGTCATTCTCGTGTTCGATGGGAAGAAATACATTCTTTGGTGTTTTGGAGGTTGATACATTGGCGCTGCTGCTCAAGTGGCGTCCATGAGCAACATGTTAAAAGGCTTGCAAGTAGCCAATCAGGTTGTTCCAAACAGTGTTCGATGGTCGCCCATGTCTAAGTGAGCGAAGTGTCGTCGTTTATTGTAGGGAAGGGCATACTTTTGATGGTTGCCAATCAAACCCGACTTCGGTGTGTTACATGGGAAATCGAGAATGGCGGAGGAATAATCTCTCACAAACATACATCGAGGTGGCGGCATCTAATTTCTCGTGGGGGCGAGGGTCGGGAGCAAGTGGTGGAGAAATTTTGAGAAAATATGTACCAGCAAAATTTCCAGCAAGGCGACAACAGACCCTCTGTGACCCAAATCTATTGAAACTTTGATGAAGGAGTATATGGCTAAGACCGATGTAGTTACGAGGCGATCACTTAGCTAAGGAATTTGGAGGTCGGATCGGACAACTAGCTAACGAGATGAGGAATCGACCACTTGGTGTCTGCCAGTGACACTGAAAATCTCGAAAAGATAAAGAACATGTCGAAATTCACGAGAAGTGGGAGCGGATCGAGAAGCGAGTTGCCAAACCAGAGAAGGCGGTCTCGAACCGGCAGGTGGAAGCACAGTAATCTAATCTTTGAGAACTGCGAAGTGAATCCTGCGAAACAGCTGGGCGAGGTAGTTTATAGTCCACCACCCTTTCCGAAAGGTTGAAAAAGAAACAACGATACTCGGTTTTGGAGATTTCTAGATGTCTTAAAACAGCGCACATTAATATCCCATTGGTGGAAGCTTTGGAGCGAGATGCGAACTATGTGAAGTTCTTAAAGACATCGACAAAGAAGAGACATCTGGCGAGTTCGAAGCGATAGTGCTTGGAGAGAGCGGTAGTACCATGTTAAAGAGCAAATTCACACAAAATTGAAAGATCGAGGGCTTTACAATTCCATGCTCAATTGGAGGCGCTGCGTCGGTCGTGCTCTATGTGATTTGGGAGCAAGTATAAATTTAATGCCGATCTCAATATTCGGAAGCTAGGGATAGGAGAAGCTAGACCTACGACGGTGATCTTGCGGTTGGCGAGATAGATCGATGGCTCGTCACGAAGGAAAAATTGAAGATGTGCTAGTAAAGTGGATACATTCATCTTTCCTGATTTCATCATTACGGATTATGAAGCGAGATCACAAGGTTGCTATTATCTTGGGGCGTCCTTTCGCACAGCGGAAGGACTTTGATTGATGTCAGCGAACTCACAATGAGGGTAAATGATCGGAAGGTTACTTTTAATGTATTCAATGCTTAAGTACCACAGCGAAGTGGAGGAATGCTCGGTAATTCAGTACTAGAGCGGTCATCGCGGATACAATCTTTGGAACACTCGTCTCGATTCGAAGGCGGTGATAATGAATATGCCGATCTCATGGAGTTAGAGCAGGCGGGCTCTCGCATCCCTAACGAGAGATCGCGAGTGCCATCGTATCGGCGAGCTCGAGTCATTGGGACTCGCGGATCGGTCTCGGTATCAAACCTTGATAGGCGAACCTCCGGTGCCAGATGCAAGCTCTTGCCAACCACCGAAATATGCTTATCGGGTGAGGAAAAACTCTTCCGATAATCATTTCATTGCTCTCGGCGCGACAAGGAAGAATCCATATTCGGTCTGCGTCTGAGAACTATTGGATGGTCAATTGCCGATATCAAAGGGATCGATCCTTCTACGTGTATGCACGAATATTGTTGGAAGATTGCCACAACCATAGAGTACCAGCGCCGTCTTAATCCGGCAATGAAAGAGGTGTTGAAGAAGGAAGTTATTAAATGGTGGATCTTGGAATCATTTATCCGATCTCGGATAGTTCTTGGGTGAGCAGGTGCGATGCGTTCAAAAAGAGGGTTCACGGTGATTTCTAATGATCGGTGGAGCTGATTCAATTCGGTGATAACGGGATGGCGTGTTTGTGTGGATTACGGGAAATTGAACAACTACTAGGAAGACCATTTTATCGCCATTCATGGATCAAATGCTTGATAAACTCACCGACAAAGAGTTTTTCTTTAGATGGGTATTCTAGTTATCATCAGTTGGCATTGCACGATGATCAACACAAACCACCTTCACGTCCCTCGACACTTTTGCTTTTAGAAGGATGCCTTTTGGACTCTGTAATGCCCTGCTGACGTTCCAGCGTTGCATGATGGCATATTTTGGATATGGTGGAGAGTGATGAAATCTTCATGGATGATTTCTCCGTATTTGAGGATACTTTTGGGTATGCCTAAATAACAGGGAAGGTCTGGGCGTTGCGGTGACACAGTGCTTAAATTGGGAAAAATGCCACTTCTGGTGCGAGGGCGTGTAGGCCATCACATATCGGAAGGGATCGAAGTGGGCGGGGCCAAGATCGAGTGATAGATAAACTTCCACCCCCTCTTGTATAGGGTGTGCGTAGTTTCTTGGGACATCGGGATTTCTGGAGAGGTTTATAAAGGATTTTCAAAATTTCTAAGCCTGTGTGCCTTTTGGAGAAAATAGCCACTTGAGTTTACTGGAATGTCAGAGCGTTTGGCGTTTGAAATGAGCTCTAGTGACTCCGTGATCATTGGTCGAAATGGTCACTACCTTCGGTGATGTCTGACGGCGACTTCACGTGGGGGCGTCTTTGGGTCGCGAAAGGAGAAGATATTCCACTCCGTCTATTATGCTAGCAAAGCGTTGGTGGGCTCAAATCAATTACACCACTACGGAGAAGGAGCGCTAGCGAGTGGTATTCATGTGGAAAGTTAAGAGCCTACCTCGTAGGTTCGGGGTGATTGTTTACACGGATCACGTGACCATCGGTATCTTGTCGCGAAAAGATGCAAGCCACGGTTAGTCGATGGATCTTGAATGCGCAAGAATTTGATTTGGAGATTAGAGGCGAGGAAGGCCGAGAATCAAGTGGTGATCATTTATCCCGATTGCCAGCGGTGAAGGTGAAGAAACTCGTGTCAAATTCGGGATGCATTTCAGATGAACAATTGATGAGCATGCACTGCTGTAGCACACGAGTATCGATTTTGTCAACTTCTTGGTCGGTGGGTGTTGCCTCACGACTTCTCCCAGCAGAGGAAAGATTCTTCTCAAGTCAACCATTACTTTGGATGAACCATTCTTATATAAACCTTGTCTTGGGGTTGATGGTATTGCGTTCGCATGAGAAATTGAATCAATTCTAGAAGGATGTCGTACCACCCATATGGTGGTCACTTTGCGGACAAAACGTGCTAAGGTACTCGATCGAGGTTATTTTTGGCCGTCCTTATTTAAAGATGCTCATGCCTTTGTGCGTAAATGTGATCGATGTCAAAGTTTGAAATATATCGCTTCGGAATGAGATGCCAGCGAACTTTATCTTAGAAATTGAGCTCTTTGATGTTTGGGGCCTCGATTTTATGGGTCCTTTTACGCCTCTTCGGCAACCTCTACATCGATGGAAGTTGATTACGTATCTAAATGGGTGGAGGCCGTGGCAAGCTCGACTAATGATGCGAAAGTTGTAATTAAGTTCTTGCAAAGAACATATTTACGATTGACGCTCTCGTGCGATCATTAGTGACGAAGAAGGAACTCATTTTGTCAACAAGGCGTGAGTCTTGTCTGCCAGTATAACTTTAGCCACAAGATCGCTATGGCATATCATCCTCAAGCAGATGGCGAGCGAAACTCTCGATAGAAAATAAAGGTATCTTGGAGAAGGTGGTGAACCCGTCGAGAAAGGATTGGTCGATGATCGCTCACTTTTCTAACAGAAAATGCGAGTATAAGGTAAGCAGTGTCGTATCCGAGGGATTGTAATACAAACACGAAGCTAGCTCAGCGATAATTCATTATTATTACAGAGAAAATGGGTGAGAGGTTTAAGGGCTTGAATTTAATCAAGCGAGATGTAACCATGCGAAAATAAAATAAAGCGATAAAATAATGGATGATAAAATAGATAAGAAAGACTAACCCAAGGGATACATTAATTCTATCTCAACGTATGTTTATCTGTTTCCTATTAGCGATTTTAATCGAGACAAGATGGAAGATCACATATATAACCAACAACTTGATTCACGACAATTGCGGCGATGAATTACGAGTTTTCCCTACCTTCTAGGTGAAAACAAGTAACTCCAAAGGATCACTAAGAATATGCTTCCTCGAATATCCTATCTCATACGACTCGAGGTTTATTCGTATCATGCATTCAATCGATTGACAATTAATACGATTCGTCGTTAGGCGACTAGATATGCATCAAGATTGATCAAAATTAATACATATAAATAAGCACCAAGAATCATGAATCGATGCACGGAAGGTAAATAGCTATAACGAGAATCACAACATATAGGATTGAATCATGCAAACCTAGGATTAGAGCGGAAAATTACCTAGACATAATAAGCGAAATAAAATCTGAATAAATCATAAACGAAATTAAATGCATAAAACCGGATAATAGCGTTGGAAGAACAATGGTTGGTCTTGAATTCAATTCAGCGATAAGCGGAAAACAACGGAAAGCGATCGGACAAAGCGTTCGAATGATAACAAAGTTATAAACTAAACTAGAACAATGCAAAATTAAATCTAGAACTAAGCGGAAGCTAAAGAAAAGCAAAAGCGAGGAAAAACTGAATAAATACATTGCGGGGCGTATGCGGGTCCAAGAAGGCGCAAGGTCTTGATCCCTATTTATAGATAAGGGTGGAAACCTAATTTCTCCTCTGCCGCACCGCCTCGCGACCATGGCTAGCGATCGCTAGCTCGATCGCGAGGAATAACTGTCTTGTGCGCCCCTCTCGCTTCATGATCGCCTCTTTCTTTCGCATGGTTGGCTCATGGCTGGCTAGCGATCACTAGCCATGGCCGCAATCGTCTGATGAGTTCTCGGCTGGGGCTTGCTGGCGTGCACAAAGGTCATGGTCGCGGTCTCGCTTGGTTCTCAGCGGGTTGCTAGCGGCGGGCTAGCGACCACTAGGTGGTCGCTAGAAACAAAACATCTGTGCATTTTGGCTCGTGCTTCGTTCCTTGCTTGATTTTCAACATATGGACCTACACAACACCAAAAGAACACCCAAAGCGGTATCTCTAGAAATAGATAAAACATTAAGAATCGATCGTGGCGCACATTAAATGATCTAAACCCATCTTTAAATATCAACAATAAACATGTAAAATCTTGGCGTTTATCAAACCCCCAAACTTAAATTATTGTTTGTCCTCAAACAAAACCAAAGCAGAAAGACACAGCGAAAAGATCAGCGGCGTAGCAAAGATGATAACCATTCTAAGCCTCGAGAAACATATTAGCGGCTCAAAAACATTGGTGCACATGGCGACGGTAGTCAACTCAACACAAACAACAATTGGCGGCAAAACTCATTAAATTGACCCTCACAGCGGCATGTGTGTAAAATATAGGATACACTCGACTCGTAAAGAAATGTGGGGCGTGTATACACTCGGCGATCAATGCAATGCAACATCTTACCATAGGCTTGCCGTTCTCTAATATCTCCACGCGTCAAATGTGTTCAAATTAGGATCGAAGAGGTCTTTTCATAGGTTGTAATGTAGGCACATTGGTTAAGGTAGGATAATATATGGCTAAGTGACTCGAGAATATTCCAAGCACCCCGTTTATCTTTTTTGAAACATATGGACTTTGTCCATTTTCCTCTTCTTTTCGACATGCTAAATCAGCGTTTATGCCTCATGAGATACCTATACTTTGATTAAAGACCCTTTATGCTCAAAACACATAGTGAACTTATCATTGCTTTTTCTTTTCTTTTCTAGAGCTTATAGGGTTTATCATTCACAACAAAAGTATTATTCTTCACCACAGATGTATTTCTCTTGCACAAATTTTTCTCGTCATAACTACATCACAATCCCCTTTGATTCCCATATCCATCCTCACCTCCTATCTTCCAGTTAATCGAAAGAATAAGTCTAATAAAGGCTCAAAGAAGGCGACAAATGGTATATATCATCGGTTAGTGTTTGGGTGTATATGTGGTTAACAAAGATGGCCTTTTATCCTTTCCAAATTCGAAACACATATTGCAGTCTCGACACAGAAAAACGGCAAGTTCTAGAAGAGAATCACATGCATGATATCACACAATTAAAAGAAACTGTAACAAGATGTGTATACAGTGAAGCTCAAGTCTCACGGGGTTAAGCAAATGGTGAAAAACAACAAGCCTAAGCAATCTCAAGTCATTCATGCGTCATTTTCTAACATATCATATGCACTATCATTAAATATCCACAAAAAATTTCTATCGTCATTGGCCACATGGGTTAACACACTTCACTTAACTCGTTGATCGATAGACACAAAAACGAACAACAAAATAAAAACACGACAAAAAGCAACACAAAACAAAACACAAAGACAAAACAAGAAAATGTTGGGTGACCTCCCAACAAGTGCTAATTTAACGTCTTTAGCTAGACCATCACTAACCTTTCTCAATCTGGCATTTTGGTGGCAACAGAAATCTTTCCCAATTTGTGGATTCTCCTATACTTAGCATTCACGGATGACCACCGCGACCATGGAAGTGGCCACCTTTAAACTTGAGCGATACACTCGGGTTCCATGCCTAG
Source organism: Salvia rosmarinus (assembly GCA_036937905.1). Taxonomy (NCBI): domain Eukaryota; kingdom Viridiplantae; phylum Streptophyta; class Magnoliopsida; order Lamiales; family Lamiaceae; genus Salvia; species Salvia rosmarinus. The sequence continues at coordinate 71,267,006 of CM072819.1, read as the reverse complement.
TCCACTTCTTCCTTCTCGCGGTGGCTCGATTGGCGAGTACCCTCTAGCGTAGCGGCGTGTGCGGCGGCGGCGGTCGTGATCGAGTAGCAATCTTTCGGCTTTTCACCGTCGTGTTGCTTGATGGCGTCATATATGGAAATCTTGAGCTCCTCATCGTTAACACGAAGCGTGAGATTACCTTCACACATCACTCAAAGCACGACCGGTTGCTAGAAAAGGTGCACTTGAGATTAGTGGTTCTTTGTTTGAATTCGGAATATCTAAAATCACAAAATCGGCGGGAAAAACAAAGTCTCGAATTCTTACCAACACATCTTGACGATACCTTTAGGATATGGTGACACATCGACCATCATCGATGAGATCTTCGTCGGCTTCATCTTTCTAGGTGCAGCCGGTTGAATACTTTCAAGGCATCAGTTGATGCTCGCCCCAAGTCGCACAACATATTTGGAAGCGTATGCTCGACGATCTCGCATTCTAACGTAAAACTACCGGGATCATACATTTCGAGGCGACTTCTTACGAAGACGGCCTTTGCGTTCTTGGATAGGGTAATTTTTAAATTTCCCCAATTTCTTCTTGCTTGTAGCGCGTCTTTTAGAAATTTCATGTATCCGGCATGTTTCGACGCTCAAAGAGAGGCAAATTGATCTCAACTTTTGAAAATCTCTTTGAAGCGAGCAAACTCCTCTTCATATTTTGACTTGACTAGTCGACTCGGAAATGGGACCCGGAGGTATGCGTGCGAGGTGGATTACGGAGGCTCTTGCGGTTGACCTCGCGACCGTTGGGCGGTCGCGAGGCGTCATTGGGCACGGGAATCCTTGCCGGCGTGCGAGCTTGCAGGCGTGAGTTCGTGTGACTCATCGACGAGAATACTTGATCACGCTTTCGGGCTGGGGAAACTGCGAACAAATCAGGGTGCGCTGTCGATGACTCGCGGTCAGGCTCGCGGGCGCGTGCTCGGTTGCGAGCTTCTGTGGGGAAAACTCTGGACTTCTCGCGATAGGGCTCATGGTCGCGAGCTCGGTCGCGAGTTTCTGCTCCAGTTTACTTTCTTGCTCCGTATAGCTTGGGTAAGCTTGTCCACTCCTCGTGCGGATGGCGAAGCTTGATTTTCGGGTTCACCTCCGTATTACTCGGAAATTGGCCCGTCTTTTATAGTGCATTCAATTGTATGGCTACTTGACCAATCGATTTTCCAACATCTTTACGTGTTTCCCATAGCCGTCAGATTGACTCGGATGAGTTATTTTCGCCCGGTACTACTTATAAATGCACTCTGTTGAGTCGCCATCATTGCACCATATCTTCTAAACTTGAGCTTCTTGACTCTTGGATCATACCATTCATGCCGTGAAGCTCTTTGGATTCTTGAAAATTATTAGAGTTGGCATATGACATGTTCGGATGATTTCTATTGTTTGGAGTGTATGCGGATTCTCCTTGGCGGTTCCTTTGATTTATAAAATTCGTCCTCCGTCTCAATCGGCTCTTTAATAGAGTGAATTGCTTCATCAGCTCGTCGTATCTCGAGTCGACCTCGATGGCATTGCTTTAACCATGGCGTTCTCTCCGTTGGCCATTGATAGTTGTTGGCGACCATCTCCTCTAAAATCGGCTCGCCTCGTCTACTCGTCTATTGATAAACTTGCCCCTGCCGACGCGTCCACAATGCTTACAAATGCGAAATGGCGGTCCATTGTAGAAGCTGCGTGATTTGTTGCTCCTTGGAGAATCCATCTTTGTGGACATCGCCTCGATAGACCTCTGAATCTCTCCATTACCTCGAATAGTGATTCGTCGTGGTTTTGGAAAAAATGAGAGATTTCGGCGATGATCTTCGCTTCGCGGTGGAAAATATTTCGAGAGAAACTTCTCATAAAGTTTTCCCCAAGTGTCAATGCGATTCGGTCCAAACTCTTGAACCAATCTTCGCTTTGGCATGATGAGAAACCGAACATGCGCATTGGATCGTGTTTTGTGGCACCCCATTCTGTTTGATGGTGTCACAAATATCGAAAAGGTCTCGAGATGTGCATTCGGTCTTGATGACTCCTCACAAACTACTCTCCTTGGACCATCTTGATCGAGGCGGGCTTGACTTAAAATTGTTTGCATCCACGCGGGCCCCATCCGCCTCCTTGGGCCCCATTATGTAGGAGGTGGTACATAAAATTCAGCGGTCGATCTCGGGGTGGGACAAGAGGTCCCGTATTAGCCATCTAATGCTGCATCTCTGCAATCGGCTAACATGCGTGCAACTTGCTCGGGAGGAATGCCCCCGTTCTTTGGATTAGCTGCCATTGCAGCTCGTCTCTTCTCTCGTCCTCTTCTCCTTAGAGAGCTTTCGATCTCGGGATCTAATAATATTTCAGGAGGTCCCTGAGATCTTGTACGCATAAACTACCTGAGAAAAGAAAGAATTTAGCTCTGGTAACAATAAATAAATAATATGATATAAAACTTGAATTAATAACTCCAAATCGTCAAATTATTCCTATACAATCTTAACAATCCCCGGTAACGGCGTAAAAATTTGATCGCTCACTTTTCTAACAGCAGCGCAAGTATAAGGTAAGCGAGTATCGTATCCACGGGGATTATGTCTGAAAACACTGAAGCTAGCTCAGCGATAATTCATCATTATTGAAACACGGAAAATGGGTGAGAGGTTTAAGGGCTTGAAATTTAATCAAGCGAGATGTAACCATGCAGAAAATAAAATAAAGCAATAAAATAATGGATGATAAAACAGATAAGAAAGACTAACCCTAGGGATACATTAATCCTATCCACAACGTATGTTTATCCTGTTTCCTATTAGCAATTTTAATCGAGACAGATGGAAGATCACATATATAACCAACAACTTGATTCGACAATTACGGTAGTAGATTACGAGTTTTCCTACCATTCTAGGTGAAAACAAGTAACTCAAAGGATCACTAAGAATATGTTTCCTCACGAATATCCTATCTCACTTCGACTCGAGGTTTATTAGTATCATGCATTCAAGATCGATTGACAATTAATACGATTCGTCGTTAGCGGCAACTAGATATGCATCAAGATTGATCGAAATTAATACATATAAATAAGCACCAGAATCATGAATCAATACGGAAGGTAAATAGTGATAACAGGGAATCACAACATATATGATCGAATCATGCAAACCACAGGATTAGAGCGGAAAATTACCTAGACATAATAAAAGGAATAAAATACGAATAAATCATAAAAACAGAAATTAAATGCATAAAACCCGGATAATAGCGTTGGATGAACAATGGTTGGTCTTGAATTCAATTCCAAGCGATAAACGGAAAACAATGGAAAACGATCGGACAAAACGTTCCGAATGATAACAAAGTGATAAACTAAACTAGAACAATGCAAGAATTAAATATAGAACTAAACGGAAGCTAAAGAAAAGCAAAAGCGAATAAATACATTGCAGGGCGTATGCGGGTCCAAGAAGGCGCAAGGGGTGCTTATCCCCTATTTATAGATAAGGGTGGAAACCCTAATTTCTCCTCTGCCGCACCGCCTCGCGACCATGGCTAGCGATCGCTAGCTTCGATCATGAAGAATAACTGTCTTGGCCCTCTCTACTTCATGATCGCCTCTTTCTTCGCATGGTTGGCTCCGTGCACTGGCTAGCGATCGCTAGCCATGGCATGAAATCGTCTGATGAGTTCTCGGCTGGGGCTTGCTCGCGTGCACAAGATCGTGATCGCGGTCTCACTTGGTTCTCGCATGGGTTGCCTAGCGGCCAGCTGGCGGTGGTCGCTAGAAACAAGCATTGTGCATTTGGCTCGTGCTTGGTTCCTTGCTTCGATTTTCAACATATGGACCTACACAACGCCAAAAGAACACCCAAAGCGATTATCTTCTAGAAATAGATAAAACATTAAGAATCGATACGTGGCGCACATTAAATGATCTAAACTCATCTTTAAATATCAACAATAAACGTGTAAAATGCGCGTTTATCAGTCCATACGTGGATGATGCAGTGTGGGCCTACATAACAACTTTCAAAACACCTTTAGGGATGTCACCTTATCGGTTGGTCTATGGCAAAGCTTGTCATCTCCCACTGGAACTTGAGCATCGAGCCTATTGGGAGATAAAGAAACTGAATTTTGAGCATAAGGCTGCTGGAGAGGCTCGTTTGCTACAACTAAGTGAAATGGATGAATTCTGATGGTTTGCTTATGAGAATGCGAAGTTGTACAAAGAAAAACCAAGAGATGGCATGATAACAACATCTTGCGCCGTGAGTTCTTCTTGGGTCAGCGAATTATTCTTGTTGATTCAAAGGTGAGGTTATTCCACAGCAAACCGAAATCACGATGGTGGTCCTTTCACCATTCTTGGTGGCGCCTCATGGTGCTATCACATTCTGAAGGGACGTCGGTAGTGAATTCATGGTTAATGGTCGGCATGTCGAAGCACTTCTTGTGGTGGCGAGTCGTTCGTGAAGACCTCAACATCTGAAGGGCGACGGTGGTATCATGGGTTGCCATGGCGATCGGTAGCACAGCAACCCTATTGTTCTGTTTGTACATATTTGTTTTATTCTCGTTTGTCTCGTTGTTTTTGGTGTTGATAATAAATTGCCTTAACATTGTTATGAAGGAGGAGGGGTTTATGTGAAAATGATGTGTGGAATTTTGGATTGCAGGTGTGGTACATGCGTATTCCTGGGCAAAAATTCTGAGCATTATGCTAGTTTTTGTTCCAGTATTGGAATTGCAGAAAATGGAGAAAAAGTGAAATATCAGTTTGCTATCGTGGGAAAAAGAGCGGGAAAAATTGGGTTGACTTTTTGTTTAAAAGACCGTTCCCCTTTTCTTTCCCCCCACAATCGACCATTTCTCCCATTTCTCTCATTTTCTTTGCGATTTTGCTCTCACTTCCCACGTCCTTTGCTATTCTCTCAAAATTTAATTTTGGTTACGAAATTTAATTATCTCTTCGTTTCCTCCTCCTACAAATTTAATTATCATGAGGAGATTCAACAATGAGGGTCGTGAAGCGGGTGGTACCATTGTCTATTCCTAGCATATAACGACATGCCCTCATCATATCGGACGCCGAGTTGTCACAGAAAGCTTCACGGTTTCTCCGCGGGTTGTTGAGCATTCTTCGTCTAAGAGAAAACTAGTTAGGCGATAAGGGTAAGGCTAAGTTATTGGAGGATCTTTGGTGGAGGCTATTCAAGTAAAAAGGCGGTGGACAAACCCTCGTCAACAAAACAAGGCGTTCAATCGGCGCCATTCCGAAATTCGAGCTCATGGTGGGTTCGAGAGATTTGGCGCTTTGAAACCAAGGCAATTATGGATGGAGAAGGGTTTTCAGAAATCGAAAGAGACTCCAGTGTTCGTGGTAGAGCTGATATCCGTAAATGGTTGGGCCTTTTTTGCGAAAATTCCTCCCCCACCCATTACGCCGCTAGTCAAAGAATTCTACGCAAACATCACGCCTCTGCCTAATAAGGAGGGTTTATCAGTTGTGGTGAGAGGTAAGTTAGTGGTTTTCTCTCCGGAAACCATTAATTATTTTTATAAATTGGAGAATGAGGTGGATAATGTTTTCTCCGCCATGAAGAGGGCCCCTTCGGTGATTTAGAAGAGACCCTAAGACTGACAGTTGTCGAAGGTACGGAGTGGGCTTTTTCCACACAGAGGTGTCGCTCCATAAAGGCCGCATCATTAAGATTGGAGGCCCATGTGTGGCTTCATTTCATTAAGAGCCGTATCTTACCTACCATGACACCCTTTATGCCGGAGGAGGCGGATCTTCTTCTTCTTTGTGCATTTTCACGGAAGGAAAGTAAGCGTGGGCGCCCAAATTTGGCGCGAGGTGGATGAGTGCCGAAAAAGGAAGAAGGACGGTTGTTCTTCCCGTCTTTGATTACTCATTTGTGCATAAGGGCGGGGTTCGCTTTCGGGGATGATGAGGATCGCCTCATTGAAAGCTTTCATCGATATCAAGACTTTGACTCGTCGTCGTGGTCCGTCGAAGACCCGTCTTAGCATCTTTGCGTAAAGCTGGTCCGTCGCCACCAATGCCGACCTCATCGAGCCTCTTGTTCTAGATATGCGAAGTTCTCCGCATGCGGATCAAAGTCCTCATGCTTCGATCTGCTGCGCTTGAAGATGATCTTAAGCATTCTTGGGCGTATTATGCATAGCGGGATCGTGTATTGGAGGATAGTCTCGAGATCATTATCCACGATAAAGCGCGACCTTCCACGAATTCCCACATCGGTCTTCGAGGCTTGGCCTTTACCTTGAATATGACTACGTCACGGGGTGAGAAGGAGAAAAGGCGAGGCGAACCGAGCTCGGTTTACAACGAATCTTGGCCCAGTCGGGGTCACCAACCGAAGTCGACCTGCTTTGCCTCAGCGAGGCGAACTAGATGTGTCTCCGCCATCGAGGTGTTTCTCACGCTATCGCTCCATCTACGAAAGCTCTCCTACTCTTTCGGGATCTCCAGGGTGTAGGCAGGCGTTTTCCTAACTCGATCCTTTGTTTTGTATTGATGGTTGTGTGTGTTTTGTTTTGCTTGTCTTGTTCTTGTTGTTGTATGAGAGCATGTTACTCTGTTTTTGATATTCTTGAGGTTGATGCTTGGTAGCATAGGATAGCTTTTGATGTTAATCATTTTTGTTTTGCATCGTGTTCTTTGGTCCGCTTGTTGCTTGTATGGATTTGACCACTTATTTTGTGGGGTGTGCCTCAATAATTGGGTTTTAGCATATTAGTTCCTGAGGATTCACCATTGCATTGGTACACCTTATGTGGCTTACATTTTGTATGAGTGCTGTCTTCCCTATTTGGTTTGGAATCCCCTTGAGACAATATACATAAGTGTGTCAATATGGAAAGGGCGTAGGCCATTTTTGATCGGTTGTGCCTTTCTTAGCCTACCTTTATATCATGATGTCCTTAGGGTCCCTTTTGAGCTTCTGACCTTTTCTTTTGTGTAGCAGCTAAATATTCTCACATACCCCACATATATATGTTATCCGTGTTTACCCTTCACTTGGGCATATTTACTTGTGGCTTGGCCTTTATCTTGAATATGGCCTTTGTCAGTGTTTTCTCGATAATGCCTTAAAATTACTTCACCCCCATTTTGTTATAATATCGACATTGGGGACAATGTTGCATTCTAAGTTTGGGGTGGAGGGTAACCTCTTGAGTAGGTGAAGTTTGTGCAAAAATGTGGGTTATTTACGCTATAATAGCAATAAAAAAAAAGAGAGAGAGAAGTTTTTGAGCCTACTGCATAAGAAAAAGAGAGGAAACAATGAAGAAAAGGGGAGCCTACTATAGGAAAGAAAGGTATTTATAAGGCAAGTTTAAACAGAGAATAAGTAAAGGTGCCGGGTGTTTTGAGCTACATTATCCCAAACAATCCTACCGTCACCCAAGCCCAACATTATAAGCTCTTAAAGACCTCTTGATCGATATTGATGACACTCGTGTTAGTGGAGAGGGTGACGAATTAATTTGTGGAGACATTCGTGCACTTGATAATCAAAGTATGGTCATATTAAGGAGAACTAAGTTATGGGAAGATTCATGTAGTTGCTAATGTGTTACATACCTGTTGACATCGGAAGTGCGACGTCCTTGCAATATGAGGTAATTGACCAGAATTGCAACGAGAAGGATGAATGATTCATTCTTTTTGAAAAACCATGACCAAAGCTTCGTCCTTAGTTGATTAAGCCATCATCTCGGTGTCATCCGAGCATACGGAACATAAACTACGGGTTGTTGTGTTTTTGTTGTGTATGAGCATCACTCGAGGGGCGAGTAATGAGCTAAGTTTGGGGTGTGATAACTCTTATAAAGAGTTATTATAGGACCTTTTGATAATAATATCCTTGAGTGTTCGCGTTACGTTCGTTTGTTCTTTGTTGTTTTGTATGTTTATGTTATGTTTGCGTGTGTGTGCGTGTAGGATTGAGTCGAATTGGATTTAAGGGTTTTGTTGGATTTGTATCTTGGCGGTTTTGGTTGAGCTTGTATACAATGTTTCTGTTACCACTATTACAATCTCTATCTGAATTGAATACTCAATTGCATATATCGTGTCCCCTTATCTCGTATATAAGTTAGATCATACGGTGTGTAGAAGATCACGAAGTGCAGTATGATTGGTCAAGCAATGAGATATAAAAGTTTCCTGACTAAGACAACTTGAGGGCGAGTTGTCGGTATAGGCTGCGGTATAGATAAGAAGTGACTTGACTTGGTTGCTTGTCTATGCGATGCGTCTCTGACGTATTGAAGGATCACAATGAGATGAGTTCTTCTATCTGACCATAGTGAAGAACCTAGATCTCGGTGACTTACGATGATCTAAATCTCGATAAGGTATTAGGTGAGTATGAGTTCTTGACCATCACTTTAACTTGTTATGGGTGAGGTTATATGTTCTAACCCGATATTCTCCGCGTCTTGGGTGGTGGCGGTCTTGTATGTCGTGCTAGTTATACGTATCGAGTCACGTATCCGTTTAGGATGATGGCGTCCCCTTAAGGAGCTCAAAAGGTTTATTGTACTAAACCTGCGGGTTGAGTTAGCTCAAGTACAATAATAAGGTTGAGTGGTACTACTTAGGAATTAAAGCTATTAATTATTTTAAGCGATCAGAATCTATAAATAATTAATGGGCGTTCGATATCTTAAATACGGGATTCGTAATGTCTAAGTGCAAGCCCGACTCACCTTGGCAATAAAGGGTAAGTCGGCATTTATTCTCTAGTGGCATGAATAAATGTTTATAAATTAATTTATGTTACAGAAATTTGAACATAAGATAATTAATTTATTTGAGGCCCATCTTTATTCCTTGCATTTGATCCTGGGTCGCCCGTCAGGCCCTTTAGCTAAGGAAAATCGGCGCCTCCTATGTGTATAAGGAAAGGATTTGATTCTCTTCATCCCACAAGGATATTATTATATATATGGATATGCATGGATCTTTTCCTAATGGGATTATGGTAATGCATTATAAATATAAGGTAAGAGATAGATTCAAGGCTAATCATAATTATCCATCCTCATAATTCTCGAAAATCACTAGAGCTTTAGTGAGGATTTTGAAAATTATCTTGAGAGCATTGGCGATTTTTCGAAGCATTCTCCATAGATCGTCCTCGCTCGGCGTTGGAGATTGGGTAGCAGGGATACTGATCGGAAAATTGAAAGCACGAGTCTCGATCCGATCATTCCGTTCGACCCGACGGATCCAAAGGTAAACACGAAAAAACCCCTACGTGTTGCAATTAATTAAATAGGCGCATGCTAGGAATATAATCAATGTATGGTGAATTAAATATCCGAGATAGATCCTCGGGCGAGGCTAAACCTAGTTTTCCTTGATTGGTATCGAGCCTGGGATCGATATCTTGGCTCTGTTGGATTAATTCACGTTTGATTATTACGTGCATAATTAATTGTTGGATATGTCGTTCATCGTGGCTCGTTTTGTTTTTGTTGGTTTTGTTTTCTGCGAGAAAATCCGTGGTTAGATTAGATTTTTTTTACGTAAATCTTATACGTAAAAAAGAGCGTAAGACGCAAGCACGAAGAAACGAGGCGATGAAGACTCGTCGGAGAAACCGGACGCCTGGCGCGAGCTGTGTGCTCGGCGCCATCGCGCGTTTCTCGGCGACATCGGCGACGAGGCGGCGTGGCGGGAGGCCTCGGCGGACGCGCAGGCAGCGGACCGGCGGCGCGGGCGTGCCTCGGCGGTTGGCGCCCGGCATCGGGCGGGCGGCGCTGAGGATCGCGAGCTCGGCGGCGGGCGTGCGGGGCGCGAACCTTGCGCAGGCCTCGGCACATCGCGGTGCTGAGTGCGGGAAACCTCAGCGAGGTCTCGGCGGAGTCTTGCGAGGCGCGGGAAACCTCGAGGCGCTCGGCGGCCTTGCAGCTGGCGGCAGGCGCGAATCTCACGCAAGGCCTCGGCGGCTCGGCAACCTCGGCGAGGCAGCGTGCGTGGGAACCACAAAGTCTTGTGGGCGTGGGCGGCGGCTGGCGGCGGCAGGCGCGCGATTTTGGCGGATGCCCGGCAACCCTCGGTGACGTGATGCGGCTCTCGGCCGTGGTGCTGGCGCGGAAACCTCAAAGCTTCTTGATTTCTCGGCGAGCCAGGCGCAGCAGTGGGAAGGCGGCGGTCTTGGGCTCGCGCATGGGCTGTGCCCTAGCGCGACCAGCCCTTGTTTGACCCGGCCCGTTTGTTGCAGGTCGACCCACAGGTTCGGCCACGACCGTTTTCAGCCCATATCCGATTTTTCGACCCGTTCGGCCCGTTCTATTGTTCCGACCGAATCGGTTTTGTGAATCCGGTCCGTGCCCGCACGCGAGGCCGTGTTCAAGTTTAATTGCGCTTTGCAATTCTATGTAATAGATTAGGCGAAAGTGCGAGTTCCATGAGTGGAGCCACAATGAGCGTTTTATTTTATTTTAATCGTTCATTGCATGTCGTGAGATGTTTAAATTATGCGATAGCATGCTATGTATGTTTAAATTACATTGACAAACCTTTAAGTGTTTCACGTATTTAAGTGCGCATAGTAAGCATGCTAGGTTTATCGCGTTTTCAAGCATATTTTAGAATTACTGCGAGCATGTTTTACATGTTGAGTTCTATGAGACAAGCATGCTAGGATTACGTGATCTGCATGGACAAACCTTTTGAACAAAAGACTAAGCAAGCAACCCAACATATTAATTTTCCAAATTAAAATGTCAAGACCTCCACTTTTAATCTCTAAACAAAGTGATACATCAGCGTGATGGCGCCCACACGCGTGGCTTGCTTGCACTGTTTATCATAAGTTTGTTAGATGAGATTTCTAAATAAAACATTTTAAATCTATTGAGAAGTGGGAGTTTCGTATGGCGATCCACACGCGTGCGGGCTTGCATGTGCGATTTTCATAAGTTCTATAGAGATAGATATAAAATGAGATAACAAAAATTTGAATTGGAGCGGTATGGTCCGGTGAGTATGCCAATTCTAAAATTCATTTTCTTTGTTAAAAATGTGGTCATTGCTTAGACATCACCTCGAGTACAACTTCCATGAAGTCCTTCTTGCGATAGTGATGTGGTTCAGTAAGGTCAATCGTTAATTTCATTTGTCATAAGGATAAGTTGACATGGATTGAAATTAAAACGACTAAAAGGTATATTTTAGTGCAGTCGAGGGGTTCATGTGTAGCGTCTACAGCGTGGCTTGCATGTGGGATTCCTTGGGCGATTGGAGTTTCAATTAATATTGTTTTATCAAAAGGTTACAATATTATTGTTACGAATTATGTGCGATCGTATGCTTATGTGTTTTCATTATCGTTTCGAGATATGTTCTTACACGATTATCAATATGCTCGCACAAAATCCCTATCCGGTCCAAATTTTATCGAGTGGAAGCGAAACATTGAGAATGTTCTTCTGCCGAAGATAATTTATTTGTACTCACTACACCCCGTCCCAAGCCTCTAGGCGATTTATCTGCGATGAGGGCGCAAGGAGCACGAGAAATGGGACAAATCAAGCGAGAATGGCAAAGTGCCTTCTTTGGTCACCATGTGCGAGTCCTGCAGCTCCAAAGCATCGAAGATGGAAGATGCGACCACGATATGGCTAAATCTTATGAAATCGTATGAGAGTCGGACGAGAATCGCTTGTCATAATTTGACAAAATCTATAATGTCAAGTTCAATGAAGGAAAGTGATTGGTGCATGACCATGTAGAGCAAATGATCAATCTCTTGGAGGCTCGAGTTGGTTGGAGGATATATTGATGAGCGTAGTCGAGAATCGATATGATCCTCAACACTTTGCCCAAGTCTTTTGATGACTTCCGTTATAGAACGATCCTTTATGATAAGAGTTATACTCTACATTCATTGCAAGAGGATCTAGTAACGGAAGAGCGTAAAATGGGTAAAGGTGTTGCGATCTTTAGCACGCACGCCTCAAAGAAAACCACCGCTTTATCGAAGATGAAAAGGGAAAGTGGAATTCAAGGATGCTAAGGTTAAAGAAAAGAGTGGGAGAATACAAAGGGCTCTACCAGCGGTTTGAAAAGCCGAAGGAGAAGGGCAAGTGCTTCAAGTGCGGTGAGGCCGGGCATTGGAAGGCTAAGTGCCCAAGCTCGAGGCTCAGGTATGCCATTTGCTTTAATGTGAAACATGTTTAGCGACTTGTTCTACCCATTCTTGGGTAGTAGATACGAGTCGTTGACCATGTTTGTTACACCTTGCGAGGGTTCTGCGGACAAGGGGCCGAGTGATGGCGAGATAACGATCTCCATGGGCAACGCGGCGAAAGTCGAGGCATTGCGGTCGGAGATGTTACTTTATGTTTTGATAAAAGCAGTTTTAGTTTTAAAGGATGTTTTATATGTGCGGATTTTGGTGGAACCTTATTTTGTTTGAAACTTTTTCTCATGGATATTTCGTTATTTTGATAGTGGTGTTTCTATCATAAGAAATGACGAAGTTATACGTGTTGGCACTTTATATAATTCGCTTTATACTATTTACGCAAAACATAATACATATAACTATGTTGCATCTTCTACAAACCCAAAAAAAGAAAGTTTTCTTAGAAGATGACACCACTTTTCTCTGGCATCTTAGATTAGGTCACATCAATCTAAATAGGATCCAAAGGCGGCTAAGAATGGGCGTTGGGTAATCTCACTGTTACTCCGTTCGGTCTGCGAATCTGTATAGAAGGTAAGATGTCGACCGGACCTTCAAAGCGAAGGGTTATAGAGCCAAAGAAATGTTGGAGTTAGTCCATTTTGACTGTGTGGACCGATGTCCACACAAGCTCATGGAGAATGCAGTATTTTGTCACTTTCATTGACGATTACTCAAGGTGCGGATACGTATACCGCTTCACCGCAAGTCCGAATGCTTTGAGAAATTCAAAGAGTTTAAGGCGGAAGTGGAGACGAAGCTAGGTAAGAGTATCAAGTCATCAAGGGTCCGATCGCGGTGGCGAATACCTCGAGAACGAGTTTATGGACTATCTAGTGAAGTGTGGGATTACATCCCAGCGCTTCACAGACGCACACCACGGAAAAATGGTGTGTCGAGGCGAAGAAATAGGACTCTTTTGGAAATGGTTAGATCTATGATGAGTTATGCTACATTGCCTATTTCGTTACGGGGTTTGCCTTAGAAGCGGCGCATACTTGCTGAATCTAGTACCATCCAAGTCATCGAAAAGACCCCTTCGAGTTGTGGTTTGGTATGAAGCCCGGTTTAAACCACATATGGATATGGGCGATCCAAACACACGTCGGCGAACAAGAAAGGCGACAAGTTGGAGGCTAGATCCGACGCAAGGCTGTTTATTGGCTATCCTAGAGGAACGAAGGTGGTTTATTCTATAGTCCCAAGGATCGAAGGTCATTATTAGACTAATGCTCGATTCTTAGAAGAGGACTACATGAAAAATCATAAATCCAAAGTTGAAATCATTCTTCAAGAATTAGAAGATGATCGATTCCACCACCGATTAGGCCAAGGTACGAGATGTCGAGTCTAGTGGGAGGATCGACACGGATACTTCAAGAAATTGAAGTGGGTCGAGTTCCTGGAGAAACCGACCGCAAGTGGTACCTACCCGGCATGTTGTGCAAGATGAGAACCACAAGTTTACGCACCCACCGTTGCCATAGTGCAGAGAACCTCGTCAGTGGGAGGGTTGTTCGTCAACCCGAGCGATTTATGTTCGTGGGAGAATCTTGGATTTAGTCCCGTGAAGCGAGCGTGCAATAATCGACCCATGGACATACAAGGAGGCGACACAAGACATTGATGCAAGATCATGGCACACCGCTATGGACTTAGAAATGGAGTCCATAACGGCTATGGATGTATATGAAAGACACCTCTACCGATGGCGAGGAAGCCATAGGTAGTAAGTGGATATACAAAGGAAGAGATTCCGATGGAGGTTTCGCTTTTAAAGCCGTGCTTGTGGCGTAAAGGTACACTCAGTTGAGGGCATCGATTTCGATGAGACCTTTTCCTTGTAGCAATGCTCAAGTCCATCGTAATTCTTACGCCATAGCAGACCACTTGAACCTAGAGGTTTGGCAATGGATGTTAAAACCGCTTTTCTAAACGGTTACCTTGAGGAAGGTAGAGACATCTATATGCAGCAACACGAAGGTTATGTGGTAAAGGGTGAAGAGCATCTAGTATGGAAGCTTAAGAAGTCCATTTATGGACTTAGCGCCTCCCGATCATGGAACTTACGCTTTGAGGTGGTAAAGTCCTATGGATTTACCCAGTTGCTAGCGAGAGTTGTGTGTATCGGTTAGATGTTAACGGTGATGTGGTATTTCTTGCACTTTATGTAGATGACATTCTTCTAGTTGGCAACAACGTGAAGTCATTATCGACGTAAAGAGTTGGTTATCCGATCGGTTTCAAATGAAAGACTTAGGAGATGCAGCATACATTCTTGGGATCAAGGTTTACCGAGATCGCAAGAAGAAAATGTTGAGCTTATCTCGTGCCTCTTACATTGATATCGTGATTACTCGCTTTAGTATCTGCACCGCCAAGAAAGGATTGCTACCTTTCGGACATAGCGTTCCTTTATCAAAACGCGTCACCTATATTTGCAAAGGAGATAGAGGAAATGAGACAAGTTCCTTACGCTCCAGTCGTAGGAAGTCTCATGTACGTAATGCTATGCACGAGGCCCGATATACGCTATGCGGTAGCATAGTAGCTAGATATCGATCTAACCTCGACAAGCTCATTGGATCGCAATAAAGCATATACTCAAGTACCTGAAAAGGACTCGAGATTATAGGCTAGTTTACCATGCAGATAGTCTAATGCCTTTGGGTTATACAGACTCGGATTTCCAAGCTGACCGTGATGAGAAAAAGTTTACCTCGGGCTATGTGTTTACCTTGGGAGGTGGAGCCGTATCCTGGCGGAGTGCAAAGCAGCGATGCATTGCGGACTCGACCATGGAAGCCGAATATGTAGCCGCTTCAGAGGCTTCTAAAGAGGCTGTATGGTTCAAGAACTACCTCATGGATCTAGATGTGGTACCTGGTTTGCCCAAGAGTATCATAGTTTACTGTGATAACTCAGGTGCAGTGGTAAACTCAAAGGAACCACGGACCCACAAGGCGACCAAACACATAGAGAGAAAGTACCATGTCATACGAGAAATCGTTAGACGAGGTGACGTGCTGATTGAGAAGATTGATACGACGGATAACCCAGCGGATCCATTCACGAAGAGCCGCCGCAAAAATTTACTGACGGACACGTTAGAGGACTTGGATTGCGCTTGATGGCACCCACTTAGAAAGGAAACTTTTGTATAAGTGGGAGAAGCAAAGTGATGGTTTTGTTTGTAATAGCTAGTAGAGAGACACATTATATACTAAAAGTTTGCTTTAGTATAAGTGGGAGATTGTTGGATTTGTATACTGAAAGCAGTTTTGGTTGAGCTTGTATACAATGTTTCCTGTTACCACTATTACAATCTCCTATCTGAATTGAATACTTGATTGCATATATCTCGTGTCCCTTATCTCATATATAAGTTAGATCATACAGTGTAGAAGATCACAAGTCCGTATGATTGGTCGAAGCTTAATGAGATATAAAAGTTTCTTCTTGAGACAACTTGAGGACGAGTTGTCGGTATAGGCTGCGGTATAGATAAGAAGTGACTTGACTTGGTTGCTTGTCTATGCCGGTACGTCTCTGACGTATTGAAGGATCACAGTGAGATGAGTTCTTCTATCTGACCGTAGTGAAGAACCCAGATCTCGGTGACTTCACGATGATCTAAATCTCGATAAGGTATTAGGTGAGTATGAGTTACTGACCATCACTTTGACTTGTTATGGGTGAGGTTATATGTTCTAACCCAATATTCTCCGCATCTTGGGTGGTGGCAGTGCTTGTATGTCATGCTAGTTATCTTGTATCGAGTCACCGTATCCGTTTAGGATGATCACGTCCCCTTAAGGAGATCAAAAGGTTTATTGTACTAAACCCTGCAGGTTGAGTTAGCTCAAGTACAATAATAAGGTTGAGTGGTACTACTTAAGGAATTAAAGCTATTAATTATTTTAAGCGATCGAATGCTATAAATAATTAATGGACGCTCGATATCTTAAATACGGGATTCAGTAATGTCTAAGTGCAAGCCCGACTCACCTTCGGCAATAAAGGGTAAGTCAAGCATTTATTCTCTAGTGGCATGAATAAATGTTTATAAATTAATTTATGTTCAATTTGAACATAAGATAATTAATTTATTTGAGGCCCATCTTTATTCCTTGCATTTGATCCAGGCTGGTCCATCCGTGCCCTTTAGCTAAGGAAAATCGGCGCCTCCTATGTGTATAAGGAAAGGATTTGATTCTCTTCATCCCACAAGGATATTATTATATTTATGGATATGCATGGATCCTTTCCTAATGGGATTATGGTAATGCATTATAAATATAAGGTAAGAGATAGATTCAAGGCTAATCCTTAATTATCCATCCTCATAATTCTCGAAAATCACTAGAGCTTTAGTGAGGATTTTCGAAAATTATCTTGAGAGCATTGGCGATTTTTTCCGAAGCATTCTCCATAGATCGTCCTCACTCGGCGTTGGAGATTGGGTAACCAGGATACAGTCCAGAAGGTCAAAGCACGAGTCTCGATCCGATCATTCCGTTCGACCCCGACAGATCCAAAGGTAAACACGAGAAAACCCCTACGTGTTGCAATTAATTAAATAGACGCATGCTAGGAATAAAATCAATGTATGGTGAATTAAATATCCAAGATAGATCCTCAGGGCGAGGGCTAAACCTAGTTTTCCCTTCAGGTTTTAAGTACATTCATGTGCTATTTAATTAGCTTATGGCATATAGCAGGAAGAACGGCAATGAAGATGACGCTGAAGTCCGCTGAGTCGAAGCCAAGCTCCAGGTTGAACGCGCAAACGAGGCCGAACTCGTGAGCGAGCTTGACTTCGAAATACGAGGAATGATACAACGAACAAGGCTGGAGTAATGCGGGAGCAAGGTCGAACTCGAAATACGAAGCTAAAGCTCATAGGAAAAGTGAAAACTGAGGATGCTGGAGCGAAGTCTTGAAGCCGAGCTCCAGAAGAGAGAACTGTAGGGAAATCTGATTTTAACCCTCTCCCGAGGATCTATCTTGGATGTTTAATTCACCATACATTGATTATATGCCTAACATGCACCTATATAATTAATTACAACACGTAGGAGTTTTCTCATGTTCACCTGCGAATCTGTCGGGGATGAATAGATCAAGACTCGTGTTTTGATCTTCTGGACTGTATCCCGTTAGCCTAAACTCCAATGCCGAGTGAGGAGAATCTATGGAGAGTGCTTTAGAAATTCGCCTTCTTCCTTCTTAACAGTTTTCGAAAAATCTCACTATATCACAATAGTAATTCTCGAAAATTATGGTTAAGCATTAACCTTGATTTTCTCTCTCACCTTATTTTTATAATGCAACCCTAAACCCTATCAAGATAGGACTCTATAAGGAAGGGGGCGAAAATCACTAAGCTCTAGGCCTGAATGGGTCACCCCAGGATCAAATGCAAGGAATAAAGATGGGCCTCAAATAAATTAATTATCTTATGTTCAGCCCAGAACATAAATTAATTCATAAACATTTATTCATGCCACTAGAGAATAAATGCTGACTTACACCTTTATTTCCGAAGTTGAGTCGGGCTTGCACTTAGACTTTACGAATCCCCATATTTAAGATATCGTACGTCCATTAATTATTTACAGCTTTCTGACTGCTTAAAATAATTAATATCTTTAATTCCTTAAGTAGTGCCACTCAACCTTATTATTGTACTTGAGATAACTCAACCTGCAAGGTTTAGTACAATAAACCTTTTGAGCTCCTTAAGGGGACGTCATCATCCTAAACGGATACGGTGACTCGACACAGGTAACTAGCATGACATACAAGCACTGCCACCACCCAAGATGCAGAGAATCTTGGGTTATCTCATGTAACCCTCACCCATAGCAAGTCAAAGTGATGGTCAGTAACTCATACTCACCTAATACATTATCAAGATTTAGATCAACGTAAGTCTCCGAGATCTAGGTTCTTCACGACGGTCAGATAGAAGAACTCATTTCATCGTGATCCATTAATACGTCGAGACGCATCAAGATAGACAAGCAACCAAGTCAAGTCACTTCTTATCTATACTGCAGCCTATACCGACAACTCGTCCTCAAGTTATCTCAGCTGTGATACTTTTTATATCTCATTAAGCTTGACCAATCATACAGACTTCTGTGATTTTCTACACACTGTATGATCTAACTTATATATGAGATAAAGAGACTTAGATATATGCAATCAAGTAAACAATTTAGATAGGAGATTGTAATAGTGGTAACAGGAAACATTGTATACAAGCTCAACCAAACTGCTTTCAAGATACAACCAAAATCTCCCACTTATACTAAAGCAAAACTTTTAGTATACAATGTGTCTCTACTAGCTATTACAAACAACACCATCACTTTACTTCTCCCACTTATACAAAAGTTTCCTTTCTAAGTGGGTGCCATCTACGCAATCCAAGTCCTCGAATATGCTCTTCGTAGACTTTTTGCAGTGCTCTTCGTGAATGGATCGCCTAGGTTATCCACAGCACCAATCTTCTCAATCAGCACATCCCCTCGCCTAACGATTTCTCGTATGACATGGTACTTTCTCTATGTGTTTCGTTGCCTTGTGGGTCCGTGGTTCCTTCGAGTTTGCCACTGCACCTGAGTTATCATAGTAAACTATGATAATCTTGGGAAAACTAGGTACCACATCTAGATCCATGAGGTAGTTCTTGAACCATACAGCCTCTTTAGCAGCCTTTGAAGCGGCTACATATTCGGCTTCCATGGTGGAGTCCGCAATGCATCGCTGCTTTGCACTCCGCCAGGATACGGCTCCTCCTCCCAAGGTAAACACATAGCCTGAGGTAGACTTCTTCTCATCACGGTCAACTTGGAAACCGAGTCCAATAACCCAAAGGCATTAGACTATCTCGCTTGTAAACTAGCCTATAATCTCGAGTCCTTTTCGGGTACTTGAATATATGCTTTACCGCAGTCCAATGAGCTTGTCCAGGGTTAGACTGATATCTAGCTACTATGACTACCGCATAGCGAGATATCGGGTCTCGTGACATAGCATTGCAGACATGAGACTTCCTACGACCAAGCGAAGGAACTTGTCTCATTTCCTCTATCTCCTTTGCGGTCATAGGTGATCGCTCCTTAGATAAAGGAATGCCATGTCCGAAAGGTAGCAATCCTTTCTTGGCGGTCTGATACTAAAACGAGTAATCACAAGATCAATGTAAGACGCCGAGATAAGCTCAATATTTTCCTCTTGCGATCTCGGTAAACCTTGATCCCAAGAATGTACGCCGATCTCCCAAGTCTTTCATTTGAAACCGATCGGATAACCAACTCTTTACGCCCCGATAACAACTTCACATTGTTGCCAAGTAGAAGGATGTCATCTACGTAAAGTGCAAGAAATACCACATCACCGTTGACATCTAAACGATACACACAACTTTCGCTAGCAATTGGGTAAATCTATAGGACTTTACCACCTCGCCAAAGTGTAAGTTCCAGGATCGTGAAGTTTGCTTAAGTCCATAAATGGACTCTTAAGCTTCCATACTAGATGCTCTTCACCCTTCACCACATAACCTTAGGGTTGCTGATATAGATGTCTCTACCTTCTTCAAGGTAACCATTTAGGAAAGCGATTTTTACATCCATTTGCCAAACCTCAAGGTTTTAGTGGTCGCTATGGTCAAGAATTCGATGGACTTGAGCATTGCTACACAGCGTAAAAGGTCTCATCGAAATCGATGCCCTCAACTGAGTGTACCTTTCGCCACAAGCCCTCGGCTTTAAAAGCCGAAACCTCTCCATCCGAATCTCTTCCTCTTGATACCCACTTGCTACCTATGGCTTCCTCGCCATCCGTATAGGTGTCTTTTCTTATACATCCATAGTCTGTTATGGACTCAATTTCTAAGTCCATACGGTGCCATGATCTTGCATCAATGTCTAGTATCGCCTCCGTATGTCCATGGGTCGATTATTGCCTACTGCTTCATGGGACTAAATCAAGATTTACCCACGAACATAAATCGCCGGGTCGACGAACAACCTCCCACTACGACGAGGCACTCACCGGCACAATGGCAACGGTGGGTGCAGTAACTTGTGGTTCTCTATCTTGCACAACTTGCTGGATATGAGCCACTTGTACGGTCGGTATCTCCAGTGGAACTCGACCCACTTCAATTTCTTAAAGTATATCGCATCGATCCTCCCACTAGACTCGACATCTCGCACCTTTCGCTTAATCGGTGGTGGAATACGATCATCTACTAATTCTTGAAGAATGATTTCAACTTTGGATTTATAGTTTTTCATATAATCCTCTTCTAAGAATCGGGCATTAGTGCTAATAATGACCTTCTGATCCTTAGGACTATAGAAATAACCACCTTCGCTCCTCTAGGATAGCCAATAAACGAATTTGCGTCGGATCTAGCCTCCAACTTGTCACCCTTCTTGTTCAAAGACATGTGCTAGATCGCCCATATCCTTATGTGGTTTAAACTAGGCTTGCGCCAAACCACAACCTCAAAGGGTCTTTTCGACCGACTTGGATGGTACTAGATTTAGCAAGTATGTGCCGCTTTCTAAGGCATACCCCGTAAGCTAAATAGCAATGTTGCATAACTCATCATCGATCTTACCATTTCTAAAAGAGTCCTATTTCTTCGCTCGACACACCATTTTGTTGTGGTGTGCCTTGTGTAGCGAGTGGGAGGTTACCCCACACCGCACTAAGTAGTCCATAAACTCGTTATCGAGGTATTCGCCACCGCGATCGATCAGCAGTGACTTGATACTTTTACCAAGCTTCGCTCCACTTCCGCCTTAAACTCTTTGAATTTCTCAAAGCATCTGACTTGCGCGAAGGTATATGTATCCGCACTTGAGTAATCATCAATGAAAGTGACAAAATACTGCATTCTCCACGAGCTTGTGTTGACATAGGTCCACACAGTCGAATGGACTAGCTCCAACACTTCTTTGGCTCTATAACCCTTCGCTTTGAAGGGTCCGGTCGACATCTTTCCTTCATATACGTGATTCGCAGATCGGGAACGGAGTAATCGTGAGTTCACCCAACGCCCATTCTTAGCCGCCTTTGGATCCTATTTAGATTGATGTGACCTAATCTAAGATGCCGAGAAATGAGGTGTCATCTTGCTAAGAAAACTTTCTTTTAAGGTTTGAAGAAGATGCAACATAGTTATAGGTATTATGTTTCGCGTAAATAGTATAAAGCTTAATTATATAAAGTGCCACCATAGATAACCGTCATCATTTTTATGATAGAAACACCACTATCAAAAATAATCGAATATCCATGAATAAATAGTTTGAAACGGAATAAGGTTCCACGAAACTCCGCACATATAAAACGCCTTTCAAAACTAAACTGCCCTATCAAAACATAAAGTAACATCTCCGACCGCAACGGCCTCGACTTTCGCGCTGCCCATGGAGATCGTTATCTCGCCATCACACGCCTCCTTTGTCCATTGTGAACCCCGCAAGGTGTAACAAACATGATCAACAGCACCGTGTCTACTACCCAAGAATGGGTAGAACAAGTCGCTAAACATGTTTCCGCATTAAAGCAAATGGCGCACTGAGCCTTGAGCATAGGGCACTTGGCCTTCCAATGCCCGCTTGCCGACTCAAGCACTTCCGCCCTCCTTCGCTTCTTCAAGCCTCCGGTGGCGCATATGTTCTTGCTCCCACTACTCCCACTAGTTCCCTTGCCTTTACCACCTTTGGTGCCCCTTTTCTTTTCCATTTTTCAACGAAAAATTTGGGCCACTAGATGTGCTAGCAAGAACATGTGCTCCTTTACCCATGACTCCTTCCGCGCCACGAGATCATTAACAACCGACTAAGTGTATACCGGTCTTGCTCATGATCACGCTCATAAAAATTCTCAAAGACTTGGGCGGTGTGTTGAGGATGATATCGACCTTGGCTTCGCCGTCAATACCTCCTCCCAACCGATCAAGACTATCCATGAGATGAGTCATGGGAGACATGTTCATGGACCGAACTTCCTTCTTCCATCTTACACGCCATGATTTCTCTCATTGTGTGGAAGCGATCGCTCGATCCGATCGCCCAAACTTACTCTCGAGACTTGACCATATTTGATCGCGTCTACCATCGATCGATGTTGTACTGCAAGCTTTCGACATCGTAGTCATCATATAGCACTTGGCCATATTGTTCGACTTATGCCAAAGTCCGCTGACTCGTTGCTCATTAGTCGACGCGCCAAGAAGGGCATCGGGTTTGGGAGTAGTGAGAACAAACATGTGTTCTTTAGCGATAAGAACATATTCCATGTTTCGTTTCCACTCGATAAAATTTGGACCGGGTAAGAGATTTTGTGCGAGCATGTTGATAATCGGTGTAAGAGACATATCTGAAAAGTAATGTAAACACATAAGCATACGATCGCACATAATTCGTAACAATAATATTGTAACCTTTTGATAAAACAATATTAATTAAAACCTCCAATCGCCTAAAGAATCCCACATGCAAGCCACCCGTGTGGACGTTTACACATGAACCCCTCGACGAGACTAAAATAAACCTTTTAGTCTTTTAATTTCAATCCATGTCAACTTATCCTTATGACAAATGAAATTAATGATTGGACCTTACTAGACCACAACACTATCGCAAGAAGGGACTTCGCGGGAAGTTGTACTTGAGATGATGTCTAAGCAATGACCACAATTTTAACAGCAGAAAATGAATTCGTAGAATTGGAATACTAACAAGGACCATACCGCTTCCAATCCAAATTCCTTTGTTCTCTCATTTTAAATCTATCTCTAGAGAACTTATGAAAAATCTCATATGCAAGCCACGCGTGTGGACGTTTACACATGAAACTCCCACTTCTCAATAGATTAAAATGTTTTATTTAGAAATCTCATCTAACAAACTTATGACAAAACAGTGCAAGTAAGCCATGCGTGTGGACGTTTACTTGCTTAGTCTTTTGTTTCAAAAGGTTTGTCCATGCAGATCACGTAATCCTAGCATGCTTTTCTATAGAACTCAACATGTAAAACATGCTCGCAGAATTCTAAAATATGCTTGAAAAACGCGATAAACCTAGCATGCTTACTATGCTTATCCAATCACGAAAACATATAACATGTTTATCTGCGTAATTAAACATACATAGCAT
Source organism: Salvia rosmarinus (assembly GCA_036937905.1). Classification (NCBI taxonomy): domain Eukaryota; kingdom Viridiplantae; phylum Streptophyta; class Magnoliopsida; order Lamiales; family Lamiaceae; genus Salvia; species Salvia rosmarinus. Next base: position 71,243,566 of record CM072819.1, on the reverse strand, counting down.
GCTTCTGCATAATTTAAACATCTACGACATGCTTTGAACGATAAAAATAAAATAAAATCGTTCATCGCGGCCCACTCGTGGATCCTGTACTTCCCTGCCTAATTTATTACATAAAATTTGCAAAGTACAGATCTTCAAACTCGAAAACGGGTCTCGCGTGCACGGGCACGGACCGGATTCGTCAAAACTGGATTTGGGCCAAAATTTGAAAACGGGCTGGATCAATGGAACGGGCTGGATCAATGGAACGGGCCGAACCGGGTCGAAAATCTGGAACCGTGTCAAAATTTCGGATCTGGGCCGAAAAATCGGTCGTGGTCGAACCGGTCGGGTAAGGCCAAAACAAACGGGCGGGTCAAGATAAAGGGGATTGGGTCAGGGCAGGCACAGCCCATGCGCACGCCAAGACACCGCCGCCGCTTTATCTCGCGCCGTAGCCCTAGCGCCACGCCCGCCGCCGAGTCACCGCCGAGCCCGCCGAGAAGACCGCATGTGGTCGCACGCCCCGCCGAGTCGTTGAGTGCCACCGGACATTCGCGCGAAAGTCGGCGCCCGGTCGCCCAGCCTACCGACGTGCATGCAAGACACCGCCGAGTATCGCCGGACGCCAGCGCTGCTGCTACGCCGAAAGGTTGCCTGCCCAACATGACCAGCTACCGAGCATCGACGAGGCTTCCGTCTTGGCGTTGCCCAGCGTCGCCGCCGCCGCCGAAATGCACTGTTTCTTCGCACGCCGCATCAAGGTGACCGAAGCGCCGCGAAGCGTCGCAAGACAACCGCCGGGCGCGCGACGCGCTGGCGCGCTGCGCTCGCGACGCTCGAGCGCTTCGCCGCCGCCGAAGTCGCGCCCAAGCCGCGCGTGACCGCCGTGAAACACGCGCGACGCGACCGGGTGCCGCTCGAGGTTTCGCACCTCGCCGAGGCGCACGAGGCCTGATGAGGTTCGCGCGCCGCACGCCTGCCACCGAGCTCGCGACCGCGGCCGGTGTCGCCCGCGCACACGCCGCCACCCCTATCCGCCGATGCCGCCGAGAACGCATGCATGGCACCGAGCGCTGCGATCGTGCCGTGCGTCCGGTTTTTTTGATGAACTCTCGTCGTCTCGTTCTTCGTGCTTTCATCTCCGTTCTTTTTTTATAGATAAGATTTACAGAAAAAAAATCTAATCTAACCACGGATTTTCTCATGGAGAAAAACAAAATCCGATACAAATAAAATGAGCCTCGATGAACGACAGATTCACAATTAATTAATTGCGCACGTTATAATCCAACAGAGCCAAGATACTGTTCCGAGGCTCTGATACCAATTGTAGGGAAATCTTATTTTAACCCTCTCCCAAGGATCTATCTTTGATGTTTAATTCACCATACATTGATTATATACTTAGCATGCACCTATATAATTAATTGCAACACGTAGGAGTTTTCTCGTGTTCACCTGCGAATCTGTCGGGGATGAATAGATCAAGACTCGTGCTTTGATCTTCTGGACTGTATCCCGTTTGCCTAAACTCCAATGCCGAGTGAGGACAATCTATGGAGAGTGCTTGAGAAATTAGCTTTCTTCTTTCTTAACAGTTTTCGAAAAATCTCACTATATCACAATAGTAATTCTCGAAAATTATGGTTAAGCATTAACCTTGATTTTCTCTCTCACCTTATATTTATAATGCAACCATAAACCCTATCAAGATAGGATTTATGCATATCTAATAAATATAATCTTATCACTTAAGATATAGAGGATCAAGCTGAGTCCCAGTGGGACTCTATAAGGAAGGGGGCGAAAATCACTAAGCTCCAGGCCTGAATGGGCCAGCCCAGGGATCAAATACACGGAATAAAGATGGGCTTCAAATAAATTAATTATCTTATGTTCAGCCGAGAACATAAATTAATTCATAAACATTTATACATGCCACTAGAGAATAAATGCCGACTTACCCTTTATTTCCGAAGTTGAGTCGGGCTTGCACTTAGACTTTACTTAATCCCGTATTTAAGATATCGACGTCCATTAATTATTTACGCTCGATCGCTTAAAATAATTAATATCTTTAATTCCTTAAGTAGTACCACTCAACCTTATTATTGTACTTGAGATAACTCAACTGCGCAGGTTTAGTACAATAAACCTTTTGAGCTCCTTAAGGGACGCCATCATCCTAAATACGGATACGGTGACTCGACATACGTAACTAGAACGACATACAAGCACCGCCACCACCAAGATCAGAGAATCTTGGGTTATCTCATGTAACCCACACCCATAGCAAGTCAAGATGACATCAGACGGCACAAACTCAAGTCACGTAAAGACTTGCCAAAAGGTTATATGAGTCTAACCCAATCAGACGCACTTGGGTTCCGCTCAATCGATATGATCATAACTACCACTTTGCACCACCGCACCCATCATCAATCACACCCGCACATCAAAAACGAATATGCGTGGCTAAGCACAAAAAGTCAAAGTGATGGTCAAGAATTTCATCCACTCATCCTAAATACCTTATCGAGATTTAGATCAACGAAGTCCTCTAAGTCGGAGATCTAGGTTCTTCACGATGGTCGATATGGATTTAGAAGAACTCATCTCATTTTGTTTCGTGATCCATCAATACGTTTTCGCTACGTCCACCGGAGACGCAAGAAATATGATTTAGTAGTCATTCATAGACAAGCAACCAAGTCGAAGTCGCCTCATTCGATTGGTCTCGCCATAATAGGTGACACTGACGCTGCATTCTTCCCTTCCATCGACGCTTGTTCACGCTGCTTTCGTATATTTTATGAATCTTAAGTTCATAACTAATATTCGCCGCTTGTTAACGCCAGATCAACGCCGAGTTCTAATCCTCATTCACACTAATATTTCCCGACGTGTTTCTCGCCTCACACGTCCCACATATTCTATCCGAGAAACTCATACTAATACTACACAATCAATAAATATTTCTAGAATCAATCATCATCTATTTAACATAAGAATTTATTACTTAATTAAATTCCAATTTAATTAAGTAGATCTATAATTAAATATTAATTAAATGGATCAATTTAATTAATATTTCTCATTATATAAGAACCGACAACTCGTTATTCAATTTCCAAAAATTAGACCTCAAGTTGTCTCAATTTTTAAATCCTTAATTTAATTTTAATGGATCATAGATGTGATACATACTTTTATATCTCATTGCCCAACACTAATTTCTCCCAATGTCATAAGGCCCATACACAACAAACATGAGCTCAAAGTGTCGCCTACAATTAAAATATACAGGTCTAACTTATTTGGCCCAAATGGCCAAATCAATTAAAATCACCAAGTCAATTAAAGTCACCAATCATACAAAGAATAAGCCAATTTTCGCCCGCATTTAAATAAATTCAGCCCAATCGAAATAAGAGCTCAAACAAATTAATATTTCGCCCATGAAAATAAGTGCCCAACACAATTAATTAATCGTGATCTTCACACAACCGCCTCTCTTCTCTTTCCGCTTCCTTTCTTTTTCGCAATGTTTCACGACACACACCGCAAGAAGGCTCTCTTCCTTTTTCTCGTCGCACGGATCCTCGCCTCCGCGAGCCATCGCGGCGGTAGACGTACCACCACCGCCGCAAGGCCTCAACCGTCTCATCCTCTCGCCCCTTGCGAACGACGACACACACACACGCATGTATCTCATACAAACACACACGAACGCCGTAGTATAACTATGATCTAACTTATATACGAGATAGTGGCTCGATCAAATTTTAAGAATTTTCTATGTTCAGATTACAAATTTCTACATTTTTATGATTTTTATTTGTCGGTTTGATTGTGTTGGTTTGTTTCAAGAACATGTGTAGAAATAATGGGACTTGTTGTTTGGTCGAAATGAGAATGAGGTTTTCTTCCATTGTTTGCGAGACTTGGAAACGAGAGGAAAATAGACTTGGAAGAGAGAGGAAAAAAGATATATGCAATCAAGTAATGGAACAATTCGAGGAATAAAATACGTGGTTTGAGATTGTAATAGTGGTAACAGAAACATTGTATACAAGCTCAACCAAATCTATACCGCAGCCTATACCGACAACTCGTCTCAAGTTGTCTCAAGATACAAATCATTAAGCTCGACCAATCATAAATCTTCTCCCACTTATACTAAAGCAAAACTTTTAGTATACAATGTGTCTCTCTACTAGCTTGTTATGGCATTCGTTTATCTGGATATTGTTGAACAGCTCGCTATGAGCTAAATTTGTAGGACTTGATCTTTTGATGAAACCCATGCTCGTGTGACGAGCTCATTTCTACGCTTATCTTGATAAATTGCTATTGTTCTCTTGGAGATTATTCATCTTGCTTGTGATTGATCACCATGGGTGGGATTTTAGCTCTATAATTTCTGGAAAGTTCTTATAGAGTGGAAAACAAGAGAGTGACGCAAGAACATGATTTAAATATTATGTGTGTGAATAGCATAGGAATATGTGTTTACCTTGCATGACATAAATGAATGGATTAGTAAAGATATTCTAAGAGTTGTTTGGTATAGGAATATATCGAATGACTTATAGAATATAATCTTAGATTTAGAAAATACTAAGAATCGGAGAAGTTCATGTCATGGTAATGAGGCAATGATAAAGTCAGAGCATATTTAATACAGAGTATGGGTGAAATCGAGAGGTCAAGTCTATTTCTTCTTATTATCATTGTTTTATCATTTCGTCGAAATTTCACCGTCTCGTAGTAACATTCTCATAGTTTTGGTTTCCATCTGCTTTTATTGAATTGTTATTTCGCTTATTTTCCTCAGTGTTGTTCTCTTAAAAAAAATTGATTGTCGCTGATTTAAAAAGTGCGATCCCTATGGATTCGATCTCTAATATTTCCGTATTACTTGTCGACTACGCACTTGCGATATTTAATTGTGTTGCAACATATACTCACACAACAACCGCCAAGAAAGGATTGCTACCTTTCAAACATTATGCCTTTATTCAAGGAGCAGCCACCCATGACCGCAAGGAGATAGAGGAAATGAGACAAGTTCCTTACGCCCACCGTAGGAAGTCTCATGTACGCAATGTTATGTACTAGCCCCGATATCGCTATGCGGTAGGCATAGTAGCTAGATATCGCCTAACCTGGACAAGCTCATCGATCATGGAAAGCATATACTCAAGCACCGAAAAGGACTCGAGATTATAGGTTAGTTTACCATGCGATAGTCTAATGCCTTTGGGTTATTCTGCACTGGATTTTCAAGTCGACCGTGATGAGAAGAAGTCCACCTCGTGCTATGTGTTTACCTTGGGAGGAGGAGCCGATCCTCAAGTGAGTGCAAAGCAATGATGCATGCGGACTCCACCATGGAAGCCGAATATGTAGCCGCCTTGAGGTCGGTAAAGAGGTCAGATGGTTTAAGAACTACCTCATGGATCTAGATGTGGTACCGGTTTGCCCAAGAGTATCATAGTTTAGTGTGATAACTCGTGCAAGTGGCAAACTCAAGGACCCACGGACCCACAAGGCAACCAAACACATAGAGAAAGTACCATGTCATACGAGAAATCGTTAGACTAGGGATGTGCTGATTGAGAAGATTGGTATCATGGATAACCTAGCTGATCCATTCACGAAGAGCTCGCCGTAAAAAGTCTACGAAGAGCATATTCGAGGACTCGATTGCAAGATGACACCTACTTAGAAAGGAAACTTTTGTATAAGTGGGAAAAATAAAGTGATGGTGTTGTTTGTAATAGCTAGTAGAGAGACACATTGTATACTAAAAATTTTGCTTTAGTATAAGTGGTAGATTGTTGGTTTTGATAATCGGATGTAGTTTTGGTTGAGCTTGTATACAATGTTTCATGTTACCACTATTACAATCTCCTATCCGAATTGTTTACTTGATTGCATATATATGTCCCTTTATCTCATATAAGTTAGATCATACAGGTGTTGTAGATCACGTAAGTCTCGTATGATTGGTCAAGCTTAATGAGATATAAATAGTATCACACCGAGACAACTTGAGGACGAGTTGTCAGATAGTCATGTGTAGATATACTTGACTTGGTTGCTTGTCTATGCCGGTACGCTCTCGACGTATTGATGGATCACAGTGAGATGAGTTCTTCTATCCGACCGTCGTGAAGAACCTAGATATCGGAGACTTACGCTGATCTAAATCTCGATAAGGTATTAGATGAGTATGAGTTGTCGACCATCACTTTGACTTGCTATGGGTGAGGGTTAGATGAGATAACCCAAGATTCTCTGCATCTTGGGTGGTGGCGATACTTCAGATGTCATGCTAGTTACCCGTGTCGAGTCACCATATCCGCTAGGACGATGACGCCCCTTAAGGAGCTCAAAGGTTTATTGTACTAAACCCCGCAGTTGAGTTATCTCAAGTACAATAATAAGGTTGAGTGGTACTACTTAATGAATAAAGATATTAATTATTTTAGCAATGTAAGCGTAAATAATTAATGGATGTACGATATCTTAAATACGGGATTCAGAAGTCTAAGTGCAAACCCGACTCAACTTCGTAATAAAGGGTAAGTCAAGATTTATTCTCTAGTGGCATGAATGAATATTTATAAATTAATTTATGTTCGGGTTGAACATAAGATAATTAATTTATTTGAGGCCCATCTTTATTCCTTGCATTTGATCCTGGTGGCCCATCTAGCCTCAGTAGCTAAGGGAAAATCGTCCTCTCTCCGAGTCCCATCGACTCTAACTTGATCCTCTCTATCCTAAAGGATATTATTATATTTATTAGATATGCATAAATCCTATCTAGATAGGATTTGGGAGTGCATTATAAATATAAGGTGAGAGAGAAAATCAAGGCTAATCCTGAAGTGAGATTTTTAAAATTACTATATCCAAATAGTGAGAATTTTCGAAATCCTTGAGAGAAGAAAAGTGGGTGATTTTCTATAGCATTCTCCATAGATTGTCCTCACTCGACATTGGAGATTAAGCAATCGGGATACAGTCCAGAAGATCAAAGCATGAGTCTCGATCTATTCATCCCCGACAGATTCGCAGGTAAACACGAGAAAACTCCTACGTGTTGAAATTAATTATATAGGTGCATGCTAGGCATATAATCAATGTATGGTGAATTAAACATCCAAGATAGATCCTCGGGAGAGGGTTAAAATCAGATTTCCCTACATGTTTATGTTGTGCCGACAAACAAAACCCCAAACGTAAACAACATAATACTATATGTACGAGAATCCAAAAGAAATCGACCAATTTCGATAATTTAAGAAGGAATTAATGCGAATCGAAGTTAGACACAAATTAGGGTTTTCTATTAATAAAACGATACTCAAACGTGAGTTTCTAAGTTAGAAAAACCAAAAGCCGAGCTACAACGTTGATACTCAATAACGACAACCCTATACGACGTTAGATTGAGCGATTATACAACTTATACAATCTCCGACGAGTTAAGAGAAACAAACAGCGTCGTAAGGTGTAAACAAAGATTCGAACATAAGATGTCGATCCTTATGTCTCAAAAGTCGAGTTAATATTTCCTAAGGAATTCATCTATTCCTAAAGTACTTACTTACATGATAGCATGTGATCACTCGAGTCATAAGTTAAGACTCCCCGTTATTCGTCGTGTTAATACGACAAGTCGTCAAGCATAACCTACTAGGACGTAACTACAATTGTTAAGTCTAGTTAGTGGCTTGAGAATATCCTAATATACTAATCACAACTTGAATACTAACAATCTATAACGTAATAACGTTTAGAATAACACTAAGGTTAAGAGTCGAGGATAGACTCAGTGTATGTGATTCATAAGTTGAAGTTCACCTATGAACTATGAAGTAATATAGTTTGGGAATTGAGAATGTAAGATAATAGAAATTATCTTAAACCAATCACATGAAATCATAAAGAAACCCTAATTGGGAACTTTAAGTCGTAATTTATAAACGACCTTCGATCGATAGAAAGAATCTAAGAACAACTATTTTCTTATGAAGGGTTTGATCGTACGTAGTCGCAAGGAATGACAATCACACCTGCTCACTTAGAACCACTAGCTTTGGATTAGCAGGTGGGCTCTCTTGAAACAAAATGACATGCATGTCTATCTCAAAGCATGATTTACAAAAGCTTTATGAAATATTATTATGAACTGTTATTGACTGCCAAATGTTTACGTTTTGTTGTGATCCTATCTGAGATTGGTATATCCAATGTGGTATGTGAATGAGTTGGTCCACCAACGTTAAAAAAGGGTAACGATCGGATCCGACTTAGTTAAGGACTAACTCGGATTGTGTACATGTGTGACTGCGTGTTAAGGTTAGCTACCTCGACCGGTCACGGCGACTACGTGTAGGTGGCCACATCCATAGTGCGTGAATGAATGAATGAATGAATGATCAGATATGAAAACAACGTGGACGAAATATTCAGGCCTGACGTTTTTGAAAATGATAAAATGTTTGATAGGCATGTGTCTTTAACTTTTGACAAATAAAATGTTTTCGGCAATGAGTCCACTGAGTACTTTTGTACTTAGCCCTGCATCTTATTTTTTATGTGCAGGTTGAGCGAGGATTGATGATGGGTGCGAGATGGTGCAGAGTAGCAGTTATTTTGTTGCTTATTAGAAAGGATTTCTAGAACCTTGAGCATGTATCGTCATATACATGTCCACATGTTTATTGCTGCCTAACTCTGATATTGTTTTGATGTTTTGATTATGACTGCTTTCATACCATATTAAACTTGAGGTCGTACCTCGTTCCTTGAATTGCGCCCTGATTGGGTTACATTTGAACCTTGAACCTTTTGGCAAGTCTTTATGTGACTTAAATTAGTATTGAATAGCTTATTCCTTTTTAGTTCATGCGTTGCTGAGTAGTTCAATTGTTAATTGCATTGATTTGTTATACATATATCCGCTACATTAGCATACCAGTGACGATCCGTATGATCCGTACTTCCTTGGGAAGTCGGGTCGTCACAAGTCTACAATATATATACGCACTCGTCTTAAATCCGATTAGTTACCCAAACTCGTAAATTTATAATATAAGTTGTATAATTGATTGGAATTTATATGCAAGTACTATCCAAAATCTGATTGAAAAATGATTTTATCACTCGTTCTTGTCCCAAAAATACGTATTAACTATCGAAATATATTTAAATTTATAAATATAAGTTGTTACAGTAATTGTTTATCTGTCTCAGTAATGACTTGAACATTACAGAATAAACATCAATTAATAAAAATAACAAAAAATTAAAAATAAAGAACATGTATAAAACATATTCATAACAAAACCCGTCCTGCATTTGATTAATTATCCGAACCTATTTAATTTTATTAACATAAGTTGTTACAATAATTAATTATTCATCTCAATAAAAGTTGAACACTATATGGTTAATTATTACTAATAGATCATATAAATAACAAAAAGATTACAATTGAAAAAAAAATTACGTAAACATGTCGATTAATGTATTTACCTGTCTATAATGTATATTTTTTTTATCAAAATCATATAAATAACAAAAGACCTACAAGTAGAGAAAATCACGTTCTCGTCTCATTCTCGTATAGTAATATCCGCTAATTACCTAAATTCGTTAAAATTTATGAAATATATAATTAATAAAATATATATTGCTCCAATAGATTAAAATTTAAGAAATTTCTATGTAAATATATCAATCAATGTTTGGACATGTTTAGAACTTATATACATGCAATTGTGTGACACCCCGACCAATCTAATCTTGTATTAACCGACTAATCGGAATGCGACGGGCGGAAAGAAAAAAAATGACTAACTATTTCAAGAGACTCGCCAATATAAACAGTTATACATTTAAAGAAAGACGAGTCATCAGATCTGTGGTTAACCAAATGATCAAAGTTGGATATAAATCAAACGCTGTTTAGCAACTGATACCATGGTCTTTGACATAAATTCGTACTTGGTTATCAAATGTCTAACCCATCAAGACCCTGATCATGCTATAAATTACAACTATGAATGAGTTGGCGACAAAAGTGTAGGCGAGTTTATGTGAAGACATAAACTCGGGCAAAACATAGGACTTTACAAAATAGGTCTTAGCTCAAGATTCAATCTCCATTGTCATCTCCCCGCACTACCGCACATTTAGAAATACATGCAGGGCATGAGTACTTGATGCACTCAGTGGGCAATTGCCGAAAACAACTGAAACATGCTCTTAGAGCTATATAATCGACTTGCCACTTTCTTAGATTCACATGGGTTTTAAGAAATAACCTATGAATCATACTTTCAAATTTCTTACTTCATGATCAATGCACGTGCTAACAATTCAAATCATAACATGTCTCGCAGACAAATCTTAAATAAACACCATATCACGCACTCTTGTGTTGAGAAGAGGCCTCCTTCTCAAACACCTTGGCCAAAGGCCACCTGTGTACACAAACCCTTACTAGCAGCTCGTCTAGCATAGGGCCGATATCGTAAATCTCTCGTAGATAGGCAATATGCAATATGCTCAAAAACAGGCAAGTCAATTAACTTTATAAAAATTCACATGCTTAATATCATAAACTTGTGCATAAACATATTTTAGTTTAGAAAGCCCACCTGGAAATCTGGCTTACTCGAGACTTTCTGTCTTTCCTTTCTTGATGTCTATTCTGCTTCCACTTGTTCCTTAATAAGGAAATAAGAAGAATAAATACGAGAAAGAGGAACTAAGAGTTTCTAACTCTTGAGCCTCTACTAAAGCTCTCTCGATACTCTATGATTAAGCTAAGCTGCTAGGTCAATGCATCCAAAACTAAACTATTTAACTTATTAAGAATGTAGTTTATGAGAACTTAAATATTTTCAACTCCATACATATATACAATACCATAACGATATATATATATATATATATATGAAAATCTTTAGCTTTCTAATCTTCCGTTTGGAAACTTCGATCAAGTAATTCTTGATCAAGTTATATACTCACAAGAACCTATGTTTTGAAATCAAACTTCAAATATCAAGTCAAAATCACAAAATCCTTTGGAATACGCAAACTAACGAAATCTATCTTTTTCATATAAGCATAGAAAAATCTCAATAATTCAAAATAAGCTACTTTCATATACTAGATCATACTTATGAAATCAAACAACTCATATAAAATCAAATCCATAGTTTCTCAAGACTCCATAAGTATAATAAATTAGGGGTTTTTACTCGAGTCGATTTTAACTCCAATTTCTTTTGCCAACAAGATCATATACATATAATCGCATATATACTAACGTATTATAAACAATTCAAAGCCAAATCATCTCAAAATATGAGCCCTCATTTTCGGTCCTCATAGGAAAATTCATAGGTTCGATTTTTATTTCCTAAATCGACTCTAAACATGCTCAAATATCTTTAATTACATAAATATAAGCTTAATTTAAACAAACAAGAACCAAATCATCTTGAATCCAAGCCTATTGTTTTCGGTCATGAGAGGAAAATGGAGGGTTCAAATTTTGTTTAACAATCGACTCTCTACATGTTTAAACATCTCTAATTCCATAGATCTAAGCTTGATTCAAGAAATCATCAATAAATCCTCAAGGTAAAAATTAGGTTCTCTACTAAAGTTTAGGTTTTCATGAAAATAACAAATCAATACATGATTCAAGCATAAATCATTCATAAAGGAGTAGATCTATGCATAAATAGACTAATAATCAAGAACAAAACTTTTGGAACAAAGCCCATGATGACCGAAACATAGGGGCTTGGGAATGAATTTTTCATCTTGATTTCTACCTCAAAACTTGAAATAGGTTAGAGATCTACCTCCTTAAGACGTCGATTTACGGAGTTGAAGAAGATTGGAAGTCCGGATCTTGAGTATGGAAGAGAAAATTTTGATGTGGGTGTGTGTGTGTTCTTCGAAAATTTTGGGAGCATTGGGAGCAAAATGGAGTCTTGCACAAGCTTATAACCTATTTATAAGAGTCTTGAAGTTACTATTGGAGTCTTCCACCACAAGTTAATTAAATGGCTTCCTTGAGAAGCCACTAAAGTCTAGAACATTCTTTACTTATAATAAGCTTTAAAATAATATAACATAATGTAATTTTTTTGAAATTATAAAATCAATATAAGGCAATTAGAAATATAGAAATTTCTAGTGAATCGAAACTTTTATAATTCACTCTTTCTAAATAAACACTGAAATAGAATACTAATTGAAAGATTTATCATTCAATCAATCAATTGTAATATTCTATAATAAATCTTTAAGTTAAAACTTTTTTATAAAATCTTATCTGAGGATGCATTGTTCCTAGTCACTCACGTAATTAATTTCTAATTAATTACGTACTTAGCGCTTAATCAGAGCTATGAAAATCTGGGGTATTACATTCTCTCCCCCTTAAAGAAATTTCGTCCCGAAATTTAGTACATCTGAAAATAGCTCAAGGTACTTCTCTTTCATCTTTTCTTCTAATTCTCAAGTCGCTTCTTCTAGGCCATGGTGCCTCCATGAAATCTTGACTAAAGGGATCGACTTATTCCTTAGTTGCTGATTCTTTCGATCAAGAATACATTCTGGCTTCTCTTCATAGCTTAGATAATGTTCAGGAACAATATTCTCTTGATATATGATGTGTTTTGGATCAAACACACATCTTCGTGAATCATGACATATGAAACACATATGGATATTGCGAAACTTGAAGGCAAAGCTAATCAGAGGCGATCGACCCAAATCTTCTCTAGAATCGTACGGTTTAATGAATCTTGGTACGAGCTTTCCTTTAATTCCAAAGCGATGTATTCCTTTGGAATGAGACACTTTCAAGAATACAATGTCTTCAATCTTGAAGCTTAGCTCCGTACGTCTTTTATTTGCGTAGGACTTTTGACGATCTTGAGCTTCTTGGATTCTTTTCTTTATTTGTCGTACGATTACGACCATTTCTTCAATCACTTCTGGTCCAAGCACTTGTCTTTCTCCAACCTTGTCCCAATAAAGCGGTGATCCACACTTTCTGCCATAAAAGGCTTCATAAAGCGTCATATGAATCGTTGCTTGGTAACTGTTGTTATATACGAAAATCAATCAATGGTAGGACTCGCCATCGCTGATCTCCTTGATCTAATATCAAGATAACGATCATATCTTCTAGCGCCTATATGGTCCTTTCGATTGACCATCCGCTTGCAGATGAAACACTATACCGCATTCACTCTTGTACTCATCTCTTATTGAGATTTCTCCAAAACCAGATGTAAATAAATTTGGAGTCTCTATTTGAGGTGATTGAGACGGCACCCAATGCAATGTACTATCTTTCGAATCGTATGTCCGAGCTAACTTGTTAGCTCCATACATAATAGAGATCGAGATAAATGAGCACACTTCGTGAGTCGATCGATTATTACCCAAATAGCCGTATCACCACGCTTCAATTTGGGTAAACTAGTCACGAAATCCATGGCTATGTGATCTCATATCCACCGAAGAATCTACCAGTGGTTGCAACTTACTATACGCTGCTGGTGCAAAGCTTTAATTTGTCGACACGTTAACGTTAATCAACAAACGAGGCTATCTCTCGCTTTATTCCTACCTACACAAACCTTTGCTTTAGATCTTGATATATCTTTGTGCTTCCTGGGTGTGCGGTGTAGGGCGTGTTGTGAGCTTAATTCATAATCTCGTTCTTTAAATCATCCTCATTGGGTACGCACATCATGTTTCTGAATATGATTGCGTTATCCCCAGCTTCATGATACTCTTCTGGCTTTTCTGTTTTAATCTTAACTCATAGCTTCTCTATCTGTTGATCTTATCTTTGATCCTTCGCGATTCTTGTTCTCATATCGGGGTAACGACAAGAGCGGCTATAATCTCTTTTCACAATTTCAGGTGGTAGCATCACTTGCAACTCATCTCTTCAAACTCTTTGATTAATTCTTGGACGTATCCTAACTGGATTTGGCTTTTTCTACTGGAAGCATCAGCGACAACATTTGCTTTTCTAGGGAGATACTTGATCTCGCAATCATAATCTTTTACTAGCTCTTGCCATCTTCTCTGACGCATGTTCAAATATTTCTATTTGAAGAAATACTTCAGGCTTTTGTGATCAATAAAGATCTCACACTTGGATTCATGCAAAAGATGTCTCCAATTCTTCAGAGCATGAACAATAGATGATAATTCTAGATCGTATATAGGATCTACGGGCTCTTGAGGTCTTAACTATCGTGAAGCGTAAGCTATCACTCTTCCTTCTTGCATCGGGACCATTCTTAGTCCACTCTTTGATGCATCGATATCCGAGTATACCCTTATTTCGATTACGGTATTGCCAAACCGGCGTGGTAGTCACTATTCTTTAACTCTTGACTACTTTCTTCATATTCTTGGGTTCATTGGGACATAATTCCTTTTGAAGGCATTGAGTCATAGTTCTCGTAATCTTGGAGAATCCTTCTATGAACCTTCGCAATGTCCCGCTAAACCCAATAAACTTCAAGTCTCTATCTCGTATCGTCGCGATTTCCAATCGCGTGCATCGCTGAACTCTAGCGGGTCGACTCGATTCCATCTGTTGTAATGATATGTCCAAGGAAATTCACTTCCTCGCCAAAACTCATATTTACAAATCTTAGCAAACAATCGTTCTATTCTTAACGCCTCGTAGAACGGTTCTCTTTATTCTCCGTGTTCTTGTTCGTTCTTTCTTCGAGATAATTGTGGAAAACACAATTCATCAAATTCATCAAAGCTTAAACACGGTGGTGTATTTGTCAAGCCAAATGGCATTACTATGAACTCGTAGTGGCCATACGCGTTCGAAAAGCGCCTGGCGCTATGTCCTTTCAAGAATCTTTGATTGGTGATATCTATTCTTCGACTTCGTGTCAATCTTTGAGAAGACACATGCACTTCGAGAAAACCTGATCGAACAAGTCATCGATCTTTTGAAGCAGGTTCAAACTCAATGGAGAAACTCAAATTGTGCGTAGAAGGTAGCCACAGTAATGTTTGGAAAACATCACGAAACTCTCTAACCACTGGTACATCTCCTACCTTCTTCTCGAACTTGACATCGACATTCAGATATACAAGGTAAGCACAATCTTCCTCGTTCTTCATCAGCTTTTCGGCTTGTAAGGCTGAGATCATATGAACATGGCTTCTTCTCTTCTTAATACCATAAAACAGGTAGGTTCTCTTTCTGGTGGCTGAAACGCTATTTCTCTTTACTCTCATCATATTGTTGCATAATGCACTGTCAATCAGTACCTTCCTATATAAGATCCACGTCCTTCGTGTGCAACTGCTGCAGCGATCTCGCTCTAAGCTTGAGGGATCCTAGTTCGAAATCTAGGTTAGAACATACGTGCATGATAACGATAGCTCCATCTAACGGGGTAAGCACGTTTAATCTTGTGCAGCACGTTCGTTGTTGAGCTTAAGAACATCCGCCAAGTTTCTTGGCATTCTTCTCGAGTTGTTTTAAGAGAGGCGATGCACTTTGATATAGAATGTGGTCGGCGACGGTGGTTGCGGTTCTGGCGGTGGTGATGGTGACGGTTATGATTGTGGCGGCGACAATGGCGATGGTTGCGGTTGATGTGGCGGCATCTCGATCGACAAAGCGGCGACTTTGGATATCCACTTACGACTTTCATTTATTGTGTCTATCACGGATGATTCTCGCTTTCCTCCGTCACTAGCTATTCTCTAACGGTTCGTAAATTACTTGCATAGTGGCCCATTTGTCCATGTGCATAACAACTATTATTTCGTCTCGCAAACTCCGAATGTACTGCTACATTTGGGACTCGTTGCATTCTGGTGACTTGGGAAAGATTGTCTCACAGAACCGACTCGGCTTCGCCATCATCTCTTATTTGGGAAGATCTTATTTTCCCAATTCCTTTACTTAACTGAAGAAGAAATCTTGATGGCTTGAATCTATAAAGGTACTAGATTTCGATCTAGCATCACTTTGTCCGTAGCATTTCCATTTTCATGCCCAATGCATGATCTAACGCTTCGCATGTGATATTGGAGGTTGGCTTGCCAAAATAATTCTAATCTCTTGGCATAATCTAGCACAAAACAATTCTGCCATTTCTCATCTGTCTCAACTCTAAAAGGAGCATGATGGCTAGATTGCAGAATTCACTATTATATTCTGCCACGGTCTTTTTACCTTGCTTAAGTTCGCAAATTTCAATCTCTTTCTATTGCTTTAACTTGAGGTATATACTTTTCAAACAATTCTCCCTTGAATTGTTCCCACGTAAAATTCTCCAATTGCTCAGGAGTAAGAACTTTCTGATGCAGAAAAAGCTCTGCAATTCTACGATCTCTTTGAGGAAGGAAGGTATAGGCGAATCTTGAGGAGAATTTGCACTTTCTTATTCTTCTTCTTCAGGATATTCACAAGAGCTGAGAAAACTTTTGCAAATTGAAGTTTCCAAGCATATAGATGCTTTGGTATCTCGGCAAAACATATCCGGTACGGCTTCTCAAGCACACTACCGCATCATAAGATATCTATAGGCATCACTAGTCTATATATACACATATATACATATATGTGCATCCATATTATCTACAAACTGCCAGCTTCCACTCTTGCGGCTACTAACTTTGTTCTGCTCACAAAGGCTGTCATTGCTGACATCATTACCTTCTTCCATCTCTACTACTCCATTCTCACTGCCATTAACGGCTTCATTGAGTCTGGTATCTCTACATCTTTCTCAATCTCGGACATGGCGGATCGATAGCACACTCTAAAATGAGTACAAGGAATTACTCACGGATAAAGGATATCAAGATCGGTCACAAAAGACACTTGATCGATATCTAAAGTCGTAGTTGTGTTGTGCCAACAATGGTAAAACTCGTGTTCATACATGAAAATCTTGAGACACTGAAGGTCTCGATAAACTAGCTTAAGTCTCTTCTGGGACCTCTAAAGAAGAAGTCTCAGGAACGTGAGAGGAAGGAATAGACTTAATCAATGTAGGGATCTCAGGAGATGCGAAAGACTGACCATCTCAATCTAGATCAATAGAAAACATCTCAGTACCGAGATAAGAATGATCAAACTGTGTAGGGGCTACATCAGACTCGGGTATATACAACTGAATATCTGGTAAGGATGACTCTATCTCTAGAGTAGAGGTACTAACGTCATCCTCAGGAATAGAAGAATCAACATCAATAGGTTCAAGATCCTCATCATCATCTTTAAAAGGAAAAGAAGAACACCAGCCAACTGGAACCGATGAACAGCTGAAATAAAATCAGCAACAAGGGAATTTGAACCAGTAGGAAGACTCAAGTATACATAATACTGAGAACTAATGGTAGCTAGGAGTCTGGGAAGATTAGCTTGCTCTGAAGCTATAAAACCAGGCTCAATGTAATTAATGGCAACAGCAACGGCCAATCTTGCCACTTCTTAGGCAATAAACAAATCAATCGGAGTATTCCATCTAGTCCCGGTATGCCGTGATCAAATGCCTCCTTTCTCCACATCTGCTATACCTTACTATCACACAGGATCTACTACTAATGACCATCGCTTGGATCGTGCTCTTCATTCCGGTGATATTCATCTCTATCGCAGCTTCACCGGTTGTTGCTTCTTCTTTAATGATCGTTCGATCTCATCTTCCCAATGGAAATTTCTGCGTGTGCAGGTGCCGCAATTGCAAAGGCTCCATCTTTCTTCATTGTAGTCTGGCACTGGTGATTTAGGAGCATTGGGTTGTTGTCATGCGGAATTGCTTTAAACTCAGGATGTAGAATGTATGGGTCAATAACGAAAGACATTTCACTGACTGGGAGGTACTCAAGCTTGCACTTGCCAACGGACTCAATATGTTCAGGTTCATATCGATAAGATCTGGAAAGACCTGATGATCTAGAAGAACTGGTCCCCTCATCTGCAGGAGGAGGTGACTCTTGAAATGTATGAACCTCATGTAAACAACTAGGAATATCAGCTGAAATAGACTGGGACTCGGGAGTTATGACAAGAGTGTCAGGAGAACTGCGTGAATTGAGTAAGAGCCAGGAACTACTTCAGAAACAAAATTACTATGGCCAATCTGAGAAGACATTGGATTAGCAAAATAAATCTGATAAGAAGGCGAGTCAAAAACAAACGGCTGCTCTAATAGATCCGCATCAATTTCCGGTATCACTAGATCCGGATAGTGAAAAGGAATATTTTCAGCGGGGTACATATCAACAAACTACGGATCTAAGGCAGGGGAAAAGACTAATCATCAGGACCCTGATGGATATCTGAGTCCATCAATAGAGGAGAATCAACTGGCTCAACAATGTCGAGAGCTAAAGGAGTACGATCAATCAACATAAACTCATCAAATCTCGGAGCAAGAATTTAAAGAGGTAGTACATCAATGACAGGCTTGGGAGAAAGATCATCCTACCTCACATAATGCTCCGCAAAGAGCTGACTAATATGAGAATGAAAATGATCGAGAAAAGAATAGTCACTTGGGATGGACCTTGATGATCCCGATTCTATGCTCGAGCGAGCATGGAATCCAAAGAAATTCCCGACCTTCGTGATTTCTAGAAAAAATGGATATAATCAAGGGCTTTGGAAGAAGCCCATCCTCGCAAGATCTTGGCAAGACTTGAATCGGCCGGAGTATCGCATCAAAATCATTAACACCATGTCGCTTAACCGAAACCGGTTCAACGGGAATCGCCGAGAAACTCGAGAAGTTCGTGACACCGCTCGCCTAAGCTCATAGAATCATGCGTACGTCCAATCAAAGAACGGTCTAACTCTAGTACTATTAAGCGGCGTAGTCCGCATCCTTGGCATCCTAACTAATCGCAACTTAGATATTAGGACAATCACATCGATATGTCCCACTTCCCATCTCAAGATACTAATCACATCGCATGCATAATCAACTCATGCAGCATACAATACTAAGCATATAAAGATCGCACAAAGCTATAAGCAATGTAGAAAGAATTATGAACTCATAATAAAAGAATCAATTACTTGTACCGATTGTCTTTGGAGATGACGGACTTGAGATCTTGAGCTCGAATGATTTAAGACAACTGGGTTAGACTCAAGAAAGACTCACGGGACCGAACAAGCTGCTACGATAACAACCGCCTCGATACCATTCTCGGTCTTGACACCCCGACCTATCTAATCTCAGATTAACCGACTAATCGGAATGCGACGAACTTATGAAGGAAAGAAAAGAAATGACTAACTATTTCAAGAGACTCGCCAATATAAAAAGTTATCAATTTAAAGAAAGACGAGTCATCGATCACGTGGTTAACCAAATGATCAAAGTTGGATATAAATCAAAACTGTTTAGCAAGCGATACCATGGTCTTTGACATAAATTCATACTTGGTTATCAAATGTCTAACCCATCAAGACCTTGATCATGCTATAAATTACAACTATGAATGAGTTGGCAGCAAAAGTGTAGCTGAGTTTATGTGTGAAGACATAAACTCGGGGCAAAACATAAGACTTTACAAAATAGGTCTTCGCTCAGCATTCAATCTCCGTTGTCATCTCCTGCACATTTAGAAATACATGCAGGGCATGAGTACTTGATGCACTCAGTGGGCAATTGCCGAAAACAACTGAAACATGCTCTTAGAGCTATATAATCGACTTGCCACTTTCTTAGATTCACAGGGGTTTTAAGAAATAACCTATGAATCATACTTTCTGAAATTTCTTACTTCATGATCAATGCACGTGCTAACAATTCAAATCATAACATGTCTGCAGACAAATCTTAAATAAACACCATATCTACGCACTCTTGTGTTGAGAAGTAGGCCTCCTTCTCAAACACCTTGGCCAAAGGCCACCTGTGTACACAAACCCTTACTAGCAGCTCGTCTAGCATAGGGCCGATATCGTAAATCTCTCGTAGATAGGCAATATGCAATATGCTCAAAAACAGGCAAGTCAATTAACTTTATAAAAATTCACATGCTTAATATCATAAACTTGTGCATAAACATATTTTAGTTTAGAAAGCCCACCTGGAAATCTGGCTTACTCGAGACTTTCTGTCTTTCCTTTCTTGATGTCTATTCTGCTTCCACTTGTTCCTTAATAAGGAAATAAGAAGAATAAATACGAGAAAGAGGAACTAAGAGTTTCTAACTCTTGAGCCTCTACTAAAGCTCTCTCGATACTCTATGATTAAGCTAAGCTGCTAGGTCAATGCATCCAAAACTAAACTATTTAACTTATTAAGAATGTAGTTTATGAGAACTTAAATATTTTCAACTCCATACATATATACAATACCAAGATATATATATATATATATATATATATATATGAAAATCTTTAGCTTTCTAATCTTCCGTTTGGAAACTTCGATCAAGTAATTCTTGATCAAGTTATATACTCACAAGAACCTATGTTTTGAAATCAAACTTCAAATATCAAGTCAAAATCACAAAATCCTTTGGAATACGCAAACTAACGAAATCTATCTTTTTCATATAAGCATAGAAAAATCTCAATAATTCAAAATAAGCTACTTTCATATACTAGATCATACTTATGAAATCAAACAACTCATATAAAATCAAATCCATAGTTTCTCAAGACTCCATAAGTATAATAAATTAGGGTTTTACCGAGTCGATTTTAACTCCAATTTCTTTTGCCAACAAGATCATATACATATAATCGCATATATACTAACGTATTATAAACAATTCAAAGCCAAATCATCTCAAAATATGAGCCCTCATTTTGGTCCTCATAGGAAAATTCAGGGGGTTCGATTTTTATTTCCAAAATCGACTCTAAACATGCTCAAATATCTTTAATTACATAAATATAAGCTTAATTTAAACAAACAAGAACCAAATCATCTTGAATCCAAGCCTATTGTTTTCGGTCATGAGAGGAAAATGGAGGTTCAAATTTTGTTTCCACAATCGACTCTCTACATGTTTAAACATCTCTAATTCTATAGATCTAAGCTTGATTCAAGAAATAATCAATAAATCTCAAGGTAAAAATTAGGGTTCTCTACTAAAGTTTAGGTTTTTCATGAAAATAACAAATCAATACATGATTCAAGCATAAATCATTCATAAAGGAGTAGATCTATGCATAAATAGACTAAGAATCGAAGAACAAAAACTTTTGGAACAAAGCCCATGATGACCGAAACATAGGGGCTTGGGAATGAATTTTTCATCTTGATTTCTACCTCAAAACTTGAAATAGGTTAGAGATCTACCTCCTTAAGACGTCGATTTACGGAGTTGAAGAAGATTGGAAGTCCGGATCTTGAGTATGGAAGAGAAAATTTTTGATGTGGGTGTGTGTGTGTTCTTCGAAAATTTTGGGAGCATTGGGAGCAAAATGGAGTCTTGCACAAGCTTATAACCTATTTATAAGAGTCTTGAAGTTACTATTGGAGTCTTCCACCACAAGTTAATTAAATGGCTTCCTTGAGAAGCCACTAAAGTCTAGAACATTCTTTACTTATAATAAGCTTTAAAATAATATAACATAATGTAATTTTTTTGAAATTATAAAATCAATATAAGGCAATTAGAAATATAGAAATTTCTAGTGAATCGAAACTTTTATAATTCACTCTTTCTAAATAAACACTGAAATAGAATACTAATTGAAAGATTTATCATTCAATCAATCAATTGTAATATTCTATAATAAATCTTTAAGTTAAAACTTTTTATAAAATCTTATCAGGATCGAGGATGCATTGTTCTAGTCACTCACGTAATTAATTTCTAATTAATTACGCACTTAGCGCTTTTAATCGAGCTATGAAAATAGAAATTTCTAGTGAATCGGGTATTACATTTCTCTCCCTTAAAGAAATTTCGTCCCGAAATTTAGTACATCGAAAATAGCTCAAGGTACTTCTCTTTCATCTTTTCTTCTAATTCTCAAGTCGCTTCTTCTAGGCCATGGTGCCTCCATGAAATCTTGACTAAAGGGATCGACTTATTCCTTAGTTGCTGATTCTTTCGATCAAGAATACATTCTGGCTTCTCTTCATAGCTTAGATATTGTTCAGGAACAATATTCTCTTGATATATGATGTGTTTTGGATCAAACACACATCTTCGTAACTGCGACACATGAAACACATATGGATATTGCCGAAACTTGAAGGCAAAGCTAATCAGAGGCGTGACCCAAATCTTCTCTAGAATAAATGCGGTTTAATGAATCTTGATACGAGCTTTCCTTTAATTCCAAAGCGATGTATTCCTTTGGAATGAGACACTTTCAAGAATCTGATGTCTTGATCTTGAAGCTTAGCTCCGTCGTCTTTTATTTGCGTAGGACTTTTGACGATCTTGAGCTTCTTGGATTCTTTTCTTTATTTGTCGTACGATTACGACCATTTCTTCAATCACTTCTGGTCCAAGCACTTGTCTTTCTCCAACCTTGTCCCAATAAGCGGTGATCCACACTTTACGCCATAAAAGGCTTCATAAAGCGTCGTATGAATCGTTGCTTGGTAACTGTTGTTATATGCGAAAATCAATCAATGGTAGGACTCGCTACCGTTGATCTCCTTGATCTAATATCAAGATTCTGATCATATCTTCTAGCGTCTATATGGTCCTTTCGGATTGACCATCTGCTTGCAGATGAAACACTATACTGCAATTCACTCTTGTACTCATCTCTTATTGAGATTTCTCCAAAAACGAGATGTAAATAAATTTGGAGTCTCTATTTGAGGTGATTGAGACGGGTACCCAATGCAATGTACTATCTTTCGAACGTATGTCTGAGCTAACTTGTTAGCTCCATACATAATAGAGATCGAGATAAAATGAGCACACTTCGTGAGTCGATCGATTATTACCCAAATAGCCGTATCACCACGCTTCAATTTGGGTAAACTAGTCACGAAATCCATGGCTATGTGATCTCATATCCACCGAAGAATCTCCAGTGGTTGCAACTTACTATACGCTGCTGGTGCAAAGCTTTAATTTGTTGACACGTTAACGTTAATCAACAAACGAGGCTATCTCTCGCTTTATTCCTACCTACACAAACCTTTGCTTTAGATCTTGATATATCTTTGTGCTTCCTGGGTGTGCGGTGTAGGGCGTGTTATGAGCTTAATTCATAATCTCGTTCTTTAAATCATCCTCATTGGGTACGCACATCATGTTTCTGAATATGATTGCGTTATCCCCAGCTTCATGATACTCTTCTAGCTTTTCTGTTTTAATCTTAACTCATAGCTTCTCTATCTGTTGATCTTATCTTTGATCCTTCGCGATTCTTGTTCTCATATCGGGGTAACGACAAGAGCGGCTATAATCTCTTTTCACAATTTCAGGTGGTAGCATCACTTGCAACTCATCTCTTCAAACTCTTTGATTAATTCTTTTCTCTGAGTAAGGACGTATCCTAACTGGATTTGGCTTTTTCTACTGGAAGCATCAGTGACAACATTTGCTTTTCTAGGGAGATACTTGATCTCGCAATCATAATCTTTTACTAGCTCTTGCCATCTTCTCTGACGCATGTTCAAATATTTCTATTTGAAGAAATACTTCAGGCTCTTGTGATCAATAAAGATCTCACACTTGGATTCATGCAAAAGATGTCTCCAATTCTTCAGAGCATGAACAATAGATGATAATTCTAGATCGTATATAGGATCTATGGGCTCTTGAGGTCTTAACTATCGTGAAGCGTAAGCTATCACTCTTCCTTCTTGCATCGGGACCATTCTTAGTCCACTCTTTGATGCATCGATATACTGAGTATACCCTTATTCTGATTCTGGTATTGCCAAAACTGGCGTGGTAGTCAGTCTATTCTTTAACTCTTGACTACTTTCTTCATATTCTTGGGTTCATTGGGACATAATTCCATTTTGAAGGCATTGAGTCATAGTTCTCGTAATCTTGGAGAATCCTTCTATGAACCTTCGGCAATGTCCTGCTAAACCCAATAAACTTCAAGTCTCTATCTGTATCGTCTGCGATTTCCAATCGCGTACCGCTTGAACTCTAGCGGGGTCGACTCTGATTCCATCTGTTGTAATGATATGTCCAAGGAAATTCACTTCCCTTGGCCAAAACTCATATTTACAAATCTTAGCAAACAATCGTTCTATTCTTAACGTCTGTAGAACGGTTCTCAACTGTTCTCCGTGTTCTTGTTCGTTCTTCGAGATAATTGTGGAAAACACAATTCATCAAATTCATAAGCACACTGGTGCATTCGTCAAGCAAATGGCATTACTATGGACTCGTAGTGGCCATACCGCGAAAAGCGATCTTGGCTATGTCATACGAAGAATCTTTGATTGGTGATATCCTGACTTCAGGTCAATCTTTGAGAAGACACATGCACTTCAGCTGATCGAACAAGTCATCGATCCTGGTTCAAACTCAATGGAGAAACTCAAATTGTCTGTCCGAAGGTAGCCCTGGTAATGTTTCAGGAAAAACATCCTGAAACTCTCTAACCACTGGTACATCTCCTACCTTCTTCTCGAACTTGACATCGACATTCAGATATACAAGGTAAGCACAATCTTCCTCGTTCTTCATCAGCTTTTCGGCTTGTAAGGCTGAGATCATAGGAACATGGCTTCTTCTCTTCTTAATACCATAAAACAGGTAGGTTCTCTTTCTGGTGGCTGAAATGCTATTTCTCTTTACTCTCATCATATTGTTGCATAATGCACTGTCAATCAGTACCTTCCTATATAAGATCCACGTCCTTCGTGTGCAACTGCTGCAGCGATCTCGCTCTAAGCTTAAGGGATCCTAGTTCGAAATCTAGGTTAGAACATACGTGCATGATAACGATAGCTCCATCTAACGGGGTAAGCACGTTTAATCTTGTGCAGCACGTTCGTTGTTGAGCTTAAGAACATCTGCCAAGTTGCTTGGCATTCTTCTCAGGTTGTTTTTAAGAGGGGGCGTATGCACTTGATATAGAATACGGTCGAGGCGACGGTGGTTGCGGCTGCGGCGGTGGTGATGGTGACGGTTATGATTGTGGCGACGACAACGGTTGCGGTTGCGGTTGATGTGGCGGCATCTCGATCTGACAAAACGGCGACTTCGGATATCCACTTAGGACTTTCATTTATTGTGTCTATCACAGATGATTCTGCTTTCCTCCGTCACTAGCTGTTCTCTAACGGTTCAGAAATTATATGCATAGTGGCCCATTTGTCCATGTGCATAACAACTGTTACTTCCCCGTCTGCAAACTCCAGAATGTACTCTGTTACATTTGGGACTCGTTTGCATTCTTGACTGACTTGGGAAAGATTGTCTCTGCGTAAACTGACTCGGCTTCTGCCATCGTTTCTTATTTGGGAAGATCTTATTTTCCCAATTCCTTTACTTCTAATCTGTAAGAAGCAATCTTGATGGCTTGAATCTATAAAGGTACTAGATTTGGATCTAGCATCACTTTGTCCGGTAGCATTTCCATTTTCATGCCCAATGCATGATCTAACGTTTCTGCATGTGACATTGGAGGTTGGCTTGCCAAAAATAATTCTAATCTCTTGGCGTAATCTAGCACAAAACCATTCTACCATTTCTCATCTGTCTCAACTCTAAAAGGAGCATGATGGCTAGATTGTAGAATTCACTATTATATTCTGCCACAGTCTTTTTACCTTGCTTAAGTTCGCAAATTTCAATCTCTTTCTATTGCTGTAACTTGAGGTATATACTTTTCAAACAATTCTCCCTTGAATTGTTCCCACGTAAAATTCTCCAATTGCTCAGGAGCAAGAACTTTCTGATGCAGAAAAAGCTCTGCAATTCTACGATCTCTTTGAGGAAGAGAAGGTACAGGCGAATCTTGAGGAGAATTTGCACTTTCTTATTCTTCTTCTTCGGGATATTCACAAGAGCTTTCAAGTCGAGAAAACTTTAGGCGAATCTTGAGGAGAATTTGCACTTTCTTATTCTTCTTCTTCAGGATATTCACAAGAGCTGAGAAAACTTTTGCAAATTGAAGTTTCCAAGCATATAGATGCTTTGGTATCTCGGCAAAACATATCCGGTACGGCTTCTCAAGCACACTACCGCATCATAAGATATCTATAGGCATCACTAGTCTATATATACATATATACATATATGTGCATCCATATTATCTACAAGCGCGACTTCCACTCTTGCGGCTACTAACTTTGTTCTGCTCACAAAGGCTGTCATTGCTGACATCATTACCTTCTTCCATCTCTACTACTCCATTCTCACTGCCATTAACGGCTTCATTGGAGTCTGGTATCTCTACATCTTTCTCAATCTCAGGATATGGCGGATCGATAGCACACTCAGAAAATGAGTACAAGGGAATTACTCCTGGATAAAGGATATCAAGATCAGTCACAAAAGACACTTGACTGATATCTAGGGCTGTAGTTGTGTTGTGCCAACAACTGGTAAAAACTCAGGTTCATACATGAAAAATCTTGAGACACCTGAAGGTCTCGATAAACTAGCTTAAGTCTCTTCTGGGACCTCTAAAGAAGAAGTCTCAGGAACGTGAGAGGAAGGAATAGACTTAATCAATGTAGGGATCTCAGGAGATGCGAAAGACTGACCATCTCAATCTAGATCAATAGAAAACATCTCAGTACCGAGATAAGAATGATCAAACTGTGTAGGGGCTACATCAGACTCGGGTATATACAACTGAATATCTGGTAAGGATGACTCTATCTCTAGAGTAGAGGTACTAACGTCATCCTCAGGAATAGAAGAATCAACATCAATAGGTTCAAGATCCTCATCATCATCTTTAAAAGGAAAAGAAGAACACCAGCCAACTGGAACCGATGAACAGCTGAAATAAAATCAGCAACAAGGAATTTGAACGATGGGAAGACTCAGTATACATATATCGAGAACTAATGGTAGCTAGGAGTCTGGGAAGATTAGCTTGCTCTGAAGCTATAAAACCAGGCTCAATGTAATTAATGGCAACAGCAACGGCCAATCTTGCCACTTCTTAGGCAATAAACAAATCAATCGGAGTATTCCATCTAGTCCCGGTATGCCGTGATCAAATGCCTCCTTTCTCCACATCTGCTATACCTTACTATCACACAGGATCTACTACTAATGACTACTGCTTGGATCAGGCTCTTCACTCCTGGTGATATTCATCTCTATCGCAGCTCTACTGGTTGTTGCTTCTTCTTTAATGATCGTTCGATCTCATCTTCCCAATGGGGCTGCTGTGTCTGGGTGCTGCAATTGCAAAGGCTCCATCTTTTCTTCATTGTGATGCAGCTTTGGTGATTTAGGAGCATTGGGTTGTTGTCATGCGGAATTGCTTTAAACTCGGGATGTAGAATGTATGGGTCGATAACGAAGACATTTCTTGGTGGGAGGTACTCAAGCTTGCACTTGCAGCGGACTCAATATGTTCGAGGTTCATATCGATAAGATCGGAAAGACACGATGATCTAGAAGAACTGGTCCCCTCATCTGCAGGAGGAGGTGACTCTTGAAATGTATGAACCTCATGTAAACAACTAGGAATATCGGTGAAATAGGCGGGACTCGGGAGTTATGACAAGAGTGTCGGAGAGGCTGCGTGAATTGAGTAGAGCAGGGAACTACTTGAAACAAAATTACTATGGCCAATCTGAGAAGACATTGGATTAGCAAAATAAATCGGATAAGAAGGCGAGTCAAAAACAAACGGCTGCTCTAATAGATCCGCATCAATTTCCGGTATCACTAGATCCGGATAGTGAAAAGGAATATTTTCAGCGGGTACATATCAACAAACCACGGATCTAAGGCGGGGAAAAGACTAATCATCGGGACCACGATGGATAATCGAGTCCATCAATAGAGGAGAATCAGCGGCTCAACAATGTCGAGAGCTAAAGAGTGCGATCAATCAACATAGACTCGTCAAATCTCGGGCAAGAATTTAAAGAGGTAGTACATCAATGACGGTGGGAGAAAGATCATCCTACCTCACATAATGCTCCGCAAAGAGTCGACTAATATGAGAATGAAAATGATCGAGAAAGAATAGTCACACAGGGATGGACCTTGATGATCCGATTCTATGCTCGAGCGAGCATGGAATCAAAGAAATTCCCGACCTTCGAGTTTCTAGAAAAAAATGGATATAATCAAGGGCCTGGAAGAAGCCCATCCTTGCCGATATCTTGGCAAGACTTGAATCGATCGAGATGTCGCATCAAAATCGTTAACACCATCTTGCTAACGAAACCGGTTCTAGCGGCGCCGAGAAACTCGAGAAGTTCGCATCTTGCTCGCCTAAGCTCATAGAATGCATGCATGCGTCCGATCGACAACGGTCTAACTCTAGTACTATTAAGCGGCGTAGTCCGCATCCTTCGCATCTAACTAATCGCAACTTAGATATTAGGACAATCACATCGATATGTCCCACTTCCCGTCTCAAGATACTAATCACATCGCATGCATAATCAACTCATGCGACATCTGATACTAAGCATATAAAGATCGCACAAAGCTATAAGCAATGTAGAAAAATTACGAACTCATAATACAAGAATCAATTACTTGTACACGATTGTCTTTGGAGATAGCGGACTTGAGATCTTGAGCTTACATGATTTAAGACAAGCGGGTTAGACTCGAGAAAGACTCACAGGACCAGGGCGAACAACCGCTCTGATACCATTCTGTCACACCCCGACCTATCTAATCTTGTATTAACCGACTAATCGGAATCGACGGCGGAAAGAAAAGAAATGACTAACTATTTCAAGAGACTCGCCAATATAAGCAGTTATCAATTTAAAGAAAGGCGAGTCATCGGATCATGGTTAACCAAATGATCAAAGTTGGATATAAATCAAACTTTGTTTAGCAAGCGATACCATGGTCTTTGACATAAATTAGTACTTGGTTATCAAATGTCTAACCCATCAAGACCACGATCATGCTATAAATTACAACTATGAATGAGTTGGCGGCAAAAGTGTAGGCGAGTTTATGTGTGAAGACATAAACTCGGGCAAGCTATAAGACTTTACAAAATAGGTCTTAGCTCGATTTGATCTCCATTGTCATCGTCTCACTACTGCACATTTAGAAATACATGCGGGGCATGAGTATGATGCACTCGGTGGGTAATTGCGAAAACAAGCTGAAACATGCTCTTAGAGCTATATAATCGACTTGCCACTTTCTTAGATTCACAGGGGTTTTAAGAAATAACCTATGAATCATACTTTCTGAAATTTCTTACTTCATGATCAATGCACGTGCTAACAATTCAAATCATAACATGTCTGCAGACAAATCTTAAATAAACACCATATCTACGCACTCTTGTGTTGAGAAGTAGGCCTCCTTCTCAAACACCTTGGCCAAAGGCCACCTGTGTACACAAACCCTTACTAGCAGCTCGTCTAGCATAGGGCCGATATCGTAAATCTCTCGTAGATAGGCAATATGCAATATGCTCAAAAACAGGCAAGTCAATTAACTTTATAAAAATTCACATGCTTAATATCATAAACTTGTGCATAAACATATTTTAGTTTAGAAAGCCCACCGAAATCGGCACTCGAGACTTTTCATCTTTCCTTTCTTGATGTCTATTCTGCTTCCACTTGTTCCTTAATAAGGAAATAAGAAGAATAAATACGAGAAAGAGGAACTAAGAGTTTCTAACTCTTGAGCCTCTACTAAAGCTCTCGATACTCTATGATTAAGCTAAGTCGCTAGGTCGATGCATCCAAAACTAAACTATTTAACTTATTAAGAATGTAGTTTATGAGAACTTAAATATTTTCAACTCCATACATATATACAATACCATAACGATATATATATATATATATATATATATATATGAAAATCTTTAGCTTTCTAATCTTCCGTTTGGAAACTTCGATCAAGTAATTCTTGATCAAGTTATATACTCACAAGAACCTATGTTTTGAAATCAAACTTCAAATATCAAGTCAAAATCACAAAATCCTTTGGAATACGCAAACTAACGAAATCTATCTTTTTCATATAAGCATAGAAAAATCTCAATAATTCAAAATAAGCTACTTTCATATACTAGATCATACTTATGAAATCAAACAACTCATATAAAATCAAATCCATAGTTTCTCAAGACTCCATAAGTATAATAAATTAGGGGTTTTTACTCGAGTCGATTTTATCTCCAATTTCTTTTGCCAACAAGATCATATACATATAATCGCATATATACTAACGTATTATAAACAATTCAAAGCCAAATCATCTCAAAATATGAGCCCTCATTTTCGGTCCTCATAGGAAAATTCATAGGGTTCGATTTTTATTTCCAAAATCGACTCTAAACATGCTCAAATATCTTTAATTACATAAATATAAGCTTAATTTAAACAAACAAGAACCAAATCATCTTGAATCCAAGCCTATTGTTTTCGGTCATGAGAGGAAAAATGGAGGTTCAAATTTTGTTTCCACAATCGACTCTCTACATGTTTAAACATCTCTAATTCCATAGATCTAAGCTTGATTCAAGAAATCATCAATAAATCCTCAAGGTAAAAATTAGGGTTCTCTACTAAAGTTTAGGTTTTCATGAAAATAACAAATCAATACATGATTCAAGCATAAATCATTCATAAAGGAGTAGATCTATGCATAAATAGACTAAGAATCGAAGAACAAAACTTTTGGAACAAAGCCCATGATGACCGAAACATAGGGGCTTGGGAATGAATTTTCATCTTGATTTCTACCTCAAAACTTGAAATAGGTTAGAGATCTACCTCCTTAAGGCGTCGATTCTGAGTTGAAGAAGATTGGAAGTCGGATCTTGAGTATGGAAGAGAAATTTTTGATGTGGGTGTGTGTGTGTTCTTGAAAATTTTGGGAGCATTGGGAGCAAAATGGAGTCTTACACAAACTTATAACCTATTTATAAGAGTCTTGAAGTTACTATTGAGTCTTCCACCACAAGTTAATTAAATGGCTTCCTTGAGAAGCCACTAAAGTCTAGAACATTCTTTACTTATAATAAGCTTTAAAATAATATAACATAATGTAATTTTTTGAAATTATAAAATCAATATAAAGCGATTAGAAATATAGAAATTTCTAGTGAATCGAAACTTTATAATTCACTCTTTCTAAATAAACACTGAAATAGAATACTAATTGAAAGATTTATCATTCAATCAATCAATTGTAATATTCTATAATAAATCTTTAAGTTAAAACTTTTTATAAAATCTTATCCGAGGATGCATTATTCCTAGTCACTCACGTAATTAATTTCTAATTAATTACGTACTTAGCGCTTAATCAGAGCTATGAAAATCGGGGGTATTACAAATTGTCATGAATAAAAAATTATTTTTTACCATTTGTTTTCACCTCATTCTCATCTACTAATATTCATTGATTACCTGAATTCGTTTAAATTTATAAAATATACATTATAATAATTGGTTATCCTATCAATGAAAACTTGATCATTACTATTTAATTCAAAAACAAAAAAAATATCAATTTGTAAAATCTTATGAAAAATCAATGAGTATCAAAATTTATTTAAAAAAATGTGTACAAAATATAACCATTTATTTTAGATTTTCAGTTTGTGAAGTTTATGAGAAATTGATGCTAGATTCGAATTTTTTTTATTTTTTTAAAAAATATACAATTTTATTTCTGCTTTGAATTTGTAAAGTCTGGTGAAAAATTTAAAAATTATATTAAAAAAATTAAATAAAATTTCTCAATTAAGATATACAACTATTTATTTGGTCAATTAATTAATTAATTGACTAAATTAAATTGATAGTGCAAAATAATTATGAATTGTGTAATGGAAATATACACACAACTATTTATATAAGTTTGAGTCTGATTAGAAAGAACGGTTTACTAATTAATTGCTCTAACTTATATGGACTCACATTATTTGACAAACAACTTTTATTGACTAAAGTAACTTTAAGCAAATTAAACTTTCAAAATCAATTTTTCAATAAAAAATATAAGTATTTTTTTGGACAATTAATTAATTAATTGGTCAGATCAAATTAGGGTGTAAAATAATTATGGGATGAGAAAATATATATTGATTTTAAATTTTTATATGGATTAATGTCCAATACGTGGAGTATGACTAGTAAGCGATATGTGATGAGTAATTTTATTCTTAAAATTAAAATTTAAAATGTATTAAATGTTATATCTTGTAACACTAATATCAAATATTAATTATCTTGTAACAACATGTCCAATCTCTATTTATAAACTAAATAGAGAAATACAATAAAAAAATATTCTCTTAAAATATTCTTATAACTTATAATATTAGACAAAAGACAAAAAGAACAAATTCAATTTCGTGTTAGTTTTGCTCTATGGATCAATGAAAAATATCCAAAACTAATTATAGCATCATGTATAAGGTGACATTAAATGGATAGTTTAAAATTTTAAAAAATATAAGAATTTATTTGGCCATCAAATTACTTAATTAGTCAAATTAAATTAGTAGTGTAAAATAATATTAGGATGAAAAAATATACATTGATTCTAAGTATATATATATATATATATATATATGTTGGATTTGTATACTGAAAGCAGTTTTGGTTGAGCTTGTATACAATGTTTCCTGTTACCACTATTACAATCTCCTATCTGAATTGAATACTTGATTGCATATATCTGTGTCCCCTTATCTCATATATAAGTTAGATCATACAGTGTGTAGAAGATCACGTAAGTCACGTATGATTGGTCATAATGAGATATAAAAAGTTTCACAGCTGAGACAACTTGAGGACGAGTTGTCGGTGTAGGCTGCAGTATAGATAAGAAGTGACTTGACTTAGTTGCTTGTCTATGCTGGTACGTCTTTGACGTATTGAAGGATCACAGTGAGATGAGTTCTTCTATCTGACTGTAGTGAAGAACCTAGATCTCGGTGACTTACGATGATCTAAATCTCGATAAGGTATTAGATGAGTATGAGTTGCTGACCATCACTTTGACTTGTTATGGGTGAGGGTTATATGTTCTAACCCAATATTCTCCGCATCTTGGGTGGTGGCAGTGCTTGTATGTCATGCTAGTTATCTGTATCGAGTCACCGTATCCGTTAAGGATGATGACGTCCCCTTAAGGAGCTCAAAAGGTTTATTGTACTAAACCCTGCAGGTTGAGTTAGCCCAAGTACAATAATAAGGTTGAGTGGTACTACTTAAGGAATTAAAGATATTAATTATTTTAGCAATGTAATGCTATAAATAATTAATGGACGTTGATATCTTAAATACGGGGTTCGTAATGTCTAAGTGCAATCCCGACTCAACCGGTAATAAAGGGTAAGTCGGCATTTATTCTCTAGTGTCATGAATAAATGTTTATAAATTAATTTATGTTCTGGGCTGAACATAAGATAATTAATTTATTTGAGGCCCATCTTTATTCCTTGCATTTGATCCCTGGGCTGGCCCATCCAAGCCCGTAGCTAAGTATGGAAATCGGCGCCCCTCTCTCTCTACAAGGTAATGATTTGATTCTCTTTATCCTAAAAGGATATTATTATATTTATGGGATATGCATAGATCCTTTCCATATAGGATTATGGTAATAATCCTTTCCATATAGGATTATGGTAATTTCCATATGGGATTATGGTAATTTCCATATAGGATTATGGTAATGCATTATAAATATGAGGTAAGAGATTAAATCTAGGTTAATGATTAATAATCATAATTTTCGAGACTCCCATTGTTCTTGGGAGAGAATTTTCGAAAAAGTGTAGAGAGGATAGAGGGTAATTTTCCAGTAGCATTCTCCATAGATCGCCCTCACTCGACGTTGGAGATTGGGCAATCGGGATACGATCCGTAAGATCAAAGCACGAGTCTTGATCCGCTCATCCCCGACAGATTCACGTGTAAACACGAGAAAACTCCTACGTGTTGCAATTAATTATATAGGTGCATGCTAGGATATAATCAATGTATGGTGAATTAAACATCCAAGATTGATCATCGGGAGAGGCTAAACATAGTTTTTCCCTACATATATATATATATATATATATATATATATATATATATATATATATATATAAGATGTTCAATTGGTGGAGTATGATTATAAATCAATGTGGGATAAGATATTTTAGTATGATTAGGATTAAAATTTAAAGACATTAAATAGATAATTTAGATAAATAAGAATGGAGGAATTTAATAGTGCCACATAAGATATGAGGATGAGGTTGCACTAAGTTTCACTAATCATATTATATATTGATAAGGTGACATTAAATGGACTTTTTAAAATTTTAAAAATATAACAATTTATTGCCATCAAATTAATTAATTAGTCAAATTAAATTAGTAGTGTAAAATAATTATAGGATAAAAAAATATACATTGATTTTAAGTATATACATAAGTTATTCAATTGATGGTGTATGATTATAAATCAATGTGGAATAAGATATTTTAGTATGACTAGGATTAGAATTTAAAGACATTAAATAGAGAATTTAGATAAATAAGAATGTATGAATTTAATGGTGCCACATAAGATATGAGGATGATGTTACACTAAGTTTCGCTATCATATTATATATTGATAAGGTGACATTAAATGGATAGTTTAAAATTTATAAAATATAACTATTTATTTGGCCATCTAATTAATTAATTATTCAAATTAAATTAGTGGCGTAAAATAATTGTAGGATAAAAAAATATACATTGATTCTAAGTATATATATATTACGTTGTTATATTGGTGGAGTATGATTAGAAATCAATGTAAGATAAGATATTTTACTATGATTAGAATTAAAATTTAAAAGACAATACATAGAGAATTAGATAAATAAAAATGGAGAAATATAATGATGTCATAAGATATGAGGATAAAGTGATAATAAGTTTCACTAATCCTATTATATATTGATTTAAGGAATTGTGGTTGTGTACCACTTTTTTTTGTTGATGTCCGCATCTAGTATTTAGTGCTAACTAACTTAATATTGTGTCATGATCTGCGGACTGCATTTATTCCCATACACTGTTACTAATTTTGGCTCTATTTATACTATTAGGGTACTTTCAATAGTAAGGTTTTTTTTTAGTATTAAGAAGTTGAGAATCAATATCTCTAGTATTGGAATAAAGTTGATGTAGCAAAAAAGTTAAGAGTCAATTCCTCTAATGGTAGCTTTTTTCTTTTAAAAAGTTGGAAAAACCAATTTTTTACCATTATAGATGTGCTTACTTGGCATTTTCTATAAAGCCAACTTCTGAACATAAAAGCTGGCTTTTTGTTTTTTATCCAGACAACAATATCAAGAGAGAAGATTGTAAAACTAGACTCGAAAATAAAGATAGGAATAAAATCAGATATGAAAGACTGACCCTAGGGATGTATTTAACCTAACCAGATTCACACAATTAACCTATTAATCTGTTTACCAATTTAATCCGCATTCATATGAAGTATCACTAATATAACTATAGTTTCCGTCAGGACAGCCTATAGTAGTAGGTTAGCCTAAACTCTATCTCCGTCGGGTCTCAAGAGAAGTAAGCTAATTACCAAAAGCACATAAAGATTTAACCTCCTACAGTTCACCTATCTCCGTCAGGTCTCAAGGCAAAAACTATATTATAAATTCAAGATATCGATTATGCAATTAATTCCGCCAAGACATTAATCACATAACTAGCATACATAAGTATTGATCAGATACCAACACATAAGAATTAAAGCCAAGAATTATAAATCATGAATGGGACGGCAAAACAGTATCAACAGATAAATTATACGAATCTAGTCAGACATACAAACCCCAGGATCAATACAGAATTTAGCTACTCATAATTAAATTATCAAAGCAATAAATAATTAAAGATAACATGAACTGAAATAAATAGATAAAACCGTATGATTCCACGATGAACAATGTAACACTTGAATCCGGAAGTAAATCTGAGCTCCAATACTAAACTACGAAATTGGAATGAAAATAAACTGAATTACTCTACTGGAAAACGTGCAAAATACTAAATTATCAAAAGTGTTATGCTCCCGAAATTAAAACTAAAGCCTTTCTCTCGTGTTAATTTCCTTCGTTGCCTCTGACGTCTGCTCCAAGATATACACAAACCCTACTTTTAATTCGGATCGCGAGCTTCTATCGCGAGATACGATCGCGAGTGCTAGTCGCGATGTGCCTTTCGTGTCGCCTCGTGAGCCTTCATCGCGAGCCTTGGTCGCGATACCAAGTCGCGACTACTCAAATCAGCGCGCGTTCAGTATTTCCTCGCGATCAACTGTCGCGACCTTTGGTCGCCAGTAAAGGTCGCGAGCTTGAATTCTGCTTTCTCGACTTATTCATGCGCGAGTTCTTTCATGAGCCACCTCTATGCTTTAGTGTGTGCTCGTGCGTGTTCTCCCTTTTTAGATCAAAACCTGTGCTAAAATAACACAAAATACACACGGCATCATATCTTTCAAGGTAATTGAAATATTTCAAAAAGACAGCTTAAACAATCATTTATCAATTAGAAACGAGACAAATATATCCTTATAAAACAGGTAAAAATGAGGCTTATCAACTACCCCAAACTTACCCTTTTGTTTGTCCTCAAACAAATTAGAACAAGATAGAGACGACCAACGATAGGCAAAGAGTCGAATGAAAAAAGCAATAAGCCTCAGAGCAATGAGCAATGAACGATTCATATAAATGAATCAAATTACAACATCTTTCGTTAAACTCCACACATCATAAACATCATAAGCACAAGTCTTCTCAAACTTGAATCCTCACGACATGGATATATATATATAAGAAATCTCAAACACTCAAGTGTATCAAGGAGGATGTGTATACCCTAAAAGTTTAAAAACACATGGAATCTACCATAAGCTTGTAAATCGTCTAATTCTCCATTGCTCAAATATGTGCTCAAGAACTAAGATCAAAAAGGTCTTATAAAAGGTTATAATGTAGGCACTTTGGTAAGGTAGGGTATATTTAGGTTAAGTGACTCATAATCCCATAATGAAAAACATCATAAGTATCACAAGACATAATTCCCAAATTTTCACAATTCATTTCAATCCTCCACACCAAAGAGTCATTTTTCTCTTAAGAACTCCACACTTTAATATATAAGTGATATAATCATCTCAGACACTAGTTACTTACCCATTTATGTTCTCTTCGCATACTTGTGCTAACTATTTTCATTTAGTTTATTTTGAACTTATATGGGTAAGCAACTATTTCTGTTATTATCACTTCCTCAACATCTATTTTCTTTCCTTTCTTTTTCTCAACCTTCCATTCAAATAACCAAACAAACATACTAACAACATAACCCAACCCACGGCTATATGAAAGAATAAGGTAGGTTCAAACGGGCTCATCAAAGGATAATAAAATAACAGGTTAGTATTTGGATAGTGTATAGGCTAAGAAAAGAATGCCTAATATCATCTCATAATTATTAAGCACATCAATGCAAACTCGAAAAAGATCCAGAGCAAGTTCTAGAGAAACACATGCTATTTCAAACTAATCATATGACATTAAAAAGCTCAAGTCTCACAGGTTTCAACAGTGTGATCAAGTTCTCAAAGGCTCAATACTCACAACAATCATAACATGCTTCGTCTCACAAAATCAATTGCAATAGATTTTCTAATAAAAACAATTCTCATCATCGGCTGCTCGTCATTTAACTCAATCCAAAACAGACACAAAACCAAAATAGGAAAAACAAAACAAAGCAAAAATAGACAAAAACAAGAAACAAACACAAAACGATAAAACAAAGAGTAGCCAGAAAATAAAGAAAACAAAGCTCACTGCGGAGGTGGTGGTGGATGATATGGCCACGAGTTATGCATGTCCTGCAGGAGCTTGAAGTATTGCTCTTGCTGACGTCGCTGCTTCCTCAAAGAACTGTGCCTGGGTAGCTACATATTGATCCATGTCTCTTCGTAAGCCAGCAACCTATTCATCAATATAGAGGTACTCCTCTGTTCGGCTGTCATCTATATACTCATGTAGCTCTTGATGTCGCGTGTCAATGCAGTCAAATATCCATTCTTCCATGGCATATAGATCGAAGTCTGGTGCTCGCATATGGAACGGTTGATGACCTTGCTCGTGTTCTGCCTGGTTAGGTTCCTCTCCCCCTTGCTCGTATGCGACCTCCTCCTCTGCTCAAGCTCTATTCTGCTCCTACCTTATTCCAGGTCGTGCACGTGGCACATCAGGTTGAAGGGCTGCTAGATGCTCGGGAGTCCTCATCATGACATTATGTATCGTTGGAACATCCCCGTGGCTCAATCGAGTGAGAGCTATATTTGGCTGCTCAAGCACCATGTTTCCGTTTGTCTGCATGATCTTCCACAACAACCTATCCTTTTGGGCTTAAGGAACTGCATATAATTAAGGGCTCGTCGATCAAGATGCATCTCTCGAGTGATCGGCTCATCAGTGGGGACTATATTGAAATACGTGGCGATCGGTGTTATCATTCCCCCACAATAGATGCTAGCTCCCTCAACTTGGGATTGAGCCTCAAAATGCTCTGCCAGGAGATACGCTACATTCATAGGTCGTCCTTCCAAGGCTGCTGCTAAAATATGCATATCTGCACTGTGGACTTTCCCGACATTCTCCGAGCTAAGACGTTGGAGGTGATCAATCTATGGAAGTATCTCAGCGCTGGATTTCGAATTGATGCAGCTGAGGATGTCTGTGGGCTGTATCCCTTATTTTTTCGACTTCCATCCAAGCTAACTGTCCCCAGAAAGCTCTGATGTTCACCCCACTTTCTCCCAGGTATATAGCTCGTGGGGGTCCTTGCATAATTTCCTGCAGATCTTCAAAAGATAGTTCCCGTTCCTGATTTCCCAGCTAGAAACTCATACGCAGAGGAACTCCATTCTCGTATCTGTGGAGCTGATATGTGGATAGGAATTCCAAAGTCATAGTCCTGTGAGTAAACCAACTTCCTGTGAATGCTCCAAGGAATCCTACTCCCTGAGTGAGCATCATTACATCGTCCAGAATCCCCATCTCATGCAGTATCCGTTGGTGCATGAATCTCGTCACCGCATCTCCAATCAAGATAATCATCCCATTGTTCATATGCCTCGATGTGTGCAAGGTAATATCCCAAAGATAGGATGATGCTCATGAATGATCTCGTTTAGAGCTGATGTGGACGACATAGTTCCCTTCCCTTTCTCTGCGGCTGAGGCCTTTCTACGAAACGGCATAGTGATATCTCACGACTGGAATTCAGACGGAATTCACGACAGGAGGGGGGACTTCGCACGAGAGGGTAATTCGCGAGAAAGAAAGACATAAGCTCGAGAGGGAGGCGGCGCACTCAAAACATAAAATAAACCCTTACCTGGGCTCGCGACACGGTATCGCGACAAAAGGTCACGAAGACAGCTCACGAAGAATGCGTTCTCTCAGATCGCGTTAGAACTCGTGACCTACTTTTGCGAGTAACGGTCGTGATGACAAGTCGTGAGGTTGATTTAATTGCTGATCGCGTTCTATACTCGCGTGCTGGGCTCGCGACAAGCCTTTCTTGACGTCTCGCGAGGCGTGAATGAATTTTCTTCGGAAATTTTGTTCAACTCCACTCCAATGTCCGCCAAACTTAAAATCAAGCTACTAAAAAAACAGATAAAAACATAACAAACCCAACAGAAAATTAAAACAGAACAAAACAAAAAAAAAAAACAAATGGGTTACCTCCCAACCAGTGCTTAATTTAACGTCTTTAGCTAGACTATTACCTCAATCACTGGGGATCCTCAAATAGCATAAGTTCACTCACTTCCTTCCCATGGGGTCTAAAATAATATTTCAGACGATGCCCATTGACTGTAAACGTATTCCCATCTAATTTGAAAAGCTCAAATGTACCATTGTGATTGCTCTTTTCAACAGTGTACAGCCCCGACCATTTTGACTGTAGTTTTCCTGGGAATAGACGAATACGAGAATTGTAAACAAGTACCTCATCCCCAGGAGCAAAGTCTTTCTTCTTGATGCTCAAGTCGTGGAATGCTTTGGCCCTTTCCTTGTAGATTCTGGAGTTCTCAAATGCTTGATTTCTCCACTCATCTAACTCCGGCAATCCTTCTCTTTGGGTATGTCCAGCGGCTAAGAAATCTTGGTTTATCCTCCGTGTCGCCCAATAGGCCTTGTGTTCGATCTCCACTGGTAAATGACATGATTTTCCAAACACAAGTTGGTAAGGGGACATACCAATGGGTGTTTTGTATGCTGTCCTATAGGCCCACAGTGCATCGTCTAAATGTTTCGTCCAATCCTTCTTGTTGACAATGGATTTTTCCAGAATCTGCTTGATTTCTCGATTTGCCAACTCTGCTTGACCATTAGCTTGTGGGTGGTATGGTGTCGTGATCTTGTGCTTGACCCCGTATTTGACCAGCATTGCTGACAACCACCTATTATTGAATTGGCTCCCCCCATCACTGAGCAAAGCTCTCGGAGTTCCATACCGAGACATAATATTCTTGTGCAAGAACTTAATCACCACTTTAGAATCATTGGTGGTTGTAGGAACGGCCTCCACCCACCTAGATACATATTCCACTACAAGCAAAATGTAAGAAAACCCACAAGAATTTGGGAAAGGTCCCATGAAATCAATACCCCAAACATCAAACAATTCAACTTCAACCATGATATTTTGTGGCATCTCATCCCTTTTTGATATATTACCCATCCTTTGGCATCTATCACATTCTTTGACAAAGGAGTGACAATCCTTGTAGATAGATGGCCAGTAAAATCCACTTTGATTGATCTTCATGGCTGTTCTATTAGCTCCAAAGTGGCCTCCTGTGGGGGCGCTGTGGCACTCGACTATGATCCTATTCCATTGGGATTGATGAACACAGGTACAGATAAAGCCATCAGCACACCGTCTATAAAGATGTGGATCTTCCCAATAATAAAATTTGGCATCATGTACGAACTTCTTCCTTTGGTGGTATGATAGAGCTTCCGGGACATGCCTGATCACCAAATAATTCACAAAATCAACATACCATGGCGTATGATCAATAAGTGCGAATACCTGCTCATCTGGGAAGTGCTCCTTGATATGCACATGTGGATGATCGTCTTCCATCGGTTTCTCTAATCGAGATAAGTGATCAGCTACTACGTTCTCGCACCCTTTCCTATCCCGGATTTCCATATCGAATTCCTGGAGCAGTAAAATCCAACGGACTAGATGTGGCTTCGAATCCTTCTTGTTGAAGAGGAATCGTATAGCTGCATGGTCAGTGTGCACAATGGTGTGGGAACCCACTAAATAAGGACGAAATTTATCAAAATCATATACCACCGCCAATAACTCTTTTTTAGTTGTGGTATAGTTCATCTGGGCGGAATCCAATGTCTTGCTGGCGTAGTATATGACTTTGAAAATTTTATCTCTCTTTTGGCCCAAAACAGCTCCAATTACCCAATCACTGGCATCACACATCAACTCGATGGGTGCACTCCAATCTGGGGAAATAAGAACAGGTGTAGTAGTTAGAGCGGTTTTAAAATCTCAAAAGCTCCTAAACATTCTTTGGTGAAAATAAATTTAACATCTTTTTCTAAAAGTCCACACAAAGGCTTGGTGATCTTGGAGAAATTTTGTATGAAACGACGGTAGAATCCAGCATGTCCTAGAAAACTTCTGTAATACCCCGCATTCCTGTAGCAAAGATTAGCTCCTGATTAAGAGCTTTATAAGAAGGGCACTGCATCCTTAAGAAAGAGTTAGGTAAGTTAAAAGCTTTAATGTTAAGCTTTGAGTCGTGCAGATAGAATCGAGATAAGATTCTTAAGTCTTTATTAGCATGAGAAGATCTAGATTTTAAGAATGTTGATATGATAAGATATGTGTTCATAGAAGTCTTGATCCAAGAGTCATAGAATTTCAGAGTCTTTACCCTTTTTGATATCTGTGTTTGCTGAATAAACCCGGATCAAGAGCAAATTGCTAAAATGGTGTTTGAGACCAAAAATACTTTTAATAGTCAAAATATGATGTTTATTTTAGAAAGAGAGATTTATAAAAATTCCAACTTGCTAGCAATTTCTATATTTTCTATTGATTTATTTTTGATTTATTAATTTCAAAGGATATATTTTTTCCGGTTATATATATCCGAATGAGGACATAACGTCCTTAATAAATTGGGCCTAGCATCAATATGTATTAATAAACCCAAAATGCAATCAAAGCTTATGAGATAAGCTAAGAATAAGCTTATGAGATAAGCTAGAGTAAGCTTATGATATAAGCTAGGAATAAGCTTATGAAATAAGCTATGGAATTTTCTAGAAAATCGATAGCTTCTCTCGGAAGAGTTGAATAGTTAGAAATGATATATATATATATATATATATATATATATATATATATATATATATATATATATATATATATATATATATATATATTTGTGATAGCTTCCAAAGCACCCCATTTTCACAACTTCATCATTTTCTCTCTCAATTTTTGAAATACACACACATACACACACCTCCATTTTCAAATTACTCAAGCTCATTTCTAGGAAGATCTAACCGTTGGATTCATGATCCGTCTTCGGATAAAGGTAAATCTTCACCTCTAGAACATATCTATGGTTTGAAAATTTAAAAATCATAAACCTTTGAGAGCTCCAAATTTTCGGTCCTCTTGGCTTTTTGGAAGGAGCATGTTTTGTTCCATTATCTATTGATATTATGTTAGATCAATGCCTATGAGTTGTTTAATGTTGAATTTTCGAGCATGAGTTCATTCCTTGGAATTCTTGAAATTTTCGAAAATATGAAGGCCTAGATCTTGAACTTATGTTGTTGATATGCTTGATATGCCTTCATATATGTGTTTTTGAGTAGATATAAACATGTTTTGAGCAAGAAAAACGATTGAAATCGAACCTATGCAAAAACCCCCCAAATGGCCGAAACTTATTGATAAACGCGCATTTTACACGTTTATTGTTGATATTTAAAGATGAATTTAGATCTGTTAAATGCGTTTATGTATCAGATCGTAATGTTTTACCTATTTTAGAAGATACTGCTCTTGGGTGTTATTTTGGTGTTTTGTAGGTTTATGAGTTAATAATCGAAGCAAGGAACGAAGCACGAGGCGAAAATAGCGATCTGTCCAGTTTCTAGCGACCAGCCTAGCGGTCGCTAGGCTGGTCGCGAGGTTCAACCCAGCGAGCACCCAGAGGAGTCGCGGTCGCGAGTATTGCACGCGAGGATCGCCCAACACTGAGATACATTCTGCCCTAATTCTCGCAGCCATGGCTAGCGACCGCTAGTCAAGCTACGAGGCTACCCTAGCGTGCGCGCCCAGCAGCTGCTGAGAGAGGATGCACGCGAGGAGGTGCCTCACGGTCGAGCTAGCGACCGCGAGGGGTGATCGCTAGACGGCGCGGCAGAAGAGAAATTAGGGTTTCGCCCTAGTTCTATAAATAGAGGAGCACACCCCTTGCGCCTCCTCAGACCCAGATGCCCCCAGACACTTTTTCACAGCTTTTTCCTCAGTTTTTATAGCTTTTAGTCTTTAGTTTTCATCCCGTTAGTTCTAGCTTTTATTTTCCATTGTTCTACTTTAGTTTATCGCTTTGTTATCGATCGGAACGTTTTGTCCGATCGTTTTCCGTTGTTTTCCGTTTTTCGCTTGGGATTGGATTCAAGACCAACCATT
Source organism: Salvia rosmarinus (assembly GCA_036937905.1). Classification (NCBI taxonomy): domain Eukaryota; kingdom Viridiplantae; phylum Streptophyta; class Magnoliopsida; order Lamiales; family Lamiaceae; genus Salvia; species Salvia rosmarinus. The sequence continues at coordinate 71,199,632 of CM072819.1, read as the reverse complement.
GTTCATCCAACGCTATTATTCGGGTTTTATGCATTTAATTTCTGTTTTTATGATTTATTCGTATTTTATTCCGTTTATTATGTCTAGGTAATTTTCCGTTCTAATCCTAGGGTTTGCATGATTTGATCCTATATGTTGTGATTCCTGTTATCGCTATTTACCTTCCAGGCATTGATTCATGATTCTTGGTGCTTATTTATATGTATTAATTTCTGATCAATCTTGATGCATATCTAGTTGCCGCTAATTACGAATCGTATTAATTGTCAATCGATCTTGAATGCATGATACGGATAAACCTTGAGTCGTAGCTGAGATAGGAACATCCGTAGGAAGCTTATTCTTTGTGATCTATTTGAGTTGCTTGTTTTCACCTAGAGACGAATGATAATAGGAAACTAGTAATCTACAAACCGCAATTGTCGAATCAAGTTGTTGGTTATATATGTGATCTTCCATCTTGTCTGGATTAAAAATTGTCTAATAGAAAACAGGATAAACATACGTTGTGGATAGGATTAATGTATCCCTAGGGTTAGTCTTTCTTATCTGTTTTATCGTCCGTGATTTTATTGCTTTATTTTTATATTTCTGCATGGTTACCTTTGCTTTGGATTAAATTCTGAAGCCCTTAAACCTCTCACCCAATTTCTATGCTTGAATAATGATGAATTATCGTTGAGCTAGCTTCTGTGTTTTCGTATTACAATCCATGTGGATACGATACTCGTCTTACCTATATACTTGCACGTTTTCGTGTTAGAAAAGTGAGTGATCACTTATGTCTCACATAAGATAGGATTTTTGATTTTATTTGATCATTTTAACTTTATATTTGGATTCTATGATATGAATAAATCTTAAAATGAATTATTCGAATTTTTCGCCGCGTATTTTAAAGATGAAAAATTTTAGTTTGACGTCAAATTGAGTTTTCAATGCTAAAGCTTTGATCTTTGGATTTTGATGGTTGATTGATGATCTTTGATGATAGTTGAGCATGTATAGAGGTTCGTTTATGTTAGATGATGTCTCACGTGATTTTTCATGTTGGCTATAAATTATGTTTGTAAAGAGTTGTTTGTTTTTTATTAAGATTAGATGGCTTAAGTTTGTTGCTGAGTCCTCTGTGCTTGTTTAGTCATATATGGCTTAGTTAAGTCTTGTTATATGTTTAGATGTTAGAGGATGCAATGACCCAAGTGTTCATAGACTATAGAGTTTTGAATATCAAGAAGTTATAGTCGTGTTGACGACTTAGATAAGATAAAGAGTTTATCTTCTTGTTTGGTTCCTGGTATGCTTATATGATACTCTATGTTGATGAAGGACCAAGTTCAAAAAAGAAAGAAGTGAAGGACAGAACGTACAGTCCACCTGAGTGATTGTTGCCAGGTGGGTAAAAATCCTTTCTAAAAATATGAAATGATATGCTTTTGCATACGAAATGATATGATATGCATTTTATGAAAAGTTGACTAACTTGCCAAGTTTTTGAGCATAATGCATGATGTATGTTGCCTATCTACGAGAGATGGACGATATCGGCCCTATTCAGACGAGTTAGCGATGTAGTGGTTTAGGTACACAGAGTGATCGTGCGTTAAATGGCCGATCACGGTGTTTGAGAAGGAGGCCTACTTCTCAACACAAGAGTGCATAGATATGGTTAATGAATGTGATAATGTCTGCAGACGCATGTTAATGTTGCATCTTGAATATATGAGCATGAAAGTAAGTAAGTTTATTTCAGAAGCATGCACAAGTTATTTAACTGAAAACTCCTGTGTGTTGCAAATGTTATGGCAAGTCAATCTTATAGCTCTAAGAGCAATGTTTTAGATGTTTTCGGCATATACCCACTTAGTGCATCTTGTACTCACGCCCTACATATATTTCTAAATGTGCAGGATGAGCTCGAGATGATGCTCAAATCGAATGTTGTGCAGAGGAGCTTCTCTAGAGGTTTTGTCTCATGATGATGTTGTTAATTTGTTGATGTCATGTTTTGTTTGCCCAGAGTCTTATGTCATCATACATGATTCTCAGCCACACTTCTTGTTGCCGAACTTTGGCTTTTGTTGTTTTGTGTTCTGATATTTACCCTGATGACAGTTTCATTTTGTTGTTAGGATCTTGACATTTCTGTTAAGATGTCGACTTGCTTCTATGAACAAGGATTTCTTTTGAATGTCCAGATTTGCTTTGATAGAGTCAATAAGGTTTACATCAAGTCTTGGAAATATTATTAAACCATGCTTTGAAACGTCAATATTCTTAGTGTTGTCAAAGCATGCTTGAAAATATACTTTCTTGATAATGGTTATTCCTTTGTGATTAACCGTCCTCAGCCGTTGTTTTTCTACAGTTGATCCTTTGTTGTGGATTGAGGACCTAGAATTAATCTTTGTCAAATTCCATTCTACTTCTTTGAATCATAAACGTTTAATTCTTCCATGAAGAAAGTTGAGGTCAAATATTGTTTGATATGTATATTCGGACGAAATTGTTGATATAGATTATCAAAAGTTCTTTCTTAACCCAAGTCACGGCCTAATTACTTAATTAAGTAGTCGGATGTGACAACTTCGGACTGACTTCACATTCGTTGGTGGTGGTAATTTTTCAATGGCCACCACCTTGGCTCTATCAACCTCCAAGCCCTCTGCTGAGACTCTATGTCCTAACACAATGCCTTCCTTTACCATAAAATGACATTTCTCTCAATTCAACACAAGGCATGTATCCTCGCATCGTTGCAATACATGGCTAAGATTATCAAGACAATTGTCAAAAGAGGATCCAAATACAGAAAAATCATCCATAAATACCTCCATGATATTTTCTATTAATCCATGAAAAATTACCATCATACACCGCTGAAACGTAACGGGCGCATTGCACGGTCCAAATGGCATCCGTCTGTAAGCAAAATCATCGTAGCGGCATGTGAATGCCATCTTATGCTGATCTTCCGGAGCAATGGGGATCTGATTATATCCCGAGTATCCATCCAGGAAGAAATAGAACTCATGACCTGCTAACCTATCTAACATTTGATCAATAAATGGTAAAGGGAAGTGATCCTTACGTATGGCTGCATTTAATGCTCTGTAATCGATGCACACTCTCCATCCGGTGACCAATCGTGTTGCTATCAGCTCATTATTTTCATCCTTGATCACTGTCATTCCTCCTTTCTTGGACACCACTTGTGTGGGGCTTACACACTCATTGTCGGATATGGCATATATCATCCCGGCGTCTAAAAGTTTCAAAACCTCTTTTCTTACCACTTCCTGCATAGCCGGGTTCAATCTACGCTGAGGTTTCACCTTTGGTCTGTTCTCAGATTCCAATAAAATTCGGTGCATGCATAGAGACGGGCTGATTCCCTTGATATCCGTGATGGTCCATCCTATAACTTCCTTGTATTTTCTCAACACTCGCAGAAGTTTCTCCAATTCTATAGGATTAAGCAATGCAGAAACAATAACAGGGTAAGTATCATTATCTCCCAAAAAAGAATACCTGAGATGATCCGGCAGTGGTTTTAGTTCGAGTTTGGGTGTGTCTATGATTTCGACTGCTGATTTCTTCTCTGTTGAGGAACTTTTCTCTATGCACCCCCATCAACTGATCGATGAATATCCAAGTACGAGACCTGTTTAGATATGGGAGTGGTATCAAGCATAGATAAATATTCTAAGATTTCATCACAAGCTTCATCTAAATCATTATAAGAGAAAACAGAGTTTCTGATGCAATGCTCTAGCTTATCATCTTTGACTGGCTGAAAAGGTGTGAGAGTGGTAATTGAGCAACAATCCTCGGAATCTGAGTTATCATGTCTCTTGATGCATCATAAATCGAGATTTTTAGCTCCTCCTTGTTCAATCTAAAAGTTAGATCACCATCCTGCACTGATCGCTCACTTTTCTAACACGAAAAACGCGCAAGTATAAGGTAAGCAGAATATCGTATCCACAGGGATTGTAATGCGAAAACACAGAATCTAACTCAACAATAATTCATCATTATCCAAGCACAGATTTGGTTTTAAAGGTTTTAAGGCTTCGGATATTAAATCCAAAGCAAAGGTGACAACTTGAAAATAAACTAAAGCAATAAAAACTCAAAGAGATAATAAGAGAGAAAGACTAACCCTAGGGATGCATTAATCCTACCCACAACGTATGTTTATCCTGCTTCCTTCTAACCAATTTAATCCAAACAAGATGGAAGATCACATATGTAACCAACAATTTCAGTTACGACAATTGTGGTAGTTGATTGCCAATTTTCCTACATCATACGCCTCTAGAGGAAAATAAGCAACCCAAAAGGATCACAAAGAATATGCTTCCTACAAATGTTCCTATCTCAGCTACGACTCAAGGCTTATCCGTATCATGCATTCAAGATCGATTGACAATTAAAACTGTTAAGAAATTAACTGGCAACTAGATATGCATCAAGATTGCTCAGAAATCAACACATATAAGTAAGCACCAAGAATCATGAATCAATACCAGGAAGGTAAATAACGATAACAGGAATCACAACATTTAGGATAGAATCATGCAAACCCTAGGATTAGAACGAAAATTTAGCTAGACATAATTAACGAAATTAAATACGAAATAACCACAAAAACAGAAATTAAATTGATAAAACCCGTAGGGAAGCGTCTGAAGAACAATCGTTGGGTTCAAATCCCAACCTCAACGGAAAACGGGAAAAGGATGCAATTTGTTCGGACGAAAACGTTCCAAATCGATAACAAACCATAGAACTAATGTAGAATGATGGAAAACTAATACTAGAATCAATCTAAATCAAAGCTAGAATGAAAATAAATGGAAAATAATGAAAAACTGAGGAAAAACGTCTAAATTCGCGCTGGGTAACTTTTTGGGGGCGCGAGGGGGCGGAGCCCTATTTATAGAATTAGGGCTGAAACCCTAATTTTTAAGTCTGCCGCTCGCGAGCTCGGTCGCGAGGCGACATCCTCGCTCAGCTGGTCTTCGGGTTCTCGGATGGGTGCGCGCTCACGGCTTGCCTCGCTACCTCGCTCGCGGTCGCTAGGCGTGGTCGCGAGAAATCGGGCAGTAGCTCTTTCGCACGTTGGGAAGCTCGCGGACACATCTTCGCGGTCGCTGGCCACGCTCGTGTCTCATGAGATTTCCTCGCGGCCGACCTAGCGATCGCTAGGCCGGTCGCGAAGCTTCAGTTGTGCGCAACTCTCCACTCGCGCTCGGGCTAGCGGCCGCGAGGGCGGTCGCTAGGCCGAGCTTTTGCCCTTCGTCTGCTCGTTCCTCGTTCCGTGCTTCGATTTTCAACTTATAAACCTACAAAACATCAAAAAGGAACCCAAGAGCAGTATTTTCCAAGAATATGTAAAAGCATTGAGATCTAAGACATAAACGCACTTTATTGATCTAAAATCATCTTTAAACATCAACAATAAACGTGTAAAATGCGCGTTTATCAAACCCCCCAAACTTAAAGCATTGTTTGTCCTCAAACAAAAACAAAACCAAAAAGAAAGAGAGAGACAACAAAAGATCAACGAGCGTCAGCAAAGGTGATTAACACAATAACGCCTCAGAAATATCTCAAAGCTCAAAATCATTAGTGCACACGACGACATTAGTCAACTCGACAATGTACAACCATTGAAAGCGAAAATGTTATTCAATTCCACCCTCACAACGGCATGTGCGTAATATATAGAGTACACTCAACTCATGAAGAAATACAGGACGTGTATACACTCAATAATCAATGCAATGCAAAAATCTCACCATAGGCTTGCCATTTCTCTAATATCTCCACCACAACAAATGCGTTCAAATTAGGATCAAAATGGACTTTTCATAGGTTGTAATGTAGGCACATTGGTCAAGGTAGGATAATATATGGCTAAGTGACTCAAACATACTCCAAGCACCTCCATTAATATAATCAACTCATATGGACTTTGTCCATTTCCCTTTTTTTTTCCAACATGCTAATTCAATCATTTATGTAACTCATGGTACCATATACTATGATAATTGACTTCCTTTATGCTCACATTGTTTCAAAAAAATTTTCTTTTCTTGGCTTTGTAATAGAGCTTATAGGGTCTATTCTTTTTTTTCACACGAGTACCATCCTTTATCTTTTATCCCAACTTAGAATATCAAAACAAAATTTTTCTCCCATTTGATTCCCATATCCATCCTCACCTCCTATCATCCGATTAATCGAAAGAATAAAGTCTAATAAAGGCTCAAAGAAGGTGACAAACGGTATATATCATTGGGCTAGTGTTTGGGTAAATATGTGGTTTAGCAAAGATGGCCTTTTATCCTTTCCATATTCAAAACACATATTGCAGCCTCGATACAGAAAAACGGCAAGTTCTAGAAGATAATTACATGCACGATATCACACAATTAACAGAAACTGTATCAAGATGTTTATACAGTGAAGCTCAAGTCTCACGGTTTAAAGCAATTGGTGAAAAACAACAAGCTAAGCAATCTCTAGCCATTCATGCTTCGTTTCCTAACTCATCATGTGCACTATAAACAACATTTTTCAGAAAATTTCTATCATCATTGGCAACATTTATTAACACATTTCACTTAACTCGTTGATCGACAGACACAACAAAACAAAAACACGACAAAAGCTCCAAAGCATAACAACTTTACAAGAAAACATAAAACATATACAGGACTCTCAACCAACCAAACTCGTCCACTCCCCCCAAACTTATTGTAAACATGTTGAAATGGATGCAATAAGGTTTGCAGAAAAGAGTAGTTGGGAGAGAGACCTTACCTCGTATGCCGCTGCTACTCTGGTAGCGGATAAAATCCTCGCCACTGATCCCAACACTGCATTATCTCCATCATTTGGCGTTGGTTTTCTTGATGTGCTTGGTGTTGGGCGAGGAGGACTTGTTGCTGCTCGAATTGAGCCTGCTGTTGGGCCAAAATGGACGTCAGGCGCCTGTCAATGTGGTCAAGTCGACCATCTATGCGCTCCATGCGCTCATATATAACGGGGTTGCCTCGAACGGGTGGTGGGTGTAATATGCCGCCTATCTCGGGTGCCACTTGCGGCTCTGCTTGCTCCTCCTGCTCGGCTTCCTCCTCATATCGCTCTCCCTCGACTTCGCCTTGCGCATTCAAGCGCCGAACCCATGAATAGTGAAGACCTGAGCTCAAGTTCCAAATGGCCTGTGATGGCCTAAAGGTGCTCAAACTGGTGATGTCCGTGTTGGGTAGGCGAAGAATCGACTGGCCATGTTTGTCGTAAAGCAGCCAGAGGTAATGGCTCTGGTGTCTCTTCAAGAACGTCTGGACATATAGGCGTGGCTTGTCCAGAAAATATCTTGAGAGATAGGACTCTCACAAATCGTCACCCAAGAAATCAAGAATGGGGTAACGAATCCCCCTATGCATATCCGTGCATTCCCCGAGACCTCGGCTTGCATCTGAAAGTGCTGTGCAAGGAACATGCCGACATGCATCTTCTGGCGAGTCGCAGCTCCAATCAATAAACTTATGTCCTGGGAGAGGACTGTGCCGGCATTGCTACGGCCATGGATGGTGAAGGTGAGCAGGCGGTGAAAGTAGCGAACCGTGGGGTTCCTTAAGGAACTTGCCTTGGCTCTGGAGGTATCATATGCCGGGTTCTGCTCGAGATTACTGTCCACGAACAAAGGCCACGCATTCTATGGCGATGTCTCTAAATCCCCAATGTATAGACGCTCGGGATCACCATTTATGATACCATTAAGCTCATCCACTGAGAGTTGGCGGGGCTCATTGTCCATGTGGAAAGTGATATAGTCCGGCGACCCATGTGACTTGTGGACTCGGATGGTCGACAGGAATTCCAAAGTGAGGATCCGGTATGTTAAATAGTTGGCCATGATAACAGCGTACAAACCGGACCTCTCCGCTAGCCACGTGACATCGTTGGCTATCCCCATGGCTTGGCACGTCTCTATGCACATAAAATGTGAGTGCCTGTGCCGTTGTTGCACCAATCTCCTCCACCTATCCCTTGACGAGGAAGTTGGCAATCGCACCCCAAAGGTTTCGGGGTCGAATTCATCATGTATATCATCATGTGAGGAGGAGGCGACTTCCTTGCCCTTTCGTTTATGGCCGTGTTCATGCGACATAATGTACCTAAAGATAAGTCAACGTTAGCTCATGTACTTATTAAAAAATGAAAGAAAACACAAACGGCAACCCATAGCAATATATAGACCTCCCCCTAACTTATACTTAGCATAATTTCTCCCCCTATACTAACATATGGTCTACAAGGTGAAACAATGGGGATAAAACGCACACACATGCAAAAACGCATAAAAAACAGAATTCTGGAGCTGGCTCGCGCCCAACCTCGTGGTCGCGAGGGTTGTCGCGAGGCAGCCTCTCGCGCCCGCAAGCAAGCTCGCGAGGACGACTACAGGCGTGCACGCAGGCGCTCGCGAGCTCGGTCGCGAGGTGCGCGTTGACAGCAGAAAAACTAGGGTTTTTTCGAAAATTTTCAACCCAATTCAACCCAAATCAACAATGTAAGAAAATTAAACCCATAATATGCATCTAAGAACATCAATAGACCTAACATTGAAGCAAACATGCTCAAACACCAAGGAATTTTTGTAATAGAAGCCCTAGTTCCTCAAACATTCAATAATCCACAACAAGAAGATAATATGGACAAAATGCCTCCAAATCATGCTAAAGAGCGTAAACTCAAGAAGAATTAAGTAAATGTAGCATACCTTGAGTGGATTTAACGTCAAAAACATAAGAAATTTGAGAAAAAGGTGGTGGGTGCTTGAGAGGGGCTGTTTGTAGCAAAATGCGTGTGTGTGTGTGAAAAATGGGGGAGGAGGGTTAAAAACTGAAGTCAAAATACGCGGGTCGCGTTCGGGTGTGGGTCGGGGCATGCCTCGTGGCCGGGCTTGCGGTCGCGAGCTCGGTCGCGAGGTATGCCCAAAAGTGTACTGCCCGTGGTCGCGGCCACACCACGCGGACGCGGGTGTGGTCGCTAAACGCTGTGTTCGGCGCAAGTAGCACTGCCCTCTTCCTCGCGGCCACACCTCGCGGTCGCGAAGATGGTCGCGAGGTTGTCTCTTTTTTTTATATATATATAAAGCCATTAAAACCTTGGGACTAATAAATGAACACAAAGGACACGACACTACAAAGAAAAACAAGAAAAACAAAACATAAAAAACATAAAGCATGTAAAATGTTGGGTTACCTCCCAACCAGTGCTAGATTTATCGTCGCTAGCTCGACGTAACCTCTCATCAATCGGGCGATTTGACAACTGTGGTCTTTCCAAACTTTTTCTTGCCCTTGTACTTAACATTGACAACAGACCACCATTTGGCATATGAGTAGCCTCCCCCGAACTTGAATGAGTCACTCGGAGTTCTATGCCGAGTCCATCTCTTCTTTCTAGCATCTTCATTGACTGGTCGGTTGCCTTTCAAGTGCGAGACTTGACTAGCAGTAGCAGTAGTGATCGAATAGCAATTTTCAGGCTCTGAACTATCGTGTTGCTTGATGGCGTCATATATTGAAATCTTTAGCTCCTCATCATTGACACGAAACGTGAGGTCACCTTCCTGCACATCAATCAAAGCACGATCAGTTGCTAGAAAAGGTCTACCCAAGATTAGTGGTTGATGCTTGAATTCAGGTATGTCTAATATAACAAAATCAGCAGGAAAGACAAAGTCCCGAATTCTTACCAACACATCTTCAACAATTCCCTTAGGGTATGTGACTGACCTATCAGCCATCATCAATGATATCTTTGTTGGCTTCATCTTCCCTAGCTCCAGGCGGTTGAATACATTCAGCCGCATCAGATTGATGCTTGCTCCCAAATCGCACAACACATTGGGGAATGTGTGCTCAGCAATCTCGCATTCCAGTGTGAAGCTTACCGGATCTTTCTGCTTCAGAGGTAACTTTCGTTGTAAGATAGCACTGCATTCTTCAGATAGGTTAATTTTTTCAAATTTACCCAATTTCTTTTTGCTTGCTAATGCATCTTTCAGAAACTTCACATATCCCGGAAGGTTTCGGAGCGCTTCAAAGAGAGGTAGATTGATATTCATTTTTTGAAATATCTCTTTGAATCTGGCGAACTCCTCGTCATATTTCGACTTAGCTAGTCGACTTGGAAACGAAACCGGAGGAGTATATGTAGGATATTTCGTCACTGGCGTGCCTCGCGGTCGTCCTCACTGTAATACCCCGCATCCCTGTAGCAGAGATTAGCTCTTGATTAAGAGCTTATTAGAAGGGCATTGCATCCTTAAGAAAAATTTGTTTAAGTTCGAAGCTTTTATATTAAGCTTGGCGTTAACAAAATAGAACTTGAGATTTATTTGAGATCGATTCGAGATGGAACCTAAGATAAGATTCTTAGGTCTTGTTTAGAATAAGAGGACCTAGATTTTGAGAGTCTTGAGATGATATGTACATGCTCAACGAAATCTTGATTTCATAAAATTAAGGATTTCAAAATTTATGCTTTTATGATATCGGCAATTGCCGATTAAACCCTAATCGTCGGTTTGAATGTTTAAAATGGTTTTGAGGCCAAAATATTTTTATAATCAAAGTTTGATGTTTATAATATGTTATTTGAATTTAAAGAGAATTTCAAGCAAGGAGCATTTTATTTGAAATTTTGTTTTGAAATCGAACGATATGGATTAATAGTATGCATTTATAACGTCGGTATTATGTATAAAGAAGCGTACATTTTGTAATTTTCTATAACATGATTATTCATCCTTATTAAAGTAAATAGAAAATTGTAGAAATCTATGGAATTCTCTAGATTGTGATGATTAAGCATTTATTAAAGAAAATGAAAAATAAAATAGAAATTTGTTACTTACATACCAAGACTTTGGAAAACTACTATTCACCATCATTTTCTTTCCTAATTTTCAAACACACACTCACACACACCCAAGGTGAAAAATTTCAAGCTCAATTTTGAAGATCCAACCGTTGGATTTTCGATCCGTCTTCGATTTCGGTATAATTCTAACTTTAGAACACATCTATGGTTTGAAATTTTGAAAATCATGAACTTATGATCATGTGTAATTTTCGGTCATATTGAGAATTTTGAAGGATATGTTGTTGTTTGAATAATTCTTGGTTCTATGTTCGAATTATCGCCGATAAGTTGTTTAACGTTGAAATTTTGAGCATATGTTCATTCTTTGAATTCTTGTGATTTTCAAAAATTTTGGAGGATATGTTCTTGAATTTATGATGTTTATATGCTTAATATTCTTTCATATATGTGTTGATGAGTTGATATAAACGTGTTTTGAGCAAGAAAAACGTTTAAAATCAAACATATGCAAGAACCCCTATGTTGGCCGAAACCCTAGCTCCTACTATGTTGGATTTTTTATTTTATTTGATCAATTTGAGTTCATATTTGTATTCTATGATATGAATAAAGCTTAAAATGATTTATTCGGATTTTTCGGCCGACGTATTCAAAAGTTGAAAAATTTTAGTTTGCCGACGAAAAATTGTTTTCAAGGCTAAAGCTTTGATCTTTGTGTTTTGATGATGGATTGATGATATCTAATGATAGTTGAGCATGCATAGAGGTTCATTGGTCTTAGATGATGTCTCGTGTAAATTTTGACGTCGGACATAGGTTATGTCTTAAGGGGACGTTGGGTTTTTGGCTAAGATGAGATATTTTAAGCTTGTTGTTGAGTTTAATATATTCATTTAGAAATATGGTGATGATTTGGTTAAGTTTGGTTGATTTGGTATTAAAATGGCGATGCGTTTTATAAACGTTATTCCACCGAAATTTCATTAGAATTTATTTATATAAGATGTTTGAGGATCGAATGACCCAAGTGTTATCGATCATGGTGACTTGATATTGAGAAATATAGTCGTATCGACGACTAAGATAAGTTATTTTCTTGATTGATTCTAGATAGCTTTTACGCCACTTCATGTCGAACGACGGTCAGTGAGAAGAAAAAAGATATGAAAGATAAAGTACGGTCTTGGTGTTGTCTCCGGTGGGTAACTATTTTCAAAAATAATATGATATGCTTATGCTTTTACATACTTTCAAATGAGATGATATGCTTATGCTATTGCATATTTTCAAATTGATATGAAATGCATTTATGTGAAAAATTTCAAAATTAAATGACTTGCCTGTTTGAGCATGAGCATGAGAATGATGCATTACCTATCCACGGAAATGAAAGAAAGAAAAGAAAGAAATAATGAAAGAAAGAATGAGGCCGTGGCATGGTACCATTCGGGTCCATCAACACGGGTATGTTATGGTGTTTGAGATTTACCGACGTCGGATAGCGACCTTCGGGTCATAGCGTGTTTGAGAAGGAGGCCTACTTCTCAACACATAGAAAGAATCCGTGGATATGGGAAGAGAAAGTTATCAGCCGACATGAGAACATGCATATGCATATTTTATGATGATATTATGAAATGAAAACAAGTAAGTGTTTATTTTGAAAAGCATGCACATGTTATTTCACTAAAATCCCTGTGTATTGCTAATGTTATGGCAAGTCATTGATATAGCTCTAAGAGCAATGTTTTATGTTTTCGGCGTGTACCCACTGAGTGCATTTTTGTACTCACGCCCTGCATGTATTTCTAAACGTGCAGGTTGAGCTTGAGAGGATGCTGGAATCGAATGTTGTGCAAGGAGCTTCTCTAAACGTTTGACTCATGATGAAATTGTTAAATTGTTGATATGATTTATTTGAAGTTATCATGTTTTGTTGCCCTGAGTTTTATGTCATCACACATAATTCTCAGCCACCCTTCTCGTTGCCGAACTTTGGCCTTCACTTGTTGATATGTTTTGTTTTGCCGAATTGACTAAATATTGATGATAGTCTTATTTTGATATTGTGATCTCGACATTGTTGTTATGACATCGATTTGATTCTGAGAACCTGAATTATTGACATGTCTATGCGCACAAGGATTCACTTGAGGTTCAGAGAGGTTTTTGTTAAAATCAATATGATGACATTGAACCATGTTTTAAAACGTCGAAAAATTCTCAATGTTGTCAAAGCATAATTGAATAAGTATATCCTTGGTATTGATTATTCCATTGTGATTGTTGGTCTTCGACCGTAGTTCTTCTCCATTCGTTTCTTCATTTTGGTTTGAAACCCTAAAATTATCTTTTACCAAACTCCCATTCTTCCTCTTTGGACCATAAATGTTTGATTTATTCATGACGAAAGTTGATGTCATATATTGCTTTTAATATGAATTATTGGTAAATTGTTATTATTGATTATCAAAAGATCTTTCTTAACCCACATCACGGCCTAATTACTTGATTAAGTAGTCGGGCTGTGACACTCACGATCGCGAGAGCGGTCGCTAGGGACCTGCTCTACTTCGGCCGTCTTCTTAGCGGCTGGGCACGCGGTCGCAAACTTCTCTCCCGAACTCTCTGCCTGGTCTCTCGCGGCCGGGCTCGCGGTCGCGAGCTCGGTCGTGAGGTATTTTTCTTTCTTCTTTGTGACCGCGGGGTCGCTCACGTGCTCCTCGGAATGACTGGACGCGTGATGTCTCGCGGCCGGGCTTGCGGTCGCGAGGTGCTCTTCCGTTGCTCCTTCGTTGTCCGGGTGGTTCTGATAAGCTTTTCCACTTCTCAACTGGATAGCAAAGCAATGATTCTTTGGGTTCACTTCCGTATTACTCGGAAATTAGCCCGCCTTTGGCTATGCATTTTGTTGTGCCGCTATCTGACTGATTTGATTCTCCATCATTTTCATGTGCTTGCCCATGGCTGCCACGGTCGATTCCAACTGTGTTAGCCTCTGGCCAGTAGTACTGATGAACGAATTCTGCTGTGTTGCCAGTTGTTGGTTGCTCACGACCAACTGTTGCATCATATCTTCCAGACTCTGCTTCTTCGGTTCTTGAATCATCCCATTTCAACAAAGAAAGCTTCTTTGGAGGTTGTTGGAAATTATTGGGGTTGGCATACGATAGATTAGGATGATTCCTCTTCTTAGGATGGTATGCCGGATTTCCCCCAGGACGGTTCCTCTGATTTATAAAATTCACATCCTCCGTCTCGATCTGACTCTTCAAAAGAGTAAACTTCTCCATGAAATCATCGTATTTTGAATCAACCTCTACTGCAACTGCTTTTACCACTGGCGTTCTCTCCATCGGCCATTGATAACTATTGGCCGCCATCTCTTCTATGATGCAGCTGGCCTCCCCTACTCGGCGATTCAATAGGCATGCCCCTGCCGACCCATCTACTATGCTCCTCGTGTGAAGCGTTAATCCACTGTAGAATTGCGTGATCTGTTGCTCTTTGGAGAATCCATATTGTGGGCATCTTCTCAATAGGCCCCTGAATCTCTCTCATGCCTCGAATAATGACTCGTCTCCTTGTTGGCAGAAATGGGAGATCTCGGCTATGATCTTCTGTGCTTTAGTCGGCGGAAAGTACTTCGAAAGAAACCTCTCGCAAAGTTTCCCCCAACTATCTATCGAAGACGGTCCGAGCTCTTGAACCAATCTTTCGCTCGGCTTCAGAGAGAATCGAACATGCGATCCGGATTGTGTCTTGTGGCACCCCATTCTGTTTGATGGTGTCACAAATATCGAGGTATGTCTCAAGATGCGCATTCGGGTCCTCTGTGACTCCTCCTCCGAATTGTTCTCCTTGAACCATGCTGATCAGGGCTGGTTTCAGCTCAAAATTGTTTGCATTGACTTCCGGGCCCCATCCGCCTCCTTGGAATTGCTCAGTGGGAGGTCGGTACATGTAGTTCAAAGGCCTCGTCTCTGGAACAGGGACAAGGAGTCCCATATTCGCCATCTGGCGCTGCATCTCTGTAAACTCTGCCAGAAGACGTGCAGCCTGCTCGGGAGGTATACCCCCATTGGGAGGAACACCCCCGTTGTTCGGAATTGCTGCCATGGCCTGCCTTCTTCTTTCTCGTCTCTTTCTCCTTCGGGAATTTTCGATTTCTGGGTCAAGAGTTTGCTCAGGAGGTCCCTGGGACCTTGTGATCATAAACTACCTAGAGAAAAAGAGAGAGCTTAACTTTGGCAAGAATAAATAAATATAATAATATATAACTTGAATTAATAACTCCAAATCGTCAAATTATTCCTATGTGATCTTAACAATCCCCGGCAACGGCGCCAAAATTTGATCGCTCACTTTTCTAACACGAAAAACGCGCAAGTATAAGGTAAGCAGAGTATCGTATCCACAGGGATTGTAATGCGAAAACACAGAATCTAACTCAACAATAATTCATCATTATCCAAGCACAGATTTGGTTTTAAAGGTTTTAAGGCTTCGGATATTAAATCCAAAGCAAAGGTGATAACTTGAAAATAAACTAAAGCAATAAAAACTCAAAGAGATAATAAGAGAGAAAGACTAACCCTAAGGATGCATTAATCATACCCACAACGTATGTTTATCCTGCTTCCTTCTAACCAATTTAATCCAGACAAGATGGAAGATCACATCGGTAACCAACAATTTCAGTTACGACAATTGTGGTAGTTGATTACTAATTTTCCCTATTACTGTTACGTCTCTAGAGGAAAATAAGCAACTCCAAAAGGATCACAAAGAATATGCTTCCTACAAATGTTCCTATCTCAGCTACGACTCAAGGCTTATCCGTATCATGCATTCAAGATCGATTGACAATTAAAACTGTTAAGAAATTAACTGGCAACTAGATATGCATTAAGATTGATCAGAAATCAACACATATAAGTAAGCACCAAGAATCATGAATCAATGCCAGGAAGGTAACTAACGATAACAGGAATCACAACATTTAGGATAGAATCATGCAAACCCTAGGATTAGAACGAAAATTTAGCTAGACATAATTAACGAAATTAAATACGAAATAATCATAAAACCAAAAATTAAATTGACAAAACCCGTAGGGAAGCGTCTGAAGAACAATCGTTGGGTTCAAATCCCAACCTCAGCGGAAAACGGGAAAAGGATGCAATTTGTTCGGACGAAAACATTCCAAATCGATAACAAACCGTAGAACTAATGTAGAATGATGGAAAACTAATACTAGAATCAATCTAAATCAAAGCTAGAATGAAAATAAATGGAAAATAATGAAAAACTAAGGGAAAACGTCTAAATTGCTACTGGGTAACTTTTGGGGCGAGGGGCGGAGCCCTATTTATAGAATTAGGTTGAAACCCCAATTTTAAGTCTGCCACGCCGCGACCGAGCTCATGGTCGTGAGCTCGATCGTGAGGAACATCCTCGCTCGGTTGGTCTTGGGTTCTCGGTGAGTGCGCTCGCTGCTTGCCTCGCTACTCGCTTCATGGTCGCTAAGGCGTGGTCACGAAATCAGGCGATAGCTCTTTCGCACGTTGGGAAGCTCGTGGACACATCTTTGCGGTCGCTGGCCACGCTCGCGTCTCATAAGATTTTCTCGTGACCGACCTAGCGGTCGCTAGGCCGGTCGCGAAGCTTCAGCGCAACTCTCCACTGCGCTCGGGCTAGCGGTCGCGAGGGCGGTCGCTAGCCGAGCTTTTACCCGCCGTCACTCGTTCCTCGTTCGTGCTTCGATTTTCAACTTATAAGCCTACAAAACATCAAAAAGGAACCCAAGAGCAGTATCTTCCAAGAATATGTAAAAGCATTGAGATCTAAGACATAAACGCGCTTTATTGATCTAAAATCATCTTTAAACATCAACAATAAACGTGTAAAATACGCGTTTATCATGCACATCAATTAAAGTTCGACCAGTAGCTAGAAAAGGTCGACCCAAGATTAATGGCTGATTTTTATCTTCAGGCATATCCAAAATTACAAAATCAGCAGGAAAGACAATGTCTTAAATTCTTACCAGAACATCTTCAACAACTTCCTTAGGGTAAAAACTGACCTGTCAGCCATCAATAATGAGATTGTGGTTGGTTTCATCTCGCCAATCTCCAAACGGTTGAAAATAGATAGTGGTATCAAATTAATGCTTGCTCCTAAATCGCACAACACATTGGGGAATGTATGCTCTCCAATCCTGCACACCAAAGTAAAACTCCCTGGATCCTTTTGTTTGAGTGGCAACTTCCTC
Organism: Salvia rosmarinus; assembly: GCA_036937905.1. Taxonomy (NCBI): domain Eukaryota; kingdom Viridiplantae; phylum Streptophyta; class Magnoliopsida; order Lamiales; family Lamiaceae; genus Salvia; species Salvia rosmarinus. The sequence continues at coordinate 71,182,441 of CM072819.1, read as the reverse complement.
TGGATTATAGCACTGCATTCTTCAGAGAGGTTGATTGTCTCAAATTTTCCTAGCTTCTTTTTGCTTGCTACTGCATCCTTGAGGAATTTGATATATCCAGGCATATCTCTAAGTGCATCAAGGAGAGGTATATTGATATTCACTTTCTGAAACATCTCCATAAAAGGGTGAGCTTCTCATCATATTTTTGCTTCCCCAAGCGCCGAGGAATGGAGCAATATGTTTTTCGCTCGTCTGACCAATTTCATCTTCAGCTCGCGAGACGCCTTCTCTGACCTTCCCTCGCGAGACGTCTTCTCTGGACTCCCTCACGAGATGCACGCCGTCTGTCATCGCGTTCGTTGATCGCGATGCTACGTCGCGAGGTAATGTCGCGATGTGCTCTCCGTCTGTCTTCACGTCAGTTGCTCGCGAACCTTCCTCGCGAAGTCGTTGTCCTTCTCAGGCGAGGCTTTCCTCGCGGACTGGGATCGCGTCAGAGGATCGCGATCTTCACTCGCGAGGCGAGAATTCAGCCCCTCAGACGTATGATCCTCTTCGTCCCTTTCGTACTCCGGATGATTTATGTAGGATCTTTCACTTCTCGTCTGAATGGCATTCACATGATTCTGAGGCATCTGGTTTTTCGGGTTCTGCTCCGTATTACTTGGAAATTGACCCTGCCTGTGAACCCCGGCTCTCTCATTTGCCATCTGCCCTATTTGATTTTCCACCATCTTAAATTATTTTCCAATCGATGTGACAGTATTATTGATTGAATTGACAGTGTTCTCCAAAGCATTTATTCTGTGTCCCGTCTGCTATATCTGAGTATTCTGTTGAGCCACAATTTGTTGGTGGCTCGCTGCAATCTGCTGATTACTCATTAATAATTGCTGCATCATCTCTTCCATACTGGGCTTCTTTAGCTCCACAATGACTCCATTATTTACAGCGAAACCAGGTGGTGGTTGTTGTGCATTCTGAGCATTTGCATAAGACAAATTAGGGTGATTCCTATTATTTGGATGATACGCTGGGTTTGCACTCTGATTTCCTTGGAAGCCTCGACTCTGAAAATTACTTCTTTGATTCAAAAAATTGGCCTCTTCAGTATCCTGTGCCATTAAAACAGTCATCTTACCCTTTCTTTCTTCTTCACATTCCTTTTGCAATGCTGTGAACTTTTCGAAAAGATCATCATATTTACTATCCACCTCAGCAGCAGCGACTCTTCTTATTGGCTGCCTCTCCATCGGCCACTGATAGCTGTTAGATGTCATCTCCTCAATTATTCTCAACGCTTCATCTATACCTCGGTTGAGAAGGCACCCTCCGGCTGAAGCATCCACAATACTTCGGGTGTTGACAGTAAGACCACTATAAAACTGTGTCACCTGCTGTTCAGGAGAATAACCATGTTGTGGACATTTTCGCAGGAGACTTCTAAATCTTTCCCAGGCTTCAAATAATGACTCATCTCCCAATTGTGAGAAATGAGAAATCTCAGCAATAATCTTCTGAGCCTTGGCAGGTGGAAAGTATTTAGACAGAAACTTCTCACAGAGCTGCTCCCATGTACTAATTCCTTATCTGTCTAATCCCTTGAACCATTCTTTAGCTTGGCTCCTCAGCGAAAACACGAACATCCGCATCCGGATGGCATCAGCTGGCACTCCGTTCTGCTTGATAGTATCACAGATATCCAGGAACGCCTCTAAATGTGCATTGGGGTCTTCAGTAACCCCTCCCCCATACTGTTCCTCTTGTATCATACTGATGAGGGCAGGCTTTAACTCGAAATTATTTGCATTTACATTCGGCCCCCATCCTCCACCTTGGAACAGGTCCGTCGGTGGCCTGTACATGTGGTTAAGCGGCATGGGCTGTGCTCGTCCACCCATCTGGCCTATTCGATTACGCACGCCGCCATTGGCGCCGCATTGTCGCCAACATCTCTCTATCTCGGCCATCCTATCATGGCCTTGGGGCTGTCTTTCAACCATTGCCTGTTGTCTTCTTTCTTAGCTCTCTCTCTGGTGTGATCTTTCAATCTCAAGATCCAATGGAATAATTTCTTTCCTTTGGGACCTTATAATCATGCACTGCACAGAGAAATAAAAATTAGATCAGCTCCAAGAAGTAACACAAAGATAATAAATATTTTTTTTTATTTTATATTTTCTAAACGCCTGAATTAATAACTACAATCAAGAAAATTATCACTGTGAAATCTAAACAGTCCCCGGCAACGGCGCCAAAATTTGATCGCTAATATTCCTACCAAATAAATGATAGTAAAACAACAAGTATATTATATCGTATCCACAGGGACTGCGACTCAAGAACACAACAATTAATTAACACAGAATCTTTATTATTATCCAGACAACAATATCAAGAGAGAAGATTGTAAAACTAGACTCGAAAATAAAGATATCAAAAAGGCAGCTTAAACAATCATTTATCAATTAGAAAAGAGACAAATATATCCTTATAAAACAGGTAAAAATGAGGCTTATCAACTCCCCAAAACTTACCCTTTTGTTTATCCTCAAACAAATTAGAATAAGAGAGAGACGACCAACGATAGGCAAAGAGTCAAATGACAAAAGCAATAAGCCTCAGAGCAATGAGCAATGAACGATTCAAATAAATGAATCAAATTACAACATCTTTCGTTAAACTCCACACATCATAAACATCATAAGCATAAGCCTTCTCAAACTTGAATCCTCACGACATGGATATATATATAAGAAATCTCAAACACTCAAGTGTATCAAGGAGGATGTGTATACTCTCAAAGTTTAAAAACACATGGAATCTACCATAAGCTTGCAAATCGTTTAATTCTCCATTGCTCAAATATGTGCTCAAGAACTAAGATCAAAAAGGTCTTATAAAAGGTTATAATATAGGCTCTTTGGTAAGGTAGGGTATATTTAGGCTAAGTGACTCATAATCCCATAATGAAAAACATCATAAGTATCACAAGATATAATTTTCAAATTTTCACAATTCATTTCAATCCTCCACACCAAAGAGTCATTTTTCTCTTAAGAACTCCACAATTTAATATATAAGTGATATAATCATCTCAAGACACTAGTTACTTACCCATTTATGTTCTCTTCGCATACTTGTGCTAACTCTTTTCATTTAGTTTATTTTGAACTTATATGGGTAAGCAACTATTTATGTTATTATCACTTCCTCAACATCTATTTTCTTTCCTTTCTTTTTCTGAACCTTCCATTCAAGTAACCAAACAAACATACTAACAACATAACCCAACTCACGGTGATATGAAAGAATAAGGTAGGCTCAAACGGGCTCATCAAAGGATAATAAAATAACAGGTTAGTGTTTGGATATTGTATAGGCTAAGAAAAGAATGTCAATATCATCTCATAATTCTTAAGCACATCAATGCAACCTCGAAAAAGATCCAGAGCAAGTTCTAGAGAAACACATGCTATTTCAAACTAATCACACAGAAAAAAACAAGACTGAAAAGATATGATAGTAAAAATCTCAAGTCTCACAGGTTTCAACAGTGTGATCAAGTTCTCAAAAGCTCAATACCCACAACAATCATAACATGCTTCGTCTCACAAAATCAATTGCAATAGATTTTCTAATAAAAACAATTCTCATCATCGGCTGCTCGTCATTTAACTCAATCCAAAACAGACACAAAACAAAAATAGGAAAAACAAAACAAAGCAAAAACAGACAAAACCAAGAAACAAACACAAAACGATAAAACAAAGAGTAGCCAGAAAATAAAGAAAACAAAGCTCACTGCGGAGGTGGTGGTGGATGATATGGCCACGAGTTATGCATGTCCTGCAGGAGCTTGAAGTATTGCTCTTCTTGCCGACGCCGCTCCTCAAAGAAGCGGGCACAGGCAAATGATATTGATCCATGTCTCTTCGTAAGCCAGCAACCTATTCATCAATATAGAGGTACTCCTCTGTTCGGCTGTCATCTATATACTCATGCAGCTCTTGATGTCGCGTGTCAATGCGGTCAAATATCCGTTCTTCCATGGCATATAGATCAAGTGCGGTGCTCGTGATATGGAACGGTTGATGACCCCTTTCGTGTTCTGCGGTTGGGTTCCACTACCCCTTGCTCGTACGCGACCTCCTCCTCTGCTCGAGCTCTATTCTGCTCCTGCCTTATTCCAGGTCGTGCACGTGGCACATCAGGCTGAAGGGCTGCTAGATGCTCGGGAGTCCTCATCATGACATTATGTATCGTTGGAACATCCCCGTGGCTCAATCGAGTGAGAGCTATATTTGGCTGCTCAAGCACCATGTTTTCGTTTGTCTGCGTGATCTTCCACAACAACCTATCCTTTCTGGGCTTGAGGAACTGCATATAATTAAGGGCTTGTTGATCAAGATGGATCTCTCGAGTGATCGGCTCATCAGTGGGGACTACATTGAAATACGTGGCGATCGGTGTTATCATTCCCCCGAAATAGATGCTAGCTCCCTCAACTTGGGATTGAGCCTCAAAATGCTATGCCAGGAGTTACGCTACATTCATAGGTCGTCCTTCCAGGGCTGCCGCTAAAATATGCATATCTGCACTCTGGACTTTCCCGGCATTCTCCCGAGCTAAGACGCTGGAGGTGATCAATCTGTGGAAGTATCTCAGCGCTGGATTTCGAATTGATGCAGCTGAGGATGTCTGTGGGTTGTATCCCTTATTTTTTTCGACTTCCATCCAAGCTAACTGTCCCCAGAAAGCTCTGATGTTCACCCCACTTTCTCCCAGGTATATAGCTCGTGGGGGTCCTTGCATAATTTCCTACATATCTTCAAAAGATGGTTCCTGTTCCTGATTTCCCAGCTAGAAACTCATACGCAGAGGAACTCCATTCTCGTATCTGTGGAGCTGATATGTGGATAGGAATTCCAAAGTCATAGTCATGTGAGTAAACCAACTTCCTGTGAATGCTCCAAGGAATCCTACTCCCCGAGTGAGCATCATTACATCGTCCAGAATCCCCATCTCATGCAGTATCCGTTGGTGCATGAATCTCGTCGGCCGCATCTCCAATCTAGATAATATGTCCCATTGTTCATGTGCCTCTGATGTGTGCAAGGTAATATCCCGCAGCATAGGATGATTCTCATGAATGATCTCATTTTGAGCTGATGTGGACGACATAGTTCCTTCCACTTTCTCTACGGCTGAGGCCTTTCTACGAAACGGCATATTGATATCTCGCGACTGGAATTCAGACAGAATTCGCGACAGGAAGGGGCTTTGCACGAGAGGGTAAATCGCGAGAAAGAAAGACAGAATCTCGAGAGGGAGACGGCACACTCAAAACATAAAATAAACCCTTACCTGGGCTCGCGACACGGTATCACGACAAAAGGTCGTGAAGACAGCTTGCGAAGAATGCGTTCTCTCAGATCGTGTTAGAACTCGCGACCTACTTTTACGAGTAACGGTGGCGATGACAAGTCGCGAGGTTGATTTAATTGCTGATCGCGTGCTATACTCGCGTGATGGGCTCGCAACAAGCCTTTCTTTACGTCTCGCGAGGCGTGAATGAATTTTCTTCGAAAATTTTGTTCAACTCCACTCTAATGTCCGCCAAACTTAAAATCAAGCTACTAAAAAAAACAGATAAAAACATAACAAAACAAGAAAAAACAAAAAAAAACAAATGGGTTACCTCCCAACCAGTGCTTAATTTAACGTCTTTAGCTAGACTATTACCTCAATCACTGGGGATCCTCAAATAGCATAAGTTCACTCACTTTTTTCCCATGAGGTCTAAAATAATATTTCAGACGATGTCCATCGATCAGAACGATTCCATCCAATTTGAAAAGCTCAAATGTACCATTGTGATTGCTCTTTTCAACGAAGGTACGACCCCACCATTTTGTTGTAGTTTTCCTGGGAATAGACGAATACGAGAATTGTAAACAAGTACCTCATCCCCAGGAGCAAAGTCTTTCTTCTTGATGCTCAAGTCGTGGAATGCTTTTGCCCTTTCCTTGTAGATTCTGGAGTTCTCAAATGCTTGATTCTCCAACTATGATCAAATGATGAGGATTTTATACATTCATTTTGCAGTATAGGATTACATCTTGAACCCTATGGGCTATTACCCCTTATCTCTATGAATTATAGACAGTGGCGGAACCAAACATTTCAAACGCGGGGGACAAAAATAATTTTTATAATAAAAATAAAAGTAAATGTTATTATTTAAATTACATTACAATATTCAAAAAATAAAAGTTAAATACAATCACATCATAATATTTCCCTTCTATTCTTCATCTTCTGAAATCGCTGCATAATATTTTCATTAGTGATATTGATGAACACATCCTTCTCAATATAAAGAACTAAGCAATCATTCAGTAGTTGGTCTCCCATACGATTGCGTAGAGAACTTTTGATGAATTTCCTTGCTGAAAAAGCTCTACTGAGAATGTGGCAACTGGTAAGATCAATGACAACTTAACTAACAAATAAACCAATGAAAAAACTTCATGTTTTCTTATAGAAACCATCTGTTGAGCAAGACCTCCAATCCCTGATACTTGTGAAAACTTTTCATCTATACGCACATCGAAAATAAAATTTTCAAGTTGACTTTCAAGTTCATACGAAGTAACTTCAGAAAAATCAGATGGATAACACCTTGCAAGGCAAAGCAGCTTCTCCGAATCAAATGTAGAAAATGAATCTCTAGGATCGAAGCATGTCATGCATAAAAGTAAATCCGTGCTAACTTCATCAAAACATTGATTCAACTCTTGAGCTTGCATGTCAATCACATAACAAAATAGCTCAACTCGATAATGATGGAGATTCGTCGTTTTCTCAATTCTACGTCTTCCTCTTTCTCGAACTACATATTCATCTTCCATATCTAGCACATCTATCTCATATGTGCTACAAAACTTACAAACTTCAGTAACCAAAATCTCCCAACCTTTTTCCCTCATTACTTGTAAACATATTTTTGCTACCTTAACAAGATTTATTGCATTAACAATGTCTTGATCATTCCTTTGTAGCACTTGAGAAAGTTCATGTGTGATACCCAATATTTGCTTCATAGGATGTAACATAAAGATAAACTCAAAACGATTTATAACTTCTTGCACATCAATAGCTTCTGCCCTCTATGAATCATCATTATCATTCTTCCCAACATACTCGAGAACATCAACAATAGAAGAAAATAAATGCATCAAGTTGATGAGAGTACCATAATGTGAACTCTAACGAGTATCTCCAGGTCGTTTCAATCCCATTTCTTGATTCAATCTTCTTCCGATCTTAATTTCATCACTTATAATCCCTTCAATAATCTTCTGTCTTTGGCTCTCTCGAAGCATATCCCTGCGCTTACAAGAACCTCCAACAATATTACGTAAACGGGTGACAGTATTGAAAAAAGACCCAACACTTGTTTGCTTTTTAGAAACAACAACAATTGTGAGTTGAAGTTAATGAGCAAAACAATGTACATAATAAGATCTAGGATTTCTCTTGAGTATCAAACTTTTCAACCCATGGAATTCCCTCTCATGTTGCTTGCACCATCATATCCTTAACCTCTCAAACTGGATACACTTAGACCATAAGTAGAGAGCAAAGAATCAAGTACCTTCTCAAGTGAGGTTGCAGCGCTGTCACTAAAATGCACGAGACTAAGAAAACATTCTATGACACATCCATTTTTGTCCACATGACGTACCACAACTCCATTTGCTCTTTGACAGATACATCCCGACACTCATCAACTAATATGGAGAAAAATCATTTCCAATATCCGTTATGATAGCTTTTGTAGTATCAGCTACAGCTGCATTTATGATATTTTTCTGAATATCCGGTGATGTTAGTTTGAGGTTGTCAGGAGCATTTTTTAGTACAACACTAGATATTTCTTCATTGCAAGAAGCAATAACTTTCAAAAGCTCAAGAAATTTCCCTTGATTCAAGGATTATTCGGACTCATTATTTCCTCAAAAAGCTAATCCTTGCATATATCAAAGACAAACAATTGTCACATCTAATCTACGACGGTAATCAAGTTTTGATTGTTTTGATACTTTAGAAATAGACACTTCAATGTGTTGGGCTTGATTCATCAAATCTTGGCATGCCAATCTACACTTATTGTGATCACTAGTATGATCTTCAACGTGATTTCTCAACCTTTCTTTCTTGAGCCAAGATGTAAATCCCCAGATACAAAAGCATCATGTCCATTTCCATGGATTCTTGAGAAAATATAACAATATAAACAAAAAGCTGCATCTTTTGTAATACTATATTCCAACCAGCTCTTGAATTCATCAAACCAAATTGAAACAAATTTACGTTTTCGATTTCCATCGAATATATGAGGAAAAGCATGCTCAAACGGTTGACATGGATTTTTAAGTAAGTAAGCTCTACGAATATGTTCTATTAAGTTCGGTGTATAATACATTATATCAGGTCGTAATCCTGGATCACTTGGAATATTTTCTAAATCAGCTTCATTGTTCTCTTCCTTCGATGATTCTTGAGTTTGAAGAAGTGTAGATCCATTAACTGACGAAGAGAAACCTCCACAGCAAGAGAAGTTTTCTTAAAATAGCGATTCATTTACCTAAGAAATAATGAAAATATATAATCAAAACAAGATACAATTTCTATTCTAAACAAGATATATTAATAAAAATGTACAATCAAATGATACATAAATGAATGAATGCATTGTAAAGCTAGTATTGAGAAAAACCATGCAATTAGTGACTAATTAATAAATAATGAATATGAAATATGTGTATGAGTTTACATCCATGCAGTGATGCACATATAAAATTGACCTCATTGCTTCTCTTATGCAGGCTTGAAGACAGAGACTCCTTTCAGATTTTTTAACTAAACAAACACAGCAAATATACTACAAACATAATTTATCAAATCTCTTTATAAAGCCAAATAAAAAGTCTAACTGTGGAAAGTCAAATAAACAAACACGGATATATAAAGTCTAATTGTGGAAAGTTTGTAAATAGTACTTATCAACTGAAGCTATCGAGGATTCTTGGAGCTTGTACGAAGCACTGAGCAATTATATATAGCTACTCAAAATAAAATTCAAATGACTTTGGTGTCATTTCAAACCATTACCAATGCCACAAAATACTAGCACATAATAGTTATTTGCTTCTAGATGTTGTTCCAACTATGGAGTGACAAGTGTGACTACTATTTTTTGAAGACTTTTATTATTTAATTAATTTGACACAAGTAGTCAAAATCTTTCGAAAAGAATGATATTCTAGTTTAATATCTTTAGTTGTCATTCTTTAAAGCTCATAGATTAATGAAACTTTTTTTTTTCTGTTTCTATTGGGCATATAAAACCCTTGATAGCTTGCTTGTACCATTTTACTGTACAACCTAGGTGGCTCACTCTCACAAATCTTTATCCACAAATCGAGTTAATACTTCTCTTCTTGTTCAGAAGGAAAAAGCTATTACTGAAAAAAAGGGAATATGGTTTCTGTACGAACTCCTCAAACAAACAATAATTTCATAATAACTAATTTAATTTGATAATTTTAGAAGCAATCAACACGTTCAATAAATTGAACAAACAATAATAAAAAGAGAGGAATATGGTTTCTATGTAAACTCCTCAAAAATGAGAACAAAACTGTTAAATTCAGAACTTACCGAAGTCAGAAGTTCGTCGTCCGCCGATGTTGTTCCCGGATGGAAGATGTCAGTCTTTGTTGGGGAAGAAATAGGCAACAAGAGACAGAGAGAGAAAAGGTAATATGTTGGATATGAAGCTCAAGAAAGATGATATTTAGACATATTCAATAATATATTAAAAATTATAACTAAAAATGAAATTACTAAAATACCCCTGCATTTTTTCAAAATTACTGGGGGGCTCATGGGCCCCCAAGCCCCTTACTGGCTCCGTCTATGATTTATAGATATCTTGTTTTCTTCATTTCTAACCTTTCTTTTTGCCCTTTTCACTGCATCAGACAGTTTATTGATAATATCTTTTGTGGTTGTTTTTATGTATATGTACAACGGTATGCAGGTTAGGATCAGCTAGGGGCAGCCTGAAGGCACACGAAATTCTTGCTATTGTTCAACCTAAATTACATTTCTTAGTTCTCGCAATAGTACGAGGCTTATGTAGTGTGGTAAGGTCAATCCTAGTAGTATCTCTCACGGAAGACTTTGCAGGGCTTGTATTTCATGTAAAAATAAACTAAACATAAAAGTAAATTCTAATGTCCTAGCATAATTGGAGTTTTGTCACAGAATTTTGAAAAGCATAAATAAGACAAGTAAATGAGAAAATATGAATGTGCAGACAAACAAAAATAATTTGATTGGATTTAAGGACTAGGGCTTCGGGGTTCTCTTCTCGTGTATCAATTAATCACATATCATTACGCATATCAAGATTTAAACGATTCTATTAATCAAAATCTAACCTAACTTCTCACTTCCGGACATATGTTCAATTAATCAATTATTCAATCCCGATAATGAATCACTAATTCCGGTAAGATTCACTTCGATTAAATCACAAATCCAATGTTGATGAAATAGCCTCTCGACCTCAATCAACATCCAAAACAATTAAACAAGTGATCAATTTCATTCAATCGCAAGTAAAATAAATTTAATCGGATAAAAATGCTCAAGACGATATGTAATTCATCAATACATAATTCGTTCCCCTAACCCTAGATGGGAAATTAGTTCATTAACATAATCCCACAAATCATACACATCAATAGGAAAGAATTATTCATCCCAAAAACTAAAGAGAACGAGAAGAAATTCATACTAATTTCAATGATGAATCGGTAATCCAATATTGTTACAAGAGCAGATGAAGTGAAATCAATCCTTTCTTAAAGGCGTAAGATTTTTTGTGAAACAGTGAAAAAAAATTGAGCGAAAAAAACCTAGGTTTCGTGGAGTGGGTAGAGAATGAAGAAATGTGAAAAAAAATACAAGAAAACCCTATTTAAAGGCGTAAGATTTTTTGTGAAACAGCAGCCGCCGCCTTGCTTAGCTCCGGACGGAGGCCAGCGCCCATGGCACTCTTTCACAAAATTAGGACAGCCAGCGTCGGTTGCACCCATAGCACCCGCTGTGGGCTACTTCTGACTCGCACACATACTGTAATACCCTATATTTTTGTAGCAAAGATTAGCTCATGATTAAGAGCTTATTAAGAAGGGTATTGCATCCTTAAGAAAGAGTTGGTTAAGTTAGAAGCTTTTGCGTTAAGCTTGAGTTGATCTGATAGAATTTCGCGATTTGAGATAGAATCGAGATAAGATTCTTAAATCTAGTTGAACATAAGAAGACCTAGATTTAAATAGTCTTGATATGGTAGATACATGCTCAAATAAGTCTTGATTTCAGAAAATTTAGAATTTCAAAATCTATATTTTTGTGACGTCGGCGTTTGCCGATCAAGCTCGGATGAAGAGCAAAATATTTAAAATGTTTTTAAGATAAAAAAATATTTTTAGTATTTATATTTTGATGTTTATGAGTAATTATTGAGGTTAAAAGTAAAGATTCGAAAGAGGTTGTTTTATCGGATAATTAGTGTCGATTTCGCTATAAAACATTGTACATTATTCTACAATATTTATTTTAATTTCCAAAAGAAAAGTGATTTTACCTATTAAAAGAAAATGAGAAAAAGAAATGAAAAGTAAAGCTTCTAGATAAGTGATGATTAATCACTTATTTAATAAAATCAAAATTAAATTCATTTATTACATATACACACTTTATACTTTAGAAACATGAAATTATCTTCATTCTTCTCCATTTTTTCGTCCAGCACACACATTCACACACACACAATTTCAAAAATTCCAAGCTCAAAATAGGAAGATCCGTAGTTGAATTTTCGATCGGTCTTGAATAGAGGTATAATCTCGTACCGAGAACAAATCTACGGTTTGAAATTTTAAAAAATATGATCCTATGTTCTTATTATATTTTCGGTCCTATGCTGAAAATTTAAATGATTATGTGTTGTTTGATTATTTGTTAATATTATGATAGATTTGACGTCTACGTATTGTTTAACGTTGAATTTGTAAAGCATATGTTTATTGTTTGTAAATTCTTATAATTTTCAAAAATAAGGGCATGCTTGGATCTTGAATTTATGATGTTGTTATGATCGAATTGTCTATATATATATATATATATTATTGGATTGATATAAACGTGTTTGGAACAAGAAAAACGTTTGAAATCGAAAGTATACAAAAATGCCCAAAAGGACCGAAAACCCTAAGTGTCATAATGTTGTATTTTTGATTTTATTTGATCATTTTGACTTCATATTTGGATTCTATGATATGAATAAAGCCTAAAATGATTTATTCGGATTTTTTCGCCGACGTATTCAAAAACGGTAAAATTTTAGTTTGTCGGCAAAAATTAGTTTCAATGCCAAAGCTTTGATCTTTATATTTTGTTGATAAAATGATGTTATTTAATGATAGTTGAGCATGTATATAGGTTCGTTGGTGTTAGATGACGTCTCACGTGAATTTTCGACGTTAGACCTTAAGTGACGTCTTAAGGGGATTTTCGGTTATTGAGTTTTCTATGTATATTGAGACATATGTTGTTGATTTGGTGGAGGTTGGGATGATATTGGTTGATTTGGTGTTGATTTGGCGATGCGTTTTATAAACGTTACGTTGCCGAAATTTCGATAGAATCTGTTTGTTAATAAGATGTTAGAGGATGCAATGACCCAAGTTTTGATAGACCTTAGAGTCTTAGTTTTGATATCGATAAGATATGGTCGTGTCGATGACTAAAAATGAGTAATGTTCTTATTTGGCTTTTGATAGGCTTTTGTACCGTTTTATATGGATAAAGAAAGAAATGGAATTGAGAATTAGTTCCTTAGCTCTAAGGAACATCCAGGTGGGTATATTATATTTTCTATAAAGATATACTTATGCTTTTATATATATTTTCAATGATATGATATGCATTTATTCGAAAAGTTCAAAGTTGATTGACTTGCCTAAGTTTGAGCATAAACATGAGCATAAGCATGATGCACGACCTATCCACGGAAAGGAAGAAAAAGAAAAAAAGAATTTACCGACGTCGGGTATGACCGAAGTTGAGAACCTTCGGGTCCAACTCGGGTATGTGATATTAAAGTGTTTGAGAAGGAGGCCTACTTCTCAACACGCATAAAGAATCCGTGGATATGGGAAGGAGAGGAGAAAGTTGCATGCAGACATGAAACATGCATATGCATATGATATTATGATAATGAAAGCAAGTAAGTATTTATTTATGAAAGCATATGTTATGGCAAGTCAAGTATATAGCCATAAGGGCAAAGTTTATTTTTATGTTTTTGGCGATTACCCACTGAGTGCATTTTTGTACTCACGCCCTGCATATATTTCTAAATATGTAGGTTGAAATGAAAGAATCTTTGGAATCGAATCTTTGTGAATGAGCTTCTAAGTAATTTGATTCATGATAATATTGATAATTGATTGATGTTATTCATTTGATGATCACATGTTTTGATGCCCAGAGAGTTATGTCTTCATACATAATTCTCAGCCACACTTTTCGTTGTTGAACTTTGGTCATTACTTGTTTATTTGTTCTGATAGAACAAAGTGATCATGTTCAATGCCCTATCATGATTTAAATTGTTGATAAATTCTCTAAGTTTTGAAGCATGCTCAATTATGTACATTCTTGATAGTGGTTATTTCGTTGTGATTACTGTCCTCGGCCGTTATTTTTCTCGATCGATTCTTTATTGTGATTTGAGGACCTTAAAATCATTATTCGTTCAACTTTAGTTCAATTCTTGAATCATAAAGGTTAAATTTTATTCATGATGAAAATTCTTGTCATCCCTTCTTTTGACATATTTCTGAGCCGTTGTTATTAAATTTTCTTCTTAACCCCAAGTCACGGCCTAATTACCTGATTAGGTAGTCGGGTCGTGACAGAATGGTATCAGAGCGGTTTTGAATTCTGAACCTGTGAAATCTTTGTAAATTTGTGCAGTTTATGCTCAATTTTGCAATTCTGAGTTTATGAATCTTTGTAAATTTTTTTCATAGCTGAGCATAGTTTTGAATTCTCAGCATGTAATTCCTTGTAAATCATTGTGCAGCTTGTACGCAGTCTTGAATTCTGAAATCGTGAATCCTTGAGAATCTTGTGCAGATTGTGCACCTTGAGCATATGAATTCTTTTGAGACAATTTTGTTTGAGAATTTGAGTTATGAGTCAGTTGTTTGACTCTATTTTGAGTACATGAGTTATAGAATCAGTTGTTTGATTCTGATTTGAGAAAATGAGTTAAAGAGATAATTGTTCTTGAGAGAAGCTCAGCATTCGATTCCGTCATCTCTAGCTCACCAGGTAAAAGTTTATGCTTATGATTATGGTTATCATTGTTGATGATTGAATATGTGTATGTTGAAATGAATATTGCTCATTGAGCTGAAGTTGAAAAGAAATCATGAGAAACAATGAGATGACAGAACAAAACGAGTATGTCTCTATAAGGTTTGAGTATTCTTCATTAGAATGACGAAGATCGTTTAGATAGTTCAGAAGAGTGCGATTCATTTGTTGTCATCAGCGGTGTTCAAGAACGTATCTATCTATACACATCAAAGGAGAAGTATACCTTAGACGAATTTCTCGTTTGATTCTATCGATTGTGGAAAGAGACGTTTGGAGCAAGACGTATCGAGATTAGATGGGAAATTTCAATTGATTTCTCTAATACCTAAAGAGTGGCAAGATTGGGTTGTTGCTGTTGCCATTGATTATATTGAGTCTGGCTTTGTTGTTTTGAGCAAATTGATTCTCCAGACTCCTAGTTACCATCAAATTTTAATATTTCGTATACTCGAACCCCCTCCTATTGATTCATTTTCTCCTTGTTACTAAATCTATATCAGTTGTTCATCAGCTTCGGTTGATTGATAATTTTTCCTTCTCCATTTGAGGATGATGATGGTGAAAATCTTGAAACCATAGATGTTGATTCTTTTATTCCTGAGCATGATGCTAGTACCTCTACTCTAGAAATAGAGTCTTCTCTATCAAATACTTAGTTATTTATACCTGAATCTGATGTAGATCTTATACAATTTGATTATTCTTAAATCGATATTGAGATGCTTTTTATTTACCCAGATTAATGCAATTAACCTTTCGCATCTCTTGAGATTTCTACATCGATTCAGTTTGTTCTATTCTCTTATGTTCCAAAACTTCCTTTGGAGATTTGAGAAAAGATTCAAGTTAGTTTATCGAGACCCCAAGTGTCTCGAAATTTTTGTGTATGAACTCAAGTTGTACAAGTTGTTGGCACAGCACAGCTACAACCCTAAATATCGGTCATTTTCCATTCAAAGACAGCTTTTCGTGGACAGAGTGGAAGCTGATAGTTATAGATTATATCGGATATGTTTTGCCAGGGATACCCAAGCATCCATATACAAAACCCCCAGATGGCAAAGTTTTTCCTTGTTTTTGTAAAGGTCCTCGATATCTATACGATCATTTTGTTATGCAATTATGTTATTTCATATCATAACTTTGTGATAATCAATTTTGAAGTATTTGAGTCTATTGCAATCCTGCTTTTGATGCGCATTTTATCTGCGTTCTTTATCTAGAAAAAGAAATTCTCATTCATCATTCTGAAGAGGAAAAATAAGAAAGCACAATTCTTTTCAAAACTTACTTGTACTTTCTCGTCTTAAACCGATTATAGAATTGCAGAATCTTTCTGCATCAAGATCTTTTATCCTTTAATGAAGTGGATAACCCAGCTGATGTTAAAGAATGAGTTCACTTCGTTGAACGAGTTTTAAGTTTTTGAAGAACTCTGATCAAGAGCATCTCATATACATATCGTTAATGTTGAAGGATCGATAGTTTTGATCAAGAGTACGTCGAAAAGTTCTTTTCTCCGAGTACTTAGAGAATTTTACACGGGAGCAATTCAAAGAAGAATTTGACGAAAAGTATCTACCTCAAAATTCTGCAAACAGAAAGAGATTTAGTTTGCGAGCACGAAGCAAAGAAAGAGGATTGTCGCATTATATGAGCGTGAAGTCTGAAGATTAATTCATGATGCTCTCGATAAAGTTGAAAAGATGAGAAGACATACGTGTTGATTACCCAAATCGAAGCATGGGTGACAATCGATCGACTCATGAAGTACACTTAGTTATTCTGATCTCTATCACGTACGAAGCTAACAAGTTAGCTCAAGTATACGTTCGAGAGATGGTACGTTTACATGGAGTGCTCGTTTCAATCACCTCAAACAGAGACCTCAAGTTTACATCTCGTTTTGGACGAGTTATAATAAAATTGGATACAAGATCGAATTGCAGTGCAGCTTTTATCCGCAATAGATGGTCAATTTAAATGGACCATCCAGATGTTAGAAGACGAGATCAGAACAACAATTTATATGACGCTCTACGAAGTTTTCTACGACAAAAATTGTAGATCGTCGTTTTATTAAAACGCATTTGAAAGAAGAAAAGTGCTTGGATCAGAAACGATTAAAGAGATGATCGTAATCGTACGACAAGCACATACAAGAATCTAAGAAGTTATCGAGATGTATCGAATTGTACGAGATTCAAGAAAGATTGGCTAGTCGTCTATAGACTAGCATTTGCTCCGAGATTCGAAATATTTGTGATGTGCTCTATATGTCGCAGTTACGAAGATATGTTTAATTCAAAACACATTATACATCAAGAGAACAAATGTTCGTGAACAAGATTTAGGCTACGAAGAAAAGCCAGAATGCATCTTAGATCAACATGGAAGCATGATGATTTAGAAGAGACGACATGGAAGTTAAAGATTAGATGATAAAGAAGTGCTCTGAGCTTTTGCTGACTTGCAAAATTTCGAGGATGAAATTTTTGTAAGGGGGTGAGAATGTAATACCCCGTATTTTTGTAGCAAAGATTAGCTCATGATTAAGAGCTTATTAAGAAGGGCATTGCATCCTTAAGAAAGAGTTGGTTAAGTTAGAAGCTTTTGCGTTAAGCTTCGAGTTGAGACAATAGAATTTCGGCAGATTTGAGATAGAATCTGAGATAAGATTCTTAAATCTAGTTGAACATAAGAAGACCTAGATTTAAATAGTCTTGATATGGTAGATACATGCTCAAATAAGTCTTGATTTCAGAAAATTTAGAATTTCAAAATCTATGTTTTTGTGACGTCGGCGTTTGCCGATCAAGTTCGGATGAAGAGCAAAATATTTAAAATGATTTTTAAGATAAAAAATATTTTTAGTATTTATAGTTTGATGTTTATGAGTAATTATTGAGGTTAAAAGTAAAGATTCAAAAGAGGTTGTTTTATCGGATAATTAGTGTCGATTTCTCGCTATAAAAACGTTGTACATTATTCTACAATATTTATTTTTAATTTCCAAAAGAAAAGTGATTTTTACCTATTAAAAGAAAATGAGAAAAAGAAATGAAAAGTAAAGCTTCTAGATAAGTGATGATTAATCACTTATTTAATAAAATCAAAATTAAATTCATTTATTACATATAAACACTTTATACTTTAGAAACATGAAATTATCATCATTCTTCTCCATATTTTCGTCCAGCACACACATTCACACACACACAATTTCAAAAATTCCAAGCTCAAAATAGGAAGATCCGGCCGTTGAATTTTCGATCGGTCTTCGAATAGAGGTATAATCTTGTACCGAGAACACATCTACGGTTTGAAATTTTTAAAAATATGATCCTATGCTCTTATTATATTTTCGGTCCTATGCTGAAAATTTAAATGATTATGTGTTGTTTGATTATTTGTTAATATTATGATAGATTTGACGTCTACGTATTGTTTAACGTTGAATTTGTAAAGCATATGTTTATTGTTTGTAAATTCTTATAATTTTCGAAAATAAGTGCATGCTTGGATCTTGAATTTATGATGTTGTTATGATCGAATTGTCTATATATATATATATATATATATATATATATATATATTATTGGATTGATATAAACGTGTTTGGAACAAGAAAAACGTTTGAAATCGAAAGTATACAAAAATGCCCAAAAGAAACCGAAAACCCTAAGTGTCATAATGTTGTATTTTTGATTTTATTTGATCATTTTGACTTCATATTTGGATTCTATGATATGAATAAAGCCTAAAATGATTTATTCGGATTTTTCCGCCGACGTATTCAAAAACGTTAAAATTTTAGTTTGTCGGCAAAAATTGTTTTCAATGCCAAAGCTTTGATCTTTATATTTTGTTGATAAAATGATGGTATTTAATGATAGTTGAGCATGTATATAGGTTTGTTGGTGTTAGATGACGTCTCACGTGAATTTTCGACGTTAGACCTTAAGTGACGTCTTAAGGGGATTTTCGGTTATTGAGTTTCCTATGTATATTGAGACATATATTGTTGATTTGGTGGAGGTTGGGATGATATTGGTTAATTTGGTGTTGATTTGGCGATGCGTTTTATAAACGTTACGTTGCCGAAATTTCGATAGAATCTGTTTGTTAATAAGATGTTAGAGGATGCAATGACCCAAGTTTTGATAGACCTTAGAGTCTTAGTTTTGATATCGATAAGATATGGTCGTGTCGACGACTAAAAATGAGTAATGTTTTTATTTGGCTCTTGATAGGCTTGTGTACCGTTTTATATGGATAAAGAAAGAAATGGAATTGAGAATTAGTTCCTTAGCTCTAAGGAACATCCAGGTGGGTATATTATATTTTCAATAAAGATATACTTATGCTTTTATATATATTTTCAATGATATGATATGCATTTATTCGAAAAGTTCAAAGTTGATTGACTTGCTTAAGTTTGAGCATAAACATGAGCATAAGCATGATGCATGACCTATCCACGGGAAAGGAAGAAAAAGAAAGAAAGAATTTACCGACGTCGGATATGACCGAAGTTGAGAACCTTCGGGTCCAACTCGGGTATGTGATATTAAAGTGTTTGAGAAGGAGGCCTACTTCTCAACACGCATAAAGAATCCGTGGATATGGGAAGGAGAGGAGAAAGTTGCATGCAGACATGAAACATGCATATACATATGATATTATGATAATAAAAGCAAGTAAGTATTTATTTATGAAAGCATATGTTATGGCAAGTCAAGTATATAGCCATAAGGGCAAAGTTTATTTTTATGTTTTTGGCGATTACCCACTGAGTGCATTTTTGTACTCACGCCCTGCATATATTTCTATATGCAAGTTGAGCTGGAAAGAATGCTGGAATCGAATGCTGCGCGAATGAGCTTCTCTAAGTAATTTGATTCATGATAATATTGATAATTGATTGATGTTATTCATTTGATGATCACATGTTTTGATGCCCAAAGAGTTATGTCTTCATACATAATTCTCAGCCACACTTTTCGTTGTTGAACTTTGGCCATCACTTGTTTATTTGTTCTGATAGAACAAAGTGATCATGTTCAATGCCCTATCATGATTTAAATTGTTGATAAATTCTCAAAGTTTTTGAAGCATGCTCAATTATGTACATTCTTGATAGTGGTTATTTCATTGTGATTAGTGTCCTCAGCCGTTATTTTTCTCGATCGATTCTTTATTGTGATTTGAGGACCATAAAATCATTCTTCGTTCAACTTTAGTTCATTTCTTGAATCATAAAGGTTAAATTTTATTCATGATGAAAATTCTTGTCGTCCATTCTTTTGACATATGTCTGAGCCGTTGTTGTTAAATTTTCTTCTTAACCCCAAGTCACGGCCTAATTACCTGGTTAGGTAGTCGGGTCGTGACATATACGGTGCCCCCACCGTCGGCTTTGTCCTGTCGTCCACTACGTTGCCGCTTCCGATTGTTGGATTTGTATCCGAAAGCGGTTTGGTTGAGCTTGTATACAATGTTTCGTTACCACTATTACAATCTCCATCTGATTTGAATACTTGATTGCATATATTCAGGTCCCTTATCTCATATAAGTTAGATCATACGAGTGTAGAAGATCACGAAGTCTCGTATGATTGGTCAAACTTAATGAGATATAAAAGTTTCACTGTTGAGACAACTTAAGGACGAGTTGTCGGTTTAGTGCGCATATAGATAAGAAGTGACTTGACTTAGTTGCTTGTCTGTCTATTGTATGCGTCTCGGCGTATTGAAGGATCACAAATGAGATGTGTTCTTCTATCGACCGTCGTGAAGAACTAAGATCTCGGTGACTTACGATGATCTAAACCTCGATAAGGTATTAGGTGAGTATGAGTTCTTGACCATCACTTTGACTTGTTATGGGTGAGGTTATATGTTCTAACCCAAGATTCTCCGCGTCTTGGGTGGTGGCGATCTTGTATGTCACGCTAGTTATCTCAGTCGAGTCACCGTATCCGTTTAGGATGATGGCGCCCCATAAGGAGCTCAAAGGTTTATTGTACTAAACCTGCGAGGTTGAGTTAGCTCAAGTACAATAATAAGGTTGAGTGGTACTACTTAAGGAAATGAAGTTATTAATCGTTTAAGCGATGATTGCTATAAATGATTAATGGACGTTCGATATCTTAAATACGGGATTCGTAATGTCTAAGTGCAAGCCCGACTCAACTTCGGTAATAAAGGGTAAGTCGGCATTTATTCTCTAGTGGCATGAATAAATGTTTATAAATTAATTTATGTTCTGAGCTGAACATAAGATAATTAATTTATTTGAGGCCCATCTTTATTCCTTGCATTTGATCCCTGGGCTGGCCCATCCAGGCCCGTAGCCAAGGAAAATCGGCGCCCCCTCATGCTCCCAAAGGCAAGATTTTATTCTCTTTATCCCACAAGGATATAATTATATTTATGGTATATGCATAGATCCTTTCCTTATGGGATTAAGGTAGTGCATTATAAATATAAGGTAAGAGATAGAGTCAAGGTTAATCCTCACATTTTAACCTAGAATTTTCGGCCCCCTCATAGTTTTCTTGAGAGTTTTCGAAAATTGGGAAGTGAGAGCAAAGGGTGATTTTTCCGAAGCATTCTCCATAGATCGTCCTCACTCGACGTTGGAGATTGGGCAATCGGGATACAGTCCAGAAGGTCAAAGCACGAGTCCGATCCATTCATCTCGTTCCATCGACCACGAGCGGATCCAAAGGTAAACACGTGAAAACCCTACGTCTGCGATTAATTATATAGACGCATGCTAGGTTTATAATCAATGTATGGTGAATTAAATATCCAAGATAGATCCTGGGCGAGGGTTAACATATGTTTTCCTACATTGGTATCGAGCACAGGATCGAGAATCTTGGCTCTGTTGGATTAATTCATGTTTGATTATTACGTGTGTTTTATTAATTGTGGATCCGCTGTTCATCGTGGCTCGTTTATTGTTTTGTTGGGTTTTGTTTTACACCACGAGAAAATCCGTGGGTAGATTAGATTTTATTACGTAAATCTTATACGTAAAGAAGAACGAAGACGAAAGAACGAAGAATGAAAGCGACGGAAAACAGGTCTCGACAATCCTCGGGCGGTATCTCGCGGCGAGCCTCGCGATCGCGAGGAGATCGCGAGGGCGCGGGCGACGGGCGTGCGTTCGCGACGAGATCCTGGCGCCACGCGAGCGGCAGTGGTCGCGAGATACGGCCGCAAGCGAGCGGCGGCTAGCGGGCGACGGGCGCTGCGCGTTCGGCGAAACCCGGCGCATGAAAGCGAACTTCGCGATCGTGAGTTTCGGCGGCGGCGACATCTCGGCGGATGTTCGGCGCTGGGCGTAGCGCGCCGACGCGTGCTTTCGGCGGTCGCGGTCGCATTAGCGACAGCGAGGTAGCCCGCGAGGACACGCGAGCGGCGGCGGGCGAAGAGGTTTGGGCGGCCGGGCCTCGCGCCAGCGGCGTAGCCCGGCCAAGACGATTGGGTCGACCCGCCCGCACTCGTTTTCCGCCCAATCCAGATTTTCGGTCCGTGCCCGTGCGAGGCCCGTTTTCAAGTTTAATCTTGACTTTGTAAATCTATGTAATAGATTAGATTTAAATGTGCAGGTTTCACGATTGGGCCGCGATGAACGTTTTATTTTATTTTTATCGTTCATATGCATGTCGTGGATGTTTAAATTATGCAGTAGCATGCTATGTATGTTTATATTACGTTGACAAACCTTTAAGTGTTTTACATAATTGGATGCGATAGTAAGCATGCTAGGTTTATCGCGTTTATCAAGCATATTTTAGAATTTCTGCGAGCATGTTTTACATGTTGAGTTCTATAGAAAAGCATGCTAGGATTACGTGATCTGCATGGACAAACCTTTTGAATAAAAAGACTAAGCAAGTAACCCGACAAATTAATTTTTCAAATTAAAATGTCAAGACCTCCACTTTTTGATCTCTAAACAAAGTGAGACGCCTCGTGAGTAAACGCCCACCCGTGGCTTGCTTGCACTGCTTATCATAAGTTTGTTAGATGAGATTTCTAAATAAAACTTTTAAATCTATTGAGAAGTGGGAGTTTCATGTGTGGCGATCCACACGCGTGGCTGCGTGTGCGATTTTCATAAGTTCTCTAGAGATAGATATAAAAGAGATAACAAAAGAATTTGAATTGGAAGCGGTATGGTCCGAGTGAGTATGCGATTCTAAGAATTCATTTCTCATTGTTAAAATTGTGGTCAATGCTTAGACATCACCTCAAGTACAACTTCCCACGAAGTCCCTTCTTGCGATAGTGATGTGGTCAGTAAGGTCCAATCATTAATTTCATTTGTCATAAGGATAAGTTGACATGGATTGAAATTAAGCGACTAAAAGGTATATTTTAGTCCGGGTCGAGGGGTTCATGTAAACGATCCACACGCGTGGCTTGCATGTGGGATTCCTTGGGCGATTGGAGGTTTCAATTAATATTGTTTTATCAAAAGGTTACAATATTATTATTAATAATTATTTGCGATCGTATGCTTATGTGTTTACATTATCGCTTTGAGATATGTCTCTTCGCCGATTATCAATATGCTCGCACAAAATCCGTTATCCGGTCCAAATTTTATCAGTGGAAGCGAAACATGGAATATGTTATTATCATTTGAAGAACACATGTTTGTTCTCACTACTCTAAACCCGATGCCTCATCGACGATCGACTAATGAGCAAGCGAGTCAAGCGGACTTTGGAATAAGTCAAACAATATGGCTAAATGCTATATGATGACTACTATGTCCAAAGGCTTGCATTGCGACATCGATCGATGGTAGACGCGACGATATTTGGTCAAGTCTCGAGGTAAGTTTGGGCGATCGGATCGACGATCCGCCCACACAATGAGAGAAATTTTGGCGTGTAAGATGGAAGAAGGAAGTTCGGTCCATGAACATGTCTCCACATGACTCATCTCATGGATAGTCTTGATCGGTTGGGAGGAGGTATTGACGGAAGCCAAGGTCGATATCATCCTCAATACACGCCCAAGTCTTTTGAGAACTTTCGCGTGAATGCGATCATGAGCAAGACCGAGTTTACACTTAGTCGGTTGCTTAATGATCTCGTTCGCGGAAGGAGTTATGGGAAAAGGAGCACATGCTCTTGCTAGCACATCTAAGGGCCCAAAATTTTCGTTGCAAAATGGAAATAGAAAAGGGGTACCAAAGGTGGTAGGCGAGGAAATAGTGGGAGTAATGGGAGCAAGAACATGGTTGCCACCGGAGCTTGAAGAAGCAAAGGAGAAGGCAAGTGCTTCAAGTGCGGTGGGACGGGCATTGGAGGCCAAGTGCCCTATGCTCAAGGCTCAAGGCGCCGTGCCGCTTTAATGTGAAACATGTTTAGCGACTTGTTCTACCCATTCTTGGGTAGTAGATACTGGCGCAATCGATCATGTTTGTTACACCTGCGGGGTTCCTGCGGACAAGGGAGTGTTTGATGGCGAGATAACGATCTCCATGGGCAACGCGCAAAAGTCGAGGCCGTTGCAGTTGGAGATGTTACTTTATGTTTTGAAAGCAGCTTTAGTTTTAAAAGGCGCTTTATATGTGCGGATTTTTGGGAACCTTGTTTCATTTCAAATTATTTACTCATGGATATTACGTTATTTTGATAGTGGTGTTTCTATCATAAGAAATGACGAAGTTATCTCGTGTTGCACGTTATATAATTCTCTTTATACTATTTACGCCAAACATAATACCTATAACTATGTTGCATCTTCATCAAACCCTAAAAGAGAAAGTTTTCTTCATGAAGATGACTCTACTTTTCTCTGGCATCTTAGATTAGGTCACATCAATCTAAATAGGATCCAAAGACCGGCTAAGAATGGGCGTTGGGTAATCTCACGGTTACTCGCGTTCCGGTCTGCGAATCCTATATGTATGTAAGATGTCGACCGGACCTTCAAAGCGAAGGGTTATAGAGCCAAAGAAATGTTGGAGTTAGTCCATTCGACTGTGTGGACCAATGTCCACACAAGCTCGTGGAGAATGCGTGTATTTTGTCACTTTCATTGACGATTACTCACGGTGCGGATACGTATACCGCTTCACCGCAAGTCCGAATGCTTTGAGAAATTCAAAGAGTTTAAGGCGGAAGTGGAGGCGAAGCTAGGTAAGAGTATCAAGTCATTTGCGGTCCGATCGCGGTGGCGAATACCTCGATAACGAGTTTATGGACTATCTAGTGAAGTGTGGGATTACATCCCGGCAAGACTTCACCGGGCACACCTGACAAAATGGTGTGTCGGGCGAAGAAATATGACTCTTTTGGAAATGGTTAGATCTATGATGAGTTATGCTACATTGCCTATTTCGTTACGGGGTATGCCTTAGAGCGGCGGCATACTTGCTAAATCTAGTACCCGTCAGTCGGTCGAAAAGACCCTTCGAGTTGTGGTTTGGGCGTAAGCCTAGTTTAAGCCACATAAGGATATGGGCGATCAAAGACACGTCTTTGAACAAGAAGGCGACAAGTTGGAGGCTAGATCCGACGCAAAGGCTGTTTATTGGTTATCCTAGAGGGCGAAAGGTGGTTTATTCTATAGTCTAAGGATCGGAAGGTCATTATTAGCACTAATGCCCGATTCTTAGAAGAGGATTATATGAAAATCATAATTCCAAAGTTGAAATCATTCTTGAGACTTAGAAGATGATCGTATTCCACCACCGATTAGGCAAAGTGCGAGATGTCGGAGTCTAGTGGGAGGATCGACACGGATACTTCAAGAAATTGAAGTGGGTCGAGTTCCATCTGGAGATACCGACCAGTACAGTGGTAACTACACAACAAGTTGTGCAAGTTAGAGAACCACAAGTATCTCGCACCCATCGTTGCCATTGTGCTGTAGAACCTCGTCGTAGTGGGAGGTTGTTCGTCAACCCGAGCGATTTATGTTCGTGGGTGAATCTTGATTTAGTCAAAGAGACGAACATGCAATAATCGACCCATGGACATACAAGGAGGCGACACAAGATATTGATGCAAGATTATGGCACACCGCTATGGACTTAGAAATGGAGTCCATAACGGCTATGGATGTATATGAAAGACACCTCTACCGGATGGCAAGGAAGCCATAGGTAGTAAGTGGATATACAAGAGGAAGAGATTCCGATGGAGGTTTCGCTTTCAAAGCCGTGCTTGTGGCGAAAAGGGTACACTCAGATTGAGGGCATCGATTTCGATGAGACCTACTCGCTGTAGCAATGCTCAAGTCCATCGTAATTCTTCTAGCCATAGCGACCCACTGAACCTAGAGGTTTGGCAAATGGATGTTAAAATCGCTTTTCTAAGCGGTTACCTTGAGGAAGGTAGAGACATCTATATGCAGCAACCTAAAGGTTATGTGGTAAAGGGTGAAGAGCATCTAGTATGGAAGGTTAAGAAGTCCATTTATGGACTTAAGCAGGCCTCCCGATCATGGAACTTACGCTTTGACGAGGTAGTAAAGTCCTATGGATTTACCCAGTTGCCTAGCGAGAGTTGTGTGTATCGGTTAGATGTCAACGGTGATGTGGTATTTCTTGCACTTTATGTAGATGACATTCTTCTAGTTGGCAACAACGTGAAGCTATTATCAGACGTAAAGAGTTGGTTATCCGATCAGTTTCAAATGAAAGACCTAGGAGATGCAGCGTACATTCTTGGGATCAAGGTTTACCGAGATCGCAAGAAGAAAATATTGAGCTTATCTCAGGCGTCTTACATTGATACTGTGATTACTCGTTTTAGTATGCGAGACCGCCAAGAAAGGATTGCTACCTTTCGGACATGGCGTTCCTTTATCAAAAAGCAGATCACCTATGACCGCAAAGGAGATAGAGAAATGAGACAAGTTCCTTACGCCCGCCGTGGGAAGTCTCGTGTACGCAATGCTATGCACGAGGCCCGATATACGCTATGCGGTAGGCATAGTAGCTAGATATCGATCTAACACTCGACAAGCTCATTGAATTGCGATAGAAGCATATATACTCAAGTACCTAAAAAGGACTCGAGATTATAGGCTAGTTTACCATGCAGATAGTCTAATGCCTTTGGGTTATACAGACTCGGTTCCAAGCTGACCGTGATGAGAAAAAGTCTACCTCGGGCTATGTGTTTACCTTGGGAGGTGGAGCCGTATCCTAGCGGAGTGCAAAGCAGCGATGCATTGCGGACTCTACCATGGAAACCGAATATGTAGCCGCTTCGGAGGCTTCTAAGGAGGCTGTATGGTTCAAGAACTACCTCATGGATCTAGATGTGGTACCTGGTTTGCCCAAGAGTATCATAGTTTACTGTGATAACTCAGGTGCAGTGGCAAACTCGAAGGAACCACGGACCCACAAGGCGACCAAACACATAGAGAGAAAGTACCATGTCATACGAGAAATCGTTAGACGAGGTGGCGTCTGATTGAAAAGATTGATCTGACGGAAAATCTAGCGGATCCATTAACGAAGAGCTCGCCGCAAAAGTCTACGATGGACACGTTAGAGGACTTGGATTACGCTTGATGGCACCCACTTAGAAAGGAAACTTTTGTATAAGTGGGAGAAGCAAAGTGATGGTTGTTTGTAATAGCTAGTAGAGACACATTGTATACTAAAGTTTGCTTTAGTATAAGTGGGAGATTGTTGGATTTGTATCTTGGCGGTTTGGTTGAGCTTGTATACAATGTTTCTGTTACCACTATTACAATCTCTATCGATTTGAATACTTGATTGCATATATTCGTGTCCCTTATCTCATATATAAGTTAGATCATACGGTGTGTGAAGATCACGAAGTCCGTATGATTGGTCAAACTTAATGAGATATAAAAGTTTCTGGTGAGACAACTTAAGGGCGAGTTGTCGGTTTGAGGCTGCATATAGATAAAAGTGACTTGACTTGGTTGCTTGTCTATCTTTGATGCGTCTCGGCGTATTGAAGGATCACGGTGAGATGTGTTCTTCTATCTCGACCGTCGTGAAGAACCAAGATCTCGGTGACTTACGATGATCTAAACCTCGATAAGGTATTAGGTGAGTATGAGTTCTTGACCATCACTTTGACTTGTTATGGGTGAGGTTATATGTTCTAACCAAGATTCTCCGCGTCTTGGGTGGTGGCGATGCTTGTATGTCACACTAGTTATCGTATCAGTCACCGTATCCGTTTAGGATGATGGCGTCCCCTTAAGGAGCTCAAAGGTTTATTGTACTAAACCTACGGGTTGAGTTAGCTCAAGTACAATAATAAGGTTGAGTGGTCTTGCTTAAGAAATGAAGTTATTAATCGTTTTAAGCGATTGATTGCTATAAATGATTAATGGACGTTCGATATCTTAAATACGGGATTCGTAATGTCTAAGTGCAAGCTCGACTCAACTTCGGTAATAAAGGGTAAGTCGGCATTTATTCTCTAGTGGCATGAATAAATGTTTATAAATTAATTTATGTTCGAGTGAACATAAGATAATTAATTTATTTGAGGCCCATCTTTATTCCTTGCATTTGATCCTGGTTGGCCCATCCGTGCCCGTAGCCAAGGAAAATCGGCGCCTCATGCTCCCAAAGGCAAGATTTTATTCTCTTTATCCCACAAGGATATAATTATATTTATGGTATATACATAGATCCTTTCCTTATGGGATTAAGGTAGTGCATTATAAATATAAGGTAAGAGATAAGTCGAGGTTAATCCTCGCATTTTAACCTAGAATTTTCGGCCCCTCATAGTTTTCTTGAGAGTTTTCGAAAATTGGGAAGTGAGAGCAAGGGTGATTTTTCCAAGCATTCTTCTTAGATCGTCCTCGCTCGGCGTTGGAGATTGGGCGATCGGGATCAGATCCGGAAGGTCAAAGCTTGAGTCCGATCCATTCATCTCGTTCCATCGACCCCAGCGGTTCCAAAGGTAAACACGTGAAAACCCTACGTGTTGCGATTAATTATATAGACGCATGCTAGGTTTATAATCAATGGTGAATTAAATATCGAGATAGATCCTCGGGCGAGGTTAACATATGTTTTCCCTACACCGACTACACGTGCATATAAGCACCCAGTGCCAGACACGAGCGAACATCGACTGGGAGCCTCACCAGCTCCTGTCGCCGATCACACGCAAGCACGCATCACCTCCCATCCAGTGTTAGGGGGTCCTCTCTGTTTCATCTCACGTAACCTCCTCGGCGCATGTAGTGCCGGACGCAACCAGCGGGCGCTGGATGCCTTGTGTGCTATCTCTGATTCGCTGGACGCCAGTCGCATTGCACTCAGCCGGTCACGGTGCGTCTGCAGATTGACAGGTGCGACTACTTGCATGTGTGATGCTTCATCTTTTCCCCATTTCGTCTCCTTTCTGCCCCATTTTCTACAAATATATGAATCGAACCAATTAAGCATGAAACGATATATTCAGTCAAAACAAAACCGAAATGAAAGCAAACAATGAACAACGACACATTAAATCCCACTAAAAACAGGCACAAAAGTATACCAAAAAACTACCATGGCACATATCTCCGAGTTTGAGGATATTATGAGGTTGCGCTTGAAATGTTTTTTTTGAACTCCTAGATGTTCAAATGATGTAATTGGCTGTTAAAGTTATTTGAATACAATATCTTGAGCCTCCAAGGAGATTAGCATTAGACAAAAATTTGGGTGAGCTCCGCCTCACCGTGAGTTCACCCTTGTTTTTTGTTAAAATAATTATATATTAATTATGGCGAGTAAAGATAATTAGATTTTGTTAATTTATAATTAAATTTATTAATTTTTTAAATTATAATTTTTAATTCAAAATTAGAATTTATTAACTCATAATTATGGTTTATTAATTCATAATTGAGGTTTATTAATTCATAATTAGGGTTTATTAATTCAAATTTAGGGTTTATTAATTCAAAATTAGGGTTTATTATCCAAAATTAGGGTTTATTATTTCCAATTAAGGTTTATTAATTCAAAATTGGGGTTTTTTAATTCACAATTAGAGTTTATTAATTCACAATTAGGATTTATTAATTCAAAATTAGGATTTAATAATTCAAAATTAGGATTTATTATTCAAAATTGTGATTTATTAATTCACAATTATGGTTTATTAATTCAAAATAAGATATATTAATTTAAAATTATTATTTATTATTTTACAATTAAAATTTATTAAACTAATTAATTTTAATTAGATTTAATTAATTAATTAATTAATTAATTAGGATTAATTAATTAATTAAAATTAATTAATTAACTAATTAGGGGTGGGTCTCGCTGCACCCGCGCATAGGAGACCACCCCTTAGCATTATCCTACCATCTCTTCCTGAAGCTCTTCAGACGGGGTTTTACGTGCTTTATGTTGATCTTTTCGAGAAGATCACGCGAATGAGTTGAATTTCATGAAGAAATTGGGGCTACCCCTGCTGAAGGAATCTCCCGCGCGTCATGCGCAATTTGGATAGTCCCTATGTTCATACAAGTGTTTCTGTTGCTCTTGATTTTGTATTACGTATTCATTTTGTCAATTCATATTTGCATATTTGGTTTGTCAAATTCGTTTATTTTTCAATCTCAATGTTAAACAAAATCTGCCTAGATTTTTGATAGGATATGGCCCAACCTCTCGGGCCCACTAGCGAGGCCCAAGCAGTGGGCACGACCTAATCTTTGCCTACTCGGTTACGCCCGAATCACGACCTCAAACCCTAATTAAAGGCGGTCGAGGCGAAGATGATGGGATAACGGTGGAAATCATGGACAATTATGGTGAAGATCATGGTCAATTTACGGAAGGATCGTGAGTCCGCCATTCAAGGGATTCGTTACAAGGTCTACGATTATGTATAAATAGGAGTTAGATTGAAGGTAAAAGGGTTAGCAAATTACTGAATACTAGAGCTCTTTGAGATACTCATTGTAATACAATTATAGTGAACATCTTGAGGATCATCACCTCCGTGGACGTAGATCTGTTTCTTGATCGAACCACGTAAAAACTCCTGTGTTCTTTACTGCTTTCGCTAAATCTTTCATACAAACGTACACAGATTTATCATTGGCGCCGTCTGTGGGAACACTCTTTTTCTTTTTCGAACAAAAAGCTGTGTTTTCTACAATTTAATGGCAAGGACACGTGCAAACGCAAGTACTGCCGGCGATGTCGGTAACAACCGTCTTGAAGGACGATCGGTAGTCACACAACAGGGAAAGGGATCGCGGGCGCTACCGGTGATCATACACCGAGGGCTACATGGAGAATGCTTCCATACACCCTCGGGATGGTCGCCCAACGAGGTGAAAGATACCGACCTCAGTACCGGTGAACAGGAGGTTCACCGCTCCCACGAGGTCCTCGGTCGGCGATGTCAGAATTCCTCAATGCTAACCTCAATCAATTCTAGAGTTTTCTCAACCGGAGGACAAATGGGCGGGCCCTTCAAGAGTGCCCGAAGTGGTGATTCTGAGCAACCGAGGGTCGTTCGCCTCTTGAAACAATCAACATTCACCGCGGCACAATGACCGCCCCAATACCGGGTTCAATCGCCTCGTACCATCCGCGGCCGTTTCACCTCGGCGTAATACCCGTGTGACCGGGCGGGAAAGAGAGGAAAGACAAAGTCGAACTCCCCCGAGAGGCGACAGACGCCGCTATCGATCTCGCTCCTTGGAGAGAGATGGCAACGAGCTCCCGGTTCGACAAGCGCAGACGAATTATCTCCTTTCTCGAGGAGATTCGGATACACCGCCTTGCAGCGATACCGGGCTCAAATATCGCTGCATACTATGGCCTTGGAGATCCGCCGACTTATCTTTGCTATACCACCAACATGGCGAACCAAGGGATGGAAGATTTCCATATGTGTAGGTCTTCCCAGGTGCGATCTCCAACACTCGACGTTGGTTCGCCGCTCGCCGTGAGCAGCATCCATTGCTTCAAAGACCTCATGGATCGAGTTCAAATGGCGTTTTACCAAAAGATGCCGCCTCAACAACCTTCATCCGATCTTCTTACAATCCGCCATATGGGGCGAGACGATGTCGAATTTCGTCTCAAGATTCATCATGGAATCCCTTAAAATAGATGAGAGTAACGATCTCTACATCATCAACGCATTCAAGAGCGGGATCCGACCGGTGCTCGAATAAAGAGATCACCCGTGAGCACCGAAGGCGGCTAGTGGTCTTTGGACCTGGTTGACAACTTTGTCAAAGGGGACGAGTCGGACCGGAAGAAGAGAGATCTAGGATGAGCAATGGATGAAAGAAGGAAACCCGGAGGATCGAGGCCGAGGTCTTTGAACGCGAAGCGCGTTCGAAAGAAAGAAAAAGGCCCGGTAGAATCAAGGTGGGACCTCGGCCAAGCTCCCCAGTAATAGCGAGCGCCTCTGCTCAAATCCAGGTGAAATATTTGAGCTTCTGCGAGCTCTTTCAAAACCTCCTCCTATGAAAGGAGGATCGAAAAAAGTCAACAGAAAGTATTGTGACTACCACCGAGTGCGGTCACGTCTGAAGATTGCAAGATCTTGAGCTCACAGTTGACGAGCTCGTCAAAGAAGGCCGAAGAAGTACATCGGCGGTGGGTAACAAAAAGCGCGAGAGGAAAAATGGAGGTGGTAACAGCAAGGACCGACCTCAACGGCCCGACACGAAGATGGCGAGGACGAAGGTCCCAATGCAATGGAGCAGTGTCTATGCTATAACCGGGCTGCGGTTAGTGCGACGAGGTCGTCACTTAGAAATGAGGCTCTGAGGCCGACCCGAGGAGCCGAAAAACAAGCGACTCGGGATGGAGAGAACATTGTGTTCTCCAAGGCGACCCAGTCCAAGATCATGCCTCGCGGGGCGCCATTACTATACAAGCCGTGGTAGGCAACAAGAGCGTACATCGGGTCTACATTGACATCGGAGCCTCCGTTAGCATCATATTCCGTAGCTGCTGGATAAACTTGATGTTGGAGGAATTCAGTACATCCCGCGCCTTCCGATTCGGAGCTTTACTCGGAGGCGGTTCAACCCGAGGGCGTCATCACCCTTCCGGTTCAAGTAGGGCGTACTCCCGTGTCGGTTACCAAGGCCATTCAATTTTCTTAGTCGAGCTCCTCTCCATACAACATTATCCTAGGAAGAGATTGGCCGTGCGCAACTGTGGGCCGTCGCTCCGTGTAACACATCACCATTAAGATACCCACCCGGTGGAGTGTTAAGCATTCGGGGTGACCAAGCGGCGGCTAAAGAATGCCTACGAGTCTCAACCCAAGATGTGGCTCTACCTCGGGCCTAGCAATTATAGAACCCTTGAAGTTGCCACCTTGGGATGACTGACCGAGAATCTTGACTATCTGACGATGACCCTTCCAAAGTTGTCAAGGTTGGCACCCGAGTTCGTGATATTATCCAACGGTCATGCGACTTCTAAGGGAATATAGAGATGTATTTGCATGGTCTCCATTGGACATGTTGGGGTTTCGCCGAGCTCATAACTCATCGTCTCAACATCGATCCGGCTACTAAACCAGTTCGGTAAGAAGAGAAGTTTTGCAATGATGACCGGTCATAAGAGGCGAGGTAACCCAACTCAGGAGGCTAAAATCATGCGAGGTTAAATACCCAACCTGGATGGCTAATCGGTTTTGGTTGGAAAGCCGAGGAGGGATGGCGCGTGTGTGTCGACTATACCGACCTCAATAAACACCGCCTAAAGGCTATTACCCTCCCGACATTGACAAGAAGGTGGAGGCATTGGTGGGACATGAGATCTTCAGTTTCCTGGATTAATACAAGGGATACCACCAAGTCACGATGAGCCGGAGGACGCCCAAAAACAACGTTCATCAACGACGGTGTCTTTGCCTATCGGAAGATGCCTTCGGTCGAAAAGCGGTGGAGCTACCTACCAAAGGATGGTGGGCGCGATCTTCAAAGATCACATAGGGAAATCGTTGAGGTCTACATCGGCGATATAGTAGTCAAAAGCAAAAAGCTAAGCTGCGCCGTCGACCTCGAAACTATCCTTCACCTCAGTCGGCCAACCTCAAGCTTAATCCCGTAAGTGCACATTCGTGGTGAAGGCGGGTAAATTCACGGGATCTTGGGTTTCTCAAGAAGGCTTGAAAGCCAATCTACCAAGGTGAAGACAAGTGCTCGACATGCGAGTCCCAAGATCCATCCGTGAAATACACAAACTCACCGGATGCTAGTAGCCTCAACAGATTCCTATCTCGGCCGAGAAGCGACTTCCTTCTTCAAGATCCCGAGGAGAGCTCAGTTTCACTGGCGGGAAGAACACCGGTCGCATTCGCGCGGTGAAGGAATATCTCGCATGACCGCCAACTCTATCCGCCCCAAAGCAAGGTGAAACTCTATCGTTGTATCGGCCACCTCGGACGAGGCAATCGGTCTTGATCTTGGTGCGAGATGAGATAGGACGGCAACTCCCCATCTACTTCATCGGTCGGGCTCTCAAAGGACCGGAGACGAGGTACACCAACCTCGAGAAGGTAGCTTTGGCTCTGGTGAATGCCATGCGATGCCTCCGGCCTTACTTTCAAGCTCATTCCGTCCAGGTACTAACGGACTTACCTTTAAGATAAGTCTTATCAAAACCGAGTCATACGGACGTATAGCTAAGTGGTATTTGGAGCTCGGTGAGCACGACATCTCGTCTTCCCGGCCGGCCATAAAGGACAAGCTCTCGGCGATTTCTGGTGGAGGTCAAATTCACCGAGGTCGTCTCTACCAGCGAGGTCACTCCCACCTCACGGCGGAGGAACACATCCTTGCATCGCCCATTGGTTCTTTGGCGGATGTATGGGCGGAGCTTCATGCAAGACAGGCGTGGGCGGGCATCCTCCTCCTCGGCCCGGATAGCGAGAAGTGACGTCGCCCCGGTTTACCTTCCCACCACCAACAACGAAGTGGAGTCTGAAGCGATCTCGGGACTCCGCCTTGCAAAGGAATTGAAAGTGGACAAAGTCCGGATATTTGGAGATTCCGTGTCGTAGTAAACCGGTCTTAGGCACATCTGAGGCGAGGAGGATCGAATGAAGCAATACGCGAGAAGCGAAAGAGATCTTGACCTCATTCGGTACTTCAAGATTCATCAAATCCCGAGGGAAAGCAGTGAGTGACATCCTTAGTAAGTTGGCTTCGTCATCGGCAAATCCGCGGTGGAGGAAGTTCATTCGGAAGCATCGAGGCGTACGCGTCGGCGTTATCGCGGTGAGCCAAACCGGATGGCCACGAAGCATACACGGAAGTTGGCACATTACCTCAGGATCGGCTTGAGGCCAAAAAGATGATGGTGAAATCCCAGAAGTATCTCATATATGAGGGCTCTCTCTACCGGAAGTCTTACCTTCAACCCCTCTTGAGGTGCCTTGGGCCAGAAGAAGCCGACTACGTGCTTAATGAGATTCACAGAGGATCTTGCGGAAGCCACATCGGGTCACGGGCTCTTTCAAAGAAGACGTTGAGGTCGGGATATTATTGGCCCACCTTTATTCAAGATTCGGCCGAGCTCGTCAAAAGTGTCAGAAGTGCGAACCACTCCACGGTCAAAAGCTACCTCGGACCGATCGGGCGACTGCGAGTCCATGGCCTTTCATGCAGTGGGGGATCGACATCGTTGGACCGTTCGACCGAGCACCAGGTCAGCTTCGATATTTAGTCGTAGCTATAGACTACTTCACAAAATGGGTCGGTGAGCCACTTTCGAGCCTAACGAGCAAAAGGATTGAGACGCCCGTGTGGAAGAATATATGCGCCGCTTGACATACCGCATATTCGGTCTCGGATAGCGGCACCCAATTCGTCGATAAAAGTTTCAAGGGTGGTGCGAAGAGCTCCGGATCGATCAGCGCTTCATCTCGGCCGCACATGGCGAATGGTGGGACCGAGGTGACGAACCGCTGCGATCATACAAGGATTAAAGAAGAGACTAGACCGAGCTAAAGGCGATTGGGTGAAAACCTTCCCAAGTCCTCTGGTCCTACATAACGACACCTCGGACTTACATGCGGAGAAACGCCTTTCGGTTTGGTCGATGGGCCGAGCGTCATCATACCGGTGAAATCGGCGCACCAAGCCAGCGTACTCTTCACTTTGACCCGGATGGGAGCAGGGCGACTGCGAGCCAACCTTGATGCTCTCGAGAAACGCGAACTCTCTTTCATAAAAAGCTAAGTACAAGGGCCGGTCACACGGTATTACAACAAAGGGTCAAAGCTTCCGCCCGCAAGTAGGCGACCTCGTCCTCTGAAATAATAAAGCAGCAGAGCCGAGCGTCTTAACAAGTTGGATCCGGCATGGAAGGCCCATACCGTGTTCACGAGGACCTCGGCAAGGGGCCTACAAGCTATCTCGTTTATCCGGTGCTTATCCCCGAACTCGCATATCTCTCATTTAAGGAGGTATTTTACATAGCTTCGATTTGGATCGACCTCATGTTAGTCTCCTTACTTGCTTTGCCAGTGCGATGTTATATACTTGTTGAATAAAATATTTATTTTTCTAATGAGTATTTCATTTAGCCTCATTTTATTCATATGCGAACATCTATTTGGATATACCGCATTTAAACCTTCACGAGGACGCCTCGTGAAGATGAATAACCAGCTAGTAGTAGGTACTCACTAAGCACAAGCACTCGTAGATTACTCATTGAATTGAGCGTCTCGGTGCAAGCATCTGAGACTACTCATTAATTTGAAAGTCTACATGCACGCATCTGATTACTCGTTAAGTTGAAAAATCTACATGTAAAAGACATCCGGATCGGATCTCATCAAATTATGCCCCTTTATTTGGGAAAATATACATACATACAAAGGTATAAATACATTTACGACCAAAGCGAAGTCTAGCTATGTTTGTACCTCTCAAGAGGAAAAATTACACTCAAACGAGTCTAAATACATTTATATCTACATACAAAGTTCTACGCTATATACAAACTCATTCGGGCTTAGGGCTCCGCCTCATGGGACTCACTTGCCGAGGTAGTTGAATAAAATCCCGGGTCGGCGATGAATACCGGAATGAACTCGGTGCCCTTCACCCAATCAATGAGAACGGCACCACCTCGGCTGTTCGGGAGCGATCGACCCGACACCGGCGGGGTTCGGCCGGGGATGCGTTCCTATACCCGAGGTCACACTCGACCCGTGAGCTGGCGCGGGCGGGACCCGACCACCGCCCCGAACCGCCGCACCTCCACGCCGACCGCCGCCTCGCACGCCGCCCGACACGCCGAGTCTTGCCCTCTAAATGCTCCCCTTTCAATTGGACCCATTAGACGGAGCACTTCGGCGTGATCAGCGTAGCCGCCCTCCTCTTCAGGCTCTTCAATTATTGGACCAGCGGCGCCCGCTGTAGACTCGCTGCGGGGCTGGGGCATGCGTCGTTTACGAACGACCTCGTACATCTGCATGTACTTCAGGATGGAGTCGAGGCAGTCTTTAAACTTCTTGCTATTTGGCCCCTCCTCATCCCTCAGCACCATGCCCTCCGCCAGCAAGCTCTGAACTCGGTCGTCGGCTTCAGATATGGTAGTTCCACCAGTCCGGCGGATTACCTTCTCATACTCTGCATGCTCTTCCGAGATCCGAGCCAGCTCCTCTGCTGTCAGCTCGAGCCGCTCCTCGCATTGCATCAGCCGTCCTTGGATCACATCAGCAGACGAATCAGCCCCCTGGACTTCGAGTTGTGTAATCCTTAACTTTAATGCCTCATTCTCAGTCAGGAGGCGAACCACTTCGCAGTCGGCCTCATGCAACTTCTTTTTCAGTTCGGCTGACGATGCGGTGACATCCATCTTGACGAACACGAGTCGACTCGGCGGACCGACTCCTCCTCGATGCGTCACCTCTTCATCCTTCTCGACTAGAGCACTTCGGACTTCTTTCGACTTTGTTAGTAGCTCATGATCGAGTCGAAGTATTGAGATGTGGAATGCTAGAAATAAATAAGACAAAGGCATTTAAGAAGATGTGCTATTATTCAAAATAGAAGTTCGTACAACACGGGGTCCTATCGACCCCGCAAATCGACTATTACATTAGGTCCACCGACCTCGGGCTCATTTTGGGACTCACCGACCTCCTCGCTGCACCACCTGCCGCCGCCTCCAAAAGCTGCCGATCTCGGAAGGGCGTCCAGAGCTCGGCCGCCTCCTCGGTTTCGCTCACCTCGGCCAAGGAATGCTTGAAGCTCACGCCTTCATCTTCCTTGCACCGAGTTCTGACCTCCGCCGTCGAGAGCAAGCGGAAGATGCCAGTATCCACCACGGGAAGGAGGTCGCCCGGTGATTATGCGGGCATAATTCATGCATACCTCCCGAGGTGCGACCTCAACCCAACCGTGCTGGGCCTTGTCAAAATCAGGTCTCTCGGCGCCAGCCTTCTCAGTGGGCGATATCACCGCGGCCTCATCACGGTGCCGGTCGGAGATGAAGGAGGAAAAGCTCTCCGACTCAATAAGCTTCTGCTGGCGAAGGCCCTCAGCATAGGTCCTTGCCTTCCCAACAAGGCACTTGTCTATGCGGCCAGCTTCTTCTCCGCCTCGGCAGCCTCCTCCCGGCGCTTCCACTTCGCACGGGCCACCGTAAGGCCCAGTCCTTCTTTTTCGTGGCGCTCGGCCGCCGCCTTTGCAGCTCGGCGTTCGCCTGGCGGCGTCCAGGTAGGATTCGGCGCCGCCGTTTCTCTCCACGGCCTCGTATTGCGAGGTGCTCGACAAAAATCCGGCCATGCGGCGCATGCATCACCGCCACCGAGGCCGCATCCCGAATATAAAGCAGATTAGCAGCATAACGACAAAATTACAAGGAGAAGAGTAGCGACTTATACCTTCGGGAAGGATAAAGGAGTCTTTGGAAGCCGTACTCGAGCAAGGATCGCCATGAACCTCGATCTCGAGTCGGGCTCGAGGTCGCTGAGGCCCGTCGAGGTCTCTCAGGCGCCCACCACCACCACGGGCTCTTGGGTGGACTCGCCTCGCCGCCTTCTTCCTCGCCGCATTCCTTTCGCTCGGATGGCGCAGGCGCGTCGAGCCGATTATCTTAACTTCTCTGCTGGGTCGATCTTCACTACATTCTGAGAATAAGAATTTCGTTAGCACAACGAAATCGACGGGGAAGGATAAAAAGAAGAAGGTTACCTCACCCAAATCGGACCACGACACCGTGCGCTTCGACCTATAAACACTCATCAAAGCATTGTTCAAGTCATCCTCGGTATAGTTAATCGATAAGATCTCACCCAGATCGTTCAACATCTTCTCCATGGGGCCCAGGGGATTGATTTTCACGTCTTTTATTGTGCCGAGGCCCCACTCGTACCTCGGATGCCCCTCAGCCCGCAGAAAGAAATATCTATTACTTGATGGGACACCTCAGGGGCGCTATCTTAAACTTCGAGGCGAGGTGACGGATAATACACCCTCCTATAGACTTGATGCTAAAAAAATGCATCAAGACTTCAAAAGAAAACTCCTTACCTATACCATAACAGGCCAGCCCTAGCCCAACTACCGACCTAATAGAATTCGAGGTCAGTTGGCAAATGGGGATTCGAAAATATTCTTGAAAGTTAAGAAAAATAGGGGCAAAAGGAAACCTAAGCCCAGCTATCAAACTATCTACAAAAATGGTAATAAATCCCTCCGGAGGGGCCATCGCCCTATCATTGGGTTTCGGCAGACACCACCATGCATCCTCCGGAATATGGTATCTCTCCGTAATCTCCAAAAGTTCCTCTGTCGTTAGAGTCGACCTCGCCACGCCAATCCTGAGGCCGTCCCATACCGATGACACCGGCGAAACCCTAGAACTAAGTCCTATGGATTTACCTGGCGGTTGTGGCACATATAATCCTTCACATCGAATCGGGTGGCGTAACTCAAACCGAACGAGTTATCGGGCGAGAAGAGGAATGAGAAGATGAAGAATACATACTTACTTTTTATGGAGCGAGATATCCAACTTCTTCAACAAAGTTTGAAAGAGAAATTAGGAATTTCTACAGGTATGCTCTCTGGAATAAAGCGTCGAAGAAGAAAATGAACAGTTGCCTCATTTGGACCTATTTATAGGACGAATGGCACCTAAAACTGCCGTTCATTTATCACACGTGCCTATCTGCGATTGGATGTAATCGACGCCATGCACGCTGCTCGAGCGCCAACTACCGCTGGCGCGTATATGACGTACTCATTGGTAAGACAAACCGCGACCCGATCACGTAATGATTACATTGAGCTCGGACCTCGGACCTCGGACCTCGGACAACGCCACGTTGGATTTGTATCGAAAGCGGTTTGGTTGAGCTTGTATACAATGTTTCACATTACCACTATTACAATCTCCTATCGATTTGAATACTTGATTGCATATATCATGTCCCCTTATCTCATATATAAGTTAGATCATCAATTGTGTAGAAGATCACGAAGTCCGTATGATTGGTCAAGCTTAATGAGATATAAAAGTTTCACGGTGAGGGCGACTTAAGGACGAGTTGTCGGTTTAGGCTGCAGTATAGATAAGAAGTGACTTGACTTAGTTGCTTGTCTATCTTTGATACGTCTCGGCGTATTGAAGGATCACAGTGAGATGTGTTCTTCTTTCTGACCGTCGTGAAGAACCAAGATCTCGGTGACTTACGATGATCTAAACCTCGATAAGGTATTAGGTGAGTATGAGTTGCTGACCATCACTTTGACTTGTTATGAGTGAGGGTTATATGTTCTAACCCAAGATTCTCCGCATCTTGGGTGATGGCAGTGCTTGTATGTCACGCTAGTTATCTGTATCGAGTCACCGTATCCGTTTAGGATGATGACGTCCCCTTAAGGAGCTCAAAGGTTTATTGTACTAAACCCCTGCGGGTTGAGTTAGCTCAAGTACAATAATAAGTTTGAGTGGTACTACTTAAGGAAATGAAGTTATTAATCGTTTTAGCGATCAGATTGCTATAAATGATTAATGGACGTTCGATATCTTAAATCGAGGATTCAGTAATGTCTAAGTGCAAGCCCGACTCAACTTCGGTAATAAAGGGGTAAGTCGGCATTTATTCTCTAGTGACATGAATAAATGTTTATAAATTAATTTATGTTCTGGGCTGAACATAAGATAATTAATTTATTTGAGGCCCATCTTTATTCCTTGCATTTGATCCCTTGGCTGGCCCATCCAGGCCCATAGCCAAGGAGAAATCGGCGCCTATTTACTCTACAAGGAAAGGATTTTATTCTCTTTATCCCACAAGGATATTATTATATTTATGGTATATGCATAGATCCTTACCATATAAGACTATGGTAATAATCCTGAGATTATGGAAATAATCCTCAGAGTATGGAAATAATCCTAAGATTATGGTAATATTCCATATAGGATTATGGTAATTTCCATATGGGATTAAGGTAGTGCATTATAAATATAAGGTATGAGATAAAGTCAGGTTAATGATCATTAATCAAGACATCATTATTTTCGAGAATTCCATAAGCTCTTGGAGATTTTGAAAATTGTGTAGAGAAAAGAGGTGATTTTCCAAGCATTCTCCATAGATCGTCCTCACTCGGCGTTGGAGATTGGGCAACCGGGATACGATCCGAAGGTCAAAGCACGAGTCCGATCCGTTCGATCCGTTCATCTCGTTCCATCACCTCTTCGGATCAAAGGTAAACACGTGAAAACCCCAACGTGTTGCGATTTAATTATATAGACGCATGCTAGGTTTATAATCAATGTATGGTGAATTAAACACCCAAGATGGTTCCTCGGGCGAGGTTAACACACGTTTTCCTACATTGGTATCGAGCACAGGATCGGAATCTTGGCTCTGTTGGATTAATTCACGTTTGATTATTACGTGCGTTTAATAATTGTGGATCCGCTGTTCATCGTGGCTCGTTTATTGTTTTTGTTGGTTTTGTTTTACACCACGAGAAAATCCGTGGTTAGATTAGATTTTATTATGTAAATCTTATCGTAAAAGAAGAACGAAGACGAAAGAACGAAGAACGAAACGACGGGAAAACAGTCTCTACCGTCATCGGGTGGTTTCGCGGCGAGCCTCGCGATCGCGAGGGCGATCGCGAGGGCTGCGGGCGACGGGCACGCGCTCGCGCGAGATCCTGGCGCTAGCGAGCGAGCTTCAGCGATCGCGTGGATTACCAGCGAGGCTGCACGGCCGTGCGAGCTAGCGGGCGACGGGCTGCGTCACCGACGACGAAACCCGGCGCTTCGCGAGCGGACTCGTGGTCGCGAAGTTTCGACGGCGGGCGGCGACGTCTCGGCAGACGTTCGGTGCTCGGGCGGTGGCCGCACGTGTTCGCTTTCGTCGGTCGCGGTCGCCTTAGCGATCGCGAGGTAGCCAGCGAGGACACGCAAAGACGCTGGTGACAAAGAAGTCGAGCGCGGCGGGCCTTGCCCTAGCGCGGCCAAAGCCGCATTGGGCGACCCGCCCGGACCCATTTTTCCAGATTTTCGGTCCGTGCTGCGCACGCGAGGCCCATTTGTTGAATCGGTCCGTGCCGTGCACGCGAGGCCCGTTTCAAGTTTAATTACATGCTTTGTAAATCTATGTAATAGATTAGATTTAAATGTGCGGGTTTCACGATTGGGCGCGATGAACGTTTTATTTATTTTTATCGTTCATATGCATGTCGTGGATGTTTAAATTATGCAGTAGCATGCTATGTATGTTTATATTACGTTGACAAACCTTTATGTGTTTTACGAATTGGATGAGCATAGTAAGCATGCTAGGTTTATCGCGTTTATCAAGCATATTTTAGAATTTCATGAGCATGTTTTACATGTTGAGTTCTATAGAAAAGCATGCTAGGATTACGTGATCAGCATGTACAAACCTTTTGAATAAAAGGTAAGCAAGTAACCCGACAAATTAATTTTTCAAATTAAAATGTCAAGACCTCCACTTTTGATCTCTAAACAAAGTGAGGCCGTGAGTAGTGGCGCCCACACGCGTGGCTTGCTTGCTTTGTTTATCATAAGTTTGTTAGATGAGATTTCTAAATAAAACATTTTAAATCTATTGAGAAGTGGGAGTTTCATGTATGGCGATCCACACGCGTGGCTTGCATGTGCGATTTTCATAAGTTCTCTAGAGATAGATATAAAATGAGATAACAAAAGAATTTGAATTGAAGCGGTATGGTCCGGTGAGTATACCAATTCTAAGAATTCATTTTCTATTGTTAA
The DNA here is from genome assembly GCA_036937905.1 of Salvia rosmarinus. Lineage (NCBI taxonomy): Eukaryota > Viridiplantae > Streptophyta > Magnoliopsida > Lamiales > Lamiaceae > Salvia > Salvia rosmarinus. The sequence continues at coordinate 71,139,675 of CM072819.1, read as the reverse complement.
AATTGTGGTCATTGCTAGACATCACCTCAAGTACAACTTCATGAAGTCCCTTCTTGCGATAGTGATGTGGTTCAGTAAGGTCCAATCGTTTATTTCATTTGTCATAAGGATAAGTTGACATGGATTGAAATTAAGCGACTAAAGGTATATTTTAGTGCAGTCGAGGGTTCGTGTGTGGCGCCCACACGTGGCTTGTATGTGGGATTCCTTGGGCGATTGGAGGTTCAATTAATATTGTTTTATCAAAAGGTTACAATATTATTGTTACGAATTATTGCGATCGTATGCTTATGTGTTTTACATTATCATTTCGAGATATGTCTCTTACCGATTATCAATATGCTCGCACAAAATCCGTTATCCGGTCCAAATTTTATCAGTGGAAGCGAAACATGGAATATGTTCTTATCGTGAAGAACACATGTTTGTTCTCACTACTCCTAAACCCGATGCCCTTCATCGACGCGTCGACTAATGAGCGGAGAGTCGGCGGACTTTGGAATAAGTCAAACAATATGGCTAAATGCTATATGATGACTACGATGTCCAAAACTTGCCGTGCGACATCGATCGATGGTAGACGCGACGATATTTGGTCAAGTCTCGAGAGTAAGTTTGGGCGGTCGGATCGGACGATCCGCTTCCACACAATGAGAGAAATCTTGGCGTGTAAGATGGAAGAAGGAAGTTCGGTCCATGAACATGTCTCCCACATGACTCATCTCATGGATAGTCTTGATCGGTTGGGAGGAGGTATTGACGAAGCCAAGGTCGATATCATCCTCAATACACCGCCCAAGTCTTTTGAGAACTTTCGGCGTGAATGCGATCATGAGCAAGACCGAGTTTACACTTAGTCGGTTGCTTAATGATCTCGCTGCGGAAGGAGTTATGGGAAAAGGGCACATGCTCTTGCTAGCACATCTAAGGGCCCAAAATTTTCATCGTAAAATGGAAATAGAAAAGGGTACCAAAGGTGGTAGAGGCGAGGAAATAGTGGGAGTAATGGGAGCAAGAACATGGTTGCCACCGAGGCAGAAGAAGCGAAGGAGAAGCGGCAAGTGCTCAAGTGCGGTAAGACCGGGCATTGAAGGCCAAGTGCCCTATGCTCAAGGCTCAAGGTCGCCGCTTGCTTTAGTGACGGAAAATGTTTAGCGACTTGTTCTACCCATTCTTGGGTAGTAGATACTGGAATCGATCATGTTTGTTACACCTGCGTGGGTTCTGCGCGACAAGGAGCTGTTTGATGGCGAGATAACGATCTCCATGGGCAACGCGGCGAAAGTCGAAGCCGCATTGCGAGTTGGAGATGTTTCTTTATGTTTTGGGACAACAGCTTTAGTTTTGAAAGACGTTTTATATGTGCCGGATTTTCGTGGAACCTTGTTTCTGTTTCAAATTATTTACTCATGGATATTCATTATTTTTGATAGTGGTGTTTCTATCATAAGAAATGACGAAGTTATACGTGTTGGCACCTTATATAATTCGCTTATACTATTTACGCAAAACATAATACCTATAACTATGTAGCATCTTCATCAAACCCTAAAAAGAGAAAGTTTTCTTCAGAAGATGACTCTACTTTTCTACGGCATCTTAGATTAGGTCACATCAATCTAAATAGGATCCAAAGACCGCTAAGAATGGGCGTTGGGGAATCTCACGGTTACTCCGTTCCCGATCTGCGAATCTGTATAGAAGGAAGATGTCGACCGGACCCTTCAAAGCGAAGGGTTATAGAGCCAAAGAAATGTTGGAGTTAGTCCATTTCGACCTATGTGGACCGATGTCCACATAAGCTCGTGGAGGGTGCAGTATTTTGTCACTTTCATTGACGATTACTCAAGGTACGGATACATATACCGCTTCACCGCAAGTGCGAATGATTTGAGAAATTCAAAGAGTTTAAGGCGGAAGTGGAGGCGAGCTAGGTAAAGTATCAAGTCATCTGCGTTACGATCGCGGTGGCGAATACCTCGATAACGAGTTTATGGACTATCTAGTGAAGTGTGGGATTACATCCCAGCAAGATTTCACCGGGCACACCACTGACAAAAATGGTGTGTCGAGGCGAAGAAATAGGACTCTTTTGGAAATGGTTAGATCTATGATGAGTTATGCTACATTGCCTATTTCGTTCGGGATATGCCTTAGAGACAGCGCATACTTGCTAAATCTAGTACCGCCCAAGTCGATCGAAAAGACCCCTTCGAGTTGTGGTTTGGGCGAAGCCCGGTTTAAGCCACATAAAGATATGGGCGATCCGGACTGCGTCTTGAACAAGAAAGCGACAAGTTGGAGGCTAGATCCGACGCAAGGTCATTTATTGGCTATCCTAGAGGAGCGAAGGTGGTTTATTCTATAGTCCTAAGGATCATAAGGTCATTATTAGCACTAATGCCCGATTCTTAGAAGAGGATTATATGAAAAATCAAAAGTCCAAAGTTGAAATCATTCTTCAAGAATTAGAAGATGATCGTATTCCACCACCGATTAGGCGAAGGTGCGAGATGTCGAGTCTAGTGGGAGGGATCGACACGGATACTTCAAGAAATTGAAGTAGGTCGAGTTCATTGGAGATACCGACTGCATAAGTGGTACCTACACAACAAGTTGTGCAGTTAGAGAACCACAAGTATCCGCACCCACCGTTGCCATTGTGCTGTAGAAACTCGTCAGTGGGAGGTTGTTCGTCAACCCGAGCGATTTATGTTCGTGGGTGAATCTTGATTTAGTCGGGACGAACATGCAATAATCGACCCATGGACATCTGAGGAGGCAATACAAGATATTGATGCAAGATCATGGCACACCGCTATGGACTTAGAAATGGAGTCCATAACGGCTATGGATGTATATGAAAGACACCTCTACCGGATGGCAAGGAAGCCATAGGTAGTAAGTGGATATCAAGAGGAAGAGAGATTCCGATGGAGAGGTTTCGCTTTTAAAGCCGTGCTTGTGGCGAAGGGTACACTCAGATTGAGGGCATCGATTTCGATGAGACCTTTTCGCAGTAGCAATGCTCAAGTCCATCGACTTCTTCGCCATAGCAGCCCACTTGAACCTAGAGGTTTGGCAATGGATGTTAAAACCGCTTTTCTAAACGGTTACCTTGAGGAAGGTAGAGACATCTATATGCAAGAACCCGAAGGTTATGTGGTAAAGGGTGAAGAGCATCTAGTATGGAAGCTTAAGTCCATTTATGGACTTAGCGAGCCTCCCGATCATGGAACTTACGCTTTGACGAGGTAGTAAAGTCCTATGGATTTACCCGTTGCCTAGCGAGAGTTGTGTGTATCGGTTAGATGTCAACGGTGATGTGGTATTTCTTGCACTTTATGTAGATGACATCCTTCTAGTTGGCAACACTTATTTAAAGCATGAATTAAATATGATCCATTAGATTAGATGAAATCAAGAATGAGAATAAATTCTTATTTCTTATATTAGAAAATGTAAATTGCACTGCCGAGCTCCGTAAAAAATATCTTGATTTCGACATTATTATAAGTTATACTAATACAAATAGAGATGGCAACGGATCCCGGACCCGGTCCAGATCCGTAGATCCAGATCCATTTTTAAGGATCTGGTCCTCAAAAATCTGGACCCGACGGATCTGGACCGGATCTGGAACATATCTCAATTTTTCGGATTTGGATCTGGAGTAAAGGTTTTAAGACCCGGATCCGATCCAGATCCGGTCCGTGGACCCGCCAAATATATATATATATATATATATATATATATATATATATATATATATATTATAATTAAATTAGTTAACCTACCAATTTCTATTTGTGCGCCGCAGTCGCAACTCTCAGCCTCTCAATCGCATTCCCAACTTCCCAATTCTCATTCCAAACCCTTGAAGAGCCCAAGCTGCCGCCTCTCCGCCGTCTCCTCCGCCGACTTCCACCTCCGCCTTCTCGTCGCCTCCCCTCTCCACCGCTCGTCTCCTCCTCTAATCTCTATCCCCTCCGCTGCTCGTCATCTCTTCCACCTCCTCCACGTATTCCTCCACCGCTTGTCTCCTCCTCCACGCCCTTCGCTGCTCGTCGCCTCCTCCACCTTCTCCACTGCCGATTCGCGATTCCTTCTCCACTGGACCACTGCCGTGAGGTAAGTATCGTAAGTTTATGCAATAATAATTACTTTTGTATATATTATTACCTTGTACATTTGCTCATTAGTTAATCTTTTCTGCAATAATATCACTTTTGCTCATAATATCACTTTTGCGTATATACACGATCCTTATTTAGGTTTGTGAATGAGGACAAAGTTTTAATCATTTTATAGTATCGAATTAAAGAGTCATGATGATAATTAATTAAGGTTTGATATAATTTTGTTGTATTTTTGGTGAGCCATTGATTTCTTGCACTAACCTAACTCCAGCTGCTCCAAACATAGGATCCTTTGTCCCTAAAATATTATCCGTCCCAAAATCATAATTATAAGTGTAATTAACTATTATTTTTAATAGTCTCTTTAATTATGTTTACGATACAGAATTTTAAGGATAAAGAGTTCGATCTGCCAAAAATTTGGATTACTAGTTAAAAATGCTAGCATACTTATTCATTTTGGTCTATTAAACTTTACATGTCTGATTTTTTATTATGCATTTTCTTATGATATTTATTTTTTAACTTTTTTATGATGTTGATGATGTTGAAAACAGCTGTAACATTGAAGACTTTCTTGAAGATTTTGGACATTAGAAGTTTCGTCATAAATATATGTTGTTAGAACTTGAATGATCGTAATATTTACATAATGTTATGACTTATTTTGGATTATTGTGATGTTTTTTATGGATTAATCATGTAATGATTTGTTTTTTGATGTTCGTTATTGTGGATTCAGATTATTATTATATTGTGATGGTGTTATTATGACTTTTTGTTAATTTAGGATTTATGTTAAAAGAGAAATCAGATGGATCCGGTTCAGATCCGTAGACCACATGGATCTTATGGATCCGGATGCGGATCTTATATTTTGGATCTATCGGATGCGGGTGGGATCCGGACACGCATTAAAAATCCGGATCGGATCCGGATCTCGTAAGATCCGGTCCATTGCCATCTCTAAATACAAACGGAAGGTTGTATAGTTAGTTTATGTTTTAGTACAAAAAGTTCGATTTTTCTTTTTTATCATTAGATTGAGCAACTACGTCTCCAAAACTTAGTTTATGTTTTAGTACAAAAAGTTCGATTTTTCTTTTTTATCATTAGATTGTGCAACTACGTCTCCAAAACTCGGGGTCCTTCTTAAATCTTATTATACCAAAATGATACATTAGTTCCACATCAAAAACATTTCCTTTTTAAATCAAAATACAGTTCTCTTAGAATATTTTTTTCCGTAAATATAAGTTAATATTCCAACGATTCACGATTTTTCAATTTATGTCTCAACGTAAGCATATTGTTATTTTAGTGCCTAACGTTTCAAAAAAATTTACTTAATGTTTGCCAATCAATTTTCGGCTTACAAATGTTTACGTGGCTACCGGAATTCCATGTTTTACTTTACGTCAATATAAAAATAAAATAAAAACATGAAAGTTTCTTTAAAATAATGTCGTTCCATTTCATTTCAACACTAATATAAAGAAAGAAATAGAACGACGTCGTTTTGGATGAACTTTTTTATATTTTTATTTTATTTTTATATTATCGTGAAGTTCAATATGAAATTTAGATAATTACGTAAGTATTTATACGTTGAAAATTGATCTAAGAGATATTAAATGAAATTTTCAAAAATTAAAATAATAATATACTTATATCACGAGGATATTAAATAAAAAATCATGAAACGTTAGAGTAGAGATCCCCAAACACACAACCTACTGGCACTCCGCTACTCGACGATTCATTTCATCAGTTGCCAATCCCCCAACAATATGAGAAGCATCTCCAAAATCCCTTACCGCTCCGCCACTGCTACGCCCTCGATCGCTTTCTCCACCTCTTCAGGCGGCGGAGGTAGAGGACGTGGCGGTCCTACACCTTTCCATTTCACTGTCGACACCCCATCCGCGGACGAGTCCAAAAATTCCAACATCGCCGGCGCGCTTCCGCTGCCGCACGCCCATGGTCGAGGCAGAGCTGTTCCCCTTGCTCCATCCTCCGTTCCGCCTTCGTTCTCCTCCTTCTTGAATAATGACTCAAACCCTGCCGCATTCGGCCGGGGCCGCGGCATTGGTTTTGTTCCCCCAAATTCCTTCTCGCCGCCACCGGGAAAAGAATCTCCGAAACCTAATCTCAAAATGCCGTTCCTCTCGAACTACGGAGAACCACAATTTGATTTCGCTGAATTCGAAGCTCCTCCTGCCCAAACCAAGTCGATTCCGTCCAGTGTCTTCAATGTTTTATCGGGAGCTGGTCGAGGGAAGCCCGGCACATCCCCTGCGCCACAATCCGAGATGCCCAAAGCAGAGACTCAACAAACCCGTGCTAGGGAGCAGCGCCAGTCATCTAATAACACTGCTCGAGAGCAGTTGAGTGAAGAGGACAAAGTGAGAAAGGCGGTGGGTATGTTGTCGAAACAAGACGTAGGTGGAGGTAGAGGTGTCCCCGAAGTTAGAGCTGAAAGATGGGAAGGAAGGAGAGTTGCCCCCCAAGTTAGAGCTGAAAGATGGGAAGGGGGAAGAGGAAGAGGAAGTGGGCGAGGAAGAGGAAGTGGAAGAGGAGGATATGGTGGGAGAGGAGCCCAAGATGATAGATATGAGGACGCAGATGGCGGACCTACCGAGCAGTTTTTGGGGGATCCTGGTGCTGAGGAGAAAGTGGCTAAGAGACTGGGGCCGGAGGTTATGAACAAACTGTCAGAAGGGTTCGAGGAAATGTCACACAGAGTATTGCCCACTCCTATGGATGATGCTCTTTTGGATGCATGAGACCAACTTAATGGTAATCTGGTTTATTATTTTGATTTAGCATTGGATGTGTGAGATGGGTACATTGGTTGTTGATTTTGGGTTTCTTATGCAGATTGAATGTGAGCCGGAGTACTTCATGGAAGAGTTTGGCACGAACCCTGATGTTGATGAGAAACCTCCTATTCCTCTTCGTGATGCCCTTGAGAAGATGAAGCCATTCCTTATGGCATATGAAGGGATTCAGAGTCAAGAAGAGTGGGAGGTAAAGTTTGAACCACTTATGGTTCCTGTAAATTGAAATATAATAATTAGTTCCTTTATGCACCTGGTAGATTTTTCATTTGAATTTTGAAACTTAATGAATCGGTATGTGCAGAAAATTTAACTTTCTTTGTTGGTGTTGAGCGGAGCAATTTATACAGGTCATATATCGTTACTAATGAGTTGCACTATTGAAGAACTCTTTTTTAAGTCCTGGGAAATTAGACTGATTGTTAGTGAAAGTGATTCTGTTCTTAAGATGGCAGTGGTATGTAGCTGGATGTAATTTTGAGGGGGAGGGGAGCTTGCCAGAGATGGAGAAATTATCCTATTCCGCTATAATGCCCTTGTTTGTGACCTTTCTGTCCACTTGTTCATTCTTTTTGCTTTTACAATTTGCTGACCTCTAGCAGTTGTCTTGTGGGGCATTTAGTAGCATTTTTTTTCATATGTAATCTCATTATGTGACTTAGGAATCACATAGTGTCAGTGTCAACAAATGAGTGAGGTTTGTGAGTGAAGAAGACTGAACGTTTTTGCGCTTGAAATTTGATCGTTCCTTGGTCATGGTAAGTGGTACAGGACAGCTCCATGGTGGTTGGAAAATTCCAGGTTATACGAGTAAAAATAAAAAAGTAGATGAAAATTGTAATTATGGTTTTTGGTGAGCTTGCCTTCAGGGTTACTAAGGGAAGTGTGATTGAAAGTACAAATTATGGATGAGATGGTCTGCAAGGAAACAGGTGGTAGTATGTGAGATCTGGTAGGGGCAGGGTCCTGGGAAGGGTTTAGTGTTTCGGGTGGGGTATCTGCTCTGATTGTTTATCTCCATAGCTAAGGACTGTGTTTTGAGGTATGGAGGAATTATATGATTTTGAATTTGGTTAATACTTTTTCTTGATCTCTCTCAACCTGTTCATGCATGTGTTGTTGATTTAAAGCTTGCATGTGTTGTTGATTTAAAGCTTGTATTGGTTTTATGTTTGCTCTTTGCTAATGTTGGTTTAAATATGGCCTTCTTTTTTCTTATTCTTTTGGGTGAGGTTTTGTTGTTTCAATATGTTTGTCTTTTAGCCTGTACTGTGACAAAATTAAACTCGATGTTTTGGAAATCTAATGACTTATTTTGAACAATCCGCATTAATTTAAAAGCTTATGATGTTGGATGGTGTACTTAATATTGGTCTTATGATCGTTACTACTTTCTTTCTTAACAGTGTGCACATATATATGCAGTATAATTTGGTTTCTTGTAGTACAAGTTTCTTCCCTTCATTATTGACATTAATTAGTTTTTTGTATTCTGTAGAAGAATGAGTATTGAGATTGGTTGTGTGGAGTTTTTCCTATTAGCAACTGCACTGAAACATGTGTTGTATTGTATCGAAAATAAACTACCAAATGAAAGCGATTACAATTGTCATATCTATTGGTGAGTTTTGCATTGCATCTTTATTGTAAGTTCTGAAAGGGTGGGGCTTGCTGATCGATTAAGTGAAAACATGCTGAATGAGCAAACACTGGTTTCAAATTAACGAAATAGAAAATTGAATAGCTTCTACTACTGCTTTAGTGTAATTGATGGGTAGAACATAGACTCATGCCTCACAGTATAATCAAATTCTGTACATCGATTAATTTTCTGTTGAAGTTAAGATTTTTTTTTACTGCTGAAAAAGTATGCATCTGAAGAAGATACATAAATTATTGACATTTTGCCTTGTTTTGCATGAAACTACCATGCTCTCTGAAATCGGAACAGAAAAATAGATGGCTTGGTTTTTTTCCCCCTTGGATATGTGGTCATATTTTTTTGTCTTTATCTCATTAAATTTATAACTTCCTTCACTGCTTCTAAGTGTCTTTATTTACTTTGACCTGTTCTTCATTTTATTTGCTGCTGTGAGATCTATTGCCAAAAAGTCATGCAGTTGATCTATTGGAGCTCTGTCATTCTTAGAAATGATATGCATGGTAATCTTAATTTGCTGTAGAATAACGCCTTCAGTATCAGTTGAGGAGATTCATCTTATATCATTGCTCATGGGGCTTCTTGCTGTATTGTTTCTATTTTATGATTCTTCTATGAAGTATTCCATATTTTCTAATATGTTTTAACAATGGAAGCATTTTTTAGTGGCTGTATGAAGGCATGTTTTGTTTGTCCTCGCAAGGATGTTGCTCTGATGCTTGTCTAGCTCTTATATTCTCTTTTTCCATGAGATTAGGATGCTTATACTACACCCATTTTATTAATAACTTTAGGAAATTATTGAAGAAACAATGAAGAGGGTTCCTCTTATGAAAGAGATTGTAGACCATTATGCTGGTCCAGATAGAGTCACTGCAAAGCAACAACTAGGAGAGCTAGAACGAGTGGCTAAAACTCTGCCAGCTGGCGCACCTGCTTCCATGAAGTGTTTCACTGACCATGCTGTTCTCTCGTTACAGGTTTGAACTCTTACATCTTGAAAGTATTGGCATGTTAGTGGCAATGTTGTAAAAAAAACGTGAAGCAGGAGTGAGGCGTTTTACCTTTTTGAGGCGAGGCGGTAAGCCTCGAGGCGGTCCGAGGCGTAAGCCTCGACAATAAAGAACAAAACATCCAAAAATTATAAATAAAGTATAAAATAATAGATAACAAGTCCAATATTAAATTAAAAGATTTTGAAGTCTTAAAACATCAAAATAAAGACATAAATTGGGCATAAATAAGTAATTCATCAAAAAAAATTAAATATTTAAGCCATTTCATTCATCATCATCATTGTCTTCATTCTCTCTTGTCATCTCTTCAACATCCTCTTATTCTTCTTCCTCATCAATCAAATTCATTTCAATTCTTCTTTTTCTATCTTTGCCTAAATTACATACAATGTAATTATGTAAGTAAATAAACATACAAAAAGTTATAAATCAAAATATTTCAACTTAAAATTTAAAATCAAAGTTCAACTTAAACAAATAGACACTTCGCGCACACACACAGACACTACCTACACATACACTTTCGCACACACACAGACACGCACACACAGTGAGAAAACTGAAATAAATGAAACTAAGTCGACGGCGGCGGCGGCGGCGACGGGCGGCGGTGTGCATGGCCAGCGGCAGGCGGTGCGGTCATGAGGAGAGAGCGCGGTCTTTGCGAGGAGGAGGCGCGATGTCGCAAAGATTTCTTCTTCTTTTTTTAATTTTGTGATTAATCTCAAATTAGGGTTGGGCTTTGTGTTAATTTAAATGGGCTCTCTAATTTGGGCTCAAAACCTAAAATTGGAACCCAAATTCCTAAATTAGTCGAAGAGGGCCTCAATTCCACCTCAGCGCCGCCTTTGCGCTTTTGCTCACCGAGGCGTCCCGAGACGGTCGTTGAGGTGGCGCACGGGATTTGCAGGTAGAGGTGGCCGCCCCGGGGCGATTTCCGGCCGCCTCGCCTTGAGGCGCGCCTCGAGGCGGCCGCCTCCGACGATTTTCACAACACTGGTTAGTGGTTCCTCGGTTTAGGTGTAGCATACTGAAATGCGATTTAACTTTTAAGTTATGGCATTCTTCTAGCACTCCTATTAGGAAAATGCATTTAAATAGTCTTAAAGTTGGTTAGAGTACATCTCTAATGATTATTAAATACCTTAAGATTAGAAGTTCTAAACATTTTAATTTCGGATGACTTCTTATACTTGGGATGAGCTATAAGAAGGGCTTAGCTGGATAATGATCTTGTTGCCAGCTTTTAATATATATGGTTTATTTCATTGTTTTGCTACATTGTGATTAAATTGATAGACTTAAGGTGAATTTAGATAAGAAACCTGAATTCAACACCTTATACAAGGAGTGGTTGGAAAAATCCTGCCACAACAATAGCTGTTCTGTAACAGCCCGCCAACCCTAAGTACGGATTAGACGGGACTGTTACTGTTGATACGAGGATAAAAGGACTTAATGATAAATGAATATGAAACAATAAAGGAAACGACGACCAATCTCATAAAACTTCAAAGGATTAGAGGTAACCACACAACGACATATATACACTAGACCAACATATCTTCGACAAAGGGTTCGATCGATCGAAGGTGATATGCATCAATAATCAAAACATAACTAAGTGTTTCAAACAATGGAAAACATGTGAATTCATATATGACGATATGAATTGAGGTTAAATTATATCGACACAAAACTCCGATCGCTCAACACTTTGCCATCCATCGTCACCAACTCGCACATTTAAAACAAACATGCATGGCTAAGTAAAAGAATGCACTTAGTGGACTCGTGCGAAAATAATTTCTTTAAATTACACGCCCATTAGTATAACACGAGGATTTTAGTTGAAATAACTCGTGAATACCAAAACACTTTATCATTTCTCAAAAGATCGCTCGCCGGTATTTTCTCGTATGTATGATCCATATCATTTCACATAAGCTGTTCATAATCGATCTCACGCCGTAAGTAGGCCTTCTTCTACTGACGCGCGATCGCCGAAGATGTTGCTAACGGCTCACATTCACATAGCCGAATTTCGCATCGACTAGGATCCATGATCGTAGAAGATGTTCTTGACGGCCACATCACATCTTGGTGTACACGTTAACCCTAGCCAGAATTCGTGATCCGACTAGATCCGATATCGATTTACTGATAAAGTTGGGAGCTACCCAACAACTGATTCACTTTCATAGTTGGCTCGCCCAACCACATGATAGGATACATACAATAAAACATAAATATTTTGGGGCATGTAATCGAATAACAGTTCATAATCATTTCTCAACTGAAAGCTTTGTAAATAAATACTTTTTGAAGAAAGCATCGTAAATAAAAGAGTTTTCGAGTAAAGCCCACCTGGTATACGTAGGTCTCTCTCTCTATGTCAATTTCTATGCCCCAGTTCACTTCACGTCCCACCTTAACGTAAGAACTATTTTAGTACACTGGTCACGTTTCGATAGAGACGAACATCGTCTATAACGTTTTATGTATCAAATAAGGCTAACGTCGAACTTATTTTGACGTTTTCTAATCAAAATGATGTCGATTATGAGATTATTCAACATATAAGAGATATTCCATCTCTTTAGCACATAATGTACGTTTTAATGTACTTACATAACGTAAGTTACATTGTTACCAAACGTACTACGTCACATAGATCACGTATTATCGAATTTCGTGTGATTTGACCTTGGTCAACGTTTTTGGTCAATGATTTTGACTTGGTCAACATTTAGTCAACATTTTGACTAAAGTCAACATTTTGACTTTTTAATCTTTTATATGTAATTTCGTTATTTTATGTACAATTTTTGTTCTAAAAATTCCCATAAAATCATACTATGTCTAAAACATTATTTTAGATCATATTATGCCATTATCCATGATAAAATAATTTTATAACATTAATACACATAACTTATGGTTTTCGGTCATGCTTAATTTAATTAGCTAGACTTGTGCAAAAATTCTTATAAATTCACATAACACATAATCATCTATAAGCATCCTTAATATAACATAATTTTTATTTATTAAGAACTATTCAATTAATTCTTCCTAAGTCATTTTCGAAAATTTGGACTTAGGTCCAATTAATTTTCAACAATTCCAATAAATTCATACAACACTATATTATGAATCTACACTATCAATATGTTATGATAACACTTAAACATGGATTATATCACAACATGTTATCATGTTCTATAATTTTGAAATTCATAGACTTAGGTACCAAAGTTTTTCAAAAATTCAACATAAATTCATATAAGCATAATTTCTACCCTAGATCATGATTTCATGCTCAAATCAACAATTAAAAATCATAATCATCAACATATCATACCCTCATGTTTTCGGTCTACATATAAAATTTAATAGCATGCTCAATTTTGTGATATAATTATAATACATGCTTAATAACATCATATAAACATAATTTCTAAACATATTAGCATATGTTCTACAATTTTCGAAAATGTCACATATGAACTAAGCTCATAACATGAATTCTAACGGATGAAAATCGAAAATTCTAGCATGTATCTGAAGCTCAGAAGATTTCTAACCTCTTAATCGAGTCGATTTAATCGTGGAAGTTTATTTGCTCTGTGATTAGGATTGGAATAGATGAGCTCTCTCAATTTTTTCCTCACTATTTTCGGTAGTCTTAGGGTTTGTGAATGAGAAATGAAGAGCTTCATGTAGTATTTATGACTTAGGCAACTTGTATTATAATTATTACATAGAAAATATCTAATGTACACTTGTGATCCTTCTTGAAATTTTCGGTCCCCACTGCATAAGAGAACAAAATTTTATCTTATCCCTTAACACTTTATTATGTCACCTTATCACTTAATAAATGCATTGGATAATCCTTATCACATAGTATAAAGTTTATCACATAGTACTTAATGTTGTGTGTGTGTCGCCCAAGCTTAGGTCTTAGGATTAATTTTTATTTTTTTCTTCTCTTATACTATATTTTTATTATATTATAAAGTCATGTTTGAATAGTCAAAAATTTCAATTATACAAGTGGCCTTATTATATAGTTTGAAATTAATTATCTAACCCTAATTTCTTCAAGAATTTCGGCCCCTACTAGAAGTCTCCATAGATTACTTGTTCAATTTGTTAACTAACACCACTTTACACCTAATACATGATAAGATCTTATCTTATCTTCACACAATTCAAAACATAGTGTAAAACAAATTTTTATCACATAAAATAGTGACATTTTCGGCCATAAGGAGACAAATAGGCAAGTTACTTGTTCAAATTGAATTCTAACTCTACTTAACACCTCATAATATAATAAGATCATATCTTATCCTTTACATTAATTAAAGCAAGATTTTTATTCATAAAATCTTATAAAAGTTGTAAATTTTGTCCTTTATGCACAAGTGTGCTCCCACTCAGCAACTTGACGTGGTACCATATATTATCCTTAATAAAATCATTTTAATATAATAATTATCATAGGACCATAATTGTGTAGCAATTAAAATTGATTAATACTATAAGCTTACATTTTTGAAAATTAGGGTTTCATACCCTACACATTTTATTTTCATGTAATAAATAGCTAACATATAGTTATGAGACACATTATAATCATAGATGATGAATTTAATCATAGAAAAATATTTAGAACAAAATTTAGATCACAAAACCCTAAATTTATAAATTAGGGTTTTCGAAACCCATCATATATGGCACATGTTATTCCTAAATTTTCTAGCATTATTTTGATGATAAATAATACTCTTATATCATAAAATAATCATAGGAATTTAATTTTATAATTCCATGATCGTTTGACCAAGTTATGAAATTATCTCTAAACGTAGACGTTTGAAACGTCTCTAAATTCACATAATTGAATTATCTCTAAATTGTTCAAAATAAAGTTGTAACAACTTTATTTATTCCTATAATAATAGGAAATTTCGAAATTTAAGCTTAATTGCTTAAAAATAATGTAAGGCTTAACTGTCGAATTTAGCCGACGTTAGAACATTACGTTCGAAGGAATATCAGAAACTGTATTCCTTAATTCACTAAGCGTCAGTGATTATCACACATGAATTATCAAATTATGCTTTAGTCAAAATCGAGTGTTGACTAATTAAGATTTTTAATTATCGAACTTAAAATCCTAATTACGATTTATATTATCGTAATTAAGTATTTAAAACTACGGGATTGTAATACCCCGAATTATTAAAAACCAAATTACGATAATTAATTTCGTAAATTAGAGTATTATTATGATAATTTGATTATTAAAATATCGAATAATGATTCGATTATCTTTGTAATAATAAATTCCTATGTTTTATTCACAAATGAATGTGAATTGAGAAATACGAATATGTAACGTATTTCAACAGTATTATTTCTACGTCGATTACGTATCGATGATTAAATGCTCGTGATATTTTCTAAGATTTTAAGCTTTGAATTTAATTCCATTATTATTGAAATAATTTAATAAAGTGATTACGGCTTTATTACGACCATTTTGAAATGAGTCGATAATTAACGTTTAGAGACGTTTCAAACGTTAACGTTTAGAGATGAATTGAGAATCAAGTCTAACGATTAAGGAATTATGATATTTAAATTCCTATGATTATTTTATATAATTAGAATATTATTTAGCATTGAAATAATGCTAGAAAATTTTGGAATTATATTTTTGATTATTTAAGATTCTCGAAAACCCTAAATCAAGAATTAGGGTTTTCTATCTTGGATAAATTCCAATAATTTTTCCTATGATATAATTTATCATCTAGGATATATATTATGTTATATGTCTACTTATAGCATGAAAATCAATTTTTGGCATAATTCTTCAAAAATGCCGTGAGCATTATCTATGTGTATAACATAGAATTGTTTTATTTGATCTTCCAAATTGTATTATATCTTAGTGTAGTATCAATACACACTTACCAAGTAAAATTTATTGATGAAAAATGTCTTGCAATGTGTTATGTGAGTTAGCCGATTTTGTTGACTAGTTAATCAAAGAAAGCTTGATTTTCTTAACACTTGATTACACAATTTTGGGATAGAGTGTATATATATTACATGCAAGACACAACATGAAAAATCTAAAATTTCTCCTTCCTTCTACATGTTGTCGACGCAATGTGGCAAATCGAGTCAAATATATTTTGTTTCATTCAAAAACTTTATGCATGTAGTTAATACATGTAAGAGATATTTTACACCATGACATATGCAAATTTGACTCTCCAAAATTCATTTGTCTTGCTTTTCTTTGTTACAACCGTGAGAGAGAGAGAGAGAGATATGTATTGATAATTCATTTGTTGTATATATTAAGTATTAAGTCTTGAAAACCAAAATCCCTTTCATTTCTCTTCTCAAACAAACACACTACCGAGAGCATATCTAAGAAAAACCTAAGTGTTCTTCACTCTTTCTTCACCAAAAATCTTGAGTTTAAATCATCCCACAACAAATCGATACCGTTAATGAGGTTAGATATCGAACGAGCTTCGATTATACATAAGCTTTTTAATCATCCAATGGTTCAAATTTATTTTCCAAGCATGTGTTCTTAATGAAAAATCATGCTATCATGTTTTAATGCTTAGTAACTATGCTACATATGTTCATAAGATCATATTGATGATTTATTTCAAAGCTAAGCATGTGTATAAATTATTTTTTGATGACCGAAAATTCTAAGAGTTATTTTAATGTTGGATTCATGATATATATTAACTAAAAAACACTTAGTGATTAATTGAAAATTTTTAAGAATCATTTGTTATATTTTTGAAAAATGCCGAGATGAACTAAAATTAGTATGTTGATGTACAAAATTTATTTAAGTGTTATGATAGCATATTATTGATCTAGGGTATTGATTATGTGATATTTGAATTTATTAGAATTTTTGGATATATATAGCTATTTTTATTCAAAATGGCCGAGAGCCATAGTGATAGGATTAATGGGTGAAGTTGTTATAGTATGATATTATGATGTATTAGTGTTACATGATAGTATTTAAGCATAGTGTAATTTTGTAGGAATTTTATGAAAATGTTTGGTATGAAATGCCTTAAGGACCGAGAGCTCTAAGTATAGGATCATTGGTGTATAGTTTGATAATGTTGATTATTATGGTTGATTAATGTTAAAGGATGATGTTTAAGTGTTATAGGAATTAATTAGAATTTTAGAAAAATATTTGGATTTATTTGTGATAAAACCGTGAGCCTATATTATATATAGGTGAGTTCCAAATTTTTCTATAGTGATATTAATACATATTAATGATCATAGTGTAAAATAATACACTATATGAATCTAGAAGAATTTTTGGAACAAGTTTGGAAAATTGATCATATAGCCGTGAGCTATACCTTGGATTTAAGGAATTTTAATTCCTTTTTAATCAAGAATAATAAATTATTATATGTCTAAAAATTATATTAGACATAATTGAATTTTCGAGATTTATTAAACATAGAATATTATGTTTACGATGAAACGTTATATCAAATAACTTTAAAAGCATAAAATAATGTTTAAAATATTAAAAGATTAATATTGAAAGAAAATCTTAATCAAGTTTATTGATTTGCGTGAAAAATCGAGAATTGAAAAGAAATCGATTGAAAATCGATTTATATTAATTTTATACATTAAAAATGTATCTTATTGAAATATTATAACGAAAAGTCAAAATGGTTGACTTTCGAAATTAACGCTGAAATCGTTCGTTAAATACGCTAATACGTGAAAACGTATTACTTTTATTGAATATCTCAATTGTGAGAAAAGATTTCATAATTAAAATCATTTTATTGAATAACGTTATTATACGTTAATTATTTAACCTAAAAGGTTAAAATGAGACTGTAGATCATATTACGTCTCTCTCGAAGTACGAGAATTATTTTATTGAAATACGCGTTGAAACGACGTATTAAGATTTATTAAGACTTAGAATTATTATATTATTTATCAAAGTTGAATAAACTTTGAAAATCTCAAAAGCGTGCCAACGTTCTAAACGTAAAATTTTTGCGTAAAGGTGGGATGTGAAGACTCACACGCAACAAGAGGAGAACACGCGTATCGAAATTCGAAGTTCAAAAGTAAAGGTGAGCTTTACTATACTCAAACTGGTAGAATTTACCAAATGATTTATTTATGATGCTTTATTGCAACCAAATATTTATGAAATGATTTATTTAATTACCTGCCCAAAATGTTTATGTTTTATGTATGTATCCAATCCATGATTGTTGATGCATATGTTGGGTAACTCCCACTTTATGACATGCTTGAATTCAGTATTCTTGGAAGACCCCAAGGATGATGGAGAATTCAGTATCATGTCTTGAGATGGCTCGGATTTTGTGTCTCGATTATTTTGTATTTGTGTCTTTGAAAGGGTGCTCGGTTGGTCATGACGTCAGAGAGAGGCCTCCTCCGTATGGAATTATTGTTGGATGAATTATTGTGGTGGATATGGATCATACATACATGGAAAAATGTCTGGCGAGACGAATCTTTATGGAAAATGAAAGAAATTATTTAGTAAGCATGAGTATTTCAAATTAAAACCTCGTGTGTTACTGTGATGGGGCAGAGTAATTTAAACTTGATAAATTATTTTGTCATGAGCCACTGAGTGCAATCTTGTACTCAGCCCTGCATGTTTCTTTTTAAATGTGCAGGTTGAGCAGATGATGGATGGAGATGTGTCGGAGCAGTCAGAACCCCTTTTGAATACGATATATTAGAAAACATTGAATACACATCGTCATATATGTATTCACACGTTTTTCCGCTGCAATTGAATTAATTTATTTTATGATGTTGATTAGTTGAATACTTCCAGAACATATGAGTTCTTGTATATATATTGGTTAAAGCTTCCTTGATTATTATTCCAAGTATTAGCCCCGCTAAATCGCACTTAGGATTTAGGGTCACATTACAAAGTGGTATCGAGTCGTTGGATTCTTTGAATCCAAAACCTCTTTTCGAGTTAAGTCAGATTGAGTCACTAGACTTCTAGAGATCACCGACACCGCCCGACACTCCATCACATCAAGCTCAACTGGGAAAAGATAAATGATTTTCTCATCTTTGAAAAAGAAAAGTTTGAGATTTATAAATTTGATTTGGTGTCGATAGAACATTATCGACAAATGATTGGTGTCGATAGAACATTATCGACAAATGATTGGTGTCGATAGAACATTATCGACAAATGAAATGAGAAAGGTTGTAAATAACCATGATTGATTGATTGAAAATTTTCGCAAGAAATGCGTATGTTTAAAACGAACTATGTTAAGTCATATTTGAAATTTTATTCTTGATTCTCAATATTTTTTGATTAATGACTATGTCATCCCAAATGAAAGTTATGAGAATTGATTGAAAGTCGTTGGTTCGCTACCAACGTATGATAATGTCATACGAGAATGTATTGACAATTTTTTTAGAATAAAATGTTTGAATTCATGTAATTGATAGAAATTTATTGTTATGAATATTTGATTTTTTTTCAAATCCCAAAGATGTTTACGATGATGGGTATGTTATCCCAAGAGAACGTGATCGTTGAAGACGCATGATCCCATTTGCGAAAGCACATAGGAAGATGAATTATTCGAATTTTATTCCATCCCGAGAACAAAAACGAGATCGAAATAAGAATCTCGAATTGATGAGCGAGAAGAAAATTCAAGCTCGAATTGGAAAGATGTCAAGATGATGAATGTCACTATGCGATAAGTGACCGAGAATGATCTTTTCATTTGGAAGTTCACGCACGACGGAACTCCAAATCAACTATGACTCTTCGATGGAAACGAAGTTGAAATGTGATCGAAGAATTCGTGAGAGTCGATTAAAGGCGAACTCGCAATCATACTCGATCGACCTCGGCCGGCACCGGCATGTATAATTTTGACTTGCCTGGCCGGTCGATTCGGTCCGACCTCTAAGTCTAGTCCAACCTGGCGGCGCGACCTCGGTTATCCACCCCGGCCGAGCTCGGCGGTGCGACCTCGGCGGCGAGCCCGGTGGATATGAGCTCGACCCGACCTCGGCAGCGGCGGTGTGACATCCACCGCTAATTTATTTTGACCTCGGTCGGATCACCTCCACGCCGAAATCAACCTCGGCGTCGACCGCACGCCTGGCTTTGATGTCGGCATTATCATGTACGACTTGGCGTTGACATGTACGCCCTCGATTGCGGCGTCGATACCTCCAACCCGGCTCAAGTCGGCTTTAACGACCGTCATTATGTCAATAACCTCGGCAATGACCTCGGCATTGGCAAATGACTTCGCAACAACCGACATCGGTATTACTTACGACCTCGGTATCCCGAGCTCGGCATCAAGAAACTGTTTGCGTAATGTTTTGTTTTAGCCCGTTCTCCTTCGTTAGAGCTCCGATTACGAATAGTTTTCGCCACGCACTCTATCACAAAGTACTATACTTATGAAGAACCAAAGCCACGATTCCTTCACCGTAATTGACGATAGTCATTGAAGTTAGTTTATAGTTTTATAGAATGTAAATTTTACGGTGCGATTAGAATTTTAGAATGATACTAGAAAGTAGTATTCCCATGAGAACAAGAAAGCTATGACATATGGGGAACCTTTGATGATGACCTATAATGTGTTATATAAAGTTTTAAATTCTTTTCATTACCAAATTTACGTCATTGAGTTTAACTCTATGACCTAGTTCAAATTGAGAAATCATATAAGTTTCTCACTTTTTACGAAAGAAAATTTCCAACCCGAGAATTTATGATGTGTCCTTTTAAACCAAGTACTTGTGTGGTGAGAAAATATTTGTGACGGTCCGACCACCCATATGACCAAAGAAATCTCGATGAGTCGTCATTCGGTCTTGGACCCTAGATCCTAAATTATTCGATTCAAAGAATATATGGATTGAATCGTAAAATATGTTATCTTGAATCATGAACCCATATCTTTTGAAAGTTGACATGATGTAATTTCTTGATCACGGAGACCAATAAGTAAGATAAAGATTGACTTATCTTGTCGCCTAAGTTTTGAATTAATAAAGTGACAAACATCGCAGTGCGATGTAGATTGACCTGTTGATAACCCAAAGGTTGCGGATCGGTGAGGTGATGGACATCAAGGAGTTATGATGTAAATAAGATCTCGATGAGGCGAGGTATTTTCCTATGATGCACATGGATGCAATGGCCCCGATAGGCTTACAGATATTGATAATGGTGAAGTTATATCTTCATGTGATCGTTATGATAATGAAATGTTATGAATGAGATACTCTTTAGCATAGAATGCGAGAGTTGAAGAAAGGAAGTGCATGATATCCTTGGGATATAATTTCCTTATTATGACATAACGAGAGATTACAACTTTTCTTTAAGATAGTTGATTGTCCTTAAAACCTCCTTAGTAGGTTGGACATGTATAAAGAATGGAGATGCACGATATTCTTTTCAAAGGATATATATGTAAAGAAGCGATAGCATCTCAGATAACGAATCTCTCATTTTATACCTCAATCAATGAAATTTTGCTTGAGCATAATCAATTCCAAGTAATTGAGACTTGGTTAAACCAATGATAATGAGATTGAAGAATCGTAATCATTGAGATGTGTGAACAGATAGGATAGCCCTAGCATGTAAATCAAGTATGGAGAAATATCTCCACAATGAAGACATGCTAATGAGATGCTTGGAATTTAAGTTATGGTGTACAAATGTACTACCTTACCAAGCTACATGACAATAATGA
Source organism: Salvia rosmarinus (assembly GCA_036937905.1). NCBI lineage: Eukaryota > Viridiplantae > Streptophyta > Magnoliopsida > Lamiales > Lamiaceae > Salvia > Salvia rosmarinus. The sequence goes on along the minus strand of CM072819.1, from coordinate 71,118,162 downwards.
CGGTTCTAGTCCTGAGAGTAAGAACCAAAGTATAATGAAAGTAATATTACTTTCTGAAACCATGCTCAAGAAAAAGGGACAAAAGTCAAAAATAGCTGAAGAAATTATGAGCTATACAATTATGAGATAGCCACAATATGAGATAAGTTTCAGCGATATTATGACTTCGATAAGTAAAGTAATTCCTTTGAAGTAAAGAAGAGAGAGAAAAGCATTCATTATTTTAAATGGATCTTAGTACTCTAAATTGTATTGACACAAAACACTTGTCTTGTGTGTCTTAGAAATTAACAAGCAAGATAGCTTCTTTAGACTTTTGCAAAGGAAATGTTTTCAAGAGAACAAATGAAAAGATTCACATGGAAGAATCTTAAGATGAATCTAATTGTAAATCTTACCCCTCATACTTTTGTGACGATCAATAAAGTGGAATATTAAGTATCTCTGAAATGGGAATGAAGCATTCACCGAATGTCGAGAAAATGGTAAAGATATTTGACGTCAAGGCAAAAGTATAATATGTCCCTAGTGGACAAATGATTTTATCCTATGCAAAATTTCAAAATGAATCAAATAAAGATTTAGAAGAAATGACGAATATCCAAAAAAGGGATATTACAAACGATGGCACTAAATGCCAGTACAAGGATTTTCTCTGGAAAAGAGTTTAAAGTAAGGATATATGAGATATATATTTACGAGATCGATAAAGTGAAAAGGAATTGAATCATTCATCTTGGATCAAAATGAATGATAGTGTCGTACATCATGATCTCTACGATGAGATTAAGTTATCGAGATATTAATATCGAGGATAGGTCGATATAAACCTAACCACAGAATGCTATTGATAAAAGCATAATAGTACCGACACAGGAAGGGTAGGGTGAGCTAAGTAATGAAGGCCATAGTAAGGAAACATAATGTCCCAAGGAAAGGACAATGATGTATGAAATAGATGTTTAATTGAGCAGGCGAGAACACCGTGAGACCGAGCCTATACTTGACCGAAAGCAGGAATGAAATCGGAAGGCACGATAGATATGAGAAAAAATTCTCGAATACTATAATTTTACATTCGATATAGGTGCTTCGTTTTCTAGCATCGCACAAGTATGCGTAGAAGCGATAGAACCCAATTCGTGGTAAACGAATCAAGAAATGAAAATCTCCTTACCTATATGAGAATTATGGCCATTACGGTCTTGCTCAAACTTAGAATTGAACTAGGATCACCTAAGGTTCTAACAAATGAGTTAGATCATAATATCTATGTGGAGCGTAGATATAATTCAAGAAACAGAAGTTTGAAAATGGATGTCACTCACGTGATTAGAAGCATGGGCATATCCTCTCTATTGAAATTCTATGCAACGGGATTTTGGATCCTTAATTGCTTTAATTTAAGGATGGCTCACTTAGACCTATCTTTACAGAGGGTAAGAAAAGGGAGTCTGATTAGTAAAAAGGTTAACCCCAAGGCCTACAAGTCAAGAACTCACACGGGTGTATCAGCTCTCTTATTATAAACTGGGCATGGGTTAGGACAGTTTTTGGAGGAATTTCTACATCATGGATGAATGCTCGTAACTATGGAGAGATGGATGAGGATGACATCCAATAACTAATCCATCGTTTGCAAACAGAATTGCAGGATCTTGTAAAAGAAGTATCGAGTTAATATCTTCTCCAAGTAGAAAATTCCAAGACTTTGGCGGACTTATCGGATTTGTCAATGTGCTCAGTATACATATAATGCGTGAGGAGCGGCACCCACGGTACTTGTCTGTTCCCGGCAAGCTACACAACAGGCATAAAGGAATGGTTGTACGATGTTCCAAATGCCGCCCCACGTCTGTGCCGTCTATTATACCGAGAAAGAGAGGAGAATGGCAAAAAGGACAGGATCTTATCGCCCTCGAAAATTAGAGGAATTACCGTTATCAAATCGACCTCACTTTCGATAAAAGTAACACACACTTACGGAATCGAAGAAGTAGCGAGGGGCGATGTGACCTCGGCTCTTTGAAAGAGAAAGATCGTCGGACATATGAGGTAAAAACGTACCTGGAATTGGGCAAGTTTCTAAGCGAAAGGTACGATTCCGACGAAGGCCACTCAGAGACATAGAGTCCTATGATAATATGAGACTCATATGTAAATGGTGGCTTATGTGTAAATGGTATTTGATGTACGAAAGCAAAATTGTTAGAATAAGATATGGTTACTATGAGATTATAGTCATGTACCTAATCGGACAAGTGGTACACATGACCTATTCATGAACCTCAAAATCGAGTGTTCCATATGTACTTAGACAATTTTGTCTAAATCTTTATGACGATGTTCTTATCCATATGAAGGACGAGAAAGAACATAAAGAATATCGAAGGACTGTATTGCGGACTTTTAGAGTCGAGCAAAATTTTGCCAAGTTTAATATATGAATTTCGGCTTAAAGAAGGAATATTCCTTATACACATGATGTCTTCTGAAGGAATCAAATTTACATGGACAAATGAATGTGAGGCCACTTATTAAAGTGAGAAAGATGATAGTCAACGCACTGTGATGACTTAGACCTCATAAATAGAATTACCTAACTTATGACTTGAAATAGCAGCAATGGCATAAGTACCAAGGTCTAGGAGACATCGCTCATATGAAATAAGTTGGGGATTCTTCACAAACCATAAAAGTTTGAATTATTTCTTCGAGCAAGAGACTTAAAAATGAGATAGAAAAGAGGACTCGAATCAACAAAAGATTCCAATTGTGATATAAACTATCACCTATGAAGGGCTGAAGGGTTTTAAAGAGGCGCCTGACAATGTCATATTGTCTAAGGAAAGGTTATATATATATTTCAAGCAATGATAAGCTTAGAAATGAAATCATGAATGAAGCTCATGATATTCCTCATACCACTCTCCCAAGCAGCATTAAAGTATATAATGATTTACGAGAAAAATAAAATAAAAAAATTAGATAAGTAAAGAATGAAATGAGCTATAACCTCATTGACGAGCATTGTCTCGGTTATAAGAGGTGAAGGTATTGTATCAATTACCTTATAAGGGGTTATAATCTCTAATGAGATACAAATGAAAATTAAATGACATAGCAATGGATTTTATGATAGGTTTTGCCAAAGTCATAAAGAAATAACACTACTATATGGGTAGTAGTGGCTTGACTCACCAAAAATGCTCATCTCTGTCTATTCAGATGACTCAGAGATCTGATAATTTATCTCAGTCGTACATAAGGAAGATCGTATCTTTGCAAGGGGTACCAAAACCTATCACTTCAGACAGAGATTCCAAGTTTACCCCTAGTTTTTGAGCTAGCTCACCAAAAAGAGAGTTATGCACGATATTGAACCTTATCGTATATGTCCCCTCACAGACAGATGGGCGATAAAAAGGACAATATATATGTTTAAGGATACGATGAGAACATTAATGTTAAATCGAGGTGCAAGTAGGAACATGTTTTACCACTTATTAAGTTTACGTACGACCATACGTGGCATTATATGGAAAGAAATATCGACCACCACTTTATTGTAATAAAGTAGGCGAGAGAAAGTATAAGGTTTTGACAACGTAAATGAAATGATTAAGATATTTGCCAAATAAGGCAAAGACTGAAAGAAGCTCAGTACAGACAAAGGTCTTACGCTGGTATGCGTAGATCTGAACCGCATTTGAATGCGAAAATGAAGTTCCTTGAGATTTCTCCATCGAGGGGAATTACAAAGTTCAAAGTAAAAGGAATGTTGAGATCACGTTTTATAGGACCTTACGAGATCCTAGAAATAATAGGCCCAATAGCCTAAAGATTGGTACTTCCACCAAAATTTGGGGAACGTACATAATGTTTTTCCACGTGTCACAGCTAAAGAAATATGAATATGACCCAAATCACGTAATTCATCATAATGACGTGATCTTCAACTCAAATATGAGTTGTGATGAACATCTACGACTATTTGATCGTATGATTCAATGATTAAGAATTAAATTGGGTCTTTGATGAAAGTCCAATGGAGAAACCATGGACAAAAGAAAATCAAGTAGAAATTTAAGATGTTATGGTGCTAAGATGCCCCATACTTTTTGAGGTATGTAAATTTCGGGACGAAATTTCTTTAAGGAGGGTGGAATGTAATATCCCGAATTATTAAAAATCAAATTACGATAATTAATTTCGTAAATTAGAGTATTATTATGATAATTTTATTATTAAAATATCGAATAATGATTCGATTATCTTTGGAATAATAAATTCCTATGTTTTATTCACAAATGAATGTGAATTGAGAAATACGAATATGTAACGTATTTCAACAGTATTATTTCTACGTCGATTACGTATCGATGATTAAATGCTCGTGATATTTTCTAAGTTTTTAAGCTTAGAATTTAATTCCATTATTATTGGAATAATTTAATAAAGTGATTACGACTTTATTACGACCATTTTGAAATGAGTCGATAATTAACGTTTAGAGACGTTTCAAACGTTATCGTTTAGAGATGACTTGAGAATCAAGTCTAACGATCAAGGAATTATGATATTTAAATTCCTATGATTATTTTATATAATTAGAATATTATTTAGCATTGAAATAATGCTAGAAAATTTTGGAATTAAATTTTTGATTATTTAAGATTCTCGAAAACCCTAAATCAAGAATTAGGGTTTTCTACCTTGGATAAATTCCAATAATTTTTCCTATGATATAATTTATCATCTAGGATATATATTATCTATATGTCTACTTATAGCATGAAAATCAATTTTTGGCATAATTCTTCAAAAATGTCGTGAGCATTATCTATGTGTATAACATAGAATTGTTTTATTTGATCTTCCAAATTGTATTATATCTTAGTGTAGTATCAATACACACTTACCAAGTAAAATTTGTAGATGAAAAATGTCTTGCAATGTGTTATGTGAGTTAGCCGATTTTGTTGACTAGTTAATCAAAGAAAGCTTGATTTTCTTAACACTGATTACACAATTTTGGGATAGAGTGTATATATATTACATGCAAGACACAACATGAAAAATCTGAAAATTTCTCCTTCCTTCTACATGTTGTCGTGGCAATGTGGCAAATTAGTCAAATATTTTGTTTCATTCAAAAACTTTATGCATGTAGTTAATACATGTAAGAGATATTTTACACCATGACATATGCAAATTTGACTCTCCAAAATTCATTTGTCTTGTTTTTCTTTGTTACAACCGAGAGAGAGAGAGAGATGTGTATTGATAATTAATTTGTTGTATATATTAAGTATTAAGTCTTGAAAACCAAAATCCTTTCATTTCTCTTCTCAAACAAACACACTACTGAGAGCATATCTAAGAAAAACCTAAGTGTTCTTCACTCTTTCTTCACCAAAATCTTGAGTTTAAATCATCCCACAACAAATCGATCACAGTTAATGAGGTTAGATATCGAGCGAGCTTCGATTATACATAAGCTTTTAATCATCCAATGGTTCAAATTTATTTTCCAAGCTTGTGTTCTTAATGAAAATCATGCTATCATGTTTTAATGCTTAGTAACTATGCTACATATGTTCATAAGATCATATTGATGATTTATTTCAAAGCTAAGCATGTTGTATAAATTATTTTTGATGATGAAAATTCTAAGAGTTATTTTAATGTTGGATTCATGATATATATTAACTAAAAACACTTAGTGATTAATTGAAAATTTTAAGAATCATTTGTTATATTTTGAAAAATGCGAGATGAACTAAAATTAGTATGTTGATGTACAAAATTTATTTAAGTGTTATGATAGCATATTATTGATCTAGTGTATTGATTATGTGATATTTGAATTTATTAGAATTTTGGGTATATATAGCTATTTTTATTCAAAATGGCCGAAAGAGCCCGTAGTGATAGGATTAATGGGTTGTAAGTTGTTATAGTATCATATTATGATGTATTAGTGTTACATGATAGTATTTAAGCATAGTGTAATTTTGTAGGAATTTTCTAAAAATGTTTGGTATGAAATGCCTAAAGGACCGAGAGCTCTAAGTATAGGATCATTGGTGTATAGTTTGATAATGTTGATTATTATGGTTGATTAATGTTAAAGGATGATGTTTAAGTGTTATAGGAATTAATTAGAATTTTAGAAAAATATTTGGATTTATTCATGATAAACCGTGAGCCTATACTATATATAGGTGTGTTCCAAATATTTCTATAGTTATATTAATACATATTAATGATCATAGTGTAAAATAATACACTATATGAATCTAGAAGAATTTTTGGAACAAGTTTAGAAAATTGATCATATAGCCGTGAGCTATACCTTGGATTTAAGGAATTTTAATTCCTTTTTATTCAAGAATAATAATTTATTATATGTCTAAAAATTATATTAGACATAATTGAATTTTCGAGATTTATTAAACATAGAATATTATGTTTACGATGAAACGTTATATCGAATAACGTTAAAAGCATAAAATAATGCTTAAAGTATTAAAAGATTAATATTGAAAGAAAATATTAATCAAGTTTATTGATTTGCGTGAAAATCGAGAATTGAAAAGAAATCGATTGAAAATCGATTTATATTAATTTTATACATTAAAATGTATCTTATTGAAATATTATAACGAAAAGTCAAAATGGTTGACTTTCAAAATTACCGTCTGAAATCGTTAGTTAAATACGCTAATACGTGAAAACGATTACTTTTATTGAATATCTCAATTGTGAGAAAAGATTTCATAATTAAAATCATTTTATTGAATAACGTTATTATACGTTAATTATTTAACCTAAAGGTTAAAATGAGACTGTAGATCATATTACGTCTCTCTCGAAGTACGAGAATTATTTTATTGAAATACGCATTGAAACGACGTATTAAGATTTATTAAGACTTCGAATTATTATATTATTTATCAAAGTTGAATGAACTTTGAAAATCTCGGCGTGCCAACGTTCTAAACGTAAAATTTTTGCGTAAAGGTTGGACGTGAAGACTCATACGCAACAACAGGAGAACACGCGATCGAAATTCAAGTTCAAAAGTAAAGGTGGGCTTTACTATACTCAAACCGGTAGAATTTACCAAATGATTTATTTATGATGCTTTATTAAGCAAATATTTATGAAATGATTTATTTAATTACCCGCCAAAATGTTTATGTTTTATGTATGTATCCAATCCATGATTATTGATGCATAATGTTGGGTAGCTCCCACTTTATGACATGCTTGAATTCGTATTCTTGGAAGTACCCCAAGGATGATGGAGAATTCAGATCTGTCCGAGATGGCACGGATTTTGTGCACCGATTATTTTGTATTTGTGTCTTTGAAAGGGTGCTCGGCGGTCATGGCGTCTGTGAGAGGAGGCCTCCTCCGTAGGAATTGTGTTGGATGAATTATTGTGGTGGATATGGATCATACATACATGGAAAATGTCGGCGCATTTAATCTTTATGGAAAATGAAAGAAATTATTTAGTAAGCATGAGTATTTCAAATTAAAATCTCGTGTATTCTTGTGATGGGCGAGTAATTTAAACTTGATAAATTATTTTGGCATGAGCCACTGAGTGCAATCTTGTACTCAGCCCTGCATGTTTGTTTTTAAATGTGCAGGTTGAGCAGATGGTGGATGGAGATGTGTCGGAGCAGTCAGAACCCCTTTTGAATACGATATATTGGAAAACCTTGAATACACATCGTCATATGTGTATTCAAACGTTTTTCCGCTGCAATTGAATTAATTTATTTTATGATGTTGATTAGTTGAATACTTCCAGAACATATGAGTTCTTGTATATATATTGGTTAAAGCTTCCTTGATTATTATTCAAGTATTAGCTTTGCTAAATCGCACTTAGGATTTAGGGAACATTACAAAGTGGTATCGAGCCGTTCATTCTTTGAATCCAAAACCTCTTTTCGAGTTAAGTCTAGATTGAGTCACTAGACTTCTAGAGATCACCGACACCGCCCGACACTCCATCACATCAAGCTCAACGGGAAAAGGTAAATGATTTTCTCATCTTTGAAAAGAAAGGTTTGAGATTTATAAATTTGATTTGGTGTCGATAGAACATTATCGACAAATGATTGGTGTCGATAGAACATTATCGACAAATGAAATGAGAAAGGTTGTAAATAACCATGATTGATTGATTGAAAATTTTTCGCAAGAAATGCGTATGTTTAAAACGAACTATGTTAAATCATATTTGAAATTTTATTCTTGATTCTCAATATTGTTTTGATTAATGACTATGCCATCCCAAATGAAAGTTATGAGAATTGATTGAAAGTCGTTGGTTCGCTACCAACGTATGATAATGTCATACGAGAATGTATTGACAATTTTTTTAGAATAAAATGTTTGAATTCATGTAATTGATAGAAATTTATTGTTATGAATATTTGAATTTTTTTTCAAATCCCATAGATGTTTACGATGATGGGTATGTTATCCCAAGAGAACGTAGATCGTTGAAGACGCATGATCTCATTTTTGCGAAAGAACATAGGAAGATGAATTATTGGAATTTTATTCCATCACGAGAACAAAACGAGATCGAAATAAGAATCTCGAATTGATGAGCGAGAAGAAAATTCAAGCTCGAATTGGAAAAGATGTCGAGATGATGAATGTCACTATGCGACAAGTGACCGAGAATGATCTTTTATTTGGAAGTTCACGCACGACGGAACTCCAAATCAACTATTACTCTTCGATGGAAGCAGTAGAAATGTGATCGAAGAATTCGTGAGAGTCGATTAAAGACCGAACTCGCAATCATGCTCGATCGACCTCGGCCGGTACCAACATGTATAATTTTGACTTGCTTCCGGTCGATTCGTCCGACTTGAAGTCTAGTCCAACCTTGTCATGCGACCTCGGTTATCCACCCCGGCCGAGCTCGGCGGTGCGACCTCGGCAAGCGAGCGGTGGGTATGAGCTCGGCTTCGACCTCGCAGCGGCGGTGTGACATCCACCGCTAATTTATCTTGACCTCGGTCGGATCACCTCCACCCTAAATCAACCTCGGCGTCGACACATGCGCGCTGGCTTTGATGTCGGCATTATCATGTACGACTTGGCGTTGACATATACGCCCTCGATTGCGGCGTCGATACCTTCAACTTCGACAAGTCGGCTTTAATGACCGTCATTATGTCGATAACCTCGGCGGTGACCTCGGCATTGACAAATGACTTGGCAACAACTTCAACATCGGTATTACCGACCACGGTATCCCGAGCTCGGCATCGGCAAAACTGTTTGTAATGTTTTTGTTTTAGCCCGTTCTCCGCCGTTAGAGCTCCGATTCTGAACGGTTTTGCTATGTACTCACCATCACACAGTACTATAATTCTTATGAAGAACCAAAGCCCGATTCCTTCACCGAATTGACGATAGTCGAGTTGAAGTTAGTTTATAGTTTTATAGAATGAGAATTTTACTGGTGCGATTAGAATTTTAGAATGATACTAGAAAGTAGTATTCCCGGTGAGTACAAGAAGTCTTTATGACATATAGGGGAACCTTTGATGATGACCTATAATGTGTTATATAAAGTTTTAAATTCTTTTCATTACCAAATTTACATCATTGAGTTTAACTCTATGACCTAGTTCAAATTGAGAAATCATATAAGTTTCTCACTTTTTACGAAAGAAAATTTCCAACCCGAGAATTTATAATGTGTCCTTTTAAACCAAGTCCTTGTGTGGTGAGAAAATATTTGTGACGGTGCAGCCACCCATATGACCAAAGAAATCTCGATGAGTCGTCATTATGGTCTTGGACTCTAGATCCTAAATTATTGATTCAAAGAATATATGGATTCAATCGTAAAATATGTTATCTTGAATCATGAACCCATATCTTTTGAAAGTTGACATGATGCAATTTCTTCTATCACGGATACCAATAAGTAAGATAAAGATTGACTTATCTTGTCGCCTAAGTTTTGAATTAGTAAAGTGACAAACATCGGTATGATGTAGATTGACCTATTTGATAACCTAAAGGTTGCGGATCGGTGGTGGATGACATCGAGGAGTTATGATGTAAATAAGATCTCGATGAGGCGAGGTATTTTCCTATGATGCACATGGATGCAATGGCCCCGATAGGCTTACGGATATTGATATGATGAAGTTATATCTTCATGTGATTGTTATGATAATGAAATGTTATGAATGAGATAGTCTTTAGCATAGAATGCGAGAGTTGAAGAAAGGGAAGTGCATGATATCCTTGGGATATAATTTCCCCTTATTATGACATAACGAGAGAGATTACAACTTATCTTTAAGATTGTTGATTGTCCTTAAAACCTCATTAGTAGGTTGGACATGTATAAAGAATGGAGATGAACGATATTCTTTTCAAAGGATATATATGTAAAGAAGTGATAGCATCTCAGATAACTAATCTCTCGTTTTATACCTCAATCAATGAAATTATGCTTGAGCATAATCAATTCCAAGTAATTGAGACTTGGTTAAACCAATGATAATGAGATTGAGGAATCGTAATCATTGAGATGTGTGACGACTAGAATAGCCCTAGCATGTAAATCAAGTATGGAGAAATATCTCCACAATGAAGAGATGGTAATGAGATGTTTGGAATTTAAGTTATGGTGTACAAATGTACTACCTTACCCAGCTACATGACAATAATGACGGTTCTAGTCCTGAGAGTAAGGCAAGTATAATGAAAGTAATATTACTTTCTGAAACCATGCTAAAGAAAAAGGGACAAAAGTCAAAAATAGCTGAAGAAATTATGAGCTATACAATAATGAGATAGCCACAATATGAGATAAGTTTCAGCGATATTATGACTTCGATAAGTAAAGTAATTCCTTTGAAGTAAAGAAGCAGAGAAAGAAACAGATTCATTATTTGAAATGGATCTTAGTACTCTAAATTGTATTGACACAAAACACTTGTCTTGTGTGTCTTAGAAATTAACAAGCAAGATAGCTTCTTTAGACTTTTGCAAAGGAAATGTTTTCAAGAGAACAAATGAAAAGATTCACATGGAAGAATCTTAAGATGAATCTAATTGTAAATCTTACCCCTCATACTTTTGTGACGATCAATAAAGTGGAATATTAAGTATCTCTGACATGGGAATGAAGTATTCACCGAATGTCGAGAAATGGTAAAGATATTTGACGTCAAGGCAAAAGTATAATATGTCCCTAGTGGACAAAGGATTTTATCCTATGCAAAATTTCAAAATGAATCAAATAAAGATTTAGGAGAAATGACGTATATCCAAAAAAGGGATATTACAAACGATGGCACTAAATGCCAGTACAAGGATTTTCTCTGGAAAAGAGTTTAAAGTAAGGATATATGAGATATATATTTCTGAGATCGATAAAGTGAAAAAGAGAATTGAATCATTCATACTGGATCAAAAATGAATGATAGTGTCAGGTACATCATGATCTCTACGATGAGATTAAGTTATGTAGATATTAATATCAATGATAGATCGATATAAACATAACCACGTAATCTATTGATAAAAGCATAATAGTACCGACAGGAAGGGTAGGGTGACTAAGTAATGTGAAGGCCATAGCAAGGAAACATAATGTCCCAAGGAAAGGACAATGATGTATGAAATAGATGTTTAATTGAGCAGATGAGAACACCGTAGACCGAGCTATACTTGCGCGAAAGCAGATTTAATGTAAATCGGAAGGCACGATAGATATGAGAAAAAAATTCTCGAGAATACTATAATTTTACATTCGATATAGGTGCTTCATTTTCTAGCATCGCACAAGTATGCGAGAAGCGATAGAACCCAATTTAGGGTAAACGAATCAAGTAATGAAAATCTCCTCACCTATATGAGAATTATGGCCATTACGGTCTTTGCTCAAACTTAGAATGGACCTAGGATCACCTAAGGTTCTAACAAATGAGTTAGATCATAATATCTATGTGGAACGTAGATATAATTCAAGAAGAAGTTTGAAAATGGATGTCACTCACGTGATTAGAAGCACGGGCATAGCCTCTCCATTGAAATTCTATGCAACGGATTTTGGATCCTCAATTGCTTTAATTTAAGGATGGCTCACTGGAACTATCTTCTGAGAGGGTAAGAAAAGTGTCGATGAGTAAAAAGGTTAACCCTAAGGCCTACAAGTCGAGAACTCACACGGGTGTATCAACTCTCTTATTATAAACGGGCATGGGTTGGGGCAGTTTTGGAGGAATTTCTACATCATGGATGAATGCTCGTAACTATGGAGAGATGGATGAGGATGACATCCAATAACTTATCCATCGCTTGCCAAGAATGGCAGGATCTTGTAAAAGAAGTATCAAGATAATATCTTCTCCAAGTAGAAAATTCCAAGACTTTGGCGGACTTATCGATTTGTCAGCGAGCTCAGTATACATATAATGCGTGAGGAACGGCACCCACTGGGCTTGTCTGGTCCCTGCAAGCTACACAGCAGGCGTAAAGGAATGGTTGTACCACGATGTTCCAAATGCCGCCCCACGTCTGTGCCGTCTATTATACCGAAAGAGACGAGAATGGCAAAAGGACGAGGATCTTATCGCCTCAAAATTAGAGGAATTACCGTTATCAAATCGACCTCACTTTCTCGATAAAAGTAACACATACTCGGAATCAAAGAAGAATGAGGGAGCGATGTGACCCCGGCTCTTTGAAAGAGAAAGATCGTCGGACATACGAGGTAAAACGCACTGAATTGGGCAAGTTTCTAAGCGAAGGTACTATTTCGACGAAGGCCACTCGAGACATAGAGTCTATGATAATATGAGACTCGTATGTAAATGGTGGCTTATGTGTAAATGATATTTGATGTCTGAAAGCAAAATTGTTCGAATAAGATATGGTTACTATGAGATTATAGTCATGCCAATCGGACGAGCTAGTACACCGATTTCTATTCATGAACCTCAAAATCGAGTGTTCCATATGTACTTAGACAATTTTGTCTAAATCTTTATGAGCGATGTTCTTATCCATATGAAGGACGAGAAAGAACATAAAGAATATCAAGGATCAGATTGCGGACTTTTAGAGTCGAGCAAAATTTTGCCAAGTTTAATATATGAATTTCGGCTTAAAGAAGGAATATTCCTTAGACACATGATGTCTTAGAAGGAATCAAATTTACATGGACAAATGAATGTGAGGCCACTTATTAAAGTGAGAAAGATGATAGTCAACGACCGTGATGACTTAGACCTCATAAATAGAATTACCCAACTTATGACTTGAAATAGCAAAGAATGGTATAAGTACGAGTGTCAGGAGACCTCGCTCATATGAAATAAGTTGGGGATTCTTCACAAACCATAAAAGTTTGAATTATTTCTTGACAAGAGACTTAAAACGAGATAGAAAGAGGACTCGAATCAACAAAAGATTCCAATTGTGATATAAACTATCACCTATGACGGGTGAAGGGTTTTAAAGAGGCTACCGACAATGTCATATTGTCTAAGGAAAGGTTATATATATATTTCAAACAATGATAAACTTAGAAATGAAATCATGAATGAAGCTCATGATATTCCTCATACCACCCACCCAAGCAGCATTAAAGTATATATTGATTTACGAGAAAATAAAAATAAAAATTAGATAAGTAAAGAATGAAATGAGCTATAACCTCATTGACGAGCATTGTCTCGGTTATAAGAGGTGAAGGCATTGTATCAATGACCTTATAAGGGGTTATAATCTCTAATGAGATACAAATGAAAATGAAATGACATAACAATGGATTTTATGATGTTTTGCCAAAGTCATAAAGAAATAACACTACTATATGGGTAGTAGTGGTTCGACTCACCAAAATGCTCATCTCTGCTCTATTCGGATGACTCGGAGATCCGATAATTTATCTCGATCGTACATAAGGAAGATCGTATCTTTGCAGAGGGTACCAAAACCTATCACTTGCATGAGATTCCAAGTTTACCCTAGTTTTGAGCTAGCTCACCAAAAGTGAGTTATGCACGATATTGAACCTTATCGTAGATGTCCTTCACCAGACGTATGGGCGATAAAAGGACAATATATATGTTTAAGGATATGATGAGAACATTAATGTTAAATCGAGGTGCAGTGGGAACATGTTTTACCACTTATTAAGTTTACGTCACGACCATACGTGGCATTATATGGAAAGAAATATCGACCACCACTTTATTGTAATAAAGTAGGCGAGAGAAAGTATAAGGTTTTGACAATGTAAATGAAATGATTAAGATATTTGCCAAATAAGGCAAAGGCGAGAAGCTCAAGATGACAAAGGTCTTCTGTTGGTATGCGCGAGATCCGAACCGCGTTTGAATGCGAAACGAAGTTCTCGAGATTTCTCCATCGAGGGGAATTATAAAGTTCAAAGTACAAGGAATGTTGAGATCACGTTTTATAGGACCTTACGAGATCCTAGAAATAATAGGCCCAATAGCCTAAAGATTGGTACTTCCACCAAAATTTGGGGAACGTACATAATGTTTTTCCAAGTGTCACAGCTAAAGAAATATGAATATGACCCAAATCACGTAATTCATCATAATGACGTGATCTTCAACTCAAATATGAGTTGTGATGAACATCTACGACTATTTGATCGTATGATTCAATGATTAAGAATTAAATTGGGTCTTTGATGAAAGTCCAATGGAGAAACCATGGACAAAAGAAAATCACGTGGAAATTTAAGATGTTATGGTGCTAAGATGCCCCATACTTTTTGAGGTATGTAAATTTCGGGACGAAATTTCTTTAATGAAGGTGGAATGTAATACCCCGAATTATTAAAAACCAAATTACGATAATTAATTTCGTAAATTAGAGTATTATTATGATAATTTGATTATTAAAATATCGAATAATGATTCGATTATCTTTGGAATAATAAATTCCTATGTTTTATTCACAAATGAATGTGAATTGAGAAATACGAATATGTAAAGTATTTCAACAGTATTATTTCTACGTCGATTACGTATCGATGATTAAATGCTCGTGATATTTTCTAAGTTTTTAAGCTTAGAATTTAATTTCATTATTATTGGAATAATTTAATGAAGTGATTACGGCTTTATTACGACCATTTTGAAATGAGTCGATAATTAACGTTTAGAGACGTTTCAAACGTTAACGTTTAGAGATGACTTGAGAATCAAGTCTAACGATCAAGGAATTATGATATTTAAAATCCTATGATTATTTTATATAATTAGAATATTATTTAGCATTGAAATAATGCTAGAAAATTTTGGAATTATATTTTTGATTATTTAAGATTCTCGAAAACCCTAAATCAAGAATTAGGGTTTTCTACCTTGGATAAATTCCAATAATTTTTCCTATGATATAATTTATCATCTAGGATATATATTATGCTATATGTCTACTTATAGCATGAAAATCAATTTTTGGCTTAATTCTTCAAAAATGCCGTGAGCATTATCTATGTGTATAACATAGAATTGTTTTATTTGATCTTCCAAAATGTATTATATCTTAGTGTAGTATCAATACACACTTACCAAGTAAAATTTGTAGATGAAAAATGTCTTGCAATGTGTTATGTGAGTTAGCCGATTTTGTTGACTAGTTAATCAAAGAAAGCTTGATTTTCTTAACACTTGATTACACAATTTTTGGGATAGAGTGTATATATATTACATGCAAGACACAACATGAAAAATCTAAAATTTATCCTTCCTTCTACATGTTGTCGATGGCAATGTGGCAAATCGAGTCAAATATATTTTGTTTCATTCAAAAACTTTATGCATGTAGTTAATACATGTAAGAGATATTTTACACCATGACATATGCAAATTTGACTCTCCAAAATTCATTTGTCTTGCTTTTCTTTATTACAACCGAGAGAGAGAGATGTGTATTGATAATTCATTTTTGTATATATTAAGTATTAAGTCTTGAAAACCAAAATCCTTTCATTTCTCTTCTCAAACAAACACACTACTGAGAGCATATCTAAGAAAAACCTAAGTGTTCTTCACTCTTTCTTCACCAAAAATCTTGAGTTTAAATCATCCCACAACAAATCGATACCGTTAATGAGGTTAGATATCGAGCGAGCTTCGATTATACATAAGCTTTTAATCATCCAAATGGTTCAAATTTATTTTCCAAGCATGTGTTCTTAATGAAAATCATGCTATCATGTTTTAATGCTTAGTAACTATGCTACATATGTTCATAAGATGATATTGATGATTTATTTCAAAGCTAAGCATGTTGTATAAATTATTTGTTGATGATGAAAATTCTAAGAGTTATTTTTATGTTGGATTCATGATATATATTAACTAAAAACACTTAGTGATTAATTGAAAATTTTAAGAATCATTTGTTATATTTTTGAAAAATGCGAGATGAACTAAAATTAGTATGTTGATGTACAAAATTTATTTAAGGGTTATGATAGCATATTATTGATCTAGGGTATTGATTATGTGATATTTGAATTTATTAGAATTTGTGGGTATATATAGCTATTTTTATTCAAAATGGCCGAGAGCCATAGTGATAGGATTAATGGGTTGTAAGTTGTTATAGTATCATATTATGATGTATTAGTGTTACATGATAGTATTTAAGCATAGTGTAATTTTGTAGGAATTTTATAAAAATGTTTGGTATGAAATGCCTAAAGGACCGAGAGCTCTAAGTATAGGATCATTGGTGTATAGTTTGATAATGTTGATTATTATGGTTGATTAATGTTAAAGGATGATGTTTCAGTGTTATAGGAATTAATTAGAATTTTAGAAAAATATTTGGATTTATTTGTGATAAAACTGTGAGCCTATATTATATATAGGTGTGTTCCAAATATTTCTATAGTTATATTAATACATATTAATGATCATAGTGTAAAATAATGAATCTAGAAGAATTTTTGGAACAAGTTTAGAAAATTGATCATATAGCCGTGAGCTATACCTTGGATTTAAGGAATTTTAATTCCTTTTTATTCAAGAATAATAAATTATTATATGTCTAAAAATTATATTAGACATAATTGAATTTTCGAGATTTATTAAACATAGAATATTATGTTTACGATGAAACGTTATATCAAATAACGTTAAAAGCATAAAATAATGCTTAAAGTATTAAAAGATTAATATTGAAAGAAAATATTAATCAAGTTTATCGATTTGCGTGAAAAATCGAGAATTGAAAAGAAATCGATTGAAAATCGATTTATATTAATTTTATACATTAAAAATGTATCTTATTGAAATATTATAACGAAAAGTCAAAATGGTTGACTTTCAAAATTAACGTACGAAATACGTTCGTTAAATACGCTAATACGTGAAAAACGTATTACTTTTATTTGAATATCTCAATTGTGAGAAAAGATTTCATAATTAAAATCATTTTATTGAATAACGTTATTATACGTTAATTATTTAACCTAAAAGGTTAAAATGACATCGTAGATCATATTACGCCTCTCAAGTACGAAAATTATTTTATTGAAATACGCATTGAAACGACGATTATGATTTATTAAGACTTCAATTATTATATTATTTATCAAAGTTGAATGAACTTTGAAAATCTCTCGGCGTGCCAACATTCTAAACGTAAAATTTTTGCGTAAAGGTGGGACGTGAAGACTCACACGCAACAAGAGGAGAACACGCGATCGAAATTCAAGTTCAAAAGTAAAGGTGGGCTTTACTATACTCAATGGTAGAATTTACCAAATGATTTATTTATGATGCTTTATTGCAAGCAAATATTTATGAAATGATTTATTTAATTACCCGCCCAAAATGTTTATATTTTACGTATGTATCCAATCCATGATTGTTGATGCATAATGTCAGTAGCTCCCACTTTATGACATACTTGAATTCAGTATTCTTGGAAGTACCCCAAAGGATGATGGAGAATTAGTATCTGTCTTTGAGACGGCACGGATTTTGTGCACCGATTATTTTATTTGTGTCTTGAAAGGGTGCTCGGCGGTTATGGCGTCTGTGAGAGAGGCCTCCTCCCAACAAGGAATTATTGTGGATGAATTATTGTGGTGGATATGGATCATACATACATGGAAAATGTCCGCCGCATTTAATCTTTATGGAAAATGAAAGAAATTATTTAGCAAGCATGGGTATTTCAAATTAAAACCTCGTGTTATTCTTGTGATGGGCGAGTAATTTAAACTTGATAAATTATTTCGCATGAGCCATCGAGTGTAATCTTGTACTCGACCGCATGTTTGTTTTTAAATGTGCAGGTTGAGTAGATGATGGATGGAGATGTGTCGGAGCAGCCAGAACCCCTTTTGAATACGATATATTAGAAAACCTTGAATACACATCGTCATATGTGTATTCACACGTTTTTCCGCTGCAATTGAATTAATTTATTTTATGATGTTGATTAGTTGAATACTTCCAGAACATATGAGTTCTTGTATATATATTGGTTAAAGCTTCCTTGATTATTATTCCAAGTATTAGCCCCTGCTAAATCGTACTTAGGATTTAGGGGCTGTTACAGGGATATTACATCCTACCCCCCTTAAAATAAATTTCGTCCCAAAATTTGCATACCGTGGAAAAGTTCGGGGTATCGCTCTTTCATGGTTCCTCGAGTTCCCACGTGGCCTCCTCTTGACCATGGTATTTCCATAGGACTTTCACTAATGATATTGATTTATTCCTCAACTGTTGAACCTTACGATCTAAAATAGCCGTAGGTTCTTCCACATAGCTCATGTCTGGGTTCAAAATGACATCATCGTGATGGATTACGTGCTTTCGATCATACACGTACTTTCTCAATTGCGACACGTGGAATACATTATGGACATTGCCCAAACTTGGCGGAAGTGCCAATCGATAGGCTAGGACCTATTCTTTCAAGGATTTCATAGGGTCCTATGAATCGTGGTCTTAACTTTCCCTTCACTCCAAATCTTACGATTCCCTTTGATGGTGAGACTTTGAGGAACACTTTATCGCCACATTCAAAATGTAGCTCAGATCTACGTGTATCGGCATAAGATTTTTGCCTATCCTGAGATTCTTTTATCCTTTGCCTAATTTGGCGAACAATTTCAATCATTTCCTCTACTGTATCAAGCCCTAAAATTTTTCTTTCACCCACTTCATCCCAATAAAGTGGTGATCGACATTTTCTTCCATACAGTGCCTCGTATGGTGCCATATTGATGGTTGCCTGATAGCTATTATTATAGGCGAACTCAATAAGTGGTAAAACATATTCCCAAGTTTCGCCTCTATCCAACACTACTGTTCGTAACATGTCCTCAAGTGTTTGGATTGTTCGTTCAGACTGGCCATCAGTCTGTGGATGAAAAGCTGTGCTAAAATTCAGTTTCGTGCCTAACTCCTTCTGCAAACTAGTCCAAAATCTCGATGTGAACTTCGAATCTCTATCAGAGGTGATAGATTTCGGCACTCCATGTAGACGTACAATTTCTTTCACATATAGTTGGGCTAACTTATCCGATCCATGAGTAGTCTTAATAGGCAGAAAATGAGCACATTTGGTAAGGCGATCCACTACTACCCATATAGCAGTGTTTCCCCTTTTTGACCTTGGTAAACCCGTTACAAAATCCATTGCTATATCGTCCCACTTCCATTCGGGTATTTCCAAAGGTTGTAACTTTCCATAAGGCCGTTGATGTAGTGCCTTCACTTGTTGACAAACGAGACAACGTTGGCCAAAAGAGGCTATATCTCTTTTCATACCTTCCCACCAAAACCTTTCCTTTAAGTCTTGATACATTTTAGTACTACCGGGGTGGGCGGTATAAGGAGTATTATGAGCTTCACTCATGATTTCATTTCGAAGATCGTCGTTATCTGGAACGCACAATCTTCCTTCAAACAATAGGGCATTGTCTGGTGCTTCCTGAAAACCTTTTAATCCTTCAGCCCTTACCTTGGCTCTTACTTTTTCTAACTTTTCCTCCATCCTTTGTCCATCTACTATCATTTTTCTTAAGTCAGACGTCAAAGTGAGTGTAGCAATACGACTCGTGATCGTCTATGGTTTTTCAATCATCTCTATTTCCATCCTTTCAAACTCTCTAATGAGTTTTTCTTCTCGTGTGAAAAGACATCCCAGATTGGGTTGATTCTTACGACTCAAGGCATCAGCTACCACGTTCGCCTTGCCTGGGTGGTAGTTTATACCACAGTGGTAATCTTTTACTAGTTCGAGCCATCTTCTTTGTCTCATGTTTAAATCTCGTTTCTCAAAAAAGTATTTCAAACTTTTATGATCAGTGAAGATCTCACACCTTACTCCATAAAGGTGGTGTCTCCAGATCTTCAGTGCATGTACCGTTGTTGCCAGTTCTAGGTCATGAGTTGGATAATTCAACTCGTGCGGTCTGAGTTGCCGTGATGCGTAAGCTATTACTCTTCCCTCTTGCATCAACACGCAGCCAAGTCCATTCTTGGAAGCGTCAGTGTAGACAACATACTCTTTATTCGCATCCGGAACTGCTAGTACCGGCGCACTGGTCAATTTTTCCTTAAGCTTCTGGAAACTCACCTCACATTCGTCTGTCCATGTAAATTTAATCCCCTTTCGGAGTAGCTGGGTCATTGGCCTCGCTATTTTGGAAAATCTTTCAATGAATCTCCGGTAATTGCCAGCTAGTCCTAGGAAACTTGAATTTCGTTTTGTGTTGTTGGCGATTTCCAACCTTGTACGGCTTCAACCTTCGCAGGATCCACTTTTATTCCTTCTGCCGACACAATATGTCCAAGGAACATAACTTCTTTAAGCTAAAATTCACACTTACTGAATTTAGCATAAAGTCGTTCGGATCTTAAGGTTTGTAGAACCGTTCTTAGGTGTTCCCTATGCTCTTCCTCACTCTTCGAATAGATGAGAATATCATCTATGAAGACCAAGACCAACTTGTCTAGGTATGGGTGGAACACCCTGTTCATAAGATCCATAAATACGGCTGGTGCATTGGTCAGACCGAACGGCACAACTACAAACTCATAGTGGCCATATCTTGTTCGGAATGCTGTCTTGGATATGTCTTCCGGCCGTACCTTAAGTTGATGATAGCCTGATTTAAGGTCGATTTTCGAGAATACACTTGCACCTCTTAACTGATCGAACAAATCGTCTATCCTTGGCAGTGGATATTTGTTCTTAAGTGTCAGTTTGTTGAGTTCTCGATAATCAATGCACATCCTTAACGAGCCATCATTCTTTTTGACAAATAAGACAGGCGCTCCCCATGGTGAAACACTCGGTCTAATAAAACCCAAGTCTAATAACTCTTGAATTTGAATTTTCAGCTCTTCGAGTTCCTTTGGTGCCATTCTATAAGGCGTTTTTGATACTGGAGCAGATCCGGGCTCGAGATCAATTGTGAACTCTAGCTGCCTGTCCGGGGGTAGTCCTGGTAATGTGTCAGGGAAGACGTCTGGAAATTCTCACACAATTTCTACGTCTTCAACCCTTGTGTCAGCTTTTTCTTCTCCATTTAAATAAACAAGGAATGCTTGACATTCCTTCTTATTCATCATTCTCCTTGCTTGAAGCGCGGATATTATTGGGATTTTCTTTCCCATACTGATTCCATAGAAGTTCGTAGCTTCTTTTCCCGGTGGTTGGATCGAAATTCTTCTCTCCTTGCATAGGATCGTGGAATGGTTTTCGGCCAACCAATCCATTCCTAAGATTATATCTACATCCCCATGGGTATTACGTTGAGTTATTTGCTAGAACCTTAAGTGAGCCTAAGTTCAATTCTAAGTTCGAGCAAGCGTGTGTAACAGTCATAATACCTCCTATGGGTGACGAGATCCTCATTTCCTGATTCGTTTGTTCAGGTTTAAGTCCTAACATATCAACGCATGCTTTTGAAATGAAAGAATGCGAAGCACCCGTATCGAACAAAAGTATAATAGGTATGTTGAAAAGCATTCTCATACCGGCTAAGTTACCTTGATTTTGTTCCTTTTGACGCCTATGTAGCGCATAGGCTCTGGCCTGAGCTGGCTGCGGGCGGCGGGGTGCTTGCCTCTGTTGATATGTTGGCTGCTGCCTTTGCGGCTGTTGTCGCTGCTGCTGCTGCGGCTGATACTGAATTGCCTTACAGGTTGGGCGGGGCCTGGTTGGTTTGGCTTCCCCGTGTTTATTTGGCGAAAGCCGGGGCATTCGTTTGCATAGTGGCCCTTCACGCCACACTTAAAGCAATTGAAATTCCCAGCCATACACACTCCCGTGTGCCTCTTGTTACACTTTGGGCATGGAGGAATCCTCATTGGCTCTTGAGGTCCATTCACAGGTGGAGCAAATATCGGTCTTTTCCAACCTTGCCTTTGCGAAGCCATGTTATTCTGCCATGGCCTCTTGTTTCCGTTGTTAAATCCTCCTCGGTTGAAATTGTTGTTGTTAGAACTTCCTTCCCATTTTCTTTTTCCTTTGTCACGGACATTTTGAGTCTGGGTCAGTGCAGGCTTTTCCTCAGGCATTGCAACTTCGATGTCTAGAGCTCGACTAAGAGCCTCTGTATAGGTTAAGTCCCCATGGCTTGCCAAATACATCTTAATCTCGGGCCTTAGTCACGCCTCGAACTTTTCTCGACATCTTCATGTCAATCTCGACTAAGTCCGAGCGATCTAGACATATCACAGAAAAGACGGTCGTACTCAGTTACCGACATCTTTCCTTGCTTTAAATTGAAAAATCAACCTCTTTCTTATTTCTATAGCTCTTGGGAATGTATTTTCATACATTTTGCCTTAAAGTCGTCCCAAGTGAAGTATTCCATCCGCTCGGGTGTCGGCTTCTTCATGCCTCCCACCGTAAATCTGCGGTCCGGTGAGTTCAAACGTAACACAAGATAGTCTCTCTTGCGTTAGTGCGGTGAAGGAAATCGAAAATTCTTTCTATGGCCCCGACCCATTGTTCGGCGCCTTCGTGGCTCCTTTTCCATGAAGGAGGCGGGTTACGCCTAAGGAAGAGTTCTTCCACCCTACGATCAGGTGGAGGTGGAGGTGGTTGTGGTATCACCTCTTCTTCTTCCTCGGGTTGGGGTACTCCGTCCCTTCTCCTTCCCCTCCTCCTATTTTCGGGTTCTGGTCCGTGTCTTGGTGGCATTCTGATAATGTAAAAATACCATTAGCATTCGTATAAAGTTTATCACAATTTACGTATACATAACATCTTTGTGTAAATTTTAAGCATAGAACAGCTTTAGCAAAATCACACATCCATTTCATACTCATTTTGTCGCAAAACCCTTCTAGGGTTATCATATATATAAGGAAAATGCCTCATAGAGGACTTTTCTATACAAGTCGTCATACTCAAAAAGATCTCATAGCGTTTACAAAGTACTATGCTTCTATATCTACTGCTACAACATTTCTAATCACACTATACATACTACTTTACACTACTATGTTTTCTTCATACATACTAACCATACTATCTGTAGCACGATTTACTTATCTACCCATAAGCTTCATTAGGTTTTGACGTTGTTGAGTGTCCTTCATCAGAGTCGTATTCTTCGCTTGGAAACTTGCCAGTGTCCAAATATATCCTTGCTTCGTACAACAAGTAATTTAATTCTTTCAAAGGGCCGGGGGTACATCGCCTCGCCTCTATGAGATCGGAATTCTGCGTCACGTCGATCTCTTTTCCCGGTATAGCTGATGGGGTAGGACATGGGTTGATGTGTTGGACTTCATAGTGCCTTTTTCCCTTGGTGTTCTCGTGCCGTGCATATTGTTGAGAAAGGTTCTTGTGTCCGCTCCATACATGTCATATGTACTTTTGAGATGGTTGACAAATCACGTAAATGTGTCAGAACCTCTGAATTTTCTTTATAGATAACATACTCCTTTGCTACTTCTCTTGCATATTCTTGCCAGTCTTTCGGCAGTCGGCGAATGAGTCGCTGGACACCATCCAGAGCTGTTATTCCATGGTAATGAGCTTTTATCCAAAGGCGCAAGAACTCATCCAGGAATTGTCCTACATCGGTGCCTGGTGTATATTAAAAGAGTCTATACTCTTGTGTGAGCTCCTCGCCCGAAACCTTTCCTTTTCCTGCCATCTGAATACAGATGATGCTAATGTAAGTTCATCTAAACATATCTGATAAGCAGATAAGGTAATCTAATATATATCATAAGCAGATAAAGCAAACATATCTGATAAGCAGATAAATGTTTACAGAAAGGATCTATGTTCAACATACATCATAGCCACACTTAATGTACTAAAGAAGTCTTACTTTCAACAACTTTCTAAGTTCTTTTCTTTCAACAATATTCTTTATTCTAAGCAGAATTTCATTCTGACTTCAACTGTCTCTCACGAATTTTGGAGAAGGATTTAGGAATTTCATCCTTCATACGAAATAAAGCTCGTTGAGATAGGAGTATGTGAACGAAAACCGTTCGCAAAACGGAGTTCGGACGAAAGAGAACGAGTCAAAACAAAAACACTGCGCAATGCAGTTTTCTGCCTGCGCCATGCGCCGTGGATATTCTTTGCCACTTGGCCGATTACGAGCTCATGCTCCGGTTCGTACGAGTTTCTTTTCAAAGTTCGTTTAAATCTCTATGTTCCACATCGAACCCGTGCATCTTGCTCCTTTAATTTCCTCTTTTGCTTTCGTCATTCTTTCGTTGAAAACTCAAGTTTGTTTTCAACTGACTTTTCGTACGCTCATAAGTCACTACTTGCTATAGTTCTCGCAGAGGGATAAAGTTTCCCTAATTTGTATTTCTATGTTCAAGAGGTTAGCATGCTTCTTATAACATCTAAGTTCTGTTGGGATAACAAACCCATGATCAAAATAAACTGTAAAATTTTGAATAAAACTTTCAAAAATCATAACATAATTCATCATACTCATGCTTTCCTTTGAATCTCACTGATTCAACGATTACTTTTGACATCAATGTGTCAACTGTTTCTCATTCTCTGTAAACTCTGTCTCATACCACTGATAACTTATTCTCATATACATATGACATATAACTGTCAACTTTTCTCATAAAATTGCACATTTCTTTTTTGAAAAAGCTTTCAGTAACAACTTTCACTGCTTTCAAAATAGAATTTCATTTCTTTCCTCAAAACTTTCACTTTCAACACTTTTCAATTTCAAACTTTTTCACTTCAACTTTGAGAAGAATCGCCACTCTTCCGGTTGAGCCTCGATGCGATGGAGTGTTGAGCATAGTCAGCTGATCTCTAGAAGTCTAGTGACTCAATCTAGACTTAACTTTTGAAAGAAAGAAGTTTTAAGGTTCAAAGGACAACCCGCTCTGATACCACTCTGTAACAGCCCGCCAACCCTAAGTACGGATTAGACGGATCACATCGTTGATCTGGGATTAAAGGACTTAATGATAAATGAATATGAAACAATAAAGGAAACGACGACCAATCTCATAAAACTTCAAAGGATTAGAGGTAACCACACAACGTATTACATATGCACTAGACCAACAGATCTTTCATAAAAGGGTTCGACTGATCTGAAGGTGATATGCATCAATAATCAAAACATAACTAAGTGTTTCAAACAGCGGAAAACATGTGAATTCATATATGACGATATGAATTCAAGGTTAAACTATATCAGCGATAAAAACTCCGACTGCTCAACACTTTGCCATCCATCGTCAGCTCAACCTGCACATTTAAAAACAAACATGCAGGGCTAAGTACAAGAATACACTTAGTGGACTCATGCCAAAAATAATTTCTTTAAATTACACTGCCCATTAGTATAACACGAGGATTTTAGTTGAAATAACTCGTGAATACCAAAACACTTTATCATTTCTCAAAAGATCGCCTGGCCAGGCATTTTCTCGTATGTATGATCCATATCATTTCACATAACTGTTCATAATTGATCTCACGCCGTAGAAGTAGGCCTCCTTCTACAGACGCCGTGACCGGCCGAAGATGTTGCTAACGGCTCACAATTACATAGCTGTGAATTCGTGATCGACTAGATCCATGGTGGTCAAGATGTTCTTGATGGCTCACAACACACACCGGTGTACACGTTAACCCCAGCTGTGAATTCGCATCGACTAGGATCCGATATCGATTTACTGATAAAGTTGGGAGCTACCCAACAACTGATTCACTTTCATAGTTGGCTCGCCCAACCACATGATAGGATGCATACAATAAAACATAAATACTTTGGGGCATGTAATCGAATAACAGTTCATAATCATTTCTCAACTGAAAGCTTTGTAAATAAATACTTTTTGAAGAAAGCATCGTAAATAAAAGGGTTTTCGAGTAAAGCCCACCTGGTATACGTAGGTCTTTCTCTCTATGTCAATTTTTATGCCCCAGTTCACTTCACGTCCCACCTTAACGTAAGAACTATTTTAGTACACTGGTCACGTTTCGATAGAGACGAACATCGTCTATAACGTTCTATGTATCAAATAAGGCTAACGTCGAACTTATTTTGACGTTTTCTAATCAAAATGATGTCGATTATGAGATTATTCAACTTATAAGAGATATTTCATCTCTTTAGCACATAATGTACGTTATAATGTACTTACGTAACGTAAGTTACATTGTTACCGAACGTACTACGTCACATAGATCACGTATTATCGAATTTCGTGTGATTTGACCTTGGTCAACGTTTTTGGTCAATGATTTTGACTTGGTCGACATTTAGTCGACATTTTGACTAAAGTCGATATTTTGACTTTTAATCTTTTATATGTAATTTCGTTATTTTATGTACAATTTTTATTCTAAAAATTCCCATAAAATCATACTATGTCTAAAACATTATTTTAGATCATATTATGCCATTATCCATGATAAAATAATTTTATAACATTAATACACATAACCTATGGTTTTCGGTCATGCTTAATTTAATTAGCTAGACTTGTGCAAAAATTCTTATAAATTCACATAACCCATAATCATCTATAAGCATCCTTACTATAACATAATTTTTATTTATTAAGAACTATTCAATTAATTCTTCCTAAGTCATTTTCGAAAATTTGGACTTAGGTCCAATTAATTTTTAACAATTTCAATAAATTCATACAACACTATATTATGAATCTACACTATCAATATGTTATGATAACACTTAAACATGGATTATATCAAAACATGTTATCATGTTCTATAATTTTCGAAATTCATAGACTTAGGTACCAAAGTTTTCCAAAAATTCTACATAAATTCATATAAGCATAATTTCTACCCTAGATCATGATTTCATGCTCAAATCAACAATTAAAAATCATATTCATCAACATATCATACCCTCATGTTTTCGGTCTACATATAAAATTTAATAGCATGCTCAATTTTGTGATATAATTATAATACATGCTTAATAACATCATATAAACACAATATCTAAACATATTAGCATATGTTCTACAATTTTCGAAAATGTCACATATGAACTAAGCTCATAACATGAATTCTAACGGATGAAAATCGAAAATTCTAGCATGTATACGAAGCTCGTAAGATTTCTAACCTCTTAATCGGAGTCGATTTAATCGGCGGAGGTTTATTTGCTATAGGATTAGGATTGGAATAGATGAGCTCTCTCAATTTTTCCTCACTATTTTCGGTAGTCTTAGGGTTTGTGAATGAGAAATGAAGAGCTTCATGTAGTATTTATAGACTTAGGCAACTTGAATTATAATTATTACATAGAAAATATCTGGTGTACACTTGTGATCCTTCTTGAAATTTTCGGTCCCCACTTGCATAAGAGAACAAAATTTTATCTTATCCCTTAACACTTTATTATGTCACCTTATCACTTAATAAATGCATTGGATAATCTTTATCACATAGTATAAAGTTTATCACATAGTACTTAATGTTGTGTGTGTGTCGCCCAAGCTTAGGTCTTAGGATTAAATTTTTATTTTTTTCTTCTCTTATACTATATTTTTATTATATTATAAAGTCATGTTTGAATAGTCAACAATTTCAATTATACAAGTGGCCTTATTATATAGTTTGAAATTAATTATCTAACCCTAATTTCTTCAAGAATTTCGGCCCCTACTAGAAGTCTCCATAGATTACTTGTTCAATTTGTTAACTAACACCACTTTACACCTAATACATGATAAGATCTTATCTTATCTTCACACAATTCAAAACATAGTGTAAAACAAATTTTTATCACATAAAATAGTGACATTTTCGGCCATAAGGAGACAAATAGGCAAGTTACTTGTTCAAATTGAATTCTAACTCTACTTAACACCTCATAATATGATAAGATCATATCTTATCCTTTACATTAATTAAAGCAAGATTTTTATTCATAAAATCTTATATAAAGTTGTAAATTTTTATCCCTTTATGCACAAGTGTGCTCCCACTTGTGCAACTTGATGTGGTACCATATATTATCCTTAATAATATCATTTTAATATAATAATCATCATAGGACCATAATTGGGTAGCAATTAAAATTAATTAATACTATAAGCTTACATTTTCGAAAATTAGGGTTTCATACCCTACACATTTTATTTTCATGTAATAAATAGCTAACACATAGTTATGAGACACATTATAATCATAGATGATGAATTTAATCATAGAAAAATATTCAGAACAAAATTTAGATCACAAAACCCTAAATTTATAAATTAGGGTTTTCGAAACCCATCATATATGGCACATGTTATTCCTAAATTTTCTAGCATTATTTTGATGATAAATAATACTCTTATATCATAAAATAATCATAGAAATTTGAATTTTATAACTCCATGATCGTTTGACCAAGTTATGGAATTATCTCTAAACGTAGACGTTTGAAACATCTCTAAATTCACATAATTGAATTATCTCTAAATTGTTCAAAATAAAGTTGTAACAACTTTATTTATTCCTATAATAATAGGAAATTTCAAAATTTAAGCTTAATTGTTTAAAAATAATGTAAGGCTTTATCGAATTTAGCCGACGTTAGAACATTACGTTCGAAGGAATATCAGAAACTATATTCCTTAATTCACTAAGCGTCAGTGATTATCACATAGGAATTATCAAATTATGCTTTAGTCAAAATCGAGTGTTGACTATTTAAGATTTTTAATTATCGAACTTATAACCCTAATTACGATTTATATTATCGTAATTAAGTATTTAAAACTACGGGATATTACATGTTCTTTAAACAATCCTGTATGAAACCCCTAGAGCGAGAACAATGAAATATATTATCCTAAGCGCATCAATGTTTTTATTCATCCCAAACCGAACTTCCGTTTTTCTTTTTGTCTAGCTGTCTGTATTTCATTGTTCTATTTGTCTATATTAAATAATTAGTATATACGATATGGCTTGTTTGTTTGAGTGCAATATTTTATTCTCTTAGGGGATGTTAACTTTACATGATTAGACTGAATAAATAAAATTAATCTAGTAATGTTTATTTGTAAGGATTAACATTTGAGGATATCTCAAAGTCCGAGACTATTTTAAATCTTTTGATTGTTCTCCATTGATTTTAATCCCACCACTACATGTGGGATTGGAGAAATCCTCCAAATAGAGAGTGAGTTATTTATCTCAATTTTAATCTTTCAATAATCCCTTGTATTAAACAAATGATTGATAGATAAAATTTATCTTATCATATATTTAATCAATCAAATACTCGATCCTTTACAATGCTAATCATGAAAACTAAACACCCTCTTAGTAGTTTTGTTTGTCTGATGTGGAATTCAAGATTGGTCTGATTTGCTGGAAAATTTGAATGTTTTTGTGGGGTAACCTTATTCTTGTGTATGATATATGTCATTGTTATCTTGTCTTTTTTATTCGATCATTTTGAAATATACAGAGCAATCCGGGTTGGGGATTTAACAAGAAATGCCAATTCATGGATAAGCTGATAATGGAAGTTTCTCAACAGTACAAGTGAGCTGTGGATGCTGTGCCGGGTATATTCTCTGCATTAAAAGAAACTTCATACTTCCCATGATGGAAGACTATTAGAAGGGCTGTCACTTGGTTATGGCATTTTAGAATTGATCGCAATCCAATGTCGGTGGAGTATCTTTTTGGATATTCAGCACGTAGAGCATTCATGGATTAGATAGAACGTGTAATACCCCGGATGTTTAAAATCAATTTTTGAATTATTAGAGGAATTTATTTACGATGAATCCAAAAATAAAAATGAAAGTCGAGAACTTTCAATTTTGAGTGAATAGAAAATTCTATTAATTTTTCGCATACAATGGATCATAATAACATATAATTATGTTTTTAAATAAATATGAAATATTAACTAGACAAGGATTTTACTAAAATAAATATCTTCTCTTTATCTTCTATAAATTTTCGAAAATTAGAGAGGCATAAGGGAAAAAGAAAGAAAAAATGATATGTTGTCACACCCCGATCTATCCATTCTTGGATTAACCAACTAACCGAAGTGCGACGGGTGAAGAGAAATGTAAGGACCAACTATTTTTGAAAGACTCGTAGATATGATTAAATTAAATTCCAAGAAAAACGAGTCTCTAAACTTGTCGTGAATTGATAATCAAAAGTTAAACAATATTAAATCGCTAATTAGCTAGCGAGTGCAAAATTTCTTGACTAGAGTTGAAATCAATTATCAAATGTCTAACCCATCAGAACTCAGTATCACAACACGTCAGAATCATATGACTTTCAAATAATTTTTTTTTTCCTTTTTCAAGAGAGACGAGTCAATGAACCTGTGATTAACCTAATGATCAAGTAGAATATAAATTAAATCCTGTTTAGCAAACTATTATCACAATCTTTAGCACAAATTCATACTTGTTATGAAATATTCAAAACCCATCATTATTCGGACTATTTGGCAGCAAAAGGTAGCTGAGTTTATGTGTGAAGACATAAACTCGGGACAAAACATAGGACATGACACAAAGTCTTTGCTCAGCATTCAATCTCCATTGTCACCTCCCGCACTACCTGCACATTTAGAAATACATGCAGGGCATGAGTACTTGATGCACTCAGTGGGCAATTGCCAAAAACAACTGAAACATGCTCTTAGAGCTATATAATTGACTTGCCACTTTCTTAGATTCACAGGGGTTTTAAGAAATATCCTATGAATCATGCTTTAAGAAATTACTTACTTCATGATCAATGCACGTGCTAACAATTCAAATCATAACATGTCTGCAGACAAATCTTAAATAAACACCATATCTACGCACTCTTGTGTTGAGAAGTAGGCCTCCTTCTCAAACACCTTGGCCAAAGGCCACTTGTGTACACAAACCCTTACTAGCAGCTCGTCTAGCATAGGGCCGATATCGTCATTCTCTCGTAGATAGGCAATATGCAGTATGCTCAAAAACAGGCAAGTCAATTAACTTTATAAAATTCACATGCTCATTTTCATAAACTTGTGCATAAACATATTTTAGTTTAGAAAGCCCACCTGTAACTTGCTTACTCGAAGCTTTCTGCTTTTCCTTTCTTGATCTCTATTCCGTTTCTACTTGCTCCTTCTCCTTAACAAAGAGATAAGAAGAATAAATACGGGAAAGAGGAACTAAGAGTTTCAAACTCTTGAGCCTCTACTAAAACTCTCTCTATACTCTATGATTAAGCTAAGTTGCTAGGCCAATGCATCCCAAAACTAAACTATTCAACTATTTACTTAAAGTATTTTATAAGAACATTAGTCTTTTCAATTCCTTATATTCATAAGGAATATCATATTACTATAACAAAATATTAAATCTTTCTAATCAATTTCTTTGAGAACTTTGATCAAGTAAGCTTTAATCAAGCTATTTAAATCATAAGAATCTATGTTTTGAAATCAAGTTTCAATTATCAATTCAAAATCACAAGGTCCTTTGTAAGAATGCAAACTAACGAAATCTAAATTTTTCGTACAAGCTTAGAAAAATCTCAATAATTCAAAATAGACTATTTTAATATACTAGATTATACTTTTGAAATCAAACTTCTCAAATAAAATCAACATGAAAAGTTCTCGACATTACATAAGCACTTTACTTTAGGGCTTTTCATATACGTTGGATTAAACTCCAATTTCTTTCATCAAAGACTAGCATGCATATTTAATCAAATATATACTAACTTAATTTAAACAAATCAAAGCTAAAACATCTTAAAATATGGGCCCTAGTTTTCGGTCCTCATGTAAAATTCATAGGGCTCGATTTTTATTTTTACAATCAACTCTAATCATGCTCAAACGTCTTTAATTACATGAATACAAACTCAATTTAAGAAATCATTAACAAATCTTCAAGATAATAATTAGGGTTCTTCACTAAAATTTAGGTTTTTCATGTAGATATCAAATTAAATCATGGATCAAGCAATAATCGTATCAAAGAGGGTAGATCTAAGCGTATATGAACTAAAAATCGAAAAACGGAAATCCTTCGGAACTAGGCCATCATGGCCGAAACCTATAAGGTTTGAGGAGGGAGTTTTTCTTTGATTTCTCAACATATAATAACTCATAATAGGTAGATCTAAGCATGAATTAACTAAAATCAAGATCAAAACCCGAAGAACAAGGTCCAAATGGACCGAAAGTTTTGGGGTTTGGGGTGGTTTTCACTTTGATTTTCACTTCAAATCTTGAAATAGGTTAGAGATTTACCTTCTTAAGACGAGATCTCTGAAGTTGATGAAGATCGGAAGCTTGAAATCTCGATTTTGGAAGAGAATTCTAGTGTGTGTGTTTCGAAATTTTTGGTGGTGAATGGAAGAAAATGAAGCTTCTTTGAGAACTAATATATATATATATATATATATATAAGGTCTTAATACTATTGAAGTCTTCCTTTCCAAGCTATTAAGAAATTTCTAGAATAAGCTTTTAAATAGCTTCCAACATAAGCTATTACTTTAGCTTCTTTAATAAGCTTAATGGTTCTAGAATTTTCTTACTATAATATAAGTTTGAAAATAATAATATGAAGCATCTTTTGAAATTATAAAATCAATATAATGAAATTAGAAATATAGAAATTTCTATCGAATCGAAACTTTCATGAATCACTCTTTCAAATTAATATTTGAGATAAAATCTTGATTGAAAGATTTATCGCTTTCGATTAGCGTAAGACTCTAATATAAATCTTTGAGTTTAAAAATTTATGAAATTTTATCTGTGGATGCATTGTTCCTAGTCACTCACGTAATTAATTTCTAATTAATTACGACTTAAACTTAATCGAGTTATGAGACTCTAGGGTATTACATTCTCACCCCCTTACAAAAATTTCGTCCTCGAAATTTAGTACCTCTGTAAATAGCTCAGGGTACTTCTCTTTCATCTTCTCTTCTAATTCCCAAGTCGCTTCTTCTAGGCCATGATGCTCCCATAGAATCTTAACTAAAGGAATCGATTTGTTCCTTAGTTGTTGATTCTTTCGATCTAGAATCCGTTCTGGCTTTTCTTCATAGCTTAGGTCAGACTCAGGAACTATATCTTCTTAATGGACAACATGGTTTGGGTCGTAGAGGTATTTTCTTAACTGAGATACGTGAAATACGTTATGAACGTTACCAAAATTGGGTGGTAACGCCAACCTGTACGCAACAGGTCCGATCTTTTCTAAAATCTAATATGGTCCGATAAATCTCGGCTTGAGCTTTCCTTTAATTCCGAACCTGTGCACTCCTTTTGTAGGTGAAACTTTAAGGAATACCTTGTCTCCGATTTCGAATTTCAAATCGGTTCGTCGCATATCTGCATAAGACTTTTGACGATCTTGTGCTTCTTGAATTCTCTTCTTAATTTGGCGTATGATATTAATCATTTCTTCGATTGCTTCTGTGCCAAGAATTCTCTTCTCTCCGACTTCATCCCAATACAAGGGAGATCGACATTTCTTACCGTACAATGCTTCATAAGGTGCCATTTTGATGGTTGCTTGGTAGCTATTATTATAAGCAAATTCAATTAAAGGCAACGCTTGCTCCCATTGTTCTCCTCGATCTAAGACAATGGTTCTGATCATATCTTCTAGAATCTGAATGGTTCTTTCGTACATCCATCGACCGTGGATGGAAGGTCATCTTGAAATTCAACTAGGTGCCCATTTCTCTTTGGAAACTTGTCCAAAATCGCGAGGTGAACTTGGAATCTCTGTCCGAGGTGATTGACACAGGAACTCCATGCGATCGTGCGATCTCATGTACATAAACTGGCTAGCTTATCAGCTCCATATGTCACAGGAATTGGGATAAAATGAGCACTTTTGGTCAATCGATCTATGATTACCCAAATGACTGTATTTCCACGTTTGGACTTGGGTAATCTGGTGATGAAATCCATGGCAACATGGTCCCATTTCCACTCAGGAATGTCGAGAGGTTGTAGTTTTCCATGTGGTCTCTGGTGTAGCGCCTTGACTTGTTGGCACGCCAAACACTTCTCGACGAATGACGATATGTCCTGTTTTATACCTACCCACACAATATTTCATTTCAGATCTCTATACATCTTCGTACTTCCTGGGTGAGTGGTATAAGGCGTGTTGTGTGCCTCCTTCAGAATCTCTTCCTTTAATTTCTTATTATTGGGTACACATATTCTGTTTCCAAGCATGAGGCATTATCTCTTGCCTCATGGTACTCTGTTGATCCTTCGGTTCTTCTTGTCAACCTTAACTTTTCTAATTGTTCATCTTGACGTTGAGCTTGAACAATTCGATTTCTCAGATCAGGTTCTAGAACAAGAGTCGCGATGATACTTTGAGTGGTTTCGGGTGGTAACACCACTTCTAAGTTCATTTTTCCGAACTCCTTGACTAGCTCTTCGTTCTGCGTAAGAACAGATGTCAGTTGAGTCTGGTTCTTCCTGCTTAACGCGTCAGCGACCACATTCGCTTTTCCTGGGTGATATTTGATCTCGCAATCGTAGTCTTTGACTAGCTCTAGCCATCTTCTTTGACGCATATTGAGATCCTTTTGCTCAAAGAAGTATTTAAGGCTCTTGTGGTCGGTGAAGATTTCACATTTTGATCCATATAGATAATGTCTCCAAATCTTCAACGCATGGACCACAGCTGCTAGTTCTAGGTCATGGGTAGGGTAATTAAATTCATGCGGTCTTAGCTGTCTTGAAGCATAAGAAATCACCCTACCTTCCTGCATGAGTACACATCCTAGCCCGTTCCTTGAAGCGTCCGTATACAACGTAAACTCTTTATCGGGCTCAGGTACTGTTAGCACTGGAGCTGCAGTCAACTTGTCTTTCAATTCTTGAAAACTTTTCTCGCACTCTAAGGTCCATTGAAATTTTACTCCCTTTCGAAGTAATTGCGTCACTAGTCTAGCAATCTTCGAGAATCCATCGATAAATCTTCGGTAAGAACCAGCTAGACCAAGAAAACTCTGAATTTCATTCGGTGTTGTTGGCGATTTCAATCGCGCACATCTTGAACTTTTGTCGGATCCACCTTGATTCCTTCTGCTGAGACGATATGGCCAAGGAAATTCACTTCTCGTAGCC
Organism: Salvia rosmarinus; assembly: GCA_036937905.1. Lineage (NCBI taxonomy): Eukaryota > Viridiplantae > Streptophyta > Magnoliopsida > Lamiales > Lamiaceae > Salvia > Salvia rosmarinus. The sequence continues at coordinate 71,082,497 of CM072819.1, read as the reverse complement.
AAAACTCGCATTTGCTGAACTTTGCATACAACTTTTCGGTCCTCAATGTTTCCAAGGCGATTCTCAAATGAGTTTCATGTTCTTTCTTTGATTTCGAATACACAAGAATGTCGTCAATAAAGACCAAGACAAACTTATCTAGGTATTCGTGAAAAATACGGTTCATTAGGTCCATGAACACGGCTGGAGCATTGGTTAGACCGAAGGGCATTACGGTAAACTCGTAATGACCGTACCGAGTTCGAAAGGCAGTCTTCGGTATATCTTCTTGTTTAATCTTTAGCTGATGATATCCACGATCTCAAATCGATTTTGAAAAGACTCTCGCTCCTTCAACCGATCAAACAGATCATCTATCCTTGGCAATGGATACTTATTCTTCAGGGTCAACTTATTTAATTCTTTGTAGTCGATGCACATTCTCAAGGTGCCATCATTTTTCTTCACGAATAATACTGGTGCTCCCCACGGAGATACGCTCGGTCGGATAAACCCCAAATCCAATAGTTCTTGTAAGTGGATTTTCGGTTCTCTTAGCGCCATTCGATATGGTGCCTTAGAAATGGGGTGACCCGGGTTCTAAATCGATAGAGAACTCTAATTGTCTATCCGTGGTAATCCGTAAGGATTCGGAAAACATCTGGAAATTCTCTCACGACTGGGACATCTTTTACTTTTCTTTCGACTTCATCCTTTCCAGCCAAATACACTATGTAAGCGCGTGCTTCTTCTTGTCTTAGCAGCTTTTCCGCTTGTAAGGCTGAAATGATAGGCACTCTCTTATGCCTTTCATCTATCCCGTAAAAACAGGTTGATTCTTTGCCTGGTGGTTGGAATGAAATCTCACGACTTTCGCAACGAATCGTTGCGAAGTTCTGGGTTAGCCAATTCATTCCTAATATTATATCCACGTCCCACATTGGCAAAAGACGCAAAGATTCTGCTCTCAACTTGAGAGGACCTAATTCGAATTCTAAATTAGGGCACTCATGTGTGATTCTATCGCTTCTTCCTAATGGCGTAAGGACTCTTATATCAAGATCGGATCGTTTTACTGGAAGCTCAAGAGTTTCTACGCATGCTGAAGAAATAAAGGAATGCGAAGCTCCAGTATCGAAAAGAATTATGACAGGTACATCTCTTAAAATTCCCATACCATTAAGCGTCCCGCTTCCTTATCGCTGATTTACGGTTTAGAGCAAAGGTTCTACGATCTTTGGGTTTGTGGTTGAACTTCTTTGTCTTGGTTGAACACGAGGTGGTTCCGCTGAGTCATTGGAATTTGAGCTACCGGGATCGAGAAATCACCGTAACGACAAGCGAGGATAGGTTGTCATAGCTTTCATAGATTGAGTCTTGCGGGAAGGATTTGATCGGATCCACTTCACGACGCCTTATGTTTGTTCGGACGGTTGTTAGCATAGTGGCCCACTTGACCACAGCTTGTAACAAGCTATTTCCCATTTACAAACACGAGTGTGCTCGATTACATTTCGACATACAAGTCTAGCTTGACTTGGGAAAACCGAGGTTGGCCTTGAAATGAGGGTCGAGATTGACTTTGGGAGGATTGTCCCGATTTACGCTAACGCTTGTTCGGAAAATTTGTATTCTCCCATCTTCTTTATTCTCAACCTTACGATCATCAACATTATTTTTGACGGGTTAGGATTACAGGTGGATCTTTGGGCCGGATCAGATGTAATCTTCTCAGGACGCATTTCTATTTCCATATCAAGCGCCCGATTTAAAGTCTCCGCATAAGACATCGGAGGTTGGCTTGCCAATACTATTCTTATTTCTTGATGTAGACCAGAGCGAAATAATTCAGCCATCTTCTCATCAGTATCGACCTTATAAGGAGCATATCGAGCCAACTTGCAAAACTCTCTATCATATTCAGCTACAGTCTTCTTCCCTTGCTTAAGGTTAGTAAACTCGATCTCTTTCTGTCAGCGGTAGCTGCGTGGAATATATAGTTAGCCAAGAGTTCTTCCTTGAAACGCTCCCACGTGAAAACATCTAGTTGCTCTGGCGTGAAGGTTCTTTGGCGAGATTCCCACCAATAATCTGCAGATCCCTTTAACTGAAAGGAGATACATAGCATACATTCTCGATCAGAACATTCCAAGAATCGGAAAATACGGTCCATAGCCCTGACCCATTCTTCAGCTTCTGATGGATCACCAGATCCATTAAAAGTGGGTGGGTTTTGGCGGAGAAAAAGTTTGGAAATCTTGCGATCAAAATGGGGAGGTGATTGATTTGGTGAGTTCTGAGGTGTTGGCTGACTCTTTTAAGTCTCTTCTTCAGGTATCGGGTTTTGACGTCTTCTTGGCATACTGAAAGAATTTAAGAATTAAATGCGAATCAAAGGAAACAATTTATATTTCATAACAATTAAAGAAATTGCGAATTTAAATAAATCGGTTTGTTGATAAAACACTCATCACAAGTAAAAGAGTTGCAAAGCTCACATCGAAATATTCATTTTATATATATTACGGAAAATTGCCTCATTGAGGACTTTTAACAAAAGGGAGAAAAATTGCCATAAGAGGTGCGGGCTATGGTGATGCTTCATCTATATAGCATCTCTACGGACTATCCACATACATACCACATATCTAAACATCGATAAACAGCTACTACAACTACCATACATCACCATACTAACAACATCGTACTATCTCATGCAAAATCTACAACTAATGATCGCTTTGGGACCGGGCTCATCATCTCGGAAATGTCTATCTACATCGGTTCCACTAGTATTGTTTCTTCATCAAGATAGCGATCGATCTCATCTTCCCACTCGGGGTTGCCGTGTCTCGGTGTCGCAGCTGCAAAGGCTCTATATCTTCTTCATTGTAGTCGCATTGGTGATTTAGGAGCTTTGGGGTTATTGGCATGCTAAATTACTTTATACTCGGGATGTAGAATGTAGGGTCAAGAATAAAAGACATTTCACCGATCGGAGATACTCAAGCTTGCATTTACCAACAGATTCAATATGTTCGGGTTCATATTGATACGATCTAGAGAGACCTGATGGTCTAGAAGAACTAGTCCCCTCATCAGCAGGAGGAGGTGACTCTTGAAATATATGGATCTCACGAAAACATCTTGGAATATCATTGAAATTGAATGGGAATCGAAGCTATAACAATAGTATCGGGAGGCGGGGAATTGGGTAAGAGCCAGGAGTTACTTCAAAAAACTGCTGGGGCCATTCTGAAAAGGCACTGGATTATCATAACAATTTGGACGAGAAGGTGACTCAAAAACGACCGATGGCTCTAATAAATTCTCATTCATTTCCGGCATTACCGGATCTGAATATGAAAAAGGAACAGTTTCATCAAGAAGCATATCATCGACCCATGGATCAAATGCAGGATATAAATATGAATCATCAGGACTCTGATGGACATCTGAGTCCATCAATAAAGGAGAATCAACAGGCTCAACAATGTCAGGGACTAAAGGAATATGATCAGTCAACATAGACTCATCTAATCTCGGAGTCGGTATAGCAGAGGATGGCTCAACAATAGTAGGCTGATAAGGAGGATCACCATGCCTCACATAGTGCTCTAAAAAGAGCTGGCGAATGAGAGAATAAAAACGCTCGAGAGGAGGATAATCACCTGGGGGTGGACCTTGATGGTCACGATTCTGTGCTCGAATGAGAGCATGGAATCCAACGAAATCCCCCGACTCTACTGGATCTTTAGAAAAGTCAATGTAATCAAGAGCACTGGAAGAAGCCCAACCTTGCCAGTGTGCTGGCAAGACCCGAATCAAACGAAGTATTGCATCAAATCCGTTAACCCCGTGCTGCCTAATCAGAAACCAGTTCCAGCAGAATTCCTCTAGAAATTCCGAGAAGTTTGCGTCGCTCCGCGAGCTCGAGAATCTGTCTGTGCACGTCCGGTGCAAACGACCTAACACTAGAGCTCTCATGTGGCGTATCCGCATCTCCGCATCCTAAAATAATAATCGAAACTTAAAAATCGGGACAATCACATCGATATGTCCCATTTCCCATCTCAAGATTCTAATCACATTGCATGCATAATCAACTCAAATAGCATAAAATACTAAGCATATAAAGATCTCAAAAGTCATAAGCAATGCTGAAAGAATTCTTAACTCATATACAAGAATCAAATACTTGTACCTGATGGTGCTGGAGATTACGGGATTGAAATGCTGAGCTCATATGATTTAAGATAAATGGGTTAGACTCAAAAGACTCACAGGACCAGAGCGAACAACTGCTCTGATACCATTCTGTCACACCCCGATCTATCCATTCTTGGATTAACCAACTAACCGAAGTGCGACGGGTGAAGAGAAATGTAAGGACCAACTATTTTTGAAAGACTCGTAGATATGATTAAATTAAATTCAAAGAAAAACGAGTCTCTAAACTTGTCGTGAATTGATAATCAAAAGTTAAACAATATTAAATCGCTAATTAGCAAGCGAGTGCAAAATTTCTTGACTAGAGTTGAAATCAATTATCAAATGTCTAACCCATCAGAACTCAGTATCATAACACGTCAGAATCATATGACTTTCAAATAATTTTTTTTTTCCTTTTTCAAGAGAGACGAGTCAATGAACCTGTGATTAACCTAATGATCAAGTAGAATATAAATTAAATCCTGTTTAGCAAACTGTTATCACAATCTTTAGCACAAATTCATACTTGTTATGAAATATTGAAAACCCATCATTATTCGGACTATTTGGCACAAAGGTAGGCGAGTTTATGTGTGAAGACATAAACTCGGGCAAAACATAGGACATGACACAAAGTCTTTGCTCAAGATTCAATCTCCATTGTCACCTCCCGCACTACCGCACATTTAGAAATACATGCAGGCATGAGTACTTGATGCACTCAGTGGGCAATTGCCAAAAACAATGAAACATGCTCTTAGAGCTATATAATTGACTTGCCACTTTCTTAGATTCACAGGGGTTTTAAGAAATATCCTATGAATCATGCTTTAAGAAATTACTTACTTCATGATCAATGCGTGCTAAGAATTCAAATCATAACATGTCTGCAGACAAATCTTAAATAAACACCATATCTACTCACTCTTGTGTTGAGAAGTAGGCCTCCTTCTCAAACACCTTGGCCAAAGGCCACCTGTGTACACAAACCCTTACTAGCAGCTCGTCTAGCATAGGGCCGATATCGTCATTCTCTCGTAGATAGACAATATGCAGTATGCTCAAAACAGTAAGTCAATTAACTTTATAAAATTCACATGCTCATTTTCATAAACTTGTGCATAAACATATTTTAGTTTAGAAAGCCCACACAGTAACTTGCTTACTCAAGCTTTCTTTTCCTTTCTTGATCTCTATTCCGTTTCTACTTGCTCCTTCTCCTTAACAAAGAGATAAGAAGAATAAATACGGGAAAGAGGAACTAAGAGTTTCAAACTCTTGAGCCTCTACTAAAACTCTCTCTATACTCTATGATTAAGCTAAGTTGCTAGGCCAATGCATCCCAAAACTAAACTATTCAACTATTTACGAAAGTATTTTATAAGAACATTAGTCTTTTCAATTCCTTATATTCATAAGGAATATCATATTACTATAACAAAATATTAAATCTTTCTAATCAATTTCTTTGAGAACTTTGATCAAGTAAGCTTTAATCAAGCTATTTAAATCATAAGAATCTATGTTTTGAAATCAAGTTTCAATTATCAATTCAAAATCACAAGGTCCTTTGTAAGAATGCAAACTAACGAAATCTAAATTTTTCGTACAAGCTTAGAAAAATCTCAATAATTCAAAATAGACTATTTTAATATACTAGATTATACTTTTGAAATCAAACTTCTCAAATAAAATCAACATGAAAGTTCTCGACATTACATAAGCACTTTACTTTAGGGCTTTTCATATCGTTGGATTAAACTCCAATTTCTTTCATCAAAGACTAGCATGCATATTTAATCAAATATATACTAACTTAATTTAAACAAATCAAAGCTAAAACATCTTAAAATATGGGCCCTAGTTTTCGGTCCTCATGTAAAATTCATAGGGCTCGATTTTTATTTTTACAATCAACTCTAATCATGCTCAAACGTCTTTAATTACATGAATACAAACTCAATTTAAGAAATCATTAACAAATCTTCAAGATAATAATTAGGGTTCTTCACTAAAATTTAGGTTTTTCATGTAGATATCAAATTAAATCATGGATCAAGCAATAATCGTATCAAAGAGGGTAGATCTAAACGTATATGAACTAAAAATCGAAAAACGGAAATCCTTCGGAACTAGGCCATCATGGCCGAAACCTATAAGGTTTGAGGAGGGAGTTTTTCTTTGATTTCTCAACATATAATAACTCATAATAGGTAGATCTAAGCATGAATTAACTAAAAATCGAAGATCAAAACCCGTAAGAACAAGGTCCAAATGGACCGAAAGTTTTGGGGTTTGGGGGTGGGTTTTCACTTTGATTTTCACTTCAAATCTTGAAATAGGTTAGAGATTTACCTTCTTAGGACGTAGATCTACGAAGTTGATGAAGATCGGAAGCTTGAAATCTCGATTTTGGAAGAGAAGAATTGTGTGTGTGTGTGTTTGAAATTTTGGTGGTGAATGGAAGAAAATGAAGCTTCTTTGAGAACTATATATATATATATATATATATATATATAGGTCTATTGAAGTCTTCCTTTCCAAGCTATTAAGAAATTTCTAGAATAAGCTTTTAAATAGCTTCCAACATAAGCTATTACTTTAGCTTCTTTAATAAGCTTAATGGTTCTAGAATTTTCTTACTATAATATAAGTTTGAAAATAATAATATGAAGCATCTTTTGAAATTATAAAATCAATATAATGAAATTAGAAATATAGAAATTTCTATCGAATCGAAACTTTCATGAATCACTCTTTCAAATTAAACGCTGAGATAAAATACTGATTGAAAGATTTATCGCTTTCAGTTAACTGTAAGACTCTAATATAAATCTTTGAGTTTAAAAAATTTATGAAATTTTATCTGTGGATGCATTGTTCCTAGTCACTCACGTAATTAATTTCTAATTAATTACGTACTTAGAGCTTAATCAGAGTTATGAGACTAGGGTATTACATATGTACACATGGATAATTTGTGATCAAGTGTAGGATCACTTTATTAAAGTGATGAGATGATTATTTTATTTTGTTGTTTATGGAAGATTTTTTTTAAAATATAAGATAAGGTTTTATAATGACATTTTCTTTAAGATAATAATTTCTAAAGATATTTGATTAAAGATAAGATAAGGTATTTAATGAAATTTGATCAAGAGATGATATTTTTAATGCTTAATAAAGTCATGATATCATAAGTAAATAATAGTTTTGTCTCTAGCATTAAAGTTTTCGAAATTTATGCACTATGTGAAGATTTTTACCAAATAATTTATTTAATTGCAAAAACTTTAATACTTGATATATATCATGGAATCAAGGTCAATATTATCTCCTAAATGCCACATGATATTCAAAAATGAGAGAATAATAGAAAGATAGAAGGAAAATTTGTAATTAAGTTCTAGCTTTATAATTTTCGAATAAAAAGGAGAATTTTGCTAGATTTGTACAAGAAATTTATTTATGATACAAGAGCATTATTTTTATATAATCTTTCATTAAAATAATTTTAGTTATTAAAGGAATGAAGATTTGATAATTTATTCTTAATTTCTTGTTATAATTCGAACACTTCATTTTAGAATATAGAATTTTTCTTAATTATTTTTCCTATGATTTATTCTATCATCTAAGACTTATATTATGTCACATAGCTATTAATTGGAAGAAAATAAGATAGGTAGCATATATTTATGCATAATGACCGAAAACTTGCATATAAGTGTGAAAAGAAGAAAATTTTCATTTCTTATGATAGTGATGCATAATTATTATGATGTTGAGATATTATTAATATTAAGATAAGATGAATTATTAATTAAACAAGTGGGATGTATTATTTGTTTGATATGGCCGAAATTGTTGACGAAAATAAGAAAGAAAGAAATTCAAAACTCTTTGATGATGATGTTTAATTCTTTGAAAGTGATATGTAATTAATTAATGAAACTTGCGATAAGATAAAACTTTGTCTTATACATCCACTTGAGGACCGAAAATTAAGAGGATAATAAGAGTGTAAATTGTTGACTTTTAAAATAAGATATTTTGCTAAAGTATGATTAAATATCTTATATCATCTAATAAATAAAGATCACTCCCTTCTTATATATTCATTATAGAAATCGTACAAGCTTTTATATATGCAAAATATTATAAATTCATCCATAAAATTTTAAGTTATATGCTTTTGTTATTTCGAAAATTAGGTTGTTAATTAAATAAAATGAGAGAGTGTGTTCTTCAAATTTAAGAATCATATGAATTTTGATTGTTGTTTTGAGCATGGATTGATATAAATTTATGGAATTTTTAATATATTTTATAAAAGTTTCAAAATTATAAAGTATAATATATTTACGTTGAAATATTACATATTGTTGATGTATGATGATGATAATGTGTTGTGTGAATTTATTAGAATTTTGAAAATTGTTTATTTAATTATCAAAATTTTCAAAACTATAGTATGAAGGGTTTTGTTAAGACTAATGTTATTAGATATTATTGATCATGTGTTTATATGGTGTGTTATGTGAATTTATGGATAAATTTTGAAAATAAGATTTTGTTTCAAAAATAAAGTGTTATGATTAAATTAGTTTCATGTATATAATTGAGTATGAGTGAATGTTAAAGTGAATTTATGAGATTTATTGGAGTATGCTAAATAGTAAATTAGAATTAGAGAATATTATGTAAGATTTAATGTTTTATATGTTCTAAGGTGAATTATGAGAAATACATTAGTTTGAAATTTGAAATGACTTGATTAAAGTATGAATGCATGAAATATGTTAGTACGTGAGTAAAGTTATGTTATTTTCCTAGCTAAATGTAAGTTTCTCTGATAGAATGAGTGTAAGGTGTGAAATGAAGCGAGAAAATATTACTAATAAACCAGAGTTTTTGAAATTTCATATTGAGAATATGTGTTAGTGCGCGACGAAGTTAGTTATGAAAGTAGGGTTCGTAATTTACACGAAATGATGTGGACTGAAGAAAAGAATGTAAGGATGGAGTATCATCCCTCTTCGAGACACGACGAATCTAGTCAACGTAATATAGTTGTTAAAGTGTGATAAAAGAATCCTTTAGTGTTAAAAAGGTTGATGTTAGTAAACCCGTTGTTTCGAATCGATGACTTTCAGAAAAAGCGCAGTGATGTACTAAATCTCGTTTCTTACGTTGATAAGGTCCGGCGCAGAAGTGAAAGGAGACGACAAGTGATCACTAGTGACATAAGAACAATATGTTCTTAAGGTGGGCTTTCTTATTTAAACAAATATGGGCATTCTTCTCTAAGCAAAATATGGGCTCTCTTGAAAATTGGGGTTTTATGAAAATATTTACTGTTATTACTTTACTGTTTTTCTTATACTGCAAATATTTAAATACGATATTGTCTGCCAAAATATTTTATGTTTTGTATATATTCATTCGGGTTGGCCAGGCCAACAGGTGTCACATCCCCTCAATCCTAAGTAGGAATTAGAAGGATTGTAACTCTAAACGGTATAATTAAGCAGGGAATTCTCCTTAACAAAAGCCGTAATTCATATGACAAGCATGTCCTTGGACTTTAGTACATAACTTAAGTTCTTGCAATGAAAACATGTGATATGTACATATGACGATGTACTATCAAGGTATAAAATTTTCAATGACAATATTCCTATTGCTCAACACCGCCCATCCATCATTCGCTCAACTCGCATATTTAAAACAAACATGCAGGGCTAAGTACAATTATTGTACCCAGTGGACTTATGCCAAAATATTTGATAATTTTAATTCTACCGCCAATATCGTAGTAAGTCACGAGGGTTTTAATTGAAAAGGCCTTGGCTTACTAAAATCATTTCAGTCATAAAAGTAGCTCGGCAAGCATTTTCTTGGTGTGTATGGTCCATATCTCATAGTCACAATACATAATAATAATAAATAATAAACGCGTCGAGAGGAGGCCTCCCATCTACGACGCCGTGACCAACCGTAATCCCGCATAACGGTCGCTCTCTGCAAGCATATGTTAACACAACAGATAGTTCCAACCTTCACGCCAATCCTAGCGTGCATTTATCATCCGGCATAGGACCCGACATTTAAAAGGTTGGGTGCTACCACAACAAATGATATAATAGTTCCAACCATCTCACATTTCTACCCGGCATAACAGATAGGATCCATACACAAAACGAAATATTTTGGCGGTGTAATGCAAGAAACATTTGATAACGATTGTAGAATAAGTACGTAAATAAACTCATTTGGAATAACAAGAAGTCACATTTTAGTGGGGTAAGAAAAGGCCCACATTTTGAAGATAAGAAGCCCACCTGGACTGTAGATTGTCTAACCGATTTCTTGGATTGCAGTCTGAGCTTAGCTTTATCTATTCCTGGCTTTGAGGTTTTGGAGTTGAAACATCCATCGGGTCTTAGAACCCATATTTCTACTTGAGTGTATATCATGGCATGATATACAATCAATTGATCATGTAGTAGCACCTAGTCAAATATTTCACGTTAAGACGTGCTTCCGTAAAAATATCATATTGTTGTTTTATCCTAAATTCGTGCATCTTATTAATGCTTTAATGTACCTTGCGACATATCATATGAATGCATCAATTAATAGCATGTTAGTCACATAAGGCATGTTTCACATAGGGGAGTTTTAACACTTAGTTAAATTTCAGTGTTTAATTTTCAGCAAAACGACTTAAAACAACCCAAGTGTCATACTTTGACGATCTATAACTCTCGATTAAAAATACGTATGACCGCACAAAGACACATTCTGGAAACCTCTAAACATGTACTGTAAGTTCTAAGAAGGAAGTCGACCCAAAAGAGTCGTGGTTCTGGAGATATAGGGTCTCAAAGTGGGCAACTCGAACTGACTTCTATACTTAGAATATTTTTCAGAATTTCCAGATTTAGAGTGTCATACTTTGACGATTCATAACTCTTGATTAAAAATACGTATGACCATAAAAGATACATTCTGGAAATCTCTAAATATGTACTATAAGTTCTAAGAAGGAAGTCGACCCAAAAGAGTCGTGGTTCTGGAGATATAGGCTCTCAAAGTGGGCAACTCGAACTGACTTCTTCTATACTTAAATTTTTTTTCAGGATTTCCAGATTTAGCTTAACGACGAGGGATTTTGCGAGGCTCGTAACTTTTGACTCACAATACCAAAATGACTGAAAGATACCATTTTAGAAACCTTGTAATAAGAACTACATGTTTCATGAAGACCGTACTGGAAGATACTTGATGCATCGAGAAATACGTAAGTTCAAAGTTGACTAGTTGGAAAGGACAACATTCAAGTAGGTGACTTTGGGTCAGTGAACAGTATACTTATAAGGCTTGGTTTGGGATCAAACTTTCCAGATCACAACTAGACATGGTAAGGAACATTTTTATGAAGAAACCAAAGTCAAAATCGGATTACAAACGGCTCGAATATCTCACGCAAAATTCGTACACGGACAGTCATTTAGCATAGAATTTTACTAAGGCAGTTTGTCCAAAAAGCTTACTGTAATGCGTCAATTTTAAAAATTCACCGTGAGTTCATTATAAGGAATCTAGGAATGCAACCAATCATATTGAAAATCCACTTAAGTCTAGTTTAATCCAGAAAAAGCCTTACTCAATGATTCAAAATAGATTGGGAGATAAAAATATTTTACTACAAGCTATCACTACAGTGATAGTTTTGTGCAGTTCGTTTGAAAAATCTGGAATAAATAGTAAACATTTTTAGAAAATTCTGAAAATTTACATAGATCTTATAGACATGCTAATTTATGTTTATGCCAATTTTTAGAGTTTTACCATTAGCCAAACTCGAAACGAAAGCCACGGACCGTGGGTGATGAACACCGAAATTTTACAGATTTGTGCAGTGTTTTTGAAAAATAGAATTAAAATAGAAAATCAAGTTTTATTGACTTGAAATTTTACAGAGACGTATTAGACATGTTTAATTTCAACATAGTAAAATTTCACATTCATCGAACAACTGTAACTTAGTTAAATAATTTTATGAAGTTACTATTTTCGTAACATACTTCCAGTTTTCAGTTTTAAGCTTATTCTTTTGTATGCATTTCATATAACCACGAAAATGGTGAATCTATCACCCCAAATCACCACCAAGATCATCAATCTAACCATGCAAGTATGATTTAATCATGTCTAAGAGTCATAGGAGATAGTTATACCTTAGTCACGAATTTGAAGATGAATGAGAGAGATGGAGCTTGAGCTTTCTCTTCCATGGTGAAAATGGTGTAGGAGAAGAAGAAGAGAGGAAAGGAGAGAGGTCTGAAAATTTTGGGGAGAGAGGAGAAAATGTATTATGAGTGAAATGAAGTGTATGGGAAGAGTTTCTCCATGTATCTCTCTCTCTCTTAGGCACACACACATACACAATAGGAATCATGGTTGAGTGTGTAGAGTGTGGTGATGATTAGTGTAGGCTAGAAAGGCTTTCCATGCATTGGGTGTTAAGGAGGTGACCATCATGCCATGCCATCTCATGATGGCCTATGGCTATGTAGGTGTCCAAATAGGTAGGCAAATTTTTGGGAGTAGGAGATGATGATTGAGGAGTGTAAAAGGAGCTCTTCATGCATTGGATGTTTAAAGAGGTGATAAGCATGCCTTGTCAATCCATGATGGCCTAAGGTTTAGGGGTCCAATAGGTAGGATTATTTTATTTTTGTACATTAATACCATATATATATCATACATGATCATAGGTATAAAATACAAGTCATAAAATAATTAAATCACCTCTTAGGCATATATTTGAAATTTTCGAGAATAATAGGAAAAATAGGATAAAATAATAGCACATTTCATGCACACAAAACCCTAATTTCGAAATGTAGGGTTTCGAAATTATTAAATACACAATACCGAGTTTTAATGCTCAAAAATTAATTTTAATGCTTAATAATATCCATATATATCATAACATATAGTTTATATACCATAGGATAATTTAATGGTATCATTACGTGACAAACCCTAATTTGTATAATTAGGGTTTTCAAACCCATTTCATAAATATCGAGTTTTAATAACTCAAAATTGATTTTAATATTTAATATTACTGATTATATAAATTAATGATAGGAAATTAATTGGGATAATTTCCGGATCATTGAACTCATCTCTCAAATCATCTCTAGGCGTTAACGCTCAAAACGCCTCAAAATGATCATAATCGACTCATCTCAAAATGGTCGCAGAAGTTTGAACTTACTTTATAATTAATATTCTAGTAACATAGGAATTAATATGAAAATTAATTCCAATCTTCGCTACTCGAAAATTTCACAAAATCTTGACGTATGATGTGTAATCGGCGTTAAAATAATCTTGTCGATATGCTTTACAAACTTCTATTTCTAAATTCACAATTCTCGGTGAATATAAAATAGGAATTGTTCCTTCAGTAAATACTCGAAACCATTATTCGCTATCTTCTTGATTGAATCGTCACGTGAATTCCTAATTTGAGTTTCAAAACCGTAATTAGGCATCTAATTCTACGGATATTACATACGTGATGACCCGCCAATCTAAAGTACGGATTAGACGGGACTGTTACCAATTAAGCAGGGATTAAGAACATAATGACCAACAACCTTTCAAGACTTCAAACTATTATAGATAAACACACAACGGTTTCATACAAACTAGACCAACAGATCTTCAACAAAAGGATTCAACTGATCTGGAGGTAACATAAGTAATATCCAAAAATATAATAAAGTGTTTTGAACAGCGGAAAGCATGTGAATGCATATATGACGATATACATCCAAGGTAAACTATCAGTGACAAAAACTCCAACTGCTCAACACTTGTCCATCCCATCAGCAGCTCAACCTGCACGTTTAAAAACAAACATGCAGGGCTAAGTACAAGATTGCACTTAGTGGACTCATGCCAAAATAATTTCATTTAATTACATTGCCCATAAGTATAACACGAGGATTTTAGTTGAAATAACTCGTGAATACCAAAATGCTTTATCATTTCTCAAAAGATTCGCCCTGCGCAGCATTTTCTGTTTCGTATGATCCGTATCATTCACATAATTATTCATAACTGATCTCATAAAGCGATCTCACGTGCGTAGAAGTAGGCCTCCTTCTACCGACGCGTGATCGTCAAGATGTTGCTAACGGCCCCAATCACATAGTCGGGATTCGCGATCCGACTAGGATCCACGACCGCCGATGATGTTGCTAACGGCTCGCGATCATAAAAGCGGTACACGTTAATCTTAGCCAGGAATTCTGCATCTGACTAAGATCCGATATCGATTTAAAAATTGGGAGCGACCCAATAACTGATTCACATACATCGTTGGCTCGCCCAACAACATGATAGGATCCATACGTTAAAACATAAATATTTTGGGCATGTAATTGAATAACAGTTCATAATCATTTTCAACTGAAAGCTTGTAAATAAATACTTTTCAAGAAAGCATCGTAAATAAAAGGGTTTTCGAGTAAAGCCCACCTTGTACACGTAGGTCTTTATACTAGGGTCTCTTTTCCTACGTCAATGTCCCGTCCACGATCACCTTTACGTAAGAATTATTTTAGCACGTCGGCCACGTTTGTGAGAGGCGAATCATAGTCTATAACGTTCTACGATCGAATAAGGCTAACGTTGGACTTAATTTGACGTTTCTTAATCGATTGATGTCGATTATGAAATTTCTCAACATATAAAGGGTATTCTACCTTTTTAGTATATAATGTACGTTTTAATGTACTTACGTAACGTAAGTAGCATTGTTACTAAACGTACTACGTTACATTGATCACGCATTATCGAATTGCGTGCCCGTTGACCTTGGTCAACGATTTTGGTCAACTATTTTGACCAAGTCAACCAAAAGTCAACAATTTTGACTTTGGTCAACGAAAAGTCAACATTTTGACTTTTTTAACTATTTATGAAATTCTTATCATTTTATGTGCAATTCTTGTTCCAAAAATTCTTATAAAATCATACTATGTCTAAAACATTATTTTAGATCATATTATGTAATTATTCTTGATAAAATAAATTTATAACATTAATGCACATAATATAAGGTTTTCGATCACCATAAATTAAATAAACTTGAAACATGCAATTTTTTTATAAATTCACATGTCACACTATTTTATCATGTGATTAATAATATGTATAACTTTGTAATATAAACATAGTACATGCTTAATTATATCATATAAACATGATTTCCAAACATCTTAGCATAAGATCTAAAATTTTCGAAAATATCATATATGAACTAAGCTTATAACATGAAATCTAACGGATGAAAATCGAAAATTCTAACATGTATACGAAGCTCGTAAGATTTCTAACCTTTTTATCGATTGTCGATTTTGATCGGCAACGTTTATTTGCTATAGGTTTGGGATTGAATCAAGAACTCTCTCAAATTTTACCCCTATTTTCGGTTCTAAGGTGACAAAATGAGAGAATGAAGGGCTTAACTTATATTTATAGAGTAATCCAAGTTGCATGCTAATTATTACATGAATTGATAATTAATACACTTGTTATAATTGTCAAAGAAATCGGCTACTACTTGTAGCACAAGACAAAAAAATTTATTCTTTTCAAATACAATTCATCAAGTATTCTTATCCTTTAATTAGCCACTTGGATCATAGTTATCACAAATAATTAATTTATCACATCAAATTATAACATTTACACTCAGACACTCATCTTTAAATTTTCGTCCACTTGTATTTAGCTAGGGACAACTTTTAATTCTTATCTCATCATATATTAATTAATACCTTATCCTATAATACTTAATTCCAAAAGAAATCTTTTTCCCTTTCCTACCTAAGCTCACGGCACATAACAGATGCAAGGGGGAAATTTTAATTATTTTGGTGATAATATAATTTAATATTACTATAGTATAATATGATATTTGAAAAGTCAACAATCTCAACTTAGGATAAGATGTCATTTTCCAAAGTTGGAAGATAATTTTCTTTCTTCCCTTAAAATTCAAAGATTTCGGCTATATCAAACAAGAACCATAGGTTACTTGTTCAATTTAATAACTACCTCTACTTTACACCTAATAATATGATAAGATCATAATCATCACCTCCCATTAATTATAGTATGATATTTATCAATTTTTGTCACATAAAATTATGAAATTGGCGCCACTTTTCATCCAATTGACATCCCACTTGTGCATGTTGTAATACAACTCATATTATCCTTAATAATATCATATTAATATAATAATTATCATATATTATTAATTGGATAAGAATTAAATCCAATTTCTCATATTTATAAATTTTCGAAAACAATATATAGCCATAATGCTATATATTTTGTTTTCTTGTAATAAACAGCTAATATATAGCTATGTGACACATTACAAGTCTTAGATGATGAATTAAATCATAGAAAAATATTTAAAACAATTTAGGATCATAAAATCCTATTTTAAATATTTAGGGTTTTCGAAACCCATTAAATAAGGTACATTGCATTCTTAATTTTTCTAGCATTATTTTATGATAAATAATGCTCTTTAATGATAAAATAATTATAGGAATTTGAATTTTATAATTCCGAGATCGTTTGCTAAAGTTATCGCACTATCTCTAAACGTAGACGTTTGAAACGTCTCTAAATTCTCATAGTCGAATTATCTCTAAAATGTTCAAAATAAAGTTTGTTACAACTTTATTTATTCCTATAATAATAGGAATTTCGAAATTAAGCTTGACTGCTTAATAATACTGTAAGACGTAACTATCGAATTTATTCGACGTTAGAAAATTACGTTCGAAGGAATATTGAAAATTATATTCCTTAATTCACTAAGCCCGATGAATCTCATACGAAATTATCCAATTATACGGTCAAAGTCAAGAGTTGACTAATTAAGATTTTAATTATTGAATTAATAATACTAATTACGAATTTATTATCGTAATTCAAGATTTAAACTACGGGATATTACATTCTACCCCCCTTAAAATAAATTTCGTCCTCGAAATTTGCATACCTCAAAGCATGGGACACCTTTTTGTCATCTCATTCTCATGTTTTCACATGACTTTATCTTGTCCATGGTTTCTCCATTGGAATTTTACTAATGGTATAAAACTTGTTTCTTAACCGTTATACTTTACGATTTAATATCGTCATAAGTCTTTCCTCATAATCCATATTTGGATTAAGAACATCATTATCATAATAACTCACGTGTTTTGGATAATACACGTACTTTCTTAATTGCGACACGTGAAACACATTATGGACATTACCCAAACTCGGTGGTAATGCTAATCTATAGGCTACTGGCCTATCATCTCTAGGATCTCGTAAGGTCCTAGAAAAACGTGATTCTAACTTACATCTTACTCGACTTTTAATTCCTCTTGATAAAGAGATTTTAAGAAAACTTTATTTACGCGTATCTGCGTAAAACTTTTGCTCTCATGAGCTTCGTTATCGTTTATCTATTTCTGACAGACAATCTCAATCATTTTACTCAGGGTGTTAGACCCTGGAACTTTCCTCTTACCTACCTCACCATAATAAAGAAGTGATCGACACTTTCTTTCGTACAATATCTCATATGGCTCATATTGACCATTTCTTGACAGCTACTGTCGTGGCGATGCTACATCGGTGGACAAACTTGTTTCCAATTCGTACTTCGATTCAACACTAATGTCTTTAACATATCTTAAAACGTTTGTATTGTCTTTTGACTGTCCATCTATCTGCGAGCGAAAATTATGCTCTAGTTTATTCTCGTCCCCAATTCTTTCGTTAACTAATCCAAATTTGGAACTTGGAATTTCTATCAAATATGATAGATTTTTGGTATTTTATGTAAACGTACGATTTCTTTTACGTCTTACTAGCTTATCGGATTCATAAGTAATCTGAATAGATCGAATACTGAGCGCATTTAACAAGTCGATCCACTACTACTCATATAGTAGTGTCACTTCTTTGACTTTGATAATCATTACAATTTCATTACGATGTCATTCCACTCCCATGGGGTATAACTTTCTATAAGTTTGTAAATGTCACGCCCACTTATTGGCAATTAAGATGGCACTTTGTGAATGAGACTACATCTCGTTTCAACTCTTCCTATTGAAACTTTTCTCATAAGTCGTGATACATCTTAATCTCGTATCGGATGGGTGGTATAAGGAGTATCACGAGCTTTACTTATGATTTCATTCCTTAACTCATTATTGTTGGGAACACGTATCCTTTCTTAAAGAATATTACATTAGTATGTGTTTCTCAAGCTCTTTCGCCTTTATTCTTTAGCAAGTTTCTCTTTTCTTGCTAAGAGACATCCTTGCTTGGATTGACTTTTACAATTCAAGACCTCAGCTACTACGTGTGCCTCTCTTGGGTTACATTTTATATTACAGTCGTAATCTTTTACTAATTGAGCTTATCTCTTTTCCCATGTTCAAATCCCTTTGCTCGAAAAAGTATTTGAAGCTTTTAAGATCGTGAAAAATTTCACACATCATTTCTTAGAGGTGATATCTCCAAAACTTAGCACTGTATTCTTGTTGCTAGTTCTAAGTTGTGAGAAGGGTATTTCTATTCTTGTGACCGCTCAATCTTAACCAAATCTATTTTAGCTCCTTCTAAAGACACCACGTGTCCGAGGAACATCACTTGTTTAGGCTAAACTTCTTGTTTACCAAACTTGGCAAGAATTGTTCAATTCTTAAAGTTTGTAAGACAGATCCTCAAGGTTACTTATGTCCTCCTTTCCTCTTTGAATAAGCGAGAATATCATCTTATGAAGACTTGAGACAAATTGTCTAATTAAGGACGGAACACTTGATTTTGAGGTTCGAGAATATGGCTAGTACATCTGTTAGTCGAGCGGCATAACTTATAAGCTCATAGTGGTCATGACTTGTTTGCAAGCCATTTTGGGTACATTGTCGACTTGTACCTTCACCGATGATATCTTTATTTAAGATTGATTTTGAGGATAATTTCACTTTTTCAACTAATCGAGTAATCGTCTAACTTTGGTGGTGTATACTTGTTCTTAAGCATCACTTGGTTTAATTCTTGATAGTCGATCGTATTCTTAAACAACCATCCTTTTTCTTGATAAACAAGCCGGGTGTTTTCCAAGGTGATATACTAGGTTCAATAAAACTTAAATCTTATAATTCTTAGATTTACTCCTTTGTTCTTCCAACTTCCTTGAAGTCATTCATTACACGTGCTTTTGATACGGGCTAATCAGGGTTCTAGATTCATAGATAATCTCTAGCTGCCTATCAGGGTAGTTCTTGGTAAATTGCTAGTGGAAACGTTTGGCAATTCTTAAAATTTCCATATTCTTGATCTTTATCTCTGCTTTCCCTCCTTTGGTTGGATAACCAAGGAATGGTCGACATTCTTCCTTATTCATCATTCTCTTTAGAGGTAGTGTGGGTATTATTGGAATTTTCTGCTCCATGCCGATTCCATAGGACTCGTAATTCCTTGACCGGAAAATGGAACGGAATTTGCCCTTCCTTGTACGGATTGCAGAATGGTTTTCGACTAACCAATCCATTCTTAGGATTATATCTACGTCTCACATAGGTATTACGTTAATTTTTTTTTTATTATTTTTTTTTATTATTATTAAAGTCTTAAGTGATTCTAGGTTCAATTCTAAGTTCGAGTAAATACGCGTGCCGACCATGATCCTTCCTTTAAGTAAAGAAATTATCATCCCTTGATTCGCTTTTTCTAATTTGAGTTCTAACGTGTCCACGCATGCTCTTACTATTCTTGTGACAACAGAATGTGAAGCACTTGTCTCGAACAAAAGTATTTTAGGTATGCTGAGAAGTTTTCTCGTATCTACCAAGCTTTCCTGGTTTTATTCGTTCCATCATTATCATACTTTCTAACTAGTATGAATGATTCAGCTTCCTTTCTCTTCCTTATTGTTCTTAAGAATACATCTTCCATATATTCTTTCTTTTAAAAACCTTTCAAGAAGAATCCGTATATTAGCATTTACTATGCTATTATACGTAATATCCTTTTTGGATATACGTCATTTCTCTTAATCTTCATTGGTTTGACTAAGTGGTTTCGCATAAATTAAAAGCCCTTGTTTGCTGAGAACGCATCATACTTTTACCTTGACGTTATATATATATCTTTACTATCTTCTCGACATGCTATGTTTAATTCATTTCAATGCTGAGGTACCCAATATTTCACTTTATTGGTTACTGCATAAGTATGAGGAATAACCTTCCCATTTAGATTCACCTTAAGGTCCTTCCTTGTGAATCCCTTTCGTTGTTCGCTTGAACGTATTTCCTTTGCATACGTCTTTAATAATTATCTTGCTTAATAATTACTAAATCGTGCTTGAGATAAGTGTTTTGTCTCTATATAACTTAGAATATGACGATTTTATCTTAAATAACAAATCTACTTCTTTAATCCACTTCCTTCCTTTAAAGGATTTACTTTACTTATCGTAATCAAACTGTTTGTAAAACTTATCTCATGTTCCGGGCTTTCTCATAACTGTATAGTTGGTAATTTCCTCAGTTATTCTCAACTCTTACTTCTTTTCATGAGCATGGTATCCGAAAGTCATATTACTTTTATTATACTTTGATTCTCACTTTTAGGATTAAGAGCGTCATCATTCTAATCTATACGGGCAAGGTAGTACGTTTGTACACCATAACTTAGAATCCAAGTATCAATGTTCTATTACCAAGTCTCAACTTCGGGGTATCTTCCCCATTCTTGGTTTAAATACTAGGAATATCCTATTTATTCACACATCTCGTTATTTGATCCATCGATCATACTATTATTGGTTTAACCAAAGTCTCAAATACTTGAGAACGATTCTTCTTAACATAATCTTTATCGATTCATGGATAACGCGGAAAACTTGATACGGAGATACTATAGTTCCTTTATATCCATCAACTGAGTTTTATTCCTCTCCATACTTTTAAACACGTCCAACTTACTAACGAGGTTTTAGGGTCAATCAACTATCTTTCAGATAAGTTGTATTCTTTCTCATTATGACATAATAAGAGGAGGGTATATTCCAAGGATCTCATACACTTTTCTTTACTCTATTCCAGCACTAAATGCTAAAGGGTATTTTGTTCATAACTTAGTTATTATATACTCGCGTGGAGGTATAACTGTACTGTCATCAGTATTTGGGATACCCTTGCAAGGGTCGATCCACCTATGTATATCATAAAGCATATATCTCGTCTCATTGAGAACTTCTTTACATCAGATCTTAATGTCTATCACTTTATTGATCTGAAATTTTTAGGTGATAAGGTACGCCAACCTATATCATACTTATTGGTTTCAAGGATTGAAGAAAATTTTTCATGACAACTTGCAAGAGATCGGTTTCACAATTCAAGATAACAACTCGAGGTTTTGAAACAATCGTTCTTGAAGCTGAATAATTTGGGAGATAGGGTCCGAAGACCGAATAACGATTCTTGAGATTTCTTTGGTCATATGGGTGGCGGACCCGTCACAAATATTTTCTCGATCCACAAGGGTTTGGTTATAAAATTATGTCATAAGAAATTCTCGGTTGTAATCTCTTTCAAAAGAAGTGAGAATCTGAATAATATCTCAATTTCAACTAGGTCATAGAGTTAAACTCAATGACAGAATCTTGGGAAAAGGGTGTAATTCGAAATTCCATATAATAGGTCATCATTACTTGTCAGGGTTATCAACGTATCACGATACTTTTCCAACTCTACTCATACTACTAAAATTCAAGTTCTCAATTTGTCTTAAAATTTTCTACTACATTGTGGTCTCTTATTCTGTATCAATCACAATACTAAAGTCAATTAATTCTTTAATCCCATTTCTATTTCGTTGCTAACGAAAAGTCATAGTTAGTTTGGATTTCCGTTGTATGTGAACATCCAAACGAACGACTATACTCATGTCACTGTGGTTTAGTGACATTCATCCTCTGTCCTTTGATTTTCTTCTCTATGTTCTCGTTGTCCTCATCATTCAACTCGAAATTCTCATTTCTTTCCTAAAGTTCTTGTTCAAAGCGAATTTTGAGGACTAACTTTAACAGTTTCTCACGAGTTCGGGAGAAAGATTCAGGATTTCTGTCCTTCATATGAAATGAAGTTTTTTGCGATAAGAGTACGTGAGAGAAAACCGTTTGCAAAACGGAGTTCAAACGAAGAAGAACGATTCAAAATAAAAACACTGCGCAGTGCAGTTTTCTGCCTGCGCGACCATGCGCCGTGAATTTCTCATTTCTAGACGAGTGCGAGCTCATGCCCTGCTTCGTACGAGGTTTTTATCAAAATTTGTTTAGCTTTCTTTGGTCCTTATCGAACCCATGCGTCTTGCACCTTTGATCCTTTCTTTTGCTTTCGTCATCTTTTCGTTGAAACTCGAGTTTGTTTTCAATGACTTTTCGTTGTTCGAAAATTGATACTCGCTATTGTTCTCATAAAAGGATTAAGCTCCTATAACTCATACTTCTATGTTCAAGAGGTGAGCATGCTTCTTAGAGCATCTATGTTCTTTTGGAATAACATACCCATTTTCGTAATAAAGCGTATAACTTTTGAATAAATATTTCAAAAATCATATCATAACTTCATACTCATGCTTTTAATAACTCAGCATCACTTTTGACATTACTCGTCAATGATTCTCCTCTGTAAACTCTGTCTCATCTCACCGATGACTCATTATCATATCACTTTTGACATAAAATTGTCAATTTTTTTTTTTTATTTTTAATTTTTTCCACATAACACTGAAAAATTCTTTTCGGAATACATTCCAAAATTTTCATGACTTTCCTTTGTTTTCATAATGTGAAATCAATCTCATTTCAAAATTTCAAGTTCAACTGTTTCAACTTTCAACTTTCAATATCAAAGCGAGAAAACAATTTACCTCTTTTTGTAATATCCGAAGAATTAAATGCCTAATTACGATATTTAAAATTAAGTAAATTAAGGTTTCACGAAATAATTGAATTAGAAATATATCGAATAATGATTTCGATTAATTACTTAGATAATGAATTCTATTTTATATTCACTAAGAATTGTGAATTAAGGAATATAAATATATAAAGTATTTCTAAAGAGTATTTTAACGTCGATCGACTATCGATAGTTAAAATTTCATAAAATTTTCTAAGCAACGAAGCTTAGAATTAAATTCCATTATTATTGGAATAATTTAATAAAGTGATTTCAACTTTATTACGACCATTTTGAGATGAGTCGATAATTAACGTTTGAGACGTTTCAAACGTTAACGTTTAGAGATGAATAGAAAAATGAGTTTAATGATCAAGGAATTATAATATTTAAATTCCTATGATTATTATATGTAATTAGAGTATTATTTAGCATTAAGATAATGCTAGAACATTAAGGATTAATTATTGGACAAGTTTAGAATTTTCGAAAACCCTAATTCGAAAATTAGGGTTTTCACACATGAAATGATACCAATAAATTTTCCTATGATATAATTTATCATCTAAGACATATATTATGTCATATAGCTATTAAATGCAATAAAATGAAATATTTGGCTTATGGGAAGCAAATTGCCGTGAGCATATAATATATAGGTTCAATGTTTTGTTTTGTTTTCATGTGGCGTCAATGATCATCAATAATGTAGTAGGATATATATATATTACACACATAAACCAAGAGAATCAAGGGGATGTCTCATGAAATAGAAATAGCCGTGTGTTTAAATCAATTGAGGTTGGAAGATTTTTCTAAACTCTTCTTTGACTATTATGTGCATTTGGCATAGTGCAGCATGATAATATTGACTAAGCTATTGAGAAGAAAATTTAAACTCATTCCCTTGTGCAATTTGGAAAGTGGCGACGCATACTTGTGATTACAAGTGAGGATTTTAATTGTTTGGTTCAAGGAGCATTTACTAGGAATAAGTGATGTAATAAAGTGTGGTGATGTCTTGCATGAATTATTGTGTAGGGTATTTAATTGTATTATAAGACAAAATTTATTAAAACTCACCTTTGCACATGGAGGTAGCCGACGGCTCTTTTGTGGACAAGAGCAAAGGATTGTGTTTCAATGTAATTAGTGAAGTGATGGTTATTTATTATGGCTAAGTGATGATGAAATAAATATTGAAGCATGATATTGTTGACCATGCATGAGACAAAAAGAAGTAACTCCTCATTTTCTTACAAGAGAGCCGACGGTTATGAGGATTCAAAATGGAGGAATTGTTTCTTCCAATGTGTAGTTAATGTATCCTAAGTGATGTATTATTGATGAGTCACCAAAACAAAAAGGCTTGCAAATTGTTTGAGATAGGGGACGCATGCATTGAACACAAAGTGAGGATTTAATTGTTTATAATGTGTAGTAAATGATTTGTGTGTAGCGTGTACTTAGGCTATTTGAGGTGATAAGTAATACTAAAATCAAAATATCATCACTCATTCCTTTTTTCTCCATTACTGCCGTGAGTGAAAGAGAAATAAGTAGTCATCAATTCTTTTTCCTTTAGTCTTGTGTACAAGGTTTTAAAAACAAACATCCCTCTCATTCTCTCACTGCCGTGAGCAATTAGATAGGAAAAGCTTGGGAGTGTTCCTCCTTTTCTTCCCCAACCCTTGATACTAAATCCTTCTCCTCAAAAATCAAAGCCGGTAAAGAGGTTAGGAATTTAACGAGCTTCCTATATACGTTAAAATTTTCAATTTCTAACCGTTAGATTTATATATTTATGCTTATGTTCTTAATGTTGAAAATATGAGAAATAATGTTCTAATGCTTAGTGACTTGTTAATATTGTTTATTATGCTAAGTATTATATATATTATGAGTTGAGTGAGAGCTAAGCATGTTATTAAATTTATAAGTGTTGATCGAAAATTTATTAAGTTCATATGTTGATGGATTAGGGATCTATTATGATAGCTAAGCTTGTAGTGATTATTAGAAATTTTTGGGAAATTGTATGTTGAAGAATTGAAATTACCGAAAATTTGTGGAGGTTTACATGTTGATGTAAAATTTATGTTTATATAATATTATAGCATATTAATGTTTAGAGCCCTAATTAAGTGCTATGTGAATTGATTAGATTTTTAGAGAATGTATTGAAATTTGTTGGAAAAAAATTTCGAGAATGGTTAGAGTTGGTACATTGGTGTAGGAATGGAATATGTTGAATATTATGATGTATTAATGATATAGAAGGATGATTAAGTATTGTGGAATTTAATTAGAATTTTAGGAAAATGTTTGGTAATCTTTGGAAAAAAAATCGAGAGCTATAAGCTATAGGAAATTGATGTTCAATTTTCCTATAGCTAATGTTAATACATATTATTAATACTATGATAATATAGTACACTATATGAATTTAGAAGAATTTTTGGAAAAAGATTGAAAATCAAAAGCTTAAAACCGTGAGCTTCTTTAAATAAATTAAGGATTTTAAATCCTTAATATCAAGAAAAATAATACATTATATGTCTAGAAATTATTTTAGACATATTAAGAATTTATGGAATTTTATAAACATAGAATACTATGTTTATGTCGAAACGTTATATTAAATAACGTTAGAAATGAAAAATAATGTTAAATGAATAAGTTGATTAATATTTAAGAAAAATATTAATAAAGTTTATCGATTTGCGTGAAAAATCGAGAATTTGGGCTTTATGAAAGAAATCGATTGAAAATCGATTTATATCAATTTAGATATTAAAATATGAATTATTAAAGAAATTAATAAAGAAAAGTCAAAATTGTTGACTTTTGAAATTAATGTATGAAATACGTTCGATAAATACGCTAATACGTGTGAAACGATTAATATATATGGAAATCTCTTTGGTGAGAAAAGATTTCATAATTGAAATCTTTATATCGAAAAACGTTAGAATCGTTGAACGCTTAACCTAAAAGGTTAAAATGAAATAGTTGAACATATCTCGCTCTCATCAAGCACGAGAAATGGTTAGTTTAAGATACGATTGACGCGTATTGAATTCGTTAAGGAATTCAAATTATATTAGTATAAGTTATCAAAGTTTATTTTAAACTTTGAAAATCTCTAAAAGCGATGCGGACATACTAAAATCGTTTTACGTAAAAGTGAGACGCGGATGCGATCGCCGCATAGAAGGAAAACGAATTAAGAAAGCTTACGATCCGGTGGGCTTTTATCTTATCTTCACGGATAAAATGCTCTATTTATGATGCTTTCTTGAAAAGAAAAGTAATTACTTATGATGCTCTCTTTTGAGAAATGATTATGAAATGTTTATGAAATTACACGCCCAAAATATTTATGTTTTATGTATGTATCCTATCCATGAATGAATGAATGATGAATGTTGTTGGTCGCTCCCAACTTATGAATGAAATCGATATCGGATCCTATCGGAAGCGCTTATACCGACTAGATTAACGTGTACACCTAATGGTATTTGTGTCTTTGTAAGGACAATTCACGGCGGTCACAACGACGCAGAGGAGGCCTCCTTCTACGGCGTAAATGTTAATGTTATGATGAGATAAAGGATATGGATCATATATACAAGGAAAATGTCTCAGCAGATTTAATGTTTATGAAAATGATGAAAAGTTTAGTAAGCTCAAGGCCTTTTAATCAAAACCCTTGTGTCTTACCATGATGGGCGAGTAATTAAAAGATGATAAAATGTTTTCGCATAAGTCCACCGAGTGCATTATTTGTACTCACCGCATATTTGTTTTAAATGTGCGATTGAAGTGAGTGATGCGATGGAGCGGTGTTGAGCAATATGAAGGTTGTCGCCGAAAGTTATACCTTGATAGTACATCGTCATATGTACATATCACATGTTTTCATTGCAAGAACATAAGTTATATAGTAAAGTCCAAAACATACTTGATATATGTATTACAGTTTAATGTTAAATAGTCTTCCTGTTTATTCATCCTGTTTAGAGTAATAATCCACGCTAAATCGTACTTAGGATTTAGGGGATGTTACAGAGTGGTATCAGAGCGGTTCGCTCTTTGAACCCAAAATCTCTTTTAAGGTTAAGTCTAGATTGAGTCACTAGACTTCTAAAGATCAGCTGACAATGCTCAACACTCCATCACATCAAGCTCAACCGAAATGAGGTAAATGATTCCTTTTCAAAATTTTGAAATGAAAAGTTGAAAGAGCAAAAGAATCGAGATGATTTGTCAAAAGGAATGAAAGATGAAGGATATGAAATGAAAGTTATGAATAATGTTGAGAATGGAAGTTATGCAAAGTGATCAAGTTAGAAATGAATGCTTATGATTGATAATGGGCATAAAGTGCCATCGATGAAATATTGAATTTGCAAAATTCAAGTATGGCATTCTTACAAGCAAGTATGTTATGAAATTGAACAAAATTTTCAAGTTTTCATAACCAAATTCGTTCAAATTTCAAGATTATGTATAATGAATGAATATGCTTGAAATGAATGTGAATGGCCAAAGTTTGAATGATGAATTCTTCGAAATTCAAAGAAATGTGCATGTATGAATGAATTATGTTTTCATTATTTGAAACTTTAGTTTCAAATCTCGAGATTGATTATGACAAATGATATGTCATCTCAAGAAGAACATAGACGATGTAAGAAGCATGATCACGTATTGCAAAAGAACATAGAAGTACGAACTTCATTCCCTTACAAGAACAAAAGAACGACATGAAGAACGAAAGTAAAGTTAGACTCGAGCTTGGAAGGCAAAAGATGAATGTGAAAATGATCGATTTCGACTTCGACTTCGGCATGTGCGACTCGATTACGACTTCGGCATGTGCGACTCGACTTCGACTTCGGCATGTGCGACACGATTATGACTTCGGCATGTGCGACTCGAATACGACTTCGGCATGTGCGACTCGATTACGACTTCGGCATGTGCGACTTGACTTCGACCTCGGCATGTGCGACCTTGACTTCCACTTCGGCATGTGCGACCGTCGACTTTGACTTCGGTAATTTTATAACATCGACTTTGACATGTCGACCTTGGTAGTATATACTACATCGACGTCGGCATTACTATGTACTACCTCGGCATCGGTAACGGCATGCACGACCTTGGCGTCGGCATCGCTTACGATCTCGGCGCGAGCGATGCGAATTTTTCTGCACTGCGCAGTGATTTTGTTTTGATCCGTTCTCCTTCGTGTGAACTCCGATTTACGCACGGTTTTCGCCTGCGTACTCCTAACACACTGAAATTCATTTCTTTTGAAGGACCAAATCCCTGATTCCTACTCCAGAATTTACGAGGATCAGTTGAAGTTATTTCTATGATTTGTATAGAGTAAGAACGATATAGTATGATAAGAATTTTAGAATGTTACTAAGAAAGTAAGATTTCCAGTAATACAAGTAGAGCCATGACGTACATGAAAACCTTTGTTGATGACCTATTTCGAGTATACAAGGTTTCAAATTATATTCATTACCCAATTTCTGTCATTGAGTTTAACTCTATGACCTAGTCCCAATTGAGAAATCATTTTAGTTTCTCACTTTTTCTGAAGAAAATTTCCAACTTGAAACCTTATAAAGTGTACTTTGAAACCAAGTCTTGTGTGACTGAGAAAATAATTGTGATGGGTCTGGCCAGCCCATATGACCAAAGAAATCTCAGTAGTCGTCATTCTGGTCTTCGGACCCTAGATCCCAATTATTCAGTCCAAAGAGCATATCGATTCAATCATTAAAAGATGTTAATTTGATTTGTGAGACAGTACCTCTGGTAAGTAGTCGTGATAATTTCTCCTCGATTCTTGAAATCATCAAGTATGATGAATGTTGACTTACCTTGTCATCTAAGTGCGAATTAGTAAAGCGATAAACATCAGGCATGATATAGGTTGACTTATTTCAGTCACCTAAAAGTTTCAGACCAGTAAAGTGATAGACATCAAGCAATTATGATGTAAAGAAAATCTCGATAAGACGAGATATTTTCCCTATGATACACATGGATGTGATGACCCTTGATGGGATTTACAAAGATTGATAACAGTGAAGTTATACCTTCATATGACTGTTATGATAATAAAGTGATGAACAAGATACTCTTTAGCATTGAATGCAAGAGTAAAAGTAAAGAAAAGTATATGATATCCGTGGGATATAATTACCCCTCACCATGTCATAACGAGAGAGAGATTACAACTTATCTTTAAGATAGTTATTTGTCCCTAAACCTCGTTAGTAGGTTGGACATATTTAAAAGAATGAAGATGCATGCAAGATATTCTTTTCAAAGAATATATATATAAATGAATGATAGCATCTCAGAAAATAAATCTCTCGCCTTATACCTCAATCAATGAGATTATGCTTGAGCATAATCGATTCCAAGTAATTGAGACTTGGCTAAACAAACGATAATGAGATTGAGGAATCATAATCCTTGAGATTGTGTGAACGACTAGGATAGCCCTAGTATGTAAATCAAGTATGGAGAAAATATCTCCAAAGCCAAGACATGGTAATGAGATGCTTGGAATTTAAGTTATGGTGTACGAATGTACTACCTTCCCAAGCCATACGACAATAATGACGGTTCTAACCCTGAATGTGAGAACCGAAGTATAACGAAAGTAATATTACTTTCAGAGACCATGTTCAAGAAAAAGGACAAAAGTCGAATAGTGAAGAAACCGTGAGCTATACAATTATAAGATAGCCCGACATAATATAAGCTTGAGAGAAATATGACTTGATAAATAAGGATTTCCTTTAAAAGAGTTAAAGTAAGGATATATGAGAAATATATTCCTAAAATCGATAAAGTGAAAGGGAATTGAATCATTCATCTTTGAATTAGGAATGAATGATAGTGATAGAGACATGACGATCTCTACGATAAGATTTAAAATCAAAATATCCATATCAAAGGATAGGTTGATGTAGACCTAACCACTAATTCTATTGGTAAAAGCATAACGGCATCGATACCCGAGAAGTATAGGGTGAATGAGCAAATGAAGGCCATAGCAAGGAACATAATGTCCCAATGGAAAGGACAATGACATATGAAATAGATGTTTACTTGAATAGACGGAACACCGTAGACCAAAGCCTTTACTTCACATCGAAAACCGATCGAACAAAACCAAGAAGGCCCGATAGGTATGAGAAAGATTTTCGGAATACCTATAATATTTTCTTTACCTATAATAGTTTGTTCGATATAGGTGCTTTATGTTCTAACATCGCACAAGTATGTGTAGAAACGATAGAACCCAATTCGGGATAAATGAATCAAGAAATGAAGATCTCTTCACCTATTTGAGAAATATGGCCGTCGCAAGTGTTGTAAAGGCTTAGAATTGAACCTAGGATCGCCTAAGGTTCTATCCAATTATTTGAATCATTATATCTATGTGGAACGAGATATAATTCTAGAAACAAGAAGTTTCGGAGATGGCTGTCATTCACGTGATTAGTGACCTGGGCCTAGTCTCTTCGTTAGAAATTTTACGCAACAAGATTTTAGTACCCACTATTTGCGTATGCGAATAAATTTTGAACGATATACGACTAAAGGTGTAAAACGTAAAATGAGTGATAAGATAAGTGTCATGAGTCAGTGACGTAAGTTGTCTTCGAGTTATATATCTCTTAAAGTGTTTAAATCTTTAAGAGATCTTCTTGTTTAAAATTCCTCTATTTCTTTAATTTAAGTCCGACTTATCTAGCAATATCTATTTCTGGATGGCGGAAAAGGAATAATACTGGTAAGAAGATAACCACATGGCCTACAAGCTTAGAACTCACACAGCATATCGGCTCTTTACTATAATCTGGGCATGAATTTAGGACAATTTTGGAGGAATTTACGCACCGTTGGAGGATGCTCGTAACTATGGAGTTACGGATGAGGATGGTATCCGAGGCTTATTAGTCGCTTGCCAACGGAATGGCGTAAGTTTGCAAAAGAAGTATCAAGAGAATATCTTCGCATGCGTAAAACTCCAAGACTTGGGCGGACCTACCAGATTTGTCGACCGACTCAAGCATACATATTATGCGTATGGAACTGCACCTACTAGCACTTGTCCGGTCCTCGGCAAGTCACCCAAGATGGTACAAAGGGTGGTTGTACCTGATGTCCCAAACGCCGCCCACGTCCCGTGCCACGGATTATACCCGAAAGGGATGAGAATGGCGAAGGGCGAGGATCATACCGCCTCGTGGACTAGGGAGTTACCTCTACCAACCCAACCATACTTTACGATAAAAGCAACATAGCATTCGTGTCAAGAAGAAGAAGGGAGCTTGACCCCGGCTCTCTAAAGGGAATAGATCATCGGGGGTATGAGGCAGGAACGTACCAGGAGAAGGGCAAGTTCCCAAGTGAGGAGTACGATTCCGATGAAGGCCACTCTGAGACGTAGAATCCCATGATGATATGAGACTTATATGTCGATAGTGAATATGTTAAAATGGTGTCAAAATTGTGAGTGTAAAAAGAACTAGATGCTATGTAATCAATCAGCTCGATAGACCGACTCTCGTAATTAATGTATGAAAAGTCCTCATTGAGGCATTTTGATGTAATATATTATGTGGTCTTTTTAGAATAGTATCCGAGATACGACAACGAATTGTTCCAAATAAGATATGGCCAATATGAGATGATAGTTATGCCATTCGGACTAACCAATGCACCAGCCCTGATCATGAACCTCAAAAATTGAGTGTTCCACACGTACTTAGATAATTTTTATCTTAATCCTTGTGAATAATGTTCTTATCCATACGAAGAATGAGAAAGAACATAAAGAACGTCGAAGGACTGTCTTACGACTTTTAAGAGCCGGACAAATTTTGCCAAGTACAGTATTGTGAATTTCGGCTTAAAGGAGAAATATTCCTCAGGCACATAGTGTCTTTAGAAGGAATCAAAGTAGATCGGGCTAAGGATAAAGTAATTAAGAATGAAAGTCGTCAATGACCTAAAATGAGATCAGGAATCTCTTAGATTAATTGCCTACTATCAAAGATCCATTGAGAACTCTCTAAAGTAGCAAGGCCAATACCATAGCTACCCCAAAAAGGAATCAAATTTACATGGATTAATTAAAGTAAAGATATGTATTAATATGAGAAAGAAAATAGCTTACGCATCACAATGACTTAGGCCACATGAATAGAACTTTCCAACTCACGACTTGAAATAGTAACAATAGTATAAATACCGAAGTCTTGGAGACTTCACTCCTATGACAATAAGTTAAGAATTCTTCAAATTACAAAAAAGTTTGAATTAAGTCTTCGAGTAAAGAGACTTGAATACGGGATAGAAAAGATGGCTCAAATCAGTAAAAGATTACAATTGTGATATAAATTATCACCTACGGACGGTTAACGTAGAATCTAATGCCCTAAGTTATAAAATTCAGTCTAAATTATGGTATGTCCTTATAGAAAAGGAAAACTCATTGGAAAGTTTAAGAAAATGAGAACAGAAATAGTCGGGCAATCAAGGACGAATGTAAGTTGTATTCTCACACCCAATGTGACATATGACTAAAGAGAAAGGATGAAGATGGGAATAGAATACTAATTAAGATAAGGGATGAAGAGTGAAGGATTTTAAGAAGCCTTTGGACAATATCATATTGTCTAAAGAAAGGTTATATATATATTTGAGCAATGATAAGCTTAGAAATGAAATCATGAATGAAGCTCATGATATTCCTCATACCGCCCACCCAAGCAAAGATTAAAGTATACTATGATTTACAAAAAATTTGACAAGAAGAATGAAATGAGCTATAACCTCATTGACGAGGATTGTCTCGGTTATAAGAGGTGAAGGCATTGTATCAATGACCTTATAAGATGTTATAATCTCTAATGAGATACAAATGAAAATGAAATGACATAGCAATGGATTTTATGGCAGGTTTTGCCAAGGTCATAAAGAAATACCACTACTATATGGGTAGTAGTGGTTTGACTCACCAAATATGTTCATCTCAGCCTAGTCAGCCGACTCGGAGATCTGATAAGTTAGCTCAGTCGTACATAAAGGAGATCGTATCTCTACAGGGGGTACCAAAACCTATCATTTCAGATAGAAATTCCAAGTTTACCCCTAGATTTTGAACTAGCTCACCAAGGAGGAGTTAGACACAAGATTGAACCTTAATATAGATGTCCACTCACAGACATATGGAAGATCAAAAGGATAATACGAACGTTTAAGCATACGATAGAACATTAATGCTAGATCAAGGTGCAAGTGGGAACGTATTGTACCACTTGTTAGGTTCACGTACGACCATAGCTGTCAAGCAATGGTCAATATAGCCTTAGGAGGCATTACGTGGAAAGAAGTATCGACCACCACTTTATTGTAATAAAGTAGGTGAGAGAAAGTATAAGGTCCCGACAACGTAAATGAAATGATTAAGATATCTGCCAAATGAGGCAAAGAATTAGAGAAGCTCGTGACAGATAAAAGTTTTACGCCGATACGCGAGATCCGATTTGCATTTTGAATGCGAGAATAAAACTTCTTAAGATTTCTCTATCAAGAGAATTTACAAAGTTCAAGGTTTAAGGAATGTTGAGATCACATTTTATAGGACCTTACGAGCTCCTAGTAATGATAGGCCCAGTAGCCTATAAATTGTTACTTCCACCAAATTTGGGGAATGTACGTAATGTTTTCCACGTGTCACAGTTAAGGAAATACGAAAATAACCCAATTATGTGATCCGCCATGATGACGTGATCTTTGACTCAGATGAGTTGTGATGAAAATCTACGATTATTTGATCGTACGATTCAACGATTAAAGAATCAAGTTTGGGTCTTTAATGAAAGTCCAATGGAGAAGCCATGGACAAAAGAAAGTCACGTGGAAAAATTTATTATGCAAAGATACCCCATACTTTATGAGGAATGCAAATTTCAGGACGAAATTTCTTTTAAGGGGGGTAGAATGTAATATCCCGAAGAATTAAATGCCTAATTACGATATTTAAAATTAAGTAAATTAAGGTTTCATGAAATAATTGAATTAGAAATATATCGAATAATGATTTCGATTATTTACGAGATAATGAATTCCTATTTTTATATTCACTAAGAATTGTGAATTAAGGAATATATATATATAAAGTATTTCGGCAGTAGCATTTTAACGTCGATTGACTATCGATAGTTAAAATTTCATAAAATTTTCTAAGCAACGAAGCTTAGAATTAAATTCCATTATTATTGGAATAATTTAATAAAGTGATTTCAACTTTATTACGACCATTTTGAGATGAGTCGATAATTAACGTTTGAGACGTTTCAAACGTTAACGTTTAGAGATGAATAGAAAAATGAGTTTAATGATCAAGGAATTATAATATTTAAATTCCTATGATTATTATATGTAATTAGAGTATTATTTAGCATTAAGATAATGCTAGAACATTAAGGATTAATTATTGGACAAGTTTAGAATTTTCGAAAACCCTAATTCGAAAATTAGGGTTTTCACACATGAAATGATACCAATAAATTTTCCTATGATATAATTTATCATCTAAGACATATATTATGTCATATAGCTATTAAATGCAATAAAATGAAATATTTGGCTTATGGGAAGAAAATTGCCGTGAGCATATAATATATAGGTTCAATGTTTTGTTTTGTTTTCATGTGGCGTCAATGATCATCAATAATGTAGTAGGATATATATATATATATATTACACACATAAACCAAGAGAATCAAGGGGATGTCTCATGAAATAGAAATAGCCGTGTGTTTAAATCAATTGAGGTTGGAAGATTTTTCTAAACTCTTCTTTGACTATTATGTGCATTTGGCATAGTGCAGCATGATAATATTGACTAAGCTATTGAGAAGAAAATTTAAACTCATTCCCTTGTGCAATTTGGAAAGTGGCGACGCATACTTGTGATTACAAGTGAGGATTTTAATTGTTTGGTTCAAGGAGCATTTACTAGGGAATAAGTGATGTAATAAAGTGTGGTGATGTCTTGCATGAATTATTGTGTAGGGTATTTAATTGTATTATAAGACAAAATTTATTAAAACTCACCTTTGCACATGGAGGTAGCCGACGGCTCTTTTGTGGACAAGAGCAAAGGATTGTGTTTCAATGTAATTAGTGAAGTGATGGTTATTTATTATGGCTAAGTGATGATGAAATAAATATTGAAGCATGATATTGTTGACCATGCATGAGACAAAAAGAAGTAACTCCTCATTTTCTTACAAAGAGAGCCGACGGTTATGAGGATTCAAAATGGAGGAATTGTTTCTTCCAATGTGTAGTTAATGTATCCTAAGTGATGTATTATTGATGAGTCACCAAAACAAAAGGCTTGCAAATTGTTTGAGATAGGGGACGATGCATTGAACACAAAGTGAGGATTTAATTGTTTATAATGTGTAGTAAATGATTTGTGTGTACGACCCTTTCTTTTCGCACTGTGTACTTAGGCTATTTGAGGTGATAAGTAATACTAAAATCAAAATATCATCACTCATTCCTTTTTCTCCATTTTTGCCGTGAGTGAAAGAGAAATAAGTAGTCATCAATTCTTTTCCTTTAGTCTTGTGTACAAGGTTTTAAAACAAACATCCTCTCGTTCTCTCACCGCCGTGAGCAATTAGATAGGAAAAGCTTGGGAGTGTTCCTCCTTTTCTTCCCCAACCATGATACTAAATCCTTCTCCTCAAAAATCAAAGCCGGTAAAGAGGTTAGGAATTTAACGAGCTTCCTATATCGTTAAAATTTTCAATTTCTAACCGTTAGATTTATATATTTATGCTTATGTTCTTAATGTTGAAAATATGAGAAATAATGTTCTAATGCTTAGTGACTTGTTAATATTGTTTATTATGCTAAGTATTATATATATTATGAGTTGAGTGAGAGCTAAGCATGTTATTAAATTTATAAGTGTTGATCGAAAATTTATTAAGTTCATATGTTGATGGATTAGGGATCTATTATGATAGCTAAGCTTGTAGTGATTATTAGAAATTTTGGGAAATTGTATGTTGAAGAATTGAAATTACGAAAATTTGTGGAGGTTTACATGTTGATGTAAAATTTATGTTTATATAATATTATAGAATATTAATGTTTAGAGCCCTAATTAAGTGCTATGTGAATTGATTAGATTTTTAGAGAATGTATTGAAATTTGTTGGAAAAAATTCGAGAATGGTTAGAGTTGGTACATTGGTGTAGGAATGGAATATGTTGAATATTATGATGTATTAATGGTATAGAAGGATGATTAAGTATTGTGGAATTTAATTAGAATTTTAGGAAAATGTTTGGTAATCTTTGGAAAAAAAATCGAGAGCTATAAGCTATAGGAAATTGATGTTCAATTTTCCTATAGCTAATGTTAATACATATTATTAATACTATGATAATATAGTACACTATATGAATTTAGAAGAATTTTTGGAAAAAGATTGAAAATCAAAAGCTTAAAACCGTGAGCTTCTTTAAATAAATTAAGGATTTTAAATCCTTAATATCAAGAAAATAATACATTATATGTCTAGAAATTATTTTAGACATATTAAGAATTTATGGAATTTTATAAACATAGAATACTATGTTTATGTCGAAACGTTATATTAAATAACGTTAGAAATGAAAAATAATGTTAAATGAATAAGTTGATTAATATTTAAGAAAAATATTAATAAAGTTTATCGATTTGCGTGAAAAATCGAGAATTTGGGCTTTATGAAAAGAAATCGATTGAAAATCGATTTATATTGAATTTAGATATTAAAATATGAATTATTAAAGAAATTAATAAAGAAAAGTCAAAATTGTTGACTTTTGAAATTAATGTATGAAATACGTTCGATAAATACGCTAATACGTGTGAAACGTATTAATTATATATGGAAATCTCTTTGGTGAGAAAAGATTTCATAATTGAAATCTTTATATCGAAAAACGTTAGAATACGTTGAACGTTTAACCTAAAAGGTTAAAATGAAATAGTTGAACATATCTCGTCTCTATCGAAGTACGAGAAATGGTTAGTTTAAGATACGCGATTGAACGGCGTATTGAATTCGTTAAGGAATTCAAATTATATTAGTATAAGTTATCAAAGTTTATTTTAAACTTTGAAAATCTCGAAAAACGTGACAGACATACTAAAATCGTTTTTACGTAAAGGTGAGATGCGGATGCGATCGTTGACATAGAAGGAAAACGAATTAAGAAAGCTTACGTACCAGGTGGGCTTCTTTTCTTATCTTCACGGATAAAATGCTCTATTTATGATGCTTTCTTCGAAAAGAAAAGTAATTACTTATGATGCTCTCTTTTGAGAAATGTTTATGAAATTACCTGCCCAAAATATTTATGTTTTATGTATGTATCCTATCCATGAATGAATGAATGATGAATGTTGTTGGGTCGCCCCAACTTATGAATGAAATCGATATCGGATCCTATCTTAAGGCTTATACCGACTAGATTAACGTGTACACCTAATGGTGATGTGTCTTTGTAAGGACAATTCACGGCGGTCACAACGACGAGAGGAGGCCTCCTTCTACGGCGTAAATGTTAATGTTATGATGAGATAAAGGGATATGGATCATATATACAAGGAAAATGTCTGCACAGACGAATGTTTATGAAAATGATGAAAAGTTTAGTAAGCTCGAGGCCTTTTTAATCAAAACCCTTGTCTTTACCATGATGGGCGAGTAATTAAAAGATGATAAAATGTTTTGGCATAAGTCCACCGAGTGCATTATTTGTACTCACCGCATATTTGTTTTAAATGTGCGATTGAGTCGGTGATGCGATGGAGCGGTGTTGAGCAATATGAAGGTTGTCGCCGAAAGTTATACCTTGATAGTACATCGTCATATGTACATATCACATGTTTTCCATTGCAAGAACATAAGTTATATAGTAAAGTCCAAAACATACTTGATATATGTATTACAGTTTAATGTTAAATAGTCTTTATGTTTATTTATTCTGTTTAGAGTAATAATCCTCGCTAAATCGTACTTAGGATTTAGGGGCCGTTACTCGCTTCAACACTGTCCGTCCCGTGACTCAACTTGCGTTTAAAACAAACATGCGGGGCTAAGTACAAGATTGCACTTAGTGGACTCATGCCAAAATAATTTCATTTAATTACATTGCCCATAAGTATAACACGAGGATTTTAGTTGAAATAACTCGTGAATACCAAAATCTTTATCATTTCTCAAAAGATTCGCTGTGCAGCATTTTACATTTCGTATGATCCGTATCATTCACATAATTATTCATAAGCGATCTCATAAACTAATCTCACGTGCAGTAAGTAGGCCTCTTCACCGACGCCGTGATCGGCCGAAGATGTTGCTAACGGCTCCCAATCACATAGTCGAGGATTACGCGTCGACTAGGATCCATGACCGCCGATGATGTTGCTAACGGCTCACGGTCATAAAAGCTGGTGTACACGTTAATCTTAGCCGAAGTGCATCGACTAAGATCCGATATCGATTTAAAATTGGGGCGACCCAATAAGCGATTCACATACATCGTTGGCTCGCAACAACATGATAGGATCCATACGTTAAAACATAAATATTTTGGACATGTAATTGAATAACGGTTCATAATCATTTATCAACTGGCTTGTAAATAAATACTTTTGAAGAAAGCGTAAATAAAGGGTTTTCGAGTAAAGCCCACCTTGTACACGTAGTCTTTATACTGGGTCTCTTTTCCTACGTCGATGTCCGTCCACGTATCACGCTACGTAAGAATTATTTTAGTCGTCGGCCACGTTTGTGAGAGACGAATCATAGTCTATAACGTTCTCACGTATCAAATAAGGCTAACGTTGGACTTAATTTGGCGTTTCTTAATCGATTGATGTCGATTATGAAATTTCTCAACATATAAAGGGTATTCTACCTTTTAGTATATAATATGCGTTTAATGTACTTACGTAGCGTAAGTAGCATTGTTACTAAACGTACTACGTTACATTGATCACGCATTATCGAATTGCGTGCCCGTTGACCTTGGTCAACGATTTTGGTCAACTATTTTGACCAAGTCAACCAAAAGTCAACAATTTTGACTTTGGTCAACGAAAAGTCAACATTTTGACTTTTTTAACTATTTATGAAATTCTTATCATTTTATGTGCAATTCTTGTTCCAAAAATTCTTATAAAATCATACTATGTCTAAAACATTATTTTAGATCATATTATGTAATTATTCTTGATAAAATAAATTTATAACATTAATGCACATAATATAAGGTTTTCGATCACCATAAATTAAATAGCTTAGACTTGTGCAATTTTTTTTATAAATTCACATGTCACACTATTTTATCATGTGATTAATAATATGTATAACTTTGTAATATAAACATAGTACATGCTTAATTATATCATATAAACATGATTTCCAAACATCTTAGCATAAGATCTAAAATTTTTGAAAATATCATATATGAACTAAGCTTATAACATGAAATCTAACGGATGAAAATCGAAAATTCTAACATGTATACGAAGCTCGTAAGATTTCTAACCTTTTTATCGGTGTCGATTTTGATCGGCAACGTTTATTTGCTATAGGTTTGGGATTGGAATTGAAGAACTCTCTCAAATTTTTACCCCTCTATTTTCGGTTCTAAGGTGACAAAATGAGAGAATGAAGGGCTTAACTTATATTTATAGAGTAATCCAAGTTGCATGCTAATTATTACATGAATTGATAATTAATACACTTGTTATAATTGTCAAAGAAATCGGCTACTACTTGTAGCACAAGACAAAAAAAAATTTATTCTTTTCAAATACAATTCATCAAGTATTCTTATCCTTTAATTAGCCACTTGGATCATAGTTATCACAAATAATTAATTTATCACATCAAATTATAACATTTACACTTGCACACTCATCTTTAAATTTTCGTCCACTTGTATTTAGCTAGGGACAACTTTTAATTCTTATCTCATCATATATTAATTAATACCTTATCCTATAATACTTAATTCAAAAGAAATCTTTTTCCTTTCCTACCTAAGCTCACGCACACATAATGGATGCAAGGGGAATTTTAATTATTTTGGTGATAATATAATTTAATATTACTATAGTATAATATGATATTTGAAAAGTCAACAATCTCGACTTAGGATAAGATGTCATTTTCCAAAGTTGGAAGATAATTTTCTTCTTCCTTAAAATTCAAAGATTTGGCTATATCAAACAAGAACCATAGGTTACTTGTTCAATTTAATAACTACCTCTACTTTACACCTAATAATATGATAAGATCATAATCATCACCTCCCATTAATTATAGTATGATATTTATCAATTTTTGTCACATAAAATTATGAAATTGGCGCCACTTTTCATCCAATTGACATCCCACTTGTGCATGTTGTAATACAACTCATATTATCCTTAATAATATCATATTAATATAATAATTATCATATATTATTAATTGGATAAGAATTAAATCAATTTCTCATATTTATAAATTTTGAAAACAATATATAGCCATAATGCTATATATTTTGTTTTCTTGTAATAAACAACTAATATATAGCTATGTGACACATTACAAGTCTTAGATGATGAATTAAATCATAGAAAATATTTAAAACAATTTAGGATCATAAAATCTATTTTAAATATTTAGGGTTTTGAAACCCATTAAATAAGGTACATTGCATTCTTAATTTTTCTAGCATTATTTTATGATAAATAATGCTCTTTAATGATAAAATAATTATAGGAATTTGAATTTTATAATTCCGAGATCGTTTCTAAAGTTATCGACTATCTCTAAGCGTGAGCGTTTGAAACGTCTCTAAATTCTCATAGTCGAATTATCTCTAAAATGTTCAAAATAAAGTTTGTTACAACTTTATTTATTCCTATAATAATAGGAATTTCGAAATTAAGCTTGACTGCTTAATAATACTGTAAGACGTAACTATCGAATTTATTCGACGTTAGAAAATTACGTTCGAAGGAATATTGAAAATTATATTCCTTAATTCACTAAGCCCCAGTGAATCTCATACAGAAATTATCCAATTATACCTGGTCAAAGTCAAGAGTTGACTAATTAAGATTTTAATTATTGAATTAATAATACTAATTACGGAATTTATTATCGTAATTCAGTATTAAAACTACGGGATATTACAACATCCTACCCCCCTTAAAAGAAATTTCGTCCTGAAATTTGCATACCTCATAAAGTATGGGGTATCTTTGTATCTTAACATCTTATCTTTCCACGTGTTTTCCCTTTTGTCCATGGTTCTTCCATTGGATTTTCATTAAAAACCCAAACTTGATTCCTTAATCGTTGAATCGTACGATCAAATTAGTCGTAGATTTTCATCATAACTCATCTGAGTCAAAGGTCACGTCATCATGTTGGTTTACGTGAATTGGGTCATTTCGTATTTCCTTAACTATGACATGTGGAAAAATATTTCGTATTTTTCCGAATTTGGTAGAATACCAAGTTATAGGCTACTAGGCCTATTATTATTAGAAGCTCGTAAGGTTCTACAAAACGTGGTCTCAGCATTCTCGGTATCGATTTTGTAATTTCTCTAGATGGAGAAATCTTAAGAAACTTAATTCCGCATTTAAAAATGCATTTCGAGTTCACAGCGTATCGGTAAGACTTTTATCGTCCTTAGCTTTTCTTATTCTTTGCCTTATTGGGCAGATATCTCGATCGTTTAAACTTACGGCGCCGGGAACTTTATACCTTTGCTCACCTACTTTGTTACAATAAAGTGGTGGTCGATACTTCTTTCGATCTGATGCCTCATAAGGCTATATTGATCGTTGGTTGGCACTACGGTTGTACATTACTTAACGGGTGGTACAATACGTTCTCACTTGCACCCGGGTTTAACATTTATGTTCTCATCGTATCCTTAAACGTTCATATCTCGTCCTTTTGTTCGCCCTTGGCGGTGAGCGGGCAACTATGTTAAGGTTCAACCTCGTTTTAACTCTTTTGGGAGTTTAGTTCAAAATCTAGGGGTACTCTTGGGTCTCTATCAGGCGATAGGTTTGGTACTCCCGTAAATATACAATTCCCTTTTGTGCGTCGAGCTTAACTTATCGGTCCACGAGTCATCCGAGTAGGCGAGACAAAACATAATTGGTGAGTCGATCCACTACTACCCATATAGTAGTGCGACTTTTATGACTTTGGCAGAACCTGTCATAGGATTCATTGCTACATCATTCCATTTTCATTCGTGTAGCTCTAGAGATTATAACCTCTTATAAGGCCTTTGATACAATGCCTTCACTTGTTGATAACCGAGACACGGTTCGACAATCATGGTTACATCTCAATTCATCCCTTACTATCTAACCTTTCTCGTAAATCATAACATATCTTAAAATTGCCTGGTAGGCGGTATGAGAAAGGTTATGAACTTTATTCTTGGTTTCATCTCTAAGCTTATCATTGCTTGGATATATATATATATATATATATATATATATATATATATATATATATATATATATATATATAATCCTTCCTTAGACGATATAACATTGTCCAGCGCTCCCTAAAATTCTTCAGCCTTTCATTCCTTATCTTAATTTGTATTCTACTCCCATCTCCATTCTCTCTTTTTAGTCATATGTCACCTTGGGTGTGAGAGTACAACTTACGTTCGTCACTGAATGCCCGACTATTTTTGTTCTCATTTTCTTAAACTTTCCAATGAGTTTTCCTTTTTTGTTGGGACATACTATGATTTAGGCTGAATTTTATAACTCAGGTATTAGATTCTACATTTACCATCCTCAGGTGATCATTTATCACACTTATAATCTTTTACTAATTCGAGCCATCTTTCTCATCCTGCATCCACATTTCCTTGCTCGAAGAATAAATTCAAACTTTCGCAAGTTGAGAAGGGTTCTTAACTTATTGTCATAGGAGTGATGTCTTCAAGACTTTGGTATTTATACTACTGTCACTATTTCAAGTCAGGAGTTGGAAAAATTCCATTCATGTGGCCTAAGTCATTGTGATCATAAGCTATTATCTTTCTCATATTAATACATAGCCTCTCTTCTATTACTCAACGTAATTTCATTCCTTGTTGGGGTAGCTATGTTATTGGTCTTGCTACTTTAGAGAGTTCTCAATGGCTCTTTGATAGTAGTCCATTTATCTAAGAAATTCCTGGTCTCATTTTAGGTTATCGACGACTTTCATTCTTAATTGCTTTGTCCTTTGTCAGATCTACATCGATTTCTTTTAAAGATACCATATGCCTGAGGAATATTTCTCCTTTACGCCGAAATACACAATACTGTACTTGGCAAAATCTGCCGGCTCTTAAAAGTCGTAAGGCAGTCCTTGATGTTCTTTATGTTCTTCTTCGTCCTTTGAATAGGTAAGAACTTTATCTATAAAGATTAAGATAAAATTTTCTAAGTACGTGTGGAACACTCGACTTTTGAGGTTCATGATCAAGGCTGGTGCATTTGTCAGTCCGAATGGCTTAACTATTATCTCATAGTAGCCATATCTTATTCGGAACGATTCGTTTTCGTATTTCGGATACCATTCTATAAAGGCCATATAATATTACACCAAAATGCCTCAAATGAGGACTTTTTATACATTAATTACTAGGGTCGGTTTATCGAGCCGACTGATTACAAGGCGTCTAGTTCTTTTTACACCCAAAATTTCGACACCACATTTAACATATTCACGAAATATTCCAACTACGTTTATTTTACATATTATAATCACACCGTTTTCATCATGATCCATTATCTACATATAAGTCTTATAGGATCCTAGGATTCTATGTC
The DNA here is from genome assembly GCA_036937905.1 of Salvia rosmarinus. Lineage (NCBI taxonomy): Eukaryota > Viridiplantae > Streptophyta > Magnoliopsida > Lamiales > Lamiaceae > Salvia > Salvia rosmarinus. The sequence goes on along the minus strand of CM072819.1, from coordinate 71,038,224 downwards.
TCTGAGTGACCTTCGTCGGAGTCGTACTCCTCCCTTGGAAACTTGCCTTTCTCTAAGTACGTTTTTGTTTCATACTCCCGAGGATTATTCTCCTCCAGAGAGCCAGGGGTCCAGCTGCTCCCCGTTTCTTCTTCAATACCAGAAGTTGGTGTTACTTTTATCAGAAAGTATGGCTGGGTTGGTAGCGGTAATTCTCCTAATCTGCGAGGGCGATAAGATCCTGTCCTTTTTGCCCTTCTCGTCTCTTACTGGTACCATTGGCGGCACAGGACGTGGGGTGGTATTTGGAACATTAGGGTACAACATTCTGTCACGTCGTGCGGTGTAAATTGCCGGGGACTAGGACGAGTGCTTATAGGTGCCGTTCCATATGCATCATGAGTATACTTGAGCACATTGACAAATCCACGGTAGTCTGCCGGACTTTGGAATTTGTATCATGGAGAAAATATTCTTTTGACACATCCTTTTGCAAAACCACGCTAATCTGTTGGCAAACGACCGATAAGTCGTTGGATACCATCCTCATTTGTCCTCTAAAAATTTGGCGTCCATCTAGAGGTGTAAAATTTTCTCCAAAACTGTTTCTAAATCCATGCCTAGCTCATAATAAAAGAGCCGATACGCCGTGTGAGTCATAAATTGTAGGCTTGGGGTTACTCTCTTACCGTTAAACACCCTTTTTCCCGCCATTTGTATGCGGATATTTTTAGATAAGTTCGACGTAATTTAAGCTATGGAGGGAATCTTTAAACAAGAATGATCTCTTAAAGAATTATACACTTTAAGACGTATATAACCTGTAGATAACTCATGACACTTATCTTAATACTCATTTTACGTCTACTCCTTCAGTCGCATATCGCTCTAAATCCATTCGCATATGCGGATAGTGGGTACCAATATCCTATCGCGTAAAACCTTTTATCGAAAAGATTAGGTCCAGGTCGCTGATCACGTGAATGACAACCATTTTCGAAGCTTCTTGACTCTAAAATTATATCTACGTTCCTCACAGATATAGTGATCCAAATCATTGAGTAGAACTTTAGGCGATTCTAGGTCCGAATCTACGCTTGAGCAACTCTTGTGATGGCCATGATTTTCGTATAGGTAAGGAGGTCTACATCTTGATCGCCACCCTAAATTGGGTTCTATCGCTTCTGCGTGCTTGCGATGTCAGCGAAATACCTAAATTGAACAAAATCTTATAGGTATTCTGAGGAAATTTCCTCATACCTATCTTGTCTTTTGGGTTTTGTTTGTTCTGTTTCCGGTGCGAAGTATAGGCTTTGGTCTACGGTGTTCACCCGTTTATTCAAGTGAATATCTATTTCATATGTCACTGTCCTTTCCATTGGGACATTATGCTCCCTTGCTATGGCCTTACGGTGCCTCATTCACCTTATACTTCGGGTATCTCGATCGTTATGCTTTTACCAATAGCATTTGTGGTTAGGTCTACATCAATCTATCCGTTGATATTGATATTTTGATAATTAAGTCTTACCGTAGAGATCGTCGTGTCTCTAGCACTATCATTCATTCCTAATCCAGTATGAATGACTCCATTCCCTTTTTCACTTCATCGATCTTAGGAATATATTTCTCATATATCCTTACTTTAACTCTTCTCAAGGGAAATTCTTATTTATCAAGTCATATGTCTCTTAAGCTTATATTATGTCGGCGGCTATCTTATAATCGTATAGCTCATAGTTTCTTTAGTCATTTCCGACTTTTGTCCCTTTTTCTTGGACACGGTATTTGAAAGTAATCTTACTTTCGTTATAATTCGGTTCCCACTTCCTGGACTAGAACCGTTATCATTGTCGTATGGCTTGGTAGGGTCGTACATTCGTACACCATAACTTAAATTCCAAGCATCTCTCTTCCATGTCTTGGCTTTGAAGATATTTTCTTCACACTTGATTTACATGCTAGGGCTATCCTCGTCGTTCACACAATCTCAAAGATTATGATTCCTCCATCTCATTATCATTTGTTTAACCAAGTTTCAATTACTTGGAATCGGTTATGCTCAATCATAATCTCATTGACTGAGGTATAAGGCGATGGATCTATTTTCTGAGATGCTATCATTTCCTTATATATATATATTCCTGGAAAGGAATATTTTGTATGCATCTTTATTCTTTTAAACATGTCCAACCTACTAACGAGGTTTCAAGGACAACCAACTATCTTAAGGATAAGTTGTAATCTCTCTTGTTATAAAAAGAGGAGTTCATATCCCACGGATATCATATACTTTTCTTGCTTTTACTCTTGCATTCAATGCTAAAGAGTATCTTATTCATAACTTGATTATCGTAACAGTCGTATGAAGGTATAACTTCACTGTTATCAATCTTTGTAAAGCCCATCAAGGGTCATCACATCCATGTGTATCATAGGAAAAATATCTCATCTCATCGAGATTTTCCTTACATCCTGATTTCTTGATGTCTATCATTTTACTGGTCTGAAACATTTGGGTGACTGGAATAAGTCAACCTATTTCATATCTGATGTTTATCGCTTCACTAATTCGTACTTAGGTGACAAGGTAAGTCAACGTTCGTCATACTTGATGGTTTCAAGAGTCGAGAAAGAATTATCACGACTACTTAAAAAAAAACGTTGTCTCACAAATTGAAATAACATCTTTTCAATGATTGATTCGATATGCTTTTTAGACCGAATAAATGGGGCTCTAGGGTCCGAAGACCAGAATGACGACTACTGAGATTTCTTTGGTCATATGGGTTCAAAAGGACACTTTATGAATTTTTGGGTTGAAAATTTTCTTCAGAAGAAGTGAGAAACTCGAATGAATTCTCAATTGGAACTAGGTCATAGAGTTAAACTCAACGACAGATATTGGGTGATGAATATAATTTTGAAAGCTTATATACCCATAATAGGTCATCAACAAAGGTTCTTATGTACGTCGTGGCTCTATTTGTATTGCTGGCAATCTTACTTTCTTAGTAACATTCTAAGATTCGTATCGTACTATAACGTTCTTACTTTCTATAAATCATAGAGCTAGCTTCAACTGATCCTCGTGAACTGGAGTAGGAATCAGAATTTGGTCCTTCATAAGAAATGAAGTACAGTACATTAGGGGCACGAGGCGAAAACCGACGTAAATCGGAGTTCACACGATCGAGAACTAATCAAAACAAAATCACCGCATGCGGGAAAAATTTACGCGGTCGCGCAGAGGTCATAAGCGATGCCGACGCCAAGGTCGTGCATGCCATTACCGATGCCGCGGTAGTACGGAGAAATGCCGACGTCGAGGTCGCATAAGCTACCAAAGTCGATATGTCAAAGTCGACATTATAAATTCCCGAAATCAAAGTCGACAGTCGCACATGCCGAGGTCAAAGTCGAGGTCGCACAATTTTGTATAAATCCTTTTCTTTTCGATACTCAAGATGGAATGAAGTTCTCAAATCCATCGTTACTCTTTGTTCTTGTAATAGGAGGAAGTTCTTACTTCTATATTCTTTCGTAAAAGGGATCATGCTTCTTAAAAGTCTACGCTGCTGAGCTAGCATGCTCATCATCATAAAGAACATTGAAGTTGAAGTAAAACTTCAAATATTCATACGTAGCTCATTTATGCGCATGTACTTCGTCGAATTTCACGAATTCAACATATCATTTTGACAAATCGGTGTCCAATCTCAATCACTTTGAAGCATGAATAACATAACTTTGTTCATAACAATGAACACTTATTGATTTCGATTTCAAATATTTCATCTTTCGCATATCATGCGAAACTTTCTCACATCATTGTCATCATCTCCTTATATCTTCCTTCTTTTCATAACTTTCTCGACAAATCATTTGTCATAACATTCATTCTCAACCTTTCTCATAGCTTTCATTTCTTTTGAAAGATCATTTCAATCATCCTTCACTTCAAACTTTTCGATTTCAAAACCGAGAAAATCATTTATCTATCATAAATCAAATCCTTTAAGTTTCCTTAAATATGGGTCCCATACCGCATATTGTGGGAATCTTTGAGCTTTCCTTAAATATGCGGTCCATACGCATATTGTGGGAATCTCTTTTGAAAAAAAATCATTTCATAAACATTCATCCGCGTGGTAATTTTCAAAACTTTGGAAAAAGAATCATTTACCTCATTTCGGTTGAGCTTGATGTGATGGAGTGTTGAGCATTGTCAGCTAACCTTTAGAAGTCTAATGACTCAATCTAGACTTAATCTTAAAGGAGATTTTGGGTTCAAGAGCGAACCGCTCTGATACCACTCTGTCACATTCCTCAATCCTAAGTAGGAATTAGAAGGGATTGTAACTCTAAACAGGTATAATTAAACAGGGGAATTCTCCTTAACAAAAGCCGCAATTCATATGACAAGCATGTCCTTGGACTTTAGTACATAACTTAAGTTCTGCAATGAAAACATGTGATATGTACATATGACGATGTACTATCAAGGTATAAACTTTTCAGCGACAATATTCCTATTGCTCAACACTGCTCCATCCATCATCTGCTCAACCTGCACATTTAAAAACAAACATGCAGGGCTAAGTACAATTATTGTACCCAGTGGACTTATGCCAAAAACATTTGATAATTTTAATTACGCTGCCAATATCAGAGTAAGTCACAAGGGTTTTAATTGAAAGGCCTTGTGCTTACTAAAATCATTTCAGTTCGCAAAAGTAGCTTGGCCAAGCATTTTCTTGGTGTGTATGGTCCATATCTCATAGTCACAATACATAATAATAATAATCCCGACAATACGACATTACTCTCTGAAGCATATGTTAACACAACAGATAGTTCCAACCTTCACGCCAATCCTAGCTGGGCATTTATCATCCGCACAGACCCGACATTTAAAAAGGTTGGGTGCTACCACAAAAATGATATAATAGTTCCAACCATCTCCACAATTTCTACCCGGCATAACAGATAGGATCCATACACAAAACGAAATATTTTGGCGGTAATGCAAGAAACATTTGATAACAAGTTGTAGAATAAGTCGTAAATAAACTCATTTGGAATAACAATAAAGTCACATTTTAGTGGGTAAGAAAAGACCCACATTTTGAAGATAAAAGCCCACCGGATGTAGATTGTCTAACCGATTTCTTGGATTGCGAGTCCTAGCTTAGCCTATCTATTCTGGATTTGAGGTTTTGGAGTTGAAACATCCATCGGTCTTAGAACCCATATTTCTACTTGAGTGTATATCATGGCATGATATACAATCAATTGATCATGTAGTAGCACCTAGTCAAATATTTCACGTTAAGACGTGCTTCCGTAAAAATATCATATTGTTGTTTTATCTTAAATTCGTGCATCTTATTAATGCTTTAATGTACCTTGCGACATATCATATGAATGCATCAATTAATAGCATGTTAGTCACATAGGGGAGTTTCAACACTTAGTTAAATTTCAAGTGTTTAATTTTCAGCAAAACAGCTTAAAACAACCCAAGTGTCATACTTTGACGATCTATAACTCTCGATTAAAAATACGTATGACCGCAAAAGACACATTCTGAAACCTCTAAACATGTACTGTAAGTTCTAAGAAGGAAGTCGACCCAAAAGAGTCGTGGTTCTGGAGATATAGTGTCTCAAAGTGGGCAACTCGAACTGACTTCTATACTTAGAATATTTTTCAGAATTTTCAGATTTAGAGTGTCATACTTTGACGATTCATAACTCTTGATTAAAAATACGTATGACCGCACAAAGACACATTCTGAAATCTCTAAATATGTACTATAAGTTCTAAGAAGGAAGTCGACCCAAAAGAGTCGTGGTTCTGGAGATATAGGCTCTCAAAGTGGGCAACTGAACTGACTTCTTCTATACTTAATTTTTTTCAGGATTTCCAGATTTAGCTTAACGACGAGGATTTTGCGAGGCTCGTAACTTTGACTCACAATACCAAAATGACTGAAAGATACCATTTTAGAAACCTTGTAATAAGAACTACATGTTTCATGAAGACCGTACTGGAAGATACTTGATGCATCGAGAAATACGTAAGTTCAAAGTTGACTAGTTGGAAAGGACAACATTCAAGTAGGTGACTTTGGGTCAGTGAACAGTATACTTATAAGGCTTGGTTTGGGATCAAACTTTCCAGATCACAACTAGACATGGTAAGGAATATTTCTTATGAAGAAACCAAAGTCAAAATCAGATTACAAACGGGTCGAATATCTCACGCAAAAGTCGTACACGGACAGTCATTTAGCATAGAATTTTACTAAGGCAGTTTGTCCAAAAAGCTTACTGTAATGCGTCAATTTTAAAAATTCACCGTGAGTTCATTATAAGGAATCTAGGAATGCAACCAATCATATTGAAAATCCACTTAAGTCTAGTTTAATCCAGAAAAATCCTTACTCAATGATTCAAAATAGATTGGGAGATAAAAATATTTTACTACAAGCTATCACTACAGTGACAGTTTTGTGCAGTTCGTTTGAAAAATCTGGAATAAATAGTAAATATTTTTAGACAATTCTGAAAATTTACATAGATCTTATAGACATGCTAATTTATGTTTATGCCAATTTTTAGAGTTTTACCATTAGCCAAACTCGAAACGAAAGACACGGACCGTGGGTGATGAACACCGAAATTTTACAGATTTGTGCAGTATTTTTGAAAAATATAATTAAAATAGAAAATCAAGTTTTATTGACTTGAAATTTTACAGAGACGTATTAGACATGTTTAATTTCAACATAGTAAAATTTCACATTCATCGGACCACTGTAACTTAGTCAAATAATTTTATGAAGTTACTGTTTTCGTAACATACTTCCAGTTTTCAGTTTTAAGCTTATTCTTTGTGTATCCATTTCATATAACCACGAAAATGGTGAATCTATCACCCCAAATCACCACCAAGATCATCAATCTAACCATGAAAGTATGATTTAATCATGTCTAAGAGTCATAGGAGATAGTTATACCTTAGTCAAGAATTTGAAGATGAATGAGAGAGAGATGGAGCTTGAGCTCTCTCTTCCATGGTGGAAATGGTGTAGGAGAAGAAGAAGAGAGGAAAGGAGAGGAGAGGTCTGAAAATTTTGGGGGAGAGAGGGAGAAAATGTATTATGAGTGAAATGAAGTGTATGGGAAGAGTTTCTCCCATGTATCTCTCTCTCTCTTAGGCACACACACACACAATAGGAATCATGGTTGAGTGTGTAGAGTGTGGTGATGATTAGTGTAGGCTAGAAAGGCTTTCCATGCATTGGGTGTTAAGGAGGTGACCATCATGCCATGCCATCTCATGATGGCCTATGGCTATGTAGGTGTCCAAATAGGTAGGCAAATTTTGGGAGTAGGAGATGATGATTGAGGAGTGTAAAAGGAGCTCTTCATGCATTGGGTGTTTAAAGAGGTGACAAGCATGCCTTGTCAATCCATGATAGCCTAAGGTTTAGGGGTCCAATAGGTAGGATTATTTTATTTTGTACATTAATACCATATATATATCATACATGATCATAGGTATAAAATACAAGTCATAAAATAATTAAATCACCTCTTAGGCATATATTTGAAATTTTAGAGAATAATAGGAAAAATAGGATAAAATAATAGCACATTTCATGCATTAAAACCCTAATTTGAAATGTAGGGTTTCAAATTATTAAATACACAATACCGAGTTTTAATGCTCAAAATTAATTTTAATGCTTAATAATATCCATATATATCATAACATATAGTTTATATACCATAGGATAATTTAATGGTATCATTACCCGTGACCAAACCCTAATTTGTATAATTAGGGTTTTCGAAACCCATTTCATAAATATCGAGTTTTAATAACTCAAAAATTGATTTTAATATTTAATATTACTGATTATATAAATTAATGATAGGAAATTAATTGGGATAATTTCCGGATCATTGAACTCATCTCTCAAATCATCTCTAGACGTTAACGTTCAAAACGTCTCAAAATGATCATAATCGACTCATCTCAAAAATGGTCGCAGTAAGTTTGAACTTCTTTATAATTAATATTCTAGTAACATAGGAATTAATATGAAAATTAATTCCAATCTTCGCTGCTCTGAAAATTTCACAAAATACTGACGTATGATGTGTAATCGGCGTTAAAATAATACTGTCGATATGCTTTACAAACTTCTATTTCTAAATTCACAATTCTCAGTGAATATAAAATAGGAATTGTTCTTCAGTAAATACTCGAAACCATTATTCGCTATCTTACTGATTGAATCGTCACAACGAATTCCTAATTTACGGGTTTCAAAAACCGTAATTAGGCATCTAATTCTACGGGATATTACAACAGGAGATTACGAATTCGGATCCTACTGGTGAGATGCTAGTTAGGATTGTGTATACATAGCCTCTGAACCGTTCGCGGTCAGTCGTGCGTCCGGGTGAATGAGGCCTCCCTCCCGGCGCGTTCCATAGCCGACTTGGAATATACGTTGTGAGAAAACGCCTGGCCAGGCAATGTTTGGAAAGTAAATGAAAATGTTTAGTAAGCATAAGACCTTTTCAAATAAAACTCTTGTGTCTTGCTGTGATGATGTCAGTACAATATTTCATGAATGAAATGTAAAATGTTTTTGGCATGTGTCCATTGAGTACTTTGTACTCAGCCCTGCATGTTTGTTTTTAAATGTGCAGGTTGAGCTGGTGATGGAACAGAGCGGAGTTGAACGGAATCCTTTTTATCAACTTAGTATGGAACAATCTTTTGATTCACCTTGAGAATGTATCTTCATATGCATGTCTCACACGTTTATTCCGCTGCAAACTCTTGAAACTCTTTTTGAATCCTATAATTATGTCAAGTCCTTGAATGTCTTGTTGGAACTTTTGTAAAAGTCACTGTTTTGTCAGAATCTTCGAAACAACCCTTTATGTAAATTATTTCCTCCTATCCTTAATCTCGTTTATGCTTCTGCAACATCTATGCTTCCTCACATGTGAAATGAGTTGAAAATCTCCTTCTTTTAATACTTACTTAATCCAACCCCAAGTTACGGTCCGATAAGGCAGTCCTTCGTAATTAGTCGAACCGGGCTGTGACAGAACGTCTCTTTTCAGAAACACATGCCAAAAACCCTACATTTATCATAGAGCATCAAATTGGTCGAACAAAGGTTATATGATGAAGACCTCAAGTCTGTGCCCGCCAATTGAATTTGAGTTTGGCATTGGGTTTCTGATCTGATCGAGTTTTCTATGATGTTTTCATTTGTTTGTAATTTATCATATGCTAGTGTCTTGCCTTTGAGGATCCTTCAGTATAAAATAAGGCTAAGTTGTGGACTGATTTGCTGATGAGATTTCTTTTCAATTTTGTCCTGCAATACTATTTCACCCTTTTTCTGGGTTATTGTTTTCCTTTTTCAGAACTTGCAGCCTGGGGACCCTTAGCCAAAGGGCCTCTCATCTATAAAATAGTCTGATGTAATTGTTTTTCTCTTTTACCTTTAGACTAGTTTTGTAGTGGTGACCGCAGTTGGAGACTCACATGGCTGCCTTAGTTATTTAGGGGTGAGCATTCGGATTTCGATTCGGATTTTTACCTAATCCGAATTAATCCGAAAGTCCAAATTTTGAGAGAGAAAAAATCTGATCCGAATCGAATATCCGAAATCCAAAAATTCGTATTTTTTATAAAAAAAATCCGAACCGAACCAAAAAATCATAAATTATGAAAAATCCGAAATCAATTTTTGTTAATTCTTATAAACATTTATATTAGATTTAAAAATATTTAAATAAAATATTATTATTATATATAATTTTGATTTTTGGATTTTTTCAGATTTAAAATATCTAATCCGATCAGATTCAAAAATTTAAAATTTTGAAAAATTTCAATCCGATCCGAACCAAAAATCTGAACAGAATTTTAAATTTCGGTTTGATTCGGATCAGATATTCTGTTTTTGGGTATTTTGCTCACCCCTATTACTTGTTGAGTTTTGAGGCTTTGCGGGTTGTGATTGAGTGAAGTTCATGAAGTTGTATTGGTTTCACCTGGTTTGTCAATGGATGGGTTTTATCCTTCCGATTCGAAACCATTCATATCGCTTTAGTAATAGTTCTAATTTTGATTCCAGACCCGCTCAAACACGGACAAGTCCAAATCCAACCTAATTATTCTCGATCTGATATTTTTTTTTGGTGTATTATATTTAGGGATGTCAATCGGGCCAGCCCGCTCGGGTTCGGGCTAACCCATTCGGGCTATCGGGTTATTCGGTTCGGGCTATTCGGGTTGATATTTTTTTCGGGTTAGAAATAATCGACCCTAACCCTAAACTCTCGGGTTTCGGGCTAACCCATCGGGTCAATCGGGCCAGAAAGCTTAAGAAAAAATAAAATAAACTATATATATATATATATCAAATATTTTATATTAAGCGTTTGAGTAAAAAACAAATAATTGAAAAATAAATATAATACATTCCACAAGTTCTTTTTTTAATCTTATTATACTAACTTTGAAGAGCAAACAATAAAAATTAAAAATAGTGCTCATAACTAAATTCTTTTTTCTAATATGCTTTAATGTCCGCATTCCATGTAACTAAATGATCTCTAATAATATAATACAATTATAGCGAATTAAACCTTATATCTAGAAAAAATTTAATAAGTTAATTCAATATGATACTATTTAAAATATATTACAATATCAAAATAGAAAATAATGCTCACAACTAAATTATTTTTTAATATATCTGAATATTCATATTCCATAATAGCTAATTCACTATTTAATATATATTTTATAAGTTAATTCACTATAATACCAATTAAAATTTATAACTTGAAAAAAATAATAAATTACTTTACTATAAATAACTAAATAAACAATTTATAATAGCTACAAAAGTTAAGATAATTAAACATGAAAAGTAAATTTTTGAAATCAAAATTTTTAATTTCTAACTATTAGATAAAGGAAAAAAGAGTTGAGTTTTTTTTTTTTCCTGGCCGTTAAGTGACCAGCGACCAACCGGCCCGCCACCGATTAACCGTCAACCAGATAAATGGCCGAATAACCCGATTTTATATTAGGGTTATGATTTTATAATGACCCATTAATTTTATCGGGCTATTCGATTCACCGTGGGTTTCGACCCATATTGACATCCCTAATTATATTTGTCTAATGTGTTTTAGATATTTTATTATTAATTTATTATCATTTTTATTAAGTTATGAAAAATTTATATAAATTTGATAATAATTTCATTGAATTATTATCCAACCCAAAGGGGTGCTTAAATGGTTATTGGATATCAATTAGTACCGAACCAAATCAATACCCAACGATTATCTGATACCGTTAATCGATTAATTCAGTATTTGGTTCGATTTTGGTAGAGGGTTTAAAGTACCTGATAACCGAATGAATATATCTGAATAATCGAAATTATGATTATTATTAATTTATTGTTATTATAATTATTAGTTTTATCATTATTATTATTAAATTAAGCTAAATTTAATTAGATATCATCGATTAAAACCCTAAATCCTAAATAGGATGATTTTTTTATTTCGGTTATTCAATAATCGAATTCGACTAATTGATCGATTAATTGGTATCGATTATTTGATTTGGGAAGTTTTGGTTTTGGTTATCGAAATTTTGATTTCGGTTAACTGAAACCGATCTAGTAAGTAAGTCTACCGACCCTGGCCCATAGTTTAAAGGTCTAAGTTTGGTATTTAATGGGTTGGTTTAAGAATCAAAATCAATTACTTATTTATTGATTTTGATTAGTTTCACCCTTGAGGATCTATTATCAGTGATAGTTTCGATATATAAAAATAAAGGTTAGGTATTGATATATAAAAATAAAGGTTAGGTATCGATATATAAAAATAAAGGTTAGGTATCGAGTCCCCTAGGGACATCCCAATGGTTAAGGTGGGTTCCTGTGGCCGAAAGGTCACAGGTTCGAATCCCACCAAATGCCTTTAGGGGTTTGAGCCTGTCACACCTGGTTTTCCAAGTGTGGTTTACCTGTCCTGTGTGGTTTGCAGGTTATTTCACAGAAACGTGGGGTTTACCCAGCGCGCACTTACGATAGCGGCTGCGGGTTCCCCATAATATATACCAAAAAAAAAAAAGGTTAGGTATCGAAACTAATATAATATTTATTCGAATTTTTTTATTTTTAGATGACTCTTGAACCATACCATTAAAATTAAGGCACAATGAATAAATTTTTGTGATATTATCAATAAACCAGTCATTTGGTCTTATTATGTTTAAATTTAAAAATCAATTGATCCCATGTTATCGGCGAAAATGAATGACTTGGTGAACCATGGAATTAAACCGATCAAAAATACAAATGTCAATTCAGATTGAAAAAAGAAAGACTATTGTTGAAAATTTCATTTCTAAAAATATTTAATTCGATTGGTTTGAATCGCAGTAACCAGAAAATGCTAAGGTTCTAAAAATCGAGTGGGTTGATATGATTAATCAAAAATTTTATTGTTACTTAGTTGCTAAATTTCATTTCACTTTTATGTTTTTTACTGCAAAGCTTAATATTAAATTTTCTTTCTTGATAGTTAAAAGAAAAAAATTGTTAACTGAAATGTCTAGTCCGTACCTCTCACACAAATTATTTATTAATTACTCTCTCTCTCTCATGAAATTAGTTCCTCTCTAATTTTCACATAATTAAGAAAATACATACAAAAGTTGATTTTGTCTCAAATTCTCACACCTAGACAACAATGCTTTGAAAAATATACTGTCTACTATTTCAACAGACAATGATCATTAATCGTTGACTAGTTAGTATAATAGATATTTTACTTTATTTTTGCTTGTACAATAGTTGCCTATTGGTATTACCAATGAACACTACACTTTTTACAATGTTCCTCATGCTGATAGACAACATCTTACATTCATTATCTATATGCTCTTTGTTAGGAATGTTAGTCGGACCAACTTGGTTGGATTCGGGTCAATTCATTCAGGTTGTCGGGTTATTCGGTTTGGGCTATTCAAGTTGATATTTTTTCAGGTTAGAAATATGCAATCATAACCCTAAATTATCGGATTTCGGACTAACCCATCGGATCATTCCGGCCATAAAGTTTAAGGAAAAAAATAAATTATATATATTTTTTCTTGATAGTCACATATATTTTATATTAAGCATTCGAGTAAATAGACAAATAAGTAAAATGATAAGTATAACTTTCGAATAATAAACCAAAATACATTTCACGTGTATTTTTTTTTAAATTTTTTATTATATTAATTTTCAAGAGCAAATAATGAAGGTTGAAAGCAATGTAACGAAGAAAATTTCAATTAATCGGGCAACCACTAGATTTTCGAGCCAGTCCATTTGGGTTCAGGTTACTTTCGGGCTAATCCACTCGGGTTGTCAGGCTATTCGGTTCGTGCTATTCAGGTTGATATTTTTTTCGTGTTAGAAATTTTCAATCATAATCCTATCAAATTATCGGTCTACTCGATCCAATCCATGGATTTTATACTAGATTTACTATTTGTAATGTTACATGATTTGGCATGACTGGTGAAGTGACGTTTCCATGATTCGAACATTATAAATTTGAATTTTGATATTTCTTTGTGGTCAAGATGAATTGTGTAGGGGTGTACATGAGCCGAGTCGAATACTAACAAGTTCGAGCTCGGCTCGTGAAAATTCAAATTGGCTCGAGTTTAAAATCAAGTTTTAATTTAAGCTCGAGCTCGGCTCGTTAGAACTTCTCTGGTTCGCGAGCAGTTCGAGCTCGGCTCGTTACAAACTCGTTTGGTGAGTTTCACGAGCCGAACTCGAGCTTGATACGGATTAGCAATTACACCTACGAATACAGATTGGTAGTTGTTGTGGTTAAGACCATCTCCAACGGTACTGCAAATTGCATTTTGCAGTTCCAAATCATCTCCAATCATCCTCCAAAATGCATCGCAAAATACGTTTAAAATACATTTATTAACAGTAGAACTGCATTTTTTCGTTTTTTACTATTCATCGAACGCATATGCTTTATCATCTTGCAAAAATTACATCTTGAGCCCTAGAGTTGATGATAATTAGAAAATGAGTCAAAGGAGATGACCATGACGAAAAAATAAGAAGCAGTGGATGGAAGAAGAAGAAGAAGAAGAAGAAGAAGAAGAAGAAGAAGAAGAAGAAGAAGAAGAAGAAGAAGCGGCTGCTACAGATGAAGAAGAAGATGGAAATAGGGTTTTTATTTTATATTGGGCTATTTGTTTTGTTTAATGCGTAGCATGGCCTGTAATTGTTATAGTATGGCTATAATTTTGTATGTGTTTTTATTTGTATTATTAGTATAACTTAAGAAATTTCCTAAGTTATATAATTTTCTCTTATTTAATAATAAATAATTTAGTATTTTTATTAATTTATAATAACTAATTTATTTAATACTAGCTCATTTCGTATTAAATTGTTAGCTTATTTCGTATTAAATTGTTAATTGAAAGGTTTGAATCTTGAATGGATTTAATATAAAATATTAAAAAATAGAAAAGTTTAATTTTTTTTTGGGTAAGTTAAATTGCATAAAATAAAATTGTGTGATTACACTATACTCGGGCATTCCCGAGGGGATACAGCTGCTTTGCAGCGGGGTGGGACAAGCAAAAGTAAGCCTGACTCTAACATACATGACTCGATTACATTCTAGGGATTAGGTCCCTAGCAATGGCACGTGCCATGTGGAAGCACAAAACTAAACTAAACGGCCAAGTTGTTTAGGCATCGGCAGCCTCGGCCTCGGCCTTGGTTTCGGCCTCGGCCTCGGCATCAGCATTGTCCTCGACAGCTCACCATCCTCGGCATTGGTAGCCTCGGCCGCCTCTGCTTCGACATCTCGGCCTTGTGCGAACTTGACATCGGGTCTTCCGCGGGAGCCCAACGGGAACATGAGATAGGTCAACACCCGAATAATCCCCCGGGAAAAAAGCTGCTTTGCAGCGGGGTGGGAGATGGATCACATCTTTAAGAGGTGTCCGCTAACAAACGGCCCAATTTGTGGGCGAAGTCATGGCCGCCTCGGCACCTTGGCATTGGCCGCCTCGTCACCTCGGCATTGGGTGCCTCGGCAGCTCGGCATTGGTGGCCTCGCCATCTCGGCAACGGTCGCCTCGGCACCTTAGCATTAGCCTCGGTCTCAGCGACCTCAGCATTGCCAGCCTCGGTCTCGACATCCGCGATCTCGTCGACACGGCATTGGCCACCTCGGCAACCTTGGGATTGGTCGCCTCGGCACCTCGGCATTGGTCGCCTCGGCAGCTCGGCATTGGTCACCTCGGCAGCTCGGCATTGATGGCCTTGCCACCTCGGCAATAGCCTCGGTCTCGGTGACCTCGGCATTGCCAGCCTCGGTCACGACATCCTCGATCTCATCGACACGGCATTGGCCGCCTCGGCAACCTCGGGATTGGTTGCGCTTGGCGACAGCAATGGTCGCCTCGGCAGCTCGGCATTGGTGGCCTCGCCACCTCGGCATTGGTTGCCTCGGTAGCTCGGCATTGGTGGCCTTGCCACCTCGGTACCTCGGCATTAGCCTCGGTCTCGGCGACCTCGGCATTGCCAGCCTCGGTCTCAACATCCTCGATCTCGTAGACTCGGCATTGGCCGCCTCGGCAACCTCGGCAATGGTCGCCTCGGTAGCTCGGCATTGGTGGCCTCGCCACCTCGGCATTGGTCGCCTCGGCAGCTCGGCACCTCGGCATTAGCCTCTGTCTCCGTGGCCTCGGCACTGGCAGCCTCGGTCTCGACATCCTTGATCTCGACGGCCTTAGTATTAGCGGCCACGGCATTGGTAGCCTCGGCCTAGCATCTCGGCCTTGTGCGACCGAGGTAGGTCAACACCCGAAAAATCCTCGGGGGATGGGACAAAAGGAGCGTTGAGTAGGGTACAATTCTCGATGGCTCTCTGCAGCAAGTGATGGGGGTGACTCCCCATGCGTTGAAACCCATTTTGGGTCAATCCAGAGTGGGCAGGCCTGCCTTGGGCAGTGCGCCACTATGTTGAAACGGCAACATTGACGGTCGCACTTTGACTGTCAGATGCCTGAAAAGGCAACGTTGAATGTCTGACGCAAGCACGACTCCCCTTGCGTGCATCGGGCAGAGATGGTGCGTGCTCAACGGGCAAACTTTGGCACCTCCGCCTGATTCCTACGCGCCGTCTGCTGGAATGAGCACTTAGGGCGGCCGACGGAAAAATGCTCCGGCTGAAGCCGATAAGCTGAACAAGGCAGAGAACAAGCTCTGCCTGAGCCCTCAGAAGAGGGACACTCGAAAAATCCAACGATTAACGTGGAAGAAACACTCTCGCTGGTCTAAACTGGTGATGCAGATCGGCCAGAGAGAGGAAGGACCAACATCCCGACTGGAGAGGAGGGCGGTCGGAAAGAGCAGTGGCAGGTGGCTGCAAATGTCGCCTGCAAGAAAGAGCCCTTCACGGTCTGTCTGCAAGGTTGAACTGAAATCTGGACTGTCGGAATCCACCAAGTCCAAAACGAAAATGGTTTGGACCCATGGTACGGTAGATTACCGAGAGAAAAAACACAACCACCGGCTTGAATCTTCGGGAGAAGCTGTTGGCGACTAGGCTGAGAACCAGGAAAAACCTTCTGTAATCTTGAACAGAGGTGACGAAAGTTGCTCTGGAGAGCAACGTCAGGCGCGGCTGAGCCTTCTTAGAAGGTCGCCGTGATGTGATGGATCGCTTTAGTATGGCGAAGCGAAGTTACGCCAAGGTCCTTGGGAGTGATCGTGCAGAAACCACCATGATCTAGTCCAGACCGTCGGCCAGAGTTGCTGAGATTCTTCGGCCAGAGAAGGAGAGAAATGGTGAAGGAAAGAGAGAGAGCGAGAGCTCATGGGAGAGAATATATCGAAAATATTCTTTTGTATTAGAATTTGAGTTTGTGGGTTGGAGATGAATTACTATTTGATGAGACAATTACTGCAAAATTGTGTTAAATTTAGTGTTGAGTATTGGAGATGGCCTAAGTAATTAAGATATACAGCATCTAACTCCAATGAATCAACCAAATTCGAAGGAAAGAAAAAATATATAAAATATGTCTTAAACATGCTCAGTACCATTTTTGTCTACAAGCTCAAGTGAAATACATAAATCTTGCTGCTATTTTTTTTCAAGACAATAATATGTCTTAAACATGCTCAGTACCATTTATGTACTACAAGACAATAATAAAATAAACATAAATATCTAATACTTAACCATAAAACACACAACAAACCACTAAACTATTTGTCGAAATAGATCTCTAATAAGGAAGAGATCTAATAGTCTGGTAAATCAGAACCAGATCCTCTAATATTGTTGAAATATGAAGTATATGCACCAGTTGCAAAAGGATTTGGTTGACCTTGTTGTTGAGCTCTTTTCTGTAAAATATGCGCTCTTTCAGCTTCAGTATATGCACGAACATGAGGACATTGTATGGAGTTCAAGTCCATATATAGTATTTTATTTTCTTCCTTCATTTCTTTGAGTGCATAGTTCTTAGCTTGATTTGATAAGTGGTGATCCATTTGAGCTTTAGGCGTCTTCATGTCCTCCAAGTTGCTCATTTTGTTTTGCAAAGCAAAGAATCACGAGATGTTGTTCGTCGATCGCTCCTCTTTAATTTTGCTTTATTTCTTCCGTGGGGTCTTGACGATGAAGAACCACCAAGGATATTGTCATCGTCCCCATCTAAGCTCATAGTAAATGAAGACAAATCTGGTGAGGCTTGTGAATCGAGTATGATTTTACGAGTCGGAAGAAAATCCATGAGATGGTTGTCTGGAGCTCTAGCACAATCTTTGAATTTTCAAAATCCTTAACAATGTCCCAAACATGATTTAATTTCCAACCGCTTTGTACATTGGATCATCTTTGAACAATTGATTCACTTGTTTCATCCGCAAGTAATTATAAATAAATTAATACCATTTAAAAAGAGTAATTCTAAAAAAATACTTAATACTCACAATATACTCATTTGAAACACCGCTTTGGTGTCTGCTTTCAATTGCTCTTATGCATCCATGATATTTCTTTATTGCTTTCTCAATAGTTTGAATACGAGCCTGCATAGATCTCTGTGTACGTTCATCCCAATTATCTCCTTTTGATTTGTTGTAGCTAGCTTCAACACGGGACCAGAATCGATATGATGATTGATATATCCCAATTCTTTGGATCTTGTGAAATTTCCATGTAAACTTGACATAAGAGGATGTCTTCTTCATCGATATAGTTAGATTGACGAGACATTTTTCAAGAAAAGATGAAGATACAATAAGAAGTTAGAGGATGTTTTCTTCGTCTGAGCATGTTTGCATTTTATATAAAAAAAAGCACACGGATTGTGCTTTCTGCTTTTTGTGATGAACGGTTGAGATCAAAAGCACACAGATTGTGCTTTCTTATAGATGAATGGCCGAGATTGATTTCTGCTTTTTGTTATGAACGGTTGAGATCAAAAGCACACGGATTGTGCTTTCTTATAGATGAATGGTCGAGATCGATTTCTGCTTTTTGTTATGAACGGTTGAGATTAAAAGCACACGGATTGTGCTTTCTTATAGATGAATGGTCGAGATCGATTTCTGCTTTTTGTTATGAACGGTTGAGATTAAAAGCACACGGATTGTGCTTTCTTATAGATGAGATCAAACCATTATATATCCAAGATATGATCAAGACCATTTCTTCACACCATTCATCCTACTCTTTGCTCACATACTTATTTTTTCCTAAATATCTTCATTCCACAAATGAATCCATATCATGGTATTTCATCTTCCTCGTCAGATGACGATGGAAATGTGCAAACAACAAACAATTTTCTTCAACAACAACAAAATCGCCAACATAGAATCGACAACAACAATGCAATGATTCAATACATTCTGAATTAACAAAATCGTCAAGTAACAAATGGTGGTTCAGTTCCAGGTCATATTGTCATCAATCGTGACCGTGAGGCTGCTCATGCTAGATTGTACAGTGATTATTTTTCAGATAATCCATTGTACAATGAGGCCATATTCCGTAGGAGATATCGGATGTCTCGTTCATTATTCCTTCGCATTGTTGATGCAGTTAAGGAACACGATCACTACTTCGTACAACGACCAGATGTAATCGGGAGGCTCGGATTATCACCCCTTCAAAAGGTAACAGCAGCTACTCGTATATTGGCATATGGTTTACCAGCAGATGCTACAGATGAATATGTCAAAATAAGTGAGAGCAGTGCAATTGAAAGCCTCAAAAAATTTTGTCGAGCAATAATAGAGATTTTTTCAACTCAATATTTGAGGACACCAACATCTAGTGATATTGCTATAATTCTCTATATTGGTGAAAAACGTGGATTTCTAGGAATGTTAGGCAGCTTAGATTGTATGCACTGGAAGTGGAAAATTATCCTACTGGATGGAGTGGTTCATATGCAGGTCATAGTGGAAACCCTACTATTATTCTCAAAGCTATAGCGGATTATGATCTTTGGATATGACATGCTTATTTTGGTTTGCCAGGAACAAACAACG
Organism: Salvia rosmarinus; assembly: GCA_036937905.1. Taxonomy (NCBI): domain Eukaryota; kingdom Viridiplantae; phylum Streptophyta; class Magnoliopsida; order Lamiales; family Lamiaceae; genus Salvia; species Salvia rosmarinus. The sequence continues at coordinate 71,018,561 of CM072819.1, read as the reverse complement.
ATATCAACGTGTTGGAGTCGTCTCATCTTTTCCACAATCTCACGCAAGGTATTGCTCCTCCAGCTCATTATGTTATACAAGGAAAAGAATATAACTGATAAACGCGCATTTTACACGTTTATTGTTGATATTTAAAGATAAGTTTAGATCATTTAATGTGCGTTTATGTATCGATTCTTAATGTTTTATCTATTTCTAGAAGATACTGCTCTTGGGTATTCTTTTGGTGTTGTGTAGGTCCATATGTTGAAAATCGAAGCAAGGAACGAAGCACGAGCCAAAATGCACAACTGCCCTACTTCTAGCGACCATCCTAGCGGTCGCTAGGCTGGCCGCTAGGCAAGCCAGCGAGCGCCAAGACCAGACGCGACCGCGACCTCGTGCACCCGAGCAAGCCCCAGCGCCGAGAACTCACTGTACGATTTCTCGCGACCGTGGCTAGCGACCGCTAGCCAGGCCGCGAGCCAACCATGCGGCCGCAAGCAGAGACCGCGAGCGAGAGGGCGCGCACAAATTTTATCCCTCGCGACCGAGCTAGCGACCGCTAGCCATGGTCGCGAGACGGCGCAGCAGATGAGGAATTAGGGTTTCGCCCTAGTTCTATAAATAGGGGAGCACACCCCCTTGCGCCTCCTTAGACCCAGACACGCCCCGGAACAGATTTATACAGTTTTTCCTCAGTTTTTGCTTTTCTTTAGCTTCCGTTTAGTTCTAGATTTAATTCTTGCATTATTCTAGTTTAGTTCTTCACTGTTATCGATTCGAAACGTTTTGTCCGATTGTTTTCCATTTATCGCTTGGGATTGGATTCAAGACCAACCATTGTTCATCCAACGCTATTATCCGGGTTTTATGCATTTAAATTCCGTTTTTATGGATAAATCGTATTTTATTCCGTTTATTATGTCTGGCTAGATTTCTGTTCTAATCCTAGGGTTTGCATGATCCGATCCTATATGTTGTGATTCCTATTATCGCTATTTACCTTCCAGGCATTGATTCATGATTCTTGGTGCTTATTTATATGTGTTAATTTCTGATCAATCTTGATGCATATCTAGTTGTCGGTTAATTACGTAACTGTATTAATTGTCAATCGATCTTGGATGTATGATACGAATAAGCCTTGAGTCGTAACTGAGATAGGATATTCGTAGGAAGCATATTCTTTGTGATCTGTTTGGAGTTGCTTGTTTTTCACCTAGAGACGTAACAGTAATAGGGAAAACTAGTGATCTACAGCCGCAATTGTCGTAACAGAAGTTGTCGGTTATATATGTGATCTTCCATCTTGTCTGGATTAAAATTGGTTAATAGGAACAGGATAAACATACGTTGTGGATAGGATTAATGCATCCCTAGGGTTAGTCGTCCTTATCATTTTTACCATCCGAGTGTCTATTGCTTTATTTTATTTTACGCATGGTTACATACGCTTTGGATTAGGTTAAGAAAGAACTTCGATAATTTATAACAACAATTCCGACGGAATGTACATGTCAACAATATTTGACCTCAACTTTCATCATGAATGAATAAATTATTTAGTCGAAAGAGGTAGATTCGACAAAGAATGATTCTAGGTCCTCATACCACAAGGAGTAATCGAACAAAGAAAAACAATGGCTGAGGTAAATTTTCAAAATAAGATAATCGAGATCAAATACGACATTGATCTAATATCACAGGTTAAACTAATTTTACAACGAATGTGAGAACTCAAACATGCTTTCACCAAAATAAAATCTTTGGTTAGCTAGGGTCGAAAGCATGACTCATCAATAACTTCAAAGCATTTTATACAATATTGGATCCAATAAACAATTCTGGGTATTTAAAAGAAATCCTTTTTCACACAATCATTTTGATAAGTCCTGGTCATAGAAGCAAATCGACATCTTAACAGAAATGTCGAGATCCCAACAACAAAATAAAACTGTCACCAGGGCAAATATCTAGATACAAACAACCAAAGGCCAAAGTTCGGCAACAAGAAGTGTGGCTGAGAATCATGTATGATGACATAAGACTTTGGACAAACAAAACATGACATTAACAAATTAACAACATCGTCATGAGACAAAACCTCTAGAGAAGCTCTTCTGCACAACATTCGATTCCAGCATCCTCTCGAGCTCATCCTGCACATTTAGAAATATATGCAGGGCGTGAGTACTAGATGCACTCAGTGGGTATATGCCGAAAACACTTAAAACATTGCTCTTAGAGCTATAATATTGACTTGCCATAACATTTGCAACACACTGGAGTTTTCGGTTAAATAGCACATGCATGCTTACGAAATAAACTTACTTGCTTTCATGCTCATATATTCAAGATGCAACATTAAACATGCGTCTGCAGACATTATCTCATTCATTAACCATATCTACGCACTCTTGTGTTGAGAAGTAGGCCTCCTTCTCAAACACCGTGATCGGCCATTTAGCTCACGATCACTCTGTGTACACAAACCCTTACTGGCAGCTCGTCCAGCATAGGGCCGATATCGTCCATCTCTCGTAGATAGGCAACATGCATCATGCATCATGCTCAAAACTTGGCAAGTCAGTCAACTTTTCATAAAATGCATATCATATCATTTTGTATGCAAAAGCATATCATTTCACATCTTTAGAAATGATTTTACCCACCTGGCAACAATTACTCGGTGTGAATCAGACGTATCGTTCTTCCTTCTTCTTTCTTCTCTCGAACTTGGCCTTCATTAACATAAAATAGCGTATAAGCATACCAGGAGCCAAACAAGAAGATAAACTCTTTATCTTATCTAAGTCGTTAACACGACTTTAACTTCTTACTATAACTTCTTGATATTCAAGACTCTATGGTCTATAAACACTTGGGTCATTGCATCCTTTAACAACTAAACATATAACAAGACTTAACTAAGTTTCGTATCACTAAACAAGCACATAGGACTCAACGACAAACTTAAGCTATCTATTCTTAATCAAAAACCAACAACTCTTTACAAACATAGCTTATGACCAACGTGAAAAATCACGTAAGACGTCATCTAATGTACACGAACCTCTATACATGCTTAACTATCAACAAAGATTATTAATCAATCATCAAAATCCAAAGATCAAAGCTTTAACATTGAAAACCCATTTTGACGTCAAACTAAAATATTTCATCTTTAATATACGTCGGCCGAAAAATCCGAATAAATCATTTTAAGCTTTATTCATATCATAGAATCCAAATATGAAGTCAAATGATCAAATAAAATCAAAATCCAACCCTTGTATGAGATATAGGGTTCGGTCCTTTTAGGGTTTTCACATGGGTTCGATTTTAATCGTTTTTCTTGCTCAAAACATGTTTATATCAACCCAACAACACATATATGAAAGCATATCAAACATATTAACAACATAAGTTCAAGATCTAGGCTTCCTCATTTTCGAAAATTCCAAAGATTCCAAGGAATGAACTCATGCTTGAAATTTCAACATTAAACAACTCCTAGGCGGTAGATCTAACATAATATCAAGAAATAATCGAACAAAACATGCTCCTTCAAACATACTCATAAGAACCGAAAATTAGGAGCCTCAAAACTTCATGATTTTCAAAATTTTAAACCATAAATGCGTTCTAGAGGTGTAGATCTACCTTTGTGTGAAGACGGATCGTGAATTCATCGGTTAGATCTTCGTAGAAATGAGTTTGAAATTTTTTTCACATTGTAGTATGTGTTTGTGTGTGTTTTCGAGAATTTGAGGGAGAGAGAGAGAAAATGAAGCCTTTGCAAGCTTATTACATATATATATATATATCCTAGAATACTATTCAAATCTTTCATGGTAAGCTATTGATTTTTCTAGAATTTTCTAAGCTTTTTACATAAGCTTTAAATGGCTTCTTTGGAAAGCCTTTAGTAATCTTCTTTGATAAGCTATAAATTAGCTTCTTTGATAAGCTATGAGTTCTAAAATTCTCCTTAGCTTTATATAAGCTTAAAATAGAGATATAATGTATCTTTTGAAATTAACAAATCATTATAAATCAAACAGAAATATGGAAATTTCTAATGAGTTGAAACTTTCATAAATTACTCTTTCCAAAATAACATCATATATTGACTGTTAAAAGCATTTTTGGTTTCAAGAACCATTTTGGAAAATTTGCTCTTGATCTGAGTTTATTCAGCAAACACATATATTAAACAGAGGAAAGACTCTGAAATTCTATGACTCTTGGATCAAGACTTCTATGAACACATATCTTATCATATCAAGACTCTTGAAATCTAGATCTTCTCATGCTAATAAAGACTTTAGAATCTTTTCTAAGATTCTATCTCGAATCTATCTCAGATTCTATCTGCTCGACTCAAAGCTTAACATAAAAGCTTTTAACTTAAACAACTCTTTCTTAAGGATGCAATGCCCTTCTTATTAAGCTCTTAATCAAGAGCTAATCTTTGCTACAGGAATGCGGGGTATTACATTCTTACCCCCTTACAAAAATTTCGTCCTCGAAATTTAGTACCTTTGCAAAAAGCTCAGGGTACTTACTTCTCATCTAATCTTCTTGTTCTCATGTCGCTTCTTCTAAATCATGATGCTTCCATTGGATTCTAACTAAAGGAATTGATTCATTCCTTAGTTTTTCTTCTTTTTGATTTAAGATGCGTGATGGCTTCTCTTTGTAGCTTAGATTTTGTTCACGAACAATATTTTCGTGATATCTGATGTGTTTTGGATCAAACACATATCTTCATAACTGCGACACATGGGACACATGTGGATATTGCCGAAACTTGGAGGCAATGCTGATCTGTAGGCGACTGACCTGATCTTCTCTAGAATCTCGTACGGTCCAAGGAAATTTTGGTTCGAGCTTTTCTTTGATTCTCAAGCGATGTATTCCTTTAGAAGGAGATACTTTCAAGAATACTTTATCTTCAATCTTGAAACTTAGCTCCGTACGTCTTTTATCTGCGTAGGACTTTTGACGATCTTGAGCTTCTTGGATTCTTTTCTTTATTTGTCGTACGATTACGACCATTTCTTCAATCGCTTCTGGTCCAAGCACTTTTCTTTTTCCGACTTCGTCCTATCAAAGCGGTGATCTATACTTTCTGCTATAAAGGGCTTCATAGAGCGCCTTATTAATCGTTGCTTGGTAACTGTTGTTGTATGCGAATTCAATCAATGGTAGAAATCGCTCCCATTGATCTCTTTGATCTAATACTATCGTTTTGATCATATCTTCTAGCATCTAAATGGTCTTTTCGGATTGACCATCTGTTTACGGATGAAACATTGTACTGAAATTCAATTTTGTACTCATCTCTTGTTGAGAACTCGCCCAAAATGAGATGTGAACTTGGAGTCGCTATCTGAGGTGATTGAGACGGGCACTCCATGCAACGTACTATGTCTCGAACGTATATCTGAGCTAACTTATTAGCTCCATTCATAATAGAGATCGGGATAAAATGAGCACATTTCGTGAGTTGATCGTTTATCACCCAAATAGCTGTATTACTACGCTTTGATTTGGGTAAACTAGTCACGAAATCCATGGCTATGTGATCCCATTTCCACTGAGGAATCTCCAGTGGTTGCAACTTACCATACGTTGCTGGTACAAAGCTTTAATTTGTTGACATGCTAATCATTGTTCAACAAACGAGGCAATATCTCGCTTCATTCCTACCCACACTAACCTTTGCTTCAGATCTTGATACATCCTTGTGCTTCCTGGGTGTGCGGTCTAGGGCCTGTTATGAGCTTCACTCATAATCTCATTCTTTAAATCATCATCATTGGGCACGCAAATCCTGTTTCTGAATATGATTGCGTTATTCCTAGCTTAATGATATTCTTCTGGCTTTTCTGCTTTGATCTTAACTCGTAGCTTTTCTATCTGTTGATCTTGTCTTTGAGCTTTCAAAATTCTTGTTCTCAAATCGGGTAACGATAAGAGCGGCTATAATCTTTTTCGTAGATTCAGGTGGTAACACCACTTGCAAACTCATTTCTTCAAACTCTTTGATCCACTCCTCTCTTTGAGTAAGGACGAATCCTAGCTGGATTTGGCTTTTTCTACTCAAAGCATTAGCGACAACATTCGCTTTTCTAAGGAGATACTTGATATCACAATCGTAATCTTCTACCAGCTTAAGCCATCTTCTATAGCGCATGTTCAAATCTTTCTGCTTAAAGAAATTCTTCAGGCTCTTATGATCGGTAAAGATTTCACACTTGGATCCATACAAAAGATGTCTCCAATCCTTCAGAGCATGGACATCAGCTGTCAACTCTAGATCGTGTGTAGGATCTATAAGCTCGTGAGGTTTCAACTGTCGTGAAACATAAGCTATCACTCTTCCTTCTTGCATCAGGACAATTCTTAGTCCACTCTTTGATGCATCGGTATACAGAGTATACCGTTTGTCTGATTCTCGTATTGCCAAAACTGGCGATGTATTTAATCTGTTCTTTAACTCTTGAAAACTTTTCTTCACGTTCTTGGGTCCATTGGGACTTAATTCCTTTTCGAAGGCGTTGAGTCATAGATCTCGCAATCTTGGAGAATCCTTCTATGAACCTTCGGTAATATCCTGCTAAACCCAAGAAACTTCGAGTCTCTGTCTATGTCGTCGGCGATTTCCAATCGCGTACCGCTTGAACTCTAGCGGGTCAACTCGATTAGTCTCATTGTAAAGATATGTCTAAGGAAATTCGCTTTCCTTAGCTAAACTCACTTTTGCTAATCTTAGCAACCATTCGTTCTATTCTTGATGTCTGTAGAACGGTTCTCAGCTGTTCTTCGTGTTCTTACTCGTTCTTCGAGTACACGAGAATATCATCGATAAATACCAAAACAAATTTATCGAGATAATTATGGAAAACACAATTCATCAAATCCATATACACAGCTGGTGCATTTGTCAAGCCACATGGCATTACTACGAACTCGTAGTGGCCATACTGCGTTCGAAAAGCAGTCTTGGCTATGTCCTTCTAACGAATCTTTGATTGATGATATCCTGACTTCAGGTCAATCTTTGAGAAAACACTGGCACCTTTCAGCTGATCGAACAAGTCATCGATCCTGGGTAAAGGATACCTATTCTTCAAGGTTAACTTGCTCAACTTTCTGTAATCAATACAGATCCTTAGAGTTTCATCCTTCTTTTTGATAAATAGAATTGGCGCTCCCCAAGGAGATATACTAGGTCGAATACAACCTAGGTCCAAAAGCTTTTGCAATTGGATCCTTAACTCCTGTAATTCTTTTAGGGCCATTCTATAAGGTGCTTTTGAAACAGGTTTCTGGTTCTAACTCAATGAGAAACTCTAATTGTCTGTCCGAAGGTAGCCCTGGTAATGTTTCAGGAAAAACATACTGAAATTCTCTAACCACGGGTATATCTCCTACCTTCTTCTCGGACTTGACATCGACATCAGATATACAAGGTAAGCACAATCTTCCTCGTTCTTCATCAGCTTATCGACTTGTAAGGCTGAGATCATAGGAACATGGTTTCTTCTCTTCTCAATACCATAACAACAGGTAGGTTCTCTTTCTGGTGGCTGAAACACTATTTCTTTTTGCTCGCATCATATCGTTCCATAATGCGCTGCCAACTTATCCATTCCTAATATAAGATCCACGGTCTTCGTGTGCAACCACTGCAGCGATCTCGCTCTAAGCTTAAGGGATCCTAGTTCGAAATCTAGGTTAGAAAATATATGCACGATAACGATAGCTCCACCCAACGGGGTGAACATATTAAAATGTTGCGTGGCACGTTCGCTGTTGAGCTTAAGAACATCTACACATGATGTCGAAATAAAAGAATACGAAGCTTCTGCATCGAAAAGGATTTTGATAGGTACACCTTTCAATGTACCTATACTTGTCAAGTTTCTGGCGTTCTTCTCAGGTTGCTTTTAAGAAAGAGCGTATACGTTTTGATATCGAGGTTGGTGCGGTCGAGGCGTTGGTGGTTACGGTTGCGGCGATGATTGCGGTTACGGCGACGGCGACGGTTGTGGTTGCAGTTGCGTCGATGTAGCGGCATCTCGATCTAACAAAACGGCGATTATGGATATCCACTTATGACTTTCATTGATTACGTCTGTCTCGGATGATTCTGCTTTCCTCCGTCACTAGTTGTCCTCTGATGGTTCGGACATTGACTTGCACAGTGGCCCACTTGTCCACATGCATAACAACTGTTACTTCCCCGTCTGCAAACTCCAGAATGTACTCTATATTACATCTGGGCACGTTTGCATTCTGACTAACTTGGGAAAGATTGTCTCTGAGTAGAATGACTCAGCTTCTATTTTCGTCTCTTGTTTGGGAAGGTCTTATTCTCCCAATTCTTTCTCCTTTTTTGACTTCTGATCTGTAAGAAGAAATCTTAACGAGGCTTGAATCTAAAAAGGTACTGGATTTGAATCTGACGTCACTTTGTCTGGTATCATTTCCATCTCCATGTTCAATGCACGATTTAACGTTTCTGCATATGACGTTGGAGGTTGGCTTGTCAAAATGATTCTGATCTCTTGGCGTAAACCAGTACGAAACAATTCTGCCATTTTCTCATCTGTCTCAACTTTAAAAGCAGCATAACAGCTAGACTACAGAATTCACTATCATATTCTGCCACAGTCTTCCGCCCTGCTTCAGGTTCGCAATTTCAAGCTCTTTTTGTTTGCGGTAACTTCAAGATATATACTTTTCATACAATTCTCCCTTTGAATTGTTCCCACGTAAAATTCTCCAATTGCTCAGGAGAAAGAGCTTTCTGACGTGATTCCCACCAGGAATCTGCAGACCCTTTTTAACTGGAAGGATATGCATAGGAGACACTCTCGATCAGAGCACTCCAAAACTCGAAAATTCGCTACAAGGCGAACCCATTCTTCAGAAAGATTTGGACTACCAGCTCCATTGAAAGATGGAGGATTCTGACGGACGAAAAAGCTCTGCAATTCTACGATCTATTTAAGGAGGTGAAGGTACAGGTGAATCTTAAGAAAAATTTTGCACTTTCTTGTTCCTTCTCTTCAGATTGAAGATTTCTTCTCCTGGGTAGCATATCGTATTGTGAATGAATATCCAAATGCAGCATATCTCAAGGATCTTCACAATTGCTTATCCCGAGGTTATAATATGAAATAACACAGCTGGATAGCAGAATGATCATATATATCAGGAAAAAATTGCCTCTTCGAGGACATTTACGAAAGTCGGGAGGACTTTGCAAATCGAAGGTTTTCAGGCATATGGAGGCTTTGGTATCTCGGGCAAAAACACACTCGGTACGACTTCTCAAGCATGTTACCGCATCATAAGATATCTATAGGCATCACTAGTCTATATGTACACATCTATATAGTATATACGCATGTATATATATATGTGCATCCATACTATCTATAAACTGCCAGCTTCCACTCTTGCTGCTACTAGTTTCGCTCTGCCCACGAAAGGCTATCATAGCTGTCATCATCATCGCTTCCTTCTTTCATCTCTATTACTCGATTCTCACTGCCATCAACGGCTTCATTGGGGTCTGGCATCTCTACATCTTTCTCAATCTCAAGAGATGGCGGATCAATAGCACGCTCGGGAAATGAGTACAAGGGAACTACTCCAGGATAAAGGATATCAAGATCAGTCACAAAAAGCATTTGACTGCTATCTAGGGCTGTAGCTGTGCTGTGCCAACAACTAGTAAAATTCAGGTTCATACATGAAAGATCTTGAGACACCTGAAGGTCTCAATGAACTAGCTTGAGTCTCTTCTGGGACCTCTAAAGAAGAAGTCTTAGGGACATGAGAAAAAGGAATAGACTTAATCGATGTAGAGATCTCAAGAGATGTGAAAGGCTGACCCTACCAATCTAGGTTAATAGGAAACATCTCAGTAATCGAGATAAGAATAATCAACTGTGTAGGGTCTACAACCGACTCGGTATAGAAAACTGAGTATCTGGTAAAGATGACTCTATCTCTAGAGTAAAGGTATTGGCGTCATACTCAAGAATAGAAGAATCAACATTAATAGGTTCAAGATCCTCAGCATCATTAAAAGGAAAAGAAAGGACACCAACCAACTGAAGCTGATGAACAGCTGAAATAAAATCAAGAACAAGGTTGAACCAGGAGGAAATCTCGAGTACACAAAATACTGAGAACTGATGGTAGCTAGGAGTCTGGGAAAATCAGCTTACTCAGAAGCTACAAAACCAGGCTCAATGTAATCAATGGCAACAGCAATAGCCCAATCTTGCCACTTTTCAGGCAATAAACAAATCAATCGGAATATTCCTTCTAGTCCCGATACGCCGTGCTCAGATGCCTCCTTTCTCCACAAGCGATGGAATTGAGTGAAAAAATTCGCCCAAAGTAAGCTGCTCACCTGGCATAAACAGATAGAAGCGCTCTCTGATCCTTGCTGATGGTGACAAACGAGCCGTATTTTTCCGAGTTGTTCGGATGGTCTTTACTATCTTAAATAGAAAGAATGCTCAATTACTTGCAGAAAAGCATACTCATGTTGCTCTGCCGTCTTTTCTAAGGATCTCTTCTCATCTTTAGCTCAATAAGCAATAACTCATTTCAAGCATACATTCTCATGTAGCAATTCTTTTAATATGGCATATACTCAGCATCAACTCAATTCTTTCAATAAAGCACATGCTCAATTATATGATAATCATAAGCTCTTACCTGGTGAGCTAGAGATGATGGAATCGAATTGTTGAGCTTCTCTTAAGAACAACTGACTCTATAACTCAGATTCTCAAAACAAAGTCAAAAAACTGGCTCCACAAATTCATATTCTCAAAATAGAGTCAAACAACTGACTCTATAAACTTAGATTCTCAAAACATAATCAATTCAAAAGAATTTACAAGCTCAAGGTGCACAAGCTGCACAAGACTCACAAGGATTCACAAGGATTCACAGGTTCAGAATACAAAACTGCTCTGATACCATTCTGTAACACCCCGACTTACTTAACCAAGCAATTAGTTAAGTAATTAGGCCGTTACGTAGGTTAAGAAAGAACTTCTGATAATTTATAACAACAATTCCGACGGAATGTACATGTCCAACAATATTTGACCTCAACTTTCATCATGAATGAATAAATTATTTAGTCGAAAGAGGTAGATTCGACAAAGAATGATTCTAGGTCCTCATACCACAAGGAGTAATCGAACAAAGAAAAACAATGGCTGAGGAAAATTTTCAAAATAAGATAATCGAGATCAAATACGACATTGATCTAATATCACAGGTTAAACTAATTTTACAACGAATGTGAGAACTCAAACATGCTTTCACCAAAATAAAATCTTTGGTTAGCTAGGGTCGAAAGCATGACTCATCAATAACTTCAAAGCATTTTATACAATATTGGATCCAATAAACAATTCTGGGTATTTAAAAGAAATCCTTTTTCACACAATCATTTTGATAAGTCCTGGTCATAGAAGCAAATCGACATCTTAACAGAAATGTCGAGATCCCAACAACAAAATAAAACTGTCACCAGGGCAAATATCTAGATACAAACAACCAAAGGCCAAAGTTCGGCAACAAGAAGTGTGGCTGAGAATCATGTATGATGACATAAGACTCTGGGCAAACAAAACATGACATTAACAAATTAACAACATCGTCATGAGACAAAACCTCTAGAGAAGCTCTTCTGCACAACATTCGATTCCAGCATCCTCTCGAGCTCATCCTGCACATTTAGAAATATATGCAGGGCGTGAGTACTAGATGCACTCAGTGGGTATATGCCGAAAACACTTAAAACATTGCTCTTAGAGCTATAATATTGACTTGCCATAACATTTGCAACACACAGGAGTTTTCAGTTAAATAGCCTGTGCATGCTTCTGAAATAAACTTACTTGCTTTCATGCTCATATATTCAAGATGCAACATTAAACATGCGTCTGCAGACATTATCTCATTCATTAACCATATCTACGCACTCTTGTGTTGAGAAGTAGGCCTCCTTCTCAAACACCGTGATCGGCCATTTAGCTCACGATCACTCTGTGTACACAAACCTTACCGGCAGCTCGTCCCAAGATAGGGCCGATATCGTCCATCTCTCGTAGATAGGCAACATGCATCATGCATCATGCTCAAAACTTGGCAAGTCAGTCAACTTTTCATAAAAATGCATATCATATCATTTTGTATGCAAAAGCATATCATTTCACATCTTTAGAAAAGATTTTACCCACCTGGCAACAATTACTCAGGTGAACTGTACGTTCTGTCCTTCTCTTCTTTCTTCTCTGAACTTGGCCCTTCATTAACATAAAGTAGCGTATAAGCATACCAGGAGCCAAACAAGAAGATAAACTCTTTATCTTATCTAAGTCGTTAACACGACTTTAACTTCTTACTATAACTTCTTGATATTCAAGACTCTATGGTCTATAAACACTTGGGTCATTGCATCCTTTAACAACTAAACATATAACAAGACTTAACTAAGTTTCGTATCACTAAACAAGCACATAGGACTCAACGACAAACTTAAGCTATCTATTCTTAATCAAAAACCAACAACTCTTTACAAACATAGCTTATGACCAACGTGAAAAATCACGTAAGACGTCATCTAATGTACACGAACCTCTATACATGCTTAACTATCAACAAAGATTATTAATCAATCATCAAAATCCAAAGATCAAAGCTTTAACATTGAAAACCCATTTTGACGTCAAACTAAAATATTTCATCTTTAATATCGTCGTCGAAAAATCCGAATAAATCATTTTAAGCTTTATTCATATCATAGAATCCAAATATGAAGTCAAATGATCAAATAAAATCAAAATCCAACCCTTGTATGAGATATAGGGTTCGGTCCTTTTAGGGTTTTCACATGGGTTCGATTTTAATCGTTTTTCTTGCTCAAAACATGTTTATATCAACCCAACAACACATATATGAAAGCATATCAAACATATTAACAACATAAGTTCAAGATCTAGGCTTCCTCATTTTCGAAAATTCCAAAGATTCCAAGGAATGAACTCATGCTTGAAATTTCAACATTAAACAACTCCTAGGCGGTAGATCTAACATAATATCAAGAAATAATCGAACAAAACATGCTCCTTCAAACATACTCATAAGAACCGAAAATTAGGAGCCTCAAAACTTCATGATTTTTGAAATTTTAAACCATAAATGCGTTCTAGAGGTGTAGATCTACCTTTGTGTGAAGACGGATCGTGAATTCATCGGTTAGATCTTCGTAGAAATGAGTTTGAATATTTTTTCACATTGCAGTGTGTGTTTGTGTGTGTTTTCGAGAATTTGAGGGAGAGAGAGAGAAAATGAAGCCTTTGCAAGCTTATTATATATATATATATCCTAGAATACTATTCAAATCTTCCATGGTAAGCTATTGATTTTTCTAGAATTTTCTAAGCTTTTTACATAAGCTTTAAATGGCTTCTTTGGAAAGCCTTTAGTAATCTTCTTTGATAAGCTATAAATTAGCTTCTTTGATAAGCTATGAGTTCTAAAATTCTCCTTAGCTTTATATAAGCTTAAAATAGAGATATAATGTATCTTTTGAAATTAACAAATCATTATAAATCAAACAGAAATATGGAAATTTCTAATGAGTTGAAACTTTCATAAATTACTCTTTCCAAAATAACATCATATATTGACTGTTAAAAGCATTTTTGGTTTCAAGAACCATTTTGGAAAATTTGCTCTTGATCTGAGTTTATTCAGCAAACACATATATTAAACAGAGGAAAGACTCTGAAATTCTATGACTCTTGGATCAAGACTTCTATGAACACATATCTTATCATATCAAGACTCTTGAAATCTAGATCTTCTCATGCTAATAAAGACTTTAGAATCCTTTCTAAGATTCTATCTCGAATCTATCTCAGATTCTATCTGCTCAACTCAAAGCTTAACATAAAAGCTTTTAACTTAAACAACTCTTTCTTAAGGATGCAATGCCCTTCTTATTAAGCTCTTAATCAAGAGCTAATCTTTGCTACAGGAATGCGGGGTATTACATTCTTACCCCCTTACAAAAATTTCGTCCTCGAAATTTAGTACCTTTGCAAAAAGCTCAGGGTACTTACTTCTCATCTAATCTTCTTGTTCTCATGTCGCTTCTTCTAAACCATGATGCTTCCATTGGATTCTAACTAAAGGAATTGATTCATTCCTTAGTTTTTCTTCTTTTTGATTTAAGATGCGTGATGGCTTCTCTTTGTAGCTTAGATTTTGTTCACGAACAATATTTTCGTGATATCTGATGTGTTTTGGATCAAACACATATCTTCATAACTGCGACACATGGGACACATGTGGATATTGCCGAAACTTGGAGGCAATGCTGATCTGTAGGCGACTGACCTGATCTTCTCTAGAATCTCGTACGGTCCAAGGAAATTTTGGTTCGAGCTTTTCTTTGATTCTCAAGCGATGTATTCCTTTGGAAGGAGATACTTTCAAGAATACTTTATCTTCAATTGAAACTTAGCTCCGCACGCCTTTTATCTGCGTAGGACTTTTGACGATCTTGAGCTTCTTGGATTCTTTTCTTTATTTGTCGCACGACACGACCATTTCTTCAATCGCTCGTCCAAGCACTTTTCTTTTCCGACTTCGTCCTATCAAAGCGGTGATCTATACTTTCGCTATAAAGGGCTTCATAGCGCCTTATTAATCGTTGTTGGTAATGTTGTTGTATGCGAATTCAATCAATGGTAGAAATCGCCCCATTGATCTCTCTTTGATCTAATACTATCGTTTTGATCATATCTTCTAGCATCTAAATGGTCTTTTCGGATTGACCATCCGTTTACGGATGAAACATTAGATCGAATTCAATTTTGTACTCATCTCTTGTTGAGAACTCGCCCAAAATGAGTGTGAACTTGGAGTCGCTATCTGAGGTGATTGAGACGGGCACTCCATGCAACGTACTATGTCTCGAACGTATATCTGAGCTAACTTATTAGCTCCATTCATAATAGAGATCGGGATAAAATGAGCACATTTCGTGAGTTGATCGTTTATCACCCAAATAGCTGTATTACTACGCTTTGATTTGGGTAAACTAGTCACGAAATCCATGGCTATGTGATCCCATTTCCACTGAGGAATCTCCAGTGGTTGCAACTTACCATAAGTTGCCGGTACAAAGCTTTAATTTGTTGACATGCTAATCATTGTTCAACAAACGAGGCAATATCTTGCTTCATTCCTACCCACACTAACCTTTGCTTCAGATCTTGATACATCCTTGTGCTTCCTGGGTGTGCGGTCTAGGGCCTGTTATGAGCTTCACTCATAATCTCATTCTTTAAATCATCATCATTGGGCACGCAAACTCGCATTTCGAATATGATTGCGTTATTCCTAGCTTAATGATATTCTTCCGCTTTTCCGCTTTGATCTTAACTCGTAGCTTTTCTATCTATTGATCTTGTCTTTGAGCTTTCAAAATTCTTGTTCTCAAATCGAGTAACGATAAGAGCGGCTATAATCTTTTCAGAGATTCGGTGGTAACACCACTTGCAAACTCATTTCTTCAAACTCTTTGATCCACCTCTCTTTGAGTAAGGACGAATCCTAGCTGGATTCGCTTTTTCTACTCAAAGCATTAGCGACAACATTCGCTTTTCTAAGGAGATACTTGATATCACAATCGTAATCTTCTACCAGCTTAAGCCATCTTCTATAGCGCATGTTCAAATCTTTCTGCTTAAAGAAATTCTTCAGGCTCTTATGATCGGTAAAGATTTCACACTTGGATCCATACAAAAGATGTCTCCAATCCTTCAGAGCATGGACATCAGCTGTCAACTCTAGATCGTGTGTAGGATCTATAAGCTCGTGAGGTTTCAACTGTCGTGAAACATAAGCTATCACTCTTCCTTCTTGCATCAGGACAATTCTTAGTCCACTCTTTGATGCATCGGTATCTGAGTATACCGCTTGTATCGATTCTCGTATTGCCAAAACTGGCGATGTATTTAATCTGTTCTTTAACTCTTGAAAACTTTTCTTCACGTTCTTGGGTCCATTGGGACTTAATTCCTTTTCGAAGGCGTTGAGTCATAGATCTCGCAATCTTGGAGAATCCTTCTATGAACCTTCGGTAATATCCTGCTAAACCCAAGAAACTTCGAGTCTCTGTCTATGTCGTCGGCGATTTCCAATCGCGTACCGCTTGAACTCTAGCGGGGTCAACTCTGATTCCGTCTGTTGTAAAGATATGTCTAAGGAAATTCGCTTTCCTTAGCTAAACTCACTTTTGCTAATCTTAGCAACCATTCGTTCTATTCTTGATGTCTGTAGAACGGTTCTCAGCTATTCTTCGTGTTCTTACTCGTTCTTCGAGTAGACGAGAATATCATCGATAAATACCAAAACAAATTTATCGAGATAATTATGGAAAACACAATTCATCAAATCCATATACACAGCTGGTGCATTTGTCAAGCCACATGGCATTACTACGAACTCGTAGTGGCCATACTGCGTTCGAAAAGCAGTCTTGGCTATGTCCTTCTAACGAATCTTTGATTGATGATATCTTGACTTCAGGTCAATCTTTGAGAAAACACTGGCACCTTTCAGCTGATCGAACAAGTCATCGATCCTGGGTAAAGGATACCTATTCTTCAAGGTTAACTTGCTCAACTTTCTCGTAATCAATACGCATCCTTAGAGTTTCATCCTTCTTTTGATAAATAGAATTGGCGCCCCCAAGGAGATATACTAGGTCGAATACAACCTAGGTCCAAAAGCTTTTGCAATTGGATCCTTAACTCGTAATTTTTTAGGGCCATTCTATAAGGTGCTTTTGAACAGTGTACGATTTCGGTTCTAACTCAATGAGAAACTCTAATTGTCGTCCGAAGGTAGCCACTGTAATGTTTCGTGAAAACATCTCGAAATTCTCTAACCACGGTATATCTCCTACCTTCTTCCTGACTTGACATCGACATCGATATACAAGGTAAGCACAATCTTCCTCGCTCTTCATCACCATCGACTTGTAAGGTCGAGATCATAGGAACATGGTTTCTTCTCTCTCAATACCATAACAATAGGTAGGTTCTCTTTACCGTGGCTGAAACACTATTTCTTTTGCTCGCATCATATCGTTCCATAATGCGCCGCCAACTTATCCATTCCTAATATAAGATCCACGGTCTTCGTGTGCAACCACCGCAGCGATCTCGCCTAAGCTTAAGGGATCCTAGTTCAAATCTAGGTTAGAAAATATATGCACGATAACGATAGCTCCACCCAACGGGTGAACATATTAAATGTTTGTGGCACGCTCATTGTTGAGCTTAAGAACATCTACACATGATGTCGAAATAAAAGAATACGAAGCTTCTGCATCGAAAAGGATTTTGATAGGTACACCTTTCAATGTACCTATACTTGTCAAGTTTCTGGCATTCTTCTCAGGTTGCTTTTAAGAAAGAGCGTATACGTTTTGATATCGAGGTTGGTGCGGTCGAGGCGTTGGTGGTTACGGTTGCGGCGATGATTGCGGTTATGGCGACGGCGACGGTTGTGGTTGCAGTTGCGTCGATGTAGCGGCATCTCGATCTAACAAAACGGCGATTATGGATATCCACTTATGACTTTCATTGATTACGTCTGTCTCGGATGATTCTGCTTTCCTCCGTCACTAGTTGTCCTCTGATGGTTCGGACATTGACTTGCACAGTGGCCCACTTGTCCACATGCATAACAATCGTTATTTCCCGTCTCGCAAACCCGTAATGTACTCTATATTACATCTGGGCACGTTTGCATTCTGACTAACTTGGGAAAGATTGTCTCTGAGTAGAATGACTCAGCTTCTATTTTCGTCTCTTGTTTGGGAAGGTCTTATTCTCCCAATTCTTTCTCCTTTTTGACTTCTGATCTGTAAGAAGAAATCTTAACGAGGCTTGAATCTAAAAAGGTACTGGATTTGAATCTGACGTCACTTTGTCTGGTATCATTTCCATCTCCATGTTCAATGCACGATTTAACGTTTCTGCATATGACGTTGGAGGTTGGCTTGTCAAAATGATTCTGATCTCTTGGCGTAAACCAGTACGAAACAATTCTGCCATTTTCTCATCTGTCTCAACTTTAAAAGGAGCATAACAGCTAGACTACAGAATTCACTATCATATTCTGCCACAGTCTTCCGCCCTGCTTCAGGTTCGCAATTTCAAGCTCTTTTTGTTTGCGGTAACTTCAAGATATATACTTTTCATACAATTCTCCCTTTGAATTGTTCCCACGTAAAATTCTCCAATTGCTCAGGAGAAAGAGCTTTCTGACGTGATTCCCACCAGGAATCTGCAGACCCTTTTTAACTGGAAGGATATGCATAGGAGACACTCTCGATCAGAGCACTCCAAAACTCGAAAATTCGCTACAAGGCGAACCCATTCTTCAGCATCAGCTGGACTACCAGCTCCATTGAAAGATGGAGGATTCTGACGCAGAAAAAGCTCTGCAATTCTACGATCTATTTAAGGAGGTGAAGGTACAGGTGAATCTTAAGAAAAATTTTGCACTTTCTTGTTCCTTCTCTTCAGATTGAAGATTTCTTCTCCTGGGTAGCATATCGTATTGTGAATGAATATCCAAATGCAGCATATCTCAAGGATCTTCACAATTGCTTATCCCGAGGTTATAATATGAAATAACACAGCTGGATAGTAGAATGATCATATATATCAGGAAAAAAAATTGCCTCTTCGAGGACATTTACGAAAGTCGGGAGGACTTTGCAAATCGAAGGTTTTCAGGCATATGGAGGCTTTGGTATCTCGGGCAAAAACACACTCGGTACGACTTCTCAAGCATGTTACCGCATCATAAGATATCTATAGGCATCACTAGTCTATATGTACACATCTATATAGTATATATGCATGTATATATATATATGTGCATCCATACTATCTATAAACTGCCAGCTTCCACTCTTGCTGCTACTAGTTTCGCTCTGCCCACGAAAGGCTATCATAGCTGTCATCATCATCGCTTCCTTCTTTCATCTCTATTACTCGATTCTCACCGCCATCAACGGCTTCATTGGGTCCGCATCTCTACATCTTTCTCAATCTCAAGAGATGGCGGATCAATAGCACGCTCGGAAATGAGTACAAGGAACTACTCCAGATAAAGGATATCAAGATCACCACAAAAGCATTTGATCGCTATCTAGGGTCAGAATGTGTTGTGCCAACAACTAGTAAAATTTGTGTTCATACATGAAAGATCTTGAGACACCAAGGTCTCAATGAACTAGCTTGAGTCTCTTCCGGGACCTCTAAAGAAGAAGTCTTAGGGACATGAGAAAAGGAATAGACTTAATCGATGTAGAGATCTCAAGAGATGTGAAAGGTGACCCTACCAATCTAGGTTAATAGGAAACATCTCAAGAATCGAGATAAGAATAATCAATCGTGTAGGGTCTACAACCGACTCGGTATAGAAAACCGAGTATCCGTAAAGATGACTCTATCTCTAGAGTAAAGGTATCAAGGCCATACTCAAGAATAGAAGAATCAACATTAATAGGTTCAAGATCCTCTCATCAGATCATTAAAAGGAAAAGAAAGGACACCAACCAACCAAGTCGATGAACAATGAAATAAAATCAAGAACAAGGTTGAACCAGGAGGAAATCTCGAGTACACAAAATACTGAGAACTGATGGTAGCTAGGAGTCTGGGAAAATCAGCTTACTCAGAAGCTACAAAACCAGGCTCAATGTAATCAATGGCAACAGCAACAGCCCAATCTTGCCACTTTTCACGCAATAAACAAATCAATCGGAATATTCCTTCTAGTCCCGATACGCCGTGCTCAGATGCCTCCTTTCTCCACAAGCGCTGGAATTGAGTGAAAAAATTCACCCAAAGTAAGCTGCTCACCTGGCATAAACAGATAGAAGCGCTCTCTGATCCTTGCTGATGGTGACAAACGAGCCGTATTTTTCCGAGTTGTTCGGATGGTCTTTACTATCTTAAATAGAAAGAATGCTCAATTACTTGCAGAAAAGCATACTCATGTTGCTCTGCCGTCTTTTCTAAGGATCTCTTCTCATCTTTAGCTCAATAAGCAATAACTCATTTCAAGCATACATTCTCATGTAGCAATTCTTTTAATATGGCATATACTCAGCATCAACTCAATTCTTTCAATAAAGCACATGCTCAATTATATGATAATCATAAGCTCTTACCTGGTGAGCTAGAGATGATGGAATCGAATTGTTGAGCTTCTCTTAAGAACAACTGACTCTATAACTCAGATTCTCAAAACAGAGTCAAAAACTGGCTCCACAAATTCA
The DNA here is from genome assembly GCA_036937905.1 of Salvia rosmarinus. Taxonomy (NCBI): domain Eukaryota; kingdom Viridiplantae; phylum Streptophyta; class Magnoliopsida; order Lamiales; family Lamiaceae; genus Salvia; species Salvia rosmarinus. Next base: position 70,998,148 of record CM072819.1, on the reverse strand, counting down.
TATTCTCAAAATAGAGTCAAACAACTGACTCTATAAACTTAGATTCTCAAAACATAATCAATTCAAAAGAATTTACAAGCTCAAGGTGCACAAGCTGCACAAGACTCACAAGGATTCACAAGGATTCATGTGTTCGTAATACAAACCGCTCGATACTATTCTCAGAACACCCGACTTACTTAACCAAGCAATTAGTTAAGTAATTAGGCCGTTACGTAGGTTAAGAAAGAACTTCGATAATTTATAACAACAATTCGACGGAATGTACATGTCCAACAATATTTGACCTCAACTTTCATCATGAATGAATAAATTATTTAGTCGAAAGAGGTAGATTCGACAAAGAATGATTCTAGGTCCTCATACCACAAGGAGTAATCGAACAAAGAAAACAATGGCCGAGGAAAATTTTCAAAATAAGATAATCGAGATCAAATACGACATTGATCTAATATCACGAGTTAAACTAATTTTACAACGAATGTGAGAACTCAAACATGCTTTCACCAAAATAAAATCTTTGGTTAGCTAGGTCGAAAGCATGACTCATCAATAACTTCAAAGCATTTTATACAATATTGGATCCAATAAACAATTCGGGTATTTAAAAGAAACTTTTCACACAATCATTTTGATAAGTCCACAGTCATAGAAGCAAATCGACATCTTAATGTAAATGTCGAGATCCCAACAACAAAATAAAACTGTCACTGTGGCAAATATCTAGATACAAACAACCAAAGGCCAAAGTTCGCAACAAGAAGTGTGGTGAGAATCATGTATGATGACATAAGACTGGGCAAACAAAACATGACATTAACAAATTAACAACATCGTCATGAGACAAAACCTCTGAGAAGCTCTTCAGACAACATTCGATTCCAAAGATCCTCTCGAGCTCATCCCGCACATTTAGAAATATATGCAGGGCGTGAGTACTAGATGCACTCAGTGGGTATATGCCGAAAACACTTAAAACATTGCTCTTAGAGCTATAATATTGACTTGCCATAACATTTGCAACACACAGGAGTTTTCAGTTAAATAGCCTGTGCATGCTTCTGAAATAAACTTACTTGCTTTCATGCTCATATATTCAAGATGCAACATTAAACATGCGTCTGCAGACATTATCTCATTCATTAACCATATCTAAGCACTCTTGTGTTGAGAAGTATGCCTCCTTCTCAAACACCGTGATCGGCCATTTAGCTCACGATCACTCTGTGTACACAAACCCTTACTGGCAGCTCGTCCAGCATAGGGCCGATATCGTCCATCTCTCGTAGATAGGCAACATGCATCATGCATCATGCTCAAAACTTGGCAAGTCAGTCAACTTTTCATAAAAATGCATATCATATCATTTTGTATGCAAAAGCATATCATTTCACATCTTTAGAAAAGATTTTACCCACCTGGCAACAATTACTCGTGTGAATCAGACGCTCGTCCTCTCTTCTCTTCTTTCTTCTCTGAACTTGGCCCTTCATTAACATAAAATAGCGTATAAGCATACCAGGAGCCAAACAAGAAGATAAACTCTTTATCTTATCTAAGTCGTTAACACGACTTTAACTTCTTACTATAACTTCGATATTCAAGACTCTATGGTCTATAAACACTGGGTCATTGCATCCTTTAACAACTAAACATATAACAAGACTTAACTAAGTTTAGTATCACTAAACAAGCACATAGGACTCAACGACAAACTTAAGCTATCTATTCTTAATCAAAAACCAACAACTCTTTACAAACATAGCTTATGACCAACGTGAAAAATCACGTAAGACGTCATCTAATGTACACGAACCTCTATACATGCTTAACTATCAACAAAGATTATTAATCAATCATCAAAATCCAAAGATCAAAGCTTTAACATTGAAAACCCATTTTGACGTCAAACTAAAATATTTCATCTTTAATATACGTCGTCGAAAAATCCGAATAAATCATTTTAAGCTTTATTCATATCATAGAATCCAAATATGAAGTCAAATGATCAAATAAAATCAAAATCCAACCCTTGTATGAGATATAGGGTTCGGTCCTTTGTGGTTTTCACATGGGTTCGATTTTAATCGTTTTTCTTGCTCAAAACATGTTTATATCAACCCAACAACACATATATGAAAGCATATCAAACATATTAACAACATAAGTTCAAGATCTAGGCTTCCTCATTTTTGAAAATTCCAAAGATTCCAAGGAATGAACTCATGCTTGAAATTTCAACATTAAACAACTCCTAGGCGGTAGATCTAACATAATATCAAGAAATAATCGAACAAAACATGCTCCTTCAAACATACTCATAAGAACCGAAAATTAGGAGCCTCAAAACTTCATGATTTTCGAAATTTTAAACCATAAATGCGTTCTAGAGGTGTAGATCTACCTTTGTGTGAAGACGGATCGTGAATTCATCGGTTAGATCTTCGTAGAAATGAGTTTGAAATTTTTTTCACATTGCAGTGTGTGTTTGTGTGTGTTTTCGAGAATTTGAGGGAGAGAGAGAGAAAATGAAGCCTTTGCAAGCTTATTACATATATATATCCTAGAATACTATTCAAATCTTCCATGGTAAGCTATTGATTTTTCTAGAATTTTCTAAGCTTTTTACATAAGCTTTAAATGGCTTCTTTGGAAAGCCTTTAGTAATCTTCTTTGATAAGCTATAAATTAGCTTCTTTGATAAGCTATGAGTTCTAAAATTCTCCTTAGCTTTATATAAGCTTAAAATAGAGATATAATGTATCTTTTGAAATTAACAAATCATTATAAATCAAACAGAAATATGGAAATTTCTAATGAGTTGAAACTTTCATAAATTACTCTTTCCAAAATAACATCATATATTGACTGTTAAAAGCATTTTTGGTTTCAAGAACCATTTTGGAAAATTTGCTCTTGATCTGAGTTTATTCAGCAAACACATATATTAAACAGAGGAAAGACTCTGAAATTCTATGACTCTTGGATCAAGACTTCTATGAACACATATCTTATCATATCAAGACTCTTGAAATCTAGATCTTCTCATGCTAATAAAGACTTTAGAATCCTTTCTAAGATTCCATCTCGATTCTATCTCAGATTCTATCTGCTCAACTCAAAGCTTAACATAAAAGCTTTTAACTTAAACAACTCTTTCTTAAGGATGCAATGTCCTTCTTATTAAGCTCTTAATCAGGAGCTAACTTTGCTACAGGAATGCGGGTATTACAGTTTATTTATTAATAATCAAGTTTTGATTATTAATAAATATATTTATATAAAATTAGTAATTAAATTTTTTGTGCTAGTGTGTAATTTGAAGAAAATATATAGGTATGATTGTAAAAGTATAAAAAGTAGTGTGAAAAAGAATATATGAAGAATATTCTTTTGGGTTTGAATTTGGTGTAAATGGTTGGAGATGAATTACTGTTTGATGTGACACATACTGTAAAATGGGTTTGAGTTAAGAGTAAATGGTTGGAGATGGCCTAAGACGAGTCGTCGGTCACTGATCTTTCATTTCTTCCACAGTAACGATGTCGAAGTGCTCTACGTGGAATTGAGAAAAAAAGGCGGCTTATTGACAACGGGAACTAGGAGTGCCGCTGGTGTGGTGGAGCCGTGAAAGATCAATGGGTGGGCGTAATCAGATGAAGGCGTGCAAAAAATTAATTTTGGGAGGGGAAACAAAGGAGGCAGATTCTTAAATTAGGGCATAAATTTGTTTTGGCGAAAATTGGAGACGACATGAGTGACATAAAACCTTTTATTTTTGGAGATGACGTCGAGCTTAGAGAGCCTAGCAACTTCCATTTGCCTTCTCATTTTCTTCAATCCGGAGATCGGTCATACTTTCTTTGGATAAAACTCTGCAATTTTCTTCCAAAATTATGATAGTTTGACATTTTTCTTCTAGATGCGTGTAGTCGTGAGGAAGAGATTCAGAAAATTTGAGAAACATGGGAGGCGGCGGGTTAACTAGGTCAAATGAGTGATATATATATATATATATATATATATATATATATATATTATAAATGATATTATATCCAGATTTGATTAGGTTGTTGAATATATTTACTACTAGTGTGTAACCCGTCGAGTTTCGACGAAAAATATTTTATGTTGTATTTATGGTAATTGTAAATGAAATACTCTTTATATTAGCGTAATACTTTTAATTTGATATGTATAAGTTATATTCTGTCGAATTCTGATGGAAAATCACATTATATTATATAATTCATGAATAAAAATGTAAACATTTGAGGCATATTGATTCTTGATCGTACCCATCTAAAATGTATATATCCGTACTCATCTTAAATCCGATTATTTACCCGAACTTATTTAAAAATAAATATAATTTATTATAGTGACTGTTTATCGATAAAAATTAATTACTACAAAGTAAACATTAATAATATAAATAACAAAATATCAAAAAATAGAAAAAAAAATTCATGTAGAGATGCAAATCGATGTTAGGATCCCTTTAGAATTTATATGGTCATACTTATCTCAAATATGATTAAAAAATATTTTTACTACTCGTTCTCGTTCCAAACTCGTTTAGTTAACAACCGCTAACTACCCACATATGTTTAGATTTTGTACATATAAGTTGTTAAAGTAATTAATTATCTGTCTGAATAATGACTCAAACATTATAGAATAAATATTAATAATAAATAACATACATAATAACAAATTATAAAATGAAGAACATGTCTAGAATTTATAATTATACGGTCGTATATATCCCAAATCTGATTAAAAAGAATTTTTTATTGTTCGTTCTCATTCAAAACTCGTGTAATTAATACCTACTAACTATCCACATATGTTTAAATTTCATACATATAAGTTGTTAAAGTAATTAATTATCTGTATCCATAATGACTCGAACATTATAGAATAAATATTAATAATAAATAACATACACAATAATCAATTACAAAATAAAGAATATTTCTAGCATATATATACCTGCACCTGTCCCAAATTTGATTAATTATCAAAACCTATTTAATTTTATAAATATAATTTGTTACAATAATTAGTTATTCATTTTAATAAAATTGTTAACAATATGGAGCAATTATTAATAATAAATAATAAAAATAAAATTTAAATCAAAATAGAGGAAATTTCACATAGATATGTCGATCAATGTCTTAACCTGTCACAAATCAAATTAAAAAGTGATTTAACGGTACATTCTTGTCTCATTCTCGTCTAAAAATCCAATAATTTTCTGAATTCATTTAAACTTATAAAATATCTAAATAATAAAATATATATTTATTAGAATAATTGGTCATCCTCTCAATAAAATATTGGATATTAGTATTTATTTCAATACTTTTATTAATTGTGAAGTCTGACGATAAATTAATGTGAGATTAAAAAATTTCACATAAGTATGTAGATAAATGTCTGTATCCGTCTAAAATGTATATTGTTGTACCTAAATAACATAAATACCAAAAGACTTAAAAATAGAAAAATTATGTTGTTGTCCCATTCTCGAATTTTAATATCTGCTAATTATCTAAATTATAAATAATATAATTAATAAAATATTATTAATTCAATAGATTAAAATCAAGAAAATCTCACACACATATTGATCAATGTCTAGCCCATTTTTGAATTTAATTACATGTCATTGTGACAAACTTGATTAAAAATTGATTTTATTATATGTTCTTGTCTAATTCTCGTATAGTGACATCAGTTAATTACATAAATTTATTTAAATTTATAGAATATGTAATAAATAATATATATTATTCTAATAATTGGTTATCCTCTCAATAAAAAAATTAAACGTTAATTACTATTTATTCCAAAACTTGTTATTAATTTGAGAAGTTTCATGGAAAATTTATTATAAGTTTCAAATTATATTTATATAATTATAAAAATATATCCTTTTATTAGATTTTCAATTTGTGAAGTTCGTGAAAGATCGTTGTGAGATTAAAATTTTGTTTAAAAAGTTGTAGAAAAACATATTTTTATATTTTTCTTAAAAAACAAAATATTTTTTAAAAATCTTATGAAAAAATTTAAAATAATATTAATTAGATTATATAAATTTTTTCAATAAAAATATGACTAATTAGTTTACCAACTAAATAACTAATTGGCCAAATAAACTTAATCACTAAATAATTATTAATTATGGGATAAAAAAAATACATATAACTATTTATATAGGTCTTATTCAATATGGAGTTTGATGAGAAAACAATGTGGATAAAAGATGCAAGGAAAATGAGAATAAAGGAGATTTGAGAAAAGTAGGAATGAAGAGATTATGTGACGCCAAATATGAGAGATAACACCAAATCCGTAATCTTATTATATATTGATTATTGATATTGATGTGAGATAAGCGATGTAAGGAAAATGAGAATAAAGGAGATTTGAGAAAAGTAGGAATGAAGAGATTATGTGATGTCAAATAGGAGAGATAACACTAAATCCTTAATCCTATTATATATTGATTCCTACGAAATCTCTAATTGAACAAAGAAGTGAATATGTTAGTTTAGATGAACTCATGTATTTCTCACAAAATTTAATAATATTTGAATTTCTTAACCCATGTCCAGTTAGGAAAAACAATTTTAGTGTCCAAACTGATTAAATTTCTCATATAAAAGACGAAGTTAGAGTTCATTTCTTCCGATTTGATCAAAAAAATCAACAACCGTGAGATATTTAATATATATCATTATAATTAAACAATACAATTAAGTAAGATTCATTTTAAAAGAGTGTCCGCTAGAATATTGGTGAGAGAAAATATGGAATTGGAAACGATATAATTAATTTCTAATTACTGTGTTTAATTTCCTTACCATTATGACCATAATGAATTCTGTAATTGATGAATAGGTAATAAATTTGTTCATAATTTAAATTCAATTCCAATTTCGAAGCTCAATCATATACTTACCTCAATATAATCTTAGACTATTATTTACGGTAAATTCATTAATATCTTCCAAAATTCATACAATCATTTATATATAGCATTAATTGAGAATAATAAATAAATATTATAATCTATGAATTAAGAATGCATATAATAGGGATTTAAGATAAATATGAATAACGAGTAGAAGTGATGCCACATAGGCACACACATGAATGTGGTGCTCCCAATCCGTAACGGTATTATAGATTATTGGTTATGCAAACACTATATATTTCAAGTTATGTATTATATCAGTTTTTGTTTTATTATCATAACTCTAGTTTAATATAATTGGTTTGACACTTAATATCCTTATAATTTTTTATTTTCTCAAATAACTACATTAATGCAATTTCCAGAAAAAAAGCAAGCACATTTTGGTATTCAAATTTTGATTAGATTGTATATATATTTTTAATAAGTATGAGATTTGGAATTTATATTTTTTATATTTGGTTGTGGTGTAATTGTATATTATATTTATAATGTTTATAGTATGTTACATGTAAGGTTAGTATAACAGTTTATTTTTTTTCTTTATCATCAATTTACTATTTACTATTATGTATTATAGATTACATAAATAATTATCGAAAAGTTTAGAGTGCATATTAAATTGAATATATAAAATAACACTAGTTCTTATATTTGTAAATTGTATTCATTTTCTCATTCTAGTTGATTGGATGAAGTGTTATAATCGAAAATGGATAAGCATATTAATTGAATTAAGAGAACTATTTGATGCATTTTATGTATATTACAAAATAAATTAGTTATATTTTATTAACTTTTTAGTTTTAATATGTATTATTATACTAAGTACATAAAATTTATACTATATATATATGTATATATATATATATTTCTAACTCGACATCTCATTACATAAATTAATCATTTTATGATTTTATATAATAATATACATGAAACATATATTAAGGTGATTAAAAACACATTTATAATTATCAAAAGAAAATATATCTATAATTATCAAAAGTTTTGAAGTGTGTGTGATATATAAATATTTGTTAGATTTAGACTATACAATATATATAATTAATATACTATTTAATATTATTCGAATATATCTACTCCATTCATCTACTACAAATTATTATATTTATCTCATAGTAAATTAGTTATGTAAGTTAGATGTTATTTATTTTAGAATTATTATTATAGAGATATAAATATAACTATGTAACTCGTACTTGTATACTTATACACTATAATGATCTATATTAATATTTTTGTTCATACGATAACTTAGTAGATCATGTTATTTTTAAAAAAATTCCAACTCAATATCTCGTTTGATTAATTAATTGTTAATTTAATGATTTTGTTTTATAATACACATGAACATATATTTATTAAGATATGATTAAAATAAAAAAACATATATAGTTGTCAAAAGTTTAAAGTATATGTGAAACATAGTATTTGATATTATGAACTAATAATATAGACTATACAATATATAAATTGAATATACTATTCAACATCATTCGATTATATTTACTTTTCAAAATCTACTTATGAGTTATAAATTATAATTCTTTTATTTCATAGTTAATTAGTTATGTAAGTTAGTTGAACTTTATATTAGAATTATGAAATATTATTATTATTATTATCATCATAACTTATGTTTGCAGTACTGTTTATCTTTTAAAAATATTTTTGGTTCCTATAATCAATTGATGGACGAGTCACTATATTTTAAGGAATATAGTTGCAATTATATTTCATTTTTATTTTCTTCTCTTTTTTAATTTAATATCTTAAGAAAGTATATTTACTATGTTGTTGTTTGAGATTGATATATGATACTTAGATGTGAATTAGAAAGAAAGTTAAAGAAAAATATACATATTGCAATATTTTCGAAAACTATAAAGAAAAAGGGGATTTTTAAAGTTCAATGTTTTTCTTGGTAAATCTTGTGGATTATGAACTTATTAGGTAAATAAAGACTAATGTAACTTAATTGGAAAGGGTAGAGCTAAGAATGTGAAAATTTGATGCTTATGTATGTATTCATGTTTTAGTTGAGTTATGTAGGAAAAATTGCTTGAACATGATTAATAAAGTTAAAGTATAGCTAATAAAGAGATGAATTCAAAGTATGTGATTACTCACTAATTGAATTCTAATAAAAATTTAAGTTAGAAGATTTATTGAAGAATTATGCATAAATAACTTAATGATAAGAAATGAAGTGTTTAAGTAAAGAAAAGAATGTGGTTTAGTTCATTAAGAGTATAATTATGAAATAATTAGTAATCATTCCTTTGTTACTAAAGTAGACTCATGCAAGTCGAATAAGATAAATATGTCAAGAAAGTCTTAATAATAGAAGGATGCAATGACCCGAAAGACTTATAATTCTTATAGGTGAAAGTTTAGACAAAAATGTCCAAACAAAATATAAGAAAAGAAAAAGAATGAGTAAGAAGAATTAATGTATATTTGAAAGATGAAAAATGTCCTTTATTCGCACTACTACAAATTTACCTTTTCTCTACACCTCATAGACTACGCTTTTCCTTAAAATCGTAGTCTATAGGTATAGACTACGTTTTTTTTATCAAAACCGTAGTCTGTGCGAAAATTGTTGAAATATAGACTACGGTATACTTAATATGCGTAGTCTATACCAAGTAATGACTACGCATAACAAAAGCGTAGTGTATGTGCGTGTTTTTGACACCCAATACACTACAGTTTATAAAAAAGCGTAGTCTATGTGCATAAATTAAAAAAAAAAAAAACTAAACCTATCTTTTGAAATAAATTCAAAATTCAAATTCCCACCGAAAACTTCCGATTATTTGAACCCCATTCATTCATCGCTCATCACTCATCACCAACCCTAACTTTATCTCTCACACACACACACACATGCTCTCTTCTCTCTCGCAAACACACATCTTACATTCTTTTGAGTTACAACCCAAAATACGTGAGATCTTGCACATCCGTGGTGGCGGTCACGGAAACCAAATCGGTGCAAAATTTGGAGGTCCGGTTAGAGCGCGTGAACGTCTACTACAATGAAGCCAGTGCGGGAGGTTTGTTCCGCATGTCGTGCTCATGGATTTGGAGCCCGACACCATGGGCGATCTCGGATCCGGGACGACGGGCAGATTTTCAGGCCTAATAACCGTTTGTGCAATCCGACGCTAGAAATAATCGGGTGAAGGGCACTATATCGGGGACGGAATTAATAGATTCGTGCTTGATGTTGTCTTGAAGGAGGCGGAGAATTGTGATTGCTTGCGGTGAGCTATGATTTAGTTTATTTTGTTTGCACTTATATCTTATTTCACATTTCTCTATCCTCTTACTAAACCTTTGGCTCGTGTTAGGAATGTATTACTTATTGTTATTTGGTGTGATTTTGATAGATCTGTAGATATGAGTGGCGATTTGTATCGCTTTCTAATATAGAATGCACTTTATCGAATTTCGAATCATAAGACATTTAGCTCCTGCGATGTATGGTGTGTGGCGTAATGGATATTGTGAAGCTTATACCTTACGGTTTTACTATGAAGTCATGAAGTGAATATTGATCGCTATATTTCAACCAAAATAAATTGATAGTAAAACAGCAAGTATATTATATCGTATCCACAGGGACTGCGACTCGAGAACACATCAATTAATTAACACAGAATCTTTATTATTATCCAGGCAACAATATCAAGAGAGAAGGTTATAAAACTAGACTCAAAAATAAAGATAGGAATAAAAATCAGCTATAAAAGACTGACCCTAGGGATGTACTTAACCTAACCAGATTCACACAATTAACCTATTAATTTGTTTACCAATTTAATCCACATGCATATGAAGGATCACTAATGTAACTATAGTTTCCGCCAGGACAGCCTATAGTAGTAGATTAGCCTAAACTCTATCTCCGTTGGGTCTCAAGAGAAGTAAGCTAATTACCAAAAGCACACAAAGATTAACCTCCTACAGTTCACCTATCTCCGCCAGGTCTCAAGGTAAAAACCGTATTATTAATTCAAGAGATCGATTATGCAATTAATTCCGCCAGGACATCAATCACATAACTAGCATGCATCAATATTGGCCAGATATCAACACATGAGAATTAAATCCAAGAATTATAAATCATGAACGGGACGACAAAACAGTATCAACAGATTAATTATATAAATCTAGTTAGACATACAAACCCTAGGATCAATAACTTTAGCTATGCATAATTAAATAACCAAAGCAATAAATAATTAAAGATAACATGAATTGAAATATATAGATAAAACCCTAGGAATCCACGAAGAACAATTGTAGCAACTTAAATCCGGAAGAAAATCTGAATGCTCCAATGAAAATTAAAGAACGAAACTGGAATGAAAATAGAACTAGAATCAAAAGCTAATCTACTAACTAATCTGGAGACAATTAAAAAACTTAAGGAAAAAAGAAAAAGAATTTTGTGTTCTGTAATAAAAATGCTCTCGTAAAAATTCTAATGTGTGCGTCCCCCCTTTTCAAAGTGTGTGTGCATGTATATATTGAACATAGGGCCTCGCGAGGCGTGCCAGCCACCTTCCCACGCGAAAGAGTCTCGCGAAGCGTCAAAATGTGCTGCAAAACCTGTAATATCCCGTAGTTTTAATACTAGATTACGATAATTAATTACGTAATTAGCATTATTAATTCAATAACTAAAATCTTAATTAGTCAACTCTTGACTTTGACCAAGCATAATTGGATAATTTCTGTATGATATTCACGGAGCCTTAGTGAATAAGGAATATAATTTTCAATATTCCTTCGAACGTAATTTTCAACGTTGAATAAATTCGACGTTTACGTCTTACAGTATTATTAAGCAGTTAAGCTTAATTTCGAAATTCCTATTATTATAGGAATAAATAAAGTTGTAACAAACTTTATTTTGAACATTTTGGAGATAATTAAGCTATGAGAATTTAGAGACGTTTCAAACGTCTACGTTTAGAGATAATGCGATAACTTTAGCATATGATCTCGGAATTATAAAATTCAAATTCCTATAATTATATTATTATATAAGGACATTATTTATCATTAAATAATGCTAGAAAATTTAAGAATGCAATGTACCTTATTTTATGGGTTTCGAAAACCCTAAATATTTAAATTAGGGTTTTTAAGACCTAAATTGTTTTAAATACTTTTCTATGATTAAATTTATGATTATACTTTTCTATGATTATAATATGTCACATAAATGTGTAGTAGCTATTTTATACAAAGAAATAAAATGTTGGGCATGTCTTAATGATTTTCGAAAATTGTGAGTTTTAAAGTATGATTTAATATTTAATTCTTATCTAATTAATGATATATGATAAATATTATATTGTTATGATGTCATTAAGGACTAAATGAGGTGTAATATAATTTTCACAAGTGTGAGAGCACACTTGCATGAAAGTGGCGAAAATTTTAGGATTTTAGTATGATTTTACGCATAAATATCCTACAACAATTAATGAGAGTAATGAGTTGTATCCTATCTTGTATTAGTTGTAAAGTAGCATTAATTAGCTAATAAAACAAATCATCCAATGCTCATTTATTGTGAGAGCGAAAATGTTGAAAAATGGTTGGAAAATATTTAATTTCATACTATATAATAGTGCCATATGTGGAGTTGAAATATTTGACTTTTCTAAAGAAACTTTATACTATAATAATAATATGGTAATAATATAGTATATATTATAAAATAATAGAAATTTATCCTATTTAACTAAGATAGTTTAGAATGTCACAAATGTGACATTATGTGATTAATTCATTTTACTCTTGATAATTATGCCATAAATTTATAAATTAATTATATAGTATAATAAAATATATATTATAGTAATTAAAAATAATAAATAAATCCTAAGGCCTATTGAATATGGGCGACACACACACACACATTAATATATATGTTTGATTAATTAAATGACAACTAATATCCAATGTAATTAATTAGGGGATAAGATAACAAGTTGTTGTGTATAGGATGAGATCAAAATTTTTGTCTTTAGCCAAAGGAGGTGGCCGATTATTTTGACATTGGATAGCAAGTGTATTAGATATTTTTAGTGTAATAATTAAGCTACAACTTGTGTACATCTATAAATATAACCTAAGCTCTCCACTTCTCCATTTTGCTCCCCTTAATTTCGAAACCTTAGTGAAGAAAAAGAAGAGAGTTCATCAAATTCCCATCCCAAACTTAGATCATATAAACCTTCAACAATAAAATCGAAACCGATTAAAAGGTTAGAAATTTTACGAGCTTCGATTACGTGCTAGAATTTTCGAATTTCGTCCGTTAGAATTTATGTTATGATCTTAGTTTATATATATGATTTTCGAAAATTTTGAATCATATGCTAAAATGTTTAGATATTATGTTTATATGATGTTATTAAGCATGTATATTAATTATATCATGAAATTAAGCATGCTATTAAATTTAATGTTGGGACCGAAAACTTAGGGGTTATATATGTTGTTGATTTAAATTTTTAATTGTTGATTTCAGATGAAATCATGATCTAGGTATTAATTATGCTTATATGAATTTATTTAGAATTTTGGAAAACTATAGCTTATATTTATATAAATACCGAAAATATATGTATATGTTATGATGTTGTGATATAATTCATATTTAAGTAATATAATAGCATATTAAGTGTGTAGATTCATAATATATGGTTGTGAAAATTTATTGAAATTTATAAATATTATTTGGACCTAAGTTGAAATTTTCAAATATGACTTAGGTAAATTTTATTCAATAAGTCACAATAAATAACAATTATGTTGTAGTAAGCATAATTGAGGGTGATTAATTGAGATATGATTTTATTGGAATTTTTAAAAATCATTTGATGGGTTATTTATGAAATACCGAAAACTATAGGTTAAAAGACCATGGTGTATAAATTTTATTTGACTAAGGTAATTACATATTATTAATCACATGATAAAATAGTGTGACATGTGAATTTATAAGAATTATTGCACAAGTCTAAGCTATTTAATTAATAGTGACCGAAAACTTTATATTATGTGCATTAATGTTATAAATTTATTTTATCAAGAATAATAACATAATATGATCTAAAATAATGTTTTAGACATAGTATGATTTTATAAGAATTTTTGGAACAAGAATTGCACATAAAATGATAAGAATTTCATAAATAGTTGAAAAAGACAAAATGTTGACTTTTCGTTGACCAAAGTCAAAATTGTTGACTTTTGGTTGACTTGGTCAAAATAGTTGACCAAAATCGTTGACCAAGGTCAACGGACACGCAATTCGATAATGCGTGATCAATGTGATGTAGTACGTTTAGTAACAATGCTACTTACGTTACGTAAGTACATTAAAACGTACATTATATACTAAAAAGATAGAATATCTCTTATAAGTTAAGAAATTTCATAATCGACATCAATCGATTAGGAAACGTCAAAATAAGTCCGACGTTAGCCTTATTTGATACGTAGAACGTTATAGACTATGTTCGTCTCTATCGAACGTGACCGACGTACTAAAAATAATTCTTACGTTAAGGTGATACGTGGACGGAGCGTTGACGTAGGAAAGAGACCATAGTATAAAGACCTACGTGTACGAGGTGGGCTTTACTCGAAAACCCTTTTATTTACGATGCTTTCTTCGAAAAGTATTTATTTACAAGCTTTCAGTTGAGAAATGATTATGAACTGTTATTCAATTACATGCCCAAAATATTTATGTTTTAACGTATGGATCCTATCATGTTGTCACAGCCAACGATGTATGTGAACCGATTATCGGGTCGCCCCAATTTTTAAATCGATATCGGATCTTAGTCAGATGCAGAATTCCTGGCTAAGATTAACGTGTACACCAGTTTGTGACTGTGAGCCGTTAGCAACATCATCGGCCGGTCATGGATCCTAGTCAGATGCAGAATCCCTGGCTATGTGATTGGGAGCCGTTAGCAACATCTTCGGCCGATCACGGCGTCGGTAGAAGGAGGCCTACTTCTACAGACGTGAGATCGGTTTATGAGATCGGTTTATGAGATCGATTATGAATAATTATGTGAATGATACGGATCATACGTAATGTAAAATGCTGCAGCTAATCTTTTGAGAAATGATAAAGTATTTTGGTATTCACGAGTTATTTCAACTAAAATCCTCGTGTTATACTTATAGGCGATGTAATTTTATGAAATGATTTTGGCATGAGTCCACTAAGTGCAATCTTGTACTTAACCGCATGTTTGTTTTAAATGTGCGGTTGAGTCTGATAGGATGGACAAGTGTTGAGCAATGGAGTTTTTGTCGTTAATAGTTCACCTTGGATGTATATCGTCATATATGCATTCACATGCTTTCCACTGTTCAAAACACTTTATTATATTTTGATATTACTTATGTTACCTCGGATCGTTGAATCCTTTTGTTAATGATCCGTTGGTCTAGTTTGTATGAAATCGTTGTGTGTTTATCTATAAAAGTTTGATGTCTTGAAGGTTTGTTGGTCATTATGTTCTTAATCCCTGCTTAGTTGATGACAGTCCCGTCTAATCCGTACTTTGGAAAGGCGGGCTGTCACAAAACCATTGCTGCTCGCGAGTTGTCATCTCGACCAACGGTCGCGATCGCTTCTCGCGAAGCGTAATTCACTGCGTGCGCGACTTCGCCGTTTCGCTCCATTCTCTCTCGTCCGGACTCCGAATTGCTATCCGTTTGTGCCTACGGACTCCTATCGAGATGATATTTAACATAGTACACTTTTCACGTCCTTATTTTTCAAATCCATTACGTCATATTCAACGTCGTTTTCAAACAGTTTCTCTTCGCACGAGCTCGCGATTGGACTAGTGATTCCTCTTTATCGTGATCCACCTTTTTGACATCAAAACCTATGCTAAAATGACATGAAATAAACACGGTATAATATCTTCCAAGGTAAACATAAATATATCAAAAGACAACTCAAAAGATCACTTATCACTTAGAAACGAAACGAATATAGCCTTATAAATCATGTAAAAATGAGGCTTATCAACTCCCCAAACTTAACCTTTTGTTTGTCCTCAAACAAATTAGAACAAAAGAGAGACGATCAGAGACAGGCAAAGAGTCGGACGACAAAAGCAATAAGCCTCAGAGCAATGAGCAATATACGATTCACTCAAATGAATCAAATCACAACATCTTTCGTTAAACTTCACACATCATAATAATTATAAGCACAAGCCTTCTTAAACTTTAATCTTCACAACATGGATGTATATATAAGAAATCTCAAACACTCAAGTGTATCAAGGAGGATGTGTATACTCTCAAAGTTTAAAAACACATGGAATCTACCATAAGCTTGCAAATCGTCTAATTCTCCATTGCTCAAATATGTGCTCAAGAACTAAGATCAAAAAGGTCTTATAAAAGGTTATAATGTAGGTTCTTTGGTAAGGTAGGATATATTTAGGCTAAATGACTCATAATCCCATAATGAAAAACATCATAAGTATCACAAGACATAATTCCCAAACTTTCACAATTCATTTCAATTCTCCATACCAAGAAGTCATTTTTTCTAAGAATTCCATAATTATTATATAAGTGATAAACTCATCTCAAAGCACTAGCTACTTACCCATTTATGTTCTTTTCACACTTGTGTCAATCAATTTTTATTTTATTTTTTACTTTTTGGGTAAACAACTATTTTTTAATAATCACTTTCATCATTTATTTCCTTTCGTTCCTTTCTTTTTCTCAACCCTCAATTCAAGCAGCCAAATATCACTAACTACATAACCCGACCCACGGCTATATGAAAGAATAAGGTAGGCTCAAACGGGCTCATCAAAGGATAATAAAATAATAGGTTAGTGTTTGGATAGTGTATAGGCTAAGAAAAGAATGCCTAATATCATCTCATAATTTTTAAGCACATCAATGCAACCTCGAAAAAGAACCAGAGCAAGTTCTAGAGAAACACATGCTATTTCAAACTATTAACACAGAAAGAAATAAGACTGAAAAAATATGACAGTCAAAAGCTCAAGTCTCACAGGTTTCAAAAAGTGTGATCAAGTTCTCAAAGGCTCAATACTCACAATAATCATAACATGCTTCGTCTAACAAAATCAGTTGCAATAAATTTTCTAATAAAAATAATTCTCATCATCGGCTGCTCGTCACTCAACTCAACCCAAAACAGACACAAAAACAAACCAAAAACAAACCAAAAACAAACAAAAAGAAAACAAAACAAAAAGAAAACAAAACAAAAAGGAAAACAAACAAAACAAAGGAAAACATTGGGTTACCTCCCAACAAGTGCTAAATTTAAATGTCTTTAGCTAGACCAATACTGACCTCGATCAATCTGGCGTTTTGGCGGCAGACTTCTTCCCAAATCTGTGCTTGCCTCCATACTTTGCATTTACGTTAGACCACCACTGAATGTGGAAGTGGCCTCCCCCAAACTTGAATAAAACACTCGGAGTTCCATGCCGAGTCCATCTCTTCTTTGTAGCACCCTTGTCAACTGGTCGGTTGACATCCAAGCTCGAGATTTGGCTAGCTGCAACAGTGGTGATTGAATGACACTCTTCATGCTCTGAACTATCGTGTCGCGGGATGGCGTCATAGATTGAAATTTTTAGCTCCTCATCATTGACACGAAAAGTCAAATCCCCTTCCTGCACATCAATTAAAGCACGACCAGTTGCTAGAAAAGGTCGACCCAAGATTAGTGGTTGATTTTTAAATTCAGAAATGTCTAAAATAACAAAATCTGCTGGAAAGATAAAATCCCGAATTCTTACCAACACATCTTCAACTATGCCCTTAGGATATGCAACTGACCTGTCAGCTATCATTAATGAAATTGAGGTATTCTTCATTTTGCCCAGCTCCAAGTGATTGAACACAGATAAAGGCATCAGATTTATGCTCGCCCCCAAATCGCACAACACATTGGGGAAGGTATGCTCGACAATCTCACACTCCAAAGTGAAGCTCCCCGGGTCTTTTTATTTCAGCGGCAACTTTCTCTGCAAGATAGCACTGCATTCTTCAGAGAGGTTGATCTTGTCAAATTTCCCCAACTTCTTCTTATTCGCCACTGCATCTTTGAGAAATTTGACATATCCGGGAATATTCCTAAGTGCATCAAAGAGAGGTATATTAATGTTCACTTTCTGAAATATCTCCTTGAAGCGGGCGTACTCCTCATCATAATTCGTTTTCCCAATGCGTTGAGGAAATGGAGCATTGACCATCGGTGGCGTCGGTTGGCCCTTCACGTCTCGCAACTGTTCCTCTCTTTCTCTCTCTCGCGAGACACTCTCTCTGCCTTGGCTCGCGACGCGCTCTTCCTCAGTCGTCGTGACCTTCTGTCGCGATGCTTCATCGCGAGGTAATGTCGCGACGTACACTCCGTCAGTCTTCGCGTCAAATGCTTGCGATCCTTCCTCGCGAAGGCATATCTCGAGGTGCCCTCCGTCAGTCTTCGCGTCAGGAGCTCGCGAACTTACCTCGCAATGGCCTGTCGCGAGGTCACTATCTTTCTCAGGTGAGGCTTTCCTCGCGGACTGGGGTCGCGACCTTGGCTCGCGACTCGCGCTCTCTTGCCTTCTCGCGAGGCGTGAATCTGTTTCCTCAGGCGCATGATCATCTTCTTCCCTTTCGTACTCCGGATGATTTATGTATGATCTTCCACTTCTCGTATAGATAGCATTACACTGATTCGGAGGCATATGATTCTTAGGATTATGTTCAGTGTTGCTTGGGAATTGCCCTTGCCTGTGCATTCCAGCTCTTTCATTAGCCATCTGCCCTACTTGGTTCTCCAACATCTTCAATTGTTTTCCCATGGCTATCACCGTATTGTTGATGGCGTTGACTGTACTCTCCAGAGCGTTCATCCTATTCCCAAGCTGCTGGATCTGAATATTTTGCTGAGCCACAATTTGTTGGTGACTCGTTGCTATTTGTTGATTGCTTGCCAACAATTGTTGCATCATATCCTCGAGGCTCGGCTTCTTGGGCTCCACAATCATTCCATTATTAACAGCAAAACCAGGTGGTGGTTGCTGAGCATTCTATGCATTGGCATAGGAAAAATTGGGATGATTCCTATTGTTGGGATGATAGGGAGGATTCCCACTCTGATTCCCCTGACCATTACTCCTTTGGTTCAAATATTGAACCTCCTCCATATTCTGCGCCATGGCCACAGTCATCTACCCTTTCCTCTCGGCTTCGTACTCCTTCTGCAGAGTTGTGAACTTCTCTAACAAGTCATCATACTTATCATCCAACTCTGCAGCAGCCCACTCTTCGATCATTGCTCTCCATCGGCCATTGATAGCTATTGGATGTCATCTTCTCAATAATTCTCAATGCTTCATCTATTCCTCTATTGAGAAGGCATCCCCCGGCTGACGCATCAACAATGCTCCGGGTGTTAACATTGAGTCCACTATAAAACTGGGTTACTTGCTGCTCAGGTGAAAACCCATGCTGTGGACACTTGCGGAGCAGGTTTCTGAATCGCTCCCAGGCTTCAAATAATGACTCATCACCCAATTGTGAAAAATAGGAGATCTCCGCAATGATCTTCTGAGCCTTTGTAATACCCCGAAGTTTTAAAGCTTAATTACGATAATAAAAATCGTAAATTAGGGTTTCGTCTCGATAATCGAAATAGTAACTTATCAAAGATGGATTTCGATTATTTTTGATATAATGAATTATTATATCATATTCACTAATGATTAGTGAATCAAGGAAAATATTTATAAAAAATTTTCGGCAATAATATTTTAACTTCGATTGAATATCGAAAGTTAATATTACGTGATTTTTCTAAGTGACGAAGCTTTGAATTACATTTCATTATTAATGAAATGAATTAATAAAGTGATTATGACTTTATTACGACCAATTTGAGATGGGTCGATTATGAGCGTTTTGAGACGTTTCGAAAGTCAACGTTTAGAGACGATTAGAAAAATAAGTCTAATGATCAAGGAATTATAATATTTAAATTCCTATGATTATTTTATGTAATTAGAGTATTATTTAGCATTAAAACAATGCTAGGGGATTAAGGAATAATTATTGAATAAAGTTAGCAATTTCGAAAACCCTAATTTTCGAAATTAGGGTTTTCACACATGAATCATTTTAATAATTTTTCCTATGATATAATTTATCATCTAAGATATATATTATGTCATATAGCTATTAATAGCATGAAAATAAAATATTTAGCACTTTGACTACAAAAGTGCCGTGTGTTTTGGGTTAATTGATGAAATTGAAAATCTTTTCTTTGATCATGTACTATGTGCGTATTTGCAATTGTAATAGCATGGTATATTTGCACAATAACCAAGTAATTAATTAAAAAAAATCAAGTGGGGTGTTTTGGCTTGGTGATGGACGCCTATGTTGACTAAAAAGGTAGGAAGAATTTTGTGAACTCCTTTAAATGATTTTGCTTACATTTGGCAATGTGTAGGAATTAAATCTTGTATAAGACAAAAGAAATAAAACTCTTCCCTTTTAAATGTAAGATAGCCGACGCCTATGTGATCCGAAGTGAGATGTATTTTGATTCTTTCAATAAAGTGGTGTAAGGTGTAGTTAATATGGTGTAAGTTGATGAGTGAGTCAAAGAAAAATAAACTTTTGTCTTGCTTTGGGAGAAAGAGAGAGCCGACGGTTAAGGCTTAATGTGTGAACTTTATTTTGATTCCATTCATTTAAAATGTGTAAGTGCATTTACTAGGGTGATGCATTAAAATGATGTGACACAAGAATAAAAATCTTTCTTTGTTGTGGTGTGTGACCGTGAGAATTGTAGGAAATAAAGTACTAAGTATTTATTCTTTTTGCATAAGTGATAGATATTACAATCAAAGCAAAATACTTCTCATTCCCACAACCAAAATTGCCGTGAGCAAATAGAATGAAAAACTTGGAGAGTTCTTCATTTCAATAGCCAAAACCCTTGAGCTAAATCCTTTGCACAATAAATCCAAGCCGGTAAAGAGGTTAGAAATCGAACAAGTTTCGATTATACGTTAAGATTTTAATTTTCCAACCGTTCGATTTTAAATTATATACTTATGCCCTTTATGAGAAAAATAGAAATAATTATGCTAGCATGTCTATTGTTCATTAATAATGTTGAGCATGATTTATATGTTTCATATTAGTGATTTATTTGGAAGCTAAGCATGATGTAAATTAAATCATTATAATCGAAAATTTCCTTGTTTAATTAATTTGTTGATGGATTAATGTTATATGTTAGTAATAGAACTCATTGTAATTATTTGGGAATTTTTAGAAATCATATGCTATAGTTTTTATAATTGCCGAAAATCCTTGGAAATTATATGTTGATGTACAAATTTTATTTAAGTGATATTATAGCATATTATTGATCTAGAGCGTTGATTATATGTGAATTTATTAGAAATTTTGGAAAATGTATGTTCATAGTATTAAAATTTTCGAGAAGCTATGAAGGATGGTACATTGATGTAGGAATTGAATATGTTGAATATTATGTTATAATTATGATATAGAGTGATGATTAAGTGTTGTAGAATTTAATTAGAATTTTAGAAAATTGTTTGGTAATTTTTGAGAAAAATTCGAAAGCTATAAGGTATGGATAGGTGATGTCCAAATTTTCTATAGCTAATGTTAATACATATTAATGATCCTATGATAATATAGTGTACTATTTGAATTTAGGGGAATTTTTGGAATGGTTTAAGAAATTTCCCACAAAAACCGTGAGCTTTAGAATATATATTAAGGGTTTTAAATCCTTTTTATCAAGAAAAATAAAATATTATATGTCTAGAAATTATTTTAGACATATTAAGAATTTATGGGATTTTATAAACATAGTATACTATGTTTACGGCGAAACGTTATATTAAATAACGTTAAATGCGAAAATGATATGAAATGTATAAGTTAAGTGTTATTAAGGTAAAATATTAATCAAGTTTATTGATTTACGTGAAAAATCGAGAATTAGGGTTTTATGAAAAGAAATCGATTGAAAATCGATTTATATGAAAAATTGTTATAAACTATGTGAATAATTGAAAAGTTTATTAAGAGAAGTCAAAAACATTGACTTAAGTCTAAACGTATGAAATACGTTGATTAAATACACTAATACGTGTAAAACGTATTAATTTTATAAGAATATCTCATTGGTGAGAAAAGATTTCATAATTGAAATCATTTTATCGGAAAACGTTAGAATACATTTAACGTTTAACCTAAATGGTTAAAATAAGATAGTAGATCATATCTCGTCCCTATCGAAGTACGAAAAATGTTTAGTTAAGATACGTGATGAAACGACGTATTAAAATTAGTTAAGGGATTTGAATTATTATATATCAAAGTTTATTTAAACTTTGAAAATCTCGGAAAACATGACCAACGTACTGAAATAGTTTTTACGTAAAGGTTGGACGCGGACGTGACGAATTGACATAGAAGGAAATCGAGTTAAGACGATCTACAGTCCAGGTGGGCTTTACTATACTCAAAATGATAAATGCTTATCAAATGATTTATTTATGATGCTTATTTTGCAAGAAATGATGAGGAAATGATTATTTAATTACATGCCCAAAATGTTTATGTTTTATGTATGTATCCTATCCATGATCGAATGATGCATATTGTTGGGTAACTCCCACTTATGAAATGTTTGAATTCGTATCCTTGTTAGTACCCGCAAGGATGATTGAGAATCCGTATCCTGTGCCGGAGTGGCAAGGATTTTGTGCACTATTTTGTGACTGTGTGCTGAAAGGGTGCTCGGCCGGTCACGACGTCCGTGGGAGGAGGCCTCCTCTCCGGCGCGGAATGATTTATATGATGATTTATGAGATGATTTATGAGATCATTTATGAGATGAGTTATTGATGATGTGATATGAGAAATGAAAGGGATATGGATCATACATACAAGGAAAAATGCTTGGCCAAGCGACGTTTATGAAAATGATGAAAATATTTTAGTAAGCACAAGGCCTTTCAAATAAAACCCTTGTGTCTTACCATAATGAGGCTGTGTAATTTAAAAATGAGGAAATGATTTGGCATGAGTCCACTGAGTGCATTCTTGTACTCAGCCCTGCATGTTTGTTTTTAAATGTGCAGGTTGAGCAGATGATGGATGGAGGCGTGTTGAGCAGTCGGAACCCCTTTTGATAATGATATGTTAGAAACCTTGACTACACATCGTCATATGTGTATTCACACGTCTTTCCGTTGCAATAGAACTCTAAGTTAGCTTTTGATGTTGACCGTTGATTACCTTTGGATCAATTGAATTATTGCGTTAAGAATCTGTAGATCTCTCTCCATAATTAAATTATGTATATCTTGCATATTATGGTTGAAGCTTAATAGTTTACTTGAATTTAGTTCCAAAATTCTATGATTAATTATCTTTCATGTTCCATAAATATTGTTCCAAGTATTAGTCCTTGTTAATCCGTCGTTAGGATTAGAGGGCTGTTACAAAGTGGTATCAGAGCAGTTCGCTCTTTGAATCCAAAACCTTCTTTCAAAATTAAGTCTAGATTGAGTCACTAGACTTCCAAAGATCAGCCGACACTGCTCGACACTCCATCACATCAAGTTCAATTGGAATGAGGTAAATGATCACATCAAGTTCAAAAGTTTGAAAGTGAAAAAGGATGGAAATTTTTTCTTCGCAAAAGTTTTGAAATAAAAAGAGATTCCCACAATATCTGCGTATGGGACTGCATATTTAAGGAAAGCTCAAATGATTCCAACAATATGCAGGAATGGGACTGCATATTTAAGGAAAACTTAAAGGATTTGATATATGATAGATAAAGGGTTTTCTCGGTTTTGAAAACAAAAAGTTTGAAAGTGAAATAAAATTTTCAAGTGAAATGAAAGTTATGAGAATTTATTTAAGGTGGAAGTTATTGCAAATGTTGCAAATGAAATATTATATCGTGAAGAGAAGAGTGATGAAATGATATTGAAAGTTGTTGGTTCGCTACCAACATATGATGTTTGATGATGTTTATGAGGAGGATGTTGAGATGATAAGGAAAGTTGTTGGTTTGCTACCAACGTATGATAATGTCATACGAGAAATGTATTGACAAAGATATGTCAAAAATGAAATGTTTGAATTCATGAAATTCAATAAAGATTTATTGTTATTAATGTATGAAAATGCTCAAAAATGAACATTTATATGTCAAATATAATATGTTGAATTCTTGAAATTCAAAGAAGTACATGAGTACAAATGAGCTATGTTATGAATATTTGAAATTTTAATTTCAAATCTTAAAGTTGATTTTGATGATGGGTATGTTATCCCAAAAGAACATAGACTGTTTAAGACGCATGATCCCATTTGCGAAGGAACATAGAAGGATAAATTATGAGAATTTTATTCCCTCCCGAGAACAAAAACGAGATCAAGATGAGAATCTCGAAATGAATAACTAGAAGAAAATTTAAGCTCAGAAATGGAAAAGATGTCAAGATGATGAATGTCATTATGCGATAAGTGACATGAGTATAGTCTTTTTATTTGGACGTTCACGCATGACGGAACTCCAAGTTGACTATGACTTTTCGTTAGAAACGAAATAGAAGTGTGATCGAAGAATAAATTGATTCAAGTATTGTGAATTTTTACAAAAGAAGAGACCACGATGTGGTAGAAAATTTTGATGAGATAAATCGAAGAGTTAGTTCAATGATGTGAGTATAGTTAGACTTGAGATCGAAAGCAAAAGGATGGATACAGGAACGAACGCAAAGATTAAACGAAAACAATGTGAGTTTTCAAAACAAGAATGAATTCGGCGCGGGCTTTTCTGCACTGCACAGTGTGTTTGTTTTGACTCGTTCTCATTCGTTTGAACTCCGATTTACGAATGGTTTTCTCCTACGTACTCCTAATGCGATGTAATTTATTTCTTAAGAAGGACTAAATCCCTGATTCCTTCTCCAGAATTTACGAGAATCAATTGAAGTTAGTTTATGGTTTTATAGAATGAGAACTTTACAGTACGATAAGAATCTTAGAAAGTTACTAGAAAATAAGATTTCCAGTAGTACAAGTAGACCCATGACGTACATGAGAACCTTTGATGATGACCTAATACGAGTATATGAGGTTTCAAATTCTACTCATTACCCAATTTCTGTCATTGAGTTTAACTCTATGACCTAGTTCCAATTGAGAAATTACTTGAGTTTCTCACTGTTTCTGAAAGAAATTTATGACCCAAAGATTATAAAGTGTCCTTTTGAAACCAAGTCCTTGTGTGACTGAGAAAATATTTGTGATGGATCTGGCCAGCCCATATGACCAAAGAAATCTCAGTACTCGTCATTTTGGTCTTCGGACCCTAGATCCCAATTATTCAGTATACAGAACATATGGATTCAAATGGTAAAACATGTTATGTTGGATTACGAACCCATATCTTTTGAAAGCCGACATGATGAATTTTTTCAATCCTGGAGACCAATAAGTATGATGAAGGTTGACTTACCTTGTCACCTAAGTGCGAATTAGTAAAGTGATAAACATCGGGTATGATGTAGGTTGACTTATTTTTGGTCACCAAAAAGTTTCAGATCAGTAAGATGATAGACATTAAGAAGTGATGATGTAAATAAGATCTCGATGAGACGAGATATTTTCCCTATGATACACATAGATGTGATGACCCTTGATGGGCTTTTCAAAGATTGATAACAGTAAAGTTATATCTTCATGTGACTGTTATAATGATGAAATGTTGTGAATGAGATACTCTTTAGCATAGAATGCAAGAGTAGAAGTAAAGGAAAGTATATGATATCCTTGGGATATAATTTCCCCTTATTATGTCATAGCGAGAGAGATTATAATTTATCTTTAAGATAGTTGTTTGTCCTTAAAGCCTCATTAGTAGGTTGGACATGTTTAAAGAATGGAGATGCACGATATTCTTTTCAAATGATATATATATAAAGAAATGATAGCATCTCAGATAATAAACCTCTCGCTTTATACCTCAATAAATGAGATTATGCTTGAGCATAATCGATTCCAAGTAATTGAGACTTGGTTAAACCAATGATAATGAGATTGAGGAATCATAATCATTGAGATGAGTGAACAGCTAGGATAGCCCTAGCATGTAATCAAGTATGGGGAAGATATCTCCAAAGTCAAGACATGGTAATGAGATGCTTGGAATTTAAGTTATGGTGTACAGATGTACTACCTTACCAAGCTATATGACAATAACGACGATTCTAATCCTGAATGTGAGAATCGAAGTATAATGAAAGTAATATTACTTTCAGATACCATGCCCTAGAAAAAGGGACAAAGGTCATAAATAGTAGGAGAAATTACAAGCTATACAATCATGAGGTAGCCACGATATGATATAAGCTACAAAAGCTTTACGACTTCGATGAGTAAGACAATTCCTTTGAAGTAAAGACACGGATTAAGAAATAGATTCATTATTTGAAATGAATCTTAGTACTCTAAGTTATATAGAGACAAAGCGGTTGTCTTGAGTGTCTTAGTAATTAACAAGCAAGATAGCTTCTATAGACTTTTGCAAAGGAAATGCATTCAAGAGAACAATTGAAAAGATTCACATGGAAGGATCTTAAGGTGAATCTAATTGGAAAGCTTACCCATCATACTTTTGTGACGATCAATAAAGTGGGATATTAAGTGTCTCTGACATTGATATGAAGTAAGCATAGAATGTCGAGAAAGTGGAAATGAAATAGGACGTCAAGGCAAAAGTATGATACGTCCTCAGTGGACAAAGGATTTTATACTATGCGAAATTGCATGATGAATCAATAAAGATTTAGAAGAAATGACGTATATCCAATAAGGATATTACAAATGATGGCGCTAAATGTTGGTATAAGGATTTCTCTTAAAAAGAGTTTAAAGTAAGGATATATGATAGATATATTCCTAAGATCGATAAAGTGAAAAAGGAAATTAAATCATTCATACTGGATCAGGAATGAATGATAGTGATAGAAACATTACGATCTCTATGATAAAATTAAATTATCGAGATATCAATATCAAAGATAGGTTGATATAAACCTAACTACATAATGCTATTGATAAAAGCATAATTGTACTGATACCCGAGAAGGATATGGTGAACGAGGTAACAGGAGGCCATAGAAAGGAAACATAATGTCCCAAGGGAAAGGACAATAATATATGAAATAGATGTTTAATTGAACAGACGGAAACACAAGAGACCGAGAGCACATGCTTGACCGAAAGCAGAGCTAACAAAAACCAGAAATGCCTGATAGGTATGAGAAATTTTCTCAGAATACCTATTATATTTTGTTTGATATAGGTGCTTCACATTCTAACGTCGCACAAGTATGTGTAGAAACGATAGAACCCAATTCGAGATAAACGAATCAGGAAATGAAAATCTCCTCACCTATATGAGAATTATGGCCGTCGCGGTGTTACTCAAACTTAGAATTGGACCTAGGATCGCCTAAGGTTCTAACAATTGATTTGGATTATAATATCTATGTGGAACGTAGATATAATACTAGAAATGGAAGTCTTGGTAAACAAATGTCACTCGCATGATTAGAGACATGGACATAGTCTCTTCAATGGGAATTCTACGCGACCGGATATTAGTATCCACTATTGCTTACGCGAGTTAATTTGGAGTGATATACAAATGGAGATGTGAAATGCTAAATGAGGAATAAGATGGCAGGAAAAGAGAGTATTACGAGTAAAAAGTTAACCCCAAGGCCTACAAGTTTAGAACTCACACGGGCGTATCGGCTCTTTTATTATAAATTGGACATGGATTTAGGACAGTTTTTGGAGGAATTCCTGCACCTTTGGAAGGATGCTCGTAACCATGGAGTGACGGATGAGGATGGTATATAACAACTTATCCGTCGTTTGCCAACAAATTGGCAGGGTTTTGCAAAAAAAGTATCAAGAGAATATATTCTCCATGTAGAAAATTCCAAAGTTTGGGCAGACTTACCAGGATTTGTCAACAGACTCAAGTATTCATATAATGCGTATGGAACGGCACCCACGAGCACTTGTCCTGGTCCCCGGCAAGTTACACAGCATGGTATAAAGGAATGGTTATACCCTGATGTTCCAAATGTCGCCCCGCGTCCTGTGCCGTCAATTATACCAGAAAGAGACGAGAAGGGCAAAAGGACAAGATCTTATCGCCCTCGAGGATTAGGGGAATTACCGCTACCAACTCAACCTTACTTTCTGATAAAAACAACACAAACTTCTGGCATCAAAGAAGAAACAGGGAGCAGTGTGACCCCTGGCTCTGTGGAAGAGATAGATCGTCGGAGATTTGAGGTAAAGCGTGCACGGAAAAGGCAAATTTCCAAGCGAGGAGTACGATTCGACGAAGGCCACTCAGAGATATAGAATCCCATGATAATATGAGACTTATCTGTAGATAGTGGATCATGTTGAAAATGGTATGGTTAGAATGTATAAAATAAACGTAGTTTGGAATATTTTGTGAATATGTTGAAGTGGTGTCAAAATTTTGGATGTAAAAAGGACTAGATGCCATGTAATTAGTCGGCTTGATAGACCGACCCTCGTAATTAATGTATGGAAAGTCCTCATTGAGGCATTTTGACGAAATATATTATATGGTTTTTTATAGAATGGTATCTGATGTACGAAAACGAATTGTTCCGAATAAGATATGGTTACTATGAGATTATAGTTATGCCATTCGGACTAACTAATGTACCAACCCTATTCATGAACCTCAAAAATCGAGTGTTCCACACGTATTTAGACAATTTTGTCTAAATCTTTATGAATGATGTTCTTATCCATACGAAGAGCGAGAAGAACATAAAGAACATCGAAGGACCGTCTTACGGACATCTAAAGCCAGAAAGATTTTGCCAAGCTTAGTATTTTGAATTTCGGCTTAAGAAAGAAACATTCCTCAGGCACATGGTGCCTTCAGTAGGAATCAAAGTGTGTAAGAATGGAAGCCGTCAATGACCTAAAATGAGATCAGGAATTCCTTAGATAAATTGACTATTATCGGAGATTCATGAAGAATTCTCTAAGATAGCAAGGCCGATAACACAGATACCCCAAAAAGGAATCACATTTACATGGACAAATGAAAGTGAGGCCATGTATTAATATGAGAAAGATAATAGCTTACGCATCACAATAACTTAGGCCACATGAATAGAATGACCCAATGTCACAGCCCGGTTTGGCTAAACCTTACCGGACCGTGACTCGGGTTCGGGTTAAGTGAATAAGACAAGAATAAGGTTTTCAACTCATTTCATCTATGAAGAAATATAGATGTTTTAGACAGAAACGAGAATCACGATGGAGCAAAATAATAAATATATATATATATATAAGGTTTCAAGGGTTCAACCAACAGTAACTTTTACATAGTAACAAAAAGATAACAGAGTCTCAAGAGGTCGACAGCGGAAATACGTGTGAGACATGCATGTGAAGATGCATTCTCAAGGTGAACCAAAAATACATCATAGGTCTTGTCAAAATGTTCCGCTCAACTCCCGCTCTGTTCCATCACCCGCTCAACCTGCACATTTAAAAACAAACATGCAGGGCTGAGTACAAATAATGTACTCAGTGGACACATTGCCGAAAACATTTTTATTTTACGAAATATTGATCGCCTCATCACAAGAAGACCTGAGGGTTTTGTTTGAAAAGGCCTTGTTCTTACAAAATACATTTTCAATATTTTCTCAAAATTCGATCGCGGTCATTTTCATTTCACAACAACCACAACGTATATTCCAAGTCGGCTATGGATAAGCTATTTGGGAGGAGGCCTCCTTCACCCGGACGCAATCGATCGCAACCGGAGATTCGAAAACCGATCGCAACCGGCGATTCGTGACTGATCGCAACCGACGATTCAACTAATGTGTACACAACCCTAGTGGGAATTTCTACTTACACCTCCGACTGGGATCCGATTCAGAACTTCCTGTTGCCTGTGCAACCCGAATGGACATATACAAAACATAAAACATTTTCTGGCAGACAATATCGTATCTCAAAATTTTTGTAGTAAACAGTACAGTAATAACAGTAAACATTTTTCAAGAAGCTCATAAAAAGTTTTGGTAAGAAAGCCCACCTCGAGAACTTAAAGTTCTTAGGTCACTTAGGGTTTTTACTTCAGTTTTCTCCTCTCCTTTGAGTCAAACCTTATCAATGTAAGAAACGAAATTTTAGCATATCATCATGCTGCGTAAGTTTCTTCGATCCGAACCAACATACGTACTATCCGTCCATTCATTCCTTTGTTCAAATCGTTCGATAGAGACGAACATAGTCTATAACGTTCTACGCGTCAAATAAGGCTAACGTCGGACTTATTTTGACGTTCCTAATCAATTAATGTCGATTATGAATTTTTTTCAATTTATAAGAGATATTCTACCTTTTAGTAAATAATGTACGTTTTAATGTACTTACGTAACGTAAGTTACATTGTTGCTAAACGTACTACGTCACATAGATCACGTATTATTGAATTACGTGTCCTTTGACTTTGGTCAATATTTTTGGTCAACAATTTTGACTTAGTCAATATTTAGTCAACAATTTTACTTTGGTCAACTCAAAGTCAACATTTTAATTTCTTATGAAATTCTATCATTTTATGTGCAATTCTTGTTCTAAAAATTCCCATAAAATCATACTATGTCTAAAACATTATTTTAGATCATATTATGCTATTATACTTGATAAAATAAATTTATAACATTAATACTTATAAGGTATGATTTTCGGTCATTATAATTAACCAACTAAATATTTTTCAAAAATTCCAATAAATTCACATAATAATTAATCACCCTTAATTATCCTTATTATAACATAATTGTTATTTATTATGAACTATTGAATTTAATTTACCTAAGTCATATTTCGAAACTTTGACTTAGGTCCAATAAATTTTTATAAATTTCAATAAATTCACACAACCATATATTATGAATCTACATCATCAATATGATATGATAACACTTAAATATGGATCATATCTCAATATCATATCATATATTATAATTTTTGATTTTCATGAACTTAGGTACCAAAGTTTTCCAAAATTTCTATATAAATTCATATAAGCTTATTTAATACCCTAGATTATTATTTCATGCTTAAATCAATAATTAAAATCATAATTATCAACATATCACACCTTTTAACTTTCGGTCCATATATAAAATTTGATATCATGCTTGATTTTGTGATATAATTATACCATATGCTTAATAACATCATATAAATATAATTTTTAAACATATTAGCATAAGTCACATAATTTTTGAAAATCACATGTTTAAACTAAGCTCGTAACATAAATTCTAACGTATATATGAAGCTTGTAAGAAATCTAACCTTTTGATCGGATTCGATCGGCGTCGTGACGTATTCTTTCTATGATCAAGAGCACTTGAAGAACACTCTCTTATTTTTTTCTCTATTTTCTCTCCTATTTCTTCCCTATTTTTGGTTATGAGCTTATGGGAGGGGTGATCTCCTATTTATAGGATTTATGAGATGATCTTAATTATTACATTTTAAAATATCTAATGTACACTTGTACAAGATCTTATCTTTATCCTTATCAAATATTATCTAAATCCTTATCATATCTTATCTTTTAATAGGTACATTGAATCATTTATACAACTTGCATCACACTTGTCCTAAAATAATTAAATTACAAATTTTATAATATATTTGTGGCAATTTTCGGCCATTAGGGAGACAACACAATAGGTTACTTGTTTTAATTGAATTCTAACTCTACTTTACACCTAATAACATGATAAGATCTCATCTTATCTCTACACAATTCAACACATGGTGTAAAATAATTTTTAATCACCCATAATAGTGATATTTTCGGCCACTTGCTAGAAGTCTCCATAGGTTACTTGTTCAAGTTGGATTTTAACTCTATCTTACACCTAATACATGATAAGGTACAACTCATAACCCTTCATTAATTATAGGATAACCTTATCACATAAAATCTTATCAAATCTTTATAATTTTCGTCCACTTGTGTACAAGTGTTACCCCCACTTGTGCCACTTGATATAATTCTATATATATTATCCTTAATAATATTATTTTAATATAATAAATATCATAGGATCACAATTGGGTAGCAATTAAAATTAATTAACACATATAAGCTCACTTTTTCGAAAATTAGGGTTACACATGCTAAATATTTTATTTTCATGTAATAAATAGCTAACACATAGTTATGAGACATATTATAATCATATATGATGAATTTAATCATAGAAAAATATTTAGAATAAAATTTAGATCACAAAACCCTAAATTTACAATTTAGGGTTTTCGAAACCCATCATATATGGCATATGTTATTCCTAAATTTTCTAGCATTATTTTGATGATAAATAATGCTCTTATATCATAAGATAATCATAGGAATTTGAATCTTATAATTCCGAGATCATTTGGTTAAGTTATGAAATTATCTCTAAACGTAGACGTTTGAAACGTCTTAAATTTCACATAATTGAATTATCTCTAAATTTTTCAAAAATAAAGTTGTAAAAACTTTATTTATTCCTATAATAATAGGAAATTTTGAAATTTTAAGCTTAAAAGCTTAAAAATAATATAAGGCTTAACTGTTGAATTTAGCCGACGTTAGAACGTTACGTTCGAAGGAATATCAGAAATTATATTCCTTAATTCACTAAGCATCAGTGAACATCACACAGAAATTATCCAGTTATGCGTAGTCAAAGTTGAGCGTTGACTAATTAAGATTTTTAATTATCGAGTTTAAAACCCTAATTACGGTTTATATTATCGTAATTAAGTATTAAAACTGCGGGATATTACATTCTACCCCCCTTAAAGAAATTTCGTCCTCGAAATTTACGCATTCTCATAGCGTTCTTTTCTCTTTCTCCATATTGCATTTTCCATTCCGACGTTGGTTCCTCGTACCTTTTATTCGTCGTATAATCTTAACTTTCATTTGTATCTACTCAACTATCGATTCTCATAGACGGTGAATTCTATGTCCAAATCTATGTTCAAGCGAACTTATACTAACGTTGTATCCCTTGCCTTTGATGAAAGAGATTCGTATTCCTTTATCTCGTTACGTGCTATGTTCAAAAATGCTCGCATATAATATCGTGGTCTTGAAATTCTTATAACAATAATATATTCACAAGTATGTTGAAAGCGTATTCGTACCTGTCGGGTTGTTCTGGTCATTTTCGGTTTGTTGGTTGAGGGCGAAAGCCCTTGCCTGTCGTGGCTGCTGTATTCCCCTTTGCGGTTGGGCTTGTTGTGGCGGGTTAGGTCTACCTACCATTTCTTGTCCTACTTGTGGGCAATTATTTGCAAAGTGCCCTTGTTGACCACATCTAAAGCAGTTCACACGTCCAGCTAAGCAAGGACCAATGTGATGCCTATAGCATTGTGGACATTGAGGGCCAGTTAGTTTTCGTTGGTTGTTTTGACCTTGTCCAAAATTTATTGGACGACCTTGCCCTTGCCCTTGGATCCACGGGGTCCTTTGATTGCTTGACCATGGCCTTCTCTCAGCCTGGTTGTAGTAGTTGCCTTTGTTACGAACTTCCTCCCATTTCCTTTTTCCCTTGTCTTCTTGGGCTAAAACTGGTTTATTCTCCGGCAATGCTTCCTCTATGTCCAAAGCTCGTCCTAAAGCTTCGGCATAGGTCATTGCTCCATGGCTGGCAAGAGATATCCTAATCTCAGGCCTTAGTCCAGATCTAAACTTGTCAGCCATCTTTTCGTCGGTATCTATCAAATTCATAGCAAATCTTGACATATCACAGAATATCCTATCGTATTCTGTTACCGACTTATCTCCTTGCTTGAGGCTGTAGAATTCATTTTCCTGCTTCTTTCTATAACTTTTGGGAATATATTTATCATATAATACCGTTTTAAAATCTTCCCAGGTGAATTCCTCCATTTGTTCCTCAGTCATAACTTTCCTTCTGGTCTCCCACCAGAAGTCTGCTGAACCCGTTAATTGAAAGGTAACACAGGAGAGTCTTTCCTGATTCGTACAATGCATGAAATTGAAGATTCGTTCTATTGCCCTTACCCATAGTTCAGCCTCATTAGGGGTACCAGTCCCGTTAAATGTAGGCGGGTTTTGCTTGATAAATAATGCCTCTATTCTACGAGGCGGTGGTGGTTGTTGGGGTTCAGGTTCCGGAGTTTCCTCTCCTCTTCTACGTCCCAACTCTCTTCTACGAGGCATTCTTAACGTTTTTTAAACAAGCGTTAACTTCTAAATTAATAACTAGCACATAACTTCTTTATAGGTCATGGATCATAAAACATATTACACGCCAGATATTTTCCTCAAGTTTATCTATCGTACTAGATTAATTCGTGTAAGCAACAGTCAATTGTGCCGTGTAAAATCTTAAGTGAGAAAACTATGCCCATGTTGCGAGTATTTTTCGAAACTTCCATTCCTTCACGTAGCATTCCAATTCTCGTTCGTCAAGTCGAACTTCAAACGTTCTAAGTTCTCAAGTTCTCATGGTTCATCAAGCACTACGTTATACATAGAAGGGAATTTCTTATGATCTCGTAAAATCTAAGTTCTTCGTGAAACTTAAAGCTCATTTACGTTCTTTGAAATTCAACACAATTTCATAATTCAACTTCGTTTCATACTTTTCATTCAATCTTACTGACATATAACTTTATATATGTCCATTATCAATACTCATATACCAACCGGGTATGAACTCAAACAAAATCACATACCAACCGGGTATGAATTCAAACAAAATCACATACCAACCTGTAATAATCCGCAGTTTTAAAAGCCTAATTACGGTCTTTAAAATCCGTAAAATAAAATTTTGCCGTGAAATCAAATCACATATGAAATCAAGTATGATTTCAATTGTTTACAAGGAATAATCTCCTGTTACACACTCACTCAAAGTTAGTGAATGAAAGAAATCGAAAGTTTTAACTTTTGTCGGCAGTACATTTTTAACGTCGAATGCATATCGACTATTGAAATGTCACGATTTTTCTTAAGCAATCAAGCTTGGAATTATATTCCATTAATAATGGAATATTTTTATAATGAGATTACGAGTAATTACGACCATTTTAAAAATGAGTCGATACGTAACGTTTTGAGACGTTTTCAAACGTCAACGTTTAGAGATAAGATGAACGATGGTTTTAATGATCAAGAAACTTTAGGAAATTATTTCTTATGGTATTTTTATGATATTACAGTACTAATAAGCATTTAATTAATGCTTGAACATTAGAATTGATAGAAATCACATAACTAGTTTGAAAACCCTAATTTTTCGAAATTAGGGTTTTCCTTCGAAAATTTATGTTTTTTTTTAATTATCCTATGATATAATTATCATTTAAATCATATACCTTGGTGAATATACCTATGAATGATATGAAATAAAATTTTTAACCTATGTTTTAACCAAAGGGCCGATGGCCATTTTTCTTGGGCATAAGTTGAATTATTTTTTTTCTCTTATGTTATTTAATTAACCTATGATATTAAATATCATCTAAATTATATTATATGATGTATATATGTGTGTTTAACCTGGAATTAAATTTTTAATGAACACTAGGCAACACAGCCGTGTACTACACATATGTATGTAACAATGTGTGTATTAATTATATCACACTTACATGCATATATACATGATATATATTCAGATTTTATCACTAAGACTCCATCATATGTATAGATATATATCTTATTTTCAGATTTTCAATGTGTAGGCACTCATGAGAGTGCCCACTATCTACATAGAATAATATTATAAGATGAAGAGTCTCTTATGTGTTTAAGTGAGAGAGAGAGACGAGAATGAGTGTATAGGGAGGGGGAATTTTCAGATTTTCTTACATCTCCTCTCACACTCACACTCAACACTTGAATCCTTCCATTTCTCTCTCTCAAACTCTCTTTTTCTCTCCCAAAAATCAGCCATGGCCGAGAGCTTCTTCTCCCATATCCAAGCTTGATTTTTTTTTCTTTTTCTTCTTCCCTTCTTCCATACTAAGTGTAGAACCTTGAACATTGTTCCATTGATCTATATCACCAAGGTAGGTGGCGATCAAGGTGTTATTGTTCTTGATTCTCATAAAATTTTCGAAAAGAAGTATACTCTTGCATGTGTTATAGATGATCCTTGTTGGTGATACTTTGCTAGTGCATGTATATAGATGATAAGAAAATGAATAGATATGTGTTCTTGTTCTTAAAAATGTATTGCATGTGGATTTTTAACTCAAAACCTTATGAATCTATGATTATGTATTGTTCTAAGAATGTGTAGCATGATAGTTTGAGGCTTGATACATGTTTTAAAAAAATTTCGAAACATGTTTGAAAAATGTTGTTGATGACCGAGGCTTGAAGACATGATTTAGAACATAATTTATAAGTTTATAATGTTATATGTGTCTATAGTATTTATTTGAAAATTTTAGAAAAATTTAGGCTATTTTTCTTAAAAGAACCGAAGCATATATGAATTTATAAGTGGATGTATGATTTTTATTTGGTACATGCAATGTGAAATTATTGATTTATAATGTATTGAGAGTACATATAAATTAATTGGGAATTTTTAGAAAAACCCTTACTATTTTTTTTCATAATGACCGAGATATATATATATGGTTACATGATGATTTATTTTTATTTTGGAACATGCAAATACATATAATTAATTTATGAGTTTATGTGAGACCATAACCAATTATTGGTAATTTTTAGAAAGTCTATGCTATACTTTTCCAAAATAACCGAATATATATATATATATATATATGTTAAGGAATGATTTTTGTTTAAGACATGCAATTGCATATAATTGATTCCAAAATAACCGAATATATATATATATATGTTAAGGAATGATTTTTGTTTGAGACATGCAATTGCATATAATTGATCTATGATATCATGTGAATCTATAGCCAATTGCTTGGAATTTTAGAAAAATCCTATCTATTTTTTTCAAAAGAACCGTGAGGTGTGTATTGGCATATATTGATGTGTGATTTTAATTTGTAACATGCAATAGTGTTTTAGTGATCTAGAATATGAATTAAACATCCTATGATTTTGTTGAAATTTTTGCAAAACAATTACTCTTTGAAATCAAATAAACCGTGAGTATATACTCAAAAATGGTGATGATTCAAGTGATCTTTGATGCATTTTATGATGTTATATTGTTACACTATAATGTATAAGCATGTCATAATTGTTTGGAAATTTTATAAAATTGTTAAACATGTTTAGTGAAAAGGCCGAGAGTTAATATACCAATTACATGGTATATAAATGTCATATTATGGATTATATGACATAAGTATGTTATGGACTAATATTTGGACCTTATGTTAATTTATTGGAATTTTAGAAAAATAATTAGGCATTTATTTTATAAATGCCGAGACCATATATAATTAATAAGGTAATGATTGGACAATGTTTGATTGATATTATGACATATTAATGACCATAGTGTATAATAATACACTATATAAAATTAGAAAAAATTTAGACACCAATTGGTAATTTTTAATAATTACCGAGGAGTTTTAAGAATTTTTAAGGATTTTTAAATCCTTTTTAATTAAGTTTATTAATAAAATATATGTCTAATATTATTTTAGACATACTTGGAAATTATGGACCATTTTCGAAAATAATTGGTTGTCAAAATTCAAAATAGCCGTGAGCTATTTTAAAAATAGAAATAAGGATTTTAAATCCTTAAATTCATTAGTTATAATGAATTATATGTTTAAAAATTATTTTTAAACATATTAAAACAGTTTATAAAAAGAAATCAATTAGAAATTGATTTTCAAAAGAATTTAATGTTAAAATAAGACTTAGTAATTAAATTACTAAGAAAAAGTCAAAATTGTTGACTTTTGAAATCAACGTACGAAGGACGTTCGATAAATACGCTAATATGCGTAAGACGTATCATATGCTAATGATATCACATTAATATGAAAAGATTTCATGTTTAAAGTCATGAAATCGAAAAACGTGAGAAAACGTTGGACCATTTACCAAGAGGGGTAAATTGGTCATTTATAACACATATCTCGTTTCTATCGAAGGACGAAATGTTAAATTGATCTGGCGTTTGAAACTAATTAAATTCATTAAAGAATTCAATTCACGTCGATATGAAAAATCGAAATTGATTATAG
Source organism: Salvia rosmarinus (assembly GCA_036937905.1). NCBI lineage: Eukaryota > Viridiplantae > Streptophyta > Magnoliopsida > Lamiales > Lamiaceae > Salvia > Salvia rosmarinus. Next base: position 70,959,657 of record CM072819.1, on the reverse strand, counting down.
ACTTTGTAAGTCTCGAACTACGTAAACGACGTACTAAAGCATCCTTTTTATATAAAGGTGTGGACGCTGACGCACCAGCTGGACGTTGACGAGTAAGGAAAAGCGTTAAAGGCGAACAATAATTTCGGTGGGCTTTATTACTAAAACGAAAACTTTCTTCGCTTTTTTTCAACCATACATGTTTACGGTACTTTTCAACTAATGCTAAAATTCTTTAAATGATTACCGCCAAAATGTTTACGTTTTGTGTGTCGTATCCTATCCGTGAATGATGTGATGTTCTTTGGGTTATTCCCAACTTATGAATGAAAATCGATATCGGATCCTATCTGGGAAGGCTTATACAGCTAGGATTAACGTGTACATCGATGGTGACTGTGTCTTTGTAAGGACAATTCACGGCGGTCACGGGGTCGTAGAAGGAGACCTCCTTCATGACTTTCGACTATGATAACATGATGGAATGATAATAAGGGATATGGATCACGTACACCAAGAAAATGTTTGGCAAACAACTTTTATAAACTCATGAAAATATTTTAGTAAGACTGAGGCATTTTCAAATAAAACCTCGTGTCTTACCACTATATTAGCGAGTAATTAAACGAAATGAAATGTTTTCGGCATAAGTCCACTAGGTACAAATTTTGTACTTAGCCCTGCATGTTTGTTTTTAAATGTGCAGGTTGAGCTCGGTTGTTGACGATGGAGGGGTGTTGAGAAAGCCATATGTCCTTGATGTTCGTTAGGAATGGATAACCTTGAATACATATCGTCATATATGTATTCACACACTTTCCGCTGCAACTCTGAACTGTTGTATTTTCATGCTGGATATTATAACAATGGGAACTATGAAGTCCTTCAGATCATCTTATCCTTTGGATCTGTTGGCTAAACCCTTTTGAACTAAAATGTATAAGTGTATGTTTAATTTTAAGTTCTATATTCTTATATAATATGCCCTATCGTGACGATAAATCGTATCCTGAATACTATTCCTAGTATTAGTCCGCTCACTCCGGGTCATTCGGAGTGTGGTCGTGACACAACCGGGTATGATCTCAAACTTCTTTAGACAACCACTGTTTGTCTCATGAATTATCATAATTCAAAACTACTCATTTATCGGCATGTCCACTTTTAAAAAAAAATTTCACAAATACTTCCTCAAACTGTAACTGAACTTTTCAAAAACTTTTAACACATACCTTTTTATCAGAAATCACTTTTCCTTCTGGTTGGCGTGATGAGCAGGAGAGCATGGCGGTGATGATCGCTAAAAGTCAGTGATTCAAGCCGGACCTTGGATAGAAAGAATATTTTTGGTTCAAAGTAAATAACCTTGCTCTGATACCACTCAGTCACAGCCCGGTTTGGCTAAACCTTACCGGACCGTGACTCGGGTTCGGGTTAAGTGAATATGACAAGAATAAGGTTTTCAACTCATTTCATCTATGAAGAAATATAGATGTTTTATACAGAAATGAGAATCACGATGGAGCAAAATAGCAAATATATATATATATATATATAAGGTTTGAGGGTTCAACCAACAGAAACTTTTACATAGTAACAAAAAGATAACTGAGTCTCAAGAGGTCGACAGCGGAAATACGTGTGAGACATGCATGTGAAGATGCATTCTCAAGGTGAACCAAAAATACATCATAGGTCTTGTCAAAATGTTCCGCTCAACTCCCGCCCTGTTCCATTACCCGCTCAACCTGCACATTTAAAAACAAACATGCAGGGCTGAGTACAAATAATGTACTCGATGGACATATTGCGAAAACATTTTTATTTTACGAAATATTGATCGCCTCATCACGAAGAAGACACAAGGGTTTTGTTTGAAAAGGCCTTATCATCACAACCGGTTTGGCTAAACCTTACGGACCGTGACTCGGGTTCGGGTTAAGTGAATATGACAAGAATAAGGTTTTCAACTCATTTCATCTATGAAGAAATATAGATGTTTTAGACAGAAACGAGAATCACGATGGAGCAAAATAGCAAATATATATATATATATATATAAGGTTTCAAGGGTTCAACCAACAGTAACTTTTACATAGTAACAAAAAGATAACAGAGTCTCAAGAGGTCGACAGCGGAAATACGTGTGAGACATGCATGTGAAGATGCATTCTCAAGGTGAACCAAAAATACATCATAGGTCTTGTCAAAATGTTCCGCTCAACTCCCGCTCTGTTCCATCACCCGCTCAACCTGCACATTTAAAAACAAACATGCAGGGCTGAGTACAAATAATGTACTCAGTGGACACATTGCCGAAAACATTTTTATTTTACGAAATATTGTACTGCCCTCATCACAGTAAGACACAAGGGGTTTTGTTTGAAAAAGGCCTTGTTCTTACAAAATACATTTTCAATATTTTCTCAAAAGTCGACTGGCCAGTCATTTTCATTTCACAACAACCACAACGTATATTCCAAGTCGGCTATGGATAAACGCGCCGGGAGGGAGGCCTCCCTTCACCCGGACGCAACTGATCGCAACCGGCGATTCAGAAAACTGATCGCAACCGGCGATTCAGCAGCTGATCGCAACCGGCGATTCAGCTAATGTGTACACAACCCTAGCTGGGAATTTCTACTTACACCTCCGACTGGGATCCGACCAGTAACTTCTGTTGCCTGTGCAACCCGAATGGACATATACAAAACATAAAACATTTTACGGCGATAATATCGTATCTCAAAATTTTTGTAGTAAGCGAGACAAGAATAACAGTAAACATTTTTCAAGAAGCTCATAAAAAGTTTTGGTAAGAAAGCCCACCTCGAGAACTTAAAGTTCTTAGGTCACTTAGGGTTTTACTTGAGTTTTCTCTCTCTTTGAGTCGAACCTTATCAATGTAAGAAGCGAAATTTTAGCATATCATCATGCTGCGTAAGTTTCTTCGATCCGAACCAACGTACGTACTATCCGTCCATTCATTCCTTTGTTCAAATCGTTCGATAGAGACGAACATAGTCTATAACGTTCTACGCGTCAAATAAGGCTAACGCCGGACTTATTTTGACGTTCCTAATCAATTAATGTCGATTATGAATTTTTTTCAATTTATAAGAGATATTCTACCTTTTAGTAAATAATGTACGTTTTAATGTACTTACGTAACGTAAGTTACATTGTTGCTAAACGTACTACGTCACATAGATCACGTATTATCGAATTACGTGCCCTTTGACTTTGGTCAACGTTTTTGGTCAACAATTTTGACTTAGTCAACATTTAGTCAACAATTTTGACTTTGGTCAACTCAAAGTCAACATTTTAATTTCTTATGAAATTCTATCATTTTATGTGCAATTCTTGTTCTAAAAATTCCTATAAAATCATACTATGTCTAAAACATTATTTTAGATCATATTATGCTATTATAATTGATAAAATAAATTTATAACATTAATATTTATAAGGTATGATTTTCGGTCATTATAATTAACCAACTAAATATTTTTCAAAAATTCCAATAAATTCACATAATACTTAATCACCCTTAATTATCCTTATTATCACATAATTTTTATTTATTATGAACTATTGAATTTAATTTACCTAAGTCATATTTCGAAACTTTGACTTAGGTCCAATAAATTTTTATAAATTTCAATAAATTCACACAACCATATATTATGAATCTACATCATCAATATGATATGATAACACTTAAATATGGATTATATCTCAATATCATATCATATATTATAATTTTCGATTTTCATGAACTTAGGTACCAAAGTTTTCCAAAATTTCTATATAAATTCATATAAGCTTATTTAATACCCTAGATTATTATTTCATGCTTAAATCAATAATTAAAATCATAATTATCAACATATCACACCTTTTAATTTTCGGTCCATATATAAAATTTGATATCATGCTTGATTTTGTGATATAATTATACCATATGCTTAATAACATCATATAAATATAATTTTAAACATATTAGCATAAGTCACATAATTTTTGAAAATCACATGTTTAAACTAAGCTCGTAACATAAATTCTAACGTATATATGAAGCTTGTAAGAAATCTAACCTTTTGATCGGATTCGATCGACGTCGGCGACGTATTCCTTTCTATGATCGAAGAGCACTTCGAAGAACACTCTCTTATTTTTTTCTCTCTATTTTCTCTCCTATTTCTTCCCTATTTTTTGTTATGAGCTTATGGGAGGGGTGATCTCCTATTTATAGGATTTATGAGATGATCTTAATTATTACATTTTAAAATATCTAATGTACACTTGTACAAAATCTTATCTTTATCCTTATCAAATCTTATCTAAATCCTTATCATATCTTATCTTTTAATAGGTAAATTGAATCATTTATACAACTTGCATCACACTTGTCCTAAAATAATTAAATTACAAATTTTATAATATATTTGTGGCAATTTTCGGTCATTAGGGAGACAACACAATAGGTTACTTGTTTTAATTGAATTCTAACTCTACTTTACACCTAATAACATTATAAGATCTTATCTTATCTCTACACAATTCAACACATGGTGTAAAATAATTTTTAATCAGACATAATAGTGATATTTTCGGCCACTTGCTAGAAGTCTCCATAGGTTACTTGTTCAAATTGGATTTTAACTCTATCTTACACCTAATACATGATAAGGTACAACTCATAACCCTTCATTAATTATAGGATAAACTTATCACATAAAATCTTATCAAATCTTCATAATTTTCGTCCACTTGTGTACAAGTGTTACCCCCACTTGTGCCACTTGATATAATTCTATATATATTATCCTTAATAATATTATTTTAATATAATAAATATCATAGGATCACAATTGGGTAGCAATTAAAATTAATTACACATATAAGCTCACTTTTTGAAAATTAGGGTTACACATGCTAAATATTTAATTTTCATGTAATAAATAGCTAACACATAGTTATGAGACATATTATAATCATATATGATGAATTCAATCATAGAAAAATATTTAGAACAAAATTTAGATCACAAAACCCTAAATTTACATTTTAGGGTTTTCGAAACCCATCATATATGGCATATGTTATTCCTAAATTTTCTAGCATTATTTTGATGATAAATAATGCTCTTATATCATAAGATAATCATAGGAATTTGAATCTTATAATTCCGAGATCATTTGGTTAAGTTATGAAATTATCTCTAAGCGTGAGCGTTTGAAACGTCTTAAATTTCACATAATTGAATTATCTCTAAATTGTTCAAAAATAAAGTTGTAACAACTTTATTTATTCCTATAATAATAGGAAATTTCAAATTTTAAGCTTAAAAGCTTAAAAATAATATAAAACTTAGCTGTTGAATTTAGCCGACGTTAGAACGTTACGTTCGAAGGAATATCAGAAATTATATTCCTTAATTCACTAAGCATCGAGTGAATATCACACAGAAATTATCCAGTTATGCGTAGTCAAAGTTGAGCGTTGACTAATTAAGATTTTTAATTATCGAGTTTAAAACCCTAATTACGGTTTATATTATCGTAATTAAGTATTAAAACTGCGGGATATTACACCCAACTCATGACTTGAAATAGCAGCAATGGTATAAGTACCAAAGTCTTGGGGACATCACCCATATGAAATAAGTTGAGGATTCTTCACAAATTACAAAAGTTTGAAATATATCTTCGAGCAAAGAGACTTGAACACGAGCTAAGAAGAGGAATGAAGAGCTGAAGGATTTCAAAGAAGCGTTGGACAATGTCATATTGTCTAAGGAAAGGATATATATATTTCAAGCAATAATAAGCTTAGAAATAAAATCATGAATGAAGCTCATGATATTCCTCATACCGCCCACCCAGGCAGCATTAAGTAGATTATGATTTATGAGAAAAGTTAAATAGAAAGGAATGAAACGAGATATAACCACATTGTCGAGCATTGTCTCGGTTACCAACAAGTGAAGGCATTGTATCAATGACCTTATAAGAGGTTATAATCTCTAATGATACACAAATGAAAATGAAATGACATAGCAATGGATTGTATGACAGGTTTTACCAAAGTCATAAAGAAGTAACACTGTTATATGGATAGTAGTGGATTGACTCATCAAATATGTTCATCTGTGCCTATTCAGATGACTCATGGATCTGAAAAGTTAGCTCAGTCGTACATAAAGGAAATCGTATATTTACAGGGGATACCAACACCTATCGTTTCAGATAGAGACTCCAAGTTTACCCCTAGATTTTGAACTAGCTCACCAAAAAAAGTTAGACACGAGATTGAACCTTAACATAGATGTCCTCTCACGGACATATGGACAATAAAAAAGATAATATGAACGTCTAAGGATATGATGAGGACGTTAATACTAAATCGAGGTGCAAGTGGGAATATGTTTTACCACTTGTTAAGTTCACGTACGACCATAGCTGCCAAGCAACGATCAATCTAGCCACATGAGGCATTATGTGGAAAGAAGTATCGACCACCACTTTATTATAATAAAGTAGGTAAGAGAGAGTATAAGGTCCTGACAACGTAAATGAAATGATTAAGATATCTGCCAAAGGAGGCAAAGAATAAGAGAAGCTCAAGACAGATAAAAGTTTTACGCTGATACGCGTTAGATCTGAACTGCATTTTGAATGCGAAAATAAAGTTTCTTAAGATTTCTCCATCAAGAGAAATTATAAAGTTCAATGTGCAAGGAATGTTAAGATCACGCTTTATAGGACCTTACGAGATCCTAAAGAATGATAGGCCCAGTAGCCTATAGATTGGTACTTCCACCAAATTTGGGGAATGTACGTGATATCCCACGTGTCACAGTTAAAAAATATGAATATGACCCAAACCACGTGATCCATCATAATGACGTGATCCTTAACTAAAATATGAGTTGTGATAAAAATCTACGACTATTTGATCGTACGATTCAACGATTAAGAATCGAGTTTGGGTCTTTAATGAAAGTCCAATGGAGAAACCATGGACAAAAAGGAAATCACGTGGAAAATTGAAGATGTTATGATGCTAAGATACCCCATACTTTTTGAGGTATGCAAATTTCGGGACGAAATTTCTTTAAGGGGGGTGGAATGTAATACCCCGAAGTTTTAAAGCTTAATTACGATAATAAAAATCGTAAATTATGGTTTCATCTCGATAATCAAAATAGTAACTTATCAAAGATGGATTTCGATTATTTTTGATATAATGAATTATTATATCATATTCACTAATGATTAGTGAATCAAGGAAAATATTTATAAAATTTTTTCGGCAGTAATATTTTAACGTCGATTGAATATCGAAAGTTAATATTACGTGATTTTTCTGAGTGACGAAGCTTAGAATTACATTTCATTATTAATGAAATGAATTAATAAAGTGATTACGATTTTATTACGACCAATTTGAGATGGGTCGATTATGAGCGTTTGAGGCGTTTGACGTCAACGTTTATAGACGATTAGAAAAATAAGTCTAATGATCAAGGAATTATAATATTTAAATTCCTATGATTATTTTATATAATTAGAGTATTATTTAGCATTAAAAAATGCTAGGGGATTAAGGAATAATTATTGAATAAAGTTAGCAATTTCGAAAACCCTAATTTTTGAAATTAAGGTTTTCACACATTAATCATTTTAATAATTTTTCCTATTATATAATTTATCATCTAAGACATATATTATGTCATATAGCTATTAATAGCATGAAAATAAAATATTTAGCACTTTGACTACAAAAGTGCCGTGTGTTTTGGGTTAATTGATGAAATTGAAAATCTTTTCTTTGATCATGTACTATGTGCGTATTTGCAATTGTAATAGCATGGTATATTTGCACAATAACCAAGTAATTAATTAAAAAAAATCAAGTGGGGTGTTTTGGCTTGGTGATGGAGGCCTATGTTGACTAAAAAGGTAGGAAGAATTTTGTGAACTCCTTTAAATGATTTTGCTTACATTTGGCAATGTGTAGGAATTAAATCTAGTATAAGACAAAAGAAATAAAACTCTTCCCTTTTTAATGTAAGATAGCCGATGCCTATGTGATCCAAAGTGAGATGTATTTTGCTTCTTTCAATAAAGTGGTGGAAGGTGTAGTTAATATGGTGTAAGTTGATGAGTGAGTCAAAGAAAAATAAACTTTTGTCTTGCTTTGGGAGAAAGAGAGAGCCGACGGTTAAGGCTTAATGTGTGAACTTTATTTTGATTCCATTCATTTAAAATATGTAAGTGCATTTACTAGGGTGATGCCTTAAAATGATGTGACACAAGAATAAAAATCTTGCTTTGTTGTGGTGTGTGACCGTGAGAATTGTAGGAAATAAAGTACTAAGTATTTATTCTTTTTGCATAAGTGATAGATATTACAATCAAAGCAAAACACTTCTCATTCCCAAAACCAAAATTGCCGTGAGCAAATAGAAAGAAAAACTTGGAGACTTCTTCATTTCAATAGCTAAAACCCTTGAGCTAAATCCTTTGCACAATAAATCCAAGCCGGTAAAGAGGTTAGAAATCGAACAAGCTTCGATTATACGTTAAGATTTTAATTTTCCAACCGTTCGATTTTAAATTATATACTTATGCCCTTTATGAGAAAAATAGAAATAATTATGCTAGCATGTCTATCGTTCATTAATAATGTTGAGCATGATTTATATGTTTCATATTAGTGATTTATTTGGAAGCTAAGCATGATGTAAATTAAATCATTATAATCGAAAATTTCCTGGTTTAATTTGTTGATGAATTAATGTTATATGTTAGTAATAGAACTCATTGTGATTATTTGGGAATTTTTAGAAATCATATGCTATAGTTTTTATAATTGCCGAAAATCCTTGGAAATTATATGTTGATGTACAAATTTTATTTAAGTGATATTATAGCATATTATTGATCTAGAGCATTGATTTAGTGATATGTGAATTTATTAGAAATTTTGGAAAATGTATGTTCATAGTATTAAAATTTTCGAGAAGCTATGAAGGATGGTACATTGATGTAGGAATTGAATATGTTGAATATTATGTTATAATTATGATATATAGTGATGATTAAGTGTTGTAGAATTTAATTAGAATTTTAGAAAATTGTTTGGTAATTTTGAGAAAAATTCGAAAGCTATAAGGTATGGATAGGTGATGTCCAAATTTTCTATAGCTAATGTTAATACATATTAATGATCCTATGATAATATAGTGTACTATTTGAATTTAGGGGAATTTTTGGAATGGTTTAAGAAATTTCCCACAAAAACCGTGAGCTTTAGAATATATAATAAGGGTTTTAAACCTTTTTATCAAGAAAAATAAAATATTATATGTCTAGAAATTATTTTAGACATATTAAGAATTTATGGGATTTTATAAACATAGTATACTATGTTTACGGCGAAACGTTATATTAAATAACGTTAAATGCGAAAATGATATGAAATGTATAAGTTAAGTGTTATTAAGGTAAAATATTAATCAAGTTTATTGATTTACGTGAATATCGAGAATTAGGGTTTTATGAAAGAAATCGATTGAAAATCGATTTATATGAAAAATTGTTATAAACTATGTGAATAATTGAAAAGTTTATTAAGAAAAGTCAAAAACATTGACTTAAGTCTAAACGTATGAAATACGTTGATTAAATACACTAATACGTGTAAAACGTATTAATTTTATAAGAATATCTCATTGGTGAGAAAAGATTTCATAATTGAAATCATTTTATCGGAAAACGTTAGAATACGTTTAACGTTTAACCTAAATGGTTAAAATAAGATAGTAGATCATATCTCGTCTCTATCGAAGTACGAGAAATGTTTAGTTAAGATCTGTGATGAAGCGACGTATTAAAATTAGTTAAGGATTTGAATTATTATATATCAAAGTTTATTTAAACTTTGAAAATCTCAACGTGACCAACGTCTTGAAATAGTTTTACGTTAAGGTTGGGCGGACGTGATTTAATTGACATAGAAGGAAATCGAGTTAAGGCGATCTGATCCGGTGGGCTTTACTATACTCAAAATGATAAATGCATATCAAATGATTTATTTACGATGCTTATTTTGCAAGAAATGATGAGGAAATGATTATTTAATTACATGCCCAAAATGTTTATGTTTTATGTATGTATCCCATCCATGATCGAATGATGCATATTGTTTGGTAGCTCCCACTTATGAAATGTTTGAATTCGTATCCTTGTTAGTACCCGCAAGGATGATTGAGAATTCGTATCCTGTGCCGGAGTGGCAAGGTGTCACGACCACACTCCGGATAACCCAGAGTCTGGCCGGACTAATACTAGGAATAGTATTTAGGAATCATGGATAATTATAATAAGGGAAATTTTCATAATTAGACGAACAATATTTGATCATACATATTTTAATATAGGTCAAACTAAGTGGTTTAAGTTATCAGATCCAAAGATCAACAATGATCTGATAGACTTCAACAATTCATAACATCTCATCGTCATACATAGCATAAAAATAAATTCAGAGTCGCAGCGGAAAGTGCGTGAATACATATATGACGATATGTATTCAAGGATAACAAGTTTAAACAAGGCGTCGAGGACACCGGACCTTCCTCAACACTCCTCCATCCTCAACATCCGAGCTCAACTGCACGTTTAAAACAAACATGCGGTGAGTACAAAATTTGCACCCAGTGGACTCATGCCAAAAACATTTTATTTTCTTTGAATTACACTGCCAATACTATGGTAAGACACAAGGGTTTTAGTTGAAAATGCCTTGTGCTTACTAAAATATTTTCATCAGTTCATAAAAGTTGCTTGCCCAAGCATTTTTCTTGGTGTGTATGATCCATATCCCTTATTATCATTCCATCATATCATCATAGTCGAAAGTCGTGAGGAGGCCTCCCTACGACCCGTGACCGCCGTGAATTGTCCTTACAAAGACACAAATCACCATTAGTGTACACGTTAATCCTAGCCATGTATAAGCCTTCCGGCATAGGATCCGATATCGATTTTCATTCATAAGTTGGGAGCTACCCAACAACATCATCTCATTCATGTCATTCTCATGGATAGGATACAATACACAAAACGTAAACATTTTGGCGGTAATTATTTAGCAGTTTTATCAGCGGTTGAAAAATGCGTAAATAAAGACAGTTGAAAAGAGCAGCAAAGTTGTTTTGTTTTAGTAATAAAGCCCACCTGAAAAACTATTGTTCGTCTTTAACGATCGCTTACTCGTCAACGTCCAGGTGTTGTTGCGTCAGCGTCCACACCTTTATATAAAAAGGATGTTTTAGTACGTCGTTTACGTAATTCGAGACTTACAAAGTCTATAATAAGATTCGATATTTTATATCGACATAAATTGAATTCTTTAATGAATTCAATACGTTTCTCAAACGCGTATCATCTTAACATTTCTCGTTCTTCGACAGGACGAGACATGTGTTGAAAATTACCATTTATCCTCTTGGTAAATGGTTCAACGTTTTCTCGTTTTCGATCTAACGACTTCAAACATGAAATCTTTTCATATCAACGTGATTTTATTAGCAAACCGACACGCTTTTATGCAGACTTGCGTATTTATCGAGCGATATTTGGATTCGTTGATTTCAAAAGTCGATAATTTTGACTTTTCTTAGAAATTTAATTACTAAGTCATAATTTAATTTTAAATTCTCCAAAATCAATTTCCAATTGATTTCTTTTATAAAAATGTTATCGATCGCCAAATGTTTATGTTTTGTTGTTATCCTATCCGAGATTGGTATATCAATGTGGTATGTGAATGTGTTGGTCCACCAACGTTAAAAAGGTAACGATCGGATCCGACTTTGTTAGGACTAACTCGGATTGTGTACACGCGATCGTGTTAAGGTTAGCTACTCGATCGGTCACGGCGACTATGTGTAGTGGCCACCTCCAGCGCTGTATGAATGAATGAATGATCGATATGGAAACAACGTGAATGAAATAGTTCGGCCGAACGCTTTGGAAAACGATAAAATATTTGAAGTGCATGAGTCTTTTAACTAAAATTCATGCGCTATTGTGGGCGCTAATAACTTTGACAAAGAAAATGTTTGGCAACGAGTCCACCGAGTACTTTGTACTTAGCCCCCATTTCGCTGACGCAAGTTTCAAGGATCGATGATGGGTGCGAGGTGGTCAGAGTAGAGCTAAAAGAAAGGTTTCTAAAACCCTCAATTGTTTTGAGCGGACTAATATTAGGAATATAGAACTTAAGATTAAACATACGTTGATACAATTTAGTCAAAAGGGCTTAGCCAATTCCAAAGGATATAACGATCCGAAGACTTCATAGTTCACTTTGTTATAATAACCAACATGAAAATAAAAGCAGCTCGAGTTTGCGTTAGAAAGTTTGTGAATACATATAATCGATATGTATTCAAGGTTATCCATTCCTAACGAACAACAAGGACATACGGCTTTCTCAACACCTCCATCATCAAGAATCGAGCTTCGCACATTTAAAACAAACATGCGGCTAAGTACTGCCAATATAGTGGTAGACACAAGGGTTTTATTTGAAAATGCTTGTGCTTACTAAAATATTTTCACGAGTTTATAAAAGTTGCTTCGCCAAATTTTCGGTGTGTGATCCATATCCTTATTATTTCATGTTATCATAGTCGAAAGTCGTGGAGGCCTCTCACGACCCCCGACCGGGAATCGTTCTACAAAGACACGTCACCATCAAGGTACACGTTAATTAGCTGTATAAGCCTTCCCAAGATAGATCCGATAATTCATAAGTTGGGAATAACCCATTCATCATACATGGATAGGATATTTACACACAAAATGTAAACATTTTCGGTAATCATTTAAAGAATTTTAGCACTAGTTGAAAAGTACGTAAACAAGGACAGTTGAAAAGAGCGCAAAGTTGTTCTATTTTGGTAATAAAGCCCACCGAAATTATCGTTCGTCTTTATCGTTTTCCTTACTGCCAACGCCCAGGTGGTGCGTCGCTTCTTTATATAAAAAGGATGCTTTTAGACGTCTTACGTAGTTCGAGATTTCTTATAATATAATTCGATATTTCATATCGACGTAATCAATTCTTAATGAATTTAATTCATTTCTCGATCACAGATCAAATTATTTCTCGCTCTTCGATAGAAACGAGATATTGTTATAAATGACCAATTTACTCCTCTTAGTAAATGGTACGTTTTTCACGCCGATTTCATGACTTTAAACATGAAATCTTTTCATATTAACATGATATCATTAGCGGATGATACCTTTATTAGCGTATTTATCGAACGTCTTTCAGACGTTGATTTCAAAAGTCAACAATTTTGACTTTTTCTTAGAAATTAATTACTAAGTCTCATTTTAATATTAATTTCTTTTTACTAATTGATTTCATTTACAACTGTTTTAATAGTTTAAAATAATTTTTAAACATATAATTCATTATAAATAATGAATTTAGGATTTAAAATCCTTATTTCTATTTCTAAAATAACTCACGGTTATAATCAACCAAATATTTTCGAAAATTTTCCATACTTTCCAAATATTCTAAATTAATATTAGACATATAATTTTATTAATAACCTTAATTAAAAAGGATTTAAAATCCTTAAAATCCTTAAAATTCTCGGTAATTCATTAAATTACCAAATGATGTTTAAAAATTTTCTAATATTATATAGTGTATTAATATACACGTCATTAATATGTCAAAGATCAACTAAACATTGTTCAATCATCACCTTATTATTTATATAAGGTCTCGATTTTTAGAATAAATGCCCATTTTCTAAAATTCCAATAAATTAACACAAGTCTAAACATTAGTCCATGACATATGTATGTCATATAATTCACTATATAACAATGTTATATCATGTAATTTAAACCCATAGCTTTCGGCACTTTTATAATATTCAACAAACAATTTTATAAAATTTCCTAAAAATCACAATATGCACATAACTATAGTAACAATGTAACATCATAAAATACATCAAGAACAATTTTATTCATCACCAAGCTTAGCTCAAAGCTGTTTATTTGAATAAAAATTGTAATTGATTTTTAAAATTCCATAGGATGCATAGAACATACTCTAAGCTAATAATTTAGCAAAGATTTTTCAAAACAATTGATAAGATTTTCTAAAATTCCAATAAATCACAAAGGACTTATATATCATCTTAAATCAACAATATGCCTACTCGTCAACGCCCAAATTGCTATGCCGTCCACACCTTTATATAAAAGGATGTTTTAGTACGTCGCTTACGTAATTCGAGACTTACAAAGTCTATAATAAGATTCGATATTTTATATCGACATAAATTCAATTCTTTAATGAATTCAATACGCTTTCAAACGCTGTATCATCTTAACATTTCTCGCTCTTCGATAGGACGAGACACGTGTTGAAAATTACCATTTTATCCTCTCGTAAATGGTTCAACGCTTTCTCGCTTTTTCGATCTAACGACTTCAAACATGAAATCTTTTCATATCAACGTGATTTTATTAGCAAACCGATACGCTTTACGCAGATTATGCTGTATTTATCGAACGATTTCGCTCGCTGATTTCAAAAGTCAACAATTTTGACTTTTCTTAGTAATTTAATTACTAAGTCATAATTTAATTTTAATTCTCACAAAAATCAATTTCCAATTGATTTTTTTTTATAAACTGTTTTAATATGTTTAAAAATAATTTTTAAACATATAATTCATTATAAATAATGAATTATAAACAATGAATTTAAGGATTTAAAATCCTTTTTCGAATATAAAAATAGCTCACGGCTATTTTAAATTTTATAACTTAATTATTTTCGAAAATTCCTTATAAAATCTAAATATGTCTAAAATAGTATTTAGACATATAATTTATTAATAAACTTAATCAAAAAGGATTTAAAAATCCTTAAATATTCTCGATAATTATAAGAAATTACCAAATGGTGTTCAAAATTTTTCCAATTTTATATAGTGTATTATTATACACTATGGTCATTAATACATTATAATATCAACTAATAAACTTTCAAACATCACCTTATTTGATTTATAAGGTCACGGCATTTTCGAAAAATGCCCAACAATTTTTCTAAAATTCTACTAAATTAATACAAGGTCCAAACATTAGTCCATGACATATTTATGTCATATAATTCATGATATAACAATGTTATACCATATAAATGGTACCATAGCTCTCGGTCATCTCATTATATACATCAAACATTTTTATTAAATTTCCCAATAATCATAACATGCTTATAAACTATATTGTAGCAACATTACATCTTAACAACTATCAAAACAAATTTATTCATCACCATAGTGAGCTTAGCTCTCGGTTTATTTGAATAAAATAGGTTATTGATTTTCGAAAATTATAACAACAATATAAGAGGTATAAAACATACTCTAGGTCAATAATATAACATTGCATGTACTAATTAAAATCACACATCCACATATATATAGTATAGCTCTCGCTCTTTTCAATTTTTCACATAGGAGTTTTTCAAAATTCTAATTAAAACATATAGTGTATAATTCACATCCTAGAACAATAATATACTATTGTATGTCATAAAATAAAATCATTCATAAATGTATACCAATACATACCTCACGGTTTTTTTTTTGAAATAATAGATAGGATTTTTCTAAAATTCCAAATAAGTGGCTATGGACTCACATAACATCATAGATCACTTCTATGTAATTGCATGCCTTAAATAAAATTTAATCATCATATACCACATATATAGGTCTCGGTCCATTTTAAAAGAAATAGATAGAAATTTCTAACAATTCTAATTAAATCACTATAGATTTTCATAATATCATAGAGTAATTATATGTCATTGCATGTCTCATATAAAATCATTTAACATAGAACTATATATATATATTTCGTCATATATAAAAATATAGCAAGAGTTTTTCTAAAATTTCCAACAAATTGTTATGCACTCTTAATTCATCACAAATCAATAATATCACATTGTATGTACAAAATAAAAGTCATACATTTACATATAGTTTTTATATGTCACGGTTTTAATAAGAACATTGGCATAGATTTTTCTAAAATTTTCAAATACATACTATAGATATATATAACATCATAGATCATAGATTCAAGTCCAAATAATTTCTCACGGCTCTCGGCCATTTCAAACATTTCATACATGTTTGAATAAATTTTAAAACATGATTTAAAGCCAAATAGTATGCTATACATTCTAGAACATAACATACCATATATTCATAAGATTAAAAGGATTTTCACATTAGATCATACATGCAAGACTTAAAAAATATAAGAACACCAACATTCATATTTATCTACCATCAACTAACATATATACACAAGATCTTTCAAAATGAAAAGTCAAGAACACATGCAATGTTCTCGCAATATTTTCAAAGATTTTAAAAAAAGAACAAGAACATCCCAACTCTAGTCGACACCTACCTTGGTGTATGGGATTAAATGGAACAATGTTCAAGTTCTCAAGGTGTTGTATGGAGGAAGAGAAGAAATTTTCAAGCTTGGCATGGAGGAGAAGCTCTCGGTACCATGGCAAAAAAAGAGAGAAAGAGAGTGTTCTTGAGAGAGACGAGAGGTTTTGAGAGAGATAATGTGGTGAAGTGTTGGGGTGTTTGTGTATAAGTGAATAATGAAAAAACTGAGGTAATCCCCCTATACACCCCCATTCTCGGTCCCCCTCCCAATACACATAAGGACTCTTCACATTTTATTACTAATTTATTCACTAACGGGTTCCCAATCATTAGTGTCTTACACAAGATATCTTGAAAATTGCTAATATATATGTATTTAGTGGGAGACTCAAGTATAAAATCTGAATTATAGAGATATATATGTATGAGTGGATAAATAACACAATTTAAAATCAGATACCCATATTTATGTATCTCTCGCCATTAGATCAATTAATGGTTAAAATTTTTTATTTCATGTCATTAATAGGTATATACACCATGGTATATGATTTAAATGATAATTAATATCATAGGATAATTAAAAGATGTTATTTTATGAGGAAAACCCTAATTTTCGAAAATATAGGGTTTTCGAAAACTAAGTTGTGATGTTTATTAATTCTAATGTTCAAGCATTAATTAAATGCTTAATAATACTGTAATATCATAAAAATATCATAGGAAATAATTTCCTATAATTTATTGATCATTAAAACCATCGCTCGCTTCATCTCTAAACGCCGACGCTTGAAAACGCCTCAAACGTTACGATCGACTCATCTTCGAAATGGTCGTAATAATTTCGTAATCACTTTACTAATATAATTCATTAATAAGGAATAAAATTCTAAGCTTGATTGCTTAGAAAATTTTATGAAATTTCAACGTCGCTCGCTCAAATTGACGTTAAAAATATATACTGCTGATAAACGTTATAGACTTCGATTCTTAAATTCACGATTTTCAGTGAATTTATAACAGGAATTCATTCCTTTTTAAATAATTGAAATCATATTCGATTTCAAATTGATTTGATTTCACGATTTAAATTTATTTTACGGGTTTTAAAACCGTAATTAGCTTTTAAAATTACGGGTTATTACATCCTACCCCTTAAAAGAAATTTCATCCCAAATTTTATACCTTAGAAGAATAACTGGGTATCGCTCTTTCATTGCATCTTCTAGTTCCCACGTAGCTTCTTCTCGTCTGTGGTGTTTCCACAAGACTTTGACCAAAGAAAATTGATTTGTTTTCAATTGTTGAACTTTATGGTCTATTATTGTCAGTAGGTTCTTCTTCATAACTCATGTCCGAGTTGAGAACTACGCCGCCTTGATGGATCACGTGTTTTCGATCGTACATATTTTCTTAATCGAGATACGTGAAAACATTATGCACATTTCCCAAGTTTGGTGGAAGAGCTAACTTATAAAGCCATCGAGCCTATTCTTTCTAGATCTCATATGGTCCTATGAAACGGGTCTCGCTTTTCCTTTAACACCAAATCTTATAATCCCTTTGATGGAGAGACTTTGAGAAATACTTTGTCTCCACTTTCAAATTGCAACTCGATCTACGTATCGGCATTTTTGTCTATCTTGAGCTTTCTTATTCTTTGCCTAACTGTCGAACGATTTCAATCATTTCATTCATCGCTCGCCCTACTACTTTTCTTTCACCCACTTCATCCCAAGAAAGTGGTGATCTACATTTCGCCATACAAGGCTTCAGATGGGCCATATCAATCGTCGCTGATAACTATTATTGTAGGCAAACTCAATAAGAGGTAAAATGTCTTCCCATTTTGCACCTCGATCTAGTACTACGGTTCTCAAGATATCTTCCGTAGTTTGATTGTCCTTTCTCGACCGCCCATCGCTTGTGGGTGAAATGTCAGATCAAGTTCAACTTTGTGCCAATTCTCTCAGAGGCTTACCCGTAATCTTGATGTGAATTTGGAGTCTCTATCCGATGTAATAGATTTCGTACTCCATGTAGTCGATAATCTCCTTTACATATATCCGGCTAGCTTATCGATCCATAAGTATTCGAATTGGTAGAAAGTGAGCGATTTTGTGAGTCTATCCACTACTACCCATACGGTAGTATTCCTTTCTCGACTGGGTAAATCAGAATCAAATCCATCGTTATCTCATCCCACTTCCACTGGCATACCCAACGGTTGTAACTTCCCGTAGGGACGTTGATGTAAAGCTTTTACTTGCTGGCAAACAAGGCAGCGTTCTACGAAAGAAGCTATGTCTCGTTTCATGCCTTCCCACCAGAACTTTTCTTTTAGGTCCTAGTACATCTTCGTACTGCCTGGGTGAGCGGTGTAAGGTGTATCGTGAGCTTCACTCATTATTTCGTTCCGAATCTCGGTATCATCAGGAACACATATTCTTCCTTCAAACATTAAAGCATTATCTGATGCTTCATGGAAATTCTTCAATTCGCCAGTTCTCACCCTTCCTCTTATCTTTTCCAACTTTTCCTCCATCCTTTGTCTCTCAATGATCCTTTTTCTTAAATCAGGTGTCATGGTGAGTGTAGCGATATAGTTCGTGATCGTCTCCGGTTGTTCAACCAATTCAATTCTCAATTTTCTAAACTCCTTAATGAGTTTATCTTCTTGTGTAAGGAGACATCCCAATTTAGTTTGATTTTTACGACTCAAGGCCGCCTACTACATTCGCTTACCCGGTGATAGTTAATACCACAACCGTAGTCTTTACTAGTTCGAGCCATCTTCTCCGCCTCATGTTTAGATCTCTCCGCTCAAGAAGTATTTCAAACTCTTATGATCAGATAGATTTCACATCTCACCAGAGATGGTGTTCCATATTTTCAGCGCATGAACCATCGCCGCTAATTCTAAGTCATGTGTTGGGTAGTTCACCATGTGGTCTAAGTTGCCGGACGCGATGCTATTACTTTTCCTCTCGCATCGTAACGCAACCTAGTCCGCTCTTCGAGGCCCAGATAAACCACATATTCCTTGTCCGATTCTGGACCGCTAACACCGGTGCACTTGTTAACTTCTCCTTGAGTTTTTGAAAACTTGTCTCGCATTCTACAAACCAAGTGTACTTAACTCCCTTTCTGAGTAGTGGGTCATTGGTCTTGCTATTTTGGAGAATCCTCGATGAATCTCCCAGAATAACCACCTAATCCTAGAAAACTCCTGATCTCATTCTCGAGTTCGCGCGATTTCCATTCTTGCACCGCCCACTTTGGTCGGATCCACTTTGATTCCATCGGCAGACACGATGTGTCCGAGGAACATTACTTCCTTCAGCCAAAATTTGCATTTGCTGAACTTAGCAAATAGTCGTTCCACCCTCAAAGTTTGCAACACCATTCTTAGATGTTCCTTATGGTCTTCCTCATTTTTCTAATAGACGAGAATATCATCTATGAAAACCAAGACAAACTTGTCTAAGTACGGATGAAACACTGATTCATGAGGTCCATAAATACAATTGGTGCATTAGTTAATCCGAACGGCATAACTACAAATTCTTAATGGCCATACCTTGTCCGAATGCGCTTTAGCTATATCTTCGTGTCGCATTGAGTTGATGATATCCCGACTTGAGGTCAATCTTTGAGAATATGCCCGCTCCTCTCAATTGATCAAACAGATCGCCGATCCTGGCAAAGGGTATTTGTTCTGAGCCATCTTGTTCAGCCTCGATAGTCTATACACATCCTTAAAGATCCATCCTTTTTCGACAATAATATCAGCGCCCCCAAGGCGTAAACGCTAGGTCTAATGAAACCTAGGTCCAACAGCTTGGATTTGAATTTTCGTTCTTCCAACCTTTGGGGCCATTCTCAGAGGGTGCCTTCGACACCGAGCCGATCCCGGTTCCAAGTCGATGGTAAATTTAATTGCTCATCGTGAGGTAATCCCGTAGATCCCTAGAAATACATCCGAAATTCCTCGACAATTTCTATGTCTTCTACCTTCATTTCCGCTTTTCTTCACCGCTCGTAAACGAGAAAAGCATGGTATCCTTTCTTATTCATCATCTTCCTCGCCTTCAATGCGGATACAATCGAACTCTCTTTCCCATGTTAATTCCATGGAAGTGTTGCTTTGTCCGTGAAAATGAAATGATATTTTCCTTTCCTCGCAAAGAATCGTGGAGTGGTTTGCGCTAACCACCATTCCTAGGATTATATCTACGCCACCCATGGGTATTATGTTCAAATTATTTGCCGTAACCCTAAGTGATCCTAAGTTCAACTCTAGGTTCGAGCGTAATGTGTAATACCATAATCCCTCCTATAGGTGAAGAGATTCTCATATCCCGATTTGCTTTTATAAGACTAAGTCCCAACAGATCTACGCATGATTTTGCTATGAAGGAGTGCAAGCACCAGATCGAACAATACTATAACAGGCATGTTGAGAAGAATTCTACACCGCCGTGTTTCCTCGGTCCTGCTTTGCTCGTCGCCGGCAAAGCATATGCCCCAGCCGGGCCTACCGAGGTCGACGTTGTGCTTGTCTTTGCCGAGGTCGTTGTCGTTGTCCGGCCTGTCGCTGCCGGCGCCGGGCGCTGGTGGTTGTTGCCTTCGTTGTTGGGGTGGTTGCCACCGCCGCCGCTGCATTTGTCGCTGTGGTTGCCGCCATCGTTGTTGCTGCAGAGTTGCGGAGGTTGTTGCCACCGCTGTGGCTGTATTTGCCGCTGAGGTTGGGGCTGAAATTGATAGCCCTAAGTGGTTGGACACTTCCGGTTGGTTCGGCCCACGATCGCTTCCGAACGCACTTCGGCAAAAGTTTGCATAATGTCCTTTCATACCACACCTAAAACAGCCTCACGCCCGCCATGCACATTCCGTGTGCATTTTTCGCACTTTGGGCACCAAGAGCCCTTCTTTGCTCTTGTGGTCCTCTTGTTGGAGGAACAAATGCCGGCTTCCTCCATCCCCGCCCTTGATTTGTCAGACTCCCTTGCCACCGTTGTCTACTATTCCTGCTCTCAAAATTTCTTGTCACGTTACTTAAACCGTATCCCATTTCCTCTTACCCTTGTCCATTGTATCGTCAGATCCGAGCCGATGCCGGCTTATCATCCGCATTGTCGCTCAATGTCTAGAGCTCGTAAGAGCTCAGATAGGTCATGTCTCCGAGACCAACGAGAGACATTCTTATTTCGCCTTAATCCCGACCCAATTTTTCTCGCCATTTTCGTGTCTCAGGTCCACTGATCCAAAGGCATATCTAGACATCTCGCAAAAGTGCGATCGTAATCGCCATCGACATCTTTTCTCGCTTAACAAGAAAATTCATGTTCCTTCTTCTTCTTGTAACTTTTGGCACGCACTTATCATACATTTCTCTTTAAAATCTTCCCATGTTAACTCTTCCATCCGCTCACGTCAGAAGGTTTTCTTCCGCCTCCCACCGTAAATCAAGCAGTCCATTCAACCGAAGGTTACACATGATACTGCCTCGCTACCGTGCATCTTAAAAGGTGAAAATCCTTTCAATAGTTCTCATCCACTGCTCAGCCTTCTTCCGACTACCCTTCCCATTGAAAGTAGGAGGGTTTTGTCTTAAGAATAATTCCTCTATTCTCGCGATCAGTTGAGGTGGAGGTGGTCGAGGTATATTCTCTCTTCCTGTTCGTGAGTTCTACCTCTTCTCCTAGTTCCGCCGCCCCTTACTCCTCGCTCGGATCTTGTCTAGAGGCATTCTGCTATGTAAAATATATCATTAGCATCATACATTATTTTTATAACTTGAATATGTACAATTTCATCATTGCCTTATTGGAAAATAACTTAAATAAAACATTCCATCCTTGTCATACACAATTTTGTTGCAAAAGCCTCTCTGTCATTTATATATATAATTGCAAAAGTACCATAGGTAAAGTACTTATGATCAAAAGTCATTACAACGAGGATTACTTACATGCTAACTTTCAAAATATTTCAAAAGAGCCATACACAAATCGGCTTACAAGGCTTTACAAAAATAAAATCATGCACAACGGCTTTATAAATTTTACAAAATCCAGCCTCTCGTCATCCAAGTTCTTCAAAACATAAATAAAACATACATAAGATAAATAACATAATCCTTCACTATTTTATTTCAACATCAACCCTCGAGTCTTCCTCAT
Source organism: Salvia rosmarinus (assembly GCA_036937905.1). NCBI lineage: Eukaryota > Viridiplantae > Streptophyta > Magnoliopsida > Lamiales > Lamiaceae > Salvia > Salvia rosmarinus. The sequence goes on along the minus strand of CM072819.1, from coordinate 70,936,950 downwards.
CCTCCTGGGTCCTCTTCCTCTTCATCCGAAGTCGCCGCCCGGCCGTGCCCTAGAAGGTCCAGCCATTACTCTCTATCATGGGAATATCCCGCAATGGACCATAATCCACACGAATCGGATCAGTAGTTGCCATGGATCGGGTTATAACCATCAAGGGTACTGTCACACTTATCCCGTCGCCCTCGACGGAAACTCGATCGGGCGGTGGGGTGCCGCCATCGGTGGTAGAGGCGGGAGTGGTGAACGCATTGTGGTGTCCAAACATCAAAGCGAGGGAAAACAGAGCTCCCAAAGCTCTGTGTCCGGCCGCCCATCCGCTCGAACGAGTCTCACGTCAATCCGATATCGAGGCACCACCGGGTCGACTATCCGTGGAACCTCGTGTACAGCCACTGTGTGACTCATCACGCCATGTGTACTCCCGTGAGTGAGATAAGGTCCTCTCGGTGCGCGCCATAAATGTTGTACACATATGTCGTGGTCGATGAACCGGTAAATCGCTTATCAAATCATACCTCGGTCGCACGGTAAATATAGTCTCCGAAACTTCCCGAGCATAGTCTTCCCAATTACATGGGAGTATGGTAAGAAGGCGCTTGATGCCATCGTAGTCCGTCACGCCATATATGCTCGCTGCCTCCACGCCCCGAGGTAATACATCAAAACTCTCCTAAATCTTCACCGCACACATCCAGCCTTTCTCGATAGATGCGGATAGTCTCCTCGGAGTCGGGTCGGGTCCTATCCTCCTCCTCGCAATATAGCGCATTTCTCCATCCGTCACGATCAAACTAATGTCACCACTACTAATATCTCCGATAATGTATAAGGTAGCTTAGTATATCGGTTAAACAACTAGAAAGAACTATTCAATCTATAAGGCGATAAATACTAGCGGTTAAAACACAGATCATGACATTCTTAGTCTTCCTAGGAACAAAACTCCTAATGCTATTCTAAGGTTTACAAGATACCATAGGTTTTTCTGCTCTAACTAAAACTCGAGCTAAACTTTAGCCTGACTCTACTGTATTCTGGAGACGGAAAAAGAAATTCTGTCCTTCATAACAAATGAAGTTCAGAGTGTTAGGGGTACGCAGGCGAAAACCACGCGTAAAACGGAGTCCTATCGAGAGAGTACGATCTAAAACAAATTTACTGCGCAGTGCAGAAAATTTTCGCGATTGTGGCAGAATTTCGAGAAAATACCGACGGCGAAGTTGTGCACGCTATGGCTGCTGCCGACGTAGTATAACTATTACATCCACGTATTCAGGTTGATGCTTAACATTCTGAAATCCAAGTCAACGGTCACGCATGTTGAAATTGTGATTGTGGTCGCTTACATTAAAGCTGTGATGACGATATCAATCCTCTTCATTCTTCATGGTCAACGTCGTTCTCGATCATCTTTACGTTCCACTCTCGACGTTCAAAAACCAAAAACTAAAGTCACATTCATGCTTCCTATCATTCTTTTGTTTTCTTTCATTATGTGAGCATGCTTTTATATCGCTCACGCTCCTCATAAGAGAATAGCATATCCAGTTATCAATATAAATTTCATGATTCATGAGTATAACTTCAAAACAACATCATAGCTCATTCATACATATTTATACATATCATCTTGCTTTCATACATTCGTCTCTAATCATCATGATTCGTTTCAAAACATACATTTCAACTTAACCACTTTGTATCATCTCCAATTAACTTTAAAAAAAAATCTTGAAAATCCTTACTCATAACTTTTATTTCTATTGTCATAACGTCATAACTTTTTCTTTCGAAATCCTTTCAAACTTGATCAACATATAAAATTCTTCACTTCATGAATTTAAAAGAAACCAGTTACCTTTTTCCAGTTGAGCTCGATGTGATGGAGTGTTGAGGATAGCCAGGAGATTTTCTAGAAGTCCGTGGACTCAATCTGACTTAATTTTTAGAAAGAATTGGTTTCAAAGAGCAATCGCTCGATACCACTGTCACCACCACACTCCGGATAACCCGTAGTCCGGACGGACTAATACTAGGAATAGTATTTAGGAATCATGGGTAATTATAATAAGGAAATTTGCATAATTAGACTAACAATACTTGATCATACATACTTTAATATAGGTCAAACTAAGTGGTTTAAGCTATCGATCCAAAGATCAACAATGATCCGATAGACTTCAACAATTCATAACATCTCATCACATACATAACATAAAAATAAATTCGTAGTCGCAATGAAAGTGCGTGAATACATATATGACGATATGTATTCAAGGATAACAAGTTTAAACACGACGCCAAGGACACCGGACCTTCCTCAACACTCCTCCATCCTCAACATCCGAGCTCAACTCGCACATTTAAAACAAACATGCAGGTCGAGTACAAAATTTGCACCCAAAGGACTCATGCCAAAACATTTTATTTTCTTGAATTACATCGCTAATACTATGGTAAGACATAAGCGGTTTTAGTTGAAAATGCCTCAGGCTTACTAAAATATTTTCATCGCTCATAAAAGTTGTCGCCAAGCATTTTCTCGTGTGTATGATCCATATCCCTTATTATCATTCCATCATATCATCATAGTCGAAAGTCGTGAGTGAGGCCTCCTCTACGACCCCGTGACCGCCGTGAATTGTCCTTACAAAGACACAAATACCATTAGTGTACACGCTAATCCTAGCTGTATAAGCCTTCCCAAGATAGATCCGATATCGATTTTCATTCATAAGTTGGGAGCTACCCAACAACATCATCTCATTCATGTCATTCTCACGGATAGATACAATACACAAAACGTAAACATTTTGGTGTAATCATTTAAACAGCTTTATCAACAGCTGAAAAAGTATCGTAAATAAAGACAGCTTGAAAGAAAAGCAAAGTTGTTTTGTTTTAGTAATAAAGCCCACCAAAAACTATTGTTCGCCTTTAACGATCGCTTACTCACAACGCCCACTGCTTGCGCCATCATCACACCTTTATATAAAAAGGATGTTTTAGTACGTCGCTTACGTAATTCGAGACTTACAAAGTCTATAATAAGATTCGATATTTTATATCGACATAAATTGAATTTTAATGAATTCAATACGCTTTCAAACGCAGATCATCTTAACATTTCTCGCTCTTCGACAGGACGAGACATGTGTTGAAAATTACCATTTTATCCTCTCGTAAATGGTTCAACGCTTTCACGCTTTTTCGATCTAACGACTTCAAACATGAAATCTTTTCATATCAACGTGATTTTATTAGCAACCGACACGCTTTACGCAGATTTCATGATTTATCGAACGATTTCGCTCGTTGATTTCAAAAGTCAACGATTTTGACTTTTCTTAGTAATTTAATTACTAAGTCATAATTTAATTTTGAATTTTCACGAAAATCAATTTCCAATTGATTTCTTTTTATAAACTGTTTTAATATGTTTAAAAATAATTTTTAAACATATAATTCATTATAAATAATGAATTTAAGGATTTAAAATCCTTTTTCGAATATAAAAATAGCTCACGGCTATTTTAAATTTTATAACTTAATTATTTTCGAAAATTCCTTATAAAATCTAAATATGTCTAAAATAGTATTTAGACATATAATTTATTAATAAACTTAATTAAAAAGGATTTAAAAATCCTTAAAAATCCTTAAATATTCTCGGTAATTATAAGAAATTACCAAATGGTGTTCAAAATTTTTCCAATTTTATATAGTGTATTATTATACACTATGGTCATTAATACATTATAATATCAACTAATTAACTTTCAAAATCACCTTATTCATTTATAAGGTCAAGCATTTTGAAAAATGCCCAACAATTTTTTTTCTAAAATTCTACTAAATTAATACAAGGTCCAAACATTAGTCCATGACATATTATGTCATATAATTCATGATATAACAATGTTATACCATATAAATGGTACCATAGCTCTCATCATCTCATTATATACATCAAACATTTTATTAAATTTCCCAATAATCATAACATGCTTATAAACTATATTGTAGCAACATTACATCATAATAACTATCAAAACCAATTTATTCATCACCATAGTGAGCTTAGCTCTCGTTTATTTGAATAAAATAGGTTATTGATTTTCAAAATTATAACAACAATATAAGAGGCATAAAACATACTCTAGGTCAATAATATAACATTGCATGTACTAATTAAAATCACACATCCACATATATATAGTATAGCTCTCTGCTCTTTTCAATTTTTCACATAGGAGTTTTTCAAAATTCTAATTAAAACATATAGTGTATAATTCACATCCTAGAACAATAATATACTATTGCATGTCATAAAATAAAATCATTCATAAATGTATACCAATACATACCTCACGGTAATTTTTGAAATAATAGATAGATTTTCTAAAATTCCAAATAAGTGGCTATGGACTCACATAACATCATAGATCACTTCTATGTAATTGCATGCCTTAAATAAAATTTAATCATCATATACCACATATATAGGTCTCGGTCCATTTTAAAAGAAATAGATAGAAATTTCTAAAAATTCTAATTAAATCACTATAGATTTTCATAATATCATAGAGTAATTATATGTCATTGCATGTCTCATATAAAAATCATTTATCATAGAACTATATATATATATATATATTTCGGTCATATATAAAAATATAGCAAGAGTTTTTCTAAAAATTTCCAACAAATTGTTATGCACTCTTAATTCATCACAAATCAATAATATCACATTGCATGTACAAAATAAAAGTCATACATTTACATATAGTTTTATATGTCACGGTTTTAATAAGAACATTGGCATAGATTTTTCTAAAATTTTCAAATACATACTATAGATACATATAACATCATAGATCATAGATTCAAGTCCAAATAAATTCTCACGGCTCTCGCCATTTCAAACATTTCTCATACATGTTTGAATAAATTTTAAAACATGATTTGAAGCTTCCAAATAGTATGCTATACATTCTAGAACATAACATACCATATATTCATAAGATTAAAATGATTTTCACATTAGATCATACATGCAAGACTTAAAAAACAATAAGAACACCAACATTCATATTTATCTACCATCAACTAACATATATACACAAGATCTTTCAAAATGAAAAGTCAAGAACACATGCAATGTTCTGCAATATTTTCAAAGATTTAAAAAAAAAGCAAGAACATCCCAACTCTAGTCGACACCTACCTTGGTGTATGGATTAAATGGAACAATGTTCAAGTTCTCAAGGTGTTGTATGGAGGAAGAGAAGAAATTTTCAAGCTTGGCTATGGAGAGAAGCTCTCATGGGTAAAAAAAAAGAGAAGAAAGAGAGTTCGAGAGAGAGACGAGAGGTTTGAGAGAGATAATGTGGTTGAAGTGTTGGGGTGTTTGTGTATAAGTGAATAATGAAAAAACTGAGGTAATCCCCTATACACCCCCATTCTCGTCCCCCTCTCCCAATACACATAAAGGACTCTTCACATTTTATTACTAATTTATTCACTAATGGGTTCCCAATCATTAGTGTCTTACACAAGATATCTTGAAAATTGCTAATATATATGTATTTAGTGGAGACTCAAGTATAAAATCTGAATTATAGAGATATACATGTATGAGTGGATAAATAACACAATTTAAAATTATATACCCATATATATGTATCTCTCGCCATTAGATCAATTAATGGTTAAAATTTTTATTTCATGTCATTAATAGGTATATACACCATGGTATATGATTTAAATGATAATTAATATCATAGGATAATTAAAAGATGTTATTTTATGATGAAAACCCTAATTTTGAAAATATAGGTTTTCAAAACTAAGTTGTGATGTTTATTAATTCTAATGTTCAAGCATTAATTAAATGCTTAATAATACTGTAATATCATAAAATATCATAGGAAATAATTTCCTATAATTTCTAGATCATTAAAACCATCGCTCGCTTCATCTCTAAACGCCGACGCTTGAAAACGCCTCAAAACGCTACGATCGACTCATCTTCAAAATGGTCGTAATAATTTCGTAATCACTTTACTAATATAATTCATTAATAAAGGAATAAAATTCTAAGCTTGATTGCTTAGAAAATTTTATGAAATTTCGACAATCGTCATTCTCAAACCGACGTTAAAAATATATCACCGATAAACGTTATAGATTTCGATTCTTAAATTCACGATTTTCATGAATTTATAATGTGAATTCATTCCTTTGTAAATAATTGAAATCATATTCGATTTCAAATTGATTTGATTTCACTATGAAATTTATTTTACGGTTTTAAAACCGTAATTAGCTTTTAAAGTTCCATAAATCTTGCTCCAAGTATTAGTCCTCGTTAATCCGTCGTTAGGATTAGAGGGTTACGACATTTAGCGGTGGGAAGTATTTCAATAAAAATTTCTCACAGAGCTGCTCCCATGTGGTAATCCTCGACCTATCCAAGCTCTTGAACCACTCTTTCGCTTGACTCCTCAGCGAAAATCCGAACATCCGCATCCGGATGGCATCAGCTGGCACTCCGTTCTGCTTGATAGTATCACAAATATCCAGAAACGCTTCTAAATGAGCATTGGGGTCTTTAGTAACCCCTCCCCCAAACTGCTCCGCTTGTATTATGCTGATGAGGGCAGACTTTAACTCAAAATTATTGGCATTGACGTTCGGCCCCCATCCTCCACCTTGGAACTGATCCGTAGGTGGCCTGTACATGTGGTTGAGCGGTATGGGATGTGCTCGTCCACCGATCTGACCCATCTGATTATTCAACGCCAGTTGGCGTTGCATTGCTGCTAGCATCTCCTCCATCTCGACCATTCGATCATGGCCTTGAGGTTGTCTATCTGTCATAGCTTGTTGTTTTCTTTCTCGGCTCTCTCTCTTATGTGATCTTTCAATCTCAAGATCCAAAGGAATAATTTCTTTCCTTTGGGATCTTGTAATCATGCACTGCACAGAGAGATAAAAATCAGATCAGATCTAAGAAGCAACACAGGAATAATAATTTTTTTTTTATGATTTTTTTTTTTGAAAAACGCCTGAATTAATAACTACAATCTAGAAAATTATCACTGTGAAATCTAAACAGTCCCCGGCAACGGCGCCAAAATTTGATCGCTAATATTCCTACCAAATAAATGATAGTAAAACAGCAAGTATATTATATCGTATCCACAGGGACTGGGACTCGAGAACACAACAAGTAATCAACACAGAATCTTGATTATTATCCAGGTAAAAATATCAAGAGAAAATATTATAAAACTAGACTTGAAAATAAAGAGGGAATAAAACCAGAAATAAAAGAGGCGATCCTAGGGATGTACTTAACCTAACCAAATTCACACAATTAACCTATTAATCATTTACCAATTTAATCCACATTCATATGAAGGATCACTAATGTAACTATAGTTTCCGCCAGACAACCTATAGTAGTAGGTTAACTAAACTCTATCTCCGTCAGTCTCAAGAAGTAAGCTAATTACCAAAAGCACACAAAGATTTAACCTCCTGACTCACCTATCTCCGCCGGGTCTCAAGGCAAAAGCGTATTATTAATTCAAGAGATCGATTATGCAATTAATTCCGCGGGACATCAATCACATAACTAGCATGCATCAATATTGGCCGATACCAACACATGAGAATTAAATCCAAGAATTATAAATCATGAGCGGATGGCAAACAAGATCAACAGTTAATTATATAAATCTAGTTAGACATACAAACCCTAGGATCAATACGAACTTTAGCTATGCATAATTAAATAACCAAAGCAATAAATAATTAAAGATAACATGAATTGAAATATATAGATAAAACCGTAGGAATCCACGAAGAACAAATGTAGCAACTTAAATCCGGAAGAAAATCTGAATGCTCAAATGAAAATTAAAGAACGAAACTGGAATGAAAATAGAACTACAAATCAAAAGCTAATCTACTAACTAATCTGGAGACAATTAAAAAACTTAAGGAAGAAAAGAAAAAGAATTTTGTGTTCTGTAATAAAAATGCTCTTGTAAAAATTCTAATGTGTGCGTCCCCCCTTTTCAAAGTGTGCGTGCGTGTATATATGCAACATAGGGCCTCACGAGGCGTGCCAGCCACCTTCCCCCGCGAAAGAGTCTCGCGAAGCGTCAAAATGTGCTGCAAAACCATTGCTGCTCGCGAGTTGTCATCTCGACCAACGGTCGCGAGCGCTTCTCGCGAAGCGTAATTCACTGCGTGCGCGACTTCGCCGTTTCGCTCTGTTCTCTCTCGTCCGGACTCCGAATTGCGATCCGTTTGCGTCTACGGACTCCTATCGAGATGCTATTTAACATAGTACACTTTGCACATCCATATTTTTCAAATCCATTACGTTATATTCAACGTCGTTTTCAAACAGTTTCTCTTCGCACGAGCTCGCGATTGGACTAGTGATTCCTCTTTATCGTGATCCACCTTTTGACATCAAAACCTATGCTAAAATGACATGAAATACACACGTAATATCTTCCAAGGTAAACATAAATATATCAAAAGACAACTCAAAGATCACTTATCACTTAGAAACGAAACGAATATAGCCTTATAAATCATGTAAAAATGAGGCTTATCAAATATACGCTTATGAATTTATGCATGTGATCTATTCGTTTCAGTCCTTGTATAGATCTTGGTTAGTGAACTTCTGAGAGTAAGTTTTGGTTCCTTTATTTCACAGGTTAAGATTTGTTGCATGTGGCATGCCTTGTAAACGATTTTGCAGGTTCTGCTCTTGTAGTAGTTCGACGGTGTAAATCTAAGAAAACCATGCATTCAAATGTTTGGGTTGTGGCTATTACGATTTTTACCTGTTTAAAGACCTTATCATTTTGCATTCACTATTTTCTTTTAGATCTCATGGGTTATATTCTCCAGACCGCTATCTTTTATGTTTCACATTCTTTAAAATGTAATTATCTTTTGTGTAAGGGATCCTGGTCGAAAGCCTGGTGGATTGGATAAGCTGCCAGATGAGATGAATGAGATAAAACTCAGGGATGACAAGGTACAAAGTACAAATAATTATGATAGATTCTTCATTCTGTTTCTTGTTACAGGTCATTGCTATGTGCTAACTGTAACCGTATGTCATAGGATATGGAACCGGCTGTTGTAGATGGTAATGGAACAGAAACTGGTCATATAATTGTGACCACAATTGGGGGCAGAAATGGCCAACCAAAACAGGTTAAATTTGATACTTAATATTTGCATTATGCTATATTTGTTAACTTTTTTATTTACTTATTCATAATCTTCAATACTCGTTATTGAGAATGAGCCTTTGCTTTTCTATCCCATAGTTTTAAACTCCATTTGTTGATCTTATGCTGATTTTGTTGTTTAATCATCTCATGTGTTCTCAGCTTTTGGTTTTGTCCACAAAATTGCTACATTTGGAAAGGGTTCTCGTTTTCAAGTCATAGTTTGAGAAACCTTTGAAAATTTTACGCTAATTGAATATCTAGTTTGCATTTTGTTATCTGGTGATCTTATGCTTTCCGCAAGTCCGTAGTAGTGGAATTATGGAAAGTTTTGAGATTAATTAGACTAATTAATGGGTGATTTATGGGCTTTTCATAATTTACATCGAAGCTTATCTCGCATCTCGCTCAATCGAATTGGGTTGTTCTCGATTATATTGTAGGTGATTTAAGCGTTATAAACACCAAACATGGAATGGTGACTTTTCTCTGTTTAGTTTGGAGTCTACATGAATGATTTTATCATCTTGGTTGTGATTGCTTATCCTTTGTTCATCCAATTATGATGAAAACATATTAGCTTATTTAATGTGACTTTACTACTAACTCCAGTTCCTCTTTGAGCTTTCTTTGAGATCTTTTAGCTTTTTCGAGCTTGTATGTTGTAAATGCTAACTCATGTTTACTTAACTTCCTTTTGTATAGATTAGTTTAATGTAAATGTAGTTGTTAATTATTTGTGGCTACACGCTACAAAATACTAAGTTCGAGACAATTAGAATGTTAATAATGCGTTATTAAGTTGAATGTTTCTTTATGTCATGGATTGATACATCCGAAAATTCTCTATTCTACGAAAATGTTTCATAAAATACGATATCTTATATTCCTATCTCTATTAATCACGTTTAAGGTGAATTCACCTGAAAGTGATGTAGTGTTTTCGAAAAGCTTACAACAACATAAGGTGGCTCTCGTACATAAAGCTTTCCAAAATCTTGTGGCATTTTGTCTGGATTCTTTTTCAGTTAAGTTAGGTCTACTATCTACAAAATCGTACTAGTAGAAATTTGTTCTGTTTATCCTACATCCTAAGGTTTATAACATTATTATGAGCACATGTTATAAGCAATCATCATATGTTTACTTATCTAACTACTATTAATTGCTTGAAGGATAATTTTTATGTTTAATGCAAAATTAGAGAAAATAGGAAGAAGAAACCAACTAGGAAATTGTAAAGATATTTTCATTTATCAAATCACGTTTATTTTATGTTGATTTCATATACATCTACATGTTGCTAATATTTGATATTTTAAAAGTGTCGAAACAACCCGATTCCAAGCAATGCGGATTCTTTGTACTACGCTCATGAAAGATATAATTGAAGAAGTTATGAAGAGTGGTTCCATTTCTTTACGTTCACATGTAAGATAAACATTTCATTTCTTTAATATAATCATTTTTTCATACAAGAGTGCTAATATTCTATTTTTGAATTGTTAATAGTTTCAAAATCTCTTACTCTCAAGAGGACATTGATGAAGTTCGCGTTAAATGGGCAAATCTCATGCTTCTTCACATATAGTATTGTGATGTTTTAGTAGTTATTGATCTTTTGAATTATTTTGTACTGTGATATGGGGGATACGTTCTTATTGTTTTGTTATGTGATGTGCATAGTATTTTTGTATAGTGATTTTGTAGTTGTAATGAAAACATATTGTATAATTTTGTATAGTGATTTTAAACGTAATCGCAAGTATATTTTAATCTCATTTGCTATTAGATTGTGCGTTATTAATTGTATAGGTTTTAGATAAAGAAATTAACTACGATTGAAATTGAAAAACCGTAGTACAAAAAATATATTGACTACAGTTTGATAAGTAAACCGTAGTCGTTATTAAATTGACTAAGGTTGTAATAGAAAAAGTGTAGTATATAAAATATAAAATTTGGCATTAAAACCGTAGTAAATTTGACATTAAAACCGTAGTAAATACAGTCAAAAACCGTAGTAAATACATTTAGACTACGCATAAAACGCGTAGTGAATGCGAAAATAAGTGTAGTCTATAGTCGATATAGACTACGCTTAAAAAGCATAGTGTATGTGAAATTCGGTGTAGTCTATAGTCGATATAGATTACGCTTAAAAAGCGTAGTGTATGTGAAATTGATGTAGTCTATAGTCGATATAGACTACGCTCAGAGAGCGTAGTGTATGTGTGAAATTTAGTGTAGTCTGTCGGTATAGACTACGCTTAAAAAGCGTAGTCTATGTGCAAAAAGTGTAGTCTATAGTCAGAATAGACTACGCATAAAAAGCGTAGTGTATGCGTGCCTAGTTTTCTCTACACCACTTTTCTCTCGGTCCAAGCGCACATAGACTACACATATTATGCGTAGTCTATACCGATTTTTCTAGTAGTGTCGAATACTAATATTATTGATTAATTTAAGAAGCAAAGCAATCGAAGAAGAAGAAGAAGGAGGAAAGTTGATAAAACTTATCGAGTAAAGTTTATAGGTGGGCTTCGAACTAAACATATCATGTGCTAAATCTTATTATTGCATTATATTTTGCATATTGTTCAGAAAAATGTTGACTTGCCTGATTTTGAGCATGTGCATGATGCATTACCTATCCACGGAAGAGAAACATAGAAAAAGAAAGAATTTACTGACGTCGGATAGTGACATTCGGGTCAAAGTGTGTTTGAGAAGAAGGCGTACTTCTCGACACATAGAAAATGCGTGGATATGGGAAGAGAAAGAGAAAGAAATTATCTGCAGACATGGGACATGCATTTGCATATATTTGTTACAATGAGCATGAAAGTAAGTAAGTGTTTAATTGAAAAGCGCACACAGTGCCATTTCACTAAAACCCCATGTGTTGCAGCGTTACGGCAAGTCGATCTTATAGCTCTAAGAGAAAAGTTTTAAATGTTTTCGGCATATGCCCTGAGTGCTTTATGTACTCAAGCCCCGCATGTATTTCTAAACATACTGAGGTTGTTGTGATTACGGAGATGGAGTTGAAGTGAACACTGTGGTTTTACTTACAAACACTTATATGTTGTGAGCGACTCTTGTTGTCGATTGTTTTAATGAGATGATTATTGTCGTTGGAGATGAACTCTTTGATATCTCCCGTTGTTTGGAACAAACTTGGTTTGGTTTGTAATTGTGGTATGTGAATAATGTTGGAGTCGAACTCCTTTGTCTCTTTTGTTGTTTGGAATGAAGTTAGTTGGGTTTGTTGTTATGAATATTTGAAAATGTTGGAGTTGGACTTGTCTTGGTTCGCATTGCTTGAAAGTTTATCTTGAACTAATGTTGCTATTCTTGTTATCTTGATATTAAATTGGAAACATATGCGTATTGTTGAATTTGTAATGTTTATTAATTCTAATGTTCAAGCATTAATTAAATGCTTAATAATACTTTAATATCATAAAAATATCATAGGAAATAATTTCCTATAATTTCTTGATCATTAAAACCATCGTTCGTTATAATCAGCGTTGGCGTTTGAAAATGTCTCAAGCGTTACGTATCGACTCTCTTGAAATGGTCGTAATAATTTGTAATCACTTTACTAATATAATTCATTAATAAAGAATAAAATTCTAAGCTTGATTGCTTAGAAAATTTTATGAAATTCATTGTCGACTATGTAGCGTTAAAAATATATCTAGATAAGCGTTATAGACTTGATTCTTAAATTCACGATTTTCGGTGAATTTATAACGAATTCATTCCTTTGTAAATAATTTAAATCATATTCGATTTCAAATTGATTTGATTTCACGGAAATTTATTTACGGGTTTTAAAACGTAATTAGCTTTTAAAGCTGGGTTATTACATCCTACCCCTTAAAAGAAATTTCATCCAAATTTTATACCTTAGAAGATTAATTTGGGTGTCGTTCTTTCATCTTCTAGTTCCCGTACTTCTTGTCCGGTGGTGTTTCCATCACTTGACAAAAAATTGATTTGTTTCTCAATTGTTGAACTTTATGGTCTATTATTTTGTAGGTTCTTCTTCATAACTCTGTGAGTTGAGAATACGTCGTCTTGATGGATCACGTGTTTTGGATCGTGTACATATTTTCTTAATTGAGATAGTGAAAACATTATGCATTTCCAGTTTGGTGGAAGAGCACTTATAGGCTCTTGAGCCTATTCTTTCTAGGATCTCATATGGTCCTGTGAACGGGGTCTCGATTTTCCTTTAACACCAAATCTTATAATCCCTTTGATGGAGACTTTGAAATACTTTGTCTCCTTTCAAATTGCACTCTCGGATCGTGTATCGGCATAAGACTTTTGTCTATCTTGAGCTTCTCTTATTCTTTGCCTAATCGTGAGCGATTTCAATCATTTCATTCACTTCTCGCCTACTACTTTTCTTTCACCCACTTCATCCCGTAAAGTGGTGATCTACATTTCTTGCCATCGAGGCTATGGGGCCTATCAATCGTCGCTTGATAACTATTATTGTAGGCAAACTCATAAGAGGTAAAATGTCTTCCATTTTGCACCTCGATCTAGTACTACGGTTCTTAGCATATCTTCGAGTTTGGATTGTCCTTCATGCCCTCGGTTTGTGGGTGAAATGTTGTCTTGAAGTTAACTGTTCCCAATTCTCTTTTAGGCTCACCAAAATCTTGATGTGAATTTGGAGTCTCTTCGATGTAATAGATTTTGGTACTCCATGAGTCGTATAACTTCTTTTACATATATCTAGTTTATGGATCCTAAATATTACGAATTGGTAGAAAGTGAGCACATTTTGTGAGTCTACCCTACCCATATGGTAGTATTCCCTACGGACTTGGGTAAATCCGTCGAAATCCATCGTTATCTCTCCACTTCCACTCGGTTATACGGTTTAATACCGAAGACGTTGATGTAAAGCTTTTACTTGCGGCAAATAAGGTGGTTCTCTGAAAGAAGCTATGTCCGTTCATGCCCACGAACTTTTCTTTTAGGTCCTATACATCGTCGTCTTGCTGGGTGGCGGTGTAAGGTGTATCATGAGCCTCGCTCATTATTTCGTTCGACGTCAATATCTTCTGGAACACATATTCTTCCTTCAAACATTAAAGCATTCGATGCTTCGTGAAATTTTTAATTCGCCGATTCTCGCCCTTCCTCTTATCTTTTCTAACTTTTCTCCATCCTTTGTCTCTCAATGATCCTTTTCTTAAATCGGTGTCACGGTGAGTGTAGCGATATAGCTCGTGATCGTCTGGTTGTTACCCGATTCATTCTCAATTTTCTAAATTCCTTAATGATTTATCTTCTTGCGTAGGAGACATCCAATTTAGTTTGATTTTTACGACTCGAGGCGTCACTACTTACTTTACGGGTGATAGTTAATACCATCGTAATCTTTTACTAGTTCGAGCCATCTTCTCGCCTCTGTTTAGATCTCTTTGCTCGAAGTATTTCAAACTCTTATGATCGTATAGATTTCACTCTCCTCCGTAGAGATGGTGTCTCCATATTTTCGTGCATGTACCACTGCTGCTAATTCTAAGTCATGTGTTGGGTAGTTCATCTGTGGTCTAAGTTGTCGGGATCGTCTATTACTTTTCCTCTTGCATCGAGCACCTAGTCCGTTCTTGAGCTCATGTATAAACCACTATTCCTGTCGATTCGGATGCTGACTGGTGCACTTGTTAACTTCTCTTGAGTTTTTGAAAACTTGTCTCGATTCTACGTCAAGTGTACTTAACTCCCTTCGGAGGTTGGGTCTTGTCTTGCTATTTTGGAGAATCCTCGATGAATCTCTGTAACCCAATCCTAGAAAACTCCGGATCTCGTTCGAGTTCGCGCGATTTCCACTCTTCCTCGCTTCCACTTTGGATCCACTTTGATTCCATCGGCGACACGATGTGTCAGGAACATTACTTCTTACAAATTTGCATTTCTGAACTTAGCAAATAGTGCGTTCCACCCTAAGTTTCAACACCATTCTTAGATGTTCCTTGGTTTCCTCTTTTTGAATAGATGAGAATATCATCTATGAAAACCAAGACAAACTTGTAAATGCGGATGAAACACTCGATTCATGAGGTCCATATCTGGTGCATTAGTTAATCCGACGGCATAACTACAAATTCGTAATGGCCATACCTGTCCAGAATGCGGTTTTAGTATATCTTGGTCGTACTTTGAGTTGATGATATCGACTTGAGGTCATCTTTGAGAATATGCCTCCTCTCAATTGATCAAACGGATCGTCGATCCTTGGCAAAGAGTATTTGTTCTTGGCGCTCTTGTTCGGTTCTCGATAGTCTATACACTCCTTAAAGATCCTCCTTTTCTTGACAAATAATATTGGCGCTCCAAAGTACGCTATGTCTAATGAAACCTAGGTCCAGCTTCTTGGATTTGAATTTTCGTTCTTCCAATTCCTTTGGGGCCTTCAGGTGCCTTGACCGGAGCCGATCACGTTCCAAGTCGATGGTAAATTCTAGCTATCATCGGAGGTAATCTGGTAGATCCTAGAAATACATCGAAATTCCACGACAATTTCTATGTCTTCACCTCATTTCGGCTTTTCTTCACCGTTCAATAGCAGAAAAGCATGGTATCCTTTCTTATTCATCATCTTCCTTGCCTTATGCGGATACAATCGAACTCTCTTTCCATGTTAATTCCAGGAAGTGTTCTTCTTGTCCGGAAAATGAAATGATATTTTCCTTTCCTTGAAGAATCGTGGAGTGGTTTGCACTAACGGTCCTTCCTAGGATTATATCTAGTCACCCATGGGTATTATGTTCAAATTATTTGCGTAACCCTAAGTGATCCTAAGTTCAACTCTAGGTTCGAGCGAAATTAATGATCATAATCCTCCTATAGGTGAAGAGATTCTCATATCTGGTTTGCTTTTATAGCACTAAGTCCCAAGATCTACGCATGATTTTGCTATGAAGAGTCAAGCACCGTATCAAACAATACTATAAGGCATGTTGAGAAGAATTCCCATACCGCGGTTTCCGTCTGTTGTCTGTCATCGGTCGCAATATGCCCTATGCGGCGGTGAGGCGAGCGTTGTGCTTGTCTTTCTGATTCTTTGTTATGCGCTTGTTCTGCTGGCGTCCGTGGTGGTTGTTGCCTTCGTTGTTGGGGTGGTTGCCACTTCTTGCTGCATTCTTTGTTGTGGTTCTCTGTTGTTGTTCTGATGGTTGGAGGTTGTTGCCTTGTGTGGTGTACTTCTTATTGAGGTTGATGAAATTGGATAGCCTAAGTGGTTGGACACTTCGGGTTGGTTCGATACATTGTTTCGACGTACCGGGCAAAGTTTGCATAATGTCCTTTCATACCACCTAAAAGCAGTTCCAGCGCCATGCACATTCTGTGCATTTTTGCACTTTGGACGCGAAGAGCCTTCTTGCTCTTGTGGTCCTCTTGTTGGAGGAACAAATCTTGGCTTTCCATCCGTCCTGATTTCGTATTCCCTTGCCATTGTTGTCTACTATTCCTGTTCTCAAAATTTCCCTTCTTCATTACTAAACGGTATCCCTTTCTTACCCTTGTCCATTGTACTCGCATCGGTGATCGGCTTATCATCGCATTCTTGCTCAATGTCTGAGCTCGTGTAAGAGCCTCATATGGTCGTGTCTGAGACCGAGAGACATTCTTATTCGGCCTTAATCCCGACGAATTTTTCGCCATTTTCGGTCGTGTCCACTGATCCAGAGTGATATCTAGACATCTCGCAAAAGTGCGATCGTGTCGATTCTTGACATCTTTTCTTTTAACAAGAAAAATTCATGTTCCTTCTTCTTCAACTTTTTGTACGTACTTATCATACATTTCTCTTTAAAATCTTCCCGTATAACTCTTGCATCCTTCTGCTGTAAAGGTTTTCTTCGGCCTCCCTAAATCGCAGTCCATTCAATTGGAAGGTTACACATGATCGTTCTGTATTGCATCTTAAAAGGTGAAAATCCTTTCAATAGTTCTCGTCCTTTTTGACTTACGGACTACCTTGAAAGTAGGAGGTTTTGTCTTAAGAATAATTCTTCTATTCGCGATCGGTTGAGGTGGAGGTGGTTGAGGTATATTCTCCTCTTCTTGTTGAGTTACGCCTCTTCTCCTAGGTGCGCCTCGCCCTTACTCCTGTTCGGGATCTTGTCTAGGAGGCTTACTTTATGTAAAATATATCATTAGCATCGTGCATTATTTTTATAACTTGAATGTATACAATTTCATCATTGCTTTTGGAAAAATAACTTAAATAAAACATTTCATCCTTGTCTTACAATTTTGTTGCAAAAGCCTTCTCGGTCATATATATATAATTGCAAAAGTACCATAAGTAAAGTACTTGCGATCAAAGTCATTACAGAGGATTACTTACATGCTAACTTCAAATATTTAAAGAGCCGTACATATCGACACAAGGCTTTACAAAATAAAAATCATGCACGGTGGCTTTATAGCCTTACAAAATCAGTTCCTCGTCTCAAGTTCTTGAAAACATAAATAAAACATACATAAGACAAATAACATAATCCTTCACTATTTTACTTCAACATCAACCCCTAAGTCTTTATCTCTGTGGTCTCCCTCTTCATCCAAGTCGTGCATCGGCGTGTGCCTAGAAGGTCAGCCATTACTCTACCATGGGAATATCCATAGCGGACCATAATCCATACGAATCGGATGTAGTGTCATGGATTGGGTTATAACCATCAATGTCACACTTATCCGTCTTGTCGGGAAACTCTCATTGGCGGTAGGGTCGCCATCGGTGGTAGAGGCGGGAGTGGTGAGCAGGGTGTCAACATCAAGGAGGAAACAGGCTCCCAAGCTCTAGGTCGCTGCTCCTCCGCTGAGAGTCTACCCTCGTCATCGATATCGAGGCACCACTGGGTCGACTATGCGTGGAACCTCGGTGCTGACCACTCGGTGACTCGTCCATGTGTACTCCCGTGGAGGAGATAAGGTCCTCTGGTCTGCGCCATAAATGTTGTACACATATGCCTGGGTGATGAACTGGGTAAATCGCTTCAAATCATACCTCGTCCAGCGGTAAATATAGTCTCAGAAACTTCCGAGCATAGTCTTCCCAATTACATGGGAGTATGGTAAGAAGGTTGATGCCATCGTGTCCGTCCGCCATATGCTACTGGCGTTCTCCGACACGAGTGTACATCAAAACTCTCCTAAATCTTCACGGCACACATCCAGCTTTCTCGATGATCGGATAGTCTCCTCGGAGTCGGGTTGGGTCCTATCCTCCTCCGCAATATAGCGCATTTCTCCATCGTCCGATCAAAACTAATGTCCTACTAATATCGATGCGAGATAAGGTAGCTTAGTACATCGGTTAAGCAACTAGAAAGAACTATTCAATCTATAAGGCGATAAATACTAACGATTAAAACACAGATCATGACATTCTTAGTCTACCTAGGAACAAAACTCTAATGCTATTCTAAGATATACGAGATACCATAGGTTTTCTCTCTAAAACTCGAGCTAAACTTTGTCTGACTCTACTGTATTCTGAAGACGGAAAGAATTTCTGCCCTTCATAACAAATGAAGTTCAGTGTGTCAGGGATACGTGAAAACCCGTAAAATGGAGTCCATCGAGAGAGCGATCTAAAACAAATTTACTGCGGTCAGAGAAAATTTTCGCGATTATGCGAATTTCGAGAAAATACCGGAGTTGTGCATGCTATGGCTGCTGCCGGTAGTATAACTATTACATCCACGTATTCAGGTTGATGCTTAACATTCTGAAATCCAAGTCACGGTCACGCATGTTGAAATTGTGATTGTGGTCGCTTAAGTTAAAGTTGTGATAGCGATATCAATCCTCTTCTTCTTCATGGTCAGCCGTTCTCGATCATCCTTACATTCAACTCTCGACGTTTAAAATCAAAACTAAAGTCACATTCATGCTTCCTATCATTCTTTTGTTTTCTTTCATTATGTGAGCATGCTTTATATCGTACGTTCTTCTCAAGAGAATAGCATATCCGATTATCACATAAATTTCATGATTCACAATTATAACTTTAAAATAACATCATAGCTCTTCATACGTGCTTATACATATCAACTTCTTTCATACATTCGTCTCTAATCATCATGATTCGTTTCAAAACATACATTTCAACTTAACCACTTTGTATCATCTCGATTAACTTTAAAAAAATCTTGAAAATCCTTTCATAACTTTTATTTCTATTGTCATGCGTCATAACTTTTTCTTTCGAAATCCTTAAACTTGATCAATATATAAAATTCTTCACTTCATGAATTTAAAAGAAACCGATTACCTTTTTCGTTGAGCTCGATGTGATGGAGTGTTGAGGATAGCGATGGATTTCTAGAAGTCCGGTGACTCAATCTAGACTTAATTTTTAGAAGGAATTGGGTTTCAAAAGTGCTCTGAATCCCTCTGTCACGACCACCTCGGATAACCCAGTGCGACGGACTAATACTAGGAATAGTATTTAGGAATCATGGGTAATTATAATAAGGAAATTTGCATAATTAGGCGAACAATACTTGAACATACATACTTTAATATAGGTCGAACTAAGTGGTTTAAGCTATCGGATCAAGATCGACAATGATCGATAGACTTCAACAATTCATAACATCTCTCGTCATACATAGCATAAAAATAAATTGAGTCACTGAAGTGCGTGAATACATATATGACGATTTGTATTCAAGGATAACAAGTTTAAACATGGCGTCGAGGACACGGACCTTTCACACTCATCCTCCTCGACATCAGCTCGACTGCACTTTAAAACAAACATGCGGTGAGTACAAAATTACCCAGGTGGACTCTGCCAAAAATTTTATTTTCTTTGAATTACATTACTATGGTAAGACGAGGTTTTAGTTGAAAATGCCTGCTTACTAAAATATTTTCATCGGTTCATAAAAGTTGCTTGGACATTTTTCTTGGTGTGTATGATCCTATCCCTTATTACCATTCCATCTATCATCATAGTCGAAAGTCGTGAGGAGGCCTCCTCTCGACCCGTGATCGAGTGAATTGTCCTTACTGACCACGGTCACCATTAGTGTACACGTTAATCCTAGCGGATAAGCCTTGGTAGGATCCGATATCGATTTTCATTCATAAGTTGGAGCTACCCAACAACATCTCTCATTCATGTCATTCTCATGGATAGGATACAATACACAAACGTAATCATTTTGGCGGTAATTATTTAAGCGTTTTATCAGCTTGAAAAATCGTAAATAAAGGCAGTTGAAAAAAGCGAAAAGTTGTTTTGTTTTAGTAATAAAGCCCTGAAAAACTATTGTTCGTCTTTAACGATCGTTTACTCGTCGCGTCCGTTGTTGCGTCGCTCCCCTATATATAAAAGGATGTTTTGATACGTCGTTACGTAATTCGAGACTTCAAGTCTATAATAAGATTCGATATTTTATATCGACATAAATTAATTCTTTAATGAATTGATCGTTTCTCAACGCGTATCATCTTAACATTTCTCGTTCTTGATAGGGACGAGACATGTTTGAAAATTACCATTTATCCTCTTGGTAAATGGTTCAGCGTTTCTCACGTTTTCGATCTAACGACTTCAAACATGAAATCTTTTCATATCAGCGTGATTTTATTAGCAAGCGATCGTTTCGCGTGCTTGCATTTATCGAGCGATTTTGTCGTTGATATCAAAAGTCGATAATTTTGACTTTTCTTAGAAATTTAATTACTAAGTCATAATTTAATTTTAAATTCTCACAATCAATTTCCAATTGATTTCTTTTTATAACTGTTTTAATATGTTTAAAATAATTTTAAACATATAATTCATTATAAATAATGAATTTAAGGATTTAAAATCCTTTTTGAATATAAAAATAGCTCACGGCTATTTTAAATTTTATAACTTAATTATTTTCGAAAATTCCTTATAAAATCTAAATATGTCTAAAATAGTATTTAGACATATAATTTATTAATAAACTTAATTAAAAGGATTTAAAAATCCTTAAATATTCTCGAATTATAAGAAATTACCAAATGGTATTCAAATTTTTCCAATTTTATATAGTGTATTATTATACACTATGGTCATTAATACATTATAATATCAACTAATTAACTTTAAAATCACCTTATTCATTTATAAGGTCACGGCATTTTGAAAAATGCCCAACAATTTTTTCTAAAATTCTACTAAATTAATAAGGTCAACATTAGTCCATGACATATTATGTCATATAATTCATGATATAACAATGTTATACCATATAAATGGTACCATAGCTCTCGATCTCTTATATACATCAAACATTTTTATTAAATTTCCCATAATCATAACATGCTTATAAACTATATTGTAGCAACATTACATCATAACAACTATCAAAACCAATTTATTCATCACCATAGTGAGCTTAGCTCTCGGTTTATTTGAATAAAATAGGTTATTGATTTTCAAAATTATAACAACAATATAAGAGGCATAAAACATACTCTAGGTCAGATAATATAACATTGCATGTACTAATTAAAATCACACATCCACTATATATAGTATAGCTCTCGGTTCTTTCAATTTTTCACATAGGAGTTTTCAAAATTCTAATTAAAACATATAGTGTATAATTCACATCCTAGAACAATAATATACTATTGCATGTCATAAAATAAAATCATTCATAAATGTATACCAATACATACCTCACGGTTCTTTTTGAAATAATAGATAGGATTTTCTAAAATTCCAAATAAGTGCTATGGACTCACATAACATCATAGATCACTTGATGTAATTGCATGCCTTAAATAAAATTTAATCATCATATACCACATATATAGGTCTCGGTCCATTTTAAAAGAAATAGATAGAAATTTCTAAAATTCTAATTAAATCACTATAGATTTTCATAATATCATAGAGTAATTATATGTCATTGCATGTCTCATATAAAATCATTTATCATAGAACTATATATATATATTTCGGTCATATATAAAAATATAGCAAGAGTTTTTCTAAAATTTCCAACAAATTGTTATGCACTCTTAATTCATCACAAATCAATAATATCACATTGATGTACAAAATAAAAGTACATACATTTACATATAGTTTTATATATGACCCGGTTTTAATAAGAACATTGGCATAGATCTAAAATTTTCAAATACATACCTAGATACATATAACATTAGATCAAGATTGATCAAATAATTCTAGAATTAGATTAAACATATATGTTTGAACATGATTAGTTGAATGTCTCATCAATATCAAAGATTTTAAGGACACATTACACATACCTTGGTATATGGGATTAAATGGAACAATGTTCAAGTTCTCAAGTGTTGTATGGAGAAGAAGAAATTTTCAAGCTTGGCTATGGAGAGAAGCTCTCGTGCATGAGAAAAAAAAAGAGAAAGAGAGTGTTCTTGAGAGAGATGAGAGGTTTGGAGAGATAATGTGGTTGAAGTGTTGGGGTGTTTGTGTATAAGTGAATAATGAAAAAAACTGAGGTAATCCCCTATACACCCCTTCGGTCCTCATACACATAAGGGACTCTTCTTTATCTAATTTATTCACTAATGGGTTCCCAATCATTAGTGTCTTACACAAGATATCTTGAAAATTGCTAATATATATGTATTTAGTGGGAGACTCAAGTATAAAATCTAAATTATAGAGATATACATGTATGAGTGGATAAATAACACAATTTAAAATTGATACCAATATTTATGTATCTCGCCATGAGATCAATTAATGGTTAAAATTTTTATTTCATGTCATTAATAGGTATATACACCATGGTATATGATTTAAATGATAATTAATATCATAGGATAATTAAAAGATATTATTTTATGAGGAAAACCACAATTTTCGAAAATATAAGGTTTTGAAAACTAAGTTGTGATGTTTATTAATTCTAATGTTCAAGCATTAATTAAATGCTTAATAATACTGTAATATCATAAAAATATCATAGGAAATAATTTCCTATAATTTCTTGATCATTAAAGCCATCGTTCGTTTAAATCTCTAAGCGTTGGCTTTGAAAATGTCTCAAAACGTTACGTATCGACTCATCTTGAAATGGTCGTAATAATTTTAATACTTTACTAATATAATTCATTAATAAAGAAATAAAATTCTAACTTGATTGCTTAGAAAATTTTATGAAATTTATTGTCACATGAATTAGCGTTAAAAATATATCTGGATAAGCGTTATAGATTGATTCTTAAATTCACGATTTTCGTGAATTTATAACAGATTCATTCCTTTGTAAATAATTGAAATCATATTCGATTTCAAATTGATTTGATTTCACGAAATTCTATTTTCTGGTTTTAAAACCGTAATTTGGCTTTGCTGCGTTATTACACGTTTTGTGCACTATTTTGTGAATGTGTCTTTGAAAGGTGCTCGGCGTCCGGCGTCCGTGGGAGGAGGCCTCTCCGTGAGAATATTTATAAGATGATTTATGAGATGATTTATGAGATGAGTTATTGATGATGTGATATGAAATGAAAGGGATATGGATCATACATACGAGGAAAAATGCTTGTGACGCTTTATGAAAATGATGAAAATATTTTAGTAAGCACAGGCCTTTCAAATAAAACTCTTATGTCTTACCATAATGAGGCGATGTAATTTAAAAATGAGAAATGATTTGGCGTGAGTCCATTGAGTGCATTTTGTACTCGACCGCATGTTTGTTTTAAATGTGCGAGTTGAGCGATGATGGATGGAGACTGTTTTGTAGTCGGAACCGCTTTTGATAATGATATGTTAGAAACATTGACTACACATCGTCATATGTGTATTCACCGTCTTTCGCAATAAACTCTAAGTTAGCTTTTGATGTTGACCGTTGATTACCTTTGGATCAATTGAATTCTTGCGTTAAGAATCAAGATCTCTCCATAATTAAATTATGTATATCTTGCATATTATGGTTGAACTTATTAGTTTACTTGAATTTAGTTCCACAATTCTATGATTAATTATCTTTCATGTTCCATAAATCTTGTTCAAGTATTAGTCCTCGTTAATCCGTCGTTAGGATTAGAGGTATTCGACATTAGCGGTGGGAAGTATTTCAATAAAAATTTCTCACGAGTGCTCCATGTGGTAATCCTCGACCTATCCAAGCTCTTGAACCACTCTTTGCTTGACTCCTCGTAAAATCCGAACATCCGCATCCGGATGGCATCGGTACACGCTCGTTACCTGATAGTATCACAAATATCGAACGCTTCTAAATGAGCATTGGGGTCTTTAGTAACCCCCAAAGCTGCTCGCTTGTATTATCTTGATGAGGACTTTAACTCAAAATTATTGGCATTGACGTTATCCTCCACCTGAAGCGATCCGTAGGTGGCCTGTCATGTGGTTGAGCGGTATGGGATGTGCTCATCCACGATCGACCCATCGATTATTCAGCCGATTGGCGTTGCATTCTCTAGCATCTCCTCCTCTCGACCATTCGATCATGGCGGGTTGTCTATCTCGTAGCTTGTTGTTTCTTTCTGCTCTCTTATGTGATCTTTCGATCTCAGATCGAAGGAATAATTTCTTTCCTTTGGGATCTTGTAATCATCTGCTACGAGAGAGATAAAAATCGGATCGATCTAGAAGCAACACGGAATAATAATTTTTTTATGATTTTTTTTAAAAGCGCTGAATTAATAACTATCTAGAAAATTATCCTTGTGAAATCTAAGCGGTCGGAGCGAAATTTGATCGCTAATATTCCTACCAAATAAATGATAGTAACAGCAAGTATATTATATCGTATCCAGGGGATGCGACTCGAGAAAACAACAAGTAATCAACACGAATCTTGATTATTATCCGGTAAAAATATCGAGAAAATATTATAAAACTAGACTTGAAAATAAGAGAATAAAACCGAAATAAAAGCGATCCTAGGGATGTACTTAACCTAACCAAATTCACACAATTAACCTATTAATCTTTACCAATTTAATCCACATTCATATGAAGGATCACTAATGTAACTATAGTTTCCGGGACAACCTATAGTAGTAGGTTAACTAAACTATCTTGTCGGTCTCGAGAAGTAAGCTAATCAACACAAAGATTTAACCTCCTACTCACTTATCTCGCGTCGGGTCTCAAGGCAAAAGCGTATTATTAATTCAAGAGATCGATTATGCAATTAATTCCGCGGACATCAATCACATAACTAGCATGCATATATTGGCGATACCAACACATGAGAATTAAATCCAAGAATTATAAATCATGAGCGGATGGCAAACAGTATCAGATTAATTATATAAATCTAGTTAGACATACAAACCCTAGGATCAATCGAACTTAGCTATGCATAATTAAATAACCAAAGCAATAAATAATTAAAGATAACATGAATTGAAATATATAGATAAAACCGTAGGAATCCACGAAGAACAAATGTAGCAACTTAAATCCGGAAGAAAATCAGATGCTCAAATGAAAATTAAAGAACACTGGAATGAAAATAGAACTACAAATCAAAAGCTAATCTACTAACTAATCTGGAGACAATTAAAAACTTAAGGAAGAAAGAAAAAATTTTGTGTTCGTAATAAAAATGCTCTTGTAAAAATTCTAATGTGTCCTTTTCAAAGTGTGCGTGCGTGTATATATGCAACATAGGGCCTCACGAGGCGTGCCAGCCACCTTCCCCGAAAGAGTCTCGCGCGTCAAAATGCTGCAAAACCATTGCTGCTCGCGAGTTGTCATCTCGACCAGCGTCAGCGCTTCGCAGCGTAATTCACTGCGTCGCGATTCGCCGTTTCGCTCGTTCTCTCGTCGGACTCGTGCGATCCGTTTGCGTCTCGGACTCCTATCGAGATGCTATTTAACATAGTACACTTTGCACATCCATATTTTTCAAATCCATTACGTTATATTCAACGTCGTTTTCAAGCAGTTCTCTCCAACGAGCTCGCGTTGGACTAGTGATTCCTCTTTATCGTGATCCACCTTTTGACATCAAAACCTATGCTAAAATGACATGAAATACACCGCGTAATATCTTCCAAGGTAAACATAAATATATCAAAAGACAACTCAAAAGATCACTTATCACTTAGAAAGAAACGAATATAGCTATAAATCATGTAAAAAGGGCTTATCAAATATACGCTTATGAATTTATGCATGTGATCTATTCGTTTAGTCCTTGTATAGATTTGGTTAGTGAACTTCGAGAGTAAGTTTTGGTTCCTTTATTTCACAGTTAAGATTTGTTGCATGTGGCATGCCTTGTAAACGATTTTGCGGGTTCTCTTGTAGTAGTTCGACGGTGTAAATCTAAGAAAACCATGCATTCAAATGTTTGGGTTGTGGCTATTACGATTTTACCTGTTTAAAGACCTTATCATTTGCATTCACTATTTTCTTTTAGATCTCATGGGTTATATTCTCAGACCGCTATCTTTTATGTTTCACATTCTTTAAAATGTAATTATCTTTTGTGTAAGGGATCCTGGTGAAAGCTGGTGGATTGGATAATGTGCCGGATGAGATGAATGAGATAAAACTCGGGGATGACAAGGTACAAAGTAAATAATTATGATAGATTCTTCATTCTGCTTTCTTATTACGGTCATTGCTATGTGCTAACTAGTAACGTATGTCATAGGATATGGAACCTGTTGTAGATGGTAATGGAGCAGAACTGGTCATATAATTGTGACCACAATTGGGGCGAAATGGAACCAAACAGTTAAATTTGATACTTAATATTTGCATTATGCTATATTTGTTAACTTTTTATTTACTTATTCATAATCTTATACTCGTTATTGAGAATGAGCCTTTGCTTTTCTTCCCATAGTTTTAAACTCCATTTGTTGATCTTATGCTGATTTTGTTGTTTAATCATCTCATGTGTTCTCGATTTTGGTTTTGTCCACAAAATTGCTACATTTGGAAAGGGTTCTCGTTTTCAAGTCATAGTTTAGAAACCTTTGAAATTTTTCTAATTGAATATCCTAGTTTGCATTTTGTTATCTGGTGATCTTATGCTTTCGCAAGTCCGTAGTAGTGGAATTATGGAAAGTTTTCGATTAATTAGACTAATTAATGGGTGATTTATGGGCTTTTCATAATTTACATCGAGCTCTGCGTCACCTATCGAATTTGGGTTGTTCTCGATTATATTGTAGGTGATTTAAGCGTTATAAACACCAAACATGGAATGGTGACTTTTCTCTGTTAGTTTGGAGTCTACATGAATGATTTTATCATCTTGGTTGTGATTGCTTATCACTGTTCATCCAATTATGATGAAAACATATTAGCTTTTAATATGACTTTACTACTAACTCCGCTTCTCTTTGAGCTTTCTTTGAGATCTTTTAGCTTTTTGAGCTTGTATATTGTAAATGCTAACTCATGTTTACTTAACTTCCTTTTGTATAGATTAGTTTAATGTAAATGTAGTGCATTAATTATTTGTTGGCTACACTACAAAATACTAAGTTCGATCATTAGAATGTTAATAATGCGTATTAAGTTGAATGTTTCTTTATGTCATGGATTGATACATCAAAATTCTCTATTCTCTGAAAATGTTTCATAAAATACGATATCTTATATTCTATCTCTATTAATCACGTTAATTACTAAGTCATAATTTAATTTTAAATTCTCACGAAAATCAATTTCAATTGATTTCTTTTTATAAACTGTTTTAATATGTTTAAAAATAATTTTAAACATATAATTCATTATAAATAATGAAATAAAGTTTAAAATCCTTTTTGAATATAAAAATAGCTCACGGCTATTTTAAATTTTATAACTTAATTATTTTCGAAAATTCCTTATAAAATCTAAATATGTCTAAAATAGTATTTAGACATATAATTTATTAATAAACTTAATTAAAAAGGATTTAAAAATCCTTAAAAATCCTTAAATATTCTCGGTAATTATAAGAAATTACCAAATGGTGTTCAAAATTTTTTCCAATTTTATATAGTGTATTATTATACACTATGGTCATTAATACATTATAATATCAACTAATTAACTTTCGAAAATCACCTTATTCATTTATAAGGTCACGGCATTTTTGAAAAATGCCCAACAATTTTTTCTAAAATTCTACTAAATTAATACAAGGTCGAACATTAGTCCATGACATATTATGTCATATAATTCATGATATAACAATGTTATACCATATAAATGGTACCATAGCTCTCGGTCATCTCATTATATACATCAAACATTCTTATTAAATTTCCAATAATCATAACATGCTTATAAACTATATTGTAGCAACATTACATCATAACAACTATCAAAACCAATTTATTCATCACCATAGTGAGCTTAGCTCTCGGTTTATTTGAATAAAATAGGTTATTGATTTTCAAAAATTATAACAACAATATAAGAGGCATAAAACATACTCTAGGTCAATAATATAACATTGCATGTACTAATTAAAATCACACATCCACATATATATAGTATAGCTCTCGGTTCTTTCAATTTTTCACATAGGAGTTTTCAAAATTATAATTAAAACATATAGTGTATAATTCACATCCTAGAACAATAATATACTATTGTATGTCATAAAATAAAATCATTCATAAATGTATACCAATACATACCTCACGGTTCTTTTTGAAATAATAGATAGGATTTTCTAAAATTCCAAATAAGTGGCTATGGACTCACATAACATCATAGATCACTTCTATGTAATTGCATGCCTTAAATAAAATTTAATCATCATATACCACATATATAGGTCTCGGTCCATTTTAAAAGAAATAGATAGAAATTTCTAACAATTCTAATTAAATCACTATAGATTTTCATAATATCATAGAGTAATTATATGTCATTGCATGTCTCATATAAAAATCATTTATCATAGAACTATATATATATATATTTCGGTCATATATAAAAATATAGCAAGAGTTTTTCTAAAAATTTCCAACAAATTGTTATGCACTCTTAATTCATCACAAATCAATAATATCACATTGCATGTACAAAATAAAAGTCATACATTTACATATAGTTTTTATATGTCACGGTTTTAATAAGAACATTGGCATAGATTTTCTAAAATTTTCAAATACATACTATAGATACATATAACATCATAGATCATAGATTGAGTCGAAATAATTTCTCATGGCTCTCGGCCATTTCAAACATTCTCATACATGTTTGAATAAATTTTAAAACATGATTTAGGCTTCCAAATAGTATGCTATACATTCTAGAACATAACATACTCATATATTCATAAGATTAAAAGGATTTTCACATTAGATCATACATGCAAGACTTAAAAAAAATATAAGAACACCAACATTCATATTTATCTACCATCAACTAACATATATACACAAGATCTTTCAAAATGAAAAGTCGAGAACACATGCGATGTTCTTGCAATATTTTCGAAAGATTTTAAAAAAAAAAGAAGAACATCCCAACTCTAGTCGACACCTACCTTGGTGTATGGGATTAAATGGAACAATGTTCAAGTTCTCAAGGTGTTGTATGGAGGAAGAAGAAATTTTCAAGCTTGGCTATGGAGGAGAAGCTCTCGGTGTGCGAAAAAAAAAAAAGAAAGAGAGTGTTCTTGAGAGAGATGAGAGGTTTTGGAGAGAGATAATGTGGTTGAAGTGTTGGGGTGTTTGTGTATAAGTGAATAATGAAAAAAAACTGAGGTAATCCCCTATACACCCCGTTTCTCGGTCCCCGATACACATAAGGGACTCTTCACATTTATTACTAATTTATTCACTAATGGGTTCCCAATCATTAGTGTCTTACACAAGATATCTTGAAAATTGCTAATATATATGTATTTAGTGGGAGACTCAAGTATAAAATCTGAATTATAGAGATATACATGTATGGTGGATAAATAACACAATTTAAAATTGTATACCCATATTTATGTATCTACCGCCATTAGATCAATTAATGGTTATAAATTTTTATTTCATGTCATTAATAGGTATATACACCATGGTATATGATTTAAATGATAATTAATATCATAGGATAATTAAAAGATGTTATTTTATGAGGAAAACCCTAATTTTCAAAAATATAGGGTTTTCGAAAACTAAGTTGTAATGTTTATTAATTCTAATGTTCAAGCATTAATTAAATGCTTAATAATACTTTAATATCATAAAAATATCATAGGAAATAATTTCCTATAATTTCTTGATCATTAAAACCATCGTTCGTTTCATCTCTAAACGTTGACGTTTGAAAATGTCTCAAAACGTTACGTATCGACTCATCTTCGAAATGGTCGTAATAATTTCGTAATCACTTTACTAATATAATTCATTAATAAAGGAATAAAATTCTAAGCTTGATTGCTTAGAAAATTTTATGAAATTTCATTGTCGACTCATGATTTATCGTTAAAAATATATCTTTAGATAAGCGTTATAGACTTGATTCTTAAATTCACGATTTTCAGTGAATTTATAACAGGAATTCATTCCTTTGTAAATAATTTAAATCATATTCGATTTCAAATTGATTTGATTTCACGGCGAAATTCTATTTTACGGGTTTTAAAAACCGTAATTAGGCTTTTAAAACTGCGGGTTATTACATCCTACCCCCCTTAAAAGAAATTTCATCCCGAAATTTTATACCTTAGAAGAATAATTTGGGGTATCGTTCTTTCATTGCATCTTCTAGTTCCCACGTAGCTTCTTCTTGTCCGTGGTGTTTCCATAGCACTTTGACCAGCAAAATTGATTTGTTTCTCAATTGTTGAACTTTATGGTCTATTATTGTTGTAGGTTCTTCTTCATAACTCATGTCCGAGTTGAGAATTACGTCGTCTTGATGGATCACGTGTTTTGGATCGTGTACATATTTTCTTAATTGAGATACGTGAAAACATTATGCACATTTCCCAGTTTGGTGGAAGAGCGACTTATAGGCTCTTGAGCTATTCTTTCTAGGATCTCATATGGTCCTATGAAGCGGGGTCTCGATTTTCCTTTAACACCAAATCTTATAATCCCTTTGATGGAGAGACTTTGAAATACTTTGTCTCCACTTTCAAATTGCAACTCGGATCTCGTGTATCGGCATAAGACTTTTGTCTATCTTGAGCTTCTCTTATTCTTTGCCTAATCGTCGAGCGATTTCAATCATTTCATTCACTTACGGCCTACTACTTTTCTTTCACCCACTTCATCCCGATAAAGTGGTGATCTACATTTCTTGCCATCTGAGGCTTGTGGGGGCCATATCAATCGTCGCTTGATAACTATTATTGTAGGCAAACTCAATAAGAGGTAAAATGTCTTCCATTTGCACCTCGATCTAGTACTACGGTTCTTAGCATATCTTCCAGAGTTTGGATTGTCCTTCATTGCCCGTCGGTTTGTGGGTGAAATGTTGTACTGAAGTTCAACTTCGTTCCCAATTCTCTTTGTAGGCTCACCCAAAATCTTGATGTGAATTTGGAGTCTCTATCTGATGTAATAGATTTTGGTACTCCATGTAGTCGTATAACTTCTTTTACATATATCTGGGCTAGTTTATCAGATCCATAAATATTACGAATTGGTAGAAAGTGAGCACATTTTGTGAGTCATCACCACTACCCATATGGTAGTATTCCTTTTACGGACTTGGGTAAATCCGTGCGAAATCCATCGTTATCTCATCCCACTTCCACTCGGTATACCCAGCGGTTGTAACTTCCGTAGGGACGTTGATGTAAAGCTTTTACTTGCGGCAAATAAGGTGGCGTTCTCTGAAAGAAGCTATGTCCGTTTCATGCCTTCCCACCGAACTTTTCTTTTAGGTCTAGTACATCTTAATCTTTGCTGGGTGGCGGTGTAAGGTGTATCATGAGCCTCGCTCATTATTTCGTTCGAATCTCAATATCTTCGGAACACATATTCTTCCTTCAAACATTAAAGCATTATCGATGCTTCGTGAAAATTTTTAATTCGCCATTCTCGCCCTTCCTCTTATCTTTTCTAACTTTTCTCCATCCTTTGTCTCTCAATGATCCTTTTCTTAAATCGGTGTCACGGTGAGTGTAGCGATATAGCTCGTGATCGTCTCGGTTGTTCAACCGATTCGATTCTCAATTTTCTAAATTCCTTAATGAGTTTATCTTCTTGCGTAAGGAGACATCCCAATTTAGTTTGATTTTTACGACTCAAGGCGTCAGCTACTACATTCGCTTTACCTGGGTGATAGTTAATACCACAGTCGTAATCTTTTACTAGTTCGAGCCATCTTCTCTGCCTCATGTTTAGATCTCTTTGCTCAAAGAAGTATTTCAAACTCTTATGATCTGTATAGATTTCACATCTCACTCCGTAGAGATGGTGTCTCCATATTTTCAGTGCATGTACCACTGCTGCTAATTCTAAGTCATGTGTTGGGTAGTTCAGCTCATGTGGTCTAAGTTGTCGGGATGCGTATGCTATTACTTTTCCCTCTTGCATCAAAACGCAACCTAGTCCGTTCTTCGAGGCGTCAGTATAAACCACATATTCCTTGTCGATTACGGATGCTAGCTTTGTGCACTTGTTAACTTCTCTTTGAGTTTTTGAAAACTTGTCTCGCATTCTACAAATCCAGTGTACTTAACTCCCTTCGGAGTAGTTGGGTCATTGGTCTTGCTATTTTGGAGAATCCTCGATGAATCTCTGTAATAACCACCAATCCTAGAAAACTCGGATCTCATTACGAGTTCGCGGCGATTTCCACTCTTGCCTTCTTCCACTTTGGTGGATCCACTTTGATTCCATCGGCGGACACGATGTGTCAGGAACATTACTTCCTTCACCAAAATTTGCATTTCTTGAACTTAGCAAATAGTCGTTCCACCCTCAAAGTTTGCAACACCATTCTTAGATGTTCCTTATGGTCTTCCTCATTTTTCGAATAGATGAGAATATCATCTATGAAAACCAAGACAAACTTGTCTAAATGCGGATGAAACACTCGATTCATGAGGTCCATAAATCTGGTGGTGCATTAGTTAATCCGAGCGGCATAACTACAAATTCGTAATGGCCATACCTTGTCCTAATGCGGTTTTAGCTATATCTTGGTCGTACTTTGAGTTGATGATATCGACTTGAGGTCAATCTTTGAGAATATGCTGCTCCTCTCAATTGATCAAACGGATCGTCGATCCTTGGCAAAGGTATTTGTTCTTGGCGTCATCTTGTTCGGTTCTCGATAGTCTATACACGTCCTTAAAGATCCATCCTTTTCTTGACAAATAATATTGGCGCTCCCAAGGTAAACGCTATGTCTAATGAAACCTAGGTCCAACAGTTCTTGGATTTGAATTTTCGCCTTCCAATTCCTTTGGGGCCGTTCATAGGGTGCCTTGACCTTTGGGCCGATCCGGTTCCAAGTCGATGGTAAATTCTAACTGTCTATCGGGAGGTAATCTGGTAGATCCTAGAAATACATCCGAAATTCCCGACAATTTCTATGTCTTCTACCTTCATTTCGGCTTTTCTTCACCGTTCGATTAAGCGAGAAAAGCATGGTATCCTTTCTTATTCATCATCTTCCTTGCCTTCAATGCGGATACAATCGGAACTCTCTTTCCATGTTAATTCCAAGGAAGTGTGTTGCTTCTTGTCCGGAAAATGAAATGATATTTTCCTTTCCTTCAAAAGAATCGTGGAGTGGTTTGCGACTAACGGTCCATTCTAGGATTATATCTCGTCACCCATGGGTATTATGTTCAAATTATTTGCGAACCCTAAGTGATCCTAAGTTCAACTCTAGGTTCGAGCGATAATAACGATCATAATCCCTCCTATAGGTGAAGAGATTCTCATATCTGGTTTGCTTTTATAGCACTAAGTCCCAACAGATCTCGCATGATTTTGCTATGAAGGAGTCTGGCACCGTGTCGAACAATACTATAACAGGCATGTTGAGAAGAATTCCCATACACCGGGTTTCCATGGTCTGTTCGTTCGTCGGTGCAAGCATATGCCCTAGTCTGGGCGGTGAGGTGACGTTGTGCTTGTCTTTCTTGAAATTTATTCTTTGTTATGCAGGCTCTTTATTCTTCTGGCGTTGCCGTGGTGGTTGTTGCCTTCGTTGTTGGGGTGGTTGCCACTTCTTTGCTGTTGCATTCTTTGTTGTGGTTCTTTGCCCTTTGTTGTTGTTCTTGATAGTTGCGGAGGTTGTTGCCCTTGTTGTGGCTGTACTTCTTATTGAGGTTGGGGTGAAATTGGATAGCCCTAAGTGGTTGGACACTTCGGGTTGGTTCGACCTTACATTGTTTCGAGCGTACCCCGGGCAAAGTTTGCATAATGTCCTTTCATACCACACCTAAAACAGTTCCACGCCCGCCATGCACATTCCTGTGTGCATTTTTCGGCACTTTGGGCACGGAAGAGCCCTTCTTTGCTCTTGTGGTCCTCTTGTTGGAGGAACAAATGCTGGCTTCCTCCATCCTTGTCCTTGATTTGCTGTACTCCCTTGCCACTGTTGTCTACTATTCCTGTTCTCAAAATTTCCCTTGCTGCTGTTACTAAAACTGGTATCCCATTTCCTCTTACCCTTGTCCATTGTACTCTGCATCTGAGCTGATGCCGACTTATCATCTGGCATTGCTTTGCCTCAATGTCTAGAGCTCGTGTAAGAGCCTCTGTATAGGTCATGTCTCCGAGACCAGCGAGAGACATTCTTATTTCTGGCCTTAATCCCGACCTGAATTTTTCTGCCATTTTCAGGTCTGTGTCCACTTGATCCAGTGCATATCTAGACATCTCGCAAAAAGTGCGATCGTGTCGATTCTTGACATCTTTTCTCCTTTAACAAGAAAAATTCATGTTCCTTCTTCTTCTTGTAACTTTTGATACGTACTTATCATACATTTCTCTTTAAAATCTTCCCATGTTAACTCTTGCATCCGCTTCTGCTGTAAAGGTTTTCTTCTGGCCTCCCACCGTAAATCGGCGAGTCCATTCAATTGGAAGGTTACACATGACGATCGTTCTGTGTGCATCTTAAAAGGTGAAAATCCTTTCAATAGTTCTCATCCTTTGTTGACTTCTTACGGACTACCCTTCCCATTGAAAGTAGGAGGTTTTGTCTTAAGAATAATTCCTCTATTCTGCGATCGGGTTGAGGTGGAGGTGGTTGAGGTATATTCTCCTCTTCTTGTTCGAGTTCTACCTCTTCTCCTAGGTGCGCCTCGCCCTTACTCCTCGTTCGGGATCTTGTCTAGGAGGCATTACATTATGTAAAATATATCATTAGCATCGTGCATTATTTTTATAACTTGAATGTATACAATTTCATCATTGCCTTTTTGGAAAAATAACTTAAATAAAACATTTCATCCTTGTCATACACAATTTTGTTGCAAAAGCCTTCTCAGGTCATATATATATAATTGCAAAAGTACCATAAGTAAAGTACTTGCGATCAAAAGTCATTACACCGAGGATTACTTACATGCTAACTTCCAAAATATTTCAAAAAGAGCCATACACATATCGGCTTACAAGGCTTTACAAAAATAAAAATCATGCACAATGGCTTTATAGCCTTACAAAAATCCAGTTTCCTCGTCATCCAAGTTCTTCGAAAACATAAATAAAACATACATAAGACAAATAACATAATCCTTCACTATTTTACTTCAACATCAACCCCTCGAGTCTTCCTCATCCTCCTCGGGGTCCTCTTCCTCTTCATCCGAGTCGTCGCCCTGGCCGTGTGCCCTAGAAGGTCCAGCGCCATTACTCTCTACCATGGGAATATCCCGCAACGGACCATAATCCATACGAATCGGACTGTAGCTGTCATGGATTGGGTTATAACCATCAAGGGTACCTGTCACACTTATCCGTCTGTCTGACGAAACTCTCGACTGGCGGTAGGGGTGCTGCCATCGGTGGTAGAGGCGGAGTGGTGAGCATTGGGGTGTCCAAACATCAAAGGAGGGAAAACAGGAGCTCCCAAAGCTCTAGGTCTGGCTGCTCCATCCGCCTGAACGAGTCTACCCTCGTCAATCCGATATCGAGGCACCACTGGGTCGACTATCCGTGGAACCTCGGTGTACAGCCACTCAGGTGACTCATCACGCCATGTGTACTCCCGTGGAGGGAGATAAGGTCCTCTCGGTGCTGCGCCATAAATGTTGTACACATATGCCAGGTGGCTGATGAACCTGGGTAAATCGCCTATCAAATCATACCCTCCGGTCGCACGGTAAATATAGTCTCCGGAAACTTCCCGAGCATAGTCTTCCCAATTACATGGGAGTATGGTAAGAAGGCGTTTGATGCCATCGTAGTCCGTCACGCCATATGCTCTAGCGTTCCTCCACAGTCTGAGGTAATACATCAAAAACTCTCCTAAATCTTCACCGGCACACATCCAGCTTTCTCGATAGATACGGATAGTCTCCTCGGGAGTCGGGTTGGGTCCTATCCTCCTCCTCGCAATATAGCGCATTTCCTCCATCTGTCACGATCAAAACTAATGTCAGTCACTACTAATATCTGATAGCAGATAAGGTAGCTTAGTACATCGGTTAAGCAACTAGAAAGAACTATTCAATCTATAAGGCGATAAATACTAACGATTAAAACACAGATCATGACATTCTTAGTCTACCTAGGAACAAAACTCCTAATGCTATTCTAAGATATACGAGATACCATAGGTTTTTCTGCTCTAACTAAAACTCGAGCTAAACTTTAGTCTGACTCTACTGTATTCTGAAGACGGAAAAAGAATTTCTGCCCTTCATAACAAATGAAGTTCAGTGTGTCAGGGATACGCAGGCGAAAACCACGCGTAAAATGGAGTCCTATCGAGAGAGTACGATCTAAAACAAATTTACTGCGCAGTGCAGAAAATTTTCGCGATTGTGGCAGAATTTCGAGAAAATACCGACGGCGAAGTTGTGCATGCTATGGCTGCTGCCGACGTAGTATAACTATTACATCCACGTATTCAGGTTGATGCTTAACATTCTGAAATCCAAGTCAACGGTCACGCATGTTGAAATTGTGATTGTGGTCGCTTAAGTTAAAGTTGTGATGACGATATCAATCCTCTTCATTCTTCATGGTCAACGTCGTTCTCGATCATCCTTACATTCAACTCTCGACGTTTGAAAAATCAAAACTAAAGTCACATTCATGCTTCCTATCATTCTTTTGTTTTCTTTCATTATGTGAGCATGCTTCTTATATCGTCTACGTTCTTCTCAAGAGAATAGCATATCCAGTTATCAACATAAATTTCATGATTCACAATTATAACTTTAAAATAACATCATAGCTCATTCATACGTACTTATACATATCAACTTGCTTTCATACATTCGTCTCTAATCATCATGATTCGTTTCAAAACATACATTTCAACTTAACCACTTTGTATCATCTCCAATTAACTTTAAAAAAAAAATCTTGAAAATCCTTACTCATAACTTTTATTTCTATTGTCATAACGTCATAACTTTTTCTTTCGAAATCCTTTCAAACTTGATCAATATATAAAATTCTTCACTTCATGAATTTAAAAGAAACCAGTTACCTTTTTCCAGTTGAGCTCGATGTGATGGAGTGTTGAGGATAGCCAGTGGATTTCTAGAAGTCCAGTGACTCAATCTAGACTTAATTTTTTTAGAAGGAATTTGGGTTTCAAAGAGTAACTGCTCTGAATCCCCTCTGTCACGACCACACTCCGGATAACCCAGAGTCTGGACGGACTAATACTAGGAATAGTATTTAGGAATCATGGGTAATTATAATAAGGAAATTTGCATAATTAGGCGAACAATACTTGAACATACATACTTTAATATAGGTCGAACTAAGTGGTTTAAGCTATCGGATCCAAAGATCGACAATGATCGATAGACTTCAACAATTCATAACATCTCATCGTCATACATAGCATAAAAATAAATTGAGTCACGGTGAAAGTGCGTGAATACATATATGACGATTTGTATTCAAGGATAACAAGTTTAAACATGGCGTCGAGGACACTTTGGACCTTCCTCAACACTCCTCCATCCTCAACATCCGAGCTCGACTGCACGTTTAAAACAAACATGCAGGGTTGAGTACAAAATTTGCACCCAGTGGACTCATGCCAAAACATTTTATTTTCTTTGAATTACACTGCCAATACTATGGTAAGACACAAGGGTTTTAGTTGAAAATGCCTTGTGCTTACTAAAATATTTTCATCAGTTCATAAAAGTTGCTTGGCCAAGCATTTTTCTTGGTGTGTATGATCCATATCCCTTATTACCATTCCATCATATCATCATAGTCGAAAGTCGTGAGGGAGGCCTCCCTCTACGACCCCGTGATCGGCCGTGAATTGTCTTTACAGCACACAGTCACCATTAGTGTACACGTTAATCCTAGCCAGGTATAAGCCTTCCGGCATAGGATCCGATATCGATTTTCATTCATAAGTTGGGAGCTACCCAACAACATCATCTCATTCATGTCATTCTCATGGATAGGATACAATACACAAAACGTAATCATTTTGGCAGGTAATTATTTAAACAGTTTTATCAACAGTTGAAAAAGTACTGTAAATAAAGACAGTTGAAAAGAGCAGCAAAGTTGTTTTGTTTTAGTAATAAAGCCCACCTGAAAAACTATTGTTCGTCTTTAACGATCGTTTACTCGTCAACGTCCAGCTGTTGCGTCAGCGTCCACACCTTTATATAAAAGGATGTTTTAGTACGTCGTTTACGTAATTCGAGACTTACAAAGTCTATAATAAGATTCGATATTTTATATCGACATAAATTGAATTCTTTAATGAATTGATCGTTTCTCAACGCGTATCATCTTAACATTTCTCGTTCTTGATAGGGACGAGACATGTGTTGAAAATTACCATTTATCCTCTTGGTAAATGGTTCAACGTTTTCTCACGTTTTCGATCTAACGACTTCAAACATGAAATCTTTTCATATCAGCGTGATTTTATTAGCAAACGATCGTTTCTGGCGTGCTTGCGTATTTATCGAGCGTATTTGTTTCGTTGATATCAAAAGTCAATAATTTTGACTTTTCTTAGAAATTTAATTACTAAGTCATAATTTAATTTTAAATTCTCACGAAAATCAATTTCAATTGATTTCTTTTTATAAACTGTTTTAATATGTTTAAAATAATTTTAAACATATAATTCATTATAAATAATGAATTTAAGGATTTAAAATCCTTTTGAATATAAAAATAGCTCACGGCTATTTTAAATTTTATAACTTAATTATTTTGAAAATTCCTTATAAAATCTAAATATGTCTAAAATAGTATTTAGACATATAATTTATTAATAAACTTAATTAAAAGGATTTAAAATCCTTAAATATTCTCGGTAATTATAAGAAATTACCAAATGGTATTCAAATTTTTTCCAATTTTATATAGTGTATTATTATACACTATGGTCATTAATACATTATAATATCAACTAATTAACTTTCGAAAATCACCTTATTCATTTATAAGGTCACGGCATTTTTGAAAAATGCCCAACAATTTTTTCTAAAATTCTACTAAATTAATACAAGGTCCAAACATTAGTCCATGACATATTATGTCATATAATTCATGATATAACAATGTTATACCATATAAATGGTACCATAGCTCTCGGTCGTCTCATTATATACATCAAACATTTTATTAAATTTCCCGATAATCATAACATGCTTATAAACTATATTGTAGCAACATTACATCATAACAACTATCAAAACCAATTTATTCATCACCATAGTGAGCTTAGCTCTCGGTTTATTTGAATAAAATAGGTTATTGATTTTCGAAAATTATAACAACAATATAAGAGGCATAAAACATACTCTAGGTCAATAATATAACATTGCATGTACTAATTAAAATCACACATCCACATATATATAGTATAGCTCTCGGTTCTTTTCAATTTTTCACATAGGAGTTTTTCAAAAATTCTAATTAAAACATATAGTGTATAATTCACATCCTAGAACAATAATATACTATTGCATGTCATAAAATAAAATCATTCATAAATGTATACCAATACATACCTCACGGTTCTTTTTTGAAATAATAGATAGGATTTTTCTAAAATTCCAAATAAGTGGCTATGGACTCACATAACATCATAGATCACTTCGATGTAATTGCATGCCTTAAATAAAATTTAATCATCATATACCACATATATAGGTCTCGGTCCATTTTAAAAGAAATAGATAGAAATTTCTAAAAATTCTAATTAAATCACTATAGATTTTCATAATATCATAGAGTAATTATATGTCATTGCATGTCTCATATAAAAATCATTTATCATAGAACTATATATATATATTTCGGTCATATATAAAAATATAGCAAGAGTTTTTCTAAAAATTTCCAACAAATTGTTATGCACTCTTAATTCATCACAAATCAATAATATCACATTGCATGTACAAAATAAAAGTCATACATTTACATATAGTTTTTATATGTCACGGTTTTAATAAGAACATTGGCATAGATTTTTCTAAAATTTTCAAATACATACTATAGATACATATAACATCATAGATCATAGATTCAAGTCCAAATAATTTCTCATGGCTCTCGGCCATTTCAAACATTTCTCATACATGTTTGAATAAATTTTTAAAACATGATTTAGGCTTCCAAATAGTATGCTATACATTCTAGAACATAACATACTCATATATTCATAAGATTAAAAAGGATTTTCACATTAGATCATACATGCAAGACTTAAAAAAAAAATATTAGAACACCAACATTCATATTTATCTACCATCAACTAACATATATACACAAGATCTTTCAAATGAAAAGTCGAGAACACATGCAATGTTCTTGCAATATTTTCGAAGATTTTAAAAAAAGAAGAAGAACATCCCAACTCTAGTCGACACCTACCTTGGTATATGGGATTAAATGGAACAATGTTCAAGTTCTCAAGGTGTTGTATGGAGGAAGAAGAAATTTTCAAGCTTGGCTATGGAGAGAAGCTCTCACTGTGTGAGAAAAAAAAAAAGAGAAAGAGAGTGTTCTTGAGAGAGATGAGAGGTTTTGGAGAGATAATGTGGTTGAAGTGTTGGGGTGTTTGTGTATAAGTGAATAATGAAAAAAAACGAGGTAATCCCCTATACACCCCCATTCTCGGTCCCCCCCTCCCCAATACACATAAGGGACTCTTCACATTTTATTACTAATTTATTCACTAATGGGTTCCCAATCATTAGTGTCTTACACAAGATATCTT
Organism: Salvia rosmarinus; assembly: GCA_036937905.1. Lineage (NCBI taxonomy): Eukaryota > Viridiplantae > Streptophyta > Magnoliopsida > Lamiales > Lamiaceae > Salvia > Salvia rosmarinus. The sequence goes on along the minus strand of CM072819.1, from coordinate 70,895,337 downwards.
GAAAATTGCTAATATATATGTATTTAGTGGGAGACTCAAGTATAAAATCTAAATTATAGAGATATACATGTATGAGTGGATAAATAACACAATTTAAAATTGTATACCAATATTTATGTATCTCTCGGCCATGAGATCAATTAATGGTTAAAATTTTTTATTTCATGTCATTAATAGGTATATACACCATGGTATATGATTTAAATGATAATTAATATCATAGGATAATTAAAAGATATTATTTTATGAGGAAAACCCTAATTTTCGAAAATATAAGGTTTTCGAAAACTAAGTTGTGATGTTTATTAATTCTAATGTTCAAGCATTAATTAAATGCTTAATAATACTGTAATATCATAAAAATATCATAGGAAATAATTTCCTATAATTTCTTGATCATTAAAGCCATCGTTCGTTTCATCTCTAAACGTTGACGTTTGAAAATGTCTCAAAACGTTACGTATCGACTCATCTTCGAAATGGTCGTAATAATTTCGTAATCACTTTACTAATATAATTCATTAATAAAGAAATAAAATTCTAAGCTTGATTGCTTAGAAAATTTTATGAAATTTCATTGTCGACATCGAAATTGACGTTAAAAATATATCTACCGATAAGCGTTATAGACTTGATTCTTAAATTCACGATTTTCGGTGAATTTATAACAGGAATTCATTCCTTTGTAAATAATTGAAATCATATTCGATTTCAAATTGATTTGATTTCACGGCGAAATTCTATTTTACGGGTTTTAAAAACCGTAATTTGGCTTTTAAAACTGCGGGTTATTACACAAGGATTTTGTGCACTATTTTGTGAATGTGTGCTGAAAGGGTGCTCGGCCGGTCACGGCGTCCGTGGGAGGAGGCCTCCTCTCGCGCGGAATCATTTATAAGATGATTTATGAGATGATTTATGAGATGAGTTATTGATGATGTGATATGAGAAATGAAAGGGATATGGATCATACATACAAGGAAAAATGCTTGGCCAAGCGACGTTTATGAAAATGATGAAAATATTTTAGTAAGCACAAGGCCTTTCAAATAAAACTCTTATGTCTTACCATAATGAGGCAGTGTAATTTAAAAATGAGGAAATGATTTGGCATGAGTCCATTGAGTGCATTTTGTACTCAGCCCTGCATGTTTGTTTTTAAATGTGCAGGTTGAGCAGATGATGGATGGAGACATGTTTTGTAGTCGGAACCGCTTTTGATAATGATATGTTAGAAACATTGACTACACATCGTCATATGTGTATTCACACGTCTTTCCGCTGCAATAGAACTCTAAGTTAGCTTTTGATGTTGACCGTTGATTACCTTTGGATCAATTGAATTCTTGCGTTAAGAATCTGTAGATCTCTCTCCATAATTAAATTATGTATATCTTGCATATTATGGTTGAAGCTTATTAGTTTACTTGAATTTAGTTCCACAATTCTATGATTAATTATCTTTCATGTTCCATAAATACTGTTCCAAGTATTAGTCCTCGTTAATCCGTCGTTAGGATTAGAGGGCTGTTACAGCCTTAGCAGGTGGGAAGTATTTCAATAAAAATTTCTCACAGAGCTGCTCCCATGTGGTAATCCTCGACCTATCCAAGCTCTTGAACCACTCTTTCGCTTGACTCCTCAGCGAAAATCCGAACATCCGCATCCGGATGGCATCAGCTGGCACTCCGTTCTGCTTGATAGTATCACAAATATCCAGAAACGCTTCTAAATGAGCATTGGGGTCTTCAGTAACCCCTCCCCCAAACTGCTCCGCTTGTATCATGCTGATGAGGGCAGGCTTTAACTCAAAATTATTGGCATTGACGTTCGGCCCCCATCCTCCACCTTGGAACTGATCCGTAGGTGGCCTGTACATGTGGTTGAGCGGTATGGGCTGTGCTCGTCCACCGATCTGACCCATCTGATTATTCAACGCCAGTTGGCGTTGCATTGCTGCTAGCATCTCCTCCATCTCGGCCATTCGATCATGGCCTTGAGGTTGTCTATCCGTCATAGCTTGTTGTTTTCTTTCTCGGCTCTCTTATGTGATCTTTCATCTCAAGATCGAAGGAATAATTTCTTTCCTTTGGGATCTTGTAATCATCTGTGCATGAGAGATAAAAATCGATCGATCTAAGAAGCAACACAGAATAATAATTTTTTTATGATTTTTTTTAAAAACGCTCAATTAATAACTACAATCTAGAAAATTATCACCGTGAAATCTAAGCAGGTCCCGACACGGCGCCAAAATTTGATCGCTAATATTCCTACCAAATAAATGATAGTAAAACAAACAAGTATATTATATCGTATCCACGGGGATGCGACTCGAGAAAACAACAAGTAATCAACACGTAATCTTGATTATTATCCGGTAAAAATATCGAGAAAATATTATAAAACTAGACTTGAAAATAAAGAGGAATAAAACCGAAATAAAAGATCGATCCTAGGGATGTACTTAACCTAACCAAATTCACACAATTAACCTATTAATCTGTTTACCAATTTAATCCACATTCATATGAAGGATCACTAATGTAACTATAGTTTCCGCCAGACAACCTATAGTAGTAGGTTAACTAAACTCTATCTTCGTCAGTCTCGAGAGAAGTAAGCTAATTACCAAAAGCACACAAAGATTTAACCTCCTACAGCTCACCTATCTCCGTCGGGTCTCAAGGCAAAAACTGTATTATTAATTCAAGAGATCGATTATGCAATTAATTCCGCCAGGACATCAATCACATAACTAGCATGCATCAATATTGGCCAGATACCAACACATGAGAATTAAATCCAAGAATTATAAATCATGAACGGGATGGCAAAACAGTATCAACAGATTAATTATATAAATCTAGTTAGACATACAAACCCTAGGATCAATACGAACTATAGCTATGCATAATTAAATAACCAAAGCAATAAATAATTAAAGATAACATGAATTGAAATATATAGATAAAACCGTAGGAATCCACGAAGAACAAATGTAGCAACTTAAATCCGGAAGAAAATCTGAATGCTCAAATGAAAATTAAAGAACTAAACTGGAATGAAAATAGAACTACAAATCAAAAGCTAATCTACTAACTAATCTGGAGACAATTAAAAACTTAAGGAAGAAAAGAAAAGAATTTTGTGTTCAGTAATAAAATGCTCTTGTAAAATTCTAATGTGTCGTCCCTTTTCAAAGTGTGCGTGCGTGTATATATGCAACATAGGGCCTCACGAGGCGTGCCAGCCACCTTCCCCGCTGAAGAGTCTCGCTGAGCGTCAAAATGTGCTGCAAAACCATTGCTGCTCGCGAGTTGTCATCTCGACCAACGGTCGCGAGCGCTTCTCGCGAAGCGTAATTCACTGCGTGCGCGATTTCGCCGTTTCGCTCCGTTCTCTCTCATCCGGACTCCGAATTGCGATCCGTTTGCGTCTACGGACTCCTATCGAGATGCTATTTAACATAGTACACTTTGCACATCCATATTTTTCAAATCCATTACGTTATATTCAACGTCGTTTTCAAACAGTTTCTCTTCGCACGAGCTCGCGTTTGGACTAGTGATTCCTCTTTATCGTGATCCACCTTTTTGACATCAAAACCTATGCTAAAATGACATGAAATACACACGACGTAATATCTTCCAAGGTAAACATAAATATATCAAAAGACAACTCAAAAGATCACTTATCACTTAGAAACGAAACGAATATAGCCTTATAAATCATGTAAAAATGAGGCTTATCAAATATACGCTTATGAATTTATGCATGTGATCTATTCGTTTCAGTCCTTGTATAGATATTGGTTAGTGAACTTCTGAGAGTAAGTTTTGGTTCCTTTATTTCACAAAGTTAAGATTTGTTGCATGTGGCATGCCTTGTAAACGATTTTGCGTGTTCTGCTCTTGTAGTAGTTCGACGGTGTAAATCTAAGAAAACCATGCATTCAAATGTTTGGGTTGTGGCTATTACGATTTTACCTGTTTAAAGACCTTATCATTTTGCATTCACTATTTTCTTTTAGATCTCATGGGTTATATTCTCCAGACCGCTATCTTTTATGTTTCACATTCTTTAAAATGTAATTATCTTTTGTGTAAGGGATCCCGGTCGAAAGCCTGGTGGATTGGATAAGCTGCCGATGAGATGAATGAGATAAAACTCGGGGATGACAAGGTACAAAGTACAAATAATTATGATAGATTCTTCATTACTTTCTTATTACGGTCATTGCTATGTGCTAATCAGTAACCGTATGTCATAGGATATGGAACCGGCTGTTGTAGATGGTAATGGAACGAAACTGGTCATATAATTGTGACCACAATTGGGGCGAAATGGCCAACCAAAACAGTTAAATTTGATACTTAATATTTGCATTATGCTATATTTGTTAACTTTTTATTTACTTATTCATAATCTTCAATACTCGTTATTGAGAATGAGCCTTTGCTTTTCTATCCCATAGTTTTAAACTCCATTTGTTGATCTTATGCTGATTTTGTTGTTTAATCATCTCATGTGTTCTCAGCTTTTGGTTTTGTCCACAAAATTGCTACATTTGGAAAGGGTTCTCGTTTTCAAGTCATAGTTTCGAGAAACCTTTGAAATTTTTCTGCTAATTGAATATCCTAGTTTGCATTTTGTTATGTTGGTGATCTTATGCTTTCTGCAAGTCCGTAGTAGTGGAATTATGGAAAGTTTTCGATTAATTAGACTAATTAATGGGTGATTTATGGGCTTTTCATAATTTACGCCGAGGCTTATCTGCATCCGCTCAATCGAATTTGGGTTGTTCTCGATTATATTGTAGGTGATTTAAACGTTATAAACACCAAACATGGAATGGTGACTTTTCTCTGCTTAGTTTGGAGTCTACATGAATGATTTTATCATCTTGGTTGTGATTGCTTATCACCGCTCATCCAATTATGATGAAAACATATTAGCCTATTTAGTAACAGACTTTACTACTAACTCCGTTCCTCTTTGAGCTTTCTTTGAGATCTTTTAGCTTTTTCGAGCTTGTATATTGTAAATGCTAACTCATGTTTCGCTTAACTTCCTTTTGTATAGATTAGTTTAATGTAAATGTAGTCATAATTATTTGTTGGCTACACCGCTACAAAATACTAAGTTCAATTACAATTAGAATGTTAATAATGCGTTATTAAGTTGAATGTTTCTTTATGTCATGGATTGATACATCCGAAAATTCTCTATTCTACTAAAATGTTTCATAAAATACGATATCTTATATTCCTATCTCTATTAATCACGTTTAAGGTGAATTCACCGAAAGTGATGTAGTGTTTTCAAAAGCTTACAACAACATAAGGTGGCTCTCGTACATAAAGCTTTCCAAAATCTTGTGGCATTTTATCGGATTCTTTTCGCTTAAGTTAGGTCTACTATCTACAAAATCGTACTAGTAGAAATTTGTTCTGTTTATCCTACATCCTAAGGTTTATAACATTATTATGAGCACATGTTATAAGCAATCATCATATGTTTACTTGTATCTAACTACTATTAATTGCTTGAAGGATAATTTTTATGTTTAATGCAAAATTAGAGAAAATAGGGAAGAAGCAACCAACTAGGGAAATTGTAAAGATATTTTCATTTATCAAATCACGTTTATTTTATGTTGGATTTCATATACATCTACATGTTGCTAATATTTGATATTTTAAAAAGTGTCCAAGACAACCCGATTCCAAGCAATGCGGATTCTTTGTACTACGCTTCATGAAAGATATAATTGAAGAAGTTATGAAGAGTGGTTCCATTTCTTTACGTTCACATGTAAGATAAACATTTCATTTCTTTAATATAATCATTTTTTTCATACAAGAGTGCTAATATTCTATTTTTGAATTGTTAATAGTTTCAAAATCGCTCTTACTCTCAAGAGGACATTGATGAAGTTCGCGTTAAATGGGCAAATCTCATGCTTCTTCACATATAGTATTGTGATGTTTTAGTAGTTATTGATCTTTTGAATTATTTTGTACTGTGATATGGGGGATACGTTCTTATTGTTTTGTTATGTGATGTGCATAGTATTTTTGTATAGTGATTTTGTAGTTGTAATGAAAACATATTGTATAATTTTGTATAGTGATTTTAAACGTAATCGCAAGTATATTTTAATCTCATTTGCTATTAGATTGTGCGTTATTAATTGTATAGGTTTTAGATAAAGAAATTAACTACGATTGAAATTGAAAACCGTAGTACAAAAATATATTGACTACGCTTTGATAAGTAAACCGTAGTCGTTATTAAATTGACTAAGGTTGTAATAGAAAAAGTGTAGTATATAAAATATAAAATTTGGCATTAAAACCGTAGTAAATTTGACATTAAAACCGTAGTAAATACAGTCAAAAACCGTAGTAAATACATTTAGACTACGCATAAAATGTGTAGTGTATGCGAAAATAAGTGTAGTCTATAGTCGATATAGACTACGCTTAAAAAGCATAGTGTATGTGAAATTCAGTGTAGTCTATAGTCGATATAGATTACGCTTAAAAAGCGTAGTGTATGTGAAATTCAGTGTAGTCTATAGTCGATATAGACTACGCTCAGAAAGCGTAGTGTATGTGTGAAATTTAGTGTAGTCTGTCGGTATAGACTACGCTTAAAAAGCGTAGTCTATGTGCAAAAAAGTGTAGTCTATAGTCAGAATAGACTACGCATAAAAAGCGTAGTGTATGCGTGCCTAGTTTTCTCTACACCACTTTTCTCTACGGTCCAAAACGCACATAGACTACACATATTATGCGTAGTCTATACTGATTTTTCTAGTAGTGTCGAATACTAATATTATTGATTAATTTAAGAAGGGCAAAGCAATCAAAGAAGAAGAAGAAGGAGGAAAGTTGATAAAACTTATCGAGTAAAGTTTATAGGTGGGCTTTCGAACTAAACATATCATGTGCTAAATCTTATTATTGCATTATATTTTGCATATTGTTCAGAAAAATGTTGACTTGCCTGATTTTGAGCATGTGCATGATGCATTACCTATCCACGGAAGAGAAACATAGAAAAAGAAAGAATTTACTGACGTCGGATAGTGACATTCGGGTCAAAGTGTGTTTGAGAAGAAGGCATACTTCTCAACACATAGAAAGTACGTGGATATGGGAAGAGAAAGAGAAAGAAATTATCTGCAGACATGGGACATGCATTTGCATATATTTGTTACAATGAGCATGAAAGTAAGTAAGTGTTTAATTGAAAAGCGCACACACAGGCCATTTCACTAAAACCCCTGTGTGTTGCAACGTTACGGCAAGTCAATCTTATAGCTCTAAGATAAAAGTTTTAAATGTTTTCGGCATATGCCCACTGAGTGCTTTATGTACTCAAGCCCTGCATGTATTTCTAAACATACAGGTTGAGCTGTGATTCTGGAGATGGAGTTGGAAGTGAACACTGTGGTTTTTACTTGCAAACACTTATATGTTGTGAACGACTCTTGTTGTCCAGTTGTTTTAATGCAGATGATTATTGTCGTTGGAGATGAACTCTTTGATATCTCCTGTTGTTTGGAACAAACTTGGTTTGGTTTGTAATTGTGGTATGTGAATAATGTTGGAGTCGAACTCCTTTGTCTCTTTTGTTGTTTGGAATGAAGTTAGTTGGGTTTGTTGTTATGAATATTTGAAAATGTTGGAGTTGGACTTGTCTTGGTTCTGCATTGCTTGAAAGTTTATCTTGAACTAATGTTGCTATTCTTGTTATCTTGATATTAAATTGGAAACATATGCGTATTGTTGAATTTTGCTGCCAGAGTTATATGCCCTCATACATATAATTCAACTGCCCTTTCTGTTGCTATACTCTGACTTGATTGAACATTAAGTTGTTGTTGCAAAATTAAAAAACCTTTCTTAGAGTAAAGATCGAATGTTATTGATTATCCTACCTTTGCTATTTCTTTTATTTATTTGACCTTGTGAAAATAAATTTTTTCTTTCTGATTGAAATTATGTATCTATTGGTGTTACCCATTATTTACCTTTCATATATTATTGTCATATCACCTTATGGATTCTTTCTATTATCATTAGTCCCAATATTTCATATATAGTCCTTAGTCACAGTCTAATCTCTTGATTAAGAAGTCAATGAGATGCATTAGTATCGAGTAATGTTTTCTTGGGTGCATGAATATTTTGAGTTTATTTCAATTCATAAAAGTAATTAGAGTCAGTAAAGCACAGTGTTCCAAACCCATCTCCGCCAGCTCAACCAGGTAAGTAAGACGAGATTTTATTATGAGCATTGAAAATGTGTTCATTTAAAGAAGTCATTTGACAAAGTCATGCATATGGTTGACAAGTTATGTGTATTAAAAGTGATGTTAATTATATATTAAATTGTGTTAAGCACAAGAATGTTAAACTTTGAGTATGTATAAGTACATTAAGATAAGATTTTTTAGTTAGTATTTAAGTTATGTTTTTAGTTTAGGATGGCAAGAACTCGATCTACGCCGAGAAAAAAGTACAGCACCGAGACCTCTTATGATTGGGCGAACTGATCGATTTTACGAGTATCAGATGGAGGAGCATCAGAGTCTAGCAGAATTCTTGGATAGATTCATGGAGTTGTGGATGCAGGTTAGAGGATCAACGGTAACAGACTTGGATGACATTATGCAGTTAGTACGTGTTCTGCCTTCTGGATGGCAGGTATGGGAACATTAAATGACATACCTGTTATAATTCTCTTTAACACTGGAGCTTCGCATTCTTTCATTTCTATAGCATGTGTAGGTGTTTTTAAGTTGAACATAGAGGGAAGTAACCAAGATTTAAAAGTGATGACTCCTTTAGGTAAATCCACAATAATTTCCCACGTATGTTCCGACTTAGAATTTGAGTTAGGAACTCTTAAATTGAAAGTAAAATCCTTAATTACGAGTAATATCAATGTGGGATGTGGATATTATCTTAGGAATGGACTGGTTAACAGAAAATCATGTTGTAGTTCGATGCGAACGACGGGAAATTTCGTTCCAACTTCAAGGAAAAGAACCTACCTGTTTCTATGGTGTTGAGATGAAGGGAAGAAGAATTCCCATAATCTCAGCGTTACGTGCCAAGAAGCTGATGAGGAATAAGGAAACTTGTGGTTATTTGGTATATTTGAATACTGACGATAAGAAAGAAAGAAGATTAGAGGATGTGCCAATAGTTCGAGAATATCCAGATGTTTTTCCTGAAACATTACCGGGACTACCTTAAGATAGACAATTCGAGTTTACAATTGATCTAGATTCCGGATCGATTAACGGGATTACCTCAAGATAGACAATTCGAGTTTACAATTGATCTAGATTCCGGATCGACACCTATTTCAAAAGCGCCTTACCGTATGGCACCCAAAGAGTTACAAGAGTTGAAAATCCAACTCCAAGAGCTTCTGGACTTGGGATTTATTCGACCCAGTGTATCTCAATGGAGTGTATCTCAATGGGGAGTACCCGTCTTGTTCGTGAAGAAAAAGGATGGTACCCTAAGAATGTGCATAGATTATAGAGAATTAAACAAGCTCACCTTGAAAAACAAATATTTGTTGCCTCGGATAGACGATCTATTTGATCAGTTGAAAGGAGCTAGTATTTTCTCTAAGATTGATTTAAGATCAGGGTATTATCAGCTAAAAATTCGATCAGAAGACATTCCTAAAACTACTTTTCGAACACGATACGGCCATTATGAGTTTGTAGTGATGCCTTTTGGACTAACAAATGCTCCTGCTTGTTTATGGACTTGATGAATCGTGTTTTTCATGATTATCTCGATAAATTTGTCTTAGTATTTATCGATGATATTCTTGTGTACTCTAAAGACGAACAAGAACATGAGAAGCATCTAAGATTTGTGCTAGAAACTCTGAGAGCTGAAAATCTATACGCCAAATTTAGTAAATGCGAATTTTGGCTAAGAGAAGTGAATTTTCTTGGACATATCGTATCAGCAGAAGAATAAAAGTCGATCCTATTAAGGGACAAGCTGTACAAGAGTGGAAGTCACCCACAACGCCGAATGAAATTCGAAGTTTCTTAGGTTTGGCAGGATATTATCGAAGGCTCATTGAAGGATTTTCTAAGATTGAAAGACCAATGATTCAATTACTCCAGAAGGGAGTAAAGTTTCAATGGACCAAAGAATGTGAAGAGAGTTTTCAAGAACTTAAGAAGCGGTTGACTTCAGCACCTGTATTGACGGTACCAGAACCATATCAAGGATTTACTCTCTATACCGATGCGTCAAAGAACGGATTAGGATGCGTTCTTATGCAGGAAGGAAAAGTCATCGCTTATGCTTCACGGCAGCTAAGACCTCGCGAACTTAACTATCCGAAGCATGATTTAGAACTAGCTGCGGTAGTCCATGCGCTAAAGATTTGGAGGCACTATTTGTATGGATCGAGATACGAAATTTTCATAGATCATAAGAGTTTATAGTACTTCTTTGAACAGAAGAATTTAAATATGCGTCAAAGAAGGTGGCTTGAACTCGTCAAAGATTATGACTGTGAAATCAAATACCATCCCAGAAAAGCGAACGTGGTAGCGGATGCTTTGAGTCGAAAAAAGTTAAGGACAGTTAGGAATGATCCACACCCAAGAACAAGAGCTAATTAGGGATTTTGAGAAGTTGAAAATAGAAGTAGTATTTCCACCGGACACCACTGAGAGATCATATCTACGTTGGTGGTTGTACCAAATTTAAGGACGAGAATTGTAAATGCTCAACGACAAGATGAACAACTAGAAAAGTTGCGAAGTAAAATCAAAACAGAAGGATTGCAAGATTATTACGAAGCTCGGGACAATGCAATTATGTTCCGAAATAGGATTGTTGTACCCAACAATCAGGAGCTAAAGGATGAAATCATGAATGAAACTCATAATTCGCTTTATACATCGCATCTAGGAAGCATGAAGATGTATCAAGATCTTAAACAACAATTCGTATGGATTGGAATGAAGCAGGAGATAGCATCATTCGTGGAGCGATGTCTAGCATGCCAACAAGTCAAAACACTACATCAACGACCATATGGAAAGCTACAACCTTTAGAGATTCCTGAATGGAAATGGGACCACATAGCCATGGATTTTGTAACAAGACTACCAAGATCAAAGCGTGGAAATACTGCCATATGGGTAATTGTTGATCGTCTTACCAAATGCGCTCATTTTATTCCAATTCCTGTTACATATGGAGCTAACAAGTTAGCCTAGTATATGTTCGCGAAATAGAACGGTTACATGGAGTACCAGTATCTATCACATCAGATAGAGACTCCAAATTCACATCGCGATTTTGGTCGAGTTTCCAAGAAGAATTAGGGACGCAATTGAATTTTAGCACATCTTTCCATCCTCAAACGGACGGACAGACGGAAAGAACTATTCAAACGCTAGAAGACATGCTCCGAACTGTAGTGCTAGATCGAGGCGAACAATGTGAACAAGCCTTACCGTTAGTTGAATTTGCTTATAACAATAATTATCAAGCTACAATTAACATGGCGCCATACGAAGCTCTCTACGGTAAGAAATATAGATCGCCTCTCTATTGGGACGAGGTCGGAGAAAGAAAAGTGTTGGGATCGGAGGCAATCGAAGAAATGATCAAAATCATACGACAAATCAAGAAAAGAATTCAAAAAGCTCAAGATCGCCAAAAATCGTAAGTGGATGTTCGCCGCACAGAACTCAGCTTCGAAATTGGAGACAAAGTTTTCCTAAAAGTTTCTCCAACCAAAGGTGTACATCGATTCGGAATAAAAGGAAAACTGAAACCGAGATTCATAGGACCGTACGAAGTTTTGGAAAGAATCGGACCTGTAGCATACAGGCTTGCATTGCCACCAAATTTTGGCAATGTACATAACGTGTTCCATGTGTCGCAATTACGAAAATATGTGCTTGATCCAAAACACATTATTCATCAAGAAGAAATAGTTCCTCAGCCAAATCTAAGGTATGAAGAAACACCAGAATGTATCTTAGATCGGAAAGAACAACTACTAAGGAATAAATCTATTCCTTTAGTTAAAGTACAGTAGAAACATCATGGCTCAGAGGAAGCGACATGGGAACTAGAAGAACAAATGAAACAGAAGTATCTCGAATTATTTATCTAAGGTACTAAATTTCGGGACAAAATTTCTTTAAGTGGGAGGGAATGTAATATCTGTAACTTTTAATTAGTAATTAATTAAAGATTAAGGTTATATAGGGCATTGCATCCTTAATAAGAAAGAAAATAGAAATGCTTAAGATCCAAAATATTTGATTTCAATTAGTGAAATAAAATGTGATCGATAAGCCAAATCCTAAAAGTTTTGAATAGAAGATTTTGTTTAGAAATTTAAATTATTATGTAGATTGATTATTTGATCCTAATGATCAAATAAATGCTACAACAATAGAAATTTTAAATTATGCTTTTATATATGTCACATTTTAATGTTATGTATCAAGTATGATTTTATTAATGTAAGATTAGCATTTTATTATTATTACTTCCTAAAGAAAAGAAAGTAAGAAAAGAAAGCAATATGTGTATAAATATTAACATTAAATAAAATATGTTTATGTCATATTATTAAGGATAAATATGGGAGTATTGTAGAAATGATGAATAAGAACTTAAATAAATTAAAACAAAAATGAAATAGAATTTGGATGCATTATCTTCAAAATCTCCAATTTCTCTCTAAAATTTTCGAAACACACACACTTAAAAATTTTCTTGATCAAGCCTTTCCACTTCCCAAATTTCATCTCCAAGCTTATTCTTAAGTTGGAAAGAAGGTATATTTCTATCTTTTATCTAAGTTTTAAGCTTGATTATTGTTGGTAAAAAATTGTGAAGATGTTGATGATATGAGTAGAAAATTTTAGTTTGAATGTATAATTGGTATATTCATGTTAAAGTTAATATATGCCATTGTTATTTTTGTTTGAGATTGATATACGATACTTAGATGTGAATTAGAAAGAAAGTTAAAGAAAAATATTCATATTGCTATATTTTTGAAAACTATAAAGAAAAAGGGGATTTTTAAAGTTTAATGTTTTTCTTGGTAAATCTTGTGGATTATGAACTTATTAGGTAAATAAAGACTAATGTAACTTAATTGGAAAGGGTAGAGCTAAGAATGTGAAAATTTGATGCTTATGTATGTATTCATGTTTTATTTGAGTTATGTAGGATAAATTGCTTGAACATGATTAATAAAGTTAAAATATAGCTAATAAAGAGATGAATTCAAAGTATGTGATTACTCACTAATTGAATTCTAATAAAAGTTTAAGTTGGAAGATTTATTGAAAAATTATGCATAAATAACTTAATGATAAGAAATGAAGTGTGTAAGTAAAGAAAAGAATGTGGTTTAGTTCATTAAGAGTGTAATTATGAAATAATTAGTAATCATTCCTTTGTTACTAAAGTAGACTCATGTGAGTCGAATAAGATAATATGTCAAGAAAGTCTTAATAATAGAAGGATGCAATGACCCGAAAGACTTATAATTCTTATAGGTGAAAGTTTAGACAAAAATGTCCAAACAAAATATAAGAAAAGAAAAAGAATGAGTAAGAAGAATTAATGTACATTTGAAAGATGAAAAATGTACTTTATTCGAATACTAATATTATTGATTAATTTAAGGTACGTCTAAGAAGAGCAAAGCAATCAAAGAAGAAGAAGAAGAGGAAGGAAAGTTGATAAAACTTATCGAGTAAAGTTTACAGGTGGGCTTTCGAACTAAACATAGCACGTGCTAAATCTTATTATTGCATTATATTTTGCATATTGTTCAGAAAAATGTTGACTTGCCTGATTTTGAGTATGGACATGATGCATTACCTATCCACGGAAGAGAAAGAAAGAATTTACCAACGTCAGATAGTGACCTTCGGGTCAAAGCGTGTTTGAGAAGGAGGCCTACTTCTCAACACATAGAAAGTACGTGGATATGGGAAGAGAAAGAGAAAGAAATTTGTCTGCAGACATGAGACATGCATTTGCATATATTTGTTACAATGAGCATGAAAGCAAGTAAGTGTTTAATTGAAAAGCGCAAACACATGTCATTTCACTAAAACCCCTATGTGTTGCAACGTTACGGCAAGTCAATCTTATAGCTCTAAGAGAAAAGTTTTAAATATTTTCGGCATATGCCCACTGAGTGTTTTATGTACTCACGCCCTGCATGTATTTCTAAACATGCAGGTTGAGCTGGGATTCTGGAGATGGAGTTGGAAGTGAACACTATGGTTTTTGCTTACCAACACTTATATGTTGTGAACGACTCTTGTTGTCTAGTTGTTTTAATGCAGATGATTATTGTCGTTGGAGTTGAACTCTTTGATATCTCATGTTGTTTGGAACAAACTTGGTTTGGTTTGTAATTGTGGTCTGTGAATAATGTTGGAGTCGAACTCCTTTATCTCTTTTGTTGTTTGGAATGAAGTCAATTGGGTTTGTTGTTTTGAATATTTGAAAACGTTGGAGTCGGACTTGTCTTGGTTCTGCGTTGCTTGAAAGTTTATCTTAAACTGATATTTCTATTCTTGTAATCTTGATATTAAATTGGAAACATATGCGTATTGTTGAATTTTGCTGCCCAGAGTTATATGTCCTCATACATATAACTCAAATGTCCTTTCTGTTGCTATACTCTGACTTGATTGAACATTAAGTTGTTGTTACAAAATTGAAAAACCCTTCTTAGAGTAAAGATCGAATGTTATTGATTATCCTACCTTTGCTATTTCTTTTATTTATTCGACCTTGTGAAAATAAATTGTTTCGTTCTGATTGAAATTATGTATCTATTGGCGTTACCCATTATTTACCTTCCATATATTATTGTTATATCACCTTATGGATTCTTTCTATTATCATTAGTCCCAATAATTCATATATAGTCCTTAGTCACAGTTTAATCTCTTGATTAAGAAGTTGGACTGTGACAAAATAATTCCCAACCAATCCTCGCGTCATCTCCTTTGCTCCCTGCACGTCTCTCTAACTTCATTCTTTATTTTATTGGGGTAGAATATAATTGGATTTTGGACTTCCACATTTACCTGTTTCCCGCAATTTTCTCCTCACTAATCTACCAACAACCTTAAGTCAAATGCCAACAAACATCTTCTCACGTTAATGGATTTTTTCTCGACTGCCCTTTTATTTCCTGACGATATTCACCTCCATCTCCAATGACCGTACCTTTTCATTCATATGTCGCCCTAATATCTGAAGGTATTTCTCGTCCTTCTTACAACTGTTCATGCATTTTCATGCGCAAGAGGATTGTCACATTGTTTCATGTAGCAATTTATCGTTACCTATGTGTTTAAATCAAGATTGTATGTAGTTTTGCACAGTGGACAGTTTTCTCTTCTTTGATTTTCAATATTTTAATTTGTTTTACTTCAGAGTTTTACGTTTTAGAATTTTATTGAACGATTTGATCATAATGCAAGTGGAATAAATTAGCATCAAGAAGATAATAATTTGACAAAAGAGTGCCTCAGATTTCAAGTTCATAATCTATGGGGGCGTGATTACCTAGATATTTGATTGAACGATTTGATCATAAATGCAAGTGGAATGAATTAGCAAGATGAAGATAATAATTTGACAAATGAGTGCCTCAGATTTTAAGTTCATAATCTAAGGGGGCGTGATTACCGAGATAGATAAAAATTGTATAGGCAAATCTATCTTTTCTTAAGATAGTTTAGAAACTTGGGATATTCTTATTAAAACCTTGATTATTTCTGTAATTTGAGATAACTTTGTTTGATTCTTATTCTGTTGACAGGATTGGGATTGTAGAAATCATTGCGATGAAAATAAAAATACTCAAATCCTAGTAAACGCTCCTTAACGAGACAAACAGTTTGAGGATTCTTGTTGAAATTTGGGATCCATACATGTGTCTTAAACCAAACTGTAGTATCGTATGCTTGCCTTATGCACATTAGTGAGATACTCTTGACTATTCTGAGTTGGAGTTGTGGTATGATTTTGTTAATTTTCCCCATAAACATATACATGTATAAATTACTGCAACAATCTGGTATTGGTTCCTTAATAGAGAGAGGACTAAGAAGTTGTTTTGTTGTAAATGTAGATGAACGAGACGAGAAGAGAAGAGCATGTTTGTGATCCGGGCAAGATGGAGGTATGGGCATTACCAACTCCGAGAAACGGATCACACCCAATCGTAACATCCCCCAGCACCAAGAGCATGAACCACGGGGGGTGGGGGCGGGGGGGCAGTGGCAGCGACAGTTCGGACAGTAGCGCCCCCCTCAAACCCCACACCGGGGGTGATGTGAGATGGGACGCCATCACTTGTGCCTCTTCAAGAGAATTGCCTCTCGGCCTCACCAATTTCCGCCTCTTGAAGAGGCTCGGCTATGGAGATATCGGGAGTGTTTACCTTGTCGAGCTCCGAGGGAGTGCCACTTTCTATGCCATGAAAGTGATGGACAAGGCCTCTCTTGCAAGCAGGAATAAGCTGCTCCGAGCTCAGACCGAGAGGGAGATTCTTGGTCTTCTCGACCACCCTTTCTTGCCCACGTTGTATTCTTACTTCGAGACTGACAAGTTTTATTGCTTGGTCATGGAGTTCTGCAGTGGAGGCAACCTTCATTCGCTCCGCCAAAAGCAGCCCAACAAGCATTTTACAGAGGAAGCTGCTAGGTTACTACTCTTCTTCTTTACCTACTTACACGCACTCTTATTTTATCTGCCATTTCTGGTAAATTCAACTATTTCCACTTTTTTCATATTGGTTTCATGCCTTGACTAACTTTTTTACTCAACTTGATTGTCCAAGGAGGACGGATTTGAATGCATGCTCGTGATCACATAAAAAAAGTTTCTTGTATTCATCAGTAATCTGATGTCAAATTTTAAATGCATCTATTGGCTAAGAAATTAGTAATAATTCAATGAAAAAAATTAGTTAATCAGATTGGTGTTTCGGCTAAAGCTTATTTTATAAAGCAAGAGCTTATGAGATGTAATGTCTTAATAGTTTATAAGTTGTCAAAGTATTTGGATAATTGAGCTTATGAGCTAGAGAAAGAACCATAAGTTAGAGAGAAAGAAAATTAACGAAATGTGAAGCTAATAGTGTATAAGTAGAAAATAACAAATCATAGTAAAATTATTTTGATAAATCTATTGTTGCTTATAAACTTATGAAAAAATAAATTGGGGTGTTGAACAACTTATTTTTAGGAGAAGTTATAAATTGTTGGAATTTATTTTCACAACATGAGCTTATTTTGTCAATTACTTTATAGGAGCTTACAAGCTCCTAAACAACTTATAAGCTATTTTGAAGAGCTTATAAGCGCCAAACACCCTCTAAGGCTGTATTTGGTATGTGAGATTGGGAATTTCACGAGCATACGAAGTTTCTCTTTGCTAACTGATGCATGTCTTCATCTGTCAATGTATAAGAGTGCATGAAAAATTTGAAATAAAAAAGGCTATGAAGTTCCAATGTACATCACTTGCACATTCCAAGTTAATCTTGATGTTTCATTTTTCTAATTTCATATATAGTTCTTTTGATCATCTCTATTGATCTTGATTTTATAGTCTTTTGATCACCTCTCTAGGTCACCAATTATAGGAGTTAGTGTCACCTATTATTCATGTATGCCAATTCTAGTGACGTTTTAAATGATTTGTACTGTAACTCTTGCTTGAAATTTATTAAGTAGATGAATACTCTTTTCTTTTATTTTACACAATTCTATTTTGTCACAGATTCTATGCATCAGAGGTGCTATTGGCGCTCGAGTATCTCCACATGCTCGGAATTGTGTATCGGGATCTAAAGCCCGAAAACGTACTAGTGCGAGACGAGGGCCACATCATGCTCTCCGACTTCGATTTGTCCCTGCGTTGCTCTGTCAACCCGACCCTCGTGAAATCATCATCGACACACGCCACGACCGATGCCAACGGCGGCCTCTTAGATGACGAAATCGCCGTCCGTGGCTGCATCCAGCCTTCCGGTTTCCTCCCCTACTTCCTCCCAAGCAAAAGAAACCGAAAATCCAAGTCCGATTTCGGGCTAGGCAACAACCCTAACTCCCTCCCCGAGCTAATGGCCGAGCCCACAAACGTCCGGTCCATGTCCTTCGTCGGGACCCACGAGTACCTCGCCCCAGAGATCATCCGTGGGGAGGGGCATGGGTCTGCGGTGGACTGGTGGACGTTGGGCATCTTCCTGTACGAGCTCCTGCACGGGACCACCCCGTTCAAGGGGGCTGGCAACCGGGCTACACTTTTCAATGTAGTCGGGCAGCCACTGAAGTTCCCGGACACCCCACATGTCAGCTCCACCGCGAAGGATCTTATAAAGGGGTTGTTGATTAAGGAGCCTCACAAGCGGATAGCGTACAAGAGGGGCGCGACGGAGATCAAGCAGCACCCGTTCTTCGAGGGGGTGAACTGGGCCCTCGTTAGAAGCGCCGCGCCTCCACACGTGCCAGACCCGGTGGATTTTAGGCAGTTTGCCAGCAAAGATGCAGCGCATTCGGATAAGAAGATTGCGGATGTGGGGGGTGATAAGAGCCGCTCAGCAGATTCTACTTATGTTGAGTTTGAGTATTTCTAAATATTGTGGACATATTCTTGATTTTTTGTTATGGATGTATATATGTACATCAGAATAGTTAGTACACAAAGATTAGCGCAACTGCATTTTGAGATTGTATCATCCAAGGCAGCAGAATTATGGCAATAGAAAATCTTGTTTTTTTTTTTTATCAGGGGATGTGAAGAGTTTAATTTACTCAGTTCTAAAGGCTGGTTCCAGATCTGGGAGAGAAAGGAGAAAAGAAAAGAAAAGTATCTCCTTTGCTTTTGTAACCATGCGTGTTTAATTTGTTTATTAATATAATTACTGTATTGACTTAATGATAAAGTGATTAATATTTGAGGCTAAATTAAGGTTTTAAATTTGATTTCATCGTCACGAAATCTTTCAAAAATTATTTATCCAATAAAAAAAAATACAATACCTCATATATTGATTATTTACAAAAAAGTAAAGAAAAGAATTAGTACATATTACGCGATTGAACTTGAAAAATAGTACATGCATAAATAAGAATGAATATAGGTTCATTGACATATAAATACACAAACTTTGATATGGTTTTGGTTTTGCACACGAACTTTAAAAAGAGTATATAAATACACGAACTTATTAATTGTAGTAATTTTACCATAATTTATTTTTTCGATCTAATTGAAACTGACGTGACATTAGATTTAATGAGTTGACAACGTTGTGAAAATCTTAAAGTTCATGTATGAAGAAGAAGAAGAAGAAGAAGAAGAAGAAGACATTTATAATAGCCTACTTATTCGTCACTTACTCCATTTACAAATGTTGGGTTTAAGATTTGAAGTACTCTCTTCATTTTATGTGTTTGTATTATATTCCTTTAGTTTTTTTATTTCACGTGAAGTGTATATGTGTTTTGTGTGTATTATTGAGTTAATGTGCGTGTTTTGCCAAGTATAAATATTTTTTTATTAATTTATTTTCAAGTCATTATCAACTCATTATATCTAATGCCATGTCAATTTCAATTTGGTCGAAAAAATAAATCGTGGTAAATTTTTTAAAATTAATAAGTTCGTGTATTTATATACTCCTTTAAAAGTTTGTGTGCAAAACCAAAATTAAATTAAAGTTTCTGCATTTATATACTTCTTTTAAAATTCGTATGCAAAACTAAAATCACATCAAAGTTTATGTATTTATATGCCAATAACCTATGAATATAAGTAGGGATGTCAACGGGCGGGCTTTACCCGGACCAGAATCAATAAATTAGTATTGGTTCTTGTTCTGGAACCGGCCCAGTAAACACCGGTTCCGGACCATCAAGTTATGGTTCCGGATCGGATATTACCCATTGCTAACTGGTTACCCGTTGGGCCGCTACACCCAAATCCTCAAAATTTTCAATTTCATATTTCAAATTCAACAAAGGAAAAATCTTTATTAGACTAAAATATAAAATATATTATAAATAAATATAAACGTATTTTTACAAATAATTTATAAGAAAATCTGATCCTAAAATTAATGTGTATGTGCTATATATTTATCGTTTATGAACGATTAAAGCCAATCAAAGCTAAATAAAAGGATGCTTCAAAGATGTTGAGATGAGCAAGCGCTTAAAATTATTTGCTTTACTTTTATGTAACAATTTTTCGTGAAACTTCTAAATAACAAGTTAATAGACCGAGGCATGCACACACGATTTCAATCTAAACTTGTGGCCCACTTTGTCAAAATAATAATAATAATAATAATAATAATAATAATAATAATAATAATATCAAATAAAGAATAAAATGAACAGATGTTCAAATTTAAAAAAACAAAAAAAAAGCGATCGGGTCGGACCGAACCGCACAAAATGGGTCGGGTCTCAATCGGTCCGGTCCAAGCGGTTCTAGAACAAGAACCGAACCGTTGCTTTAAAATTTAATGGACTTTGAACGGTTCCGGATCGGTCCGGGTAAAGACCGCCCGTTGACATCCCTAAATATAAGGATAAAAGCTAGCAAAATGTAGCTCTTCATTTCTGATTTTAGTTTTTGCTGCCAGTAATTCTTTCAAAATGGATCAACTCTGCGAAGAACTATAGATTGAGGTAAATAGTGCACCAAAAGAATAATAATAATAATAATAATAATAATAATAATAATAATAATAATAATAATAATAATAATAATAATAATAATAATAATAATAATAATAAAAATAATAATAGTAATAATACGAAGAAGAAGTGGGGAGTTGAATAGTTTTTCTTGTGTTATATATATATATATATATATATAATAATACTAAAAATTAAAATATGAATCAATGCACTTTACTTAAAAAGTTAATGCATTTTATGTATAAAGTTAATGCACTATATCAGTATCAATGCCACTTGATGTCAATACTATCGACAAACGAGGTATCAGCTGACTACTATGCTCAGCTGACCAATAAGTTTTTCTGAATCATCTATTGGTATCATACTGATAACGCATACTGGTAAAGCATACTGATATAAATGTGTGACTGATGCATTAAAAACCTTAAACTTATTTCGTCTCATTTATTTCAAATGATTTGAGTTAATTCTTCTAGAAGTTAACTCGGTGTGCGTATGATATCATTCTCGCATTTAATGCATTGTTAGAAAAGGCTGATTAGAAAGGAATAAAGTTCTCTTACATGTTACTTTATTGAGATACATGTAGAAGGTTAAACGTTATTTCATAAAAAAGACACACGCATGGATAACATCTCTTACATGTATATTTATAAGTTATGAATAAATGATAATTTGTTTCTCAAGTTCAAATCTCACAAGCTTTCAACTGATTTTTCTCAAATCTCTTTATTAAATTTACAAATGGCACCCAAGAAAAAGACCATCCACCAGCCGACGATGTATAAGGTGTAGGGAAATCTGATTTTAACCCTCTCCCGAGGATCTATCTTGGATGTTTAATTCACCATACATTGATTATATGCCTAGCATGCACCTATATAATTAATTGCAACACGTAGGGGTTTTCTCGTGTTTACCTGCGAATATGTCAGGGATGAATGGATCAAGACTCGTGCTTTGATCTTCTGGACTGTATTCCGTTTGCCTAAACTCAAATGCCGAGTGAGGACAATCTATGGAGAGTGCTTTAGAAATTCACCTTCTTCCTTCTTACACAGTTTTCGAAAATTCTCACTATATCACTATAGTAATTCTCGAAAATTATGGTTAAGCATTAACCTTTATTTTCTCTCTCACCTTATATTTATAATGCAATCCTAAACCCTATCAAGATAGGATTTATGCATATCTAATAAATATAATCTTATCACTTAAGATAGAGAGGATCAAGCTGAGTCCCAGTGGGACTCTATAAGGAGGGGGGGAAAAATCACTAAGCTCCAGGCCTGGATGGACCAGCCCAGGGACCAAATGCAAGGAATAAAGATGGGCCTCAAATAAATTAATTATCTTATGTTCAGCCCAGAACATAAATTAATTTATAAACATTCATTCATGCCACTAGAGAATAAATGCCGACTTACCCATTTATTACCGGGTTGAGTCGGGCTTGCACTTAGACTTTACGAATCCCGTATTTAAGATATCAGACGTCCATTAATTATTTACGCTGCTCGATCGCTTAAAATAATTAATATCTTTAATTCTTAAGTAGTACCACTCAACCTTATTATTGTACTTGAGATAACTCAACCTGCGGGGTTTAGTACAATAAACCTTTGAGCTCCTTAAGGGGCGTCATCATCCTAAACGGATACGGTGACTCGACATAGGTAACTAGCATGACATACAAGATCGCCACCACCCAAGATGCAGAGAATCTTGGGTTATCTCATGTAACCTCACCCATAGCAAGTCAAAGTGATGGTCAAGAACTCATACTCATCTAATACCTTATCGAGATTTAGATCAACGTAAGTCTCCGAGATCTAGGTTCTTCACGACGGTCGATAGAAGAACTCATCTCATCGTGATCCATCAATACGCCGAGACGCACCAACATAGACAAACAACCAAGTCAAGTCACTTCTTATCTACACGCGACTATATACCGACAACTCGTCCTCAAGTTGTCTCACCAGTGATACTATTTATATCTCATTAAGCTTGACCAATCATACGGACTTCGTGATCTACAACACATCGTATGATCTAACTTATATATGAGATAAAGGGACATATATATGCAATCAAGTAAACAATTCAGATAGGAGATTGTAATAGTGGTAACGAGAAACATTGTATACAAGCTCAACCAAACCGCTTCCAAAGATACAAATCCAACAATCTCCCACTTATACTAAAGCAAAACTTTTAGTATACAATGTGTCTCTACTAACTATTACAAACAACACCATCACTTTGCATCTCCCACTTATACAAAAGTTTCCTTTCTAAGTGGGTGCCATCTTACACAATCGAGTCCTCGAATATGCTCTTCGTAGACTTTTTGCGTGAGCTCTTCATGAATGGATCAGCTAGGTTATCCATGCATCCAATCTTCTCAATCAGCACATCCCCTCGTCTAACGATTTCTCGTATGACATGGTACTTTCTCTCTATGTAATTCGTTGCCTTGTGGGTCCGTGGTTCGCTTGAGTTTGCCACTGCACCGAGTTATCATCGTAAACTATGATACTCTTGGGCAAACCAGTACCACATCTAGATCCATGAGGTAGTTCTTGAACCATCTGACCTCTTTAGCGACCTCAAAGCGGTTACATATTCGCTTCCATGGTGGAGTCCGCATGCATCGCCGCTTTGTACTCATTGAGGATCTGGCTCTCCTCCCAAGGTAAACACATAGCGAGGTAGACTTCTTCTCATCACGGTCGACTTGGAAATCCAGTCAGAATAACCCAAAGGAATTTGACTATCTGCATGGTAAACCGACTATAATCTCGAGTCATTTTCGGTGCTTGGTATATGCTTTACATGATCCAATGAGCTTGTCCGTGGTTAGGCGATATCTAGCTACTATGCATACCGCATAGCGGATATCGGGTCTCGTACATAGCATTGCGTACATGAGACTTCCTACGGTGAAAGCGTAAGAACTTGTCTCATTTCCTCTATCTCATTTGCGGTCATGGGTGATCGCTCCTTAGATAAAGGAACGCATGTCCGAAAGGTAGCAATCCTTTCTTGGCGTTCGCATACTAAAACGAGTAATCACGGTATCAATGTAAGGCGCCCGAGATAAGCTCAACATTTTTCCTCTTGCGATCTCGGTAAACCTTGATCCCAAGAATGTACGCTGCATCTCCTAAGTCTTTCATTTGAAACCGATCGGATAACCAACTCTTTCGTCGATAACAACTTCACATTTTGCCAGTAGAAGGATGTCATCTCGTAAAGTGCAAGAAATACCACATCACCGTTGACATCTAAACGATACACACAACTTTCGCTAGGCAACCGGTAAATCCATGGGACTTTACCACCTCGTCAAAGCGTAAGTTCGAGGATCGTGAAGCTTGCTTAAGTCCATAAATGGACTTAAGCTTCCATACTAGATGCTCTTCACCCTTCACCACATAGCCTTCGGTCGCCGCATATAGATGTCTCTACCTTCTTCAAGGCTGTTTAGGAAAGCGATTTTCATCCATTTGCCAAACCTCAAGGTTTAAGTGGGCTGCTATGGCGGAAGAATTACGATGGACTTGAGCATTGCTACGGCGAAAAGGTCTCATCGAAATTGATGCCCTCAATGCGAGTGTACCCTTTACCACAAGCACGGCTTTAAAAGCGAAACCTCTCCATCTGAATCTCTTCCTCTTGTATACCCACTTACTACCTATGGCTTCCTTGCCATCGGTAGAGGTGTCTTTCGTATACATCCATAGCTGTTATGGACTCAATTTCTAAGTCCATAGCGGTGTGCCATGATCTTGCATCAATGTCTTATATCGCCTCCTTGTATGTCCATGGGTCGATTATTGCACCTTTCGTTTCACGGACTAAATCCAAGATTCACCCACGAACATAAATCGCTCGGGTTGACGAACAAACCTCCCACTATGACGAGGCGCTGCGGCACAATGGCAGCGATGGGTGCGGAAACGTGGTTCTCTATCTTGCACAACTTGTTTGGATATGAGCCACTTGTACGGCCGTTATCTCGAAGGAACTCGACCCACTTCAATTTCTTGAAGTATCGGTGTCGATCCTCCCACTGAACCGACATCTCGTACCTTTGGCTTAATCGGTGGTGGAATACGATCATCTTCTAATTCTTGAAGAATGATTTCAACTTTGGATTATGGTTTTCATATAATCATCTTCTAAGAATCGGGCATTAGTCTTTAATAATGACCTTCTAATCTTTAGGACTATAGAATAAACCACCTTTCGTCCCTCTAGGATAGCCAATAAACGACCTTGCGTCGGATCTAGCCTCCAACTTGTCGGCCTTCTTGTTCAAAGAATGTGCCGGATCGCCCATATCTAGGGATGTCAATATGGGTGAAGCCACTGGTGGCCCGAATAGTCCGATAAAATTAGAGGTTAGGGTTGGATTTTATAACTTGAAAAAGTCAACCCGAATAGCCCGAACCGAATAGCCCGACAACCCGAGTGGGTTAGCCCGAACTGAGCGGGTTGGCCAGATTAACATCCCTACAACTATCAAGAAATTATAGAAGATATTCATAGTGTTGTTAAAAGTTACAAAAAATAGTGAATTAGCTATTATGGAATATGAATATTGGATATATTACAAAAATAATTTAGTTGTGAGCATTATTTTCTAATTTTGATATTGTAATATATTTTAAATAGTATTATATTGAATTAACTTATTAAAATTTTTCTAGATATTAGTTTTAATTCCGCTCTAATTGTATTATATTATTAGAGATCATTTAGTTACATGGAATCGCGACATTAAAGCATATTAGAAAAAAAGAATTTAATTATGAGCACTATTTTTAATTTTTATTGTTTGCTATTCAAAGTTAGTATAATAAGATTAAAAAAGAACTTGTGGAATGTATTATATTTATTTTTCAATTATTTGTTTTACTCCAACGCTTAATATAAAATATTTGATATATATATATATATATATATATATATATATATTTTTAAGCTTTACGCCGATGGGTTAGCCCGAAACCGAGAGTTTAGGGTTAGGGTTGAAATTTTTCTAACTTGAAAAATGTCAACCCGAATAGCCCGAACCGAATAGCCCGACAACCCGAGTGGGTTAGCCCGAACCCGAGCGGGTTGGCCCGATTGACATCCCTACCCATATCCTTATGTGGCTTAAACTAGGCTTGCGCCCAAACCATAACTCGAAAGGGGTCTTTTCGACTGACTTGGATGGTACTAGATTTAGCAAGTATGTCGCCGTTTCTAAGGCATACCCCCGTAATCGAAATATGCAATGTTGCATAACTCATCATCGATCTAACAATTTCTAAAAGAGTCCTATTTCTTCGCCCGACACACCATTTTGTTGTGGTGTGCCCGTTATGAGAATTTGGGAGGTAATCCCACATCGCACCAAGTAGTCCATAAACTCGTTCTCGAGGTATTCGCCACCGCGATCAGACCGCAGCGACTTGATACTTTACCAAGCTTAGCCTCCACTTCCGCCTTAAACTCTTTGAATTTCAAAGCATTCGCACTTGGTGAAGCGGTATATGTATCCGCACCTTGAGTAATCGTCGATGAAAGTGACAAAATACTGCACCTCTCCACGAGCTTGTGTTGACATAGGTCCACACAGGTCAGAATGGACTAGCTCCAACACTTCTTTGGCTCTATAACCCTTCGCTTTGAAGGGTCTGGTCGACATCTTTCCTTCTATACAGGATTCGCAGACTGGGAACGGAGTAACTGTGAGATCACCCAACGCTCCATTCTTAGCCAGTCTTTGGATCCTATTTAGATTGATGTGACCTAATCTAAGATGCCAGAGAAATGTGGTGTCATCTTGCGAAGAAAACTTTCTTTTTAAGGTTTGAAGAATATGCAACATAGTTATAGGTATTATGTTTGGCGTAAATAGTATAGAGCGAATTATATAAAGTGCCACCACGATAACCCGTCATTTCTTAAGATAGAAACACCACTATCAAAAACAATCGAATATCCATGAATAAATAGTTTGAAGCTGAAACAAGGTTTCACGAAACTCCGCACATATAAAACGTCTTTCAAAACTAAAGCGTCCTATCAAAACATAAAGTAACATCTCCGATCGCAACGGCCTCGACTTTCGCGCGTTGCCCATGGAGATCGTTATCTCGCCATCACACGCCTCCCTTGTCCGCAGAACCCTCAGGTGTAACAAACATGATCGATCGCACTGTGTCTACTACCCAAGAATGGGTAGAACAAGTCGCTAAACATGTTTCCGTTATTAAAGCAAATGGCGTACCTTGAGCCTTGAGCATAGGGAACTTGGCCTTACAATGTCCAATCTTGCCGCACTTGAAGCACCGGCCCCTCTCCTTTGGCTTCTTCAAGCCTCCGGTGGCAGACATGTTCTTGCTCCCATTACTCCCACTAGTTCCCTTGCTTTTACCACCTTTGGTGCCCTTTTCTTTTCCATTGTTCAACGGAAAATTTGGGCCCCAGATGTGCTAGCAAGAGCATGTGCTCCTTTACCCATGACTCCTTCCGCAGACTACGAGATCATTAAACAACCCGACTAAGTGTATACTCGGTCTTGCTCATGATCGCGTTCATAAAATTCTCAAAAACTTGGGCGGTGTGTTGAGGATGATATCGACCTTGGCACCGTCAATACCTCCTCCCAACCGATCAAGACTATCCATGAGATGAGTCATGTGGAGGCGTGTTCATGGACCGAACTTCCTTCTTCCATCTTACACGCCAAGATTTCTCTCATTGTGTGGGCGCGATCGTTCGATCCGATCGCCCAAACTTACTCTCGAGACTTGACCATATTTCATCGCGCTCACCATCGATCGATCTGCAGCTGCAAGCCTTTGGACATCGTAGTCATCATATAGCACTTGGTCATATTGTTCGACTTATGCCAAAGTCCTTGACTCGACCGCTCATTAGTCGATCGTCGATAAGGGCATCGGGTTTGGGAGTAGTGAGAACAAACATGTGTTCTTCAATGATAAGAACATATTCCATGTTTCGTTTCCACTCGATAAAATTCGGACGGATAAAGGATTTTGTGCAGCATGTTGATAATCGGTGTAAGAGACATATATGAAAAGTAATGTAAACACATAAGCATACGATCGCACATAATTCGTAACAATAATATTGTAACCTTTTGATAAAACAATATTAATTGAAACCTCCAATCGCCCAAAGAATCCCACATGCAAGCCACGCGTGTGGACGTTTACACATGAACCCCTGGACCAGACTAAAATAAACCTTTTAGTCGTTTAATTTCAATCCATGTCAACTTATCCTTATGACAAATGAAATTAATGATTGGACCTTACTGCACCACATCACTATCGCAAAGAAGGTACTTGGCGGGAAGTTGTACTTGAGGTGATGTAAGCAATGACCACAATTTTAACAAATAGAAAATAAATTCTTAGAATTGGCATACTCACTAGGACCATACCGCTTCCAATCCAAATTCTTTTGTTATCTCATTTTAAATCCATCTCTAGAGAACTTATGAAAAATCGCATATGCAAGCCACGCGTGTGGACGTTTACACATGAAACTCCCACTTCTCAATAGATTAAAATGTTTTATTTAGAAATCTCATCTAACAAACTTATGAAAAATAGTGCAAGCAAGCCACGCGTGTGGACGTTTCCTCACAGTGCGTATCACTTTGTTTAGAGATAAAAAAGTTGAGGTCTTGACATTTTAATTTTTAAAATTAATATGTCGGGTTACTTGCTTAGTCTTTTGTTTCAATAGGTTTGTCCATGCAGATCACGTAATCCTAGCATGCTTTTCTATAGAACTCAACATGTAAAACATGCTCGCAGAATTCTAAAATATGCTTGAAAAACGCGATAAATCTAGCATGCTTACTATGCTCATCCAATCACGAAAACATATAACATGTTTATCTACGTAATTAAACATACATAGCATGCTTCGCGATAATTTAAACATCCACGACATGCTTTGAGCGATAAAATAAAATAAAATCGCTCATCGCGCCCATCGTGGACCACAGATTTCGCCTAATTTATTACATAAATTTGCAAAGTACGAATCTTGAAACTCGAAAACAGGCCTCGCGTGCAGAGGCACGGACCGGATTCACAAAAGCCGGATTTGGGCCAAAATTTGAAAATGGGCGGATCATTGGAGCAGGCCGAACCGGTCGAAAATCTGAACCGGGTTAAAATTTCGGATCCGGGTGAAAACGCGAATTGGTCGGTTGGGAAGGGTCGCCCAAATGGGGGGTCAGCCGCTAGGGCGCGCAGCCCATCTGTAGCGCCAGCGACATTGCCGCCCACCTCCTTTCATGCTTTGCCGAGCGCCGCTATGCATGCGTCGTCTCGTGCGTGGCTGCCGAGCCGCCGAGCGCCGTCGGACGTCCGCACGAAAGTCACGCGCCCGGTGCCAAGCCGCCGAACACGCCGCACGTTGAGGTTTCACACGCGCGAGCCGCGATGGCCGAGCGCCACCGAGCGCCACAGCGCATCGCCGAAATCCCGCGCTGACGAGCGCCCGCGGTCGGCGCCTCTGCCGACTCGCGCTCTGAGGTTTCCGTGCGCCGCGGCCGAAGCGCTGGCGCGCTCGCTGTGTGCCTCGAGCTCGCGATCGGCGCGACCCGCCAAGGCTGCCGAGAGGTGCCAGGGCGCTGTCGAACCTTCGTTGAGGTTTCCCGCCGAGACCCACCGAGCGCTGCCAAGGGCGAGCCGCCGAAGCCTACCGCCCGACCACGCCCGATGGCTCACGTGCTCAGCACCAAGGCGTGTCGAGGCATCTGCGCGAGAATCGTACGCCCCGCACGCCCAGGCTACCGATGCCGCCGAGACTCCCTCGTCCGTTGCCGCCGACCTACCGAGAAACGTGCACCGCTGGGCGGCGTGTCTGCGAGCGCCGTGCACGCTCAGCGTGTCGCCGCCGCACGCCGCCCGCCGTCGTCCGGTTTCCGCATGCTTTTCCGTCGTCTCGTTCTTCGTGCTTTCGTCTTCATTCTTCTTTACGGATAAGATTTACGGAAAAATCTAATCTAACCACGGATTTTCTCGTGGTGAAAAACAAATCCGACAAAATAAAACGAGCCACGATGAGCATGCATTCACAATTAATTAATTGCGCGTTATAATCACACGTGAATTAATCCAATAGAGCGAATCGATCCCGGGCTCGATAATGACTTGTGTGGAAATCGATTTTAACCTCTCCCGAGGATCTATCTTGGATGTTTAATTCACCATACATTGATTATATGCATAGCATGCACCTATATAATTAATTGCAACACGTAGGGGTTTTCTCGTGTTTACCTGCGAATATGTCAGGGATGAATGGATCAAGACTCGTGCTTTGATCTTACGGGTCGTATTCCGTTTGCCTAAACTCCAATGCCGAGTGAGGACAATCTATGGAGAGTGCTTTAGAAATTCACCTTCTTCCTTCTTACACAGTTTTCGAAAATTCTCACTATATCACTATAGTAATTCTCGAAAATTATGGTTAAGCATTAACCTTTATTTTCTCTCTCACCTTATATTTATAATGCAATCCTAAACCCTATCAAGATAGGATTTATGCATATCTAATAAATATAATCTTATCACTTAAGATAGAGAGGATCATCGAGTCGATGGGACTCTATAAGGAAGGGAAAAATCACTAAGCTCCGTGCTGGATGGACCAAACCAGGGACCAAATGCAAGGAATAAAGATGGGCCTCAAATAAATTAATTATCTTATGTTCACCTGAACATAAATTAATTTATAAACATTCATTCATGCCACTAGAGAATAAATCTTGACTTACCCATTTATTACAAGAAGTTGAGTCGGCTTGCACTTAGACTTTCTGAATCCCGTATTTAAGATATAAATCGTCCATTAATTATTTACGCTACATTGCTTAAAATAATTAATATCTTTAATTCATTAAGTAGTACCACTCAACCTTATTATTGTACTTGAGATAACTCAACCTGCAGGTTTAGTACAATAAACCTTTTGAGCTCCTTAAGGGGACGTCATCATCCTAAACGGATACGGTGACTCGACACAGGTAACTAGCATGACATACAAGCACTGCCACCACCCAAGATGCAGAGAATCTTGGGTTATCTCATCAACCCTCACCCATAGCAAGTCAAAGTGATGGTCGAGAACTCATACTCATCTAATACCTTATCGAGATTTAGATCAACGTAAGTCTCCGAGATCTAGGTTCTTCACGACGGTCGATAGAAGAACTCATCTCACCGTGATCCATCAATCGTCGAGGCGCATCCGGCATAGACAAACAACCAAGTCAAGTCACTTCTTATCTACACCGCGGCTATACCGACAACTCGTCCTCAAGTTGTCTCGGTGTGATACTATTTATATCTCATTAAGCTTGACCAATCATACGGACTTACATGATCTACAACACATTGTATGATCTAACTTATATATGAGATAAAGGGACATATATATGCAATCAAGTAAACAATTCGGATAGGAGATTGTAATAGTGGTAACAGGAAACATTGTATACAAGCTCAACCAAAACTGCTTCCAGTATACAAATCCAACATAAGGATGAGCAGATCGTGGAGCTTTACTTTATACTATGCCTCGACGACGCACTCAACATGTTGGTTGCCATTGTCACGGTGGAGGTTCGTGATGAGCCAACTACTATGCAGAGCTCGATCCTCAGGTCGTGAAGGATAAGTAGATGTGAGAAAAGTTGATATGCTTGAGGGAGTGTCGATTGGACTCAACAGCGGAACAACTATTGAGATTTAAAAATTCCTTGGAGAGAAGGTGAGGAAGACTGAGATGTAATCAAAGCATATACCACACTAGTTCGATCTTATAAGGAGGTTGAAGTCTTGAGGGAAGATACTGGCAGTAAGCTGGCTGCATACACTGAGAGATTGGAGCAAATGGACCGCTCTCACGCCACACTAAACCAAACTGTAAGCGACCTCTCTATCTCCCTGCAAGCGACTATTGATGACACTAAAACGGGAGTAGAGATGAAAAAGGTTGCTACTGTTGAAGCGGTGGTGGAGCTGGCTCGAACTACTGAAGAAGAAAGAAGAACGTATGCAGTAGCTGTAGAACTAGTGCAACAAATGGTCAACTAAGATGCTGAGGAGAGAGCTGCTGAAGAACGGCTAAGGAAGATGGCTGCTGAAGCCAAGAGAAATGAGAAGGTTGCTGCGCCATCAGACCAGCCAACTGCAGAAGTTACAAAAGATATATACCTTGCTGCCTTTCTTATCGGAGCTCGTTCGAAATATTGGGTAACCCAGCTCAACTGGCAACATGGTGGAGCAAGAGACAACAATCAGGTGCTGAAAAACTGATGGGAGACACCCAGAGAGCATCAGCTGCTGAAGATAAGAGGAAGAAGACTGCCAGTAAAAGGAGTGCAACAACTAGATTCCACAGGAGAGGCTTGCTGAAACCCAAAAGTGTAAAAGCCAAGCCCAAGACTGACAAATGGATCCCGACTGAGAATGACAGATGAGAGCAATTGAAGATGGAATTTTTCATGTGGCATTACTATTTGATGGATCTCCCGGAAGCACCCGAAGTTGCAACTGTTGGGTTCAGAAACTTCTTGCTGAAGTATAAAGACCAACCTCTTATTGACAAGTTTGTCAATCATGCAGCCAGGCAACACGTCAGTATCACTGCCCCTCCAAAGAAAGTTGTGCCACCCCCGATGAGCGGAAACTTCGTGGATCAAGCCCAAATCGAACAAGAATCATTGGTGGCTGCCGAACTGATGAAGATTGATCTTGTGCTGCAGCCAGTGGAATTTTAGAAGCTGGTCATGAGAGTTTTTACTATGTATGGATAGCTGACTGGCGAGGAGAAGATGAGAAGATGAAATGGTCAGATGTACTGTTATAGATGTATTGGAATACTGTTGATTTGCTTCAAACTGATGTATCTTGTAATCTCAATATTCTATCTTCTATACAACTGACCTAGTTCATCCTGACGATAATGACTCTTTGTCCAGGCTCTGCACTTGCTTTAAATCTTATTATGTTGAACTAACCCAGTTTTGCAGATAGGGATGATCATAACAAGGAGAAATCAAGTTTGTCTATTGAAACTAGTTATCTGTCTTTCTGGTTTGTTTTCAATATAAATGCATAAGGTTTTGGCATCGTCAAAAAGGGGGAAATTGTTGGGAAAATTCCTAAGTTGTTGGAAATTAGTCATCTTAACTGTGTGTTTTAATTAGATCTCAAAACCTCTGATGACTTGGGTGAGCAAAATACTCGATAACCGAATATCAGATATGAACCAAACTGAAATTTAAAATTCGATTCAGATTTTTTGGATTTTCGGTTCGGATCTGATTGACATGTTTTCAAATTTTGGATTTTCGGATCGAAATGAATTTTTTAAATCTGAAAATTTTGAATATATAATAATAATAATAATAATAATAATAATAAAAATAATAATAATAATAATAATAATAATAATAATAATATTTTTAGATATTATATATATATAAATTAATAAAATTGATTTCAGAGTTTAGGATTTTTTTTAAGAATTTTGGATTTTTCGGTTCGGATCTGATTTTTTTATAAATATTTTGGATTTTTGGATATACGGTTCGGATCGGATTTTTTCTCTCTCAAAATTTGGATTTTCGGATCGATTCAAATTAGGCAAAAATCTGAACCGAAATTCGAATGCTCACCCCTACTGATAATTGCCCTGTTGTTGTAACTAATGTTGCTGACTTGTTTTGGAGTTAGGCATTTTTGTTACATGTTTTAGAGTAGAACTACTAGCTTGGACAAGCCCAAGACTGAAGAGGTTCGAACACTATTGAAGCCAGTCATACTAATAGGAGTATCAATACCAGCGCAAATGATAAAAGCTCATCTAAAGGATCACGTACTGAAGACTGACGGAATGATAATTGATGTCTGAAGACGAATGTATAGCAATGTTGATGAACAAAGCTATCGGAGTAAAGTCGAAGATCGAAGACTGACATCAGAAGAATGAAACCTGAAGATCGCAGATTGAGACTCAGCTTGAAGACATGAAGGGTCAAGATATGACCAAGTGTCATACCTGCAGTTGATTGCCATGCTGAGGAGTCAAAGTTGGTGTCTGGAAGTCAAAGTTGCTGAGCCATAGTCAAAGATGTTGACAAGTAGTCAAATGCTGGCGATACAGAGTTAAAGCTAGCTGATGAAAGGTCAAAGCTGACTATATCTCGTGTCGAAAGCATAAACCGACTCGGGTTACTAAGGCGACAAAGAAGAGTCCACTCTCGATGAAAGATGGGCGATCTCGTGACCCAAGTGAAGTCGATACATCGATAAAGATAAAGTCAACTCAACTGAAGAAACATAAAAGCATTTAAACCTTAAGTGATTGACTTGCCACGTGTGGTAGCGTATATGCAAAAGATGCGGACATGACATATGATCTTTTCAGAAGTTGCAGAGCTATAGTGTATGATGATGCAAAAACTGACAATGACATATGGGGATTCTCAACGGGAAGAATTCAGATGATAAAACAGAAGGATTTTAATGGTAGTCCCTCCAACGGCTCCATTCTTATTCCTCTCAATAAATACAAGCAGAATCCAATCTTTTAAGGTTACCGAAACATTGTGCATTCAAAATATTTAAAGCATCCAAGCTCAAGCTCAAGAACTTTTAAACAACAATTTTGAAGAATGAAGTTAACAGTGCTATCAGTAAACCTCAAGAGCTCACATATATTTATCAGCTCGAGATTTCAGTATACACTTCCTTAAGTCTAGGATATTCATCTTGTTTATCTTAAACATAGATATATTGAGTTTAACGCCTGTGTCAACTCAGAATCTTAGTTGGAAACCCCTCTGCAAAACCCTCAAAAGTTTGTGTAGAAGTTTGGGCAAGTAAGCAACAAAGTGTCAATTGATGAAAGTTTGATTATCTAGCACCCGTAAGTTAGAGGTTATGTCGATTGCACCTGTAACCAGTCACGGGTTTCCTAGCACCCAGAAGCGTAGGAAGAATGCCAAGTGAGGTGGGGTACTGTAAGGTTAACTCTGTAATAACCCGTGAAATAAAATTTGTGTTAACGAAGAATTTAACCCGATTTGTTATTAAATCTTTCCTTTTATAATTTAATAGGCGAGAAAATTTATCGTTTGATAATCGAGCGATAGCGTAGTTGGATTCGATAAATCGGATTACGAATGTATGTGACGATCATCGATTCCGTCAAACAAAACAAGTGAGAAGTCGTGAGTCGTAATTATTCCGATATCTAAAATTACGAAAATGGAAAGTTGACCTTGATTCATTTTGTTAACTCTATCATCTCATCCCTCCCACATACCCCTACTCCCTCGCAAGAGATCGATCTCTCGCAACATGAGACAAATTTCGAGCTCAAAGCGTCTGCACCTCTGCTCATAAGGCAGCAAAATCTCCTTCTCCCCACCCTAAAACTCCCATTTCAATCTCCTCAACTTTCAGACTTCCCAACACAAGCAAAAGAAGCAGAGAAAACACAAAAAGGAGAAACCACAAGGTTACCATTTCAGCTCCCAACTTAACGTTTTTTTTTGTGTATCAACGACCAATTTCCATTTCTTTTGTACATAGAACACTGCCTTCTTCAAGCCACTGTGCGATTGAAACAGAAAAACACAACAAAAATCCTTCATTAAGGTAAGTTCAAACCACTCACCCATTCATACCTTCTTCTGTAATGATACAAGAAAAATTTAGAAAGAAACGTATTTCAATCCCGTATGTGTTAAGCGAGGAATAACGAATCAATGAAATCTTAAAATATTAAACGGTTATGCACACCCCACTAACTACCCCGTTTTCCTCCTCTGTCTTTTCGGAGATGGCGGACGGTGGCGGCGGCGGCAAGAGAGGAAGACGAGCTCGAGCGAGGAAGAGCGGTGGCGACACTGTTCTCGGCCGAGGTGAGCGGAGGAGGCATGCGGTGGCGGCTTTGAGATGCGGCGGCGGGGGGGTGACGACGGTCCTCTGCCGCGCCACGCGATGACTGCGGTGGTCGCAAGGGGAGAGATGTGCGAGCAACGTTGGCGGTGCGACTCCGGCGACGACGCGCTGCAAGCGACAGACGGCCGGCGATGTCGTGGCGCTGAGATGATAGAGAGAGGGAGAGAGAAGGCGTGGGTCTTCTGTGAGTGAGAGAGCTACGACACGGCGTTGGCCGACGGCGGCGGCAGCGCCGTGGAGAAGGGCGGCAAGCGGCCTACTGAGTGAGGATGGAGTTGGAGAGGGTGGGGTGGTGCACGTAGGTTTAGTTAGGGGAAATTGTTTGGGCTTTGTTTTAATTTCTAGTTGGATTGTTTTATTTATTTGTTTGAGCTTTGCTTTTAATTATTAAGGTTGGGCGGATTAATTATTTTAGTGGGTGGGTTTAGCTTATTCTTGTGGTCAATGAATAAAATCTTAAGACAAAATGGGGGCGGGCCGAGATGAGAAGGTCATGTTGGGCGAAATCATTGAGCCGTGATTTATTAATTGGTGAACCTATTTAATTGGGATGGGCTTCGGGACATGGGCCTCTATAATTAATTGCATTAGACCCTTATGATTTAAGTGGGTTGGGTTTATGATATAAATAGAATTGGACTACCAAGATTTAATTGGACTTGAATTAATTGAAGTTGGGCTTTAATTAATTAAATCCTTTAGACTTAAGGAATCATTTAGATCAACTTTAATTAAATAAAGTTGATAAGCACTAATTAATTATAATTAGGCATTTATTTAATTAAGCTACTTAAGCTTAATTGATTGATTTAGATGGACCTTAATTAATTAATTGAATTATTAATTGAGCTGGACTCAAATTAATTAATTAAGTTACTTAAACTTAATTAATTAGCTTGGGATGACCTTAATTAATTAAGAGCAATGGGCCTTAATTACTTAATTTAATAGGTCTTTGACCACTTAAGTCATGTGAAGTTGATCAATTAAAAATAATATTGATATGGGCTTTTAAATTAATTGAGTGGAAATTTAATTAAATAGATGGACTCTTTAATTAAGTTGAAAATGGGCTTAGACTTATTTTTTTTAAATAATGGGCTAAGTATATAAATGGATAATGGACTTGAATTAATTACTTCTAGAATCCATTAAATTAAATTAAGGATTGAATTAATTCACTATTAATTAAATATGATTTAATTCTAATAATTAAATTTTGAGGATTTATTTTAGTTAATTACATAATTATCGAAATATCAACTAATTAAAGTAATTTGATTGATTAATCAAATGTTATTGGACTTTAAACTAATCGATTAGTTAACTTTAATTGTGGATTTAATTAATTGAATTAAAGAACTTAATTAATTAATTAATGACATTAGTTATGTCAGTAGATGGTGAGAAATATTGGTAACTTAATTTGTAAAGCGTTTGTTAGATGATTGAACTACGAGGAATATTTATTGATTGTGTAAGAGTTTCTCTCATTAGAATATATGGGACGTGTGAGGTGAGAAGCGCGACGAGGAAGCGATATTAACGAATGAGTTATTGGAACTCGAATTCGTTGATACGCATTAACAAGCGACGAATATTAGTTATGAACTTAGGAGTCATAATTGAGCGAAGCGGCGTGAAGAAACATCGATCGCGGAGAAGAATGTAGCGACAAAGTGTAGTCTATCGCTATGATGAGACTAATCGAATAGGCGAAATATAATTGTTAATAAAGTCTTATCGATAACAAAACCACAAAACCCAAGGACTTAAAGGATATCGAGTACGTTAAATATCGACAATACTTCTCGAAAGGAGCGAATGACGTACTAAATTATATCTCTTACATTGATAAGGTCCAGCGTGGACGTGGGAGAAAAGCGACGAGGATCACGGCGGATACTTCAAGAAGGATAATTCTTGAGGTGGGCTTTTCTTGAAACAAAATGATTATGCATAACTTCAAGCATGATTTACAAAAGCTTTATGAAATATTATCGCATGAGCTGTTATTGATCGCCAAATATTTATGTTTTGTTGTGTCCATATCGAGGTTGATTTGTCGAAATATGGGACGAGAATTGATTTGTATATGTGAATGAGTTGGTCCACCAGCGTTAAAAAGGGTAACGATCGGATCCGACCTAGTTGAGGACTAACTCGGATTGTGTACACGTGTGTTGTGTGTTAAGGTTAGCTACCTCGACCGGTCACGGCGACTATGTGTAGGTGGCCACCTCCATAGTCTTGTGAATGAATGAGCGTATGATTGATGAATAAATTACGGATATGGAACAACGTGATAAAATAGTCGGGCGACACTTTTGGAAAAATGATAAAATATTTGATAGGCATGAGTCTTTAACTAAAATCCTCATGTGCTATTGTGGGCGATTCAATAACTTTTGATAAAGAAAACGTTTTCGACAATGAGTCCACTAAGTACTTTTGTACTTAGCCACGCATTCGTTTTGATGTGCGAGGTTGAGCGAGATCGATGATGGATGCGAAGTGGTGCGAGTGGCGATTATTTTGATGCTTTATTAGGAAGGTTTCTAGAACCTTGGGCATGCATCGTCATATGCATGTCCACGTTTATTCTTTGTCTAACTCGATAATTTTGATACTTTG
Source organism: Salvia rosmarinus (assembly GCA_036937905.1). Classification (NCBI taxonomy): domain Eukaryota; kingdom Viridiplantae; phylum Streptophyta; class Magnoliopsida; order Lamiales; family Lamiaceae; genus Salvia; species Salvia rosmarinus. Next base: position 70,856,886 of record CM072819.1, on the reverse strand, counting down.
ATCGTAACTACTTTTATGCCGTATTGAGCTGGAGGTTGTACCTCGTGCCAATTTTGCCTGATTGGGTTATGTTTGAATCTTGAATCCTTTTGACAAGTCATACGTGACTTGAGTGCATGATGGTTGCTTATCCCTTTTAGCCTATGCGTTATTGAGTAATTGAATGATTGATTGCCTTGATTAGCTATGTTTATATCCGCTGCTTTATCATACCGGTGACGATCTATATGATCCGTACTTTATTGGAAAGTCGGGTCGTCACAAAGTGGTATCAGAGCTCTTGTTCGCTCTGAACCCTAGAAACCCTTTTCTTGAATCCTAAGTTAGAAGTTGAGTCTAGAAATTGTTTATGTTTGACTGCTACTGCACTGCACTCCATCGTCGTCCTGCTCAACGAGGAAGAAGGTAACTATTTCAACTAAAAGTTGTTTTGAAATGATGGAAATATATGAAATGTGAATTGGAGTTTCAATATTGCCTTGTTGGGAAGTTGAAAATATTTTGGAAAATGGAAACTTTTGAAATTGAAAAATTGTTCAATTGATTGGTCCTTAGTTTGAAAGAAAGTCACAAGCTTTAGGAGCTTGGTAAATGAGTGAATGAGAATACTTGATTATTCACACAACATATCGCTATTTGTGTTTATTATTGTATCGAGCATGATGCAAAAAGTATGTTTTCCATGAGAACATAGACTCTTAAGCCGCATGATCCTTTTGCGTCGAACTTAGTATGAAAATATAAGATATTCCCAATTTAACGAAATACTAAGGAGGAGCGAGAACATAGGGATCTTAAGGATCACAATCGAGCAGGATTCGATGATGAGAATCTGACGAGTCTATAACACGAAGCAATTGTTAACTGGGGATTGCCTTCGCTAGAGTCCTAACCTCTCGGCGAGAAAATTCCGAACACCACGCGTGTTGCCTCTATCGTGGCATAAGTGAAAGAATGAACATATAATGTTAAGGAAGTATGAAAAGAAATAACGATTTGTAAGTACATAATGAGAACGGATATGATGTGATGCGATAGCGTGAGTAGAAATAAGAAATCAAAACCCAATAAGATAGGGTGACCTCTTAGCCTTTACCCGAAGGCTAGACACGATCGTTCCTCTCGCTAAGAAACCATACCATCTCTTTCGAAGACCCAACCATGAGAGTTGTACCATAGGAATGTAGAAATGTAGGTCATAGTAGAATATAGATTGCTATAACCTTCTTGTTACAAATGTCTATTATTTACACACCTTCTATTAGATACACCGTTATGTTTACCGTGCGACCATAGTGATACTTTTCTTTTCGGATGGCTCGGACGGTCTTTACGACTAAGCGCCCTGTCCTCTAGGGCCACCCACGAGGAGGTTATCGATCGTCTTGCTCTTACCGGATGTGCCACGGAGGCGACCTTGGCGAGTTTACGGCGCACTTCACACGCCAGGGCGCAGCACACGCCCGAGGCACATCCATTATGACGGTGTGCTACGACTTATCATGAGGCGCCATCCGATTGGCGAGGATCGCCCAGAGATTTCGGCGGACTATATCTATCGGCGTAGAGAGTTTTGATCCGGAGGCGGACACGCCTCGCTTTGCTAACCATCCGAGCTATGTGTTCACGGTGTGCGGGCTGCACCACGTGGACCGTATCTTCTGCGGGAATACACATGGCGTGACGAGATTCCGGAGTGGCTTCACCCGGAGGTGCCCCGTTTGGCAGCAGATGGGCCTGTGTTCTTGCCTGGCATTGGCAGGGACATGTTTGAGGCCGGACCTTCCCGTCCCCGACAGCTCACATTCCCAGTCCTACCACCAGTAGGATTCCATCCCCAGCATTGTCCGCCCCGACCATCACCACCGGTCATGCCATGCCCATATCCACCCCCACCTGCCGGCTCTCCACCAGTCCAGCCGCCGCCACCCCCACAGGCACCTGTGTACCACAATTCTGTGGAGATCGAGGACCCACATGGCCTAGCTATAGGCAACGTGAGAGGAGCGTGTACTCGTCATTGCTTTGCCCACCCACACCCACTTCCGAGGAGATCATGGCCGAGATTCGCGAGACCTAGCGGCTATGGAAGGCGCCAGGTCATTAGGATCCGAGGCCCGTTGTCCCGTGCCCGGCGCCGAGGAGGAGGACCCAGGAAGACCCGAGGAAGATCCTAGGAGGACCCCGAGGAAGACCGGAGGAGGATCGGAGGAGGATCCCGAGGAAGACCAGGAGGAAGACCCGAGGCGATCTGTCTGGCGATGGCGAGATGGAGGGTGGATGGCTCCCAAGCTTCGATCGACTCCGATCATGGGCCCGATCTACACCCCGGCGACCATAGATCTAGTTCTTAGGACTAGATTATCTTTTGTCTATATACTACGTATATCTTTTGATGCATGCGGAGGCGGCAGTCGTTCCGACATGAACCTATTTTGATGATCACGGTGGCGTGTTGATTTTTGTGCGCACCATGACGAGGTACAGAGTGATGCGGTATTTGTTTTGGGCATCATACTCACATGCACGGTATTTTGTAAAGTTAAAAGCGATGAAAGTCCTCGTGAGGCAATTGATATGACATGATGATAGCTCTTGAGAGCCTTTTGTTTTAATATTGTGTTATGTGGTGTTCGATGTTGTGTTAAAATTTTGCTACTTATATAAATACCAAGTTGATACATATAGATACATTAACCACGATGGATGGTATAAGGCGAGATCTAATTAGTGTGTTTATGAAGGATAGGATGCCGCCGAGAAGGAGGAATCGTGCGATAACCCGGAAAGAGAGGCCACACCACCACCACCACCACCACCACCACCACAAAGAGGCGGATCGAGGCTGTTCCTCGGGCAAAACCGCCCACCTTCAGCGGGACCGGGAATCCCATGGGCCTGAACTATGGATTCGCGCCGGGCGAATCTTGATTTCCTCCTTGCACATCACGAGGCAGCTTGTCATGCGTTGCCTTCCGGATATTGGCGCCGCCGACTTCGGTGGGAGGCGAAGAGAAAACTCGGCGAAGAAGAAGCTGGAAAGTTTCTCACAGGAGGAATTGAAGAGGAAGTGTCGAGAAGTACATTCCTAAGAGTTCTGGGAAGAGGAAGGAGCACGAGTTTTACAACTTGCGCGAGGAAGACCACGGTCACCGATTACGACCGTGCGTTACGTGAAATGTCACGGTATGCACCTCGGTGGTCGACACCGACGAGAAGAGGACTGAGAAATTTCGGGCGGGACTCCGCCATGAGATCAGGGTGTCGTTAGCTGGTCACGGAGATCTGACTTACCGTGAGGCCCTCAGTCGGGCACTGGATATCGAGGCTGCTCTGCCTGAAGATAGAGTCGTCATTGTGCATCCCCCGACTCACCAAGGAGATCGCGGGAAGAGGAAGTGGGAAGGACCCCACCAAGGGCAGGATCTAACACCGGCCGGGCCGGCGGAAGCCGTGGCGAGGAACAATGTGTCATCCAGGCGCGGACGAGGAAACAACATGCCATCCAGGCACGGGCGAGAAATGGGCGCTACGATACCCGCGCTGGCGGAAACCAGAGGTTCATCGACCCCTGTGTGCCCAAGGTGTCACGAGTCATAAGGCGTCGCGTTCACCAATGATGGATGCTTCAAGTGCGGCCAGAAGGGCCACTTCTCCAGAGACTGCCCTGGGATACGCCAAGGGGGAAATGGTCGTCCCAACGTGCCCAACCAGGCCCAACCGATCCGGGCTATTCAGGCCCAACCATTCCAACAACAACCCCCTGTCCAGTACTATCAGCCGAATCAGCGACCGTATCAACCACGACGGCAACGACGACAGCAATGGCGACAACCGCGGCGACAATACCGCCGGACCTCAACAACAACGGCGCAGCGGAAGACTCTGACCACAGCGGCGGCAATACCGGCAACAACGGCCGCCCGACAAGCGGGCCTCGCCCTCAACCGGAGAGAGACTTCCAAGAGCCGCCAGGAACCAGGAAATTTGGCGGTATGGGAATACTCCTCCAAATGCACATTATCCTCTTGTTTGATCTTGGCGCTCGCATTCCTTTATTCTTTGAAACATGCGTGAGAACTTAGGACTAGATCCTAAAAGCGCCGAACAAATAATGAGAATATCTTCTCCAAGTGGGAGGCATAAAACGGTAACCCACATATGCTCGAACCTAGAACTTGGACTAGGCTCACTTAAGGTCATGACAAATAACCTTCACGTCGTACCTATGACGGATGTGGACATAATTCTAGGAATGGATTGGCTAACCGAACATAGTGCGACCATCACGTGTAATGAAAGGAAAATCTCCTTCCAACACCGGAGAAGAATCTACTGAGACTTTCACGGGATCGGCATGGGAGGAGGTCCCAATTATATCCGCACTACAAGCAAGGGCGTTCTTGAACAAGACCGAGAACCATGCCTACCTCGTCTACCTCCGGGAGGAAGATCGAGCGAGAGGAGGATAGAAGGCGTCCCGATCGTGAAGGTATCCCGGCGTGTTCCGGATAAACTACGGGATTACCGCCAAACCGACGGATCGAGTTCACGATCGACCTCGAACCGAGTTACGCCCCGTGTCAAAAGCTCCATACCGGATGGCACCAAAGGAGCTTGAGGAATTGAAGATCAGCTGCAAGAACTCTTAGAGTTAGGATTCATTAGACCCGGTGTGTCTCCATGGGGAGCACTGTCCTTTTAAATGAAAAGAAGGATGGTACATCGAGAATGTGCATAGACTATCGAGGCTAAACAAGATAACTCTTAAGAATAAGTATCCCTTGCCCGAATTGACGATCTGTTTGATCAACTTAAAGGAGCGAGTCTTTTCAAGATAGATCTAAAGTCGGGATACCACCAATTGAGGATTAGACCCGGAGGATGTACCTAAAGCGGCTTTCCGTACAAGGTATGGTCATTTCGAATTCATCGTGATGCCCTTTGGACTTACAAATGCCGGCGGTGTTTATGGATATTATGAGCAGGGTGTTTCACCCATACTTGAACAAATTAGTCTTAGTGTTCATAGGCGATATCTAATATACTCGAGAATAACCAAGAACACCAAGAACACTTGAGAAGCGTACTACAAACATTGAGGCGAGAGCAACTCTTATGCCAAGTTTAGCAAGTGTGAGTTTTGGTTAGGCAGTGACATTTTAGGTCACGTCGTGTCCGCCGAGGAATCAGTGACCCCTCGAAGATTGATCTGATTCGAGAATGGGAGTCGCGAAAGAACCGAATGAAATTCGGAGTTTCTTAGGACTAGCCGGCTACTATCGAAGATTTATCGAAGGATTCTCAGCGATAGCCCGACCCATGACCCAATTGAGAAAGGAATCAAGTACACATGGATTGCCGAGTGTGAGGCTAGTTTCCGAGGCCGAAGGAGTTCTTGACGACACTGTCTTGGCGATGCAGAGGCGAGATAAAGAATACACAATCTACGGATGCTTCCAAGAATGGACTAGGTTGTGTCTTGATGCAAGAAGGCAAGGTTATTGCTTACGCTTCAGACAATTACGCCTACATGAGTTGAACTATCCAACGCACGACACGGAATTAGCGGTGCGTACATGCCTTAAAGATATGGAGGCATCACCTTTATGGAGTTAGATGTGAGATCTATCTGACCATAAGAGCACGAAATATTTCTTTGAGCGAAAGATCTTAACATGAGGCGGCGTAGATGGTTAGAGCTAGTGAAAGATTACGACGTGGTATTAGTTACCACCCGAGGCAAGCAAATGTTGTAGCCGATGCCTTGAGTGCAAATCTCACCCTAGTTTGGGGTGTCTCATCACCGTGAGGAAATACTCATAAAGGAATTTCGAAGATGAACATCAAGTCATAGATCCGTCTTTGACAATAGAGGCTGTATTGCAGCGTTGATTGCAATCCCGTTTAAGAATCCGAATCTTAGAAGCTCGGAGGAAGAGCAAGAAGCTAGAGAAATCGAGCTAAGGTCAAGGACAACAACCACCCGAATTTCAAAGAAGCAGATAACGTCTTGTTGTATGGCGGAGAGTGTGTGTCCCGAGGCGAAGGGCTTAGGGCGAGATCTTGAAGGAAGCCCATGAGACTTCTTACACCAAGACACCGGAAGCACCAAAATGTACCAAGATCTCGAGGAAAAATTTTGGTGGGATGGAATGAGCGAGGCGTAGCCTCGCCCGTGAAACGTTGTTTGACGTGCCAACAAGTAAAAGCACTTCACTGTGACCGTATGGAACCTTACAACCGCTAGACATACCGGAGTGGAAATGGGATGATATAGCCATGGACTTTGTTACCGGACTACCCAAATCACGAGAGGAAATACCGCTATTTGGGTCATCATCGATCGATTGACCAGAGCGCATTTCCTACCCATTCGATGACACATGGGTCGAATAGACTAGCACGGTTGTGCGTTCGAGAGGTTATCGTCTACATGGAGTTCAAAGACTATCACGTCGATCGAGACTCGAAATTTACGTCTAGATTACGGGTGAGCTTACAAAGGCGGGGACTCGATTACACTTGATGCAGCGTTCCACCCACAGACAGACGGTCGGTCAGAGAGGACCATTCGAGACTGTTGGAAGACATCTTGAGAACCGTTGTCCTCGATAGAGGAGAAAGTTGGGAACAAGTGTTACCACTTGTGGAATTCGCCTACAATAACGACTACCAGCGACTATTGGAATGGCCCGTCTGAAGCGCTTTTACGGAAGGAAATGTCGATCACCGCTTTCTTGGGATGAAGTGGGAGAAAGGAGAGTATTAGGACGACTACGTGGGAGAGATGATTGAGATCGTGCGACGGATCCGCCAGCGGATCAAGGAGGCCCAAGACCGACAGAAGTCGTGCGCCGACAAGCGTCGTCTGAAACTACATTTTGAGGAGGAGACAAGGTCTTCTTGAAAATTTCTCCATCTAAAGGGATCGTGAGATTCGAATAAAAGGGAAGGCTGCGACCACGTTTCATAGGACCTATGAAATTACGGAGAGAATAGGACCGGTGACTACTGGACTTGCATTGCCGCTGAAGTTTTGGAAGCGTGCACAATGTGTTTCACGTTTCACAACTAAGGAAGTACATACATGATCCCGTCATGTGATACCGCTATGAGATATTGTCTCGATGACAACATGAGTTATGTAGAACTGCCTAAGGAAATCTTGGACCAACGTACCCACAAGCTAAGAGACAAAGATATACCGTTAGTGAAAATTCTATGGAGACACCATGGACAAGAAGAAACAACTTGGGAACTAGAATCAGCTATGAAGGAAAAATACGCAGATCTTTTCCAAGGTTAGCAAATTTCGGGACGAAATTTAATTTAAGGGGGATGGTATGTAATAACCCGTGAAATAAAATTTGTGTTAACGAAGAATTTAACCCGATTTGTTATTAAATCTTTCCTTTTTATAATTTAATAGACGAGAAAATTTATCGTTTGATAATCGAGCGATAAGCGTGGTTGGATTCGATAAATCGGATTACGAATGTATGTGACGATCATCGATTCCGTCAAACAAAACAAGTGAGAAGTCGTAGTCGTAATTATTCCGATATCTAAAATTACCGAAAATGGAAAGTTGACCTTGATTCATTTGTTAACTCTATCATCTCATCCCTCCCACATACCCCTACTCCCGCAAAGAGATCGATCTCTTGCAACATGAGACAAATTTCGAGCTCGAAGCGTGCTTGCACCTCTGCTCATAAAGCGGCAAAATCTCCTTCTCCCACCCTAAAACTCCCATTTCAATCTCCTCAACTTTCGACTTCCCAACACAAGCAAAAGCGGAGAAAACACAAGGAGAAACCACAAGGTTACCATTTCGACTCCCAACTTAACGTTTTTTGTGTATCAACGACCAATTTCCATTTCTTTGTACATAGAACATCGCCTTCTTCAAGCCATTTGTGCGATTGAAGCAGAAAAACACAACAAAAATCCTTCATTAAGGTAAGTTCAAACCACTCACCCATTCATACCTTCTTCTCACGTAATGATCTGAGAAAATTTAGAAAAAACGTATTTCAATCCGTATGTGTTAAGCGAGGAATAACGAATCAATGGAAATCTTAAAATATTAAACGGTTATACACCCATGAACTACCCCGTTTTCCTCCTCTCGTCTTTTCGCGGAGATGGCGGACGGCGGTGGCGTGGCGGCGAGAGAAGGCGAGCTCGAGCGAGGAAGAAGCGTGGCGATCATTGTTCTCGGCGGGTGAACGGAGGAGGGCATGCGGTGACGGCTTTGAGATGCGGCGGCGAAGCGGGGGTGACGACGGTCCTCCTGCCGCGCCACGCGATGACTGCGGTGGTCGCAAGGGGAGAGATGTGCGAGCAACGTTGGCGGTGCGACTCGGCGGCGACGCTGCAAGCGGCGACAGGCGGCGGCGATGTCGTGGCGAGATGATAGAGAGAGAGAGAGGCGTGGGTCTTACGTGGTGAGAGAGAACTACGACACGGCGTTGGCGGCGGCGGCGGCAGCGACGCCGTGGAGAAGGGAGGCGGCAATGGCGCGTGAGTGAGGATGGAGTTGGAGAGGGGGGGTGGTGCACGTAGGTTTAGTTAGGGGGCTGTTTGGGCTTTGTTTAATTTCTAGTTGGATTGTTTTATTTATTTGTTTGAGCTTTGCTTTTAATTATTAAGGTTGGGCGGATTAATTATTTTAGTGGGTGGGTTTAGCTTATTCTTGTGGTGAAATGAATAAAATCTTAAGACAAAATGGGCGGGCGAGATGAGAAGGTCATGTTGGGCGAAATCATTGGGCCGTGATTTATTAATTGGTGAACCTATTTAATTGGGATGGGCTTCGGGACATGGGCCTCTATAATTAATTGCATTAGACCCTTATGATTTAAGTGGGTTGGGTTTATGATATAAATAAATTGGACTACCAAGATTTAATTGGACTTGAATTAATTGAAGTTGGGCTTTAATTAATTAAATCCTTTAGACTTAAGGAATCATTTAGATCAACTTTAATTAAATAAAGTTGATAAGCACTAATTAATTATAATTAGGCATTTATTTAATTAAGCTACTTAAGCAATTGATTGATTTAGATGGACCTTAATTAATTAATTGAATTATTAATTGAGTGGACTCAAATTAATTAATTAAGTTACTTAAACAATTAATTAGCTTGGGATGACCTTAATTAATTAAGAGCAATGGGCATAATTACTTAATTTAATAGGTCTTTGACCACTTAAGTCATGTGAAGTTGATCAATTAAAATAATATTGATATGGGCTTTTAAATTAATTGAGTGGAAATTTAATTAAATAGATGGACTCTTTAATTAAGTTGAAAATGGGCTTAGACTTATTTTTTTTAAATAATGGGCTAAGTATATAAATGGATAATGGACTTGAATTAATTACTTCTAGAATCCATTAAATTAAATTAAGGATTGAATTAATTCCGTATTAATTAAATATGAGATTTAATTCTAATAATTAAATTTTGGGGATTTATTTTAGTTAATTACATAATTATCCAAATATCAACTAATTAAAGTAATTTGATTGATTAATCAAATGTTATTGGACTTTAAACTAATCGATTAGTTAACTTTAATTGTGGATTTAATTAATTGAATTAAAGAACTTAATTAATTAATTAATGACATTGGTTATGTCAGTAGATGGTAGAAATATTGGTAACTTAATTTGTAAAGCGTTTGTTAGATGATTGAACTACGAGGAATATTTATTGATTGTGTAAGAGTTTCTCTGTTAGAATATATGGGACGTGTGAGGTGAGAAGCGCGACGAGGAAGCGATATTAACGAATGAGTTATTGGAACTCGAATTCGTTGATACGCGTTAACAAGCAGCGAATATTAGTTATGAACTTAGGAGTCATAATTGAGCGAAGCGGCGTGAAGAAACATCGATCGCGGAGAAGAATGTAACGACAAAGTGTAGTCTATCGCTATGATGAGACTAATCGAATAGGCGAAATATAATTGTTAATAAAGTCTTATCGATAACAAAAACCACAAAACCCAGGACTTAAAGGATATCGAGTCGTTAAATATCGCAATACTTCTCGAAAGGAGCGAATGGCGTACTAAATTATATCTCTTACATTGATAAGGTCCGGCGTGGGCGTGGGAGAAAGCGAGCGAGGATCACGGCGAGATACTTCAAGAAGGATAATTCTTGAGGTGGGCTTTTCTTGAAACAAAATGATTATGCATAACTTCAAGCATGATTTACAAAAGCTTTATGAAATATTATCGCATGAGCTGTTATTGATGCCAAATATTTATGTTTTGTTGTGTCCATATCGAGGTTGATTTGTCCAAATATGGGACGAGAATTGATTTGTATATGTGAATGAGTTGGTCCATAGCGTTAAAAAAGAATAACGATCGGATCCGACCTAGTTGAGGACTAACTTTCGGATTGTGTACACGTGTGTTGTGTGTTAAGGTTAGCTACCTCGACCGGTCACGGCGACTATGTGTAGGTGGCCACCTCCATAGTCTTGTGAATGAATGAGCGTATGATTGATGAATAAATTACGGATATGGAACAACGTGATAAAATAGTCGGGCGACACTTTTGGAAAAATGATAAAATATTTGATAGGCATGAGTCTTTAACTAAAATCCTCATGTGCTATTGTGGGCGATTCAATAACTTTTGATAAAGAAAACATTTTCGACAATGAGTCCACTAAGTACTTTTGTACTTAGCCCCGCATTCGTTTTGATGTGCGGGTTGAGCAGGATCGATGATGGATGCGAAGTGGTGCGAGTGGCGATTATTTTGATGCTTTATTAGGAAGGTTTCTAGAACCTTGGGCATGCGTCGTCATATGCATGTCCACACGTTTATTCTTTGTCTAACTCGATAATTTTGATACTTTGATCGTAACTACTTTTATGCCGTATTGAGCGGAGGTTGTACCTCGTGCTTAATTTTGCCACGATTGGGTTATGTTTGAATCTTGAATCCTTTTGACAAGTCATACGTGACTTGAGTGCATGATGAATTGCTTATCCCTTTTAGCCTTGCGTTATTGAGTAATTGAATGATTGATTGCCTTGATTAGCTATGTTTATATCCATTGCTTTATCATACGGTGACGATCTATGATCCGTACTTTATTGGAAAGTCGGGTCGTCACAAACTCAGTATCTAGATTTACTTTTGTACCGTAAACAAGACCCAATCCGATGTTAGTGGATTGATTGAGCAATTAGTCCGTGGACATAGGAGCTGATATCTCCGAACCACGTAAAAATTATCGTGTTATTTACTTTCAGTATCATTATTTATATTACATATTATTGAACTGTCATCATCATCACACAACAACACAACACAATTTTAAAACCTCTGTCAGTATCAGTTTGATACTGAAGAGATATGATTGAAAACTAACTAAGCAATATTTGACTAAGTATTCCATATCAGTTTCAAGGTTTCTATAAGGAAAATACAGTAACCACCACATTCCGCATGCACATCAGTTATCAGTCCAACTGACCAACTATCTTATCAGTCAGTAGGTTTACTAACTGATATCACTCAGTACCAGACTTCCTTATATCTGAACTAATCAGCAGTACTACCAACAATACTGAACTAACAATTACCTGACCAGCTACTACATTAGTAGCCGGCCAGTTTCTATAAAGAAAAGATTTTAAAATTTACCTACCTGGTTATTCTCTCCCTACACCAATACGTACCCATTGGGATCCATTGGGACCCATCAATATATATATATATATATATATATATATATATGATAAACCTCATTTTACCTGGTTTTTGAGGCCGTTTCCGTTCGTTTTATAATAGTTATGTGGTCGTCTGAGCGTTGGTTTGATATGTTTATGTTTACCTTGAAATATATTATGCCGTGTATATTTCGTTCATTTTTACATAGATTTGGATGTCAAAAAGGTGGATCACGAGAAAGAGGGGTTTTTCCCCGCGTGAGCTCACGACCTTTTCTCACGGAAGAGTCTCGCGAGCCTAGCTTGCGAAGGAAGACGGAAGACGCGGAAACCTCGCCTCGTGAGGTAGTCTCACGAAGAGAGACGAAGTTCGCGAGGAAGGACGGGCACACGTTGGACCATGGTTCGCGACGTAGTCTCGCGAGCCAAGACGGATTTAGGGCTACGAAGTGGTTTGGTAGTTTGGGAGGAAGAGGAATATAAAAGCCGGACTTGCCTTTGTTCCAGAGAACTTTGGCTTTTGGAAAGAGATTTTCTTGCATTTTAGGATCCCCAATTTAATTCCTTTGAGAGTTTGGGATTATTTTCTGATTCAAGATACTACGTTGTTCGTTGTGGATTTTCACGGTTTTATTTAATCAATTCAATTCATGTTTTCTTCATTTAATTCTTGTTCTGTTATTTCAATTATGTGTCGCTAAATCTTTTATTGATCCTAGAGTTTGTATGTCTGACTAGACTTCTGTGATTTATCTGTTGAAATTGTTTTGCCTTCTCATTCATGATTTATGATTCTTGGCTTTAATTCTCATGTGTTAGTATCTGATAAGTATTGATGCATGCCAGTTATGTGGTTGATGTCCTGGCGGAATTAATTGCATAGTCCATCTCTTGAATACATAAGACAGACCTTACCTTGACACCTGGCGGAGATATGTGAACTGTAGGAGGTTATTCTTTGTGTGCTTTTGGCAATTAGCTTACTTCTCTTAAGACCAAGTGGAGATAGAGTTTAGGCTAACCCTCTACTATAGGCTGTCCTGGAGGAAGACTGTAGTTACATTAGTGATCCTTCATCTGAATGTGGATTAAAGTGGTAAATAGGTCAATAGATTAATTGTATGAATCTGGTTAGGTTAAGTACATTCTTAGGGTCGGTCTTTTATTCCTGAGTTTATTCTTTGTTTATTTGCTTTTCTTAGTTAGAGTCTAGTTTATTCATCACTCGCTTGATATTATTACCTAGATAATAATCAAAATTCTATGTGAATTATTCACTGTGTTGTCGATTGTCAGTACCTGTGGATACGATAATATATTTGCTGTTTTACTATCATTTATTTGATAGGAAAATAAGCGATGTAATTTTGGCGTTGTTGCCGGGGACTGTTTAGATTTCATAGTGATAATTTTCAAGATTGTAGTTATTAATTCAGGCTTTTATATATTTTTTTTTTTTATTTTTTTTTCCTTGGATCTGAATTGGTTTTCGTCTCTTTGTGCAGTGCATGATTATAAGGTTTCAGAGGAAGGCAATTGTTCCATTGAATATTGAGATTGAGAGATCGCACAAGAGAGATTGCAGAAAAAGAAGACAACAAGCAATGGCAGATCAACCATCGGAGGGAATGATCGTATGGCCGAAATGGAGGTAATGCAAGCTGAGATGTAATGCCAACTTGTTAGATTTGTATACTGGAAGCAGTTTTGGTTGAGCTTGTATACAATGATTCTTATTACCACTATTACAATCTCCTATCTAAATTGTTTACTTGATTGCATATGTATGTCCCTTTATCTTATATATAAGTTAGATCATACAGTGTGTAGAAGATCACAGAAGTCTGTATGATTGGTCAAGCTTAATGAGATATAAAAAAGATCACAGCTGAGACAACTTTAGGACGAGTTGTCGGTATAGGCTACGGTATAGATAAGAAGTGACTTGACTTGGTTGCTTGTCTATACTTGTACGTCTCTGACATATTGATGGATCACATTAAGATGAGTTTCTTCTATCTGACCGTCGTGAAGAACCTAGATCTCGGTGACTTTACGTTGATCTAAACCTCGATAAGGTATTAGGTGAGTATGGGTTGCTGACCATCAATTTGACTTGTCATGGGTGAGGGTTACATGAGATAACCCAATATTCTCCACATATTGGGTGGTGGCAGTGCTTGTATGTCATGCTAGTTACCTGTATCGAGTCACCGTATCTGTTTAGGATGATGACGTCCTCTTAAGTAGCTCAAAATATTTATTGCACTAAACCCTACAGGTTGAGTTATCTCAAGTACAATAATAAGGTTGAGTGGTACTACTTAAGGAATTAAAGATATTAATTATTTTAAGCAATCAAAACGCTATAAATAATTAATGAACGTGCGATATCTTAAATAGGGGGTTCGTGGAGTCTAAGTGCAAGCCCGACTCAACTTCGGAAATAAAGAGGTAAGTCAGTATTTATTCTCTAGTGGCATGAATAAATGTTTATGAATTAATTTATGTTCTGGGCTGAACATAAGATCATTAATTTATTTGAGGCCCATCTTTATTCCCTGCATTTGATCCCTGGGCTGGCCCATCAAGGCCTGGAGCTGCCTCAAATTTGCCCACCTCATAGTGAATCCCATGAGGATTCTGTTCTAATCCTCTCTATCTAAAAAGATATTATTATATTTATTAGATATGCAGAGATCCTATTCTAATAGGATCTAGGGTTGCATTATAAACATAAGGTGAGAGAAAATCAGTGTAATCCCAATCATTGTAATTTTCGAAAATTTCATTGAGGAAGAAGGCGAATTTTACAAGACTCTCCATAGATTGCTCTCACTCGGTATTGGAGTTTTGACAAACGAGATACAGTCCACAAGATCAAAGCACGAGTCTTGATCCAATTCCTTGTCCGATAAATTCACAGGTGAACACGAGAAAACACCTATGTGTTGCAATTAATTAGGTAGATATATGCTAGGTAAATAATCAATGTATGGTGAATTAAATATCCAAGATAGATCATCGGGAGAGGGTTAAATCAGATTTCCCTACAATTGGTATCAGAGCCTGGGATCAGTATCTTGGCTTTGATGGATTAATTCACGTTTGATTATTACATGCGTAATTAATTAATTGCTGATCTGTCGTTCATCGTTTTCAATCAAAAGTGTTCTTTTAATTGACTCATAATCGAATGAGGTGTTGTAGAGGGTAAGTTAACCCAAGTCGTCTCTCAAGAAAAACTTAACAGGGCTTATTGTTCGTGTCAAACACATAAAACGGTAAATCCTAAACACTCTAATATCAACGGGGGTTTTGAAACAATGAGAATTGAAATGTTAACAGGAAAAGTAAATAAAAGCAGTCTAGCTAGGAGTTGTCAATCCCTAGTTGATAAACTACAAAAGCGCGAAAGTAGGAAGCTAAGCATAGAACAAACTAATCTAGATCACTAAACAGAAAGCAATAAAATTCATCGGAGAACGATTCAACATACTATTAAAATCCAATATCAAATGCATAGAATGTAAATTATCAAAACTAGAAGAAATATATTCAAAGGAACATGGAAACAATCCACTGTCACTATGCAATTGAATCCAACAAAAATCACCAAACAATAATACTATGAAAATGATTCTGATAGAACTGATAAATCCAAAAGCATAAATTGATAAACTAAATTATTCAATCGAAAGAAATGAAAGAACATAAAATAATACTATGAATCTATCTCGTAAATCGAAGCTCGAAGAAAATCAAAGAATAGCGGTGCGAAAATAAGGGAGGAGAAGCGGTGCTAATCAAAATCACCCCCCCATTTTGACCTAAGCGCGGATATATATATATATATATATATATATATATATATATATATATATATAAATAGTGGCGCGGATCACGCCGAGCGCAGTTGAGCAGGCGTTACGGCTAGAAGGTGAGCGTCGGTTCTGGAAGGAGCATCGATTCTGAAAACATTCTGCATTGAGAGTGAACGCCGACGCAAGTGTGAGCACCAGTTGGGTAGGAGTCAGCACCGGGTGCACGTGTTGGAGAGGTGAGCGTCGGCTGGGGCGCGAATGCCGATCGGTGCTTGCTGAGCTGGGCGCTGGTGATGCCAGTGGGGATGGAGTATCGGAAAGTGAAGGTTGCACGGCACCGGCGATCGGCTGGCCGGGTGAGGTAGCAACGCGCGTTGGAGCAAAAATGTTGAGCAGCTGGGACTTCATTGGATCTTGTTGCTCTTTGGAAGGGCAAGGCGTTGGCGGGTGCGGATTGCGGGTGAGCACTGGACCATGTCGAGCGCTGGTTGTGTGCGGCGCTTGGTCGAGCGGGAGCTAGCGCTGGTTTATGTCGAGCGCCGATTATGTGCGGTGCTTGGTCGAGCGGGGTTAGTCGTGCGACCGGGCATGGCACCGGATGGGGCATGCGATGGGGTGTCTGTTTGGTATGAATTTGTGCTTATTCTTGGTATTGTTTTGAATGTCATTTGCAATAGTTTATCCTATTTATGCCGTTAGTTTGTTTTGATGTTCTGTAGTAAAACGGTATTATAATAGGATGAATTGGATCTTCCAAGGATCAAGTTTATGGAATAGCATCGCGATAGGAGTTCATAGGCGCAAACAGATCGTAATTCGGAGTTCAGACGCGAGAGAACGGAGCAAAACGTCAAAGTCGCGCCCCAGCGCCCACTCGCCAAATGCCCAGCGGCGCGCCCCAACGCCCCTCGCTCGCACGCGATGCCTCTAGCACCCGTCCCGCACACGTGCCGTGCCTCTCCATCCGGCGCTGGAAACCCAGCGCCCGTCCCGCACGCATCAGCCACCCGACGTTCGCTCAACAGCGCGCGCTCTGCTGCATCTCCCGCGCGCGTTGCCAGGCCAACGCCCGCCTCTTCCGGAGCTCACACTCCAGCGCCCTCATCGCCCAGCGCTCGCCCAGCCTCTACCCGGCGCTCGGTGACCACCTCTCCGCGCGCGTTGGCCGCCAACGCCTCTCTCGCTGAAATGCCCGTCCAGCGCTCCCGCCCGGCGCTCGCCCAGCAGTAACCCAAGCCGCAAGACGCCCGGCGCCTCAGCGCCCGTTCGCTCACCCGCAACGCCAGCTCCCCGCTCTCATCCAGATCTCCACTCGACGCTCGCCCACACCAACGCGCACGACTCCATCCAGCGCTGGCTTCCGAGCGTGCGCTCACCAATCTTCCTCGCGCGTTCAGCCTTAACGCTAACTCAACTCCACCTCTGCGCACACGCTCGCTTTGAGCCAGCTTTCATTTCTGAGACAGAAGCGTTTTTCAACGAGCGTTCCCCTTGAGCCGGCGTTCAGTATCAATGCAGAATGTTTTTCGAGCCGGCGCTCACCTCCAAACCGGCGCTCACTCTTACTTTATATAAATATACGCGCTTAGGTTAAAGCTCTGGGCTCTCAGTTCTGAATTTTCTCTTCAGCCGTGGCCTCTGTTCTTAGACACCAATTTTCTGGGAGCTACTTTCGATTGAAGACGCAAACACACAGATATATCTTAGTTTAATTTCTGCTTTCATTTTATCGATTGAATAATTTAGTTTATCATTTATTGTTGTTCAATTTATGCTTTGGATTTATCAGTTCTATTGGAATTAATTTCATAGTATTATTATTTGATGATTTATGTTGAATTCAATTCCATAGTGACAGTGGATTGTTTTCATGTCCCTTTGATTTATATTGCTTCGTGATTTCCTGCTCTCGATTAATTCTTGTTCTTGTTGGTTGATTGAAATTATGGTTTATTTGCAATTAGATTTATATTATGGCTTGACAAACCCTAAGAATAGGATTGCTAATGCTTTTGTTTATCGCTTTCGTTTTACTATTTTCATAGTTCAACTAGGGATTGACGACCCTTGGTTTAGATTTAATGCTTTATTAGTATAGCTAGGGATTAACAACCCCTAGCTTAGGAATGCTGTTTATTTTCCGTATTTCAATTCCTTATGTTTCAAAAACCCATGTTGGTAGTAGATTGTTTAGGATTTAATCGCTTTATGTGCGCGACATGAACAATAAGCCATGTTAAGTTTTCCTTGAGAGACGACTTGGGTTAACTTATCACGCTACAATTACCTTGTACGATTGCGAGTAAATTTGTGTGTGTTTTTAGCTCAATCAATTTTGGCGCCGTTGTCGGGGAAAACTTTAGGCGTATTGTTTGTGTTGTTTGTTTTTTGTGTTTCTTTTCGTTTTGTTTGGTTATTTTCTCCCCCCGGTGCGTGTGATCTTGTTTTTATTGTTGGTGTCTGGTAATGCAGGGTTACCAGCAGATGCGAATATGGTCAAACAGGCTGGGGAGAGGAAAGTTCGTCGTATTGGGCAAATTCTTCTTACGAAGAAGGAGCCCAGTTCGACTATTCTGAGGGATATCCGTCAGGCCATGAGCAGCAAGCCTATGATCCCTATTGGGACCAACCACCTCCTCCGTTGTATGAAGATCAAGCCTACAATCCCTCTTGGGAGCAATCACCTCCAAAGATCCGCACTCCACAACAAAATCCTCCACCTCAGTATTCATACCCACAACAATCACCTCCACCTCAGTATTCATACCCGCAGCAGCCGCCTCCACCTCAGAAACCAGCTTGGGAGGATAGGTTCGTCCAAAGTTTGGATGCTCAAGGCGCCTCACTTCAGCGTTTGGAGGCAAGTGGGACATGTTAATAGCACGCTTGATGAGTCATTGCGGCAATGGAGGAACTTCCAAACCAATCCGATCAGTCCTGGCGGTCACTATTCTAGAAAGTGACCCAATTATTGAGAATTGGGTGGAAGAGACATCAGACGAGCCGCTGCAGTCACAGGGGGTAGAAAACGAGAAAGTGGCTGAAGTCATAACTTTCCTACACTAACCCGATCAAGCTCCGACGGTCATTACTCTTGAAAGTGACCCAATTGTTGAGAATGGGGTGGGAGAGACACCTGACAGTCGCTGCAGCGGAGAAGGTGGAAAATGAGAAAGAATGGGCACGTGAGGATGAGAGCGGGATCGAGCCACGAGGAAGTTGTTACAAGGACGACTGACGAGGAAGAGTGGGCACATGAAGTTGATAACACACCAGAACCCACTCTGGAGGTGAAAGAACTACCCAAACACTTGGAGGAGGATGGAGAGAGGATGAAGAAAGAGTGGGCACGTGAAGTTACTAGCGTGCCAAAGCCCACTCTGGAAGTGAAAGAACTGCCTGCACAATTGAAGTACGTGTTCCCAGAGGAGGACAAAGTGAGGACAAAGGTTGAGGTAACATCCATAATTTTTCAACATCCTAATTCACCAAAGTATTGTGCTTTGAGAATTGAAATTATCTATTTCACTTTGGAGAATAGGATGTTCGATTTGAGCTTAAATGAGTTATTATTTTCTTCTTTGACTGTCCTTTGTGCTTATATAGTTAGTACTGATGCTCTGGCTGAGATGGTATTCCTGCAGGTTAAGGACTATGGATAGTTCGAAGTTGACTAGATTACGTCGTGCTCACAACGTTAAACTGAGTACTACGTGGGATTTCACCCACGGATTATTCTTTTCTTTTTCGTTCTTTTTCTGTTTGCTTGTTTTGTTGTTCTCTTTGATCTTTCTGTTGTCTACGTGTTAGTTTTGCTCGGGTTGGGCGCCGTCGGCCGTGAGGTGTAGCCGTGATACTCGGTTACTGCGTGCACGCCACATTCCAACCACCTTGCTGCCATCTATTATCAAGGAGTCTCCTCCTCTATTGGCTATTTTTGTGTTATTAATGTTTTGAGCACTGGGGACAGTGCTCGAATTTAGTGTGGGGGAGAGAGTATCTCGTTTTGTGGGCGTGACATATATATTTTGTATGCTTAATGATGTGCCCTTGTGCTTATTTTGATTGTTTGGACTTAAGCTTTGTCTATGCGAGTAAGTTAGGATTTTGATTTGTGCAACTGAACTCTGTGGTATTGGTCAAACCTTGACGTATTTCTCTTTTATCTTGATGTTATGTTAGTGAAGTGCAATGTGAATTGATGAGATCGTGTGAATTGATTTTAAATCGGGGGTTATTGATGTGATTTGTCCGGCTAATGCTAGGGGCAGTGTTAACAGTGTGGTTACCTATATACTCGTTTCAATTAAAAAAAAAAAAACAAAAAAAAGTGTGTGAAAAAGAAGAGGAAAGAAGGAGAATAAAAACTCCAGTAAATTGTTGAGATTGTATAAATGGAGGATGGGATTATGTCCCTCTTTCTCGTAAATCGAAAAATGGACATGGGAAACCACGATAGGAGACTCGAGTTCATCGAGAGTTCACCTTTCGAATATTGTTCCAAAATCTGTTAATACTTTCTATGTTATCAAAGGAAACTTGTTGCTAAAGGTAACCATTTTAGTTAATTCACCCCTAGCGGAGAGTTGGGTCTGAGCAAAAATAATCTTCTTGTTTATTTGATAGTTACACAATCTTAGATTTGTTTCACATTAACTTTGATTATGTATTCATCATGTTTGGGAGAATTGCAAAACGAGGTTTGATTGAATGGATTAAGAGTTAAGTTGCATGAGTTATTCTTCTACTCTTATTAGTATAGACTTTGCTTGAGGACAAGCAAATGGATAAGTGTGGGGGAGTTGTTTGGTATGAATTTGTGCTTATTCTTGGTATTGTTTTACATGTAATTTGCAATAGTTTGTCCTATTTATGCCGTTGGTTTGATTAGTATTTATCGATTCGGACTTACTTGGTTTGTTTCGATGTTCTTTAGTAAAACGACATTAAAATAGGATGAATTGGATCTGCCAAGGATAAATTTTATTTAAGAACATCACGATAGGAGTTCATAGGCGCTAACGGATCGTAATTCGGAGTTCGGACGCGAGAGAACGGAGCGAAACGTCAAAGTCGCGCACGAGCGCCCGAGCGCCCGCACGCCCCATCGCCCCTCGCCAGCACACCACACCTCCAGCGCCCATCTCGCGCGCGTGCCGCGCCTCTCCGTCCGGTGCTGGGAACCCGCCGCCCGCACGCATCGGCCACCCGGCGTTCACAAGAACAGCCCGTGCTCGCCGATCTCCTGCGCTTCGTTGCGAGCGGCCGCTGCCTCTTCCGGCCACACCTCCAGCCCTAATCGCCCAGCCTCGCCCAGCCCTCCACCCGGTGCTCGGTGACCACCTCTCGCGTCGTTGGCCCTTCAGCGCCCTCTCCACGCCAAGAACGCCCCATCCGGCGCCACTCCCGAAGCGCGCCCAGCAAGAAGCCCAGCGCCAGCGCATGCCCGAGTGCCCGCAGTGCCCGTTCGCCCGCAACGCCAGCTCCCCGCTCTCATCCAGCTCTCCACCCGATGCTCGCCCACACCAACGCGCATGACTCCATCCAGCGCTGGCTTCCGAGCGCGCGCTCACCAATCTTCCTCGTGCGTTCAGCCTGAACGCCCGCTCAACTCCACCTCTGCGCGCACGCTCGCTTTGAGCCAACGTTCATTTCAGAGACAGAAGCGTTTTTCAGCGAGCGCTCCCCTTGAGCCGACGTTCAATATCAATGCAGAATGTTTTCCGAGCCGGCGCTCACCTCCAAACCAGCGCTCACTCTTACTTTATATAAATATACGCGCTTAGGTCAAAGCTCTGGGCTCTCAGTTCTGAATTTTCTCTTCAGCCGCGGCCTCTGTTCTTGGACACCAATTTTCTCGGAGCTACTTTCGATTGAAGATGCAAACACACAGATATATCTTAGTTTAATTTCTGCTTTCATTTTATCGATTGAATAATTTAGTTTATCGTTTATTGCTGTTCAATTTATGCTTTGGATTTATCAGTTCTATTGGAATTAATTTCATAGTATTATTATTTGATGATTTACTTGAATTGATTCCATAGTGACGATGGATTGTTTTCATATCCCTTTGATTTATATTGCTCGTGATTTCCTCGTCGATTAATTCTTGTTCTTGTTGGTTGATTGAAATTATGGTTTATTTGCAATTAGATTTAGATTAGGCTTGACAAACCCTAAGAATAGGATTGCTATTGCTTTTGTTTATCGCTTTTCGTTTCTTTGTTTTCATAGTTCAACTAGGGATTGACAACACCTGGTTTAGATTTAATGCTTTATTAGTATAGCTAGGGATTGACAACCCCTAGCTTAGGAATGCTGTTTATTTTCCGTATTTCAATTCCTGTATGTTTCAAAAACCCATGTTGGTAGTAGATTGTTTAGGATTTAATCGCTTTATGTGCGCGACATGAACAATAAGCCCTGTTAAGTTTTTCTTGAGAGACGACTTGGGTTAACTTATCACGCTACAATTACCTCGTACGATTGCGAGTAAATTTGATTGTGTTTTTAGCTCGATCAGTGTCCGTGCGTGACTTTGACGAAATTCTCTGTTCTCCCTCGTCCGAACTCCAAATAACGATCCGTTTGCACCTACGGACTCCTGTCAAGATGCTCTTCAATGTACTTCAACTCTTGGCGAATCAGTTTCATCCTATTTAATGCTATTTTTCTACAAAATATCGAACCAAACCAAGTAAGTCCGAATCGATATATAATAATCAAACCAACGGTATAAATAGGACAAACCACTGAAAACAACATGCAAAACAATACCAAGAATAAGCACCAAATGAAACCAAACACATCGTGGCTCGTTTTAATTTTTTGTCCGATTTCGTTTTTCACCACGAGAAAATCCGTGGTTAGATTAGGATTTTTTTTGTAAATCTAATTTGTAAAAGAGGAACGAATACGAAGAACATGAAGAACGAGATGATGGAGTCCCATCGTTCGGCACGACGGGAGGCTAGCCGGATGGCCGGACGTGCTGGTGCGAGGGCATGCGAGCGACGACACGCTATGCTCGGTGCTCGCAGCACGTCGCTCGGACGCTGGGCGAAAGTCTCGGCATTATCCGGTAGCAGGACGGGCGGCAGGTCTCGACAACAAGCTCTCGACGACTTCCAACAGTATCGGGTGAATAGGTGCACAGGGCGTGCGCAGGGGCCTCGATGGGTCCTCTCGATAGACGTCGGCTGCTAGGCGTACGGGCACGCGATCCTCACGCGGATGCCTCGGCATGCCTCAGCGCTAGACGTGGGCACGCATCGCTCGGCAATGCCTGGGCATCCTCGGAAGAAATCGTCAGTAGCAGCACGCGAGCTCGGTACGTGGGTGCCCATCACGTACAACGTGTGGGTAGGCCCAGCACGTGAGTCGAGCGTAGGTTGCTCGGTCGATGAGTTGAGTTCTCGGTAGCACTCTTGGCGACAGCGCTCAGCACTTCTCGGCCAGATGCACGACGAGGCAGCAGGATGGGCGGCGGATTATGGTCGGGCGATCGGGCGTCGCATGGGTACGTGCCACAGCACGCGCGTGGCCCGATCCACTTGGCCGACCCGGCCCGTTTTCGACCCGCATCCGATTTTTACCCGATTCGGTTTCGACCCGACCCGGCCCATTCCACTGTTCCGACCCATTTTCAAATTTTTCGGCCCAAATCCAGTTTTGACGAGTCCGGTCTGTGCATGCGAGGCCCGTTTCGAGATTTTTGAAGATCTGTACTTTGCAAATTTATGTAATAAATTAGGCAGGAAAGTACAAGATCCACGAGTGGGCCGCGATGAACGAATTTATTTAATTTTTATCGTTTAAAGCATGTCGTGGATGTTTAAATTATGCAGAAGCATGCTATATATGTTTAATTACGTAGATAAACATGTAATATGTTTTCGTGATTGGATGGATATAGCAAGCATGCTAGGTTTATCGCGTTTTGAAGCATGTTTTAGAATTCTGCGAGCATGTTTTACATGTTAAGTTCTATAGAAAGCATGCTAGGATTACGTGATCTGTATGGACAAACATTTTGAAATAAAAGCCTAAGCAAGAAACCCGACATATTAATTTTTTAAATTAAATATGTCAAGACCTCCACCTTTTGATCTCTAAACAAAGTGGTACGTACTGTGAGTAAATGTCCACAAGCGTGGCTTGCTTGCATTGTTTATCATAAGTTTGTTAGATGAGATTTCTAAATAAAACATTTTAATCTATTGAGAAGTGGGAGTTTCATGTGTAAACGTCCACACGCGTGGCTTACATATGCGATTTTCATAAGTTCTCTAGAGATAGATTTAAAATGAGATGACAAAAGATTTTGAATTGGAAGCGGTATGGTCCGAGTGAGTATGCCAATTCTAAGAATTCATTATCTGCTGTCAAAATTGTGGTCATTGCTTATGCATCACCTCAAGTAGAACTTCCCGCGAAGTCCCTTCTTGCGATAGTGATATGGTCTAGTAAGGTCCAATCATTAATTTCATTTGTCATAAGGATAAGTTGACATGGATTGAAATTAAACGATTAAAAGGTATACTTTAGTCTTGTCGAGGGGTTCATGTGTAAACGTCCACACGCGTGGCTTGCAAGTAAAATTCCTTGGGCGATTGGAGGTTTCAATTAGTATTGTTTTATCAAAAGGTTACAATATTATTGTTACAAATTATGTGCGATCGTATACTTATGTGATTATATTACTTTTCAGATATGTCTCTTACACCGATTATCAATATGCTCTCACAAAACCCTCTATCCGGTCTAAATGTTATCGAGTGGAAACTTAACATGGAATAAGTTCTTATCGCAGAAGAACACATGTTTGTTCTCACTACTCCCAAACCCGATGCCCTTATTGACGCATCGACGAATGAGCAGCGAGAGTCAAGTAGACTTTAGCATAAGTCAAATAATATGGCCAAATGCTATATGATGACAACTATGTCCAAAGGCTTGTAGCTACAGCATCAGTCGATGGTAGACGCGACTGAAATATGGTCAAGTCTCGAGAGTAAGTTTGGACAGTCGGATCGGACAGTCCGCTTCCACACAATGAGAGAAATATTGGCGTGTAGGATGGAAGAAGGAAGTTCGGTCCATGAACATGTCTCCCACATGACTCATCTCATGGATAGTCTTGATCAGTTAGGAGGAGGTATCGATGGTGAAGCCAAGGTTGATATCATCCTCAACACACTGCCCAAGTCTTTTGAGAATTTTCGTGTGAACACGATCATGAGCAAGACCGAGTATACACTTAGTCAGTTGCTAAATGATCTCGTGGCCGCGGAATGTGTCATGGGAAAATGAGCACATGCCCTTGCTAGCACATCTAAGGGCCCAAATTTTTCATTGAAAAGTGAAAGAAGAAAAATGGGTGCCAAAGGTGGTAGAGGCAAGGAAACTAGTGGGAGCAGTGGAAGCAAGAACATGGTTGCCACCGGAGGCTTGAAAAAGCCAAAGGAGATGGGCAAGTGCTTCAAGTGCAGCAAGACTGGGCATTGAAAGGCTAAGTGCCCCATGCTCAATGCTCAAGGTACGTTATTTTCTTTAGTAATGGAAACATGTTTAGCAACTTGTTCTACTCATTCATGGGTAGTAGATACGGGTGCGACTGATCATGTTTGTTACACCTTGCAGGGGTTCCTACGGACAAGGGATCTGTTTGATGGCGAGATAACGATCTCTATGGGCAACGCGGTGAAAGTCAAGGCCGTTGCAGTCGGAGATGTTTCTTTATTTTTTGATAGGACAGTTTTAGTATTAAAAGACGTTTTATATATGTCGGAGTTTCGGCTGAACCTTTCGGTTTCCAAACTATTTATACATGGATATTCTGTTATTTTTGATAGTGGTGTTTCTATCATAAGAAATGATGAAGTTATCTTTGGTGGCACTTTATATAATTCACTTTATACTATTTCTGCTAAACATAATACCTTTAATTATGTTGCATCTACATCAAACCTTAAGAAGAGGAAGTTTTCTTCGCTAGATGACACCACATTTCTTTGGCATCTTATATTAGGTCACATCAATCTAAATAGGATCCAAAGACTGGCTAAGAATGGAGTATTGGGTGAAATTACAGTCACTCCGTTCCCAGTTTGTGAATCCTGTATAGAAGAAAAGATGTCGACCAGATCCTTCAAAGCGAAGGGGTATAGAGCCAAGGAAGTATTGGAGCTAGTCCATTCTGACTGTGTGGACCAATGTCCACACAAGCTCGTGGAGGGTACGAGTATTTTGTCACTTTCATTGACAATTACTCAAGGTACGGATACGTATACCTGCTTCACCGCAAGTCTGAATGCTTTGAGAAATTCAAAGAATTTAAGGCAGAAGTTGAGACGAAGTTAGGTAAGAGTATCAAGTCACTGCGGTCTGATCGCGGTGGCGAATACCTTAGTAATGAGTTCATGGACTATTTGGTGCAGTGTGGGATTACCTCTCAACTCATTACACCGGGCACACCACAGCAAAATGGTGAGTCAGAGCGAAGAAATATGACACTTTTAGAAATGGTTAGATCTATGATGAGTTATGCAACATTGCCAATTCGTTTTGGGGGTATGCATTAGAAACAACGACATATTTGTTCATCTAGTATCGTCCAAGTCAGTCGATAAGACCCCTTTCGAGTTATGGTTTGGGCGCAAGCCTAGTTTAAGCCATATAAAGATATGGGGCAGTCCAGCACATAAAGCTGACAAGTTGGAGGCTAGATCTGAAGCAAGGTTGTTTATTGGTTATCCTAGAGGAACGAAATGTGGTTATTTCTATAGTCCTAAGGATCAGAAGGTCATTATTAGCACTAATGCCCAATTCTTAGAAGATGACTACATAAAAAACAACAAATCCAAAGTTGAAGTCATACTTCAAGAATCAGAAGATAATCGTATTCCACCACCGATTAGGCCAAAGGTACGAGATATCGTGTCTAGTGGGAGGGATCGATACCAGATACTTCAAGAAATTGAAGTGGATCGAGTTCCACTGGAGATACCGACAGTATAAGTGGAACCTACCCAGCAAGTTGTGAAAGATAGAGAACCACAGGTTACTGCACCTACCGTTGCCATTGTGCCAGTAGCGCCTCGTCATAGTGGGAGGGTTGTTCGTCAGCCCGAGCGATTTATGTTCGTGGGTGAATCTTCAGATTTAGTCCTAGGAAATGAGCAAACTATAATCGACCCATGGACATACAACGAGATGATACAAGACACAGATGCAAGATCATGGCACACCGCTATGAACATAGAAATTAAGTCCATAACAGCTATGGATGTATACGAGAAAACACCTCTACCAGATGACAATAAAGCCATAGGTAGTAAGTGGGTATACAAGAGGAAGAGAGATTCAGATGGAGAGGTTTCGGCTTTTAAAGCTAGGCTTGTGGTGAAAGGGTACACTCAGATTGAGGGCATCGATTTCAATGAGACCTTTTCGCCTGTATCAATGCTCAAGTCCATTAGAATTCTTCTGGCCATAGCAGCTCACCTAAACCTTGAGGTTTGACAAATGGATGTCAAAACCGCTTTTCTAAACGGTTACCTTGAATAAGGTAGAGACATCTATATGCAACAACCCGAAGGTTATGTGGTGAAGGGTGAAGAGCATCTAGTATGGAAGCTTAAGAAGTCCATTTATGGACTTAAGCAAGCTTCCCGATCATGGAACTTACGCTTTGACGAGGTGGTAAAGTCCTATGGATTTAACCAGTTGCCTAGCGAAAGTTGTGTGTATTTCTTGCACTTTACATAGATGACATCCTTCTACTTGGCAACAATGTGAAGCTGTTATCAGACGTAATAAAGAGTTGGTTATTCGATCAGTTTCAAATGAAAGACTTGGGAGATGCAGCGTACATTCTTGGGATCAAGGTTTTCCGAGATCGCAAGAGAAAAATGTTGAGCTTATCTTAGGCTTCTTACATTAATACTATGATTACTCGTTTTAGTATGCAGACCGCCAAGAAGGGATTGCTACCCTTCAGACATGGTGTTCCTTTATCTAAGGAGCAGTCACCTAAGACTACGAAGGAGATAGAGGAAATGAGACAAGTTCCTTACGCTTCCGCCGTAGGAAGTCTCATGTATGCAATGTTATGTACAAGACCCGATATCTGCTATGCGGTAGGCATAGTAGCTAGCTATCAGTCTAACCCTGGACAAGCACGTTGGACTGCGGTAAAGCATATACTCAAGTACTTGAAAAGGACTCGAGATTATAGGCTAGTTTACCAAGCAGATAGTCTTATGCCTTTGGGTTATTCAGACTCGGATTTTCAAGCTGACCATGATGAGAAAAAGTCTACCTCAGGCTATGTGTTTACCTTGGGAGGAGGAGCCGTATCTTGGCGGAGTGCAAAGCAGCGATGCATTGCGGACTCTACCATCGAAGCCGAATATGTAGCCGCTTTAGAGGCTGCTAAGGAGGTGGTATGGTTCAAGAACTACCTCATGGATCTAGATGTGGTACCTCGTTTGCCCAAGAGTATCATAGTGTACTATGATAACTCAGGTGCAGTGGTAAACTCGAAGGAACCATGGACCCACAAGGCGACAAAACACATAGAGAGAAAGTACCATGTCATACGAGAAATCGTTAGACGAGGAGACGTGCTGCTTGAGAAGATTGGTACTGCGGATAACCTAGCTGACCCATTCACGAAAAGCCTGCCGCAAAAAGTCTACAACGAGCATGTTCGAGGACTTGGATTACGCAAGATGGCCCCCACTTAGAAAGGAAACTTTTGTAGAAGTGGGAGAAGCAAAGTGATGATTGTTTGTAATAGCTAGTTGAGAGACACATTGTATACTAAAAATTTGGTTTAGTATAAGTAGGAGATTGTTGGATTTGTATAATGGAAGCAGTTTTGGTTGAGCTTGTATACAATGATTCCTGTTACCACTATTATAATCTTCTATCTGAATTGTTTAATTGATTGCATATGTATGTCCATTTATCTCGTATATAAGTTAGATCATACAGTGTGTAGAAGATCACAGAAGTCTGTATGATTGGTCAAGCTTAATGAGATATAAAAAGGATCACAACTAAGACCACTTTAGGACAAGTTATCGGTAAAGGCTACGGTATAGATAAGAAGTGACTTGACTATGTTGCTTGTCTATACTGGTATGTCTCTAACGTATTGATATATCATAGTGAGATGAGTTCTTCTATCTGACCGTCGTGAAGAACCTAGATCACGGTGACTTTACGTTGATCTAAACCTCGATAAGGTATTAGGTGAGTATGGGTTGCTGACCATCAATTTGACTTGTCATGGGTGAGGGTTATATGAGATAACCCAATATTCTCCGTATCTTGGGTGGTGGCAGTGCTTGTATGTCATGCTAGTTACTTGTATCGAGTTACCGTATCCGTTTAGGATGATAACGTTCCCTTAAGGAGCTCAAAAGGTTTATTGTACTAAACCCTGCAGGTTGAGTTATCTCAAGTACAATAATACTCAAGGAATTAAAGAGATTAATTATTTTAAGCAGTCGGAATGCTATAAATAATTAATAGACGTGTGATATCTTAAATACGGGGGTTCGTGAAGTCTAAGTGCAAGCCCGACTCAACTTCCGAAATAAAGGGGTAAGTCTGCATTTATTCTCTAGTGGAATGAATAAATGTTTATGAATTAATTTATGTTGTGAGCTAAACATAAGATAATTTATTTATTTGAGGCCTATCTTTATTCCTTGCATTTGATCCCTGGTCTGGCCCATCAAGGCCTGGAGCTGCCTCAAATTCGTCCACCTCATAGTGAATCCCATGGGGATTCTGTTCTAATCCTCTCTATATGAAAAGATATTATTATATTTATTAGATATGCAGATATCCTATCCTAATAGGATCTAGGGTTGCATTATAAATATAAGGTGAGAAAAAATGAGTGTAATCCCAATCATTGTAATTTTTGAAAATTACATTGAGGAAGAAGGCGAATTTTTGCAGCGCTCTCCATAAATTGCTCTCACTCGGCATTGGAGTTTTGACAAACGGGATACAATCCAGAAGATCAAAGCACGAGTCTTGATCCAATTCCTTGTCCGACAAATTTGCAGGTGAACACGAGAAAACACATATGTGTTGCAATTAATTATGTAGATGCATGCTAGGTAAATAATCAATATATGGTGAATTAAACATCCAAGATGGATCATCAGGAGATGGTTAAAATCAGATTTCCCTACACAACTAACGATGCAAAACCATGTGATCCAAATTGGAGGAAGAACACAGACTAGACCGCTCAATCATATGTACCACCCACCGACTGATCAATTTCAAGGCGGAGGATGGGGGCCGAACGTCAATGCTAACAACTTCAAGTTGAAACCTCAAGACCCTAATGCACACTGGGGCGTTCCTGGACATTTGTGATACAATTAAATAGAATGGAGTGCCAGCTGATGATATCCGGATGCGGATGTTCATATTCTCACTAAAGAGCTAAGCAAAAGAATGGTTCAAGGGTTTGGACCGCTCAGGGATTACTACATGCGATCAGTTATGTGAGAAGTTTTTATCCAAATACTTCCCACCTGTCAAGGTTCAGAAACTTATTGTTGAAATCTCTCATTTTTCACAATTGGGGGACGAGTCATTATTTGAAGCTTGGGAGAGGTTCAAAAGTCTTCTCCGAAAATGCCCACAACATGGTTATTCCCTTGAACAACAGGTAACCCAATTCTACAGTGGACTTATTGCTAATACCCGTAGTATTGTGGATGCTTCAGCCGGAGGATGCCTACTCAACAGAGATATTTGATGAAGCTTTGTGAATTATTGAGGAGATGGCGACCAACAGTTACCAGTGGCCTATGGAGAGACAACTGGTCAGAAGAATTGTTGCTGCTGAGTTGGATAGCAGATATGAGGATATATTGGAGAAATTCACAGCATTGTAGAATGAGTGCGATGCCGAGAGGAAAGGAAAGATGACTGTTACCAAGGGAAAGGACACTGAGGAAGCCAACTATGTGAATCAAAGAAGCAATTTTCAAAATCGAGGATTCCAAGGGCATCAGAGTCGGAATCCAGCTTACCATCCCAACTTTTCCTATGCAAATTCTCAGAATGCTCAGCCACCACCACCTGGTTTTGCCATTAATAATGGAGTGATTGTGGAACCAAAGAAGCTTAGCCTTGAAGAGATGATGCAACAAGTATTGGTGAGTAATCAGCAAATCGCGGCGAGTCACCAACAAATTGTGGCTCAGCAAAATACTCAGATACAATAGACGAGGAACATAATAAACACTTTAGAAACACCGATGCCATCAACAATACTCTCATATCCATTGGCAAACAACTGAAGATGGTGGGGAATCAAATAGGGCAGATGGCCAATGAGAGAGCTGGGATTCACAGGCAGGGTCAATTTTCAAGCAACACGAAGCAAAACCTGAAGAATCATATTCCTCCAAATCAATGCAATGCCATCCACTTGAGAAGTGAAACATCGTATAAAAATCACCCAGAATATGAAGAGGAGAAGGGACATAAGGAGAGAGCCGAGAAAGATGAGTACGAAGAGCGAAAATCGCCCTGCCTCGCGACCTTTCCTCGTGACACTACGTCGCGAGGGAAGGCATACCGACCGAGGAACCTCGCCTCACGACACTGCCTCACGACATAGTTTTGCGAGGGAGTCTCGTGAGCCCAGACAGAGAGAGCCTCGCGAGGGAGCCTCACAACGTAGTATCGCGAGGTCAGGACGCGAGGCGTCCCACGTCTTCAACTCCTGCAGCCCCATTCCCTCAACGACTTGGCAAACATAAATACGATGAGAAGCTCACCCCATTCATGGAGATGTTCCAGAAAGTCAACATCAACATGTCTCTCCTAGATGCACTCCGAGACATGCCCGGGTACATCAAATTCCTCAAAGATGCAGTGGCGAGCAAGAAGAAGCTGGGCAAATTTGAGACAATCAACCTCTCTGAAGAATACAGTGCCATCATACAGATGAAGTTGCCAATGAAACAAAAGGATCATGGGAGTTTCACCTTAGTGTGTGGGATTGGGAAACACACATTCCCCAACGTGTTGTGCGATTTGGGAGCAAGCATTAATCTGATGCCTCTGTCTATTTTCAACCGTCTGGAGATTGGAGAGATGAAACCGACTACCATTTCATTGTTGATGGCTGACAGGTCAGTTTCTTATCCTATTGGAGTGGTTGAAGATGTGTTGGTAATAATTCAGGACTTTGTTTTTCCAGCTGATTTTGTGATATTGGATATGCCTGAGGATAAAAACGAACCATTAATCTTGGGTCGACCTTTTCTAGCTACTGGACGAGCCTTAATTGATATGCAAGATGGTGATCTCAGTTTCCGTTTAAACAAGGAGGAGCTAAAAATTTTGATCTATGATGTCATCAAGAGACATGACAGCTCAGATTCTGATGATTGTTGCTCCATTACCACACACACATCCTTTGAACTAGCCAGATAGGATATTCTTGAGCACTGCATTAAAAACTCAGTTTTCTCTTATGCCGATCTAGATAAAGCTTTTGATGAAATACTAGAATATTTGTCTGTGCTTGATACCATTCCCACAGCTAGACCAGTCTCATACTTGGACATCAATCGACCAGTTGATGGGGGTTCTACAAGGAAAAGTTCGTCGGAGGGGCAGAAACAAGCAGCTGAGACCACAGGAGAACCCAAACTCGAGCTCAAACCATTGCCAGATCATCTGAGATATTCTTTTCTGGGGGATAATGATACATGCCCTATTATTGTGTCTGCTTTGCTTAATCCCACAGAACTGGAGAAGCTACTTCGAGTCTTGAGGAGATATAAGGCTGCTATAGGATGGACCATCTTGGACATCAAGGGAATCAGTCCCTCCCTCTGCATGCACCGGATTTTACTAGAACCCGAGAACAGACCAAAAGTGCAACCTCAACGTAGATTGAATCCAGCTATGCACGAAGTGGTCGAGAAAAGAGGTCCCGGGTCGTTAGATGCCGAAATGATTTATGCTATATCTGATAGTGAGTGGGAGAGCCCCACACAAGTGGTGTCAAAGAATGGAGGAATGACAGTTGTCCGGGATGACAACAATGAGCTTATAGCGACACGATTGGTCATAGGATGGAGGGTGTGCATCGATTACAGAGCATTTAATGCAGCCACACGTAAGGATCACTTTTCTTTACCTTTTATTGATCAGATGTTAGACAGGTTAGCAGGTCATGAGTTCTACTATTTTTTGGATGGATACACGGGATACAATCAGATTCTCATCGCTCCGGAAAATCAACATAAGACTGCATTCACTTATCCCTACGGTGTTTTTGCCTAGAGACGGTGCCCTTTGGACTCTGAATGCTCCAGCTACTTTCCAGCGGTGTATGATGGCAATTTTTCATGGTCTAATTGAGAACATTATGGAGGTATTCATGGATGAGTTTTCTATCTTTGGATCTTGTTTTGATAACTGTCTTGATAATCTCAGCCAGGTGTTACAACGATGTGAGGATATTTGCCTGGTTCTGAATTGGGAGAAGTGCCATTATATGGTTAAGGAGGGCATTGTTTTAGGACACATAGTCTCTGAATTGGGAGAAGTGCCATTTTATGGTTAAGGAGGGCATTGTTTTAGGACACATAGTCTCAGCAGATGGCCTGGAGGTAGATAGAGCCAAGGTGGTAGTCATTGAAAAATTACCACCACTAACAAATGTGAAGTCAGTCCGGAGCTTTCTAGGACATGCTGGATTCTACCGCCGTTTCATTCAGAATTTCTCAAAAATCACCAAGCCATTGTGTGTACTGTTGGAAAAAGACATCAAATTCTCTTTCACCAAGGAGTGTTCGGAAGCCTTTGAGACATTGAAAACTGCTTTGACCACTACACCTGTCATTATTTCACCAGACTGGAGTGCACCCTTTGAGTTGATGTGCTATGCTAGGGATTGGGCAATTGGAGCTGTTTTAGACAAAAGAGGGATATAATTTTCAAGGTCATCTACTATACCAACAAGACATTGGATTCAGCTTAGATTAACTACACAACTACTGAAAATGAGTTGTTGGCTATTGTATATGCTTTTGATAAATTACGTTCCTATCTAGTGGGTTCCTACACTATTGTGCACACTGACCATGTAGCCATATGATTCATCTTCAACAAGAAGGACTCGAAACCACGTTTAGTCCGGTGGATTTTACTACTCTAGGAATTCGACATGGAAATCGAGAGAATTGTTTGGTGATTAGACATATCCCGAATGCTTTATCTTCCAATCAAAAGAAGAAATTTATCCATGATGCCAAATTCTACTATTGTGAAGATCCACATCTTTACAGGCGGTGTGCGGATGGCTTTATCCATACTTATGGTCACCAATCCCAGTGGAACCGGATTATAGCTGAGTGCCACAATGCTCCCACAGGAGGGCACTTCGGAATCAATAGAACCGCCATGAAGATCAATCAGAGTGGGTTTTACTGGCCATCAATTTACAAAGATTGTCATGCTTTTGTCAAAGAATGTGATAGATACCAGAGATGGGGAATATATCCAAAAGGGATGAGATGCCACAGAACATCATTGTTGAAGTCGAATTATTAGATGTATGGGGTATTGATTTTATGAGACCTTTCCCAAATTCCTGTGGAGTATGTGTCTCGATGGGTGGAGGCCATTCCTACAACCACCAATGATTCCAAAGTGGTGATCAAGTTCTTGCACAAACACATTCTGACTCGGTATAGAACCCCGAAAGCTTTGCTCAGTGATGGGGGGAGCCAATTCAACAATCGGTGGTTGTCTGCAGTGCTAGCTAAATATGGGGTCAAGCATGAGGTCACAACACCATACCATCCATAAGAAAATGAGCAAGCTGAGTTGGCTAATCGTGAAATTAAACAGATTCATGAAAAGTCCATTGTCAACAACAAAGATTAGGCCAAACACTTAGATGATGCACTGTGGGCGTACATGACAGGCCTACAAAACACCCATTGGTATGTCTCCTTATCAGCTTGTATTTGGGAAATCATGTCATTTACAAGTCGAGATAGAGCACAAGGCCTATTGGGCAACAAGGAAGATCAATCTGGATTTCTTAGCAGCTATACATACCCGACGAGAGGGATTGCCTGTGTTAGATGAGTGGAGGAATCAAGCCTTTGAGAACTCCAAGATTTACAAAGAGAGAGCTAAGACATTCCATGACTTGAGCATCCGGAAGAAGGACTTTGGCCCGGGGGATGAGGTTATTTTTAAATTCTCGTATTAGTTTATTCCTATGGAAATTACAGTCCAAGTGGTCAGGCCCTTATACTGTGGAAAAGAGCAATCGGAATGGCACATTTGAGCTCTTTAAGCTGGACGGAAGCACATTCACTGTCAACGGGCATAATCTCAAACACTATTTCAAACCTCAGGGGAAGGAAGTGAATGAGCTTACAATGTTTAAGGATCCCCAATGATTGAGGTAATGGTCTAGCTAAAGACATTAAATCAAGCACTTGTTGGGAGGTAACCCAATGTGTTTTTTGTTTTTTTTTTGCTTTTGTTTTGTTTTGTTTGGTTTTGTTCTGTTTTTGGTTTTTTGTTTTGTTTTCTTTGGCTTTGAGTAGCCTGAATTTTGAGCTTGGGCAAACAACGAGATAAAATAGGACAAAAGTTTCGAGAAAATGAGCATTATGGCTTGCGAAACTACCTCGCGACGTAGTCTCGCGAGTCTCAGCTCGCGAAGGAGAACGCGCCCATGTTATGTTCCGCCTCGCGACCTATCTTTGCGACATAGTGTCGCGAGGTAGTCTTGCGACGAAATCTGCGCAGGTAAGATGTTACGCCTCGCGACACTATCTCGGGATGTAGTTTTGCGAGGCAAAGGTCGCGAGCCAAGGCAGAAAAAGAGGTCAGGGTTTAATTTAAGTTAAAACTCCATCCCTCCCTCTCCCCACTCATTCTCATGCCCACACACCCACATATAATCATTTTTGTCTTATTTCTCTCTTAATTTTCAAGCTTTTCCTTCCAACCATCTCCAACGTATGTAATTTCTTACTCTTGCTCTATTTATTTGTGAATTGGAGCATGATTTTGATGTTTTTCACTGGTTATTTTGTGTAATTTATTGAATATATTTCATTTTGGTGGAATTATTGGAGGAATTTTGCTTGGATAATTGCATAATCTTTGAGTTGGGTGATTTTGATCTTCATTGTTGGGTATTTACATGTTGAGATATTGGAATTTAAATTTATGCTTAATGTGGGGATGAACATGTTGAGATTTTGAGAATTATGATAAGTTTGGGGGATGAATATGTTGAGGTATTATGGATAATGTATTTTTGCCTAGACAAGTTGATGAATTCATTTGAGATATTTTTGTGAATTGAAATGCTTTATGATTCTGAGCATAGGGAATGCATTTGTTGGCTTTTGTTTGATTTAGTGTATCTCTACAGATATCACAATGCCACCCCGTAGGAAGCCTACAGCTGCAGAGAAAAGAAAGAGCATCTCATCGCTCACACCGGTCCATCAAGAAATAATCCATGAGTTCCATTCTCGACTTAAAGGAATCACACTGCGTACAGAAGAAGCCCATGAGCGTTGGGACAGACTGGCTCGATTGGAGATACGGCCCACTTGATTTTCGCACCAGAGGACACTGCTAGAGCTGGGAATACTAGAAGATGTGAAGATGTTGACTCATGGTGTGGGATTTTACAGAGCACTCACATGATCGTGGTTCACCCATAGGACCATCACTTTGGAGTTCCTGTCCACATTCTAGCTTCAAAGACATGAGAATGGAACTCCACTGTATATAACCTTCCAATTGGGAAATCAGCCTCGAAGCCTAACCATTGAGGAGTTGCAAGAGATTATGCAAGGATCCCGATAGGGCATCTATTTAGGGGGATAGCTACGTGAACATAAAGGCTTTCTGGACACAATTGGCCTGGATGGAAGTCGAGAGGTTTAAGGGCTATAGTCCAAGACATCCTCAGCTGCCTCCATTCAAAACCCAACACTGCGGTATTTTCACAAGCTAATCACATCCAACATCCTACCCAAGAAAATGCCGGGAAAGTTCAGAGTACGGATATGCACATTCTAGCGGCTGCCCTGGAAGGACTTCCCATGAGTGTAGCATGTTTTCTGGCATAACACTTCGAGGCTCAATCTCAGGTTAAGAGAGTGAGCATTTGCTGTGGGGCAATGATCACGCCAATCGCCACATACTTCAACATCACCCCCACTGAGGAGCCGGTGTCTCCAGAAATTCACCTCAACCGACGATCCTCAACCACATGCAGTTCCTCAGGTGCCGGAAAGATAGGCTGCTGTGGAAGGTCACTCAGACCAATGGAAACAGGGTACTCGAGCTACCAAACCCACCCCTCACTCGACTTACCCATGGTGGTGTCCTAATCCTACCAAATATATTGATGATTACTCTAGAGCACCTAGTAGCTTTTCAGGCCGATTTACCTGCTGCCCGACCTACAACAAGTCATAAGCAACAGAGTGCCCGAATAGAGGAGGAATAGGCCTACGAAGAATGAAGCGAGGAGCCTGCCCAGCCAGAACCCGAGCAGCATCAATAGCCATTCCATATGCAGGCCCTTGACTTTGATTTTTATGCCATAGTGTAACACCCCAATTCTTGTAATAGAGACATTACTAAAATCTTTATATCTTTAACTTTTATAGAATATATAAGCAGCGGAAGTTATAAAATTCGACGAACGGGTAGCATATACTCTATAAATACGTATATGTCATCCTAAAATAACAACACCAACAAAGCAACAGCAGCTAGGGACACAGCCCTCAACAAAATATATATAATACTCATTAAACGTAATTTGCATTTCAAACATAGTTTTTCATCAAAAACCAATTAAATTTGTTCTTAAACACACTCGAGTACTAGCATAGTTTGAAACATATTTACATAAAACGTGATCCTGAGAGAATGTATGTGTAGAGCTCATTCCCGTCAGCATCAACCGTCAACTTCTTAGCCTGCAAAATCAAAATAGAGAATGTGAGTATGTAAACATACTCAATGGGGAATACACTGCAAGTAGTTATAACCAATTGCGTAATGCACACAACATAATGAACTACTTCATTAGTAGTTACCCTTGCGGGTACTCATTATTTAACTCATTGGGTAGCCCTTTTGTGGGCCTCCTCGAGTGAAGATCACTATACTAGGTCCGGCCTCCTCGAGGGTACTTCTTTAACATTGATCCCCTTGTGGGCCTCCTCGAGTGTAGGTCACTACACTAGAACCCTTGTGAGCCTCCTCAAAGGTAATTCTTCACGGCACACAGCTACGACCCCTTGTGGGTCACATTGCTAGCTCACATGCATGCACAAAACACAACAATGATTATAACCATACAACGTACTTACAGATAGAGTAAACCCCACCTCGTGAAGACGTTTCAAAGTAAAGCTCTTGCTTGGTTGTTCGTCCTTGAGCTTGGATGTTACACCACCTAGCACTTTAAAATTACTTTTAGTTCGTCCTTGAGCTTCGGATGTGTAACAGCCCGCCAACCCAAATGTAAAAGCAGTGCTTGTACTAATAATGGAACTAAGTAATGAATAATGAGGTGGAACACCAATGGTGTGACATATATCGTGAATATTTACGAAGTTTCAGTGTTTAAGGTTTGACAAAACATAACGTATATATGACTTCATAATCTAGCAATGAAAACATGTGGAATACATATGACGATGTGCTTAAGGTTTAACTATCGACGAAAAGACCTGATCGCTCAACCGCTCCATCCCATCCATCACCAACTGCTTTAAAACAAAC
Source organism: Salvia rosmarinus (assembly GCA_036937905.1). Lineage (NCBI taxonomy): Eukaryota > Viridiplantae > Streptophyta > Magnoliopsida > Lamiales > Lamiaceae > Salvia > Salvia rosmarinus. The sequence goes on along the minus strand of CM072819.1, from coordinate 70,818,501 downwards.
ATGCGGTGAGTACAAATAATGCACCCAGTGGACTTATTGCAAAACATTTTCTTTTAAATTACACTTCCCATAAGTAAGACATATGATTTTTAATTGAAATGCCTTTACTAAAACATTTTCTCATTTCTCAAAACATCGCTTCGAGCATTTTCTCTTTGTATGATCCATATCATTCACATATCTCATAAACATCATCATTTCATAAACTCATCTCGCACCGGGAAGCCACCACCAACTTATGACCGATGAAATTGTCCTTTCGGACAATCACCTTACTCGCACGTAACCTGGCTTATACGCATCGACATAGGGTCCGATATCGATTTTCTCATCGATACGACCCGAAGAATGAAGTCGGTTGGCGAACCAACAGCTCATATACTTTCATGGTCAGCTTGCCCAACAACATGATAGGATCCATATATAAAACATAAACACTTTGGGCGGTAATCATATCATTTCTCAACCGAAAGCGTTGTAAATAAATACTTTTCATTTCAAAGAAAGATCATAAATAAAAGGGTTTTCAGTAAAGCCCACGGTATCGTGGGTCTCTCTCTCTATGTCGATTCCTACGTTTATTCATGTCCCATGAAAAAAAAATTATTTTAGTACATTGGTCACGCCTTTTATGAGGCGAACAAAACCTATAACGTCTATGTATCAAATAAGGCTAACGTCGTACTTATTTTGGCGTTTCTAATCAAAATGATGTCTATTATGAAATCGCCCATCATATAAGTTTTTCCATTTCTTTGCACATAATATTTTTAATGTACTTACGTACGTAAGTTACATTGTTATTAAATGTGCTACGTCCACATGAGACCACGACATCGAATTACGAGCGATTTGACCTTGGTCAACGTTGTGGTCAACAGTTTTGACTTGGTCAACATTTCGACTAAAGTCAACATTTTCACCTTTTAATACCATATATGTAATTTTGTTATTTTATGTACAATTCTTGTTCTAAAAATTCCCATAAAATCATACTATGTTTAAAACATTATTTTAGAACATCTTATGCAATTATATCTTATAAAATAAATTTATAACATTAATACACATAATATATAGTTTTCGGTCATGCTTAATTTAATAAGCTAGACTTGTGCAAAAATTCTTATAAATTCACATAACACATAATCATCTATGAGCATCCTTACTATAACATAATTTTTATTTATTGTGAACTATTTAATTAAATCTTCCTAAGTCGTATTCAAAATTTGGACTTAGGTCCAAATAATTTTTAATAAATCCAATAAATTCATACAATACTATATTATGAATCTACACTATTAATATGCTATAATAACACTTAAACATGGATTATATCACAACATGTTATCATGTTCTATAATTTTCGAAATTCATAGACTTAGGTTCTAAAGTTTTCCAAAAATTCTACATAAAATCATACAAGCATAATTAATACCCTAGATCATGATTTCATGCTCAAATCAACAATTAAAAGTTATAATCATCAACATATTATACCCACATGATTTCGTCCACATAAAATTTTTTATATCATGCTTAATTTTGTGATATAATTATAATACATGCTTAACATCATCATATAAACACAATATCTAAACATTTTAGCATAAGTTCCATAATTTTCGAAAATATCATGAACAAACTAAGCTTATAACATAAATTCTAACGGATGAAAATCGAAAATTCTAACACGTATACGAAGCTCGTAAGAAATCTAACCTCTTAATCGGAGTTGATTTAATCGGCGGAGGTTTATTTGCTATAGGATTGGGATTGGAATAGATGAGCTTTCTCTCAATTTTTTTCTCACTATTTTTGGTAGTCTAGGGTTTGTGATATGGAGAATGAAGGCCTAACCTTATATTTATAGTGTTGATCAAGTTGTGTAGTAATTATTACATTAAAAATATCTCTACACCACTTGCACAAGAGAACAAAATCTTATCTTATCTTATCTTATCTTATCTTATCTTATCTTATCTTATCTTATCTTATCTTATCTTATCTTATCTTATCTTTATCTTATCACATAGTATAAAGTTTATCACATAGTGTGACATATGGGAGGATTTTCGGCCCCTCACATGATTCCACATAGGTTACTTGTTCAAATTGGATTCTAACTCTATCTTACACCTAATACATGATAAGATCTTATCTTATCTTCACACAATTCAAAACATAGTGTAAAACAAATTTTAATCACATAAAGTAGTGATATTTTCGGCCCCCTCATTAATGTACCATTAGATTATTTGTTCAACTTGTTAACTACTACTTCTACACCTAATATGGGATAAGATACAACTCATACCTCCTCATTAATTAAAACATAGAAATTGATTAAATTTTGTCACATATATACATCATTTTCATACCTATAGCACAAGTGTGCTCCCACTTGCAAATTGATGTAATACCATAGATTATCCTTAATAATATCATTTTAATATAATAATTATCATAGGACCATAATTGAATAGCAATTAAAATTAATTAATACTATAATCACACAATTTTCAAAATTAGGGTTCTATGAGCTAAACATTTTATTTTCTTGTAATAAATAGCTAACACATAGTTATGAGACACATTATAATCATAGATGATGAATTTAATTATAGGAAAAACATTTAAAATGATTTTAGACTTCAAAACCCTAATTTGAAAAATTAGGTTTTCAAACCCATTGATTTTGCACATCTTATTCCTAAATTTTCTTGCATTATTTTGATGATAAATAATTCTCTTATATCATAAAATAATCATAGGAATTTGAATTTTATAATTCAATGATCGTTTGGTGAGTTATGGAATTATCTCTAAACGTGAGCGTTTGAACGCGTCTCTAAATTCTCATAAGTAAATCATCTCTAAAATGTCCGAATAAAGTTGTAAAACTTTATTTATTCCCATAATAATAAGGAATTTCAATTCTAAGCTTAAATGCTTAAAATACTGTAAGACTTAACTGTCGAATTTAACGGCGTTAGAACAATAAGTTCGAAGGAATATCATAACTATATTCCTTAATTCACTAAGCGTCAGTGAATATCACACAGAAATTATCAAGTTATGCTCAGTCAAAATCGAGCATTGACTAATTAAGATTTTAATTATTGAGGCTTAAACTCTGAATTACGATTTTAATTATCGTAATTAGGTATTAAAACTGCGGGATATTACATCCTACCCCCCTTAAAATAAATTCCGTCCTGAAATTTGCATATCTAAAAGCATGGGACACTTTTCTCGTCATCTCATTCTCATGTTTTCACATGACTTTCCCTTGTCCATGGTTTCTCCATTGGACTTTCACTATTGGTATAAACTTGTTTCTTAACCGTTATACTTTACGATTTGACATCGTCATAGGTCCTTCCTCATAATCCATATCTAGATTAAGAACATCATCATCATAATAACTCACGTGTTTTGGATAACACACGTGCTTTCTTAATTGCGACACATGGAAATCATCACGTACATTCCCCACACCTGGTGGAAGTACCAATCTATAGGCTACTGGCCTATCTTTTCTAAGATCCCCATAAGGTCTTATAAAACGTGATTCTAATCTTGCATTTTATTCAACTTTAACTCCTCTCGATGGAGAGACTTTAAGAAAACTTTATTTACGTGTATCTGTATAAGACTATTGCTCTTATGAGCTTCGTTATCGTTTGTCTGTTTTTGACAGACAATCTCAACCATTTCACTCAGGTAGGGGTGGAAGTTCGGTATTGGATAATTGGATAATCCGATAACCGAACCGAAAATTCGGTTATTGGATAACCGAATAACCGAAAAAATTGGATCGGTTCGGTATTTGGTATCAAATTTTAGAAAATTCGGTTATCGGTATACCCGATAACCGAATGGGTATCTGAATAAACCGAAATTGTATATATATATATATATATTACAAATATTATTCTATTAAATTTCATTGTAGACTAGTTGGTTTGGGCGCAAGCTTCAAGCCTTTGACCCGTGTTGAATCCCACAAAGCCAACCTATTTGTTTTAAGATAATGGATTAATTATAAATATAGTTAAAATGAATATATTACAAGAAACTATCGTAGCTCAGTTGGGTAAGTGCACCTCTATTTTCATTGAGGTCGTGAGTTCGATTCTCACTTGGAGCAAACTCAGTATTTTTTTAATTGAACCGGTTAACCAATTAATCGACCGGTTAAACCGATCGGTTAATCGGTTAACCGGTTAACCAACCGATTCGGTATTTGGTTTACAGATTTTCATGTAGTTCGGTTCGGTTAACCGAATTTCGGTTTTGGTTAACCGAAACCGAACCGATTTCCACCCCTACACTTAGGGAGTTAGACCCCGGAACTTTCCTCTAACCTTCTTCATCATAATAAAGAAGTGATCGACACTTTCTTTCGTACAATATCTCATATGGCCCATATTGACCATTTCTTGATAGCTACTGTCGTAGGCGATGCTACATTAGTGGAAAATATGTTTCCAACTTGTACTTTGATTGACACTAATGCCTTTAACATATCTTAAAATATTCGTATTGTCTTTCGACTGTCCATCTATGAGCAAAAATTATGCTCTAGTTCAATCTCGTCTCCAATTCTTTCATTAACCAATCCAAATTTGGAGCTTGGAATCTCTATCAAACATGATAGATTTTGGTATTCTATGTAAACGTACGATTTCTTTTACGTCTTACTGAGCTAGCTTATTGGATTCATAAGTAATCTGAATAGGTCGAATAATGAGCGCATTTAACAAGTCGATCCACTACTACTCATATAGTAATGTTACTTCCTTTGACTTTGATAATCTGTTACGAACTTCATTACGATGTCATTCCCTTCCCATTTCCTCTTGCCTTTGTCACTAGCATTATGTGACTGAGTGGGAGCAGGCTTATCCTCTGGCATTGCTGCCTCAATGTCTAAAGCCCGACTAAGAGCTTCAGTATATGTTAAGTCTCCATGACTGGCAAGAGACATTCTTATCTCATGCCTTAGACTAGATCTAAATTTCTCTGACATTTTCATGTCAGTATTCACTTGGTCTGGAGCGTACCTTGACATATCACAAAAGAGGCGATTGTACTCAGTTACCGACATCTTCTCTTGCTTAAGATTGAAAAATTCGATTTCCTTTTTCTTCCTATAGCTCTTGGGAATGTATTTCTCATACATTTCCGTCTTAAAATCTTCCCAAGTGAAGAATTCCATTTGTTCTGGTGTTAATGTCTTTCTTCTCGCTTCCCACCAGAAGTCGGCAGGTCCGGTGAGTTGGAAGGTAACACAAGATAGTCGTTCTTGTGTTGTACAACGGAGAAAATCGAAAATTCTTTCTATTGTCCTTACCCATTGCTCTGCCTCATCAGGATTTCCTTTTCCGTTAAAGGTAGGCGGATTTTGCCTAAGGAAAAGCTCCTCGATCCTATGATCAGGTGGAGGTGGGGGTGGTTGTGGTATTTCGGGCTGTGGGACCCTGCCCCTTCTCCCACCTCTTCCTCTAATTTCTTGCTCAGGCTCGCGTCTAGGCGGCATTCTGGAATTATAAAGATGTAATTAGCATTTGCATAGTGCTTATCGTAGTTTATACATAACATCTTCATGCAACCTCATCATAAAATGGTTTTAGTAAAACCATTCACTCTCTTTATGCTCACTATCCGTGGTTTCACGAAAGTTTTAATTTACTTGAAACAACTTTCTTCAAGTATGATCGTAAGGGCGGAGGTGTAACGAATGATCCGTTAACGAGGATGCTGTTATCTCTCACGTATCCGTTTAGAAAAATCTTATGTACTTTCAACTTTAGTCTCATCCAACCTACTAACGAGGTTTTAATGACAATCAACTATCTTACAGATAAGTTGTATTCTTTCTCATTTTGACATAATAAGAGGAGGGTATATTCCAAGGATCTCATACACTTTTCTTTTACTTCTATTCCAGCACTAAATGCTAGAGTATCTCGTTCATAACTTAGTCATCATACACTCACGTGAAGGTATAACTTTACTGTTATCAGTATTGGGAAAGCCCATCAAGGGTCGATCCACCTATGTGTATCATAAAAGTATATATCTCGTCTCATCGAGAACTTCTTTACATCATATCTTGATGTCTATCACTTTATTGATTTTGAAACTTTTAGATGACAAGGTACGTCAACCTACGTCATACTTATTGGTTTCAAGAATTGAAGAGAATTTGTCATGACAATTTGCATGAGATATGGTTTCACAATTCAAGATAACAACTCTGGAGGTTTTGAAACAATATGTTCTTTGAACTGAATAATTGGGAGATAGGGTCCGAAGACCAGAATAACAACTACTGAGATTTCTTTGGTCATATGGGGTGGCCAGACCCGTCACAAATACTTTCTCAGTCACATGAAGGTCTGATTTCAAGAGAATGCTTCAATGAAATTTCCGGGTTGCAAACTTCTTTCAGAAAAAGTGAGAATTCTATTGATATCTCAATCAAAACTAGATCATAGAGTTGAGCTCAATGACCGAACTTGAGGCTATGAATAAGATTTGAAACCTTATACAACTTTATTCTAGTTGTCATCCAATGTTCTCATGTACACAACTGCTATAGCTTATCATATATTATTGAAAATCTACTTACTAGTAGCATTCTAAGATTCTTGTCTCACTGTAGAGTTCTCGTTCTATATATGTCACAAGATCAGTATCAACTGTTTCTTTGATCATATTCTTATTTCGTTTCTAACGAGAAAGTCATAGTCAATTTGGATTTCCGTTATACGTGAACATTCAAACGAAAAGCTATACTCATGTCACTGTAGTATAGTGACATTTATCATCCTTATTCCCTTCTTTGCTCTTTGATTTTCTTCTCTTTGTTCTCATCGATCTCGTTATTCAACTCGAGATTCTAATTTCGATCTCGTTTCTGTCTTCATGACAGACTAAAATTCTCAAAGTTCTCTTCCTATGTTCTTTCGCAAAAGGGATCATGCGACTTAAACAGTCTATGTTTCTTTGGGATAACATATCCATTATCAGAATAACTGGAAATTTCAAAAACTGTAAACATTCATAACATAACTCTTTCATAATGATCATGCTCATTGAATTTTGCGAATTCAAAGATTTCACTTTTGACATATCTATGTCAATACTTTCTCATATAACATCAACATAACATAATCATATGTTGGTAGCGAACCAACATCTGTCAATCATCATAACATCAAAATATGTGGTAATGTACCAACAATTATCAATCTTATCATAACATTATCATACGTTGGTAGCGAACCAACAACTTTCATAACATAAATTCTCATTGAATTCCATGAATTCAAAGGTTTCTCTTTTGACATATCAATGTCAATGCATTCTCATCTCACTTTCAACTCTTCTCAACATAAAACATCATTGCAACATTTGCAATTACTTTCACTTTCAACGATTCTCATAACTTTCCTTTTTCTAAAAAAAATCATTTCAATCATCATTCACTACTTTTACTCTCAAATACCTTTTATAACTTTTATCTCTTTGGAAATATCATTTTCCATGTTCAAACTTCTCATTTTTAAATTTTGAGAAAGGGCATGTACTTTCAAAACTTTTTCATTTCCAAAACTGAAAAAAATCATTTACTCAACGCTTACTAAATCTTTTAAGTTTTCCATGAATATGTAATCCCATACCTACATATTCTTGGAATCCTTTGAGCCTTCCTTGAATATGCAGTCTCATACCTGCATATTCGTAGAATCTTTCCTAATTCTAACTTTCATTTTCTTGAAAAAATCATTTCATTTTAATAACTTTTACTTTCAAACTTCTCATTCTCATTCTCAAAACTTGAAAAAGTCATTTACCTCTTTCCCGGTTGAGCTTGATGTTATGGAGTGTTGAGCATAGTCAGCTGATCTCTAGAAGTCTAGTGACACAATCTAGACTTAACTTTGAAAGGAAATTTTGGGTTTAAGGAACGAACCGCTCTGATACCACTTTGTAACAGCCCGCCAACCCAAATGTACGGATTAGCAGGTACTGTTACTAATAATGGAACTAAGTAATGAATAATGACGTGGAACACTGAATGGTGTGACATATATCGGGAATATTTCTGAAGTTTCAAGTGTTTAAGGTTTGACAAAAACATAACGTACATATGACTTCATAATCTAGCAGCGGAAAACATGTGGAATACACATATGACGATGTGCACCCAAGGTTTAACTATCAGCGACAAAAGACCTGACTGCTCAACGCTGCTCCATCCCATCCATTAGCTCAACCTGCACATTTAAAAACAAACATGCAGGGCAGAGTACAAATAATGCACCCAGTGGACTTATTGCCAAAACATTTTCTTTTAAATTACACTGCCCCATAAGTAAGACACAAGGGTTTTAATTGAAAATGTCTTGTGCTAACTAAAAACATTTTCTCAATTCTCAAAACATCGCTCGGCCGAGCATTTTCTCTTTGTATGATCCATATCATTCACATATCTCATATAAACATCATCATTTCATAAACTCATCTCGCACCGAAGAAGGTGGCCACCTTCAACGGGCGCAGTGACCGGCCGAGAATTATCCTTTCGGCACACAGTCACTTTACTCGTGCACGTAACCCTAGCCAGGAATTCTGCATCTGACATAGGGTCCGATATCGATTTTCTCATCGATCGGGGCGACCCGACAAGAATCAAGTCAGTTGGCGAACCAACAGCTCATATACTTTCATAGTTGGCTTGCCCAACAACATGATAGGATCCATACATAAAACATAAACACTTTGGGCAGGTAATCATATCATTTCTCAACTGAAAGCGTTGTAAATAAATACTTTTCATTTCAAAGAAAGCATCGTAAATAAAAGGGTTTTCGAGTAAAGCCCACACGATATCGTGGGTCTCTCTCTATGTCGATTCCTCGTCCCGGTTCAATTCACGTCCCACCTTAACGTAAGAATTATTTTAGTACATTGGTCACGTTTCGATAGAGACGAACATAGCCTATAACGTCCTATGTATCAAATAAGGCTAACGTCGTACTTATTTTAACGTTTCCTAATCAAAATGATGTCGATTATGAAATTGCCCATCATATAAGGGATTTTTCCATTTCTTTAGCACATAATGTACGTTTTAATGTACTTACGTAACATAAGTTACATTGTTATTAAACGTACTACGTCACATAGACCACGTATTATCGAATTACGTGCGATTTGACCTTGGTCAACGTTTTTGGTCAACAATTTTGACTTGATCAACATTTAGTCAACATTTTGACTAAAGTCAACATTTTGACCTTTTAATACCATATATGTAATTTTGTTATTTTATGTACAATTCTTGTTCTAAAAATTCCCATAAAATCATACTATGTTTAAAACATTATTTTAGAACATCTTATGCAATTATATCTTATAAAATAAATTTATAACATTAATTGTAATATCCCGAAGAATTAAATGCCTAATTACGATATTTAAATTCGTAAATTAGGGTTTCGCCGAAATAATTAAATTAGTAATATATCGAATAATGATTTCGATTAATTACGAGATAACGAATTCCTATTTTATATTCACTAAAGATTGTGAATTAAGGAATAGAATTTTATAAAGTTTTCGGCAGTAGAATTTTAACGTCGATTGAGTATCGATAGTTAAAATTTCGTGAAATTTTCTAAGTCACGAAACTTAGAATTAAATTCCATTATTAATGGAATAATTTAATAAAGTGATTGCGACTTTATTACGACCATTTTGAGATGAGTCGATAATGAACGTTTTGAGACGTTTCAAACGTCAACGTTTAGAGGGGAATAGAAAAATGAGTTAAATGATCAAGGAATTATAATATTTAATTTTCTATGATTTTTATATGTAATTAGAGTATTATTTAGCATTAAAACAATGCTAGAACATTAAGGATTAATTATTGAACAAATTTAGAATTTTCGAAAACCCTAATTCGAAAATTAGGGTTTTCTCACATGAAATGATATCAATAATTTTTCCTATGATATAATTTATCATCTAAAACATATATTATGATATATATATCTATAATTAGCATGAAAATTAAATATATACCAATGCATAAGTGAAAATGCCGTGACTTTAGTGTATGTGTAACAAAGTTTACGTCAATTTTGCTAGACTTTGCTATGTTGTGTTTTGATAATTCAAGTAAGATATTCCCTACACACATAACCAAGTAATTAATGAGAGGAATTAAATGGGAGGTCATTTGGCTGTCTTAGCCGTGTGATATGGATGGAATTTAAGAAAGAAGAATTTTGTGAACTCTTTGTGATGATGTCCAAATGCATTTGGCAATGTTTATTGACTTAAGTGTATGGTATAAGACAAAGATGAACATTTGTTTCTCTTGAACACAAGAGAGCCGACGGCTCTAAGGTCCCAAAGCAAAGGAATACTTTTGTTTTGTTCAAGAAAAGTGTAGAGTTAATACATTAAATAGTTGTAAGAGAGATGACATATGAATTGATGAGTCATAAATAATTCTTGTGTGTTGTGTGAGAGTGCCGACTGCACTTGTTCAAAATGAAGAAGGAATCAAATTGAATTGTTCAAAATTGTGTAAGAGCTTTTAAATTGGTGTAAGAGATATTTTTACATGGTGATGTATTATTGATTACATAGGGTAGAGTGTAGATTTTATGTGTATAGTAAGACAAAAATAAATCACATCTCTTCCCTTTTGAAATGAGAAAGTGCCGTCCCTTTTGATCCAAAATTGTAGGATTTTAAATTGTTTCATTCAATGTATTAATTAGCATGACATTGTTGACCAAAGTGAAGGAAGAAGGAATAATTAACAATTCACCCTCCTTTGTGAATCAAAGTGCTGACACATTAGTAAATGAAAGTGAAGATTTTACTTCATTATTTTCTTTTGACGGTGGAAGTCTTTTACTAAGGGATAGGGATGATGTATTAACATGAGTGAGTCATAAAGAAAAAAAAAATGTGTTGTCTTGCTTTGTATGTGAGTGAGAGGACCGAGAGGGATGTAGGGTACACAAGTGTATTACTTGTTTTGTTTCTTTAATATTAAGTGTTAAGTGATAAACAAACATCATTCTCATTTCCAAAAACCTCACTGCCATGAGCTTCATGAAAGAAAAAGGAGATGAGTTCTTCAATAAAAATTCCAAAACTTGAACCATAAATCCTTTGCTCAAATTAATCGACACCGGTAAAAAGGTTAGTAATCGAACAAGCTTCAATTATACGTTAAGATTTTCGATTTCCAACCGTTTGATTTTAGTATATTTGCTTATGTTCTTAATGTTACAAATGTGAAGGATTATGCTATCATGTTTAGTGGTTTGTAAATATTGTTTATTATGTTAAGTATAAGCATATATTATGATTTAAATTGCAAGCTAATTATGTTATGAAATTATTGGAGGTGATCGAAAATTTCTAATGATAATATGTTGATGGATTAATGATCTATGGTAGTAATGAAGCTTGTATTGATTTATTTAGAATTTTGGAAATCATATGTTATATATATAAACTACCGAAAACTTTGAGGAACTATGTTGATGAAAGATTGATGTTTAAGTGATTTTAAAGCATGTAAATGTTGTATGGCCTTAATTAGGTGTTATGGGATTTTATTAGAATTTTTAGAAAATGGTTGGATCACATTTGGGAAATTTTCGAGAGGCTTAAGAAGTTGTACATTGATGTATCAATTGAGATTGTTGAATATTATGATATATTGGTAATATATGATGATGTTTATGAATTGTGAGAATTTATAAGAATTTTAGCAAAATGTATGCTAAATTAAAGTATGATGGCCGAAAGCTTTAGGTGAAGGATAATGATGTCCAATTTTTCTATAGCTAATGTTAATACATATTAGTGATACTATGATAATATAGTACACTATATGAATTTAGAAGAATTTTTGGAAGAAGATTGAAAATTAAAGCTTAAGGGCCGTGAGTTTGAATAAGAATATTAAGGATTTTAATTCCTTAATATCAAGAAAAATAATGTTTAATGAATAAGTTGATTAATATTTAAGAAAAATATTAATAAAGTTTATCGATTTGCGTGAAAAATCGAGAATTAAGGCTTTATGAAAAGAAATCGATTGAAAGTCGATTTATATGGAAATTAGATATTAAAATATGATTTATTAATGAGTTTATAAAGAAAAGTCAAAATTGTTGACTTTTGAAATTAACGTATGAAATACGTTCGATAAATACGCTAATACGTGTAAAACGTATTAAGTTTATAAGAAAGTCTCGTTGGTGAGAAAAGATTTCATAATTGAAATCTTTGTATCGAAAGACGTGAGGATACGTTGAACGTTTAACCTAAAAGGTTAAAATGAAATAGTTGAACATATCTCGAAGTACGAGAAATGTTTAGTTAAGATACGCGATTGAACTGCGTATTGAATTCGTTAAGGAATTCAATTTATATTAGTATACGTTATCAAAGTTTATTTTAAACTTTGAAAATCTCAACGTGCTAAAGTACTAAAATTGCTTTTACGTAAAGGTGAGGCGCGATGCGATCGTTGGCGTAAAAGAAAACGAATTAAGAAAGCTTACGTACTAGGTGGACTTTTCTTTTCTTATCCTCAAGGATAAAATGCTCTATTTATGATGCTTTCTTCGAAAAGAAAAGTAATTATTTATGATGCTCTCTTTTGAGAAATGATTATGAAATGTTTACGAAATTACACCCCAAAATGTTTATGTTTTATGTATGTATCATATCCATGAATGAATGAATGATGAATGTTGTTGGGACGCTCCCAACTTATGAATGAAATCGATATCGGATCCTATGCCTAAGGCTTATACAGCTAGGATTAACGTGTACACCTAATGGTGATTGTGTCTTTGTAAGGACAATTCACGGCGGTCACAAACGACGTAGAGGAGGCCTCCTCTCGGCGTAAATGTTAATGTTATGATGAGATAAAGGGATATGGATCATACATACAAGGAAAATGTCTGTGAGATTTAATGTTTATGAAAATGATGAAAAAAGTTTAGTAAGCTCAAGGCCTTTTAATCAAAACCCTTGTGTATTATCATGATGGGGCGAGTAATTAAAGATGATAAAATGTTTTCGCATAAGTCCACCGAGTGCATTATTTGTACTCACCACATATTGTTTTAAATGTGCGATTGAGTGAGTGATGCGATGGGCGGTGTTGAGCAATAGGAAGGTTGTCGCCGAAAGTTATACCTTGATAGTACATCGTCATATGTACATATCACATATTTTCCGCTGCAAGAACAAAAGTTATGTAGTAAGGTCCAAAAACATACTTGATATATGTATCACAGTTTAATGTTAAATGGTCTCATTGTTTATTCATCCCTGTTTAGAGTAATAATCCCTACTAAATCGTACTTAGGATTTAGGGGCTATTACATTAATACACATAATATATAGTTTTCGGTCATGCTTAATTTAATAAGCTAGACTTGTGCAAAAATTCTTATAAATTCACATAACACATAATCATCTATGAGCATCCTTACTATAACATAATTTTTATTTATTGTGAACTATTTAATTAAATCTTCCTAAGTCATATTCGAAAATTTGGACTTAGGTCCAAATAATTTTTAATAAATCCAATAAATTCATACAATACTATATTATGAATCTACACTATTAATATGCTATAATAACACTTAAACATGGATTATATCACAACATGTTATCATGTTCTATAATTTTCGAAATTCATAGACTTAGGTACTAAAGTTTTCCAAAAATTCTACATAAAATCATACAAGCATAATTAATACCCTAGATCATGATTTCATGCTCAAATCAACAATTAAAAGTCATAATCATCAACATATTATACCCACATGATTTCGGTCCACATAAAAAAATTTATATCATGCTTAATTTTGTGATATAATTATAATACATGCTTAACATCATCATATAAACACAATATCTAAACATTTTAGCATAAGTTCCATAATTTTCGAAAATATCATGAACAAACTAAGCTTATAACATAAATTCTAACGGATGAAAATCGAAAATTCTAACACGTATACGAAGCTCGTAAGAAATCTAACCTCTTAATCGGAGTTGATTTAATCGGCGGAGGTTTATTTGCTATAGGATTTGGATTGGAATAAATGAGCTTTCTCTCAATTTTTTTCTCACTATTTTTGGTAGTCTAGGGTTTGTGATATGGAGAATGAAGGCCTAACCTTATATTTATAGTGTTGATCAAGTTGTGTAGTAATTATTACATTAAAAATATCTCTACACCACTTGCACAAGAGAACAAAATCTTATCTTATCTTATCTTATCTTATCTTATCTTTATCTTATCACATAGTATAAAGTTTATCACATAGTGTGACATATGGGAGGATTTTCGGCCCCTCACATGATTCCACATAGGTTACTTGTTCAAATTGGATTCTAACTCTATCTTACACCTAATACATGATAAGATCTTATCTTATCTTCACACAATTCAAAACATAGTGTAAAACAAATTTTAATCACATAAAGTAGTGATATTTTCGGCCCCCTCATTAATGTACCATTAGATTACTTGTTCAACTTGTTAACTACTACTTCTTTACACCTAATATGGGATAAGATACAACTCATACCTCCTCATTAATTAAAACATAGAAATTGATTAAATTTTGTCACATATATACATCATTTTCGCCACCTATAGCACAAGTGTGCTCCCACTTGTGCAACTTGATGTAATACCATAGATTATCCTTAATAATATCATTTTAATATAATAATTATCATAGGACCATAATTGGATAGCAATTAAAATTAATTAATACTATAATCACACAATTTTCAAAAATTAGGGTTCTATGAGCTAAACATTTTATTTTCTTGTAATAAATAGCTAACACATAGTTATGAGACACATTATAATCATAGATGATGAATTTAATTATAGGAAAAACATTTAAAATGATTTTAGACTTCAAAACCCTAATTTGAAAAATTAGGGTTTTCGAAACCCATTGATTTTGGCACATCTTATTCCTAAATTTTCTTGCATTATTTTGATGATAAATAATGCTCTTATATCATAAAATAATCATAGGAATTTGAATTTTATAATTCCATGATCGTTTGGCTGAGTTATGGAATTATCTCTAAACGTAGACGTTTGAAACGTCTCTAAATTCTCATAACTAAATCATCTCTAAAATGTCCAGAATAAAGTTGTAACAACTTTATTTATTCCCATAATAATAAGGAATTTCGAATTCTAAGCTTAAATGCTTAAAATACTGTAAGACTTAACTGTCGAATTTAACTGACGTTAGAACAATACGTTCGAAGGAATATCAGAACTATATTCCTTAATTCACTAAGCGTCAGTGAATATCACATAGAAATTATCAAGTTATGCTCAGTCAAAATCGAGCATTGACTAATTAAGATTTTAATTATTGAGGCTTAAATTCTGAATTACGATTTTAATTATCGTAATTAGGTATTAAAACTGCGGGATATTACAGGATGTCACGCCACCTAGCAATTTAAAATTACTTTAACTAAGTTTCATATGTCCAAACAAGTATATTAGACACATCAATGCGTGTAAACCGTCTAATCTTAACCAAAGACTAACAATACCCTTTAAACATAACGTATGTTCAACGTAAAAAATCGCGTAAGACGTTATCTACCTTAGACGAACCTCTATATATGCTCAACTATCATCAATGATCACTAATCAACCATCAAAACTTAAATATCAAAGATTTAGCATTGAAAACCCAAACTCAACGTCAAACTAAATTTTTCCAACTTTTGAATACGTCGGCTGAAAAATCCGAATAAAATATTTTAAGCTTTATTCATATCATAGAATCCAAATATGAACTCAAAATGATCAATTAAAATAAAAAATACAACTTTACAAAGCTAGGGTTTTCGGCCAACATAGGGGTTTTCCGACGACTTCGATTTCAAACGTCTTTCTTGTTCAAAACATGTTTGATCAACCCAACAACTCATATATGAAAGAATATCAAGTATATAAACATCATAAATTCAAGATCAAAGCTTCAAAATTTTGAAATTCACAAAACTTCCAAAGAATGAACATTTGCTCAAAAAATCAACGTTAAACGACTTGTCGACGATTAATCCAACATAATATCAAGAAATAATCAAACAACAACATATTCCTTCACAATTCTTCAATATGACCAAAAATTTAAAATGCTCATAAGTTCATGTTTTTCAATTTTTCAAACCGTAGATATGTTTTAGAGATTGAATTATACCTGAATTCGAAGACGGTTTGAAAATTTAACGGTTGGATCTTGAAAATTTGGAGCTTGAAATTTTTGAAATTTTTAGTGTTTGTAGTGTGTGTAAATTTCGAAATTATGGGAGAAAATTAATGAAAATGATGAATAGTAGTGTATTTATAAACATCCACAATTTTTTTCTTTTATCTTTCATTTTCTTTAATATGGTGCTTATTCACCATATCTAGAGAATTCTATTATTCTCTACACAACTAAGCTTAAAGTATATATAAATTCATATATATCCATTTAATATTTTCTACACAATTTTTTACTCTAATGTATAACAAATAAATGTTCTAATCAAATCTTATATCCAAATCACTAATATCATGGATTAATAACTAATGCATAAAAAAAAATTAAACTTCCATCCTAAAATCATATTTATAATTTACTAAAATTTTAAAACTTATAATATCAAACTTTATATTTTTCGCTAGGGCGCATCCTCGCTCTTAGCTGAACAACCTGTAAAAACATTCAAAACTCAATTTTTTATTGGTTCATAATCTAAAGAAAAATAATTCACATTTAAAATATATTTATATATATATATATATATATATATATATATATATATATATACTTCCTTAAGAAAAATTTTCGGGGTATTAAATTCTACCCCCCTTAAAATTAATTTCATCCTCGAAATTAACCTGGTAAATCTCTAAAGTTAGGATAGCGAACCAAAAGTTAGTCTTCTCTTTCCCATGTGGCTTCCTCAGGTCCCTGCCGACTCCATTGTATTTTCACCAAAGGTACCTCTCGATTTCTTAAAGTATGCACCTTTCTGTCTAGAATAGCAATCGGTACTTC
The DNA here is from genome assembly GCA_036937905.1 of Salvia rosmarinus. Taxonomy (NCBI): domain Eukaryota; kingdom Viridiplantae; phylum Streptophyta; class Magnoliopsida; order Lamiales; family Lamiaceae; genus Salvia; species Salvia rosmarinus. The sequence continues at coordinate 70,801,321 of CM072819.1, read as the reverse complement.
TTCGTATGTTAAGTTCGGTGAAACCTGTAAATTCTCATGAGATATAACATCACTTGGATCTGAGATATATTTCCCAAGCATTGACACGTGAAACATATCATGAATGCCAGCTAAGTCTGTAGGTAAAGCTAGGCGATATGCCACATTTCCTATCATTTCAAGTATCTCGAAAGGTCCCACATAACGAGGCTGTAACTTTCCTTTCTTGCCAAATCTGATCACCCATTTTATCGGTGCTATCTTTAAAAATACCTTGTCACCAACCTCGAATTGTATGTTCTTTCGCCTTTGATCAGCATATGATTTCTGACGATCTTAGGCTACCTTGATTCTTTCTCTGATCCTTGTGATAACTCCAACTGTTTCTTCAATTAATTCAGGCCCTAAGATCCGTCTCTCTCCAACCTCATCCCAATGAATTGGTGACCTACATTTCCTCCCATACAATGCTTCAAATAGAGTCATCCCAATAGTAGCTTGATAGTTATTATTGTAGGCGAATTCAACCAATGGTAGATACTTCTCCCAACTTCCGCCCATGTCTAACACACAAGCACGGAGCATATCTTCCAGAATTTGGATATTGCGCTCTGAAAGTCCATCTGATTGAGGATGATAAGTTGTGCTGAAGTTTAACCTAGTGCTTAAAGCTGACTGGAGACTTTTCCAAAAGTTAGAAGTAAATCTCGTGTCTCGATCCGACACAATTGACACTGGCACCTCATGTAGTCTTACAATCTCATTAATATAGAGTTGAGCCAACTGATCCATGCTAAAAGTCATCTTCATGGGAAGAAAGTGAGTTGATTTTGTCAATCTGTCGATAATAACCCAGATAGCATGATTTCCTCTAACTGTACAAGGCAATCCAACCACAAAGTCCATAGAAATGTGCTCTCATTTCCACTCAGGAATCTCAAGTGGAGTTAACAGTCCAGACGGTCGTTGATTTTCAAATTTCACTTGCTGACAAGTAATGCATTTTTCTACAAATTCTCCAATGGATCTCTTCATATTCTGCCACCAGTAGACTGATTTCAAATCCTTGTACATTTTTGTTCCTCCGGGATGCACATAATATGGAGTATTATGAGCTTCTTCAAGTAGTTCTTGTCTCAAATCCTCATTATTCGGCATACACAATCTCCCTTTGAAGATAAGAGTACCATCGGTCATAGTAGTAAATCCTTGAATTGTACCATCTTCTGCTCGTTTCTTCATTTTGCATAAAAATGGATCATTCTTCTGTGCTTCTCTAATTCAATCTTGAATTATCGGACGAACCACGAGTGCAGAAATAATTCATGTCGTGGTGTTTGGTGGCATCACCACTTCCAAATTCAATTTCTGAAATTCTCTAATCAGTTCTTCTTATTTGGTAGGTAACGTTGCCATGTAACTCTTTCGGCTCAATGCATCAGCAACTACGTTTGTCTTTCCAGGATGATAATGAATGGTGCAGTCATAGTCTTTAACCAACTCTAACCATCTTCTTTGTTGAATGTTTAACTGTTTCTGCGTGAAGAAATACTTCAAACTTTTATGGTCAGTGTAAATGTCATACTTACTCCCATAAAGATAATGTCGTCATATTTTCAATGCATGTATCACAGTTGCAAGCTCAAGATCATGTGTTGGATAATTCTGCTCGTGTGGTTTCAATTATCTGAAAGCATAGGCTATCATATTTCCATGTTGCATTAACACGCATCTGAGTCCTTGTTTTGAAGCATCACTGTAGATAACAAAACCATCGGTACCTGACACGCTGTCGTTTAGCGTTCAAAATAAATTTATAACTTATTGCCCATCACAGGTGTAGCCAGCGATAAGTATAGGGTCGATCCCACGAGGAGTTGGTATAGCAATCTCTGATGTCACGATGTCACTTAAAAGGAATGAGAGTGGTGTAATTATCTTGATCGCTATAGGTAAACTAAAGTAACCTGAAACAAACTAAAAGGAAATATCAAATAATAACGAATCTGGCTTGGGCAACAACTAGGTGAAGATGATTAACACTCGGTCATAGGTGCAAAGATTTTCACTACATGACATGCATCAACCGGTTATAAGAGACATACATCGTGACCCCGTTGTCACATGTCACGCCCACGACGCACCCCTCCAAATCTATCCTTTCTGTGTAAAGAAATGCAAGGGACACCACCCTATGGAAACTATCTAACCCGTAATGCTCACGCACGAGGACACCTCAGTACATGCAAGCCTACAGGCAGCGTTATGATCTAGACAGACCCGGTATTGGCAAAGGCAGCTGCTAGGACTACTCCAACTCGTCCACACCAGTCGTACTATTTGGGGTGCGGAACACCCAACACCTTAATCCAATTATTACTTGCAACCCTCCCTTGCCCACTATGTTATTCGCGACTAACACACCGAGTTTGGTTAAGTTATATATTGCTCAGGACCTAATGCTTCGGGAACACACACATGCAGATCGTAATGCCCTACTTAGACCTCTCGAGTCATATTAATCATGCTTCACTTTGTTATGCCCAAACCAGAATAAAGACTTAGCCAGACATAAAATAAACAAACATGCAACAGTTAATTGAGACCATCATAAAAGGGAAACAACTTACTATTACTTGAATGAAATAAACGGCGAGCCCAAAGTGCCACCGACAAACATACGTAAAAACGAATAAAAGAGTTTGCCCCGAAGGGACTTAATGTATGTGGTGGTGATGGTGATCCTCCTGAAAGTATCGATGATTCTAATGATAAAATATGATGCTCCAGGATGATATGAAGAAGATGCGCACAAGTCGCGCATTCATCCCATATATATAGGCCGAGAGAGGTTGACGATGGTGTTGGTCCATAGGCTGGAAAATCCGTTAGGGCTTCCTTGTTGATCGGCGTCTTTCCTTGCCCAGAGGGATTTGAGATGATCTCCTCCGGATTTTATGGGATTTGGCCTTAGCGCGCCTTCTTTCGGTTTAGCGAGATTCACCCCGATCCGCGTATCTTGCCCATCGGCCTCTCTCTGCCTTCTCTTGCCCTCCTTCTTCCTTCTTCCTCTCTCTCGTTTACGCTTGCCTTCTTCACTTGCGCTTGCCCATCAGCTAACCTCTCGGAGATGTAACTTGTGCGGTTTGTAAGGAGGTCACGCCGTGTAACGGAACAGCTACTGGGGTTGGATGCCCTGACTGTGAGCCAAGCTCCTTGTGCCCTCGGGGTGCAATCGTATCTCAGTTCGTCTGCCAAGCAAGTTTCCACTCCGTATTGCCCATTTCCACCCTGCCTTACCCCTGCAGACCAGTGTGTCCTCCCAGATACAAAACATAACAAGAAAGACACAAAAGACTCGATCTAGACACAGAAAAGAGCACAAAACTTGGGCTCGTCACACGCACACACTTTAAACATGCTTGTCCTCAATCATGCACGTGTAATTTGCCCAAGACAATGAAAGAAAGAAAGGACTCAAAAGACACAAAAGGTTAGCACATCTCACCAAGCGGGTTATCTCGGCCAATATAAGCTCATTGGAACAAGCTAGCAATTCAAGCAGACATCCATTTAAGCAACAACCATCAAACAAGTCAAAATACAAATTTGAGCATATTGGGCATTTTCCTCACCAACGCTCTGCTCTCTTATGTATAGGCTAGTGTATACGCTCAGGACATCTGTCATTTCGACTATGCTATAGGCTTGCGTGCCCTCTACTATCTCCACCGTTTAGACAAAGCTTTTAAACATTCATCCTTAGGTCTTTTATTTGGCTATAATGAGGCTTAAGACATAGGTGGGAGATTTTTGGAATGAGGCTAGGGTCATCATGGACTCAGATGTGAGGAAGTTGCTTTGATCTCCATGGATTTCCTTTCGCCTTCTTCTTAAGGGCCTCAGCACAAACATTTTAGGACTTTGTCAATATATATTCTTTTATTTTAAGTCCTTCATTTTTCTTTCAATTCTGGGTACCTTCTTTATATTGAGCATTTTGCCAATTTCTTTGAAATTTGGGTAACCCTTTGTTTCTTGCCCATTAAGAGGCTACTGTTCTTCCCTTTTTTGTTCGCCCTTCTTCTATTAGCTTCTGAGTCCAATTGACCGGGTATGTTTCTTTTTCCAGGCTAATTTAAGTGAGTGAAGGAATTTATTAAGCTCAAGGGGGCTAAACGAGGGATTGACAATAGGTAGGACATTTTTGGCTCAGTGGGCTGTTGAAAGAAAAATTGCCTAAGTCATCTAAATGTTTTAGCTAAGTTAATGAGGCCTCGACATAAGAGTGCACGCAAGTTCTAGCAAAAGCCTAGTGAAGATGTCAATTATCACACAAGAAAGGAAACTGTGTTGATCAAGATACAACATTTTAGGCTCAAAACTCACCATGTGTGCTCAAATTCAATTCGTTATCCTTATTTACATACGGTCATGCTCAAAACAGAATTCCTAAAATTACCAGCATTATTCACAACAAGAAAAATACAGGCCAATCAATTCCACCAATTTAAATATGCTAACCGGCACACAAAAACGAGAACCCCTCCCCACTCACACACTTTGCGTTGAGCAAAGTGGGTAAACAAAGAGGGAATACAAACAACAAACAACGAAACGACATGAGTAAGGTAGGCAGTCCCCCCACTCACACACTTTGCCTTGGGCAAAGTGGGTCAGAGTGGGGACCAACTCTCTTAACTCAGACAAAGCAAAACAGACGCAACTCCCTCAACTCACACACTTAGCCCTGAGCAAAGTGGGTGAGAAAAGGGGGTTGACCACCAACAACAAACAAAACAAAAAACAAAGAAAACAAAAGAAAAAAAACAAACAAAGAAAACAAAAGGAGGACAACAAGGTCGAGGGAAGTTCGGATACAGAATCCAAAGATGGGCAAAAATAGGCAAGTAGGGCGTCATGGGTAGCTTTCACTATTCCTCCATCACCGTCAGCGGGCTTTTATGTCCTCATCTTCCTCCCGGCTATCTCTCAATCCTTCCCGGCCGAGGCTGGCGGTTGTCGGTCATCGTCAGGTTGGTTCGGTGAAGACAGTCTGCCGCCTGGTCATAGTAGATGTCCTTCATTCGTTCCAAAGATAGCCATATCAATATCTGACTCGGGCTCGGTTCCGGATCGGTGTTGCTTCGTCCCATGATTTCACTTTGTCAGAGGTGGACTCCTCCGTCTTGGTGGGGTTTCTCCTTTTCCTTCTTTGGGTAGCCTTTTCCTTAAACGCTTTGGCCTTCTTCTTCTTGGGCTTTTCCATCGTCTCCCTTGGTGGTTCTTCCTGCATTTCCATTGTGGGTAAGGGCACCGTCTCCTCGATTATCTTCTCTAAGTCTTCAGAGTTCACTGGAGAAGGGCTCTTGGGCACCTCGGTAGTGGCAGGGGTTTCAGAAGGCAAGGCCATCGTTGTTTCGGGCTTGGTGGTTTCCTTTTGCTCGGAGGGAAAATCGGAGATTTTTGTGGTGTTTTTGGCTCTAGTTCTTCGAGTGCTCATTTTGGGAAGTGAATGGGGGTTTATTTTTTCTAGGGTCAGGTTGTGAGAGAGAGAGGTAGAAGTTGCAGAGTTGAGGCGACGTGGGGGAGGGAGTTAATGATGGAGTGGTTAGGTGATGGGCGGTTAGGTCCTTTCTTTGGTTGAGCTTGTATACAATGTTTCCTGTTACCACTATTACAATCTCCTATCTGTTTTGAATACTTGATTGCATATATCTGTCCCCTTATCTCATATATAAGTTAGATCATACGATTGTGTGAAGATCACGTAATGCATATGATTGGTCGAGCTTAATGAGATATAAAAAGTTTCACGGTGAGGCGACTTAAGGACGAGTTGTCGGTTTGGGCTGCGGTATAGATAAGTGACTTGACTTAGTTGCTTGTCTATCTTTGATGCGTCTACGGCGTATTGAAGGATCACGCGATGAGATGAGTTCTTCTTCGACCGTCGTGAAGAACCAAGATCTCGGTGACTTACGATGATCTAAACCTCGATAAGGTATTAGGTGAGTATGAGTTCTTGACCATCACTTTGACTTGTTATGAGTGAGGGTTATATGTTCTAACCCAATTCTCCGCATCTTGGGTGGTGGCGATCTTGTATGTCATCTAGTTATCGTATCAGTCACCGTATCCGTTTAGGATGATGGCGTCCCTTAAGGAGCTCAAAGGTTTATTGTACTAAACCCTGCGGGTTGAGTTAGCTCAAGTACAATAATAAGGTTGAGTGGTACTACTTAAGAAATGAAGTTATGTCGTTTTAAGCGATCATTGCTATAAATGATTAATGGACGTTCGATATCTTAAATACGGGGATTCGTAATGTCTAAGTGCAAGCCCGACTCAACTTCGGTAATAAAGGGGTAAGTCAACATTCTTTCTCTAGTGGCATGATCGAATGTTTATAAATTAATTTATGTTCTGGGCTGAACATAAGATAATTAATTTATTTGAGGCCCATCTTTATTCCTTGCATTTGATCCCTGGGCTGGCCCATCCAGGCCCGTAGCACTGTGGAAATCGGCGCCCCTATAGCTCTCAAAGGCAAGATTTTATTCTCTTTATCCCACAAGGATATAATTATATTTATGGTATATGCATAGATCCTTTCCATATAAGATTATGGAAATAATCCTAAGAGTATGGAAATAATCCTAAGAGTATGGTAATATTCCATATAGGATTATGGTAATATTCCATATAGGATTATGGTAATATTCCATATAGGATTAAGGTAGTGCATTATAAATATAAGGTATGAGATAATGTCTAGGCGAATGCACACATATTGTGAAGAAGAATTTTCGGCCATCTCACCTTTTTGAGAGAAAATTTTCGTGAGCTTTGTGAGAGCAAAGGGTGATTTTCCGGTGCATTCTCCATAGCTCGTCCTCACTCGACGTTGGAGATTGGGCAACCGGGATACAGTCCAGAAGGTCAAAGCACGAGTCCGATCCGTTCGATCCGTTCATCTCGTTCCATCGACCTCTTGGATCGAAAGGTAAACACGTGTAAACCCAGCGTGTTGCGATTTAATTATATAGGCGCAAGCTAGGTTTATAATCAATGTATGGTGAATTAAACACCCAAGATGGATCCTCGGGCGAGGTTAACATTCGTTTTCCTACATTGGTATCGAGCACGGGATCGAAATCTTGGCTCTGTTGGATTAATTCACTTTTGATTATTCGTGCGTTATTATATTTGTGGTTTTGTCGTTCATCGTGGCTCGTTTGTTTTGTTGGTTTTGTTTTACACCACGAGAAAATCCGTGGTAAGATTAGATTTTATTATGTAAATCTTATCGTAAAGAAGAACGAAGCGAAAGAGCGAAGAAGCGAAACGGCGGAAAAACATGTAGCTCGGCGGTCCACGGGCGGTATCTCGCGAGCAAGCCATGATCGCGAAAGCGATCGCGAGGCGGCGGGCGGCGGGGCGTGCGTTCGCGCGCGAGACCCTGGCGCCACGGCGGCGGCGAGCGATCGCGGGGACGGCAGCAAGCAGCGGCGGCGAGCTAGCGAAGCGGCAGGACGCGCGTTCGCGGCGGCGACCCGCGCGGCGAACGAACTTCATGATCGCGGTTTCGGCGGCGGGCGGCGGCGTCTCGGCGGGCGTTCGGCGCTCGGTGGAAAACTGCGCAAGCGTGCTCGATGGGTCGGTCGCCAGCGACGCGAGGCGCTCCGCGAGGAGCAGGCGGGCGGGCGAGGGCTGGGCAGCGGCGGGCTTTGCCCTGGCGCTGCCCGGCCTCTTTGGGCGACCGGCCCGACCCGTTTTCAGTTTTCCGGCCCGTGCCCGTGCGCGAGGCCCAATTGTTGAATCGGTCCGTGCGGGTGCGCGAGGCCTGTTTTCAAGTTTAATTTACGTACTTTGTATATCTATGTAATAGATTAGATTTAAATGTCTGAGTTTCACGATTGGGCGCGATGAGCGTTTTATTTATTTTTATCGTTCATATGCATGTCGTGGATGTTTAAATTATGCGGTAGCATGCTATGTATGTTTATATTACGTTGACAAACCTTTAAGTGTTTTACGTAATTAGATGCGCATAGTAAGCATGCTAGGTTTATCGCGTTTATCAAGCATATTTTAGAATTACTGCGAGCATGTTTTACATGTTGAGTTCTATAGAAAAGCATGCTAGGATTACGTGATCTGCATGGACAAACCTTTTGAATAAAAGACTAAGCAAGCAACCCGACAAATTAATTTTCAAATTAAAATGTCAAGACCTCCACTTTTGATCTCTAAACAAAGTGAGGCGCTTGCGTGAGTAGCGATCACACAGCGGCTTGCTTGCTTACTGTTTATCATAAGTTTGTTAGATGAGATTTCTAAATAAAACATTTTAAATCTATTGAGAGTGGGAGTTTCATGTATAGCGATCCACACGCAGCGTGGCTTGCATGTGCGATTTTCATAAGTTCTCTAGAGATAGATATAAAATGAGATAACAAAAGAATTTGAATTGGGCGGTATGGTCAGAGTGAGTATACCAATTCTAAGAATTCATTTTCTTTGTTAAAATTGTGGTCATTGCTAGACATCACCTCAGTACAACTTCATGAAGTCCTTCTTGCGATAGTGATGTGCTCTAGTAAGGTCCAATCATTAATTTCATTTGTCATAAGGATAAGTTGACATGGATTGAAATTAAGCGACTAAAGGTATATTTTAGTGCAGTGGGGGTTCATGTAAAGCGATCCACACGCGTGGCTTGCATGTGGAATTCCTTGGGCGATTGGAGGTTTCAATTAATATTGTTTTATCAAAGGTTACAATATTATTATTCACGAATTATTCGATCGTATGCTTATGTGTTTTACATTATCGTTTGAGATATGTCTCTTCGCCGATTATCAATATGCTCGCACAAAATCCGTTATCCGGTCCAAATTTTATCGAGTGGAAGCGAAACATGGAATATGTTCTTATCATTTGAAGAACACATGTTTGTTCTCACTACTCCTAAACTCGATGCCACTGCGACGCGTCGACTAATGAGCGCCGAGTCAGCGGACTTTGGAATAAGTCGAACAATATGGCTAAATGCTATATGATGACTACGATGTCCAAAGGCTTGCATTTGCAACATCGATCGATGGCGAGCGGCGATATTTGGTCAAGTCTCGAGGTAAGTTTGGGCGATCGGATCGGACGATCCGCTTCCACACAATGAGAGAAATCTTGGCGTGTAAGATGGAAGAAGGAAGTTCGGTCCATGAACATGTCTCCCATGACTCATCTCATGGATAGTCTTGATCGGTTGGGAGGAGGTATTGTGGCGACGCCAGGTCGATATCATCCTCAATACCTTGCCAAGTCTTTTGAGAACTTTCGGCGTGAATGCGATCATGAGCAAGACCGAGTTTACACTTAGTCGGTTTCTTAATGATCTCGTTCTTGCGGAAGGAGTTATGGGAAAAGGAGCACATGCTCTTGCTAGCACATCTAAGGGCCCAAAATTTTCATCGCAAAATGGAAATAGAAAAGGGGTGCCAAGGTGGTGAAGCGAGGCAAATAGTGGGAGTAATGGGAACAAGAACATGGTTGCCAGGAGGCTTGAAGAAGCGAAGGAGAAGAGCAAGTGCTTCAAGTGCGGTGGGCCCAGGCGTTGGAAGGCCAAGTGCCCTATGCTCGAGGCTCAGTATGCCATTTGCTTTAATGCGGAAACATGTTTAGCGACATTTCTACCCATTCTTGGGTAGTAGATCTGGCATAGCGATCATGTTTGTTACACCTTGCGGGGTTCTGCGGACAAGGGAGCTGTTTGATGGCGAGATAACGATCTCCATGGGCAACGGCGCGAAGTGTTGCGGTTGGAATGTTTCTTTATGTTTTGGGACAACAGTTTTAGTTTTGAAAGGCGTTTTATATGTGCGGATTTTCGGTGGAACCTTGTTTCTGTTTGAAATTATTTACTCATGGATATTACATTATTTTTGATAGTGGTGTTTCTATCATAAGAAATGACGAAGTTATACGTGTTGGCACTTTATATAATTAAGCTTTATCTATTTACGCAAAACATAATACCTATAACTATGTTGCATCTTCATCAAACCCTAAAAGAGAAAGTTTTCTTAGAAGATGACTCTACTTTTCTCGGCATCTTAGATTAGGTCACATCAATCTAAATAGGATCCAAAGGCGGCTAAGAATGGGCGTTGGGTGATCTCACGGTTACTCCGTTCCCGATCTGCGAATCACTGTATAGAAGGTAAGATGTCGACCGGACCCTTCAGCGAAGGGTTATAGAGCGAAAGAAATGTTGGAGTTAGTCCATTCGACTGTGTGGACCTATGTCCACACAAGCTCGTGGAGAATGCAGTATTTTGTCACTTTCATTGGCGATTACTCGAGTGCGGATACATATACAACTTCGCGCAAGTCAGAATGCTTTGAGAAATTCAAAGAGATTAAGGCGGAAGTGGAGCGAAGCTAGGTAAGAGTATCAAGTCGCTGCGATCTGATCGCGGTGGCGAATACCTCGATAACGAGTTTATGGACTACCTGGTGAAATGTGGGATTACATCCCAAGCGCACTTCACCGGCACACCACGGCAAAATGGTGTGTCGGGGCGAAAAATAGGACTCTTTTAGAAATGGTTAGATCAATGATGAGTTATGCTACATTGCCTATTTCGTTACGGGGGTATGCCTTAGAGGCGGCATACTTGCTAAATCTAGTACCGTCAAGTCGGTCGAAAAGACCCTTTCGAGTTGTGGTTTGGTATGAAGCCGGTTTAAACCACATAAGGATATGGGCGATCCGGCACGTCTTTGAACAAGAAAGGCGACAAGTTGGAGGCTAGATCGGCGCAAGGCGTTTATTGGCTATCCTAGTGGAGCGAAGGTGGTTTATTCTATAGTCTAAGGATCGGAAGGTCATTATTAGCACTAATGCTCGATTCTTGAAGAGGACTACATGAAAATCATAAGTCAAAGTTGAAATCATTCTTCAAAATTAGAAGATGATCGTATTCCACCACCGATTAGGCCAAAGTGCGAGATGTCGAGTCTAGTGGGAGGATCGACACGGATACTTCAAGAAATTGAAGTGGGTCGAGTTCCTTTGGAGATACCGACCGTCTGAGTGGTACCTACACAGCAAGTTGTGCAGTTAGAGAACCACAAGTATCTGCACCCGTTGCCATTGTGCTGTAGAACCTCGTCGTAGTGGGAGGTTGTTCGTCGACCCGAGCGATTTATGTTCGTGGGTGAATCTTGGTTTAGTCCCAGAGCGAACATGCAATAATCGACCCATGGACATACAAGGAGGCGTCTGAAGATATTGATGCAAGATCATGGCACATTGCTATGGACTTAGAAATGGAGTCCATAACGGCTATGGATGTATATGAAAGACACCTCTACCGGATGGCAAGGAAGCCGTAGGTAGTAAGTGGATATACAAGAGGAAGAGAGATTCCGATGGAGAGGTTTCGACTTTTAAAGCCAGGCTTGTGGCGAAAGGGTACACTCAGTTGAGGGCATCGATTTCGATGAGACCTTTTCGCTGTAGCAATGCTCAAGTCCATCGTAATTCTTCTAGCCATAGCGACCCACTTGAACCTAGAGGTTTGGCAAATGGATGTTAAACCGCTTTTCTAAGCGGTTACCTTGAGGAAGGTAGAGACATCTATATGCAACAACGAAGGTTATGTGGTAAAGGGTGAAGAGCATCTAGTATGGAAGCTTAAGAAGTCCATTTATGGACTTAGCGAACCTCGATCATGGAACTTACGCTTTGACGAGGTAGTAAAGTCCTATGGATTTACCCAGTTGCCTAGCGAGTTGTGTGTATCGGTTAGATGTCAACCAGTGATGTGGTATTTCTTGCACTTTATGTAGATGACATCCTTCTAGTTGGCAACAACGTGAAGTCTGTTATCGAGGCGTAAAGTTGGCTATCCGATCGGTTTCAAATGAAAGACTTAGGAGATGCGCGTACATTCTTGGGATCAAGGTTTACCGAGATCGCAAGAAGAAAATATTGAGCTTATCTCGGGCGTCTTACATTGATCTTGTGATTACTCGTTTTAGTATGCGCACCGCCAAGAAAGGATTGCTACCTTTCGGACATGGCGTTCCTTTATCTAAAACGCATCACCTATATTGCAAAGGAGATAGAGGAAATGAGACAAGTTCCTTACGCTTCGCCGTAGGAAGTCTCATGTACGCAATGCTATGCACGAGGCCCGATATACGCTATCACGGTGAGCATAGTAGCTAGATATCGATCCCAACCTTGACAAGCTCATTGGACTGCGATAAAGCATATACTCAAGTACACGAAAGGACTCGAGATTATAGGCTAGTTTACCATGCGAGATAGTCTAATGCCTTTGGGTTATCTGACTCGGTTTCCAAGTGACCGTGATGAGAAAAAAGTCGACCTCGGGCTATGTGTTTACCTTGGGAGGTGGGCCGTATCTGGCGGAGTGCAAAGCGGCGATGCATTGCGGACTTTACCATGGAAGCCGAATATGTAGCCGCCGGAGGCTTCTAAGGAGGCTGTATGGTTCAGAACTACCTCATGGATCTAGATGTGGTACTGGTTTGCCCAAGAGTATCATAGTTTCTTGTGATAACTCGGTGCGATGTGCAAACTCGAAGGAACCACGGACCCACAAAGCGACCAAACACATAGAGAGAAAGTACCATGTCATACGAGAAATCGTTAGGCGAGTGGACGTCTTGATTGAAAAGATTGATCGACGGAAAATCTAGCGGATCCATTCACGAAGAGCCCGCCAAAAAGTCTACGATGAACACGTTAGAGGACTTGGATTGCGCTTGATGGCACCCACTTAGAAAGGAAACTTTTGTATAAGTGGGAGAAGCAAAGTGATGGTTGTTTGTAATAGCTAGTAGAAAGACACATTGTATACTAAAAGTTTGCTTTAGTATAAGTGGGAGATTGTTGGTTTGTATCTTGAAAGCGGTTTGGTTGAGCTTGTATACAATGTTTCGTTACCACTATTACAATCTCCTATCTGCTTTTGAATACTTGATTGCATATATCTGTGTCCCCTTATCTCATATATAAGTTAGATCATACGATGTGTAGAAGATCACGAAAGTCCGTATGATTGGTCAAGCTAATGAGATATAAAAGTTTCACACCGAGACGACTTAAGGACGAGTTGTCGGTTTAGGCTGCAGTATAGATAAGAAGTGACTTGACTTAGTTGCTTGTCTATCTTTGTACGTCTCGGCGTATTGAAGGATCACGATGAGATGAGTTCTTCTTTTGACCGTCGTGAAGAACCAAGATCTCGGTGACTTACGATGATCTAAACCTCGATAAGGTATTAGGTGAGTATGAGTTCTTGACCATCACTTTGACTTGTTATGAGTGAGGTTATATGTTCTAACCCAATTCTCCGCATCTTGGGTGGTGGCGATCTTGTATGTCATGCTAGTTATACATGTCAGTCACCGATCCGTTTAGGATGATGACGTCCCTTAAGGAGCTCAAAGGTTTATTGTACTAAACCCCGCAGTTGAGTTAACTCAAGTACAATAATAAGGTTGAGTGGTACTACTTAAGAAATGAAGTTATTAATCGTTTTAAGCGATCGATTGCTATAAATGATTAATGGACGTTCGATATCTTAAATACGGGATTCGTAATGTCTAAGTGCAAGCCCGACTCAACTTCGTAATAAAGGGTAAGTCGACATTCTTTCTCTAGTGGCATGATCGAATGTTTATAAATTAATTTATGTTACGAATTTGAACATAAGATAATTAATTTATTTGAGGCCCATCTTTATTCCTTGCATTTGATCCCTGGGCTGGCCCATCCAGGCCCGTAGCACTGTGGAAATCGGCGCCCCTATAGCTCTCAAAGGCAAGATTTTATTCTCTTTATCCCACAAGGATATAATTATATTTATGGTATATGCATAGATCCTTTCCATATAAGATTATGGAAATAATCCTAAGAGTATGGAAATAATCTAAGAGTATGGTAATATTCCATATAGGATTATGGTAATATTCCATATAGGATTATGGTAATATTCCATATAGGATTAAGGTAGTGCATTATAAATATAAGGTATGAGATAATGTCTAGGCGAATGCACACATATTGTGAAGAAGAATTTTCGGCCATCTCACCTTTTTGAGAGAAAATTTTCGTGAGCTTTGTGAGCAAGGGTGATTTTCCGGTGCATTCTCCATAGCTCGTCCTCACTCGACGTTGGAGATTGGGCAACCGGGATACAGTCCAAAAGGTCAAAGCACGAGTCCGATCCGTTCGATCCGTTCATCTCGTTCCATCGACCTCTTCAGATCCAAAGGTAAACACGTGTAAACCCCAACGTGTTGCGATTTAATTATATAGACGCATGCTAGGTTTATAATCAATGTATGGTGAATTAAACACCCAAGATGGATCCTCGGGGCGAGGGTTAACATTCGTTTTCCCTACACTTTCTTCTGAAAACCGCCTGTCGCACACTCTAGAGCTTACCCTCTTGCCCACTAAGCTTGTAAGAAAGTGAAGTGTCTCACTTTGCTCACCTCGATCAGGATCATAACCTGTCCCTGTAATTGTACCAACACAACACCACACGCAAAACGAAGGCAAAGCCAAATAAAAAAAAACAAATAAAAACATAAAGCAAATTAAAAATACCAGGTTACCTCCTGGTCAGCGCCTTGGTTATCGTCGTGGCTCAACCAGACTTCTTCATTACTCTTCACCGTTGGGGGTTTGCACTTGATGCAGTTTCCCTGGATCTATCTCGTGATGCCCATAGTAAGCCTTCAGACGCTGTCCATAGACCTTGAAGGTCTTTCTTGTCTTCAGGTCTGCGACCTCGACAGCTCCATTCGGAAATTAAGTTTTGACTTCATATGGTCCGCACCACTTGCTTGTTAACTTGCCTGACATTAATTTAAATCGAGACTGGTATAAAAGCACCAATTACCCTTGCTTGAATGCCTTGGCTTTGATAAGACGGTCATGTGCCTTCTTTAATCTTTCTTTGTATAGAACGGCATTGTCATAGGCCTCTAGCCTTATCTCCTCTAGCTCTTGAAGTTGAAGTTTTCTAGCTTGGCCATCACGGTCCCAATCAAAGTTGAGCTTATTTACTGCCCAAAATGCCTTGTGCTCTAGTTCTACTGGTAGGTGACACATCTTACCAAACACAACTCGGTACGGTGACATTCCCAAGGGGGTCTTGTATACAGTTCTGTACGCCCATAGCGCGTCGTCAAGACGAGTGCTCCAGTCCTTACCTATAGGTCCCACTACCTTCCATATTAATGATTCTGTTGGACAACTCCGCTTGCCCATTGGCCTGCGGATGGTAGGCTGTGGTTACCCGATGGGTTACACCGTACTTCTCGAATAATTTGACGATAGTAATGTTGCAGAAATGGGTTCCTTGATCGCTGATAATTACCTTGGGCACGCCGAACCTGTTGAATATATTAGCTTTGAGAAAACCTGAAACCACCTTTGAGTCATTGGTGACACTTGCCTTGGCCTCAACCCATTTTGAAACATAGTCCACTGCAAGCAGGATGTATGCGTTGCCCCTTGAGCTCGTAATGGTCCCATAAAGTCCATCCCCCATACATCAAAGATTTCGACGGGGAGGATAGGTATCATGGGCATCTCATTTCTCCTCGTGATATTTCCTTCTTGTTGACACTCCTTACATTGCTTACATAGCTCATAAGCATCCTTGAATATTGTGGGCCAGAAGAATCCGATGTCTAACACCTTCCTCGTTGTCCTCTTGTGCCCAAAGTGACCTCCACATTCTTTAGAGTGGCAGTGATTCAGAATATCTTTGATCTCAGTTTCGGGCACGCACCGTCGTAGGACTTGGTCGGCACACTTTCTCCATAAGTAAGGATCATCCCATATGTAGGCGCGACAGTCTGCTTTGATCTTGTTTCTTTGATATGTAGTGAGCCCAATGAGAGTTCTCCAGTGGTTTTGTAATTCACCACGTCTGCATACCATGGTTCGAAATCCGTCGTGCCCTGAACGAAGTATAGATGTTCTTCAGGGAAGGTCTCCGCAATGGGCAAAGGGTCTTCCCCCTTCAGAATCCTACACAAATGGTCGGCCACAAGGTTTTATGCTCCACTCTTGTCTTTGATTTCTACATCAAACTCTTGGAGAAGCAAGATCCATCTGATCGATCGTGGCTTTGACTCCTTCTTGCCATCGGTATCTCAGGGACAGTGTGATCGGTGTGAGCGATTGTCTTGGCCCGATTAGGTATGATCAAAATTTTTCAAAGGCAAAGACGACCGCCAAGAGCTCTTTCTCGGTTGTGCTGTAGTTGCATTGGGCGGCATTGAGAGTTCTCGAGGCATAGTATATAGCATGACTTTTCTTTCCTCTTCGTTGTCCCAAGACGGCTCCCACAGCATACCCGCTTGCATCGCACATAACTTCAAACGGCATGCCCCAATCAGGGGACTGGATGATCGGTGCTGAGATTAAGTTGTTCTTCAGAGTGTCAAAAGCCATCTTACACTCTTCATTGAATTCTCATGGTACATCATTCTAGAGTAGTCGTGTCATGGGCTGGGCGATCTTCGCGAAGTCTTTCACAAATCTTCTGTAGAACCCAGCGTGCCCGAGAAAACCTCGCACTTGTTTTACTGAAGCTGGATAGGGAAATTTGGCGATGATCTCTACTTTAGCTTTGTCTACTTCTATCCCTCTTTCAGATACCACGTGCCTAAGAACAATCCCTTCTTGTACCATGAAATGACATTTCTCATAATTGAGGATCAAATTCTTTTCGACACATCTCTGTAGGACTACCTCCAAATTCGTCAAGCACTCCTCGAATGATTCCCTGTAGACGGTAAAGTCATCCATAAAGACCTTGATGCATTTCTCCAACAGGTCTGAGAAGATGCTCATCATACATCGCTGAAATATCCCTGGGGCATTACACAAGCCGAAAGACATTCTTATGTAGGCAAATGTTCCGAGTGGGCATGTGAAAGTGGTTTTATCCTGATCACCTTGGGCAACCCAGATCTGTATGTAGCCCGAGTATTCGTCTAAAAAACAAAAGAATTTGTTTCCAGCTAACCTTTCCAGCATCTCGTCAATGAAAGGTAATGGGAAGTGATCTTTTCGGGTTACTATGTTGAGCTTTCGATAGTCAATACACATTCTCCAACCTGTTTGGAGTCTCGTTGGGATCAGCTCTCCTTTCTCGTTTTTCACTACCTGAATGCCTGACTTCTTGGGCACGACGTGTACTGGGCTGACCCATTTACTGTCTGATACGGGATATATGATGCCTAAGTCGAGAAGCTTCAAGATCTCCTTTATGACTACCTCCTTCATAGCTGGGTTCAACTTCCTTTGTTGATCGCGTACCGGTTTGGCTTCTTCTTCCATTAAAATATTGTGAACACATATGAATGGGCTAATGCCCTTGATGTCGGCCAATGTCCATCCAATAGCTTCCTTGTATTGCCCAATAACACTCTTCACAACTTCCTCCTGATTCGGACTAAGTTTAGCATTGATGATCACGGGCAAGGTGTCGTCCTTCCCTAGAAATATATACTTCAAATGGTGAGGAAGAGTTTTTAGCTCGAGTTTGGGAGCTCTCATAAGAGATGGAATGAGATTTTCTTCTTCCTTCAGCTTGGGCATGTTCTGGTATATTGACCACTTGAGTCCCTCGGGCTCGCTCGGCAAATAAAGCAGGGCCTCCCGACATTGTCCTTAAGCTGTTTCTTTGTGAGCATCTTCCTCCTTCAGTCCACTTTGAATGGCTGCATCCAGAGGGTCTTGTAAACCTATCTCGGGCAGGATGTCTCCCACCATAGGTTCAATATGATCGATGAATTCCACGACTTCAATATCAATCGGATGCTCCATGGCCTTGAAGATGTTGAAGGTCACCGTCTCGCCGTCGAATTCACAGGATAACTTGCCCGTGTCGCAATCAATCCTGGTTCTGGCTGTCTTCATGAATGGTCGGCCCAATAACATAACTGAGGATTTGTTACCCATCGTGCCCATATCCGTAGCGTAGAAGTCCGCCGGAAATATGAGTTCCTCCACTTTGACCAATCGTCTTGATGATTCCTTCGGATAGAGCGTTGGACCCGTCTGCTAATTGGATAACCACTCGTGTTGGCTTCAGGGTTCCCACTTTTAATTCGTTAAACATTGACAAGGGCATGACGTTTATAGATGCCCCAAATCAAAGATAGCTCTTTCGATCCTCGTATTGCCTATTACGCAGGGAATAAAAACATCCTGGATCTCCACACTTCTCGGAAATTTCCGGCTGTGGATCGGATACATTTTCTCCCACTGGAATTTTGCATCATCTTTGTATTTCACCTTTCTCTTGCACAATTCTTTCATGAACTTTGCCCATTTCGGCATCGTGCCCAGAGCAGTGATGAGCGGTATATTAATTTCCACCTTCTGAAACACGCGATACATCTCACTTATTTCTTCCTCTCTACGATTCTTCGCTAATCTGCACGGAAAGGGGGGTAAAACCTTAGGATTAGGTTTGGCGTAGGTCGGCTCAATGATCACATCTTCTTTTCCGTTTTTCCTTGGGTGGTTCCACATAATCATCTTCGTCTTGATCAATGTGATCCGTGAGATCTTCTACTGTGTATGACCGCATCGTCCTTAGGCATGAAAACTTTTTCCGCGGTTTCTTCCGCTTCTCAAGGCTATAGCGTTCGGTTGGGCTAGCTCGTTTACCTTTACTTGTGGAGGTAAATTTCTTTTCTCTCTCGAGGCACGTTCGGACCGTCGATTGGGAAACTTGGTTCCCAAGGCTCTGGAGGCTCCCTCGGTCTCGACCTGAATTTCTCATTCTCTTGTTGAGCCTTCACATTCTCTCGTGCCATGGTATGTACAAGTTCGGCCAAAGATGGCCCACCGCTATGGTCACGCTGATTATTCTGTCTGTCTTTGTTGTTGTTGTCCCGCCTCCGTCTTCTTTGTTGTTGTTGTCCTACCCCTTGCTGGTTGTTAGACCACCTAAAATTTTCGTGGTTCCTCCATCCTGGGTTGTAGGTTTGGGAGTTTGGATCATATCTCCTCTGTTCGTATTGTCCATTACCATTTTGACCCACTGCATTGACTTCTTCTTCTTCAAAAAGGGTGGGGCATTGATCCGTGTGATGTGTCACGACCGCGCAGATTTGGCAAACTTTAGCTTTCTTTTGCCCTGGCCCCTTGTTGGTTATGAACTTGTCGAACAGGTTACAAAGTTTATCCAGCTTGGTCTCCACGGTTGAAGAAGTAGCGGCGGCTTGCCTCGGAACTTCTCCTCCTTCGTCTCTGTTTTCTTCGGCCATCTCGCCCAACAATCTAAAGGCCTCACTGGGAACTTTATTCATTATCGATCCTCCACAAGCTGCATTCACCCAAATTTTCTCAGTTTCCCTTAACCCGGCCATGAAATATTGGATTAGATCATGGTCTGGAATTTGATGTTGAGGGCATTTCGCCTGCAGCTGTTTAAACCTTCCCCAATAATCATAAAAGGTTTCCCCCGTGCCCATTTTGATGCTGCTTATCCTTTTCCTCATGTTCTGAATGCGGGCGGCAGGAAAGTACTTCTCGAGGAACTTCTGGTGCAGTTATGCCCAAGTGGTCACACTTCCTGTAGGCAAGGTGTAGAGTCATTCTCTTGCTCCATCATGCAGAGAGAAGGGGAATGATACTAATCTCACATACTCTCCAAGGTTTTCATTGGCACGGATAGTTCCACACGCCATCTCGAAGTCTTGTAAATGTCTTTGTGGATCTTCCCCGGGCATGTCACTGAATCGGGGGAGGATCTGGATGAAGGAATGCTTCATCTCCCAGTGGCCATTGATCGTGGGCAAAGTGATGCCTGTTGGCCTCAGGTTCTGGTTGTTGGGGAACACCATTTCCCCAATGTTCGCTCTACTTGCGGTTGTTCACCCATCGTATTGCCCTCTGGGTTTTCTTTTAGGTTAGGCGCCTTGCGACTTGTCGTGCCCTCCGTCTTCTCTCTCCTCCTCCGCTGCTTTTCGATCTCGTGGATCGTACAAAAGTCCTTCGTTCTCTCCCGCAAGGTTAGGTCGTAGCATCTGATAAAAAAGCAATATAATCATAAAAATAGAGATTACTCTTGGAATACGCAACTCCCGGCGCCAATTTTGACATCGTCGTTTAGCGTTCAAAATAAATTTATAACCTATTGCCCATCACAGCGTAGCCGGCGATAAGTATAGGTCGATCCCACGGGAGTTGGTATAGCAATCTCGATGTCACGATGTCACTTAAAAGGAATGAGAGTGATGTAATTATCTTGATCGCTATAGGTAAACTAAAGTAACCTGAAACAAACTAAAAGGAAATATCAAATAATAACGAATTTGGCTTGGGCAACAACTAGGTGAAGATGATTAGCACTCGGTCATAGGTGCAAAGATTTTCACTACATGACATGCATCAACCGGTTATAAGAGACATACGTCGTGACCCCGTTATCACGCGTCACGCCCACGACGCACCCCTCCAAATCTATCCTTTCTGTGTAAAGAAATACAAGGGACACCCTATGCAAACTATCTAACCCGTAATGCTCACGCACGAGGACACCTCAGTACATGCAAGCTACGAGCAAATAAGTTATGATCTAAATGGACCGGTATTGGCAAAGGCAATGCTAGGACTACTCCAACTCGCCCACACCAGTCGAACTATTTGGGGTGCGGGACACCCGACACCTTAATCCAATTATTACTTGTAACCCTCCCTTTCCCACTATGTTATTCGCGACTAACACACCGAGTTTGGTTAAGTTATATATTGCTCAGGACCTAATGCTTCGGGAACACACACATGCAGATCGTAATACCCTACTTAGACCTCTCGAGTCATATTAATCATGCTTCACTTTGTTATGCCCAAACCAGAATAAAGACTTAGCCAGAAATAAAATAAACAAACATGCAACAGTTAATTGAGACCATCGTAAAAGGGAAACAACTTACTATTACTTGAATGAAATAAACGGCGAGCCCAAAGTGCCGCCAACAAACATACGCAAAAATGAATAAAAGAGTTTGCCCCGAAGGGACTTAATGTTTGTGGAGGTGATGGTGATTCTCCTGAAAGTACCGATGATTCTAATGATAAAATATGATGCTCCGGGATGATATGAAGAAGATGCGCACAAGTCGTGCATTCATCCCATATATATAGGCCGAGAGAGGTTGACGATGGTGTTGGCCCATGGGCTGGATAATCCGTTAGGGCTTCCTTGTTGATCGGCGTCTTTCCTTGCCCAGAGGGATTTGAGATGATCTCGTATGGATTTTATGGGATTTGGCCTTTGCGCGCCTTCTTTCCGGATTTAGCGAGATTCACCCCGATCCCGCGTATCTTGCCCATCAGCTCTCTCTCTGTCTTCTCTTGCCCTCCTTCTTCCTTCTTCCTCTTCTCTCGGTTTCTGCTTGCCTTCTTCACTTGCGCTTGCCCATCAGCTAACCTCTCGGAGATGTAACTTGTGCGGTTTGTAAGGAGGTCATGCCGTGTAACGGAACAGCTACTGGGGTTGGATGCCCTGACTGTGAGCCAAGCTCCTTGTGCCCTCGGGGTGCAATCGTATCTCGGTTAAATCCGCCAAGCAAGTTTCCACCAGATGCCCATTTCCACCCCGCCTTGCCCTCGCACCGGTGTGTCCTCCGGACACAAAACACAACAAGAAAGACACAAAGACTTGATCTAGACCTAGACAAGACACAGAAAAGAGCACAAAACTTGGGCTCGTCAGTACCATCAGGCACAGTTAGCACAGGAGCTGACATGAGACGTTGCTTTAGCTCTTGGAAACTTTGCTCGCACTGTTCACTCCATTGAAACTTTTCATTTTTACGTGTCAACTTTGTCAATGGACCAGAAATCTTTGAAAAACGTTCTATAAATCTTCGATAATATCCTTCCATTCTAAGAAAACTTCTGACCTCATTCACATTGGTTGGTCTTTTCCAATTGCTTATCGCTTCAACTTTTGACGGATCTACTTCTATACCTCTCGAAGTAATCATATGACCAAGAAAAGTAACTTGTTCCAGCCAGAATTCACATTTCTGATATTTTGCATACAACTTTTCTTTTATTAATATTTCCAATACTGTCATGAGATGTTTAGCATGTTGCTCTTTATCCCTTGAATACACTAGAATATCATCAATGAACACAATAACAAACCGATCAAGATATGAGTAGAAAACTCGGTTCATTAAGTCCATGAAAATGTCTGGTGCATTCGAGAGTCCAAAAGGTACGATAGTGAATTCAAAATGACCATATCTTGTTCTAAAAGCTATTTTCGGAATGTCGCTCTCTTTGATTTTGAGTTGATGATAACCCGATCTCAAGTCAATCTTCGAGAACACACTGGCACCTTTAAGCTGATCAAATAAATCTTCGATCCTGGGTAATGGATACTTATTCTTAATCGTCAATCTATTCAGTTCTCGGTAATCAACGCACATTCTTAGGGTTCCATCTTTCTTTTTCACAAATAATACCGGAGCACCCCAAGGAGATACACTTTGTCGAATAAATTCTTTGCTAAGCAGGTCTTGCAACTGAACTTTGAGTTCTTACAATTCTCTCGGTGCCATTCGGTATGGTGCTTTTGAGATCGGTGTTGCCCAGTAGTCACGACCCCATTCCGACCAACCCGGACCTGAGGCTACTAATACTAGGAGTAGTATTTTAGGGATTACACGGTAAAATAAAAAATGCATAAGAATAAACTAACATGCTCGAGCGTAATATAAGGTGATGTTATAATGTTTTTGAAAAGGTTTAGCCATCGGACCCCAAAACTCGCCCCGATCCGATGGACCTCGATAGTTTGTAACATAAAGCATAAATAAAGGAGTTTCGAGTATAGCAATGAAAGTGTGTGAATACATATACGACGATATGTATTCAAGGTATAACCCAAAAGTTTAAGTAAATCGGTCGGGACACCGACTCCTCAACACATCCCCATCATCACCATCGAGCTCAACCCGCACATTTAAAACAAACATGCAGGCTAAGTACAAGAAATTGCACTCAAAGGGACTTATGCCAAAATATTTTGATAGAATTTGATTACGCGCCAATATCGAGTAAGTCACAGTGGTTTTAGTTAAAATGCCTTGTGCTTACCAAATCATTTTCAGTCAGAACATAGCCCGCCGCATTTTCGTGTGTATGGTCCGTATCTCATAGTCGCAATACATAATAATAATAAAAAATAAACGCCGAGAGAGAGGCTCCCATCTACGACGCCGTGACCGCCGTAATCCCGCACAAAGACACAAATACTGCAAGCATATGTTAACACAACAGATAGTTCCAACCTTCACGCCAATCCTAGCTGTGCATTTATCATCCCAAGACAGACCCGACATTAAAAAGGTCATGCTACCACAACAATTGATATAATAGTTCCAACTATCTCCACAAATTTCTACCCGGCATAACAGATAGATCCATACACAAAACGAAATATTTTCGTGTAATGCAAGAAACATTTGTTAAACAACAGTAGGATAAGTGTCAGAATAAACTCATTTGAAATAACAAGAAGGTCACGCTTTAGTGGGTAAGAAAAGGCCCACATTTAAAAGATAAGAAGCCCACCGACTACGGTTCGTTGTAAAAGTACTAGTTCGATCGTCATCCAAAATCCCGTCACAAGCTTTCAAGGCCCACACCTTTACGAAAAAGCGAGGCTTTAGTACGTCGCCAAGTCTATCGAGACTTTCAAAACTTAAGATAACTTTGATATTTCATATCGATGTGAGACCAATTCCTTAGTGAATTCAATACGCCTCTAATACGATACGATCGACTTTTCTCGCTCGAGATACGCTCAACGATAAGCACGTTGATATATGGATTTCATTTGTGAAACCTTTCTTACTAATGAGGTATCATACTCAATTAGTATATCTTACGCAGCATCGACGATTTATAAACGATAATCGCACGCTTGACTTTGAAAAGTCAACGGTCAACATCGGTCAACAAAGTCAATGATTTTGACTTTTAAATAGTAATTTCACTATTTTGCTTTATAAATCGAATTTGATCGATTTGAAAACGAAGTCCTATTTCTCGATTTATCTTGTAAATCAAGGACTTATAAATATTTTCGCATTTTAAATAATTCTTTTATAATT
Source organism: Salvia rosmarinus (assembly GCA_036937905.1). NCBI lineage: Eukaryota > Viridiplantae > Streptophyta > Magnoliopsida > Lamiales > Lamiaceae > Salvia > Salvia rosmarinus. The sequence continues at coordinate 70,777,129 of CM072819.1, read as the reverse complement.
AAAAAGCGATTTTGGTTTTTAAACGTTACAAAATGAACGCTCGTCTCAAACATAGCAATCTATGTTTATAAAATTTTGTAACATTTGAAAACTGTCCAGAATATTATTTTACCAAAATTTATAATTAAACAGCTTTTAAAAGGATTTAAAATCCTTATTAATTATCGAAATTTTCGATAATTGTCCCAAAAATAGCAAACGACCCTTGAAAAATTTTCTAAATTAATATAGTGTATTATTATACACTATGGTCCAGAATATGAATTTATTAAATTCATATAGTACTGTTTGCTATTTATTTATATATATACATATATATATTCACTAGAATTCCAATAAATAGGAATAATCATCCAAAATTCCCAAAATTGATATATACCTATTATAATATCCCAACATCAGTATATAATATTTTCATAACCCATAGTTCATCATAACTATTTATTTCAATATATAATATATTTCACTAGAATTATAAGATAATTACCAAATAAATAGCAAACAATTTCCAAAAATTCTAAATAAATTCCAACATCAATAAACATTGTATTATAACATTGTAACATCATAACATCAACCAAACTAATTTAAATCGTCACCATATGAGCTTGTGATGCTCTCGGCTTTTTCGATTTATTTAGTATATGGTTTTCAAAAATTCTAACAATTATATACTATGTTTATACACTATAGTATAGTATTATAACATCATAATATTTATCAAAACTAATTAAATCATCACCTTCAAGAGCATATCACTCACGGTTTATTTGATTTAATTTAGTATTTGATTTCCAAAAATTCTAATTAATTCACACAATGTATAAACAATATACTAAAGCATTAATACACCATTGCATGTTCAAAAATAAAATCATACACCAACCTATATATTTATAAAGCTCACGGTATTCTTTGTAAAATCAAGTATATGGTTTTCAAAAATTCTAATTAAATCATAGAACATATAATCAAGGTTCTAAAGCACTAATATGTCATTACATGCTTGAAATAAAAATTATACACTAAGGTATTTCATACATAAGCTCACGGTATTCTCAAAATTTAAGCTATGGTTTTCTAAAAATTTCTAAATCAATACTATAGTCTTAAATCATATCATAGATCAATAATACATGCTTAAATCATACTAGGAAGCATTCGCCTTCATCCAATATTTTGTATCATTTTCAAAGCTATATTGATTCATGCTCGGTTTCAAAATCATACATAGGCAAGGTACACTCATACATTTCATATATAATATCCTATGTTCATCCAAGCACATATTCTCATATTTTCAAGATAAAACCATCAAGAACATACATATAACAAAGGCTCATGCTCAAGAACATTTAAACACATGTGTACACATATATATATAACTTTCAAACCTATATATATATATAAACAGTTTCAATTTTCGATTAAAGGAAGGATAAAATCAAGCTAAAGACCATGTATTACCTTAAGAATGTCTAGGATGACAAGAACAAAGATATGGTATCAAGCTTGGAGGAGAAATGGAGAAGAAAAGAAGAACAAAATTTTGAAATGGAGAGGAGAGCTCTCGGTTTTGGTCAAGTTGGAGAGAAATGGAGAGTGTTTTGAGTGTTGAGTGTGTTGAGCGAGAATGGAGTATGAAAATGGGAGAAAAATTCTCATATCTCTCTCCTCTCTCTCGCGCCTCTCTCTCTCTCACAATTATGCAGCCCTTGGGAAGGAAAGGTGATGATTATGGAGTGCAAAAGGAGCTCCATGTATTGGGCAATATTTAAAAGTGGAATCATTTGTTTATGGGGTAAGCATAGCCATGCATGGGGGGTTCAAGGGGCTGTTTTAATTTCATTTCTACACCTAATATATTGTATTAATCATATAATAGGTCATAGATATATAATACATGCCATAAAAATAATTAAAACATAATATATGCAATTTTCAAATTACCGATAACAATTATCAAAAATAGGATTAAAATATAAATTACACCTATTATTGATACTCATGTAATTTTCGTCCCAAATATACACATATATATCATAATATATGATTTAGATATTAAATAATAGCATAGGATAAAATTATTACACATTTCATGAAATAAAACCCTAATTTCGAAAGTTTGGGTTTCAATTTTATAAAACTGAATCCTTCGATTTTTATGGCTGAAAATCTGATTTAATGCTTAATATTATTCATATATATCATATTATAAAGTTTAGATACCATAGGATAATTTAATGGTATCATTTCATGATAAAACCCTTATTTATAAGATTAGGGTTTTCAAATTGATTTCAAATAATCGAGTTTAATAATTCAAATAATGATTTTAATAATCGTTAATACTGTAATTATATAAATAATAATAGGAAATTAATTATTATAATTTCCCGAGCATTAAACTCATTTTTCAAAACGCCTCAGACGTTAACGCTCAAAACGCCTCAAAACGCTCAAATCGACTCATCTCAAAATGGTCGCAGAAGTTCATACTTACTAAGTAACTATATTCCATTTAATAAAGGAATTAAGATGGAAATTAATTCCAAGTCGCACCGCCGTAAAATTTCATGAAAAGTCGACGCTCGACACGCTGCTGACGCTTAAAAATATCGACGAATCATTTCGTAATATTTCAATCCTTCAATTCACAACCTTAGTGAATTATGAAAAGGAATTGTTATAACGATATCGTATCGAAACACAAGGTTCGATGTCGAAAAGATAATATACGGCAAACCCTAATTACGGTTCGTAATACCGTAATCGATATTCGCTTTTCGAATATTACATTCCACCCCTTACGAAAAATTTCGTCCCGAAATTTGTATACCTTTAGAAAAATAAGTCGGGTATTTTTCCTCATTGCTTCTTCAAGCTCCCACGCGGCTTCTTCGTCTGTGGTGTTCCACAAAGACCTTAACTAACGGAATCGACTTGTCCGTAGTTGCCGAACTTTGTGGTCAAGTATGGCTGCGGTTCTTCCTTATAGCTCATGTCCGCCCGAGGATCACGCCGCCTTGATGAATCACGTGCTTTGGGTCGTGAACGATTTTCGTAATTGTGAGACGGGAAAACATTATGAACATTTCCTAGATTTGGCGAAGAGCCAACCTATAAGCTATCGGACCTATCCTTTCTAGATCTCATAAGGTCCTATGAAACGGGTCTAAGCTTTCCTTTCGTGCCAAACCCGACAATCCCCTTGATGGAGAGACCTTAAGAAATACCTTGTCTCCATCCTCAAATCAGAGCTCTGATCTACGCCAGACGTCAGAAGATTTCGTCCGTCCCGAGCCTCTTTATCCTCATCCTAATTTGTCGAACGATCTCGATCATTTCACCACCGCATCAGCCCTATAACTTTTCTCTCACCAACTTCATCCCAATAAAGTGGTGATCTACACTTTTGCCATACAAGGCTTCAGACAATATGCCGATCGTCGCTGATAACTGTTGTTGTAAGCAAATTCAATCGAGGTAAAATATCTTCCCATTTTGTACCGCTATCCAAAATTACGCTCTAAGCATATCTTCTAGCTGCTTGATCGCTCTCTCCGATTGTCCATCGGTTTGTGGGTGGAATGTCAGATCAAGTTTAATTGTACCCGCCTTCTCGCAAGCTAATCCAAAACTGGATGTGAACTTGGAGTCTCGATCGAGGTAATAGACTTTGCACTCCATGTAGTCGCATAATTTCCTTAACATACACGGGCCAACTTATCGGATCCATAAGTGCTTTGAATAGGTAAAAGTGAGCACTTTGGTGCCTATCCACAATTACCCATACGGTCGTGTTTCCTCTTCTCGATTTGGGTAAGCTTGTAACGAAATCCATCATATATCGTCCCACTTCCACTCGGGATTTCCAACGGTTGTAACTTCCCATAGGGTCGCTGGTGTAAAGCCTTCACTTGTTGGCAAACAAGACAGCTGCTTCACGGCTGAAGCTATGTCTCGCTTCACGCCTTCCCACCAAAATTTTTCCTTCGTGTCCCGGTACATCTTAGTACTACCCGGTGGGCGGTGTAGGGCGACGTGAGCCTCACTCATGATTTCGCTCAAGCTCACACCATCGTGAACGCATATCCTACCTTCAAACAATAAGGCGTTATCCGTGCCTCTTGAAAATTCTCAATCCTTCGCACCTTAGTCTTTCTGATCTTTCCAACTTTTCCTCAATCCTTTCTCTCGACAATTCTCTTCTTAGATCGATGTCGCGTGAGTGTAGCGACACACCACAATTGTCTCGTGTGGTTCCACCAGCTCAATCTTCATCCCGCCAAACTCTTCAACGAGTTTTTCCTCTCAGACAAAGAGACATCCTAACTGGTACGGCTCTTACGACTCAAGGCGCCACCACTACATTCGCCTCGCCCGGTGATAGTTAATACCACAATCGTAATCTTTACCGCCTGCCATCTTCTTTGTCTCATATTCGATCCCTTTGTTCAAGAAATACTTCAAACTTTTATGATCCGTGAAGATCTCACATCTCACACCATAGAGATGGTGTTCCAAATTTTAGGGCATGAACTACGGTCGCTAATTCCAAATCGCGGGTCAGTAGTTCACCTTGTGGGTCCGAGTTGTCGAGATGCGTAAGCTATCACTTTTCCTTCTTGCATCAAAACACAACCCACCCGCCTTAGACGCTTTAAGATAGACCACATACCCTTGTCTCGCTCGACCGCTAGAACTGTGCACCGTCAATTTCTTCGAGTATTTGGAAACTCGCCGCACTCATCACCCAATTGAACTTGATCCCTCCCGAGTAGTCGGGTTATTGGCCTTGCAATCTTGGAGAATCCTTCATGAATCTCCTATAGTAGCCACTAATCCTAGGAAACTTCTAATTTCGTCGTCGTGTTCTAGGTGATTTCCATCCCCGCACGGCCTCTACTTTGGTCGGATCTACTTTTATACCTTCAAGCAGACACAATGTGTCCAAGGAACATAACTTCCTTCACCAAAACTCGATTTGCTAAACTTAGCAAAGAGTCTTTCATTTCTCAAGGTTTGCAAAACCGTCAGATGTTCCTTATGATCCTCTTCATTCTTTGAATAAATAAGGATGTCATCTATGAAGACCAAAACAAACCTATCCAAAATGGATGAAATACTGCTCATGAGGTCCATGAACACGGCCGGTGCATTGTTAACCCGAATGGCATAACTATGAATTCATAGTGGCCATATCCGTTCTAATGCGCCTTCGCACGCCTTCAGCCGTATTTTTAGCTGGTGGTATCTCGACTTAAGATCAATTTTCGAGAATACACCCGCCTCGCAATTGATCAAACAGTCATCAATTCGGTAAAGGGTATTTGTTCTTTAGTGTCATCTTATTTAGTTCTCTATAATCGATGCACATCCTCAAAGAACCATCCTTCTTCTTAACAAACAATACAAAGCCCCCCAAGGTGAAACACTGCCTAATGAATCCTGCATCCAAAAGCTCTCGATTTGGATCTTCACTCTTCTAGCCCTTTGGGGCCATCCTATAGGCGCCTTCGACACCGGGCTGATCCAGCTCCAAGTCGATGGTAAACCCAGCTTGTCTCGTTAGGGGTAGTCCCGCAGATTGGAAATACGTCCGAAATTCCTGACAACTTCAATGTCTTCTACCCGCTCGGGTTTATCCTCATCATTTAAATAAACAAGGAATGCATGGCATCCCTTCTCGTTCATCATCCTCCCAGCTTGTAGTGCGGATACTATCGAATCCTCCTTCCCATGCCGATCCCGTGAAAATGCGTAGCTTCGCCCGTGAAAATGAAACGAAATTTTCCTTTCCTTACAGAGAATCGTGGAATGATTCCTAGCTAACCACCCATTCCTAGGATTATGTCTACATCGTCCATGGGTATTATGTTTAGATCGCTAGCCGTAACCTTAAGTGATCCTAATGTCAATTCTAGGTTCGAGCAAAAGTGGGTAACGGCCATAATCCCTCCTATAGGCGATGAGATTCTCATATCCTCGCTTGATTTTTCGCACCTAAGGCTCAAGATTTCACGCATGATTTTGCAATAAAAGAATGCGAAGCACCAGATCGAACAAAGACTATAACAGTAGGTTGAGAAGAACTCCCATACCGCCAAGTTTCCTTGGTTCTGCTCGCTCGCCTCCCGCAGTGGCGTAGCTCGCCCGAGCCGGCCGAGGCCGACGGGCGCCGGTCCTTGTTGATTTGGCGGCCGCCGCTCGCCTGCTGTCGCCGCCGCCGGCGCCGGGCGCGGGTTGCCGCCTGTTGTTGCCGTTGTTGTTGGGCGGTACGCCACCGCGGTCGCAGGATTTGTTGCCGCGGCCGCCGCCATTGTTGCGGTTGTTGGAGTTGTTGTTGTTGAGGCCGGGTGTTTGCCACCGAGTTGCCGGGTTGGGGCCGGAACCGCCGCGGTGGCTGGGTCAAGTCAGATAGCCCTCAATGGCCGAGCATTGCCCGCTTGGTTCGGCCTTCCATCCGAACGTGACATCGGGCAATTGTCATGCGAATGCCCGCTCACCCCGCATTTGTAACAGCCACCACGCTTGCCGCACACACACCCTTGTGTGCTCTATGGCATCTAGGCATTGAGGTGCCTCGATCGCTCCTCGTGGTCCCTGCCGGTGGAGCATAAGTCGCTTCTTCCGCTTCGTCCTTGTTGCGCCAGTTTTCGCCACGCGCCAGGACTTGCTTCTCCATAGTTTCCGCGGTTGTTATTCCCGCGGTTGGGGTCCCGCCCTTTTCCTTGTCCAAATTACCGTGTGTCCGTGATTTACACCATCTTATTCTCATCATGGTCACTTCAATATCCAAAGCTCGTGCGAGAGCTTCGTAAGATAGGTCTCCGTGGTCGGCAAGAGACATGCGATCTCCATTCTCACCGACCGAACTTTTCCGACATTTTCAAGTCGGTGTCCACCAGATCTCATGATATCTCGACATCTCGCAGAAGTGCGATCATAGTCGGTCACGGATAATTTTTCTTGTTTTAGCAGAAAACTCCCGCCTCTTTTCCCCTATAGCTTTTGGGGATATACTTTTCGACAACTCTCTCTGAAATCCTCCCACGAGAATTCTTCTAGTCGCTCACCGTAAAGTCTTCTTCCCGGCCTCCCACCGTAAGTCACCGGTCCGATAAGTCGGAAGGTAACACACGACATCCTCTCCCGTGCTGCACCTTAAGAAAGTGAAAACTGCTCAATGGCCCTAACCCATTGTTCGGCTTCTTCCGGCCCCTTCCGTTAAAAACAGGAGGGTTTTGCCTCAAGAATAGTTCTTCGATCCCGCGATCGGCCGAGGTGGAGGCGGTGGGGGGGATTATCTTCGTTCTTGTTCGGGATTCTACCCTTCCTCTAGTCTTCCTCGACCTCCGGGTTCTCTTCTCGGGTTTCTTCTGAGGCATTCTCGCTATATAAAACATACCATCGTTAAATATTAAACGCTACAACTTAACAAAATAAGGTTTTCATAGCTTCTTCTTAAAGCGATATAAAAGTAAAACAATTCATCCATAGATAGACAATCACCACCAAAAAGGCCCCACTGGGTCAAAAATATATGTGGATAGATAATCAAGGTTTGTCAAAACAAGATGTCTAACATCGAGAATCATAGAAATAGAAATAACAAGGTTTCGCCCACACGGCCAAAAGAAAATCCAAGTCCTAGAACCATGGTATTGAAAATAAAGGAAAAGCTAGCACACATGCTAGTCATAACGAAATAGATTCTAATTAAAACATCGCCAAGGTCTTCACGAGTTTCCTTCCTACTCCGCTGCCTTCCTCGTGGTCTTCCTCCTCTTCGAGTCGCCTTCCTCATCCGAATCGCCCTCACGAGGTCGCATCGATGGTCCCGCACCGGCTTCCATCATCGGTATGTCGCGCAGGGTCCAAAGTTATCCGCTACCGATAAGTCGAAGTTGTGGCGGATCGGACCGTAGCATACCGGGTCGGATCATATCCGTGGAAGGTATCTAATACCTCATCCGCGCCGTCCGGCGGAAGGGCTCTTCGCCTTCGTGGTGGTGGATCGGATGCAGTGTGGTGGGCGGTAGTGGCGGACGATCGGTGTCCAAAACCGCCGGTGGCAACACGGCCTCCCAAGGCTCTGTGGCGGCCGCCTATCCACCTCAGACATCCTACCTCGCCCACTCTGCATGTGGGTATCACCGATCAACCTGCCTCGAACCTCAAGGTACAGCCACTCGCGACTGTCACGCCAAGTGTACTCCCGTGAGGGAGATAGGTCCCATCGCGCGGCTCCATAGATATCGTACACGTAAGTCGTGACTCACGAACCCAGGCGCATCCCCAATCAAATCATAACCTCGGGAATGCGATAGATGTAGTCTCCCGATACCTCTCTGCATAACCATCCTGTACAAGGGAGTATAGCTAGGAGTCTCTTGATGCCATCGTAGTCGGTTGCGCCATGTGCTCGCTGCCTCCACAACCGGGGTAGTACGCCGTAAACTCACCTAGGTCTTCCCCAAGACATCCAACATTCCCTATAGGTGCGCATCAGCCCTCGGTGGGGCATGAGGTCCTACCTCCTTCTAGCGATATAGCGATCTCCTCCATCCGCCACGGTAAAAGGAAAGAAAACTAACGTAAGCCAACTATCGTTATCTCAAAACAAAGAAGGATAGCATAACGAGAAGCAACTAGGCTAGAACTAACAATTCTATAAGGTAGGCTACATCATAATGTACAGTAAATACCACAACTTACCTTCTTAGCCTTACCCAAACATATACATATAGCTACTGATATCTCAATATACGCTACGAGACCCTTGTCTTATATCAAACACTTAAGCTAGAGTTCAACAGACTCTATCGTATTCTGGGATAGAATTAGGATTCTGTTCTTCATAACAAATGAAGATCAGTGCGTTAGGAGTACGTAGGTGAAAACCATGCGTAAATCGGAGTCCTAACGAGGGAGATCTAGCTAAAACAAATCTACTGCGCAGTGCAGGAAATTTGCGCGATCGTGCAAAAATGTCAATCGAGAAGTATGTCGACGTAATACGCCTATCATCTTCGGTTCTTAAGTCGCGGCTGAACATCCCGAAGCCGTAAGTGACGCCCATGTCGTGATTCGTGTTGCTGGTCACCGTGGCGTCGGTGATGATGGAGTGCCGACGCCATTCAAATTTTAAAGGTTGGGATCGCCCTCGTCGTCCTTCTCGCCGCCTTCGTCGTCCGCGCTCAAGGGTATCATCACTTTCATTCTTCCTATCGCTCTTTGTTCGCATAAGGAAAAGAAGTTCGTATTTCACGCTCTTTCACGATACGTGAGCATGCTCCTTAGAGTCTAAGTTCGCCTCATGATAACACATCATTCATCATAAATAAAAATTTTGAAAGTCGGAGAGTGAGGTTTTATTTGCAAATTTGGAAGTATGATTTCAAAAGACAACATGATCAACCCATATACATATTAAAATGAATTGCTCGTTTCATGTTGATCATTCAACTTGATACTACCATACACTTCCATCTAAATACTTGAGCAATTGTATTGCTCAATTCAAAAAATTTGGAAAATTTTCTTCCTCAACTTCAAAAATTTTCATAATAATAATATTTCTCAAAAGTTCCTCTATCTTGCTCATCATGCGTAAGTTTTCCATTTCATGAGTTTGAGAAAGAAATGCGCTACCTTTTCTCGGTTGAGCTCGATGTGATGGAGTGTCGAGAGGAGTCAAGAGGTTTCTAGAAGTCCAAAGGACTCGATCTAGACTTAGAATAAAAGGTCTGGTTTTCAAAGAGCAAAATGCTCGATACCACTGTTACACGACCCCATTCCGACCAACCCGGACCGAGGGCTACTAATACTAGGAGTAGTATTTTAGGGATTACACGGTAAAATAAAAATGCATAAGAATAAACTAACATGCTCGAAAGCGTAATATAAGGTGATGTTATAATGTTTTGAAAAGGTTTAGCCATCTGACCCCAAAACTCGCCTCGATCCGATGGACCTCGATAGTTTGTAACATAAAGCATAAATAAAGGAGTTTCAGAGTATAGCAATGAGTGTGTGAATACATATATGACGATATGTATTCAAGGTATAACCCAAAAGTTTAAGTAAATCGGTCTGGGACACCGACTCCTCAACACATCCCCATCATCACCATCGAGCTCAACCCGCACATTTAAAACAAACATGCAGGCTAAGTACAAGAAATTGCACTCAGCCGGACTTATGCCGAAAATATTTTGATAGAATTTGATTACGCCGCCAATATCGAGTAAGTCACAGTGGTTTTAGTTAAAATGCCTCAGGCTTACCAAATCATTTTCGTCAGAACATAGCCCCGCCAGCATTTTCTTGTGTGTATGGTCCGTATCTCATAGTCGCAATACATAATAATAATAAATAACGCGCCGAGAGTGAGGCCTCCCATCTACGACGCCGTGACCGCCGTAATCCCGCACAAAGACACAAATACTCACCGCAAGCATATGTTAACACAACAGATAGTTCCAACCTTCACGCCAATCCTAGCTGTGCATTTATCATCCCAAGACAGACCCGACATTAAAAAGGTTGGGTGCTACCACAACAATTGATATAATAGTTCCAACTATCTCCACAAATTTCTACCCGGCATAACAGATAGATCCATACACAAACGAAATATTTTCGCGTGTAATGCAAGAAACATTTGTTAAACAACAGTAGGATAAGTGTCAGAATAAACTCATTTGAAATAACAAGAAGGTCACGCTTTAGTGGGTAAGAAAAGGCCCACATTTAAAAGATAAGAAGCCCACCGACTACGGTTCGTTGTAAAAGTACTAGTTCGATCGTCGTCCAAAATCCCGTCATTGCTTTCAAGGCCCACACCTTTACGAAAAAGCGAGGCTTTAGTACGTCGCTCAAGTCTATCGAGACTTTCAAAACTTAAGATAGCTTTGATATTTCATATCGATGTGAGACCGAATTCTTAGTGAATTCAATACGCCTCTAATACGATACGATCGACTTTTCTCGCTCCTCGAGATACGCTCAACGATAAGCACGTTTTTCGATATATGGATTTCATTTGTGAAACCTTTCTTACTAATGAGGTATCATACTCAATTAGTATATCTTACGCAGCATCGACGATTTATAAACGATAATCGCACGCTTGACTTTGAAAAGTCAACGAAGTCAACATCGGTCAACAAAGTCAATGATTTTGACTTTTAAATAGTAATTTCTTACTATTTTGCTTTATAAATCGAATTTGATCGATTTGAAAACGTAAAGTCCTATTCCTCGATTTATCTTGTAAATCAAGGACTTATAAATATTTTCGCATTTTTAATAATTCTTTTATAATTAAAAAGCAGATTTTGTTTTTAAAACGCTTACAAAATGAACGCTCGTCTCAAACATAGCAATCTATGTTTATAAAATTTTGTAACATTTGAAAACTGTCCAGAATATTATTTTACCAAAATTTATAATTAAACAGCTTTTAAAAGGATTTAAAATCCTTATTAATTATCGAAATTTTCGATAATTGTCCCAAAAATAGCAAACGACCCTTGAAAAATTTTCTAAATTAATATAGTGTATTATTATACACTATGGTCCAGAATATGAATTTATTAAATTCATATAGTACTGTTTGCTATTTATTTATATATATACATATATATATTCACTAGAATTCCAATAAATAGGAATAATCATCCAAAATTCCCAAAATTGATATATACCTATTATAATATCCCAACATCAGTATATAATATTTACATAACCCATAGTTCATCATAACTATTTATTTCAATATATAACAATATTTCACCAGAATTATAAGATAATTACCAAATAAATAGCAAACAATTTCCAAAAATTCTAAATAAATTCCAACATCAATAAACATTGTATTATAACATTGTAACATCATAACATCAACCAAACTAATTTAAATCGTCACCATATGAGCTTGTGATGCTCTCGCTTTTTCGATTTATTTAGTATATGGTTTTCAAAATTCCAACAATTATATACTATGTTTATACACTATAGTATAGTATTATAACATCATAATATTTATCAAAACTAATTAAATCATCACCTTCAAGAGCATATCACTCACGGTTTATTTGATTTAATTTAGTATTTGATTTCTAAAATTCTAATTAATTCACACAATGTATAAACAATATACTAAAGCATTAATACACCATTGCATGTTCAAAAATAAAATCATACACCAACCTATATATTTATAAAGCTCACGGTATTCTTTGTAAAATCAAGTATATGGTTTTCAAAATTCTAATTAAATCATAGAACATATAATCAAGGTTCTAAAGCACTAATATGTCATTACATGCTTGAAATAAAATTATACACTAAGGTATTTCATACATAAGCTCACGGATTCTCAAAATTTAAGCTATGGTTTTCTTAAAATTTCTAAATCAATACTATAGTCTTAAATCATATCATAGATCAATAATACATGCTTAAATCATACTAGGAAGCATTCGCCTTCATCCAATATTTTGTATCATTTTCAAAGCTATATTGATTCATGCTCGGGTTTCAAAATCATACATAGGCAAGGTACACTCATACATTTCATATATAATATCCTATGTTCATCCAAGCACATATTCTCATATTTTCAAGATAAAACCATCAAGAACATACATATAACAAAGGCTCATGCTCAAGAACATTTAAACACATGTGTACATATATATATAACTTTCAAACCTATATATATATATAAAACAGCTTCAATTTTCAGATTAAAGGAAGGATAAAATCAAGCTAAAGACCATGTATTACCTTAAGAATGTCTAGGATGACAAGAACAAAGATATGGTATCAAGCTTGGAGGAGAAATGGAGAAGAAAAGAAGAACAAAATTTTGAAATGGAGAGGAGAGCTCTCGTTTTGGCTGAAGTTGGAGAGAAATGGAGAGTGTTTTGAGTGTTGAGTGTGTTGAGCGAGAATGGAGTATGAAACGGGAGAAAAATTCTATATCTCTCTCCTCTCTCTCGCCTCTCTCTTCTCACAATTATGCAGCCCTTGGGAAGGAAAGGTGATGATTATGGAGTGCAAAAGGAGCTCCATGTATTGGGCAATATTTAAAAGTGGAATCATTTGTTTATGGGGTGAAGCATAGCCATGCATGGGGGTTCAAGGGGCTGTTTTAATTTCATTTCTACACCTAATATATTGTATTAATCATATAATAGGTCATAGATATATAATACATGCCATAAAAATAATTAAAACATAATATATGCAATTTTCAAATTACCGATAACAATTATCGAAAAATAGGATTAAAATATAAATTACACCTATTATTGATACTCATGTAATTTTCGTCCCAAATATACACATATATATCATAATATATGTTTTAGATATTAAATAATAGCATAGGATAAAATTATTACACATTTCATGACTTAAAAACCCTAATTTCGAAAGTTTGGGTTTCAATTTTGTAAAAACTGAATCCTTCGATTTTTATGGCTGAAAATCTGATTTAATGCTTAATATTACTCATATATATCATATTATAAAGTTTAGATACCATAGGATAATTTAATGGTATCATTTCATGTGATAAAACCCTTATTTATAAGATTAGGTTTTCAAATTGATTTCAAATAATCGAGTTTAATAATTCAAATATTGATTTTAATAATCATTAATACTGTAATTATATAAATAATAATAGGAAATTAATTATTATAATTTCCGAGCATTAAACTCATTTTTCAAAACGCCTCAGACGTTAACGCTCAAAACGCCTCAAACGCTCAAATCGACTCATCTCAAAATGGTCGCAGAAGTTCATACTTACTAAGTAACTATATTCCATTTAATAAAGGAATTAAGATGGAAATTAATTCCAAGTCGCACCGCCGTAAAATTTCATGAAAAGTCGACGCTCGACACGCTGCTGACGCTTAAAAATATCGATTTAATCATTTCGTAATATTTCAATCCTTCAATTCACAATCCTTAGTGAATTATGAAAAGGAATTCGTTATAACGATATCGTATCGAAACACAAGGTTCGATGTCGAAAAGATAATATACGGCAAAACCCTAATTACGGTTCGTATACCGTAATCGTATATTCGCTTTTCGAATATTACAAGTGCTCTTTAGAACAACCCATCAACTCGAAAAAATGTGTCGGAAGCGTATAAATCTTTAATTCGTATCAAGCACAACAAATCAATATACTTTGTCCCTTGTGGACATTTCTTAACTTTTTCATTGCTTTTGATACGAAAACTTTCAAACATTATCCCGACACAATCTTTATTTTCATTTCACTTCATTTCATACTCACATCATAACTTTGGAAACAGTTAAACACTTTTCATAAACATAAATTACCTGAGAGTCGACGCTGAGCAACGGTAATGACCCACACATTCTCTCTTCTCAATCAAAAGTTTAAAATCTTTCAAACATATATACTACGTTCATACTATTAGCAAGTCTACATGAATGTAAACCTTGCTCTGATACCAAACTGTAACGCCCTCATTCTTGTAACAGAGACATTACTAAAATTTTTATATCTTTAACCTTTATAGAATATATAAGCAGCGGAAGTTATAAAATTCAACGAACGGGCAGCATATACTCTATAAATACGTATATGCCATCCTGAAATAACAACACCAACAAAGCAACAGCAGCTAGGGACACAACCCTCAACAAAATATATATAAATACTCATTAAACGTAATTTGCATTTCAAACATAGTTTTTCATCATAAACCTGTAAAATTTGTTCTTAAACACACTCGAGTACTAGCATAGTTTGAAACATATTTACATAAAACGTGATCCTGAGAGAATATATGTGTGGAGCTCATTTCCGTCAGCATCAACCGTCATCTTCTCAGCCTGCAAAACATATATCCAAATAGGGGATGTGAGTATGTAAACATACTCAGTGGGGAATACACTACAAGTAGTTATAACCAATTGCGTAATGCACACAACATAATGAACTACTTCATTAGTAGTTACCCTTGCGGGTACTCATTATTTAACTTATTGGGTAGCCCCTTGTGAGCCTCCTTGAGTGTAGATCACTACACTAGGTCCGACCTCCTCGAGGGTACTTCTTTAACATTGAGCCCCTTGTGGGCCTCTTGATCACTACTTTTTCTAACACGAAAACGTGCAAGTAGATAGGGTAGTCGAGTATCGTATCCACAGGGATTGTAACACGAAAACACAGAAGCTAACTCAAAAATAATTCATCATTATCCAAGTGACAGATTTGGTTTTGAAAAGGTTTTGGGACTTCGAATATTAAATTCAAAGTCAAGATCAAAATAAAGCAATAAAGATAATAAACACAACTCAAAGAGATAATATGACTGAAAGACTAACCCTGTGGATGTATTAATCCTACCCACAACGTATGTTTATCCTGCTTCCTATTAACCAATTTTAATCCAGGCAAGATGGAAGATCACATATGTAACCAACAATTTCAGTTACGACAATTGTGGCAGTAGATGACTAATTTTCCTTATTACTATTATGTCTCTAGGTAAAATTAACAACTCCAAAAAGATCACAAAGAATATGCTTCCTACGAATGTTCCTATCTCAGCTACGACTCAAGGCTTATTCGTATTGTGCATTCAAGATCGATTGACAATTAAAACTGTTAAGAAATTAACTGGCAACTGGATATACATTAAGATTGATCAGAAATTAACATATATTATTAAGCACCAAGAATCACAAATCAATGCCAGGAAGGTAAATATCAACAGCAAGAATCACAATACTTAGGATAGAATCATACAAACCCTAGGATTAGAATACTAATTTAGCTCGACATAATAATTAAAATAAAATAAGAATTAACCATAGAAACAGATATTATATAAATAAAACCCGTAGTGTGGCGTCTGAAGAATAATCATTGGGTTCGTATCCCAACCTCAACGAAAACGGGAAAATATGGAATTCGTTCAGACGAAAACGTTCCAAAGCGATAACAATGTGTAGAATTGAAGTAGAACAATGAAAAAACTAATGCTAGATGAATCTAAAATAAAGCTAAGGTGAAAATATATGAAAAACTGAATAAAGTAGGAGGAAAAACATGCTGGCGGCGTTGGAGGTGCGAGATGCATCATGCCCTATTTATAAGCATAGGCGAAACCCTAATTTTTGCGTCCAGCCGCCTTGCTTCGCGGCCGAGCTCGTGGTCTCTAACTCGATCGTGAGGATCTGGGCCGTACGTTTCTTCGGTAAGATCGTGGCTGGCTTCGATCCCGTTTGCTGTGCTTCGTGGTCTGTCTCGCGATCGCTAGCTCAGCCACGTGAAATCGGGCAGTAGCTTTTCCAAGGCTCTCGGGGGCAGGGTTTGCGGTCGCGAGGTCGGTCGCTAGAAACTGGGCAAAATGATTTCGTATGACCTCGCGACTGGGCTAGCGATCGCGAAGGAGGCTACTAGCCCCTGTTCTTGTCCTTCTTTTCTCGTGCTTTGCTTCCTGCTTCGATTATCAACCATAAGCCTACAAAACACCAAAGAGGAACCCAAGAGCAGTATCTTCCAAAAATAGATAAAAGCATTAAGATTCAATATATAAACACACTTAATAGATCTAAAATCATCTTAAAATATCAACAATAAACGAGTAAAAAGCCCGTTTATCAAACCCCAAACTTGAAGCATTGTTTGTCCTCAAACAAAACAAAACAAAAACAAAAACAAAAGGAAAGACACAACGAAAGATCAATGAGCATCAGCAAAGGTGATAGCCAAAATAAGCCTCAGAAACCTTTCGAAGCTCGAAAACACTAGCACACATGATGACATTAGTCAACTTGACAATGTACAACCATTGAAAGCAAAAATCTCATTCAATTCAACCCTCACAACGGCATGTGTAAAATATAGAGTACACTAAACTCATAAGAAAATTAAGGACGTGTATACACTAAAAAATCAATGCCATGCAAAATCTTACCATAGGCTTGCCATTTCTCTAATATCTCCACCACATCAAATGCGTTCAAATTATGATCAAAAAGGTTTTTTCATAAGTTGTAATGTAGGCATGTTGGTTAAGGTAGGATAATATATGGCTAAGTGACTCAAATATAACTCCAAGCACCTCCATTCATACATTCAACTCATATGGACTTTGTCCATTTCCTTTTTTTTTCCAACATGATAAATCAACATTTATGAAACATAAGGTACCTTATACTTTGATAACTAAATCCCTTTATGCTCACATTTTTCACAAAATTTTTCTTGGCTTTGTAATAGAGCTTATAGGGTCCATTCTTTTTTACACGGGTACCATTCTTTACCACAGATGTACTTCTCTAGTTCTAATCCCGACGTAACTACATCAATAATCTTCAACCCTTCTGATTCTCATATCCATCCTCACCTCCTATCATCCTGCTAACGAAATAATAAGGTCTAATTGAGGCTCAAAGTAGGTGACAAATGGTAAATTAAAGCGTTAGTGTATGGGTGAAAATGTGGTTAACAAAGATGGCCTTTTATCCCTTCCATATTTTAAACACATACTGTAATCTCGACACAAAAAATACGGTAAGTTCTAGAAGACAATTACATGCAAGATATCACACATTTAAAAGAAACTGTAACAAGATGTTTATACAGTGAAGCTCAAGTCTCACGGTTTAAGCAAATGGTGAAAAACAACAATCTAAGAAATCTCAAGTCATTCATGCTTCATTTCCTAACACATCATGTGCACCATTAACATAATTTGTAGAAAATTTCTATCATCATTGGCCACATGGATTAACACATTTCACTTAAACTCGTTGATCGATAAACACAACAACGAAAACAAAAGACACGACAAAAGCCCCAACATATAAAAACTTACGAAAACAAACGAAAACATAAAAAGGACTCTCAACCAAACAAACTCTTCCACTCCCCCCAAACTTATTGTGAACAGTGTGAAATAGAGGTAATAAGGTTTGCAGAAAATAGTGGTTGGGAGAGACCTTACCTCATATGCCGCGCTACTCCGACGGCGGATAGAATCCTCGCCACTGATCCCACCGTTGCATCATCTCCATCATTTGACGTTGGTGTTCTTGATATGCTTGGTGTTGGGCGAGGAGGGCCTGCTGCTGGGCCATCATGGAGGTCATACTCCCGTCGATGCGGTCGAGACGACCATCTATGCGATCCAAACGCTCATAAATCCTGGGATCGCTTTGAACGGGTGGTGGATGCAACGTGCCGCCTGTCTTGGGCGCCTCCTCCTGCTCCGCTTCCTCTTCTTGTTGTGCTTCCTCGACCTCACCTTGTGCATTTAAGCGTTGAGCCCATCCGCAGTGAGCTTGCGAGCTCATGTCTCAATTGACGGTAATATGCCCAAGAGGGTCCAGTCTAGTTAGATCATTGTTTGGCAAGCAAAATATGGACTAGCCATTCGTGTCGTAAAGCAGCCAGAGATGATGGTTGGGGTGTCTCTTCAGGAACGTCTGGACATATAAGTATGGCTTGTCCAGGAAAATGTCATGTGAGACGGGATTCTCACGAATTGTCACCCCAAAAAAGTCGGCAATAGGGGTAACGAATCCCCCTATGCATATCCTCACATTCCCCGAAACCTCTGATTGCATCTGGAAATGTTGGGCAAGGAACATGCCGGCGTGCATCTTCTGTCTTGTCGCAGCACCAATCAGGAGACTCATGTCTTGGGAGAGGACTGAGTCGGCGTTGGTGCGGGCATGTATGGTGAAGATGAGGAGGCGATGGAAGTAGCGGATTTCGGGGTTTCGTATCGAACTTGCCTTTGCCCGTGAGGCATCATAGTACAGGGTATGCTCCACTGCTGTGTCCATGAACAACGGCCACATTTGCTGAGCCGAGTTCTCTAAATCTCCGATGTATTTTCCATCGTGGGAGCCATCGATGATAGCATTCAATTCATCAACTGAGAGTCGTCGGGGCTCGTTGTCGTACTGGAATGTAATGTAACCTGGCAACCCTTGAATCTTATGGACATGGACGGTCGACAGAAACTCTAGTGTCAGGGTCCGGTACGTCAAATAGTTTACCGTGATGATAGAGTACAGACCGGCCCTCTCGGCTAGCCACGTGACATCGTTGGCTATCCCCATCGCTTGGCAAGTGTCGATGAACATAAATCTCGAGTGTCGGTGCTTCAGCTGCACCAACCTCCTCCAACGGTCCCTTGAAGAGGGATTCGACAGTCGCACCCCATAAGTCTCGGGGTAGAACACATCATGTGGCTCATCGTGTGAGGCTGAAACAACCTTCTTGCCCTTATGCTTACTACCGGATGTCCGTGGCATATTGTACCTAAAAATATTTCAAAGGTAGCCCATGTACTTCTTAACAAATTCAATGTGAACGTCAACCCATATCAAAATATCTTTCCCCCAAACTTAGGATTATCATTATTCCTCCCCCCATACTAACATATGATCTTATAAGGTATAACAAGGGAGATAAATGCACACATTAGTTCAAAACACGTGAAAACACGATTCTGAGCTGCCTCGCGGCCATCCTCGCAATCGCGAGGGTGGTCGCTAGGCAATAACCAGCGTCTGCCGCCCGACCGCGAGTTCGGTCACGAGTCACGACTGACAGCTAGGGTTCGAGAATTTTGAACCCCCAAATCAACAATGTAGGTCAATTCCCTCCACAACATATGTTAATTAACACCATAATACCTAACATTGTAAGAATCATGCTCAAAAAGCATGTAAATCTTGCAATATAAGCCTTAGTTCCTCAATTTTTTTAATTTTCCACAGCAAGAAGTACTAATAGGTAAAAACTCTTCCACATTATGCTATTAAGCGAAAATCCAAGAAGAATTAAGCGAAGGATGCATACCTTGAGAGAAATTTACGTTTAAAGCACAAGAAATTGAAGAAGAATGATTTTGGGTGCTTGGGAATGAATTCTTTTGCTGCAAGTGTGTGTGTGTATGTAAAAATGGGGGGAAAGGGTTAAAATATATGAAAACACGCGGGTCGACGTCCGGGCGCGGGGCGGGTCGATCCTCGCGGCCGAGCTCATGGTCGCGAGGTCTGCTGAAGACGTTCTGCCTAGATTCACGCGGCCACCCTCGCGGTCGCGAGGTTAGTCGCTAGCCGTGTCCGATTTTTGCAAATACGTTCTGCCCAGATTCACGCAGCCACCCTCATGGTCGCGAGGGTGGTCGCTAGATGTGCTTTTTTTTTTAAAAAGAAGCAAATATAAATTGGGGCACAACAACGACCAACAAGACACGACACTACAAAAACAAAGAAAAACAAAACAAAAAACATAAAGCGGGTAAATACTGTTGGGTTACCTCCCAACAAGTGCTAGATTTTTCGTCGCTAGCTCGACGTTACCTTTCCTCAGTCGGGCGATTTGACAACTGACCTCTTTCCAAACTTTTGGTTGCCCCTATACTTATCATTAACAGCAGACCACCAGTGAGTGTGGGGTAGCCTCCCCCAAACTTTAATGACTCACTCGAAGTTTTATGCCGAGTCCACCTCGTCTTTGTAGCGTGCTCGTCGAATGGTCGGTTGAAGTCCAAACTCAAAATTAGGTTGATTGTGGCAGTGGTGACCGAATAACAATCTTCATGCTTTGAGTTATCATGTCGCTTCATGGTATCATAGATTGAAATGGTCATCTCCTCCTTATTGACCCCAAATGTGAGGTCTCCATCTTGCACGTCGATCAGTGCCCTGCCTGTGGCTAAGAATGGTCTCCCAAGAATGAGAGACGTGTTCCCATCCTCTGGCATGTCAAGGACCACAAAATCTGCTGGAAAGATAAAATTTTGACCTTGATGAGCACGTCTTCCACTATCCCCTTAGGACGGGTAACTGATGTGTCTGCCATCTGGAGAGCAATTATAGTAGGCTTTAATTCTCCAATCTCCAATTTGTTAAATATGGACAATGGCATCAAGTTGATGCTTGCCCCTAGGTCGCACAGAACTCTGGAGAAAGTATGCCCTCCAATGACACAGGGTATAGTGAAGCTGCCTGGATCTTTCTGCTTCAACGACAACTTCCTTTGCAGCACAGCACTACACTCTTGAGACAAATTTATAGTTTCGAACGTCTCCAACTTCTTCTTATTGGTCACAACATCCTTTAGAAATTTCATGTACCCCGGCATATCTCTGAGCGCATCTAGCAATGGGATGTTACTATTCACCTTCTGGAATGTCTCTAAGAATCGGGTCAGCCTATCGTCATGCTTGGGCTTAGCTAATCGACTCGAGAACGGGATCGGAGGAGTGTACCTCGGATATTTTTTCTTCGGGTCTGCCTCGCGGCCGAGCTCGCGGTCGCGAGGGTGGTCGCTAGACACACAAACTGCATCGTCGTTCTTCCTTGCGGCCAGGCTAGCGGTCGCTAGCTCGGTCGCTAACTCCTCGACAGAGCTCTCTGGACCTTTTCTCGCAGCCGGCCTAGCGATCGTTGGGTCAGTCGTGAACTTCTCTAGGAAACGTTCTGCCGATTTCTCACGGCCGGGCTCACGGTCGTGAGCTTGGTCGTGAGATCCTCCTCATTATGCTTTTTCGCTCCTCAACTGGAGGGCAAAGCACTGATTCTTTGGGTTTACTTCCGTAGTGCTAGGGAATTGGCCCATCTTTTGTTGTGCATTATGCTGTGCAGCTATCTGACCGATCTGGTTCTCCATTATCTTCAGGTGTTTGCCCATGGTGTTTGGTATGAATTTTGCTTATTCTTGGTATTGTTTTACATGTCATTTTTAGTGGTCTGTCCTATTTATGCCGTTGGTTTGATTAATATTTATCGATTCGGACTTACTTCGTTTTTTCGATATTTTGCAGAAAAACGGCATTAAAATAGGATGAATTGGATGTGTCAAGGATTAGGTATATTGAAGAGCGTCTCGATAAGAGTCCGTAGGCACAAACGGATTGCAATTCGGAGTTCGGACGAGGGAGAACGGATCATTTTTTTAAAGTCGCGCACGTGCACTCCGCGCGCCCGCTCGCGCACCGATGCTGAACACTTTCAATGATTCTCATGAATAATGGGGAAGGAATCAAGGATTTTTTCTATCATAAGAAGTAAATTATGTTGCGATAGGAGTCCGTAGACGAAAACTGTATGCAAATCAGAGTTCAGACGAAGGAGAACGGGCAAAAACAAAAACACTGCGCAAAGCAGTGTCGCGCGCGCGCCCACGCACCGCGCTCGCTCGCGCAAACGCACGCCCAACCTCCGAACGCCGGTTCACCAGCTGGCCCATCTTCCTCAGCATGCGTTCAGCAAATTTGAGCTCCGGTTCACCAGCTAGCTTTCACTCTCCAGCGCCCTCATCGCCTTTCCGCCGGCCTCCACCGGCGCGGTGACCACCTCTCCGCACGCTGGCCCTTCACCGCCCTCTCCACAAGAAAGCTCTCAACCGGCGCTCACCTTCATCCAGTGCTCATTTCCAATACATATTGTTTTCTCAACTGGGGCTCACTCCCCAACCGGCGCTCACTCATTTTATTTATATATAAACGCGCAACGGATTAGGGCAGAGTGAGTTCTTAGTTCTTATTTTTCTGGCCGCGGCTACTTTTCTTCAATTTCTCTCCCGGGAGCTTCCAGTCACGGCACAAATTACAGATATTTATTCCTGCTTTAATTCCTTTCAACAATACAATTGTTTACCGAATTAATCTATTGAATTTATCGATTTATTATTGAAACTTTGATTTACATTATTCATTTATGATTTCTTGCTATATGATTCTTGTGGATTTAATTCTCTAGTAAACACAGGATTGTTCGATTTATGCTATTGGATTTTCATGTTCCTTGATAAATGATTTCGCTTCGATTAATTCATGTTCTTGTTGGATAATTGATAATTGTGGTTTATTTGCAATTAGATTGATTAGGGCTTGACAAACCCTAAGAATATGATTACTCTCGCTTTTGTTTATTGCTTTGATTTATCGCTTTCATAGTTCAACTAGGGATTGAAATCCCTGGTTTAGATTTATTGTTTTAATAGTTTAGCTCGGGATTGACAAACCCTAGCTTAGGATTGCTGTTTATTTTTAAGTATTTCATTTCCCGTATGTTTCAAACCTCCGTTGGTATTAGAATGTTTAGGATTTAATTGCTTTCTGTGTGCGACACGAACAATAGCCCTGTTAAGTTTTCCTTAAGAGACGACTTGGGTTAACTTATCATGCTACAATTACCTCATACGATTGCGAGTGAATTTGAGTGTGTTTTTGGCTCGATCAATTTTGGCGCCATTCGGGAAAACTTTAGGCGTATTGTTTGTGTTGTTTGTTTTCCAGATTTCTTTCCGCTCTGTTTGGTTATTTTCTCCCCAGTGCGTGTGATCTTGTTTTTGTTGTTGGTGTCTCATAATGCGGGGTACCAAGATGCGAATATGGTCAAACAGTCAGGGAGGAAAGTTCGTCAGATTGGGCAAATTCTTCTTACGAAGAAGGAGCCCTGTTCGACCATGTTGAGGATATCCGCTGTTTATGAGCAACAATATGGTTCGGGTGGAATAACCAACCCAACTCGAAATGTGGATTCAACCCACCGTGATTATTGGGATCCACAGCAGCAGACCGCCTCCTCACCGACTCGGGATGGTGGGAACCACAACATGATTATGGATGGTGTGATCCACATCACCACAACCTCCACAAAGAACGGTGGTACCACCCGCAAAGAAGAGTATTTTCACCACCACACCCACCACCACCTCGGGTATCCGTTGGATGATATGGATGCGAACTGAGTCGGACTCGCCACCAACGGTTGGATCTTTGAAGACACCAAAATTAGGCGCTTAGAGGCAAGATTGGAATTGATGATTGAGAAGCTGAACGAGTTGTTGCAAACAAGATGCAATAGGGGAGACTCAAAGCTCACCCTATGAGGCTCAGGCGACCACCGACCATCAGAGTTCGCCGTCGGAGGATATGGTGCATCGTTCATTCAGATTACAAGTCAAGGATTGGATGCTAGAGACGCAACTCTTGAGCGTTTAGAAGCACGTGTGGGACTGATGGCTGAGAAGTTGGTTGTGTATCAACAACAACTTACAGTGAGAGAACTTCCGAGCTACCCCTGTGAGGTTCAGGCAGTCATTGTCCTTCAAGGAGATCGAGCAGATGTAATATCCCGCAATTTTAAGTGTTTAATTACGATAATTAAATCGTAATTTAGAAATTAATCCCGATTATTAAAATCTTAAATAGTCAATGATTAACTTTTAGTACGGATAATTGGATACTTTCTGTGTGACATTCACTGAGGCTTAGTGAGTTAAGGAATGTAGTTTTTGATATTCCTTCAAACGTATTGTTCTAACATCAGTTAAATTCGACAGTTAAGTCTTACAATATATTTAAGCAATTAAGCTTAAATTTCAAAATTCCCTATTATAATTGGAATAAATAAAGTTGTAACAACTTTAGTTTTAACATTTTAGAGATGTTTCAACTATGAGAATTTCAAGACGTTTCAAACGTCTACGTTTAGAGATAATGCGATAACTTAGCCAAACGATCATGGAATTATAAAATTCAAATTCCTATGATTATTTTATGATATAAGAGTATTATTTATCATCAAAATAATGCTAGAAAGTTAAGGAATAAAATGTATCATATGTAATGGATTTCGAAAACCCTAATTTTTAAATTTAGGGTTTTGTGATCTAAATTTTGTTCTAAATATTTTTCTATGATTAAATTCATCATCTATGATTATAATGTGTCTTATAACTATGTGTTAGCTATTTATTACATAAAAATAAAATATGTAGGGTATGGAACCCTAATTTTCGAAAATATGAGCTAATGGTAATAATTAATTTTAAATTGCTACCCAATTATGGTCCTATGATATTTATTAAATTAAAATGATATTATTAAGGATAATATATAGTATTATATCAAGTGGAACAATTGGGAGCACACTTGTGCCATAGGGGACGAAAGTTGTAGGCATAAGGTGACAAATTTTGAATAAAAATCTATCTATAATTAATGAGTAGGCATGAGTTGTACCTTATCACATTAATAGGTGTAAAGTAGTAGTAGTATACAATTAAAACAAGTAACCTATGTGGAATCATGTGAGAGGGCCGAAAAATCCACCTATATGTCACACTATGTGATAAACTTTATACTATGTGACAACTATGATCTAATGCATTAATTAAGGGATAAGATGACCCAAGGATGAGTTATAGGATAAGATAAGATTTTGTTCTCTTGTGCAAGTGTATGGTTGATATCTTCATGTAATTATGATACTACAAGTGTACACTAGATACTTTAAGTGTAATAATTAACATACAACTTGCATATGCCTATAAATATAGGATGAAGCTCTTCATTTCTCATTCACAAACACTAGGGACCGAAAATAATGGAGAAAAATAGAGACAAAGAGTTCATCTTGTGTAATCCCAAACTTAGATCAAATAAACGTCGCCGATCAAAATCTACTTGATTAAGAGGTTAGATTTCTTCGAGCTTCAGATATATCGTTAGAATTTATGTTATAAGCAATTCATAGGTGTAATTTTCAAAAATTATGAGACTTGTGCTAATATGTTTAGATATTGTATTTATATGATGTTATTGAGCATGTAGTATAATTATATCACAAAATCAAGCATGATTTCAAATTTTACATGTTGACCGAAAATATATGGGTGTAATATATTGAAGATTAAAATTTTTAATTGTTAATTTGAGCATAGAATCATGATCTAGGGTATTAATTATGCTTGTATGATTTTATGTAGAATTTTTGAAAAATTTTAGTACCTAAGTCTATGAATTTCGAAAATTATAGAACATGATATTATGTTGAGATATTGTCACAGCCCCTCAATCCTAAGTACGGATTAACAGGGACTATAACTCTAAACAGGGATAAAAATACAAGGAGACTCTTTTTAACAATAAACGTAATACATATGTCATTTATGTTCTTGGACTATATTACATAATTTAAGTTCTAGCAATGAAAGCATGTGATATGTACATATGACGATGTACTATCAAGGTATAAACATTTCAAAGGACAACATTCTTATTGCTCAACACCGCTCCATCCATCATCCGTCAACTCGCACATTTAAAACAAACATGCGGTGAGTACAAGAATGCACTCAAGGACTCATGCCAAAATATTTTATCATTTGATGATTACATTTGCCACATCATGGTAAGACACAAGGGTTTTAGTTGAAAATGCCTTGTGCTTACTAAAGCATTTTATCGCTTCATAAAATCACCGCTGGCGAGCATTTTTTACGTGTATGATCCATATCCCTTAACATCCTTTCGCCATATCATCATAGTCGAACGTCGTGAAGGAGGCCTCACTCTGACGCCGTGACCGCCGTGGTTGTCCTTACAAAAGACACGGTCACCTTAGGTGTACACGTTAATCCTAGCCGGTATAGTCCTTCCAAAGACAGATCCGATATCGATTTTCATTCATAAGTTGGGGCGACCCAACAACATTCATAACAATTCATAACATCTCATAACATCTCATGGATAGGATACATACACAAAACATAAACATTTTGGTGTAATCTTGTAAACATTTTATCAATAGCTGAAATAAGCATCGTAAATAAATATTTCGTAAGCATTTTATTTTTGAGTAGTAAAGCCCACCGGACCGAGATTGCCTTAATCCCATTTTTGACCGTAAGTCCTAGCTTTAGCCTATCTATTCTTGGCCTTGAGGTTTTGGAGTGGAAAAAATCCATTGGGTCTTAGAACCCATATTTCTATTTTAGTGTATATCATGGTATGATATACACTCAATTAACCATGTGGTAGCACCTAGTCAAATATTTCACGTTAAGGTCCGCTTTCGTGAAAATATCGTATCATGATGTTATATCATAATTAGTACATCTTATAATGCTCTATCGCACCTTGCACATAACATAATGAATGCATCGATTAATAGCATGTTAGTCACATAAGGCATACTACATAGGGTTTCTAACACTTAGTCAAATTTCAAGTGTTTTAATTTCAGCAAAAACAGCTTGAAACAACCCAAGTGACGTACTTTGACGATCCATAACTCTCGATCCAGAATACGTGTGGTCGCACAAAGATACATTCTGGAAACCTCTAAACATGTACTACAAGTTCTAAGAAGGAATTAAATCCAAAAGAGTCGTGGTTCTGAAGATATAGGGTCTCAAAGTGGGCAACTCAAACTGACTTCTATACTTAGAAAATGTTTCAGAATTTTCAGTTTTAGCTTAACGACGAGGGTTTTTGAGGCTCGTAACTTTTGACTCGCAATGCCAAAATGTCTGCAGGCTACCAATTTAGAAACCTTGTAACAAGTACTACATATGTCATGAAGACCATACTGGAAAATATTTGACGCATCGAGAAATACATAAGCTCAAAGTTGACTAGTTGAAATGGACAGTTTCCAGTAGGTGACTTTGGGTCGATGAAAAGTATACCTATAAAACTTGGTTTGGGATCAAACTTTCCAGATCATAACTAGACATGGTGAGGAACATTTCTTATGAAGAAACCCAAGTCCAAATCGGACTACAAATGGCTTGAACACCTCACGTAAAAGTCATACTCGAACAGCCTATTAACATAGAAATTTTCTAAGGCAGTTTGTCCAAAAAGGCTTACTGAAATGCGTCAAATTTAAAAATTCACCGTGAGTTCATTATAAGGAATCTGGAAATGAAACAAATCATATTGAAAAGCCACTTAAGTCTAGTTTTATCCAGAAAAATCCTCACGCAATGATTCACAATAGATTGGGAGATAGAAATGTTTTACCACAAGCTATCACTCCCGTGACAGTTTTGTGCAGTTAACTTGTAAAATCTGGAATAAATAGTAAAACTTTTTAGAAAATTCTGAAAATTTACATACATCTTCTAGACATGCTGAATTATGTTTCTGCAAAATTTCAGAGTTTTATCATTATCCAAACTTAAAAAGAAAGCCACGCACTATGGGTGATAAACACGGCGATTTCGCAGATTTGTGCAGTGTTTTTGATAAATACAAATAAAATATCAAATCAAGTTTTATGGACTTGAAATTTTACAGAGGCATACTAGACACATATAATTTCAACATATCAAAAATTAACAATCATCGGACCACTGAAACTTAGTCAAATAAATTCGTGAAGTTTCTGTTCGTCCAGGTAATCAACATGCAATGATCATAAGTATTGAATCTACCTATTAAATCAACATGCAATCACTTTCAAGCATAGACCCAACACATTCAAGCATATTGATGAACATGCATGTGTATATCTTGATCATAATAAACTTATGATTATAGGGCCTTTACCTTGGATCAGAATTTGACAAGGTTGAGAGAGAGATGGAGGTGCGACGGAGCTCATGCTCCGGTTGAGATGAAAGTGGGGGAGAGCTCTTGGCCTCCTTGCAGACTTTAGAGAGGGAGGAGAGGAGATGGCTGCAAATCTGAATTTGGGAGGGGAAGAGTGTCGTGTGGGAGGCTGAAGTTTGGGGGTATGTGGTAGCTTATGGGTGCTTATGGGTGACAATTGTCACCTTTACACATTCAAATTGACACCTAATAGTTTGAAATAAATAAAATGATGTTATAGTAAGAATGTTTATAGATGATTATGTGATATGTGATTTTATTGATGATCTAATTTTTAATGGAAAATGTTAATTCCTATAATTTCTTGATCGATTAAACGCTTTTTAGTTGAAAACGTTGCAAAACGCTAATTATCTCGAAATGGTCGTTTTCAAAACTATATGAAGTTAAATGTATTAATGTTATAAATTTATTTTATAAGATATAATAAGAATTCATTTCTCGTGATAATATGATCCAAAATGATGTTTTAGACATATTATGATTTTATAACATATCGAATTTTGTAGAACAAGAATTGCACATAAGATAATAGAATTACATAAAGGAATTAAAAGTCAAATGTCGACTTTAGTCAAAATTGTATAATTGACCAAAATAAATGTTTTATGACCAAGTCAAAATTGTTGACCAAAACATTAGTCAAAATTGACCAAGGTCAAATCGCACGAAATTTGATAATACGTGATCTATGTGACGTAGACGCGTTTGGTAACAATGTAACTTACGTTACGTAAGTACATTAAAACGTAAATTATGTTCTAAAGAGATGGAATATCTCTTATATGTTGAATAATTTCATAATCGACATCATTTGGATTAAGAAACGTCAAAATAAGTTAGACGTTAGCCTTATTTGATGCATAGGACGTTATTGACGATGTTCGTCTCTATCGAATCGTGACCAATGTACTAAAATAATTCTTACATTAAGGTGGGACGTGATTTGAGCCGAGACATAGAAAGTGACATAGAAAGACCTAAATACTCCAGGTGGGCTTTACTCGAACTGATTTATTTATTCTGCTTTTTTCGAAATGCAAAGTATTTATTTACAAAGCTTTCAGTTGAGAAATGATTATGAACTGTTGTTCAATTACCTGCCCAAAGTATTTATGTTTTATGTATGGATCCTATCAAGAGATGGTTAGCGAACCATGGAAATTACAGTTGTTGGGTCGCTCCCAACATTTTAGAAAATCGATATCGGATCCTGTGCTAGATGCAAAATTCCTAGCCTGGATTAATGTGTACACCATAGGTGACTGTGAGCCGATAGCAACATCTTCGGCCGGTCACAGCGTCCGTAGAAGGAGGCCTACTTCTACGACGTGAACAAAGTTATGAGAAAGTTATATGAAAGTGATACGGATCATACATACCAGAAAATGCCTGGCCAAGCGATCTTTTGAGAAACAATAAAGTTTTTTGGTATTCACGAGTTATTTCTACTAAAATCCTCGTGTTATACTATGGGGCAGTGTAATTTAAAGAAATTATTTTGGCTTGAGTCCACTAAGTGCATTCTTGTACTTAGCCATGCATGTTTGTTTTTAAATGTGCAGGTTGAGCTGACGATGGATGGCAAAGTGTTGAGCAGTCGGAGTTTTTATCACTGATATAGTATAGCCTTGAATTTATATAGTCATATATGAATTCACATGCTTTCCGCTGTTTGAAACACCTATTTATATTTTGATTATTGATGCATTTCGCCTTCAGATCAGTCGAACTCTTTTGTCAAAGATCTGTTGGTCTAGTTTGTATGTAATACGTTGTATGGTTACCCTTATCTTTTGAAGTCTTATGAAATTGGTCATCGGTTCCTTTATCATTTCATATCCATTTATCATTAAGTCCTTTAATCCCCGTATCATTAGTCACAGTCCCGGCTAATCCGTACTTAAGGGTTGGCGGGTTGTGACAGAGTGGTATCAGAGCAGGTTATCCTTTAAACCCTAAAACCTCCTTTCTTTTAAAAGTTAAGTCTAGATTGAGTCACTAAACTTCTAGAGATCAGCTGACTATGCTCAACACTCCATCGCATCGAAGCTCAACCGGGAAAAAGGTAACTTATTTCGTTTCAAATAATGAATTGAAAAGTTTGAAAGTGCAAAGTGTTGAAGGTAAAAGTTTTTGAGAAAGGAATGAAATTCTATTTTTGAAAGCATTGAAAGATGTTTGAGAAAGAAAGTTGTTACTAAAAGCTTTTTCAGAAAGAATATTACAGTTTTATAAGAAAAGTTGACAGTTATATGTCAAAAGTTATATGAGAACAAGTTATCAGTGATATGAGACAGAGTTTACAGAGAATGAAAAACAGTTGACACATCGATGTCAAAAGTGATTATTGAATAAGTAAGATTCAAAAAAAGCATGAGTTATGTTATGATTATTTGAAATGTTATTTCAAATTTCAAAGTTTTTATGAAAAGTGATATGTTATCTCAAAGAACATAGATGTTATAAGAAGCATGCTCACCTCTTGAACATATAAGTGCAAATTAGGGAAACTTTATCCCTCTGCGAGAACTATAGCAAGTAGTGACTTATGAGCATACGAAAAGTAAGTTGAAAACAAACTCGAGTTTTCAACGAAAGAATGACGAAAGCAAAAGAGGAAATTAAAAGAGCACGATGCACAGGTTCGATGTGGAACAGAGATAGTTAAACGAACTTTGAAAAGAAACTCGTACGAACCAGAGCATCAGCTCGTATTCGGCCAAGTGGCAAAGCGTATTCCCGGCGCATGGCGCGCAGGCAGAAAACTGCATTGTGCAGTGTTCTTGTTTTAACTCGTTCTCTTTCATCCGAACTCCGTTTTGCGAACGGTTTTCGCTCACATATTTCTATCTCAACGAACTTCATTTCATATGAAGGAAAAAACCCCTGAATCCTTCTCCAAAATTCGTGAAAGACAGTTGAAGTCGGACTGAAATTCTGATTAGAACAAAGAATATTGTGGAAAGAAAAGAACTTAGAAAGTTGTTGAAAGTAGGATTTCTTTAATACCAAAAGTGTGGCGCTATGATATATGTTGAACATAGATCCTTTCTGTAAACATTTATCTGCTTATCAGATGTGTTTGCTTTATCTGCTTAACAGATATATGTTAGTTCACCTTATCTGCTTATCAGATGTATTTAGATTGACTTACGACCATCTGTATTCAGACGGCAGGAAAAGGAAAAGTCTCGGACACGGAGCCCACACAAGAGTATAGACTCTTTTATTATAGACCAGGCACCGATGTAGGACAATTCCTGGACGAGTTCTTGCACCTTTGGATAAGAGCTCATTACCATGGAATAACAGCTCTGGATGGTGTCCAGCGACTTATTCGCCGACTGCCGACAGACTGGCAAGAATATGCAAGAGAAGTGGCAAAGGAGTATGTTATCCATAAAGAAAATTCAGAGGTTCTGGCATATCTACCAGGGTTTGTCAATCATCTCAAAAGTACATATGACCTATATGGAGCAGCACCTGTAAAAACCTTTCCTCAACATTATGCATGGCACTACAAAGTCCAAAACATCAACCCATATCCTACCCCATCAGCTATGCCTGAAAAAGAGATCAAAGTGACGCAAAATTCCGATCTCATAGAGGAGACAGGGAGCAGTATTACCCCCGGCCCATTAAAAGAGTTAGATCACTTGTTGTACGAGGCAAATACATATTTGGACACTGGCAAGTTTCCAAGCGAAGAATATGACTCTGATGAAGGATACTCAGTGACGTCAAAACCTAAATGAAACTTATGAGTAGATAGTAAATCGTGCTATAGATAGTATGGTTAGTATGTATAAAGAAAGCATAGTAGTGAAAAGTGACATGTGTATAGTGTGACTAGAAAGGTTGTAGCAGTATATATAGAAGCATAGTACCTTGTAAACGCTATGAGATCTTTTTGAGTCTGACGACTTGTATAGAAAAGTCCTCTAAGAGGCATTTTCCTTATATATATATATATATATATATGATAACCCTAGAAGGGTTTTGCGACAAAATGAGTATGAAATGGATGTGTGATTTTGCTAAAGCTGTATTATGCTTAAACAAAGATGTTATGTATACGTAAATTGTGATAAACGTTATACGAATGCTAATGGTATTTTTACATTAGTAGAATGCCACCAAGACGTGCACCAGAACCCGAAAATAGGAGGAGGGGAAGGAGAAGGGCGGAGTACCCCAACCCGAGGAAGAAGAAGTTATACCACAGGCACCTCCACCTCCACCTGACCGTAGGGTGGAAGAACTCTTCCTTAGGCAGAACCCGCCCTCCTTCAATGGAAAAGGGAGCCCTGAAGACGCCGAACAATGGGTCAGGGCCATAGAAAGAATTTTCGATTTCCTTCACTGTACCACACAAGAGAGACTATCTTGTGTCACGTTTCAACTTACCGGACCGGCAGATTTCTGGTGGGAGGCAAGAAAGAAAACGCTGACACCCGAACAGATGGAATACTTTACTTAGGATGACTTTAAGATGGAAATGTATGAAAAGTACATTCCCAAGAGCTATCGAAAGAAAAAGGAAGTGGAATTTTTTAACTTAAAGCAAGGAAAGATGTCGGTTACTGAGTACGACCGCCTTTTCTGCGACATGTCTAGATATGCTCTGGACATGGTAAGCACTGACATGAAAATGTCGGAAAAATTCAGGGCGGGACTAAGGCCCGAAATCAAAATGTCTCTGGCAAGTCATGGAGACCTAACGTATACGGAAGCTCTTAGTCGAGCTCTGGACATCGAAGTTGCAATGCCCGAGGAAAAACCTGCACCAACTCAGTCCCAAAATGTCGGTGACAAAGGGAAGCGAAAATGGGAAGGAAATTATAATAAAAACTTTAACCGAGGAAGTTTCAACAACAACAACAACAAAAGGCCATGGCAGGGTAACATGGCACCCCAAAGGCAAGAGTGGAAGAAACCAGTACTTTCCACGCCCATGGGAGGACAACAAGAGCAGAGGAAGATTCATCCTTGCCCAAAGTGTAATAGGCTACACACAGGAGTATGTCTATTAGGCAGTGTCAGTTGTTATAAGTGTGGCATGAGAGGCCACTACGCAAATGAATGCCCCGGATTACGCCCGGGAGGACAAGGGAGGCCCAATCAACCAAATCAAACCCAGCCCCTGAGGGCAATACAAGATTAGCAAAGAGAAAGAATGACAAGAATAAAGAAACAAAGAAGCAACTAAGGCAACAACAACCACAGAATCAAAGAAGCAAGCACCCCGCCGACCACAGCCAGCTCAGGCTAGAGCCTATGCGCTAAATAGGCGAGAGAACGAACAAAACCAGGGCAACCTGGCAGGTATGGGATTACTCTTCAACATACCTATTAAGCTTTTGTTCGATACGGGTGCTTCGCATTCTTTCATTTCAAAAGCATGTGTTGATATGTTAGAGCTTAAACCTGAACAAACGAATCAGGAAATGAGAATCTCGACACCCATAGGAGGTATTATGACCGTTACACATGCTTGCTCGAACTTAGAGTTGAACTTAGGCTCACTTAAGGTTCTAGCAAATAACTTGAACATAATACCTATGGGGGATGTAGATATAATCTTAGGAATGGATTGGTTGGCCGAAAACCATTCCACAATCCTATGCAAAGAAAGAAGAATTTCGATCCAACCACCGGGGAAAGAAGCTGCGAACTTCTACGGAATTAGTATGGGGAAGAAAATCCCAATAATATCTGCGCTTCAAGCAAGAAGAATGATGAATAAGAAGGAATGTTAAGCATTCCTTGTCTATCTAAACGGAGAAGAAAAAGTGGAGTTAAAGGTCGAGGACGTGGAAATCGTTCGAGAATTTCCAGACGTCTTTCCTGACACCTTACCAGGACTACCCCCGGATAGGTAGTTAGAGTTCACAATTGATCTGGAGTCCGGATCTGCTCCAGTATCAAAAGCGCCTTATAGGATGGCACCAAAGGAACTCGAAGAGTTGAAAATTCAAATTCAAGAGTTATTGGACTTGGGTTTTATTAGACCAAGTGTTTCACCATGGGGAGCGCCAGTCTTATTTGTCAAGAAGAAGGATGGCTCATTAAGAATGTGCATTGATTATCGAGAATTGAATAAACTGACACTTAAGAACAAATATCCACTGCCAAGGATAGACGATTTGTTCGATCAGTTAAGAAGTGCAAGCGTATTCTCGAAAATCGATCTTAAGTCCGGCTACCATCAACTTAAAGTGCGCCCAGAAGATATATCCAAAACGGCGTTCCGAACAAGATATGGACACTACGAGTTCGTAGTTGTGCCGTTCGGTCTGACCAATGCGCCAGCCGTATTTATGGATCTTATGAATAGAGTGTTCCACCCGTACCTAGACAAGTTTGTCTTGGTCTTCATAGATGATATTCTCATCTATTCGAAAAATGAGGAAAAGCATAGGGAACACCTAAGAACGGTTTTACAAACCCTAAGATCCGAACGACTTTACGCCAAATTCAGCAAGTGTGAATTCTGGCTTAAAGAAGTGATATTCCTTGGACACATTGTGTCTGCAGAAGGAATAAAAGTAGATCCTGCGAAGGTTGAAGCCGTACAAGGTTGGAAATCGCCAACAACACAAAACGAAATTCAAGTTTCCTAGGACTAGCTGGCTATTACCGGAGATTCATTGAAGGATTCTCCAAGATCGCAAGGCCAATGACCCAGCTACTCCGAAAAGGGGTTAAATTTACATGGACAAAAGAATGTGAGGCAAGTTTCCAGAAGCTTAATGAAAACTAACCAGTGCGCCGGTACTAGCTGTTCCAGATTCGAACAAGGAATACATTGTCTATACTGATGCTTCCAAGAATGGACTTGGCTGCGTGTTGATGCAAGAGGGAAGAGTAATAGCTTACACATCACGGCAACTCAGACCGCATGAGTTGAATTATCCAACCCATGATCTAGAACTGGCAGCAGTGGTACATGCACTGAAGATCTAGAGACACCACCTTTATGGAGTAAGGTGTGAGATCTTCACTGATCATAAAAGTTTGAAATACTTTTTCGAGCAACGAGATTTAAACATGAGACAAAGAAGATGGCTCGAACTAGTAAAAGATTACGATTGTGGTATAAACTACCACCCAGGCAAGGCGAACGTGGTAGCTGATGCCTTGAGTCGTAAGAATCAACCCAATATGGGATGTCTTTTCACACAAGAAGAAAAACTCATTAGAGAGTTTGAAAGGATGGAAATAGAGATGGTTGAGAAACCACAGACGATCACGAGTCGTATTGCTACACTCACTTTGACGTCTGACTTAAGAAAAAAGATAGTAGACGAACAAAGGATGGAGGAAAAGTTAGAAAAAGCAAGAGCCAAGGTAAGGGCTGAAGGATTAAAAGGTTTTCAGGAAGCACCAGACAATGCCCTATTGTTTGAAGGAAGATTGTGCGTTCCAGATAACGACAATCTTCGAAATGAAATCATGAGTGAAGCTCATGATACTCCTTATACCGCCCACCCTGGTAGTACTAAAATGTATCAAGACTTAAAGGGAAGGTTTTGGTGGGAAGGTATGAAAAGAGATACAGCCTCTTTTGTCGAACGTTGTCTCGCTTGTCAACAAGTGAAGGCACTGCATCAACGGCCTTATGGAAAGTTACAACCATTGGAAATACCCGAATGGAAGTGGGATGACATAGCAATGGATTTTGTAACAGGTTTACCAAGGTCAAAAAGGGAAAACACTGCTATATGGGTAGTAGTGGATCGCCTTACCAAATGTGCTCATTTTCTGCCTATTAAGACTACTTATGGATCGGATAAGTTAGCCCAACTATATGTGAAAGAAATTGTACGTCTACATGGAGTGCCGAAATCTATCACCTCTGATAGAGATTCAAAGTTCACTTCAAGATTTTGGACTAGCTTGCAAAAGGAGTTGGGCACGAAACTGAATTTTAGCACAACTTTTCATCCACAGACTGATGGCCAGTCTGAGCGAACAATCCAAACACTTGAGGACATGTTGCGAACAGTAGTGTTGGATAGAGGCGAAACTTGAGAATATGTCTTACCACTTATTGAATTCGCCTATAATAATAGTTATCAGGCAACCATCGATATGGCACCATACGAGGCACTGTATGGAAGAAAATGCCGATCACCACTTTATTGGGATGAAGTGGGTGAAAGGAAAATTTTAGGGCCTGATACAGTAGAGGAAATGATTGAAATTGTTCGCCAAATTAGGCAAAGGATAAAAGAAGCTCAGGATAGGCAAAAATCTTATGCCGATACACGTAGATCTGAGCTATATTTTGAATGTGGCGATAAAGTGTTCCTCAAAGTCTCACCATCAAAGGGAATCATAAGATTTGGAGTGAAAGGAAAGTTAAGGCCACGTTTCATAGGACCTTATGAAATCCTTGAAAGAATAGGTCCTGTAGGCTATCGATTGGCACTTCCGCCAAGTTTGGGCAATGTCCATAATGTGTTTCACGTATCACAATTGAGAAAGTACGTGTATGATCCGAAGCACGTAATCCATCACGATGATGTGATTTTGAACCCTGATATGAGTTATGTGGAAGAACCTAAGGCTATTTTAGATCGTAAGGTTCAACAGTTGAGAAATAAATCAATATCATTAGTAAAAGTCCTATGGAAATATCATGGTCAAGAGGAGGCCACGTGGGAACTCGAGGACGCCATGAAAGAGCGATACCCCGAACTCTTCCAAGGCATGCAAATTTCGAGATGAATTTTTTTTAAAGGGGTAGAATGTAATATCCCGCAGTTTTAAGTGTTTAATTACGATAATTAAATCGTAATTTAGAAATTAATCCCATTATTAAAATCTTAAATAGTCAATGATTAACTTTGACTACGGATAATTGGATAATTTTGGGTGACATTCACTGAGGCTTAGTGAGTTAAGGAATATAGTTTTTGATATTCCTTTAAACGTATTGTTCTAACGTCAGTTAAATTCGACAGTTAAGTCTTACAATATATTTAAGCAATTAAGCTTAAATTTCAAAATTCCCTATTATAATAGGAATAAATAAAGTTGTAACAACTTTAGTTTGAACATTTTAGAGATGTTTCAACTATGAGAATTTTGAGAAGTTTCAAACGTCTACGTTTAGAGATAATGCGATAACTTAGCCAAACGATCATGGAATTATAAAATTCAAATTCCTATGATTATTTTATGATATAAGAGTATTATTTATCATCAAAATAATGCTAGAAAGTTAAGGAATAAAATGTATCATATGTAATGGATTTCGAAAACCCTAATTTTTAAATTTAGGGTTTTGTGATCTAAATTTTGTTCTAAATATTTTTGTATGATTAAATTCATCATCTATGATTATAATGTGTCTTATAACTATGTGTTAGCTATTTATTACATAAAAATAAAATATGTAGGGTATGGAACCCTAATTTTCGAAAATATGAGCTAATGGTATTAATTAATTTTAAATTGCTATCCAATTATGGTCCTATGATATTTATTAAATTAAAATGATATTATTAAGGATAATATATAGTATTATATCAAGTGGCACAAGTGGGAGCACACTTGTGCCATAGGGGACGAAAGTTGTAGGCATAAGGTGACAAATTTTGAATAAAAATCTTGCTATAATTAATGAGGAGGCATGAGTTGTACCTTATCACATTAATAGGTGTAAAGTAGTAGTAGTATACAATTAAAACAAGTAACCTATGTGGAATCATGTGAGAGGGCCGAAAAATCCACCTATATGTCACACTATGTGATAAACTTTATACTATGTGACAACTATGATCCAATGCATTAATTAAGGGATAAGATGACCTAAGGATAAGTTGTAGGATAAGATAAGATTTTGTTCTCTTGTGCAAGTGTATGGTTGATATCTTCATGTAATTATGATACTACAAGTGTACACTAGATATTTTAAGTGTAATAATTAACATACAACTTGCATATGCCTATAAATATATGATGAAGCTCTTCATTTCTCATTCACAAACACTAGGGATCGAAAATAATAGAGAAAAATAGAGAGATAGAGTTCATCTTGTGTAATCCCAAACTTAGATCAAATAAACGTCGCCGATCAAAATCTACTCTGATTAAGAGGTTAGATTTCTTACGAGCTTCGTATATACGTTAGAATTTATGTTATAAGCTTCATTCATAGGTGTAATTTTCAAAAATTATGAGACTTGTGCTAATATGTTTAGATATTGTATTTATATGATGTTATTGAGCATGTAGTATAATTATATCACAAAATCAAGCATGATATCAAATTTTACATGTTGATCGAAAATATATGGGTGTAATATATTGATAATTAAAATTTTAATTGTTAATTTGAGCATAGAATCATGATCTAGGTATTAATTATGCTTGTATGATTTTATGTAGAATTTTGGAAAATTTTAGTACCTAAGTCTATGAATTTCAAAATTATAGAACATGATATTATGTTGAGATATAATCCATGTTTGAGTGTTATCATAACATATCGATATTGTAGATTCATAAAATAAGGTTGTATGAATTTATCGGATTTGTTAAAATTATTTGACCTAAGTCCAAATTTTCGAAAGTGACTTAGGAAGATTAAATTGAATAGTTTGAAATAAATAAAAATGATGTTATAGTAAGAATGCTTATAGATGATTATGTGATATGTGATTTTATTGGAATTTTGGAAAATGTTTGCTAGTCTAATTAGGGTTTTCAAAACTATAAAGTTAAATGTATTAGTGTTATAAATTTATTTTATAAGATATAATTGCATAATATGATCCAAAATGATGTTTTAGACATATTATGATTTTATGGGAATTTTTAGAACAAGAATTGCACGTAAGATAATAGAATTACATAAAAGGAATTAAAAAGTCAAAATGTTGACTTTAGTCAAAATTGTTGACTAAATATTGACCAAGTCAAAATTGTTGACCAAAAACATTGACCAAGGTCAAATCGCACGAAATTTGATAATACGTGATCTATGTGACGTAGTACGTTTGGTAACAATGTAACTTACGTTACGTAAGTACATTAAAACGTACATTATGTTCTAAAGAGATGGAATATCTCTTATATGTTGAATAATTTCATAATCGACATCATTTGGATTAAGAAACGTCAAAATAAGTTGGAGGTTAGCCTTATTTGATGCATAGGACGTTATTGACGATGTTCGTCTCTATCGAATCGTGACCAATGTACTAAAATAATTCTTACATTAAGGTGGGACGTGATTTGAGCCGAGACATAGAAAGTGACATAGAAAGACCTAAATACTCCAGGTGGGCTTTACTCGAACTGATTTATTTATTCTGCTTTCTTAGAAATGCAAAGTATTTATTTACAAAGCTTTCAGTTGAGAAATGATTATGAACTGTTGTTCAATTACATGCCCAAAGTATTTATGTTTTATGTATGGATCCTATCAAGAGATGGTTAGCGAACCATGGAAATTACAGTTTGTTGGGTCGCCCCAACTTTATAGAAAATCGATATCGGATCCTGTGCTAGATGCAGGAATTCCTAGCCGGATTAACGTGTACACCATAGGTGACTGTGAGCCGATAGCAACATCTTCGGCGGTCACAGCGTCCGTAGAAGGAGGCCTACTTCTACGACGTGAACAAAGTTATGAGAAAGTTATATGAAAGTGATACGGATCATACATACCAGAAAATGCCTGGCCAGGCGATCTTTTGAGAAACAATAAAGTGTTTTGGTATTCACGAGTTATTTCTACTAAAATCCTCGTGTTATACTATGGGCAATGTAATTTAAAGAAATTATTTCGCTTGAGTCCACTAAGTGCATTCTTGTACTTAGCCACCGCATGTTTGTTTTAAATGTGCGAGTCGAAATGACGATGGATGGCAAAGTGTTGAGCAGTCGGAGTTTTTGTCACTGATATAGTATAGCCTTGAATTCATATCGTCATATATGAATTCACATGCTTTCCGCTATTTGAAACACTTATTTATATTTTGATTATTGATGCATTTCGCCTTCAGATCAGTCGAACTCTTTTGTCAAAGATCTGTTGGTCTAGTTTGTATGTAATACGTTGTATGGTTACCCTTATCTTTTGAAGTCTTATGAAATTGGTCATCGGTTCCTTTATCCTTTCATATCCATTTATCATTAAGTCCTTTAATCCCCGTATCATTAGTCACAGTCCCGGCTAATCCGTACTTAAGGGTTGGCGGGCTGTGACAGCAGATGACCGTATAGTGGAAGAGCCATCTGAAAATATTATGCCACTACAAGAAAAGGAGGAAGAGGTGGTAGTCTCCGAGTTAGACTCCGATGAGTATGAGCCATCCTTTGAGAATACTGTCGAAGTAGTTCATGCGATTTCAGTTGATGAAGAGGACTGGGAAAAGGAAAGTGTTAGCATGCCCAGACCCACAATGATAGTGATGGAACTACCGATGAAATATGTGTTCTTGGAGGATGAACAAGGGAAGTTGGTGATCATCTCAGCCGAACTTCTAATTGTTGAAAAAATGGAGTTGACTTGGTGCTTATAGAGGTGGTGAAGGCAAGTTTTCAAAGTGGCGATAAAGGGATGTCTATGCCCTATCTCGGCAAAGACTTGGTTTAGTCCTTCGGGACACCGTGGAGCTCATGGCACCGATTATGGGGACCGCCACATTGACCACCACCGTTGTTCTAATAAACACGCCGTGCTCACGACGTTAACCGAGTACTACGTGGGAGTTTACCCACGGTTTTATTTCTTGTTCTTCTCGTTTTCTTTTGGCTTTGTTTTTTGTTCTTTTTGATTTTTTCTGTGTGTCTTTGTTTGTTTTGTTCAGATGTGGGAAGAAAGGTTTTACGTTTTTTCATCAGCAGTGAGATGAAGCCGTGATGCTCCAACTCTACAGCGCACACTTTTTTATCAGGGATGTATCGTCCTCTATTGGCCTTTTTATGCTATAAATGTTCTGAGCATTGGGGACAGTGCTCGAATTAAGTGTGGGGGATGATTATTCAGTTTTATGTGTGTACCTTATCTATTTGTATGCTTGGCAATGTGCCTTTGTACTTATTTTGATTTCTTGGAATCAAGTATTGTATATGCGAGTAAGTTAGGATTTTAATTTATGCAACTGAACTCTGTGGTATTGGTCAAACTGATTTTGAATTTTCGAGACTTTTGGTGATATATGAATAGAGTGTAACGTGAATTGATGAGATTGTGTTTGATAGAAAATGAATAGGGGGAAATTGATGTGATTTGTTCGGCTAATGTTAGGGGTAGTGTTAACATTGTGGTTACCTATATACTTGTTATCCTTAAAAAAAAAATGTATGAAAATGAGGAGAATGAAAACTCCAGTAAATTGTTGAGATTGTTGAAGTGGAGGATGAGATTATGTCCCTCTTTCTCGTAAATTGAGAAATGGACATGGGAAACCACGTTAGGAGACTCGAGTTCATCGAGAGTTCACCTTTCGAATATTGTTCCAAAATCTGTTAAAACATTCTTTGTGCTTTAAAAAGGAGCTTGTTGTTAAAGGTAACCACATTAGTTAGTTCACCCCTAACGGAGAGTTGGGTCTGAGCAGAGGTTACCCTTTTATTTATTGGAAATCTTTTGCCGTCTTAGATTTATTTCACATTATCTTTGAATTCGTAAACACCAAGTGTGGGGGAAATGCAATAAAGTTTGATTGATTAGACTAAGAGTGAAGTTGCATGAATTATTTTCCCTATTCTTATTGATATAGACTTTGCTTGAGGACAAGCAAATGGATAAGTGTGGGGGAGTTGTTTGGTATGAATTTTTGCTTATTCTTGGTATTGTTTTACATGTCATTTTTAGTGGTCTGTCCTATTTATGCCGTTGGTTTGATTAATATTTATCGATTTGGACTTACTTCGTTTGTTTCGATGTTTTGTAGAAAACCAGCATTAAAATAGGATGAATTGGATGTGCCAAGGATTAGGTATATTGAAGAGCGTCTCAATAGGTGTCCGTAGGCACATACGGATCGCAATTCGGAGTTCGGACGAGGGAGAACGGATCATTTCTTTAAAGTCACGCACGCACACTCCAGCCTTCGCCAAGACCCGCCACCGAACACTTTCAATGATTCTCATGAATAATGGATAAGGAATCAAGGATTTTGTCCTTCATAAGAAGTAAATTACGTTGCGATAGGAGTCCGAAAACCATGCGCATATCGGAGTTCAGACGAAGGAGAACGGGCCAAAACAAAACATCAAGCAAGCGAAGTTGTCGCTGCATACCAGCGGGCTCACAGAACGCACGCCCAGCCTCCGAACGTCGGTTCACATGTGAACGCCGGTTCACCAGCTGGCCCATCTTCCTCAGCGCGCGTTCAACAAATTTGAGCGTCGGTTCACCAGCTAGCTTTCACTCTCCAGCGCCCTCATCGCCCAGCGCTCGCCCAGCCTCCACCCGGCCGGTGACCACCTCTCCGCACGTTGGCCCTTCGCCCCCTCTCCGCACAGAACGCCTCCAACCGCGCCACCTTCATCCAGCGCTTGTTTCCAATACAGATTGTTTTCTCAACCGGGGCTCACTCCCCAACCGGCGCTCACTCATTTTATTTATATATAAACGCACAACGCATTAGGGCAGAGTGAGTTCTCAATTCTTATTTTTCTGGCCGCGGCTATTTTTCTTATATTTCTCTCCCGGGAGCTTCCAAACACGGCACAAATTACCGATATTTATTCCTGCTTTAATTCCTTTCAAC
Organism: Salvia rosmarinus; assembly: GCA_036937905.1. Taxonomy (NCBI): domain Eukaryota; kingdom Viridiplantae; phylum Streptophyta; class Magnoliopsida; order Lamiales; family Lamiaceae; genus Salvia; species Salvia rosmarinus. Next base: position 70,733,943 of record CM072819.1, on the reverse strand, counting down.
AATACAATTGTTTACTGAATTAATCTATTGAATTTATCGATTTACATTCTCAAACTTTGATTTACATTATCGATTTATGATTTCTTGCTTTATGATTCTTGTGGATTTAATTCTCTAGTAAACCCGGGATTGTTCGATTTATGCTATCGATTTTCATGTTCCCTTGATAAATGATTTCCTGCTTTCGATTAATTCATGTTCTTGTTGGATGATTGATAATTGTGGTTTATTTGCAATTAGATTCAGATTAGGGCTTGACAAACCCTAAGAATATGATTGCTACTGCTTTTGTTTATTGCTTTGATTTATCGCTTTCATAGTTCAACTAGGGATTGACAATCCCTGGTTTAGATTTATTGTTTTAATAGTTTAGCTCGGGATTGACAAACCCTAGCTTAGGATTGCTGTTTATTTTAAGTATTTCATTTCCCGTACGTTTCAAACCCCCGTTGGTATTAGATGTTTAGGATTAATTGCTTTCTGTGTGCTACACGAACAATAGCCCTGTTAAATGTTTGGTATGAATTTGTGCTTATTCTTGGTACTGTTTTACAAGTCATTTTCAATAGTTTATCCTATTTATGCCGTTGGTTCGATTATTATTTATCGATTCGGACTTACTTGGTTCGTTTTAATGTTTTGTAGAAAATCGGCATTAAATAGGATGAAATGAATCTACCAAGGATCAAGTATAATGAAGAGCATCTCGACAGGAGTTCGTAGGCAAAAACCGTGCGTAAATCGGAGTTCAGACGAAGGAGAACGGGCCAAAACAACGAAGTCGCGCACGTGCGTGCGCGCCAGCCCCGTCGCACGCCGCACACCACACGCCACACTCCCACGCGCCAACTTCCACGCGCCCCAGCGCGCGTCCCCGGCAACGGCGCCAAAATTGATCGAGCTAAAAACACACTCAAATTCACTCGCAATCGTACGAGGTAATTGTTGCGTGATAAGTTAACCCAAGTCGTCTCTCAAGGAAAACTTAACAGGGCTATTGTTCGTGTCGCGCACAGAAAGCAATTAAATCCTAAACATTCTAATACCAACGAGGGTTTTGAACATGCGGGAATAGAAATACGAGAAATAAACAGCAAACCTAGGCCAGGGGTTATCAATCCCGAGCTAAACTAATAAAGCAATAAATCTAAACCAGGGGTTGCAATCCCTAGTTGAACTACGAAAGCAGGATAAATCGAAAGCAATAAACAAAGCAATATAAATCGAACAAACATGAAAACAATCCATTGTCACTATGGAATTGAATTCAATAACAATCACAAAGCAATAATTCTATGAAGTTAAATCCGATAAACATGATAAATCCCAAAGTATAAATCCAACAAGCAATCTCGAAACAAAGCATATAACTATTCTAATGAAACGTGAATTGAAAGGACGAAAAGCATAAATTAATACTATAAAATTGTATCTGTGTTATTGCCTGAAGAATAGCCGGAAGAAAGTCTGAAGAGCGCCGCGGCTGAGCCCGAAAATAAGAACTGAAAAAATAAGAACTCAGACTTTTCTTTAACCTAGCGCTATATATATATATAAATTAAAGAGTGAGCGCCGGCTTTAGATGAGCGCTCGCTCAAAAATCATTCTGTATAACAAGTGAGCGTTGGCTCAAAATGAGCGCGCGAGGAAAATAGGAGCGAGCGCTCGCTTTGAATGAAGCGCCGGATGGCCGAGGCGGGGAGAGTCTACTCACTCAGCACGGGACGAAGGCTTCTACGCTACCGAGATCTGAACGAGAGAGTATTTGGTTTCGTGGGTGTGACATATATATTTTTGTACGTTTGGTGATGTGCCATTGTGCTTATTTTGATTGTTTGGACGTAAGCTTTGTCTATGCGAGTAAGTTAGGATTTTGATTTGTTGCATCTGAACTCTGTGGTATTGGTCAATCTGATTTTTAATTTCCGAGACTTTTGATGATATATGAATTAAGTGTAATATGAATTGACGAGATTGTGATTGATAGAAAATTAATAAGGGAAAATTGATGTGATTTGTCCGGCTAATGTTAGGGGTAGTGTTAACATTGTGGTTACCTATATACTTGTTTTCCTAACATTGATGTGATTTGTCCGGCTAATGTTAGGGGTAGTGTTAACATTGAGATTGTTAAAATGGAGGATGGGATTACATCCTCTTTCTCGTAAATTGAGAAATGGACATGGAAACCACGTTAGGAGACTCAAGTTCATCGAGAGTTCACCTTCGAATATTGTTCCAAAATCATTAAAATATTCTTTGTGCTTTAAAAGGAACTTGTTGCTAAAGGTAACCACATTAGTTAGTTCACCCCAACGGAGAGTTGGAGTGCGAGCGAGAGGTTACCCTTTATTTATTGGAAATCAATTGCCGTCCTAGATTTATTTCTCATTATCTTTGAATACGTAAACACCAAGTGTGGGGGAAAAGCAATAAGGTTTGATTGATTAGAATAAGAGTGAAGTTGCATGAATTATCTTCCCTATTCTTATTGGTATAGAGTTTGCTTGAGGACAAGCAAATGGATAAGTGTGGAGGAGTTGTTTGGTATGAATTTGTGCTTATTCTTGGTACTATTTTACATGTCATTTTCAATAGTTTATCCTATTTATGCCGTTGGTTCGATTATTATTTATCGATTCGGACTTACTTGGTTCGTTTCAATGTTTTGCAGAAAATCGGCATTAAATAGGATGAAATTAATCTACCAAGGATCAAGTATAATGAAGAGCATCTCGACAGGAGTTCGTAGGCGAAAACCGTGCGTAAATCGGAGTTCAGACGAAGGATAACCGGCCAAAACAACGAAGTCACGCACGTGCATGCGCGCCAACCCCGTCGCACGTCGTACACCACACGCCACACTCCCGCGCGCCAACTTCCACGTGCCCGGTCGCGTCGCCCAGCGCTAGCATCACCCTGCGCCTCCGCGCCACGCCCAGCGCCCGCCGAGGCCGCTTCGTTCAGCCTCGCCTGCACACCCGTGCCCTAGCGCCACGGAGGCGATGCTCGCCAGCGCCAGCTGAGGCCAGCGCTTCGCCAGCGCCCGCGCCTCGCCAGCCTCATCCGCGCTGGTCGGCGGCGCCAACCCAGCGCCAGCGTCACCCGCACATCCGCCCACCGGAATTCCATCCGATGCCAGCGCCGCGCCGCCTCACCTCGCCTCGCCTCGCCTCTCCGTGACCCAGTGCACGCTACTGCATCAACCGGCGCTTGCCAGCGTCGCCCATCCCCAGCGCGCATTCGCCCCATCTCGCGCGCGCGTTGGCACTCCAGCCGGCGTTCGCACTCCCAGCACACGTAGCGTCTTCGTTCGGCGCTGAGTAGTCAGCGCCCGCTGCCCCCTCGGCCATCCGGCGCTTCATTCCAAGCGCACGCTCGCTCCTATTTTCCTCGCGCGCTCACTTTGAGCCAGCGCTCACTTGTTATACAGAATGATTTTTGAGCGAGCGCTCATCTACAGCCGGCGCTCACTCTTTAATTTATATATATATATAGCGCTAGGTTAAAGAAAAGTCTGAGTTCTTATTTTTTCAGTTCTTATTTTCGGGCTCAGCCGCGGCGCTCTTCAGACTTTCTTCCGGCTATTCTTCAGGCAATAACACAGATACAATTTTATAGTATTAATTTATGCTTTTCGTCCTTTCAATTCACGTTTCATTAGAATAGTTATATGCTTTGTTTCGAGATTGCTTGTTGGATTTATACTTTGGGATTTATCATGTTTATCGGATTTAACTTCATAGAATTATTGCTTTGTGATTGTTATTGAATTCAATTCCATAGTGACAATGGATTGTTTTCATGTTTGTTCGATTTATATTGCTTTGTTTATTGCTTTCGATTTATCCTGCTTTCGTAGTTCAACTAGGGATTGACAACCCCTGGTTTAAATTTATTGCTTTATTAGTTTAGCTCGGGATTGACAACCCCTGGCCTAGGTTTGCTATTTATTTCTCGTATTTCTATTCCCGCATGTTCAAAACCCTCGTCGGTATTAGAATGTTTAGGATTTAATTGCTTTCTATGCGCGACACGAACAATAGCCCTGTTAAGTTTTCCATGAGAGACGACTTGGGTTAACTTATCACGCTACAATTACCTCGTACGATTGCGAGTGAATTTGAGTGTGTTTTTAGCTCGATCATTAAGTTTTCCTTGAGAGACGACTTGGGTTAACTTATCACGCTACAATTACCTCGTACGATTGCGAGTGAATTTGAGTGTGTTTTTGGCTCGATTTGTAATACCCCGAATTTCTGGGCTTAAAAATTTCGAAAATAAAGAAGGAACAGTACGATAGAAACGAGTATGAAAATGAATGTCGGTAACTGTCGATTTTGAATAAATCGAAATTTCTCTTGAAAATTTGAACGAAATAATTTTTAAATATTTTTTTAAGTATATTTAGGATATTATTTGCACTAAAGAAGGAAAAGAAATATTTTTCCTTATTTAATAGTGATTTTCGAAAATTTAAAGTACAAGGAATTAATTTGTGATTTATTATGTGATCACTTGATTTTATGTGATGAGTTGTCATGTTTATCTTATATTATATGATAACATAATTATCTTGAAACACCTAAGCATGAGGTGGATGTGATAAGGTTGGAAAATGACATTAGAGATAAGATAAGCTTATTAAGATATTTTATTAAAAGATAAGATAAGATCATAATTAATTAAGAGATAATGTTTATCTCTTAGAAATGTGTAGAAATGTGTAGAGTATCATAGGAAATAATATTTTGAATGTTTATATGCATGATTTTCAAATTAATGTATTATTTTATGTGTAATTTTCGAAAATCATGATTTTTATGTGATAATTATATTAAATAATTTATTTAAATTATATACTTGATAAATATCATGGTTCTAGATCAATCTTATCTCATGGGCATTATAGAAATTTCGAAATTTATGAAATAAGGTAAGAATAGGATTTTATAAAATTAAATCCTGAAAACCCTAGTTTTCGAATAAATTGGGAAATTGCTTAGAAAAATCCCAAAATTTATTTTATGATATAATATCATTATATTGATATAATAACTCATGAAAATAATATTTTTATGAAAAGAATCATAGTTTGATAATTTATCCTTAGCTTTGAATTATTTGCCGATAACTTTACATTAGTACATGAAATTGATCTTAATTAATTTTCTTATGATAAAAATTATTATCTAAGATCAATATTATGTCACATAGCTATTAATTGGAAGAAAATAAATTATTTAGCATATATTATATATAGGGGCTAAAATATTGATATTTAAGTGTAAATCGGATACAAATATCATACAATAAACGAAGGATGATGATTATGATCTTATCATGTTATGATTTGTAAAGTAGAGATAGTTAGCAATTAAAACAAGTAACCTATCAGTGTTACCTCCCTAGTGGCGAAAATTGCCACAAATATATTATAAAATTTATAATTTAATAATTTTAGGACAAGTGTGATGTAAGTCAGATAAATGATTCAACGAACCTATTAAAAGATAAGATATGATAAGGTTTTGATAAGGTTTTGATAAGGATAAGGATAAGAATTGTAACAAGTGGACCTTAGATATTTTCATATAATAATAAAAAATAAGTAGCCTAAGTCTATAAATACCCATGAGCCTTCATTTCTTCATCACCACCAAAAGTTTCAAAAATAGTGAGGAGAGGAAGAGAGTGTTCACCTCAAGCAAGAGTCCAAACTTAGATCGACTAGACGACACCGATCAAATCCATACCGATTAAAAGGTTAGATTTCTTACGAGCCTTGTATATAATGATAGAATTTATGTTATAAGCTTAGTTTGTTCATGTGATTCTCGGAAATTATGTAACATATGCTAAAATGTTTAGATATTGCATTTATATGATGTTATTGAGCATGTAGTATGATTATATCATAAAATTAAGCATGCTTTTAAATTTAAAATATGGACCTAAAATTTGAAAGTGTGATACATTGATGATTTTGATTTTAATTGTTGATTTAAGCATGAAAACATAATCTAGGGTATTAAGTAAGTTTATATGAATTTATATAGAATTTTGGAGAACTTTAGTACCTAAGTTCAAGAATTTCAAAATTATAATATATGATATGATTTTGAGATATGAACCATATTTAAGTGTTATCATATCATATTAATGATGTAGATTCATAATATATGGTTGTGTGTATTTATTGAAATTTATAAAATTAATCGGACCTAAGTCAAAGTTTCAAATATGACTTAGGTAAATTAAATTCAATAGTTCATAATAAATAACAATTATGTTATAATAAGGATAATTAAGGGTGGTTAAGTATTATGTGAATTTATCGAATTTTTGAAAAATGTTTAGTTGGTTAATTATAAAAACCAAAAATCATACCTTATAAGTATTAATGATATAAATTTATTTTATCAAGAATAATTACATAATATGATCTAAAATAATATTTTAGATGATGGTATGATTTTATGTGAATTTTGGAACAAGAATTGCACATAAAATGATAAATTTCATAAATAATTGAAAAAGTCAAATGTTGACTTTTGTCGACCAAAGTCAAAATTGTTGACTTTTTGTCGACTTGGTCAAAATAGTTGACCAAGAACGTCGACCAAGGTCAAAGGGCACGTAATTCGATGTCGTGATCTATGTGACGAAGACGCTTAGCAACAATGTAACTTACGCTACGTAAGTACATTAAAACGCACACTATATACTAAAAGGTAGAATATCTCTTATAAATTGAGAAAATTTATAATCGACATTAATTGATTAGGAACGCGAAATAAGTCCCAGCAAATTTTATTCGACGCCAGAGAACGTTATAAACTATGTTCGCCTCTATCGAACGATTTGAATAAAGGAATGAATGGAAGGATAGTACGACGTTGGTTCGGATCAAGAATCTTACGCAGACATGATGATATGCTAAAATTTCGCTTCGACATTGATATGGTTTGACTCGGAGGAGAGGAAAAACCAAGTAAAACCTAAGTGACCCAAGAACTTTAAGTTCTCGAGGTGGGCTTTCTTACCAAAACTTTTATGAGCTTTTTGAAAAATGTTTACTGTTATTACTGTACTGTTTTACTGCAAACTTTTGAGATACAATATTGTCTGCCGGAAAATGTTTTATGTTTTGTATATGTCCATTCGGGTTGCTCGGGGCAACAGGAAAAGTATTACAATTCGGATCCTGTTTGGAGGTGAAGGGAATCTCGCTTAGGTCAGTGTACACTTCACCTCAATCGCGGTTGCGATCGGTTGTTTCACCTCGAATTGCGGTTGCGATCGGTCGTCGTCCGGTGTAGGAGGCCTCCTCCCTGCTAATCCATATGCCGACTGGAATATACGTTGTAGTGATGTGAAAATGCTTGCATGGCGATGATTTTGAGAAAATGAAAATGTATTTTGTAAGCCTGAGCGCCTTTTCAAATAAAACCCTTGTCACTTCGTGACGAGGCGCATCAATATTCGTAAAGTAAAAATGTTTTCGCAATGTGTCCATCGAGTGCAAATTATTTGTACTCACCGCATGTTTGTTTTAAATGTGCAGTTGAGCGGTGATGGAACAGAGCGGAGTTGAGCGGAGTTCTTTTGTCAAGTAGTATAAAGTATTTTGGTTCGCCTTGAGAACGCATCTTCATATGCATATCTCACACGTTATTCACCGCCAAACTCTCGAGACTCATTATCTTTTGTTACTATGTTAAGCTTTGCAAAAGTCATTGCTTTGTTGAAACCATGAAAACACCTTATATATATATAAGCTATTTTGATTCATCGTGATTCTCGCTTCGCTTGAAACATCTATATTTCTTCGTAGATGAAATGAGTTGAAACCCTTATTCTTTCATATTTACTTAAACCGAACCCCAAGTCACGGTCCAAGAAGGATAAGTTGAACCGGCCGTGATGATGGTATCGAGCCGCCTGTTTGCTTTGAACCAAAATATTCTTTCTATCCAAAGTCTAGCTCAATCACTAGACTTTTTATGAAGCAATATCACCGCTCAACGCTCATGTTCATCACGCCAACCAGCAAGGAAAAGTGGTTTCATAAAAGGTATGAGTTTAAAAGTATTGAGAAGTTATGTTTTGAGAAAGTATGAGTGAAAAATGTTTTAAAGTAGAACATGCCGTTGAAAAGAAAGTGAGTAGCTTTGAATTGTGATAATTATTGATGATGAGACAAACGAGTGGTTTGTCAAGAAGTTTGAGTTCATACCGGTTGGTATGTGATTTTGTTGTGATGAAACCGAAGGATGAAAAGTTTATACCTGGGGGTATATGAGTATTGATGATGGGCATATATAGAGTTATATGTCAAGAAAGTATGTTTATGAAATGAAGTTGAAATTGTGAAATTGTTTTGATTTTCAAAAGAACGTAGATGAGCTCTAAGTTTCACGAAGAACTTAGATTGAACGAGATCATAAGAAATTCCTTCTATAACGTAGTGCTTGATGAAACCACGAGAACTTGAGAACTTAGAACGCTTGAAGTTCGACTTGACCTAACGTGAGTTGGAATGCCACGTGGAGGAATGGAAGCTTTGATAAACGAATGTCACTTGTGACATGGGCATAGTATCTTCATTTGAAATTCTACGCGATAGAATTTTGAATCAACTATTGCTTACACTAATTAATCTAGAAAGATATACTAATTGGGATATAGAATGTTAAGTAAGGAATAAGATAAGTGTCTATGAGATGATTTATGTACTAAGTATTGTTTATAAGAAGCGATTGTCTTATGGGAATGATGCAAGTACGAAATGAAAGTTTAAAGTGGAAAGTAGTTGAAAAATTGTCTTAGGTTGTGAGAAGGAAAGGGATATGAGAAAGAATTGGAAGGGATATGAGAAAGAGATTGACAATGATATGTCAAAGTGAAATGTTTGAAATTCATAGAATTCAATAAAATGTACTGGTGTGAACCAGTTATGATATTACTGTTTGAATTACAAGTTATTAGTAAACGATGAGTAGGTTATCCCAAAAAGAATGTAGATTGTTTAAAATGCATGATCCCTTTTGCGAATGAACATAGAAAAATGAACCATGAGAATTTTTATAAGAACTTAAAAGAGATGTGATCGAATTGTTAGTGGAACTCGCAGAATAAAATCTATAATAAAGGAATTCTAGTACGATAGAATAAGAAATGTTTAAATCAAGAAACCGTTAGTAAAGTGGATTTAGGTTATGAGATGTATCATTTTTGAGAAACCTTACGATTTATGATGACCCAGAGACAAAGTATACGATGTTTCAAATTTTATTCATTACCCAAGTTTTGTCATTGAGTTTAACTCTATGACCTAGTTTCAAATGAGATATCCCTTGATTTTCTCACTTTTTCTGAAAGAAGTTTACAACCGAAAGTTTATAAAGTATCCTTTTGAAACCAAGCCTTCATGTGACTGAGAAGTATTTGTGACGGGTCTGATCAGCCCATATGACCAAAGAGCTCTCAGTAGTCGTCATTCTGGTCTTCGAACCCTATATCCCAATTATTCGTTTCAAAGTAATTCAAATTTTAAAAGTCGTCATCTTGAAATAGCGAACCCGTATCCACTTATAAGTTGTCACGATACGTTCCTCCAATCCTTGAAGCTAAGAAGTATGAAATAGGTTGACTTTATCTTGCACCTAAGTTCTCAAAACCAAGAGAGTGATATGTTTCTTCGCTTAAAGATAGATACATAAAGTCATGATAAAGAAAAGTTCTCAGTAAGATAAATAAGCACGAGAGGAAAGAATACTAATTTTCTTCATCAAAGACAGAAGATATAACGTTAGCATATGTTCGCTTAAACTTAGATTTAGGACTCATTGCTCATAAGAATCGACAACTGAATAAATACGACTAGAAAACATACCAATTCAAATCTGGAATATGGTGGCGATCGGTGAAGAGTGGAAGTAGTGGAACTGGTCAACTTAGCTGAAAACTCTATAGCTAAATTACTCTATCATAGAAGCCATTCTCGACTTAATGCGGGAGGCTAACGGCTTAGTAATAGTAAGCTTTTCAACCCCGGTTTAAGGATATTAGATATATGGATCGGAGATTTGAAATGAGTCGATGCGGATAAAAGTTAAGGTAATGCGACGATTAAATGGGTACGAGGTACCAAACGTCGGAATGGAGAATGCAATATGGAAGAGGGATCGAGAACGTTGAGAGATTATGCAAATTTCGAGGATGAAATTTCTTTAAGGGGGGTAGAATGTAATACCCCGAATTTCTGGGCTTAAAAATTTCGAAAATAAAGAAGGAACAAGACTATAGAAACGAGTATGAAAATGAATGTCGATGTGAATCGATTTTGAATAAATCGAAATTTCTCTTGAAAATTTGAACGAAATAATTTTAAATATTTTTTAAGTATATTTAGGATATTATTTGCACTAAAGAAGGAAAAGAAATATTTTCCTTATTTAATAGTGATTTTCAAAATTTAAAGTACAAGGAATTAATTTGTGATTTATTATGTGATCACTTGATTTTATGTGATGAGTTGTCATGTTTATCTTATATTATATGATAACATAATTATCTTGAAACACCTAAGCATGAGGTGGATGTGATAAGGTTGGAAAATGACATTAGAGATAAGATAAACTTTAAGATATTTTATTAAAAGATAAGATAAGATCATAATTAATTAAGAGATAATGTTTATCTCTTAGAAATGTGTAGAAATGTGTAGAGTATCATAGGAAATAATATTTTGAATATTTATATGCATGATTTTCGAAATTAATGTATTATTTTATGTGTAATTTTCGAAAATCATGATTTTATGTGATAATTATATTAAATAATTTATTTAAATTATATACTTGATAAATATCATGGTTCTAGATCAATCTTATCTCATGGGCATTATAGAAATTTCGAAATTTATGAAATAAGGTAAGAATAGGATTTTATAAAAATTAAATCCTAGAAAACCCTAGTTTTCGAATAAATTGGGAAATTGCTTAGAAAAATCCCAAAAATTTATTTTATGTTATAATATCATTATATTGATATAATAACTCATGAAAATAATATTTTTATGAAAAGAATCATAGTTTGATAATTTATCCTTAGCTTTGAATTATTTGCCGATAACTTTACATTAGTACATGAAATTGATCTTAATTAATTTTCTTATGATAAAATTATTATCTAAGATCAATATTATGTCACATAGCTATTAATTGGAAGAAAATAAATTATTTAGCATATATTATATATAGGGGCTAAAATATCGATATTTAAGTGTAAATTGATACAAATATCATACAATAAACGAAGGATGATGATTATGATCTTATCATGTTATGATTTGTAAAGTAGAGATAGTTAGCAATTAAAACAAGTAACCTATTGTGTTACCTCCCTAGTGGCTTAAAATTGCCACAAATATATTATAAAATTTATAATTTAATAATTTTAGACAAGTGTGATGCAAGTTGTATAAATGATTCAATGAACCTATTAAAAGATAAGATATGATAAGGTTTTGATAAGGTTTTGATAAGGATAAGGATAAGAATTGTAACAAGTGGACCTTAGATATTTTCATATAATAATAAAAAATAAGTAGCCTAAGTCTATAAATACCCCATGAGAGCCTTCATTTCTTCATCACCACCAAAAGTTTCAAAATAGTGAGGAGAGGAAGAGAGTGTTCACCTTTGCAAAAGAGTCCAAACTTAGATCGACTAGACGACACCGATCAAATCCATACCGATTAAAAGGTTAGATTTCTTACGAGCCTTGTATACGATAGAATTTATGTTATAAGCTTAGTTTGTTCATGTGATTCTCGGAATTATGTAACATATGCTAAAATGTTTAGATATTGCATTTATATGATGTTATTGAGCATGTAGTATGATTATATCATAAAATTAAGCATGCTTTTAAATTTAAAATATGGACCTAAAATTTGAAAGTGTGATACATTGATGATTTTGATTTTTAATTGTTGATTTAAGCATGAAAACATAATCTAGGGTATTAAGTAAGTTTATATGAATTTATATAGAATTTTGGAGAACTTTAGTACCTAAGTTCAAGAATTTCAAAATTATAATATATGATATGATTTTGAGATATGAACCATATTTAAGTGTTATCATATCATATTAATGATGTAGATTCATAATATATGGTTGTGTGTATTTATTGAAATTTATAAAATTAATTGACCTAAGTCAAAGTTTCAAATATGACTTAGGTAAATTAAATTCAATAGTTCATAATAAATAACAATTATGTTATAATAAGGATAATTAAGGGTGGTTAAGTATTATGTGAATTTATCGAATTTTTGAAAAATGTTTAGTTGGTTAATTATAAAACCAAAAATCATACCTTATAAGTATTAATGATATAAATTTATTTTATCAAGAATAATTACATAATATGATCTAAAATAATATTTTAGACATGGTATGATTTTATGTGAATTTTCGAACAAAATTGCACATAAAATGATAAATTTCATAAATAATCGAAAAGTCAAAATGTTGACTTTTGTCGACCAAAGTCAAAATTGTTGACTTTTGTCGACTTGGTCAAAATAGTTGACCAAGAACGTTGACCAAGGTCGAAGCGGCACGAATTCGATGTCACGTGATCTATGTGACGAAGACGCTTAGCAACAATGTAACTTACGCTACGTAAGTACATTAAAACGCACACTATATACTAAAAGGTAGAATATCTCTTATAAATCGAGAAAATTTATAATCGACATTAATCGATTAGGAACGCTCAAAATAAGTCCCATTAGCCTTATTCGACGCAGAGAACGTTATAAACTATGTTCGCCTCTATCGAACGATTTGAATAAAGGAATGAATGGAAGGATAGTACGTCGTTGGTTCGGATCGAAGAATCTTACGCAGCATGATGATATGCTAAAATTTCGCTTCGACATTGATATGGTTCGACTCGGAGGAGAGGAGAAAACTCAAGTAAAACCTAAGTGACCTAAGAACTTTAAGTTCTCGGTGGGCTTTCTTACCAAAACTTTTATGAGCTTTTGAAAAATGTTTATCGTTATTCGCATCGCTTTACTCGCAAACTTTTGAGATACAATATTGTCTCACGGAAAATGTTTTATGTTTTGTATATGTCCATTCGGGTTGCACAGGCAACAGAAAAGTATTACAATTCGGATCCTAAGTTGGAGGTGAAGGGAATCCCGGCTAGGGTTGTGTACACTTCACTTCAATCACGGTTGCGATCGGTTGTTTCACCTCTGAATTGCCGGTTGCGATCGATCGTGCGTCCGGTGTGGGAGGCCTCCTCCCGCGTTAATCCATATGCCGACTTGGAATATACGCTGTAGTGATGTGAAAATGCTTGCAAGCGATGATTTTGAGAAATGAAAATGTATTTTGTAAGCACAAGGCCTTTTCAAATAAAACCCTTGTGTCTTCTTGTGATGAGGCGATAATATTCGTAAAGTAAAAATGTTTTCGCAATGTGTCCACCGAGTGCAATTATTTGTACTCACCGCATGTTTGTTTTAAATGTGCGGTCGAAAGGCGATGGAACAGAGCGGAGTTGAGCGGAGTTCTTTGTCAAGTAGTATAAAGTATTTTGGTTCGCCGAGAATGCATCTTCATATGCATATCTCACACGCTATTCACCGCCAAACTCTTGAGACTCATATCTTTTGTTACTATGTTAAGCTTTGCAAAAGTCTGCTTTGTTTGTTGAAACCATGAAAACACCTTATATATATATAAGCTATTTTGATTCATCGTGATTCTCGTTTCTGTTTGAAACATCTATATTTCTTCGTAGATGAAATGAGTTGAAACCCTTATTCTTTCATATTTACTTAAACCGAACCCCAAGTCACGGTCCAGTAAGGATAAGTTGAACCGGGCTGTGACAGATGGTATCAGAGCCAGTTCGTTTGCTTTGAACCAAAAATATTCTTTCTATCCAAAGTCTAGCTTGAATCACTAGACTTTTTATGAAGCAGTCATCACCGCTCAACGCTCATGTTCATCACGCTCAACCAGCAAGGAAAAGTGGTTTCTGATAAAAAGGTATGAGTTTAAAAGTATTGAGAAGTTATGTTTTGAGAAAGTATGAGTGAAAAATGTTTTTAAAGTAGAACATGCCGTTGAAAAAGAAAGTGAGTAGCTTTGAATTGTGATAATTCATTGATGATGAGACAAACGAGTGGTTTGTCGAAGAAGTTTGAGTTCATACCCGGTTGGTATGTGATTTTGTTGTGATGAAACCGAAGGATGAAAAGTTTATACCCGGGGGTATATGAGTATTGATGATGGGCATATATAGAGTTATATGTCAGTAAAGTATGTTTATGAAATGAAGTTGAAATTGTGAAATTGTTTTGATTTTCAAAAGAACGTAGATGAGCTCTAAGTTTCACGAAGAACTTAGATTGAACGAGATCATAAGAAATTCCTCTATAACGTAGTGCTTGATGAAACCACGAGAACTTGAGAACTTAGAACGCTTGAAGTTCGACTTGACGAACGTGAGTTGGAATGCCACGTGGAGGAATGGAAGCTTTGATAAACGAATGTCACTTGTGACATGGGCATAGTATCTTCATTTGAAATTCTACGCGATAGAATTTTGAATCAACTATTGCTTACACGAATTAATCTAGAAAGATATACGAATTGGGATATAGAATGTTAAGTAAGGAATAAGATAAGTGTCTATGAGATGATTTATGTACTAAGTATTGTTTATAAGAAGCGATTGTCTTATGGGAATGATGCAAGTACGGAAATGAAAGTTTAAAGTGGAAAGTAGTTGAAAAATTGTCTTAGGTTGTGAGAAGGAAAGGGATATGAGAAAGAATTGGAAGGGATATGAGAAAGAGATTGACAATGATATGTCAAAGTGAAATGTTTGAAATTCATAGAATTCAATAAAATGTACTGGTGTGAACCAGTTATGATATTACTGTTTGAATTACAAGTTATTAGTAAACGATGAGTAGGTTATCCCAAAAAAATGTAGATTGTTTAAAATGCATGATCCCTTTTATAATGAACATAGAAAAATGAACCATGAGAATTTTTATAAGAACTTAAAAGAGATGTGATCGAATTGTTAGTGGAACTCATGAATAAAATCTATAATAAAGGAATTCTAGTACGATAGAATAAGAAATGTTTAAATCAAGAAACTGTAGTTAGTAAAGTGGATTTAGGTTATGAGATGTATCATCTTTTGAGAAACCTTACGATTTATGATGACCCAGTACAAAGTATACGATGTTTCAAATTTTATTCATTACCCAAGTTTTGTCATTGAGTTTAACTCTATGACCTAGTTTCAAATGAGATATCCCTTGATTTTCTCACTTTTTCTGAAAGAAGTTTACAACCGAAAGTTTATAAAGTATCCTTTTGAAACCAAGCCTTCATGTGACTGAGAAGTATTTGTGACGGGTCTGATCAGCCCATATGACCAAAGAGCTCTCAGTAGTCGTCATTCTGGTCTTCGAACCCTATATCCCAATTATTCGTTTCAAAGTAATTCAAATTTTAAAAGTCGTCATCTTGAAATAGCGAACCCGTATCCACTTATAAGTTGTCACGATCGCTCCTCCAATCCTGAAGCTAAGAAGTATGAAATAGGTCGACTTTATCTTGGCACCTAAGTTCTCAAAACCAAGAGAGTGATATGTTTCTTCGCTTAAAGATAGATACATCAAGTCATGATAAAGAAAAGTTCTCAGAAGATAAATAAGCACGAGAGGAAAGAATACTAATTTTCTTCATCAAAGATGTAAGATATAACGTTAGCATATGTTCGCTTAAACTTAGATTTAGGACTCGTCTATAAGAATCGACAAATGAATAAATACGACTAGAAAACATACCAATTCAAATCGAATATGGTGGCGATCGGTGAAGAGTGGAAGTAGTGGAACCGGTCAACTTAGTGAAAACTCTATACTAAATTACTCTATCATAGAAGCCATTATCGACTTAATCTGGGAGGGCTAACGGCTTAGTAATAGTAAGCTTTTCAACCCTGGTTTAAGGATATTAGATATATGGATCGGAGATTTGGAAATGAGTCGATGCGGATAAAAGTTAAGGTAATGCGACGATTAAATGGGTACGAGGTACCAAACGTCGGAATGGAGAATGCAATATGGAAGAGGGATCGAGAACGTTGAGAGATTATGCAAATTTCGAGGATGAAATTTCTTTAAGGGGTAGAATGTAATACCCAATTTCGGGCTTAAAATTTCAAAATAAAGAAGAACGATGACGATAGAAACGAGTATGAAAATGAATGTCAGAATCATCGATTTTGAATAAATCGAAATTTCTCTTGAAAATTTGAACGAAATAATTTTTAAATATTTTTTAAGTATATTTAGGATATTATTTGCACTAAAGAAGGAAAAGAAATATTTTCCTTATTTAATAGTGATTTTCGAAAATTTAAAGTACAAGGAATTAATTTGTGATTTATTATGTGATCACTTGATTTTATGTGATGAGTTGTCATGTTTATCTTATATTATATGATAAGATAATTATCTTGAAACACCTAAGCATGAGGTGGATGTGATAAGGTTGGAAAATGACATTAGAGATAAGATAAGTTTATTAAGATATTTTATTAAAAGATAAGATAAGATCATAATTAATTAAGAGATAATGTTTATCTCTTAGAAATGTGTAGAAATGTGTAGAGTATCATAGGAAATAATATTTTGAATATTTATATGCATGATTTTCGAAATTAATGTATTATTTTATGTGTAATTTTCAAAATCATGATTTTTATGTGATAATTATATTAAATAATTTATTTAAATTATATACTTGATAAATATCATGGTTCTAGATCAATCTTATCTCATGGGAATTATAGAAATTTCGAAATTTATGAAATAAGGTAAGAATAGGATTTTATAAAATGAAATCTAGAAAACCCTAGTTTTCGAATAAATTGGGAAATTGCTTAGAAAAATCCCAAAATTTATTTTATGATATAATATCATTATATTGATATAATAACTCATAAAATAATATTTTATGAAAAGAATCATAGTTTGATAATTTATCCTTAGCTTTGAATTATTTGTCGATAACTTTACATTAGTACATGAAATTGATCTTAATTAATTTTCTTATGATAAAATTATTATCTAAGATCAATATTATGTCACATAGCTATTAATGGGAAGAAAATAAATTATTTAGCATATATTATATATAGGGGCAAAAATATTGATATTTAAGTGTAAATTGGATACAAATATCATACAATAAATGAAGGATGATGATTATGATCTTATCATGTTATGATTTGTAAAGTAGAGATAGTTAGCAATTAAAACAAGTAACCTATTGTGTTACCTCCCTAGTGGTCAAAATTGCCACAAATATATTATAAAATTTGTAATTTAATTATTTTAGACAAGTGTGATGCAAGTTGTATAAATGATCCAACGAACCTATTAAAAGATAAGATATGATAAGGTTTTGATAAGGTTTTTGATAAGGATAAGGATAAGAATTGTAACAAGTGGACCTTAGATATTTTCATATAATAATAAAAAATAAGTAGCCTAAGTCTATAAATACCCATGAGAGCCTTCATTTCTTCATCACCACCAAAAGTTTCAAAATAGTGAGGAGAGGAAGAGAGTGTTCACCTTGTGCAAGAGTCCAAACTTAGATCGACTAGACGACACCGATCAAATCCATACCGATTAAAAGGTTAGATTTCTTACGAGCCTCAGATATATCGATAGAATTTATGTTATAAGTTTAGTTTGTTCATGTGATTCTCGGAAATTATGTAACATATGCTAAAATGTTTAGATATCGCATTTATATGATGTTATTGAGCATGTAGTATGATTATATCATAAAATTAAGCATGCTATTAAATTTAAAATATGGACCTAAAATTTGAAAGTGTGATACATTGATGATTTTGATTTTAATTGTCGATTTAAGCATGAAAACATAATCTAGGGTATTAAGTAAGCTTATATGAATTTATATAGAATTTTGGAGAACTTTAGTACCTAAGTTCAAGAATTTCAAAATTATAATATATGATATGATTTTGAGATATGAACCATATTTAAGTGTTATCATATCATATTAATGATGTAGATTCATAATATATGGTTGTGTGTATTTATCAAATTTATAAAATTAATCGGACCTAAGTCAAAGTTTCAAATATGACTTAGGTAAATTAAATTCAATAGTTCATAATAAATAACAATTATGTTATAATAAGGATAATTAAGGGTGGTTAAGTATTATGTGAATTTATCGAATTTTTGAAAAATGTTTAGTTGGTTAATTATAAAACCGAAAATCATACCTTATAAGTATTAATGATATAAATTTATTTTATCAAGAATAATTACATAATATGATCTAAAATAATATTTTAGACATGGTATGATTTTATGTGAATTTTGAACAAGAATTGCACATAAAATGATAGAATTTCATAATAATCAAAAAGTCAAAATGTCGACTTTTGTTGACCAAAGTCAAAATTGTTGACTTTTTGTCGACTTGGTCAAAATAGTTGACCAAGAACGTTGACCAAGGTCAAAGCGGCACGTAATTCGATGTACGCGATCTATGTGACGTGAGACGCTTAGCAACAATGTAACTTACGTTACGTAAGTACATTAAAACGCATACTATATACTTAAAAGGTAGAATATCTCTTATAAATCGAGAAAATTTATAATCGACATTAATCGATTAGGAACGTCAAAATAAGTCCCAGATTAATTTTATTCGACGCTGAGAACGTTATAAACTATGTTCGCCTCTATCGAACGATTTGAATAAAGGAACGAATGGAAGGATAGTACGACGCTGGTTCGGATCAAGAATCTTACGCAGCATGATGATATCTAAAATTTCGCTTCGACATTGATATGGTTCGACTTTATGGAGGAGAAAAAACAAGTAAAACCCTAAGTGACCTAAGAACTTTAAGTTCTCGAGGTGGGCTTTCTTACCAAAACTTTTATGAGCTTTTGAAAAATGTTTATTGTTATTATTGTCTCGCTTTACTGCAAACTTTTGAGATACAATATTGTCTGCGGAAAATGTTTTATGTTTTGTATATGTCCATTCGGGTTGCCAGAGGCAACAGGAAAAGTATTACAATCGGATCCTAAGCTCGGAGGTGAAGGGAATCTCGCTTAGGGTTGTGTACACTTCACACGAATCGCGGTTGCGATCAGTTGTTTCACCTCGAATTGCCGGTTGCGATCGACGTCGTCCGGTGTGAGGAGGCCTCCTCCGCTGCTAATCCATATGCCGACTTGAATATACGTTGTAGTGATGTGAAAATGCTTGCAAGGCGATGATTTTGAGAAAATGAAAATGTATTTTGTAAGCACAAGGCCTTTTCAAATAAAACCCTTGTGTCTTACTGTGATGAGGGCAGTACAATATTCGTAAAGTAAAAATGTTTTCGGCAATGTGTCCACTGAGTGCAAATTATTTGTACTCAGCCCTGCATGTTTGTTTTTAAATGTGCAGGTTGAGCAGGTGATGGAACAGAGCGGAGTTGAGCGGAGTTCTTTTGTCAAGTAGTATAAAGTATTTTTGGTTCGCCTTGAGAATGCATCTTCATATGCATATCTCACACGTTATTCCGCTGCCAAACTCTTGAGACTCTGTTATCTTTTGTTACTATGTTAAGCTTTGCAAAGTCGCTTTTTTTGAAACCATGAAAACACCTTATATATATATAAGCTATTTTGATTCATCGTGATTCTCGCTTCGTTTGAAACATCTATATTTCTTCGTAGATGAAATGAGTTGAAACCCTTATTCTTTCATATTTACTTAAACCGAACCCCAAGTCACGGTCCAGTAAGGATAAGTTGAACCGGGCTGTGACACGATCACATGGCTGCCACGATGGATTCCAGATGCGTAATTCTCTGACCAGTAGTACTGATGAAGGAGTTCTGCTACGTCGCCAGTTGTTGGTTGCTCACAACCAACTGTTGCATCATTTCCTCTAAGCTTTGCTTCTTCGGCTCCTGAATCATTCCATTCTGCACGGCGAAACCTACTGGAGGTTGCTGGAAGTTATTGGGGTTGGCATACGACAAGTTAGGATGATTTCTATTGTTAGGATTGTATGCCGGATTTCCCCCAGGACGGTTCCTCTGATTTATATAATTTACGTCATCCGTCTCGAACTGGCTCTTCAAAAGAGTGAACTTCCACGAGATCTTCGTATCTCGAGTCGACCTCACGGTAGTCGCTTAACCATCGCGCCCCTCTCCATGGGCCATTGATAACTGCTGCGCCATCTCTTCTATAATTCGACTGGCCTCCTTCACTCGACGGTTCAACAGGCATCCCCCTGCCGATGCATCCACGATGCTTCTCGTATGAAGTGTCAATCCACTGTAGAATTGCGTTATTTGCTGCTCTTTGGAGAATCCATGTTGAGGGCATTTTCTCAAAAGGCCCCTGAATCTCTCCCATACCTCGAATAATGATTCATCTCCTTGTTGGCAGAAATGGGAGATCTCGGCTATGATCTTCTGCGCTTTAGCCGGCGAAAAATATTTCGAAAGAAACCTCTCATCGAAGTTTCTCCCAACTGTTGATTCCAGTACGGTCCAGGCTTTTGAACCAATCCTTCGCCTGGTTACGCAAAGAAAATCCAAACATGCGCATTCAGATTGTATCTTGTGGCACCCCATTCTGCTTGATGGTGTCACATATGTCGAGATATGTCTCGAGATGGGCATTTGGATCTTCTGTCACTCCTCCTCCAAACTGCTCTCCTTAAACCATGTTGATCAGGGCCGGCTTCAACTCAAAATTGTTCGTATTCACCTCCGGGCCCCATCCGCCTCCTTGAAATTGTTCAGTAGAAGGTCGATACATGTAGTTCAATGGTCTCGTCTCTAGAGCAGGGACAAGGAGTCCTATGTTCGCCATCTGGCGCTGCATCTCAGTAAACTCTGCCAGAAGACGTGCAACTTGTTCGGGAAGTACACCCCCGTTATTCGGATTCGCTGCCATCTCTTGCCTTCTTCTTTCTCGTCTCCTTCTTTTTTGAGTAGTCTCGATTTCTGGGTCTAAAGTTTGCTCAGGAGGTCCCTGGGACCTTGTGATCATAAACTACCTGGAGAGAAACGAAGAAATTAGATCCGGCAAGTAAAAACAAATAATATAAAATACAACTTGAATTAATAATTCCAAATCGTCAAGTTATTCCTATATAATCTAAACAATCCCCGACAACGGCGTCAAAATTTGATCGCTACTTTTTCTAACACGAAAACGTGCAAGTAGATAGGGTAGTCGAGTATCGTATCCACAGGGATTGTAACACAAAATCACATAAGCTAACTCAACAATAATTCATCATTATCCAAGTGACAGATTTGGTTTTGAAATGGTTTTGGGACTTCGAATATTAAATTCAAAGTCAAGATCAAAATAAAGCAATAAAGATAATAAACACAACTGAAAGAGATAATATGACTGAAAGACTAACACTAGGGATGTATTAATCCTACCCACATCGTATGTTTATCCTGCTTCCTATTAACCAATTTTAATCCAGGCAAGATGGAAGATCACATATGTAACCAACAATTTCAGTTACAACAATTGTGGCAGTAGATTACTAATTTTCCCTATTATTGTTACGTCTCTAGGTAAAATTAGCAACTCCAAAAATATCACAAAGAATATGCTTTCTACGAATGTTCATATCTCAGCTACGACTCAAGGCTTATTCGTATTGTGCATTCAAGATCGATTGACAAATAAAACTGTTAAGAAATTAACTGGCAACTGGATATGCATCAAGATTGATCAGAAATTAACACATATTATTAAGCACCAAGAATCACAAATAAATGTCAGGAAGGTAAATATCAACAGCAGGAATCACAACACTTATGCCGTTAGAAACAGAATTAACCATAGAAACCCAAGGATTAGAATACGAATTTAGCTCGACATAATAATTGAAATAAAATAAGAATTAACCATAGAAACAGAAATTATATAAATGAAACCCGTAGTGTGGCGTCTGAAGAACAATGTTTGGTATGAATTTGTGCTGATTCTTGGTATTGTTTTGCATGTTGTCTTCATTAGTTTATCCCATTTATGCCGTTAGTTCGATTATTATTTATCGTTTCGGACTTACTTCGTTCGTCTCGATGTTTTGTAGGAAAACAGCAGAGAATAGGATGTATTAGATCTGCCAAGGATCAGATATAACTGAAGAGCATCTCGACAGGAGTTCATAGGCGAAAGCGGATCGAAAATCGGAGTTCAAACGAGGAAGAACGGAGCGAAACGTCAAGGTCGCGCACGAGCGCCCGAGCACCCGACGCCCGCGACGCGCGCGGCGCCCTCGCGCCCATGCCAGCACCCACGCCCAAGCCTCGCACACACCGGGCGGTGCTCGCGGCGAGCGTTTGAATTTACCTCGCGCTCACCTACTGTGCCCGCGCCTCGCGAGCTCCATCGCGACGCCACACGCAGCTGTGCGGCCCGCACGCCGCGCGCACGACCGCGCTCAACCAACCCCAAAGACATGGCCCATCCGGCGCTCGAACATCCAGCGCATGTAGCACCCCATCGACACTGAGTCACAGCGCCCAACCTAGCGCCCGTCGCCCAGCTCGCGCATACCGTGCGCGTTCTCGATCTTCGCTGCTCCTCCAGCGGAGCTCGACCGGCGTTCCTCGCCCATCCGGCGCGGCCGCGGCCACCCTTCCAGCGGGCCTCCCGGTTTACGCGTGTCCCAAGCGTTGGCATCTCCGCGCCCTAGCACACGCCTGCCCATGCCACGCCTCGCCTCGCCGCTAACGCCCCCAACAAGACGCCCGGCCGGCTGGGATCCAGCTGTTCACCAATTTTGAATACACGCTCATTCCAGCCCCTCTAGCTCGCTCACCCCGGTCCGCACACCAGCTGCGTTCCTCTGTCGCCTCGCCGCCGCCCAACCGCACAAACCAGCGTGTTGGCCCGCCAGCGTACCAGCGGCGCCTCCTCCAGCATCCCAAAGACACGCCTCGGCACCTCCAAAGCGGCATCCCGGTAGCGCCTCGGCACCTCCAAGGGCATCCCCAATCGCGCCTCGAATCTCAGCGCCCGCTGCATCCGCCCGCTTAGTTTCGTCTCGTCCGTGGCTGGACCCCAGCTTGGTTTCGCCTACAATACCACCACCATGGCGTTCCTTTCCAACGCTCGCCCGCATTTTCACTAGCGTTCAGCTCCAACCGGCGTTCTCGTGTGAGGCAATCATTTTCATCCGGCGTTAACTTTGAACCAGCGCTCATATTCAAGTCGAGATGTATTACGAGCGTCGCCACCTTAAACGCCGGCTCACTTTCATTTAATATATATATACGCGTTTAGGTCTCCACTCTCGCCTCGATTTTTCTTTGGCACACGCGATTTCTTTTCACCATGTATTCTTCCCGAGCAATTCCTCGTGCAACATAATGTATACAAGTCTTGTTTTAATTCACATTTCTGTTTCATCATTTGAATATTTAAATTATCAATTTATGCTTTGATTATCGCCTTGTGGAATCAATTTCATAGTGTTTGGTTTGATGATTTATGTTGAATTCAATTCCATAGTGATAGTGGATTGGATTTTCATGTTCCGTTGATTTAATTTGCTTAATGATTTCTTGCTTTCGATTATTTCAAGTTCTTGTTGGATGATTGATAGTTATTGTTTATGTGCAATTAGATTTAGATTAGGGATTGACAAACCCTATGAATAATAGAATTGCATATGCTTTTATTTACCGCCTTTGATTTATCGCTTTCATAGTTCAACTAGGGATTGACAACCCCTAGCTTAGGATGCTGTTTAATTTTCCGTATTTCAATTCTTGCATGTTCAACCCCGGTGTTATTAGAATATTTAGGATTTAATCGCTTTCTGTGCATGACACGAACAATAGCCTTGTTAAGTTTTCCTTGAGAGACGACTCGTGTTAACTTATCACGCTACGATTACCTCGTACGATTGCGAGTAATTTGAGTGTGTTTTTAGCTCGATCAATTTTGGCGCCGTTGCCGGAGAAAACTTTAGGCGTATTGTTTGTGTTGTTTGTTTTCTGTGTTTATTTTCTTTCTGTTTTGTTATTTTCTCCCCCTGGTGCGTGTGATCTTGTTTTTGTTGTTGGTGTCTGTTAATGCAGGGTTATCAACAGTATGAATATGGTCAACCCGGTTGGGGGGAGGAAAGTTCGTTATATTGGGTAAATTCTTCTCTCAAGAAGGAGCCCAATTTGATTTTGTCGAGGAATACCGTTGGGCTTCGAGCATCAAGCCTACGATCCCTATCCTGAGCAACAAGCCTATAATCCATATTAGGATCAACCACCTCCACCGTACTATGAGGATCAATCCTACAGTGCCTACTGGGAGCAACCACATCCTCCACCTCAATATGAGAACCCACAACAACCACCTCCACCTCAAGACTATATCCTCAACGATCGCCTCCGCTTCCACCGCAACAAGACCCACAAGAACCGTATCCACCTCCGAGGCCAGCTTGGGAGGATGTGTTAACTCAAAAAGAGAAGCTGTCCATTCAAAAAACGGATGCTTTAGTCCAAAGTTTGGATGCTGCAAATGCCTCATCTTTGCGTTTGGAGAAGCAAATGGGATATGTTCAGAGCCTGGTTGATAAGTTATTGCAGCAAGGGAGGGAACTTCCAAACCAATCCGATCAGATCCAGTCGGTCACTGTTCTAGAAAGTGACCCAAGTATTGAGAATTGGGTGGAAGAGACATCAGATGAGCCGACTTTCCCACACCAACCCGATCAAGCTCCGACGGTCACTACTCTTGAAAGTGACCCAATTGTTGAAGATGTGGTGGGAGAGCCACCTGAAGAGCCGCTGCAGCCAGAGGAGGTGGAAATGGTGGAAAAATGGGCACGTGAGGATGAGAAGCAGGATCAGAGCCACGAGGAAGTGGTTACTAGGTGGGCTGACGAGGAAGAGTGGGCATGTGAAGTTGCAAGCATGCCAAAGCCCACTCTGGAAGTGATTGCACTGCCTCAACAATTGGAGTATGGGATCCCAGAGGAGGACAAATCGAGGACAAAGGTTGAGGTAACATCAATTATTTGTCAACATCCTAATTCACCAAAGTACTGTACTTTGGGAATTGAAATTATTTATTTTATTTTGGAGAATAGGATGTTCGACTTGAGCTTAAATTGTGCATCACTTGTCTTCTTTAATGTCCTCTGTTCTTTTATGGTTCATACTGATGCTTTGGCCGAGATGGTATTCCTGCAGGTGAAGGACTTTGGATAGTCCGTTGTTTACCGGAACACGTCGTGCTCACGACGTTAAATTGAGTACTACGTGGGAGTTTACCCACGGATTTTTCTGTTCTTTTCCTTTCTTTCTTTTTGTTTGTTTTCCTGTTTTTCTTTGATCTATCTGTTGTTGTTGAGTTTGTTTTGCTCAGATCTGGAAAGTTGTCGTGACGAGATGAAGCCGTGATGCTCCAACTCTACAGCGCACATTCGTCGATTATCAGGGAAGTATCATCCTCTATAGTCATTTTGAGCTTTTAATGTTTTGAGCACTGGGGACAGTGCTCGATTTAAGTGTGGGGGATGTTTGCTCAGTTTTGTGTGCGTGATATATTATTTTGTATGCTTAATGATATGCCCTTGTGCTTATTTTAATTGTTTGGACGTAAGCTTTGTCTATGCGAGTAAGTTAGGATCTTGATTTGTGCAACTGAACTTTGTGGTATTGATCAAATTGATTTTGAATTTCCGAAACTTTTGGTGATATATGATTTGAGTATAATGTGAATTGACGAGACTGTGATTGATAGAAATTGAATAGGGGGAAATTGATGTGATTTGTGCGGCTAATGTTAGGGGTAGTGTTAACATTGTGGTTGCCTATATACTTGTTTCATTTTATATATATAAAAAAAATGTCAAAAAGAAGTAGAAAATGAGGAGAATGAAAGCTCCAGTATTTTGTTGAGATTGTTGAAAATGAGGATGGGATTATGTCCCTCTTTCTCATAAATTGAGAAATGGACATGGGAAACCACGTTAGGAGACTCGAGTTCATCGAGAGTTCACCTTTCGAATATTGTTCCAAAATCTATTAAAACATTCTTTGTGCTTTATAAAAGAAACTTGTTGTTAAAGGTGACCACATTAGTTAGTTCATCCCTAACGGAGAGTTGGGTCTGAGCAGAGATTACCTTTTTATTTATTGGAAGTCAATTGACGTTCTTGATTTATTTCGCATTATCTTTGAATTCGTAAACACCAAGTGTGGGGGAAATGCAATAAGGTTTGATTGATTAGAATAAGGGTTAAGTTGCATGAGTTATCTTTCGACTCTTATTAGTATAGACTTTGCTTGAGGACAAGCAAATGGATAAGTATGGGGGAGTTGTTTGGTATGAATTTGTGCTGATTCTTGGTATTGTTTTGCATGTTGTCTTCATTAGTTTATCCCATTTATGCCGTTAGTTCGATTATTATTTATCGTTTCGGACTTACTTCGTTCATCTCGATGTTTTGTAGGAAAACGGCAGAGAATAGGATGAATTGGATCTGCCAAGGATAAGATATAATTGAAGAGCATCTCGACAGGAGTTCATAGGTGAAAGCGGATCGAAAATCGGAGTTCAAACGAGAAAGAACGGAGCGAAACGTCAAGGTCGCGCACGAGCGCCCGAGCACCCGCACGCCCGCGCGCGGGGCGCCCTCGCGCCCATGCCGCGCCCGCGCCAAGCCTCGCACACCCAGCCGGCGCTCGCGCGAGCGCGCGTCGATTTTACCTCATGCGCTCGGATTGAGCGCCACCACCCACACGCGCCTCGCGGGAGCTCCATCGCACACCACACGCCGAGAGTGCCACCCGCATGCGCCGCCGCCACGACCGCGCCAACCAGCCCAACAAGATGGCCCGTCCGGTGCTCGAACATCCAGGCATGTAGAGCCCCATCCGGCGCTGAGTCACAGCGCCCGTCGCCAGCTTCGCGCACACACCAAGTGCGTTCTCTGAGCTCGCCGCTTCCTCCCGCGCCGACCCGCGCTCCTCCTCCATCCGGCTTTGCCGCCGCCGCCCTCCTTCCAGCTGGCCTCCCACTTTCCGTGCGTCCCGCGGGTTGGCATCTCCGCGCCCAAGACACGCCCGCCCATGCCACGCCGCCTCGCTCGCTTAACGCCCCAACAGACGCTTAGCCGGTCTTGGGATCCAGCTGCTCACCAATTTCAACGCACGCCATTCCAGTGCCCTCTCGCTCGCTCGCCACCCTCCGCACACTGCGCCGCCATCGCCTCGCCCGCCGCCCGGCCAGCGCGCAAACCCAGCCAGCGTTAGCCACCACAGCGTACCACAGCCGCCATGCCTCCTCCAACAGTATCCCAACACGCGCTCGGCACCTCCAACAGCGGCATCCCCAAATAAGCCTCACCTCCAGCGTGGCATCCCCAAAGCGCCTGCATCCCCAAGACGCCTCGGCATCTCCAGCGCCCACGATCCACCCGCCTAGCTTCGTCCGTCCGTGGCTGGACCCCAATACCGGTTTCGCCTACCGCCGCCACCCGCGTTTTTTTCAACGCTCCAATATTTTCACTGCACGTTCAGCTCCACCGGCGTTCTCGTGTGAGACATAATCGATTTTCATCCGCGCTCACTTTGAACCGGCGTTCATATTCAAGTCGAATGTATTACGAGTGTGCGCTCCAACGCCGGCTCACTTTCATTTAATATATATATACGCTTTAGGTCTCCGCCTCGCCTCGATTTTGCTACAGCGCACCATGGTTTCTTTTCACCATGTATTCTTCCCGAGTAATTCCTCGTGCAACATAACAGATACAAGTCTTGTTTTAATTCCTGTTTTCTGTTTCATCATTTGATTATTTAAATTATCAATTTATGCTTTGGATTATTAGTTCTTGTGGAATCAATTTCATAGTGTTTGGTTTGATGATTTATGTTGAATTCAATTCCATAGTGACAGTGGATTGGATTTTCATGTTCCGTTGATTTAATTTGCTTAATGATTTCTTGCTTTCGATTATTTCAAGTTCTTGTTGGATGATTGATAGTTATTGTTTATGTGAAATTAGATTTAGATTAGGGATTGACAAACCCTATGAATATTAGAATTGCATATGCTTTTATTTACCGTCTTTGATTTATCGCTTTCATAGTTCAACTAGGGATTGACAACCCCTAGCTTAGGATGTTGTTTAATTTTCCGTATTTCAATTCTTGCATGTTCAACCCCCGTTGTTATTAGAATGTTTAGGATTTAATCGCTTTCTGTGCATGACACGAACAATAGCCCTGTTAAGTTTTCCTTGAGAGACGACTCGTGTTAACTTATCACGCTACGATTACCTCGTACGATTGCGAGTAATTTGAGTGTGTTTTTAGCTCGTCAAATAATCGTTGGGTTCGTTGTTTGGTATGAATTTGTGCTTATTCTTGGTACTGTTTTACATGTCAATTTTAGTGGTTTGTCCTATTTAAGCCGTTGGTTTGATTAATAATTATCGATTCGGACTTACTTCGTTGTTTCGATGTTTTGTAGAGAAAACAACATTAAAATAGGATGAATTGGATCTACCAAGGATAATTACATTGAAGATCATCTCGATAGGATTCCGTGGGTAAAAACGGATCCTACTGGGTTCGATTTAGGAGAAGCGGGCAATCGTCAAAGCCGCAAGACGGTCACCCGTCGACGCCACAAGCACACGGCGCTGCCCAAAGACCCGTCGACGACCTCGGCGCCCGCCCATCACCGCAGATTCCCCAGCGCGCTGCTGCATCAGCCGGCGCCGACGTGCGGCGTCCGCCATGGCCTAGCACCCGTCAGACGACCTCGGTAGCGCGCCATCGCTGCCAGATTCCTGCGTGCGTTGCGCATCGATCGGCGCCGACGTGTGGCGTCCACTCATTCATCACTCGGCGATCGCCCCGAGCGCACGCTCACCAATTTCCATCGCGCGCTCATGGGCAGCCGACGCCAAGACCGCATCCAGCCGCGCCGCCCGGCCTCGTGCGCGCTTCCAACACTCGGCGCTCGATCGCGCTCGTCGGCGGGGGGACCCAGCGCCCACTCCACCAGCTCACCCCTCTCCGCGTACGTCCCTTTCGGCACTCACTCCCGAGTGCTCGCCCAACGTTCTCGACACATCCATTCGGTGCTATCACACCGCGCACGCTCCGCCATTTCAAGGGCGCATGTCTCCACCGATCTTTGGCTCGCCAACAGACTCTCTCATGACGTCAAGATTTCACCCGGCCGGACATCGCCCAGCGCCCGTCTCACACTTCACCCAGCCAGCGTTCATTCCGATCCGGCATTCAAGTTCAAGGCAGAACGTTTTCTAAACTTGCGCTCATTGTAAACCGGCGCTCACCCTTATTTAATATATATTTGCGCGTTAGGTCATTATTTGAGAGGGTCCTCAGTTTTTACTTCAGGCAGCCGCAAGGTTCCTCAAGCTTTCTTCCGGGAGTTCTTCAGGCAACTAGACAGATACAATTTTAGTTTTAATTTCTGTTTTTATTTCTTGGATTGAATAATCTTATTTATCAATCTATGCTTTGGGATTTCTCAGTTCTTTCGGAATTAATTTTATAGTATTATTGTTTGATGGTTTTTGTTGGATTCAATTCCATAGTGACAATGGATTGTTTTCGTGTTTCTATCAATTTATATTGCTTTTATTTATCCTGCTTTCGTTTTATTCCTGTTCTTGTTGGTTGATTGATGATTATGGTTCATTTACAAGTAGACTTAGATTAGGGCTTGACGAACCCTAAGAATAGGTTAGCTACTGCTTTTATTTATCGCTTTGATTTATTGCTTTCGTAGTTCAACTAGGGATTGACAACCCCTGGTTTAGATTTATTGCTTTATTAGTTTAGCTCGGGATTGACAACCCCTAGCTTAGGTTGCTGTTTATTTTCCGTATTTCAATTCCCGTATGTTTCAAATCCTTGTTGGTATTAGAATGTTAAGGATTTATCTCTTTCTGTGCGCAACACGAACAATAGCCATGTTAAGTTTTCCTTGAGAGACGACTTGGGTTAACTTATCATGCTACAATTACCTCGTACGATTGCGAGTGAATTTGAGTGTGTTTTTAGCTTGATCAATTTGGGCGCCGCTGTCGGGAAAACTTTAAGCGTATTGTTTGTGTTGTTTGTTTTCCGTGTTTCTTTTCGCCTGCTTTGGTTATTTTCTCCCCGGTGCGTGTGATCTTGTTTTGTTGTTGGTGATCATTAATGTAGGGTTACCAAGATGATTTAATATGGTCAAACAGTGGTGAGGAAAGGTCGTCGTATTGGGCCAATTCTTCTTATGAAGAAAGAGCCCAGTTCGACCATGTTGAGAGATATCCGCCAGTTTATGAGCAAGAATATGATTCGGGGTGGAATAACCAACCCAACTCAGAGTTTAGGACTCAACCGGGCCCGAAATATTGGAACCCACAACCCGATTTGGGGTGTTGGGATCCACAGCAGCAGCAGCCTCCACAGCAATAGTGGTATGACCCGCAGCAGGAGTATTATTCACCACCACACCCACCACCACCTCAGACATCTTTTGAGGATTCGTTCGCCCAACGAATGGATCTGTTAATTCACAGAATGGATGCTCAAGACTCCACACATCAGCGTTTAGAGACGCAATTGGGACAGATTAGTAGCATGCTTGACGAGCTAGTTCAACAAGATGCACTGATGGAACAACAGCAGTATCAGCAAGCACCTCCACCACCACCTCAGTGGTCTGCTTTTGAGGATATGATGACCCAAAGAATGGATGCTCAAGACTCCACACATCAGCGTTTAGAGACGCAATTAGGACAGATTAGCAGCGTGCTTGATGAGCTGGTTCAACAATATGCACTGATGGAACTTCCAAACCAACCCGATCAGGTTCAGACTGTCAATATTCTTGAAAGTGACCCAATTATTGTAACAGCCCGCCAACCCAAAGTACGGATTAGCAGAAACTGTTACTAATGACGGGGATTAACAACAGGAACAAAGACTAATTACGGAACTGAGAAGTATATGATAGACAATTTTCCAAAACTTTATATCATTTAATATGACACATATATCGTACATATGAAACTGGATCATTTCGACTCTTGACAAAAAGGGTTCAACTCAAAACATAACCTATATAACTTTGCAGCGGAAAGACATGTGATTACACATATGACGATATGTAATCAAGGCTGTACTTATCAACGACAGAAGACTCCAACTGCTCAACACTTCAACATCCAACATCAATCGCTCAACCCGCACATTTAAAAACAATATGCAGGCTAAGTACAAGAATGCACTTAGTGGGCTCATGCCAAAACATTTTCTTTAAATTACATCGCCCATAAGTAAGACACGAGGGTTTTAGTTGAAAATGCCTCAGGCTTACTAAAACGCTTTATCATTTTCAAAGTCGTCCCGCCGATATATTTTTCTCAGATGATCCATATCACATTTCACATAACTGCTCATAACAGATCTCACGCCGTAGAAGTAGGCCTCCTTCTACGACGCCGTGACCGGCCGGAGATGTTGCTAACGGCTCACAATACATAGCCGTGAATTTCAGATCGACTAGATCCGCGACCGTCAAGATGTTACTAACGGCACACAAATACTTCTATGGTGTACACCGTCCACGCTAGGAATTCAGATGATCTAGCAGACAGACCCGAATTCAACCTCATTGCTAGGAATTCGTGATCATTCACAGACCCGAATTCATTCTATAAAATTGGGAGCGACCCATTGGGAGCGACCCAACAATCAGATCTCTTTCTCATCAATCTTGGGAACAACCCAAAGAATCAAGTCGGTTGGCGAACCAACAACTGATAGATTCATACACAAATGTAAACACTTTTGGGCGTAATCATCTCATAATCATTTCTCAACCAAGCTTCAGAATAAATACTTTTCATTTGCGTAAAGCAAGTAAATAAAAGGGTTTTCGAATAAAGCCCACCGTGCACGTAGCTTTTCAATAACGCCCGTTCTAAGTCGAAAGCTCAAGTCCACGCCCCACCTTAACGCAAGAACTATTTTAGTACGCCGATCACGCTCGAGAGAGACGAACATAGTCTATAACGCTCTACGCGTCAAATAAGGCTAACGCCGGACTTATTTCGACGCTTCCTAATCAATTAATGTCGATTATGAATTTTCTCAATTTATAAGAGATATTCTACCTTTTAATATATAACGACGCTTTAATGTACTTACGTAACGTAAGTTACATTGTTACTAAACGTCTTACGTCACATAGATCACGACATCGAATTACGTGCCCTTTGACCTTGGTCAACGTTTTTGGTCAACAATTTTGACCAAGTCAACCTTTAGTCAACAATTTTGACTTTAGTCAACTCAAAGTCAACATTTTGACTTTTTCAATTTCTTATGTAATTTTCGATTTTAATGTACAATTCTTGTTCCAAAAATTCCTATAAAATCATACTATGTCTAAAACATTATTTTAGATCATATTATGTAATTATACTTGATAAAATAAATTTATAACATTAATACACATAGGGTATGATTTTCGGTTCTTATAATTAATCCATCAAACAATTTTCAAAAATTCCAATAAATTCACATAACACTTAATCACCCTTAACTATCCTTATTATAACTTAATTGTTATTTATTATGAACTATTGAATAAAATTTACCTAAGTCACTTTCGAAAATTTTGACTTAGGTCAAAATAATTTTTATAAATTCCAATAAATTCTCACAACCATATATTATGAATCTACACACTTAATATGCTATTATAACACTTAATTATGAATTATATCACAACATTTTATCACATATATATATTTTCGGTATTTATTAAAATATAAGCTATAGTTTTCCAAAAATTCTACATAAATTCATATAAGCTTATTTAATATTCTAGATTATTATTTCATGCTCAAATCAATAATTAAAAATCAAAATCATCAATATACCATGCCTACACATTTTCGGTCAACATGTAACTTTTAATATTATGCTTATCTTTGTAATATAATCATAGTACATGCTTAATAATATCATATAAACATGAATTCTAAACATCTTAGCACATGGTTTATAATTTTCGAAAATATCATAAATGAACTAAGCACATAACTTAAAATTTAACGGATGAACATCGAAAATTCTAGCATGTAAACGGTTCGTAAAATTTCTAACCTTTAATCGGTATGAATTTTGATCGGCAAGGTTTATATGATCTAAGTTTGGGATTATAATTGATGAACACTCTCCAATTTCTCCTCACTATATTTTCAAAATTTGGGGTGCAAAATGGATTAATGAAGGCTTGATCTTATATTTATAGATTTATGCAACTTGTGTGATAATTATTACATTAATTAACATTTAATACACCCTTATCCTAAGTCATAGAAATCGGTTACCACTTGTAGCTAATGGACAAAATTTTATCCTTATCATATACACTTCATCATGTATCCTTATCCTTTAATTAACAATTTGCACCATAGTTATCAATAATTAAAGAATTTATCACATTATGTGACATATAGATATTTTCACCATTTCCTAACCTTAGGATAAATTTTTTTTTTCCCACATCATATACTATATTATTATTATATAATAAAGTTAATTTTGAAAAGTCAAATATTTCAACTACACTTGTGTTCATATTACATAGTGTGAAATCATATAAATTCAACCTTTAAATTTCAAAATTTTCGCCCCCTTTAATTAATGAACCTTAGATTACTTGTTCAACTTGTTAACTACTACTACTTTACACCTATTATATGATAAGATACAATTCATGCCTCTTCATTAATTGTAGTATGATATTTATGAATTTTATCACATAAAATCTCATTATTTTCGCCACTTACCCTAAAGTTGGCATCCCACTTGTGCAAGTTGTAATACAACTCATATTATCCATAGAAATATCATATTAATATAATAATTATGATACATCATCAATTGGATAGGAATTAAATTAAATTAATACTTATATGCCCTAATTTTCGAGAATTAGGGTTACACAAGCTAAACATTTTATTTTCTTGTAATAAATAGCTAACACATAGTTATGAGACACATTATATATCTTAGATAATAAATTTAATCATAGAAAAGTATTTAAAATAATTTAGATTTCAAAAACCCTATTTTACGATTTTTAGGGTTTCGAAAAATTCAAAATATGATACATTCTATTCTTTAAATTTTCTAGCATTATTATGATGATAAATAATGTTCTTATATCATAAAATAATCATAGGAATTTGAATTTTATAATTCCGTGATCATTTGACTGAGTTATCGATTCATCTCTAAAAACCGACGTTTGAAACGTCTCAAAATTCTCATAGGCGAATTGTTTCTAAAAACATATAAAATAAAGTTGTAACAACTTTACTTATTCCTATAATAATAATATGAAATTTCTAAATTAAGCTTAGCCGCTTAATAATATCAGAAGACGAATCTCTCAATTTATTCGACGTTAGAACATTACGCTCAAGGAATATCGAATTTATATTCCTTAATTCACTAAGCATTAGTGAATATCACACGATATTATCCAATTATGCTTGGTCAAAGTCAAGCATCGACTAATTAAGATTTTAATTATCAAGGTTAAAACCCAATTACGATTTATATTATCGTAATTGTCGCTTAAAACTATGGATATTACATTCTACCCCTTAAAATAAATTTCGTCCTCGAATTTGCATACCGTAGAAAAGTACGGTATCTTTGCACTATAACAATCTCAAGTTTCCACGTAACTTTCTTTTGTCCATGGTCTCCCATCGACTTTCACCAACTGATAAGCTTCTTTCTTAACCGCTGAATCGACGCTTAAAAAATCGCAAACTCTTTCTCATAACTCATATCTTGATGTAAGAATAACGCCATCATGATGGTCATGTATTTTGGACCATATTCGCATTTCCTTTAACCGTAACACGTGGAAAACATTCTCATATTCTCCAAACTTGGTGGAAATACCAATCTATAGGCTACTAGGCCTTATTATTTCTAGGATCTCACAAGGTCCTATAAAACGTACTTTCAACTCCCTTATTCTCCAACATTGAAATTCTTTCAATGGAGAACTTTAATACACTTTATCTCTGCATTCAAGATGCAGCTCATATCTACGCATATCAGCGTAAAAATTTTGCCTACCATGAGCTTCTTTCTTTCATTGCCTAATTCGGCAATCATCTTAATCATTTCCTTCACAGAATCGGCTTTAAACTCTCTGTTTACTCACTTTATCTCTAAAAAGAGATGATCGATACTTTCTTTTATACTATGCCTCACATGGGCTATGCTGCTCGACAATTATTGTCGTAGGTAAACTTAATAAGTGGAAAATACATTTCCAATTTGTACGTTAATTCTTTCTCTTCTAAGCCAATTCATATTCTAAAGATAACTTCAAAATCTTTATACGATGCGAGATGTACGATTTTCTCAGTAAACAACTGGGTTAACTCATTACCCAGAAGTAGCCTAAATAGGCATGAACTGAACATTTTTGGTAAGTCGTTATACTACTACCCATATAGCAGTGTTATCTTTTGACTCTGGTAATCTTATCTCAAAATCTATTGTTACGTCATCCCATAGGATTATTGATACAATGCCTTTACTTACGGCAATTGAGATGATGTTCGACTATTTCTATCTTCCTCTTCTTAACTGTTTGGCGAGTTTTTCTCTTATGCAAGGATTTATCATTACTTAGACTGAATTTTTCAACATGGAACATCAGCCATTATATTTACCTTTTGTAGGTGATAATTTATATCACATTCATAATCTCTTACTAATTTGAGCCACGTCTCTTGCTCGAAGAAGTATCTTAAATTCTTATGATCTATGAAGATCTCACACCTTACTTCATAAGGGTGATGTATCAAACTTTAATACGGGTATTATTGTTGTAAATTTTAAATCGTGAGTTAGGTAGTTTTATTCATGTGGACTAAGTTGCTGTAATGCCTAGGCTAACACCTTTCTCTCTTGCATTATCATACTGTCTAGTCAATCTTTGGGAGGCCCACCTCGCATTTATCAATCCAAGAAGACTTTATCCCTTTTGGGGTAACTATATCGTTGCCTTACTATGTCAGAGAATCCTTTTATGAATTTCCGATAGTAACCAGCAAATTCTAAGAAATCCGAATTTTGTTTTGGGTCGTCAGCTAATTCTATCCTTGCACTGTTTCAACCTTTTACCAGGTTTACATGGATTACTTTGGAAGACACAACGTGTCTAAGGAATATTATTCTTTTAGTCGAATCTGCCTTAAATAAACTTGGCGAGAATTGCTTGACTTTGATGTCTGCAAGATAGTTCTCAAAAGCTCTCTATATTCTTTCTTGCCCTTCAAATAGATGAGAATATCATCTATGAAGATTTAAGACAATCTATCTTAGTATGCGCGGAACGCTCGATTTTTGAGGTTTATGAACACGGCTAGCGCATTAGTTGGTCCGAATAGCATAACTATAGCTCATAGTAGCCACCTCTTGTTCGGGAAGCCATTTTGGGTACATTGTTAGCTCGTGCCTTAAATTGATTATAGTCCAATTGAGATCAGTTCTCAAGACTACTCTTGTTCTTTTCCACTGACCGAATACTCGTCTATCCTTGGTAATGGATTATTAATTCTCGATAATCTATATACTTTCTTAATGGGCTATCTTTCTTCTTCGACAAGCAAGTCGGTGTTTCTTAAGGTGATACACTAGTTTGATGAAACTTAGATTTTATAGCTTTTAAACGTGAGTCTTTATCTTTTCACTTTCCTTGAATCCATTTGATAAAGGTACTTTTAACTTGGTTTAATAATGGTTCTAACTTGATAGTAGAATTCTAGCCGCTATCGTGGGTAATCTTTGCTAAGTTGTCGTGGTATCTCTAGAAATTCTCAAAAATTTTCACATCCTCTACCTTCATTTCCGCTATCCATCCTTTGCTTAGATAAACAGGAATGCTCGACATCCCTTCTTGTTTAATAATTCCTTTATTTGTAGTGTGGGTATGGTTGGAATTTCCTTCCCATGTGGATTTCATAGAAATTGCAACTTTATCCGAGAAATGGAACGAAATTTTCCTTTTCCTGCACAGATTGTGGAATGGTTTTCACTAATCAATTCTTTCTTAGATTATCTCTATGTCTCATATAGGTACTATGTTCAAGTCTTAAGTGATTCTAAGTTCAATTCTAAGTTCGAGTAAATTCGTATGGCGACCATGATCCTTCTTTTAAGTGAAGAGATTCTCATTCTTTGATTTGCTTATTCTGATTTGAGCTCTAACGTATCCACGCATGCTCTTACTATCCTTGTGATAATGAAATGTGAAGCACTTGTCTTCGAACCAAAGTATTTTAGGTATACTGAGAAGTTTTCTCATACCTACCATTCTTTACTGGTTTTTGCTCATTCTGTCATTATCATACTTTCTTAACCAGTATGAATGATTCAGCTTCCTTCTTCTTCTTTATCGTTCCTTAGAATATATCTTCCATATATTCTTTCTTTTAAAATTCTTTCAAGAAGAATCCCTATATTAGCATTTATTATGCGTAATATCCTTTTTGGATATACGTCATTTCTCTTAATTTCCATTGGTTTGACTAAGTGGTTTCGCATAAGTTAAAATCCCTTGTTTACTGAGAACGCATCCTACTTTTTCCTTGATTTCATATATCTTACTATCTTCCCAACATTCTATGTTTACTTTGTTTCAATGCTCGAGGTACCCAACATTTCACCTTATGGGTCATCTTATAAATATGAGGAATAGCTTTTCAATTAGATTCACCTTAAGGTCCTTCCTCAGAATCCTTTCCTTTATTCGCTTAAACGATTTCCTTTGTAATCGCCTTTTAAAGTTATCTCACTTTGTTTAATTACTAAATCACGATAAGATGAGCGTTTTGTCTCTATAACTTAGGGTACGACTGGTTTTATCTCAAATAACAAATCTACTTTTGATCCACTTTTTTTTTTTTCCTTCAAAGGATTTGCTTTTCTTATCGTAATCAAACTGTTGCAAAACTTATCTCATGTTCCGCTATATCATAATCAGATAGTCGGTAATTTCTCACTATTCTCAACTCTCGCTTTTTCTCGAGCATGATATCCGAAAGTTACATTACTTTTATACTTAAATTCTTACTTTTAAGATCAAGACCGCCATCATTACAATCTAGACTGGTAAGGTAGTATGTTTGTACATCATAACTTATATTCCAAGTACTAATGTCCTATTGCCAAATCTCAACTTCGGTATCTTTCTTTTCTTGGTTTAAAACTAGAATAGCCTAGCTACTCACATATCTTATTATTTGGTCAATCGATCATACTATCATTGGTTTATCCAAAGTTTCTAATTCTTGGAATCAATTCCACTTAAACATAATCTTATTGATTTAGGGATGAAGCGGGAGACTTATTAATGGAGATGCTTTCATTCCCTTATATCCATCAACTGTGTCTTATTCATCTCCATACTTTTAACAGTCCGACCTTCTAACGAGGTTTTAGGGACAATCAACTATCTTAAAGATAAGTTGTATTCTTTCTTATTATGATATAATAAGAGGAGGTATATCCCAAGGATATATAATATACTTCTCTTTGCTTTTACTCTAGACTCAATGCTATAAAGTATCTCGCTCATAACTTAATCATCATACCCTCACGTGGAGGTATAACTTTCTTCGTTATTAGCACCGGAAAGCCCATCATGGTCAATCCATCTATGTGTATCATAAAATATATCTCGCTTCATCGAGAACTTCTTTACATCATATCTTGATGTCTATCACTTTATCGATTTGAAAACTTAGGTGACATGATAAGTCAATCTTGTCTCATACTTATTGGTTTCAAGCTTTGAAGAAGAATTCGCCATGACAATTTAAAAGAAGTATTGGTTTACAACTTCATGAAAATCTCAAGATTTGAATCAATATACTTTTGAACCGAATAATTGGGATATAGGGTCCAAGACCGTAATGACGACTCACCGAGATTTCTTTGGTCATATGGGGTGGCTGCCCGTCACAAATAATTTCTCACCACATGAAGGCTTGGCTTCAAAGAACACCGATAAAATTTTGGTTTTGTAAACTTCTTTCCAAGAAAATGAGAAACACAATGGTTTCTCAATAAAACTAGGTCATAGAGTTAAACTCGATGACGTAAATTGAGTAGAACTTGAAACCTTATACAACTCATAATAGGTCATCTACAAAAGTTCTCATGTACATCATATCTCTTCTTGTACTATTGGGAATCTTATTTTCTAGCAGCATTCTAATATTCTTGCTATACTGTAAGGTCTTCGTTTCATGGACATCATAGGACTAGTCTTTAACAGATTCTCACGAATTCTGAAGAAGGAATCAAGGATTAGGGTCTTCATAAGAAATATTGTACCTTGTGATAGGAGTACGTAGGCGAAAACCGTTCGTAAATCGGAATTCGAACGAGGGAGAACGAGCTAAAGTCAAAACACTGCGCAAGACAGTTTTGCTGGCGCCGAAATCAGCAACCAAGGTCGAATCGAATTGCTAAGTTCTAAATTAAAGAGGTCGACGCCAAAGTCGAAGTTGGCAAGGTCAATGTCGAAGTCGAGCATAAAATGCCGACGTGGTCCACTTTATATCTCTTTCTTCTCGCTTTGAAAACTCGTAATGTTTTCACCGATCTTTGTTCTCGCTCTCATGTCGATACTTACTTTGATTTGAAAAGAACTAAAGTTCTCGATTCTTACTTCTATGTTCTCGCGATAAGTGATCATGCTTCTTATCACGCCTATGTTCTTTCACAAAAGGGATCATGCGACTTAATGCCTATGTTCCTCGGGATGACATATCCATCATCAAAATAATCGAAATTTCGTAATCAGAAACATTCATAACATAACTCTTCCATAATAATCATGCGCAGTATTTCACTTAATTCAAAGATTTCACTTTTGACATATCTATGTCATCACATCATCATAATATAATCATATGTTGGTAATAACCAACAACTTTCATAACATAAACTCTCATCAATTCCATGAATTCAAAGGTCTCTTTCGACATATCAATGTCAATGCTTTCTCATATCATTTTCAACTCTTCACAACATATAACATCATCAGCAACACTTGCAATTACTTTCACTTTCAACAATCCTCATAGCTTTCATTTTTTCTTTGAAAATTCATTTCAATAATTATCCACTACTTTTATTCTCAAATATCTTCATAACTTTCATCTCTTTGAAATATCAATTTCCATGTTTAAACTTTTCATTTCAAAATTTTGAAAAGGGCATGTACTTTCAAACTTTTTTCATTTCTAATCTGAGAAAATTATTTACTTAACGCTTATTAAATCTTTTGTTTTCCATGAATATGTAGTCTCATACCCACATATCCTTAGAATCCTTTGAGTTTTCCTCAATATGCAATCCCATACCGCATATTCTTAGAATCTCCCTAGTTCTAACTTTCATTTTCTTGAAAATTCATTTCACTTTAACGACTTTCACTTTCCAACTTCTTATCCTTATTCTCAAAACCGTGAAAAATCATTTACCTTTTCCCGTTGAGCTTGATGTGATGGAGTGTTGAGCATAGTCGGTCGATCTCTGAAGTCTCTAGTGACTCTATCTGACTTAACTTTGAAAGAAGTTTTGGGTTTAGGTACGACCGGCTCGATATACCAATCAGTAATGCCCGCCAACCCAAAGTACGGATTAGCGTAAATCACACTAATGACGGGATTAACAACAGAACAAAGACTAATTACGGAACTGCTAAGTATATGATAGACAATTTTCCAAAACTTTATATCATTTAATATGACACATATATCGTATATATGAAACTAGATCATTTCGACTCTCGACAAAAGGGTTCAACTCAAAACATAACCTATATAACTTTGCAATGAAAGACATGTGATTACACATATGACGATATGTAATCAAGGCTATACTTATCAACGATGTAAGACTCCAACCGCTCAACACTTCAACATCCAACATCAATCGCTCAACCCGCACATTTAAAACAAATATGCAGGCTAAGTACAAGAATGCACTTAGTGGGCTCATGCCAAAACATTTTCTTTAAATTACATCGCCTATAAGTAAGACACACGAGGTTTTAGTTGAAATGCCGTGCTTACTAAAACGCTTTCTCATTTTCAAAAGTCGTCCGCCGCATATATTTTTGTCTCAGATGATCCATATCACATTTCACATAACTATTCATAACAGATCTCACGCCGTAGAAGTAGCTCCTTCTACAGACGCCGCGACCGCCGAGATGTTGCTAACGGCTCACAACACATAGCTGTGAATTTCAGATTCGACTAGATCCGCGACCGTCAAGATGTTGCTAACGGCACACAAATACTTTATGGTGTACACCGTCCCACGTGCTAGAATTCGTGATCAAGACAGACCCGAATTCAACCTCCGTGCTAGAATTTCATGATCAAGACAGACCCGAATTCATTCTATAAAATTGAGCGACCCACTGGGAGCGACCCAACAATCAGATTCTTTCTCATCACTGGGAACAACCCAAGAATCAAGTCGCTTTCATAGAACCAACAACTTGATAGATTCATACACAAAACGTAAACACTTTGGTGTAATCATCTCATAATCATTTCTCAACCAAGCATCAGAATAAATACTTTTCATTTGCGTAAAGCAAGTAAATAAAAGGGTTTTCAATAAAGCCCACCGGCACGTAGCTTTTCAATAACGCCCTTTCTAAGTCGAAAGCTCAAGTCCACGCCCCACCTTAACGTAAGAACTATTTTAGTACGCCGATCACGCTCGAGAGAGACGAACATAGTCTATAACGCTCTACGCGTCAAATAAGGCTAACGCCGACTTATTTCGACGCTTCCTAATCAATTAATGTCGATTATGAATTTTCTCAATTTATAAGAGATATTCTACCTTTTAATATATAATGTACGCTTTAATGTACTTACGTAACGTAAGTTACATTGTTACTAAACGCATTACGTCACATAGATCACGACATCGAATTACGTGCCTTCGACCTTGGTCAACGTTTTGGTCAACAATTTGACCAAGTCAACCTTTAGTCAACAATTTTGACTTTAGTCAACTCAAAGTCAACATTTTGACTTTTTCAATTTCTTATGTAATTTTCGATTTTAATGTACAATTTTGTTCCAAAATTCTATAAAATCATACTATGTCTAAAACATTATTTTAGATCATATTATGTAATTATACTTGATAAAATAAATTTATAACATTAATATACATAAGGTATGGTTTTCATCAACATAATTCATCAATTAAACATTTTTCAAAAATTCCAATAAATTCATATAACACTTAATCATCCTTAACTATCCTTATTATAACATAATTGTTATTTATTATGAACTATTGAATAAAATTTACCTAAGTCATATTCAAAATTTCGACTTAGGTCAAAATAATTTTTATAAATTCCAATAAATTCACACAACCATATATTATGAATCTACATCATTAATATGATATGATAACACTTAAACATGGTTTATATCACAACATTTTATCATATATATAATTTTCAAATTTATGAACTTAGGTACTAAAGTTTTCCAAAATTCTACATAAATTCATATAAGCTTATTTAATATTCTAGATTATTATTTCATGCTCAAATCAACAATTAAAATCAAAATCATCAACATACCACCTACATGATTTCGGTCAACATTTAAAAATTAATATTATGCTTAATTTTGTAATATAATCATAGTACATGCTTAATAATATCATATAAACATGATATCTAAACATCTTAGCACATGGTTTATAATTTTCAAAATATCACAAATGAACTAAGCACATAACTTAAAATTTAACTGATGAAAATCGAAAATTCTAGCATGTATACGAAGTCAGAAAATTCTAACCTTTAATCGGTATCGATTTTGATCGGCAAGGTTTATTTGATCTAAGTTTGGGATTATAATTGATGAACTCTCTCAAGAATTTCTCCTCACTATATTTTCAAAATTTAAATGGAG
Organism: Salvia rosmarinus; assembly: GCA_036937905.1. Taxonomy (NCBI): domain Eukaryota; kingdom Viridiplantae; phylum Streptophyta; class Magnoliopsida; order Lamiales; family Lamiaceae; genus Salvia; species Salvia rosmarinus. The sequence goes on along the minus strand of CM072819.1, from coordinate 70,690,725 downwards.
CAAATGGATTAATGATTTATAGACTTGATCTTATATTTATACATTTAATTATTACACTTGTGTGATAATTATTACATTAATTAAGATAAGATTTAATACACCCTTATCCTAAATCATAGAAATCGGTTACCACTTGTTAGCTAATGAGACAAAATTTTATCCTTATCATATACACTTTATCATATGTGGATCCTTATCCTTTAATTAATAATTTGCACCATAGTTATCAATAATTAAAGACTTTTATCACATTATGTATACATATAGATATTTTCACCATTTCCTAACCTTAGGATAATTTTTAATTTTTATTACATCATATACTATATTATTATTATATAATAAAGTTAATTTTGAAAAGTCAAATATTTCAACTACATTTGTTTCATATTACATAGTGTGAAATCATATAAATTCAACCTTTTTTCAAAATTTTCGCCCTCTAATTAATGAACCTTAGATTACTTGTTCAAATTGTTAACTACTACTACTTTACACCTATTATATGATAAGATACAACTCATGCCTCTTCATTAATTATAGCATGATATTTATTAATTTTATCACATAAAATCCATTATTTTCGCCACTTACCCTAAAATTGGCACCCCACTTGTGCAAGTTGTAATACAACTCATATTATCCATAATAATATCATATTAATATAATAATTATGATACATCATCAATTGGATAGGAATTAAATTAAATTAATACTTATATGCCCTAATTTTCTAAATTGTGGTTACATTCCTAAATATTTTATTTTCTTGTAATAAATAGCTAACACATAGTTATGAGACACATTATAATCTTAGATGATGAATTTAATCATAGAAAATATTTAAAATAATTTAGATTTCAAAACCCTAATTTTATTTTGTGGTTTTCAAAAATTCAAAATATGATACATTCTATTCTTTAATTTTCTAGCATTATTTTGATGATAAATAATGTTCTTATATCATAAAATAATCATAGGAATTTGAATTTTATAATTCCGTGATCATTTGACCGAGTTATCGATTATCTCTAAAACCGACGCTTGAAACGCCTCAAAATTCTCATAGGCTAATTGTTTCTAAAACATATAAAATAAAGTTGTAACAACTTTACTTATTCCTATAATAATAATATGAAATTTCTAAATTAAGCTTAGCCGCTAATATATCAGAAGACGAATCGTCGAATTTATTCGACGTTAGAACATTACGCTCAAGGAATATCGAATTTATATTCCTTAATTCACTAAGCATTAGTGAATATCACACGATATTATCCAATTATGCTTGGTCAAAGTCAAGCATCGACTAATTAAGATTTTAATTATCGAGGTTAAAACCCTAATTACGATTTATATTATCGTAATTGCCGCTTAAACCATGGGATATTACATTCTACCCCTTAAAATAAATTTCGCCCTCGAATTTGCATACCGTAGAAAAGTACGGGTATCTTTGCACTATAACAATCTCAAGTTTCCACGTAACTTTCTTTTGTCCATGGTCTCCATCGACTTTCACCAACCAGTATAAGCTTCTTTCTTAACCGCTGAATCGACGCTTAAAACAATCGCAGATTCTTTCTCATAACTCATATCTTGATGTAAGAATAACGCCATCATGATGGTCATGTATTTTGGACCATATTCGCATTTCTTTAACCGTAACACGTGAAAACATTCTCAGCACTTCCCAAACTTGGTGGAAATACCAATCTATAGCTACTAGGCCTTATCATTTCTAGATCTCACAAGGTCCTATAAAACGTAATCTCAACTTTCTTTTTCTCCAAACATTGAAATTCTTTCAATGGAGAACTTTAATACACTTTATCTCTCATTCAAGATGCAACTCATATTCACGATATCGTCAGTAAGACTTTTGCCTATCATGAGCTTCTTTCTTTCATCGCCTAATTCGCAAACATCTTAATCATTTCTTTCACGTAATCGGCTTTAAACTTTCCTCTTATTCACTTTATCTCAATAAAGAGATGATCGATACTTTCTTTATACTATGCCTCACATGGGCTATGCCGCTCGACAATTATTGTCGAGGTAAACTTAATAAGTGGAAAATACATTTCCAACTTTGTACGTCAATTCTTTCTCTTCTAAGCCAATTCATATTCTAAAGATAACCTCAAAATCTTTATACGATGCGAGACGACGATTTTCTTAGTAAACAACCGGGTTAACTCATTAGACCCGTAAGTAGCCTAAATAGGCATGAACCGAACATATTTGGTAAGTCGTTACACTACTACCCATATAGCAAAGTTGTTATCTTTCGACTTTGGTAATCTTATCTCAAAATCTATTGTTACGCCATCCCATAGGATCATTGATACAATGCCTTCACTTACGGCAATTGAGATGATGTTCGACAATTTCTATCTTCCTTTCTTAACTCTTTGACGAGTTTTTCTTTTATGCAAGGATTTATCATTACTTAGACCGAATTTTTCAACATGGAACATCAGCCATTATATTTACCTTTGTAGGTGATAATTTATATCACATTCATAATCTCTTACTAATTTGAGCCACGCCTCTTGCTCAAGAAGTATCTTAAATTTTATGATCTATGAAGATCTCACACCTCACTTTATAAGGGTGATGTTCAAACTTTAATCTTATTATTGCTTTTAAATCGTGAGTTAGGTAGTTTTATTCATGTGGACTAAGTTGTCATAATGCTTATAACACCTTCTCTCACATCATAGCCTAGTCAATCTTGGGAGGCACCACATTTATCAATCCAAGAAGACTTTATTTCTTTGGGGTAACTATATCGTTAGCCTTACTATGTCGAGAATCTTTTATGAATTTCCGATAGAACCAAAGAAATTCTAAGAAACCTTTGAATTTTTTTGGGTCGTTGATTAATTCTATCCTCAGATTGCTTCAACCTTTACCGTGTTCCATATGGATTACTTTGGAAGACACAACGTGTTCAAGGAATATTATTCTTTAAGTCGAATCGCTTTAAATAAACTTGGAGATTTGCTTTGACTTTGATGTCTCGCAAGATAGTTCTCAAGAGCTCTCTATACTCTTTCTTGCCTTCAAATAGACGAGAATATCATCTATGAAGATTTAAGACAATCTATCTTAGTATGCGCGAACACCGATTTTTGAGGTTTATGAACACGGCTAGCGCATTAGTTGGTCCGAATAGCATAACTATAGCTCATAGTAGCCACCTCTTGTTCGGAAGCCATTTTGGGTACATTGTTAGCTCGTGCCTTAAATTGATTATAGTCCAATTGAGATCGGTTCTCAAGACTACTCTTGTTCTTTTCCACCGACCGAATACTGCTTATCCTTGGTAATGGATTATTAATTTCGATAATCTATATACTTTCTTAATGGGCTATCTTTCTTCTTCGACAAGCAAGTCGGTGTTTCTTAAGGTGATACACTAGTTCGATGAAACTTAGATTTTATAGCCTTTAAACGTGAATCTTTATCTTTTCACTTTCCTTGAATCCATTTGATAAAGGTACTTTTAACTTGGTTTAATAATGGTTCTAACTCGATAGTAGAATTCTAGCCGCTATCGTGGGTAATCTTGCTAAGTTGTCGTGGTATCTCTAGAAATTCTCAAAAATTTTCACATCCTCTACCTTCATTTCCGCTATCCATCCTTTGCTTAGATAAACAGGAATGCTCGACATCCCTTCTTGTTTAATAATTCCTTTATTTGTAGTGTGGTATGGTTGGAATTTCCTTCCCATGTGGATTCCATAGAAATTGCAACTTTTATCCGAGAAATGGAACGAAATTTCCTTTTCCTGCACAGATTGTGGAATGGTTTTCACTAATCAATTCTTTCTTAGATTATCTCTATGTCTCATATAGTACTATGTTCAAGTTCTTTACTAAAGTCTTAAGTGATTCTAAGTTCAATTCTAAGTTCGAGTAAATACGTATGGCACCATGATCCTTCTTTAAGTGAAGAGATTCTCATTCTTTGATTTGCTTATTCTGATTTGAGCTCTAACGTATCCACGCATGCTCTTACTATCCTTGTGATAATGAAATGTGAAGCACTTGTCTTCGAACCAAAGTATTTTAGGTATACTGAGAAGTTTTCTCATACCTACCATTCTTTACTGGTTTTTGCTCATTCTGTCATTATCATACTTTCTTAACCAGTATGAATGATTCAGCTTCCTTCTTCTTCTTTATCGTTCCTTAGAATATATCTTCCATATATTCTTTCTTTTAAAAATCTTTCAAGAAGAATCCCTATATTAGCATTTATTATGCTATCATGCGTAATATCCTTTTTGGATATACGTCATTTCTCTTAATTTCCATTGGTTTGACTAAGTGGTTTCGCATAAGTTAAAATCCCTTGTTTATCGAGAACGATCATACTTTTTCCTCGATTTCATATATCTTACTATCTTCCCAACATTCTATGTTTACTTTGTTTCAATGCTAGGTACCCAACATTTCACCTTATGGGTCATCTTATAAATATGAGGAATAGCTTTTCAATTAGATTCACCTTAAGGTCCTTCCTCAAATTCTTTCCTTTATTCGCTTAAGCGATTTCCTTCAGTAATCGCTTTAAAGTTATCTCACTTTGTTTAATTACTAAATCACGATAAGATGAGCGCTTTGTCTCTATAAACTTAGGGTACGACTGTTTTATCTCAAATAACAAATCTACTTTTTGATCCACTTTTTTCTTCAAAGGATTTGCTTTACTTATCGTGAATCAAACTGTTGCAAAACTTATCTCATGTTCCGCTATATCATAACCAGATAGTCGGTAATTTCTCACTATTCTCAACTCTCGCTCTTTTCTTGAGCATGATATCCGAAAGTTATATTACTTTTATACTTTGAATTCTCACTTTTAAGATCAAGACCGCCATCATTACAATCTAGATCTGTAAGGTAGTATGTTTGTACATCATAACTTATATTCCAAGTACCAATGTCCTATCACAAATCTCAACTTCGGTATCTTTCTTTTCTTGGTTTAAAACTAGAATAGCCTAGCTACTCACATATCTTATTATTTGGTCCGTCGATCATACTATCATCGGTTTAACCAAAGTTTCAAATTCTTGGAATCAATTCCACTTAAACATAATCTTATCGATTTAGGGATGAAGCGGAGACTTATTAATGGAGATGCTTTCATTCCTTTATATCCATCAACCGTGTCTTATTCATCTCCATACTTTTAACAGTCCGACCTTCTAACGAGGTTTTAGGACAATCAACTATTTTAAAGATAAGTTGTATTCTTTCTTATTATGATATAATAAGAGGAGGGTATATCCCAAGGATATATAATATACTTCTTTGCTTTACTCTAGCACTCAATGCTATAAAGTATCTCGCTCATAACTTAATCATCATACCTCACGTGGAGGTATAACTTCATCGTTATCCTCAATCGGAAAGCCCATCAAGGGTCATTCCATCAATGTGTATCATAAAGAGAATATATCTCGTTTCATCGAGAACTTCTTTACATCATATCTTGATGTCTATCACTTTACCGATTTGAAAACTTAGGTGACGGAATAAGTCAATCTTGTCTCATACTTATTGGTTTCAAGCTTTGAAGAAGAATTCATTATGACAATTTAAAAGAAGTATTGGTTTACAACTTCCCGATGACAATCTCAAGATTTGAATCAATATACTTTTGAACCGAATAATTGGGATATAGGTCCAAGACCGTAATGACGACTCACCGAGATTTCTTTGGTCATATGGGGTGCTGCACCCACACAAATACTTTCTCACCACACAAGGCTTGGCTTCAAAGAACACCAGATAAAATTTTGGTTTTGTAAACTTTTCCAAGAAAATGAGAAACACAGTGGTTTCTCAATAGAAACTAGGTCATAGAGTTAAACTCGATGACGTAAATTGAGTAGAACTTGAAACCTTATACAGCTCATAATAGGTCATCTACAAAAGTTCTCATGTACATCATATCTCTTCTTGTACCATCGAAATCTTATTTTCTAGCAAGATTCTAATATTCTTGCTATAATCGTAAGGTTTTCGCTTCATGGACATCATAGACTAGTCTTTAACTGATTCTCACGAATTCTGAAGAAGGAATCAAGGATTAGGGTCTTCATAAGAAATATAGTACCTGTGATAGGAGTACGAGGCGAAAACCGTCAGAATCGGAATTCAAACGAGGGAGAACGAGCTAAAGTCAAAACATCACAAGAAGACAGTTTTGCTGGCGCCGAAATCAGCACCAAGGTCGAATCGAATTGCTAAGTTCTAAATTAAAGAGGTCGACGCCAAAGTCGGTTGGCAAGGTCAATGTCGAAGTCGAGCATAAAATGCCGACGTGGTCCACTTTATATCTCTTTCTTCTCGCTTTGAAAACTCGTAATGTTTTCACCGATCTTTGTTCTCGCTCATGTCGATACTTACTCAGATTCGAAAAGAACTAAAGTTCTCGATTCTTACTTCTATGTTCTCGCGATAAGTGATCATGCTTCTTATCACGCCTATGTTCTTTCACAAAAGGATCATGCGACTTAACAGCCTATGTTCCTGGGATAACATATCCATCATCAAAATAATCGAAATTTCGTAATCAGAAACATTCATAACATAACTCTTCCATAATAATCATGCGCAGTGAATTTCACTTAATTCAAAGATTTCACTTTGACATATCTATGTCATCACATCATCATAACATAATCATATGTTGGTAATAACCAACAACTTTCATAACATAAACTCTCATCAATTCCATGAATTCAAAGGTCTCTTTCGACATATCAATGTCAATGCTTTCTCATATCATTTTCAACTCTTCACAACATATAACATCATCAGCAACACTTGCAATTACTTTCACTTTCAACAATCCTCATAACTTTCATTTTTCTTTGAAAATTCATTTCAATAATTATCCACTACTTTTATTCTCAAATATCTTTCATAACTTTCATCTCTTTGGAAATATCATATTCCATGTTTAAACTTTTCATTTCAAAATTTTGAAAAAGGGGCATGTACTTTCAAACTTTTTCATTTCCAATCTGAGAAAATTATTTACTTAACGCTTATTAAATCTTTTGTTTTCCATGAATATGTAGTCCCATACCTACATATCCTTAGAATCCTTTGAGTTTTCCTCGAATATGCATCCCATACCGCATATTCTTAGAATCTCTCCTAGTTCTAACTTTCATTTTCTTGAAAATTCATTTCACTTTAACGACTTTCACTTTCCAACTTCTTATCCTTATTCTCAAAACCGTGAGAAAATCATTTACCTTTTCCCGCTTGAGCTTGATGTGATGGAGTGTTGAGCATAGTCGGTCGATCTCTAGAAGTCTAGTGACTCTATCTGACTCAACTTTGAAAGAAGTTTTGGGTTTAGGTACGACCGCTCGATACTAATCGTAATGCCCGCCAACCCAAAGTACGGATTAGCGTAAACTGTTACTAATGACGGGATTAACAACAGAACAAAGACTAATTACGGAACTGCTAAGTATATGATAGACAATTTTCCAAAACTTTATATCATTTAATACGACACATATATCGTATATATGAAACTCGATCATTTCGACTCGACACAAAAGGGTTCAACTCAAAACATAACCTATATAACTTTGCAATGAAAGACATGTGATTACACATATGACGATATGTAATCAAGGCTATACTTATCAACGATGTAAGACTCCAACCGCTCAACACTTCAACATCCAACATCAATCGCTCAACCCGCACATTTAAAACAATATGCAGGCTAAGTACAAGAATGCACTTAGTGGGCTCATGCCAAAACATTTTCTTTAAATTACATCGCCTATAAGTAAGACACGAGGTTTTAGTTGAAATGCCTCGTGCTTACTAAAACGCTTTCTCATTTTCAAAAGTCGTCCCGCCGCATATATTTTGTCTCGTATGATCCATATCACATTTCACATAACTATTCATAACAGATCTCACGCCGTAGAAGTAGGCCTCCTTCTACAGACGCCGCGACCGCCCGGAGATGTTGCTAACGGCTCACAAATACATAGCCGTGAATTTCATCGACTAGATCCGCGACCGTCAAGATGTTGCTAACGGCACACAAATACTTTATGGTGTACACCGTCCGTGCTAGAAATTCGTGATCTAAGACAGACCCGAATTCAACCTCCGTGCTAGGAATTTCGTGATCATAGACAGACCCGAATTCATTCTATAAAATTGGGAGCACCCCAAATGGGAGCGACCCAACAATCAGATTCTTTTTCATCACTGGGAACAACCCAAGAATCAAGTCACATGAACCAACAACTTCCGATAGATTCATACACAAAACGTAAACACTTTCAAGGTGTAATCATCTCATAATCATTTCTCAACCAAGCATCAGAATAAATACTTTTCATTTGCGTAAAGCAAGTAAATAAAAGGGTTTTCGAATAAAGCCCACCGGCACGTAGCTTTTCAATAACGCCCTTTCTAAGTCGAAAGCTCAAGTCCACGTCCCACCTTAACGTAAGAACTATTTTAGTACGCTGATCACGCTCGAGAGAGACTAACATAGTCTATAACGCTCTACGTGTCAAATAAGGCTAACGCCGACTTATTTCGACGCTTCCTAATCAATTAATGTCGATTATGAATTTTCTCAATTTATAAGAGATATTCTACCTTTTAATATATAATGTGCGCTTTAATGTACTTACGTAACGTAAGTTACATTGTTACTAAACGCATTACGTCACATAGATCACGACATCGAATTACGTGCCTTTCGACCTGGTCAACGTTTTGGTCAACAATTTTGACCAAGTCAACCTTTAGTCAACAATTTTGACTTTAGTCAACTCAAAGTCAACATTTCGACTTTTTCAATTTCTTATGTAATTTTCGATTTTAATGTACAATTCTTGTTCCAAAATTCCTATAAAATCATACTATGTCTAAAACATTATTTTAGATCATATTATGTAATTATACTTGATAAAATAAATTTATAACATTAATATACATAAGGTATGGTTTTCTGCAACATAATTCATCAATCAAACAATTTTCAAAAATTCCAATAAATTCACATAACACTTAATCACCCTTAACTATCCTTATTATAACATAATTGTTATTTATTATGAACTATTGAATAAAATTTACCTAAGTCATTTTCAAAATTTTCGACTTAGGTCAAAATAATTTTATAAATTCCAATAAATTCACACAACCATATATTATGAATCTACATCATTAATATGATATGATAACACTTAAACATGGTTTATATCACAACATTTTATCATATATATAATTTTCAAATTTATGAACTTAGGTACTAAAGTTTTCCAAAATTTTACATAAATTCATATAAGCTTATTTAATATTCTAGATTATTATTTCATGCTCAAATCAACAATTAAAATCAAAATCATCAACATACCATGCCTACATGATTTCGGTCAACATTTAAAATTTAATATTATGCTTAATTTTGTAATATAATCATAGTACATGCTTAATAATATCATATAAACATGATTTCTAAACATCTTAGCACATGGTTTATAATTTTCAAAATATCACAAATGAACTAAGCACATAACTTAAAATTTAACGGATGAAAATCGAAAATTCTAGCATGTAAACGAAGCTCGAAAATTTCTAACCTTTAATCGAGTCGATTTTGATCGGCAAGGTTTATATGATCTAAGTTTGGGATTATAATTGATGAACTCTCTCAATTTTTCCTCACTATATTTTAAATTTAGGGTGCAAAATGGATTAATGAAGGCTTGATCTTATATTTATAGATTTATGCCACTTGTGTGATAATTATTACATAAAATAATTAACATTTAATACACCCTTAAAATCCTAAGTCATAGAAATCGGTTACCACTTGTAGCTAATCTTGACAAAATTTTATCCTTATCATATACACTTCATTGCATGTATCCTTATCCTTTAATTAACAATTTGCTTACCATAGTTATCAATAATTAAAGAATTTATCACATTATGTAAAATAAAGATATTTTTCATACTACCATTGTGACCTAACCTTAGGATAAAATTTTAATTTTTTTATATCATATACTATATTATTATTATTATATATAAAGTTAATTTTGAAAAGTCAAATATTTCAACTACACTTGTGTTCATATTACATAGTGTGAAATCATATAAATTTCAACCTTTAAATTTTCAAAATTTTCGCCCTCAATTAATGAACCTTAGATTACTTGTTCAAATTGTTAACTACTACTACTTTACACCTATTATATGATAAGATACAATTCATAGCCTCTTCATTAATTATAGCATGATATTTATTAATTTTATCACATAAAATCTCATTATTTTCGCCACTTACCCTAAAGTTGGCATCCCACTTGTGCAAGTTGTAATACAACTCATATTATCCATAATAATATCATATTAATATAATAATTATGATACATCATCAATTGGATAGGAATTAAATTAAATTAATACTTATAAGCCCTAATTTTCTAAATTAGGTTACAAATTCTAAATATTTTATTTTCTTGTAATAAATAGCTAACACATAGTTATGAGACACATTATATATCTTAGATGATGAATTTAATCATAGAAAAGTATTTAAAATAATTTAGATTTCAAAACCCTAATTTTAAAAATTTGTGGTTTCAAAAATTCAAAATATGATACATTCTATTCTTTAAATTTTCTAGCATTATTTTGATGATAAATAATGTTCTTATATCATAAAATAATCATAGGAATTTGAATTTTATAATTCCATGATCATTTGACCGAGTTATCGATTATCTCAAACGCGACGTTTGAAACGCCTCAAAATTCTCATAGGCTAATTTTCTCTAAATATATAAAATAAAGTTGTAACAACTTTACTTATTCCTATAATAATAATATGAAATTTCTAAATTAAGCTTAGCCGCTTAATAATATCAGAAGACGAACTTTTAATTTATTCGACGTTAGAACATTACGCTCAAGGAATATCGAATTTATATTCCTTAATTCACTAAGCATTAGTGAATATCACACGATATTATCCAATTATGCTTGGTCAAAGTCAAGCATCGACTAATTAAGATTTTAATTATCAAGGTTAAAACCCTAATTACGATTTATATTATCGTAATTGCCGCTTAAAACCATGGATATTAATTCTACCCCTTAATATTACAATTTCATAACTCATATCTTGATGTAAGAATAACGCCATCATGATGGTCATGTATTTTGGACCATATTCGCATTTCCTTTAACCGTAACACGGGAAAACATTCGTATATTCTCCAAACTTGGTGGAAATACCAATCTATGGCTACTAGGCCTTATTATTTCTGTGATCTCACAAGGTCCTATAAACGACTTTCAACTCCCTTATTCTCCAACATTGAAATTCTTTCAATGGAGAACTTTAATACACTTTATCTCTCAGATTCAAGATGCAGCTCATATCTACGCATATCAAGATAAAAATTTTGCCTACCATGAGCTTCTTTCTTCATCGCCTAATTCGCAATCATCTTAATCATTTCCTTCACGTAATCGGCTTTAAACTCTCTGTTTACTCACTTTATCTCTAAAAGAGATGATCGATACTTTCTTTTATACTATGCCTCACATGGGCTATGCTTTCCGACAATTATTGTCGTAGGTAAACTTAATAAGTGGAAAATACATTTCAATTTGTACGTTAATTCTTTCTCTTCTAAGCCAATTCATATTCTAAAGATAACTTCAAAATCTTTATACGATGCGAGATGTACGATTTTCTCAAGAAACAACCTGGGTTAACTCATTACCCGTAAGAGCCTAAATAGCATGAACCGAACATTTTGGTAAGTCGTTATACTACTACCCATATAGCGTGTTATCTTCGACTCGTAATCTTATCTCAAAATCTATTGTTACGTCATCCCATAGGATTATTGATACAATGCCTTTACTTACGGCAATCGAGATGATGTTCGACTATTTCTATCTTCCTCTTCTTAACTGCTTGGCGAGTTTTCTCTTATGCAAGGATTTATCATTACTTAGATCAATTTTTCAACATGGAACATCAGCCATTATATTTACCTTTTGTAGGTGATAACTTATATCACATTCATAATCTCTTACTAATTTGAGCCACGTCTCTCGTCAAGAAGTATCTTAAATTCTTATGATCTATGAAGATCTCACACCTTACTTCATAAGGGTGATGTATCAAACTTTAATACGGGTATTATTGTTGTAAATTTTAAATCGTGAGTTAGGTAGTTTTATTCATGTGGACTAAGTTGTCAGAATGCCCAGGCTAACACCTTTCTCTCTTGCATTATCATACCGCCTAGTCAATCTTTGGGAGGCCCACCGCATTTATCAATCCAAGAAGACTTTATCCCTTTGGGGTAACTATATCGCTGCCTTACTATGTCGAGAATCCTTTTATGAATTTCCGATAGTAACCAAAGAAATTCTAAGAAATCCAATTTTGTTTTGGGTCGTCACTAATTCTATCCTCAGACTGCTTCAACCTTTACCGTGTTTACATGGATTACTTTGGAAGACACAACGTGTCAAGGAATATTATTCTTTAGTCGAATCGCTTTAAATAAACTTGGCGAGAATTGCTTGACTTTGATGTCTCGCAAGATAGTTCTCAAAAGCTCTCTATATTCTTTCTTGTCCTTCAAATAGATGAGAATATCATCTATGAAGATTTAAGACAATCTATCTTAGTATGCGCTGAACGCCGATTTTGAGGTTTATGAACACGGCTAGCGCATTGGTTGGTCCGAATAGCATAACTATAGCTCATAGTAGCCACCTCTTGTTCGGAAGCCATTTTGGGTACATTGTTAGCTCGTGCCTTAAATTGATTATAGTCCAATTGAGATCAGCCTCAAGACTACTCTTGTTCTTTCCACCGACCGAATACTCGCCTATCCTTGGTAATGGATTATTAATTCTCGATAATCTATATACTTTCTTAATGGGCTATCTTTCTTCTTCGACAAGCAAGTCGGGTGTTTCTTGGGTGATACACTAGGTTTGATGAAACTTAGATTTTATAGCTTTTAAACGTGAGTCTTTATCTTTCACTTTCCTTGAAACCATTTGATAAAGGTACTTTAACTTGGTTTAATAATGGTTCTAACTTGATAGTAGAATTCTAGTCGCTATCGTGGGTAATCTTTGCTAAGTTGTCGGTATCTCTAGAAATTCTAAAAATTTTCACATCCTCTACCTTCATTTCCGCTATCCATCCTTTGCTTAGATAAACAGTGAATGCTCGACATCCCTTCTTGTTTAATAATTCCCTTATTTGTAGTGTGGGTATGGTTGGAATTTCCTTCCCATGTGGATTTCATAGAAATTGCAACTTCTTATCCGAGAAATGGAACTAAATTTTCCTTTTCACGGTGCAGATTGTGGAATGGTTTTCACTAATCAATTCTTTCTTAGGATTATCTCTATGTCTCATATAGGTACTATGTTCAAGTCTTAAGTGATTCTAAGTTCAATTCTAAGTTCGAGTAAATTCGTATGGCGACCATGATCCTTCTTTTAAGTGAAGAGATTCTCATTCTTTGATTTGCTTATTCTGATTTGAGCTCTAACGTATCCACGCATGCTCTTACTATCCTTGTGATAATGAAATGTGAAGCACTTGTCTTCGAACCAAAGTATTTTAGGTATACTGAGAAGTTTTCTCATACCTACCATTCTTTACTGGTTTTTTTGCTCATTCTGTCATTATCATACTTTCTTAACCAGGATGAATGATTCACCTTCTTCTTCTTTATCGTTCCTTAGAATATATCTTCCATATATTCTTTCTTTTAAAATTCTTTCAAGAAGAATCCCTATATTAGCATTTATTATGCGTAATATCCTTTTTGGATATACGTCATTTCTCTTAATTTCCATTGGTTTGACTAAGTGGTTTCGCATAAGTTAAAATCCCTTGTTTACTGAGAACGCATCCTACTTTTTCCTTGATTTCATATATCTTACTATCTTCCCAACATTCTATGTTTACTTTGTTTCAATGCTGAGGTACCCAACATTTCACCTTATGGGTCATCTTATAAATATGAGGAATAGCTTTTCAATTAGATTCACCTTAAGGTCCTTCCTTGTGAATCCCTTCCTTTGTTCGCTTAAACGTATTTCCTTTGTAATCGTCTTTTAAAGTTATTGTAACAGCCCCTAAATCCTAAGTACAATTTAGCAGGGATTATTACTCTAAACAGGATGAATAAACAATGAGACCATTTAACATTAAACTGTAATACATAAATCAAGTATGTTTTGGACTTTACTACATAACTTATGTTCTTTGCAAATGAAAACATGTGATATGTACATATGACGATGTACTATCAAGGTATAACTTTTCAATGACAACATTCCATATTGCTCAACACCGCCCATCGCATCACTCACTCAATCGCACATTTAAAAACAATATGCGGTGAGTACAAATAATGCACTCAAGTGGACTTATGCCAAAATATTTTATCATCTTTAATTACTCTGCCCCATCATGGTAAGACACAAGGGTTTTGATTAAAAAGGCCTTGAGCTTACTAAACTTTTTCATCATTTTCATAAACATTCGTCTGCGCAGACATTTTCCTTGTATGTATGATCCATATCCCTTTATTTCATCATAACATTAACATTTACGCCGTAGAAGGAGGCCTCCCCTACGTCGCTATGACCGGCCGTGAATTGTCCTTACAAAGACACAAATCACCATTAGGTGTGCACGCCAATCCTAGCTGTATAAGCCTTCCCAAGATAGATCCGATATCGATTTCATTCATAAGTTGGGAGCGACCCAACAACATTCATCATTCATTCATTCATGGATAGGATACATACATAAAACATAAACATTTTGAGGGTGTAATTTCATCATCATTTCATAATCATTTCTCAAAAGAGAGCATCATAAATAATTACTTTTCATTTCAAGAAAGCATCATAAATAGAGCATTTTATCCTCGAGGATAAGAAAGAAGCCCACCGTACATAAGCTTTCTTAATTGCTTTCCTTTACGCCAACGATCGCATTCGCCTCACCTTTACGTAAAATGATTTCAAGACGTCATCACGTTTTGAGATTTTCAAAGTTTAATATAAACTTTGATAACTTATACTAATATAATTTGAATTCCTTAACTAATTCAATACGTCATTCAATCACAGATCTTAACTAAACATTTCTCATACTGATAGAGACGAGATATGTTCAACTATTTCATTTTAACCTTTAGGTTAAACGCTCAACGATTCTAACGTTTTCGATATAAAGATTTCAATTATGAAATCTTTCTCACCAATGAGATTTTCTTATAAACTTAATATGTTTTTCACGATTGACGATTTATCGAACGTATTTCATACGCTAATTTCAAAAGTCAATAATTTTGACTTTTCTTTATAAATTCTTTAATAATTCATATATTTAATATCTAATTTCCATATAAATCGACTTTCAATCGATTTCTTTTCATAAAGCCTTAATTTCGATTTTTCATGCAAATCGATAAACTTTATTAATATTTTCTTAAATATTAATCAACTTATTCATTAAACATTATTTTTCATTTCTAACGTTATTTAATATAACGTTTAGTAAATAAACATAGTATACTATGTTTATAAAATTCCATAAATTCTTAATATGTCTAAAATAATTTCTAGACATATAATGTATTATTTTTCTCGATATTAAGGAATTAAAATCCTTAATATCATCTTCCAAAGCTCACGCCCTTAAGCTTTAAATTTTCATTTATCCTTCAAAATTCTTCTAAATTCATACATGTTGTACTATATTATCATAGATCACCAATATGTATTAACATTAGCTATAGAAAATTTGGGCATCACCTATTTTATTTCTATAGGTCTCGCCATTTGCTCTTTATATAGCAAATATTTTCTAAATTTCTTATTAAATCATACAACCCATAATTATCAATCTATAATACTTATATGCCATAATATCCAACAATTACAACTTATTAATCCATATCCCAACTCTAGTATCTTTCGAAAATTTTCAAAAAATGATCAAACCATCTTCCAAAAATCCAATAAATTCATATAGTACTAAAGTAGGGCTCCACAACATTTATATGTTATAAACTCATTCAACCATAATTTTTATATCTACATACAAATTCAAGAAACTTTCGGTAATTACAAAGTAATTACATACAATTCCTAAAAATTTTCAAATAATTACTATAAGCTTAACTATCATCATAGATCACTAATCTATCAACATTTTGAACATTATTATTTTCGAACATCATGCTAAAATCATAGCATGCTTAACTTAAAAACAATTCATCATATTTGAAGCATATACACAATATTAAACATTATTAAAGAACAACTTAGCATGATAGCATAATTTCCATAATTTTTCACATCATGAACCTAAGCATATATATATGAATCTAACCGTTAGAAAACGAAAATCTTAACGTATAATTGAAGCTCGTTCGATTCCTAACCTCTTTATCGGTATCGATTTAGTGCACAAGGATTTAGTAGAGAGGATTTGGTGAATGAAAATAAGGAACACTCAAGGTTTTCTAATGGATAAGCTCACGGTATTCTTGTTTTGAGAAGAGTAAATGACTTGGTTTGATGAAAGTCTATTACTTATTAGTAAAGTGAATGAATTAAAACCTTGTGTCAAAGTCTCTCTCTCTCGGTCATTCTCACTCACAATACACTTACAAGCCTTTTAATTGCTTTGACTCATTAATAAGGATGTCATCCCTCACACACAATAAATACACATCATTTCAATTAAATGAGAACAAAATCCTTCAATTGAGTCATAAAGTGTCGTCGGCACTTTTATTTCTTAAAGGAAGAGTTTTATAATTTCTTGTTTTATATAACATGTACATGTCCTACACAAACCAATTGCAATACTTTTAATTGATGACTCATTTTAATACATCATGATAGTAAATACTCTTACACATTTGAACAAAACAAAATGATTCCACACTTTTGTATAAGTGCCGTCAAGGCACTCTTGCAAGGAAATGGAGAAGTTACTACATTTTGTCTTAATATGATGTATTAGTCAACAAACACTTCCCCAAATGTAAGAGTGTATCATCACTAAAGCTTCTTTCATTTATTTGGTCAACAAAGTCATGCTCTTTAATTAATTAATTCATCACCCCACTTGAGTGAAGAATTAAATCCCCCAACCTTTCTCTCCATGCACGTCAGCCATGCAAAAAAAAAAGGATAAATTTTACATTTCTCCTTACCTCATTGAAAGCAAAATACAATCCCATGTATCCACTTGGTTGACCACTTAGTTTACAAGGATAATGTCTACACTATACATTCTAATTGTATCACTTAATCACCACATAGAAATCCATACTCAAAACTTACGTAAATATGCTACACACAAAAAGAAACTCACGGTTATTTCATAGAATAAATGATACATATCTCATTTTAATGTTAATTATAGATATATATCATAATACATGTCTTAGATGATAAATTATATCATAGGAAAAATTATTGGTATCATTTCATGTGAGAAAACCCTAATTTTCGAAATTAGGGTTTTCGAAAATTATACTTTGTTCAATAATTATTCCTTAATTCTCTAGCATTATTCTAATGCTAAATAATACTCTTATTACATAAAATAATCATAGGAATTTAAATATTATAATTCCTTGATCATTAAACTCATGTTTCTATTCATCTCTAAACGATGACGCTTGAAACGCCTCAAAACGCTCATTATCGACCTATCTCAAAAGGTCATAATAAAGTCGTAATCACTTTATTAAATTATTCCATTAATAATGGAATTTAATTCTAAGCTTCGTCACTTAGAAAATTTTATGAAATTTTAACTATCGATAGTCAATCGACGTTAAAATACTACTGCCGAAATACTTTATATAATTCTATTCCTCGATTCACAATCCTTAGTGAATATAAAATAGAATTCATTACCTCATAATTAATCGAAATCATTATTCGATAAATTACTAATTCATTTATTTCGCTAAATCTAATTTATTAATTTTAAATATCGTAATTAGGCATTTAATTCTCCGGGATATTACATTCTACCCCTTAAAAGAAATTTCGTCACGAAATTTGCATTCCTCGAAAGTATGGGGTATCTTTGCATCATAATATCTTAAATTTTCCACGTGATTTCTTTTGTCCATGATTCCTTCATCGACTTTCATTAAAGACCCAAACTCGATTCTTTAATCGTTGAATCGTACGATCAAATTAGTCTTAGATTTTCATCACAACTCATCTGAGTTAAAGATCACGTCACTATGGCGGATCATGTATTTTGGGTCATTTTTTTATTTCTTTAACTGTGACACGTGGAAAACATTACGTACTCTCCCCAATTTTGGTGGAAGTACCAAGCTATAGGCTACTAGGCCTATCATTATTAGGAGCTCGTAAGGTCCTATAAAACATGATCTTAACATTCTTGTATCTGAACTTTATAGTTTCCCTTAATGGAGAAATCTTAAGAAACTTCGTTTCTGCATTTAAAATGCAGTTCAGATCTACGCGTATTAGCGTAAGATCTTTGTCTGTCCTGAGCTTTTCTTATTCTTTACCTCATTTGGTAGATATCTTAATCGTTTCATTTACGACATCAGGACCTTATACTTTCTCTCACCTACTTTATTACAATAAAGTGGTGGTCGATACTTCTTTCCACGTAATGCCTCCTAAGGCTATATTGATCATTGCTTGACAGCTATGGTCGTACGTGAACTTAACAAGTGGTACAATATGTTCCCACTTGTACTCGATTTAACATTAATGTTTTATCGTATGCTTAATCGCTTGGGTTGCCTTTCTCGACCGTCCATTTATCCGTGAGTGGACATCTATGTTAAGGTTCAATCTCATGTCTAACTCCTTTTGTGAGTTAGTTCAAAATCTAGGGGTAAACTTAGAGTCTCTATCCAAATGATAGGTTTTGGTACCCCGTAATTATACAATTTCCTTTATGTACGATCGAGCTAACTTATCTGATCTCGAGTCATCCGAATAGGCGAGACAAACATAATTATGAGTCAACCCACTACTACCCATATAGTAGTGCGACTTTTTATGACTTTGCAAACCCGTCATAAAACATTCCATTTTCATTCATGTATTTCTAGAGATTATAACCTCTTATAAGGTCATTGCTACAATGCCTTCATTTATTGATAACCGAGACAATGCTCGGCGATATGGTTATATCTCATTTTATTCCTTACTATCTAACTTTTCTCGTAAATCATAATGTCTCTTAATGCTGCCTGGTTGGGCGGTATGAGAAGGGTCATGAATTTCATTTCTAAGCTTATTATTGCTTGAAATATATATACATATAACCCTTTCTCAGACAATATAACATTGTCCCGTGCTTCTTAAAAATCCTTCAGCTCTTCTTTCCTTATCTTAATTTGTATTCTATTCCCATTTTCATCCTTTCTTTCTTCGTTTATCATTCTTTTTCTTTAGTCATTACGTTCGTTCCTGATTGCTCGACTATTTCTGTTTTCATTTTCTTAAACTCTCCATTGAGTTTTCCTTTTCTATAGGGACATATCATAATTTAGACTGAATTTTATAACTTAGGGCATTAGAAATTACATTAACCTTCCGTAGGTGAGATTTATATCACAATTGTAATCTTTTACTGATTCGAGCCATGTTTTCTATCCCGTATCCAAGTCTCTTTGCTCGAAGAATTTATTCAAACTTTTTGTAATTGCGAAGGGTTCTTAACTTATTGTCATAGGAGTGAAGTCTCAAAGACTTTGGTACTTATTATCGTTACTATTTCAAGTCGTGAGTTGGGAAGTTCTATTCATGTGGCCTAAGTCATTGTGATGCGTAAGCTATTATCTTTCTCATATTAATACATAGCCTTTCTTTTATTAATCCATGTAAATTTGATTCCTTTTTGGGGTGGCTATGTTATCGGCCTTTCTACCTTAGAGAGTTCTTCATGGTTCTCTGATAGTAGTCAATTAATCTAAGAAATTCCTGATCTCAATTTAGGTCATTGACGACTTTCATCCTTACATTGCTTTATCCTTTGTCAGATCTACTTTGATTCCTTCAAAAGACATTATGTGCCTGAGGAATATTTCTTTAAGTCGAAATTCACAATACTGTACTTGGCAAAATTTACCCGGCTCTTAAAAAGTCGTAAGACAGTCCTTCGACGTTCTTTATGTTCTTTCTTTCTCATTCTTCGTATGGATAAGAACATTATTCATAAGGGTTAAGACAAGTTGTCTAAGTATGCGTGGAATACTCGATTTTTGAGGTTCATGATCAGGGCTGGTGCATTTGTTAGTCCGGATGGCTTAACTATTATCTCATAGTAACCATACCTTATTCTAACAATTGTCAGATTTCGGATACCATTCTACAAAGACCATATAATATTTTACATCAAAATGCCTCAATGAGGACTTTTCATACATTAACTACAAGGGTCGGTCTATCGTCGATCGATTACATGACATCTAGTTCTTTTACATTCAAAATTTTGACACCATTTTAACATATTCACAAAGTACTCCAAACTCGCTTATTTTACATCTTCTAACTACACCATTTTCAACATGAACCATTATCTACATATAAGTCTCATATCATCATGGGATTCTACGCCCGTGAGTGGCTTCATCGAATCGCATCTCATTTGGAAACTTGCTTTATCCGGCACGCTTTTGTTTCATACCTCCGATGATCTATCTCCTTCGAGAGCCGGGGTCAAACCGCCCTCCTTTTTTCAATACCGTAAGTTTGTGTTGTTTTCATCGTGAAGTATGGTTGAGTCGGTGGTGGTAATTCTCCTAGTCCGTGAGGGTGGTAAGATCCTCGCCCTTTGGCCATTCTCATCCCTTTCGTGTATAATTTGCGGCACAGACGACGTCGGCGTTTGGAACATCGTGGTACAACCATTTCTTTGTACCATACTGTAACTTGTCTGGGACCGTGACAAGTGTTAGTAGGTGCAGCTCCATACACATTATATGTATGCTTGAGCCGGTTGACAAATCCTAGTAAGTCTCGCCCAAGTCTTGAATTTTCTACATGCGTAAGATATTCTCGATACTTTTTTTGCAAACTTTTGCCGGTCTGTTGGCAAACGATTTAATAAGCCTTCGATACCATCCTCATCCGTAACCCCATAGTTATGAGCATCCTCCAAAGGTGTAGAAATTCCTCCAAAACTGCCCTAAATCCATGCCCGCTTTGTAATAAAAGAGCCGATATACCGTGTGAGTTCTAAGCTTGTAGTTCCCATGGTTATCTTCTTACCCGTATTATTTCCTTTTCCGCCATCCGTAAATGTGATATTTCTAGATAAGCCGACTTAAATCAAAGCAATAAAGGAATTTTAAACAAGAAGGATCTCTTAAAGAATTAAACACTTTTAGACATCTATAACTTGTAAACAACTTACTACACGACTCACGACACTTATCTTACTACTCATTTTACGCTTTACACCTTCAACAGATATCGCTATAAAATTTATTCGCATAAGCAAATAGTGGGTACTAATTTCCTGTATGTAAAATTTCTAACGAAGAGACTAGGCCAGTGTCACTAATCACGTGAATGACACCATCTCCTAAACTTCTTGTTTCTAGAATTATATCTACGCCCACATAGATATAATGATTCAAATAATCGATAGAACCTTAGGCGATCCTAGGTTCAATTGTAAGCTCGAGCAACACCGCGACGCCATATTTCTCAAATAGGTGAAGAGGTCTTCATTTCTCGATTCGCTTATCCCGAATTAGGTTCTATCGTGTCTCGCACATACTTGTGCGATGTTAGAACATGAAGCACCTATATCGAACAAACTATTATAGGTAAAGAAAATATTATAGGTATTCCGAGAAATCTTTCTCATACCCATCGCCTTCGGTTTTGTTCGATCGCTTTCGGTGTGAAGTAAAGGCTTTGGTCTACGGTGTTCCGCTCATTCAAGTAAACATCTATTTCAGATATCATTGTCCTTTCCATTGGGACATTATGTTCCTTGCTATAGTCTCTTATCACCTCGCCATCGTATCCTTTTCGGTGTCGCACTGCTATGCTTTTACCAATAGATTTTGTGGTTAGGTCTACATCAACATATCTTTTGATATTGATATATCGATAATTAAATCTTATCGTAGAGATCGTCATGTTCTATCACTATCATTCATTCCTAATCCAAGATGAATGATTCAACTTCTTTTTTACTTTATCTATCTTAGGAATATATTTCATATATCCTTACTTTAACTCTTTTCAAGGAAACCTTATACCGGCATTTAGCGCCATCATTTGAATATCCTTTTAGGATATACGCCATTTCTTAACATTCTTTATTGATCCATCATGCAATTTCGATAGATAAAATCCTTGGTCCATCGAGGACATATCATACTTTTGCTTTAACGCCACCTTTCTCGACATTCAATGATTATTTCATTTCAATGTCGAGATACTTAATATCTCATTTTATTGATCGTCACAAAAGTATGGGGATAATCTTCTCAATTAGATTCACTTTAAGATCGTTCCATGTGAATCGTTTCATTTATTCTCTTGGAAATATTTTCTTTTCCTTAAACATGGTATCTGAAAATAATATTACTTTCGTTATACTTCGGTTCTCACATTCAGGGTTAGAACCGTCATTATTGTCATATGGCTTGGTAAGGTAGTACATTCGTACACCATAACTTAATTTCCAAGCATCTCATTACCATGTCCTGGCTTTGGAGATATTTTCTCCATACTTGATTTACATACTAGGACTATCCTAGTCGTTCACACAATCTCAAGGATTATGATTCCTCAATCTCATTATCGCTTGTTTAACCAAGTTTCAATTACTTGGAATCAATTATGCTTAAACATAATCTCATTGATTGAGGTATAAGGCGAGAGATTTATTTTCCGAGATGCTATCATTAATTTATATATATTTCTTTGAAAAGAATATCTTGCATGCATCTTCATTCTTTTAAACATGTCCAACCTACTAACGAGGTTTTAGGGACAAACAACTATCTTAAAGATAAGTTGTAATCTCTCTCTCGTTATGACATAGTGAGGGGAAATTATATCCCACGGATATCATATACTTTTCTTTACTTTTACTCTTACATTCAATGCTAAAGAGTATCTTGTTCATAACTTTATTATCATAACAGTTATATGAAGATATAACTTCACTGTTATCAATCTTCGTAAAGCCCATCAAGGGTCATCACATCCATGTGTATCATAGGGAAAATATCTCGTCTCATCGAGATTTTCTTTACATAATAATTTCTTGATGTCTATCACTTTACTAGTCTGAAACTTTTAGGTGACTGAAATAAGTCAACCTATTTCATGCCTGATGTTTATCGCTTTACTAATTAGCACTTAGGTGACAAGGTAAGTCAACATTCATCATACTTGATGGTTTCAAGAATCGAGGAGAAATTATCACGACTACTTACAAGAGATACTGTCTCACAAATCAAAATAACATCTTTTTAATGATTGAATCGATATGCTCTTCGATCAATAATTGGGATCCGGGGTCCCAAGACCGTAATGACGACTCCGAGATTTCTTTGGTCATATGGGCTGGCTGCACCGTCCACAATTATATTCTCACCAAACGAGGCTTGGTTTCAAAGGATACTTTATAAGATTTCGGTTGTAAATTTTCTTCAGAAGAAGTGAGAAATTCAAATGATTTCTCAGTTTGAACTAGGTCATAGAGTTAAATTCAATGACAGAAATTGGGTAATGAATAGAATTTGAAACCTTGTATACTGTAATAGGTCATCAAAAAGGTTCTCATGTACTTCATGGCTCTCATCAGACATCGAAATCTTACTTTCTTAGTAAAATTCTAAGATTCTTATCATACTATAACGTTTTACTCTATACAAATCATAGAACTAACTTCAACTGATTCTCGTAAATTCTGGAGAGGGAATCATGGATTTGTTCCTTCATAAGAAATAAAGTACAGTGCATTAGAGGTACGTAGGTGAAAACCGTACGTAAATCGGAGTTCAAACGAACGAGAACGAGCCAAAACAAAATCACTGCGCAGTGCAGAAAATTCGCTCGCTCGCGCCGAGATCGTAAGCGATGCCGACGCCAAGGTCGTGCATGTCGCTACCGATGCCGAGGTAGTACAGAGTAATGCCGACGCCGATGTAGTATATACTACCAAGGTCGATATGTCAAAGTCGATGTTATAAAATTACCAAGTCAAAGTCGACGGTCGCACATGCCAAGTAGAAGTCAAGGTCGCACATGCCAAGTCGTGTCGAGTCGCACATGCCAAGTCGTAATCGAGTCGCACATGCCAAGTCGTAATCGAGTCGCACATGCCAAGTCGGTCGAGTCGCACATGCCAAGTCGTAATTTAGTCGCACATGCCAAGTAGAAGTCGAATCGATTCGCTTTTCACATTCGCCTTTTGCCTTCAAGCTTCCAGTTATCATACTTGCTCTTCATATCATTCTTTTGTTCTTGTAAGGAATGAAGTTCGCATTTCTATGTTCTTTTACAATACGTGATCATGCTTCTTATATCGCCTATGTTCTTCTTGAGATGACATATCATTTGTCATAATCATCTCGAGATTTGAAACTAAAGTTTCAAATAATGAAAACATAGTTCATTTATACATGCACATTTCTTTCAATTTCAAGAATTCATCATTCCAACTTTGGCCATTCACGCTCATTTCGGGCATATTCATTCATTATACATAATCTTGAAATTTGAACTAATTTGGTTATGAAAACTTGAAAATTTTATTCAATTTCATAACATACTTATCAATGCATGTATTACTCAATTTTGCAATTTCGACATTTCATTCTCGCACATTTGCCCATCATCAATCATAAGCATTCATTTCTAACTTGATCACTTTGCATAACTTCCATTCTCAACATTATTCATAACTTCCATTTCATATCATTCATCTTTCACATCTTTCATTCCTTTTGAAAAATCATCTCGATCCTTCTTCTCTTTCAACTTTTCATTTCAAAATTTTGAAAATGAATCATTTACCTCATTTCGGTTGAGCTTGATGTGATGGAGTGTTGAGCATTGTCAGCTAACCTTTAGAAGTCTAGTGACTCAATCTAGACTTAACCTCAAAGGAGATTTTGGGTTCAAAGAGCGAACCGCTCTGATACCACTCTGTAACAGCCCCTAAATCCTAAGTACAATTTAGCAGGGATTATTACTCTAAACAGGGATGAATAAACAATGAGACCATTTAACATTAAACTGTAATACATAAATCAAGTATGTTTTTGGACTTTACTACATAACTTATGTTCTTTGCAGCGGAAAACATGTGATATGTACATATGACGATGTACTATCAAGGTATAACTTTTCAGCGACAACATTCCATATTGCTCAACACTGCTCCATCGCATCACTGAATTCAATCGCACATTTAAAAACAATATGCGGTCGAGTACAAATAATGCACTCAATGGACTTATGCCAAAAATATTTTATCATCTTTTAATTACTCTGCCCCATCATGGTAAGACACAAGGGTTTTGATTAAAAAGGCCTTGAGCTTACTAAACTTTTTCATCATTTTCATAAACATTCGTCTGCGCAGACATTTTCCTTGTATGTATGATCCATATCCCTTTATTTCATCATAACATTAACATTTACGCCCGAGAAGCGAGGCCTCCTCACGCCGCTATGACCGCCGTGAATTGTCCTTACAAAGACACGATCACCATTAGGTGTGCACGCCAATCCTAGCTGTATAAGCCTTCCCAAGATAGATCCGATATCGATTTCATTCATAAGTTGGGAGCGACCCAACAACATTCATCATTCATTCATTCATGGATAGGATACATACATAAAACATAAACATTTTGAGCAGGTAATTTCATCATCATTTCATAATCATTTCTCAAAAGAGAGCATCATAAATAATTACTTTTCATTTCAAGAAAGCATCATAAATAGAGCATTTTATCCTCGAGGATAAGAAAAGAAGCCCACCGTACATAAGCTTTCTTAATTGCTTTCCTTTTACGCCAACGATCGCATTCGCCTCACCTTTACGTAAAATGATTTCAAGACGTCATCACGTTGAGATTTTCAAAGTTTAATATAAACTTTGATAACTTATACTAATATAATTTGAATTCCTTAACTAATTCAATACGTCGTTCAATCACAGATCTTAACTAAACATTTCTCATACTTGATAGAGACGAGATATGTTCAACTATTTCATTTTAACCTTTTAGGTTAAACGCTCAACGATTCTAACGTTTTCGATATAAAGATTTCAATTATGAAATCTTTTCTCACCAATGAGATTTTCTTATAAACTTAATATGTTTTTCACGTATTGACGATTTATCGAACGATTTCATACGTTAATTTCAAAAGTCAATAATTTTGACTTTCTTTATAAATTCTTTAATAATTCATATATTTAATATCTAATTTCCATATAAATCGACTTTCAATCGATTTCTTTTCATAAAGCCTTAATTTCGATTTTCATGCAAATCGATAAACTTTATTAATATTTTCTTAAATATTAATCAACTTATTCATTAAACATTATTTTTCATTTCTAACGTTATTTAATATAACGTCATCGTAAACATAGTATACTATGTTTATAAAATTCCATAAATTTTAATATGTCTAAAATAATTTCTAGACATATAATGTATTATTTTTCTTGATATTAAGGAATTAAAATCCTTAATATCATCTTCCAAAGCTCACGGCCTTAAGCTTTAAATTTTCATTTATCCTTCAAAATTCTTCTAAATTCATACAAGGTACTATATTATCATAGATCACCAATATGTATTAACATTAGCTATAGAAAATTTGGGCATCACCTATTTTATTTCTATAGGTCTCGGCCATTTGCTCTTTATATAGCAAATATTTTTCTAAATTTCTTATTAAATCATACAACCCATAATTATCAATCTATAATACTTATATGCCATAATATCCAACAATTACAACTTATTAATCCATATCCCAACTCTAGTATCTTTCGAAAATTTTCAAAAAATGATCAAACCATCTTCCAAAAATCCAATAAATTCATATAGTACTAAAGTAGGGCTCCACAACATTTATATGTTATAAACTCATTCAACCATAATTTGTATATCTACATACAAATTCAAGAAACTTTCGGTAATTACAAAGTAATTACATACAATTCCTAAAAATTTCCAAATAATTACTATAAGCTTAACTATCATCATAGATCACTAATCTATCAACATTTTGAACATTATTATTTTCGAACATCATGCTAAAATCATAGCATGCTTAACTTAAAAACAATTCATCATATTTGAAGCATATACACAATATTAAACATTATTAAAGAACAACTTAGCATGATAGCATAATTTCCATAATTTTTCACATCATGAACCTAAGCATATATATATGAATCTAACCGTTAGAAAACGAAAATCTTAACGTATAATTGAAGCTCGTTCGATTCCTAACCTCTTTATCGGTATCGATTTAGTGCACAAGGATTTAGTAGAGAGGATTTGGTGAATGAAAATAAGGAACACTCAAGGTTTTCTAATGGATAAGCTCACGGTATTCTTGTTTTGAGAAGAGTAAATGACTTGGTTTGATGAAAGTCTATTACTTATTAGTAAAGTGAATGAATTAAAACCTTGTGTCAAAGTCTCTCTCACTCTCGGTCATTCTCACTCACAATACACTTACAAGCCTTTTTAATTGCTTTTGACTCATTAATAAGGATGTCATCCCTTATACACAATAAATACACATCATTTCAATTAAATGAGAACAAAATCCTTCAAATTGAGTCATAAAGTGCCGTCGGCACTTTTATTTCTTAAAGGAAGAGTTTTATAATTTCTTGTTTTATATAACATGTACATGTCCTACACAAACCAATTGCAATACTTTTTAATTGATGACTCATTTTTAATACATCATGATAGTAAATACTCTTACACATTTTGAACAAAACAAAAATGATTCCACACCTTTTTGTATAAGTGCCGTCGGCACTCTTGCAAGGAAATGGAGAAGTTACTACATTTTGTCTTAATATGATGTATTAGTCAACAAACACTTCCCCAAATGTAAGAGTGTATAATCACTAAAGCTTCTTTCATTTATTTGGTCAACAAAGTCATGCTCTTTAATTAATTAATTCATCACCCCACTTGAGTGAAGAATTAAATCCCCAACCTTTCTCTCCATGCATCGCCGCCCATGCAAAAAAAAAGGATAAATTTTACATTTCTCCTTACCTCATTGAAAGCAAAATACAATCCCATGTATCCACTTGGTTGACCACTTAGTTTACAAGGATAATGTCTACACTATACATTCTAATTGTATCACTTAATCACCACATAGAAATCCATACTCAAAACTTACGTAAATATGCTACACACAAAAAGAAACTCACTATTATTTCATAGAATAAATGATACATATCTCATTTTAATGTTAATTATAGATATATATCATAATACATGTCTTAGATGATAAATTATATCATAGGAAAAATTATTGGTATCATTTCATGTGAGAAAACCCTAATTTTCGAAATTAGGGTTTTCGAAAATTATACTTTGTTCAATAATTATTCCTTAATTCTCTAGCATTATTCTAATGCTAAATAATACTCTTATTACATAAAATAATCATAGGAATTTAAATATTATAATTCCTTGATCATTAAACTCATGTTTCTATTCATCTCTAAACGATGACGTTTGAAACGTCTCAAAACGTTCATTATCGACCTATCTCAAAAAGGTCATAATAAAGTCGTAATCACTTTATTAAATTATTCCATTAATAATGGAATTTAATTCTAAGCTTCGTCACTTAGAAAATTTTATGAAATTTTAACTATCGATAATAATCGACGTTAAAATACTACCACCAAATACTTTATATAATTCTATTCCTTGATTCACAATCCTTAGTGAATATAAAATAGGAATTCATTACCTCATAATTAATCGAAATCATTATTCGATAAATTACTAATTCATTTATTTCGGCGAAATCCTAATTTATGAATTTTAAATATCGTAATTAGGCATTTAATTCTCCGGGATATTACAGTTATCTCACTTTGTTTAATTACTAAATCACGCATAAGATGAGCGTTTTGTCTCTATAACTTAGGGTACGACGGTTTTATCTCAAATAACAAATCTACTTTTTGATCCACTTTTTTTTTTTTCCTTCAAAGGATTTGCTTTTCTTATCGTAATCAAACTGTTTGCAAAACTTATCTCATGTTCCGGCTATATCATAACTGTATAGCTGGTAATTTCCTCAGCTATTCTCAACTCTTGCTCTTTTTCTTGAGCATGATATCCGAAAGTTACATTACTTTTATACTTAAATTCTTACTTTTAAGATCAAGACCGTCATCATTACAATCTAGACTGGTAAGGTAGTATGTTTGTACATCATAACTTATATTCCAAGTACTAATGTCCTATTGCCAAATCTCAACTTCGGGTATCTTTCTCTTTCTTGGTTTAAAACTAGGAATAGCCTAGCTACTCACATATCTTATTATTTGGTCAATCGATCATACTATCATTGGTTTATCCAAAGTTTCTAATTCTTGGAATCAATTCCACTTAAACATAATCTTATTGATTTGGGGATGAAGCGGGAGACTTATTAATGGAGATGCTTTCATTCCCTTATATCCATCAACTGTGTCTTATTCATCTCCATACTTTTAACAGGTCCGACCTTCTAACGAGGTTTTAGGGACAATCAACTATCTTAAAGATAAGTTGTATTCTTTCTTATTATGATATAATAAGAGGAGGGTATATCCCAAGGATATATAATATACTTCTCTTTGCTTTTACTCTAGCACTCAATGCTATAAAGTATCTCGTTCATAACTTAATCATCATACCCTCACGTGGAGGTATAACTTTACTGTTATTAGCACTGGGAAAGCCCATCAAGGGTCAATCCATCTATGTGTATCATAAAATATATCTCGTTTCATCGAGAACTTCTTTACATCATATCTTGATGTCTATCACTTTACTGATTTGAAAACTTAGGTGACGGAATAAGTCAATCTTGTCTCATACTTATTGGTTTCAAGCTTTGAAGAAGAATTCGTCATGACAATTTAAAAGAAGTATTGGTTTACAACTTCTGATGACAATCTCGAAGATTTGAATCAATATACTTTTTGAACTGAATAATTGGGATATAGGGTCCAAGACCGAAATGACGACTCATCGAGATTTCTTTGGTCATATGGGTGGCTGCACCGTCACAAATAATTTCTCACACACAAGGCTTGGCTTCAAAGAACACCGATAAAATTTTGGTTTTGTAAACTTCTTTCCAAGAAAATGAGAAACATGTGGTTTCTCAATAGAAACTAGGTCATAGAGTTAAACTCGATGACAGAAATTGAGTAGAACTTGAAACCTTATACGGCTCATAATAGGTCATCTACAAAAGTTCTCATGTACATCATATCTCTTCTTGTACTATTGGGAATCTTATTTTCTAGCAGCATTCTAATATTCTTGCTATACTGTAAGGTCTTCGTTTCATGGACATCATAGGACTAGTCTTTAACAGATTCTCACGAATTCTGAAGAAGGAATCAAGGATTAGGGTCTTCAAAAGAAATATTTTACCTTGTGATAGGAGTACGAGGCGAAAACCGTTCAGAATCGGAATTGAACGAGGAGAACGAGCTAAAGTCAAAACACTGCAAGAAGACAGTTTTGCTGGCGCCGAAATCAGCAGCCAAGGTTGAACTGAATTGCTAAGTTCTAAATTAAAGAGGTCGACGCCAAAGTCGAAGTTGGCAAGGTCAATGTCGAAGTCGAGCATAAAAATGCCGACGTGGTCCACTTTATATCTCTTTCTTCTCGCTTTGAAAACTCGTAATGTTTTCACCGATCTTTGTTCTCGCTCTCATGTCGATACTTACTTTCAGATTTGAAAAGAACTAAAGTTCTCGATTCTTACTTCTATGTTCTCGCGATAAGTGATCATGCTTCTTATCACGCCTATGTTCTTTCACAAAAGGGATCATGCGACTTAACAATCTATGTTCCTGGGATGACATATCCATCATCAAAATAACTGAAATTTCGTAACTATAAACATTCATAACATAACTCTTCCATAATAATCATGCGCAGTGTATTTCACTTAATTCAAAGATTTCACTTTTGACATATCTATGTCATCACATCATCATAACATAATCATATGTTGGTAATAACCAACAACTTTCATAACATAAACTCTCATCAATTCCATGAATTAAAGGTCTCTTTCGACATATCAATGTCAATGCTTTCTCATATCATTTTCAACTCTTCACAACATATAACATCATTGCAACACTTGCAATTACTTTCACTTTCAACAATCCTCATAGCTTTCATTTTTCTTTGAAAATTCATTTCAATAATTATCCACTACTTTTATTCTCAAATATCTTTCATAACTTTCATCTCTTTGGAAATATCAATTTCCATGTTTAAACTTTTCATTTCAAAATTTTGAAAAAGGGGCATGTACTTTCAAACTTTTTCATTTCTAATCTGAGAAAATTATTTACTTAACGCTTATTAAATCTTTTAAGTTTTCCATGAATATGTAGTCTCATACCTACATATCCTTAGAATCCTTTGAGCCTTCCTCGAATATGCAATCCATACCGCATATTCTAAGAATCTCTCTAGTTCTAACTTTCATTTTCTTGAAAATTCATTTCACTTTAACGACTTTCATTTTCCAACTTCTTATCCTTATTCTCAAACCGTGAAAAATCATTTACCTTTTCCCGGTTGAGCTTGATGTGATGAAGTGTTGAGCATAGTCGGTCGATCTCTGAAGTCTAGTGACTCTATCTGACTTAACTTTTGAAAGAAGTTTTGGGTTTAGGTGCGATGGCTCGATACCAATCGTAATGCCCGCCAACCCAAAGTACGGATTAGCGTAAACTGTTACTAATGACGGGATTAACAACAGAACAAAGACTAATTACGGAATGCTAAGCATATGATGAGACAATTTTCCAAAACTTTATATCATTTAATATGACACATATATCGTATATATGAAACTGGATCATTTCGACTCTTGACAAAAAGGGTTCAACTCAAAACATAACCTATATAACTTTGCAATGGAAAGACATGTGATTACACATATGACGATATGTAATCAAGGTCAGATTTATCAACGATGTAAGACTCCAATCGCTCAACACTTCAACATCCAACATCAATCGCTCAACCCGCACATTTAAAACAATATGCAGGCTAAGTACAAGAATGCACTTAGTGGGCTCATGCCAAAACATTTTCTTTAAATTACATCGCCCTATAAGTAAGACATGAGGGTTTTAGTTGAAAATGCCTCAGGCTTACTAAAACGCTTTCATTTTCAAAAGTCGTCCGCTGTATATATTTTGTCTCAGATGATCCATATCACATTTCACATAATCGCTCATAACAGATCTCACGCCGTAAAGTAGGCCTCCTTCTACAGACGCCGTGACCGCCGGAGATGTTGCTAACGGCTCACAATCACATAGCCGTGAATTTCGCATCGACTAGATCCGTGATCGTCAAGATGTTGCTAACGGCACACAATACTTCTATGGTGTACACCGGTCCGTGCTAGAATTTCGTCTTCAGACAGACCCGAATTCAACCTCCGTGCTAGGAATTTCGTGATTCAAAGACAGACCCGAATTCATTCTATAAAATTGGGGCGACCCACTGGGAGCGACCCAACAATCAGATCTCTTTCTCATCACTTGAGGAACAACCCAAGAATCAAGTCGGTTATAACCAACGACTGATAGATTCATACACAAAATGTAAACACTTTTGGGGTGTAATCATCTCATAATCATTTCTCAACCAAGTATCAGAATAAATACTTTTCATTTGCGTAAAGCAAGTAAATAAAAGGGTTTGAATAAAGCCCACCGGCACGTAGCTTTTCAATAACGCCCTTTCTAAGTCGAAAGCTCAAGTCCACGTCCCACCTTAACGCAAGAACTATTTTAGTCGCCGATCACGCTCGAGAGACGAACATAGTCTATAACGCTCTCACGCCAAATAAGGCTAACGCCGGACTTATTTCGACGCTTCCTAATCAATTAATGTCGATTATGAATTTTCTCAATTTATAAGAGATATTCTACCTTTAATATATAATGACGTTTTAATGTACTTACGTAACGTAAGTTACATTGTTACTAAACGCATTCACGCCACATAGATCACGACATCGAATTACGTGCCCTTTGACCTTGGTCAACGTTTTTGGTCAACAATTTTGACCAAGTCAACCTTTAGTCAACAATTTTGACTTTAGTCAACTCAAAGTCAACATTTGACTTTTTCAATTTCTTATGTAATTTTCGATTTTAATGTACAATTCTTGTTCCAAAATTCTATAAAATCATACTATGTCTAAAACATTATTTTAGATCATATTATGTAATTATACTTGATAAAATAAATTTATAACATTAATACACATAGGGTATGATTTTCTGCCTTATAATTAATCCATCAAACAATTTTCAAAAATTCCAATAAATTCACATAACACTTAATCACCCTTAACTATCCTTATTATAACTTAATTGTTATTTATTATGAACTATTGAATAAAATTTACCTAAGTCACTTTCGAAAATTTTGACTTAGGTCAAAATAATTTTTATAAATTCCAATAAATTCTCACAACCATATATTATGAATCTACACACTTAATATGCTATTATAACACTTAATTATGAATTATATCACAACATTTTATCACATATATATATTTTCGGTATTTATTAAAATATAAGCTATAGTTTTCCAAAAATTCTACATAAATTCATATAAGCTTATTTAATATTCTAGATTATTATTTCATGCTCAAATCAATAATTAAAAATCAAAATCATCAATATACCATGCCTACACATTTTCTAATCAACATGTAACTTTTAATATTATGCTTATCTTTGTAATATAATCATAGTACATGCTTAATAATATCATATAAACATGAATTCTAAACATCTTAGCACATGGTTTATAATTTTCGAAAATATCATAAATGAACTAAGCACATAACTTAAAATTTAACGGATGAACATCGAAAATTCTAGCATGTAAACGAAGCTCGTAAAATTTCTAACCTTTTAATCGGTATGAATTTTGATCGGCAAGGTTTATATGATCTAAGTTTGGGATTATAATTGATGAACACTCTCCAATTTCTCCTCACTATATTTTCAAAATTTAGGGTGCAAAATGGATTAATGAAGGCTTGATCTTATATTTATAGATTTATGCAACTTGTGTGATAATTATTACATTAATTAACATTTAATACACCCTTATCCTAAGTCATAGAAATCGGTTACCACTTGTAGCTAATGGACAAAATTTTATCCTTATCATATACACTTCATCATGTATCCTTATCCTTTAATTAACAATTTGCACCATAGTTATCAATAATTAAAGAATTTATCACATTATGTGACATATAGATATTTTCGACCATTTCCTAACCTTAGGATAAATTTTTTTTTTTCCCACATCATATACTATATTATTATTATATAATAAAGTTAATTTTGAAAAGTTAAATATTTCAACTACACTTGTGTTCATATTACATAGTGTGAAATCATATAAATTCAACCTTTAAATTTCAAAATTTTCGCCCCCTTTAATTAATGAACCTTAGATTACTTGTTCAACTTGTTAACTACTACTACTTTACACCTATTATATGATAAGATACAATTCATGCCTCTTCATTAATTGTAGTATGATATTTATGAATTTTATCACATAAAATCTCATTATTTTCGCCACTTACCCTAAAGTTGGCATCCCACTTGTGCAAGTTGTAATACAACTCATATTATCCATAGAAATATCATATTAATATAATAATTATGATACATCATCAATTGGATAGGAATTAAATTAAATTAATACTTATATGCCCTAATTTTCGAGAATTAGGGTTACACAAGCTAAACATTTTATTTTCTTGTAATAAATAGCTAACACATAGTTATGAGACACATTATATATCTTAGATAATAAATTTAATCATAGAAAAGTATTTAAAATAATTTAGATTTCAAAAACCCTAGTTTACGATTTTTGTGGTTTCAAAATTCAAAATATGATACATTCTATTCTTTAAATTTTCTAGCATTATTATGATGATAAATAATGTTCTTATATCATAAAATAATCATAGGAATTTGAATTTTATAATTCCGTGATCATTTGACTGAGTTATCGATTCATCTCTAAAAACCGACGTTTGAAACGTCTCAAAATTCTCATAGGCGAATTGTTTCTAAAAACATATAAAATAAAGTTGTAACAACTTTACTTATTCCTATAATAATAATATGAAATTTCTAAATTAAGCTTAGCCGCTTAATAATACTGTAAGACGTAACTTTCGAATTTATTCGACGTTAGAACATTACGTTCGAAGGAATATCAGAATTTATATTCCTTAATTCACTAAGCATTAGTGAATATCACACAGATATTATCCAATTATGCTTGGTCAAAGTCAAGCATTGACTAATTAAGATTTTAATTATCAAGGTTAAAACCCTAATTACGATTTATATTATCGTAATTAAGCGTTTAAAACTGCGGGATATTACAATTATTGAGAATGGGGTTGGAGAGACATCAGACGAGCTGATGCAGTCACAGGAGGTGGATAATAAGAAAGAAATTGAAGTCATTCATTTCCCACACCAGCTGGAGAATGAGAAGCAAGAGAGCAGCCTCGAGGAAGTTGTTATAGGGTCGGCTGACGAGGAAGAGTGGGCATGTGAGGTTACAAGCATGATAAAGCCCACTCTTGAAGTGAAAGAACTGCCTCAACAATTGAAGTACGTGTTCCCAGAGGAGGACAAAGTGAGGACAAATGTTGAGGTAACATCAATAATTTGTCAACATCCTAATTCACCAAAGTATTGTGCTTTGTGAATTAAAATTATCTATTTTTCTTTGGAGAATAGGATGTTTGATTTGAGCTTAAATGATGCATTATTTGCTTTCTTTACTGTCCTCTGTTCTTATATGGTTACTACTGATGCTCTGGCTGAGATGGTATTCCTGCAGGTAAAGGACTATGGATAGTCCGTTGTTGACCGGAATACGTCGGGCTCACGACGTTAAACTGAGTACTACGTGGGAGTTTACCCACAGATTTTTATTTTCTTTTTCTTTCTTTCTCTTTTGCTTGTTTTGTTGTTATCTTTGATCTATCTGTTGTCTCTGTGTTAGTTTTGCTCGAATTTGGGACGTTGTAAGCAGTATGGTAAAGCCGTGATTCTCCAACCCTGTTTTCGCCATCTTTCTTCAGGGAAGTTCTCATCCTCTTATATTTTGTGTTTTCATTGTTTGAAACGAGGAGGATGCTTTCGAATTAAGTGTGGGGGATGAGTTTGTTGTGTGATGATTGTTGTGATAATTGTTGGTTTGTTGTTATATCCATTTGCAAGTATTTTGGCCTTTTATGGTGATAAAATTTTTGTGATTATGATTTTGGAATCAAGTTTTATTCTGTGCTCGTAAGGTTGGGATTTTGATTGTTGTATCTGAACTCTGTGGTATTGGTCAAACTGTTTTTGAATTTCCGAGACTTTTGGTGATTTATGATTTGAGTGTAATGTGAATTGACGAGATTGTGATTGATAGAAAATGAATAGGGAGAAATTGATGTGATTTGTCCGACTAATGTTAGGGGTAGTGTTAACATTGTGGCCATCTATATACTTGTTTCTTAAAATAAAAAAAAAAAAAAAAAAGGGTGTGAAAAAGAAGAGAAAAGAAGGAGAATGAAACTCCAGTTTTTGTTGAGATTGTATAAATGGAGGATGGGATTCTGCCCCTCTTTCTCATAAATTGAGAAATGGGCATGGGAAACCACGATAGGCGACTCGAGTTTATCGAGAATTCACCTTTCGAACATTGTTCCAAAATCTGTTAATGCTTTCTATGTTATCAAAGAAACTTGTTGCTAAAGGTGACCACATTAGTTAGTTCACCCCTAACGGAGAGTTGGGTCTGAGCAGAGTTTACCCTTTTATTTATTGGAAATCAATTGTCGTCCTAGATTTATTTCTCATTATCTTTGAATACGTAAACACCAAGTGTGGGGGAAAAGCAATAAGGTTGATTGATTAGAATAAGAGTGAAGTTGCATGAATTATCTTCTCTATTCTTATTGGTATAGAGTTTGCTTGAGGACAAGCAAATGGATAAGTGTGGGGGAGTTGTTTGGTATGAATTTTTGCTTATTCTTGGTACTATTTTACATGTCAATTTTAGTGGTTTGTCCTATTTATGCCGTTGGTTTGATTAATATTTATCGATTCGGACTTACTTCGTTGTTTCGATGTTTTGTAGAGAAAACAACATTAAAATAGGATGAATTGGATCTACCAAGGATAAGTACATTGAAGAGCATCTCGATAGGAGTCCGTTGGCGAAATCGGATCCTACTTCGGGTTTCAGACGAGGGAGAACGGGCCAAATCGTCAAAGCCGCGCACGGACACCCGTCGCACGCCGCGCACACAGCGCCTGGCCCAGCACCCCGTCGCACGACCTCAGCGTGCGCGCCCATCGCCTGCTGCATTCCCAACGCCGTTGCGCATCAGCCGGCGCTCGACGTCGGCGTCGTCCGCCATGGCCCAAGACCTGTCGCACGACCTCAGCGCGCGCCCATCGCCTGCCGCATTCCCAGCGCGCGTTGCGCTTCAGCCGGCGCTCGACGTGCGGCGTCCGCTCATTCATCACCCGGCGCTCGCCCGGCGTGGCCACCACAAATTTCCATCACGCGCTCATGGGCAACCGCGCCAAGACCGATCCAAGACGCGCCACGCCCAGCCTCGCCGCTGCTTCTCCAACACTCGGCGCCCAACAAGCCTCCGTCCGGCGCTGGGGACCCAGCGCCCACTCCACCAGCTCACCCCGCTCCGCGTATGCCCCTTCCGGCGCTCACTCCCGAGCGCTCGCCCAGCGTTCTCAACACATCCATCCGGCACTATCACACCGCACGCGCTCCGCCATTTCAAGCGCGCGTTACGTCTCCACCTTCTCCGCGCGACGCTGCACCCCAGCCGGTGCTGGGCGATGCCCGGCGCCCGTCTCACACTTCACCCAGCCAGCGTTCATTCCGATCCGGCGTTCAAGTTCAAGGCAGAACGTTTTCTAAACTTGCACTCATTGTAAACCGGCGCTCACCCTTATTTAATATATATTTGCGCGTTAGGTCATTATTTGAGAGGGTCCTCAGTTTTTACTTCAGGCAGCCGCAAGGTTCCTCAAGCTTTCTTCCGGGAGTTCTTCAGGCAACTAGACAGATACAATTTTAGTTTTAATTTCTGTTTTTATTTCTTGGATTGAATAATCTTATTTATCAATCTATGCTTTGGGATTTCTCAGTTCTTTCTGAATTAATTTTATAGTATTATTGTTTGATGGTTTTTGTTGGATTCAATTCCATGGTGACAATGGATTGTTTTCATGTTTCTATCAATTTATATTGCTTTGATTTATCCTGCTTTCGTTTTATTCCTGTTCTTGTTGGTTGATTGATGATTATAGTTCATTTACATGTAGACTTAGATTAGGGCTTGACGAACCCTAAGAATAGGTTTGCTATTGCTTTTATTTATCGCTTTGATTTATTGCTTTCGTAGTTCAACTAGGGATTGACAACCCCTGGTTTAGATTTATTGCTTTATTAGTTTAGCTCGGGATTGACAACCCCTAGCTTAGGTTGCTATTTATTTTCCATATTTTAATTCCCGTATGTTTCAAATCCTTGTTGGTATTAGAATGTTTAGGATTTATCGTTTTCCGGCGCAACACGAACAATAGCCCTGTTAAATTTTCCTTGAGAGACGACTTGGGTTAACTTATCAGGCTACAATTACCTCGTATGATTGCGAGTGAATTTGAGTGTGTTTTTAGCTCGATCATTCGTATCCCAACCTCAGCGAAAAATAGGAAAATATGGAATTCGTTCGGAGGAAAACGTTCCAAAGCGATAACAATGCGTAGAATTGAAGTAGAACAATGGAAAAACTAATGCTAGATGAATCTAAAATAAAGCTAAGGTGAAAATATATGAAAAACTAAATAAAGTAGGAGGAAAAACATGCTGGCGGCGTTGGGGGCGCGAGATACATCATGCCCTATTTATAAGCATAGGCGAAACCCTAATTTTTGCGTCCAGCCGCCTTGCTTCGTGACCGAGATCATGGTCGCTAGCTCGGTCGCGAGGATCTGGGCCGTGCGTTTCTTCGGTAAGCTCACGGCTGGCTTCGCGCCCGTTTGCTATGCTTCGTGACCTGTCTCGCGGTTGCTAGCTCGTCCGCGTGAAATCGGGCAGTAGCTTTTCCGAGGCTCTCGTGGGCAGGGCTTGCGGTCTCGACAGTTTTCCTAGCGGTCGGCCTCGCGGTCGCGAGGTCGGTCGCTAGAAACTTGGCAGAATGATTCCGTAAGACCTCGCGACTGGGCTAGCGGTCGCGAAGGAGGCCGCTAGCCCCTGTTCTTGTCCTTCTTTGGCTCGTGCTTCGCTTCGTGCTTCGATTATCAACCTATAAGCCTACAAAACACCAAAGAGGAACCCAAGAGCAGTATCTTCCAAAAATAGATAAAAGCATTAAGATTCAATATATAAACACACTTAATAGATCTAAAATCATCTTAAAATATCAACAATAAACGAGTAAAAAGCGCGTTTATCACCTCCTTGAGTGTAGGTCACTACACTAGACCCCTTGTGAGCCTCCTCGAGGGTAATTCTTTACGGCACACAGTCACGACCCCTTGTGGGTCACATTGCTAGCTCACATGCATGCACAAAACACAACAATGATTATAACCATACAACATACTTACAGATAGAGTAAACTCCACCTCGTGTAGACGTTTCAAAGTAAAGCTCTTGCTTGGTTGTTCGTCCTTGAGCTTCGGATGTCATGCCACCTAGCACTTTAAAATTACTTTTAGTTCGTCCTTGAGCTTCGGATGTCACGCCACCTAGCACTTTAAAATTACTTTTAACTAAGTTTCATATGTCCAAACAAGTATATTAGACACATCAATGCGTGTAAACCGTCTAATCTGAACCAAAGACTAACAATAACCTTTAAACATAACGTATGTTCAACATGAAAAATCGCGTAAGACGTTATCTACCTTAGACGAACCTCTATATATGCTCAACTATCATCAAAGATCACTAATCAACCATCAAAACTTAAATATCAAAATTTAGCATTGAAAACCCAAACTCGACGTCAAACTAAAATTTTCCAACTTTTGAATACGTCGGCCGAAAAATCCGAATAAATCATTTTAAGCTTTATTCATATCATAGAATCCAACTATGAACTCAAAATGATCAATTAAAATAAAAAAAACCCAACCTTACAAAGCTAGGGTTTTCGGCCAACATAGGGTTTTTCCAACGACTTCGATTTCAAACGTCTTTCTTGTTCAAAACATGTTTATATCAACCAAAAAACTCATATATGAAAGAATATCAAGTATATAAACATCATTAATTCAAGATCAAAGCTTCAAATTTTCGAAATTTACAAAACTTCCAAAGAATGAACATCTGCTCAAAAATCCAACGTTAAACGACTCGTCGACGATTAATCCAATATAATATCAAGAAATAATCAAACAACAACATATTCCTTCACAATTCATCAATATGACCGAAAATTTAAAATGCTCATAAGTTCATGTTTTTTAATTTTTCAAACCGTAGATATGTTCTAGAGATTGAATTATACCTGAATTCGAAGACAGATCGAAAATTTAACGGTTGGATCTTGAAAATTTGGAGCTTGAAATTTTCAAAAATTTTAGTGTGTGTAGTGTGTGTAAATTTCAAAATTATGGGAGAAAAATAATGAAAATGATGAATAGTAGTGTATTTATAAACATCCACAAATTTTTCTTTTATTTTTCTTTTTCTTTAATATGGTGCTCATTCACCATATCTAGAGAATTCTATAATTCTCTACACAACTAAGCATAAAATATATATAAATTCATATATATCCATTTAATATTTTCTACACAATTTATTACTCTAATGTATAACAAATAAATGTTCTAATCAAATCTTATATCCAAATCACTAATATCATGGATTAATAACTAATGCATATAAAAAAATTAAACTTTCATCCTAAAATCATATTCATAATTTACTAAAATTTTGAAACTTATAATATCAAACTTTACATTTTTCGCTAGGGCGCATCCTCGCTCTTAACCTGTAAAAACAGTCAAAACTCAATTTTTTATTAGTTCATAATCTAAAGAAAAATAATTCACATTTAAAATATATTTATATATATATCATATTTCCTTAAGAAAAATTTTCGGGGTATTACACATGGAGCAGCGGATTTTTGATCACATTGATACCAGATATCAAGAGCTGCAGGAGTAAATGGATGATAGTCGTACAGAGGATCACCTCTACTATGATGATCAGCTTGCTGGCCTGAGAGGAGACATAAGCCACTTTGCAGCTGCCTAGGCACACTTTCTAGAGGATCAACGACGTCAGCAAGAGGAGATCAAGCGTCGATGGGCAGAGCAGGCTCGATACAATGAACAATATCTCAAGCTTCTGCAGGACATGCACAACTCGTGGCCCCACCATCCACCACCACCACCGCAGTGAGCCCGTTAGTCGCTAAGTTAACCACTTCATCTTCTTTCAAACTTGGGAAGTGCGGTTAACTTAGCATGTTTTGTTTTGTTTCTTGCTGCTCGTCGTCGTTTGTTTTGTTGTTTTTGTTTCTTGTTTTGTTTTGTTTTGTTTCACTTTGTTTGGTGTTAAGTTGAATGAGACGAGTAGCCGATGATGAGTATTGTTTTTATTAGAAAATTTATTTGCAATTGAATTATGTGAGATGAAGCATGTTATGATTATCGTTGAGTATTAAGCCTTTGAGAACTTGATCACCTGTTTGAAACATGTGAGACTTGAGCTTTTGACTGTTATATTATTTCATTCTTGTTTCTTTCTGATGCGGTTTTGGATTGAAATAGCATGTGTTTCTCTAGAACTTGCTCTGGATCTATTTTGAGATTGCATTGATGTGCTTAGAAATTAGGAGATGATGTTAGACATTCTTTGCTTAGCCTATATAATATCCAAACACTAACATGTGATTATTTTATCCTTTGATGAGCCCGTTTGATCCTAACTTGTTCTTTCATGAAGCATTGGGGTTTGGATTGAAATAGCATGTGTTTCTTTAGAACTAGAGTTGAAGGGTTGAGAAAAAGAAAGAAAAAAAAATAAATGATGAGAAAGTGGTAAATCAAAAATAGTTGCTTACCTATATAAGTTCAAAAAAAAATAGTTGAGACAAGTGTGAGAAAGAACATAAATGGGTGGAGTACGTAACTAGAGCTTGGGATGAGTATATCACTTGGATAATGGTTGTGGAGTTTTTTTAGAAAACAAAAATGACTATTTGGTGTAGATAATTGGAATGAATTGTTAAAGTTTAAGAATTGTGTCTTGTGATGCTTATTGTGTTTTTCACTATGGGATTATGAGTCACTTAGCCTAAAAATATCCTACCTCACCAAAGAGCCTACATTATAACCCTTTGGAAAACCTTTTTGATCTTAGTTCTTGAGCACATATTTGAGCAATGGAGAAGTAGACGATTTGCAAGCTTATAGTAGATTCCGTGTTTTTTTAAACTTTGAGAGTTTACACGTCCTCCTTGATACACTTGAGTGTTTGAGAGTTATTATATATACATCCATGTCGTGAGGATTGAGGTTTGAGAAGGCTTGTGCTTATGATTGTTATGATATGTGGAGTTAAGCGGAAGAAGTTGTGGTTTGGTTCATTTGATGTGAATCTTGTGTTTTTCATTGCTCCGAGGCTTATTGCTTTTGTCGTTCGACTCATCATCTGTGCTTTTGGTCGTCTTTATTTTGTTTGGGGAAAAACAAAGGTTAAGTTTGGGGGAGTTGATAAACCTCATTTCTACCTGATTTTTGAGGCAGTTTCTGTTTGTTTCATAATAGTTATGTGGTCGTCTGAGCTTTGGTTTGATATGTTTATGTTTACCTTGAAAGATATTATGCCGTGTGTATTTCGTGTCATTTTTACACAAGTTTGGATGTCAAAAAGGTGGATCACGAGAAAGAGGGATTTTTCCCCGTGTGAGCTCGCGACCTTTCCTCACGGAAGAGTCTCGCGAGCCCAGCTCATGAAGGAAGACGGAAGACATGGAAGCCTCGCCTCACGAGGTAGTCTCACGAAGAGAGGCGAAGGTCGCGAGGAAGGGAGGGTGCACGTTGGACCATGGTTCGCGATGTAGTCTCGCGAGCCAACGCAAATTTAGGGCTACGAAGTGGTTTGGTAGTTTGGGAGGAAGAGGAATATAAAAGCCAGACTTGCCTTTGTTCCATAGAACTTTGGCTTTTGGAGAGAGATTTTCTGGCATTTTAGGATCCCCAATTTAATTCCTTTAAGAGTTCAATATTATTTTTTGATTCAAGATACTACGTTGTTCGTTGTGGATTTTCACGGTTTTATTTAATCAATTCAATTCATGTTTTCTTCATTTAATTCTTGTTCTGTTATTTCAATTATGAGTAGCTAAATCTTTTATTGATCTTAAGGTTTGTATGTCTGACTAGACTTCTGTGATTTATCTGTTGAAACCGTTTTGCCTTCTCATTCATGATTTATGATTCTTGGCTTTAATTCTCATGTGTTAGTATCTGATTAGTATTAATGCATGTCAGTTATGTGGTTGATGTCTTGGCGGAATAATTTGCATAATCGATCTCTTGAATACATAAGACAGACCTTACCTTGAGACCTGGCGGAGATAGGTGAACTGTAGGAGGTTATTCTTTGTGTGTTTTTAGTAATTAGTTTACTTCTCTTGAGACCTAGCGGAGATAGAGTTTAGGCTAACCCTCTACTATAGGCTGTCCTGACGGAAGACTGTAGTTACATTAGTGATCCTTCATCTGAATGTGGATTAAAGTGGTAAACGGGTCAATAAATTAATTGTGTGAATCTAGTTAGATTAAGTATATCATTAGGGTTAATATTTTATTCCTGAGTTTATTCTTTGTTTATTTGCTTTTTTAGTTAGAATCTAGTTTAATCATCATTGGCTTGATATTATTGCCGGGATAATAATCAAAATTCTGTGTGAATTACTCACTGTATTGTCGATTGTCAATTCCTGTGGATACGATAATATACTTGCTGTTTTACTATCATTTATTTGATAGGAAAATTAGCGATCAATATATACTTAATTAATTTAATTATTTAAGTTTATAATTTTAATAAGATATTAATTAATTTCAATAGAATTTATATTTTATAAAATAATAACAATTACTCCCGTAATCAAACTTATACAATATTAGTTAATAATTAAGAAAAAAGCCATGAAGTTGAAAAAAAAAGATTAAATACAAAAAGAAGCAATAGGAAATAAAAAATTAAAAGAATTAAAATAAATCAAAATACAAAAAAGTAAAGAAAGAGAGAAAAAATCGATTTTACTGAA
This sequence comes from Salvia rosmarinus, assembly GCA_036937905.1. NCBI lineage: Eukaryota > Viridiplantae > Streptophyta > Magnoliopsida > Lamiales > Lamiaceae > Salvia > Salvia rosmarinus. Next base: position 70,645,920 of record CM072819.1, on the reverse strand, counting down.
GAAGTAATTGAGAGGAGAGAGAAAATTATAATTCTAAAAGATTAAATGATTATGATAAATTCGTTTCAAATCTATTTGTTAATTTTTTATTCCAAATTAAAGATTTTATCATTATCTGTAATTAAAGATGCATATTGCATATTTTATGACGGATAAATTTTCACGAAAATGAGAAAAGAATATATATATATATATATATATATATGAAATATATATATAAAAAAAAAAATATCTCTCCATCATAATGGAACATATTTTGGCGAAAAAAGTTGTGAAATTTGATTCCACTTATATATATAGAGACATATTTAATTTTAACATAAATCAATCAATCAATTTATTAATTGATAATTTGTTAAATAAAAAAATTTGTGAAATTTAGAAAAATAAAAATAAAATATCATGAAAATACCACATAAGATTCTAGATGAATGTGGAGTCTTCAATATGTAATGAAATTATATATTCACTAATTGAAAGATTTTATCAATAGTATAAAACATTAAAAAATAAATGACATAATTTGAAATATTTTGATTTTTTTTCTTGGCTAAAAAATGGTTATTGACGTCTATATACATGAATTTTACGATCATAGTTTTTCCTACAAACTTTAAAAATTAGAACTGACATGATAATTGACGTGACGACATTAAATCAAAACGATATTATTTTATTTATACAATATATATTTAAAAGGGATTATTAACGCCTAAATATATGAATATTAGATTCATTTTTGATTTTTTCCACGAACTATAAAAATTATCAATACATATACAAACTTAACATTATTATAATTTTTTTTCACAAATTAACATCAAAATTTAAAATTTAAAAGAAAAATCAAAATAATTCCAAAAGTCATATATTTATGTGCCAAGAGCTTGAAAGAAATCCCAAATGAGAGAGTAAGAGTTGGCTCATCTCTAAGGATGGATAAACTGAACCACATTTCTCTTCTGTGCCCAATTTCATTTTATTATTTTCTCCGTTTGATTTAAAATGTTTCATTTCTTTTAAGTATATATATTTACGAGAAAAATATAAAGTAATAAAAATATTAAAAAATAAATATGATCTATACTTTTTAAAGAGATAATTGTTATTTAAAATAAAATAAGATATTTATAATAGAATAAACAAAAATAAAAATAAAATATTTTAAATCGGAAGGAATATTACTTATAAACCAAACTACCAAAGTGCCGGCCCCCCTCGTTCAAAACAAGAAAATCCTTTATATGATGGTGCAGGCTGATAACAAAGAGACATAAAATTCCAGCACTGTTATTATTCCCAAGTCTGCAAGATTTTCAAGTAGATTACCGAGGAAAGTTTCGCTCCAGCTGACGATGAGTTTCGACAAAATTAAAGTCCACAACCCCATCGTAGAGATGGACGGTCGGTATCTTCTCTCCCGCGCTGATTTCCTCTCTGTGACATATTTGCTGGAGACAATTCGTTGCTAATCTTGTTTTTATTACGTCGAACTGAGTTTTATTATGTAGGCGCTATCGCTGTGGGAATCGAGACTGTAATCAGTCTCTTGATTGAACCCAATCTGCTCACAATCTTGATTAGTAGGGATTGCTGGAATTTTGTAGTAATAGAGGCAATTTCCATAGGTTTTCACCGTGGAACGAAGTTTTCTTTCCTTTAATTGTGGGGATTGGGTGCCAATATAGTTTTTTGGGTATACCACGTGAGGCATAGTGATAGTTTAAAATTAGTTAGGATGATATTCAAACTACCTGTGCAACCAAATTTATCGCATTATTGAATTTGTTCGTTGTGTGTTCATGTTTCGAAATTCTAGTTTCTGATGGTTAAAAGTAATTTGGATAACATTTTTAGACCTGTGTCATAATGTAAATATCTTTGTTAGTTTAGTATGTTTTGAATCTTTTCTCTGTAGTGATGCTCTCTGGCTAGTTCTCTGTGTATGGGGTTCATTTCGAGCTGTTTAGTTGATTTGTCTGAAGATTTATGCTGACATTTCTTGAGAAAAACCTCTGTTGTAGATACTGTGAATGTTGCATATTTGTCGGACACTTCCTTCTTAGTGTATCTGTGTGGAAAGCTTGAATTTCATGATTGAAGTATGTAGTTTGGTGCAGGTGATGAAATGACTCGAGTGATATGGAGATATATCAAAGAAAAGGTTTCGATACTAATCTCCTACTCCTTGCAAATCACACAATTGTCATCTTGCGCTTGCAGTCTTAATGGATTTACATCATTTCACAGCTCATACTTCCTTTCCTAGAGCTAGACATAAAGTACTTTGACGTTGGTATTCATCATCGAGATGCTACAAACGACAAAGTCACAATTGAAAGTGCAGAAGCCACCCTTAAGTATGTAATTTATTCGGATTTTCTTCTGCTTTTACTTTGGAAGCTTACTTTGAATGGAAAAAAGAATTGCTTGCTTGAACCTGTACGGTTAATAAGTGTCATGAAATTAGCAGTTCTAGTTTCATATCGTCAGAGATTAAATGACTAGCCTACTAATGGAGAAGTGAAACTGAAAAACGAAGCTTTGTGGATATTGGTTCTCTTTCTTACATGATGGTTCAGTTAAATGGGTCTACGTAATTGGTACTATAGTTTCTATTCTGAGAGTTTTCAGCTCTCTAGTCTTAAAGTTCCGAATGGAAGTTTTGAAATTCCAACCTTTTGTTTTTCTCTATTTGTACGTTGAGATGTATTATACTAATGCCCTAGGATGACACTTATATTGAATGTTCTCTAAGAATTTCTTATCTGTAGATAAATTACTTATGCCTTCCCCTCCATCCAGACATATATAAAGATGAAATCCCAAACTTTTTCATTTGTGGATGAATAGTCTGGTCTCATGTAGTCAACTTGTTATGTAGCTTTAACTGAACTTTAGTAAAAATTTCTTATCAGCTTTCTGCCTAAATGAAATTCTCAGTATCTTTTTTGTCTATGATTCTATCCTTTGATAAAATCTAGGTACAACGTGGCAATTAAATGTGCTACCATTACTCCAGGTATTGTCTTTAAGACACAGGCTCATTACTTCAAATGTGTATATTTTTGCTCAAGTCAAGACACAATTAGTTCTTGGATTACGAACTAATGATATTATGTTTATCAGGCCAAACATACACTTGCTTTTCTCCATTTTTGTTGTTTATCTTGTTTGTGTATTATGTTTAACATCCTCGTCATTTTCTCCGTTGGCTGAATAGATGAGGCCCGTGTTAAAGAGTTCAACTTGAAACAGATGTGGAGAAGTCCAAATGGGACCATTCGGAACATCTTGAACGGTAGGAAGTTTCCTTAGAAGCATCACCATGGATTTTCAATATAATCAGAGATTTTGACTGGAAATGTAAATTTTACTTCTGCAGGGACAGTATTTAGAGAACCAATCATATGCAAGAATGTCCCTCGCCTTGTGCCAGGTGCTTATTATGAGTTACTTTACTGGGAATCACAATTGGGGTTTGTTTTTTTCCATCTTTCTGATATAAGGCCTGCAATAATTCCAATTCGTAGGTTGGACCAAGCCGATATGCATCGGGAGACATGCCTTTGGGGATCAGTATCGAGCTACTGATATAGTAATTGAAGGAGCTGGAAAACTCAAAATGGTTTTTGGTATGTGTATAGTCTGTCATCTAGTTTCTTAATTACTCCTGCATAAACACATGCTTTTGTATTGATGAACAACTTCCTTTTAACTGTCATAATGCTCTTAAATATTGGTACAGACCATAACAAAACCACATATGATGTATATTGCAGTCCCAGATAGAGGTACTAAGAGCGTAGAATTGGAGGTGTTCAACTTTACGGGACCTGGTGGTGTAGCTCTGTCGATGTATAACACTGATGAGGTTTGAATTCACAAGTTTCCTTATAATTGTTTTCCTGATATGTCTATTTAGTTCCTTATAATTCTTTATCATGTCTGGTTTTGACTCAAAGACATGTAAATATTACTCAAGAAGCAAATCTCTGTTCTGTCACAAGTTCCATGGTAGTAACTTTATTTGAATGATAAAAGGAAAAAAAGTTCGGTTCAACAGGAAGTTCTAAAAAGTGGATGAGTTGAAAGTTTGTAAATCTTCTAGGCTGTTGTTTCGTTTCTTCTCTCTATTGCCCTCTCCTAAGTAGGCTGGTCAGGTGATTATTTTACTAATATGCTGGCTAATGTAGATTCCCCATGAGTGACTTTGGAAAAATCTCTTCGAATGATTCCTGATTGAGCCTGAAAATTCTAATAATTTTGACTGTCGGTGCAGACTATTATGATTCAATTTTTTAAACTGTGTTAGCATATAAAAGCTTGAAATTCACTTACTAGAATAGTTTTTGAACTTTTTAATATGCTTTATTTTGCTTAGTCTATCCGTGCTTTTGCGGAGGCCTCGATGAACACTGCTTATAAGAAACTCTGGCCGCTTTATCTTAGCACCAAAAATACCATTCTGAAGAATTATGACGGAAGGTATTCATCTTATTTTGACTAATCTCCTAAGTTTGAATTTCATGCCACCATGCCCGCACTTTACAAATAGAGCATTTTACATTGTTTTGCTTAAGCTTTTTTGTTTGCTTTCATTTCCGTGAAGGTTTAAGGATATCTTCCAAGAAGTTTATGAAAGAGAATGGAGGTCCAAGTTTGAGGCTGCTGGGATTTGGTATAGCAAAGTTTATGAAAGAAAGGATATGCGGATTGAGTTTTTCTTTTATATATATTAATATAAGCTCTTGACACAATAGGTACGAACACCGTCTTATAGATGATATGGTTGCTTATGCTCTGAAGAGTGAAGGAGGTTATGTCTGGGCTTGCAAAAATTACGATGGAGATGTTCAAAGTGACTTTTTAGCCCAAGGTTTGTATAATCTTTATACATCTCTATTTGGGTAGGATGGTATTCCCTTGCAAATTAAGGCAAAGACTTGTGTACATCCGGATGCACAGAGCATCCGCCTCAATTAGGGTTCACCAATTCCCAACTAGGGTTTATTACTCCCAATTAGATTTTATTAATTCTCATTTAGGAGTAATTAATCACAAATGGGGTTTGATTAGGGCGGATGCACCGGAGTGTGCCTCTTGCATTAATATGGTTTATCAGAGTTTGCTTGATTTTTATTGCAGCAAGTGTTGTTACAAATAGCTATTTTTCTTGATGCAGGATTTGGATCTCTAGGTTTGATGACGTCAGTGCTGGTGCGTTTACTATATCATTATCATTAATCTCATCTGGTTCTTTTTTTCCTTGATGTTTGGCAACGATTTTTCGTATTTGAATAGGTCTGTCCAGATGGAAAAACCATCGAGGCAGAGGCTGCACACGGTACAGTCACACGCCATTACCGGGTACATCAAAAGGGTGGTGAGACTAGCACTAATAGCATAGCATCCATCTTTGCCTGGACACGGGGGCTTGCACATAGGTAGATGATTAGTTTCCCTGACACTTGTGCAATTAGCTGTTGCTATTTTTTTTCATATACGGTTCTGTTTTTGTATTTTTAGAGCAAAGTTAGACGGCAATTCCAAACTCTTGGATTTCACAGAGAAATTAGAAGCTGCCTGCATCGCAAGTGTGGAGTCTGGAAAGATGACCAAGGATCTTGCAATTCTTACTCATGGACCTGAGTGAGTGAAATTATCTGTAAAATTTCGTTTCTTCTGTTATGCACATGCATTTGACACGGATGTGTTCTTGTAGTGTGTCTAGAGATAAGTATGTGAACACCGAAGAGTTCATTGAAGTCGTTGCGGAGGAGTTGAGACGTAGGCTGTGGAAGAAGGCAAAGCTATAATTGGGGGCCATGTTGTGCAAAGCTATAGTTTCTCTTATTAATCTCACTGTTATAGTTTCTATTATTAATCTCACTACAATTGATTTTTCAAAATTGTATACTTTGTATGCAGCTTCGCATCACCATAAGCATTCTACTATCGAAGTCAAAAGTAATTCTAATATTTTTCTAAAGTTCAGACTGAAATTTAATATGAATGAGAATTATCATGGAAATTGACTGAAGTAAGGAAAATTGATTCTTTCATATAGTTCTCGTAAATATGTTAAACATTCATTAAATATAAGTTTTTTCTTATTCTTTATTTTCTCTTTTTGTTGTTGTAAAAAATGTAGACCATCAATGAAGATCGGATGTCTTATATATGTAGAGAGAAGTGATCATATAGTACTCGAGTTCTAGATAGTATGTATTACTTAATTTTATTCATTCATTTTATAGATATTATGATAGAGATTTTTTCGATTTTTTTTTGCTAATTTTGATAAAATAATGGTAGATTAGTAATTTGATTTGTTATGTGAATAAAAAAAATAAAATATGCTTGAATAGACTTATACATATAAAATAATACAAACATGTATATAAACATGCATGAGTTTCAATTTTAAACCATGCTATAAATGCATGCCCAATGCACACTCGGGCACTCCATATGCTCGTTGGCTGTTTTGTTATTTTACATTCACTATTGTGTTATTTTATATGCATTGTTGTGTTTTGTGGCATGCTCACTCACTCGTACGTGCGCTCCCAGCGCGCATTGGCCAATATGTTGTGTTATGTTATTTTACATGCAGGTTTTGTGTTCTAAACTTGGGCTCACTATTCTCTTCAACGTAACCAATGATTTATGAGCACCCATGTATGTATATGTCTTTATCCAACGTCTCATAATATACATGAGGATTTTTTTTAGCAACTTCATGACAAAAAAACAAATGTTTGCAAAACAAACATTTTCTGTTGAACAACTTACATGAGCATAAAATGTTGTCAGTTGTATCATTGTGGCAAACAATGAATATACCATCAGACCTCTCATCAATCTCAAAATACATATCATCTATAGCTTTATACATGTCATTCATAATGATGGGTCCTGGGGTACGTATTGGTGTATGGAGGGGGTGGGATACACTAGTTAGGTAAATTTAATTTTTTTTCTTTTCATAAGACTGGCTGACTATTGGCTATAGCTGATCTAGTGATTGATAGTTCAATACTGATGTCAATACTGCTGGTCAGTTCAGAAAATATGAGTATTGTATTGAATGATATCAGTTAGCAAACATATTGACTGCTAAGGTAGCTAGTTAGTTGGACTGATAACCGATGTGAGTGCGGAATGTGGTGTTTACTGTATTTACCTTACCGAAAACATAAATTGGCTTAAAACACTTAGTCGAATATTGCTTAGTCAGTTTTCAGTTTATCTCATCATTTTCAAATTGATACTAATAGAGTGTTTAAAACTATGATATGCTACTTGTGTGCTCATGATGTCAGTTAAATAATATGCAATGTAAAATATGATACTGAAAGCAAGAACTAAAAGTAAATAACACTTTGAGTTTTACGTGGTTGGGAAAGATCAGCTCCTATGTCCACGGACTGGTTACTCAATCAATCAACTGAGTTGGGATTCGTCCTTGTTTATGGGTATAAGAATAAACCTAGATACAAAATTCACCTTAGTATATCTCGCCTAACTTGGCGTTCTTCCTATGCTTGCGGGTGCTAGAAAACATCTGACTAGTTACAAGTGCAATGACCTAAACCTCTTGCTTACAGGTGCAAGACATCTTCAGCAACTAACATTTCGTAGCCTACATGCCCAAACTTCTACTTAAAAAAGGGTGTCTTTGTAGATGAGTTTTCCAACTAAAAGTTCTTAGTTGTCACAAGTGAAAAACTCAGTATATCTCAGCTCAAGATATACTAAGAGTATAATCCTAGACATAAGAAAGTATACACTGAAACTTTGATCTGATAATTATATTTGAGTTCTGATGGTTTATTGATAGCATCATAAACTTCATTCTTTGAAATCACTGTTTGATAGACTTGAATATTGAGCTTTGAGTGCTTTAGACAATAAGAATGCGCAACATTTTGGTCACATTCAAAGGTTGGATTATGCACGTATATATAGAGAAAACAATGAATAGTATCGTTGGAAGGAGTACCAATCACGTCCTTCTAATTCTCAAAGCATTCAGACTTAAGGTGAAGCAGGTAAACGTATGCATACCTTGATTAATCGTCAATGAAAGTGATAAAATAATCGTACCCTCCATGAGCTTGTGTAGACATCGGTCCACACATGTTAGAGTGACCTAATTCTAACACTACTTTGGCTCTATACTTATTTTCCTTGAAGGGCCTGGTCGACATCTTACCCACTATACATGATTCGCAGACTGGGAACATAGTAACTGTAAATTTTCCCAACGTTCCATTCTTAGCCAGTCTTTGGATTATATTTAGATTCATGTGACATAATCTAAGATGCCAAAGATATGTATAGTCCTCTTGCGAAGAAAACTTCCATTTCTTATGGTTTGTGATTTCGTATCCGTATAAATTGGTTATTTCATGATCTTAATGCACGGGCTTGAAGGAATAGTGTAATTTGATTATGTACTTATGTTTGATTAAGATAATGTGAGAGTAGATTTATGTTAAATATAAGTTTGATAACGAGCGGGGTCGAGAGACTAGTTTGTTGTTGAGTGATTAATATATGTGGATATGTATTTGCTATCATTTTCATTTGTGTGTGATTATCATTCTTTAGTTTGATGATGAACGGGATTGAGAGGCTAGTTTGTCATAGATTGTGAGTCTAGCATAGACGGGGTCGATGGGCTAGTTTATGTTGAACGCTAGGTGAGAGAGCGTGGCTAGTTTACTGCGTTGTGCACCGGTTATTGACTCATTGACAGTGAGGATAGAGTTTGAACCCTAGAACATCGTGTATCTACCAATTCGTATCTATCAATTCCTCTTGTTATTCTTATAGGAGGACTACATACAAAAACACAAATCAAAAGATGAAGTTATTCTTCAAGAAATTGAAGATGATCGTATTCCACCACCAATTCCACCAAAGGTACTGATCGCTCACTTTTATAACACTAAAAAGTGCAAGTATAAGGTAAGTCGAGTATCGTATCCACAGGGATTGTAATATGAAAACACAGAAGCTAGCTCAACGATAATTCATCATTATTCAAGCACAGACAATGGGTGAAAGGTTTAAGGGCTTCGGAATTTAATCCAAAGCAGATGTAACCAAGCAGAAAATAAAATAAAGCAAACAAACACTCGGATGGTAAAAACAGATAAGAGAGACTAACCCTAGGGATGCATTAATCCTATCCACAACGTATGTTTATCCTGTTCCTATTAACCCATTTTAATCCGCATAAGATGGAAGATCACATATATAACCAACAACCCGCCACGACAATTGCGGTCAGAGATTAAGAGTTTTCCTACCATTCTAGGTGAAAACAAGCAACTCCAAAAGGATCACTAAGAATATGCTTCCTACGAATATCCTATATCGCCTACGACTCAAGCGCTTATTCAGATTACGCATTCAAGATCGGTTGACAATTAATACGCTACGTAATTAACCGACAACTAGATATGCATTAAGATTGATCAGAAATCAACACATATAAATAAGCACCAAGAATCATGAATCATTGCCTGGAAGGTAAATAGCGAGAACAGGAATCACAACATAAAGGATCGAACCATGCAAACCCTAGGATTAGAACAGAAATCTAGCCAGACATAATAAATGGAATAAAATACGATTTAACCATAAAAACGGAAAATAAATATATAAAACCCGTGATGAAGCGTTGGATGAACAATGGTTGGTCTCGAATCCAATCCCAAACGAAAGAACGGAAAACAACGGAAAACGATCGGACAAAACGTTCCGAATCGATAACAACGAAGAACAAAACTAGAACAACGGAAAATTAAAGCTAGAACTAAACGGGATGAAAATTAAAGACTAAAATCTGTAAAAACTGAGGAAAAAGCTGTGAAAACGTGTCTGGGGGCGTCTAGGTCTGAGGAGGCGCGAGTGGGGTTGATCCCCTATTTATAGATAGGGATGGAAACCCTAATTTCTCATCTGCCGCCGCCGCCACCACCCTCGCGGATCGCTAGCTCGATCGCGAGGTATGTCTCTCGCCTCAATCTTCGCCATGCGGTCGCCTCGCTCGCCAAGATGGTTGGCTCGCATGATCCGCTAGCGATCGCTAGCCATGACCGCGAGAAATCGTACAGTAGCTTCTTGGCGCTAGGCGCGGTTGCTCGCGCCCACGACTCGCGGCCGCTTTCTCCCTCCGGGCGCTCGCTGGGTGCCTCGCTGCCAGCCTAGCGGTCGCTAGGCTGGTCGCTGGGAACTGGGCAGAACGTCATTTTGGCTCGTCTTCGTTCCTTGCTTCGATTATCAACATATAAACCTACAAAACGTTAAAGGAACACCCAAGAGCAGTATCTTCTAGAAATAGATGAAACATTAAGAATCGATACATAAACGCACATTAAATGATCTAAACTCATCTTTAAATATCAACAATAAACGTGTAAAATGCGCGTTTATCAAACCCCCCAAACTTAAAGCATTGTTTGTCCTCAAACAAAAACAGAACAGAAAGACAAAAGAAAGATCAACGAGCGTAGCAAAGAGGATAACCATTATAAGCCTCAGAAACATATTAACGCTCAAAAACATTAGCGCACATGACGACGTTAGCCAACTCAACACAAACAACCATCGAGGGCAAAAACTCATTTAATTTAACCCTCACAACGGCATGTGTGTAAAATATAGGATACACTCAACTCATAAAGAAATGTAGGACGTGTATACACTCACAGATCAATGCAATGCAACATCTTATCATAGGCTTGCCATTTCTCTAATATCTCCACCGCGTCAAATATGTTCAAATTAGGATCAAAAAGGTCTTTTCATAGGTTATAATGTAGGCACATTGGTTAAGGTATGATAAAATATGGCTAAGTGACTCAAGAATATTCCAAGCACTCCCATTTATACTTTTCGATACATATGGACTTTGTCCATTTTCCTCTTCTTTCCCAACGTGCTAAATCGACGTTTCATGCCTCATAAGGTACCTATACTTTGATTAACGAACCTTTATGCTCAAAACACATAGTGAACTTATCTTTGCTTTTTCTTTTCTTTTCTAGAGCTTATAGGGTTTATTATTTTCACACGGTACCCTTTTTTCACCACGATGTATTTCTCTAAAACTAATGTTTCTCGCCATAACTACATCAAAATTTCAACCCTTTTGATTCCCATATCCATCCTCACCTCCTATCATCCGGTTAATCGAAAGAAAAGTCTAATAAAGGCTCAAAGAAGCGACAAATGGTATATATCATCGGGTTAGTGTTTGGGTGAATATGTGGTTAACAAAGATGGCCTTTATCCTTTCCAAATTAAACACATATTGCGCCTCGACACGTAAAACGGCAAGTTCTAGAAGATAATCACATGCATGATATCACACAATTAATGTAAATCAGATCAAGATATGTATACAATGAAGCTCAAGTCTCACGGGTTAAGCAAATGGTGAAAACAACAAGTTTAAGCAATCTCAAGTCGTTCATGCGCTATTTTCTAACATATCATGTGCACTATCATTAAATCTTACCAAAAAAATTCTATCGTCATTGGCCACATAGATTAACAACTTCACTTAACTCGTTGATCGACAAACACAACACGAAAAGAAAGGTAAAAGACCCGACAAAAGCCCCAACATATAATAACATAACAAAACAACGCAAAACATAACAAGGACTCTCAATCACATCACACTCGACCACTCCCCCCCAAACTTATTGTCAACAGCAGCAATGGAGGCAATAATGTTTGCGTAAGAGAGTGATTGGGAGAGACCGTACCTCATATGTTGCGCTACTCCGGCGGTCGATAGAATCCTCACCATTGATGATATACATTGGGACTTAAAAACAAACAAACAAGACACAAGAAAACAAAGAAAACAAGAAAAACAAAACAAAAGACATAAAGCACGTAAAATGTTGGGTTACCTCCCAACCAGTGCTGGATTTATCGTCGCTAGCTCAACGTTATCTCTTATCAATCAGGCGATTTGGCAACTGTGGTCTTTCCAAACTTCAATTTGCCCTTGAACTTGGCATTTACAACAGACCACCAATTGGCACAACAATGGCTTCCACAAAGCTTGAACGAATCACTAGGATTTTTATGCCGAGTCCACTTTTTCCTTGCATCAGGCCCGTCGATTAGACAATTACTCTCTAAGCACATGACATGTGCGGCAGCAGCAGTCGTGATCGAGTAGCAATCTTCTGGCTTTTCACTGTCGTGTTGCTTGATGGCGTCATATATGGAAATCTTGAGCTCCTCATCGTTAACACGAAACATGAGATTACCTTCTTGCACATCAATCAAAGCACGACCAGTTGCTAGAAAAGGTCTGCCTAGGATTAGTGGTTGTTGTTTGAATTCGGGAATATCTAAAATCACAAAATTGGCAGGAAAAACAAAGTCCCGAATTCTTACCAACACATCTTCGACGATACCTTTAGGATATGTGACTGACCTGTCAGCCATCATCAGTGATATCTTCGTCGGCTTCATCGTTCCTAGGTGCAGCCGGTTGAATACGTTCAAAAGCATTAGATTGATGCTCGCCCCCAAGTCGCACAACACATTAGGAAAAGTATGCTCGGCGATCTCGCATTCTAACGTAAAACTGCCGGGATCCTTCTGCTTTAGAGGGAGCTTCCTCTGCAAGACGGCACTGCATTCTTCGGATAGGGTAATTTTTTCAAATTTTCCCAATTTCTTCTTGCTTGCAAGCGCCTTTAAAAATTTCATGTATCCCTAATGTTTCGCAGCTTCAAAGAGAGGCAAATTGATCTCAACTTTTGAAAAATCTCTTTGAAACGAGCAAACTCTTCGTCATATTTTGACTTGACTAGTCGACTCGGAAATGGGACCGGAGGAGGTACGTGCGAGAATTGATTCTGAGGCCCTTCATGGTTGACCTCGCGATCACTGGTAGGTCGCGAGTCGCCCCGCTCTGCTGCTACCGGCCTTCTTCGCTCGAGCTATGGCTACCGGGTCGCCGCTAACAAATCTGAGCGCGCACAATATGATGGCTCACGGTCGCTCGCGGCGCATGCTCGATCGCGAGCTTCGTGGGAAAACTCGACTCATGCGATCGGGCTCATGGTCGCGAGCTCGGTCTTAATTTGCCCGCTTACTTTCTTGCTCAGTATGGCTCGGGTAAGCTTGTCCATTCCTCGTCGGATGGCGAAACATTGATTTTTGGGTTCACCTCAGACACTCGGAAATTGGCTCGTCTTTTGTAGTGCATTCAACTGTACGGCTACTTGACCAATCTGATTTTCAAAAATCTTCATATGCTTTCCCATAGCCGTCACAGTCGACTCCAGATGAGTTATTTTCTGCCCGGTACTGCTTATAAATGCACTCTGGTTTGTTGCCAATTGTTGGTTGCTTACAACCAACTGCTGCATCATATCTTCGAGACTTGGCTTCTTCGGCTCTTGAATTACACCATTCTGAACGGCGAAGCCTGCTGGAGGTTGTTGGAAGTTATTAGGGCTGGCATACGACAGATTCGGATGGTTTCTGTTATTCACATTGTATGCCGGATTTCCCCCATGATTCCTCTGATTGATGTGGTTGACCTCTTCTGTCTCGATCTGACTCTTCAAAAGAGTGAATTGCTTCATCACCGTCAGATTAATCGCCTCGACACCGCTTAACCATTGGCGTTTCCATTGGCCATTGATAGCTGTTGGCATCCATCTCCTATAAAATACGGCTCGCCTCGCTACTCGCTTGTTCAATAAACAGCCCCTACCGACGCATCCACAATGCTCCTTCTGCAAACGTCACCCATTGTAGAACCGCGTGATCTGCCGCTCCTGAGAATCTATGTTGTGGGCATCGCCTCAATAGAACTCGAATCTCTCCCATGCTTGAATAGCGATTCGTCGTGGTTTTGGCAAAATGGGAGATTTCGCGATGATCTTCGCGCTTTCGCCGGGAAAGTATTTCGAGAGAAACTTCGCAAAGTTTCTCCCACGTGTCAATTCCCTGCTCGTCCAAACTCTTGAACCAATCTTTCACCGGTCACAGCGAGAAACCGAACATGCACATCCGGATCGTGTCTTGTGGCACCCCATTCTCGCTTGATGGTGTCACAAATATCGAAAAGGTCTCGAGATGCGATTCGGTCTTCGCGACTCCTCCCCAAACCGCTCTCCTTGACCATACCGATCGGGCGGCTTGACCAAAATTGTTTGCATCCACGCAGGGCTCCATCCGCCTCCTTGGAACTGCTCAAGAGGAGGTCGGTACATAAAATTCAGCGGTCGCGTCTCGGGGTTGGGACAAGGAGTCCCATATTCGCCATCCGGCGTTGCATCTCGCGAAATCGCCAACATGCATGCAGCTTGCTCGGGAGGAATGCCCTGCTTACGTGGATTGGCGCCATTGCACTGCCTCTTCTCTCGCCCTCTTCTCCTTTGAGAGCTTTCGATCTCGGGATCTAGTAATATTTCGTGATCTCCCGAGATCTTGTACGCATAAACTACCCGAGAAAGAGAGAATTCAGCTCCCAGAATAATAAATAATTAATATAATATATAACTTGAATTAATAAATCCAAATCGTCAAATTATTCCTATGCAATCTTAACAATCCCCGGCAACGGCGCCAAAATTTGATCGCTCACTTTTATAACACTAAAAAGTGCAAGTATAAGGTAAGTCGAGTATCGTATCCACATGGATTGTAATATGAAAACATAGAAGCTAGCTCAACGATAATTCATCATTATTCAAGCACAGACAATGGGTGAAAGGTTTAAGGGCTTCGGAATTTAATCCAAAGAAGATGTAACCAAGCAGAAAATAAAATAAAGCAAACAAACACTCGGATGGTAAAAACAGATAAGAGAGACTAACCCTAGGGATGCATTAATCCTATCCACAACGTATGTTTATCCTGTTCCTATTAACCCATTTTAATCCGCATAAGATGGAAGATCACATATATAACCAACAACCCGATTCACGACAATTGCGGTCAGAGATTACGAGTTTTCCTACCATTCTAGGTGAAAACAAGCAACCCAAAAGGATCACTAAGAATATGCTTCCTACGAATATCCTATCTCAGCTACGACTCGAGCGCTTATTCAGATTATGCATTCAAGATCGGTTGACAATTAATACAGTTACGTAATTAACCGACAACTAGATATGCATTAAGATTGATCAGAAATCAACACATATAAATAAGCACCAAGAATAATGAATCAATGCCTGGAAGGTAAATAGCGAGAACAGGAATCACAACATATAGGATCGAATCATGCAAACCCTAGGATTAGAACGGAAATCTAGCCAGACATAATAAACGGAATAAAATACGATTTAACCATAAAAACGGAAAATAAATATATAAAACCCGTGATGAAGCGTTGGATGAACAATGGTTGGTCTCAAATCCAATCCCAAACGAAAGAACGGAAAACAACGGAAAACGATCGGACAAAACATTCCGAATCGATAACAACGAAGAACAAAACTAGAACAACGGAAAATTAAAGCTAGAACCAAACGGGATGAAAATTAAAGACTAAAATCTGTAAAAACTGAGGAAAAAGCTGTGAAAACGTGTCTGGGGGCGTCTAGGTCTGAGGAGGAGCGAGTGGAGTTGATCCCCTATTTATAGATAGGGATGGAAACCCTAATTTCTCATCTGCCGCGCCGCCTCGCCACCACTCCTCGCGATCGCTAGCTCGATCGTGAGGTATGTCTCACAGCAATCTTCGCCGCGGTCGCCCGCACGCCAAGATTGGCTCGCAGATCGCTAGCGATCGCCAGCCATGACCGCGAAATCAGATAAGAGCTTGGCGCTAGCGCGTTGCTCGCGCCCACGACTCGCGACCGCTTTCTCCCTCCGGCGCCATTGGTGCCTCACGCCACTTAGCGGTCGCTAGGCTGGTCATTGAACCGGGGCAAAACGTCATTTTGGCTCGTCTTCGTTCCTTGCTTCGATTATCAACATATAAACCTACAAAACGTCAAAGGAACACCCAAGAGCAGTATCTTCTAGAAATAGATGAAACATTAAGAATCGATACATAAACGCACATTAAATGATCTAAACTCATCTTTAAATATCAACAATAAACGTGTAAAATGCGCGTTTATCAGGTACAAGAAGCCGTATCTAGTGCGAGGGATCGATATACTATACTTCAAGAAATTGAAGTGGCTTGAGTTCCACTAGTGAAACCGACTATATAAGCTACACATCAAAGTGTGCAAGAACTGACACCACAAGTTACTGCACCCACTGTTTCCATAGTGTCAGTAGTACCTTATCATAGTGGGAGAGTTGTTCGTCAACTCGATCGATGTATGTTCTATGAGAGAATCTTTGAATTTGATCCCGGCAGGCAAACAGACTATAGTCGACCCATTGACATACAACGAAGCGATACAAGACATAGATGCGAGAGATTGACACGCTACTATGGACTTAGAAATTGAGTCCATAACCGCTATGGATGTATATAAGAAGAAACCTCTATCGGATGACAAGGGAGCCATAAGTCGTAAGTGGGTATACAAGCGGAAGAAAGATTCTGATGGAGAAGTTTCGATTTATAAAGCTAGGCTAGTGGCGAAAGGGTACACAGAGATAGAGAGGATCGATTATGATGATACCTTTTCGCATATAGTAATGCTCAAGTTCACAAGAATACTTCTGGCCATATCATCTCACTTGACCCTCATGGTTTGGCAAATGGATGTGAAAACCACTTTCCTAAACAATTACCTTAAGGAAGGTCGAGATATCTATATATACCAACCTGAAGGTAATGTGAAGAAAGGTGATGAGAATCTAGTGTGGAAGCTCAAGAAGTCTATTTATGGACTCAAATAAGCTTTTCGATCATGGGACCTACATTTTGACGAGGTGGTGAAGACCTATGGTGGTTACTCTGTGTCCAAATGAGAGTTACGTATATCGTTTAGATGTCAACAGTTACGTGGTATTTTTTGCACTTTACGTAGATGACATCATTCTACTTGGCAACATTGTGAAACCATTATCAAACATAAAGAGTTGGTTATCAGATCAGTTTTAAATAAAAGACTTAGGAGATGCAGCGTACATTCTTGGGATCAAAGTTTACCGAGATTGCAAGAAGAAAATGTTGAGCTTATTTCAAACATCATACATTGATACTGTGATTGCTTATTTTAGCATGCAAACCACTAAAAGAGGATTGCTACCCTTTAGGCATGGTGTTTCTTTATCTAAGGAGCATTCTTCGAAGGGTACAAAGGAGATAGAAGAGATGAGACACGTTTCCTACTCTTCTTCATAGGTAGCATCTTGTATGCAATGCTATGCAATAGGCCTGATATCTGCTATGAGGTAGGTATAGTTGCAAGATATCAGTCTAACATAGGAGAAACTCATTGGGCTATGGTAAAACATATACTCAAGTACCTGAAAAGGACTTGAGATTATAAGCTAGTTAACCAATCAGATAGTCTAATGCCTTTAGGTTATCCCAACTCGGATTTCCAAGCTGACCGTGATGACATAAAGTCTACCTTGGGCTGTATGTTCACCTTGTGAGGTGGAGCCGTATCTTGGCGGAGTGCAAAGTGTTGGATTTGTATACTGGAAGCAGTTTTGGTTGAGCTTGTATACAATGATTCCTGTTACCACTATTACAATCTCCTATCTGAATTGTTTACTTGATTGCATATATATGTCCCTTTATCTCATATATAAGTTAGATCATACAGTTTGTAGAAGATCACATAAGTCTATATGATTGGTCAAGCTTAATGAGATATAAAAAGAATCACAACTGAGACAACTTTAGGACGAGTTATCGGTATAAGCTGCGGTATAGATAAGACTTGACTTGACTTGGTTGCTTGTCTATACTGGTACGTCTCTGACGTATTGATGGATCACAATGAGATGAGTTCTTCTATCTGACCGTCGTGAAGAACCTAGATCTCGGTGACTTTATGTTGATCTAAACCTTGATATGGTTTTAGGTGGATATGAGTTGCCGACCATCACTTTGGCTTATTATGGGTGAGGGTTACATGAGATAACCCAATATTCTCTGCATCTTGGGCGGTGGCGGTGCTTGTATGTCATGCTAGTAACCTGTATCGAGTCACCGTATCCGTTTAGGATGATGACGTCCCCTTAAGGAGCTCAAAAGGTTTATTGTACTAAACCTTGCAGGTTGAGTTATCTCAAGTACAATAATAAGGTTGAGTGGTACTACTTAAGGAATTAAAGAGATTAATTATTTTAAACAGTCAGAACGCTATAAATAATTAATGGACGTGTGATATCTTAAATACGAGGATTCGTGAAGTCTAAGTGTAAGCCCGACTCAACTTCGAAAATAAAGGGGTAATTCAACATTTATTCTCTAGTGGCATGAATAAATATTTATGAATTAATTTATGTTCTGGGCTGAACATAAGATAATTAATTTATTTGAGGCCCATCTTTATTTCTTGCATTTGATCCTTGGGCTGACCCATCAAGGCCTGAAGCTGCATAAAATTCATCCACCTCATAGTGAATCCCACTCTGATCCTCTCTATCTGAAAAGATATGATTATATTTATTAGATATGCAGAGATCCTATCCTAATAGGTTTCTAGGGTTGCATTATAAATATAAGGAGAGAGAAAATCAGATGATGATTCTATCATTGTAATTCTAAAAAATTACATAGAGGAAGAAGGCGAATTTTTGCAGTACTCTCCATAGATTGCTCTCACTCGGTATTGGAGTTTGGCAAACGAGATACAGTCCAGAAGATCAAAGCACGAGTCTTGATCCAATTCTTTGTCCGACAAATTCACAGGTGAACACGAGAAAATACATATGTGTTGCAATTAATTATGTAGGTGCATGCTAGGTAAATAATTAATGTATGGTGAATTAAACATCCAAGATAGATCATCGGGAGAGGGTTAAAATAAGATTTCCCTACACAAAGAAATTTTGCATTGCAAACTCCACCATAGAGACCGAGTATGGGGCCGCATCAGAGGCTGCTAAGGTGGCGGTATGACTCAAGAATTACCTCTTGGATCTAGGTGTGGTATCTCATTTGCCAAAGAGTATCATAGTGTACTGCGATAACTCTAGGGCAGTAGCGAACTTGAAGGAACCACGGACCCACAAGGTAACGAAACATATAGAGAGAAAGAACCATATTATACTAGAATTATAAGACGAAGAGACGTGCTTATAGAGAAAATAGGTAATGCGGACAACCTAACTGATCCATTCACAAAGAGTCTTCCGCAAATAGTCTACGACAAACATGTTTGAGGACTAATTGCAAGATGTACTCTACTTATTTTAAAGAACTTTTGTTATATCTAGTAATGAGACACATTGTATACTAAAAGTTTGCTTTAGTATAAGTAGGAGATTGTTGGATTCACATATAGAAAATAGATTGGTTGAGCTTTTATATCGTGTTTTCTGTTACCACTATTTCGATAACATATATGAATTGTTAACTAGATTGCATATGTTGTCTCATTATCTCATACAAAAATTAGATCATACAGTGTATATAATATCACATAAGTATATAATATCACATAAGTATATATGATTGCTTAAAGCTAGTTGAGATACAAAAAGAATCAAAACTGAGACAACTTGAGGATGAGTTGTTGGTATAAGCTACTGTACATATAAGAAGTAACTTGACTCAGTTGTTTGTCTATACTGGTACATCTTGACGTATTGATGGATCACAGTGAGATGCGTTCTTCTATCTGACCGTCATGAAGAACCTAGATCTCGATGACTTTAAGTTGATCTAAACCTCGATAAGGTTTCAGATGAGTATGAGTTACTTACCATTACTTTGACTTGTTATGGGTGAGGGTTATATGAGATAATCCAATATTCTCTGCATGTTAGGTGATAGCAGTGCTTGTATGTTATGCTGGTTATCTGTATCGAATTACTGTATCCGTATAGGATGATGACGTCCCTTTAAGTTGCTCAAAATGTTTTATTGTATTAAACCTTTCAGGCTGAGGTAGCTCAAGTATAACAATAAGGTTGATTGGTACTACTTAAGGAATTTATTAAAAGATTAATTATTTTAAGCAGTGAAATTGCTATAAATAATTAATGAACGTGTGATATCTTAAATATGAGGATCTGTAAGTCTAAATACAAGCTCAACTCAACTTTGATAATAAAAGGATAAGTTAGCATTTATTCTCTAGTGAAATGAATAAATATTTATGAATTAATTTATGTTTATGGGCTAAATATAAGATAATTAATTCATTATAGATCCATCTTTATTCATTGTATCTAATCCTGGGCTGGCCCACCAAGATCTATTGCCATGTTAATTTTCATCCCGCCCTACAGTCACACTGGAACTGTGTTAAGATTTTTGTATTATTTATTTAATACATCTCTTAATCTAAATAGAAATTATCTGATATCAAAATATTTCAAGAGATAGTTATTCTAGAAATGAATTATCTTCAAGATGAAAGATAATTATTGTATTTATTAGATGTGTCTAAATCAAATCTTATTATGATTCTAGGAGAGCATTATAAATACGGGGAGGAGAAAATCAATAGTATCCTGAATTATGGTGATTTTCGAAAATCACAACTATGGGGAGAAAATTTGGTGTTTACATAGATTGCTCTTACTTAACATTGAAGATCAGATATTTGGGACATAGTCCAAAAGATCAGAACCGAGTCAGTTATCGGACAGTCGTACCAGAAATTCGTAGGTAAATACGAGAAAACCCCTATGTCTTGCAATTAATTATATAGGAGCATGCTAGGAATATAATCAATATATGATGAATTAAACATCTAAGACAGATCCTCAGGATCAAGGAAAAATCATATTTTCCTTCAAACTGTCCCTCCTCTTATGCAAGGATCTTACGTTGACCGAGCTTAAATTGAAATAGAGTCTCCGGTTGCTACTGAAATGATGAAGATTGACCCGGCACAACAATCTAAAGAAATCAAAAAGCGATCGAACGAGCTTTTATAATGTATGGATAAGTCTATGATGAAGAGAAGATGAAGCAGCGTCGTGGATGAACTTATCAAAAGCTGAAATGTAACAGATATGTATAGGTAGTTGAGACTGATATCAACTTCGGTAACTTGTACTTTTCAACAACCTGAACATATATATATACTGATCCAGTTCACCCTAACGACAATAACTCTTTGTCTAGGCTTTGTACTTTCTTTAAACCTTTCTATATAAACTGATCCCTTTTTGTAGAGAATGATGATCTCAGTAAGGGGAACCAAATCCTTCAGCTGAAATTAGTTATCCTACCTACTGGTATTTCTCAGTGTAATAGATAGGTTTTGGCATCATCAAAAAGGAAAAAATTATTGGGAAAATTATGCTTTAACTTAGTGTTTTAACTAGATCTAAAAACCTCCATGATGATCACACTACTGATGTAATATAGTGCTGCTCACATGTTACGAAGCCAACATTTTATGTTTACAGGTTTAAGGTGAAAAACCATCAATATAGACCGACAATACTAAAGGTGTTCAAGAACAATACTAAAGTCAATAGTGTTGGTGTAAGTATCAGTAGCAGTGTTATTGATGATTGAAGACTCAGCGCTGCTGAAGATAAAAAAGCCAGAAAAATGACTAAGTGTCATACCAGTAGCAGAGAAGTTGAAACAACTGATAACTACGTCAAGCTGAAGTGTCCACTGAAGATTAGGAGTCATCAAATTGATTAAAGACGGAGTCCACCCTGCTGATAAAACACGGAGCTGACTTGAGTGAAGAAACACGAAGTCAATCCAACTGAAGAAACACAGAGTCAACTCAACTCAAGAAACAAGGAAATATTTAAACCTTAAGTGTTTGGCTTTCAACATGTTAGAGTGAATCTGCAGAGAATCTCGATAAGTCAGCGCTACTTTTTAGAGTTGCAGAGCTCAGATGTACGATGTTGCAGACACGTAAAGCGACATCCGAGGATTCAAACGGCAGATTTCAAACGAAAATGGAATGGATGTGATTGGTGTTCCCTCCAACTGCACTATTTATTGGCGCTTTATAAATATGCGCAGAATCCAATTTTTGAAGGTTACTGAAATGCTACACAATTAAATATTCAAATACACCTAGAGCTTGTATCTTAAGAACTAAGAACAACCATCCAATATGTCACGACCCGACTATTTAATTACTTAATTAACCAAACAATCAGGCTGTGACGGGTTTAATAATCGATAATCTCTTAATTACAATTGATTTTAGGAAATAAATTTTGAAAACAAACTGACAAAGATAACGCTTGAAAATGGAATAAGCCAACCCGCATTCGTAAGATATCCAACCACAACAATGATAGAATGAGGACATAGCCTCACCATATATACATATAAGTTTCAAAATATTTACACGGTTTATCAAAAGTACGGTTTCAAAGTTTCAAGGTTCCAAGAATGAAGATCAATGAATATCATGTATGAAGACATGATGTTCGAGACATAACCAAACAAAGTAAAAAGATCAAACGATATTTCACCAATTTCCACGCCACACCTTCTTCATACTCAACCCGCAAAATAAAAACATTTGGAGGCATGAGTACCAAAAGTACTCGATGGATAAAGCCAATATAATATTCAAAATTTAAATATTTTGTTCAAGAAAACCCTTTCTTTCAAATAGCAGTTCATAAGACCATTTAATCCATGATTCATAAGAAAAACTTTCACATAATAACATATCACCACACTTTATTTTGAAACATACCGGCATAACATACCCGAGTTGGTCCCGAAGGATATCAACTATGATCATACCCTATCTACGTCATACGGTAAAGGGAAGTAGGCCTCCTCCCCAATACCATGGCCGGCCTACATTTACAAGCTCACAACCATCTACCTATGCACAGTAATTAACATCTTCCTACCGCAGATAGGTAATTGCCGTCATACCCACAATGTGGTAAAACATTTAGCATAATTATCATGTGGTGATCAAGTGCTTTCACAAGAAATTAAGCTCATAATATATCATGGTTTTACTTCAAAATAAAGTTCGTAATGCATTACCCACCTTGTGGCGTTTAATCCAACTGGTTCGATTCTTCGCCTTTACTTCTCCGTCCCTTGCTTGATCCTTAAAACATAGAATTATGATAAATCTTATAAATATTTCTTACCAACTTAACTATATATATTGATAACTATCAATTAACATCTAACATGTCTTATTAATGTCTAATTCTACCGAAATTTCGGCAGAGTAACGTCTAGAATGTGTATAGCCCAAATACACCAAACCACTCCAGTTTCATCCCAAACTCCTCAATATCATCATTATATGATCAAACATACATTCAAGACTCTAACAACAAGATTAATACTATCAATTCCAACATTAATCGCCTAAGGCGATTAACTATTTATAAATATATATTTCGACATTTTGAACATCTACAACCCATTAATTATCCAACATCACATAATTATACTAAATTAACATCATTGATCATTAGTTTATGATCCATTCAATTATAGATCAATTATATCACATATGAACATAGCTTTCAACCTAAACTTTAATTTTTGTAACTTTTGATATCTATGTCCAAAAATTCCCATAAATTCTACGTAGTCCTTATTTTTATTATAGATCTCAAATATCAACTCAAATACATCAAATAAAATCAAGAAATCAAAGTTTAAGAACACCCCTTCATTTTCAAAAATTAGGGCTATTAGTATATGATTGAATTAAATTCCTATAAATTCATTTTGTACATTATTCATGTCCCTAAGTATGAATATCATGTCAAATTCATCAATAAAAATCAAAACCATTAAGTTCCTACTAATCCTTATTTTCAAAAATTTCATGCATTTCATAGACATGGTTTAACTTTTAATTTCTTCTTTCATATGATGTTTATAATCATCTATAAGCATATATCTAAGCATAATTCAATCATATCATAACATATGAATCATATTCAAAAATTAGGGTTTAGGTTAGATTCTTTAATTTTTCAATTTCATGAATTTAAAGGAATTAAAACCATAATATATGTTAATTAAGCTTCATAAACATAATTAAATCAATAAATATAATAAAATGAAACAAATCATCCATCCTCAACATTTCAAAATTTTCAAAATGATACAACATTTAACCATAATATCCATCAATTTAATTAATGAAAACTTTGCATAAATGAGGTAATTACCTTGCTAGGAGTAATTAGCCCTTAATTCCAAGGTTGATTATGGATTAAAAGTTGGAAATCAAAATTTGTGTGTGTGCCTAGTGTGTGTGTCGAAAATTTGGAGAAGAAATGGGTTTGGAAGATGATATATATTATATGTATATAATTCTAGAGCTTTAATTTAAATTTAATTTGCATTTATACCTAATTTCAAGAAAATTATACACTAATTTCAAAAATCTTATATTTACACCTTTAATTTTGCTAACTTCATACTCTAGCATAATTTAATTAAGAGAGTTATATTTCAAATAATTTATAAAATCTAATACAACTTATATTCATAATTTAATTTAGATCCATATTATATAATTTAAATCACTTTATTTAATAAAATTCAATTCATTTCAATAATACTTCTTAACTTTTCGAAAATGGCATCCAAATTCTCTTTTATCACTAAATATTGCTAAAATAAATTTATTCAAGTAAATCAATAGCTTAAATAATAATTTCTTTCATTTTATAATAAAATGTCCATATAAAAATAATTAAGACATTTTATAGCTTGTTTTCGAATAAATAGAAATTTTATGCAAATATACACTAATAATTCAATTATTTCACATAATTCACTTTCTATCGCAAATAAACTCATTTCTAATAATTCTCTACATTTTCCGATTCCATATAATCAAATCTTAATTTAATCGGTTCATACCGATTAGTATTTCACTATATTAAATTTTTCAATTCTTAAGGCTTAAATAGCTTTTAAGCCTTTAATAATACTTAATCAAACTTTATTAATTACTATAAAATTTTCGGGCTACTACATTCCTTCCCCCTTAAAGAAATTTCGTCCCAGAAATTTTTGTACCTTATCAAACACGTCGAGTACTTCTCTCATTCGATCCTCCGGTTCCGTGTCACTTCTTACGGACCATGATGTTTCCATTGAACTTTCACCAAAGGAATAATTTTATTCCTTAACTGCTCTTTTCGGTCCGAATGCATTCGTGTTCTTCTTCATAGCTTAAGTCAACATCGGAACTATTTCATCATGATGAAGAATGTGTTGTGGATCATACATACTTTCTAAGTCGAGATACGTGGAAGACATCATGTACGTTAGCGAAGTTTGGAGGCAACGCTAACCTATAAGCTACCGGCCCGATTCGTTCCAGTATTTCATAAGGTCCTAGAAATCTTGGTTTGAGTTTCCCTTTTATTCCAAAACGGTGAACTCCTTTAGTTGGGGAAACTTTGAGAAAAACTTTGTCTCCTATTTCAAACTTCAATTCTGTACGACGATTATCAGCGTAAGACTTTTGTCTGTCTTGAGCTTCTTTCATTCTTTGTCTTATCTGTCGTACAATCTGAACCATTTCTTCGATCGCTTCTGGGCCAAGAATCTTTCGTTCTCCCACTTCATCCCAATATAAAGGTGATCTACATTTCTTGCCATAAAGTGCTTCGTAAGGAGCCATGCCGATTGTAGCTTGATAATTGTTGTTGTAAGCAAATTCGATTAATGGTAGAACTTGTTCCCATTGATCGCCCCGATCAAGTACCACGGTTCTAAGCATATCCTCCAAGGTCTGAATTGTTCTCTCGGTCTGACCGTCTGATCGGGGATGAAAAGCGGTACTAAAATTTAATCGAGTACCCAATTCTTTTTGAAAAGTAGTCCAGAACCGAGAGGTGAATTTGGCATCACGATCTGAGGTGATTGAGACCGGCACTCCATGTAGGCGGACAATTTCCCGAACATAAATCTGTGCCAATTTATCAGCTCCATACATTATCGAATTGAGATGAAATGAGCACTCTTGGTTAATCGATCAATGATTACCCATATGGCCGTATTTTCTCGTCTAGATTTGGGTAATCCAATAACAAAATCCATCGCAATGTGATCCCATTTCATTCTGGAATTTCGAGAGGCTGTAACTTTCCGTATGGTCTTTGATGCAATGCTTTTACTTGTTGGCACGCTAGACATTGTTCGACGTAAGACGCAATGTCTTGTTTCATCCCTGTCCACACGAACTTTTGTTTAACATCCTAGTACATCTTCGTACTTCCGGGATGTGCCGCATATGGGACCTTATGAGCTTCATTTAAAATTTCATCTTTCAATTCGGTATCATTAGGTACGTATATGCGATTACCAAACATAATCGCATTATCCCCAGCTTCATGATATTCCGGAAAATTTCCCATTCGAATCTTTGCACGCAGAATTTCGAGTTGTTTATCTTTTCTTTGCGCTCGATAATCGAACTCTCAAATCCGAAGTACCACCAACGACGCTACAATTCCTTGAATGTTTGGGGGTAACACGGTTTCAATTTCATTCTTTCAAACTCTTTAACAATTCTTCTTGGTGCATTAAAGAGTTCCCAATTCTCCCGACTTTTCCTACTCGGGCGCGCCGCTACGACGTTAGCTTTTCCTCGGATGATACTTGATCTCACAATCGTAGTCTTTGACCAGCTCGAGCCATCTTCGTTGTCGCATATTCAAATATTTTTGTTCAAAGAAATACTTCAAACTTTTGTGATCCGTGAAAATCTCGCATCTTGACCCGTATAAATAATGTCTCCAAATTTTCAATCGTGGACCACATTGCGAGCTCCAGATCGTGAGTGGGGTAATTATGTTCATGAATCTTTAACTGTTGTGAAGCATATGCGACGACTTTTCCTTCTTGCATTAAGACGCATCCTATTCCATTTCTTGACGCATCCGTGTATATGGTATAATCTTTCTCTGGATCCGGTATAGTTAGGATAGGAGCGTTGGTTAATCTTTCTTTAAGTACCTGGAAATTGTCTTCGCATTCCGGGGTCCATTGAAATTTAATTCCTTTCTTCAACAATTGCGTCATTGGCTTAGCAATTTTAGAAAATCCTTTGATGAATCTTCTGTAATATCCGGCTAAGCCTAGAAAACTACGAATCTCATTAGGAGTCGTAGGTGACTTCCATTCTTGTACCGCTTTGAACCTTGGTAGATCCACTTTAATTCCTTCAGCTGAAACTATATGCCCCAGGAAATTGACTTCTTTTAGCCAGAAGTCACATTTACTAAATTTAGCATATAATCGTTGCATCCTTAGTTTTTCCAATCGATTCTCAAATGTGCTTCGTGTTCTTGTTCGCTTCTTGAATAGATCGAATATCATCGATAAACACTAACACGAATTTATCAAGATATTCATGGAATACTGCATTCATGAGATCCATGAACACACCGGAGCATTGGTTAGTCCAAACGGCATCACTACAAATTGTAATGTCCGTATCGGGTCCTAAAAGCGGTTTAGGTATGTCCTCGGATTTGATTTTCACTTGATGATAACCCGATCTCAAATCGATCTTCGAAAATACCCTAGCTCCTTTTAATTGATCGAATAAATCATCAATTCTAGGAAGAGGATATTTATTCTTTAACGTCACCTTGTTCAACTCCCGGTAGTCAATGCACATCCTTAAGGTGCCATCCTTCTTTTTGACAAACAATACTGGCGCTCCCCAAGGTGATGCGCTTGGTCGAATAAATCATAAGTCCAAAAGTTCCTGTAATTGAACTTTCAATTCTTGTAATTCCTTCGGAGCCATCCGATACGGTGCTTTGGAAATTGGCGCAGATCCTGGCTCGAGATCGATCGCGAAATCCAATTGTCGATCCGGTGGTACACCGGGTAACTTTTCTGGAAATACATCTGGATATTCCCGAACCACTGGCACATCATCAATCTTCCTATCCTTCTTATTTTCCTTGCTTAGGCATACAAGATAGGCACGATTTTTATTACATCTTATCAACCTTTACGCTGCAGTGATATCATCGAGCACCATTCTTTTTCTCTCATCGATTCCATAAAAGCACGTGGGTTCTTTTCCTGGTGGTTGAAATGCAATTTCTCGTTGTTCACAACGAATCTTTGCAAAATTCTTTGTTAACCAATCCATACCCAAGATAATATCTACGTCCCACATGCATAATAGGCGTAATGATTCGGCTTTTAACTGAAGTGATCCTAACTCGATTTCTAAGTTAGGACATACTTTATCAATTATTGTCGCCCCACCTATTGGAGTAAGCACTTTGAAACCTACTTCAGATGATTCTACGGGAAGTTCAAGATTATCTACACATGCGGTAGAAATGAAAGAATGCGATGCTCCCGTATCAAACAAAACTATAACAGGTACACCTTTTAACCGGGCAATACCGTTGGGTTTCCCATACTCTTTTACGGTTGCTTCGCTTCAAAGCATACGCCCGATGTTGAGGTTGAACTTGTAGAGATTGAGATGGCCTTTCTTTGTCAAGTCTCTGCGGTTGCAATCACCGGTGGTGGAGGAAGTTGATAGCGAGGTGGTTGTGGATATCCCGTCATTGCTTTTACATTACGAATGTGTCGAGAAGATTTTCCTCTTTCTCCTCTCCGCCACATTCATGCATGATGGACAAGCGAAAGCAAAGTGACCATCTTGTCCGCATGAATAGCAAGTATTGCTCCCTCCTACATAAACCGAAATGTGTACGGTTGCACTTTGTGGGCACATGGGTGGTCTTATCTGATTCGGAGAAAAGAATGGTTGTCCAGTAGTCGGCGGTCGGAATGATCTCGACGCCGTGGGTCCCTGCCTCTGAAACGGCCTTTTATTTGGATTTCCTCGCGTCTCCCACTTTCTTTTTCCTTTATATCTTTGTTCCATTTGAGAGGATCTTAATGGTACAGTTCCTTGTGTTACACTCGTATTTGACTCGGTAGCATTCTTCTCTGCTTGTATCTCCATTTCCATGTCTAACGCACGGTTAAGAGTCTCTGCGTAAGACATGGGTGGTTGAGCAGCTAAAATAATCCGGATTTCAGGTCTTAATCCGGAGCGGAACATCTCAGCCATCTTTTCATCAGTTTCCACTTTGTATGGTGCATACCGAGATAATATACAGAATTCTCGGTCGTACTCAGCCACACTTCTATTCCCTTGTTTCAAATTCATGAATTCAATCTCTTTACGCTTCATATAACTTCGAGGAATGAACTTAGCATCTGATTCTTCCTTGAACTGCTCCCAAGTAAAGTTCGCCATTTGTTCTCGGTGAGAGTTTTCATCGGCCTCCCACCGTAAGTCTCATGGGTCCTTTCATGAGGAAGTTTATACATAGCAAGCATTCCCGATCGCTACATTCCAAGAACTTAAAATCCTCTCAACAGCTTGTTACCCATTCTTACGCTTGGTGGGACTACCAAAGACTGTGAAGTTAGGTGGGTTCGGCGAAGAAAAGTTCGCTATTTTTCCGTTCGGAAAGGGTTCACGATCATAAAGGTTTTGTTCGAGGAAGGTTTTGAGGAGTAATTTGACTTGCTCTTTCTTCCATGTTCGGTTTCTTCTTGAGGAGGCATTTTGCTTCAAAAGAAATTTATTATTTTACAACAATAAATAAAATATCCACAAAAGAAAGGGATTTTAACATGCAACAACAACAAGATATAATCATCAACAAAAGATAGAGACATAACTATTTATCACATCACGTATAACAAAGCAGTTTATAATTTACAAGAAAGTTGCCTCATCGAGGACTTTTACACACGATTAGTTCCATATGTACAGTCGGTAGTCCCACCTACTATCTTAGTTAGCTAACTTAATTTCTCCTTAATCATCTACATTCTCTTCATGATTCTCTTACGGATCTTTTCTTGAGGTCTTCTTCTTCTTCTTCTTCGTGAGGCGGAAGTGTGATCAATGCAGGCAATTAGCGGGCTCTCCGGCAAGAGAAGGGATGGATCCTACAACGAAGGCATTTCATTAGAAGACAAAGGTTGTAAGCTAGAAGTACCAACGAACGATTCTTGATTAAACTCATTTTCACCTCGGTGGAAGACATTATAAGTGGAATTTCGTGAAGAGGAGATAGGGGTGGTGAAGGGTTTTCGGTGCAAATGGTTGATCAAATAAATCCGGTCATCCATAGTCCATTTGAGGTCCAGTGGGACAGAGTAGTATTATCATTATCACAATATTCATATTTAGGACTGGCTCTAACAAGCTCATGAGATGTAGGTTTAATTCTTTTACTTTTTGGATCAAGGATATCATCTAAGATTTGATGAACTGTAGGGATAAAATAATCAAAGGGACGGTAGGGAATGAGTGGAAGATTTTCCCCCGTCCTATATTGGTCTTTAATAATTCTTATAAACTTCTTAAGATTACCAGTAATTCTACACTCCATATCAGGATGCACATAATCAAGAGCTATCTCGGATGCCCATCCCCTCCAATCAGGAGGCAAAGCTTGCACCAGTTGAAGTACCCCGTCAAGCTCGGTTGTTCCACACTTCAAAACCGATCGCCACATAACTTTGAAATGATGAAGGAAGAACTGCATGCCCTGTTCTGGTCTCATTCGCAGCGCATAAAACTTATTGATATCTCCTAAGCACAAGGTCTATACCCTATTCTTTCGAGCGGTGGATTTTATCCTTGGCATCCTATAATCAGATATCATTTCTATACTAATTAGAATAACACATCATATATCATTTATATTCATACGTACTACATAAAAAAATTCAACATAATCACATTTTGTTTACATATGCACAACATTCTCATCTTACCTTACCTGGTTGAGCTGAAGAGATGGACAAGAACACTGAGCCTTTACCAATGAATCAAATTTTTTTTTAAGAAAGGTTGGTTCAAAGAAAGAAAAGTTTACAGGACCAAAGTGAACAAATGCTCTGATACCACTCTGTCACGACCCGACTATTTAATTACTTAATTAACCAAATAATCAGGCTGTGACGGGTTTAATAATCGATAATCTCTTAATTACAATTGATTTTAGGAAATAAATTTTGAAAAACAAACGGACAGCATAACGTTTGAAAATGGAATAAGCCAACCTGCATTCAGAAGATATCCAACCACAAAAATGATCAGAATGAGGACATAGCCTCACCATATATACATATAAGTTTCAAAATATTTACACGGTTTATCAAAAGTACGGTTTAAAAGTTTCAAGGTTCCAGAGCGGAAGATCAATGAATATCATGTATGAAGACATGATGTTCAGACATAACCAAACAAAGTAAAAAAGATCAAAACGATATTTAAGCTCAATTTCCCTGCCACACCTTCTTCATACTCAACCTGCAAAATAAAAATATTTGGAGGGCATGAGTACCAAAAAGTACTCAGTGGATAAAGCTAATATAATATTCAAAATTTAAATATTTTGTTCAAGAAAAACCTTTCTTTCAAATAGCAGTTCATAAGACCATTTAATCCGTGATTCATAAGAAAAACTTTCACATAATAACATATCACCACACTTTATTTTGAAACATACCGGCATAACATACCCGAGTTGGTCCCGAAGGATATCAACTACGGTCATACCCTATCTACGTCATACGGTAAAGGGAAGTAGGCCTCCTCCCCAATACCATGACCGCCTACATTTGCAAGCTCACAGCCATCTAGTTGTGCACAGTAATTAACATCTTCCTACCGCAGATAGGTAATTGCCGTCATACCCACAATGTGGTAAAACATTTAGCATAATTATCATGTGGTGATCAAGTGCTTTCACAAGAAATTAAGCTCATAATATATCATGGTTTTACTTCAAAATAAAGTTCGTAATGCATTACCCACCTTGTGGCGTTTAATCCAACTGGTTCGATTCTTCGTCTTTTACTTCTCTGGTCCCCTTGCTTGATCCTTAAAACATAGAATTATGATAAATCTTAGAAATATTTCTTACCAACTTAACTATATATATTGATAACTATCAATTAACATCTAACATGTCTTATTAATGTCTAATTCTACCGAAATTTCGGCAGAGTAACGTCTAGAATATGTATAGCCCAAATACACCAAACCACTCCAGTTTCATCCCAAACTCCTCAATATAATCATTATATGATCAAACATACATTCAAGACTCTAACAACAAGATTAATAATATCAATTCCAATATTAATCGCCTAAGGCGATTAACTAGTTATATATATATATTTCGACATTTTGAACATCTACAATCCATTAATTATCCAACATCACATAATTATACTAAATTAACATCATTGATCGTTAATTTATGATCCATTCAATTATAGATCAATTATATCACATATGAACATAACTTTCAATCTAAACTTTAATTTTTGTAACTTTTGATATCTATGTCCAAAAATTCCCATAAATTCTACTTAGTCCTTATTTTTATTATAGATCTCAAATATCAACTCAAATACATCAAATAAAATCAAGAAATCAAAGTTCGAGAACACCCCTTCATTTTCGAAAATTAGGGCTATTAGTATATGATTGAATTAAATTCCTATAAATTCATTTTGTACATTATTCATGTCCCTAAGTATGAATATCATGTCAAATTCATCAATAAAAATCAAAACCATTAAGTTCCTACTAATCCTTATTTTCAAAATTTCATGCATTTCATAGACATGGTTTAACTTTTAATTTCTTCTTTCATATGATGTTTATAATCATCTATAAGCATATATCTAAGCTTAATTCAATCATATCATAACATATGAATCATATTCAAAAATTAGGGTTTAGGTTAGATTCTTTAATTTTTCAATTTCATGAATTTAAAGGAATTAAAACCATAGTATATGTTAATTAAGCTTCATAAAAATAATTAAATCAATAAATATAATTAAAATGAAACAAATCATCCATCCTCAACATTTCAAAATTTTTGAAAATGATACAACATTTAAGCATAATATCCATCAATTTAATTAATGAAAACTTTGCATAAATAAGGTAATTACCTTGCTAGGAGTAATTAGCCCTTAATTCCAAGGTTGATTATGGATTAAAAGTTGGAAATCAAAATTTGTGTGTGTGCCCTAGTGTGTGTCGAAAATTTGGAGAAGAAATGGGTTTGGAAGATGATATATATTATATGTATATAATTCTAGAGCTTTAATTTAAATTTAATTTGCATTTATACATAATTTCAAAAAATTATACACTAATTTCAAAATCTTATATTTACACCTTTAATTTTGCTAACTTCATACTCTAGCATAATTTAATTAAGAGAGTTATATTTCAAATAATTTATAAAATCTAATACAACTTATATTCATAATTTAATTTAGATCCATATTATATAATTTAAATCACTTTATTTAATAAAATTCAATTCATTTCAATAATACTTCTTAACTTTTCGAAAATGGAATCCAAATTCTCTTTTATCACTAAATATTGCTAAAATAAATTTATTCAAGTAAATCAATAGCTTAAATAATAATTTCTTTCATTTTATAATAAAATGTCCATATAAAAATAATTAAGACATTTTATAGCTTGTTTTCGAATAAATAGAAATTTTTATGCAAATATACACTAATAATTCAATTATTTCACATAATTCACTTTCTATCGCAAATAAACTCATTTCTAATAATTCTCTACATTTTCCGATTCCATATAATCAAATCTTAATTTAATCGGATTCATACCGATTAGTATTACACTATATTAAATTTTTCGAATTCTTAAGGCTTAAATAGCTTTTAAGCCTTTAATAATACTTAATCAAACTTTATTAATTACTATAAAATTTTCGGGTTACTACATTCCCTCCCCCTTAAAAAAATTTCGTCCCCGAAATTTTTGTACCTTATCAAACACGTCAGGGTACTTCTCTCTCATTCGATCCTCCAGTTCCCATGTCACTTCTTCTGGACCATGATGTTTCCATTGAACTTTCACCAAAGGAATAATTTTATTCCTTAACTTCTGTTCTTTTCGGTCCAGAATGCATTCAGGTTCTTCTTCATAGCTTAAGTCAACATCGGGAACTATTTCATCATGATGAAGAATGTGTTGTGGATCATACACATACTTTCTAAGCTGAGATACGTGGAAGACATCATGTACGTTAGCGAAGTTTGGAGGCAACGCTAACCTATAAGCTACCGGCCCGATTCGTTCCAGTATTTCATAAGGTCCTAGAAATCTTGGTTTGAGTTTCCCTTTTATTCCAAAACGGTGAACTCCTTTAGTTGGGGAAACTTTGAGAAAAACTTTGTCTGTCTTGAGCTTCTTTCATTCTTTGTCTTATCTGTCGTACAATCTGAACCATTTCTTCGATCGCTTCTGGGCCAAGAATCTTTCGTTCTCCCACTTCATCCCAATATAAAGGTGATCTACATTTCTTGCCATAAAGTGCTTCGTAAGGAGCCATGCCGATTGTAGCTTGATAATCGTTGTTATAAACAAATTCGATTAATGGTAGAACTTGTTCCCATTGATCGCCCCGATCAAGTACCACGGTTCTAAGCATATCCTCCAAGGTCTGAATTGTTCTCTGGGTCTAACCGTCTGTCTGGGGATGAAAAGCGGTACTAAAATTTAATCGAGTACCCAATTCTTTTTGAAAAGTAGTCCAGAACCGAGAGGTGAATTTGGCATCACGATCTTAGGTGATTGAGACCGGCACTCCATGTAGGCGGACAATTTCCCGAACATAAATCTGTGCCAATTTATCAGCTCCATACGTTATCGGAATTGAGATGAAATGAGCACTCTTGGTTAATCGATCAATGATTACCCATATGGCCGTATTTCCTCGTCTAGATTTGGGTAATCCAATAACAAAATCCATCGCAATGTGATCCCATTTCCATTCTGGAATTTCGAGAGGCTGTAACTTTCCGTATGGTCTTTGATGCAATGCTTTTACTTGTTGGCACGCTAGACATCGTTCGACGTAAGACGCAATGTCTTGTTTCATCCCTGTCCACACGAACTTTTGTTTAAGATCCTGGTACATCTTCGTACTTCCGGGATGTGCCGCATATGGGACCTTATGAGCTTCATTTAAAATTTCATCTTTCAATTCGGTATCATTAGGTACGTATATGCGATTACCAAACATAATCACATTATCCCACCTTCATGATATTCGGAAAATTTTCCATTCGAATCTTTGCATGCAAATTTCGAGTTGTTTATCTTTTCTTTGCGCTCGATAATCTGAACTCTCAAATCCGGAAGTACCACCAACGACGCTACAATTCCTTGAATGTTTCGGGAGGTTACACGGTTTCAATTTCATTCTTTCAAACTCTTTTAACAATTCTTCTTGGTGCATTAAAGAGTTCCCAATTCTCGACTTTTCCTACTCGGCGTGCCTTTCTGACGTTAGCTTTTCCTGGATGATACTTGATCTCACAATCGTAGTCTTTGACCAGCTCGAGCCATCTTCGTTGTCGCATATTCAAATCTTTTTGTTCAAAGAAATACTTCAAACTTTTGTGATCCGTGAAAATCTCGCATCTTGACCCGTATAAATAATGTCTCCAAATTTTCAATGCGTGGACCACCGCTGCGAGCTCCAGATCGTGAGTGGGGTAATTATGTTCATGAATCTTTAACTGTCGTGAAGCATATGCGACGACTTTTCCTTCTTGCATTAAGACGCATCCTATTCCATTTCTTGACGCATCCGTGTATATGGTATAATCTTTCTCTGGATCCGGTATAGTTAGGATAGGAGCGTTGGTTAATCTTTCTTTAAGTACCTGGAAACTGTCTTCGCATTCCGGGGTCCATTGAAATTTAATTCCTTTCTTCAACAATTGCGTCATTGGCTTAGCAATTTTAGAAAATCCTTTGATGAATCTTCTGTAATATCCGGCTAAGCCTAGAAAACTACGAATCTCATTAGGAGTCGTAGGTGACTTCCATTCTTGTACCGCCTGAACCTTGGTAGGATCCACTTTAATTCCTTCAGCTGAAACTATATGCCCCAGGAAATTGACTTCTTTTAGCCAGAAGTCACATTTACTAAATTTAGCATATAATCGTTGCATCCTTAGTTTTTCCAATACGATTCTCAAATGTGCTTCGTGTTCTTGTTCGCTCTTCGAATAGATCAGAATATCATCGATAAACACTAACACGAATTTATCAAGATATTCATGGAATACTCTGTTCATGAGATCCATGAACACAGCTGGAGCATTGGTTAGTCCAAACGGCATCACTACAAATTCGTAATGTCCGTATCGGGTCATAAAAGCGGTTTTAGGTATGTCCTCGGATTTGATTTTCACTTGATGATAACCCGATCTCAAATCGATCTTCGAAAATACCCTAGCTCCTTTTAATTGATCGAATAAATCATCAATTCTAGGAAGAGGATATTTATTCTTTAACGTCACCTTGTTCAACTCCCGGTAGTCAATGCACATCCTTAAGGTGCCATCCTTCTTTTTGACAAACAATACTGGCGCTCCCCAAGGTGATGCGCTTGGTCGAATAAATCATAAGTCCAAAAGTTCCTGTAATTGAACTTTCAATTCTTGTAATTCCTTCGGAGC
Source organism: Salvia rosmarinus (assembly GCA_036937905.1). Taxonomy (NCBI): domain Eukaryota; kingdom Viridiplantae; phylum Streptophyta; class Magnoliopsida; order Lamiales; family Lamiaceae; genus Salvia; species Salvia rosmarinus. Next base: position 70,609,274 of record CM072819.1, on the reverse strand, counting down.
CATCCGATACGGTGCTTTGGAAATTGGCGCGAGATCTGGCTCGAGATCGATCGCGAAATCGATTGTCGATCCAAGGTACACCGGTAACTTTTCTGGAAATACATCTGGATATTCCCGAACCACTGGCACATCATACATCTTCCTATCCTTCTTATTTTCCTTGCTTAGGCATACAAGATAGGCACGATTTTTATTACATCTTATCAACCTTTCTGCCTGCAGAGCTGATATCACAGGCACCATTCTTTTTCTCTCATCGATTCCATAAAAGCACGTGGGTTCTTTTCCTGGTGGTTGAAACGTAATTTCTCATTGTTCACAACGAATCGTTGCAAAATTCTTTGTTAACCAATCCATACCCAAGATAATATCTACGTCCCACATGCATAATAGGCGTAATGATTCGGCTATTAAATGAAGTGATCCTAACTCGATTTCTAAGTTAGGACATACTTTATCAACTATTGTCGCCCCACCTATTGGAGTAAGCACTTTGAAACCTAATTCAGATGATTCTACGGAAAGTTCAAGATTATCTACACATGCGGTAGAAATGAAAGAATGCGATGCTCCCGTATCAAACAAAACTATAACAGGTACACCTTTTAACTGGGCCATACCTGTTAGGTTTCCCATACTCTTTTCTGGTTGCTTCTGTTTCAAAGCATACGCCTGCTGATGTTGAGGTTGAACTTGTAGAGATTGAGATGGCCTTTGAGTCGAAGTCTGCGGTTGCAATCACCGGTGGTGGAGGAAGTTGATAGCGGTGGTTGTGGATATCCCGTCATTGCTTTCACATTACGAGCAGTCGAGAAGATTTTCCTCTTTCTCTCTCCCGGCCACATTACATGCGTATGGACAAGCAGAAGCAAAGTGACCATACTGTCCGCATGAATAGCAAGTATTGCTCCCGCTCCTACATAAACCGAAATATGTACGGTTGCAATATGGGCACATGGGTGGTCTTATCTGATTCGGAGAAAAGAATGGTTGTCCAGTAGTCGGCGGTCGGAATGATCTCGACGCCGTGGGTCCCTGCCTCTGAAACGGCCTTTTGTTTGGATTTCCTCGCGTCTCCCACTTTCTTTTTCCTTTATATCTTTGTTCCATTTGAGAGGATCTTAATGGTACAGTTCCTTGTGGTACACTCGTATTTGACTCGGTAGCATTCTTCTCTGCTTGTATCTCCATTTCCATGTCTAACGCACGGTTAAGAGTCTCTGCGTAAGACATGGGTGGTTGAGCAGCTAAAATAATCCGGATTTCAGGTCTTAATCCGGAGCGGAACATCTCAGCCATCTTTTCATCAGTTTCCACTTTGTATGGTGCATACCGAGATAATGTACTGAATTCTCGGTCGTACTCAGCCACACTTCTATTCCCTTGTTTCAAATTCATGAATTCAATCTCTTTCTGCTTCCTATAACTTCGAGGAATGAACTTAGCATACAGTTCTTCCTTGAACTGTTCCCAAGTAAAGTTCGCCATTTGTTCTGGAGTGAGAGTTTTCTTTCGGCCTCCCACCGAAGTCTCATGGGTCCTTTCATGAGGAAGTTTATACATAGCAAGCATTCCCGATCGCTACATTCCAAGAACTTAAAATCCTCTCCACAGCCTTACCCATTCTTACGCTTGGTGGGACTACCAAAGACTGTGAAGTTAGGTGGGTTACGGCGAAGAAAAGTTCGCTATTTTTCATTCTCGGAGAGGGTTCACGATCATAAAGGTTTTGTTCGGGAAGGTTTTGAGGAGTAATTTGACTTGCTCTTTCTTCCATGTTCGGTTTCTTCTTGAGGAGGCATTTTGCTTCAAAAGAAATTTATTATTTTACAACAGTAAATAAAATATCCACAAAAGAAAGGGATTTTAACATGCAACAGCAACAAGATATAATCATCAACAAAAGATAGAGACATAACTATTTATCACATCAAAGATAACAAAACAGTTTATAATTTACAAGAAAGTTGCCTCATCGAGGACTTTTACACACAGATTAGTTCCATATGTACAGGCTGGTAGTCCCACCTACTATCTTAGTTAGCTAACTTAATTTCTCCTTAATCATCTACATTCTCTTCATGATTCTCTTCTGGATCTTCTTTTTCAGGGTCTTCTTCTTCTTCTTCTTCTTCTTCTTCTTCTTCTTCTTCTTCTTCTTCTTCTTCTTCTTCTTCTTCTTCGGAGCGGAAGTGTGATCAATGAGGCAATTAGCGGGCTCTCCGGCAAGAGAAGGGATGGATCCGACAACGAAGGCATTTCATTAGAAGACAAAGGTTGTAAGCTAGAAGTACCAACGAACGATTGCTGATTAAACTCATTTTCTACCTCAGTGGAAGACATTATAAGTGGAATTTCAGGAAGAGGAGATAGGGGTGGTGAAGGGGTTTTCAGTGCAAATGGTTGATCAAATAAATCCAGGTCATCCATAGTCCACTGAGGTCCAAGTGGGAACATAGTAGTATTATCATTATCACAATATTCATATTTAGGACTGGCTCTAACAAGCTCATGAGATATAGGTTTTATTCTTTTACTTTTTGGATCAAGGATATCATCTAAGATTTGATGAACTGTAGGGATAAAATAATCAAAGGGACGGTAGGGAATGAGTGGAAGATTTTCCCCCGTCCTATATTGGTCTTTAATAATTCTTATAAACTTCTTAAGATTACCAGTAATTCTACACTCCATATCAGGATGCACATAATCAAGAGCTATCTCGGATGCCCATCCCTCCAATCGTGAGGCAAAGCTTACACCACTGAAGTACCCGTCAAGCTCGGTTGTTCCACACTTCAAAACCGATCGCCACATAACTTTGAAATGATGAAGGAAGAACCGCATGCCTGCTCGGTCTCATTCGCAGCGATAAAACTTATTGATATCTCCTAAGCTCAGCGGTCTATACCGTATTCTTTCGAGCGGTGGATTTTATCCTTGGCATCCTATAATCGATATCATTTCTATACTAATTAGAATAACACATCATATATCATTTATATTCATACGCACTACATAAAAAATTCAACATAATCACATTTTGTTTACATATGCACAACATTCTCATCTTACCTTACCTGGTTGAGCTGAAGAGATGGACAGGAACACTGAGCCTTTACCAATGAATCAAATTTTTTTTTAAGAAAGGTTGGTTCAAAGAAAGAAAAGTTTACTGGGACCAAAGTGAACAAATGCTCGATACCACTCACTCAACCGACTATTTAATTACTTAATTAACCAAATAATCGGTCATGACGGGTTTAATAATCGATAATCTCTTAATTACAATTGATTTTGGGAAATAAATTTTGAAAACAAGCTGACAACATAACGTTTGAAAATGGAATAAGCCAACCCGCATTCGAAGATATCCAACCACAAAATCATCGAACGAGGACATAGCCTCACCATATATACATATAAGTTTCAAAATATTTACACGGTTTATCAAAAGTACGGTTTCAAAGTTTGAGGTTCCAAAGAATGAAGATCAATGAATATCATGTATGAAGACATGATGTTCGGACATAACCAAAAAAGTAAAAAGATCAAAACGATATTTCACCAATTTCCACCGCCACACATTCTTCATACTCAACCCGCAAAATAAAAACATTTGGAGGCATGAGTACCAAAAGTACTCGATGGATAAAGCGATATAATATTCAAAATTTAAATATTTTGTTCAAGAAACCCTTTCTTTCAAATAGCGAGTTCATAAGACCATTTAATCTGTGATTCATAAGAAAAACTTTCACATAATAACATATCACCACACTTATTTTGAAACATACCGGCATAACATACCCGAGTTGGTCCCGAAGGATATCAACTACGGTCATACCCTATCTACGTCATACGGTAAAGGGAAGTAGGCCTCCTCCCCAATACCATGGCCGGCCTACATTTGCAAGCTCACAGCCATCTACATGTGCACAGTAATTAACATCTTCCTACTGCAGATAGGTAATTGCCATCATACCCACAATGTGGTAAAACATTTAGCATAATTATCATGTGGTGATCAAGTGCTTTCATAAGAAATTAAGCTCATAATATATCATGGTTTTACTTGAAATAAAGTTCAGAATGCATTACCCACCTTGTGGCTTTAATCCAACCGGTTCGATTCTTCGCCTTTTACTTCTCTAGTCCCTCGCTTGATCCTTAAAACATAGAATTATGATAAATCTTAGAAATATTTCTTACCAACTTAACTATATATATTGATAACTATCAATTAACATCTAACATGTCTTATTAATGTCTAATTCTACGAAATTTCAGAGAGTAACGTCTAGAATATGTATAGCCCAAATACACCAAACCACTCCAGTTTCATCCCAAACTCCTCAATATCATCATTATATGATCAAACATACATTCAAGACTCTAACAACAAGATTAATAATATCAATTCCAACATTAATCGCCTAAGGCGATTAACTAGTTATATATATATTTCGACATTTTGAACATCTACAACCCATTAATTATCCAACATCACATAATTATACTAAATTAACATCATTGATCGTTAATTTATGATCCATTCAATTATAGATCAATTATATCACATATGAACATAACTTTCAATCTAAACTTTAATTTTTGTAACTTTTGATATCTATGTCCAAAAATTCCCATAAATTCTACTTAGTCCTTATTTTTATTATAGATCTCAAATATCAACTCAAATACATCAAATAAAATCAAGAAATCAAAGTTCGAGAACACCCCTTCATTTTCGAAAATTAGGGCTATTAGTATATGATTGAATTAAATTCCTATAAATTCATTTTGTACATTATTCATGTCCCTAAGTATGAATATCATGTCAAATTCATCAATAAAAATCAAAACCATTAAGTTCCTACTAATCCTTATTTTCGAAAATTTCATGCATTTCATAGACATGGTTTAACTTTTAATTTCTTCTTTCATATGATGTTTATAATCATCTATAAGCATATATCTAAGCTTAATTCAATCATATCATAACATATGAATCATATTCTAAAATTAGGGTTTAGGTTAGATTCTTTAATTTTTCAATTTCATGAATTTAAAGGAATTAAAACCATAGTATATGTTAATTAAGCTTCATAAACATAATTAAATCAATAAATATAATAAAAATGAAACAAATCATCCATCCTCAACATTTCAAAATTTTCGAAAATGATACAACATTTAAGCATAATATCCATCAATTTAATTAATGAAAACTTTGCATAAATGAGGTAATTACCTTGCTAGGAGTAATTAGCCCTTAATTCCAAGGTTGATTATGGATTAAAAGTTGGAAATCAAAATTTTTGTGTGTGCCCTAGTGTGTGTCGAAAATTTGGAGAAGAAATGGGTTTGGAAGATGATATATATTATATGTATATAATTCTAGAGCTTTAATTTAAATTTAATTTGCATTTATACCTAATTTCAAGAAAATTATACACTAATTTCAAAAATCTTATATTTACACCTTTAATTTTGCTAACTTCATACTCTAGCATAATTTAATTAAGAGAGTTATATTTCAAATAATTTATAAAATCTAATACAACTTATATTCATAATTTAATTTAGATCCATATTATATAATTTAAATCACTTTATTTAATAAAATTCAATTCATTTCAATAATACTTCTTAACTTTTCGAAAATGGCATCCAAATTCTCTTTTATCACTAAATATTGCTAAAATAAATTTATTCAAGTATATCAATAGCTTAAATAATAATTTCTTTCATTTTATAATAAAATGTCCATATAAAAATAATTAAGACATTTTATAGCTTGTTTTTGAATAAATAGAAATTTTTATGCAAATATACACTAATAATTCAATTATTTCACATAATTCACTTTCTATCGCAAATAAACTCATTTCTAATAATTCTCTACATTTTCCGATTCCATATAATCAAATATTAATTTAATCGGATTCATACCGATTAGTATTTCACTATATTAAATTTTTTGAATTCTTAAGGCTTAAATAGCTTTTAAGCCTTTAATAATACTTAATCAAACTTTATTAATTACTATAAAATTTTCGGGCTACTACACAACGATTTTAAAAAATAGAGTTTTAAAGTGTCATCAATAAATTCTCAGAGCTTACATATAATTATCAACTAAAGATTTCAGCATACACGCTCATATTTTCTAGGTCATTATCTTGTAATACCTTAAGCTTATAATATCTTGAATTGTCGACAAGTAAGCAACGAAATGTTAGTTGCTGAAAGCTTGGTTATCTTGAACCTACAAGCAAGATGTTAGATCGACTACACACATAAGAAGTCGGAGGTTTCCTAGCACCAGTGTAACAGCCCCTAAATCTTAAGTTCGATTTAGCAGGGATTATTACTCTAAACAGAAATGAATAAACATAAAGACTAATTATCAATAAACTGTGATACATAAATCAAGTATGTTTTTGGACTTTACTACATAACTTATGTTCTTGCAGCGGAAAACATGTGATATGTACATATGACGATGTACTATCAAGGTATAAACTTTTCAAATGACAACGTTCCTATTGCTCAACACCGCTCCATCGCATCACTCACTCAATCGCACATTTAAAAACAAATATGCGGTGAGTACAAGAATGCACTCGGTGGACTCATGCGAAAACATTTTATCATCTTTAAATTACATCGCCCATTATGGTAAGACACAAGAGTTTTGATTAAAAGGCCTTGAGCTTACTAAACTTTTCATCATTTTCATAAACATTAAATGCTGTGAGATATTTTCCTTGTATGTATGATCCATATCCTTCATTTCATCATAACATTAACATTTACGCCGTAGAAGGAGGCCTCCCTACGTCTTTGTGACCGCCGTGAATTGTCCTTACACGGACACAATCACCATTAGGTGTACACGTTAATCTAGCGGTATAAGCCTTGAGCATAGGATCCGAATTCGATTTCATTCATAAGTTGGGAATGACCCAACAACATTCATCATTTATTCATTCATGGATAGGATACATACATAAAACATAAACATTTTTGGCAGGTAATTTCATTAACATTTTATCATCATTCTTTGATATAAGCATCATAAATAAAATCATTTGTTCAGCATTTTATCATTTAAGAGTATAGTAAAGCCCACCTGGTACGTAAGCTTTCTTAATTTGTTTTTCTTCTACGTCAACGATCGCATCCACGTCTCACCTTTACGTAAAAACGAATTCAGTACGTTTGTCACGTTTTTCGAGATTTTCAAAGTTTAGAATAAACTTTGATAATTTATACTAATATAATTTGAATTCCTTAGCAATTTAATACGCGTTCAATCACAGTATCTAAACTAAACATTTCTCGTGCTTGATAGAGGCGAGATATGTTCAACTATTTCATTTCAACCTTTTAGGTTAAGCGTTCAACGATATCTACGTTTTTCGATACAAGGATTTCAATTATGAAATCTTTTCTCACCAATGAGATTTCCTTATATAATTAATACATTTCACACGTATTAGCGTATTTATCGAACGTATTTCATACGTTAATTTCAAAAGTAAACAATTTTGACTTTTCTTTATTAATTTCTTTAATAATTCATATTTTAATATCTAAATTCAATATAAATCGATTTTCAATCGATTTCTTTTCATAAAGCCCTAATTCTCGATTTTTCACGCAAATCGATAAACTCTATTAATATTTTTCTTTAATATTAATTAACGTATTCTTTAAACATTATTTTTCATTTTTAACGTTATTTAATATAACGTTTCGCCATAAACATAGTATACTATGTTTATAAAATTCCATAAATTCTTAATATGTCTAAAATAATTTCTAGACATATAATGTATTATTTTTCTTGATATTAAGGAATTAAAATCCTTAATTTATTTTCTTCAAGCTTACGGTTTTAAGCTTCAATTTTCAATCATCTTCCAAAAATTCTTCTAAATTCATATAGTGTACTATATTATCATAGGATCACTAATATGAATTAACATTAACTATAGAAAAATTTGGACATTACCTATTTTATTCTATGGTTTTCGGCCATTGTCAAATTATACCCAAATAATTTTCTAAAATTCTTATAAAATTACACAAGGCCTATACATAATCATATACCATTATTCTAACATAATACACCACAATTTCAATTTGTACATCAATGTATTCATACTTAGTCATTCTCGGCCATTCAAGAAATATGAACACATGTGTTCAAAAATTTCTAATAAATTTATGTATCAACTACTTTAGGCTATACAATATTAATATGCTATAATCTTACTTAAACATAATTTATACATCAACATATAACCTCCCAACATTCTCGGTCATTACAAATAAGTGGCATATGATTTCCAAAAATTTTCAAATAATCACTACGAACTCCATTATCAATATATATCACTAATCTATCATCAATTGGGCATTAAGAATTTTCGATCATCAAAGAGAAATCATAACATGCTAGTGTAATTTATTCTATTTTTCACCATAAGAACATATGCATATTTAATAAAATCTAAAGGTTAGAATTCGAAATTCTTAACGTATACTTAAGGAGCGTTCGATTCCTAACCTTTTTACCGTTGTCGATTAATTGTGCAAGGCTTTAACACAAGGGATTGGTATAGGAAAAGAAGAACACTCTTCTTCTTTCTTGTTCTCAAACTCACGGCAGAAAGGAGTTTGGAAAGAAAAGGTGTTGGTTTGATTTATCTTTTTACTTATGCACACATATACTAAGGAATAAAAATCAATAAATAATTAACACCTTGACCATTCTTCACGGTCCAAACACTTACAAGGCAATACAAAATTTATCTTGGTGACTCATTACTATGTATGTCATCCTATGCTCTAGTAACAATCCATCACCATCACTTAATAAATGAAATAAAACTCTCACTTCCATCCTTCACATATGCGTCGGCACTCTCTTTCACAAGGGAGGATGAATTTTGATTTTATTACACCATTAAGATATTGCTCCACTTGTGTGAAAACTTAAAGGAATAACAACAATTAATACCCTAATTTATCCTACACCTCTCGATCCACACACATAACATTGCAAGATTTTATTTTGGTGAGTCAACACTACTTTATTACCTCACATATTCCCCTAGTAAATACACCTCTTACACATTGCATGAAACAAAACAAAGTCCTCCTATTTTGTTCAAGGCATGCGTCGGTCTTCATGATCAAAGGTGGATGAATTTTATTTCTTTTGTATTATATTAGCTTTATGACTCATCACATGAGTATGTCATCTCTTACACCATTTAAAGTTCTTACACAATTTTGAACAATTCAATTTGATTCCTTCTTCATTTTGAACAAGTGCGATCGGCACTCTCACACAACACACAAGAATTATTTATGACTCATCAATTCATATGTCATCTTTCTTACAACCATTTAATGTATTAACTCTACACTTTTCTTGAACAAAACAAAAGTATTCCTTTGCTTTGGGACATTAGAGCCGTCGGCTCTCTTGTGTTCAAGAGAAACAAATGTTCATCTTTGTCTTATACCATACACTTAAGTCAATACACATTGCCAAATGCATTTAGACATCATCACAAAGAGTTGTGTTAATTCTTCCTACCTTATTTTGGAATCAAAACACACGGCTCTCAAGCCTCTCACACATCCACTTGATTATTACCTAATTTACTTGATTAATGTGCAAATTATATCCCACTTGAAAAATCAAAACACAACATAGCAAAACATGCACAAAGTTTACGTAAACTTTGTTACACACTCAAAAAGTCACGGCTATTTCATAGCATAATTGATACACATTTCATTTTAATGCTAATTATAGATATATAACATAATATATATCTTAGATGATAAATTATATCATAGAAAAAATTATTAGTATCATTTCATGTGAGAAAACCCTAATTTTCGAATTAGGGTTTTCAAAAATTCTAAACTTGTCCAATAATTAATCCTTAATGTTCTAGCATTATCTTAATGCTAAATAATACTCTAATTATATATAATAATCATAGGAATTTAAATACTATAATTCCTTGATCATTAAACTCATTTTCTATTCTTCTAAAGCGTTGGCGTTTGAAGCGTCTCAAAACGTTCATTATCGACTCATCTCAAAATGGTCGTAATGAAGTCGTAATCACTTTATTAAATTATTCCATTAATAGTGGAATTTAATTCTAAGCTTATCACTTAGAAAATTTTATGAAATTTTAACTATCGATAGTCGATCGACGTTAAAATACTCTACCGAAATACTTTATATATATATATTCCTTAATTCACAATTCTTAGTGAATATAAAATAGGAATTCATTATCTCGTAAATAATCGAAATCATTATTCGATATATTACTAATTTAATTATTTCGGCGAAACCCTAATTTACAAATTTAAATATCGTAATTAGACATTTAATTCCTTGGGATATTACAACCAGCAAGCGTAGGAAGAATGAAAAATTAGTCGGGATACTAATAAGGTGAACTTCAGTATTTATGTTTTCTCTTGTACCCGTAAACAAGACCACATCCCAAAGTAGTAGATTGATTGTGTATATCAGTTCGTGACGTAGGAGTTGATCTTTTCGAACCATGTTAAAAACTAAGTGTTATTTACTTCCAACATAATTTAAAGTACATATAGAATTGAGCATCTTCAGCACACACATCACAACTTACTGTTAAAACCCCCGATCAGTAGTAAATGTAAAACATAACCACCACATCCTGCGAGCACATTAGTTATCAGTCCAACTGACCAACTGTCTCAATAGTAAGTAGAATTGCTAATAGATAAACTCAGTACAAGACTACCTATACTTGAATTGATCAACAGTACTGATACCGGTACTAAACTGACTTCAATTAACCGATATCTACTAATCAATAGAAGGTCAAATCTTGTTAAAAAAAAATAATCTACCTTAACCGGTGTATTCTATCCCCATATACCAATAAGACTCCTAAATAACCATCATTAAACATTCTCATGTGAAGACATTTTTACTCTAGTTTTTGTATACTGTGTAGATTGACTATTACATGGTAGGGCCGTCCTCATGCGAGTGCTGACTTATCCTTGAAAGGGTATTTGCCAATTTCTCCATCTGTTTGGGGCTACTCGCAATTGTGATAAACCCCAAGGGCCCCGATTTAAAACTACTACCTATTAAATAATCCAGCAGTTACAAGGACCAACGACCTCAGCTCCCTCGTTGAATATGAATCTGAGCTCTTATAAACGAACAAAAAAACTTGAACACCCAAATTAATTCATTGATTCAATTATGATACTCCAATTTTTCAATTTCGGCGGCGGCGTCCTCCACTTTCTCAACCTTCGAAACCCCAAAAATGCCCCTTTCTCCAAAGCAACTCCCGTCTCTTCCTCCTCTTCAATCCGTTGCGTCTCCCAACTCACCGGCAACGGTGTCCCTGTCCACGACATCAGCTCTATTCTGCATAACAAAGTTCGTTTCCTTCACTTATATTTTGGGTTTTTTGTTTTCACTTTTGCTTTTGCAGCTTTGAACAATGCTGTCTTTGTCTTTTCAGGTTCTTGTATCAGCAATTGCCTCTGCAGCAGTTGGACAGTTGACCAAACCTTTTGCTTCCACCATTTTTTACGGCAAGAAATTTGACTTGAAGAATGTTTTCTCCTCTGGAGGATTTCCTTCTACGCATTCTTCTGTAATTTCACTTTTTTGATTTAGTTCCGTGATTGATTCAATTCGTATTTAGTTTAAGTAGTAGTTGGTTTAATCTTACTGCGCTTTTTTTTGTTTTAATTCGAAATTCCAGTCTGTTGTGGCGACGGCAACTTGTCTTGGCTTCGAGAGGTGGTTACAAATTCTTTATTTTTTGTTATGGATTTAGTTTTATTTCCATTTTTTGTCGGAATTGGATTTGAATCAACTACTCCCTCCGTCCCAACATTGTTGGCTCCTTTCTTTTTGTACGAAAATTAAGAACAGTTATGTTTTATTTGCAAAATTATGTGTGGCATTAAATTCGAGGAATTTTTTAGTGTAAAATTGTTTCTTTTTTTGGAAGAGACCAATAACAGCGGGACAGCCCAAAAAGGAAAACGAGCCAACTATAATGGAACGGATGGATTATTATTTATTACTTTTCCTATTTGATTTGCAGGGGATTTGGTGATGCACTTTTTGGTTTAGCTGTAGTTTACGCTGGCCTTATTATGTATGACGCGCAGGTTTGTCATCAAAGCTTATTACTTTCTTTGTAACTGATGCCAAACCTTGAGCTGATTGACATGTTGATATTGAACCTTTGGGAAATTATACACTAGGCTTCTAAGTTTATGTTGATAGGGAAATGGAACATTGTTTTTCTGTTGATAGTAATGGACCACAAATATATTCTGTTGTTTGGTTAGTTGAAGATTTAGGTACGTTTTAATTGTTGAGGACTCTTTTTTTGTGTACTGCGACTGTGAATGTGGTCCTCTATTCCGTATTTTAGTGCAACTTCTCTCTCTACATTTCACCTCGATAAGTATCACCTCGATAAGGATAGTGAAAATTATGGGCTAAATTAGATATATGAAACTTTAGTTAATTAATGGTTGACTATTAATTAATTAAAGCGGTGAAGAATAAAAGCCCATATAATTTGAAACTTTAATGAAATTTCTTCTATTTAATATAAATAGAGAATTCATTCTTTAGGTTATCTGAAAAGGCGTTAGGCGTAACGAAATAATCTTGAGAACTACAGTTAATTCGTTCGAGATTTCTTGACCTTCTCTGCTTGAATATGTCTTGAGGAATTGTTCTGCGTCGGTTTGCATCTGCGTAGATACCATAGTTGTGGAGACAACCTTGCGAGGATTCATTGGAAGCATTGCAAATCGTAAGTTCTCTATCTAACGTGTTCATAGGGCTCGTCGCATGATTAATTGTATATCTAGATCATTTCTTGTTGTATTTTTATTGCGTATCATTAGATGATGTCGAGAATACCCAATAGTGGTATCGAGCCGGGGCTCGATTTATAATTAATTAGTGTTTTAATTAATTGTGGATTGATCGAAATTTTGAATTCGTTTTGTTTTAATTTTTCGTTTTTACATTTTGTTTGAATTTTTCTTTTAATCTGTTTTTATCAAAAAAGGAAAAGCGGAAAAAAACGAAATCGAATGGAATCTGAAATCAAATTCGGAATTGAAATCAAATTGTGTATATTTGGAAAATGAAATCGTTTAGCCGCCACCGCCTCCGCCATGGAGATCGCGCCGTACTCGAAAACAGGCGGTCAACGACGTGGCGCGAGGCAAGCGCGCTCGTCGCCGCCGCGTCTGTTCTGCACGCTTGGCGTGCGCCTCGCTGTCGAACCTTGGTCTGGTATCAGACATCGCCATCTCGGCTGTGCTAGTGCTAGAGCTGCTTCTTCACGCCGTCGAGCCTTGCTGTCGCGATGGGAGGAGAAGCAGGGTGAAGAGGCTGTGCGTCGGCGTAGGTGAAATCACGCGCGCGTTGAGCTTCCTCGCGGCAGGGTTGCGTCGCCGGCGATGTCGGAGGCGAAGAGGGCGGCGCGCGGATGTCATGTTGAAACCTAACGCATCACCTCCGTCGCGCGTTGGGCCTCGGAGGCCGGGCCTCCGTCATGTATTGGGCCACACGCGGTGGGCGGCGTCAGCGGTAGGGAGAGGGCCTTGGGCTTCGGCGATGGGTGATGGGCGTGCGTGGGGTGGGGTCTTGGGGTGGGCTTCGTCTGCTTGAGGTCGAACACAGGCCATTTTGGGCCATTTAAATTCTGTAACAACCCAAGAGACTGTACAGTTTAATAAAAAAAAAACAAATTTTATTGATTTTGAATTAATAAAATTTATTTCCAATTACACAAATTGAATTAATACAATCTACTTATGTACATGGATTTAATTTATTAATTTAGAATTAATATATTTAATCACAATTTTAGAAATTAATTTATTAATTAGATTAACAAAATTTTAAATTTATTATTATTTTGAAATAATAATATAATGTTTGATTTTATATTAATTTAGAATTAATATAATTTGCTTATGTACATGGATTAATTTTATTAATTTAGAATTAATAAAACTAATCACTAATTTTGGACATTAATTTATTAATTAGATTAATAAAGTTTTATTATTTTTGAAATAATAGTATAATGTTTGATTTTATATTAATTTAGAATTAATATAATTTACTTATGTTCATAAATTAAAGATTTGATTTATTAATTAGATTAATAAATCTTATTTGATTATTATTTTGGAAATAATAATGCTACATGAATATTTATATTGATTTGGAATTAATATAAATGCATAAATCCACTTTTAATTAGAGAATTAAATTATTAATTAGATTAATGAATTTATTAGTTGAGCCCTATTCTTTGTTATTCTGTGATAAGCATGCTATTTGATTTTATGCTTATATTTTAACTATAGTAGTTAGAGACCGCTTTTATGTTTGGGTGGCGGCGCCCAATACTTGTAGTCCGTGTTACTATGTTTGGGTGGCGGCGCCCAATATATGTGGTCCGCGTTTCATACTGGGTGGCGGCGTCCAAGAATTGTTTTGTTTTAATATTGGATATTAAAATAGACAATTTGTATCACATGTTTTATCCCTTTCTATCTGAAGTCTTGTTTTTGAAACAAAGCGCATCGTCCATCATAATTGTGTGAGGATCCTAGCCTCTTTCGCCCGAGTTTTACACCAAAGTGTTTACTCCAAATCGACAAAGCGAGCTCGTTCATAGATGCATGGTTGGCATCGTGTGACGGTTGATTTGTTTAATTATTTTGAAACGACCAAAGCGATCAAAATAATTAGTGGATACATATTAATTGGATTAATAAATCAAGAATTGAGAACTGTTGTTGCATTCGATTCAAAACCGACCAAGTGTCGTTATTGTAGTCATCGACCGCATGATACTGCAATGATCTGAGACTTAATCGATGCAAAACTGCTTCTTTGCAATTGGCTTTGAGGCTCTTGGTGATATTATTTATAGTCATCAACCAAAGTAGAGACTGTAATAATATTGACTTGGATCTTGGACCACTAAGATTTATATTTAGTATAAATCCGTATTTTGCATTTGGGGGTGCAATATATGTTAAAATTAGTGGGAGCTAATCAATACAATAAACCCTTGTTTGATTAGTGATACGATTGTGATCTGTGTTTACTTTGTTCTAATTTGCTATTTCTTTATTTTTCGTTCAGTTACGATGTTGACTATGTTGTATAAATGTTTGGTGGAAACAAATTTGTTGGTGGGTCAAACTATCCGGATTAGCTACGTGTGCGCTTGGTATTAAGGACGGATAAGATTGAGTATGTCTTGGACAAACCAATCGATATCATCCCAGATGGCGTTCTCCCAGTATGCCTCGTTTGACGGGGTTGCTTATAAAACACGTTGATGATGCTATGTCGGCTCGGTATTATGTTGACTTCTATGAGTTTGGAACTCCAAAGGCGACATGAATACATCTACCCTATGAAATGATTCACATCTTGAAGAGTTTGTTTGCCTCACACACAAACACCGGAGTTTGAAATACTCGGGATCTCTTGATGCACGCTTCATGATAGGAGCAAGATATCGAACATGTATTGAAGATGATAGGATTGATTGAGAGGCTGACGTCGATTGGAACGACTCTGCCAACCAATGTCTCCAAACCTGGTTTTGCAATCGCTACCTGGTTCATTTGCGAATTTCATAGTGAATTTCAATATGAACAACACAAAGGTGGGATTGTCTGATCTTCATAACATGTTGAAGACTTATGAGTCCTCTACTTCTAATGGCAAGTCGGTACTCATGGTGAGTTCTTCTGCTCCATCTTCCAAATGGAAGAAAAAGCAAAAGATAAACAAGAAGAAGGCATCAGATGTCTTTAAGCCTAAGAAGAGTGGAGGGGCTCATAAGAAGAAGCCGACATTGACAAAGGATGAGTGCTGATACATCGTGAGAAGGGCACCGGAAGAGATCGCCCAAATTTCAAGGCACAAGGTGCAATGGGTAGTAGCTCAGGTATGTTTGTCATTGAGATAAATATATCTATAAATAATTCATATTCATGGGTATTAGATACCGGCTGTGGCTCACACATTTGTAGTAATGTGAAGGGGCTTAGTGACAACAGAAAAGTGAATCATGGGGAGGTCGACCTACGCGTGGGAAATGGAGCAAGAGTTTCTACTGAACGCGTGGTGACTTATAGATTGGATCTTCCTTCGGGTTATAGACTAAATTACATGATTGTTATTTCGTTCTTGCTATTTCAAAGAATATTATTTCCATTCTTATGTTAGACATTGAAGGGTTTTCCTTCCATTTTGGAAAGGATTGTTGCACGTTTTCCCTTAATGGAATGTTTTATGGAAATGCCTTTCTTTCGAATGGTTTATATATGCTTGAATGTGAGCGAAATATTCTCAATGTGCAAAACAAGCGACCTAAGCTAAATGTCTGAATAATGCTACTTATCTTTGGCATTGTAGACTTGGTCATATCAATGAGAAAAGGATAGCAAGATTGAGAAAATTAGATTATCTCACACCATTTGATTTTGAATCATATGGTGCTTGTGAATCATGTCTCAATGGGAAAATGACTAAGAAACCATTTTAAGGAAAGGGTTACGTGCGAAAGAATTGCTAGAGTTGATCCACTCGGATATATGTGGACCGTTTCCAACTCGAGCAAAATGTGGATATTCGTGCTTCATAACTTTCTTGATGATTATTCGAGGTTTGGGTATGTGTATCGATGAAACACAAATATGAGGCTCTTGATAAATTTAAGGAGTTTAAGTTAGAAGTCGAGAAACAACTTGGTAAAAGTATCGAGAATCTTGATCGGTCGAGGAGAGAATACTTAAGCCGAGAATTTCTTGATTACTTGAAATCACATGGAATCGGCGGGCCGGACACCTCCGGAACACCGCAATGAATGGTGTATCAGAGAGAAGAAATCGAACCTTATTAGACATGGTTCGATCCATGATGAGTTTCGCTAGTCTCCCTTTATTCCTTTGGGGTCATGCCTTACTTAACGCTTCTCATATTTTGAATAGGGTTCCTTCCAAATCAGTCGAGAAAACACCATATGAGATATGATATGGGAAAAGAGCAAATCTTAACTATTTATGGACCTGGGGTTGTCCTGCTCTTGTTACGAAAATGCTGACTGATAAGTTAGAAGCGAAAAGTGAGAAATGTTGTCTTGTGGGATATCCTAAGAAACAAAAGGATATTAATTCTACTACTTTGAAGATCACAAGTGATCATTTCTAGGAATGTGACGTTCTTGAAGACTTCTATGTTTCGAGGAATAAGGTCTGCGAGGTAAATCTTGAAGAAATTCGAGAACCACAAAACAACACGAGAGGACGAACGATTGTTCAATAGTGTGAACAAGAATTCGGTGGGAGTATTTGACGATCTATTGGGAGGAAATGACTCTTGGGGCCACCTCAAGACAATGAGACTCATCAAATACAAGATGACACAATAGTTGTGCCATCTCCACCTCGAAATTCATGAGGAAATTCTTGAGAATCTCCAAAATGTTGAGGAACTCGACACGGAGAACTACTCACGTTCAAAATGAGCAGCATGAACTCACGCAAACAACCCGACTCGATAGGCCATAGAGGACTCGTCGTGCATTCAAAGACTGAATCTAATGGTTGAGAACCAAGATGATGAAGTCGAGTCGGATGATGATGAACCTAAGACCTATCTTGAGCGGTGGTCGGCACCGATTCAAAGATGTGGCTTGATGCATCGAGGACGACCATTTATGGACTTAGCAAGCATCGAGGAGTTGGAATATTTGTTTGTGAGCTATCAAATTGTTTGATTTTGTCGAAGCAAAGAGGTCCTGCGTTTATAGTAAGCGCGAGAATGGAAACGTTGTCTACATGGTCATATATGTCGATGACATTCTGATTATGGGGAGCGACCGATCCATGATGCAATCCGTGAAAGATTGGCTGTCTAAATCCTTTATGATTAAGGATCTCAGTGAGGCCTCCTACATCCTTGGGATCAAGATCTATCGGGATAGACCTAATAGATTGTTGGGGTTATCACAATCCACTTACATAGACAAATTGCTACGGCATCTCTCAATGAAAATTCTAAGAAAGGATTTCTTCCTATGGGACATGGCATCAAGTTGTCTAAGAAGGATTGTCCTTCTAATGACAAGGAAATTGCTTGCATGAAAAGGATCCCATATGTTTCTGCTATAGGATCGATCATGTATGCCATGATATGCACTAGGCCAGATGTGGCCTATCGCGCTAACATGATGGATGATTTCACTAACTCCCGGTGAGGAGCATTAAAAAACAATTAAGATTATTCTTAAGTACCTTAGAAGGACTAAAGAATACATCTTAGTCTATAGTGGGCGACGAGAGTTATCGGTGTTGGGTACACCGATGCTAGCCTCAAACGAAACAAACATGTTCGAGCGATACCATCTGATTAGAGAAATAATAGAAATGGGCAATGTAAAATTAGAAAGAGTATCCACTGACGATATCTTAGCTGACCCTTTTTTACCAAGCTATTGTGAGAGCTTGTGTGTTAGACATGTGAGATGTTGGCTTTGATTCAGTGGGAGTTTAAAGTTTGTATGTTTTAGAAACTCCTTTGTTGAGACATACTTACTTTTGATCGCAATCGAAGATAATGTTTTTATCTTGGGTTTTGTGCATTTAATGGAATAATTATTTGGATGTTTGTTGTTGTTCTCTTATATGTTCCCTTGAATTATCACTGTCATTTTTGCTGTGAGACATCAATGATAAAGTATAATTTTAAAATAGCCCTAACCAATGATCATCAAGAATGTGATATTGATGATATGTCATAGGTTAGCATGTGATCTGCATCACATTCTTAGAGAATGTAGTGGTTCTTGCAACTACGTGATATTTGATATCCGTGATAGACACATGAATACTTTGGAGAGTATTGATATAACCTACTATTCAATCGTTTGTTAGATGTCTACGATTTCGTAGTGTGTGGAGTATGTAATAGTCCTTAGACTTGAGGTCATTACACATTTTGTTTGTTGAGTCTTTGCACTTTGACCAATGACAACGCTTGCAAGTAGCGAGACACGGCTTGGATTGGATGCATCATGGTCGAATGAAAATGGTAGTTGAGCGAAGAATGGGATTCATTCCTCGATTGGAATTTCGACGAGCACTTATTTTCTCTATATTATTCGACCATAAAGTCGTTGGCGATCGAGATATATTGATTAAAGTAATTGAATATGATCATATAGATCTTATAATAAAGATGAGAAAAATGATTGAGCTATTGGGATAGACACATAGCAAAATCTGAAGCTTAATCGAGTGTGTCATGAATGAAAGGATATTACATAAACTTCATGTAAAAGTTTGTTCTTGTTTTCCACGTAAGCGTCCGTCATATATCGAGTTATTTGCTGTGCGCAATCGAGAGTTTTGTGCGGACTTTGATTAGATCATCGTCGGTAATGGGGCTGTTTGGTCACACTATCAAGTGTATTGTTAAATCCGCTCAAGGGTATGCATAGTGCGGTAAGTTATCTAATATCGGTCAGTGGGAGATTGAAGATTATGGGCTAAATTAGATATATGGGCTTTAGTTAATTAATGGTTGGACTATTAGTTAATTAAAGCGGTGGAGAATAAAAGTCCATATAAGCTAGGGCTTTAATGGGCTTCTCTATTTAATATAAATAAAGAGAATTCATTCTTTAGGTTATACGAAAAAGACGTTAGACGTAACACAGAAATAATCTTAGAGAACTACCGTTAATTCATTCAGAGATTTCTTGGCTTTCTCTGCTTGAATTTGTGCCGAGGAATTGTTCCTGCATCGGATTTGCATACACGTGGATACCATAGTTGTGGAGACAACCTTGCAGGATTCATTGGAAGCTTGGAAGCATTGCAAATCGTAAGTTCTCTATCTAACGTGTTCATAGGGCTCATCGCATGATTAATTGTATATCTAGATCTGTTTCTTGACTGTATTTTCCGCTGCTTATCATTAGATGTTGTCAAGAATACCCAGCAGATAGCTTCCAGTCTATGTCATTCACTCCAGCAATGGGGCGCTCCGTTAGCAAAATAACCATGTGGAACGTGCACATTCATCTGAGGCCCTTCTGGCCAAACCTGTAGCTTAGATCTCCGTATTCTCCGGTTGTGTGGTCTGCACATTCATCTGAGGCCCTTCTGTGACTTTATATGGAGGCAACTGCTTGGATAGAAAACATGCAAATATTTTTTGAGGCACACTTCAGTGCATCTAGAAACATGTATGAAGGCTCTAAGAGAAGATGCTGATATTTTCCCCTCACACAAACGCGAGAAATTTAGTCAAAAAGACTGTACGATAAATTTTAGAACCATTATGTTTGTACATCTAATGCTGATTTCATGCACAAGTCCCTCATGTTTGTATTGCTATCTCATGCAGCATTTTTCATTGTTTGTGAAATCGTGCAACTTCAGCTTCATGATTTAATTGCAGGGAGTCAGAAGGGAAGTTGGAGCTCATGCAAAACTATTGAACAAAGTAATGCCGAGAACCAGATTATATACACCTTCTCACACAAACGATGAAAATGATACCGTAAATTCCCACTCCAGATATTCATCTTCAGATTTAGAGATCACCGATCCTGTTCTTTTCGAGGAGTATAGCTCGTTACAGAAAAAGCAAGCGAGTTCTCTGTTACTCAAGTCTGACAACCGGGTGCTGGTAAGATCCTCCGGTGTAGTATCTGACATCAGTGGAGGATCGGAAAGTGTAGAATCTTCGTTCAAGGAATCCGTTGGGCATACAGAAGTTGAAGTTGCTGCCGGAGCATTCTTAGGTTTGGTAGTGAGTTTAGTAATATGCCCCTACTTATAGTACAACTTCTCACATAACATTTCAAGTACCTTTTGGTTTTTCATTGATCTCAGTATAATGCATTCTCTTTCTAATGGTAGAATTTGACTACAATTGGGTCTTAGTGATAATTTACTTCTCATAACATCAACAGGCCTGCATCATCTGCTCTGTGTGTAATGGTACATGGAAATTGATAATTTTTAGTTTATTTTAAGTGCCTCCGACTCAAAGCATTCTTTTATCCACCAAGATATTTGAAGTGGAACAAGGAATAAGGCCCAAGGATCGATACCTAACAGTTGCAGTATGGGAGTTTCACCCTCTTTAGGGTGACTTTTTATGGGCACTAGGCAAAATCCTCATAGCTTCTTAATCGCAGAGTCACCGTGATTCATCCCCTCACATTCTCATGGGCTAAGGTATAAAGACTCCGGAGGAAGAGCTTCCCCTTTTGGAACAAGATATTTGAAGTGGTAGTTTCTGAATATTCTAATAAATCTTTTCACTTATTGGTGGTGTATTCATTAATGGATGGCAGTGCAAATAAAAACAGATTGGCCCAATCAAACGCTTAGACAAAATATTAAAACAGTGCTTTCTTTATGGTGAAAGTAAAATGGAGTTTCAGTTTGTTCTTCACCTAAGAAAGAGTAATCAATAGATTATTTACTTCCTAAATGGGATTTTTAATAGTTTTTAGTTAACAAATGTTCTTATGTGAGACAAGCACATTAACAAGAACACGAATAATGACAAGGACAAGAATACGAATAATGAGAACAGTAAAAATGACAAAAGACGTTACCTAATTCGGCGATGATATACATGCCTCACCTGAAGTCGTCGTTTCAAAGCAACACTACTAGGAAACTTACATACATTGATAGGCAATAAATATAATATATGTAAACTCACTACAAATAATACACATGGACTGAATATGCGTACCACACTTTGGCGTGAAAATGCTAGATCGGCAAAGATAATTGAATGTAATGGACCCATGAAATTGGGCCTCAAAGCCATATCTATAAGCCCTGGACCGCAGTCACTGACAATGAAACGACATCGTACCTGATAACCAAAAGGACTCTTGTTTCGGATAGGAGCTGACTCTTATCTATAAGGACCTCGCGCAAGAAAAGTGGCGCAGGTCTCGGAGGATGTACATGTATCCCATTCCTAAAAGGATTCGGATAACTCCATTTGATGCAATCCTCAAACCTATAAATACCCTCATTATGAAGGGATCAGCTACACAATCTTCAGCAACCAATAAGCCTTAAGCACGATACATTACTGACTTGAGCGTTGAAGTGTCTACCTGAAGGCCTCTCTCCAGTTCTGTTTTGCAGTTGGCCTATTCTTACGCCGTCCGATTATACAAAACGACATTTCGGTCTCTCGTTCACAATCGTCATTCCATTATCACCACGAGGTACGCCTATTTCCATAATTATTTATTAGGTTTATAAGTTTAATCTATCAATTGGTGTCGTCTATGGAAAATTATCTCAAGCTAAGACGTTGAGGTTCCCAATAACACTAGAAATTCATGTATGCAAATATATGAAAAAATCCTTATTGCAACAATCGATTATCGATCTTAAATATGGTGCATGAAAGATCCTCATGCTTAAATATCTCAATGTGGTTCCACAACACCTGGAACCAATCATGCCGAGATTTGACAAGGATAGAGAGATTACATCAAAGATTATTCTTGGATTGGAGGCACAACCGATAATTAACACTGTGTCGGAATCTACGGTACACTCTACATCCTCTAGTTCATTTGATGATTATACTGCAACTAACCTTGTAGGTGAGTCAAACAACAATGAGGATGTAGAATTTCCTACTACTCGCATCACTAGGAGTAAATCGAACACAAGTCGTCAAAGTTCTCCTGTCAACAAGGCCAGGAGTCCAGTTAGTCGAAGAACACGTGTCAGTCGTCGATGATTTTTACGACATGGAATGTAAGAGGCCTCCAGAAGGCTCAAAAGTAATCTGCAATTGCCGAACACGTGTTCAAGTATAAGCTTGATACCATCGCTCTGATTGAGACAAAGCTCACTAAGCTGAAGCTCAAGAATTTCATGGCTAAGCATTTCATTCAATGATAGTGTGTACACAATTTTGATGAGGTTGCTGGGGGACAGATTCTAATCATCTGGAACCCTAAGAGGATAAGAGTAGATGTCATTACACGAGAGAAACAGGTGATACATTCCAATTTCACTTGTTTAATTACTAATACTACTTTTGGATGCTCGATTGTCTATGATTTTTGGCAGGTCATGCATAGACGGGAGCTTTGGGATTCTTTGATCATCCACGTAGATCCATCAAAACCTTCTATTGTCGCGGGAGATTTCAACTGTGTTCTTGACCCGGATGAGAGGATTGGAGGACGAGTACCGCTTGAGCGAGAGTATAAGAACTTTGTTGATACCTGTGCTCTCGTAGGACTCGAAGATTCCCCCTCGACGGGATGCCACTTTACGTGGACCAATACAGTGAAGTATTCTAAGATTAATAGGGTTTTGATAAATAATGCTTGGTTGGATGCTAATCTTTTTTGCAGGACGAACTTTATGACTAGAGGCACTTTGTCCGATCACTCGCCGGCATTGATCACACTCTTTGGAGATGTGACTCGGTTCCACCGTTCTTTCAAGTTTTTCAACATGTGGATGAAGCATCCTGACTTCAAACACCTGCTTGAAGAAAATTGGAGTGAACAAGTGAATGGTCGACCACAGTGGACTTTGGCAGCAAAGTTGAAGAAGATGCAACACATTTTCAAGGAGTTTAATTTCAAGGAGTTCAGACATCTCACAAAGAGGACGAGTATTTCTAGAGCTGAATTGCACTCTGTGCAATTGGCTGTGGATAGTGACCCCATGAATGGGAATCTGTTGGAACAAGAACTTGGTCTTCGAAAGAAGACTAAGTTCTTGGAGCAGGTTGAGCGTAGTTTCTTCAAACAAAGAACGAAAAACATGCACATCAACTTCTCTGACAGATGCACTAAGTTTTTTCACTCCATGGTGAAAAGAAACCACACGCGTAACACCATCTCTTTCTTATACAGGGATACGGAGGAACCGACTTATGACATGGAGGAAATCATTAAAGATTTTGAGACCTTCTACACTGAACTCTTTGGTGTAAAGGTTCCCACGAGTGGATTCGATCCAACAGTGTTTGAGGAGGGCCCCCGATTTGATGAGCAAGTCAGAATGGATATGGTTATGGATGTATCCGAGATGGAGATTAAGAATGCCTGTTCGACATTGCGGTGAGAAGGCACCGGACGGATGGCTACCTTGACCTTCTTCAAAGAGAACCGAAATCGTTGGTCGAGATGTAGTTTTGGCTGTGCGGGAGTTCTTTGAGAAGGGGGTCCTGTTGAGGGAGTTAAACCACTCGGTGGTCACTCTTATTCATAAGAAGCGTCACAATCCCACTGTAGCTGATTTCAGACCGATTTCATGCACCAATGTCGTCTACAAGACCATCACGAAGATCCTGATTGAGAGGATGGCGCATTTGATGGGCAAGATCATTGATCCAGCACAGTCTGGATTTGTGAGAGGAAGGAATATCTCAGACAACATCTTCTTGGCTCAGGAATTACTTAGAGGTTATGAGAGGAAGCAGATCACACCGAGATGCATGCTCAAGATTGACCTACAGAAGGCTTATGATTCGATCTCTTGGGACTTCCTCAGATGGGCTTTGGATGGTTTGGGCTTTCATCCTTGCTTCACCTATTGGATCATGACGTGCGTCACCTCGGCTACATATACTCTGGCTATTAATGGAGGGATACATGGGTTCATCACTGGGCAGCGAGGGCTTAGGCAGGGTGACCCGATGTCACCCTCTTTGTTCCTTTGTTGCATGGAGTACCTCTCGAGACTATTGAAGAAACGAACAAGGGAGTTGGACTTTCAGTTTCATCCTAAGTGTAGTACTTCCATGGTTTCGCATCTTGCCTTCGCTGATGACTGGTTACTTTTTGGCAGGGGTGATATTGCATCGATGGAGGTGCTTGCGGATGCTCTTGGGGACTTCGCTTGTGCTTCGGGCTTGAAGATTAATAACCACAAGTCTTTGATATTTATGGCGGGAGTTCGACCATTTGAGAATCAGGCGATCTTGGATCTGTTCGGCTTCCCCTTGGGAGAACTTCCGACAAGATATCTTGGCATCCCTCTATCTTCAAGGAAACTAGGAGTCACTCAGTATAGTGGGCTAGTGGAGAAGATAGCGTCTTTTATCCACCGTTGGTCTAATTTAAATTTATCTACTGTAGGACGGTTGGAGTTGATTCGCTCGGTTCTACAAGGAGTGGAGTGCTTCTTGTTGCAGGTTCTGCCTCTGTCGGTCACCGTGATTGATCGCATCTATACGATGGCTAGGAGGTTCCTGTGGGGTTCGACACATTGTCCTGTTGCTTGGAAAGCTGTTTGTCTACCAAAGGATGAAGGAGGTTTAGGTCTACGAGATCTCTCGACTTGGAACAAAGCTTTACTAGCTAAGACCTTGTGGAACATCCATATCAAGAAGGACTCCTTGTGGATTCAGTGGATCCACGCTGAGTACTTGACAACCACCACCATATGGGAGTTTCCTACTCACATTAGTTTATCTCCCCTTATTAAGAATATTCCCATCCTTCGTGATCGTTTTTTGCAGGATTCAGGAGGTGATCATGGTAGAGCTGCAGATCTTCTTAAGAGTTTGTTTGGATCCAAAGTGACGGGAGCTGCCTATCACTATCTCCGAGAGAATGGTGAGAGATAGTTCTGGCACAAGGCAATATGGAAAGACTACATCCCGCCTAAGTTCTCCATCACTATGTGGCTTGCCATGAGAGGAAGACTTAAGACGGTGGATAGACTGAGCTACATGAGTATCTCGCAGGTATGTACTGTTTGTAATACCCATTTAGAGTCTCATGAACACTTGTTTTTTAAGTGTAAGGGCACGGAGGCGGTTTGGAACAATATTAAAGAATGGCTCTGCCTCCCGAGGAGGATGACTACCGTTGCTAGTGCTATCAAGCACATCAAGAGGGAGAAGAAGGCGGGGTCTGCAATCATCCTCCGTGCCAAGCAGATTGGTCTAGCAATGACGGTTAATCACATTTTGTATCGCGTAACAAGCAACTTTGAAGACATCCCTTGATGTGAAGACCATTATGAAGAGTATTCAAGAAGATGTTTATGCTGCTTTATATTCTTTGTATCCTGTGGACCTTGTTGTTTCTCATTTTGAGATTGCTTTGTAATGAGCTGAGGGATGTCTCAGTCATGATATTGGATCCACTTTTGGGATGCCATAAGTTGTACTTCATCTCTGTTATTGGAATTTGGGTGAGTGTGTTGAGGGCTTGCTTAGGCCCAACCGAAGCAGTGCACCTCATGTGTTTGCATGTGTTCACAAATCCCACCCCTTGTGCCCTGCGATTACACTGCACAAGGGCACTATTTTCCCCACCGGTCATGGGGTTTTTAATGAGGCCCACCACTTTTTGCGTCACACAGGGGTTGATGAGTTGGTTTCTTTACCGCTTTAATAGTATGAGCGAGTCGCTCTTTGGCCTATGTGTTTTGGCTAATAGGTTCTTTTTCCCTCCCCTTGCCTTGTTTCTTCGGAAAATTGGATGTATCTCCCTTAGGTATGCCTGAGTTCAGTTTGTAACATGTCTTATCTGTTTTATGTTATTTCGTACGTTTTGACCAAAAAAAAAGAACCTTGAA
Organism: Salvia rosmarinus; assembly: GCA_036937905.1. Taxonomy (NCBI): domain Eukaryota; kingdom Viridiplantae; phylum Streptophyta; class Magnoliopsida; order Lamiales; family Lamiaceae; genus Salvia; species Salvia rosmarinus. The sequence continues at coordinate 70,582,535 of CM072819.1, read as the reverse complement.
CCTTAAATATGGCTGGAGAGCATTCCAGGACCTCAGAGGAAACGACTCTCACTCCACACGGGGACCAGAATCTTGTACTCAACCAGGAGTCAACCATAGGACAAGGATCTACCCCCATAACATATGAAAGCTTGGTGGCCGCTAAAGATGCTCCTAGAGGAAGCTCTAAATGCCAGAGGGCTTTCTCCAGCCAATATAGCCTCACATCCTATCAATAAGAATGTGCAAGAAAAGCTAAACAACAAAGGAGCGCACGACCAGAATCCTATCAATCTGGATAAGAGACGTAACCAAAATAAAGTAGCCAGGGTGGATACTTGTCAATTGTCCTTCGTGGAAGAAAACCAGGACAGCTGTGATGAGGAGTATGAAGTTGAGAATAGCCGACACAAACAGCAAGGATCATACACTAAATCCATCGCACCCAGCGTGTGGGAGCAACAACAAAAATTATTATACTGACAGTAGCAAAAGATGAAGGTGATGAAGAAAAAGTTGGCCCCGAGTGAGGAGGCAACAAAAAGAGATGTTCGTCCTAGAAAACCATCAAAATGAACAAGATGAGAAGGATTACGGATTAAAGAGAGAGTCCGCCCACAAAGAAGAGAACTTTGGACATGGCATAAAGGTTATAGCTGACAACCCTTTCTCGGTAGCTATGCAGGCAGACCCTCTGCGCAAAAATTTCAGGCACATCAATCATGAATATCACGGGGTCACATATCCTTGTGAGCACTTGATGAGATTCAAAAATATCGCCCTAACTACATCAATACACTGTTGGAGAGTGAAATGTAGAGTTTTTTTTTACAACATTGGCTGGTCTAATAGAACAATGGTTCAGGAATTTGTGTATTAGCCCGAAAATTCTATAGTAATTAATAAAGTTTAATTAAGTATTATTAAAGGCTTAAAAGCTATTTAAGCCTTAAAAATTCGTAAAATTCAATATAGTGAAATATTAATCGGTATGAATCCGATTAATTTAAGACTTGAATATATGGAATCGGACAAATGTAGAGAATTATTAGAAATGAATTTAATTGTGATAAAAGTGAATTATGTGAGATAATTGAATTATTAGTATATGTTTGTATGAAAAATGCTATTTATCCAAAAATAAGTTATAAAATGCTTTAATTATTTTTATATGGATATTTTATTATAAAATGAAAGGAATTATTATTCAAGTTATTAATTCATGTGAATAAATTTATTTTAGCAATAACTAATGATTAAAGAATTTATTTATGTAATTTTCGAAAATTTAAGAAGTATTATGGAAATGAATTGAATTTTATTAAATAAAGTGATTTAAATTATGCTATATAGATTTAAATTAAATTATGAATATAAGTTGTATTATATCTTATAAATTGTTATAGATAAAATTTATAAAATTAATTAATACTATAGTATGTATTTAGCAAGAATTAGGGTGTATTTATCATTTTATTGAAATTAGTAATACATTACTTGGAAATTAGTGATAAATTCAAATTAAATATAAATTAACTATCTAGAACTATAACATAAGAATTTAATCATCTTATTCCTCATTTTTTCTTTAAAACTCACGACACACACACACCTTCACACACAAAATTTTATCTTCACTATTAACATATAATTTGTAATAACCCGCAGTTTTAAAAGCCTAATTACGGTCTTTAAAACCCGTAAAATAAAATTTTGCCGTGAAATCAAATCAGTTATGAAATCGAGTATGATTTCAATTATTTACATAGGAATAATTTCCTGTTACACACTCACTCAAGATAGTGAATGAAAGAAATCGAAAGTTTTAACTTCTATCGGTATGCATTTTAACGTCGAATGCATATCATTGTTGAAATGTCGCGATATTTCTTAAGCAATCAAGCTTGGAATTATATTCCATTATTAATGGAATATTTTATAATGGGATTACAGTATTTACGACCATTTTAAAGATGAGTCGATCGTAGCGTTTTGAGGCGTTTTCAAGCGTCAGCGTTTAGAGATAAGGCGAGCGATGGTTTTAATGATCAAGAAACTTTAGGAAATTATTTCTTATGATATTTTTATGATATTACAGTACTAATAAGCATTTAATTAATGCTTGAACATTAGAATTAGTAAAAATATCATAAATAGTTTCGAAAACCCTAATTTTTCAAAATTAGGGTTTTCTTCGAAAATTTTTGCCCTTTTTAATTATCCTATGCTATAATTATTATTTAAATCATGTACCAAGGTGCACATATTTATGAATGACATGAAATAAAATTTTTAACCCATGGTTAAACCAAATGGCCGATAGCCATTTTTCTTGTGCATAAGTAGAATTATTTTCTTCTCTTAAGTTATTAATTAACCTATGATATTAAATATCATCTAAATTATATTATATGATGTATATATGTATGTTTAGCATGAATTAAATTATTTAAGGTGTTTAAGGCATAAAAGCCGTGAACTATGTGTATATGTATAACAAAGTGTAATTTTTATTCTATCACTCTTATATATATATATAGGTATATATTCAGATTTTGTATCACCAAATCTTCCATTAGTGATGTATTGTAGCTAGTTTCAAGAAGATTTGTGTGTAAGTAAACAATGATTAATCTCCACTATCTACATAGAATAATAATATAACTTGAAGGGTCTTGTATTTGTATTGGGGGAGAGGGACCGAGAGTGAGAGTGTATAGGGGGGGTTGGCTTCAGCTTTTCATTCTCCATTCCTCACTCAAACACCCAACACTCAACACTTCCCTTTCTCTCTCTCAAGCTTCATCTTCCTCTCCCTAAAAACAGCCATAGCTGAGAGCTTCACCACCATATTCAAGCTCCATTTTCTTCTTCTCTTCTTCCATACCACACCTCAATACCTTGTACCTTGTCCACTCAAGCTATACCAACAAGGTAGGTGTCGATCAAGAGCTTGAGATTGTTCTTAGTTCTTCGAAAAATTTCGAAAGGATGTATAGTTCTTGCATGTGTTCTTGATGAACTTGTTTGGTGATTCTTTACTATTGCATGTATATAGATGATAAGAAGTGTGTTAAATATGTGTTCTTGTTTTTCAAAAGCATTGCATGTAAGATTTTTGTGCAAAGATTTTCGAATCCATGGCTATAAGGTGTACTAATGATATGTAGCAATGTGTTGTGAAGCTTTGAGCATGTTTTAAAAATTTATTCAAACATGTATGAAATTTGTTTGACATGGCCGAGAGTTTTGGGAAATTATTGGAGCATGATATTGTGATCTATGATGCTATATATATGTCTATAGTATTTGTTTGGAATTTTAGAAAAAATCCATTCTATGGTTGTTCTTGAAACCGAGGCATATACAAATATTTGAAAGAGTGTATGATTTTATTTTTATACATGCAATTGGATATTATTGATTTATGATGTATGGAGAGTGTATATAAATTGTTTGGAAATTTTTAGAGCACTCTAGCTATAATTTCTATATATGACCGAAAAATATATATGTTTAACCCTTTGATAAATGATTTTTATATGAGACATGCAATGACATATAATTACTCTATGATATTATAAAAGTCCATAGCCTTTTAATTGAAAATTTTAGAAAAATTCCTACCCTTAATTCTCAAGATGACCGAGACATATACATATGTATATATATGTGTACAATTTTATTTTATAACATGCAATGATGTTTTATTACTCTAGAGCATGAACTTTATACCCTATGATTTAATTGGGAATTTTTAGAAATGTCTACCTATTTTTTTTTTAGTGAGAACCGTGAGCTATATATATGTAAGTTGGATGTATGATTTTCATCTAGAACATGCAAGTGTATATGGATGATTCAAGATGATACATATATTTCATATAAATTATTTGGAAATTATAGAAAATTTTATCAATTATTTCTAATAAAAACCGAAGCATATATGTATTTATGTGTTGATGTATGATTTTGATTTGTAACATGCAATGGTATTTTATTGATCTTGAATATGTTTTATGCATCCTATGTTTTTGTTAGAATTTTTAAGAATCAATTACCATTTTTATTCAAATAAACCGAAAGCTTTGAGCTCCATTTGGTGATGAATAAAATTGTTCTTGATGTATTTTATGGTGTTACATTGTTACACTATAGCTTATGTGCATATTGTGATTTTTGGAAAATTTTATAAAAATTATTTGTTAAATTCTATGAAGAAGCCGAGAGCTATGGATTCAATTACATGATATAACATTGTTATATAGTGGATTATGTGACATAAGTATGTTATGGAGTAATGTTTGGACCTTGTGTTAATTTATTGGAATTTTAGAAAATTATTGGGCATTTATTTTAAAAATGCCGAAGCCTTGTAAAATAATAAAGTGATGATTGAACAATGTTTGGTTGATTTTATGACATATTAATGACCATAGTGTATATTAATACACTATATAATATTAGAAAATTTTTTGGACATTGTTTGGTAATTTTCATAATTACCGAGAAATTCTAAAGAATTTCTAAGGATTTTTAAATCCTTTTTAATCAATTTTATTAATAAATTATATGTCTAATATTATTTTAGACATATTTAGAAATTTTGGACAAATTTCGAAAATAATTGGTTGGAAAAACCCAAAATAGCCGTGAGCTATTTTTAAAATTGAAATAAGGATTTTAAATCCTTAAATTCATTATTTATAATGAATTATATGTTTAAAAATTATTTTTAAACATATTAAAACAGTTTATAAAAGAAATCAATTAGAAATTGATTTTGAAAAAATTTAATATTAAAGTAAGACTTAGTAATTAAATTACTAAGAAAAGTCAAAATTGTTGACTTTTGAAATCAGCGTCTGAAAGGCGTTCGATAAATACGCTAATCTGGCGTAAGGCGCATCATTTGCTAATGACATCACGTTGATATGGAAGGATTTCATATTTGAAGTCGTGAAATCGAAAGAAAGCGTGAGAAAGCGTTGGACCATTTACCAAGAGGGTAAATTGGTAATTTTCAACACATATCTCGTCTCTGTCGAAGAGCGAGAAATGTTAAGTTGATCTGGCGTTTGAAAGCGAATTAAATTCATTAAGGAATTGATTCGCGTCGATATGAAATATCGAATTTTATTATAGACTTTGTAAGTCTCGAATTACGTAAACGACGTACTAAAACATCCTTTTTATATAAAGGTGTGAATGACGCGCACCAGTTGGGCGTTGACGAGTAAAGAAAACGTTAAAGGCGATCAATAATTTCGGTGGGCTTTATTACTAAAGCAGAACAACTTTATCGCTTCTTTTCAATGTCTTTGTTTACAACACTTTTCAACAAATGTTAAAATTGTTTAAATGATTACACCAAAATGTTTACGTTTTGTGTATCGTATCCTATCCATGAATGATGTGATGTTGTTGGGTTATCCCCAATTTGTGAATGAAAATCGATATCGGATCTATCTTGGGAAGAACTTACACACAGCTAGGATTAACGTGTACACCGATGGTGATTGTGTCTTTGTAAGGACAATTCACGGCGGTCGCGGGGTCGTAGAAGGAGGCCTCGCTTCACGACTTTCGACTATGATAACATGATGGAATGATAATAAGGGATATGGATCACGTACACGAAAATGCTTGGCGAGCAACTTTTATAAACTCGTATAAATATTTTAGTAAGCAAAGACATTTTCAAATAAAACCGCATGTCTTACCACTATATTGGCGAGTAATTCAATGAAAATAAAATGTTTTCGGCATAAGTCCACTGGGTACAAATTTTGTACTTAGCCACGCATGTTTGTTTTAAATGTGCGAGGTTGAGCTCGATTCTTGATGATGGAAAAGTGTTGAAAAGCCATATGTCCTTGATGTTCGTTAGGAATGGATAACCTTGAGTACATATCGTCGTATATGTATTCACACACTTTCATTGCAACTACGAACTGTTTTATTTTCATGTTGGATAATAAAATAATGTGAACTATGAAGTCCTTGGATCGTTATATCCTTTGGATCCGTTGACTTAAACCTTTTATCCGAAATGTTATAAGTGTATGTTTAATCCTAAGTTCATATGCCGGTGATAAGCACTTGTTGTGACGATCTTCGCGTCCATGAATACTATTCCTAGTATTAGTCCGCTCACCCCGGGTTATCGGGGTGTGGTCGTGACAGTGGTATCGAGGCGGTTGCTCTTTGAAACTCAATTCCTTCAAAACTAAGTCTAGATTGAGTCACTGAGACTTCAGAAAATCTCGGCTATTCTCAACACTCCGTCACATCGAGCTCAACCGGGAAAGGTAACTAGTTTCTTTTGAGCTTATGAGTGAAAATTTTATATGATGACAAAATTTGAAAAGATTTTTGAAGTAAAGGAAAGGAAAGTTGTAATGTGATGATGATTGAAATGAAGAGTTATGAATGAAGATTTTCAAAAATTCTTAATTTTGAAATTAAATAGCAATAATATGAAGTGGTTAAGTTGAAATGTATGTTTGAAACGAATCATGATGATTAAAGACGAAGGTATGAAAACAAGATGATATATACGAGATATGTATGAATGAACTATGATGTTGTTTGGATGTTATGTTTATGAATTATGAAATCTATGTTGATAACAAAGTATGCTATTCTCTTGAGAAGAGCGTGAGCGATATATGAAGTATGTTCACATAATGAAAGAAAACAAAAGAATGATAGGAAGCATGAGCGTGTTTTAATTTTGGGTTTTGAGCAGCGAGGTGGAGCGTAAAGATGATCGAGAATGGCGTTGACTATGAAGAATGAAGAAGGTGGGTGTTGTATCACGGTTAAAGCAGCGATCATAATCATAATTTCAACTTGCGTGGCCATGGACGAGGATTTCAGAGCGACAAGCATCAATTTGAAGACATGGGCGTAATAGTATACTAAATCGGCAGCAACCATAGCGTGCATAATTTCGTCATCAGCACCTTCTCGAAACGTTGCTACAATCGCGAAAATTTCCTGCACTGCGCGATAAATTTGTTTTAATCGTACACCTTCGATAAAGTCCGTTTCGCATGGTTTTCGCCTGCGTATTCCTAACATTCTGAACTTCATTTTTTATGAAGGACAGAATCTCTTTCCATCTCCCAAGTACAGTAGAGTCTGGGTAAAGTTCAGCTCGAGTTTTAGATAGAAACGAGAGGAATCTATAATACCCGTGTAGCTTAACATAGCAATAGGGTTTTGTTTACTAGGAGGGTTAAGAATGTTTGGTTAAAGGTTGAATAGTTTATCCTAGTTGATTAATCAGTACTAAGCTACCTATCGCTATCGGATATTAGTAGTGTCTAACGGTTGGTTTTTGATCGTGACGGATGGAGAAATGCGTTACATTGCGAGGAGAAGGATAGGACTGACCCGACTCACGAGGAGACTATCCGTATTCTACCGGAAAATTTGGATGTGTGCGGCGAAGATTTAGGAGAGTTTCGATGTACTATTTTAGGCTGTGGAGAATGCGAGTATATGGCGTGACGGACTACGATGGCATTAAGCGTCTTCTTACTATACTTCCATGTGATTGGGAAGATTATGCTCGTGAAGTTTACGGGGATTACATTTACCGTGCGGTTGGAGGATATGACTTGATAGGCGATCTACCAGTTAATGACCATCGGCGTATGTATCTGACATTTATGGCGCAGCACCGAGGACCTTATCTCCTCCACGGGAGTATCGTGGCGTGATGAGTCACACAGGTGGTTGTACACGAGTTCCACGGATAGTTGACCCGGTGGTACCACGATATCGGATTGACGAGCGAGACTTGTTCGGTGGACGGAGCGGCCAGGACTAGAAACTTTGGGAGCCCTGTTTTCCCACCTTTGATATTCGGACATCCGGTGCGTTCACCACTCCGCCTACCACCTATGACAACACCCCTACCGCCGGTAGAGTTTCCGTCGGGCGACGGGATTAGTGTGGCGGTACTCTTGATGGGTATAATCCCATCCATGGCGGCTACGATCCGATTCGTGTGGATTATGGTCCCTTGCGGGACATCCGATGGTGGAGAGTAATGGGCGGGACCCTCAGAGTACATGGCGGGGTGATGACTCGGACGAGGAGGAAGAGGATCTGAGGAAGATGAGGAAGATTCGAGGTTGATGTAGATATTGATGTTGATGTAAAATTTGAAGGATTATGTTATCTATTTTATGTATGTTTTATTTATGCTTTTGAAAAACTTGAACAATGGGGGAACTGAATTTTTGTAAGGCTATAAAGCCATTGTGCATGACTTTAATTTTTGTAAAGCCTTAAGGCCAATATGTGTATGGCTCTTTTCTTTTGAAACGTTTTGGAAGCAAGCATGTAAGTAATCCTTGATGTAAGGACTTTTGTTTGCAAAGTACTTTATCTATAGTGCTTTTGCAATTGTATGTATATATGACTCGAGAGGGCTTTTGCAACAAACTTATGTATGACAAGAATGAAATGTTCTATTTAAGTTATTGTTTTCCAAAAAAGGCAAAAAAATGAAATTTGTACATATTCAAGTTATAAAAATGATGCATGATGCTAATGATATATTTTACACAACAGAATGCCCCTAGACAAGACCTTGAGCAGTAAGGCGGAGGCGAGACCTGGGAGAAGAGGTAGAACTCCGGAACAAGAGGGCAGTGTGCCTCAACCACCTCCACCTCGACGACCGTGGGATAGAGGAATTGTTCTTAAGACAAAACCCTCGTACTTTCAATGGGAAGGTAGTCGGGAAGATCTTGAGCAGTGGATGAGAACTATCGAGAGAATTTTCACATTTCTAAGGTGCACAACACAGAGAGACTATCATGTGTAGCCTTCGGTTAAATGGGCTCTTGATTTACGGTGGGAGGCGGAAGAAAACTTTCACAGCAGAGCGAATGGAAGAGTTGACATGGGAAGATTTTAAAGGGAAGTGTATGATAAGTATGTGCGAAAAGTTCTGAAGAAGAAGGAACATGAATTTTCTTGTTAAAGCAGAGAAAAGATATCGGTAACGATTACGATCGCACTTTTGCGAAATGTCTAGATATGCCTTTGGATCAGTGGACACGGTTTAAAGATGGCGGAAAAATTTAGATCGGGGTTAAGGCGGAAATAAGAATGTCTCTCGCTGGTCTTGGAGACATGACTTATCTGAGAGGCTCTTACGAGCTTTAGACATTGAGGCGACAATGCGGATGATAAGTCGGCATCATTTCGGATCAAAATACCATGGACGGAGGAAAGAAAATGGGATATTAGTTTTAGTATGCTAATGAGGGAAATTTTGAGAACAAGAATAACGACAACGATGTGAGGAACTCGGCAAGTCGAGGCGAGGATGGAGGAAGCCGGCCTTTATTCCTCAACAAGGGACCACAAGAGCGTGAAGGGCTCTTGGTGCCCAAAATGCCGAAAGATGCACATGGGAATGTTCATGGCGGGCGATGGAAGCTGTTTTAGGTGTGGTATGAAAGGACATTACATGAAACTTTTGTCAGGGATACGTTCGGAAGCGATCGTGGGCGAACCAACCGGTAATGTCCAACCGTTAAGGGCTATCAATTTCATTTAACCTCAGCAACAACTTCGGCCGCAACAATGGCAACAACCTCCACAACAAGCTGCGGCCAGCCACAACAACAAATGACAACAAAGCGGTGGCAACCACCCCACAGCGAAGACAACAACCACTACGACAGCGTCGGTGACAGCGGCGGCTGAACAACGACAACGGCCCGACAAAGGCAAGCACCACGCCGGCCGCGCTACCTCAAGCTAGGCGTATGCTTTGCCGGCGACAAAGCGAGCAGGACCGGGAAACGGGTAGGTATGGAATCCTTCTCAACATACATTTATAGTATTGTTCGACACGGGTGCTTCTCACTCTTTCATAGCAAAATCATCGTGATCTGTTGGGACTTAGTCTTATAAAAGCAAATCGGGATATGAGAATCTCTTCACCTATAGGAGGGATTATGGTATTACACATTTACGCTCGAACCTAGAGTTGAACTTAGGATCACTAAGGGTTCTAGCAAATAATTTGAACATAATATCCATGGGTGGCGTAGATATAATCCTAGGAATGGTGGTTAGCGCAAACCACTCCACGATTCTTTGCAAGGAAAGGAAAATATCATTTCATTTTCACGGGCAGAAGCAACGCATTTCCATGGAATCGACATGGGAAAGAGAGTCCCAATTGTGTCCGCATTGAAGGCGAGAAAAATGATGAATAAGAAAGGATACCATGCTTTTCGTTTACGAGCGGAGAAGAAAAGCGGGCGAAGGTAGAAGACATAGAAATTGTCGGGAATTTCCGGATGTATTTCCTAAGGATCTACCAGGATTACCTCCTAATAGACAATTGGAACTTACCAATGACTTGGAACCAGGATCGGCTCCGGTGTCGAAGGCACCCTGAGAATGGCCCCAAAGGAATTGGAAGAACGAAAATCAAATCCAAAATTGTTGGACCTAGGTTTCATCGGACTAGTGTTTCGCCTTGGGGCGCTGTATTATTCGTCGAGAGAAGGATGGATCTTTAAGGATGTGTATAGACTATCGAGAATTGAACAAGATGACGCTTAAGAAAAAATATCCTTTACCAAGAATCGACGATTTGTTTGATCAATTGAGAGGAGCAGGCATATTTTCAAAAATCGACCTCAAGTCAGGATACCATCAACTCAAGGTACGACCTGAAGACATAGCTAAAACTGCATTCCGAACAAGATATGGCCATTATGAATTTGTAGTTATGCCTTTCGGATTAACTAATGCACCAGCCGTGTTTATGGACCTCATGAACCGAGTGTTTCATCCGTACTTAGACAAGTTTGTTTTGGTTTTCATAGATGACATTCTCATCTATTCGAAAAATGAGGAAGACCATAAGGAACATCTAAGAATGGTGTTACAAACTTTGAGGAGTGAAAGATTATTTGCTAAGTTTAGCAAATGCGAATTTTAGTGAAGGAAGTAATGTTCTAGGACACATCGTGTCTGTGATGGAATCAAAGTGGATCGACCAAAGTGAAAGCGATCAAGTGGAAGTCACGCGAACCCGAATGAGATCAGGAGTTTTCTAGGGTTGGTGGTTATTATAGGAGATTCATTGAGGATTCTCCAAAATAGCAGACCAATGACCCAACTACTTGAAAAGGAGTTAAGTACACTTGGGTGAGGAATCGAGGCGAGTTTTCAAGAACTCGAAAGAAAAGTTAACAAGTGCACGGTGTTAGCGATCCGGAATCGGATAAGGAATATGTGGTTTACTGGCGCCTCGAAACGGACTAGGATGCGTTTTGATGCAAGAGGAAAAGTAATAGCATCAGCGTCGCGGCAACTTAGACCACATGGTGAACTACCCGACACATGATTTAGAATTAGCGGCGATGGTTCACGCTTTGAAAATATGGAACACCATCTCACGGGTGAGATGTGAAATCTATCTGATCATAAGAGTTTGAAATACTTCTTGACGAGAGATCTAAACATGAGGCGAGAGAGATGGCTCGAACTAGTAAAGATTACGACTGTGGTATTAACTATCACCCGGTAAAGCGTGTAATACCCGTCTTTTAAACACATTTTGCGTGGCGCGTTTTTAGAAAGGTCAAAGGTTGACTTTTGTTTGGTGATCGACCGTCATGAAACCTCGGGCGTTGTGAAGAGTGTCTTATGATGAATTCATAGACACTAAGTATCACGAGTTTTCGACCACCCATGAAGGTTTGGCACTCAGGAAGTTATCGAAAAAGAAATTTTCATGGATCTTTTAAAAGAATATCTTGTTTATAGTCATTGTGTCCGGTATTTTATTTCGTGTCCATGGGTACTAAGTTTGCTAAATTTGGAGTCCGTTTGCAAAAGTTGCGTCGGTTTTGCGTTTTCGAAAAGGGCCGCTTGCATGCAATGCTGTGACCCTCTTTCTATAAATAGGAGGCTAGGGCCTTCATTTTCAAGGTTCATTTCCTTCGTCTCTCGTGTTTCTGGAAGAGCGAGCAGCTCAGTGCTGCTGCGGGCCGCTGGAGGAGTGGGGATCGGCGGGAGGCTCGGCGGCGCCATTCTTGGCTTGCCGAGCCACCACCGCCGATCAACCACCCCGGGCAACCCGTTTTCTGTTTTGTCCTTTTCTTGTTTTGATTCCGCCTTTTAGTAGATCGTATAGCATAGAACTCGGGATTCTAAAGGACGAGGCGAAAAAGCGGCGGGAGGCCGCCATTTCGCCAAACCGCCGCCGCCTGCCCCAGGCCACCGCCGCCTCTTGGCGCCGATTGGTGGTCAGCAGACCCTTTTACAGCTCTGGGTCCTTTAGGTTTTGAGTTAGGGCTATGCATTCTACTAAAGTACCGATTCTTTTTTATATTTTTAGCGTTTACGCATATCGGGATGTTTTCCGTTGCTTGAGTTTTCTAAAGGAAGTACATGCACAGGTTATCCATTTTCAACGTCGTTTGTCATTCCATGTTAAATCGTTATGCATATTGCTTATGTTTCCATTTTCATGCATCGATTTTGGATGGTTTATCTAGATCGAGGATAGGCATCGATTTTGAAGCTTCTTGTTGCTAAGATTTGAGTCGACTTACATGCATGCATATTTTGAAAGTACCCTATTATAGGTCTTGATGCCACGAATATATTTCCATACGCATCGAGTTGATTTGAAAACCGGAGGTGCGAATGTTGGTTGAAAGTCGAAAACCTAGTTTTGCTACGATCGTCGTTTGGACCACGTTGTTGCTTTGCTTTGTGGGAAGTGACCCCAAAAGTTGTTCCGTCTTGTTACGGTACCTCTGGTGCGATCGGTGAAGTCATCGGATTCGTAGATATCTCCGGTTGGCGTTTTCGTCGGTTCGAGTTGGGTTATATATGCTTATTTTGAGTTATTTACTCGATATTTCAAAATAAAACATATGCGCCGTAAAATGTTTTGTGAAATTATTCTTCTTCTCGATCGAAGATATGGTTCTATCATGGTTGTGCGGATCTCTATTCGGTGGGTTGATCACCATCTTGAGTATTGATCATAAGGGGATAGACCCCAACACGTGGTTATGGTTACGAAGGGATAGACCCGGAAGTCCACGGAAATGGTAATGAGGTGGTTATGGATCGTGAGTTTGACCCTGAAGTCCACACCGAGTTAGCCGGTTGGATACGTTCGGGCGTGGGCATTGGATATGTTCGGGCGAATGATGTCGTGTGATGGGCTGGCGGGATACGTTCGAGCCGTGGTTCATGGTTCATGATGGGAGTAATAGTAATAACGGATCGGTATCGAAAAATGAAAAATCTATTTTGCTTACTTAGAAGTGGTTTACGTTTTAAAACCTTCTAAGGTAAGTGCTCTGAACACGGCATCATGATTCTTTTGTTTTATGATAAAACCCGGTGAGTCGCTAGTACTCACCCCAAACTCTTTTCAAATCTTTTCACGGATGGAGGAGGGGACGGACGATGACGAGGGGTGGGCTGCGGGTTCTTCATGCTATGCTTCCATGATGTTGTGTTATATCGTACTCGATAATTATGTATTCTTGTCCCTTATTTGCTTTCGATTGGGAACAAGATTTGTTATGTTATTCTACGTGAGTCTCGTCTGAGCATGCTATGTAGTTGACGGTCTAGTTGACGAGGATGTAATGCTATTTTGCTTTCTTGCATTACTTATAATAAACCAAGATCATGTTTTACGAAGTTATGATATCGATATTATTCTTGGTGGATTGTTTGTGTACCCTCCCTTCGGGATATGTCCTAGTTATAGAGAGATCTTTGCCCGATTTCATGGTCACATCTTCTTATCGTGTATATTATATGTATCCTTCTTCCCCGCTTAACCCCACTAATAATCACCCCCGCATCCGTGCCTTTCCTCGGGAATTGGGCGTGTGACAGTGTCGAGCAGTGTTCTTGGCCCTGACATCTATCTTTGTTATCTGATACCAGCTTGGTATCAGAGCAGTTTTTCTGGCTTTGGGTATGTGTCTATATTGTTTGATATCAAAGCAGTTCATTTGCTTTATATCATGTGCGTTCTTGAAATTGAGTGTTTAGAACTTGTTCTTCTAAACTGTTTATCAGGTACAGCTACCCTCAGCTCACCGTCAGGCCGCCTCCTTTAAAAAGGGGATGAGGTATGTGTTTATTTGCTGATGCTTTATGTGGTTACGTGATGCTTGATGTGATGTTGGTTTCATGTGTTTTGGCCTGGTAAGAGTTTACATGATGTAAACGTGATGTGGATGAGATGTGGTTGGATGGTGATGTGGATGTGGAAGTGATTGTTGATGGAACAAAAAGGGCCTGTGTGGCTGTGATGTGAAAATCGTTTATATGATATGATGTGATTAATGTGATCACGTATGGTTGATGTAAGTCTATGTGTTTACATAGCAATGTATTGTTGATTGAAAATCTTGTTTATTTTGATAAACGAGTGCTTGTAAGTGAAAAATGTATTTGCTTACGTGATTATATCGATATTGATATTGATATGTGTTGAAATGAACATGTGTATGAGACATGATTACCCAGATGACTGGGACAGAAAAAGGAAACGTGAATATTTGTTGTTATGTTGATAAACTAACATGTAGGTTTATGGATATTCGATGGCCCGAGACAACGTTGGTTGAGATCTCACGAATGGATGAGCATATCAAGTAAATTCGAATGTGCCGGAATATTCATGAGCCATTGGGAGTGATGCGGAAAGATTTGTTGGGTTATGGAGAAAGGTTCGAGGCGGTGGGAAAGTGTCGAGATCTGAGGCCTACTATCGGTTGTGAGAGGCGCCAATAGGTTGGCAACCGTGGCGAAAGCAGGACATGTGTTGTTCGAGGCGGGATCTATCACGAGGCACCTCGCCTTGGACTTTCTTGAGTTATTGCTCGAGTATGGAGGCGATGGACGGACCACCGAGGTATACCATCGAGGAGGATGTGGTTGCGAGACACCTCGAGGACCGATCGGATCGATGATAGGGATGATGTTCCCAAGAGCCGTTGGGAGAACAACCATCAATCGAGCGATCGCGGTCAACAGATACACCGTCCACTACACCTCCATCGGCGATCCTTACCTTCCGGAGGATCTGAAACGACTTTGAGGCGGGAACTTCCGGGGCGAGAGATTGTCCATCCGGCGATGGCGGGGAAGAGGCCGGGATCGAATTTTCGAGGCCCAAGGCGTATCGGGTTGGCATCGAGGAAGGAGACTCAGGAGGAGGAAGACCGGATGAGAATGAGGAGGGCGGTGAGGACTCGAGAGGACCCGGTGATCGGATAGCCGATGACTACGATGAGTCGGGCACATTGAGGAAGGGCAAGCGCGAGCGAGGACTCGGCACAACTTTCACGATACTCGAGCGATCGAGGCACGGCTTGGATGGGATCATACCCACGAGGCTTGCTTCCATGCGGATCGCTTTTACGGCGGCGGCCAGTCGAGCCACGATTGGAAGGAAAGAAGATGAGGAGAGGCAGAATGGAGCGATTAAGCGAATGGGGAATAGTGAATGAAGTGCAGGGCGAGGATCGAGATGTCGGTGTGTGCGATGGCGATCGCGATCTGCTAGAAGCATGGACGAGCGGCATCTTTGTGATGGACCGAGTCGATTCTTTTGCTCATATCGACCTTTTGGTGACATACCTTGATCTTGTATTTTGTGATCCTTCATGGACCTTTGAATATTCTTGATAATAACGCATGTCTATGAGCGGGATGTTTATGTTTTGATGCTTATATGTGATATGAGCTATGCCATGATGATATATGATCTATGTGATGTGTGATGATGATGTTATGTGAAATGTATAACGATGATATGTTGGCGGATTGCATGATTATATGTGATCGTGCGTGATATGTGATATATGTGATGATATGTGATATGGGTGATGATATATGTTATGCGATGATACCCTGTTATCTATGCGGCGTTTCTAATGTTTCAAATGTCGATGCGAATGCGAGAACAAGGAACGAGAGGACAATAACGTGGAAGAAGCCGGGAACCACCTTTGGTTCGGCCGACATGCGATCGAGAGTTTTCGTGGCGAATCCCCTACGTTCGACGGTCCGGCGAATCGATCGAGCGAACCGGATCGATCCACGAAAGGATCTTGAATACATCGGTGCGAAGAAGCGAAAAAGCTGGTGTGCGATCTTTCACTAACAGATGAGGCTGATTTCGATGGGAATCCGTGAGAAGGACTCTAACACCGGGGCGATGGGGAAGGTATCGTGGGAAGATTTCAGGAAGAACTCATGGAAAATGCGTGCTGGCGTTACTGAGTGAGAGAAGGCAAACGAGTTACGGAATCTTCGTCGAGGAAGAAGGACGGTCACCGAGTGCGATCGCTCGTTCAATCATCATCACGTTATACTACGTGCACGGTGGCCGAGGCTGCCGAGGCGAGCGAGTTCGAGAGAGGACTCAGGCCGAGATCGAATTTCGCTCGTCGATCGGGGAGATCGGCGTATCGCGATCCTGAACCGGGCATTAAACATTGAGTCAATGTTGCCCGGAGAGAACAATGCCACCGGACAGCCATCGGCGGAGGAAGAGGTAAGAGGAAATGGGAAGATCGGGGAAAGGCAATCAGTGTTCGAGGAACGGGCGGTCGATGATTCCAGGAATCAAGGCATTCAAGAGAAAAGGCAACCTTGGGAAGGAATTTCCAACCCATGCGGCGGTGTGTGGAAAACCTTGGTGCGGAAATGCCAAAGGAATCATTTCGGCGAATGCGAGCAAGGTAGCACCGAGTGCTATCGTTGTAAGAAATCTGGACATTACGCTCGAGATTGTCCGTTAGGAGGCCAGCGGTGCAGCCGCCGATGAAGGCGGCATCCAGCTCATGAGGCGAGAATCGAGCTCCGCCGAGGACAAACAACGGGCGGAGGTCACCTAGGCCGACAAACCAAAGGCCACCGCAGACAAGCAAGGTGTGTGCGCTTGAATCGCCAGACGAGCTCAAGCTCCGGAAATCTTGCGGTATAATCCATATGAGTGATATACCCGTTTTCGCTTTGTTTGATCTGAGACCTCACATTCTTTCGTTTGAAAATCGCGTGTGAGAGGTTGGGTTTGGTACCCAATGAATCACAGTACCACAAATTAGCATCCGTCGAGAAGTGCTAAAGCGAAAGACATTTGCGAGAACCGAAGTAAAATCGTGAGCGAAGGTCCTTGTCAATTTGCATGTCATCGGAATGGAAGATTTCGATGTCATCTTTAACATGGATTGGTTGGAAAAGCACATGGCAACTATACATTGTCTCGAGAGAAGTTGCTTTTCGAACGGTAGAAGGTGGAAGTTTGTTTCCACGACATAAGGATGGGTGTTTACGTGCCAATGATCTCAGCACTGAAGGCAGTGAGGATGATCAGGAAGGGAAGTTGTCAAACTTTCTTGGTAAGTTTGACAGGGCACGATGAACCGCGCAAACAGTTGCAAGAGGAGCCAGTGGTGTGTGAATATCCGGACGTGTTTCCCGAGGACTTGCGAGGTTTACCACCTGATAGACAAGTGGAATTCACTATTGATTTGGAACCGGAGCAGCACCGTATCAAATGCACCATATAGAATGGCACCTAAAAATTGCAAGAACCTGAAAGCGCGATTCACGGGCTGTTGGATCTAGGTTTTATCGACCTAGCGTGTCGCTGTGGGGCGCCAGATTCGTTCGTCGAGAAGAAGGATGGGTCGAAGAGAAGCCATCTTTAGCGCCAATGGCGAGAGGCAATTCTGGAGAAGATGCGTTTGAAAGCAAGGCTAGAAGATAGCAAGGGTTTCACGGAAGCAAAGGACAACGCTACTATTAGGAAAGGTTATGTGTGCCACTCGATAGGGAATTGAGAGATAAAATCATGAGTGAAGCTCATGAGGCATAATATCTGACTCATCCGAGAAGCACCAAAATGTCTGAGAGACCTTAAGAGGAACTTTTGGTGGGAAGGGATGAAAAAGGATGTAGCGTGTTTGTGGAGCGTTGTTTGGCTTGTCGACAGTGAAAGCTGTACACCAACGTCCGTCGAGATTATTGCAACCGTTACCTATCCCGAATGGAAATGGGATCATATCGGTATGGATTTTGTGGTGAGTTTTCCAAGGTCGTGAGAGGAAACACCGCTATATGGGTTGTCGTCGATGGTGGCGAAGTCGACTCATTTCTTACCGATCCGGATGGCGTACGGGTTAGATAAGCTTGCTCGACTTTATGTCGAAAAAAATCGTGCGGTTACATGGTGTGCCGTATCGATTCGTCGGATCGTGACCGAGGTTCACGTCGAGGTTTCGGAGGAGTCTGTGAAAGCCATGGGGACCAAGTGAATCTCGATCTGACATTCCATCCTCAAGCAGACGGTCGATCGGAAAGGGCGATTCGGGTTTTGGAAGACATCTGCGGCGATCGTGGCCGCGAGAGGAGAAGTGGGAAGAGATACTACCTTTGGTAGAGTTTTCCTATAACAACGATTATCGAGCCACCATAGGAATGGCTCCCATGAGCGTTATGCGGAAGGAAGTGTCGATCGCCACTTTATTGGGACGAAGTGGGCGAGAGAAAGATGTTAGGACGAGAGATGGTTCAGCAGGCGGTCGAGGTTATCGATCGGATCAGCGAAGGATCGAGGCGCTGGCGATGCGTAAGTCTATGCGGACAAGCGTCGTCGGATCTTGATTCATGATCGGAGATCGCGTTTTCCTAAGGTTTCCCCAGCGAAAGAGTCGTTCGTTTTGGGAAGCGAGGTAAGTTCGACCAAGGTTCGTTGGACCTTCGAAGTTCTTGAGAGGATAGGCCCGTTGCTATAGGTTAGCTTTGCCACTAGCATCGGAGATGTTCATGGCGTGTTTCACGTTTCTCGGTGAGAAATGCGTGTTCGACCCAAAACACGTGATCAAGCATGACAGTGGTTCTTGCTCGGGATCGAGTTACGAGGAAAGGCCGATGGTTATCTTGGAGCGAGAAGTCAAGGAGTTGAGGAACAAGCAGATTCCGTTGGTGAAGGTGTTGTGGAATCACCACGGAGAGGAGGAAGCTACGTGGGAGTTGGAAGACAAGTTCAGGGCTCAGTACCCTGAGTTGTTTTCTCCACGTGTTTGAAATTTCGGGGACGAAATTTTTCTAAGGAGGAAGGGATGTAATACCCGTCTTTTAAAACTTCATTTTGCGTGGCGTTTTTTGAGAAAGGTCGAAAGGTTGACTTTTGTTTGGTGATCGACCGTCACGAAACCTCGAGGCGTTGTGAAGAGTTTCTTATAATGAATTCATAGACACTAAGTATCTGAGTTTTCGACCACCCATGAAGGTTTGGCACTCAGGAAAGTTATCGAAAACCGGACTTTTCATGGATCTTTTAAAGCATATCTTGTTTATAGTCATTGTGTCCGGTATTTTATTTCGTGTCCATGGGTACTAAGTTTGCTAAATTTGGAGTCCGTTTGCAAAGTTGCGTCGGTTTTGCGTTTTCGAAAAGGGCGCTTGCTGGCATTCTGCTGACCCTGCTTTCCTATAAATAGGAGGCTAGGGCCTTCATTTTCAACGTTCATTTCCTTCGTCTCTGTGTTTACGAAAGAGCCGAGCAGCTCAGTGCTGCTGCGGGCGGAGGAGGAGGGGATCGGCCGGAGGCTCGGTGGCGGCGCCATTCTTGCTGCCGAGCCACCACCACCGATCAACCACCCCGGGCAGCCCGTTTTCTGTTTGTCCTTTTCTTGTTTTGATTCCGCCTTTTAGTAGATCGTATAGCATAGAACTCGGGATTCTAAAGGACGGGCGAGAAACGCGGAGGCCGACCATTTCGCCAAACCGCCGCCCAAAGGCCGCCACCGCCAGCACCCGCCCTCTTGGCCCGATTGGTGGTCAACGGGCCACCAGCTCTGGTCCTTTAGGTTTTGAGTTCCGGCTATGCATTCTACTAAAGTACCGATTCTTTTTACATTTTTGCGTTTACGCATGTCGGGATGTTTTCCGTTGCTTGAGTTTTCTAAAGGAAGTACATGCAGGTTATCCATTTTCAACGTCGTTTGTCATTCCATGTTAAATCGTTATGCATATTGCTTATGTTTCCATTTTCATGCATCGATTTTGGATGGTTTATCCTAGATCGAGGATAGCATCGATTTTTGAAGCTTCTTGTTGCTAAGATTTGAGTCGACTTACATGCATGCATATTTTGAAAGTACCCTATTATAGGTCTTGATGCCCTGAATATATTTCCCTTCTGCATCGAGTTGATTTGAAAACCCGGAGAGTGCCAAATGTTGGTTCAGAAAGTCGAAAACCCTAGTTTTGCTACGATCGTCGTTTGGACCACGTTGTTGCTTTGCTTTGTGGGAAGTGACCCCAAAAGTTGTTCCGTCTTGTTACCAGGTACCTACCGGTGCGATCGGTGAAGTCATCGGATTCGTAGATATCTCCCGGTTGACGTTTTCGTCGGTTTAGGTTGGGTTATATATGCTTATTTTGAGTTATTTACTCTGATATTTCAAAATAAAACATGTACGCCGTAAAATGTTTTGTGAAATTATTCTTGTTCTCGATCGAATATGGTTCTATCATGGTTGTGCACGGATCTCTATTCGGTGGGTTGATCACCATCTTGAGTATTGATCATAAGGATAGACCCGAACACGTGGTTATGGTTACGAAGGATAGACCCGAAGTCCACGAAATGGTAATGAGGTGGTTATGGTTACGGCGATTTGACCCACGAAGTCCACACCGAGTTAGCCCGTTGGATACGTTCGGGCGTGGGCCGTGGATATGTTCCGGCGAATGAATGTCGTATGATGGGCTGGAGGGATACGTTCGAGCCGTGGTTCATGGTTCTATGATGGGAGTATGATAATAACGGATCGGTATCGAAAATGAAAAATCTATTTTGCTTACTTAGAAGTTGATTTACGTTTTAAAACCTTCTAAGGTAAGTGCTCGAACACGCATCATGATTCTTTTGTTTTATGATAAAACCCGGTGAATCGCTAGTACTCACTCAAACTCTTTTTCAAATCTTTTCACGGATGGATGAGGGTTGGGCCGGGCGAGGGTGGGCTGCGGGTTCTTCATGCTATGCTTCCGCGATGTTGTGTTATATCGTACTCGATAATTATGTATTCTTGTCCCTTATTTGCTTTACGATTGGGAACAAGATTTGTTATGTTATTCTCTGTGAGTCTCGTCTGAGCATGCTATGTAGTTGACCGGTCTAGTTGATGGGATGTAATGCTATTTTGCTTTCTTGCATTACTTATAACAAACCAAGATCATGTTTTCTTATGTTATGATATCGATATTATTCATTGGTGGATTGTTTGTGTACCCTCCCTTCGGATATGTCCTAGTTATAGAGGAGATCTTTGCCCGATTTCATGGTCACGTCTTCTTATCGTGTATGTTATATGTATCCCCTTCTTCCCCGCTTAACCCCACCCCTAATCACACCCGGCATCCGTGCCTTCCTCGGGGTGGGGGCGTGACAAAGCGAATGTAGTAGTGGCGCTTGAGTTGTAAAATCAAACTCATTTGGGATGTCTCTTGACACAAGAAGATAAACTTGTCGAAGAATTCAGCAAATTAAGAATCGAATTGGTTAAACAGCCAGAGACGATCAGGAATTGTATTGCTACACTCACCATAACACGATCTAAGAAAAGGATCATTGAGAGACAAAGGATGGAGAAAAGTTGGAAAAGATAAGAGGAAGAGTGAGAACTGGCGGTGGAAAATTTCCGGAAGCATCGAGATAATGCTTTAATGTTGAAGGAAGAATATGTGTTCTGATGATCTTTGAGATTCGAACGACATAATGAGTGAGGCTCATGATACACCTTATACCGCCCACCCAGCGATGCGAAGATGTACCAAGACCTAAAAGAAAAGTTACGGTGGGAAGGCATGAAGCGAGACATAGCTTCTTTCGTAGAGCGTTGCCTTGTTTGCCAACAAGTAAAAGCTTTACACCAACGTCCCTACGTGAAGTTACAACAGTTGGGTATACGAATAGAAATGGGATGAAATAACGATGGATTTCGTTCTGATTTACCAGTGTCTAGGAGAGAAACACTACCATATGGGTAATAGTGGATAGACTCACCAAGGCTCACTTTTACCAATTCAAAATACATATGGGTGATAGACTAGCCCAAATATATGTAAAGGAAGTTATCTGCTACATGGAGTACCAAAATCCATTACATCGAGATAGAGACTCCAAGTTTACATCGAAATTTTGGGTAAGCCTCAAAGAGAATTGGGAACAAAGTTAAACTTGATCTGACATTTCACCCACAAACGATGGGCGATCGAAAAGGACAATCAAACTCTAGAAGATATCTTTGAGAACCGTAGTCTTGGATCGAGGTGCAAAATGGAAGACATTCTACCTCTTATTGAGTTTGCCTACAATAATAATTATCAGCGACGATTGACATGGCCCCATACTGAAGCTTTGTATGGAAAGAAGTGTAGATCACCACTTTCTTTGGGATGAGGTAGGTGAAAGGAAAATAATAGGGCGAAGCGATTGAATGAAATGATTGAAATCGTCCAAGCAGTTAGGCGAAAGAATCAAAGAAGCTCAAGATGAGCGAAATCCCGTTGATACGCGTGAGATCGGGCTGCAATTTGAAATTGGAGACAAAGTATTTCTCAAAGTCTCTCCATCAAAAGGGATCACAAGATTTGGTGTTAAAGGAAAACTAAGAACCCGTTTCATAGGACCATATGAGATCTAGAGAGAATAGACTCGATAGCTTATAAGTTGGCTCTTCCGCCCAACTTGGGAAATGTGCATAATGTTTTCACGTCCCGACTAAGGAAATATGTGTACGATCCAAAACACGTGATCCGTCGAGGCGACGTAGTTCTCAATTCGGACATGAGTTATGAAGAAGAGCTATCGCAATAATAGACCATAAAGTTCAACAATTGAGAAACAAATCAATTTATTTGGTCAAGTCTTTGTGGAACCATCACGGACGAAGAAGAAGCTACGTGGGAGCTAGAAGATACGATGAAGGAACGGTACCCAGTTATTTTTTAAGGTATACAAATTTGGGATGAAATTTCTTTTAAGGGGTAGGATGTAATAACTGCGGTTTAAAAGCTGATTACGGTCTTTAAAACCCGTAAAATAAAATTTTGCCGTGAAATCAAATCGGATATGAAATCGAGTATGATTTCAATTATTTACATAGGAATAATTTCTGTTACACACTCACTCAAGGCGGTGAATGAAAGAAATCGAAAGTTTTAACCCATCGGCGATAAATTTTAACGTCGAATGCATATCATTGTTGAAATGTCACGATATTTCTTAAGCAATCAAGCTTGGAATTATATTCCATTATTAATGGAATATTTTATAATGGGATTACAGTATTTACGATCATTTTAAAGATGAGTCGATCGTAGCGTTTTGAGGCGTTTTCAAGCGTCAGCGTTTAGAGATAAGACGAACGATGGTTTTAATGATCAAGAAACTTTAGGAAATTATTTCTTATGATATTTTTATGATATTACAGTACTAATAAGCATTTAATTAATTCTTGAACATTAGAATTAGTAAAAATATCATAAATAGTTTCGAAAACCCTAATTTTTCAAAATTAGGGTTTTCTTCGAAATTTTTTACCCTTTTTAATTATCCTATGCTATAATTATTATTTAAATCATGTACCAAGGTGCACATATTTATGAATGACATGAAATAAAATTTTTAACCCATGGTTAAACCAAATGGCCGATAGCCATTTTTCTTGTGCATAAGTAGAATTATTTTCTTCTCTTATGTTATTTAATTAACCTATGATATTAAATATCATCTAAATTATATTATATGATGTATATATATATGTTTAGCATGAATTAAATTATTTAAGGTGTTTAAGGCATAAAAGCCGTGAACTATGTGTATATGTATAACAAAGTGTAATTTTTATTCTATCACTCTTATATATATATATAGGTATATATTCAGATTTTGTATCACCAAATCTTCCATTAGTGATGTATTGTAGCTAGTTTCAAGAAGATTTGTGTGTAAGTAAACAATGATTAATCTCCACTATCTACATAGAATAATAATATAACTTGAAGGGTCTTGTATTTGTATTGGGGGAGAGGGACCGAGAGTGAGAGTGTATAGGGGGTTGGCTTCAGCTTTTCATTCTCCATTCCTCACTCAAACACCCAACACTCAACACTTCCCTTTCTCTCTCTCAAGCTTCATCTTCCCCTCCCTAAAAACAGCCATAGCCGAGAGCTTCACCACCATATTCAAGCTCCATTTTCTTCTTCTTCTTCCATACCACACCTCAATACCTTGTACCTTGTCCCTCAAGCTATACCAACAAGGTAGGTGTCGATCAAGACTTGAGATTGTTCTTAGTTCTTGAAAAATTTCGAAAGGATGTATAGTTCTTGCATGTGTTCTTGATGAACTTGTTTGGTGATTCTTTACTATTGCATGTATATAGATGATAAAGTGTGTTAAATATGTGTTCTTGTTTTCAAAAGCATTGCATGTAAGATTTTGTGCAAAGATTTTGAATCCATGGCTATAAGGTGTACTAATGATATGTAGCAATGTGTTGTGAAGCTTTGAGCATGTTTTAAAAATTTATTCAAACATGTATGAAATTTGTTTGACATGGCCGAGAGTTTTGGGAAATTATTGGAGCATGATATTGTGATCTATGATGCTATATATATGTCTATAGTATTTGTTTGGAATTTTAGAAAAAATCCATTCTATGGTTGTTCTTGAAACCGAGGCATATACAAATATTTGAAAGAGTGTATGATTTTATTTTTATACATGCAATTGGATATTATTGATTTATGATGTATGGAGAGTGTATATAAATTGTTTGGAAATTTTTAGAGCACTCTAGCTATAATTTCTATATATGACCGAAAAATATATATGTTTAACCCTTTGATAAATGATTTTTATATGAGACATGCAATGACATATAATTACTCTATGATATTATAAAAGTCCATAGCCTTTTAATTGAAAATTTTAGAAAAATTCCTACCCTTAATTCTCAAGATGACCGAGACATATACATATGTATATATATGTGTACAATTTTATTTTATAACATGCAATGATGTTTTATTACTCTAGAGCATGAACTTTATACCCTATGATTTAATTGGGAATTTTTAGAAATGTCTACCTATTTTTTTTAGTGAGAACCGTGAGCTATATATATGTAAGTTGGATGTATGATTTTCATCTAGAACATGCAAGTGTATATGGATGATTCAAGATGATACATATATTTCATATAAATTATTTGGAAATTATAGAAAATTTTATCAATTATTTCAAATAAAACCAAGCATATATGTATTTATGTGTTGATGTATGATTTTGATTTGTAACATGCAATGGTATTTTATTGATCTTGAATATGTTTTATGCATCCTATGTTTTTGTTAGAATTTTTAAGAATCAATTACCATTTTTATTCAAATAAACCGAAAGCTTTGAGCTCCATTTGGTGATGAATAAAATTGTTCTTGATGTATTTTATGGTGTTACATTGTTACACTATAGCTTATGTGCATATTGTGATTTTTGGAAAATTTTATAAAATTATTTGTTAAATTCTATGAAGAAGCCGAGAGCTATGGATTCAATTACATGATATAACATTGTTATATAGTGGATTATGTGACATAAGTATGTTATGGAATAATGTTTGGACCTTGTGTTAATTTATTGGAATTTTAGAAAATTATTGGGCATTTATTTTAAAAATGCCGAAGCCTTGTAAAATAATAAAGTGATGATTGAACAATGTTTAGTTGATTTTATGACATATTAATGACCATAGTGTATATTAATACACTATATAATATTAGAAAAAAATTTGGACATTGTTTGGTAATTTTCATAATTACCGAGAAATTCTAAAGAATTTCTAAGGATTTTTAAATCCTTTTAATCAATTTATTAATAAATTATATGTCTAATATTATTTTAGACATATTTAGAAATTTTGGACAAATTTCGAAAATAATTGGTTGGAAAAACCCAAAATAGCAGTGAGCTATTTTTAAAATTGAAATAAGGATTTTAAATCCTTAAATTCATTATTTATAATGAATTATATGTTTAAAATTATTTTAAACATATTAAAACAGTTTATAAAAAGAAATCAATTAGAAATTGATTTTGAAAAAATTTAATATTAAAGTAAGACTTAGTAATTAAATTACTAAGAAAAGTCAAAATTGTTGACTTTTGAAATCAGCGTATGAAGGCGTTCGATAAATCAGCTAATCTGGCGTAAGGCGCATCATTTGCTAATGACATCATGTTGATATGGAAGGATTTCATATTTGAAGTCGTGAAATCGAAAGAAGCGTGAGAAAGCGTTGGACCATTTACCAAGAGGGGTAAATTGGTAATTTTCAACACATATCTCGTCTCTATCGAAGAGCGAGAAATGTTAAGTTGATCTGCGTTTGAGAAGCGAATTAAATTCATTAAGGAATTCAATTCGCGTCGATATGAAATATCGAATTTTATTATAGACTTTGTAAGTCTCGAATTACGTAAACGACGTACTAAAGCATCCTTTTTATATAAAGGTGTGGATCGACGCACGCATTGGACGTTGACGAGTAAAGAAAACGTTAAAGGCGATCAATAATTTCGGTGGGCTTTATTACTAAAATGTAACAACTTTATCGCTCTTTTCAACTGTAACATTGTTTACAACACTTTTCAACAAATGTTAAAATTGTTTAAATGATTACCTACCAAAATGTTTACGTTTTGTGTATCGTATCCTATCCATGAATGATGTGATGTTGTTGGGTTATCCCCAATTTGTGAATGAAAATCGATATCGGATCCTATGCCTAAGAAGAACACACAGCTAGGATTAACGTGTACACCGATGGTGACCGTCTTTGTAAGGACAATTCACGGCGGTCACGGGTCGTAGAAGAGGCCTCGCTTCACGACTTTCGACTATGATAACATGATGGAATGATAATAAGGGATATGGATCACGTACACCAAGAAAATGCTTGGCGACAACTTTTATAAACTCATGTAAATATTTTAGTAAGCACAAGGCATTTTCAAATAAAACCGCGTGTCTTACCACTATATTAGCGAGTAATTCAATGAAAATAAAATGTTTTCGGCATAAGTCCACTTTGGGTACAAATTTTGTACTTAGCCTGCATGTTTGTTTTAAATGTGCGAGTTGAGCTCGATTCTTGATGATGGAGAGTGTGTTGAAAGCCGTATGTCCTCGATGTTCGTTAGGAATGGATAACCTTGAGTACATATCGTCGTATATGTATTCACACACTTTCATTGCAACTCGAACTGCTTTATTTTCATGTTGGATAATAAAATAATGTGAACTATGAAGTCCTTGGATCGTCATATCCTTTGGATCCGTGACTTAAACCTTTTATTCGAAATGTTATAAGTGTATGTTTAATCCTAAGTTCAATATGCCGGTGATAAGCACTTGTGTGATCCTTCGCGTCCATGAATACTATTCCTAGTATTAGTCCGCTCGTCCGGGTTATCGTGGTGTGGTCGTGACATAATTAGACTTGGGAATTAAAGGAAAATTGTTCCTAGCAAGGTAATTACTTCATTTATGCAATGTTTTCATTAATTAAATTGATGAATATTATGTTTGAATGTTTTAGGGTTTTCGAAATTTTTGAGGATTATAGTTATGGTTGATTTGTTTAAATTTTGCTATATATATTGATTTATTTATGATTATGGAGTTAGATTAACATATGTTATGGATTTAATTTGTTCAAATTCATAGAAATTTAAAATTTAAGAAACTAACTCTAAACCCTAATTTTTGAATATGATTCATATGTTATGAATTGATTAAATTAAGCTTAGATATATGCTTATGGATGATTATAAACATCATATAAAAGAAGAAATTAAAAGTTAAACAATGTTTGTGAAATACATGTAATTTTCGAAAACTATAGAGTGTAGGAACATGATGATGTTGATTTTATTTGGGTAATTTGAGATGATATTCATGCTTAAGGATGTAAATAATGTATAGAATGAATTTATGGGAATTTAATTCAAACATATATTAATTGTTCAAAAATTTCAAAAATGAAGGGCAAGCTTTGATCTATGATTTCTTGATTTTATTTGATGGATTTGAATTTATATTTGAAATCTATGATAAAAATAAGGCCTAAATAGAAATTATGGGAATTTTTGAACATATGTATCAAAAGTTATAAAAATTAAGGTTTAAGACTAAAGTTATGATTTTATGTGGAAATTTTTAAGTAAGACTTGAATGAATGATGAATTAATGATCAATGATGTTAATTAAGTACAATTATATGATATTTGATGTTTTATGGGTTGTAGATACTCAAAATATTGAAATGTATATATATATATATATATATATATATATTTAGTTAAATCGCCTTAGGCGATTAACGTTGAACTAGATGATATTAGTCTTGTATAAGGGTCTTAAGTGTATGTTTGATGATATGATGATGATATTGAGGAGTTTGGGATTATATTGAAGTAGTGTGGTGTGATTGGGCTATACATATTACAGATGTTACTCTGCCGAAATTTCGGTAGAATTAGACATTAGTAAGACATGTTACATGTTAATTGATAGTTGTTAACATATAGCTAAATTAGAAAGAGAGATTACTAAAAATTGACCATAATTTTTATGTTTCAAGGATCAAGCAAGGGAACTCGAGAAGTAAAGGAAGAAGAAGCGAAACTGTTAGATTAAACGGCACGAGGTGGGTAATGCTTTACAAAGTTTGTTTGAGAGCAAAACTTATGTTGCTTTATGAAATTGTTTTGTCATGAAAATATAATCACCACATGATGATTATGTAAAGGAACGTTTTTACCACATTGTGGGTATGACGGTAATTACCTATCTGCGGTAGGAAATGTTAATTACTGTGCACAGGTAGATGACTGTGAGCTTGCAAATGTAGGCCGGCCATGGTATTGGGGAGGAGGCCTACTTCCCTTTACCAAATGACGTAGTTAGGGTATGACCGTAGTTGTGATCCTTCGGGACCAACTCGGGTATGTTATGCCGGTATGTTTCGAAAGATAAAATGTGGTGATCTTTTATATTATGATGGAAATTCTTATGCATGATCTATCAACTGTTTTCTTAATGTTAATTGAAGGATATACCTCTTTTACTGAAGTTATAAATTTTGAAAATATGTTGACATTATCCACTGAGTACTTTCTGGTACTCACACCCTCCCAAAATGTTTCTCTGATGCAGGTTGAGACTAAAGGGATGTGGCGGGGAACTGAGCTGAAATATCATTTTATCTTCTTACTTAAATTAGAAGTGTTTGAATATCATGTCTTCACACATGATGTTCATTACTATTCCGCTGCTAAGACCTTGAAACTTCGAAACCGTACTTTTGATAACCTTGTAAATGTTTTGAAAACTTTTATGTATATATTTTGAGGTTGTGCCCTCGTTCGTGATAATATTGTTGTTGGATATTTTCTGAGTGCAGGTTGGTTTATTCCATTTTCAAACGTTATGCTGTCCGTTTGTTTCCAAAATTTAATTCTCTAAATCATTTATTGTCAAAGATTATCGTAAATTAAACAGTCACGACTTGATTATTTAGTTAAATAAGTAATTAAGTAGTCGGGTCGTGACAATTTGTCACCTCACTCCATACACTACTTTGAGGATTTAAGAGAAGTTTTCCTAAACCAGTTCGCAAGCATGCGAAAATCAGCACATGGAACGCACATATGTGGTAGATAATATGAGGGAGAGAGGAAACCCTAAGATCCTATTTAACGAGATTCAATGTGGTGGTACTGGAATCCTAAGACATAAAGTCCATAATAAAAGTTGATATATTCACTCACAACTTAAAGAATGGACCTTTATTCGCATCCTTAATCAATAGGCCGTCAAGGAGTTGGAAGGAGTTGTTGGCCCAAATAGACAAGTTCATACACTTAGAAGATGCTATTTTAGATTAACATGTGGAGAATACTACACTCGGAGGGCCATCAAAAATTGAGAACAGAGAGAGAAAAGTGAGAACATAAAACCCAAGCTCTGAAAGAAAGAAGACAGAAAGGTTCGAATTATATACCCCCTTAACGTGAGAACCAACGGACTTGCTCGAGATAGTGACGAAAAAATTGGGATTTAGATTCCCTCGAATTGCTAAAGACGGACCTCAAAAGCTCAGGTCCGACAAGTTTTGTAAATATCATAATGACTACAGTCATAAAACTAACGAATATTGACACCTAAAAGACATCATCAAAAAGCTTATTCAGTATGGACAATGTAATACCACATCCTTTCTAAGCTTCAGGTTTTTTTGGCATATTTTTCGAGAAGGCAAAAAGTTAACCTTTTGTTTCGGTGGTCCGACTGTCACGAAACCTCAGGTGTTGTGAAGAGTGTCTTATGACGAATTCATAGACACTAAGTATGCAGGTTTTCAACCGCCCATGAAGGTTTGGCACTCTGAGGAAGTTATCAAAAAATCGGACTTTTCATGGGTCTTTTAAAAATATATCTTGTTTATAGTCGTTGTATCCGGTATTTTATTTCGAGTCCATGGGTACCAAGTTTGAAGATTTTGGAGTCCGTTTGCGAAAGTTGCATCGCTTTTTGTGTTTTCGAAAAATAACCCTTGCACAAGCAGCTGCGCAACCCCCTGCTTTTTCCTATAAATAGAGGGCTAGGGCCTTCATTTTCAACATTCATTTTCTTCGTCTCTCTGTGTTTACGGACGAGCCGAGCAGCTTCAGGTACACTGCGGAAGCACTGGAGGAGTGGGGATCAAGCCGGGGAGGCTCGGCGGTGGTGGCCGGTAGCAGTGCAATGGCCAGAACCGTTTCTCATTTTTTTTTCATTTTTTTTCCTTTTCTTGTACTGCTGCCGGCCACCACCGCTGATAAGCCCCTCCCCGGCAGCCTCCGTTTTCATTTTTTTTCCTTTTCTTGTTTTGATTCCGCCTTTTCGTAGATAGCATAGCATAGAACTCGGGTTTCTAAAGGATGAGGCCAGAAAACTATCGGAGGCCAGTGAAAACCGTCGCCGACCACCACCGCCTAACGCCACCGCCGTGACTGTTGGCCGCTGATTTGTTGGCCGACGGGCCACTTTTTGGCTATGGGCCCTTTAGGTTTTGAGTTCCGGGCTATGTGTTCTACTAGCGTACCGATTTTGTTTTTTCTTTTTTCGTGTTTTTGCATGCCGAGATGTTTTTCGTCGTTTCGAATTTCTAAAGAAAGTACATTCCCGGGTTATCCTTTTTCAACATGGCATCATTCCATGTTCCTTGTTATGCATATTGCTTATGTTTCCATTTTCATGCATCCGTTTTGGCTGGTTTATCCTACATCTGAGGATAGGCATCGATTTTGAAGCTTCTTCGCTGCTAAGAATTGTATCATCTTTCATTCATGCATATTTTAAAGGTACCCTATTATAGATCTTGATGCCTTGAATATATTTGCCTTCTGCATCGAGTTGATTTGAAAACCCGGAGAGTGCCATATGTAGGTTCAGAAAGTCGAAAACCCCTGTTTCGCTTCGATCTCCTTTTGGATCACTTTGTTGCTTTGCTTTGTAGAATGTGACTCCAAAGGTTGTTCCATCTTGTTACCAGGTACCTATCAATGCGATCTGTAAGGTTTTTGGATCTGTGGATATCTCCCAGTTGATGTTTTCGACTGTCCAGTTTGGGTTATATATGCTTATTTTGAGTTATTTACTCTGATATTTCAAAATCAAAAATGTGTATGCCGTGAAAATGTTTTAACGAAGTTAATACAATTCCCTACTCTGAGATGTGGATCTGTTGATTGTGCACAGATCTCTATTCGGTGGGTTGATCACCATCTTGAGTATTGATCGTAAAGGGATAGACCCCGAACTCGTGGTTATGGTTCTGAAGGGGATAAACCCCTGAAGGCCACACGGATTGAGTGTGGTCTGGAAGGAAGACTACATTGATTTGGCTGGCTGGATGTGTTCCGGGCCGTGATATTGTGGGCTGGCTGGATATGTTCCGGGTCGAGATGTGATGGGCTGGTTGGATACGTTCCGAGCCAAGGTTCTATGATGGGAATAACAGTAATAACGGATCAGGTATCAAAAAGAAAAAAACTATTTTTGCTTACTTAGAAGTGGGTTTACGTTTTAAAACCTTCTAAGGTAAGTGCTCTGAACACGGTATCATGGATTTTATTTTATGTTATAAAAACCCCAGCTGAGTGCGCTAGTACTCATCCCAAAATCTTTTTCAAATTTTTTCATAGATGGATGAGGGCTGGACGGGCGACGCTGAGGGGTTGAGTTGCGGGTTCTTTCATGCCTTCTGCTTCAGCGATATGGTGTCATATCTATATATTCTGTTGTTGATGAATTCTTGTCCCTTTATTCTACTCTCTGATTGGGAACAAGGTTCGCTGTGATATTATTATGCTGTGAGTCTCGATAAGAGCATGCTATGTGGTTGACCGGTCTAGTCGACATGATGTAATGCTATTTTGTTTCCATGCATTACCAACATCTAATCAAGATCATGTTCATTGAAGTTATGCTGTCGATAAATTTCTGTTGGTGGATTGTTTGCTCACCCCTCCCCTTCAGGATATGTCCTAGTTATAGAGGAGATATTGCACGATTTTCTGGTCATATCTTCTTATTATGTGTGCTTTATGTATCCACCCCTTCTTCCTCGCTTCTTATTCCCCACTCCTAATCATGCCCCGACATCCGTGCCTTCCCTCAGAAATTGGGCCGTGACAGCGTGGTATCAGAGCAATTTTCCTGGCTTTGGGTATCTAAAGTTATCTGATATCAAGGCAGTTCATTTGCTTTATATCTTGTACGTTCTTAAAATAGAGTGTTTAGAATTTATCTTCTAAACTGTTTATCAGGTACAGCCCTCAGCTCACCGTCAGGCTGCCTCCTTTAAAAAGAGGATGAGGTATGTGTTTATTTGTTGATGCTTTATGTGGTTATGTGAGTATAATCTGATCTTGGTTTCATGCGCCTTGACATGGTATGAGTTTACGTGATGTAAACGTGATGGGATGTTGAGATGATGTTGATATGGATGTGATATGGTTGGATGCTGATGTGGATGTGGAAGTGAATTATTGATAGGACGGACGAGCCTATGCGACTGTGATATGAAGATCATTGATTAGAATGATGAGATGTGATTGATATGATCACGGATGAATGATATGGATCTATGTGATTACATAGAAATGTGTTGTTGGTTGAAATCTTGCTTATTTGATAAACGAGTGCTTGTAAGGGAATCATGTATTTGCTTGCGTGATTATTATTATGAAGATCGTGATGGATATTGATGTGTTGAAAGTGAACATGTGTCTGAGGCATGGTTACCCAGATGACTGAGGCAGAAAAGGGAAACATGAATATTTGTTGTTGTTTTATGATGAACTAACATGTAGGTTTATGGATAGAAGTAATCCCATAAAACACCCAAATCCATAATACACATGTAGAATCTAAGCAAAACCATAAAAACATGTAAGATCTACCCATTTCATATATCAAAGACCAAATTACCCTTCAAATCACCATTCATTCATGCTTTATATTGCTATTATCCAAACACATCCATTTATGGAGATAAAACATGCTTAACTACCAGGCCCAACATGCTTCCTTAGCAAATTAAAGTAATTAACCGAGTTTTCGCCATTATACCTGTTGACCACAGTGCTGCCGGGACTCTTTCGGATCGTCATATTTTTACGGGCTTCTGAGCTCCTCCCGAGCTTCTACCAACCACACGATCGCAACCGATGGACTCCTACCTACGGACCTTCTACAGCAACACTCATCACAACCCTCGTCTCTTTCGATTCGGGGCATATGGTATCAGGGTGATATCTATGGAAGATTATTTAAATAAGACAGCTGAATAGTCCGGCGAAAGCCTTCAACTTTTATTGAGGAATTAGGAAATATTTAATACATAAGTGTATCTCCTTTCGGGAGGAGACAAAATCTTTTAGCTACCTATGGTAGCTAGGTGCTCTCCGCACATACAACTTAAAAACTTAAAAAGGAAAAAGGAAAGAAACTTTGAAACTGAAAAACTATTACACTACTACAGAGAGAGAGGTATTTCTTTGGTTATTGAAGAAAGCTTGGATGATGCTCGATGCTCTGAGCTTCCTTCGACTCTTCTTTATATAGAGGTTTGATCCCCTCTATAATGTCTTCAATTATTGCCTCGGATTCTTTTCTCTGAGACAGCTTGCTCGCATGTGATAGCGAGTCCATGTCATTTGCCCAACTCTTTGTCCGATTTTATGACACGTACGATCGGTATTAAGGAAGGACGACTGGTTTTCTGCCTTCTTCACATGCTGAGGGGCTATCTTTTAATAATGGCGCACCGCGTGCTCCACTTTCTTCTGCCGACACTTTGTCCGTTGCGCGAAGGTGGAGTCACAACTCATTTCCCACTTTCTTTTGCTTAGTGGGAATCTTCATGACGTTTTACCCACCCATGTCGTTTTCTTTTTGGTGGGTAATCCTCTGCTTTAGAGTCACATAACTCTCTTTTCTTTGTCGGCCACCTTACTTTTTTGGAGGTGCCCAAGGTGTTCTCTTCTGAGGAACCCGACGCTCCTCATGCTCATCTGACCGAAATTTTTTCTTGTCTTCTTTTGACAAGAAGCCTTTTCCGAACTCTGGATCTTTCTGGTTCTGGCAGTCCGAACAAACTCTGGACATCCAATGGCCAAAGCGAGCCATTTTGCAGAACTTGCGATGAGTCTCCTTGCTCCCCGCAACCTTATTTTCCCAGAGTAGTGTCCTTTTTTTCTCGAAGAAACTCTCTGCGAAGCTCTTTGTTTTTCTTGTCATGGTATTCAACAGGAAAGTTCCATTCGCCGAGTTCTAAAAGAACTTGAACGGAAACTTGACCTTTTCCATCTCAGTAAGACAGACCCATAGTCCCCATGCTCTCCGTGTAGTAATCTGATCTTCGAAGAATGTGGAGACCAACGTGAAATCCGATGTCGGGGCCTTTATATTATTCAGGGCCTTTGTATCGGGTCGTCGAAGCCTGATGTAGTGGAAGGCTTCGTGACTTCCTTTGCCGACTAGTTTCGGAGCAGCACTGGTGAAATAAAGCACCAGAACATCTCCTCTGCTGAGTCCTAGGTTGTTTTCCCAAGAATCATGCACCGCTTCTTGGATACACCTTGGTAGACCTTTGATCTCGGTGAAACTAGGCGCGGTGGTATAAACTGAGGCGAGTGCCCCAAAATCATACCATAACTTGACATCTTGTGGATTGGCTCCGGTGGACATCCACATCCGGGGATATTTCCCCGAGGTATCAACCCTGATGTGTTCAGGATGGACACCCTTCCTTGTCTGCAACTTCTCCCAATTGGACTGGTATGCCTGCCATGTAGGAGAAATTTCAAACACGTTAGTATCAACCTTATATTTGTCAATCATGGGCCTAAGGCTGATCTCTCCCTCTTTTACCCCAGAGTTGCTGGGTTGACACGATGAGTCAGGTTGTGACACCTGATCATTGTCTTCTGCTTGGGCCGGCGATTCTGAAGAATTCATCAACTTAGCACTCGTGCTAAGGTTATTTGAATCCCTTGCTACAGGTATACAGCCATGGAAAATGACTCCTTGCCCAGTCTTGAACTGGCAGCTCGGAGCATTGGCTGGTGCAATATGGATTGAAGTGAACCCTCGTTCCGTATGTATTCTCTTATTCGGTGTGTGACACTGGTCACATCCCCTTCTTGAATTCTCCCTGCCTGTTTGGCATGGAGTACACACTCATCCCATTCTCTTAGGAGAAACTCCAAATTCTCTCGGAGATGCCTCTGGGCTGTGATGATGGATTCAACTTCTTTCGGATCCATCTCTCGTCAGGAAATCTGCAAGAATATTTTCATGAGATTTGAGAACGACAATATCATAAATATAATATTGACATTCAGCTTGCCATCTTAATAATCTAGCATTTTTGGGCTTAGATTCAATCTTGTTTACTAGAAAAGCTTTAACTTTAGTTTTATCAACTTTTAAAGTAAATTTCTTCGCAAGTAAGAAAATAGGCCATTTCTTAAAAGCCTGTCGAACTGCAAAGAACTCTTTTTTATTGATGTGCCAACGCACAACAGTTTCTTCGGGGAAAAGACCGCTACAGTATCTGCATGGCTCTTCTCCAAGTGGGGTGATCTTTGTAAGCACCGCTGCCCACCAATGATCACTAGCATCGTGTCTGAGACTAAGTCGTCTTAGTCACGAGGAATCGAAAGCTTCGTGAGAGTTTTGCAAACCTCCTTCAGACTTTTCATCCCTTCACGATGTTCGTCCATCCATATGAAGGGAACATCTTTCTTTAGCAATGGGCTAAAGACTTTCATGTGCTTTGCAAGATCTTTGATGAACATTCCTGCAAAGTTAACAACTCCCAAAAAACTTTGGAGCTGCTTCTTATCCTTGAGATCTTCTGGGAAGTTCTGCACCTTCTGCAAGATATGATCCTGCAAGATGATTTCCGTTTTATCGATCTCAATACCCAAAAACTTAATCTTTCGGGTAGCGATGACTGCCTTCTTTTCGGACAGTACCAATCCTTCCTTTTGACAGACATCTGCAAATATCTCTAAATGCCTGACATGTTCATCCATATTCTTTGAAGTTATAAGAATATCATCAATATAAACAAACGTAAAAGAGAAATAATCTTTGAAAAGATTATACATCTTCCTCTGGAATATCTGGGGTGCATTTGCCAACCCCATTGGTATCATGTTCCAAACGTAGTGACCTTACGGAGTAGAGAAAGCTGTGAACTTCTTACTCCATTCCTCCATGCGAATCTGGTAGAAACCTGACTTGCAATCAAACTTGGAAAACACCTTAGCATTCCTAATGCAATTGATAAGATGTTCTCTATTCGGGATAAAATATCCGTCAAACTCCAGAATGTCATTAATACCTTTATAATTAATAACCAATCTGGGTTTACCTCTTTTGACCTCACCATGATTCCTTACTAGAAATCCAGGACTGCTGTAAGGCGAGTTCCCTGGTTCGATCAACTTCAAATCAAGGTGTTCCTTGATTATCTGCCTCATATTCTTCTGATCCACAAGATTCATCAGGATAGGTCAAAACTCTGATAAACTCGAATTCCTTGCCTAGCTTAACCTTCAGACTAGCTTCGAGTTGGTTCCTATTCCACCATGCCAAAGGATCCTCGTTGTGACAACGAACGATTTTCCTTTTGACATCCTCGAGAGCAACCTGTACTCCTTCTCCATTATCTCGGTGAGATATCAGAGATGCTTTGAGGATTTGGATCTCCTCATCATCAAGATCTTTGGATAATTATGAAATCCTGCAACTCAGCAATGCTTCGTTGAACCGTCTTTGATCTTTCATCTTTGGGTGTCGAAGTTTTCCTTCATCACCACGCTTGCTGCAAAATCTGATTGGCATTTGTCGGTTAAATGCCCCTTGCAGTCGCTGAACAATGATTTTGTAATCACAATTGGTTGTGAACACCAATCGTCTCCTTTTATTGTCCTGCATGAACTTCTTGAACATATGTAGGAAATTGTTTCCCAACAAAATATCAGCTCTGGTATCATAGAAATAGATTGGTGGAGTCTGAACCTTATACCAAGGTGTTTGCCCTGCTCCGCCCATCAAAATTTTCGTCTGTCTTACTCCTTTGGATAAGAACAAGATTTTCTTTGAGAAATCTCTTCCAGCAATCTGAGGTAGATTTTCCTTTATTTCTGCCGGAAAGAATCCCTTCTTTGCTGTGCAGATTCCTACACCTGAATCGACATAGGCAGCAAAATACTCTGCCTTGTACTTCTCGTATAACACCCCAATAGAGATGTATATTGAGAATGGACTTGTCATTCAATTAGCAGTTTTCTCCCGCTAATTGTAACCTCCATTCCTTCAGTTGTTATTCCCCACGGTTTGCACCTATCGAGGAATTTACATCCTAGGATTAGGACCTCCATTTCTTGACCGGCCTTCCCTGTGATGGTCATTTGAAAGCCTCTGAAATCCAGGGTTCCTACATAGACATTGGACCCCGAATTCTTTATATCGCATATGTAGGGAAATCTGATGTTTAGCCCTCTCCCAAGGATCTATCTTGGATGTTTAATTCACCATACATTGATTATATACCTAGCATGCACCTATATAATTAATTGCAACATGTAGGGGTTTTCTCGTGTTTACCTTTGAATCTGTCGGGGATGAACGGATCGAGACTCGTGCTTTGACCTTTTGGACTGTATCCCGGTTGCCCAATCTCCAACGTCGAGTGAGGACGAGCTATGGAGAATGCTACAGAAAATCACCCTAATCCTCTCTATGATTTTCGAAAATTCCTCTCTAATCACTATAGAGATTCTCGAAAATAATGATAAGATAATTGAGGATTAGCATTGATCTTATCTCTTATCTTATATTTATAATGCATTACCATAATCCCATAAGAAAAGGATCCATGCATATCCCATAAATATAATAATATCCTTATGGATAAAGAGAATCAAATCATATCCTTAGAGAGAGGGAGGGGCGCGATTTTCTTCCAAGCTACGGGCCTGGATGGGTCAACCCAGGGATCAAATGCAAGGAATAAAGATGGGCCTCAAATAAATTAATTATCTTATGTTCAGCCCAGAACATAAATTAATTTATAAACATTCATTCATGCCACTAGAGAATAAATGCTGACTTACCCCTTTATTACCGAAGGTGAGTCGGGCTTGCACTTAGACATTACAATTCCCCGTATTTAAGATATCGCGTCCATTAATTATTTAGAGCATTACATTGCTTAAAATAATTAATATCTTTAATTCCTAAGTAGTACCACTCAACATTATTATTGTACTTGAGCAAACTCAACCTGCAGGATTTAGTACAATAAACCTTTTGAGCTCCTTAAGGGGACGTCATCATCCTAGCGGATACGGTGACTCGTCTGAGATAACTAGCATGACTTACAAGCACCGCCACCACCCAAGATCACGGAGAATATTGGGCTAGAACATATAACCCTCACCCATAACAAATCAAAGTGATGGTTAGCAACTCATACTCACCTAATACCTGATCGAGGTTTAGATCATCGTAAGTAACCGAGATCTAGGTTCTTCACGACGGTCGATAGAAGAACTCATCTCACCGTGATCCATCAATACGTCGAGACGCGTGCAAAGATAGACAAGCAACCAAGTCAAGTCACTTCTTATCTATACCGCAGCTATACCGACAACTCGTCCTCAAGTTGTCTCACCAGGAAACTTTTATATCTCATTAAGCTTGACCAATCATACGGACTTACGTGATCTTCTACACATCGTATGATCTAACTTATATATGAGATAAGGGACACGATATATGCAATCAAGTAATCAATTCAGATAGGAGATTGTAATAGTGGTGACGAGAAACATTGTATACAAGCTCAACCAAAACGCTTTCGATACAAATCAACAATCTTCCACTTATACTAAAGCAAACTTTTAGTATACAATGTGTCTCTACTAGCTATTACAGACAAAACCATCACTTTGCTTCTCCCACTTATACAAAAGTTTCCTTTCTAAGTGGGTGCCATCAGCGCAATCTAAGTCCTCGAACGTGCGCCGTAGACTTTTGCGGTGAGCTCTTTGTGAATGGATCCGCTAGGTTATCCGTCGTATCAATCTTTTCAATTAGCACGTCCCTCGTCTAATGATTTTTCGTATGACATGGTACTTTCTCTCTATGTGTTTGGTCGCCTTGTGGGTCCGTGGTTCCTTCGAGTTTGCCACTGCACCCGAGTTATCACAGTAAACTATGATACTCTTGGGCGAACCAGGTACCACACCTACATCCATGAGGTAGTTCTTGAACCATACAGCCTCCTTAGCAGCCTCCGAAGCGGCTACATATTCGGCTTCCATGGTAGAGTCCGCAATGCATCGCCGCTTTGCACTCCGCCAGATCGGCTCCATCTCCCAAGGTAAACACATAGCCTGAGGTAGACTTTTTCTCATCACGGTCAGCTTGGAAATCCGAGTCTGATAACCCAAAGGCATTAGACTATCTCGCATGATAAACTAGCCTATAATTTGAGTCCTTTTCGTGTCCTTGAGTATATGCTTTCTGCAATCAATGAGCTTGTCGAGGTTAGGCGATATCTATCTACTATGCCTACCGCATAGCGGATATCGGGTCTCGTACATAGCATTGCGTACATGAGACTTCCTCGGCGAAGCGTGGGAACTTGTCTCATTTCCTCTATCTCCTTTGCGGTCATGGGTGATGCGCCCTTGAATAAAGGAACACCATGTCCGAAAGGTAGCAATCCTTTCTTGGCGGTGCGCATACTAAAGCGAGTAATCACGGTTACAATGTAAGGCGCCCGAGATAAGCTCAATATTTTCTCTTGCGATCTCGGTAAACCTTGATCCCAAGAATGTCACGCATCTCCTAAGTCTTTCATTTGAAACTGGTCGGATAACCAACTCTTTATGTCGATAACAACTTCACATTGTTGCCAACTAGAAGAATGTCATCTACATAAAGTGCAAGAAATACCACATCACCGTTGACATCTAAGCGATACACACAACTCTCGCTAGGCAACGGGTAAATCCATGGGACTTTACCACCTCGTCAAAGCGTAAGTTCCGGATCGTGAGGCTTGCTTAAGCCCATAAATGGACTTCTTAAGCTTCCATACTAGATGCTTTTCACCCTTCACCACATAACCTTGGGTTGTTGCATATAGATGTCTCTACCTTCCTCAAGGTAACCGCTTAGAAAAGCGGTTTTCACATCCATTTGCCAAACCTCAAGGTTCAGTGGGCTCGCTATGGCCGAAGAATTACGATGGACTTGAGCATTGCTACAGATGAAAAGTTCTCATCGAAATCGATGCCCTCAATCCGAGTGTACCCTTTCGCCACAAGCACGGCTTTAAAAGCGAAACCTCTCGCATCTGAATCTCTTCCTCTTGTATACCCACTTACTACCTATGGCTTCCTTGCCATCCGTAGAGGTGTCTTTCGTATACATCCATAGTTGTTATGGACTCAATTTCTAAGTCCATAGCGGTGTGCCATGATCTTGCATCAATGTCTTGTATCGCCTCGCTTTACGTCCATGGGTCGATTATTGCTTGTTCGTTTCCTGAGATTAAATCCGATGATTCACCCACGAACATAAATCGCTCGGGTTGGCGAACAACCTCCCACTACGACGAGGCGCTACTGGCACAATGGCAACGGTGGGTGCGATAACTTGTGGTTCTCTATCTTGCACAACTTGTCGGATAGGAGCCACTTATGCGGCCGTATCTCCAAAGGAACTCGACCCACTTCAATTTCTTGAAGTATCGGTGTCGATCCTCCCACTAGATACGACATCTCGTACCTTTCGCTTAATCGGTCTTTGGAATACGATCATCTTCTAATTCACGAAGAATGATTTCAACTTTGGATTTATGGTTTGTCATATAATCCTCTTCTAAGAATCGGGCATTAGTGCTAATAATGACCTTCCGATCCTTAGGACTATAGAATAAACCACCTTCGTCCCTCTAGGATAGCCATAAACGACCTTGCGTTGGATCTAGCCTCTAACTTGTCGCCTTCTTGTTCAAACACATGTGCCGGATCGCCCCATATCCTTATGTGGCTTAAACTAGGCTTGTGATAAGCCTCATTTTTACATGATTTATAAGGCTATATTCGTTTCGTTTCTAAGTGATAAGTGATCTTTGGAGTTATCTTTTTATATATTTATGTTTACCTTAGAAGATATTATGCCGTGTGTATTTCATGTCATTTTAGCATAGGTTTTGATGTCAAAAAGGTGGATCACAATAAAGAGGAATCAATAGCCCAGTCGCGAGCTCATGCGAAGAAGAACTGTTTGAAAACGACGTTGATGTAGGGATGACATATGTCTAGCCCTCACCCCGAGGATCTATCTTGGATATTTAATTCACCATACATTGATTATAAACCTATCATGCGTCTATATAATTAATTGCAACACGTAGGGGTTTTCACGTGTTTACCGTTGGATCTGTCGGGGTCGATCGAACGGGATGAACGGATCAAACGGTTGAGACACGTGCTTTGACCTTCTGGACTGTATCCCGGTTGCCCAATCTCCAACGTCGAGTGAGGACGGTCTATGGAGAATGCTTCGGAAAATCACCCAATACTCTCACAATGCTCTCGAAAATTCTCTCTCAATCACTATGAGATTACCGAAAATTTGTGTAGGATTAATGAGCATTAACCTAGACTTTATCTCTTACCTTATATTTATAATGCATTACCATAATCCCACAAGGAAAGGATTTATGCATATCCCATAAATATAATAATATCCTTATAGGATAAAGAGAATAAAATCTTGCCTTTGGGAGCATCTGGGGGCCGATTTTACTAAGCCAAGGGCTGGATGGGCCGACCAGGATCAAATGCAAGGAATAAAGATGGGCCTCAAATAAATTAATTATCTTATGTTCAGACCGAACATAAATTAATTTATAAACATTTATTTATGCCACTAGAGAATAAATCTTGACTTACCCTTTATTACCGAAGGTGAGTCGGACTTGCACTTAGACATTACGAATCCCGTATTTAAGATATCGAGCGTCCATTAATTATTTATAGCAATCATTGCTTAAAATAATTAATATCTTTAATTCCTTAAGTAGTACCACTCAACATTATTATTGTACTTGAGCTAACTCAACTGCGGGTTTAGTACAATAAACCTTTTGAGCTCCTTAAGGGGCGTCATCATCCTAAACGGATACGGTGACTCGACTGAGATACCTAGCATGACTTACAAGCACCGCCACCACCCAAGATGCGGAGAATATTGGGTTAGAACATATAACCCTCACCCATAACAAGTCAAAGTGATGGTCAGCAACTCATACTCATCTAATACCTTATCGAGGTTTAGATCATCGTAAGTCACCGAGATCTTGGTTCTTCACTACGGTCAGATAGAAGAACACATCTCACTGTGATCCTTCAATACGTCAGAGACGTACCAGCATAGACAAGCAACCAAGTCAAGTCACTTCTTATCTATACCGCAGCCTATACCGACAACTCGTCCTCAAGTTGTCTCAGCTGTGAAACTTTTTATATCTCATTAAGCTTAACCAATCATACAGACTTCTGTGATCTTCTACACACTGTATGATCTAACTTATATATGAGATAAGGGGACACAGATATATGCAATCAAGTATTCAATTCAGATAGGAGATTGTAATAGTGGTGACAGAAACATTGTATACAAGCTCAACCAAAGCGCTTTCGAGATACAAATCCAACAATCTTCCA
This sequence comes from Salvia rosmarinus, assembly GCA_036937905.1. Lineage (NCBI taxonomy): Eukaryota > Viridiplantae > Streptophyta > Magnoliopsida > Lamiales > Lamiaceae > Salvia > Salvia rosmarinus. The sequence goes on along the minus strand of CM072819.1, from coordinate 70,539,064 downwards.
CTTATACTAAAGCAAACTTTTAGTATACAATGTGTCTCTACTAGCTATTACAAAAAACCATCACTTTGCTTCTCCCACTTATACAAAAGTTTCCTTTCTAAGTGGGTGCCATCAAGCGCAATCCAAGTCCTCGAACGTGTCCATCGTAGACTTTTGCGGTGAGCTCTTTGTGAATGGATCCGCTAGATTTTCCGTTGTATCAATCTTTTCAATCAGCACGTCCCTCGTCTAATGATTTCTCGTATGACATGGTACTTTCTCTCTATGTGTTTGGTCGCCTTGTGGGTCCGTGGTTCCTTCGAGTTTGCCACTCGCACCGAGTTATCACAATGAACTATGATACTCTTGGGCAAACCGGTACCACACCTAGATCCATGAGGTAGTTCTTGAACCATCTGACCTCCTTAGAAGCCTCCGGCGGCTACATATTCGGCTTCCATGGTAGAGTCCGCAATGCATCGCCGCTTTGCACTCCGCCAGATACGGCTCCATCTCCCAAGGTAAACACATAGCCGAGGTAGACTTTTTCTCATCACGGTCGACTTTGAAATCCAGTGCAGATAACCCAAAGGCATTAGACTATCTGCATGATAAACTAGCCTATAATCTCGAGTCCTTTTCGGTCCTTGAGTATATGCTTTCTCGCATCAATGAGCTTGTCGAGGTTAGGCGATATCTAGCTACTATGCCTACCGCATAGCGGATATCGGCCTCGTGCATAGCATTGCGTACATGAGACTTCCTACGGCGGAGCGTAAGGAACTTGTCTCATTTCCTCTATCTCCTTTGCGGTCATAGGTGATCGCGTCTTAGATAAAGGAACGCCATGTCCGAAGGTAGCAATCCTTTCTTGGCGGTCCGCATACTAAAGCAGTAATCACGGTATCAATGTAAGGCGCCCGAGATAAGCTCAATATTTTCTTCTTGCGATCTCGGTAAACCTTGATCCCAAGAATGTACGTGTATCTCCTAAGTCTTTCATTTGAAACGATCGGATAGCCAACTCTTTACGTCGATAATGACTTCACGTTGTTTCCAACTAGAAGGATGTCATCTACATAAAGTGCAAGAAATACCACATCACCGTTGACATCTAACCGATACACACAACTCTCGCTAGGCAACTGGGTAAATCCATGGGACTTGACCACCTCGTCAAATCGTAATTTCCATGACCGGAGGCTGCTTAAGTCCATAAATGGACTTCTTAAGCTTCCATACTAGATGCTCTTCACCCTTCACCACATAACCTTCGGTTCTGCGCATATAGATGTCTCTACCTTCCTCAAGGTAACCGTTTAGAAAAGCGGTTTTAACATCCATTGCCAAACCTCTAGGTTCAGTGGGTGCTATGGCGGAAGAATTACGATGGACTTGAGCATTGCTACTGATGAAAAGGTCTCATCAAAATCGATGCCCTCAATCGAGTACCCTTTCGCCATAAGCACGGCTTTAAAAGGCGAAACCTCTCCATCGGAATCTCTTCCTCTTGTATATCCACTTACTACCTATGGCTTCCTTGCCATCCGGTAGAGGTGTCTTTCATATACATCCATAGCCGTTATGGACTCCATTTCTAAGTCCATAGCGGTGTGCCATGATCTTGCATCAATATCTTGTATCGCCTCCTTGTATGTCCATGGGTCGATTATTGCTGCTTCGTTTCACGGGACTAAATCCAAGATTCACCCACGAATATAAATCACTCGGGTTGACGAACAACCTCCCACTACGATGAGGCGCTACAGCACAATGGCAACGGTGGGTGCGATAACTTGTGGTTCTCTAACTTGCACAACTTGCTGTGTAGGTACCACTTGTGCGGTCGGTATCTCGGTGGAACTCGACCCACTTCAATTTCTTGAAGTATCCGTGTCGATCCTCCCACTAGACTCGACATCTCGTACCTTTGGCCTAATCGGTGGTGGAATCGATCCTCTTCTAATTCTTGAAGAATGATTTCAACTTTGGATTTATGATTTTCATGTAGTCCTCTTCTAAGAATCGAGCATTAGTGCTAATAATGACCTCAATCCTTGGGACTATAGAATAAACCACCTTCGTTCCTCTAGGATAGCCAATAAACAGACCTTGCGTCGGATCTAGCCTCCAACTTGTCGCCTTCTTGTTCAAAGACATGTGTTGGGATCGCCCATATCCTTATGTGGCTTAAACCAGCTTGCGCCCAAACCACAACTCGAAGGGGTCTTTTCAACCGACTTGGAAGGTACTAGATTTAGCAAGTATGTCATTGTTTCTAAGGCATACCCCGAGCGAAATAGGCGATCTTGCATAGCTCATCATTGATCTAACCATTTCCAAAAGAGTCATATTTCTTCGCTCGACACACCATTTTGTTGTGGTGTGCCGGTGAAGTCTTGTTGGGATGTAATCCCACACTTCACTAGATAGTCCATAAACTCGTTACTGAGGTATTCGCCACCGCGATCAGAACGCAGTGATTTGATACTTTTACCTAGCTTCGGCTCCACTTCCGCCTTGAACTCTTTGAATTTCTCAAAACATTCAGACTTGCGGTGAAGCAGGTATATGTATCCGTACCTTGAGTAATCGTCAATGAAAGTGACATAATACTCGTACCCTCCATGAGCTTGTGTGGACATTGGTCCACACAGGTCAGAATGGACTAGCTATAACATTTCTTTGGCTCTATAACCCTTCGCTTTGAAGGGTGCAGTCGACATCTTACCTTCTATACAGATTCACGATCGGGAACGAAGTAACGTGAGATTACCCAACGCTCCATTCTTAGCCGGTCTTTGGATCCTATTTAGATTGATGTGACCTAATCTAAGATGCCGAGAGAAAAGTAGTGTCATCTTCTAAGAAAACTTTCTCTTTTAGGGTTTGATGAAGATGCAACATAGTTATAGGTATTATGTTTTGCGAAATAGTATAAAGCGAATTATATAAAGTGCCAACACGAGATAACCGTCATTTCTTATGATAGAAACACCACTATCAAAAATAACGAGAATATCCATGAGTAAATAATTTGAAAGCGAAACAAGGTTCCACCAAAAATCCGGCACATATAAAACGTCTTTCAAAACTAAAGCTGTTGTTCCAAAACATAAAAAACATCTCCAACTGCAATCGCCTCGACTTTCGCGCGTTGCCCATGGAGATCGTTATCTCGCCATCAAGCGACTCTCTTTTCCGCAGAACCCACGCAGGTGTAACAAACATGATCGATTATACCCGTATCTACTATCCAAGAATGGGTAGAACAAGTCTCTAAACATGTTTCCGTTACTAAAGCAAGCGGCGTACTTGAGCTTGAGCATAGGGCACTTGGTCTTCCAATGCCCGGTCTTACCGCACTTGAAGCACTTGCCCTTCTCCTTTGGCTTCTTCTGCCTCGGTGGAAACCACGTTCTTGTTCCCATTACTCCCACCGTTTGCCTTGCCTCTTCCACCTTTGGTACCCTTTTCTTTTCCATTTTGCAACGAAAATTTTGGGCCCTTAGATGTGCTAGCAAGAGCATGTGCTCCTTTTCCCATAACTCCTTCCGCATGACAACGAGATCATTAAGCAACCGACTAAGTGTAAACTCGGTCTTGCTCATGATCGCATTCACGCCGAAAGTTCTCAAAAGACTTGGGCGGTGTATTGAGGATGATATCGACCTTGGCCGCCGTCAATACCTCCTCCCAACCGATCAAGACTATCCATGAGATGAGTCGTGTGGGAGACATGTTCATGGACGAACTTCCTTCTTCCATCTTACACGCCAAGATTTCTCTCATTGTGTGGAGCGGATCGTCGATCCGATTGCCCAAACTTACTCTCGATACTTGACCAAATATCGATCGCGTCTACCATCGATCGATCTCAGCATTGCAAGCCTTTGGACATAGTAGTCATCATATAGCATTTAGCCATATTGTTTGACTTATTCCAAAGTCTCTTGACTCTCGCTTGCTCATTAGTCGATCGTCGATAAGGGCATCGGGTTTAGGAGTAGTGAGAACAAACATGTGTTCTTCAAATGATAAGAACATATTCCATGTTTCGTTTCCACTCGATAAAATTTGGATCGGATAGCGGTTTTGTGCGAGCATATTGATAATCGGAGTAAGAGACATATCTCGAAAAGATAATGAAAACACATAAGCATACGATCGCACATAATTAGTAACAATAATATTGTAACCTTTTGATAAAACAATATTAATTGAAACCTCCAATCGCCCAAGGAATCCCACATGCAAGCCGCAGCGTGTGGGCGTTTACACATGAACCCCCGACCGGACTAAAATATACCTTTTAGTTGTTTAATTTCAATCCATGTCAACAACCTTATGAAAAATGAAATTAACGATTGGACCTTACTAGACCACATCACTATCACAAGAAGGGACTTTGCGGGAAGTTGTACTCGAGGTGATGTCTAAGCAATGACCACATTTTAACGTGAAAATGAATTCTTAAATTGGCATACTCACTAGGACCATACCTTCCAATTCAAATTCTTTTGTTATCTCATTTTATATCTATCTCTAGAGAACTTATGAAAATCGCACATGCAAGCCACGCGTGTGGGCGTTTACATGAAACTCCCACTTCTCAATAGATTTAAAATGTTTTATTTAGAAATCTCATCTAACAAACTTATGATAAGCAAAGTGCAAGCAAGCCACGCGTCGGGCGTTTACTCACAAAGGCATCTCACTTTGTTTAAAGATCAAAAAGTGGAGGTCTTGACATTTTAATTTAAAAAAATTAATTTGTCGGGTTCTTGGCTTAGTCTTTTTATTCAAAAGGTTTGTCCATGCGGATCACGTAATCTAGCATGCTTTTCTATAGAACTCAACATGTAAAACATGCTCGCAGAATTCTAAAATATGCTTGATAAACGCGATAAACCTAGCATGCTTACTATGCGCATCCAATTACGAAAACACATAATGGTTTGTCTACGTAATTTAAACATACATAGCATGCTACTGCATAATTTAAACATCCACGACATGCAATGAACGATAAAAATAAAATAAAAACGTTCATCGTGGCCCACTCGTGGAACCTGCACTTTCATGCCTAATCTATTACATAGAATTGCAAAGTACAGAATTAAATCTCGGCAGACCCTCGCGTGCAGGCACGGGCGGATTCGTCAAACGGATTTGGGCTGGATCGGTGGAGCGGGCGGATCGGCCTAAAATCTGGAATCGGGCGAAAAAAAATCGGATCTGGGCTGAAAATGGGTCTGGGCCGAAACCGGGTCGGGTCGACCCAGAACTAAAATGGGCCGGGTCAGAAACAAGGGATGGGCAGCATGCATGGCACAGCCCATGCGCGCGCCAAGACCGCCGCGCCGCCGCCCCCCGCCGAGAAAAATCGGCGACTTTGAGGTTTCTGCGAAGTCTCACGAGGTGCCGAGGCCGCCGAGGTCTCATGGAGATTCGCGCTACCGCCGCCGTCGTGCACCCCGCCGAGCACGCTCTGAGGTTTCAGCGTGCATAAGCGGCGCGCGCGCCGGCCGCCGAGACCGCTGCGTCGCGCGACTGCCAGTACATGCGTGCGTCTGCGTCTCGCGCTGTGCCGAAGCGCCAGCGCGCGTGCGAGACCTAGTTGAGGTTTCCGAGCGCCGAGGAACCCACGCGAAAGTCGTCGCCCGCCGCCCGCCTCGACCACGTTGAGGTTTCCGCCGAAGCCGACGAGGGCGAGCCGCCCAAGCTCGCCGCCCGATGGTGCCGCCTGCCGCCGAGACGCCGAGCGCCGCGGTACGCTCGGCGCCGAAGCGGTGCCGAGGCATCCAGCGCCAGCGCCGCCCGCACCACCGGCTCGCCGGCGGTGCGCTGCATCGCCACGTCCGCCTTGCCGCCCGCCCGCCCGCCGCCGCCGAGGACGCGCCGGCGCCGAGGGCTACCGTGCATCCGAGCTCCGGCGATTCTTCGTCGTCTCGTTTTGTGCTTTCGTCTTACGTTCTTCTTTACGGATAAGATTTACATGAAAAATCTAATCTAACCACGGATTTTCTCGTGGTGAAAAATAAAACTCAACAAAAACAAAACGAGCCACGATGAGCGAAAGATCCACAATTAATTAAGCGCCGTAATAATCAAACGTGAATTAATCCAACAGAGCCAAGATTCTCGATCCCGTGCTCGATACCAATGTAGGGATGACATATGTCTAGCCTCACCCGAGGATCTATCTTGGATATTTAATTCACCATACATTGATTATAAACCTAGCATGCGTCTATATAATTAATTGCAACACGTAGGGTTTTCACGTGTTTACCTTTGGATCCGCTCGGTTCGATCAAGCGGGATGAGCGGATCAAGCGGTCGAGACTCGTGCTTTGACCTTACGGGCTGTATCCCGTTGCCCAATCTCCAACGCGTCGAGTGAGGGCGATCTATGGAGAATGCTTGGAAAATCACCCAATACTCTCACAATGCTCTCGAAAATTCTCTCTCAATCACTATGAGATTACCGAAAATTTGTGTAGGATTAATGAGCATTAATCTAGACTTTACTCTTACCTTATATTTATAATGCATTACCATAATCCCACAAGGAAAGGATTTATGCATATCCCATAAATATAATAATATCCTTATAGGATAAAGAGAATAAAATCTTGCCTTTGGGAGCATCTGAGGGGTGCCGATTTTACTAAGCCAAGGGGCCTGGATGGGCCAGCCCAGGGATCAAATGCAAGGAATAAAGATGGGCCTCAAATAAATTAATTATCTTATGTTCAGCCCAGAACATAAATTAATTTATAAACATTTATTCATGCCACTAGAGAATAAATGCTAACTTACCCCTTTATTACCGAAGGTGAGTCGGGCTTGCACTTAGACATTACGAATCCCGTATTTAAGATATCGAGCGTCCATTAATTATTTATAGCAATCGATCGCTTAAAATAATTAATATCTTTAATTCCTTAAGTAGTACCACTCAACCTTATTATGGTACTTGAGCTAACTCAACCTGCAGGGTTTAGTACAATAAACCTTTTGAGCTCCTTAAGGGGACGTCATCATCCTAAACGGATACGGTGACTCGACTGAGATAACTAGCATGACATACAAGCACCGCCACCATCCAAGATGTGGAGAATATTGGGTTAGAACATATAACCCTCACCCATAACAAGTCAAAGTGATGGTCAGCAACTCATACTCATCTAATACCTTATCGAGGTTTAGATCATCGTAAGTCACCGAGATCTTGGTTCTTCACTACGGCCAGATAGAAGAACACATCTCACTGTGATCCTTCAATACGTCGAGACGTACCGGCATAGATAGACAAGCAACCAAGTCAAGTCACTTCTTATCTATACCATGACTATCTACCGACAACTCGTCCTCAAGTTGTCTCAGCTGTGAAAGTTTTTATATCTCATTAAGCTTAACCAATCATACAGACTTCTATAATCTTCTACACACTGTATGATCTAACTTATATATGAGATAAGGGGACACAGATATATGCAATCAAGTATTCAATTCAGATAGGAGATTGTAATAGTGGTAACAGGAAACATTGTATACAAGCTCAACCAAAACAGCTTTCAGTATACAAATCCAACAGTTGAATTTGAGATAACGGAATTGAAAAATATGGATGTAAAAGTGCACTATGTTAAATATCATCTCGATAGGAGTCTGTAGGTTCAAACGGATCGTAATTCGAGTCCGGACGAGAGAGAACGGAGCGAATCGGCGAAGTCGCGCGCGCAGGGAATTACGCCTCGCGAACCGAGCTCGCGACCTAGCGACCGTTGGACGCGATGCCGGGTCGCGAGGAAGGCCGAAATTTCAGCAATTTTGAATGCCTCTCGACATGTCTTCGTGGGGGAAGGTATGCACGCACGCCTCGCGAGGAAGGATGATTTGGTGTGCGTATATTCATGCGCACACACATTGAATTGGAGGTGGATTCGCGAGACACCTAGTTCGAGTATAATTCGAAATCAGAGTCAGAGATGGAGGAGGCTTGTGCTATGAACGGAAAGGGATCTAGCAATTTATTATAAATAGGGAGATAGATGCAAGAGTTAAAGACGCCATTCCAGAGCAGAACACAAATTCTTCTTTATTTTCTTTTGCAAGTTCTTTTCCCGTTTAATTTAGTTTAGCTTTTTCTTTAAGTATTTTCATTCCAATTTCATAGTTTAGTATTAGAATTCAGAATTTCTTCCGGATTCAAGTCGCTACAATTGTTCTTCGTGGATTCTTACGGTTTTATCTATCTATCTTAATTTATGTTTTATTTAATTATTTATTGCTTTGGTAATTTAATTATTCGTAGCTAAAATTCCGTACTGATCCTAGGGTTTGCATGATTCGATCCTATATGTTGTGATTTCTGTTATCGCTATTTACCTTCCAGGCATTGATTCATGATTCTTGGTGCTTATTTATATGTGTTGATTTCTGATCAATCTTGATGCATATCTAGTTGTCGGTTAATTACGTAATTGTATTAATTGTCAATCGATCTTGAATGCATGATACGAATAAGCGCTTGAGTCGTGGGCGAGATAGAATATTCGTAGGAAGCATATTGTTAGTGATCCTTTTGGAGTTACTTGTTTTCACCTAGAATGGTAGGGAAAACTCGTAATCTACTGCCGCAATTGTCGTAATTGAAGTTGTTGGTTATATTTGTGATCTTCCATCTTATCTGGATTAAAATTGGCTAATAGGAACAGGATAAACATACGTTGTGGATAGGATTAATGCATCCACAGGGTTAGTCTCTCTTATCTGCTTTATCTTCCGTGTGTTTATTGCTTTGTTTTATTTTACGCATGGTTACGCTTTGCTTTGGATTAAATTAAAAGCTCTTAAAACCTTTCACCCAATTCTACGTGCTTGAATAATGATGAATTATCGTTGAGCTAGCTTCACGTGTTTCAGATTACAATCCACATGGATACGATACTCGACTTACCTTCTATATACGCCTTTTACGTGTGAAAAGGGGCGATCAAATTTTAGGCGCCGTTCGGGATTGTTAAGATTGCATAGGAATAATTTGTGATTTGGATTTATTAATTCAAGTTATTTATTATTTTAAAATATTGTTACCGGAGCTGAATTCTCTCTTTTCTCAGGTAGTTTATGCGTACAAGATCTCAGGGACCTCCTGAAATATTATTAGACCCCGAGATCGAAAGTTCTCAAAGGAGAAGAGGACGAGAGAAGAGACGGGCTGCAATGGCAGCTAATCCACAGAACGGGGGCTTTCCTCCCGAGCAAGCTGCACGCATGTTAGCCGATTTCGCAATGCGGCGCGGATGGCGAATATGGGACTCCTAATCCTGCTCCGTAGACGAGACCTCGAATTATATGTACCGACCTCCCACCGAGCAATTCCAAGGAGGCGGATGGGGCCGGAAGTCAATGCAAACAATTTTGGTGAAGCCGTACGATCGGTATGGTCCAAGGAGGCGGTTTGGGGAGGAGCCATCAAGACCCGAATGCGCATCTCGAGACCTTTCTCGATATTTGTGACACCATCAAGCGAGAATGGGGTGCCACAAGACCACGATCCGGATCGCGATATTCGGTTTCTCTCTGTGATCGAGGCGAAGGAGTGGTTCAAGAGTTTGGACCACACGGGCATAAGCAGTTGGGAGGATCTTTGCGAAAAGTTCCTCTCAAAGTATTTCCGCCACCAAAGCCCGTAAAATCATCGCCGAGATCTCCCACTTCTCCCGGCTAGGAGATGAGTCATTGTTCGAGTCGTGGGGCGATTCGAGGGCCTATTGAGAAAGTGCCCACAACACGGATTCTCCAAAGAACGAGATCACGCAGTTCTCGGTGGTGACATGGCATACAAGGAGCATAGTGGATGCGTCGGCGGTGGATGTTTATTGAATCGTCGTGTAGAGGCCACGGTCGCATCATAGAAGAGATGGCGGCAAATAGTTATCAATGGCCAACGGAGAGGCGCCAATGGTTAAAGCGGCGGTGTCGAGGCGATTGAAATCTGACGGTGATGAAGCAATTCACTCTTTTGAAGAGTCGGATCGAGATGTAAGAGGTCAACCACATCAATTAGAGGAATCATGGAAATCCGGCATAAATGCAAATAATGTAAATCATCCAAATTTCTCGTCACGCCAACCCCAATAATTTTCAACAGACCTCGCGGTTTCTCGATTCGAATGGGTGATTCGAGGCGAAGAAGCGAGTCTAGAGGACATGATGCAGAATTGGTTGTAAGCAACCAACAATTGACGACGAACGTAACTCATTTATAAGCAACATCGGCGTAAGATTAATCATTTGGAGTCCTTTGTGGCGGCTATGGAAAGCATATGAATATTTTGGAAAATCAGATTGGTCAAGTAGCCGTACAGTTGAATGCACTACAAAAGACGGGCCAATTTCCGAGTAATACGGAGGTGAACCCAAAAAATCAATGTTTCGCCATCCAGACGAGAAGTGGACAAGCTTACCCGAGCCATACAGAGCAAGAAAGTAACGGAGGCGAAACTTCGTGACCGAGCTCGCGACCATGAGCCCGATCGCGAGGATTCCCGAATTTGCCCACAGGCTTCGCGACCGAGCACGCGCCATGAGCGACCATGAGCCATCGATTGTGCACGCCCAGTTTGTTCGCGACGACCCAGCGCCGCAATTTCGAATCGAAGAGATTGCAGACCTGAGTAGGCGCCTCGCGACCTTCATAGCGGTCGCGAGGTCAACCGCGAAGGGCCTCCAGAATCCAATTCTCGCACGTACACTCCTCCGGTTCCATTTCGAGTCGACTAGTCAAGTCGAAATATGACGAGGAGTTTGCGCGTTTCAAAGAGATTTTTCAAAAAGTTGAGATCAATTTGCCTCTCTTTGAAGCGCTGCGAAACATGCCGGGATACATGAAATTTTTAAAGGCAGCTTGCAAGCAAGAAGAAATGGAGAAATTTGAAAAATTACCCTATCAGAAGAATGCGGTGCCGTCTTGCGTAGGAAGCTCCTCTAAAGCGAAGGATCCCGGCAGTTTTACGTTGGAGTGCGAGATTGCAGAGCACACGTTCCCCAACGTGTTGTGTGATTTAGGAGCGAGCATAAACCTGATGCCGTTAAATGTGTTCAATCGCTTGGGGCTGGGCAAACTGAAGAAGACCTCCATTTGTTAATGATGGTGATGGTCGATCGCATACCTAAGGGATAGTTGAGGATGTGTTGGTAAGAGTTCGGGATTTTGTCTTTCCAGTGATTTTGTTATTTTAGACATTCTGAATTTAAAATCAACCACTAATCTTGGGTAGGCCTTTTCTAGCAACTGGTGGTGCTTTAATTGGCGTGCGGAAGGTGATCTAACTTTTCGTGTTAACGATGAGAAGCTGAAAATCTCAATCTATGACGCCATCCCGCGACACGATAGTGCGAGCATGAAGAGTGTCATTCAATCACCACTATTGCGACTAGCCAATCTCGAGCTTGGATGTCAACCGACTAGTTGACAAGGGTGCTACAAAGAAAAGATGGACTCGGCATGGAACTCCGGTGACTTGTTCAAGTTTGGGAGGCCACTTCCACACTCGGTGGTGGTCTGCAATCAGCGCAAAATATGGAGCAAGCAAAGATGTGGTAAGAAGGCTCACGCCAAATCGCGGATTGATCGAGGTTAGTATTGGTCTAGCTAAAGACATTTAAATTTAGCACTTGTTGGGAGGTAACCCAATGTTTTCTTTGTTTTGGTTTGTTTTCGTTTTTGTTCGCTTTTCTTTTTGTTTGTGTTTATTTTGTTTTTCGTGTTTGAGTTTTGTATGCATTTTGTGGGTTGAGTTGAATAACGAGCAGCCGATGATGAAATTTTTTAGAAAATCTATTGTAATTGATTTTGTGAGGCGAAGCATGTTATGATTGTTGTGAGTATTAAGCCTTTGAGAACTTGATTGCATTTTGAAACACATGAGACTTGAGCTTTTGTTGTCATATCTTTTCGGTCTTGTTTTTTTTTTTGTGTGAATAGTTTGAAATAGCATGTGTTTCTCTAGAACTTGCTCGGTTCTTTTCAAGGTTGCATTGATGTGCTTAAGAATTTTGAAATGATATTAGGCATTCTTTTCTTAACCTATACACTATCCAAACACTAACTTTGTTATCATCCTTTGATGAGCCGTTTGAGCCTACCTTATTCATTCATATAGCCGTGGGTTGGGTTATGTTGTTAGTGTGATTTTGGTTGCTTGAATGAAAGGTTGAGAAAAGAAAGGAAAGAGAATAATTGTTGAGGAAGTGATAATAATAAAATAGTTGCTTACCCATATAAGTTCAAAAAATAAATAAATAAATAAATGACACAAGTGTGTGAAAAGAACATAAATGGGTAAGTAGCTAGTGCTTTGAGATGAGTATATCACTTATATGAAAATTGTGGAATTCTTAGAAAAAATGACTTTTTGGTGTAGAGATTTGAAATGAATTGTGAAAGTTTGGGAATTATGTCTTGTGATACTTATGATGTTTTTCATTATGGGATTATGAGTCACTTAGCCTAAATATATCCGACCCTAACAAAGAGCCTACATTATAACCTTTTATAAAGACCTTTTTGATCTTAATTCTTGAGCACATATTTGAGCAATGGAGAATTAGACGATTTGCAAGCTTATGGTAGATTCCATGTGTTTTTAAACTTTGAGAGTATACACATCCTCCTTGATACACTTGAGTGTTTGAGATTTCTTATATATATATCCATGTCGTGAGGATTCAAGTTTGAGAAGGCTTGTGCTTATGATTATTATGATGTGTGAAGTTTAACGAAAGATGTTGTGATTTGATTCATTTGCTTGAATCTTTTATTGCTCATTGCTCAGAGGCTTATTGCTTTTGACGTTCGTCTCTTTGCCTATCATTGGTCGTCTCTCCTTTGTTCTGATTTGTTTGAGGACAAACAAAAGGATAAGTTTGGGGGAGTTGATAAGCCTCATTTTTACATGATTTATATGGCTATATTCGTTTCGTTTCTAAGTGATAAGTGATCTTTGGAGTTATCTTTTTATATATTTATGTTTACCTTGGAAGATATTATGCCGTGTGTATTTCATGTCATTTTAGCATGGGTTTTGATGACAAAAAGGTGGATCACAATAAAGAGGAATCAATAGCCCAGTCGCGAGCTCATGCGAAGAAGAACTGTTTGAAAATGACGTTGAATTTGAGATAACAGATTTGAAAAATATGGATGTACAAAGTGTACTATGTTAAATATCATCTCGATAGGAGTCCGTAGGCGCAAACGGATCGCAATTCGGAGTCCGGACGAGAGAGAACGGAGCGAAACGGCGAAGTCGCGCGCGCAGGGAATTACGCCTCGCGAACCGAGCTCGCGACCTAGCGACCGTTGGTCGCGATGCCGGGTCGCGAGGAAGGCCGAAATTTCAGCAATTTTGAATGCCTCTCGACATGTCTTCGCGGGGGAAGGTATGCACGCACGCCTCGCGAGGAAGGATGATTTGGTGTGCGTATATTCATGCGCGCACACATTGAATTGGAGGTGGATTCGCGAGACACCTAGTTCGAGTATAATTCGAAATCAGAGTCAGAGATGGAGGAGGCTTGTGCTATGAACGAGAAAGGGAGCTAGCAATTTATTATAAATAGGGAGATAGATGCAAGAGTTAAAGACACCATTCCAGAGCAGAACACAAATTCTTCTTTATTTTCTTTTGCAAGTTCTTTTCCCGTTTAATTTAGTTTAGCTTTTTCTTTAAGTATTTTCATTCCAATTTCATAGTTTAGTATTAGAATTCAGAATTTCTTCCGGATTCAAGTCGCTACAATTGTTCTTCGTGGATTCTTACGGTTTTATCTATCTATCTTAATTTATGTTTTATTTAATTATTTATTGCTTTGGTAATTTAATTATGCGTAGCTAAAATTCCATACTGATCCTAGGGTTTGCATGATTCGATCCTATATGTTGTGATTTCTATTATCGCTATTTACCTTCGAGGCATTGATTCATGATTCTTGGTGCTTATTTATATGTGTTGATTTCGATCAATCTTGATGCATATCTAGTTGTCGGTTAATTACGTAATTGTATTAATTGTCAATCGATCTTGAATGCATGATACGAATAAGCCTTGAGTCGTAGCTGAGATATGATATTCGTAGGAAGCATATTCTTAGTGATCCTTTTGGAGTTACTTGTTTTCACCTAGAATGGTAGGGAAAACTCGTAATCTACTGCCGCAATTGTCGTAATTGAAGTTGTTGGTTATATTTGTGATCTTCCATCTTATGCGGATTAAAATTGGCTAATAGGACAAGATAAACATACGTTGTGGATAGGATTAATGCATCCCTAGGGTTAGTCTCTTATCTGCTTTATCTTCCGTGTGTTTATTGCTTTGTTTTATTTTACGCATGGTTACGCTTTGCTTTGGATTAAATTCAAGCTTTTAAAACCTTTCACCCAATTCTACGTGCGAATAATGATGAATTATCGTTGAGCTAGCTTACGTGTTTCGTATTACAATCCACAATGGATACGATACTCGACTTACCTTCTATATACGCCTTTTACGTGTGAAAAAGGGAGCGATCAGCTTGCGCCTAAACCACAACTCGAAAGGGGTCTTTTCGACTGCCTTGGATGGTACTAGATTTAGCAAGTATGCCGCCGTTTCTAAGGCATACCCCGTAGCGAAATAAGCGATATTGCATAACTCATCATTGATCTAACCATTTCTAAAAGAGTCCTATTTCTTCGCTCTGACACACCATTTTGTTGTGGTGTGCCTGGTGTAGTGAGCTGGGAGGTAATCCCACATTGCACCAAATAGTCCATAAACTCATTACTGAGGTATTCGACACATAATCGGACATGATGACTTGATACTTTTACCAAGCTTCGTCTCCACTTTCGCCTTAAACTCTTTGAATTTCTCAAAGCATTCAGACTTGCGGTGAAGCAGGTATACATATCCGTACCTTGAGTAATCGTCAATGAAAGTGACAAAATACTCGTACCCTCCACGAGCTTCTGTGGACATCGATCCACACAGGTCAGAATGGACTAGCTCCAACACTTCTTTGGCTCTATAACCCTTCGCCTTGAAGGGTCAGGTCGACATCTTACCTTCTATACAGGATTCGCAGACTGGGAACGGATTAACTGTGAGATGACCCAACGCTCCATTCTTAGCTAGTCTTTGGATCCTCTTTAGATTGATGTGACCTAATCTAAGATGCCAGAGAAATGTGGTGTCATCTTCGAAGAAAACTTTCTCTTTTAAGGTTTGAAGAAGATGCAACATAGTTATAGGTATTATGTTTTGCGAAATAGTATAAAGCGAATTATATAAAGTGCCACCACGATAACCGTCATTTCTTATGATAGAAACACCACTATCAAAAATAATCGAATATCCATGAATAAAAAGTTTCGAAACAGAAATAAGGTTTCGCCGAAAATCCGACTCATATAAAACGTCCTTTAAAACTAAAACTTTTCTATCAAAACATAAAGAAACATCTCCGACTGCAATGGCCTCGACTTTCGCCGCGTTGCCCATCGAGATCGTTATCTCGCCATCATGCAGACTCCTTGTCCGTAGGAACCCACTCGCAGGTGTAACAAACATGATCGATCGCACTGTGTCTACTACCCAAGAATGGGTAGAACAAGTCGCTAAACATGTTTCCTTACTAAAGCAAATGGCGTACCTTGAGCCTTGAGCTTGGGGCACTTAGCCTTCCAATGCCAGTCTCACCGCACTTGAAGCATTTGCCCTTCTCCTTCGGCTTTTCAAACATCTGGTAGAGCCCTTTGTATTACTCCCACTCTTTCTTTAGCCTTAGCATCTCTTGAATTCCACTTTTCCTTTTCATCTTTCGATAAAGCGGTGGTTTTCTTTGAGGTGCGTACTAAAACTGCACCTTTACCCATTTTAATTCTTCCGTTACTAGATCCTCTTGCAATGAATCTAGAGTATAACTCTTATCATAAAGGACGCTTTATAACGGAAGTCATCAAAAGACTTGGGCAAAGTGTTGAGGATCATATCGATTCGACTCGTCATCAATATATCCTCCAACCAACTCGAGCTCTCCAAGAGATTGATCATTTGCTCTACATGGTCATGCACCTAATCGCTTTCCTTCATTGAACTTGACATTATTGATTTTGTCAAATTATGACAAGCGATTACGTCCGACTCTCATACGATTTCATAAGACTTAGCCATATCGTGGCTGCATCTTCCATCTCTTGATGCTGGAGTTGCAGGGACTCGACATGGTGACCAAAACAAGGCACTTTGCCATTCTATTTGATTTGTCCCATTTCTCATGCTCCTTGCGCTCCTCATCAATAGATGAATCGTCTTGAGGCTTGGGACGGGGTGTAGTGAGTACAAATAGATTTTCTTCCGCAGTAAGAACATTCTCAATGTTTCATTTCCACTCGATAAAATTCGGACCGGATAAGGGATTTTGTGCGAGCATATTGATAATCGGTGTAAGAGACATATCTGAAAAGATAATGTAAACACATAAGCATACGATCGCACATAATTAATAACAATAATATTGTAAACTTTTGATAAAACAATATTAATTGAAACCTCCAATCGCCCAAGGAATTCCACATGCAAGCCACGCGTGGACGCGTTTACATGAATCCCTCGACCAGACTAAAATATACCTTTTAGTCGTTTAATTTTAATCCATGTCAACTTATCCTTATGACAAATGAAATTAATGATTGGACCTTACTAGACCACATCACTATCGCAAGAATGGACTTCGCGGGAAGTTGTACTCGAGGTGATGTCTAAGCAATGACCACAATTTTAACAGCAGAAAATGAATTCTTAGAATTGGCATGCTCACTAGGACCATACCGCTTCCAATCCAAATTCTTTTGTTATCTCATTTTAAATCTATCTCTAGAGAATTTATGAAAAATCGCATATGCAAGCCACGCGTGTGGACGTTTACACATGAAACTCCCACTTCTCAATAGATTAAAATGTTTTATTTAGAAATCTCATCTAACAAACTTATGACAAACAGTGCAAGCAAGCCACGCGTGTGGACGTTTACTCACAGTGCGTATCACTTTGTTTAGAGATCAAAAAGTGGAGGTCTTGACATTTTAATTTAAAATTAATATGTCGGGTTACTTGCTTAGTCTTTTGTTTCAAAAGGTTTGTCCATGCAGATCACGTAATCCTAGCATGCTTTTCTATAGAACTCAACATGTAAAACATGCTTGCAGAATTCTAAAAAAAGCTTGAAAACGCGATAAACCTAGCATGCTTACTATGCGCATATAAACACGAAAACATATAATATGTTTGTCTACGAAATTTAAACATACATAGCATGCTTCTGCATAATTTAAAACATCCACGACATGCAATGAACGATTAAAATAAAATAAAACGTTCATCGTGGCCTCACTCGTGGAACCTGCACTTTCTTGCCTAATCTATTACATAGAATTGCAAAGTACAGATCTTCATAATCTTCAAAAATGGGCTTCGCGTGCACGGGCACGGACCGGATTCGGACCGAAAAATTAGGTTCGGGCTGGAAAAACGGGTCTGGGCTGGGTTTGGGCCGGGTTGGCCCAAAATGGGCTTTGGGCAGCTAGGGCACAACCCATGCGCGCTACCAGACACCGCCGCCCACTCTCGCTCGCCCTCGCGTGTTCCTCGTGGGCTACCTCGCGATCGTGAAGACGACCGCGACCCGTCGAGCACGCGTGCGCGGCCATGCTTCGCCCTTCGCGCCAGCCGCGCCGCCCGGCCGCCTTGCGGTCGACCTCGTGACTTGGAGCCCGCCACGAAGTGCGGGGATCTCGCCGACAAACACGTGCCCGTCGCCCGTGCGAGAATCTCGCGTGACAAACGCGCATCCCTCGCGGCGCGGGCGCCTCGAACCGTGACGGCCGCGGCGCGCGCGCTTCAGCCGCCGGCGGTGCCGAGGCATCCGCGCCTGGCGCGTGCCCGCACCACGGGCCTGCGAGCCGTGCGCCTGCGTCGCCCGCCGCTTCGCCGATCTTGACTGCCGAGCCGCCGAAACGCACGCTGGCGGTCGTCTGCAGCAGCGCCGAAACGCCACGCGTGCCGTCGCCCGCACGCCCTGCGTCGTCGTCGGTTTCTCCGGCGTACTCCGTCGTGTCGTTCTTCGTGCTTTCGTCTTCGTTCTTCTTTTACGGATAAGAGTTACGGGGAAAATCTAATCTAACCACGGATTTTCGTGGTGAAAACAAAATCCGACAAAAATAAAACCGAGCCACGATGAGCAGCGGATCCAATAATTAATTTATTGCGCGTAATAATCAAACGTGAATTAATCCAGCAGAGCGATATCGATCCGTGCTCGATACCAATTATAGAAATCGATGTTTAGCCTCTTCCGAGGATCTATCTTGGATGTTTAATTCACCATACATTGATTATATACCTAGCATGCACCTATATAATTAATTGCAACACGTAGGGGATTTCTCGTGTTTACCTTTGAATCTGTCGGGGATGAACGGATCGAGACTCGTGCTTTGACCTTACGGATCAGATCCGGTTGCCCAATCTCCAACGTCGAGTGAGGACGAGCTATGGAGAATACTACAGAAAATCACCCTAATCCTCTCTATGATTTTCGAAAATTCCTCTCTAATCACTATAGAGATTCTCAAAATAATGATAAGATAATTGAGGATTAGCATTGATCTTATCTCTTACCTTATATTTATAATGCATTACCATAATCCCATAAGGAAAGGATCCATGCATATCCCATAAATATAATAATATCCTTATGGATAAAGAGAATCAAATCATATCCTTAGAGAGAGGGAGGGGTGCGATTTTCTTCCAAGCTACGGGCCTGGATGGGCCAGCCCAGGGATCAAATGCAATGAATAAAGATGGGCCTCAAATAAATTAATTATCTTATGTTCAGCCCAGAACATAAATTAATTTATAAACATTCATTCATGCCACTAGAGAATAAATGCTAACTTACCCCTTTATTACCGAAGGTGAGTCAGGCTTGCACTTAGACATTACGATTTCCCGTATTTAAGATATCGCACGTCCATTAATTATTTAGAGCATTACATTGCTTAAAATAATTAATATCTTTAATTCCTTAAGTAGTACCACTCAACCTTATTATTGTACTTGAGCTAACTCAACTGCGGGGTTTAGTACAATAAACCTTTGAGCTCCTTAAGGGGCGTCATCATCCTAAACGGATACGGCGACTCGACTGAGATAACTAGCATTACATACAAGCACCGCCACCAACCAAGATACGGAGAATATTGGGTTAGAACATATAACCTCACCCATAACAAGTCAAAGTGATGGTCAACCTCATACTCACCTAATACCTTATCGAGGTTTAGATCATCGTAAGTCACCGAGATCTAGGTTCTTCACGACGGTCGGATAGAAGAACTCATCTTCTCGTGATCCATCAATACGTCGAGACGCATCAAAGATAGACAAGCAACCAAGTCAAGTCACTTCTTATCTATACCGCACTCATACCAACAACTCGTCCTCAAGTTGTCTCACCAGAAACTTTTATATCTCATTAAGCTTGACCAATCATACGGACTTACGTGATCTTCTACACAATCGTATGATCTAACTTATATATGAGATAAGGGACACGATATATGCAATCAAGTAATCAATTCAGATAGGAGATTGTAATAGTGGTGACAGGAAACATTGTATACAAGCTCAACCAAAACTGCTTTCAGTATACAAATCCAACTGCATAACACCGTGCAAGGAAAGTAAATTTCCTCTCATGTCGTGTCAAATCTTATGGCAATTTCTTGCCATCCTTGAGGACATCCAATCTTAGCTGACACTTTGATCACCTGCTGTTGAACGTCTCTAATAGCTCTCATTTCATATGATTGAGAAAGACTTCTTTCGTATGGTTGAGAGATAACTCGATCTCCTTGGAATGATAACCTTGGGGCTCCAAATCTTTGGCTATCGCCGTACTGAAGTATCGACTTGTTGCTGATCTAGATATTTGTTTCTCTTAAGGGTGGAAGTTCCACCCGATCAGGACAGTTAGCTCTAGCTACCTTCTTGAAAATATCTAGTATCTCGATAAACTCTTTCCCCAAATACAACTCTGTATGATGGGAGTTTGAAAGAGCATAAGACACCTGATAAGTGATAGAATACGGTCTGTTCCCATTATCCATCAACTCTTGCTTTTTGAAGTCCTGATATAGCGTCAGGGCTCTACTGAATACGAAATCTCTGATGTTGTAAGAAATCTTCGCATAGAAGATTGCTATAAGGTTTTTACCACATAGATTCCCTGAGAGAGTTCCCATAACAGAATCAGCATGACTTCGTATTCTCTTATCGCAGATCGCGAGTGGTGAATCTGTACCTAGATAGAGCAATGATTTGATCACCAACTGAATTGCTCCAATATGAATCCACTCCATCGTATTAGCGATTTCTGGCTTCATATTCTGAAGATCTTCCCTGATATCACTGGCTGGTATCAATTGCATCTCTACTTGATTCCCAGTAAACTGGGATGGAAGCGACATCTCTCGTCTGGTTACACCATAGACAACATTATGCTTCCTTTTGACTAGACTCAGGTTCCTTAGAACATGGTCTATTTTTCTTTCGATCGAAAACCCTTGATACTTTTGTAGATTCAGGGTTTTGTTCATTATCCTGTTCAGGATCTTCTGTGATAGGATGGTTCAGCTAGTATGACCTAGCTCATCTTGACGCTCATGATGGTGCGCCTCTCCTTTAGTCGGATCCTGATTTTGAAGACTCATCTGTCTCTTCTTCTCCGCTGAAGATCTCTTCTTGTTCATATATACTCTCGTCTGAGGGTATATCTTCAAACTGGTATACTTGTACCAATTCTTGGTAGTATATGGCATCTTCGATGTCTGGCTGTAATACCCGTCCTTCCTAAGCTTCAGGTTTGCATAGCACGTTTTTTCGAGAAAATGTCAAAAGGTTGACTTTTTGTTTCGCTGATGCGACCGTCACGAAACCTCAGGCGTCACGAAACCTCAGACACTAAGTATGCAGGTTTTCGACCACCCACGAAGGTTTGGCACTCCGGGGAAGTTATCGAAAAACCGGACTTTTCATGGGTCTTTTAAAAGCATATCTTGTTTATAGTCATTATGTCCGGTATTTTATTTCGAGTCCATGGGTACCATGTTTTCTAAATTTGGAGTCCGTTTGCAAAGTTGCGTCGCTTTTGCGTTTTCGAAAAAGGGCGCATTAAAGATTCTTGCACCCCTTTTCCTATAAATAGAGGGCTAGGGCTTTCATTTTCAACGTTCATTTCCTTCGTCTCTCTATGTTTACGGACGCTGAGAGCGAGCTTGGTATCTTCGGAAGTCTTTGGAGGAGTGGGGATCAAGCGGGAGGCTCGGCGGCGCTATATTACCTTGCGCCACCACCGCCAATCAGCCCCTCCCCGACAGCCCCATTTCTCTATTTTTGTCCTTTTCTTTTTTTGATTCCGCCTTTTAGTAGATAGCATAGCATAGAACTCGGGTTTCTAAAGGGATGGGATGAGAAAACAGCCGGAGGCCGGCCTATTTGGCCAAACTACCGCCGCCATTAACGCTGCCGCCGTGAGCCTTGTTGGCCGCCGATTGGTGGCCGACGGGCCACCCTTTTGCTATGGGCCCTTTAGGTTTTGAGTTCTGGGCTATGCATTCTACTAAAGTACCAATTCTGTTTTTTCTGTTTTTCGTGTTTCTGCATGTCGGGATGTTTTCCGTTGCTTCGAGTTTTCTAAAGGAAGTACATGCCCGGGTTATCCATTTTCAACATAGTTTGTCATTCCATGTTCCTCGTTATGCATATTGCTTATGTTTCCAATTTCATGCATCGATTTTGGATGGTTTATCCTAGATCTGAGGATAGGCATCGATTTTTTAAGCTTCTTCGCTGCTAAGATTTGAGTCAACTTGCATGCATGCATATTTTGAAAGTACCCTAATATAGGTCTTAATGCCCTGAATATATTTCCCTTCTGCATCGAGTTGATTTGAAAACCCGGAGAGTGCCAAATGTGGGTTCAGAAAGTCAAAAACCCCCGTTTTGCTTCGATCTTCGTTTGGATCATGTTATTGCTTTGCTTTGTGGGATGTGACCCCAAAAGTTGTTCCGTCTTGTTACCAGGTACCTACCTGTGCGATCGGTGAAGTCCTTGGATTTGTGGATATCTCCCGGTTAACGTTTTCGTCTGTTCAGGTTGGGTTATATATGCTTATTTTGAGTTATTTACTCTGATATTTCAAAAATAAAACATGTGCGCCGTAAAATGTTTTGATGAAGTTATTACTGTTCTCTGATCCGAGATGTGGTTCTATTGTGATTGTGCAAGGATCTCTATTCGGTGGGTTGATCACCATCTTGAGTATTGATCGTATGGGGATAGACCCCGAACACGTGGTTATGGTTCTGAAGGGGATAGACCCCGGAAGTCCACACGGAAATGGTTATGAGGTGGTTATGGTTTTGACGGGGATTTGACCCCTGAAGTCCACACCGAGTTAGCCGGCTGGATACGTTCCGGGCGTGGGCTAACTGGATATGTTCCGGCCGAGATATTGTGGGCTGGCTGGATATGTTTCGGGCCGAGTGAGATGTGATGGGCTGGCGGGATACGTTCCGAGCCGTGGTTCTATGATGAGAACAACAGTAATAACGGATCAGGTATCGAAAAACTAAAAATCTATTTTGCTTACTTAGAAGTGGATTTACGTTTTAAAACCTTCTAAGGTAAGTGCTCTGAACATGGCATCATGAATTTTGATTGATGATAAAAACCCCAACTGAGTGCGCTAGTACTCACCCCAAACTCTTTTCAAATGTTTTCACAGATGGAGGAGGGCTAGACGGGCGACGCTGAGGAGTTGAGCTGCTAGTTCTTCATGCTATGCTTCCGCGATGTTGTGCTATATTTATATATGTACTCTGATGTTGATGTATTCTTGTCCCTTATTTTGCTTTCTGATTGAGAACAAGGTTCGTTATGTTATTATGCTATGAGTCTCGATATGAGCATGCTATGTGGTTGACCGGTCTAGTCAACAGGGTGTAATGATATTTTGCTTTCTTGCATTACTTATTATAAATCAAGATCACGTTCATTGAAGTTATGGTGTCGATATAATTCTGTTGGTGGATTGTTTGCTTACCCCTCCCCTTCAGGATATGTCCTAGTTATAGAGGAGATGCAGCCCGATTTCATGGTCGTATCTTCTTATTATGTATGCTTTATGTATCCTCCCCCTTCTTCCCCGCTTCTTAACCCTCACCCCTAATCATACCCCGGCATCCGTGCCTTCCCTCGGGAATTGGGCGTGTGCCTGGTATCGAGGCGATGATCTTGGCCCTGACATCTATCTTTGTTACCAGATACCAGCTTGGTATCAGAGCAATGTTCTTGGCACCTGGTTTTCACAGTAAAACCTTCTAAGGTAAGTGCTCTGAACACGGCATCATGAATTTTCATTTATGATAAAAAAACCCCAACTGAGTGCGCTAGTACTCACCCCAAACTCTTTTCAAATGTTTTCACAGATGGAGGAGGGCTGGACAGGCGACGATGAGGGGTTGAGCTGCTGGTTCTTCATGCTATGCTTCCGCGATGTTGTGCTATATTTATATATGTACTTTGATGTTGAGGTATTCTTGTCCCTTATTTTGCTTTCTGATTGAGAACAAGGTTCGTTATGTTATTATGCTGTGAGTCTCGATATGAGCATGCTATGTGGTTGACCGGTCTAGTCAACAGGGTGTAATGCTATTTTGCTTTCTTGCATTACTTATTATAAATCAAGATCACGTTCATTGAAGTTATGGTGTCGATATAATTCTGTTGGTGGATTGTTTGCTTACCCCTCCCCTTCAGGATATGTCCTAGTTATAGAGGAGATGTTGTCCGATTTCATGGTCGTATCTTCTTATTATGTATGCTTTATGTATCCTCCCCCTTCTTCTTAACCCCCATCCCTAATCACACCCCGGCATCCATGCCTTCCCTCGGGAATTGGGGCGGGACAGCTTGGTATCAGAGCAGTGATCTTGGCCTTGACATCTATCTTTGTTACCTGATACCAGCTTGGTATCAAAGCAGTGATCTTGGCCCTGACATCTATCTTTGTTACCTGATACCAGCTTGGTATCAGAGCAATGTTCTTGGCACCTGGTTTTCTTGACCCCAAAATTTGTTCCGTCTTGTTACCAGGTACCTACCTGTGCGATCGGTGAAGTCGTTGGATCTGTGGATATCTCCTTGTTAACGTTTTCGTCTGTTCAGGTTGGGTTATATATGCTTATTTTGAGTTATTTACTCTGATATTTCAAAAATAAAACATGTGCGCCGTAAAATGTTTTGATGAAGTTATTACTGTTCTCTGATCCGAGATGTGGTTCTATTATGATTGTGCACGGATCTCTTTTCGGTAGGTTAATCATCTTGAGTATTGATCGTAAGGGGATAGACCCCGAACACGTGGTTATGGTTCTGAAGGGGATAGACCCCGGAAGTCCTCACGGAAATGGTAATGAGGTGGTTATGGTTCTGAAGGGGATTTGACCCCTGAAGTCCACACCGAGTTAGCCGGCTGGATACGTTCCGGGCGTGGGATGATTGGATATGTTCCGGGCCGAGATATTGTGGGCTGGCTGGATATGTTCCGGGCCGAGTGAGAAGTGATGGGCTGGTGGGATACGTTCCGATCCGTGGTTCTATGATGAGAACAACGAGAATAACGGATCGGTGTCAAAAACGAAAAATCTATTTTGCTTACTTAGAAGTGGATTTACGTTTTAAAACCTTCTAAGGTAAGTGTTCTGAACACGGCATCATGAATTTTGATTTATGATAAAAAACCCAACTGAATGCGCTAGTACTCACCCCAAACTCTTTTCAAATGTTTTCACAGATGGAGGAGAATTTTGACGCGACGGCGAGGGGTTGAGCTGCTGGTTTTTCATGCTATGCTTCCGCGATGTTGTGCTATATTTATATGTACTCTGATTTTGATATATTCTTGTCCCTTATTTTGCTTTCTGATTGAGAACAAGGTTCGTTATGTTATTATGCTGTGAGTCTCGATATGAGCATGCTATGTGGTTGACCGGTCTAGTCAACAGGGTGTAATGCTATTTTGCTTTCTTGCATTACTTATTATAAATCAAGATCACGTCCATTGAAGTTATGGTGTCGATATAATTCAGTTGGTGGATTGTATGCTTACCCCTTCCCTTCAAGATATGTCCTAGTTATAGAGGAGATGCTGCCCGATTTCATGGTCGTATCTTCTTATTATGTATACTTTATGTATCCTCCCCATTCTTCCCCGCTTCTTAACCCCCACCCCTAATCACACCCTGGTATCCGTGCCTTCCCTTGGGAATTGGGGCGTGACACTGGCGTAGACTCGAATCTTCGCATTCCCCTTTGCTCGTTATGTGGGTAATTTGTTGAGATATGCCCCTTTGCACCGCAAGTCCAGCAGTTGCAATCCTTAAAACTTTCATTAGCTCTAGTGTGAGCTCGTCTGAAAGTCTTCTTTGCCGGTGGTTGCTCACGAGAACTGTATTCCTGAGCCTGATACCGTCTTCTTGTTGGACCGCTCCGTTGTCCAGATTTATAATATCTGGCTTTCTGTCGCGACCACATCGTTCTTGGCCTCAAAGAACTATTTATTTCTCTCCTTCCCTTGTTGTAGTGTTGGAACCTGTTCTTTTTCCTCCGGGATTGATATAAATATTCTCCTCCGATTTTCGTTGGAAGATCAAGCATATCATAGATCAACGAGGCTGATTTGTTGATTTTTCTCAATTTCTTGAGATTCTTTTGAGTGGTTGTAGTTTGACACCACTCCAATAGCTTCTTGTGGATATAAGACATCAATCTGGAAACACCGTCCACATGACCTCCTATTTGGTAATCCCTGATGAGCATTTCTCTCCATGGACTAGGAAACTTCAGGAAAAACAGCTGTTTTGCAACATCTTCGTTGATTGTACTGAGATGTTGATACTTTGTGAATAGCTGAAGAAATTTGTTGAGCGACTTTTGCTCTAAAACCATCAGTTTTAGATTATACAAAGCCATTAAATATTTCTTCTTCTTCTCGTCGTTATAGCCGTTAAAATATCCATCTCCAAGGAAATGAACTTTGAATGTATCGCCCATGCCTTTAATTGCGTCTTCCACGAAGTTGAATGTCAGTATTGCTCTCTTTCTTTCTTCTGAGCAATGTTCCCAGTATTGTTTATCAACGCCTGCTAAACTTCCTTCGAGGACCTTGACCATGTTGACGGCGTCAAGTTCTAGTGTTGTTGTTGCAACAACCATTGATGCTACCCATTCATCTATGATATTTTTCGATCATTGAAGTTAACTTCATCAATGTTGAGTGTCAATCCATAGGGATGGATAGGCTCCAATGTGGCTCTTCCAACAGGGGTATCCTGCATTCTTTGCCTCATTTTTCTTTCTCTTGCCTTGATTCTGGCTTGTTCTGCTGCAAATTCTGCATCAGGTCCTTGGCCAGACTCATATTGACCACTTGATCCCATAGGGTCAACTCCTGGTATCCCTTGTGGTGGAATCGGTGGTTCCATCTTTGGCACCTGGTTCATCTTCAGGTCCACGATATTGAGATTAGCAAATGACTCTGCTAACTCCTGCAACTCGTTTAATCCAATCCCCTCAAGATTATTCATGATTACTCCGCAGTGTGGTAAGAATCTCCTCCTGCTGCATAGATATCCTGCTGAGCTCTTGTGGAATGCCATATAGACAGTTGCCATAGTATTGTACTATCTTTTGGATCTCCCTTAATTCCACCGAATTTGAGGAATCCGGTGAAATCTCCTTGTAACTAGGAGCGGATGTTGCTCCTTTGTTTTTTATCTCCATCAATCGTGTGATGGATAGGTCATTCTCTAAACAATTTTCAATGCTTCTCGAAGATAATCATTGAGAATTAGCCTCTCTTTCGTCATCCGGATATCATTCTGAAATGTCTGGATGAGTTCTTGTGGGTATTCATTTTGAACGCTATGTTCAAAAGTTCTTTCAAAAAACCTGAGCTTTCGGTTCAAGTCTCTATGAGTACTTTCCAAATCTTGGAAAGCATACCTGTATGCTTCGCATCTCGGACAAGCGTCCGGATTCATTTTTACTTTGGAGTCTCCTCCGTTAGGATAACACATAATATGCTAAATATTAAATAATTCCTCAATAAAACCTAGGCTCTGATACCATTTTAGAAGCGTAGGATCACACAATCAAAAATCGTAGGATAATGTCCTTGTACGTGACATTGTTGCACCTTTCAGACCCCTGACAATATTAGCATTGGCAAGAGAGCGGATCATTCGTCTCTCAAACCCCTAACAAAGTCAGCAATAGCACGAGAAAGGTTTCCAGCCGATATACAACGGATTACATCCACTGATTTTTAATAGCAAGCATAACAAAGCATAATTAAATGGATTGTCTATAGCAAAACAATATTGTCCATAGCTATTTTGACAAAGTCAAAGGGTAATAAACACTTTTGGGTATTTCTTGCATACTTTTATGAACTTGGTTAACTAAGACATGGATGTTATAAATTTGGTTAGATTACGATTTTTCCCTTATGGATATTCAGTGGCCCAGACAACGTTGGTTGAGATCTCACATGATGGATGAGCAAATCTGTAAGTTCAGAGAATGTACCAGAAATGTTCACGAGCCATTGGGAGGATTTTTAGGAAGGTTTGTCGGGCTGTGGAGAAAGATCCGAGATAGTGGGAAAGTATCTGAGTACGAGGCTTATTACAGGATGACAGAGAGATTGCCAACAGGTTGGCAGCCATGGGCAAGAAAGCAAGGGTACGTGATGTTCCGCATGGATCCTATTACCAGGCATCTTACTCTAGACTTCACTGAGTTCGCTGCTCGAGTTTGGAGATAGTGGACCGATCATCGGGGCATACCTTTTGAGACATAAGTGATCATGAGACATGTTCGGGGGTCGATCCAGATCGATGACAGTGATGATATTCCCGAGGAACCATTGGGAGAGCAGCCATCACTTAGACAATCGCTAGTGCTCCAGGAAATGCCAATCACTACCCCTTCATCTACGACATTCACTCTCCGAAGGAAACGACATGATTTTGAGGCAGGACCGTCCCAGGTGAAGGAGATGATGAATCCATCTGTGGCAGACAAGAGGCCAAGGATGAGAGTTACAGTGCCACCAGCCAGTATCAGGTTGGCAACTCGGGAAGGAGATTCTGAGGAATCTCGTAATTCGGATAGTGGATGACTCAGATGAGGTCGAGCCAATAGAAGAATGACAGGCACCGAAAATCGGACCCCAGGAATAGTATTCACTTGAGACCCAGGCCATCACGGCACATCTTGGGTGGAATCATACACACGAGAGGCTAGCTACCATGCGGGATCACTTTACCGAGGCAGCAGCCCGAGTCCGATCCCTGATAGAAAGGAAAAAAGATGAGGAAGAGAGACAAAACGAGGTGGATGACGTGAATGGAGAACGGTAGATAGGTATGGAGGATAAGGATCTAGGTGGTCAGTGTGTACATTAACCGTCACAGAGTTTGCTTTCGCACATGACAGAGCGACATCTTTTGGTAGTAACTGGAGTCAGATTCTTTTGCTCATATCTGACCTTTTTGACTGACATACCTATGATCATGTATTTAGGCAGTCCTTTATGGACACTTGGATAATTCTGATACTAACGCTGTCTATGACAGGATATTATGTTTTAATGCTTATATGTGATATGAGCTATGATGTGATGATGTGTGATTTATGTGATGATGTTATGTGAGATGTATAACGATGATGTGTGGACATGATTGTATGATTATATGTGATCATGATATGTGACATATGTGATTATGGGTGATGATATATGTTATGCGATGGTGTATGGTCATCCGTGAAAACGTGATTCTAACGTTTCAACGTCGGTACAGAATGCCAAGAACAAGGAACCAAAGGAACAATGTCATGGAAGAAATCCGAGAACCACCATTGGTTCAGCGGAATGCGATCGAGAGCTTTCACAGGCAGAATTCCCCTACATTCGACGATCACAGCGAACCGTTCGATGACGATAACTGGATACGATCCACCGAAAGGATCTTCGAATACATCGGCTGCGAAGAAGTAGAAAAATTGAATTGTGCGATCTTTTAGCTAACCGATGAGGCTGATTTCTGGTGGGAATCCATGAGGAGGACCCTAATACCAGGACAGTGTGGAAGGTATACGTGGGAATATTTCAAGAAAGAACTCACGGACAAGTACGTGTCTGGCGTTTACAGGTGAGGAAACAAAATAAGTTCTGGAATATCCGACAAGGAAAAAGGATGGTCACCGAGTACGATCGTTTGTTCAATCGTCTATCGTGTTACGCTATGCACCTGGTCAGCACAGAGACTGCCAGGGCAGACAGGTTCAGAAGAGGACTTCGACTAGAGATCGGAATTTCGCTCGTCAGTCAGGGAGATCTGACGTACGCTCAGTCCTTGAACCGGGCTTTAAACATTGAGTCAATGTTGCCCCAGGAGAGAATGATGCCACCCGGACAGCCAGCTGATGGAGGAAGAGGTAAGAGGAAATAGAAAGATCGAGGGAGAGGCAATCTGGTGTTCCAAGGGAACCAGGACAGTCCAGTGATTTCGAGGTATCTGGGTATTCAGCAGAGCGAGAGAGAGAGAGGCAACCTTGGGGAAGGAATTTCCAATCCATACGGCAGTGGGGACAAGGTGAGGTAAGGCCTTGGTGCCAGAAAATGCTAGATGAATCACTTGGGTGAATGCAAGCAAGGTAACGTCGAGTGTTACCGTTGTAGGAAGTCTGGACATTAGGCTCAAGATTCCTCATTGATAGGAGGACCAGTGGTGCAGCCGCCAACAAGATAACAGCAGGCTCCACAGAGGCAGAACCAGGCTCCGCCAAGGATGAACCATGGAGCATCAGGTTATCCGAGGCTAGGGAATCAAAGGCTGCCACAACAAGCCAGGGTGTACGCGTCGAGTCAGCAGCAAGCAGCATAAGCTCCCGGGAATCTTACAGGTATAATCCATATGAGTGATATACCCGTTTTCACTTTGTTTGATATATTAGCCTCACATTCTTTTATTTTGAGAGTTGCATGTGAGAGGTTGGGTTTGGTACCCAAGGAATCACAGAATACCCTGGAAATTAGCATCCCATCAGGGGAAGTGCTAAAGGTAAAAGAGATTTGCCTGAACTAGGAGGTAGAAATCTGTGAGCAGAAGGTCCTTGTCAATTTGTATGTCATCGGAATGGAAAATTTCAATGCCATCTTTGGCATGGATTGGTTGGAAAAGCACAGCGCAACTATACGTTGTCTTGAGAGAGAAGTTGCTTTTCGAACAGCCAAAGGAGTGGAAGTTTTCTTCCACGGCATAAGGATGGTGTTTTGTCTTGATAATCTCAAAGACCGAAGGCGATGAAGATGATCGGGAAGGAAGTCATCAAACTTTCTTGGTAAGTTTGACAGGGCACGATGAGGAGCGCAAACAGTTGCAAGAGAAGCCAGTGGTGTGTGAATATCCGGATGTGTTTCTCGAGGACTTGCCAGGCTTGCCGCCTGATAGATAAGTGGAATTCACTATTGATTTGGAACCAGGAGCAGCACCAGTATCAAAGGCACCATACAGAATAGCACCTAAGGAATTGCAAGAACTGAAAGCGCAGTTGCAAGAGTTGTTGGACCTAGGTTTTATTCCACCTAGTGTGTCGCCATGGGGAGCGCCAGTTCTGTTCGTCAAGAAGAAGGATGGGTCAATGCGGATGTGCATTGACTACAGAGAGCCAAATAAGCTGATGATCAAGAACAGATACCCTCTTCCAAGGATCGACAATCTATTTGACCAGCTCAAATGAGCGAGTGTCTTCTCTAAGATCGATTTGGGGTCAGGCTACCATCAGCTGAAGATTAGGAAGGATGACGTTGTGAAGACCACGTTCAGGACCACGTACGGGCACTACGAGTTTATCGTGATGTCGTTTGGTTTGACCAACGCGCCAGCAGTCTTCATGGATCTGATGAACCGAGTTTTTCATCAGTATCTGGATAGCTTCGTCTTGGTTTTTATCGATGATATTCTCGTCTATTCCAAGAATGCAGAGTTGCATGGAGAACACCTCCGTATTATTTTGGAAACATTACGAGTAGAGAGGTTGTATGCCAAGTATAGTAAGTGCGAGTTTTGGCCAAAGAAGTGATGTTCCTTGGACATATCGTGTCTGCAGAAGGAATCAAAGTCGACCTAGCGAAGGTTGAAGCAGTAAGTAACTGGAAGGTTCCGACTAATGCCAATGAGGTTCGAAGCTTTCTAGGCTTGGCAGGGTATTATAGACATTTCATCGAAGGGTTTTCGAAGTTGGCGAGGCCGATGATGCAACAGCTCAGGAAAGGAATCAAGTTCGCATGGTCACAAGCTTGTGAAGTGAGTTTCCAAGAGTTGAAGAAGAAGCTAACAACCGCTCCAGTGTTAGCCGTACCAGAAGGAAACGATGGTTTTGTGGTCTACACCGATGCATCCAAGCTCGGATTGGGTTGTGTTCTTATGCAGAACGGGAAGGGTATAGCCTACGTATCTCGTCAGTTGAAGCCCCACGAGTTGAGCTACCCAACTCACGACCTGGAGTTAGCAGCAGTCGTTCATGCGTTGAAAATCTGGAGGCACTATCTCTACAGAGTCAAGTGTGAGATTTTCACGGATCACAAGAGCCTAAAGTACTTCTTTGAACAAAAGGAGTTGAACATGAGGCAAAGGAGATGGCTGTAGTTAGTGAAGGATTATGATTGCACTATCAGCTATCACCCAGGAAAAGCCAATGTCGTGGCAGATGCCTTTAGTCTTAAGTCGAAAGCAAATATCTTCTTACGCACGAGAATGAGCTTATTCGAAATTTCGAAAAGCTCAGCATGGAAGTGATTCATCCGCCAGAATCAGTGCAAGGTTTCGTTGCAGCTTTGACAACTGAACCGGACCTAAGAGAAGCGATCATGAGCGTGCAGTGAGGAGACGAGTTCCTGGAAGGAATGCGTTTGAAAGCGGGGTTAGAAGATAGCAAGGGTTTCACGAAAGCGAAGGACAACGCGTTATTATTCCGAGGAAGGTTATGTGTGTCACTCAATAGGGAATTGAGAGATAAGATCATGAGTGAAGCTCATGAGGCACCATATCTGACTCGTCCAGAAGCACCAAAATGTCTGAGACCTTAAAAGGAACTTTTGGTGGGAAGGGATGAAAAAGGATGTAGCCGTGTTTGTGGAACGTTGTTTGGCTTGTCAGCAAGTGAAAGCTGTGTATCAACGTCCGTCAGGTTTGTTACAACCGCTACCAATCCCAGAATGGAAATAGGAGCATATCAGTATGGATTTCATGGTGAGTTTTCCAAGGTCAGCGCGAGGAAACACCGCTATCTAGGTTATCATCGACAGACTGACGAAGTCAGCTTATTTTTTACCGATTCGAATGACGTACAAGTTAGATAAGCTTGCTCAGCTTTACGTCAGAGAGATCATACGGTTACAAGGTGTGCCAGTATCAATTACGTGAGATCGTGACCTGAGGTTAACGTCAAGGTTTTGGAAGAGTCTGCAAGAAGCTATGGGAACCAAGTTGAATCTCAGTACAACCTTTCATCCTCACACAGACGGTCAATTGGAAATGACAATTCAGGTCTTGGAGGATATGTTGCGAGCAGTCGTGGCTATCAGAGGAGGAAGTTGGGAAGAGATACTACCTTTGGTGGAGTTTGCCTATAACAACAGTTATCAGGCCACCATAAGAATGGCTCCCTATGAAGCGTTGTATGGAAGGAAGTGCCGATCACCCCTTTATTGGGACGAAGTAAGCGAGAGAAAGATGTTAGGACCAGAGATGGTTCAGCAGATGGTCGAGGTTATCGATTAGATCTAGCAAAGGATCAAGGAAGCTCAGGACAGGTAGAAGTCCTATGCGGACAAGCGTCGTGCGGATCTTCAGTTCATGGTAGGAGATTGCGTCTTCCTTAAGGTTTCCTCGACGAGAGGAGTCGTTCGTTTTGGGAAACAAGGTCAGTTACGACTAAGGTTTGTTGGACCGTTTTTGAAGTTCTTGAAAGGATAGGCCCCGTTGCCTACAGGCTAGCGTTGCCACCCAGCATCAGAGATGTGCACGACATGTTTCACGTTTCTCAGTTAAGAAAGTACGTGTCGACCCAAAACACGTGATCAAGCATGATCAGGTAATCTTTGCTCAGGATTTGAGTTACGAGGAGAGACCAGTGGCTATCCTGGAACGGTAAGTCAAAGAATTGAGGAACAAGCAGATTTCACTGGTGAAAGTGTTGTGGAATCACCATGGCGAGGAAGAAGCCACGTGGGAGTTGGAGGACAAGTTCAGGGCTCAGTACCTTGAGTTGTTTCCACCACGTGCATGAGATTTTGGGGACGAAATTTTTTATAAGGAGGGAGGGATGTAATACCCCGTCCTTCCTAAGCTTCAGGTTTATTCGACATGTTTTTCAAGAAGGCAAAAAGTTAACTTTTTATTTCGGTGGTTCGATCGTCATGAAACCTCAGGCGTTGTGAAGAGTGTCTTATGACGAATTCATAGACACTCAGTATGCAGGTTTTCGACCACCCACAAAAGTTTGGCACTCTGGGAAGTTATCGAAAAACCAGACTTTTCATGGGTCTTGTAAAAGCATATCTTGTTTATAGTCGTTGTGTCCGGTATTTTATTTTGAGTCCATGGGTACCAAGTTTGCTGATTTTGGAGTCCGTTTGTGAAAGTTGCATCGCTTTTTGGTTTTGAAAAGTGTAAACACGCAAGCGACCATGATCCCCTCTTTTCCTATAAATAGAGGGCTAGGGCCTTCATTTTCAACGTTCATTTTCTTCATCTCTCTATGTTTACGGATGAGCTGAGCAGCTTCAGGTACGCTGCGAAAGCACTGGATGTAATACCCCGCATTCCTGTAGCAGAGATTAACCCACATTAAGAGTTTATAAGAAGGACATTGCATCCTTAAGTAAGAAAGAGTTGCTTAAGCTAGAAGCTTTTAAATTAAGCTTCGAGTCGAGATTATAGAATTTGATATTTATTCAAGATAGATTCGAGATAGAACCTGAGATAAGATTCTAAGGTCTTGTTTAGAATAAGAAGACTTAGATTTCAAGAGTTTTGAGATGATAAGTATGTGTTTATAGAAGTTTTGAACCCAAAGTCTTGATTTCAAAGTTTTTGATCTTTGTTACATTTGTTCGCCGTAAAACCCTAATCGTCGGCAAAATACCTAAAATGGTTTTCGAGGACAAAAATAATCAAGTTTTTGATATTTATAATATGTTATTTGAATTTTAAAAGAGAATTTCAAGCAGAGAACATTTTATTAGAAATTGAGTTTTGGAATCGGAATGGTATGGATTAATAGTATGTATTTATAACATTAGTATTATTTATAGAAAAGTGTGCATTTTATAACTTTCTAGAACTTGATTATTCATCATGTTTTAAAGAAAATGAAAATGGAGAAAAAGAAATGAATTCTCTAGAATTCAAAGAATTCTCTAGATTAATGGTGAATAATCACCTTAATAAAGAAAAGGAAAAATAAAATAAATGTGTGGATTTCTATATATATAGCACTATTCATCATTTTCATGATTTTTCTTCGAAAAATTCAAAATTTACACACACTTACACACACTAAATTTTCGAAAAATTCATGCTCAAATTACCAAAGATCCTATCGTTGGATTTTCAATCCGTCTTCGAATCGAGGTATAATTTCATCTCTAGAACATATCTACGGTTTGAAAATTTTTAAAAAATATGATCTTATGAAGGTTTCATATTTTCGGTCATTATGGAAGAATATGAAGGAGTATGTTTTGTTTTTTTATTTCTTGATATTATGATAGATTCGTCGTCTACGTTTTGTTTAATGTTAAATTTGTGGAGTATATGTTAATTGTTTGGAATTTTGGTAAATTTTCGAAAATCATGAGGGCTTTGATCTTGAATATATGATGTTGATATGCTTCAATTTCCTTCATATATGTGTTATTGGATAGATATATGTTAGATTTGTATACTGAAAGCAGTTTTGGTTGAGCTTGTATACAATGTTTCATGTTACCACTATTACAATCTCCTATCTGAATTGTTTACTTGATTGCATATGTATGTCCCTTTATCTCATATATAAGTTAGATCATACAGTGTGTTGTAGATCACAAAAGTCTATATGATTGGTCAAGCTTAATGAGATATAAAGAGTATCACAGCTGAGACAACTTGAGGACGAGTTGTCGGTATAAGCTGCGGTGTAGATAAGAAGTGACTTGACTTGGTTGCTTATCTATGCTGGTACGTCTCTGACGTATTGATGGATCACAGTGAGATGAATTCTTCTATCCGACCGTCGTGAAGAACCTAGATCTCGGAGACTTACGTTGATCTAAACCTCGATAAGGTATTAGTTGAGTATGAGTTGTTGACCATCACTTTGACTTGCTATGGGTGAGGGTTACATGAGATAACCCAAGATTCTCTGCATCTTGGGTGGTGGCAGTGCTTGTATATCATGCTAGTTACCTGTGTCGAGTCACCGTATCCGTTTAGGATGATGGCGTCCCTTAAGGAGCTCAAAGGTTTATTGTACTAAACCACGCAGTTGAGTTATCTCAAGTACAATAATAAGGTTGAGTGGTACTACTTAAGGAATTAAAGATATTAATTATTTTAAGCGATCAAAGTCAGTAAATAATTAATGGACGTACGATATCTTAAATACGAGGATTCGTAAAGTCTAAGTGCAAGCCCAACTCACCTTCGGTAATAAAGGGGTAAGTCAGCATTTATTCTCTAGTGGCATGAATAAATGTTTATGAATTAATTTATGTTCTGGGCTGAACATAAGATAATTAATTTATTTGAGGTCCATCTTTATTCCTTGAATTTGATCTCTGGGCTGGCCCATCCAGGCCTGGAAGCTAAGTGAATTTCGTCCCCCTCTATGTAGAGTCCCACTGGGACTCTAACTTGATCCTCTCTATCCTAAAGGATATTATTATATTTATTAGATATGCATAGATCCTATATAGATAGGATTTAGGAGTGCATTATAAATATAAGGTGAGAAAGAAAATCAAGGCTAATCCTTAACCATATTTTCGAGAATTACTATATGGATATAGTGAGAATTTTCGAAAACTGTGTGAGGAAGTAGAGACGATTTTCTATAACATTCTCCATAGATTGTCCTCACTCGACATTGGAGTTTAGGCAACCGGGATATAGTCCAGAAGATCAAAGCACGAGTCATGATCTATTCATCCTCGACAGATTCGCAGGTAAACACAAGAAAACTCCTACGTGTTGCAATTAATTATATAGGTCCATGCTAGGCATATAATCAATGTATGGAGAATTAAACATCCAAGATAGATCCTCGGGAGAGGGTTAAAATCAGATTTTCCTACAATTGGTATCAGAGCTTGGGATCAGTGTCTTGGCTCTGTTAGATTAATTCACGTTTGATTATAACGTGCGCAATTAATTAATTGTGAATCTATCGTTCATCGTGGCTCGTTTTATTTTTTGTCGGATTTTGTTTTTCACCACGAGAAAATCCGTGGTTAGATTAGATTTTTTCTTGTAAATCTTATCTGAAAAAGAAGAACGATGACGAAAGCACGAAGAATGAGACGACGGGAGACTTCTGAAAACCGGACGCACGGCGGACAACATGCGGGCGATGGCACGCTGAGCGTGCACGGCGCTCGCAGACACGCCGCCCAGCGTGCGCGCGTTTCTCGGCAGGCGTCAGCGAACAGGGGTGAGGTTAGTCGGCAGCATCGGGCGTGGTCGGGCGGCATGGCTCGGCAGCCGGGCGTGCGGGGTGTGCGCTTCACGCGCAGATGCCTCGGCACTGCTCGGCACTGAGCGTGGGTGCCCGGCGGTTCTCGACAGATTGCGCTGGGAAACCTCAACAAGGTCTCGGCAGTAGCGCGCGAGGCGCGTGCGTGCAGGCACCTCGGCGGGCAATATGGGGGTGCTCGATTATCGTGCGAGGCCTCGGCAGTGCTCGGCAGCCTCTGCACGATTCTCGCAGGGAAACCTCAGCGCGCGCAAGGTTCTCGACGGCCTCAGCGCGATCTTCGCGCAAGAAACCTCAACGCGCGACTGAGCTCGGTGGAGTTCTCGGCGCCAAGACGCAGACGCGCGGCGCTAGAGACGGTCTCGGCGGATCGCTCCCGGCTGCGCTGGACAGCCTCGCGGCGGGGCGGCGTCTTGGGAGGATCTCTCGTAGGACTCGGCGGGCGGTTGGGCGTCTGGGCGCGCTCGGCGGGCGGCGGGAGGCAGGGGTGGCGGGCGGCTGATGGTGCTGGGCGTGCGCTATGGGCTGTGCCCTAGCGTGTGCGGCCCAGCCCATCTTGGGCCGACCCCGCCCAAATTCGACCCTGACCCGGATTTTCGACACGAACTCGTTTTTTGACCCGGTTCCAGATTTTTAACCCGGTTTGGACCGTTCCAATGATCCGGCCCGTTTTCAATTTTTCAGCCCAAATCCAGTTTTGACGAATCCGGTCCGTGCCCGTGCATGCAAGGCCCGTTTTTTGAGATTTTGAAGAGCTGTACTTTGCAAATTTATGTAATAAATTAGGCAGGGAAGTACAGGATCCACGAGTGGGCTGCGATGAACGATTTTATTTTATTTTTATCGTTCAAAGCATGTCGTGGATGTTTAAATTATCTTGATAGCATGCTATGTATGTTTAAATTACGTGACAAACATTTTATATGTTTTCGTGATTGGATCGCATAGTAAGCATGCTAGGTTTATCGCGTTTTCAAGCATATTTTAGAATTACATGAGCATGTTATACATGTTGAGTTCTATAGAAAACATGCTAGATTACGTGATGTGCATGGACAAACCTTTTGAAACAAAAGACTAAGCAAGTAACCCGACATATTAATTTTAAAATTAAAATATCAAGACCTCCACTTTTTGATCTCTAAACAAAGTGATACGACTGTGAGTAAACGCCCACACGCGCCGCTTGCTTGCACTGCTTGTCATAAGTTTGTTAGATGAGATTTCTAAATAAAACATTTTAATCTATTGAGAAGTGGGAGTTTCATGTGTACGCCCACACGCGCGGCTTGCATATTCGATTTTTCATAAGTTCTCTAGAGATAGATTTAAAATGAGATAACAAAAGAATTTGGATTGGAAGCGGTATGGTCCTAGTGAGTATTCCAATTCTAAGAATTCATTTTCTGCTGTTAAAATTTTGGTCATTGCTTAGACATCACCTCAAGTACAACTTCCCGCGAAGTCCCTTCTTGTGATAGTGATGTGGTCTAGTAAGGTCCAATAATTAATTTCATTTGTCATAAGGATAAGTTGACATGGATTGAAATTAAACGACTAAAGGTATATTTTAGTCCGGTCGAGGGGTTCATGTGTGGCGCCCACACGCGTGGCTTGCATGTGGGATTCCTTGGGCAATTGGAGGTTTCAATTAATATTGTTTTATCAAAGGTTACAATATTATTGTTACGAATTATGTGCGATCGTATGCTTATGTGTTTACATTACTTTTCGATATGTCTCTTACATCGATTATCAATATGCTCGCACAAAATCCTCTATCCGTCCAAATTTTATCGAGTGGAAGCGAAACATGGAATATGTTCTTATCATGAAGAACACATGTTTGTTCTCACTACTTCCAAACCCGATGCCCTTCTCGACGATCGACTAATGAGCGGAGAGTCAAGGACTTTGGCATAAGTCAAACAATATGGCCAAGTGCTATATGATGACTACGATGTCCAAAGGCTTGCATTCTTGCATCGATCGATGGTAGACGCGACGAAATATGGTCAAGTCTCGAGAGTATGTTGGGCGAATGGATCGGACGATCCGCTTTCACACAATGAGAGAAATCTTGGCGTGTAAGATGGAAGAAGGAAGTTCGGTCCATGAACATGTCTCCCACATGACTCATCTCATGGATAGTCTTGATCAGTTGGGAGAAGGTATTGACGGCGAAGCCAAGGTCGATATCATCCTCAACACACTGCCCAAGTCTTTTGAGAATTTTCGCGTGAATGCGATCATGAGCAAGACCGAGTATACACTTGGTCAGTTGCTTAATCATCTCGTGACCGCAGAAGGAGTCATGGGTAAAGGAGCACATGCCCTTCCTAGCACATCTAGGGGCCCAAATTTTCCATTGAAAAATGGAAGAAGAAAAAGGGGCACCAAAGGTGGTAGAGGCAAAGGAAGCGATGGGGCGGTGGGAGCAAGAACATATTCGCCACGGAGGCTTGAAAAGCCAAAGGAGAGGGGCAAGTGCTTCAAGTGCGGCAAGCCTGGGCATTGGAAGGTCAAGTGCCCTATGCTCAAGGCACAAGGTACGTCATTTGCTTTAGTAACGGAAACATGTTTAGCGACTTGTTCTACTCATTCATGGGTAGTAGATACGGGTGCGACTGATCATGTTTGTTACACCTTGCAGGGGTTCTTGCGGACAAGGGAGCTGTGTGATGGCGAGATAACGATCTCCATGGGCAACGCAGCGAAAGTCGAGGCCGTTGCAGTCGGAGATGTTACTTTATGGTTTGATAGAACTGTTTTAGTATTGAAAGACGTTTTATATGTGCCGGAGTTTCATGGAACCTTATTTCGCTTTCCAAACTATTTATTCATGGATATTGATTGTTTTTGATAGTGGTGTTTCTATCATAAGAAATGACGGTTATCGTGGTGGCACTTTATATAATTCGCTTTATACTATTTCTGCCAAACATAATACCTTTAACTATGTTGCATCTACATCAAACCTTAAGAAGAGAAAGTTTTCTTCGCAAGATGACACCACATTTCTCTGGCATCTAAGATTAGGTCATATCAATCTAAATAGGATCCAAAGACTGGCTAAGAATGGAGCGTTGGGTGATCTCACAATTACTCCATTCCCAGTCTGCGAATCATGTATAGAATGAAAGATATCGACCAGACCCTTCAAGGCGAAGGGTTATAGAGCCAAAGAAGTGTTGGAGCTAGTCCATTCGGAACTGTGTGGACCTATGTCAACACAAGCTTGTGGAGGGTACGAGTATTTTTTCACTTTCATTGACGATTACTCAAGGTACGGATACATATACCTGCTTCACCGTAAGTCTGAATGCTTTGAGAAATTCAAAGAATTTAAGGCGGAAGTGGAGCGAAGCTTGGTAAAGTATCAAGTCATCATGGTCCGATCGCGGTGGCGAATACCTCAAGAACGAGTTTATGGACTATTTGGTGCAAGTGGGATTACCTCCCACCACTACACCGGGCACACATCAACAAAATGGTGTGTCAGAGCGAAGAAATAGGACTCTCTTAGAAATGGTTAGATCAATGATGAGTTATCCAACATTGCCTATTTCGTTCTACAGGTATGCCTTAGAAACAGCGGCATACTTGCTAAATCTAGTACCATCCAAATCAGTCGAAAAGACCCATTTCGAGTTGAGGTTTGGGTGCAAGCCTAGTTTAAGCCACATAAGGATATGGGGCAGTCTAGCACATGTGGTGAACAAGAAGGCTGACAAGTTGGAGTCTAGATCTGATGCAAGGTTGTTTATTGGCTATCCTAGAGGAACGAAAGGTGGTTATTTCTATAGTCCTAAGGTGTAACAACCTGCCAATCCAAAGTATAGATTAGCAAGGACTGTTACTTGGAACGGGATTAAGAAACGGATAATAATATAGAATACTGAACGGTGTGACAAATATCGGGAATTTCTCTTAAATTTCAAGTGTTTAAGGGATGACAAATACATAACATACATATGACTTCATAATCTAGCAGCGGAAGACATGTGGAATACACATGTGACGATGTGTATCCAAGGTTTTACTATCCGCGACAAAAGACCTGACTGCTCAACATTGCTCCATCCCATCCATCAGCTCAACCTGCACATTTAAAAATAAATATGCAGGGCTGAGTACAAATAATGCACCCAGTGGACTCATTGCAAAAACATTTTCTTTAAATTACACTGCCCCATAAGTAAGACACAAGGGTTTTAATTGAAAATGCCTTGTGCTTACTAAAACATTTTCTCATTTCTCAAAACATCGCTCGACCGAGCATTTTCTCTTTGTATGATCCATATCATTCACATATCTCATATAAACATCATCGTCTCATAAACTCATCTCGCGCCGTGATCGGTCAAGATGTTGCTAACGGCTCACAATGACCGTCGAGAATTTTTCTTCGCACACATTTACCTTACTCGCCAAAGATGTAACCCTAGCGAATTTTGCATCGACATAGGGTCCGATATCGATTTTCTCATCGACTGGGAGCGACCCGATTTTCAAGTCGGTTGGGAGCGAACCAACGGCTCATATACTTTCATAGTTGGCTTGCCCAACAACATGATATGATCCATACATAAAACATAAACACTTTGGGCAGGTAATTGAATAACAGTTCATATTCATTTTTCATCTGAAAGCTTTGTAAATAAATACTTTTCGAAGAAAGCATCGTAAATAAAAGGGTTTTCGAATAAAGCCCACCTGGCATACGCTTTCCTTATGGTTTCCTTTCTATGTCGACGTTCAAGTCCACGTCCCACCTTAACGTAAGAATTATTTTAGTATATTGGTCACGTTCGATAGAGACGAACATAGTCTTTAACGTTCTACGCATCAATTAGGGCTAACGCCGGACTTATTTTAACGTTTCCTAATCAATTGATGTTGATTATGAATTTTCTCAATTTATAAGAGATATTCTATCTTTTTAGCACATAATGTACGTTTTAATGTACTTATGTACTGTAAGTTACATTGTTACTAAACGTACTACGTCACATAGATCACGTATTATCGAATTACGTGCCCTTTGACCTTGGTCAACGTTTTTGGTCAACAATTTTGACCTAGTCAACTCAAAATCAACATTTGGACTTTTAAAATTTCTTATGTAATTTTTGATTTTAATGTACAATTCTTGTTCCAAAAATTCCTATAAAATCGTACTATGTCTAAAACATGATTTTAGAACATTTTATGTAATTATACTTGATAAAATAAATTTATAACATTAGTACTCATAGGGTATAGTTTTCGGTCACCCTATTTAATCAACTAAACATTTTTCAAAAATTCCAATAAATTCACATAACACTTAATCATCCTTAACTATCCTTATTATAACATAATTGTTATTTATTATGAACTATTTAATAAAATTTACTTAAGTCACTTTTGAAAATTTTGACTTAGGTCAAAATAATTTTTATAAATTTCAATAAATTCACACAACCATATATTATGAATCTACATCATCAATATGATATGATAACACTTAAATATGGATCATATCTCAATATAATATCATATACTATAATTTTCGAAATTCATGAACTTAGGTACTAAAGTTTTCCAAAAATTCTACATAAAATCATATAAGCTTATTTAATACCCTAGATTATTATTTCATGCTTAAATCAACAATTAAAAATAAAAATCATCAACATATCCTATTCTCAAGTTTTCGGTCCTTTCTTAAAATTTAATAACATGTATAACTTTGTAATATAATCATAGTACATGCTTAATAATATCATATAAACATGATTTCTACACACTTTAGCATATGATGTGAAATTTTCGAAAATCATATGAACAAACTAAGCTTATAACATAAATTCTAACGTATATACCAAGCTCGTAAGAAATCTAACCTTTTAATCGGTACGGATTTGATC
This sequence comes from Salvia rosmarinus, assembly GCA_036937905.1. NCBI lineage: Eukaryota > Viridiplantae > Streptophyta > Magnoliopsida > Lamiales > Lamiaceae > Salvia > Salvia rosmarinus. The sequence continues at coordinate 70,496,186 of CM072819.1, read as the reverse complement.
GGCGTCGTTTATATGATCTAAGTTTGGAATTTTGAACAAGGTGAACTCTCTCTCTTTTTCTTCATATTATTTTTGAAACTTTGGTATGTGATAAAGAAATGAAGGCCTTCATGAGGTATTTATAGACTTAGGCCATTTGTTTTTAATTATTATTTTTGAAAATATCTAGTACACACTTGCATAAAATCTTATCTTTATCTTATCATATCTTATCTTATCTTATCCTTTTAATACTTTATATTATCACCTTATCACTTAATAAATGCTTTGGATAATGCTTATCACATAGTATTTGCACATGTGTATTTTCGATCCTTATCTAGCTTAGGGTTTGATTTTATTTTTTCATGTAATATACTATCTTATTATTATATAATATGGTCATGGTTTAATAGTCAACAATTTCAACTATACATGTGTTAATATTATATAGTGTGAAAATACATTATTTTCTTCCTATTTTATTCATGATTTTCGGTCATTTACTAGAGAATTCCATAGATTACTTGTTCAATTTGTTAACTATCACTACTTTACACCTAATACATAATAAGGTACAACTCATAGCCTTTCATTAATTATAGGATAAACCTTATCCTATAAAATCTTATCATAATCTTTAAAAATTTTGTCCACTTGCACAAGTGTCCCCCCCACTTGTGCCACTTGATATAATACTATATATTATCCTTAATTATATCATTTTAATGTAAAAATTATCATAGGACCATAATTGGATAGCAATTAAAATTAATTAATACTATAAGCTCACATTTTCGAAAATTAGGGTTACATATGCTAAATATTTTATTTTCTTGTAATAAATAGCTAACACATGGCTATGTGTCATATTATAATCCCTAAATGATGAATTTAATCATAGAAAAATATTTAAAACAATTTAGATTCACAAAACCCTAATTTTGGGAAATTAGGGTTTTCGAAACCCTAATTATTGGGGCTTTAAATTCTATAATTCCCTAGCATTATTTTGATTATAAATAATGCTCTTATATCATAAAATAATCATAGTAATTTGAATTTTATAATTCCATGATCGTTTGACTGAGTTATCGACTCATCTCTAAAAACCGACGTTTGAAACGTCTCAAAATTCTCATAGGCGAATTATCTCTAAAATGTTCAAAATAAGGTTGTAACAACCTTATTTATTTCCATAATAATAGAAATTTTGAAATTAAGCTTAACTGCTTAATAATACTGTAAGACATAACTGTCGAATTTATCCGACGTTAGAACATTACGTTCGAAGGAATATCAGAACTTATATTCCTTAATTCACTAAGCATCAGTGAATATCACACAGAGATTATCCAATTATGCTTGGTCAAAGTCAAGTGTTGACTAATTAAGATTTTAATTATCGAGCTTAAAACCCTAATTACGATTTATATTATCGTAATTACGTATTAAAATTACGGAATATTACATTCTACCCCCCTTAAAATAAATTTCGTCCCGAAATTTGCATACTTCAAAAGCGTGGGACACTTTTCTTGTCATCTCTTTTTCATGTTTTCATATGGCTTTCTCATGTCCATGGTTTCTCCATCGACTTTCACTAACAGTATAAACTTGTTTCTTGATCGTTATACTTTTACGATTCAACATCGTCATAGGTCTTTCCTCATAATCCATATCTGGATTAAGAACATCATCATCATAATAACTCACGTGTTTTGGACAATACACGTACTTTCTTAACTGTGACACATGGAAATCATTACGTACATTCCCCATACCTGGTGGAAGTACCAATCTATAGGCTATGGGGCCTATCCTTTCTAAGATCCCCATACGGTCTTATAAAACGTGATTCTAACTTGCATTTTACTCAACTTTAACTCCTCTCGATGGAGAGATCTTAAGAAAACTTTATTTACGCGTATCTGCGTAAGACTTTTGCTCTCATGAGCTTCGTTATCGTTTATCTGCTTCTGACAGACAATCTCAATTATTTTACTCAGGGTGTTAGACCCTGGAACTTCCCTCTTACCTACCTTATCATTATAAAGAAGTGATCAACACTTTCTTTCGTACAATATCTCATATGGCCCATATTGACCATCTCTTGACAGCTACTGACATAGTCGATGCTACATCAGTGGAAAAAATATGTTTCCAACTCGTACTTCGATTTGACACTAATGTTTTTGACATATCTTAAAACGTTTGTATTTTCTTTCGACTGTCCATCTATCTGCGAGCGAAAATTATGCTCTAGTTCAATCTCGTCCCCAATTCTTTTGTTAACTAGTCTAAATTTGGAACTTGAAATCTCTATCAAATATGATAGATTTTGGTATTCTATGTAAACGTATGATTTCTTTTACGTCTTACTTGGCTAGCTTATCGGATTCATAAGTAATCTGAATAGGTCGAATAATGAGCGCATTTAACAAGTCGATCCACTACTACTCATATAGTAGTGTCACTTCTTTCGACTTTGATAATCTGTTATGAATTTCATTACGATGTCATTCCATTTCCGTGGGGTATCTCCAAAGGCTATACTCTTTCCAATAATCTGTTAATGTAATGCCTCTACTTATTTGCAAGCAAGATAGTGCTCAACTTCTTGTTTCCATTCTTCCTATCGAAACTTTTCTCATAAGTCGTGATATATATCAATCTTGCTGGATGGGTGGTATAAGGAGTATCATGAGCTTCACTCATGATTCATTCCTTAACTCATTATTGTTGGGAACATGTATCCTTCTTTAAACAATATGACATTAGCATGTGCTTCTCTCGCTCTTTATTTCTTATATTCTTTAGCGAGTTTCTCTTTTCTTGCTAAGAGACATCCTCATTTGGATTGACTTTCATGATTCAAGACCTCGGCTACTACGTGTTCTTTTCTTTGGTGATATTCTATACTACAATCGTTATCTTTTACTAAATCGAGCCTTCTCTTTTTCCCATGTTCAAAACTCTTTGCTCGAAGAAGTATTTTAAACTTTTTTAATTGGTGAAAACTTCACACATCATTTCTTAAAGGTAATATCTCCAAATCTTAATCCGTGTTTTACTGTTGTTGGTTCCTAGTTGTGAGAGAAGTAGTTCTATTCTTGCACTGTTTTAACCTTAGCCAATTCTACTTTAATTGTTTCTGATGACACGACATGTCCAAGGGACATTATTTCTTTAAGCCAAACTTATCATTTACCAAACTTGGCAAGAACTTGCTCGGTTTTTAAGGTTTGTAAGACAATCCTCAGTGTTACTTATGTCTTCCCTTTCTCTTTGTATGGATAAGGATATCTTCCATGAAGACTAAGACAAATTTATCTAAGTAAGGATGAAACACTCGATTTTTGAGGTTCAAGAATATGGCTAGTACTTCTGTTAGTCCAGACGGTATGACTATAAACTTATAGTGGCCGTAACTTGTTTGGAAAGCCATTTTGGGTACATTGTCAGTTTGTACCTTCAGCTGATTGACATCCTTATTTAAGATCGATTCTCGAGGATAATCCCACTTTTTTTAACTGATCGTGCAATCGTCTATCTTTGGTGGTGTATATTTGTTCTTAAGCATTAGTTAGTTTAATTTTTGATAATCAATACATATTTTTAAACAACCATCCGTCTCCTTTGAAAACAAGCCGGTGTTTCTCAAGGTGATACACTAGGCCCGATAAAACTTAAATCCTATAATTCTTAGATTTACTCCCTTGTCCTTCCAACTTCCTTGAAGCCATTCATTATACGTGCTTTTGATACGGGCTAATCAGGGTTCTGGATTTATAGATAATCTCTAACTACCTATCAGGGTAATTCTTGGTAAATTGCTAGGGAAAACGTTTAGCAACTCTTAAATAATTTCCATATCCTTGATCTTTATCTTTATCTTTGTTTTCCCTTCTTTGGTTAGATAACCAAGGGATGGTTCGACATTCTTCCTTATTAATTATTTTCTTTAGAGGTAGTGTGGGTATTATTGGAATTTTCTTCTCCATGTTGATTCCATAGGACTCGTAGTTTCTTGACCGAAAGATGGTATGTAGTTTTACTTTTCTTGCACAGGATTGTAGAATGATTTTCGACTCATCATTCCTTTCTTAGGTCGTATCTACATTTTCTATAGGTATTACGTTCAAGTTATTTGCTAACCTTAAGTGATCCTAGGTTCAATTCTAAGTTCGAACAACAAGCTTGACAATCTTAGTTCCTTCTATATGTGAAATGATTCTCTCTTTCTGATTTGCTTATTCGAACTTAAGTTCTATTATATCTACACATGCTTATTCGTTGAAAGGTATAAAGCATTGGTATTGTACAAAAATATTACAGGTGTGGGGAGAAGTTTCTCATACCTTCTAGGTTTCCTTGGTTTTGAGTATAAGTTCTTGCTCGTCATAAGTTGTGGCTTGTCTTTGTTGTCGCTTTGTTGTCATGTGTCCGACATTGGGGCTGATATTGTATAGCCTTAAGTGGTTGGGTTTGGCCTAGTGAGTTGGGTTTCCTATTCCTCCCGAGTGTACCCAGCACTCATTCGCATAATGGCCCTTCATGCCACATTTATAGCAACCAAGATCTTGCTAGACATATATACTGTGGTCTATGACATTTTGGACTAAGAGGAACTCTTATTTTTCCTTGTGATGCCATGTTTCTTTTCCATGGTCTTTTGTTGTTTGTACTCCCAATATTTCCTTGATTGTAATCACTGAGATTACCTTCCCATTTCCTCTTACCTTTGTCACTAACATTATGTGATTGAGTGGGGGCAGACTTATCTTCTGGCATTCCTGCCTCAATGTCTAAAGCCCGACTAAGAGCTTCAATATACGTTAAATCTCCATGACTGGCAAGAGACATTCTTATTTCATGCCTTAGACCAAACCTAAATTTCTCTGACATTTTCATGTTAGTATTCACTTGGTCCGGAGCGTACCTTGACATATCACAAAAGAGGCGATCGTACTCAGTTACTGACATATTCTCTTGCTTAAGATTGAAGAATTCAATTTCCTTTTTCTTCCTATAGCTCTTGGGAATGTATTTCTCATACATTTCCGTCTTAAAGTTTTCCCAAGTGAATTCATCTATTTGTTCTGGTGTTAGGGTTTTCCTTCGGGCCTCCCACCAGAAATCAGCTGGTCCGATGAGTTGGAAGGTTACACAAGACAGTCTCTCTTGTGCTGTACAGCGAAGGAAATCGAATATTCTTTCTATTGACCTTACCCATTGTTCAGCCTCCTCGGGACTCCCTTTTCCATTGAAGGTAGGAGGATTTTGCCTAAGGAAAAGCTCCTCGATCCTACGATCAGGTGGATGTGGGGGTGGTTGTGGTATTTCTACTTCGGGCTGTGGAACTCTGCCCCTTCTCCCATCTCTTCCTCTAATTTCTTGTTCAAGCTCGCGTCTAGGTGGCATTCTGAAATTACACGACATAATTAGCATTCGTATAATGCTTATCGTAATTATAACATCTTTATTCAACCCCATCATAAAACGGTTTTAGTAAAACCATCCTTCCTCTTTCCATCCTCACTATTCGTGGTTTCACGAAAGTTTCAATTTACTTGAAAACAACTTTCTTCAAGCATGATCGTAAGGCGGAGGTATAACGAGTTGCCTTTAACGAGGATGCTATCATCTTAAATACCCATCGAAAGGATCTTATGTACTTCCAACATTAGACATGTCCGTCCTACTAACGAGGTTTTAAGGACAATCAACTATCTTACAGATAAGTTGTATTCTTTCTTATTATGACGTAATAAGAGGAGTGTATTTTCCAAGGATATCATATACTTTTCTTTACTTCTATTCCAGCACTGAATGCTAAAGAGTATCTTATTCATAACTTATTCTTCACATACTTATGTGGAGATATGACTTTACTGTCATCAGAACTGGGAAAACCCATCAAGGGTCTATCCACCTATGGGTATTGTAAGAGTATATATCTCGTCTCATTGAGAACCTCTTTACATCATATCTTGATGTCTATCACTCTACTAATCTGTAACTTTTCGGTGACAAGATACGTCAACCTATTTCATACTTATTGGTTTCAAAGATTGGAGAAATTTCATCATAACAATTTTCAAGAGGTATGGTTTCATAATTCAAGATAACAACTCTAAAGGTTTTTGAAACAACATGTTCTTTGAACTGAATGATTGGGAGATAGGGTCCGAAGACCAGAATAACAATTACTGAGATTTCTTTGGTCATATGGGGTGTCCAGGCCCGTCACAAATACTTTCTCAGTCACATGAAGGTTTGATTTTGAAAAAATGCTTTATGAAATTTTCTGGTTGCAAACTTCTTTCAGAAAAAAAAAATGAGAATTCAATTGATATCTCAATTGGAACTAGATCATAGAGTAAAACTCAATGACAGAATTTGGGGCTATGAATGGGATTTGAAACCTTATACAACTTATTCTAGTCGTCATCCACGGTTCTCATGTACACATATGCTATAGCTTCTCATATATTATTGGGAATCTATTTTCTAGTATCATTATAAGTTTTGTGTCTTACTGTAGAGTTCTCGTTCTATATATGTCACAAGCTTAGTATCAACTGTTTCTTTGATCACATCCTTATTTCGTTTCTAACGAGAAAGTCCTAGTCAATTTGGATTTCGTCAAACGTGAACATCCAAACAAAAGACTATACTCATGTCACTGTAGTGTAGTGACATTCATCATCATCATCCCCTTCTTTGCTCTTTGATTTTCTTCTTTTTGTTCTCGTCGTTCTCTTTATTCAACTCGAGATTCTAATTTCGATCTCGTTTCTGTCTCATGACAGACTAAAATTCTCATAGTTCTCTTTCTATGTTCTTTCGCAAAAGGGATCATGCGACTTAAATAGTCTATGTTCTTTTTGGGATGACATATCCATTATCAAAATAACTGAAACTTTCAGAACTTAAAACATTCATAACACAATTCTTTCATAATAATCAGGCTCATTGAATTTCATGAATTCAAAGATTTTACTTTTGACATAACAATGTCAACACTTTCTCATATAACATAATCATAACATAATCATACGTTGGTAGCGAACCAACAACTTTCATAAAAATTCTCATTGAATTCCACGAATTCAAAGATTTCTCTTTTGACATATCAATGTCAATGCTTTCTCATATCACTTTCAACTTTTCACATCATTGCACATTTGCAATTACTTTCACTTTCAACAATCCTCATAACTTTAAAAAAAAACATTTCAATCATCATTCACTACTTTTACTCTCAAATACTTTTTATAAATTTTATCTCCTTGGAAATATCATTTTCCATGTACAAACTTCTCATTTCAAAATTTTTGAGAAAGGTGCATTTACTTTCAACTTTTTACTTTCAAAACTGAGAAAATCATTTACTCAACGCACATCAAATCTTTTAAGTTTTCCATGAATATACAATCTCATACCTGTATATCCTTGGAATTCTTTAAGTTTTCCTTGAATATGCAGTCCCATACCTGCATATTCTTGGAATCTCTCTTATTTCTAAACTTTCATTTTTTTTAAAAAAAAATCATTTCACTTTAACTGAAAAATCATTTTACTTTAATAAATTTTACTTTCGAACTTCTCATTCTCATTTTCAAAACTTGAGAAAATCATTTACCTCTTTCCCGGTTGAGCTTGATGTGATGGAGTGTTGAGCATAGTCAGCTGATCTCTAGAAGTCTAGTGACTCAATCTAGACTTAACTTTTGAAAGAAGTTTTGGGTTTAGGGAACGACCTGCTCTGATACCACTCTGTAACAGCCCGCCAATCCAAAGTACAGATTAGCAGGGACTGTTACTTGGAACGGGATAAAGAAACGGATAATAATATAGAATACTGAACGGTGTGACAAATATCGGGAATTTCTCTGAAATTTCAAGTGTTTAAGGGATGACAAATACATAACATACATATGACTTCATAATCTAGCAGCGGAAGACATGTGGAATACACATGTGACGATGTGTATCCAAGTTTTACTATCAGCGACAAAAGACCTGACTGCTCAACATTGCTCCATCCCATCCATCAACTCAACTCGCACATTTAAAACAAATATGCGGTGAGTACAAATAATGCACCCAATGGACTCATTGCAAAACATTTTCTTTAAATTACATCGCCCATAAGTAAGACACGAGGATTTTAATTGAAATGCCTTGTGAATACTAAAACATTTACTCATTTCTCAAAACATTGCTCGCCGAGCATTTTCTCTTTCGTATGATCCATATCATTCACATATCTCATATAAACATCATCGTCTCATAAACTCATCTCACACCGAAGAAGGTGATCGGCCAAGATGTTGCTAACGAGAAATTTTATTTCGGCATTACAAATCGACTTACTTATGCGTAAAGATGTTGCTAAATTCGCTCGACATAAGGTCCGATATCAATTTTCTCATCGATCGGGGATCCGACCCGATTTTTGATAAAGTCGGGAGCTAACCAACAACTCATATACTTTCATAGTTGGCTCGCCCAACAACATGATAGGATCATACGTAAAACATAAACACTTTGGGCGGGTAATTGAATAACGCTCATATTCATTTCTCATCTGAAAGCTTTGTAAATAAATACTTTTCGAAGAAAGCATCGAAAATAAAAGGGTTTTCGAATAAAGCCCACCAGGCATACGCTTTCCTTATGGTTTCCTTTCTATGTCGACGTTCAAGTCCACGTCCCACCTTAACGTAAGAATTATTTTAGTATATTGGTCACATTCGATAGAGACGAACATAGTCTATAACGTTCTACGCATCAATTAGGGCTAACGCCGGACTTATTTTAACGTTTCCTAATCAATTGATGTTGATTATGAATTTTCTCAATTTATTAGAGATATTCTATCTTTTTAGCACATAATGTACGTTTTAATGTACTTATGTACTGTAAGTTACATTGTTACTAAACGTACTACGTCACATAGATAACGTATTATCGAATTACGTGCCCTTTGACCTTGGTCAACAATTTTGACCTAGTCAACATTTTGACTTTAGTCAACTCAAAGTCAACATTTTGACTTTTTTCAATTTCTTATGTAATTTTCGATTTTAATGTACAATTCTTGTTCCAAAAATTCCTATAAAATCGTACTATGTCTAAAACATGATTTTAGAACATTTTATGTAATTATACTTGATAAAATAAATTTATAACATTAGTACTCATAGGTTATAGTTTTCGATCACCCTATTTAATCAACTAAACATTTTCCAAAAATTCCAATAAATTCACATAACACTTAATCATCCTTAACTATCCTTATTATAACATAATTATTATTTATTATGAACTATTTAATAAAATTTACTTAAGTCACTTTCGGAAATTTTGACTTAGGTCAAAATAATTTTTATAAATTTAAATAAATTCACACAACCATATATTATGAATCTACATCATCAATATGATATGATAACACTTAAATATGGATCATATCTCAATATAATATCATATACTATAATTTTCGAAATTCATGAACTTAGGTACTAAAGTTTTCCAAAAATTCTACATAAAATCATATAAGCTTATTTAATACCCTAGATTATTATTTCATGCTTAAATCAACAATTAAAAATCAAAATCATCAACATATCCTACTCTCAAGTTTTCGGTCCTTTCTTAAAATTTAATAACATGTATAACTTTGTAATATAATCATAGTACATGCTTAATAATATCATATAAACATGATTTCTACACACTTTAGCATATGTTGTGAAATTTTCAAAAATTATATGAACAAACTAAGCTTATAACATAAATTCTAACGTATATACCAAGCTCGTAAGAAATCTAACCTTTTAATCGGTACGGATTTGATCGGCGTCGTTTATATGATCTAAGTTTGGAATTTTGAACAAGGTGAACTCTCTCTCTTTTTCTTCCTATTATTTTTTAAACTTTGGTATGTGATGAAGAAATGAAGGCCTTCATGAGGTATTTATAGACTTAGGCCATTTGTTTTTAATTATTATTTTTGAAAATATCTAGTACACACTTGCACAAAATCTTATCCTTATCTTATCATATCTTATCTTATCTTATCTTATCCTTTTAATACTTTATATTATCACCTTATCACTTAATAAATGCTTTGGATAATGCTTATCACATAGTATTTGCACATGTGTATTTTCGATCCTTATCTAGCTTAGGGTTTGATTTTTATTTTTTTCATGTAATATACTATCTTATTATTATATAATATGGTCATGGTTGAATAGTCAAAAATTTCAACTATACATGTGTTAATATTATATAGTGTGAAAATAAATTATTTTCTTCCTATTTTATTCATGATTTTCGGTCATTTACTAGAGAATTCCATAGATTACTTGTTCAATTTGTTAACTATCACTACTTTACACCTAATACATGATAAGGTACAACTCATAGCCTTTCATTAATTATAGGATAAACCTTATCCTATAAAATCTTATCATAATCTTTAAAAATTTCGTCCACTTGCACAAGTGTCCCCCCACTTGTGCCACTTGATATAATACTATATATTATCCTTAATAATATCATTTTAATTTAAAAATTATCACAGGACCATAATTGGATAGCAATTAAAATTAATTAATACTATAAGCTCACATTTTCGAAAATTAGGGTTACATATGCTAAATATTTTATTTTCTTGTAATAAATAGCTAACACATGGCTATGTGTCATATTATAATCCCTAAATGATGAATTTAATCATAGAAAAATATTTAAAACAATTTAGATTCACAAAACCCTAATTTTGGGAAATTAGGGTTTTCGAAACCCTAATTATTGGGGTTTTAAATTCTATAATTCGCTAGCATTATTTTGATGATATATAATGCTCTTATATCATAAAATAATCATAGGAATTTGAATTTTATAATTCCATGATCATTTGACTGAGTTTTCGACTCATCTCTAAAAACCGACGTTTGAAACGTCTCAAAATTCTCATAGGCGAATTATCTCTAAAACGTTCAAAATAAAGTTGTAACAACCTTATTTATTTCCATAATAATAGGAATTTTGAAATTAAGCTTAACTGCTTAATAATACTGTAAGACATAACTGTCGAATTTATCCGACGTTAGAACATTATGTTCGAAGGAATATCAGAACTTATATTCCTTAATTCACTAAGCATCAGTGAATATCACACAGAGATTATCCAATTATGCTTGGTCAAAGTCAAGTGTTGACTAATTAAGATTTTAATTATCGAGCTTAAAACCCTAATTACGATTTATATTATCGTAATTACGTATTAAAATTACGGGATATTACATAAGGATCAGAAGGTCATTATTAGCACTAATGCCCGATTCTTAGAAGAGGATTATATGAAAACCATAAATCCAAAGTTGAAATCATTCTTGAAGAATTAGAAGATGATCGTATTCCACCACCGATTAAGCGAAAGTGCGAGATGTCGTGTACAGTGGGAGGATCGACACCGAGATACTTCAAGAAATTGAAGTGGGTCGAGTTCCACCGGAGATACCGGCCGTAAGTGGCTCCTATCCGACAAGTTGTGCAAGATGAGAACCACAAGTTACCGCACCCACTTTCCATTGTGCCGATGGCGCCTCGTCGTAGTGGGGGTTGTTCGTCAACCCGAGCGATTTATGTTCGTGGGTGAATCATCGGTTTAATCTCGTGAAACGAACAAGCAATAATCGACCCATGGACGACAAATGAGGCGATCTGAAAGACATTGATGCAAGATCATGGCACACCGCTATGGACTTAGAAATTGAGTCCATAATGACTATAGATGTATACGAAAAGACACCTCTACCGGATGGCAAGGAAGCCATAGGTATTAAGTGGGTATCAAGAGGAAGAAGATTGATTCGAGGTTTCGCTTTTAAAGCCGTGCTTGTGGCGAAAGGGTACACTCAGATTGAGGGCATCGATTTCGATGAGACCTTTTCGCTATAGCAATGCTCAAGTCCATCGAATTCTCCGGCCATAGCAGCCCACTTAAACCTTGAGGTTTGGCAAATGGATGTAAAACCGCTTTTACGAACGGTTACCTTGAAGAAGGTAGAGACATCTATATGCAAAGAACCCGAAGGTTATGTGGTGAAGGGTGAAGAGCATCTAGTATGGAAGCTTAAGTCCATTTATGGACTCAGCAAGCTTCACGATCCCGGAACTTACGCTTTGACGATGTGGTAAAGTCATATGGATTTACCCAGTTGCTAGCGAAAGTTGTGTGTATCGTTTAGATGTCAACGGTGATGTGGTATTTCTTGCACTTTACGTAGATGGCATCCTTCTACTTGGCAACAATGTGAAGTTGTTATCAGACGTAAAGAGTTAGTTATCCGATCAGTTTCAAATGAAAGACTTAGGAGATCGTACATTCTTGGGATCAAGGTTTACCGAGATCACAAGAGGAAAATGTTGAGCTTATCTCAGCGTCTTGCATTGATCTTGTGATTACTGTTTTAGTATGCGACCGCCAAGAAAGGATAGCTACCTTTCAGACATGGCGTTCCTTTATCTAAGGAGCAGTCACCTATGACTGCAAAGGAGATAGAGGAAATGAGACAAGTTCCTTACGCTTCCACCGTAGGAAGTCTCATGTATGCAATGCTATGCACGAGACCCGATATCTGCTATGTGGTAGGAATAGTAGCTGATATCGCCTAACCTCGACAAGCTCATTGGATCATGTAAAGCATATACTCAAGCACCGAAAAGGACTCGAGATTATAGGTGGTTTACCATGCAAGTCTAATGCCTTTGGGTTATTCTGACTCGGTTTCCAAGTGACCGTGATGAGAAGAAGTCTACCTCAGGCTATGTGTTTACCTTGGGAGGAGGAGCCGTATCCTGGCGGAGTGCAAAGAAGCGATGCATTGACTCCACCATGGAAGCCGAATATGTAGCCGCTTCGGAGGCTGCTAAAGAGGCTGTATGGTTCAAGAACTACCTCATGGATCTAGATGTGGTACCTGGTTTGCCCAAGAGTATCATAGTTTACTGTGATAACTCAGGTGCAGTGGCAAACTCGAAGGAACCACGGACCCACAAGGCAACAAAACACATAGAGATAAAGTAACATGTCATACGAGGAATCGTTAGACGAGGGGATGTGCTAATTGAGAAGATTGGTACTGCGGATAACCTAGCTGATCCATTCACGAAGAGCCTGCCGCAAAAAGTCTACGAAGAGCATATTCGAGGACTTGGATTGCGCAAGATGGCACCCACTTAGAAATGAAACTTTTGTATAAGTGGGAGAAGCAAAGTGATGGTGTTGTTTGTAATAGCTAGTAGAGAGACACATTGTATACTAAAAGTTTGCTTTAGTATAAGTGGGAGATTGTTGGATTTGTATACTGAAAGCATTTTGGTTGAGCTTGTATACAATGTTTCCTGTTACCACTATTACAATCTCCTATCTGAATTGTTTACTTGATTGCATATGTATGTCCCTTTATCTCATATATAAGTTAGATCATACAGTGTGTTGTAGATCACAGAAGTCTGTATGATTGGTCAAGCTTAATGAGATATAAAGAGTATCACAGCTGAGACAACTTGAGGACGAGTTGTCGGTATAGGCTGCGGTGTAGATAAGAAGTGACTTGACTTGGTTGCTTGTCTATGCTGGTACGTCTCTGACGTATTGATGGATCACAGTGAGATGAGTTCTTCTATCTGATCGTCGTGAAGAACCTAGATCTCGGAGACTTACGTTGATCTAAACCTCGATAAGGTATTAGATGAGTATGAGTTGTTGACCATCACTTTGACTTGCTATGGGTGAGGGTTACATGAGATAACCCAAGATTCTCTGCATCTTGGGTGGTGGCAGTGCTTGTATGTCATGCTAGTTACATGTGTCGAGTCACCGTATCCGTTTAGGATGATGACGTCCCCTTAAGGAGCTCAAAAGGTTTATTGTACTAAACCCTGCAGGTTGAGTTATCTCAAGTACAATAATAAGGTTGAGTGGTACTACTTAAGGAATTAAAGATATTAATTATTTTAAGCGATCAAAGCAGCAGTAAATAATTAATGGACGACGATATCTTAAATACGAGGATTCATAAAGTCTAAGTGCAAGCCCGACTCACCTTCGGTAATAAAGGGGTAAGTCAGCATTTATTCTCTAGTGGCATGAATAAATGTTTATGAATTAATTTATGTTCTGGGCTGAACATAAGATAATTAATTTATTTGAGGCCCATCTTTATTCCTTGCATTTGATCCTGGTGACCCATCCGGGCCCGGAAGCTAAGTGAATTTCGTCCCCTCATGTAGAGTCCCACCGACTCTAACTGATCCTCTCTATCCTAAAGGATATTATTATATTTATTAGATATGCATAGATCCTATATAGATAGGATTTAGGAGTGCATTATAAATATAAGGTGAGAAAGAAAATCAAGGCTAATCCTTAACCATATTTTTGAGAATTACTATTTGGATATAGTGAGAATTTTTGAAAACTGTGTGAGGAAGTAGAGACGATTTTCTATAGCATTCTTCATAGATTGTCCTCACTCGACATTGGAGTTTAGGCAACCGGGATACAGTCCAGAAGATCAAAGCACGAGTCTTGATCTATTCATCCTCGACAGATTCGCAGGTAAACACGAGAAAACTCCTACGTGTTGCAATTAATTATATAGGTGCATGCTAGGCATATAATCAATGTATGGTGAATTAAACATCCAAGATAGATTCTCGGGAGAGGGTTAAAATCAGATTTCCCTACCATATAAACATGTTTTGAACGAGAAAAACGTTTGAAATCGAAACTATGTGAAAAGCCCTAAATGGTGAAAACCCTAGCCTTCATATTGTTGGATTTTTTATTTTATTTTATCATTTTGACTTCATATTCGGATTCATTGATATGAATAAAGCTTAAAATGATTTATTCGGATTTTTCGGCCGACGTATTCAAAAGTTGCAAAATTTTAGTTTGTCGGTAAAAACGGGTTTTCAATGTTAAAGCTTTGGTCTTCGTGTTTTGATGATAGATTAATGATCTTTGATGATAGTTAAGTATACATAGAGGTTCGTTTGTATTAGATGACGTCTCACGTGATTTTTGACGTCGGACATAAGCTATGTCTTAAGGGGTTGTTAGGTTTTTGCTTAAGATTAGATGGTTTAAGCTTGTTGTTGAGTTT
The DNA here is from genome assembly GCA_036937905.1 of Salvia rosmarinus. Lineage (NCBI taxonomy): Eukaryota > Viridiplantae > Streptophyta > Magnoliopsida > Lamiales > Lamiaceae > Salvia > Salvia rosmarinus. The sequence continues at coordinate 70,481,010 of CM072819.1, read as the reverse complement.
TCTATGCTCGTTTAGACATATGAGGCTTCGTGATGTCTTATTATATGTAAGATGTTAGAGGATGCAATGACCCAAGTGTTTATAGACCATAGTGTCTTGATATCGAGAAGATATAGTCGTATTGACGACTAAGATAAAAGTTACGTTCTTGTTTGATTCTTGATAGGCTTATATGCCTCTTTATGTGGATTGATGGACCAAATGAGAAGAAGAAAGAAGTGAAAGACAGAAAGTACAATCCTCGAGTGACTGTCGCCAGGTGGGTATATAAATATTTTCTAAAATGATATGATATGCTTTATATATTTTCAAAATGATATGAAATGCATTTATGTGCAAAGTTGCAAAGTTGACTGACTTGCCTGTTTTTGAGAATGAGCATGAGCATAATGCATTACCTATCCACGGAAATGAAAGAAAGAAAGAAAGAAAGAAAGAAAGAAAGAATGAATGAATGAAAGAATGTTACCGACGTCGGGTATGATATGGACCTTCGGGTCAAGGCGTGTTTGAGAAGGAGGCCTACTTCTCAACACAAAGAAAGAATCCGTGGATATGGGAAGAGAAAGTTGTCGGCCGACATAGACATGCATATGCATATTTTTATGATGCTATGAATATGAAAGCAAGTAAGTGTTTATTTATGATGCATGCACAGGTTATTTCACTAAAACCCCTGTGCGTTGCTAATGTTATGGCAAGTCAATCATATAGCCATAAGGGTAATGTTTTAATATTTTCGGCACATACCCACTGAGTGCATTTTTGTACTCACGCCCTGCATGTATTTCTAAACGTGCAGGTTGAGCTCGAGAGGATGCTGGAATCGAATGCTGTGCAAAGGAGCTTCTCTAAATGTTTGACTCATAATGATATTGTTCAATTGTTGACGTTATTCGTTTGATCTTATCATGTTTATTTTCCCAGAGGGTTATGTCATCATACATAATTCTCAACCACACTTCTCGTTGCCGAACTTTGACCTTCACCTGCTGTTATATTTTGTTATGCCGAATCGACCGACCTAATCTTGACGACGGTCATTGTTTTGTTGTTATGGTCTCGGCATCATTGTTATGTTACCAACTTGCTTATGAGAACATGGATTCATTGAAATGCCTTTATGGACAAGGATTTACTTGAAAGTCCCAAATTGTTTTGTTAGATCCAATAATGTTTATATCATGTCTTGGAAACATTGTTAAACCATGCTTTGAAATGTTAATAAATTCTCAATGTTGTAAACGCATGCTTGAAAATGTACATTCTTGATATGGGTTATTCCTTTGTGATTATCTGTCCTTAGCCGTTTTTTTCTACATTTGATAATTTATTGTGGATTGAGGACCTAGAATCAATCTTTGTCAAACTCCATTCCACTTCTTTGAACCATAAACATTTAATTTCCTTCATAGGAAAGTCGAGGTTATACATTGTTGTTGATATGAAATTTTTGGTCACAATTGTTGTTATTGATTACCAGATTTCTTTCTTAACCTAAGTCACGGCCTAACTACTTGACTAATTACTTGATTAAGTAGTCGGGCTGTGACACTGGATGAGTGGGGATCGAGCCGGGAAGGCTCGGCGGTGGCACCATTGCGCTGCTGCCGGCCACCACCGCCGATCAGCCCCTCCTCCATAGCCTCCGTTTTTCGTTTTTGTCATTTTCTTATTTTGATTCCGCCTTTTCGTAGATAGCATAACATAGAACTCGGGTTTCTAAAGGGACGAGGTAAAAAAAGGCCGAAGGCCGGCGAAAACTGTCACCGACCACCACCGCCTAACGTCGCGGCCAATTTGGTGGCCGACGTGTTGGATTTGTATACTGGAAGCAGTTTTGGTTGAACTTGTATACAATGATTCCTGTTACCACTATTACAATCTCCTATCTGAATTGTTTACTTGATTACATATGTATGTCCCTTTATCTCATATATAAGCTAGATCATACAGTGCGTTGTAGATCACAAAAGGCTGTATGATTGGTCAAGCTTAATGAGATATAAAAAGAATCACAGCTGAGACAACTTGAGGACGAGTTGTCGGTATAGGCTGCGTTATAGATAAGAAGTTACTTAACTTGGTTGCTTGTCTATGCTGGTACGTCTCTGACGTATTGATGGATCACAGTGAGATGAGTTCTTCTATCTGATCGTTGTGAAGAACCTAGATCTCGGTTACTTTACGTTGATCTAAACCTCGATAAGGTATTAGGTGAGTATGAGTTGTTGACCATCACTTTGACTTGTTATGGGTGAGGGTTACATGAGATAACCCAAGATTCTCTGCATCTTGGGTGGTGGCGATCTTGTATGTCATGCTAGTTACCCGTGTCAAGTCACCGTATCCGTTTAGGATGATGGCGTCCCTTAAGGAGCTCAAAGGTTTATTGTACTAAACCCCGCGGTTGAGTTATCTCAAGTACAATAATAAGGTTGAGTGGTACTACTTAAGGAATTAAAGTAATTAATTATTTTAAGCAGTCAGACGCTGTAAATAATTAATGGACGTAAAATATCTTAAATACGGGGATTCGTTAAGTCTAAATGCGAGCCCGACTCAACTTCGAAAATAAAGGGGTAAGTCAGCATTTATTCTCTAGTGGCATGAATAAATGTTTATGAATTAATTTATGTTCTGGGCTGAACATAAGATAATTAATTTATTTGAGGCCCATCTTTATTCCTTACATTTGATCCCTGGCCTGGCCCATCCAGGCCTGGAGCTAAGATGAAAATCATTCACCTCCTTATAGAGTCCCTTTGGGACTCTGTTTTGATCCTCTCTATCTTAAGTGATATTATTATATTTATTAGATATGCATAAATCCTATCATGATAGGATTTAGGGTTGCATTATAAATATAAGGTGAGAGAGAAAATCAAAGTCTAATCCTAAGTTAAATTTAATCCTAAGTGAAATTTTCGAGAATCACACTTATCATTATTGAGATTTTCGAAAACATTTCAAGGAGGAAGGAAGACGAATTTTCATAGCATTCTCCATAGATTGTCCTCACTCGACATTGGAGATTAGGCAATCGGGATACAGTCCAGAAGATCAAAGCACGAGTTTTAATCCAATCCTTGCCTGGAAAATTCGTATGTAAATACGAGAAAACACCAACGTGTTGCAATTAATTATATAGGCGCATGGTAGGAATATAATCAATATATGGTGAATTAAACATCCAAGATAGATCATCGGGAGATGGTTAAAATCAGATTTCCCTACTATTGGTATCAGAGCCTGGGATCAGAATCTTGGCTCTGTTGGATTAATTCACGTTTGATTATAACGTGTGTAATTAATTAATTGTGGATCTGTCGTTCATCGTGGCTCGTTTTATTTTTTGTCGGTTTTTATTTTTCACCATGAGAAAATCCGTGGTTAGATTAGAATTTTTCTTGTAAATCTAATATGTAAAAGAGAAACGAAGACGAAGAACGAGACAACAGAGTCTCGTTGCACGGTGCGACAGGAGGCTACCGGAAAACCGGACGCACAACCGAGGGTGTACGGGCGATGGCACGCGGACGTGCTCGGTGCTCGCATCACGCCGCTCGGCAGCGTGGATAAACGTGCATTTTACACGTTTATTGTTGATATTTAAAGATGATTTTAGATCAATGAAGTGAGTTTATGTCTTGGATCTCAATGCTTTTAAATATTTTTGGAAGATACTGCTCTTGGGTTCCGTTTTGGTGTTTTGTAGGCTTATAAGTCGAAAACCAAGCATGGAGCGAGGCACGAACAAAGAAGGCTGAAAATGGGCCTGGCGGCCGCCGCCATGACCGCTAGCCAAAGCAGCGCGCAAGATGCGCTAAACGGATGGCTCATAATCGCCTGGCGACCGCTAGGTCGGCCGTGAGGAAATAATTTGCGCTGCGGCGCGGCGGCGATCACAGAGCGTGCCGCGAGCTTCCCAACGCGCGAAAAAGAGCTACCGCCGATTTCTTGCGACCATACCTAGCGACCGCGAGCCAGGTCGCGAGGCAAGCCGCGAGCACGCACCCAGCCGAGAACCCGAAGACCAGCTGAGCGAGGATGTTCCCTCGCGACCAAGCTCGCGACCGCGAGCCCGGTCACGAGGTGTGGCGGCAGACTTCAAAATTAGGGTTTCAGCCCTAATTCTATAAATAGGCTCGCCCCTCCCTAACTTTCCCAGTAGCGATTTTGGACCTCTTTATTCAGTTTTTCTCTATTTTTCATATCTTTTCACTCTAGCTTTGATTTAGATTGATTCTAGCATTAGTTTTTCTTCATTTTGCACTTGTTCTACGGTTTGTTATCGATTTGGAACGTTTTCGTCCGAACAAATTGCATCCTTTTCCCGTTTTCCGCTGAGGTTGGGATTAGAACCCAACGATTGTTCTTCAGACGCTTCCCTACGAGTTTTATCAATTTAATTTCTTTTTTTATGATTATTTCGTATTTTATTTGGTTAATTATGTCTAGCTAAATTTCTGTTCTAATCCTAGGGTTTGTATAATTCTATCCTAAATGTTGTGATTCCTGCTATCGTTATTTACCTTCCTGGCATTGATTCATGATTCTTGGTGCTTATTTATATGTGTTGATTTCTGATCAATCTTGATGCATATCATAGTTGGCAATTAATTACTTAACCGTTTTAATTGTCAATCGATCTTGAATGCATGATACGAATAAGCCTTGAGTCGTAGCTGAGATAGGAACATTCGTAGGAAGCATATTCTTTGTGATCCTTTTGTAGTTGCTTATTTTCACCTAGAGACGTGACAGTAATAGGGAAAATTAGTAATCAACTGCCACAATTATCGTAACTGAAATTGTTGGTTACATATGTGATCTTCCATCTTGTCTGGATTAAAATTGGTTAATAGGAAGCAGGATAAACATACGTTGTGGGTAGGATTTGTGCATCCCTAGGGTTAGTCTTTCTTCCTTATTATCTCTTTGAGTTTTTACTGCTTTAGTTTATTTTCAAGTTGTTACCTGTGCTTTGGATGTGATATCCGAAGCCCTAAAACCTTTCAAACCAAATCTGTCGCTTGGATAATGATGAAGGATTAGATTGTTAGCTTCTGTATTTTTGCGTTACAATCCCTGTGGATACGATACTCTGCTTACCTTATACTTGCGCGTTTTTCGTGTTAGAAAAGTGAGCGATCAAATTTTGGCATTCTTCTAAAATCATCTTTAAATATCACAATAAATGTGTAAAATGCACGTTTATCAAACTAAATGTAAAATATGCGTTTATCAAGCGTGCGCTATTTTCTCGGCAGTATGCAGGCAGACGCCGACGGGCAGGTCTCGGAAGACGTCGGCGGGGCACGCGGAACGTGTTAGAGAGCTCTCGGTAGCAATGGGTGTACGGGATGCACGATTTACCAAGCGGACGCCTCGGCACCCTCGACGCTGAGCGAGCGTGCGCGGGAGCCCTCGGTGGGCGTCGGTAAGACAGACATGTGGGGAACGTGATTCTCGCACGGAAGCCTCGGCGCTGGTCGAGCGAGCGAGTTTCTCGGCAGCGCTCGGCAGCAACTCGGCGACCTCGGCAGGTCATGTGCTGCATCGCTGGCGGCCTCGGCGCTGGCGTGCGCGCAGGATGCTGGGCGGGCTCGGCGTTGGCGTTCTCACCGGCGGCGCTTTGTAGGGCCGGACGCTCGGCGGCTTCTCGACAGTCAGATGGGAAATCTCGGTAACACGCTGGGCAATGGCGTGCGAGTCATGCGTAGGTTTTCTCGGACGCGTCGGCACTGCGCCGCAGCGACTCGGCGATGACTCGGCGTGGTTAGCGAATTCTCGGCGAGGGCGGAAAGTCGTCTCGGCGGAACTCCGATCATGGGTGATGGCGCACGAGGTAGGGGCGGTAGTCTGGTGGGTCTTGTTGTGAGTCGCCCTAGCGCTGCCCGATCCACTTGGGCCGACCCGACCCGTTTTCGGCCCAAACCCGTTTTTGGGCCTAGACCCGTTTTTCAACCCGGTTTCAGTTTTTTTGACCCGATCCGGCCCGATCCATTGTTTCGGCCCGTTTTTAAATTTTCGGCCCAAATCAAGTTTTGACGTATCCGGTCAGTGCTTGTGCACGCGAGGCCCGTTTTTGAGATTTTTTGAAGATCTGTACTTTGTAAATTTATGTAATAAATTAGGCATGGAAGTACAAGATCCACGAGTGGGCCGCGATGAATGATTTTATTTTATTTTTATCGTTCAAAGCATGTCGTGGACGTTTAAATTATGCAGAAGCATGCTATGCATGTTTAATTACGTAGATAAACATATTATATATGTTCGTGATTGGATGAGCATAGTAAAGCATGCTAGGTTTATCACGTTTTTTCAAGCATATTTTAGAATTCTGCGTGCATGTTTTACATGTTGAGTTCTATAGAAAAGCATGTTAGGATTACGTGATCTGCATGGACAAACCTTTTGAAACAAAAAGGCTAAGCAAGTAACTCGACATATTAATTTCTAAAATTAAAATGTCGAGACCTCCACTTTTTAATCTCTAAACAAAGTGATACGCATTGTGAGTAAACGTCCACACGCGTGGCTTGCTTGCACTGTTTGTCATAAGTTTGTTAGATGAGATTTCTAAATAAAACATTTTAATCTATTGAGAAGTGGAAGTTTCATGTGTAAACGTCCACACGCGTGACTTGCATATGCGATTTTCATAAGTTCTCTAGAGATAGACTTAAAATGAGAAGATAAAAGAATTTGGATTGGAAGCGGCATGGTCCGAGTGAGTATGCCAATTCTAAGAATTCATTTTCTGCTGTTAAAATTGTGGTCATTGCTTAGACATCACCTCAAGTACAACTTCACGCGAAGTACCTTCTTGCGATAGTGATGTGGTATAGTAAGGTCCAATCATTAATTTCATTTGTCATAAGGATAAGTTGACATGGATTAAAATTAAACGACTAAAAGGTATATTTTAGTCTGGTCGAGGGGTTCATGTGTAAACGTCCATGCGCGTGGCTTGCATGTGGAATTCCTTGGGCGATTGGAGGTTTCATTAATATTGTTTTATCAAAAGGTTACAATATTATTGTTACGAATTATGTGCGATCGTATGCTTATGTGTTTACATTTCTTTTCAGATATATCTCTTATACCGATTATCAATATACTCGCACAAAATCCTCTATCCGGTCCAAATTTTATCGAGTGGAAACGAAACATTGAGATTGTTCTTACTGTCGAAGAAAATTTATTTGTACTCACTACACCCCGTCCCAATCCTCTAGACGATTTATCCACTGTTGAGGAGCGCAAGGAGCACGGGAAATGGGAAAAATCAAATAGAATGGCAAAGTACCTTCTTTTGGTCACCATGTGTGAGTCCTTGCAACTCCAGCATCAAGAGATGGATGATGCAGCCACAATATGGCTAAATCTCATGAAATCGTATGAGGAGGCGAACAGAATCGCTTGTCATAATTTGACAAAATTAAAAATGCCAAGTTCAATGTAGGAAAGCGATTCAGTGCATAACCATGTAGAGCAAATGATCAATCACTTCGGAAAGCTCGAATTGATTGTAGGATATATTGATGACGTAGTCAGAATCGATATGATCCTTAACACTTTGCCCAAGTCTTTTGATGACTTCCGTTATGGAGTAGTCCTTTATGATAAGAGTTATACTCTAGATTCATTGCAAGAGGATCTACTAACGGAAGAACGCAAAATGGGAAAAGGTGCACAGTCTTTAGTACGCACCTCAAGGAAAACCATTGTTTTATCGAAAGATGAAAAGTTAAAGTGGAATTCAAGAGATGCTAAGGCTAAAGAATAGAGTGGGAGTAAAACAAAGGGCTCTACCAGCGGTTTGAAAAAGCCAAAGAAGAAGGGCAAATGCTTCAAGTGCAGTGAGACTGGCATTGGAAAGCTAAGTGCCTCAAGCTCAAGACTCAAGGTACGCCATTTTCTTTAGTAACGGAAACATGTTTAGCGACTTGTTCTACTCATTCATGGGTAGTAGATAAGGGTGTGACTGATCATGTTTGTTACACCTTGCAGGGGTTCCTGTGGACAAGGGAGCTACATGATGGCAAGATAACGATCTCCATCGGCAACGCGTGAAAGTCGAGGCCGTTGCAGTCGGATATGTTTCTTTATGTTTTGATAGAACAGTTTTAGTATTGAAAGACGTTTTATATGTGCCGGAGTTTCGGCGGAACCTTATTTTCGTTTCCAAACTATTTATTCATGGATATTCAGTTGTTTTTGATAGTGGTGTTTCTATCATAAGAAATAACGAAGTTATCTGTGGTGGCACTTTAAATAATTCGCTTTATACTATTTCTGCCAAACATAATACCTTTAATTATGTTGCATCTACATCAAACCTTAAAAAGAGAAAGTTTTCTTCGCAAGATGACACCACATTCCTCTGGCATCTTAGATTAGGTCACATCAATCTAAATAGGATACAAAGACCGGCTAAGAATGGGCGTTGGGTGATATCACGCCATCTCGCTCCCGGTCTGCGAATCTGTATAGAAGGAAAGATGTCGACTGCACCCTTCAAAGCGAAGGGTTATAGAGCCAAAGAAGTGTTGGAGCTAGTCTATTCTGACCTGTGTGGACCAATGTCCACACAAGCTCGTGGATGGTACGAGTATTTTGTCACTTTCATTGACGATTATTCAAGGTACGGATACATATACCTGCTTCACCGCAAGTCTGAATGCTTTGAAAATTCAAAGAATTTAAGGAGGAAGTGGAGACAAAGCTAGGTAAAAGTATAAAGTCACTGTGGTCTGATCGCGGTGGCGAATACCTCAGTAACGAGTTCATAGACTACTTGGTGCAATGTGGGATTACCTCCCAGCTCACTACACCGGGCACACCACAGTGTGTCAGAGCGAAGAAATATGACTCTCTTAGAAATGGTTAGATCACTGATGAGTTACGCAACATTGCCTATTTCGTTCTGGGGGTATGCCTTAGAAATAGTGGCATACTTGCTAAATCTAGTACTATCCAAGTCAGTCAAAAAGACCCCTTTCGAGTTGTGGTTTGGGCGCAAGCCTAGTTTAAACCACATAAGAATATAGGCGATCCGACACGTGTCTTTGAACAAGAAGGCGACAAGTTGAGTCTCGATCCAAGCAAGGTCGTTTATCGCTATCCTAGAGGAACGAAGGGTGGTTATTTCTATAGTCCTAAGGATCAAAAGGTCATTATTAGCACTAATGCCCAATTCTTAGAAGAGGATTATATGAAAAAACATAAATATTATATCTATATTGAGGTAATATATCAAATTTTTATCAGAACATCAAACTTATGATGAGATCCTAGAGAACAGATAATTTAAAAAAAAAATTAAATTCAAATAAATAGTTAAATAGTCAAAATCTTGACACGAGAACAGGGTGACGCAAATGTCATCCCAAATATAGGAGCCTATGCGTTTTTTTATTAAGCAACTCGAAAACGGAAAGCAAGCACTTGACATAATAAGCGCCCAGGTTTATATTTTCAGGAAGATATTTAAGACTAGACTACCAAGATTTATGGATTTCTTGACAAGTCAATGCCCAGGTGCCGTAGTCGTCTCGCTCGGCCATGCTAGCTCCTTAACCTGAAAACATTTGAAAATAGTTTTGGGCTAAGTACTAGCGTACTCAGTGGGATCTTATGCCCCATTTTGAGAAATCACAGTTCATAAATAATTCAAGAAAAGTGCATGCTAAACACATATCATAGGGCAGGTTTTAAAAAGAAAAAGGCTGACCCTATATATGCAAAACATAGTTTTCTCCGAGCAGAGCTCGTATCGTGATATATTTCCTTGCTCATCACATCTGTGCTACCCATTTGGACCATAGGAAACAACGCTCCACTAATGGCCACCTTCGCCAAGATTAGGGTGTCACGCCCAATTCAGGAAGGCACGGATCTTAGGGGTGTGATTAGGGATGGGGTTTAAGAAGGGGGGAAGAGGGGATACATATAACATACATGATAAGAAGATGTGACCATGAAATCGGGCAACATTTCCACTATAACTAGGACATATCCTCGAAGGGAGGGTGCACAAACAATCCACAAATGTAATAATATCGATATCATAACCTCGTAAACATGATCTTGGTTTATTATAAGTAATGCAAGAAGGCAAAATAGCATTACATCCCGTCAACTAGACCGTCAACCACATAGCATGCTCATATCGAGACTCACAATGTAATAACATAACAAATCTTGTTCCCAATCGAAAAGCAAATAAGGGACAAGAATACATCAATATCGTAGTACGATATAACACAACATCGCGGAAGCATAGCATGAAGAACCCAGCTCCACCCCCGCCGCCTCGTCCGCCCTCCTCCATCTGGTGAAAAGATTTGAAAAGAGTTTGGGGTGAGTACTAGCGCTTCACCGGGTTTTATCATAAATCAAAAGACTCATGATGCCGTGTTCGAGCACTTACCTTAGAAGGTTTTAAAACGTAAATCCACTTCTAAGTAAGCAAAATAGATTTTCCATTTTTCGATACCTGATCCGTTATTACTGTTACTCCCATCATAGAACCATGAACCATGAACCATGGCTCGGAACGTATCCCACCAGCCCATCACATGTCATTCATTTGGCCCGGAACATATCCAGTCGGCCCACGCCCGGAACGTATCCAAATGGCTAACTCGGTGTGGACTTGGGGTCAAATCCCCATCGTAACCATAACCACCTCATTACCATTTCGTGGACTTCCGGGTCTATCCCTTCGTAACCATAACCACGTGTTCGGGTCTATCCCCTTATGATCAATACTCAAGATGGTGATCAACCCACCGAATAGAGATCCGTGCACAACCATGATAGAACCATATCTTGGATCGAGAACGAAGAATAATTTCACAAAACATTTTACGGCCTTAATGTTTTATTTTGAAATATCGAGTAAATAACTCAAAATAAGCATATATAACCCAATCAATGTATTTAAAACGCCAACCGGGAGATATCTACGGATCCGATGACTTCACCGATCGACCGGTAGGTACCAGTAACAAGACGGAACAACTTTTGGGGTCACATCCCACAAAGCAAAGCAACATCGTGATCCAAACGACGATCGTAGCAAAATTAGGGTTTTCACTTTCTAAACCCACATTTGCACTCTCCGGTTTTCAAATCAACTCGATGCGTATGGAAATATATTCGTGGCATCAAGACCTATAATAGGGTACTTTCAAAATATGCATGCATGCAAGTTGACTCAAATCTTAGCAAAAGAAGCTTCAAAATCGATGCTCATCCTCGGATCTAGGATAAACCATCCAAAATCGATGCATGAAAATGAAAACATAAGCAATATGCATAACGACGAACATGGAATGACAAACGACGTTGAAAATTGATAACCCGGCATGTACTTCCTTTAGAAAACTCAAGCAACGGAAAACATCCCGACATGCGTAAACGTGAAACACGTAAAACGGAATCGGTACTTTAGTAGAATGATAGCCCGAACTCAAAACCTAAAGGACCAGAGCTGTGCAGGTGGCCCGTCGGCCACCAAATCGGCGACCAACAGCCACGGTGGTGGCGGCCTTGGGCGGCGGCGGTTGTGACGACCGACTTTCCAATGAAGTACGGATCATATGGATCGTCACCGTATGATAAAGCAATGAAATAAACATAGCTAATCAAGGCAATCAACCAATCAACTACTTAATAACGCATAGGTTAAAAGGGATAAACAATCCAATACCAACTCAAGTCCTAGAAGGACTTGTCAAAAGGGGTTCAAGGTTCAACATAACCCAATCAGGACAGTAGAATTTAAAGTACGAGGTACGACCTCCAATTCAATACGGAAATAAGCGCTATAATCAAAACATTAATAATATCGTAGTTAGGCAAAGAATAAACGTGTGGACATGCATATGACGATGCATGCCCAAGGTTCTAGAAACCTTTCTAATTAAGTCACAAAACAATCGCTACTCGCACCACCGCACCCATCATCGATCCTTGCTCAACCCGCACATCAAAACGAGATGCAGGCTAAGTACAAAAGTACTTAGTGGACTCGTGTCGAAAACATTTTCTTTACCAAAAGTTATTAATCGCCCACAATAGCGCATGAGGATTTTAGTTAAAGACTCATGCCTATCAAATATTTTATCATTTTTCCAAAGCGCTCGTCGAACTATTTTATCACGTTGTTCCATATCCGTAATTCATTCATCAATCATACGCTCATTCATTCACAAGACTATGGAGGTGGCCACCTACACATAGTCGCCGTGACCGGTCGAGGTAGCTAACCTTAACACACAACACATCGTACACAATCCGAAAGTTAGTCCTCAACTAAGTCGGATCCGATCGTTACCTTTTTTAACGCTATGGACCAACTCATTCACATACCACTCAATTCTCGATATTTGGACAAATCAACCTCGATATGGATAACAACAAAACATAAATATTTGGCAACAATAACATTTCATGCGATAATATTTCATAAAGCTTTGTAAATCATGCTTGAGTTATGCATAACATTTTGTTTCAAGAAAGCCCACCGCTAATCCAAGCTAGTGGTTCTAAAAGAGCAGGTGAGTATCCTTCCTCAAAGAATCACGCCCGATCGAACCCTTCATAAGAAAATAGTCGTTTAGGTTCTTTCTATCGATCGATGGTCGCTATAAATTACGACTTAAAGTTCCCAATTAGGGTTTCTTTATGATTTTATGTGATTGTTTTAAGATAATTTCTATTATCTTACATCCCCAATTCTCAAGCTATATTACCTCATCGCTCATAGTGAACTTCAATTATGAATCACATATTCCGAGTCTATCCTCGACTCTTAACCTTAGTTTTATTATAACGTTATTACGTTATAGGTTATCGGTAATCAAATTATGATTGGTAAATTAGATATTCTCAAGCCACTAACTAGACTTAACAATTATAGTTACGCCCCAGTAGGTTATGCTCGACGACTCGTCAGATTAGCACGATAATTAAAAGAGGAATATCGACTTTCAATTCAAGTGGACATATGCTATCATGTAAGTAATTAGTACTTAAGAATAAATGAAGTACTTCGGAATATTAACTCGGCTTTTGAGACATAAGGATCGACATCTTATGTTCGAATCGTTGCTTACACATTACGACATTATGTATTTAACTTAACTCACGGAGGTTACATATGTCGATAATCGTTATTCATTATCGAGTTGTGTTTACGCCCAACTAATATCGTATTGAGTTGTCGTTATCAATATTAACGTTGTAGCTCGACTTTTGTTTTTCTAACGTAGAACTCACGCTGAGTATCCTTTCATTAATAAAACCCTAATTTGTGTCTAACTTCGATTCTCGCTTATTCCGCCTTAAGTTATCGAAATTGGTCGATTTCGATTCTCGCTCATATAGTATTATGTTATTTACGCTCGGGTTTTGGTTTGTCGGTCCAACATAAACATAAACATTCAACATCAACAAAACCATACACAACATAAACTATACTAAGCATTAGAAACCCTAATTTCTAATGTAATACACAATCATTGTGTAAGTGTGCATAAGTGTTCCATTCATTCACCCTAATCACAACCATTTATCCAAAGTTTCATATTACTATCATAGCATCATTCATCATCAAAATTAAACCCATACTTAGCCATTCTATTACGCTTCGATAATTAGCAACAATTAGCATATGCATCCAATAAATTCCAATAAAATCACATTATACTCCTATCATATTATAGAATTTAATTACCAACTCAATATCATCATATAAATTTTAAACCATGGGTTAAAAGTCTCAAACTTTCGGTCATTTCAAATTAGTAAGCTTTGGTGTTCAATAAATTCCACAAAATTATATCATGCTTATACTATATACTAAACATGAAATATCACTTCATATCATGCATTAAAATTTTAAAACCATGCTTTTCATCTTTAAATCATTTCGTAATTCCACATTTATATATATACATATTCAATAAATTCCAATCTTGCACAATATGTTTATATATGAAATAAACATGTAATATTAACATTAAATATCAACTAATATTTATAATATGAACCAAATGCTTGAATTTTTTTGTCCTCACACATATTTTACATATGTGTTCAATAATTCCCAACAATGCATATTAGGTTCATATTATTTCTAAACATCATATATCCTATTATTTCCAACAAATAAAATCAAATAATGGCTTAAAAATACTAAAATATATTCTGCCCATTTTGAAAAAATAGGAGTAGTGTTTCAAAATTTTCAAGATTAATGTATGATGTTCATATCATATATTAAACACTATATCTCAACTATTTCTCAACAAATAAAATCAAACAAATACAAGAAAATTCCAAAAATATTCTGAAAATTACCATATTTATTCTACATGCTTATAATACATTAACAAGCAACAATATCAAATAATATTCATAAAATCATGCTTTATCATATTTAAAAAGAAATAAAGCATAAATAAAAAAATCAAACATGCTCCAAAAATTCTGAAATTTTTACAGTAGCCTTATAACATTATTCTAAGCATTTTTGTTCATGGCTTGAGAGCATTTGATGGCTCTAAAGTCACGAAAAAAATGAGGAGTAAACTAGGGTTTTTAAACCCAAAAATTCAAAATAAAAATTTCACTCCATTAGGATGGAAGAGGATGATGAATAATACCTTCCTATGGTCTTAGAAGGATTATTTGAGTGTGGGAGAGGTTGGGAGGAGGATTTAGTGTTGGGAGTTTGAAAAGTGTAGAGAAATTTGAAAACGAGAGAAAAAGTGTGCAAGGTGAAATGGTCTGCCCTTGAACGTCTCTCTACTGTTATTACAGACCTAATGGCTGTCATTGCCCATTTTGGGGTGGTCTTGGTGGTAGTTGGGAGGTGGATTGGTCAAATTACCCGCTTTGGTATGTTAATACCGACTTTTTAAGTTTTAACGCACTTTCGATCGATTTCTGAACCTTAAGGTTCTATCTTATTAAATAGCCTTTAAAAGACTTATTTTAATGTTCATAAAATTTCACGAAGTTCGGACGTCGTCCGATAAGTCAATTCCGAGTTATCGCGAAAAACGACGTCGGCGATTAAAATATGCCCATTCAAAATTCTATTGAATTTTGAGCTTTCATAAATAATTTGAGTCTTATAAAGCATATTTTATTGATTTAGACCCTCGTTCGAGTTTCGGGTCGTTCGGATCAATTTAGGTTTTCCCAGATATTTTACCCTGCTGTTCGGTTAAGTTCTTCAGAATTCCTTCGTAAATTGATTCTTATAACTTCTAAATTCATAATAAATTATTCCTTCATGATTTTGGTTGTTATCATCATTTATTACGATTAGCACGGACCGAAGTTGTTCCGCTCAGAATAGTGTTTTTAAGACCGACCGCAAGTATGCCCGAAAATTCTCATTCTTCGATTCTCACATGTTTTCGTGAGGATACTAAAATGAAACTGCTCGTGAAGATTCATTCTCGATCTTTCATTCTATGTTCAGTTACTCGTAAAACCCTAATCCCAGAGACTAGTTATCGCTGATTTCTTTAGTATTCGATCTCCGAATCGATTCTAATTGCTTCATTGGTTTCCTTAAACATAATTAAGGACTAACTACTACAAATAATTTGTCTAAGCATCACCAATTAAAGTTTTAAATTTTTCGGTTATTACATACCATCCCCTTAAAAAAATTTCGTCCCAAATTTGCTAACCTTGAAAAGATCCGGTATTTCTCTATCATAGTTGATTCCAGCCCTGTGTAGCTTCCTCTTGTCCATGGTGTTCCATAGAACTTTCACTAACGGTATCTCTTTGTTCCTTAGCCTTTGATACGCCGGTCCAAGATTTCGTAGCAGCTCTACATAACTCATATTGTTATCGAGGTCAATATCTGTCGGCGGTATCACATGGCTGGGATCATGTATGTACTTCCTTAGTTGTGAAACGTGGAACACATTGTGCACGCTTCAAAACTTAGCGGCAATGCAAGTCCAGTAGTCACCGGTCCTATTCTCCCGTAATTTCATAGGGTCATATGAAACGTGGTCGCAGCTTCCCTTTTATTCCGAATCTCACGATCCCTTTAGATGGAGAAATTTTCAAGAAGACCTTGTCTCCCTCTTCGAAATGTAGCTCGGCGACGCTTGTCGGCGACGACTTCGCTTCGGTCTTGGGCCTCCTTGATTCGCTGGCGGATCCGTCGCACGATCTCAATCATCTCTCCCACCGAGTCGTCCTAATACTCTCCTTTCTCCCACTTCATCCCAAAGAAAGTGGTGATCGACATTTCCTTCCATAAAGCGCTCATAAGGGCCATTCCAATAGTCGCTGGTGGTCGTTATTGTAGGCGAATTCCACAAATGGTAACACTTGTTCCCAACTTTCTCCTCTATCGAGGACAACGGTTCTCAAGATATCTTCCAACGCTTGAATGATCCTCTCTGACCGTCCGTCCGTCTCGCGGACGGAACGCGGCATCGAAATTTAGTCGAGTTCCCGCCTTTTGTAAACTCATCCGTAACTGGACGTGAATTTCAATCTCTATCGACGTGATAGTCTTTGAACCCATGTAGGCGGATAACTTCTAACGCATAACCGTGCTAGTCTGTTCGACCCATGTGTTATTGAATGGGTAGAAATGCGCGCTTGGTCGGCCGATCAATGATGACCCAAATAGCGGTATTTCCTCTTTGTGATTTGGGTAGCCCAAGAACAAAGTCCATGGCTATATCATCCCATTTCCATTCCGTATGTCTAGCGGTTGTAAGGTTCCATACGGTCGTTGGTGGAGTGCTTTCACTTGTTGGCACGCCAAACAACGTTTCTACAAATGAAGCCACATCTCGCTTCATCCCATCCCACCAAAATTTCTCTTTGAGGTCTTGGTACATTTTGGTGCCGCCGGATGTGCGTATAAGAAGTCTCATGGGCTTCCTTTAAGATTTCGCCTCAAGCTCTTCGCCTCGAACACACACTCTCCCGCCATACAATAAAACGTTATCTGTTGCTTCGTGAAATTCTTGTGTTTATTGTCCTTGATCTTAGCTCGTATTTCTCTAGATTTTGCTCTTCCTCCGAGCTTCTAAGATTCGGACTTTAAGTCCGGGATTGCAATCAATGTTGCAATACAGCCCTCTATCGCCGAGACGGGTCTATGACTCGATGTTCATCCTCCGAAATTCCTTCATAAGTATTTCCTCACGACCGAGGAGACATCCCAAACTAGGGTGGATTTACGACTCAAGGCATCGGCTACAACATTAGCCTTGCCTCGGTGGTAATTGATACCACAATCGTAATCTTCACTAGCTTTAACCATCTACGCCCTCATGTTAAGATCTTTCGCTCAAAGAAATATTTCGTGCTCTTATGGTCAAGATAGATCTCACATCTAACTCCATAAAGGTGATGCCTTCATATTTTTAGGCATGTACGATCACCGCTAATTCCGTGTCGTGAGGATAGTTCAACTCATGTAGGCGAATTGCCTTGAAGCGTAAGCAATAACCTTACCTTATTGCATTAGTACACAACCTAGTCCATTCTTTGAAGCATCCGTAGATTGTGTATTCTTTATCCGCCTCGCATCGCTAGTACAGTGCCGTCGTCAAGAACTCCTTCGCCTCGAAACTAGCCTCACACTCGGCGGTCCAGTGTACTTGATTCCTTTCTCAACAAATGGGTCATGGGTCGGGCTATCGTTGAGAATCCTTCGATAAATCTTCGATAGTAGCCGCCAGCCCTAAGAAACTCCGAATTTCATTCGGTTCTTTGGTGACTCCCATTCTCGAATCAGACGATCTTCGAGGGTCTACTTTGATTCCCCATGGACACAATGTGACCCAAAATGTCACTGCCTAACCAAAACTCACACTTGCTAAACTTGGCGAAGAGTTGCTCTTGCCTCAACGCTTGTAGCACGCTTCTCAAGTGCTCTTTGTGTTCTCGTTATTCTTAGAGTATATTAGATATCGCCTATGAACACTAAGACTAATTTGTCTAAGTATGGGTGGAACACCTGCTCATAATATCCATAAATACCGCCGGGCATTTGTAAGTCCAAAGGGCATCACGATGAATTCGAAATGACCATACCTTGTACGGAAAGCCGCTTTAGGTACATCCTCCGGTCTAATCCTCAATTGGTGATATCCCGACTTTAGATCTATCTTTGAAAAGACTCGCCTCCTTTAAGTTGATCAAACAGATCACAATTCGGGCAAGGGATACTTATTCTTAAGAGTTATCTTATTTAACTCTCGATAGTCTATGCACATCCTCGTACCATCCTTCTTTTCACGAAAAGGACAGTGCTCCCCATGGAGACACACTGGTCTAATGAATCCTAGCTCCAAGAGTTCTTGCAGCTGATCTTCAATTCCTCAAGCTCCTTTGGTGCCATCCGTATGGAGCTGACACCGGGCGTAACTCGGTTCGAGGTCGATCGTGAACTCGATCCGTCGGTTTGGAGGTAATCCCGTAGTTCATCCGAAACACATCGATACTCCTTCACGATCGGACGCCTTCTATCCTCCTCTCATTCTCGATCTTCTTCTTGAGGTAAACGAGGTAGGCATGGTTCTCGGTCTTGTTCAAGAACGCCCTTGCTTGTAGTGCGGATATAATTGGAACTCTCCTCCCATGTTGATCCCGTGAAAGTCGGTAGATTCCTCTCCGGGTGTTGGAAAGAAATTTTTCTTTCATTACACGTGATGGTCGCACTATGTTCGGTTAACCAATCCATTCCTAGGATTATGTCCACATCCGCCATAGGTACGACGTGAAGGTTATCTCGTCATGACCTTAAGTGAGCCTAGTCCAAGCTCTAGGTTCGAGCATATGGGTTACCGTTTTATGCCTCCCATCGAGAAGAAATTTCATGATTTGTTCAACGCTAGATCTAATCCTAAGTTCTCTACGCATGCTTCAAAAATAAAAGAGTGCGAGGCGCCAAGATCAAACAAGAGGATAACAGTAATTGGAGGAGTATTCCATACCGCCAAGTTTCCTTGGTTCCTGGCGGCTCTTGCGGAACTCCTTTCCGGTTGAGGCGAGGCCCTCGCTTGTCGGGCGGCCGTTGTTGCCGATAAAGTTGTTGTGGTTGCCGCGCCGCCGCCGTTGTTGTTGTTGTTGTTGTGGCTCGCGCCGCTGGGGCCGCCGGCATCGCCGCCGCGGTTGTCGCCATTGTTGTCGCCGCTGCCGCCGTGGTTGATATGGTCGCTGATTCGGCCGATAGTATCGAACCGGGGTCTGTTGTTGGATCGGTTGAGCTTGATAGCCCGGACCGGTTGGACTTGGTTGGGCACATTCGACGGCCATTTCCTCCTCGGCGTGTCCTGTGGCGGCCTCGAGTAGTGGCCCTTCCGCCACACTGAAGCATCCGTCATTCGTGAATGCGATGCCCCTTACGACCCTATGGCACCGGGGCACATGGGGAGCTTCACGACTTTTGGTTTCCGCCAGACGCGGGTACCATGGGCGCCCATTCCCCGCCTGCCCTGATGGCACGTTATTTCTCGCCATGGCCTCCCGTCGGCCCGCCGCTGTCGATCCTTGCCCTTGGTGGGTCCTTCCCACTTCCTCTTCCCACGATCCCCTTGATGATTTGGGGACGTGCAATGACAATCCTGCCTTCGGGCATAGCCGCCTCGATGTCCAATGGTTCGATCGAGGGCCTCACGGTAAGTCGATTCCGTGACCAGCCAGCGACACCGATCTCATGGCGAGTCCCGCCCAAACTTTTCGGTCCTCTTCTCGCTTGTGTCGACCAATCCGGCGATACCGCGACATCTCACGTAACGCACGGTCGTAATCAGTGACCGCCGCCTTTCTCGGCGAGGTTGTGGAACTCATGTTCTTCTTCTTCCCAGAACTCTTAGAATGTACTTCTCAGACACCTCCTCCTTAAATTCCTCCTGTGAGAAATTTTCCAGCCCTCCTCGATAGAGTCTTCCTCTTCGCCTCCCACCGAAGTCGGCGGCACCAAATATCCGAAAGCAACGCATGACAAGCGCTCTTGAGAGGTGCAAGAAGGAAGTTAAAGATTCGCCCAGCACGAATCCAAAATTCAAGATCCACGGATTCCCATCCCGCTGAAAGTGGGCGGTTCGCTCGAGGAATAGTTCCTCAATCCATCTTGCCGGTGGTGGTGGTGGAGGGTGTCATCTCTTTCGGTGTTACCTCACGGTTTCTTCTTCTCGTGGCATTCTATCTTTCATAAATATACGTAATCGATATCTTCTTATACCATCCGTCAGATCATAGATATCTTAGCACGGTATGTATATATAATCGTAAATATAAATCTAGCACGCCATCGAACACCATATATCGCAACCTCAAAACCAAAGCTCTCGGGAGCTATCATCATATCAAATCAAATGTCTATACGAGGACTTTCATCATCACTTTTACGATCCACAAAGGCTGTGCACGGAGTATGATATCCAAAATTAATATCAAGATCACTCAAGAGACCTAGTCACGGCATGCATAAAAATCTAAACGCCACCGTGGTCACCAAAATAAGGGTTCATATCGACGACCTATCGCTTCCGCAAGACGCATCGAAACATATACAAAAGTATATAGACAAAACATTATCTAGTCCTAAGAACTAGATCCATAATCGCCCGGAGTGTAAAATAGGCTCACTGCTGATTCGTGAATCGAAGTATGGGTACTATCAACTTCCTCCATATCATCGCCGCAGTGTGTCCTCCTCGTGATCTTCCTCCGGGTCCTCCTCCGAATTTTCTTCCGATCCTCCTCCTCAACCTCTCAGATCGAGTGTGAGAGTCACGGTCTCTGATTCTAATGACTCTAGCTTCTTCCCGCCTAGGTCTCGCGGATCTCACCATGATCTCCTCATAGGCAAGTGGTCGGAAATGGAGAAGCAGAAGACGGGCACATGTTTCTCTCGCAGCGATGCGCTAGGCCACATGAATCGCCAATCTCTACATTATCGTGGCACGGGGTCCGTGCGGGGTGGCGGCGGCCGAACCGGGAAGCGCAGGTAGAGATGGAAGTTGGCATGGAATGATTTATGCAATGGTCCAAGGGCAAAGACGGGCTCGAATCCTATTGGTGGTAGGACCGTAAAGGTGAACTATCGGGATGGAAGGTCCAAATCGAACATGTTCTCGCCACACCAGCAAGAATTCGCCCATCGATGCAAACGAGACACCTCCGGGTGAAGCCACCGGGTGTACACCGCCGGGAGATATGGTCCGGATATCATGAATCTCATCACGCTAGGTGTACACCGCCGGGAGATATGGTCCATAGGGTGTAGTCTGTATATCATGAATATGTAGCTAAGGGACCGACAAAACGGGCAAGTCCGCCTCAAGATCGAAGCTCTCTCGACGACGATAGATGTAATCGCCGATATCTCACGGCATATCCTCGCCACGGGTGGCGCCTTGCGATCATCAAGCACACCTTCATAATGTGACGCACCACGGCATGTGCAGAGCCCAACGACGCATAAATGAGCAAGGAACTCGCCGATGTCTTTTACTCGCACATCCGGTCGAACGATAAGAGCGCATCACCTCCTGTGTGACTCTAGAAGATAAAGGAGCCTAGTCGTAAAACCGTCCGAACAATCTTATATTCCTAAGTTCTTATAAAACTACTTTCATGGTTTGGTCTTTGGGAAGAGACCGCATGGTTCCTTAGATGACCAAACGCTCGATGCCCAGCATTCGGTAAAGGCTAAGTGATCACCCCATCTTATCGGGTCCTCGATTCCTTACTTCTACTCACGCTATAGTATCACATCATATCCGCTCTCATTATGCACTTACGATTCATCATTTCTTTTATACCTTCATAACGTTATACTTTTATTCTTTTCACTTATGCCACGATAGAGGCAACATGTGCGGTGTTCGAATTCCTTCACGAGAGGTTGGGACCCATAACAAGGCGAACCTCCGCTAAACAATCGCTTCATCATCGTAGACTCGCCGCTCTCATCATCGAATCCGCTCAGATTGTGATTCCAAAGATTTCTATGTTCTCGCTCCTTCTTAGTAATTCGCTCAATTGGGGATGCTTATGTTCTCATACTAAGTTCGCGCAAAAGGGATCATGCGCCTTAAGAGTCTATGTTCTCATGGGAAACATACTATTTACATCATGCTCGATACAACAAGAAACACAGATCGCGACACATTGTGCGATAATCAAGCATTCTCATTTACTCATTTACCAAGTTCATAAACCTTGTAACTTTCTTTCAAACTAATGACCAATCAATTGAAAGAACTTTTCGATTTCAAAATTTCCACTTTCTAAAATATTTTCAACTTCCCAACAAGGCAATATTGAAATTCCAATTCACATTTCATATACTTCCATCATTTCAAAACAACTTTAGTTGAGATAGTTACCTTCTTCCTCGCTGAGCAGACGACGATGGAGTGCAAGCAAAGAGCAAAAACACAAATAATTTCTAGACTCAAGTTTCAACTTAGATTCAAGGAAAGGGTTTCTGTGGTTCAGAGCTAACAAGAGCTCGATACCACTTTGTGACGACCGACTTTCCAATGAAGTACGGATCATATGGATCGTCACCGGTATGATAAAGCAATGAAATAAACATAGCTAATCAAGGCAATCAACCAATCAACTACTTAATAACGATAGGTTAAAAGGGATAAACAATCCATACCAACTCAAGTCCTAGAAGGACTTGTCAAAAGGGTTCAAGGTTCAACATAACCCAATCGTAGAATTTAAAGTACGAGGTACGACCTCCAATTCAATACGGAAATAAGCGCTATAATCAAAACATTAATAATATCGAGTTAGGCAAAATTAAACGTGTGGACATGCATATGACGATGCATGCCCAAGGTTCTAGAAACCTTTCTAATTAAGTCACAAAACAATCGCTACTCGCACCACCGCACCCATCATCGATCCTTGCTCAACCCGCACATCAAAACGAGATGCAGGCTAAGTACAAAAGTACTTAGTGGACTCGCTGTCGAAAACATTTTCTTTACCAAAAGTTATTGATCGCCCACAATAGCGCATGAGGATTTTAGTTAAAGACTCATGCCTATCAAATATTTTATCATTTTTCCAAAGCGCTCGTCGAACTATTTTATCACGTTGTTCCATATCCGTAATTCATTCATCAATCATACGCTCATTCATTCACAAGACTATGGAGGTGGCCACACACATAGTCGCCGTGACCGGTCGAGGTAGCTAACCTTAACACACAACACATCGGTACACAATCCGAAAGTTAGTCCTCAACTAAGTCGGATCCGATCGTTACCCTTTTTAACGCTAGGACCAACTCATTCACATACCACTCATTCTCGATATACCAAATCAACCTCGATATGGACAACAACAAAACATAAATATTTGGCAACAATAACATTTCATGCGATAATATTTCATAAAGCTTTGTAAATCATGCTTGAGTTATGCATAATCATTTTGTTTCAAGAAAGCCCACCGCTAATCCAAGCTAGTGGTTCTAAAAGAGCAGGTGAGTATCCTTCCTCAAAGAATCACGCCCGATCGAACCCTTCATAAGAAAATAGTCGTTTAGGTTCTTTCTATCGATCGATGGTCGCTATAAATTACGACTTAAAGTTCCCAATTAGGGTTTCTTTATGATTTTATGTGATTGTTTTAAGATAATTTCTATTATCTTACATCCCCAATTCTCAAGCTATATTACCTCATCGTTCATAGGTGAACTTCAATTATGAATCACATATTCCGAGTCTATCCTTGACTCTTAACCTTAGTTTTATTATAACGTTATTACGTTATAGGTTATCGGTAATCAAATTATGATTGGTAAATTAGATATTCTCAAGCCACTAACTAGACTTAACAATTATAGTTACGCCCCAGTAGGTTATGCTCGACGACTGTCAGATTAGCACGATAATTAAAAGAGGAATATTGACTTTCAATTCAAGTGGACATATGCTATCATGTAAGTAATTAGTACTTAAGAATAAATGAAGTACTTCGGGAATATTAACTCGGCTTTTGAGACATAAGGATCGACATCTTATGTTCGAATCGTTGCTTACACATTACGACATTATGTATTTAACTTAACTCACGGAGGTTACATATGTCGATAATCGTTATTCATTATCGAGTTGTGTTTACGCCCAACCAATATCGTATCGAGTTGTCGTTATCAATATTAACGCTAGAAGCTCGACTTTGGTTTTTCTAACGTAGGAACTCACGCTGAGTATCCTTTCATTAATAAAACCCTAATTTGTGTCTAACTTCGATTCTCGCTTATTCCGCCTTAAGTTATCGAAATTGGTCGATTTCTTTTCGATTCTCGCTCATATAGTATTATGTTATTTACGTCGGGTTTTGGTTTGTCGGTCCAACATAAACATAAACATTCAACATCAACAAAACCATACACAACATAAACTATACTAAGCATTAGAAACCCTAATTTCTAATGTAATACACAATCATTGTGTAAGTGTGCATAAGTGTTCCATTCATTCACCCTAATCACAACCATTTATCCAAAGTTTCATATTACTATCATAGCATCATTCATCATCAAAATTAAACCCATACTTAGCCATTCTATTACGCTTCGATAATTAGCAACAATTAGCATATGCATCCAATAAATTCCAATAAAATCACATTATACTCCTATCATATTATAGAATTTAATTACCAACTCAATATCATCATATAAATTTTAAACCATGGGTTAAAAGTCTCAAACTTTCGGTCATTTCAAATTAGTAAGCTTTGGTGTTCAATAAATTCCACAAAATTATATCATGCTTATACTATATACTAAACATGAAATATCACTTCATATCATGCATTAAAATTTTAAAACCATGCTTTTCATCTTTAAATCATTTCGTAATTCCACATTTATATATATACATATTCAATAAATTCCAATCTTGCACAATATGTTTATATATGAAATAAACATGTAATATTAACATTAAATATCAACTAATATTTATAATATGAACCAAATGCTTGAATTTTTTTGTCCTCACACATATTTTACATATGTGTTCAATAATTCCCAACAATGCATATTAGGTTCATATTATTTCTAAACATCATATATCCTATTATTTCCAACAAATAAAATCAAATAATGGCTTAAAAATACTAAAATATATTCTGCCCATTTTTGAAAAAAATAGGAGTAGTGTTTCAAAATTTTCAAGATTAATGTATGATGTTCATATCATATATTAAACACTATATCTCAACTATTTCTCAACAAATAAAATCAAACAAATACAAGAAAATTCCAAAAATATTCTGAAAATTACCATATTTATTCTACATGCTTATAATACATTAACAAGCAACAATATCAAATAATATTCATAAAATCATGCTTTATCATATTTAAAAAGAAATAAAGCATAAATAAAAAAAATCAAACATGCTCCAAAAATTCTGAAATTTTTACAGTATCCTTATAATATTATTCTAAGCATTTTTTGTTCATGGCTTGAGAGCATTTGATGGCTCTAAAGTCACGAAAAAAAATGAGGAGTAAACTAGGGTTTTTAAACCCAAAAATTCAAAATAAAACTTCCACTCCATTAGGATGGAAGAGGATGATGAATAATACCTTCCTATGGTCTTAGAAGGATTATTTGAGTGTGGGAGAGGTTGGGGAGGGAGGATTTAGTGTTGGGAGTTTGAAAAGTGTAGAGAGAAATTTGAAAATGAGAGAAAAAGTGTGCAAGGTGAAATGGTCTGCCCTTGAACGTCTCTCTACTGTTATTACAGACCTAATGGCTGTCATTGCCCATTTTGGGGTGGTCTTGGTGGTAGTTGGGAGGTGGATTGGTCAAATTACCCGCTTTGGTATGTTAATACCGACTTTTTAAGTTTTAACGCACTTTCGATCGATTTCTCGAACCTTAAGGTTCTATCTTATTAAATAGCCTTTAAAAGACTTATTTTAATGTTCATAAAATTTCACGAAGTTCGGACGTCGTCCGATAAGTCAATTCCGAGTTATCGCGAAAACGACGTCGCGATTAAAATATGCCCATTCAAAATTCTATTGAATTTTGAGCTTTCATAAATAATTTGAGTCTTATAAAGCATATTTTATTGATTTAGACCCTCGGTTCGAGTTTCGGTCGCTCGGATCAATTTAGGGTTTTCCAGATATTTTACCCTGCTGCTCGTTAAGTTCTTCAGAATTCTCTCGTAAATTGATTCTTATAACTTCTAAATTCATAATAAATTATTCCTTCATGATTTTGGTTGTTATCATCATTTATTACGATTAGCACGGACCGAAGTTGTTCCGCTCAGAATAGTGTTTTTAAGATCGACCGCAAGTATGCCCGAAAATTCTCATTCCTCGCATTCTCACATGTTTTCGTGAGGATACTAAAATGAAACTGCTCGTGAAGATTCATTCTCGATCTTTCATTCTATGTTCAGCTACTCGTAAAACCCTAATCCTTTAGTATTCGATCTAGTTATCGCTTCATTGATTTCTTTAGTATTCGATCTCTACAAATCGATTCTAATTGCTTTAAATTGGTTTCCTTAAACATAATTAAGGACTAAGGTTTCGTACTACAAATAATTTTCTCGTCTAAGCATCACCAATTAAAGTTTTAAAATTTTCATCTCCGATGCTAGGTGGCAAAGCTAACCTATAGGCAACGGGCCTATTCTTTCAAGAACTTCGAAGGTCCAACGAACCTCGGTCGAAACTTACCTCGCTTCCAAAACGAATGACTCTTTCATTGGGGAAACCTTATGAAAACGCGATCTCCGATCATGAATCAAGATCCGTCGACGCTTGTCCGCATAGATTTCTGTCGTCCCGAGCTTCCTTGATCCTTCGCTGATCTAATCGATAACCTCGACCGCTCATCGAACCATCTCTCGTCCTAACATTTTCCTTTCGCCCACTTCGTCCCAATAAAGTGGCGATCGACACTTCCTTCCGCATAACGCTCATAGGGAGCCATTCCTATGGTGGCCTCGATAACCGTTGTTATAGGCAAACTCTACCAAAGGTAGTATCTCTTCCCAATTTCTCCTCTATCGGCCACGATCGCCGCAAAGATGTCTTCCAAAACCCGAATCGTCCTTTCCGATCGACCGTCCGCTTGAGGATGGAATGTTTGTACTAAGATTCACTTGGTCCCCACGGCTTTGTAGACTCCTCCAAAACCTCGACGTGAACCTCGGGTCACGATCCGACGAGTCGATATCGGCACACCATGTAACCGCACGATTTCTTTGACGAAAGTCGAGCAAGCTTATCTAACCCGACGCCATCCGAATCGGTAAGAAATGAGTCGACTTCGCTCCATCGACGACAACCCATATAGCGGTGTTTCCTCTTGCGACCTTGGAAAACTCACCATAAAATCCATACCGATATGATCCCATTTCCACTGATTGGTAGCGGTTGCAACAAACCCGACGGACGTTGGTGTACAGCTTTCACTTGTCGACAAGCCAAACATTGTTCCACCTAACGCGCCACATCCTTTTTCATCCCTTCCCACCAAAAGTTCCTTTTAAGGTCTCTCAGACATTTTGGTGCTTCCGGACGAGTCAGATACGGTGCCTCATGAGCTTCACTCATGATTTTATCTCTCAATTCCCTATCGAGTGGCACACATAACCTTCCTAATAGTAGCGTTGTCCTTCGCTCGTGGAAACCCTTGCTATCTTCTAGCCTCGCTTTCAAACGCATCCTCTCCGTGAATTGCCTCCTCAAGCAAGACTCACGATGGCTTCTCTCGATCCGGTTCACCGTCAAAGTCGCGACGAATCCTTGCACCGATTCCGCGGGTGAATCACTTCAGTGCGAGCTTCTCAAAATCTCGAATAAGCTCTTTCTCTTGAGTAAGAAGATATCCCAACTTCGCCTCGACTTGCGATCGAGGGCATCTGCTACAACATTGCTTTCCCGTGTGATAGCCGATAGAGCAATCATAATCCTTTACCAACTCTAGCCATCTCCTTTGCCTCATGTTCACTCTTTTGTTCAAAGAAGTACTTGAGGCTCTTGTGATCCGTGAAGATCTCACACTTAACTCCATAGAGATAGTGCCTCCAAATCTTCAACGCATGAACGATCGCCGCTAACTCCGGATCGTGAGTTGGTAGTTCAACTCGTGCGGTTTCAACCGACGAGACGCGTAAACTATAACCTTCCTGCTCGCATAAGAACGCAACCTAAACCAAGCTTGATGCATCGGTGTAGACCACAAACCCATCGTTCCTTCCGCACGGCTAACACCGAGCGGTTGTTAGCTTCTTCTTTAACTCTTGAAACTTGCTTCACAAGCTTCGACCATGAAAACTTGATTCCTTTCCCGAGCTATTGCGTCCATCGGCCTTGCCAACTTCGAAACCCTTCGATGAAACGCCTATAATATCCGCCAAGCCTAGAAAGCTTGAACCTCATTGGCATTAGTCGGAACCTTCCAGCTATTTACCGCTTCAACCTTCACCGGGTCGACTTTGATTCCTTCGCAGACTGATGTGTCCAAGGAACATTACTTCTCTTAGCCAAAACTCGCACTTACTATACTGCATACAACCTCTCGCCGTAACGCTTCCGTAACGGACGGAGGTGTTCTCTATGCAACTCGCATTCTTGGAATAGATGAGAATATCATCGATAAAACCAAGACGAAACTATCCAGACATCGATGGAAAACTCGATTCATCGATCCATGAAGATCGCCGCGCATTGGTCAAACCAAACGGCATCACGATGAACTCAGAGTGCCCATACCTCATTCTCGAACGCGGTCTTCGCAATGTCTTCTTTCCCGATCTTCACCGATGGTAGCCCGACCTCAAATCGATCTTAGAGAAGACACTCGCCCTTTGAGCTGGTCAAACAGATCGTCGATCCTTGAAGAGGATATCTGTTTTGATCGTCGCCTTATTCAGCTCTCGTAGTCAATGCACATCCGCATCGACCCATCCTTCTTCTTGACGAACGTAATCGGCGCCCCCACGGCGACACGCTAGGTCGGATAAAACCTAGATCCAACAGCCCCGCAATCGCGCTTTCGGCCTTGCAATTCCTTAGGTGCCATTCTCAGATGGTGCCTTTGATATCGTGCTTTGCTCCGGTTCCGCATCAATAGTGAATTCCACTTGTCTATCGTGTAGTAAACTGCAAGTCCTCGGAAAACACGTCCGATATTCACACACCATCGCTCCTCTTGCAATCGCTATGCTGTTTATTGTTCCTCGTCAAACTTACCAAGAAAGTTTGACAGCTTCCTTCCCGATCATCCTCACCGCCTTCGGTCGAGATCATCGCACGCAAACACCCATCCTTATGCCGTGGAAACAAACTTCCACTCCTTCGGCTGTTCGAAAAGCAACTTCTCTCTCGAGACAACGTATAGTTGCCATGTGCTTTTCCAACCAATCCATGCCAAAGATGACATCGAAATCTTCCATTCCGATGACATGCAAATTGACAAAGACCTTCTGCTCACATATTTCTACCTCCTGGTTCTGGCAAATCTCTTTTGCCTTTAGCACTTCGACGGGATGCTAATTTCGTGGTACTCTGTGATTTCTTGGGTACCAAACCCAACCTCTCACATGCGATTCTCGAAACGAAAGAATGTGAGGCTCTCAGATCAAACAAAGTGAAACGGGTATATCACTCATATGGATTATACCGTAAGATTTCGGAGCTTGAGTCGCCATTGCTGATTCAAGCGCGACACCCTTGCTTGCCGCGGTGGCCTTTGGTTTGTCGGCCTAGGGTGACCTCCTGCTCCGTTGTTTGTCCTCGGCGGATCCCGATTACGCCTCATGAGTCGGATGTCCTTCATCGGCGGCCGCATCGCTGCCCTCCTAACGGACAATCTCGAGCATAATGTCCAGATTTCTTACAACGATAGCACCTGCGGTGCTACCTTGCTCGCACTCACCGAATGATTCCTTCGCATTTCGCACCAAGGTTTTTCCACACCGCCGCACGGGTTGGAAATTCCTTCCCAAGGTTGCTTTTCTCTCACTTGAACGCCTTGATTCCTTGGAATCATCGACCGCCTCGTTCCCTCGAACACCGATTGTCTTTCCTCGATTTTCCCATTTCCTCTTACCTCTTCCTCCGTCACCGGCTGTCCGGTGGCATCGTTTTTCCCGGGCAACATTAACTCAATGTTTAAAGCCCGGTTCAAGGATCGCGATACGCCGATCTCCCCGATCGACGAGCAAAATTCGATCTCGGTCTGAGTCCTCTCTCGAACCTATCTCGCCTGGCACCTCGCCAACCGTGCACGTAGCACAACGTGATGTATGATTGAACGAGCGATCGTATTCGGTGACCGCCCTTCTTCCTCGACGAAGATTCCGTAACTCGTTTTGCCTTCTCTCGCGTAAACGCCGTGCACGCATTTTCCATGAGTTCTTCCTCGAAATCTTCCCACGATACCTTACCCATCGCCTTGGTGTTGTGGTCCTCCTCACGATTCCCACCGTAAATCGGCCTCATCGGTTAGTCGAAAGATCGCGCATTCAGCTTTTTCTCGCTTCTTCAGAGTCGATGTATTCAAGATCCTTTCGTGGATCGTATCCGCCTCGGCCGATCGGTTCACCGAGACCATCGAACGAGGGATTCTCGCCTGTGAAAACTCTCGATCGCATGCCGAACCAAAGGTGGTTCTCGGGCTTCTTCCACATTATTGTTTCTCCGTTCCTTGTTCTCGCATTCTGCATCGACGCTTGAAACATTAGAAACGCCGCATAGATAACCGGTATCATCGCATAACATATATCATCACCCATATCACATATCATCACATATACCACATATCACGCACGATCACATATAATCATGCAATCCTCATCAACATATCATTGTTATGCATTTCACATAACATCATCATCACACATCACATAGATCATATATCATCATGGCATAGCTCATATCACATATAAGCATCAAACATAAACATCCCGCCATAGACAAGATTAGTATCAAGAATATTCAAGGTCCATGAAGGATCACAAAATACAAGATCAAGGTATGTCACCAAAAGGTCGACATGAGCAAAAGAATCGACTCGGTCATCACAAAAGATGCCGCTCGTCCATGCTTCTAGCAGATCTGCGATCGCCACCGCATACACCGACTACCTAGATCTCTCCCCTCCATATCCGCCCACTATTCTCCGCTTGTCCCAATGTTCCATTCTCGCCTCTCTCATCCTCTCTTCCTTCCTATCGACTTGAATTGGCCGCCGCTTGTAAAACGATCCCGCATGGAAGCAAGCCTCTCGTGGGTATGATCCCATCCAAGCCGTGCCTCGATCGCTCGAGTGTCGTGAAAGCCGTGCTCGAGTCCTCGCTCGTGCTTGCCCTTCCTCAACATGCCCGACCTCATCGTAGTCATCGGCTATCCGATCATCGGGTCCTCCGAGTCCTCACCGCCCTCCTCATTCTCATCCGGTCTTCCTCCTCCTGAGTCTCCTTCCCCGGTGCCAACTCGATACGCTCGTGGCATGAAGATCCCGATCCCGGCTTCTTCCCCGCCATCGCCGGATGGACAATCTCTCGCCCGGGAGGTTCCCGCCTCAAAATCATTTCGGTCCTTCGGAAGGTAAGGATCGTCGATGGAGGTGTAGTGACCGTGTATCCCGATGCACCGGTGATCGCTCGAGCGATGGTCGCCTCCCAAAGGCTCTTCGAACATCATCCCTATCATCAACTGGATCGGTCCTCGAACATGCCTTGCTATCACATCCTCCTCGATGGTATACCTCGATGATCGGTCCACCGCCTCCATACTCGAGCAAATAACTCGGTGAAATCCAAGGTAAGGTGCCCGTGATAGATCCCGCTCAACATCACGTATCCTTGCTTTCTCGCCCACGGTTGCCAACCCGCTCGGTAGCCTCTCCACAACCGATAGTAAGCCTCATACTCGATACTTTCCCACCGCCTCGGATCTTTCTCCAAAATCCAACAAATCTCCCGTAAATACTCCCAACGGCTCATGGACATTCCCGGTACATTCCCCGAACTTACGGACCGCTCATCCATCCTGTGGATCTTAACCAACGTTGTCCGGGCCATCAATATCCATAAACCTACATGTTAGTTTATCAACATAACAACAAATATTCACGCTTCTTTTTACTCGCCTCAAATATCCGGGTAATCATGTCTCAAACACATGTTCATTTCAATACATATCAATATCACTATCGATATTTATCATAATAATCACGTAAGCAAATACAGGATTCACTTACAAGCACTCTTTTATCAAAATAAACAAGATTTTCAATCAACAATACATTGCTATGTAAACACATAGACTTACATCAACCATACGTGATCACATCAATCACATCATATCATATAAACGATTACATCACAACGCATAGCCCTTCCGTCCCATCGACAAATCATTTCCACATCCACATCAACATCCAACCATACCTCATCCACATCACGTTTACATCACGTAAACTCTTACCATGCCAAAGCACAAGAAACCAAGATCACATCAAGCATCACGTAACCACATAAAGCATCAGCAAATAAACACATACCTCATCCCCTTTTTAAAGGAGGCGGCCTGACGGTGAGCTGAGGGTAGCTGTACCTGATAAACAATTTAGAAGAACAAGTTCTAAACACTCAATTTCAAGAACGCACATGATATAAAGCAAACAAACTGCTTTGATATCAAACAACATAGACATAAACCCAAATCCAGAAAAACTGCTCTGATACCAAGCTGGTATCAGATAACAAAGATAGATGTCAGGGCCAAGAACATTGCTCTGATACCAAGCTGTCACGCCCCAATTCCCGAGGGAAGGCACGGATGCCGGGGTGTGATTAGGGGTGGGGGTTAAGAAGCGGGGAAGAATGGGGATACATATAACATACATGATAAGAAGATGTGACCATGAAATCAGGCAACATCTCCTCTATAACTAGGACATATCCTGAAGGGGAGGGGTGCATAAACAATCCACCAACAGAATAATATCGATATCATAACCTCAGAAACATGATCATGGTTTATTATAAGTAATGCAAGAAGGCAAAATAGCATTACATCCTCGTCAACTAGACCGTCAACCACATAGCATGCTCATATCGAGACTCACAGTGAGAATAACATAACAAATCTTGTTCCCAATCGAAAAGCAAATAAGGGACAAGAATACATCAATATCGTAGTACGATATAACACAACATCGCGAAGCATAGCATGAAGAACCCGCAGCCCACCCTCGCCGCCTGTCCAAATTCTCCTCCATCCGTGAAAAGATTTGAAAGAGTTTGGGATGAGTACTAGCGCACTCACCGGGTTTTATCATATATCAAAAGACTCATGATGCCGTGTTCGAGCACTTACCTTAGAAGGTTTTAAACGTAAACCACTTCTAAGTAAGAAAAATAGATTTTCCATTTTCGACACCGATCCGTTATTATCGCTACTCCCATCATATAACCATGAACCACGGCTCGAACGTATCCCGCCAGCCCATCACATGTCATTCATTCGCCCGAACATATCCAATGGCCCACGCCTGTAACGTATCCAACCGGCTAACTCGGTGTGGACTTCTGTGGTCAAATCCCCATCGTAACCATAACCACCTCATTACCATTTCCGTGGACTTCGGGGTCTATCCCCTTCGTAACCATAACCACGTGTTCGGGTCTATCCCTTATGATCAATACTCAAGATGGTGATCAACCCACCGAATAGAGATCCGTGCACAACCATGATAGAACCATATCTTGGATCAGAGAACAGTAATAATTTCACAAAACATTTTACGGTGTACATGTTTTATTTTGAAATATCGAGTAAATAACTCAAAATAAGCATATATAACCCAACCCGAATGTATTTAAAACGCCAACCGGGAGATATCTACGGATCCGATGACTTCACCGATCGCACTGGTAGGTACCTGGTAACAAGACGGAACAACTTTTGGGGTCACATCCCACAAACAAAAGCAACATCGTGATCCAAACGACGATCGTAGCAAAATTAGGGTTTTCGACTTTCTAAACCCACATTTGGCACTCTCCGGTTTTCAAATCAACTCGATGCGTAGGAAATATATTCGGGCATCAAGACCGTAATAGGGTACTTTCAAAATATGCATGCATGCAAGTCGACTCAAATCTTAGCAAACAAGAAGCTTCAAAATCGATGCCTATCCTCGATCTAGGATAAACCATCCAAAATCGATGCATGAAAATGGAAACATAAGCAATATGCTTAACGATTAACATGGAATGACAAACGACGTTGAAAATGGATAACCCGGCATGTACTTCCTTTAGAAAACTCAAGCAACGGAAAACATCCCGACATGCGTAAACGCGAAAAAGTAAAACGGATCGGTACTTTAGTAGAATGCATAGCCCGAACTCAAAACCTAAAGGACCCATAGCCAAAGGTGGCCTGTCGGCCACCAAATCGGCGCCAATAGCCACGATGGTGGCGGCCTTGGGTGGCGGCGAATGGCTAACGGCGGCCCTCGACTGCTTTCCCGCCTCGTCCTTTAGAATCCCAAGTTCTATGCTATACGATCTACTAAAAGGCGGAATCAAAACAAGAAAAGGACAAAACAAAAAACGGGCTGCCCGGGGTGGTTGATCGGTGGTGGTGGCTCGGCGAAGAACAAGAATGGCGCCGCCACGAGCCTCCCTACCGATCCCCACTCCTCCAGCTTCCGCACCGCACTGGAGCTGCTCGGCTCTTCCGTAAACACAGAGAGACGAAGGAGATGAACGTTGAAAATGAAGGCCCTAGCCTCCTATTCATAGGAAGCGGTGAGGTCACAGCAATGCTTCAAGCCCCTTTTTCGAAAATACAAAAAGCGACGCAACTTTTGCAAACGGACTCCAAATTTAGCAAACTTTGTACCCATGGACACGAAATAAAATACCGGACACAACGACTATAAACAAGATATGCTTTTAAAAGACCAATGAAAACTCTGGTTTTTCGATAACTTCCCAGGAGTGCCAAACCTTAATGGGTGGTCGAAACTCAGATACTTAGTGTCTATGAATTCTTCATAAGACACTCTTCACAACGCCTCGAGGTTTCGTGACGGCTGCATCACCGAAACAAAAGTCAACCTTTGACGCTTTTCTCGAAAACGTGCCATGCAAAATGTGCTTAAAAGGACGGGTATTACATAGGAACTTGGCCAAGTTCACCAAGCCCGGACTTTCGTGTACACTACCTCAGCAAGATTTAGCTCGAGGCACGATCGTTAACTACTCCCGGCCGAAGCCGTGGCGGTTTAACCGCCCAAGGTCACGCACCAAGCAACGAGCATAAAACAAAGATGCAATTCTCAATTTCAATAAACATCTTGGGGCTTAATAACCCGAAATACATTGCAGAAAATAGATCTCACCTGTCACCGGAGTGGTACCAATAGCTCATCATACTCGTACATATCCACTGGTTGTCCTTGGATAAACCTTAACCAGTCCTACAAGATGAGTCTAGTCCTTAGGCATGATTATTTCATAATGATTTCTCAGAAACCATGCCCTAAGCTCAAACTTATCTATTTCAAATTTTAGGATCTAGAGTTGAAACATATGTCGGGTCTTAGTAATCATATTCTATTTTAGTACATATCATGACATGAGATGTAGTCAAGTAATCACGTAGTTATATGCTTTTCGGTTAAGACATGCTTCTCTTGAATAACAGGTTGTGTTGGTTTATCATATTTCATGCGTCTTATTAATGCTCTAACATGCTCGTAACATAACATGTTTGAATGCATCATTTAATGATGTGCTAGTCATATAAGACATGTTTCACACATGTGAGTTCCAACACTTAGCCAAATTTTTAGTACTTAACTTTCAGCAAAATTGCCCAAGTGGCTTACTTGGGAAACTCTTATATCTCGACTCAAAACACCTATGGATTCACTGGAATGTATTAACTTCAAAAATTCACCTAGGGCTATAGAGGAGACCCCTCAATTTGGAAAGCCATTTGAGTCTAGTTCAGCGTGGGAAAAGCCTCATTCAAACATTCACACACCAGGTTGGGAGCTAAAATTATTCTACTACATGTTATCCATAGAGTGGCAGATTTGTGCAGTTCGTTTGTAAATAAAATTATAAATAGTAAACGATTTTATAAAAATCTTTAAAATTACAGAAAGATTCTAGACACTTTAAATCGTGTTTATGAAAAAGTTTATCATTTTCCCGCTAGCCAAACTCCAAGTATAACCCAAATACCGTAGGTGCGGAACAGGGGAAATTTTCCAGTTTGGTCAGTGATTTTGTAAAAATCATTTGAAATAGTAAAACATCTTGGATTGATTTGAAATTTTATATAGACATACTAGACATACTGAAATTGAACATATTAAAATTTGGTTATCATCGGACTACTGAAACCTAGTCACTTAATTCAGTGAAGTTACTGTCTTCGCAAGCTACTTCCAGTTTTAGTGAACATACTTGTAATTATATTCTAGTCTATCAATTCACACAAGCAATTGAACAAACACTTCCTAGGCATACATATAGTGCACGAAATGGTGAACTTATCACCCAATTCACATTAAAGTTCGTCAATTTCTCATAACTAATTAACCAGATTAACATGCAAGGCACCAACTTTTCTAGCTCTACCCAAATCAACAATGCAATCACATATGCATAAAACCCAGAATCTCAAGCATATTGATACGCATGCATGTATCATATCTTTAAGAATTAATCGCATTGGTTTCTACCTTAGGGTCTAATTTGAATTATATAAGGGATACGGAGAAGCGATGAAGCTAGTTGATTTGATTTGAGCTCGACCGTCCACCTTGAGCTGGAGCTCTGCTCTTCTCAAAGAAACATGGTATAGGAGATGATCCTACATTAATGGAGAAAGTGAGGATCCTACTAGATGATGTGAAAAGGAAAAGGGATAGATCCCACCTTAAAGCTTTAGTTGACGGCCATGGCTTGCTTTTAGCCGAGAGATGGCATTTCCTCAGCTTCAAGGATGGAATGTAGAAGTGGCAGTGAAGAGTTCATCGGCAATGTCGAGATAAGAGTCCAAGGGAGAGCCGTTGGTTGTGCAAGTGGCTTCGGTGGCTACACGGCAAGTGGATGAGTATGATAATGATAGTCAAACTAGAGAGAGAAAAGTTCCTTAGGGTGGGTTTGCAAGAAAAAGAAATTAAATGGGGAGAGAGAGTTCTTGTGTGGAGGGTGCTCGTGGACGGGTTCAGGTGGTGTTCACTGGGTGACAATTGTCACCCAATGCACATGCATTTCCACACGTAATGCACACACACCTCGTACTCATACACAATGCTCGACACACACTAAATACATATTACCCAAGCACACACACACACCTGAACACAACCACTATGCACCACATAGTTATACTTATATATATATATATATCCTTATGATTGATTATTTAATTAAGTTAAACGATTTATCTTGGTAAATAAGCACATATGCATATATTGTATTGTCTAGCCAATGTTACCCATACACATAAGATGCAACACGTTAGTGGTTTAAATAATAAGAATTTGATTTGCATAAGCGCTAGATGTTCAATTATAAAATCTTTTCTTTTGAATTAATAAGAATTAGTTTCTTGCAGCTATAAATACTTTCATATATAATTAAGTAATAGCTCCCTAAAAATATATATGCTTTGTTATTATTATTAAATTTCTCCCTGACATTTATTACAATTAATCAGTTGGTGAAACTAATAGTTCCAAATTTCTTCACATATCATGATGATGCATGCCAATATGAAATGATTCGAGCTCCTAATTGATCTTTTTTTCTTTTTCTTTTTTAAAAGATCAAGGTTTTCCTAAAAATTTATTATTAGCATCTTTTATTAAGATAGGTTTTAAAGCAAGCAACTCTCTGGGATATTACAAACTACCCCCGTTAGAAAAATTTCGTCCTCAAAATTTCACGGTGTCTAACGGTATAAGTCTAGTAAGGCTTCTTAGAGCTCAGTTTTTATTCTCTCATTATCCTTCCTGATTTTTTTTTTTAATGTTTATAGAGAAATCACTAATTGTGCATCCTTACTTCCAAATAGTTAAATGAAACACTTAGTGGACCCGAGCCTTTCATGTTTCGTCGTGTCACACTGATCAGACTCTGTGATCACGTGAAATGCCATGTTGCGACTTTCTATCTCATATTGGGGAGAAATCTTTACCTTAGAAGCGATAAGGTCATCAGTCGCTTCATCGAAAAAAAAAAAAAAGCAAAGTCATCTGACTAATGGGAGAGGCCAAGAAAGAGCTGAAGATGACAAAGGTTCAGAAGACTTGGAAAACTTTCACCTTTGAACTATGGTAGTCGTCAGCCAGTTAATCTGGGCAGTAAGATCGATGGCACTGAGGAGCAAGAGCAGAAGGTGGAGATCGTATGACACAAGCCAAAGAGATTCTTTATTGTCATTAGTGAAAGGGAAAACTCGAAAGTTGTGAATACC
The DNA here is from genome assembly GCA_036937905.1 of Salvia rosmarinus. Classification (NCBI taxonomy): domain Eukaryota; kingdom Viridiplantae; phylum Streptophyta; class Magnoliopsida; order Lamiales; family Lamiaceae; genus Salvia; species Salvia rosmarinus. The sequence goes on along the minus strand of CM072819.1, from coordinate 70,442,456 downwards.
TCCAAGAGTTTGGATAGTACGTTGGGTCAAGCGGCATTAGGATAGAGGATATGAAGTCCTCATTCGAGGAGGAAAGATGTTGATGGTGAACGTGATCAGATGACTTTATCGAGAATTTTGGATCTCGATCTTATCCTATGCATTGGGTGAGGTTGTTTGACGAGCGTCATGTTCCATGTTTATTTCAAATCGAGGTTGTGTAATTCACCTCGTGGGATCATTGATGTCATGTTGCGTATGCTGGGATTTTTCCTTCCTTTCGTCCACACACATCATGTCCTTGCTTCAAGTATCGATGTAGGCGGCTTATTATTCATTTAGTTGCATTATCTTTTGTGTTAATGCCGAAACTGATCTCCTCTCGAGTTCTTACATCAAGCTACGTATCGTAGGATACTAATGAAACGATTTATACGATTTATATTAAGAGTGAAAACCGTCATCTGTCTATCTATTTATTGTCTCCAACATCATTTTCTTAGCATTTCCTTGTGATGCAACTCATTCCTTGAGTGAGTGGTCATTTATGTTTGCTTAAATCTGGACCGATGACAAATCGAGTCTTATACTAACAAACTCGGGATTCAGTTTCTATCGGGCATCAAGAGCTATGGTTAAAGATCAAGACGGCGAATAAATGTCTTAAAAGTATGAGCGTCCAAGCCTATTTTAGAAATTACTTGGCACGATAGGAGTATCTCAAATAATATGTCAAATGATGACTTTAATCGAATGGAATTTGCCTCACTTGAGGACTTCCAAAACTGGAGTTCATCCCAAGTGAGATTTTGAAAAGCAAGTTAGTAAAAGTTTTCTTCTTATGAGAGAGGTTTGAACAACGAAAGTTTGAAAAATGATAAAATTTCATAGTCAAAGCGACATGAGAATCCTCACAAAAGATTTAACCAAGTTTCTCAATTGAGGAGGATAAGGCCCTAGAAATAGGGAACAAATTACATAGTTTAGAGATTTGTTATTTCAGAGACTTGTTGAGTTTGTAAGAACTGCTTCTAGGGAGGACTTTTTCAAAGATGACCTTACGATACGCCTCTAATGAAGATTTTAGTACGATGACAAGCAAGACTCATAAACATGAAAGCATCGTGGAAAACGATACGACTAAATTAAAATGTGTCGGCTTTCAAAGACAATAGGAAGGAAGGAGTATGAAACTGATTGAAACAACATAGTGTGATTCGAGGTTTTTGACTAAATGGATTAGTGAAAACATAATGCTTAGAGGACGTGTGGATATAATCTCTTGATCCTAGTCCAAGTATCATTCTTCAAGATTACTGTTGGTGCCATCCTCCCTTAGCTCGTCCTTTGTGTACTAGAATTGGTAGCTCGCCTCATTCTTTTGATATAAGATCTGTCTTCTACAGGTCGATAATGCCTTTGAGCAAGGGCTTCTTCTTTGTGTGTGGGTAGGTAGGGGTACTTTACTAGTCTTAACTACTTATAGGCAAAGAAGATGACGTATAGGCATGAGTTAGGAAGTCTTTCGCTCGAGGTGGTCTTTTTTGGGTTGTCCTATTTTTGGTGATCGATGGAATCTTATAATAGGGGAACGAGTGCTTTCAACAGAAGAACGTTCTTCGACTTGATGATCCGATTGGTCGGGATTATTTGGTCAAGATAGATGCATTATCATGGTGTGGAGGCTCCGGTGTTGTCCATCTTCTTGAAGTCACAATAATACTTGCTCGAAGTCATGTCGGTAATCCTGGTCGAGTAAAGATTTCGAGTTATGAGGTGTGAACTAGAACTGTTGACGTTTCTTTAGTCTTTGCTTCATGATTAGTCTAGTGGAAACCTATCGACGTTTGTGGTCGTTATCACGTAGTTATATTCGATCGAGATCGCCGGGATAGGATACTTGGTGTGGCGACCACTTCTTTGTTTGCAGTTCTGGAGTTTACGATCGGGATGTAGGTTAGAAGATATGAGCATGGTGTACTGAACGTGAAAATTTTACTATCTACATGAGCAGGATCGAAACAATTGGCTGGAAACTGCGGAGTGTAGGTCATAGATGTCAAAAAATCTTTGTTTTCTAGGAACTGTGCCGAATCTGCAGGGTACCTACATCGTTCGGTTTGGAGTTTACAGTGTGTTTTGCATGGACTGGAACTGTACTTGTGGTCATTCGTGATGAGGTTGCTTATTACAAGACTGGTGGTGGTTGCCACAACTAAATAGTCGAGATGGTTCGAAAAATCTATAGACTCGACGTCAAAATTGGCGTGGTGTATAAGAGTTTTGGGTGCTCAATCTCAGGTGATGCACTAATACCGTGTTATAGAAGGAGACTAATGGAAGCTAACTATTCCAATATAACTTAGGAATTGTTTGCTAGTGTCAGCCTAAATCATCTTATATTCCCATTCATCTCCGCTTAGTTGGTAACTCGAGGATCATCTTCGCAGCAACTTTGTGTTTTGCAAACCTTCCTTCTGGGCTAATTTTCATCTAGTGACGAGACTTGTAATGTACCTCTCTATTGATTCCTTAGGACTCATAGTGTAGTATCTAAAGAAATAAAAGTGTCCTGCCATTCACAAGGTAGAATTCTGGTTGAGCGCTTAAAGTGAAATCCTAGAAAGTCAAACAATGTTGAAGCGAACAATAACATAATGAAACATAAAGAAATCTAGGTTCTCGTAACCTATGTATCTCGATGGTTCTTATCTTAGTAGGATTTTTAAATTCTAACAGCCTTACTTATCGACTCAACCCAATCGCTCATGATTACTAGTAAGATTTCATTTCTAAGTTCATGATACAAACTTAACTTGCTCACTTCGAGGGTAGAGTCAACAAGAAACTCTACTTGATATCCATGTTTCTTTGTTCTTTCAGTTGCCACTTCACATATTACTAGTATCTCATTTGAGATCCTTCCGTCTCATGGGCTCCTTTGTCCCATTCTCGATAATCCAATGATATCATATCAACATGAAACTATTTTCACAACCCACTATTCCGAATTGAACCATTTTTCCATTTCAAACATTTTAAAAAATTTCGTACATAACTTTTTCATGAAACATTCACTTTATTTCATTTGAGAATTAATTTGGAATCCATCAGTTCAAGAAACTTACCTCTCAGAGGGCAGCATGGAAGAGAGAGACGACAAGCGATTGACTGTCCTTCAAGAATCTACAGATTGTATCCTAACCTACCTTAATAAGGAGTGGGTTTGATAACAAGAGCCAAACAATGAACTAGGATTAGAGTTCAATCAATGAGAGCTTTAAAGGTCTGGACTATTTGGAGGAGTAAATTTTGGTATTCGAAACGAATCAACAGGAATCAAAAGATAACGTTGGTAGTCAGAGCGAAGCATGTGCTCTGATACCATTTGTAATATCCCACCCACCGGGGTGGTGGATAGAGGATATCACGGGTTTATGAATAAAATAAAGAAAGAACAAAGGAAACGAAGGAAGATAGTCACACATTAATATTATATATATATTGAGGTAATATATCAAATTTTATCGTAACATCAAACTTATGATGAGATCCTAGAGAATGATAATTTAAAAAAAAATTAAATTCAATAAATAGTTAAATAGTCAAAATCTTGACACGAGAACAAAGTGGCGCAAATGTCATTCCAAATATAGGGCCTATGCTTTTTATTAAGCAACTCGAAAGCGGAAAGCAAGCACTTGATATAATAAGCACCTGTGTTTATATTTTCGTGAAGATATTTAAGACTAGACTACCAAGATTTATGGATTTCGACAAGTCAATGCCCAGTGCCGTAGTCCTCTCGCCGCCATGCTAGCTCCTTAACCCGAAAACATTTGAAAATAGTTTTGGGCTAAGTACTAGCGCATCAAGGGATCTTATGCCCATTTTGAGAAATCACAGCTCATAAATAATTCAAGAAAATAACATTCTAAACACATATCATAGGGCGTGTTTTAAAAGAAAAGGTGACCCTATATATGCAAAACATAGTTTTCTCCGAGCGAGCTCGATCGCGATATATTTCCTTGCTCATCACATCTCGCTACCCATCGGACCATAGGGAAACAACGCTCCACTAATGGCCGCCAAAGACTAGGAACTTGCCAAGTTCACCCACCGACTTCCATGTACACTACCTCAGCCAATACTTAGCTCGAGGCACGATCGTTAACTACTCCCGCCCGAAGCCGTAGCGGTTTAACCGCTCCAAGGTCAGCACCAAGCAATGAGCATAAAAACAGCATGTAATTCTCAATTTCAATAAACATCTGGGGCTTAATAACCCAAATACATTGCATAAAATAGATCTCACCACACACCGAGTGGTACCAATAGCTCATCATACTCGTACATATCCACTAGTTGTCCTTGGATAAACCTTAACCAGTCCTACAAGATGAGTCTAGTCCTTAGGCATGATTATTTCATAATGATTTCTCGTAAACCATGCCCTAAGCTCAAACTTATCTATTTCAAATTTTAGATCTAGAGTTGAAACATATGTCGGGTCTTAGTAATCATATTCTATTTTAGTACATATCATGACATGAGATGTAGTCATAATCACGTAGTTATATGCTTTTCGGTTAAGACATGCTTCTCTTGAATAACGAGTTGTGTTGGTTTATCATATTTCATGCGCCTTATTAATGCTCGACATGCTCGTAAAATAACATGTTTGAATGCATCATTTAATGACGTGCTAGTCATATAAGACATGTTTCACACATGTGAGTTCCAACACTTAGCCAAATTTTTAGTACTTAACTTTCAGCAAAATTGCCCAAGTGGCTTACTTGGGAAACTCTTATATCTCGACACAAAACACCTATGGATTCACTGGAATGTATTAACTTCAAAAATTCACCTAGGGCTTATTAAGAAGTCCTATAGAGGAGACCCCTCAATTTGGAAAGCCATTTGAGTCTAGTTCAGCGTTGGAAAAGCCTCATTCAAACATTCACACACCAGGTTGGGAGCTAAAATTATTCTACTACATGTTATCCATAGAGTGGCAAATTTGTGCAGTTCGTTTGTAAATACTATTATAAATAGTAAACGTTTTTATAAAAATCTTTAAAATTACAGAAAGATTCTAGAAACCCTAAATCGTGTTTCTGCAAAAGTTTATCATTTTCCCGCTAGCCAAACTCCAAGTATAACCCAAAATCCGTAGGTGCGGAACAGAGGAAATTTTCCAGTTTGGTCAGTGATTTTGTATAAATCATTTGAAATAGTAAAACATCTTGGATTGATTTGAAATTTTATATAGACATACTAGACATACTTAAATTGAACATATTAAAATTTGGTTCTCATCGGACTCATCGAAACCTAGTCACTTAATTCAGTGAAGTTACTGTCTTCGCAAGCTACTTCCGCTTTAGTGAACATACTTGTAATTATATTCTAGTCCATCAATTCACACAAGCAATTGAACAAACACTTCCTAGTCATACATATAGTGCACGAAATGGTGAACTTATCACCCAATTCACATTAAAGTTCACAATTTCTCATAACTAATTAACCAGATTAACATGCAAAGCACCAACTTTTCTAACTCTACCCAAATCAACAATGTAATCACATATGCATAAAACCCGTAAATCTCAAGCATATTGACACGCATGCATGTATGATATCTTTAAGAATTAATCGATAGGTTTCTACCTTATGGTCGAATTTGAATTATATAAGGGATACGGAGAAGCGATGAAGCTAGTTGATTTGATTTGAGCTCGACCGTCCACCTCGAGCTAGGAGCTCGTGCTCTTCTCAAAGAAACATGGTATAGAGACGATCCTACATTAATGGAGAAAGTGAGGATCCTACTAGATGATGTGAAAAGGAAAAGGGATAGATCCCACCTTAAAGCTTTAGTTGACGGCCATGGTTTGCTTTTAGCCGAGAGATGGCATTTCCTCAGCTTCAAGGATGGAATGTAGAAGTGGCAGTGAAGAGTTCATCGGCGATGTCGAGATAAGAGTCCAAGGGAGAGCCGTTGGTTGTGCAAGTGGCTTCGGTGGCTGCACGGCAAGTGGATGAGTATGATAATGATAGTCAAACTAGAGAGAGAAAAGTTCCTTAGGGTGGGTTTGCAAGAAAAAGAAATTAAATGGGGAGAGAGAAAGTTCTTGTGTGGAGGGTGCTCGTGGGATGGGTTATGGGTGGTGTTCACTTGGGGTGACAATTGTCACCCAATGCACATGCATTTCCACACGTAATGCACACACACCTCGTACTCATACACAATGCTCGACACACACTAAATACATATTACCCAAGCACACACGCACACCTGAACACAACCACTATGCACCACATAGTTATACTTATATATATATATATATCCTTATGATTGATTATTTAATTAAGTTAAACGATTTATCTTGGTAAATAAGCACATATGCATATATTGTATTGTCTAGCCAATGTTACCCATACACATAAGATGCAACACGTTAGTGGTTTAAATAATAAGAATTTGATTTGCATAAGCTAGATGTTCAATTATAAAATCTTTTCTTTTGAATTAATAAGAATTAGTTTCTTGCGACTATAAATACTTTCATATATAATTAAGTAATAGCTCCTAAAATATATATGCTTTGTTATTATTATTAAATTTCTCCCGACATTTATTACAATTAATCACCATGAAACTAATAGTTCCAAATTTCTTCACATATCATGATGATGCATGCCAATATGAAATGATTCGAGCTCCTAATTGATTTTTTTTTTTTTCTTTTAAAAGATCAAGGTTTTCCTAAAATTTATTATTAGCATCTTTATTAAGATAGGTTTTAAAGCAAGCAACTCTCGATATTACAAACTACCCTCAGTTAGAAAAATTTCGCCCTCGAAATTTCACTTGTCTAACAGATAAGTCTAGTAAGGCTTCTTAGAGCTCGCTTTTATTCTCTCATTATCCTTCCCGATTTTTTTTTAATGTTTATAGAGAAATCACTAATTGTGCATCCTTACTTCCAAATAGTTAAATGAAAGACTTAGTGGACCCGAGCCTTCATGTTTCGTCGTGTCACACCGATCGACTACGTGATCACGTGAAATGCCATGTTGCGACTTTCTATCTCATATTGGGAGAAATCTTTACCTTAGAAGTGATAAGGTCATCACCGCTCGTCGAAAAAAAAAAAAAGTCATCTGACTAATGGGAGAGGCCAAGAAAGAGCTGAAGATGACAAAGGTTCAGAAGACTTGGAAAACTTTCACCTTTGAACTATGGTAGTCGTCAGCCAGTTAATCTGGGCAATAAGATCGATGGCACTGAGGAGCAAGAGCAGAAGGTGGAGATCGTATGACACAAGCCAAAGAGATTCTTTTTTGTCATTAGTGAAAGGGAAAACTCGAAAGTTGTGAATACCTCCAAGAGTTCGATAGTACGTTGGGTCAAGCGGCATTAGGATGAGGATATGAAGTCCTCATTCGAGGAGGAAAGATGTTGATGGTGAACGTGATCGATGACTTTATCGAGAATTTTGGATCTCGATCTTATCCTATGATTAGGTGAGGTTTTTGACGAGCCATGTTCCATGTTTATTTCAAATCGGGGTTGTGTAATTCACCTCGTGGGATCATTGATGTCATGTTGCGTATGCTGGGATTTTTCTTTCCTTTCGTCCACACACATCATGTCCTTGCTTCAAGTATCGATGTAGGCGGCTTATTATTCATTTATTTGCATTATCTTTTGTGTTAATGCCGAAACTGATCTCCTCTAGAGTTCTTGCATCAAGCTATGTATCGTAGGATACTTATGAAACGATTTATACGATTTATATTAAGAGTTAAAATCGTCATCTGTCTATCTATTTATTGTCTCCAACATCATTTTCTTAGCATTTCCTTGTGATGCGTCTCATTCCTTGAGTGAGTGGTCATTTATGTTTGCTTAAATCTGGACCGATGACAAATCGAGTCTTATACTAACAAACTCGGGATTCAGTTTCTATCGGGCATCAAGAGCTATGGTTAAAGATCAAGACGGCTAATAAATGTCTTGAAAGTATGACCGTCCAAGCCTATTTTAGAAATTACTTGGCACGATAGGAGTATCTCAAATAATATGTCAAATGATGACTTTAATCGAATGGAATTTGCCTCACTTGAGGACTTCCAAAACTAGAGTTCATCCCAAGTGAGATTTTGAAAAGCAAGTTAGTAAAAGTTTTCTTCTTATGAGAGAGGTTTGAACAACGAAAGTTTGAAAAATGATAAAATTTCATAGTCAAAGCGACATGAGAATCCTCACAAAAGATTTAACCAAGTTTCTCAATTGAGGCGGATAAGGCCCTAGAAATAGGGAACAAATTACATAGTTTAGAGATTTGTTATTTCAGAGACTTGTTGAGTTTGTAAGAACTGCCTCTAGGGAGGACTTTTTCAAAGATGACCTTACGATACGCCTCTAATGAAGATTTTAGTACAATGACAAGCAAGAGTCATAAACATGAAAGCATCGTGGAAAACGATACGACTAAATTAAAATGTGTCGGCTTTCAAAGACAATGGGAAGGAAGGAGTATGAAACTGATTGAAACAACATAGTGTGATTCGAGGTTTTGACTAAATGGATTAGTGAAAACATAATGCTTAGAGGACGGTGGATATAATCTCGATCCTAGTCCAAGTATCATTCTTCAAGATTACTGTTGGTGCCATCCTCCCTTAGCTCGTCCTTTGTGTACTAGAATTGGTAGCTCGCCTCATTCTTTAGATATAAGATCCGCTTCTACAGTCGATAATGCCTTTGAGCAAGGGCTTCTTCTTTGTGTGGGTAGGTAGGGTACTTTACTAGTCTTAACTACTTATAGGCAAAGAAGATGACGATATAGGCATGAGTTAGGAAGTCTTTCGCTCGAGGTGGTCTTGTTTTGGGTTGTCCTTTTCCGTGATCGATGGAATCTTATAATAGGGGAACGAGTGCTTTCAACAGAGGAACGTTCTTCGACTTGACAGATCTGATTGGCTGGGGATTATTTGGTCAGTATAGATGCATTATCATGGTGTGGAGGCTCCGGGGTGTTGTCCATCTTCTTGAAGTCACAATAATACTTGCTCGAAGTCATGTCGGTAATCCTGGTCGAGTAAAGATTTCGAGTTGTGAGGTGTGAACTAGAACTGTTGACGTTTCTTTAGTCTTTGCTTCATGATTAGTCTAGTGGAAACCTATCGACGGTTGTGGTCGTTATCACGTAGTTATATTCGATCGAGATCGCCGGGTTAGGATACTTGGTGTGGCGACCACTTCTTTGTTTGCAGTTCTGGAGTTTACGATCGGGATGTAGGTTAGAAGATATGAGCATGGTGTACTGAACGTGAAAATTTTACGATCTACATGAGCAGGATCGAAACAATTGGCTGGAAACTGCGGAGTGTAGGTAAGAGATGTCAACAAATCTTGGTTTTCTAGGAACTGTGCCGAATCTGCAGGGCACCTACATCGTTCGGTTTGGAGTTTACAGTGTGTTTTGCATGGACTGGAACTGTAGTTGTGGTCATTCGTGATGAGGTTGCTTATTACAGGACTGGTGGTGGTTGCCACAACTAAATAGTAGAGATGGTTCGAAAAATCTATAGACTCTGATGTCAAAAATTGGCGTGGTGTATAAGAGTTTTGGGTGCACAATCTCAGGTGATGCACTAATACTGTGTTATAGAACGAGACTAATGGAAGCTAACTATTCCAATATAACTTAGGAATTGTTTGCTAGTGTCAGCCTAAATCATCTTATATTCCCATTCATCTCCGTTTAGTTGGTAACTCGAGGATCATCTTCGTTGCAACTTTGTGTTTTGGTAAACCTTCCTTCTCGGGCTAATTTTCATCTAGTGACGAGACTCGTAATGTACCTCTCTATTGATTCCTTAGGACTCATAGTGTAGTATCTAAGGAAATAAAAGTGTCCTGCCATTCAAAAGGTAGAATTCTTGTTGAGCGCTTAAAGTGAAATCCTAGAAAGTCAAACAATGTTGAAGCGAACAATAACATAATGAAACATAAAGAAATCTAGGTTCTCGTAACCTATGTATCTCGATGGTTCTTATCATAGTAAGATTTTTTTAAATTCTAACAGTTCTTACTTATCGACTTGACCCACTGTTCATGATTACTAGTAAGATTTCATTTCTAAGTTCATGATACAAACTTAACTTGCTCACTTCGAGGGTAGAGTCAACAAGAAACTCTACTTGATATCCATGTTTCTTTGTTCTTTCAGTTGCCACTTCACATAGTACTAGTATCTCATTTGAGATCCCTTCCGGTCTCATGGGCTCCTTTGTCCCATTCTGATAATCCAATGATATCATATCAACATGAAACTATTTTCACAACCCACTATTCCCAATTGAACCATTTTTCCATTTCAAACATTTTAAAAATTTTCGTACATAACTTTTTCATGAAACATTCACTTTATTTCATTTGAGAATTAATTTGGAATCTATCAGTTCAAGAAACATACCTTTCAGAGGGCAGCATGGAAGAGAGAGACGACAAGCGATTGACTGTCCTTCAAGAATCTACAGATTGTATCCTAACCTACCTTAATAAGGAGTGGGTTTGATAACAAGAGCCAAACAATGAACTAGGATTAGAGTTCTATCAATGAGAGCTTTAAAGGTCTGGACTATTTGGAGGAGTAAATTTTGATATTCGAAACGAATCAACAGGAATCAAAAGATAACGTTGGTAGTCAGAGCGAAGCCTGTGCTCTGATACCATTTGTAATATCCCACCCACCGGTCGTAGGCGGGATAGAGGATATCACGGGTTTATGAATAAAATAAGGAAAGAACAAAGGAATCGAAGGAAGATAGTCACACATTAATATTATATATATATTGAGGTAATATATCAAATTTTATCGTAACATCAAACTTATGATGAGATCCTAGAGAATGATAATTTAAAAAAAATTAAATTGAATAAATAGTTAAATAGTCAAAATTTGACACGAGAACAAAGGACGCAAATGTCATCCCAAATATAGTGGCCTATGCTTTTTTATTAAGCAACTCGAAAGCGAAAGCAAGCACTTGACATAATAAGCGCCTGTGTTTATATTTTCGTGAAGATATTTAAGACTAGACTACCAAGATTTATGGATTTCGACAAGTCAATGCCTGTGCCGTAGTCGTCTCGCTCGCCATGCTAGCTCCTTAACCTGAAAACATTTGAAAATAGTTTTGGGCTAAGTACTAGCGTACTCAGTGGGATCTTATGCCCCATTTTGAGAAATCACAGTTCATAAATAATTCAAGAAAAGAGCATGCTAAACACATATCATAGGGCAGGTTTTAAAAAGAAAAAGGCTGACCCTATATATGCAAAACATAGTTTTCTCCGAGCAGAGCTCGTATCGCGATATATTTCCTTGCTCATCACATCTGTGCTACCCATCGACCATAGGGGAAACAACGCCCACTAATGGCCGCCGCCAAGACTAGGAACTCGCCAAGTTCACCCACCCCGACTTCCATGTACACTACCTCACCAAGATTTAGCTCGAGGCACGATCGTTAACTACTCCCGGCAAGCCGTGGCGGTTTAACCGCCCAAGGTCAACACCAAGCAATGAGCATAAAACAAGATGGAATTCTCAATTTCAATAAACATCTTGGGGCTTAATAACCCAAATACATTGCGTAAAAATAGATACCACCACACCGGAGTGGTACCAATAGCTCATCATACTCGTACATATCCACCGGTTGTCCTTGGATAAACCTTAACCACCCCTACAAGATGAGTCTAGTCCTTAGCATGATTATTTCATAATGATTTCTCGTAAACCATGCCCTAAGCTCAAACTTATCTATTTCAAATTTTAGATCTAGAGTTGAAACATATGTCGGGTCTTAGTAATCATATTCTATTTTAGTACATATCATGACATGAGATGTAGTCAAGTAATCACGTAATTATATGCTTTTCGGTTAAGACATGCTTCTCAATAACGTGTTGTGTTGGTTTATCATATTTCATACGCCTTATTAATGCTCTAACATGCTCGTAACATAACATGTTTGAATGCATCATTTAATGACGTGCTAGTCATATAAGACATGTTTCACACATGTGAGTTCCAACACTTAGCCAAATTTTTAGTACTTAACTTTCAAAGAAAATTTCCCAAGTGGCTTACTTTGGAAACTCTTATATCTCGACTCAAAACACCTATGGATTCACCGGAATGTATTAACTTCAAAAATTCACCTAGGGCTTATTAAGAAGAACCTATAGAGGAGACCCCTCAATTTGGAAATCCATTTGAGTCTAGTTCAGCGTGGGAAAAGCCTCATTCAAACATTCACATACCAGGTTGGGAGCTAAAATTATTCTTCTACATGTTATCCATAGAGTGGAAGATTTGTGCAGTTCGTTTGTAAATACAATTATAAATAGTAAAAGTTTTTATAAAAATCTTTAAATTACAGAAAGATTCTAGACACCCTAAATCGTGTTTCTGCAAAAGTTTATCATTTTCCCGCTAGCCAAACACCAAGTATAACCCAAAAACCATAGGTGCGGAACAGGGGAAATTTTCCAGTTTGGTCAGTGATTTTGTAAAAATCATTTGAAATAGTAAAACATCTTGGATTGATTTGAAATTTTATATAGACATACTAGACATACTTAAATTGAACATATTAAAATTTGGTTATCATCGGACTACTGAAACCTAGTCACTTAATTCAGTGAAGTTACTGTCTTCGCAAGCTACTTCCGCTTTAGTGAACATACTTGTAATTATATTCTAGTCTATCAATTCACACAAGCAATTGAACAAACATTTACTAGGCATACATATAGTGCACGAAATGGTGAACTTATCACCCAATTCACATTAAAGTTCACAATTTCTCATAACTAATTAACCAGATTAACATGCAAGGCACCAACTTTTCTAGCTCTACCCAAATCAACAATGCAATCACATATGCATAAAACCCGTAAATCTCAAGCATATTGACACGCATGCATGTATGATATCTTTAAGAATTAATCGCATAGGTTTCTACCTTAGGGTCGAATTTGAATTATATAAGGGATACGGAGAAGCGATGAAGCTAGTTGATTTGATTTGAGCTCGACCGTCCACCCAGAGCTGTGAGCTCTGCACTTCTCAAAGAAACATGGTATAGGAGACGATCCTACATTAATGGAGAAAGTGAGGATCCTACTAGATGATGTGAAAAGGAAAAGGGATAGATCCTACCTTAAAGCTTTAGTTGACGGCCATGGCTTGCTTTTAGCCGAGAGATGGCATTTCCTCAGCTTCAAGGATGGAATGTAGAAGTGGCAGTGAAGAGTTCATCGGCGATGTCGAGATAAGAGTCCAAGGGAGTGCCGTTGGTTGTGCAAGTGGCTTCGGTGGCTGCACGGCATGTGGATGAGTATGATAATGATAGTCAAACTAGAGAGAGAGAAGTTCCTTAGGGTGGGTTTGCAAGAAAAAGAAATTAAATGGGGAGAGAGAGAGTTCTTGTGTGGAGGGTGCTCGTGGGATGGGTTCTGGGTGGTGTTCACTTGGGGTGACAATTGTCACCCAATGCACATGCATTTCCACACGTAATGCACACACACCTCGTACTCATACACAATGCTCGACACACACTAAATACATATTACCCAAGCACACACGCACACCTGAACACAACCACTATGCACCACATAGTTATACTTATATATATATATATTTATATATATATCCTTATGATTGATTATTTAATTAAGTTAAACGATTTATCTTGGTACATAAGCACATATGCATATATTGTATTGTCTAGCCAATGTTACCCATACACATAAGATGCAACACGTTAGTGGTTTAAATAATAAGAATTTGATTTGCATAAGCGCTAGATGTTCAATTATAAAATCTTTTCTTTCGAATTAATAAGAATTAGTTTCTTGCAGCTATAAATACTTTCATATATAATTAAGTAATAGCTCCCTAAAAATATATATGCTTTGTTATTTTTATTAAATTTCTCCCTGACATTTATTACAATTAATCAGTTGGCGAAACTAATAGTTCCAAATTTCTTCACATATCATGATGATGCATGCCAATATGAAATGATTCGAGCTCCTAATTGATCTTTTTTTCTTTTTCTTTTTTAAAAGATCAAGGTTTTCCTAAAAATTTATTATTAGCATCTTTTATTAAGATAGGTTTTAAAGCAAGCAACTCTCTGGGATATTACATGGGCTGGCCCATCCAGGCCTGGAGCTAAGATGAAAATCGTTCACCTCCTTTGATCCTCTCTATCTTAAGTGATATTATTATATTTATTAGATATGCATAAATCCTATCATGATAGGATTTAGGGTTGCATTATAAATATAAGGTGATAGAGAAAATTAAAGGCTAATCCTAAGTGAAATTGTCGAGAATCACACTTATCGTTATTGAGATTTTGGAAAACTTTTCAAGGAGGAAGGAAGACAAATTTTCATAGCATTCTCCATAGATTTTTCTCACTCGAAATTGGAGATTAGGCAATCGGGATACAGTCCAGAAGATCAAAGCACGAGTCTTGATCCAATCCTTGCCTGGCTAATTCGCAAGTAAACACGAGAAAACACCAACGTGTTGCAATTAATTATATAGGTTCATGCTATGAATATAACCAATGTATGGTGAATTTAAACATCCAAGATAGATCCTCGGGAAAGGGTTAAAATCAGATTTCCCTACACGACGGGCCCTTTAGGTTTTTGAGTTACGGGCTATGTATTGTACTAGCGTACCGATTCTGTTTTTTCATTTTTCGTGTTTTTGTATGCCGGGATGTTTTTCATCGTTTCGAGTTTCTAAAGGAAGTACATGCCCGGGTTATCCTTTTTCAACATGGCTTGTCATTCCATGTTCCTCGTTATTCATATTGCTTATGTTTCCATTTTCTTGCATCGGTCTTGGATGCTTTATCCTAGATCTGAGGATAAGCATCGATTTTTTAAGCTTCTTCGCTGCTAAGAATTGTATCATCTTTCATGCATGCATATTTTAAAGGTACCCTATTATAGATCTTGATGCCTTGAATATATTTGCCTTCTGTATCGAGTTGATTTGAAAACCCGGAGAGCCACTCTGGAATCTCGTCGCCAAGTGTATTCCCGTGCAGGGAGAAACGGCCCATGTGGTGCAGCTCCATACACCGTGAATACATAGCTCAAGTGGCTAGCAAAGAGAGGCAGGTCCGTCTCCAGTCAAAGCTCTCTCGACGTCGGTAAATGTAGTCCGTCGATATCTCACGGGCGTAACCCTGCCAGTCAGATGGCAGTCTCATGATCAGTCGGAGTACACCGTCATAATGTGATGTACCGGGCATGTGTAGCAACCCAGTGACGTGTGAAGTGCGCCAAAAACTAGCCAAGGTCGTCTCCGTAGCACATCTGGTAGGAGCAGTACGAACGTATAACCTCCTCGGGGGTGGCCCTAGAGGACAGAGGGCGCCTAGTCGTGAACACAATCCGAGCCATCTGAAAAGGAAAGTATCACTATGGTCAGACACGGTAAACATAACGGTGTATCTAGAAGAAGGTACGTACACAATAAACATCTATACAAAGAAGGTTATAGCAATCTACATTATTCTATGACCTACATACCCAAATCCTTATGGCATTACTTTCTTGGTTTGGTCTCCGGGAAGAGACGGTATGGTTTCTTAAGGTAGGGTAACGATCGATGTCTAGCCTTCGGGTAAAGGCTTAAGAGGTCGCCCTATCTTATTGTGTTTTGGATTTCTTATTGTTACTCACGTTATCGCATCGCATCCTATCCGTTCTCATTATGTACTTACAAATCATTATTTCCTTTTATGCTTCCCTATAGTTATACTTGATTCATTTCATTATTGTTACGATAGAGGCAACACGCATGACGTTCGGAGTTCCTTCGCGTATGGCGGTTGGAACTCATAATAGTACGAACTTCCTGTTAAGCAGTTGCTTCGTCATCGTAGACTCCTCGCGTTCTCATCCTCGAATCCGTTAGGATTGTGATTCTTAGGATTTATTTGTTCTCGTTCTTCCTTAGTATTTCGTTCAATTGGGGACACCTTATGTTTTCATACTAAGTTCGGCGCAAAAGGGATCATGCGTCTTAAGAGTCTATGTTCTCATGGGGAAACATACTCATTTACATCATGCTTCTATCATGCTCGCATATAACAAGAACACAAATAGCGACACGTTGTGCGATAATCAAGCATTCTCATTTACTCATTTACCAAGCTTCTAAAGCTTGTACCTTTCTTTCAAACTAATGACCAATCAATTGAAACAACTTTTCAATTTCAAAAATTTCCATTTTCAAAAATATTTTTCAACTTCCCAACAAGGCAATATTGAAATTCCAATTCACATTTCATATACTTCCATCATTTCAAAACAACTTTTAGTTGAAATAGTTACCTTCTTCCTCGTTGAGCCGGACGACGATGGAGTGCAGTGCAGTAGCAGTCAAACATAAGCAATTTCTAGACTCAACTTTCAACTTAGGATTCAAGAAAAGGGTTTCTAGGGTTCAGAGCGAACAAGTGCTCGGATACCACTTTGTGACGACCCGACTTCCCAATGAAGTACGGATCCTATGGATCGTCACCGGTATGATAAAGCAGCAGATATAAACATAATTATTCAATGCAATTAACCATTTAACTACTCAACAATGCATAACTAACAAGGAAATAAGCTATTCAATACCAACTCGAGTCACATAATGACTCTTCAAAAATGGAGCAAGGTTCAAATATAACCCAGTCAGGGCACAATTCAAAGTACGAGGTACGACCTGAAATTCAATACGGTATGAAGGCAATTTTAATCAAAACACCAAAGTTATCGAGTTAGCGCAAGATAAACGTGTGGACATGCATATGACGATGCATGCCCAAGGTTCTGAATCCTTCTAATTAAGCATAAACAATCACTACTCGCACCACCGCACCCATCATCGATCCTTGCTCAACCCGCACATCAAAACGAGATGCAAGGCTAAGTACAAAAGTACTCGGTGGACTCATTGTTGAAAACATTTTCTTTGTCAAAAGTTATTAATCGCCCACAATAGCGCATGAGGATTTTAGTTAAAAGACTCATGCCTATCAAACATTTTATCGTTTTCCAAAAGTGTCCGGCCGGACTATTTCATCCACGTTGTTCCATATCTAATCATTCATTCATTCATTCATTTATGCACTATGGAGGTAGCCACCTACACATAGTCGCCGTGATCGGTCGAGGTAGCTAACCTTAACACACAGTCACACGTGTACACAATCCGAGTTAGTCCTTAACTAAGTCGGATCCGATCTTTACCCTTTTTTAACGTTGGTGGACCAACTCATTCACATTCAACATTGGATATACCAATCTCAGATAGGGCAGTCAATAACAGTTTATGTAATAATAAGAATCATAAAGC
Source organism: Salvia rosmarinus (assembly GCA_036937905.1). Taxonomy (NCBI): domain Eukaryota; kingdom Viridiplantae; phylum Streptophyta; class Magnoliopsida; order Lamiales; family Lamiaceae; genus Salvia; species Salvia rosmarinus. The sequence continues at coordinate 70,425,003 of CM072819.1, read as the reverse complement.
TTTTGTAAATCATGCTTTGAGATATGCATAACATTTTTGTTTCAAGAAAGCCCACCTGCTAATCCAAAGCTAGTAAGTCTAAATGAGCAGGGTGTGGTTGTTCTTCCTCGCCGACTACGTACGATCAAACCTTTCATAATAAAATTGCGTTTCTTAGATTCTTTCTATCGATCGAAGGTCGTTTATAAACTACGACTTAAAGTCCCCACTTAGGGTTTCTTTATGATTTCATGTGATTGTTTTAAGATAATTTCTATTATCTTACATTCCCAATTCCCAAGCTATATCACTTCATCGTTCATAGGTGAACTTCAATTATGAATCACATACTCCGAGTCTATCCTCGACTTTAACCTTAGTGTCATTCTAAATGTTATTACGTTATAGATTGTCAGTAATCATATTATGATTGGTAAATTCGGAAATTCTCAAGCCACTAACTAGACTTAGCAATTTTAGTTACGACCTAGTAGGTTATGCTTGACGACTTGTCGACAGTACGATAATTAATATTGACTTATGATTTAAGTGAACACATGCTATCATGTAAGTAAGTACTTAAGAATAAATGAAGTGCTTCAGGAATATTAACTCGACTTTTGGGACATAAGGATCGACATCTTATGTTCGAATCTTTGCTTGCACATTACGACATTGTTTGTTTATCCTAACTCGTCGGAGATTACATAGTCGTATAATCGTTATTCGTTATCGAGTTGTTTTAACGCTCAACTAATATCATATTGGGTTTTCGTTATTGAGTATTAACGGCGTAGCTCGGCTTTTGGTCTTACTAACTTAGGAACTCACGTTTGAGTATCATTTTAATAGTAGCAAACCCTAATTTATGTCGAACTTCGATTCTCGTTGGTTCGTTCTTAAGTTATCGAAATTGGTCGATTTCTTTTGATTCTCGTGACGATAGTATTATGTTGTTTACGTTTGGGGTTTTGGTTTGTCAGTACAACTTAAACATAAACATCCAACACCAAACAATACCATACACAACATAAACTATACTAAAGCATTAGAAAACCCTAATTTCTAACATAATACACAATCATTGTGTATGTGTGCATAAGTGTTCCTTTCATTCACCATAATCACAACCATTCGTTCTAAGCTTATAATTTCACTATCATAGCATCATTTAACATTAGAATTAAACCCATACTTAGCCATTTTGTTACGTTTTCGATAATTAGCAACAATTAGCATATGTATCCAATAAATTCCAATAAAATCATGTTATACTCCTATTATATTATAGAATTTAATTACCAACCCAATATCATCATATAAAATTTCAAACCATAGTTTAGAATCCTCAAAGCTTTCGGTATTTTCAATTTAATAAGCTTTGGTATTCAATAAATTCCAAAAAAATTATATCATACTTATACCATATACTAAACATTAAATATCACTTCATATCATGCATTAAAATTTTAAATCTATGCTTTTCATCCTTATTTATTTTCGTAATCACACACACACACACACACACACACACACACACACATATATATATATATATATATATATATATATATATATATATATACCTATTCAATAATTTCCAATCTTCCATCATATGGTTATATAATACAATACCATGTAATATAACATTAAAAATCAACCAATATTATAATATCACACATTCTATTATTCTCAACAACAAAAATCAAATAAATCACTATATATATATAGCTCACGTTTTCTCTTGGAGAAATAGGAGAGGTGTTTGAATAAATTCAAGGTTAATATATGATGTTCATATCATACCTTAAACACCATATCTCAACTATTTTCTACAAACAAAAATCAAACAATACTCTAAAAGTATATATATATATAATCGGTCCAAATAAAATAAAATAGGAGATATGATTCAAAAATTCCAAGATTTTTATGTGATGTTTCCATCATATTTTAAACACCATATATTAACTATTTTTCAAAAAGAAAAATCAAACCATGGCTTAAATTAAGCTCAACACTCACGGCTTTTTCAAAAAAAAATTCAAAAATATTCTAAAAATTATGGTATTTATTCTACATGTTTCTAATACATTAGCAAGTAACAATATTAAATAATATTCACAAAATCATGCTTTATCACATATAAAAAGAATTAAAGCCTAAATCGAAAAACAACAAACATGCTCCAAAAATTCTAAAATTTTAATAGTAGCCTTAGAACATTATTCTAAGAATTTTTCATTCATGGCTTGAGAGCATTGGATGGCACCAAAGTTAAGGAAAAAAATGAGGAGCAAACTAGGGTTTTTAAACCAAAAAAAATTCAAACAAAAATTCCACTCCATTAGGATGGAAGAGGATGATGAATAATACCTTTCTATGGTTTTAGAAAGATTATTTGAGTGTGGGAGAGGTTTGGAAAGGAGGATTTAGAGCTTAAGGTTTGAAAAGTAAAGAGAGAATTTGAAAATTGAGAGAGAAATTGGTTCTAGGATAATGGGACTGCAAGGGAAGACTCCCTTACTGTATTGGCAGACCTAATGGCTGTCATTGTCTTGGTGGTGGTTGGGAGGTGGATTGGTCAAATTACCCGTTTTGGCGTGTTAATACCGACTCTTTAAGTTTTAACGCGCTTTCGATTGATTTATCGGAACCTTAAGGTTTTATTTTATTTAATAGCCTTTAAAAGACTTATTTCAATGTTTATAAAAATTTCATGAAGTTCGGACGTCGTCCGATAAGTCAATTCCGAGTTTTCACGGAAAAACAGCGTTCGGCGATTAAATTATGCTCATTCAAAAATTCTATTGAACTCTTGAGCTTTCATAATTAATTTGAGTCTTATAAATAATATTTTATTGATTTAGACCCTTGGTTCGAGTTTTGGATCGTTCGGATCAATTTAGGGTTTTCCCGGTATATTTTTCCCGGTGTTCGGTTAAGTTCTTCAGGAATTTCTTTTCAGAAATTGGTTCTTATAATTCCTAAATTCATAAGAATATATTACTTCATGATCATAATTTTTATCATGGTTAGCACGGACTGGAAGTTGATCCGGCTCGTAAATAGTGCTTTTAAGACTGACCGAGCAAGTATGCCGGAAAATTCTCATTCTTTGGCTTCTCACATGTTTTCGCGAGAGGATTCTAGAAATGAAATCTTTTTGTCAAAAGTCATTCTCGATCTTTCATTCTATGTTCAGGCTATTCAGAAAACCCTAATCCGGTAGGACTAGTCACTAGTTTTCGATCTCCGAATCGATTCTAATTTGTTTCGTTGGTTACCTTAAACATAATTAAAGTCTAAGAACCACAATTAAGTGATTTAAACATCACAAATAAAAGTTTTAAATTTTCGGGTTATTACATACCATCCCCATTAAAATAAATTTCTCCCCGAAATTTGCTAACCTCGGAAGAGATCTGGGTATTTCTCTTTCATAGCTGATTTCAGTTCCCAGGTTGCTTCTTCTTGTCCATGGTGTCTCCATAGAACTTTCACTAACGGTATCTCTTTGTTCCTTAGCTTTTAGATACGTCGGTCTAAGATTTCGTAGGCGCTTCTACGTAACTCATATTGTCATCGAGACAATATCTCGCCGTGATATCACGTGGTTGGGGTCATGTATGTACTTCCTTAGTTGTGAAACATGGAACACATTGTGCACGCTTCCAAAACTTAATGGCAATGCAAGTCGGTGGTCACGGGTCTTATTCTTTCCAAAATTTCATAGGTCCTATGAAACGTGGTCGTAGTTTCCTTTTATTTCAAATCTCACGATTCCTTTTGACGGAGAAATCTTCAAGAAGACTTTGTCTCCTACGCCAAAATGCGCTCGTACCACGCTTGTCGGCTGCATTTACTTTTATCGGTCTTGGGCCTCCTTGATCCGTTGGCGGATCCGTCTCGTAATCTCGATCATTTCGCCCACGTCGTCGTCCTAACACTTTCCTTTCTCCCACTTCATCCCAAAGAGGGGTGATCGACATTTCTTTCCATAAAGAGCTTCAGACGGGCCATTCCAATTGTTGCTGGTAGTCGTTATTGTAGGCGAATTCCACAAGTGGCAACACTTGTTCCCAACTTTATCCTCTATCGAGGACAACAGCTTCAACATGTCTTCTAGCGTTTGAATGGTCCTCTCGGACCGTCCGTCCGCCTATGGGTGAAACGCAGCATCGAAATGTAGTCGAGTCCCCAATTCCTTTTGTAAACTCATCCGTAACTGGATGTAAATTTCAATCTCTATCGACGTAATAGTCTTCTAACTCCATGTAGACGTATGACCTCCCGGACGTACAACTGTGCTAGTCTGTCTGATCCATGTGTTATCGGAATGGGTAGAAAATGCGCGCTATTTGTCAAACGATCGATGATGACCCAAATAACGGTATTTCCTCTTTGTGATTTGGGTAGCCCGATAACAAAGTCCATGGCTATATCATCCCATTTCTATTCCGGTATGTCTAGCGGTTGTAAGGTTCCATACGGTCGTTGGTGAAGTGCTTTCACTTGTTGGCACGTCAAACAACGTTTCACGAACGAAGCTACGCCTCGCTTCATTCCATCACACCAAATTTCTCTTTGAGGTCTTGGTTCATTTTGGTGCTTCCGGGTGTGTGTGTAAGAAGTCTCATGGGCTTCCTTCAAGATCTCGCCCTAAGCTCCTTCGCCTTCGGGACACACACCTCCCGCCATACAAAGAAACATTATCTGTTACTTTAAAATTCTTGTGGTTGTTGTCCTTGATCTTAGCTCGTATTTCTCTAGTTTCTTGCTCTTCCTCCGAGCTTCTAAGATTCGGCTCTTAAGTCCGGGATTACAATCAACGCTGCAATACAGCCCTCTATTGTCAAAGACGGGTCTATGACTTGATGTTCATCCTCCAAATTCCTTTATAAGTATTTCCTCATGATGAGGAGACATCCCAAACTAGGGTGGATTTGCTACTCAAGGCATCGGCCACAACATTAGCCTTGCTCGGTGGTAATCGATACCACAACGTAATCTTCACTAGTTCTAACCATCTACGCCTCATGTTAAGATCTTTCGCTCAAAGAAATACTTGTGCTTTTATGGTCAAGATAGATCTCACATCTAACTCCATAAAGGTGATGCCTCTAAATCTTTAAGGCATGTACGACATTGCTAATTTAGGTCGTGCGTGAGGATAGTTCAACTCATGTAGGCGAATCGCCAAGCATAAGCAATAACCTCGCTTTCTTGCATTAGCATGCATCCTAGTCCATTCTTTGAAGCATCCGTGTAGATTGTGTATTCTTTATCTGCCTCGGGCACTGCTAGTACAGGTGCTGTCGTCAGCAACTCCTTTAGTCTCTGGAAACTAGCCTCACACTCGGCGGTCCAAGTGTATTTGATTCCTTTCCTCAACAATTGGGTCATGGGTCGGGCTATCGTTGAAAATCCTTCGATAAATCTTCGATAGTTGCCGGCAAGTCCTAAGAAACTCCGAATTTCATTCGGGTTCTTTGGTGATTCCCATTCTCGAAATGTATCAATCTTCGAGGGGTCTACTTTGATTCCCTCGGCGGACACGATATGACCTAAGAATGTCACTTCGCCTAACCAGAACTCGTACTTGCTAAACTTGGCGAAGAGTTGCTCTTGCATTAATTTTTACAACACCGTTTTAAAGTGCTCTTTGTGTTCTTAGTTATTCTTGGAGTATATCAGGATATCGTCTATGAATACTAGGACAAATTTGTCTAAGTACGGGTGAAATACCCTATTCATGATATCCATAAATACTGCTGGGGCATTTGTAAGTCCAAAGGGCATAACGATGAATTGAATTGACCATACCTTGTACGGAAAGCCGCTTTTAGGTACATCATCCGTCTAATCCTCAATTGGTGATATCCCGACTTTAGATCTATCTTTGAAAAGACTCGCTTCTTAAGTCGATCAAACGGATCGTCAATTCGGGTAAGGGATACTTATTCTTAAGAGTTATCTTGTTTAACTCTCAATAGTCTATGCACATCCTCAGTGTACCATCCTTCTTTTTCACGAAAAGGACAGGTGCTCCCCATAGAGACACACTAGGTCTAATAAAACCTAACTACAAGAGTTCTTGCAGCTAGATCTTCAACTCTTCAAGTTTCTTTGGTGCTATCCGGTATGGGGCTTTTGACACAGGGAAAGAACCTGGTTAGAGATCGATCGTGAACTCGATCTGTCGGGTTGGCGGTAATCCCGGTAGTTTTTCTGAAACACATCGGGATACTCTTTCACGATCGGGACGTCTTCTATCCTTCTCTCATTCTGATCTTCTTCCTGGAGGTAGACGAGGTAGCCATGGTACTCAGTCTTGTTCAGCAACGTCCTTACTTGTAGTGCAGATATAATTGAGACTATTCTTCCCATGCTGATCCCATGAAGGTCGGTAGGTTCCTTTCCGGGATGTTGGAAAGAAATTTTCCTTTCATTACACAGGATGGTCGCACTATGTTCGGTTAACCAATCCATTCCTAGGATTATGTCCACATCTGTCATAGGTATGACATGAAGGTTATCTGTCAAGACCTTAAGTGAGCCTAGTCCAAGTTCTAGGTTCGAGCATATATGTACTTCCTTAGTTGTGAAATATGGAACACATTGTGCACGCTTTCAAAACTTGGCGACAATGCAAGTCGGTAAGCACCGGTCTTATTCTTTCCAAAATTTCATAGGTCCCTATGAAACGTGGTCGTAGTTTCCCTTTTATTCCAAATCTCACGATTCATTTTGACGGAGAAATCTTCAAGAAGACTTTGTCTCCTACGTCAAAATGCAGTTCTGTGCGACGTTTGTCGGCGTACGACTATTATCGATCTTGGGCCTCCTTGATCCGTTGGCGGATCTGTCTCACAATCTCGATCATTTCGCCCATAGAGTCAGGTCCTAACACTCTCCTTTCTCCCACTTCATCCCAGTAGAGGGGTGATCGACATTTCTTTCCATAAAGAGCTTTGTAAAGGGCCATTCCAATTGTTGCCTGGTAGCAGTTATTGTAGGCGAATTCCACAAGTGGCAACATTTGTTCCCAACTTTCTCCTCTATCGAGGACAACGGTTCTCAACATGTCTTCTAGCGTTTGAATGGTCCTCTCGGACTATCCGTCCGTCTGTGGGCGGAACGCGGTACTGAAATATAGTCGAGTCCCCAATTCCTTTTGTAAACTCATCTAGAATCTGGATGTAAATTTCGAATCTCTATCAGACGTAATAGTCTTCGGAACTCCATGTAGACGTATGACCTCTCGGACGTACAACTGTGCTAGTCTGTTCGATCCATGTGTTATCGAATGGGTAGAAAATGCGCTCTTGGTCAAACGATCGATGATGACCCAAATAGCGATATTTCCTCTTTGTGATTTGGGTAGCCCAGTAACAAAGTCCATGGCTATATCATCCCATTTCCATTCCGGTATGTCTATCGGTTGTAAGGTTCCATACGGTCGTTGGTGCAGTGCTTTCACTTGTTGGCACGTCAAACAACGTTCTACGAATGAGGTCTTTGTACATTTTGGTGCTTCCGGGGTGTGCGGTGTAAGAAGTCTCATGGGCTTCCTTCAAGATCTCGCTCCTAAGCCCTTCGTCTTCTGGGACACACACCCTCCCGTCATACAGCAAAACATTATTTGTTGCTTCTTTAAAATTCTTGTGGTTGTTGTCCTTGATCTTAGCTCGTATTTCCTCTAGTTTCTTGCTCTTCCTCCGAGCTTCTAAGATTCGGGCTCTTAAGTCCGGGATTGCAATCAACGCTGCAATACAGCCCTCTCTCACAAAGACGGGTCTATGACTTGATGTTCATCCTCCAAATTCCTTTATAAGTATTTCCTCATGGTCGAGCACACATCCCAAACTAGTGGGATTTGTGACTCAAGGCATCGCCTACAACATCGCCTTGCTCGGTGGTAATTGATACCACAGTCGTAATCTTTCACTAGTTCTAACCATCTACGCCTCATGTTAAGATCTTTCGCCAAAGAAATACTTGTGCTTTTATGGTCAAGATAGATCTCACATCTAACTCTATAAAGGCGATGCTCCAAATCTTTAAGGCATGTACGATCACCGCTAATTCTAGGTCGTATGAGGATAGTTCAACTCATGTAGGCGCGAATCGCCTTGAAGCATAAGCAATAACCTTGCCTTCTTGCATCAAGACGCATCCTAGTCCATTCTTTGAAGCATCCGTAGATTGTGTATTCTTTATACGCCTCATCGCTAGTACAGTCTGCCGCCGTCAAGAACTCCTTTAGTCTCTGGAAACTAGCCTCACACTTGGCGGTCCAAGTGTATTTGATTCCTTTCCTCAACAATTGGGTCATGGGTCGGGCTATCGTTGAAAATCCTTCGATAAATCTTCGATAGTTGCCGGCAAGTCCTAAGAAACTCTGAATTTCATTCGGTTCTTTGGTGATTCCCATTCTCGAACTCAGATCAATCTTCGAGGGTCTACTTTGATTCCTCGGCGGACACGATGTAACCTTAGAATGTCACTGCCTAACCGTAACTCAGATTTGCTAAACTTGGCGAAGAGTTGCTCTTGCCTTAATTTTGCAGACCGTTCTCAAGTGCTCTTTGTGTTCTCGTTATTCTTCGAGTATCTCGGGATATCGCCTATAAATACTAGGACAAATTTGTCTAAGTACGGTGAAATACCCTATTCATGATATCCATAAATCTTTCTTGGGGCATTTGTAAGTCCAAAGGGCATAACGATGAATTCGAAATGACCATACCTTGTACGGAAAGCCATTTTAGGTACATCCTCTGGTCTAATCCTCAATTGGTGATATCACGACTTTAGATCTATCTTTGAAAAGACTCACTGCTCCTTGTCGATCAAATGATCGTCATTGGGGTAAGGGATACTTATTCTTAAGAGTTATCTTGTTTAACTCTCGATAGTCTATGCACATCCTCAATGCACCATCCTTCTTTTTCACGAAAAGGACAGGTGCTCCCCATGGAGACACACTAGGTCTAATAAAACCTAACTCGAAGAGTCTTTGCAGCTGGATATTCAACTCTTCAAGTTTCTTTGGTGCCATCCGGTATGGGGCTTTTGATATAGGGACAGAACCTGTTTCGAGGTCGATCGTGAACTCGATCTTTCGGTTTGGCGATAATTCCGGTAGTTCTTCTGGAAACACATCGGGATACTCTTTCACGATCGGGACGTCTTCTATCCTTCTCCCATTCTGATCTACTTCCTGAAGTTAGACGAGGTAGGAATGGTTCTCGGTCTTGTTCAGCAACGTCCTTACTTGTAGTGCAGATATAATTGGGACTATTCTCCCCATGCTGATCCCGTGAAGGTCGGTAGGTTCCTCTCCGGGATGTTGGAAAGAAATTTTCCTTTCATTACACAGGATGGTCACACTATGTTCGGTTAACCAATCTATTCCTAGGATTATGTCCACATCTGTCATAGGTATGACGTGAGGGTTATCAGTCAAGACCTTAAGTGAGCCTAGTCCAAGTTCTAGGTTCGAGCATATGTGGGTCACCGTTCTTATGCCTCCTACTAGAGAAGATATTCTCATAATTTGTTCAGCGCGTTTAGGATCTAATCCTAAGTTCTCTACGCATGCTTCAGCAATAAAAGAATGCGAGACGCCAAGATCAAACGAGGATAATGTAATTGGAGGATTATTCCATACCGCCAAGTTTCCTTGGTTCCGCGGCTCCCGCGAACTCCATTTCCTGGTTGAGGGCGTAGCCCTCGCTTGCTGGGGCGGCTGTTGTTGCTGATAATGTTGTTGTGGTTGCTGCGGTTGCTGCTGCTGTTGTTGTTGGTGGGGTGGCGATATATCGCCGCATTGTCGCCATTGTTGTCGCCGCGTTCGCCGTGGTTGATATGGTCACGATTTGGCTGGTAGTACTAAACCGGGGGCTGTTGTTGGATCGGTTGGGCTTGAATAGCTCGGACCAGTTGGACTTGGTTGGGCACATTGGGACGACCATTTCCTCCTCGCGCTCCTGTGGCGCCCCAGAGTAGGGCCCTTTGGCCACACTTGAAGCATCCGTCATTTGTGAACGCGATGCCCCCTTATGACTCCTATGGCACATGGGGCACACGGGGAGTTTCACAAATTTTTGGTTTCCCCCGCCAGATGCGGGTACCATGGGGCGTCCATTCCCCTGCCCGTGCCCAGATGGCATGTTATTTCCTTACCATGGCCTCCTGTCGGCCTGGCCAGTGTTGGATCCTTGTCCTTGGTGGGGTCCTTCCCACTATCCCCTTGATGATTCGGGGGATGCACATCGACAATCCTGTCTTTGGGCATAGCAGCCTCAATGTCCAATGCCCGACTGAGGGCCTCACGGTAAGTCAGGTTTTCGTGGCCAGCTAACGTTACTCTGATTTTGTGACGGTGTCCCGCCCGAAACTTCTCAGTCCTCTTCTCGTCGGTGTCGACAATTGAAGCGCATACCGCGACATCTCGCAGAATGAACGGTCGTAATCTGTGATCGTCGTCTTTCCTTGGCGTAGGTTGTAGAACTCATGTTCTTTCTTTTTCCGGTAGCTCTTAGGAATGTACTCTCAGACACTTCCTCCTTAAATTCCTCCTGGGAGAAATTTTCCACCTCTTCCTCAGATAGAGTCTTCTCTTCGCCTCTACCGAAGTCGGCACCGGTCATCTGGAAGGCAACGCATGACAAGCGTTCCTGAGAGGTGCAGTGGAGGAAGTTGAAGATTTGCTCCAGAGCGCGAATCCAAAGTTCAGCATCCACGAGATTCCCAGTCCCGTTGAAGGTTGGTGGGTTCTGCCTGAGGAATACTTCCTCAATCCGTCTCGCCGGTGGTGGTGGTGGTGGGGGTGGAGTGTCTTCTCTCTCAGGTGTTACTTCACGATTTCTTCTTCTTGGCGGCATCCTATCCTTCATAAACACACGTAATTAGAAATTGTCTTATTCTATCCATCAGGATCAATGCATATATATCAGCACGATATTCATATAATTACGAGCATAAATCTAGCACATCATCGGACACCACACATCGTAACACTAAAACAATAGGCTCTCAAGGAGATATCACCATATCATATCAATTGCCTCTACGAGGACTTTCATCAGCGTTTTGAAGATTACAAAAGACCAAGTACACAGTATGATGCCCAAAATAACATCGACATCACTCAGTGTACCTAGTCACGGTGCGTACAAAAATCTAAACGCTACCGTGGTCATCAAAATAGGGTTCATGTCGGAACGACTCATCGTTTCCGCATGCATCAAAAGATATACAATGTATATAGACAAAAGATAATCTAGTCCTAAGAACTGGATCTATGATCGCCCGAAGTGTAGATCGGGCGCCATGTGTCAGAGTCAGGACTAGAAGCATGGGAACTCTCCACTCCTTCCATCTCATCGTCGACTGATGGATCCTCCTCGAGGTCTTCCTCATGGTCTTCCTCGTCAGCATCGTGTGCGGGAGCCACGGCCTCTCGGTCTCTAGCAACTCTGGCTTCCTCCATAGTAGCTAGGTCTCGGCGGATCTCCGCCATGACCTCCTCATAAACATCATCCGGAAATGGGGCAATAGCAGGGAGGACATCGGTTCCCCTCACGATACCTGTAGCTATGTCACGTGGGTCCTCAATCTTCACAGCATCGTGGCCCAAAGACTCAGGCGGGGGTGGCAGCGGCTGGATTGGGGGAGGGCCAGCAGGTGGAGGTGGATACGGGCATGGCATGACCGGTGGTGATGGTCTAGGCGGGCAGTGACGTGGATGGAATCCTACTAGTGGTAGGACCGGGAAGATGAGCTGTCGGGGATGGGAAGGTCCCGCCTCGAACATGTTTCTGCCACTGCCAGGCAAGAACACCGGTCCATCAGCTGCTAGACGGGGCACCTTTGGATGGAGCAACTCTGGAATCTCATCGCGCCAAGTGTATTCCCGTGCGGGGAGATACGGCCCACGTGGTGTGTTTCAACCAAAAGTATACTTTCAATTGACTCGCAATCGTACGAGGTGTTATAGTAGGGAAAGCTAACCCTAGTCGTCTCTCAAGGAAAACTTAACAGGGCCTAATGTTCGTGTTGCTCACAGAAAGCGATAAAATCCTAAACACTCTAATACCAATAAGGGTTTTTGAAACATACGAGGAATCAAACACGAGAATTAAACAAGAAACCTAAGCTGTGGTTGTCAATCCCGAGCTAAATTAATTAGCGATAGATCTAAACTAGGGTTGTCAAACCCTAGATGATAAACTACTAAACACGGATTCAGAAACAAATCGAAAGCAATTAAATAAATTCTCCAAGCAAGAAACGATGAGATTCAACGAAGAACGATTAATCATGAAACCGAAGTTCAACTCCACTTGCATAAAATTCAAATAATTAAAGTCGGAAAGCAAGAACTAATCAAGAACCCAACAAGAATGTGAATTAAACGAAGCAGATAAATCAATACGTAAACGAAACGATCAAGAACGATGGAACAAATAATCGAGAAATTACTTTCAATCCAATCCAAAATTCACATCAGATTGCAAGAATCAGAATAAAACCAAGCGAGTACCGATTAAAGACGCTTAGCAATGACTGAATTGAAGAAATTGGAAGAACAGATCAACTCGAGCTCAGCGGCGCGTTCGAAAGAAAACCAGAAAATACGTAAAAATCAGACCCTCGCAAAAACCTAAAAAACGTATATATATAAAGGCAATGAGCGCGGTGGAAACGAGCGCCCGCTCAGGAGGCGCGGCGCGCGTGAGGAGGAGCGATGCGACGCGCGCGAGAGGCGAAAGCGGGTGAGCACGGAAGGTGAGCCGGCGTTCACTCGAACGCGAGGTAATTGGGAACGCGCGCCGGAGTGAACCGGCGCTGGGCGTGCGGGATGAGCGGGCGAGGCGGGCGGGCGGGCGCGCAGCGGCGCGGCGGCGGGCGAGCGGGCTGGCGAGCCGGGCGCTCACCCGAGCGCGCGAGGGAAATTGGCAACACGCGCCGGAGTGAGCCGCGTCAGAGTGCGTGGACGGAGGGCGCTGGCGCGCGGGCGCTGCGCGGGCGTGTGCACGGGCGGGCGGGCGGGCGTGCGGCGCGCGGATGCTCGCCATGCGACGGGTCGCGGCGCGACTTAACACTTGCCTCGCTCTCCTTCGTCCGAACTCCAAATAGGATCCGCCGCTTATGAACTCCTATCGCGATGCTCTTCATTATACCTTATCCTTGGTAGATAGATTTCATCCTATTTAATGCCGATTTTCTGCAAAACATTGAAACGAACCAAGTAAGTCCGAAACGATAAATAATAATTGAACAAACGGCATAAATGTGATAAACTAATGAAGACAACATGCAAAACAATACCAAGAATCAGCATGATTCATACCAAACAACTCCCCACACTTATCCATTTGCTTGTCCTCAAGCAAAGTCTATACTAACAAGATTAGAAAAATAACTCATGCAACTTTAACTCTTAATCCAATCAATCAAACCTCTATTTGAAATTCCCCCAACATGATGAATACGTAATCAAGTTAATGCGAAACAAATCTAAGATTGTGAGAAAGTCAAATAAACAAGAGGATCATTTTTGCTCGCACCCAACTCTCCGTTAGGGTGAATTAACTAAAATGGTTACCTTTAGCAACAAGTTTCTTTTGAGAACACAAAGAAAATATTAATGATTTTGGAACAATGTTTGAAAGGTGAAGTCTCGATAAACTCGAGTCTCCTATCATGGTTTCCCATGCCCATTTCTCAATTTACGAGAAAGAGGCGTAATTCCATCCTCCATTTATATAATCAACAATAAACATGGAAAGTCTTAACATTTTGGAACAATGGTCGAAAGGTGAATTCTCGATGAACTCGAGTCTCCTATCGTGGTTTCCCATGCCCATTTCTCAATTTACGAAAGAGGCGTAATCCCATCCTCCATTTCAACAATCTCACATAAAACATAGTTTTTTTTTTTTTTTTTTTTTTTAAAGAAACAAGTATATAGGTAACCACATCGTTAACACTCCCCTAACATTAGTCGGACAAATCACATCAATAACCCTCGATTTAAGATCAATTTCACAACCCCGCCAATTCACATTGCACTTCAAAACGTAACAACAAGATAAACGGAACACATCAAGGTTCGACCAATACCACGTAGTTCGTGTGCACAAATCACAATCCTAACTTATTCAGATATACAAAACTTGAGCACAAGATACCAAAGTAAGCATAGATCCATGGGGTCAATCATGCACATACCCCGAGCACAACATATACAACATATCATCAACAACTCCCCCCCCACACATAGATGAGCACTGTCCCCAGAGCTCTAAACATGAACAACAAAATAAGGCCAAAATAGAACGAGACTTCCCTGATAACAGCTGAGAGAAAAGGAGGTCGGGCGGACATCGAGTTCCAAGGATAGTCCTGCAGCAAGCACCAGAAAAAACAAGGAAAAACAAACAAACCACAATAGGAAAATAACGAACCACCGAAATAAGGACGAGAGCAAAAAGAAATACGGAAATATATACATACTCTCCAACAGTGAAGCCTCACTGTTGGTCCGGCGGTGGTGGTGGTGGTGGAGAGGTGGTGTGGGATAAGGACCGGTGTCCCATCGGGCTTGAAGGTCACCAATGTCGCTCATGGGTGTCTAAACGCGGTACACATCTTGACGGAAATCCCCAAACGCCGTGAAGATTGATCAAGGCGCTGAATCTGGCGATTTTGGGCGCCAAGACACCGATATACCTCAAGACGGAACTCTCCAAACCCCGGGTCAAGATTGGCTGAACTCGTGAATTGTCGACCCATCTGCCGCCGATACCTCTCAAAGTTTCGATTCCGAGGAGGAGCTAAAGTCCCCAAATCGCTGTGAAGTGGCTCGCCAAATCGCCAAAATCGAAATCAAAATGATCCCAAGACCACCGAAAGCGCCGCTGGACCGATGGGAGTAGGGTAAGCAAGGAGGGTGTGACATTGGGTGCCGCTTGTCCTTCATCGGTTGCTCGATCATCGGGAATCTTCATCCATCGGGGTAGCTGTCCCGACATTAGACCCGGATGGTCGGTTCTCGCTGAATGTGATATACTGAACAAGACGCCGTGCTTCATAAGGAAGCAATGTTCCCGGTCATAAGCAATCAACCGGAAATCACCGAAAGTGATGGGAGATGCTCAATAACAAGCAGAGCCCAAGGTGTATATCATCTCTAGTCACTCCCACAAAGTATTTGGCAAGTATAAAGGGTATTGGCTCAAGGAGAGTTTGGCCTTACGGTTCCGCCTCATATACTCAAATCGCCGCCATAAGAACGGTGTCGCATGCACCTTCTTATTATTCGCAAAGACACCACAAGAAGAAAAGCTCTATAGCACTCACTTTATTGGCTTACTCTTTCCCGTTAGGTTGTATGCTAGAACTTATGAGCGATAACCAAAGCAGGGGTCTGAATAAAGGCACTAGAAGTGCTCACGATGACCAATTGTCAAAACCAGCTAAAATTTTCCATGTCTCACCCATAGGAAATCCTCGTACATCGAAAAACCACTACTATGAAAACCCAAAACCTCACGCCGTAACCTTAGGTGTAACGGCAAATCTATTCTCCCCAACCGATGTAACGCAGACTTAAAATCTTCACCGGTCTCGGTGACACACAAAATTCCCTAAGCAAAGGCTTAAAACCATCTTCGGTTCCCTAGTTGCCAAACTAAGGGACCCTATACTTTCAAATATCTTTTCACAGCACCATCAACACCCAATGAAGCTAAATGGACCAATCAAAAGAACGAGGGTGACTTATCCCTTTTGGCTAATAACGGAGAAGAAATTACCTTCTTGGGGTGAAAGAATAGCGAACGGGCATTGTAAGTCTCCCAGAATCTTCCGTTGTTCACCGGATCCCAAAGCACCTTCATCTCGTTTTGCTGCTTCGCCAAAGAGGCGAGAGGATTTTTGTGTACTATGTCAAGAAATGCTAGGAAGTAACTTGGGAAGGTCGGAGCAGTGCCGCTTTCAGGAGAGGGTCTGGCGGCGAAGCGAGCGTGGAGAGGCGTCTTGCAGAGGCGCGCGCGAGAGGGCGAGCTCGGCAGTGAGGTAAGGTAATCGCGCAGTGAGCGGCGCTGGGAATACGCACCGGTGAAGAGACGGATGGCTAAGCGAAGGCGCGGCTGAACGCTGGCGGAGCGGGCGTCGTGAGGAACGCCGGCCGAGGTGGAGCGGGCGCCGGGAAGGGCATGCCGGGCGAGCGCCGTGGGGCTTTGACGGAGGCACCTGTGGCGCAGCGCCGGCCGCGCGGAGAGAGAGAGTGCCCGCAAGTGAGCCGAGCTCAAGTTGAACGCGCGCGTAGGTGCGCGAAAGAGCGAGCGAGCGGGGTCGCGGAGAGGACGGCGCGCGCACTGTGGAGGCGGGCGGAAGGAGAACGGGCGCTCACTGAACGAGCGCCGGCTGCTGGGTGAACGCCGGGTGAGTGGTGTGACGGGAACGCGCGCGGTTGGGTGAACGCCGCCGCCGAGCCCGGTTGAAGGCGTGGCACGGCGAGGAGAGGCGCGCGGCTCCAGTTGAACGCCGCCGCCGCGAACGGCGAGGGAGAAACCAGCCGAGCGGTTGAACGCGGGAGAAAGTGGAGATGCGCCAATTTCAAATCGAAGTGAACGAAAATAGGAAATGTTTCATTTAAGACCGTTCACCGAGCGCCGGTTCACCTATTTTTTTTTTTTTTTTTTTTTTTTTATTGTTGATCGCGGTTGTGTTTGAACGCCGCTTGGAGGGCCTCTTCTCGGTTGAGCGCGGCTTGGTATGAGCTTGTCAAGAAACATTCGCCTAACTTTCAACGCCAGCTCACATCAACGCCGGATGCAAAAGCTATCGCCTAAATTTG
The DNA here is from genome assembly GCA_036937905.1 of Salvia rosmarinus. NCBI lineage: Eukaryota > Viridiplantae > Streptophyta > Magnoliopsida > Lamiales > Lamiaceae > Salvia > Salvia rosmarinus. Next base: position 70,408,148 of record CM072819.1, on the reverse strand, counting down.
AACCGTTCATATTGAACGCCGGATGAGAAAAGCTATCGACCCAATTTCAACGCTGGTTCATTTTGAGCGCCGGTGAGAATGGCTTCAGATACTTTTGAACCGGTTCGATTGAGCGCCACCGTGATTCGCTTCAGATATTCTAAAATTTGGACAACTTCGAACGCCAACTTTGAATGGCCCATGTACATCTTTTAAACGCCAGCCTCAATTATAAAAGCTGCATTAATGCATGAGAAAGATCAAGATAACCAAACCGCATAAATCAAAGGAAAAGAAAAGAAAACGAAAACATCGAAAACTGTGGGTAAACTCCCACGTAGTACTCGCTTAACGTCGTGAGCCCGACATAACCCGGTCAAAGGTATTGGGGACCGACAAGCGTAACGCTTTCCACTTCTTCCGACTCCTCACGATCAAAGTACGGTTTGACTCACGACCGCTCACAAGAATGATCCGTTTGTTTTGGGTCGCGCAAAGAAACCGCCTCCATGGGAAAACACCTCCTCAACGAATAGGCCACTCCACTGGAGTTGAGCTTCCCGAAAAAGTTTCACCGAGACCGAAATAAAGACCTTCATTCCTTGCCTTAACTCTTTTCGGACTATTCTCCGATCATGAATCCTCTCGACTTTGTCCTTGTAAATGCGGGCGTTCTCATATGCTTCGTCCAAGTTCTTCGAGTTCGGTGATCCGAGAGCTCTCCCTCGCTCGCTCGTGATGTCAAGATTCATGGCCTTAATCGCCTGTAATGCTCGTGCTCGATCTCAACGGGTAGATGACACGCTTTTCCATATACAAGTCGATAGGGACTCATCCCCAAAATGCTCTTGAAAGCATTCGGTATGCCCAAAGTGCAAGATTCACTTCATTGACCGCCCTTCCGGATGGTTGGACCGTCTTCTCAAGCACACCTTGATCCGCTTGTTGCTTGTCTCATCCCGTCTCAAGTCCGTGGATGATATGGCGTGGAAACCTTGTGGGTGATGCCATTCTTTCCATGAGCTTTTGAACAACTTATTACGTAAATGTGCTCCCCATCACTTATGATCGCCTTTGGGAACCCAAACCGCAGAGAATGTTCTCCGCACAAACTTCAAGACAACATTAGCATCACTAGTCCTCGTGGAATTGCTTCTACCCACTTGGACACATAATCTACAAGAAGCAAGATATATTCAAAACCAATAGACTTGGGAAAGGCCCCATGAAATCAATACCCCAAACGTCGAAAATTTCAACTACTGTGATATTGTTCGTGGGCATCTCATTTCTCCTCCCACATTCCCAACTCGCTGGCATCCGTCACATGAAAGGTAGAAGGAGTGGGCGCCTTGAAAAGAGTCGGCCGAAGAGACCACTGCAAAGACTGAAAGCATCTTTCGCCCACCAAAATGTCCCCGCAGGTGGGCTTCATGACACAACTTAAGGACTTGACTTTGCTCCTCATCGTGGATGCATCTTCTAACCACCTCGTCCTTCCCGAGTTTGAAAAGGTATGGATCATCCCAAAAGTAATTCCTGCATACACTAAAAATCTCTTCCTTTCGAAGTTAAATCAGTCTCAAGGAGCCACAAACCAAGTAATTAACAATATCAAGATACCAAGGCGATGAATTGATTTCCAAAGCATGCTCAAAAGGATAAGACTCAAGAAGACTCTCTTGTGCAGTAAAACGAAGGGATTCGAGACGAGACAAATGGTCACCACACAATTGTCACTACCCTTCCTATCTATGATTTCTAGATCAAATTCTTGCAAAAGAAGGACCCAACGAATTAACCTAGGTTTAGCCCGAGATTTAGTCAATGTAAATCTTAAAAAATAAGTGATCATCGTGAACAATTACCTTAGAACCAATGATATAAGCTCGAAACTTATCCAAAGCAAAGATTACAAATAAAAGTCTTTTCAAGAGTAGTGTAATTCATTTGAGCGTAACTTAAAGTTAAGCTAGCATAATAAATAACACGTAACATTTTATCCACACGTTGACCTAATACAGCTCCCACAGCCACATTGCTAGCATCACACATTATTTCAAAGGGTAGCGACCAATTTGGGGCAACAACAACAGGGGCAGTAGTCAATTTCTCTTTAAGTAAATTGAAAGCATGCATACATTTCTCATCAAACTTGAATAAAACATCTTGAGCAAGAAGATGGCATAAAGGTTGGCTAATCTTAGAGAAGTCTTTAATAAACCTACGGTAAAAACCCGCATGTCCTAAAAAACTCCTAATCCCCTTAACATCAACGGGTGGAGGTAATTTCTCAATTACATCCACCTTTGCCTTGTCAACCTCAATCCCATTCCTAGACACAATATGTCCCAATACAATCCCACTCTTAACCATAAAGTGACTCTTTTCCCAACTAAGAGTGAGATTGCTCTCCACACAACGTTTTAACACACGATCAATCTTATCTAGGCAATCATGAAAAGAAGATCCGAAAACCGAAAAGTCATCCATGAATACCTCGAGGAAATCTCCAATCATCTCGGAGAAGATTGACATCATGCATCACCGAAAGGTGCCCGTGCATTGCATAGCCAAAAGGCATCCGCCGGTAAGCATATGTCCCAAAGGGACTTGTAAACGCCGCTGGCTTGATCCTCCGGAGCAATTGCAACCGATAATAGCCGATAATCCATCAAGAAAAATGTAAATATTCATGTCCGGCTAATCTATCAAGCATTTGATCTATAAAAGGAGAGGAAATGGTCCTTTTTGTCGTGGCATTCAACTTGCGGTAGTCGATGCACATACGCCACCGTAGTAGCCCTTGTAGGTACCATCTCCCTTCTCGCTCTCCACCACCGTGATACCTCCTTCTTGGGCACCACATGTATCGGGCTAACCCACTCGCTGTCCGAGATAGGGTAGATTAGCCCTCCATCGAGTTTCAAAACCTCCTTCTTCACCACTTCACCGAGGATCCGGTTCACCGCCTCGGGCATCAATCACGGGTTTAACTCCATCCTCAAGCGTGATGCGATGCATACATGTTGTGGATCGATCCCTTGATGTCGGCAAGACTCCATCCAAATGCCACTTATTCTTCTTCAGACCGAAATGCTTCTTCTTCTTCAACACTTGAAAGCTCGGAGGAGATTATTATCGGCTTTTCATTTCCTCCTCCAGAAAACATACTTCAAGTGTCTCGGCAGGTTCCTTCATTTCTAAAGTGGGCTTGGGCATACTAGCAACTTCACGTGCCCACTCTTCCTCGTCACCGATCTCGCAAAAACTTCCTCGAGGCTATGTTCCCGCAACAACACATTCTCGCCAAGGATCAATAGCATCAATGAAAGCACAATCATCAATGGAATTTACTGAAGGAAACATCACATCGTCCCTAACGTAAAAGACACAGCCACCAAGCACGGTCATTTTAAAGTGCCACTCTTAACGTCAATTAGTGTATTGGTTGTGGCCATGAATGGCCTCCCAATAACAAGGTGTGCTCTTTTCCATCTTCTCTAACCTCACCAATTTCTAACACAACAAAATCAACAGGAACTATCAACCCACCAACCTTAACTAAAATATCCTCAATAATACCCTTCGGATATCTGACGGACCTATCTGCTAGTTGTAGACACATGCAAGTGGGTTTAAGTTCGCCTAACTCTAATTGTTTAAAATCGAATAAGGCATCAAATTTATCCCGCCCCAAATCAAGCATGCCAAGCCTCCTTACCATTACCTAGAGCAATTTAACGATAAAACTACCGGGTCCCTGAGTTTGGGAGGTAATCGATGTCGCAGGATGGAATTGGCGCCTCGAGACCACGACCTTCTCATATTCTCCAAACTTCCTTTTCTTTGAAGCCAGCTCCTTGAAAAATTTGACGTGGTCGGCACATTTCGATCACGTCCAAAAGAGGCAAATTGACATTCACCTTGGACGGGAGTTTGTAGAACTCATTAAACTGCGATCTTGTTTCTCATTTCTTAGCCCAAGGGAAAGGTATCGGAGGTGTAAGGCTTTGTCGCCTTATGCAATCGGACCTCAAGATCCTTCTTAGTTTCTTCATCTTGAGATTTCAGCTGCCTCGGATTTCTCCCGACTCGCTCTCAATCACACGACCACTTCTCAAAACAAAGGATGACCGAGCCCGTGGGGTTGGCTAGGAGCTTCCCAACGCTTTTGCCGTAGTACTGCTCAAATGAGCTAGCAAGTCTGTCCTATTTATGCCTCCATACGCTTGATTGTGGATTCAAGAACATCAAATCTTTGGTTTGTCACATCCTCGATGCTAGTCTCGAGGTGGCGCGAGGTGCCCACCGACATCGCCGCCTTGTGGATATTGCCTCGCTGAAATTCGAAATTGTGGTCGTGGAGGTCTTCTAAAAGGGCGCCCGATTAGAATTTCGCCTCGACTGATTTCTCCATCCCACGTTAGATCGATTCTCCACCCCGATCCAAATCAAGGTCGATTAGACTCAAACCGCATCGGGGTTGGAATCCTCGCATGGCATAAGCTTCGCTTGGCCCTCATGAGTTAGCTCCCCATCCCGGGCACGATCAACGTTATGCCCGGTTTCATTGCAGATTCCACAAGGCTCTAAGAATTCCTCGTGGCCGGGTTGGTTGATCGCTTTCAATTTCTCAATTTGACTCTCCCTCATCAACTCGGCCACTTGTTTAGTCATGTCGATGAAGGGTTCAGGCATGAGCCTTGCTCTCCCACCCGATCGACTTCATTGTGAAGTAGCAGCCATGGCTTCAAAATGTCGACGATATCCATCGCCGCCCTAGAACCGATGTCTCCACCCGCAGCGTTGTCCATTATGTATTGAAACTTTGAGTCAATCCATCATAGAAGAATTGATACAAAATTTCGCCCTGCAAGGCATGATGAGGACACTTTTGCAACAAGTCCCCGAACTGCTCCCAAGCTTCATGGAATGGCTCGTCACCGTCTCGATTGAAAGTCATGATCCGTGACCTCAACTCGACTCTTCTTGTTCGGGTAGTACCGTCATGAACTTGTCTACCACGGCGCCCAGCTCTGCAGAGTTGGCGGGAGAGCCGTAAACCAAGACCTTGCTCTATCTTTCGTGGTGTACGGAAACACCGCATCTTCAATGATCTTCATTTAGTCCTCCCAATGGAAGGATGCAAAACCGAGCAAAACTCTTTATAAAGCTCCAAAGCATCCTCACTAGCAAGCCCATGGAAAGTAGGCATGAGTGAGAAATGGTTCGGTTTCAACTCGTAATCTCGGGCCGCCGGTCCAAGAAAATTGGGACGTAGCGCCCAATCACCGCCTATAAAAATCACGCAGAGCACGTGCATTCTCACCCATCTCTCTCAACGGGAGAATCTTCAACAACCTGGTTGATCCGTGATAAACCGCTCGATCGCTCACCACTCTCGTGGTACCAAACTCCTCCAGCTCCTAAAAGCGACCTTCTAGTTCTTCGAACGTGGTCCAACGGGTAGCAAGCGATCTATTTAGATCATGCGACCTAGCATACAAAACACTCAAACAAGAAAAGATCACACGCAACCGAGAATAACAAAACAAAACAAAAGAAACACGGAAAACAAATCAACACAAACAATACGCTTAAAGTTTTCAAGAACGGCGCCAAAATTTGTTTCAACCAAAAGTATACTTTCAATTGACTCGCAATCGCATTGAGGTGTTATAGTAGGAAAAGCTAACCCTAGTCGCTCTCAAGGAAAACTTAATCAGGCCTAATGTTCGTGTTGCTCACGTAAAGCGATAAAATCCTAAACACTCTAATACCAATAAGTGGTTTTCAAACATACGAGGAATCAAACACGAGAATTAAACAGTAAACCTAAGCCAGGGTTGTCAATCCCGAGCTAAATTAATTAAGCGATAGATCTAAACTAGGGGTTGTCAAACCCTAGATGATAAACTACTAAACACGGCTTCAGGAAACAAATCGAAAGCAATTAAATAAATTCTCAAAGCAAGAAACGATGAGATTCAACGAAGAACGATTAATCATGAAATCCGAGTTCAACTCCACTTGCATAAAATTCAAATAATTAAAGCTGGAAAGCAAGAACTAATCAAGAACCCAACAAGAACAGGAATTAAACGAAGCAGGATAAATCAATACGTAAACGAAACGATCAAGAACGATGGAACAAATAATCGAGAAATTACTTTCAATCCAAATCCAAAATTCACACTGTATTGCAAGAATCCGTAAATAAAACTGAAGGGAGTACCGATTACAAGACGTTTAGCAATGACTGAATTGAAGAAATTGGAAGAACAGATCAACTCGAGCTCGCCGCTGCTCGAAAGAAAACCAAAATACGAAAATCGACTCCGCAAAACCTAAAAATGTATATATATAAAGGCAATGAGCACCGGTTGAAACGAGCGCCCGTCAGAGGCGAGGCGGCGTGAGGGCGGGAGCGAAGAGGCGCGCGAGAGGCGAAGCGGGTGGCGCGGAAGGTGAGCCGGCGTTCACTGAACGCGAGGTAAGTGGGAACGCGCCGGAGGAACCGCGCTGGCGCGGCGGGATGGCGGGCGAGGGCGCGGGCGGGCGCGGGCGCGCGCGGGCGAGGCGAGGCGTTCACTCCGAAGCGCGAGGGAAATTGGGAACGACGCCGGAGTGAGCCGGCGTCGAGAGCGCGCACGACGGACGGCGGGGCGCGCGGCGTGCGCGCGGGGTGCGTGCGCGCGGGCGTGCGTGTGCGTGCGCGCGCGGATGCTCGGCCATGCGACGGGTCGCGGCGCGACTTCAACACTTCGCCTCGCTCTCCTTCGTCCGAACTCCAAATAGGATCCGCCACCTATGAACTCCTATCGCGATGCTTTTCATTATACCTGATCCTTGGTAGATAGATTTCATCCTATTTAATGCCGATTTTCTGCAAAACATTGAAACGAACCAAGTAAGTCCAAACGATAAATAATAATTGAACAAACGGCATAAATGTGATAAACTAATGAAGACAACATGCAAACAATACCAAGAATCAGCATGATTCATACCAAACATTGTGCAGCTCCATACACCGTGAATACATAGCTCAAGTGGCTAGCAAAGCGAGGCAGTCCGCCTGTGTCAAAGCTCTATCGGCCGGTAAATGTAGTCCGCCGATATCTCACGGCATAACCCCCGCCACCGATGGCGATCTCATGATCAAAGCGGAGTACACCGTCATAATGTGATGTACCCGGGCATGTCAGCAGCCGGTGACGCGTGAAGTGCGCCAAAACTCGCCAAGGTCGTCTCCTCGCACATCCGGTAGGGAGAGACGAACGATAACCTCCTGGGGATGGCCCTAGAGGGCGGAGGCGCTTAGTCGTGAACACAATCCGAGCCATCCTAAAAGGAAAGTATCACTATGGTCGACACGGTAAACATAACGGTGTATCTAGAAGAAGGAATGCGTACACAATAAACATCTATACAAAGAAGGTTATAGCAATCTACATTATTCTATGACCTACATACCCAAATCCTTATGGCATTACGTTTTGGTTTGGTCTCCGGAAGAGACGGTATGGTTTCTTAAGGTAGGGTAACGATCGATGTCTAGCCGGGTAAAGGCTTAGGAGGTCGCCTATCTTATCGGGTTTTGATTTCTTATTGTTACTCACGTTATCGCATCGCATCCTATCCGCTCTCATTATGTACTTACAAATCATTATTTCCTTTTTGCTTCCCTATAGTTATACTTGATTCATTTCATTATTGTTACGATAGAGGCAACACGCACGACGCTCGTAGTTCCTTCAAGATAGGGCGGTTGGGACTCATAATAGTACGAACTTCCGTTAATAGGTTGCTTCGCCATCGTAGACTCCTCGCTCTCATCCCGGAACTGCTAGGATTGTGATTCTTAAGATTTCTATGTTCTCGCTCTTCCTTAGTATTTCGCTCAATTGGGGACACCTTATGTTTTCATACTAAGTTCGCGCAAAAGGGATCATGCGTCTTAAGAGTCTATGTTCTCATGGGAAACATACTATTTAAATCATGCTCGCATACAACAAGAACACAAATAGCGACACGCCAGCGATAATCAAGCATTCTCATTTACTCATTTACCAAGCTTCTAAAGCTTCAGAACTTTCTTTCGGACTAATGACCAATCAATTGAAACAACTTTTCAATTTCAAAATTTCCATTTTCCAAAATATTTTCAACTTTCCAACAAGGCAATATTGAAATTCCAATTCACATTTCATATACTTCCATCATTTCAAAACAACTTTAGTTGAAATAGTTACTTCTTCCTCGCCGTTGAGCGAACGACGATGGAGTGCAAGCAAGCTTGATCAAACATAAGCAATTTCTAGACTCAACTTTCAACTTAGGATTCAAGAAAAGGGTTTCTAGGGTTCTGTAATATCCCGTAGTTTTAATACTGAATTACGATAATAAATTCCGTAATTAGCATTATTAATTCAATAATTAAAATCTTAATTAGTCAACTCTTGACTTTGACCAAGCATAATTGGATAATTTGTGTATGAGATTCACTGAAGCTTAGTGAATCAAGGAATATAATTTTCAATATTCCTTCGAACGTATTTTCTAACGTCGAATAAATTCGGCGATTCGCCTTCTGATATTATTAGCGATTAAGCTTAATTTGAAATTCCTATTATTATAGAAATAAATAAATTTGTAACAAACTTTATTTTGAACATTGTAGAGATAATTAAACTATGAGAATTTTGAGACGTTTCAAACGCTCACGCTTTAGATAATGCGATAACTTTAGATATGATCTCGGAATTATAAAATTCAAATTCCTATAATAATATTATTATATAAGAGCATTATGTATCATTAAATAATGCTAGAAAATTTAAAGAATAGAATGTACCCTATTTTGAGATTTTCAAATATTATATTTCAAATTGTGGGTTTTAATATCTAAATTATTTTAAATACTTTTCTATAATTAAATTTATTATCTAAGACATATAATATGTCACATAAATATGTAATAGCTATTTTATACAAGGAAATAAAATGTTTGGGAATACCTTAGTGATTTTCAAAATTGTGGTTTCTAAAGTATAATTTTAATTTAATTCGATCTAATTAATGATATATGATAATTATTATATTATTATGATGTCATTAATGATAAAATGAGTGTATTACAACTTGCACAAGTGGGGTGCACTTGTGCTCCAAAGTGGCTAAAATTTCTAGATTTTTAAGTATGATTTCATGTGATAAACATTATCCTATAATTAAGGATAAGCTATGAGTTGGATCTTATCCTATATTAGGTGTAAAGTAGTATTAATTAACAAGAGGACAAATATCCTATCCCATTTGGTTAGTAGTGGCCGAAAATTTTAGGAATTTTATAAAGTTCAATGCACCAAATCTAGCCTTATTAAATGTAGAGATAAGATAAGATCTCATTTAGATAGGATAAGGATCCACTTGTGTAAGGAGATAAGGTGGTGTTCAATTTGAACAAGTAATCTAGGTTTGGAATTTAGTGGTTTTCGAAAATGATATATATATTATATAATGTGATAATTCCTTTAATTCTTGATAATTATGCTATAAATTATTAATTTAATTATAATATGATATAATAAAGTGTATAATGAAAAAAAAAAAAAATCTATCCTAAGCTATGGATAAGGGCCGATCCATATATATATATATATAATAAGGTGTTGATTTTAATTAAACTATGATTCAATGTATCTAACTAAGAGATAAGGTAGAAGTGGACGAGTTGTACATGATAAAGATTTAGATAAGATATGATAAGGTTCTTCGATAAGATATGATAAGGTTAGGGATAAGATTTGGTGTAAGTGTACCAAAGATATTTTCATATAATAATAAAAAATAAGTAGCCTAAGTCTATAAATACCCATGAGAGTCTTCATTTATTCATCACCACCAAAAGTTTGAAAATAGTGAGGAGAGGAAGAGAGTGTTCACCTTGTGCAAGAGTCCAAACTTAGATCGACTAGACGACACCGATCAAATCCATACCGATTAAAGGTTAGATTTTTACAAGCTTTGTATATCGTTAGAATTTATGTTATAAGCTTAGTTTATTTGTGAAATTTTGAAAATTATATAACTTATGCTAATATGTTTAGATATTATATTTATATGATGTTATTAAGCATGTATTATAATTATATCACAAAATTATTCATGTAGACCGAAATCTTAAGAGTACCATATGTTGATGATTTTGATTTTTAATTGTTAATTTAACCATGAAATAATAATCTAGGATATTAAATAAGCTTATATGAATTTATATAGAATTTTTGGGGAACTTTAGTACCTAAGTCCAAGAATTTCGAAAATTATAACCTATGATAGTAGGTTGTGATATAAACCATATTTAAGTGTTATCATATCATATTGATGATGTAGATTCATAATATATGGTTGTGTGAATTTATCAAATTTATAAAATTAATTGGACTAAGTCGAAATTTTGAAATACGACTTAGGTAAATTAAATTCAATAGTTCATAATAAATAAAAATTATGTTATAATAAGGATAATGAAGGGTGATTAAGTATTATTTGAATTTATTAGAATTTTTGAAAAATGTTTAGTGGATTAATCAAAGTGACCGAAAATTATACCCTAAGTGTATTAATGTTATGAATTTATTTTATCAAGTATAATTACGTAATATGATCTAAAATAATGTTTTAGACATAGTATGATTTTATGGAAATTTTTGGAACAAGAATTGCACATAAAATGATAAAATTTCATAAATAATTGAAAAAGTCAAAATGTTGACTTTTTGTTGACCAAAGTCAAAATTGTTGACTTTTGGTTGACTTGGTCAAAATAGTTGACCAAAATCGTTGACCAAGGTCAACGGGCACGCAATTCGATAATACGTGATCTATGTGACGTAGTACGTTTAGTAACAATGTAACTTACGTTACGTAAGTACATTAAAACGTACATTATACTAAAAAGGTAGAATATCCCTTATAAATTAAGAAAATTCATAATCGACATTAATTGATTAAGAAACGTCAAAGTAAGTCCGGCGTTAGCCTTATTCGATGCGTAGAACGTTATAGACTCTGTTCGTCTCTATCAAACGTAACCGATATACTAAAATGATTCTTACGTTAAGGTAATACGTGGACGGGGCAATGACATAGAAAACAGAGACCATAGTATAAAGACCTTCGTATACGAGGTGGGCTTTACTCGAAAACTCTTTTATTTACGACGCTTTCTTCGAAAAGTATTTATTTACAAAGCTTTCAGTTGAGAAATGATTATGAATTGTTATTCAATTACATGCCCAAAGTATTTATGTTTTAACGTATGTATCCTATCATGTTGTTGGGCGAGCCAGAATTCTTGGCTAAGGTTAACGTGTACACCAGTGTGTGACTGTGAGCCGTAAGCAACATCATCGGCCGGTCATGGATCCTAGTCAGATGCAGAATCCCTGACTATGTGATTGTGAGCCGTTAGCAACATCTTCGGTCGATCACGGCGTCGGTAGAAGGAGGCCTACTTCTACGGCGTGAGATCAGTTATGAACAGTTATGTAAATGATACGGATCATACGAATCAGAAAATTCCTGCGCAGGCGAATCTTTTGAGAAATGATAAAGTGGTTTGGTATTCACGAGTTATTTCAACTAAAACCCTCGTGTTATACTAATGGGCAGTGTAATTCAATAAAATTATTTTGGCATGAATTCACTAAGTGCAATCTTGTACTTACCGCATGTTTGTTTTAAATGTGCGATTGAGTGCGATGGGATGGACAAGTGTTGAGCAATGGAGTTTTTGTCACTAATAGTTTACCTTGGATGTATATCGTCATATATGCATTCACATGCTTTCACATTGCTCAAAACACTTTATTATACTATTTTGGATACTACTTATGTTACCCCTGGATCGTTGAATCCTTTTGTTGATGATCCGTTGGTCTAGTTTGTATAAAATCGTTGTGTGTTTATCTATACAGTTTGAAGTCTTGAAAGGTTGTTGGTCATTATGTTCTTAATCCTCATTTAATAATGTGATCCGTTAATCCGTACTTTAAAATGGCGGAACATTACGGTTGGTATCGAGCGAGTTGTCCTTTGAACCTAAAACCTTCTTTTCAAAAGTTAAGTCTAGATTGAGTCACTAGACTTCTAGAAATCACCGACCGTGCTCAACACTCCATCACATCAAGCTCAACCGGAAAAGAGGTAAATTATTTCCTCAGTTTTGGGATTGAAAATTGAAAGTTTGAAACAGTTGAACTTGAAATTTTGAAAATAAGATTGAAACTCATATTTTGAAAGCAGTGAAAGTTATGAAAGTTTTGAAACGTATTCCAAAAAGAAATTTTCAATGTTATGCGAAGGGTTGACAATTTTATGTCAAAAGTAATATGATAATGAGTATCAGTGGTATGAGACAGAGATTACAGAGAATAAGAACCAGTTGACATAATAATGTCAAAAGTGATGCTTAACTTACTAAAAGCATGAGTGTAGAAGTTATGTTATGATTTTTTGAAATATTTATTTAAAGTTTTACAGTTCATTTTGAAAATGGGTATGTTATTCCCAAAAGAACATAGGCCTTTAAGAAGCATGCTCACTTCTTGAACATAGAAGTGCAATTAGGAAACTTAACCCCTTTTGCGAGAACAATAGGGAGATATTGATTTCTGAGCGAGCGAAAAGTCGGTTGAAACAAACTCGAGTTTCAACGAAGAAATTGTTGAAAGCAAAGAAAGGATCAAGGTGCAAGACGCATGGGATCGATAAGGACCAAAGAAAGCTAAACAAATTTCGATAAAAACCTAAATGAAGCGGAGCATGAACTCGCACTCGTTTAGAGATGAGAAGTTCACGGCGCATGGTCGCGCAGGCAGAAAACTGCACTGCGCAATGTTTTGACTCATTCTCATTCGTTTGAAATCCATTTTGCAAACGGTTTTCGCTCACGTACTCTTATCACAACGAACTTCATCTCATATGAAGGATAGAAATCCTGAATCCTTCTCTAGAATCCGTGGGGGACAGTTGAAGTTAGACTGAAAATTTTGTTAAGAACCAAAGAACTTAGAGAGTTGAAAGTAGAGATCCCATAAGTGAAATTAAGATATAGGAAGAACATAGGAATTTTGCTGTAAACATTTATCTGCCTATCAGATGTGTTTGCTATATCTGCTTAACAGATATTTTCCATTCTTTTATCTGCTTATCAGATATAGATTGATTTACGCTAGTATTATCTGTGTTAGATGGCAAGGCCGTATTACTCACCAAGACGAAGGATAAGACCAAGGTTCACACCAGGAGAAGTGCTTCAAGCTTATCGCACTTATAGCATGAGTTGGGGCGACAGTTTAGGCGAGTTCCTAATGAGCTATCTGCGATTATGGATGGACGCCCATGAGTACGGTGTGACGGGATATGACGGCATCAAGCGTTTACTCACTCGTTTGCCAGTTGATTGGGAAGACTATGCAAGAGAAATATCGGGCGATTACATTTATCGTGCAGGCATTGATTATGATTTGATTGGAGACCTACCAAGGTTCGTCAGTCATCTCATATATGTCTACAGCATATATAGAGCAGCGCCAAGAGGGCCCTATCTGCCACCGAGGGAGTACACTTGGCAGGATGACACGCCGGAGTGGTTATACACGGAAGTTCCTCGAGTAGTCAACCCTGCAGTACCAAGGTTCTTGGAAGCAGGAGATCGACCCGAGCATGTGACGAGAGCATCGCGACCCAGGTCATTGGGAGTACCAGTTCTTCCACCGATGATGTTCGGACATCCGACGCGACCAGCACCACCAGTTCCACCACCAATGACGGCACCTTATCACGAGGGGACATACATGGAAGCACATGATCATCAGGAAGACTATGTTCCTATGCGGGACGTGTATGCTGTAGGTGATGATGGAGCTGGACCGTCACGAAGGCGTGCTCGAGAGGAAAGCTCAGAAGAGGAATCCGAAGAGGATCCCGAAGAAGATCCAAGCGAAGATGAAGCTACAAGAGAAAACCCTAGGAATATGGATGAGAACAGATATTAGTATACGAGTAGTAAGTAGTTGTTATGTTAACAAAGTTATAGAAGCATAGTATTTTGTGACGCCTTATAACCAGTATGTAGATGACAGTGGTATACATAGTACAGTATGTACTTAGCTCCCTTTTGCGTATAATGACTTGTACAGAATAGTCCTCTTTAAGGCAAATTTTCCACATATATACACATGATGACCCTAGATGGGCTTTTTATGACAACAAGTTGTTCGAAAAGAATGATGGTTGTTTAAGTTGTTTTACGATACGATTGTATAAAGATGTTATGTATATTCAATTACGATGAACGTTATATAAACGCTAACTACGTTTTATTAACAGATTGCCGCCCAGACGTGCACCACTGCAAGAAGAGAGGGGCAGAGGTAGAGGAAGAGGTAGGGGCAGAGGCAGAATACCCCGGGCTGAAAGTGAAGAAATCCCGGTACCACCCCCACCTCCACCTGACCGTAGGGTTGAGGAGTTATTCTTAAAACAAAACCCGCCCTCCTTCAATGGAAAAGGAAGCCCTGAGGATGCCGAACAATGGGTTAGGGCTATTGAACGAATTTTTGACTTTCTTCACTGTACTACGCAAGAAAGGTTATCTTGCGTTACATTTCAACTCACCGGACCAGCGGACTTCTGGTGGGAGGCAAGGAGAAAGACGTTAACCCCGGAACAAATGGAATACTTTACCTGGGATGACTTTAAAACAGAAATGTATGATAAGTACATTCCCAAAAGCTATCGGAATAAAAAGGAGGTTGAATTTTTCACCCTGAAGCAGGGCAAGATGTCGGTCACTGAGTACGACCGATCGCTCGCGATATGTCTAGATACGCCTTGGTTTAGTGAATCGACATGAAAATGTCGAAAAATTCAAAGCGGGGATCGAGACATGAGATAAGGATGTCCTTTGGCGGTCATGGTGACTTAACCTATATGGAGGCTCTTAGTCGGGCATTAGACATAGAGGCCGCAATGCCCGAGGAGAAATCGCACCGACCCGTCCACGAATGCTCGGTGACAAAGGAAGCGTAAATGGGAAGGAAGTTCAAATAATAACAACTTCAATCGAGGAGGTTTTAACAACAGCAACAAGAGGCCATGGAAGAATAACATGGCTCCGCAAGGGCAAGGCTGGAGGAGACCCATATTTACTCCACCTACCCAAGAAATAGTAAGGATTCCGCCATGCCCAAAATGCAACAAAAGGCACACGGGGGTGTGCATGGCTGGAAATCCCATTTGCTATAAGTGTGGCGTAAGGGGCCACTATGCAAATGAATGCCCTGGAATTCGCCAGATAACTATGGGGAGGCCAAATCAAGTGCCCCGCCCAACCGTTATGGCGATTCAAGATCAACCCCACCACAAAGAAGAAGAAGAAGAAGCGGCGGCGGCAGCAGCGGCAGCGGCAACATCACCATATCATCAGAGGCAAGCACCTCGCCGCAGCAGGACTCGAGCCGAGCCTATGCACTACATAGGCGCCAGAACGAGCAGAACCAAGGTAACTTAGCGGGTATGGGATTAATTTGCAATGTACCTATTATACTTCTGTTCGATACGGGTGCTTCGCATTCTTTCATTTCAAAAGCATGCGTTGATATGTTAGAACTTAAACCTGAAGAAACGAATCAGGAAATGCGAATCTCATCACCTATAGGAGGTATTATGACCGTTACACAGGCTTGCTCGAACTTAGAGTTGAACTTAGGCTCACTTAATGTTCTAGCAAATAACTTGAACGTAATACCTATGGAGGATGTAGATATAATTCTAGGAATGGATTGGTTGGCCGAAAACCATTCCACGATCTTATGCAAGGAAAGAAGAATTTCGATGCAACCACCGGGAAAAGAAGCTACGAACTTCTATGGGATTAGTATGGGAAAGAAAATCCCAATAATATCCGCACTCCAAGCAAGGAGAATGATGAACAAGAGGGAATGTCAAGCATTCCTTGTTTATCTAAATGGAGAAGAGAAAGCAGAAACAAGGGTTGAAGACGTGGAAATTGTTCGAGAATTTCCAGACGTCTTTCCTGACACATTACCAGGACTACCCCGCATGCATAGCCTAGAGTTCACACTGATCCGGAGCCGGATCGCTCAGATCAAAAGCGCTTTTACGAATGGCACCCAAGGAACTCGAAGAGTTGGAAATCCAAATTCAAGAGTTATTGGACTTGGGTTTTATTAGGCCAAGTGTTTCACCATGGGGAGCACCTGTCCTGTTTGTTAAGAAGAAAGATTGTTCGTTGCGGATGTGCATCGATTATCGGGAATTAAACAAACTAACGCTTAAGAACAAATATCCGCTACCAAGGATAGACGATTTGTTCGATCAGTTAAGAGGTGCAAGCGTATTCTCGAAAATCGATCTTAAGTCAGGCTACCATCAATTAAAGGTACGATCGGAAGATATATCCAAGACGGCATTCCGAACAAGATATGGTCACTACGAGTTTGTAGTAGTGCCGTTCGGACTAACCAACGCACCTGCCGTGTTCATGGATCTTATGAACAGAGTGTTCCATCCATACTTGGATAAGTTTGTCTTAGTCTTTATAGATGATATTCTCATCTATTCAAAGAACGAGGAGGAACATAGGGAACACTTAAGAACAGTGTTACAGACCTTACGAGCCGAACAACTTTATGCTAAATTCAGCAAGTGTGAATTTTGGCTTAAGGAAGTAATATTCCTTGGACACATTGTGTCAACGGAAGGAATCAAAGTTGATCCGGCAAAGGTCGAGGCTGTACAAGGATGGAAAACACCGACCACTCAAAACGAAATTCGAAGTTTCCTAGGATTACTGGCTACTATAGGAGATTCATTGAAGGATTCTCCAAGATAGCAAGGCCAATGACACAGCTACTCCGAAAGGGGATTAAATTCATATGGACTGATGAGTGTGAGGTTAGTTTCCAAACGTTAAAAGAGAAACTGACTAGTGCACCGGTGTTAGCTGTCCCAGATTCGAACAAAGAATATGTTATCTATACCGATGCTTCCAAAAATGGACTTGGTTGCGTATTGATGCAAGAAGGAAAGGTAATAGCTTACGCATCACGGCAACTTAGGCCACATGAGTTAAATTATCCAACTCATGACCTGGAACTGGCAGCTGTGGTTCATGCCCTAAAGATTTGGAGACATCATCTCTACGGAGTAAGATGTGAAATCTTTACTGACCACAAAAGTTTAAAATACTTTTTCGAGCAAAAAGATCTGAACATGAGACAAAGAAGATGGCTCGAATTAGTAAAAGACTACGACTGTGGCATAAACTATCATCCAGGGAAAGCTAATGTAGTAGCAGATGCCTTGAGTCGTAAAGGTCAATCAAAACTTGGATGTCTCTTGACAAAAGAAGGAAAACTCATTGAAGAGTTTGAGAAAATGTCAATTGAGATAGTTGAACCACCAAAGACAATCATGGGTAACGTTGCTACACTTACTATGATGTCTGATTTAAGGAATAGAATCATAGAAGAACAAAGAAAGGATGAGGAACTAGAAAAGATAAGGGTTAAAGTTAGAATGGGAGAACAAAAAGGTTTCAAAGAGGCAGCTGATAACGCCATATTGTTTGAAGAGAGGCTATGCATTCCAAACAATGATGAGCTTAGAAAAGAAATCATGAGTGAAGCTCATGATACTCCTTATACCGCCCATCCGGGCAGTACCAAAATGTACCAAGACTTACGAGGAAAGTTCTGGTGGGATGGAATGAAAAGAGATATAGCCTCTTTCGTCAAACGTTGTCTTACTTGTCAACAAGTAAAGGCATTACATCAAAGGCCATATGGAAAGCTGCAACCCTTAGAAATACCCGAATGGAAATGGGACGACATAGCTATGGACTTTCTAACGGGTTTACCAAAGTCACAAAAGGGAAACACGGCTATATGGGTAGTAGTGGATCGCCTTACAAAGTGTGCTCACTTTCTACCAATACGAATTACCTATGGATCCGACAAGTTAGCCCAGCTATATGTCAAGGAAATTGTACGTCTACATGGAATACCGAAATCCATCACTTCTGATAGAGATTCAAAATTTACCTCGAGATTTTGGGTTAGCTTACAAAAGGAATTGGGAACAAAGCTGAATTTTAGCACAGCTTTTCATCCACAGACAGATGGCCAATCAGAACGAACGATCCAAACGCTAGAGGATATGTTGAGAACGGTAGTATTGGATCGAGGCGCAACTTGGGAACAAGTTTTACCGCTTATTGAGTTCGCCTATAATAATAGTTATCAGGCAACAATTAATATGGCCCCATATGAAGCATTGTATGGAAGGAAGTGTCGATCACCACTTTACTGGGATGAAGTTGGTGAAAGGAAAATTTTAGGGCCTGATACAGTGGAAGAAATGATTGAAATTGTTCGCCAGATAAGACAAAGAATAAAGGAAGCTCAGGATAGGCAGAAATCATATGCCGATACCCGTAGATCCGAGCTAGAATTTGAGTGTGGAGACAAGGTTTTCCTTAAAGCCTCTCCGTCAAAAGGCATTATAAGATTTGGGGTAAAAGAAAAGTTGAGACCACGATTTATAGGACCTTACGAGACCCTTGAGAAAATAGGCCCTGTAGCCTATAGATTAGCGTTACCACCAAGTTTGGGTAATGTCCATAATGTGTTTCACGTGTCGCAATTGAGAAAATACGTGTATGACCCGAAACACGTAATACATCATGATGACGTGGTCTTAAATCCTGGTATGAGCTACGAAGAGGAACCTGTGACTATTTTGGACCATAAGGTTCAACAGTTGAGAAATAAATCAATTCGGTTAGTGAAAGTCCAATGAGGCACCACGGACAATGAAGAAGTATACGTGGGAACTCGAGGACGCCATGAAAGAGCGATACCCCGAACTCTTTTGAGGTATGCAAATTTCGAGGACGAAATTTATTTTAAGGGGGGTAGAATGTAATATCCCGTAGTTTTAATACTGAATTACGATAATAAATTCCGTAATTAGCATTATTAATTCAATAATTAAAATCTTAATTAGTCAACTCTTGACTTTGACCAAGCATAATTGGATAATTTCGTATGAGATTCATGAAGCTTAGTGAATAAAGGAATATAATTTTCAATATTCCTTGAACGTAATTTTCTAACGTCGAATAAATTCGACGCCACGCCTTCTGATATTATTAAGCGGTTAAGTTTAATTTGAAATTCTATTATTATAGAAATAAATAAAGTTGTAACAAACTTTATTTTGAACATTTTAGAGATAATTAAACTATGAGAATTTTGAGACGTTTCAAACGTCTACGTTTAGAAATAATGCGATAACTTTAGCATATGATCTCGGAATTATAAAATTCAAATTCCTATAATAATTTTATTATATAAGAGCATTATTTATCATTAAATAATGTTAGAAAATTTAAAGAATAGAATGTACCCTATTTTGAGATTTTCGAAATATTATATTTCGAAATTAGGGTTTTTAATATCTAAATTATTTTAAATACTTTTCTATAATTAAATTTATTATCTAAGACATATAATATGTCACATAAATATGTAATAGCTATTTTATACAAGGAAATAAAATGTTTGGGAATACCTTAGTGATTTTCGAAAATTAGGGTTTCTAAAGTATAATTTTAATTTAATTCTATCTAATTAATGATATATGATAATTATTATATTATTATGATGTCATTAAGGACAAAATGAGGTGTATTACAACTTGCACAAGTGGGGGTGCACTTGTGCTCCAAAGTGGCGAAAATTTCTAGATTTTTAAGTATGATTTCATGTGATAAACATTATCCTATAATTAAGGATAAGCTATGAGTTGGATCTTATCCTATATTAGGTGTAAAGTAGTATTAATTAACAAGAGGACAAATATCCTATCCCATTTGGTTAGTAGTGGCCGAAAATTTTAGGAATTTTATAAAGTTCAACGCACCAAATCTAATTTTATTAAATGTAGAGATAAGATAAGATCTCATTTAGATAGGATAAGGATCCACTTGTGTAAGGAGATAAGGTGGTGTTCAATTTGAACAAGTAATCTAGGTTTGGAATTTAGTGGTTTTCGAAAATGATATATATATTATATAATGTGATAATTCCTTTAATTCTTGATAATTATGCTATAAATTATTAATTTAATTATAATATGATATAATAAAGTGTATAATGAAAGAAAAATAAAATCTATCCTAAGCTATGGATAAGGGC
The DNA here is from genome assembly GCA_036937905.1 of Salvia rosmarinus. NCBI lineage: Eukaryota > Viridiplantae > Streptophyta > Magnoliopsida > Lamiales > Lamiaceae > Salvia > Salvia rosmarinus. The sequence goes on along the minus strand of CM072819.1, from coordinate 70,387,872 downwards.
CGATCCATATATATATATATATATAATAAGGTGTTGATTTTAATTAAACTATGATTCAATGTATCTAACTAAGAGATAAGGTAGCAAGTGGATGAGTTGTACATGATAAAGATTTAGATAAGATATGATAAGGTTCTTGATAAGATATGATAAGGTTAGGGATAAGATTTGGTGCAAGTGTACCAAAGATATTTTCATATAATAATAAAAAAATAAGTAGCCTAAGTCTATAAATACCCCATGAGAGTCTTCATTTATTCATCACCACCAAAAGTTTCGAAAATAGTGAGGAGAGGAAGAGAGAGTGTTCACCTTGTGCAAGAGTCCAAACTTAGATCGACTAGACGACACCGATCAAATCCATACCGATTAAAAGGTTAGATTTCAAGCTTTGTATATCGTTAGAATTTATGTTATAAGTTTAGTTTATTTGTGAAATTTTGAAAATTATATAACTTATGCTAATATGTTTAGATATTATATTTATATGATGTTATTAAACATGTATTATAATTATATCACAAAATTAAGCATGGTATCAAATTATTCATGTAGACCGAAATCTTAAGAGTACCATATGTTGATGATTTTGATTTTAATTGTTAATTTAACCATGAAATAATAATCTAGGATATTAAATAAGCTTATATGAATTTATATAAATTTTGGGAACTTTAGTACCTAAGTCCAAGAATTTCAAAATTATAACCTATGATAGTAGGTTGTGATATAAATCATATTTAAGTGTTATCATATCATATTGATGATGTAGATTCATAATATATGGTTGTGTGAATTTATTGAAATTTATAAAAATTAATTGGACCTAAGTCGAAATTTTGAAATATGACTTAGGTAAATTAAATTCAATAGTTCATAATAAATAACAATTATGTTATAATAAGGATAATGAAGGGTGATTAAGCATTATATGAATTTATTAGAATTTTTGAAAAATGTTTAGTGGATTAATCAAAGTGATCGAAAATTATACCCTAAGTGTATTAATGTTATGAATTTATTTTATCAAGTATAATTACATAATATGATCTAAAATAATGTTTTAGACATAGTATGATTTTATGGAAATTTTTGGAACAAGAATTGCACATAAAATGATAAAATTTCATAAATAATTGAAAAAGTCAAAATGTTGACTTTTTGTTGACCAAAGTCAAAATTGTTGACTTTTGGTTGACTTGGTCAAAATAGTTGACCAAAATCGTTGACCAAGGTCAACGGGCACGCACCGATCGACACGTGATCTATGTGACGTAGTACGTTTAGTAACAATGTAACTTACGTTACGTAAGTACATTAAAACGTACATTATACTAAAAAGGTAGAATATCCCTTATAAATTAAGAAAATTCATAATCGACATTAATTGATTAAGAAACGTCAAAGTAAGTCCGGCGTTAGCCTTATTCGATGCGTAGAATGTTATAGACTCTGTTCGTCTCTATCAAACGTAACCGATATACTAAAATGATTCTTACGTTAATGTGTCGTGGGCAACGCGATAGAAAACAGAGACCATAGTATAAAGACCTTCAGATACGAGGTGGGCTTTACTCGAAAACTCTTTATTTACGACGCTTTCTTGAAAAGTATTTATTTACAAAGCTTTCAATGAGAAATGATTATGAACCGTTATTCAATTACATGCCCAAAGTATTTATGTTTTAACGTATGTATCCTATCATGTTGTTAAAGCGAGCCAACTATGAAAGTGAATCGCTTATCGGGTAGCTCCCAATTTTAAAATCGATATCGGATCTTAGTCGATGCGTAACTCGCTAAGGTTAACGTGTACACCAAGTGTGTGATCGTGAGCCGTTAGCAACATCATCGGACGATCATGGATCCTAGTCGATGCGTAATCCCGACTATGTGATTGTGAGCCGTTAGCAACATCTTCGCCGATCACGGCGTCGGTAGAAGGAGGCCTACTTTACGGCGTGAGCTCGATTATGAACGATTATGTAAATGATACGGATCATACGAATCGAAAATGCTCAAGCAGCGTAATCTTTTGAGAAATGATAAAGTGGTTTGGTATTCACGAGTTATTTCAACTAAAACCCTCGTGTTATACTAATGGGCAATGTAATTCAATAAAATTATTTTGGCATGAGTTCACTAAGTGCAATCTTGTACTTAGCCTCGCATGTTTGTTTTAAATGTGCAGTTGAGTCTGTGATAGGATGGACAAGTGTTGAGCGATCGGAGTTTTGTCACTAATAGTTTACCTTGGATGTATATCGTCATATATGCATTCACATGCTTTCCGCTGTTCAAAACACTTTATTATACTATTTTGGATACTACTTATGTTACCTCCAGATCAGTTGAATCCTTTTGTTGATGATCTGTTGGTCTAGTTTGTATAAAATCGTTGTGTGTTTATCTATAACAGTTTGAAGTCTTCAAAGGTTGTTGGTCATTATGTTCTTAATCCCTGTTTAATAGTAACAGTCCCGTTAATCCGTACTTTAAAATGGCGGGCTGTTACAGGTTCAGAGCGAACAAGTTCTCTGATACCACTTTGTGACGACCCGACTTCCCAATGAAGTACAGATCCTGTGGATCGTCACCGGCATGATAAAGCAGCGGATATAAACATAATTATTCAATGCAATTAACCATTTAAATACTCAACAATGCATAACTAACAAGGAAATAAGCTATTCAGTACCAACTCGAGTCACTTAAGGACTCTTCAAAAAGGGTGCAAGGTTCAAATATAACCCAGTCGGGGCACAATTCAAAGTACGAGGTACGACCTCAAATTCAATACGGTATGAAGGCAATTATAATCAAAACACCAAAAGTTATCAGAGTTAGGCAGCAATAAACGTGTGGACATGCATATGACGATGCATACCCAAGGTTCTAGAATCCCTTCTAATTAAGCATAAAACAACTACTACTCTGCACCACCTTGCACCCATTATAGATCCTTGCTCAACCTGCACATCAAAAACGAGATGCAGGGCTAAGTACAAAAGTACTCAGTGGACTCATTGCCGAAAACATTTTCTTTGTCAAAAGTTATTAACTGCCCACAATAGCGCATGAGGATTTTAGTTAAAAGACTCATGCCTATCAAACATTTTATCGTTTTCCAAAAGTGTCCGGCCGGACTATTTCATCCACGTTGTTCCATATCTGATCATTCATTCATTCATTTGCGCACTATGGAGGTGGCCACCTACACATAGTCGCCGTGACCGATCGAGGTAGCTAACCTTAACACACAGTCACACGTGTACACAATCCGAGTTAGTCCTTAACTAAGTCGGATCCGATCGATACCCTTTTTTAACATTGGTGGACCAACTCATTAACATTCCACATTGGATATACCAATCTCAGATAGGGCAGTCAATAACAGTTTATGTAATAATATGAATCATAAAGCTTTTGTAAATCATGCTTTGAGATATGCATAACATTTTTGTTTCAAGAAAGCCCACCTGCTAATCCATAGCATGGTGTGGTTGTTCTTCCTCGCCGACTACGTACGATCAAACCCTTCATAAGAAAATAGCGTTTCTTAGATTCTTTCTATCGATCGAAGGTCGTTTATGAACTACGACTTAAAGTCCCCACTTAGGGTTTCTTTATGATTTTATGTGATTGTTTTAAGATAATTTCTATTATCTTACATTCCCAATTCCCAAGCTATATCACTTCATCGTTCATAGGTGAACTTCAATTATGAATCACATACTCCGAGTCTATCCTCGACTTTAACCTTAGTGTTATTCTAAACGTTATTACGTTATAGATTGTCAGTAATCATATTATGTTTGGTACATTAGGAAATTCTCAAGCCACTAACTAGACTTAGCAATTTTAGTTACGACCTAGTAGGTTATGCTTGACGACTTGTCGTATTAGCACGATAATTAATATTGACTTATGATTCAAGTGAACACATGCTATCATGTAAGTAAGTACTTAAGAATAAATGAAGTGCTTCGGGAATATTAACTCGACTTTTGGGACATAAGGATCGATATCTTATGTTCGAATATTTGCTTGCAAATTACGACATTGTTTGTTTATCCTAACTCGTCGGAGATTACATATGTCGTATAATTGTTATTCGTTATCGAGTTGTTTTAACGCTCAACTAATATCATATTCGGTTGTCGTTATTGAGTATTAACGGCGTAGCTCGGCTTTTGGTCTTTCTAACTTAGGAACTCACGTTTGAGTATCATTTTAATAGTAGCAAACCCTAATTTATGTCGAACTTCGATTCTCGTTGGTTCGTTCTTAAGTTATCGAAATTTGTCGATTTCTTTTGGATTCTCGTACGTATAGTATTATGTTGTTTACGTTTGGGGTTTTTGGTTTGTCGGTACAACTTAAACATAAACATCCAACACCAAACAATACCATACACAATATAAACTATACTAAAGCATTAGAAAACCCTAATTTCTAACATAATACACAATCATTGTGTATGTGTGCATAAGTGTTCCATTCATTCACCATAATCACAACCATTCATTCTAAGCTTATAATTTTACTATCATAGCATCATTTAACATTAGAATTAAACTCATACTTAGCCATTTTGTTATGTTTTCGATAATTAGCAACAATTAGCATATGTATCCAATAAATTCCAATAAAATCATGTTATACTCCTATCATACTATAGTATTTAATTACCAACCCAATATCATCATATAAAATTTCAAACCATAGTTTAAAATCCTCAAAGCTTTCGGTAATTTCAATTTAATAAGCTTTGGTGTTCAATAAATTCCACAAAAATTATATTATGCTTATACCATATACTAAACATGAAATATCACTTCATATCATGCATTAAAATTTTAAATCTATGCTTTTCATCCTTATTTATTTTCAATCACACACACACACACACATATATATATATATATATATATATATATATATATATATATATATATACCTATTCAATAATTTCCAATCTTTCACCATATGGTTATATAATGCAATACAATGTAATATTAACATTAAACATCAACCAATATTTATAATATCACACAACCTATTATTCTCAACAACAAAATCAAATAAATCACTATATATATATATAGCCCGCTTCTCTTGGAAAAATAGGAGAGGTGTTTCAATAAATTCAAGATTAATATATGATGTTCATATCATATAACACCATATCTCAAATATCACTACAAGAATTGTGGTTATAGATCGGGGAATCCCGTGGTTTATTACGTAAACCCCACGATCATCACCAGATGGTCTATTAGGGTGGGATCTTGGAAAATCACAACATAGACAAGGTAAATCCGTGGTCTATTATGTTATAGACGACGGGCCTTGATATACAATGGATATTCCCCGTTGTCTCAAGATCATAGACGGGTTTACCCGTTGTTCATGTTGTTATATATGATTTTCAGCTTTATCAATGGTTCAACCCGTTGTCTATTGTGTTTTAGACCACGCGAACATCCCCGTTGTTCATATATTAATAGACTCAGGGAGGCTCCGTTAATCATCGATCACCAACTAAATAAATTTATTTATTTATTATGTAATTCAAAATAATGTTTTTGCCATTAAAAACAATAATACAAAATAGATATAAAATATATATTCTCTATAAATAGAAATACAATACATAAACGTTATATCCGAAAATAAAATCAACAATTAGGACATGTCTACCTAACTAATTAAATTGGCCCACAAAACATCAATTTCACCATCTGAACCTTTCATTTCACCATATTTTAATCAATCATAATCATCTACATGATCAAAATAAGATGCAATATGTATAAATAAAATTTAATACCTCAAAAGTATTCAATTCAATAAAGGTATCAAACTTACCATCATCAACAAAATCAACGCTAACTCAACTCTCACGGTGTTATTTAGAGCCCCGACCATATTTCCTAATCAAGTGCAACAAAACAGAGAAGGAAATCATATTTCATAAGTTATGCATTGTTTCTACCATAATAGAAGCACCACACATATTCAACAAATTTCAGCACCGATTTGGCAAATTCCTAAGAAAGCAATGAGTGATTTCATTCAAGCAAGGACACGACAAACATACATTCATATATAAGTATAGAACTCATTGTATACCAACCCATCCATATTTGGTGCAGTATCGAAAACTCATACCCACTACACACCATGTGATAAAAAAAATTCAACAGAGAAGTATCGAAAACTCATATCATATGTTTTCATCGTCTCTACGATAATAGACGCACCACATGTATTCAACAAATTTCGGCACCAATTTTAGAAAATTCCTCACAAAGCAACAAATGATTTCAGTACACGACAAATATACATTCAGATAGAACTCAAGTCATAGTATAAATTCTGTAATATCAAAACTAAAGCCCTCTATGCACCGTGTGATCAACTGCTCAAATAACAAAGAAGGAAATTCAGCAGATATCATAAGTTTGCATCTTTCTACCATAAAAGAAGCACCTCACACATTCAAAAATTCAGCAACAATTTGGCAAATCCTCACAAGGCAACAAGTGATTTCAAGAAAGCAATCAAACGATAAACATACATTTGTATAGGTTCCTCTTCATTGTCTGATGGTGCCTCATCCCAGAGAGGGGTTGGTTGGGTTCCATTTCAGCGCCATCATGCGGCGTAGCCGAATCGGAAGCAAAGCCACTTTTTGACGCCCAGATATTGAGACCACCTCCACCCATGTGTTTTCCATTGTCACAGAAGAGCAGCGAGAACAGGTTCCTGTTGTCAAGTCGTGGGACCCGAGAACCTGGTTCTGGAAGTGTTTTGAGGAGATGAACAGTCACGTGCAAAAGTCCTTCGAAGATGGTGGAATGGCAGATCGGTGCTACAGAAAATTCTCCACCACCCAACACAAAGGTCAACGCACAGAACTCCAAAAATACAATTGTTAATGGATGCAAACAATTGAAGATAACCAAACAATAATATAATATAAAGGAATTGCGGAAAATTTCTGCAACTTGATACTCAAATGAATATTATATAATATTAATCAAGCAATCCAAATTAATATTATATTATCCAAGTGAATGTTCATGGATTAATCTCCAGAACGGAGCACCACAATGATTTGCACTCATATGCACCGCCAACAATCTCCGTGAGTCAGGATCTCAATGGTCAACGCACAGAACTCCAACAATACAATTGTTAATGGATGCACACAATTGAAGATAGCCACACAATAATATAATGTTATGGAATTTACGGAAATTGCTCTGCAACTTGGTAATCAAATGAATATTATATAATATTAATCAAGCAATCCAGATGAAAATTATATTATTCAAGTGAATGTTATGGGATTAATCTCCAGAACACTGTACCACAATTAATTGCGCTAATATACGCCGCCAACAATCTCCACGAAAGGGGGCGGTGGCGGTACTGTCACTTGAAGGTCATAATAACCCGTCTTTCGCCGGCGGCGAACCAGAACAGACCTGAAAAATCAGAGTATTAGGAAAAACTTTAGGCAGCAAATTGGGAAATCCTAATTCTAGGATTTTGGGCAGCAAGTTCCCCCGTGTTGAACATTCCACGGCGTTGTCCAATTAACCCAAGGGTCCTCTGGAGTCGTCGCGTTAAGGTGGAGATGAAGGGGCAGCGCTCAGTTTCCGGTATTGCGCCGGCACCAAACCAGAATAAACCAGAAATTGGGAAAGTCCTGATTTTGATTAATCCCAGGAGTTGCGCTATCGTCGGAATCGGAGGGAAGGAAGATGAGTCTCCCCCACCGGTACGAAGGTTCCTCCAACAGCAATGGGTCTGTTGAAGGTCGCGCCGCAAGCTCCGTAGTAGTCGGAGTCACCGAACAGTCAGCGCCAGAACCCTAGCCGCCACCTCGACCGTTTGGGGTGCCCGGCTAGCACCAGCCGTTAAAAGGGTTGTCGGAACTTCAGGTGGGGGCGGGGAAGATGTGGCGGCGCAGGTTAAGTAGTAGAAACCCTAGCCGCCTCCTTAATCGAGAACAGAACTCGGTCAACAATTACCGTTCCAAATGTGATTAGAGGAACAGTAATAGAATTTAAAAAGACTTTGAGGCGATAGACCACGCGGTTAATGACCCGTGGTATTTAATCAATATGAGAGAAAGACAACGCGCTAAAGTTTATGCTCATGGAATTTTTGTTAATGCACCACGGAACGAACCCCGCTACATAATATTAAAACCACGCCTAATGTAATCACGCGGCTTTCAAATTTCATTGTCTATAATCGCTTAAAATATGGTTATAGATCACTGCTTTAATGCCATGATGCATGAACAAAATTTCAGAAGTGTATTTTCAACAAACAAAATCAAACAATACTCTAAAAGATATATATATATAATCGGTCCAAATAAAATAAAATAGGAGATGTGTTTCAAAAATTCCAAGATTTTTATATGATGTTCCCATCATATTTTAATCACCATATCTCAACTATTTTTCTAAAAGAAAAATCAAACCATGGCTTAAATCAAGCTCAACACTCACGGCTTTTTCAAAAAAAAAATCAAAAATATTCTGAAAATTATGGTATTTATTCTACATGCTTCTAATATATTAGCAAGCAACAATATCAAATAATATTCACAAAATCATGCTTTATCACATATAAAAAGAATTAAAGCCTAAATCGAAAAAAAACAAAAATGCTCTAAAAATTCTTAAATTTTAATAGTAGCCTTAGAACATTATTCTAAGAATTTTTCATTCATGGCTTGAGAGCATTTGATGGCTCCAAAGTCACGAAACAAAATGAGGAGCAAACTAGGGTTTTTAAACCAAAAAAAATTCAAACAAAAATTTCACTACATTAGGATGGAAGAGGATGGTAAATAATAAATTTCTATGGTCTTAGAAAGATTATTTGTGTGTGGGAGAGGTTTGGAAATGAGGATTTAGAGCTTAAGGTTTGAAAAGTAAAGAGAGAATTTGAAAATCGAGAGAAATTGGTTCTAGGATAATGGGGCTGCAAGTGACTCACTATAGCAGACCTAAGGGCTGTCATTGTCTTGGTGGTGGTTGGGAGGTGGATTGGTCAAAGCGTGTTAATATCGACTCTTTAAATTTTAACGCTTTCGATTGATTTCTCGGAACCTTAAGGTTTTATTTTATTAAATAGCCTTTAAAAGACTTATTTCAATGTTTATAAAATTTATGAAGTTCTGACGTCGTCCGATAAGTCAATTCAGAGTTTTCATGAAAAGTTTCGACGATTAAATTATGCTCATTCAAAATTCTATTGAAATCTTGAGCTTTCATAATTAATTTGAGTCTTATAAATCATATTTTATTTATTTAGACCCTTGGTTCGAGTTTCGGATCGTTCGGATCAATTTAGGGTTTTCCCGGTATATTTTTCTCGGCGTTCGGTTAAGTTCTTCAGTAATTTCTTTTCAGAAATTGGTTCTTATAATTTCTAAATTTATAAGAATATATTCCTTCTTGATCTTAATTGTTATCATTAATTATCATGGTTAGCACGGACTGGAAGTTGATCCGGCTCGTAAATAGTGCTTTTAAGACTGACCGGGCAAATATGCCCCAAATAATCTCATTCTTTGGCTTCTCACATGTTTTCGCGAGAGGATTCTATAAATGAAATCATTTTGTCAAGATTCATTCTCGGTCTTTCATTCTATGTTCAGGCTATTCAGAAAACCCTAATCCGGTAGGACTAGTCACTAGTTTTTTATTTCTCTAGTTTTCGATCTCCGAATCGATTCTAATTCGTTTCGTTGGTTACCTTAAACATAATTAAGGTCTAAGAACCACAATTAAGTGATTTAAACATCACAAATAAAAGTTTAAATTTTAGGGTTATTACAAGACGACAGAGCACTAGTCCGACCTCACAATGATGCGCTTGTCATCATAATAAATATAGACAAATATGACATAGCACGAGTCTTCACGGATACCGAAAGTGTAGTCAACGTGATTTTTTGGGGATGTTATGACCAGATGTCTCCTATAGCCCCATTACAACCCGTGGTCATGGCCCTCCACGGATTCACATGGGAAGTAGTATCACCTCTCAATTTGGTTGAACTTATGGTCACTTTGGGGGATAAGGCGGCACGTATTGCTAGACCTGTGCAATTCCTCATTGTAGACGTATCTTCTGCCTACAATGTCATACTGGGGTAACCAACCCTGAATGATTTCAAGTTGTAGTATCTACTTTCTACATGAAGATGAAATTCCCGATAGGGAACGTCATTGGAGAAATGGTAGGAGATCAAGTGTCATCTCGAAAGTGCTATATGTAGGCATTAATATATGGAGAATCACATAAGAAGAAGCATCGGAAGGAGTCATTTGTTTGTGAACTTCAAGAAGTCAAGAAGTTAAAAAGGGTGGTGATGGCGAAGGAAACTTCTTCGACCCAAGTGCAACCAATGGAAGAATTCATTAACATCGAGTTGTTCCCAGGAAGGACAAGTTATGTCACAAGGATCGGGACACAGATGCTAGATACAGATGCCAAAGCAATTGTGACATGTTTGAGAGAAAATGCAGATGTTTTTGCATTTAGCTCTATAGACCTAACATGAGTTGATACCAAAATAGCTATGCATTCCTTGTATGTGGACCCTATAGGGAAATCTGATTTTACCCTCTTCCTGAGGATCTATCTTGGATGTTTAATTCACCATACATTGATTATATACCTAGCATGAATCAATATAATTAATAACAACACTTAGGTGTTTACTCGTGTTTACCTACGAATTTCTGGGATTTGAGATCAATGGCAGACTCCAGCTTTGATCTTCTGGACTGTATCCCAGATGCCTATTCTCTAGTACCGAGTGAGAGAAATCTATGGAGAATACTGCAAAAATTCACCTCCTACTTTGATCTACGAGATTTTCGAAAATCTTAACAAATGAATAGGATTATTTCTAATTTTCTCTCAACCTTATATTTATAATGCATTCATAGAATCCTGTTTAGATAGGATCCCTGCATATCTGATAAATATAATAATATCTTTGCAGATAAATCATATCTAGAATAATTATCTCTTGATATCTAATGATATCAGATAATATCTCTTGATATCTAATGATATCAGATAATATCTATCTATATACTGGAGATGTATTAAAATAATACATTAATTAGAACAGAGTCCCAGTGGGACACTACTAATAGTGGGCGAAGATATCATCAGCTCAAAGCCTTGATGGGCCAGCCCATGGATCAAATGCATGCAATAAAGATGACCTAAAATGAATTAATTATCTTATGTTCAGCCCGGAACATAAATTAATTCATAAACATTTAATTAATCCACTAGAGAAAAAGGTTGACTTACCCTTTTATTACCGAAGTTGAGTCGGGCTTGCACTTAGACTTACGAATGCCCGTATTTAAGATATCGCACGTCCATTAATTATTTATAGCATTCTGGCTGCTTAAAATAATTAATCTCTTTAATTTCCTAAGTAGTACCACTCAACCTTATTATTGTACTTAAGCTAACTCAACCTGTAGGGTTTAGTACAATAAACATTTTGAGCTCCTTAGGGGGACGTCATCATCCTAAATGGATACGGTGACTCGATACAAGTAACTAGCATGACATACAAGCACTGACATCGTCCAATATGCGGAGAATCTTGGGTTATCTCATGTAACCCTCACCCATAACAAGTCAAAGTGATGGTCAGTAACTCATACTCACCTAAAACCTTATCGAGGTTTAGATCAATGTAAAGTCTCTTCAGACCGGTCAGATAGAAAACTCATCTCACTGTGATCCATCAATACGTCAAGATATACCAGTATAGACAAGCAACCAAGTCAAGTCACTTCTTATCTATACAGCCTATACCGATAACTCATCCTCAAGTTGTCTCAGTTGTGATCCTTTTTATATCTCAATAAGCTTAATCAATCATACATACTTCTATGATCTTCTACACACTGTATGATCTAACTTTTGTATGAGATAATGAGACAAACATATGCAATCAAATAAACAATTCAGATAGGAGATTGTAATAGTGGTAACAAGAAACATTATATACAAGTTCAACCATTCTGCTTTCAGTATACAAATCCAGCAGACCCAACTACCAAACCTGTCAATAAGAAGTTATGCCAATTCGATCCCAAAAAAGACAAAGTTATACGGGAGAAAGTCAGAAAGCTATTGGAGGTAGGCCACATCAAGGAGATACAACTCCTGGTATGGTTGTCCAACACAGTGATGGTTGATAAAGGAAACACGGGAACCTGGCAGATGGGAATATATTTTCGAGACCTCAACAAAACATGCCCTAATGATTTTTACCCCTTACCAAGAATTGACAACTAGTAGACTCCACTTCGGTTGTGAGTTGCTAGCAATGATGGATGCTTATCAAGGATATCACGAGATCAACATGGTCCCCAAAGACATGGCTGAAGCAGCATTCGGGGTCTGTTACGGGCCATTTGGATTAAAAAATACGGGAGCAACATACTAGCACATGATGGATAAAAATTTTAAGGAGCAAATATGGCACAATACGGAGGTCTACGTAGATGATATGTTGGTAAAAAGTCAGAGGTCTCACACCCACTCAACAGATCTAAATGAAACCGTCGCAGTGTTAAGATCATATCGGTTGAAACTCAACTCAGCCAAATACGATTTTGGGGTGCAGAGTGGGAAATTCTTAGATTACATGGTGATGCCTAAAGGTATTGAAGTAAATCGAGAAAAAGTAAAAGTTGTGCAAGAGATGACAGCTCCACGCAGCACCAGAGAAATACAAAAGCTCAACAGATAAATTACAGCTTTAAGAAGATTCATCTCTCGATGATCTGTGGGCAAAAGTCTACCATTCTTCAAAATACTAAGGAAAAGATCGCAATTTGAGTGGACAAAAGAATGTCAGGAGGCCTTTGAAGTGTTAAAAAAACATCTGGGTGATCTACCTCTATTAACCAAGCTCTTTGAGGGAGAGGCGTTTTTTTAATACTTCGCGGTAGGAGAAGAGTCATTGAGCTCGGTCTTAATAAGAGAAAAGGAAACACACCAAAAATCCATATATTGTGTAAGCAAATGATACAGGGAGTCAAGTTGAGATATTCGGACATCGAGAAAGCAACGCTAGCAGTAATGGTGATGGCAATGAAGCCCATAAACTATTCCCTAGCACACAAGATAATAGTCAAAATGCACCTGCCCTTCATACACATCCTTGTAAAATCAGATATGTCAGGAAGGATGGTGAATGGGTGTGGAATTAAGTGAATACAATGGGATTTCGAACCAAGAACGGCCATCAAAGCCTAAGCTCTTACCGATTTTCAATAGGAAACAACGAGAGCGCCAAAGATTATCTTGTGGAGAGCCTATGTGGATGGTTCAATAATAAATGAGGGATACGATGCTGGCATATGGATCCATCCGCCAGAGGGTGACGACATGCAATTCCCAATACAATTCGGTTTCCGGGTATCAAATAATGAGGCGGAATACAAAGCTCTCATCCGAGTAATGAGAATCCTGGCGAATCTCTGGATGGAAGAAATAACCTTGTATTCAGATTCACAATTGGTAGTATAGCAAGTCCTAGGCCATACGACAAGAAAGATAAACGAATGATAAATATTACAAACAGATGGAGGACCTGAAGAAGAAGTTCTACAAAATATATGTGGTACAAATTCTGAGAGAGAAGAATGAGAAAGAAGATAGGCTGGCTAGATTAGCCAGCACGGGTGAAGCAGACATGTTGAACGAAGTAGTGCTACTAAAGGTAGAAGAAAAAGCTTTTATGATGGATGTCAGAGCCATAACCGAGAAGCCTGACTGGAAAATACCCAACCGGGCATATGCCAGAACACTCTAGAGCACCAAAGAGGGCAGCCTACACTAGGTTATGCCTAATCAAAGATTACCTCTACCGACACACTTTCATACATCCTTACATCTAAGATGCTTATCAGAACACAAATGGGAATATAAACTCATGGAAATACATGAAGAGTGTGCAGGGAACCATATGGGGTTTAAGGACCTGGCATGGAGAACACTAAGGGTCAGATACTTTTAGCTCACCATCAATTAAGATACTAGAGAGTTGGTCAAGAAATGTCCGAAGTTCCAACGGAACGCCAAACTAATACACACCCCAGCGGAGGAGTTGAGGACAATGTACTTCCCATTTTCTTTCGACAAATAGGGGATACACATAGTAAGAAACTACCGAAAGCCACTAGAGAAAGAGCTTACATGATAGTGGCTGTAGACTACCTCACCAAATGGGTGGAAGTCGAAGCTGTAGCAAAAATTGACGAGAAGGTAATCATAAGATTCCTATGGAAGAATATATGTTGTAGATTTGGTATATGTTTCAACCTAAATTACACCTCTATGTTCTCACAATAGTAAGAGGCCTAAGTAATGTGGTAAGATCGACCCAAGTCATATTTCTCGAGAAAAACTTACAGGACTTATATTTTGTATAAAAACTAAACTAGAAAAGAAAATTATAAGGACCTAACATAATTGAAGGTTTAGTCACAGAACTTGAAAATTGAAAATAAAACAAGTAAATAAGTAAATACAAACGCGAAGGCAAACAAAAATAATTAGACTGGATTAAAGGACTAGGGCTTCAGGATTCTCTCATCGTGTATCAATTAATCACATATCATTGTTGGTTTGTATATTGAAAGCAGATTGGTTGAGTTTATATACAATGTTTCCTGTTACCACTATTACAATCTCATATCTGAATTGTTTACTTTATTGTATATGTATGTCCCTTTATCTCATACAAAAGTAAGATCATAAAGTGTGTAGGAGATCACAAAAGTCTGTATAATTGGTCAAGCTTATTGAGATATAAAAAGGATCACAGCTGAGACAACTTGAGGACGAATTGTCGGTATAAGTTGCAGTATAGATAAGAAGTGATTTGACTTGGTTGCTTGTCTATGCTGGTACGTCTTTGACGTATTGATGGATCACAGTGAGATGAGTTCTTCTATCTAACCATATTAAATAACCTAGATCTCGGTGACTTTATGTTGATCTAAACCTCGATAAGATTTTAGGTGAGTATGAGTTGCTGACTATCACTTTGACTTGTTATGGGTGATGGTTACATGAGATAACCCAAGATTCTTCGTATATTGGGTGGTGGCAGTGCTTGTATGTCATGCTAGTTATCTGTATCGAGTCACCGTATCCGTTTAGGATGATGATGTCCCCTTAAGGAGCTCAAAAGGTTTATTGTACTAAACCCTGGAGGTTGAGTTAGCTCAAGTACAATAATAAGGTTGAGTGGTACTATTTAAGGACTTAAAGAGATTAATTATTTTAAGCAGTCGAAAAGCTATAAATAATTAATGGACGTGTGATATCTTAAATACGGGGATTTGTGAAGTCTAAGTACAAGTCCGACTCAACTTCGGTAATAAAGGGGTAAGTCAACATTTATTCTCTATTGGCATGAATAAATGTTTATGAATTAATTTATGTTATGGGCCGAACATAAAATAATTAATTCATTTTAGGCCCATCTTTGTTCCTTGGATTTGACCCATGTGATAGCCCATCAATGCCTGGACTGTTGGATAAATTCGCCCCTCACTAAGTAGAGTCCCACGAGGACTCTGTTCTGATTCTCCTATATGTAGGTGGATTATATATGATATCATTAGATATAAAAGGATATTATTCTAGATATGGTTTATCTGAAAAGATATGATTGTATTAATTAGATATGCAGAGATCCTATCCTAATAGGATTCTAGGGTTGCATTATAAATACAAGGTGATGGGAAATCATAAGTAATCCAATTTCATGGTGATTTTCGAAAAATTGCAAGTGGAGGAAGAAGGCGAAATTTTGTTGTACTCTCCGTAGATTGCTCTCACTCAGCATTGGAGTTTTGGCAAACAATGTGTCACAGCCCAACTACTTAATCAAGTAATTAGGCCGTGACGTGGGGTTAAGAAGGAAATTCTGATAATTAATAACGTCAACAATGATAAAAATATCTCAAGAGACAAATAGGGTACCAACTTTTATCAAGAAGAATTCAAATGTTTATAGACTAAAAAGGTGAAATGGAATTGGACAAATGATGATTTTAGGTCCTCAAACCACAATGAAGAATCGAACAAGAAGGACAACGGCTGAGGACAAATAATCACAACGGAATAACCAATATTAATAATGTACATTTTCGAGCATACTTCGACAACTTTCATTGAATAATTTCAATTTCTTAAAACATGGTTTAACAATGATCCAATAGGATAATATTGAATCCAACGAAAACAATTCTGAGCATTCAAGTAAATCCTTATTCATAGAGCATTGAACATGATCACTTCGTAATAAGAGGACATATAAGCAAGCAAAGGCCAAAGTTCGGCAATGAAAAACGTGGCTCAGAATTATGTGTGAAGACATAACACTCTGGGCAACAAAACATGTTAACATATCAAATGAACGACATTGATAATTAAAAATATTATCATGAATCAACTCAATTCGAGAAGCTCCTTTGCGCAGCATTCGATTCAAGCATCCTCTCAAGCTCAACCTGTATATTTAGAAATATATGCAGGGCGTGAGTACAAAATTGCACTCAGTGGGTATACGCCAAAAACATTTAAAACTTTGCCCTTAGGGCTATAACTTGACTTGCCATAACATATGCTTTCATAAATAAATACTTACTTGATTTTTTTCTCATAATATCATAACATATGCATATGCATGTTTCATGACTGCATGCAACTTTCTCTTTTCCTTCCCATATCCACGAATTATTTCTGCGTGTTGAGAAGTAGGCCTCCTTCTCAAACACCTTAACATCACATACCCAAGTTGGTCCCGAAGGTTACCAACTACGGTCATACCCGACGTCGGTCATTTCTTTCTTTCTTCTTTTTCTTTCTTTCTCGTGGATAGGTAGTGCATTATGCTTATGCTCATGCTCAAAACAGGCAAGTCAGTTAACTTTGAACTTTGCAAATAAATGCATATCATATCATATTATCTTCTATGCAAAAGCATATCATATCATTTCATTTGAAAGTATATAAAAGCATAAACATATTATTATAGAAAATACTTATACCCACTGATAATACCACTCAGACTCACCTTCATCTTTCACTTTTTCTTCTTCTTTTCTTCTTCTTCTTCTTCTTGATCCTTTAATCGACATAAATCGACACAAAAGCCTATCAAGAATCAAAACAAGACATAACTTAACTTAGTCGTCGACACGACTATATCATATCTTCTCGATATCAAGACACTATGGTCTATTAATACTTGGGTCATTGCATCCTCTAATATATCTCATTAACAAATAAATTCTAACGAAATTTCGGCAGAATAACGTTTATAAACGCATCGCCATTTCAATACCAAGTCAATCCAAATTTATCCCAAACTCCACCAAATCATCACCATATGTCTAAATGAGCATATAAAACTCAACAACAACTTCAACTATGCAATCTTAGCCAAAAACCAACCATCCCCTTAAGACATAACTTAGGTCCAACGTCGAACGTCACCTAAGACGTCATCCAACACCAACAAACCTCTATACATGCTCAACTATCATCAAAGATCATAAATTTATCAACAAAACACAAAAATCAAAGCTTTAGCCTTGAAAACTCATTTTTGCCGATAAACTAAAATTCTACCCTTTTTGAGTATGTCGGCCGAAAAATCCGAATAAATCATTTTAACCATTATTTGTATCATAGAATCCAAATATGAAGTCAAAATGATCAAATAAAATCAAAAATCCAACAATATAATGGCTTAGGGTTTCGGCCATTTTGGGATTTTTAATATAGTTTCGATTTCAAACGTTTTTCTTGCTCCAAACATGTTTATATCTATCCAACAACACATATATGAAGATAATTCAATCATATTAAAATCATAAATTCAAGATCAAAGCATGCCCTTATTTTCGAAAATCATCAACATTTCAAATAATGAACATATGCTTCAAAAATTCAACGTTAAACAATACGTAGACGTCGAATCTATCATAATATCAATAAATAATCAACAAAACATAATTCTTCATAATTATTCCATAATGAACAAAAATCTGAATTTAACATAAGATCATATTTTTAAAAATTTCAAACCGTAGATGTGTTCTAGATACGAGATTATACCTTAATCCGAAGACGGATAAAAAATTCAACGGTTAGATCTTCCTATTTTTCTCATGAAATTTTCAAAATCTAGTGTGTGTATGAGTGTGTGAGTCGTGAGTTTGAGGATGAAAAATGAAGAAGAAATGTGTTGAAAAGTCTAAAGTATAAAGTTATATTATGTAATAATTTAATTTCTTTTTTTATTTTCTTTATTAAGGTGATTAATCACCCCTTTTCTAGAAACATTTTTCTTTTCTTTTCTTTTCTCATTTTCTTTAATATATAGTAATCACTTTCATTGTAGAAAATAATTATAAATATTGTAAAATAATGTATAACGTTTTTATAATAAGAAATCGGAACTAATTATCCAATAAAACAATCTCTACTTGAATCTCTTCTTTTGAACTCAATAATAAATCATAATCATCAAAATATAATTATAAAAATATATTCTTGACTCCGAAAATCATTTAAAATATCCTGCTCTTAATTCCAGCTTAATCGGCAAATGCCGATGTCACAAAAGCATAGATTTTGAAATTCTCAATTTTTTGAAATCAAGACTTCATTGAGCATGTATTTATCATCTCAAGACCCTTGGAATCTAGGTTTTCTTATTCTAAATAAGATCTAAGAATCTTATCTCGGTTTCTATCTCAAATCTACCTCAATTCAATCTTCTCAACTCGAAACTTAACGTAAAAGCTTCTAACTTAACCAACTCTTTCTTAAGGATGCAATGCCCTTCTCATAAGCTCTTAATCAAGAGCTAATCTCCGCTACAGAAAATACGGGGTATTACATTCTCACCCCCTTACAAAAATTTCATCCTCGAAATTTAGTACCTTTGCTGAGGTACTTCTTTATCATCTGATCTTTAGCTTCCATGTCACTTCTTCTAAATCATCATGATTTCATGTCGATTAAGATGCATTCTAGATTTTCTTCATAACTTAGATCTGATTCAGGAACAAAGTTCTCTTGATATATAATGTGTTTTGGTTCAAATACATATCTTCGTAACTGCGACACATGAAACACATTGCGAATATTGCCGTAGTTGGAGACAAATACTAATCTGTAGGCAACTGGCCAAATCTTCCTTAGAATCTCGTACAATTCAATACGTCTCGATAATCTCTTGGATTCTTGTCTTTACTTGTCGTATGATTACGACCATCTCATTATTCGTTTCTGGTCCAAGCACTTTTCTTTCTCCAACCACATTCTTGAGGAGTGGTGATCTACACTTTATGCTGTAGAGGCTTCATCAGGCGTCATATCAATCATTACTTAGTAACTGTTGTTGTATGCTAATTCAATCAAGCCTTTATCTTTTGTCGAAAACTTGTCCGAAATGAGATGTAAACTTGAAGTCTTTGCTTGGAATGATTGAGACGACATTCCATACAGACGTACTATCTTTTAGATGTATACGTGAGTTAAATAATATGAACGTACTTCGTGAGTCGATCGATTATTACTTACGTTTTGATTTGGATAACCAACACATATGTCTTCTCATCTTTTCAACTTTATAAAGAGCATCACAAATTGATCTGCAGAATTCACGATCATATATTGCTACAATCTTCTTTCTTTGCTTCATGCTCGTAAACTAAATCTCGGTCTGTATGCAGAATTCCGTGGTATATACTTTTCGTACAATTCTTCCTTGAATTGCTCCCACGTAAAACTCTCTAATTGCCCGGAAGAAAGAATTTTCTGGCATAATCTCCACTTACATAGGAGATATTCTTAATCAAGGTTCTCCAAAAACTTGAAAACTCACTCAATGAAGCGAACTCATTCTTTAACATCAGCTGGGTTATCAACTTCATTAAAAGATGAAATATTTTGACTTAGAAAAACTCTGCAATTCTACAATCGGTTTAAGAAGAGGTACAAATGAATTTTTGAACATAATTACACTTTCTTATTCTTTCTCTTCAGAATGAGGAGTTCTTCTTCTGGGTAGCATACTACATTACAAACGAATACTAAAATGCAGCACATCTTGCTTATCAAAAGCAGGGAAAAAAGTTTTCAATCAACAAACAGGCTTAAATTGCAAAGATCTTTCAAAATTGCTTATCAGAGAGTTATGATTTGAAATAAAACAGTTGGGTAGTTAATGATCATATATATCAAGAGAAAAATTGTCTCTTTGAGGACTTTTACAGAAGCAAGGAAAACTTTGTCATCTGGGGTTTTTTAGGTATATAGATGCTTTAACATCTCGGCTAACACATCTGATACGATCTACAACTTTCAGCTTCCACTCTGTCCCCAAAAAGTTGTCTTCAAAAGGCAACTGACCGATATCTAGGGTTGTAGCTGTGTTGTGCCGATAACTGATACAACTTGAGTTCATACACAAAAATTTCGAGACATTTGGGGTCTTGATAAACTAACTTGAATCTTTTCTCAAATCTCCAAATGAGAAGTCTTGGAAACATAACAAAATAGAACAAACTGAATCGTTGTAGGAATCTCAATATCGATATATAAATTCACTTAAACCGATCTAAATTCATCATAATATATCATTATTAAACTAGTAAAAAATGCGTTTATCACAATCCCGGTAGTTTTTCTTGGAAAACATCCTAATATTCTCGCACAATCCATACATCCTTTATCTTTCTTTCTGTCTTGCCCCCATCATTTAAATATACGAGATAAGCATGATTCCCTTCACATTTCATCAGTTTATCTGCTTGAAGAGCTAAATTACAAGAACTCACCATTTTCTTTCGTCAATTCCATAAAAACAAGTAGGTTCTTCCCCTGGTGGTTGGAACGCTATTTCTCATTGTTCGCAACAGATTGTTGCAAAATTCTTAGTTAATCAATCCATTCCTAAAATAATATCTACGTCTCTCATACACAAAAGACGTAACGATTCAGCTCTCAATTTGAGTGAATCTAACTCAAATTCTAAGTTAGGACACACTAGGTTACCTATAGTCATCCCACTAAAGGGGTAAGCACTTTAAAACTCATATCAGCTTGTTCTATAGGAAGTTCAAGATTGTCTACGCATGTAGTCGAAATAAAGGAATGCGATGCTCCAGTATCAAAAAGAACAATGATAGGTACACCTTTTAGTCGAGCCATACCTGTCAAATTACTAAGAGTCTTCTCAGGTTGTTTTTGTTTTAGAGCATATGCTTTCTGATGTTGTGGTTGTGGTTGAGAAAATTGAGTCTGCATTTGTGAAAATGAAGTATCTGGACTATGTAGCAGAGGCGGTTGACGGAACTGATACTGGAATTATTGAGGATATCCAGTAATAGTTTCATTGGTTGAATTGGTCTGGAAGATTTTGGCCGTTCACCACGTCTGGAAAATTTTGGTCGGTATGGACAAGTGGATGAGAAATGACCAAGCTGTCCACAAGTATAACAGTAATTGCTTCCAAATCTGCAGACGCCTGAATGTACTCGATTGCATTGTGGACAGGTTGGTGGTCTTGCCGAATTCTGGGAAGGTTGGATTTGTACTGGAAATGGTGGCTGAAACGGTCTCGGCGGAGTCGGTCCATGTCTCAGGAATGGTTTCTTATTTGGGAATCCTTTATTTTCCCATTTCCGTTTGCCTTTAAACTTCTGCTCTGCTTGAGAAAAAAAAATTGGAATCAGATTCTGGGATAAACCGGGGTTAGCTTCCATAGAAGTTTTCTCAGACTGAATCTCCATTTCCATATCTAAAGTCCGATTTAGAGTTTTAGCATACGACATCGGTGGTTGGGCAGCCAATATAACTCGAATTTCTGGTCATAGTTCAGAACGGCACATCTCTGCCATCTTTTCATCGGTCTCCACCTTGTAAGGTGCATATCGAGATAAAGTACATAATTCCCGATCATATTCTGCCACACTCCTGCTGCGTTGCTTCAAATTCATAAATTCCATTTCCTTTTGCTTTCGATAGCTTCGTGGGATAAACTTCGCATATAACTTCTCCTTGAATTGTTCCCAAGTGAAATTAGCTAACTGTTCAGGAGCAAGCATCTTTTGTCGCGCTTCCCACCAGAAGTCTGCTGGTCCTTTCAACAAGAAAGATATGCATAGTAGACATTCTTGGTCGCTGCATTCCACAAACTTGAATATCATCTCGATTACTCGTACCCACTCTTCGGCCTCAACAAGACTACCATCCCCAGTAAAATTTTTTGGGTTTTGTCGGAGGAAAAGTTCAACTATTTTTCGATTGGGTTGAGGAGATGTAGCATCAGGTATATTTTGAGGAGTTATTTCACTCCCTTGACCTTCGGAGATTGAGGTTCTTCTTCGGGGCGACATACTGGATTCAAAAAGAAAATATAATATTTGCACTAATTGATTGAACATCAATGCAAATGAATAAAAGTTCATCTTACAATTAAATTCATGTGTAGGAAAAATTACGCATAGAAATCATTCGATCACAACAAGAACAAACAATAATGCAGAATAATGTATGTGTGTGTTGGCCTAGTGGTAGAGTGGTTAATGCCCGAGGCCAAAGGTCTCGGGTTCGAGTCCACTGTGACGCAGCCTTTAAAATTTATATATTAATTGACCCAAAAAAAATAATGCAGAATAATTCACATTTTATATCAAAGAAAATTGCCTCACCGAGGACTTTTACAAAAGGCAAAATTGGCCTCAATGATACTTGGGGCTGATAGTGTTGCTTCCCTAACTATTTTATATCACACATAGCCTTTGTATACACTACACTTCACTTTTCTAACTACATCCATCACTATATGTACATAATCTGCCACTATTCTCTTACTACCTTACCTAACTAACTACTAACTAGTCTTAACAACTATAATCTTAACTCACATCGGTATCATCATCTGTCGTCTTCTTTTCTTCAGATATCTCCGGTTCAGGTTTCTCTGGTGTAAGAAGGCAACCGGTGGATGAGCATGCAGGCTCTTCAAGAATGAGAAGGGATGGATCGATAACAGATGGCATCTCACTGATGGGCAAAGGCTGCAAAGTCGAGGTACCAGCTGAGAATTGACACTCAGATTCAAGGTTTACGTCAACTGGAGGTGGTGCTGAAGTAATTTCTGAAGGAGTAAAAAGAGTAACTGGTGGTGATGGAGGACTCAAATCAAAAGGCTGACCATACAATTCTAGTTCAATAGAAGTCAGTTCAGATTCTATACGATGTTCATAATCACCAAAAGAAAATTTGAAACAACGAACTCATCAAAATCAGGGCTATGCTCATTGGGTTCATTGGTATCAGGTTCATTCCTATTCTTCTCTGGGGCTAGGATATCAGCTAGAATTTGATGGACTGTAAGGATAAAACGATCTAAAGAAGGGTACTGACCAGGAGGAGGATTCCCAATCAAACTAAACCGTTCCTTGATAAGATCAATGAAACCAACAAGATTACCAGTGACTCTAGCTTCCATGTCACGATGTACAAAATCCAAAGCAGCCACAAAAGCCCATCCACGCCAATTAGAAGGTAAAGCTTGCACTAACTGGAGCAATCCATCTAGCTCTGTAACATCGTTCTTCCTTACCGATGCCCATAATTGCAGATACTGATTGAGGAAGCGAATCATATTCTATTGCTCACCCATTCTAAAGGAATAGAACATATCCATCCTTCCTATTGCAGTCGGTCTAACAGTTGTGGTGTTCCGTGGAATGGTTCTTATTTTTGCCATCCTATAACAAAATATAACTCAAATACTAACCAAAGGAATAGATATATATAACTATCCACTTTCTATTGCCCAAATGTAACAGCCCTAAATCCTAAGTACGGATTAACGAGGACTAATACTTGGAACAGTAATCAAGGAATAGGGAAGGCAATTAATTATAGAATTTTGGGACTAAATTCAAGTAAACTAAGAATCTTTATCCTTTAGATATAAGACATACATAATTTACATGTGAAGAGAGATCTACAAATCCTTAACAAAAGATTCAAATGATCAGAAGGAATTCAACAGTCAACATCAAAAGATAAACTTAATATTCTATCGCAGCGGAAAAGCATGTGAAAACACATATGACGATGTGTAGTCAAGGTTTCTAACATATCATTATCAAAATGGGTTCTGACTGCTCAACACGCCTCCATCCATCATCTGCTCAACCTGCATATTTAAAAACAAATATGCAGGGCTGAGTACAAGAATGCACTCAGTGGATCAAGCCAAATCATTTATCAGTTTTAAATTACACTGCCCCATCATAGTAACACACGAGGTTTAAATTGAAATGCTCGTGCTTACTAAACATTTTCTATCATTTTCCATAAACGTCGCTTGGCCAAGCATTTTCATTGTATGTATGATCCATATCCATCTCATATCTCATATCACATCATCAATAACTCATCTCATAAAATCATCTCGCGCCGTAGAGGAGGCCTCCTCTTGCGGACGCCGTGACCGGCCGAGCACCCTTTCAGCACACAATCACAAAATAGTGCACAAAATACTTGTCACTCCGGCACAGGATACGAATTCTCAATCATCCTTGTGGGTACTTACGAGGACACGAATTCAATCATTTCATAAGTTGGGAGCGACCCAACAACATTATCAACATTCGTTCACGGATAGGATACATACATAAAACATAAACATTTTGGGCAGGTAATTAAATAATCATTTCTCATCATTTCTTGCGAATAAAGCATCGTAAATAAATAATTTGGTAGACATTTGATCCTTTTGAGTAGAGTAAAGCCCACCTGGACTGTAGATCGTCGATTTTCAAAATACGTTTCCCTTTTCTTGTCTCTTGCTCACGTCCACGTCCAACCTTTACGTAAAAACTATTTTAGTACGTCGGTCATGTTTTTCGAGAACATCAAAGTTTAAATAAACTTTGATAACTTATAAAGTAATAACTCGCATTCCTTAACTAATTTTAATACGTCATTTCAACTTGTATTTTAATTAAATAATTCTCGTACTTCGATAGAGACGAGATATGATCTACTATCTCATTTTAACCATTTAGGTTAAACGTTCAACGTATAGTAACGTCTTTCAATAAAATGATTTCAATTATGAAATCTTTTCTCACTAATGAGAAATTCTTATAAATTTAATACGTTTTATACGTATTAGTGTATTTACTCAACGTATTTCATACGTTCAATCTTAAGTCAACGTTTTAACTTTTCTTAACACATTTTATAACCAATTTCTATATAAATCGATTTTATCGATTTTCTATATAAATCGATTTTCAATTTTCTTTTCAAAACCCTAATTCTCGATTTTCACGCTAATCAATAAACTTGATTAATATTTTCTTTAATATGAATTAACTTATTCATTATATATTACTTTTCATTTCCAACGTTATTTAATATAACGTTTCGCTGTAAACATAGTATACTATGTTTATAGAATCCCATAAATTCTTAATAGGTCTAAAATATTTTCTAAGCATATAATATGTGATTTTTCTTAATAAAATGGATTTAAAACCTTAGCCTTCATTTTCTACAACTCTCGGCCCTCTTATACATTAATTCACAAATTCCTCCAAAATTCTTATAAAATCACATAATGCTCTACATTATCATAGTATCAATAATATGTATTAACATTAGCTATAGAAAAATTGGACATCATTTCCCTATTCTTTAAAGCTCACGGTATTTTTTTTAAAATCATCAAACATTTTTCTAAAATTCCACTAAAATTCCAAATGTCTAAACCTTATCATATAACATTAATATAACATAATATTCAACATTATCAACTTACACTCCAACATACTAATACATTTGCATTTTCGAAAATTTTAAAGCATAAACAAATAATTTCCAAAATTCCCAATAAATTCACATAGTTCATAATCAATGCTCTAGATCAACATTATGCTATAACATTACTTAGATAAAATTTGTACACCAACATATAATTTTTATTCAATTTCGGTAATTACCAAAACAATAGCATATGATTTTTAAAAATTTCCAAATAATCACTATGAGTTCTACTACTAACATATAACATTAATCCATCATTAAAAACAATTTATAAAATTTTCGGTCATCACAACATAATTTATAACATGCTTTAGCTTTCATTTAAATCACCAATATGAAGCATATAAATCATGCTCAACATACTTAATGAATAACCAAAACATGCTAGCATAATATTCAATTTTTCTCATTAAAACACATGCTTGTAAAATAAAATCGAACCATTCGATATTGAAAATTTTAACGTATAATCGAAGCTCGTTCGATTTCTAACCTCTTTAACGGTGTCGATTTAGTGCATAAGGATTTAATGCCAAGGATTTTGGCTAATGAAAGTAAGAACTCTCAAGCCTTTTTTTTTCTTTAGCTCACGGTAGTTTCTTGGTTTTGGAGAGGAATGAGCTTTGCTTTGCTAAGTGAGTCTTAATACACAATGAAAAATGAATCACCTTGTATCAACCTCTCTCTCTCTCGGTTCTCTCACTCACACAAGCAAGCAAAATTCAATTGTGACTCATCACCTTCAATATAGTTAATGAACTTACACATTTTGAAGGAAACAAAAATGATCATTCCTTTTGAAATGCTCCTAGCCGTTGGCTTGTCTCATTAACAAGGAAGGATGAGTTTAATTTTCTTGTCTCATTCTAAGACATAAAATATCTACACTCAACCATATGTGATTAGTCATCAAAAGAGTTCTAAAAATTCTTCTAACCTCCTTTTGGAGTCAAATATATCGGCTCCCTCACAACAAATTGGCCTCCACTTGATTCAATTAATTTATGTCTGGATAAGAGTGTAATTAAATCCTGCTTGCATCATTGATAACACATCATGGAGGAAAATAGCAAAATTAGTTCCTATACGTACCATATTCACGGCACTTTTGAATTATAAGTGCCAAATTTTGATTTTCATGCCATAAGTAGTTATATATCATAATATATATCTTAGATGATAAATTATATCATAGGAAAAATAATTAGAGTTATTTCATGTGTGAAAAACCCTAATTTTCAAAATTAGGGTTTTCGAAAATTACATTTTGTTCAATAATTATTCCTTAATTCTCTAGCATTATTTTAATGCTAAATAACACTCTAATTACATAAAATAATCATAGGAATTTAAATATTATAATTCCTTGATCATTAAATTCGATTTTCTAATCGTCTCTAAACGTTGACGTTCAAAGCGTCTCGAAACGTTTATAATCGACTCATCTCAAAATGGTCATAATAAAGTCGTAATCACTTTATTAAATCATTTCATTAATAATGGAATTTAATTCTAAGCTTCGATACTTAGAAAATTTTACGAAGTTTTAACCATCGATAATCAATCGACGTTGAAATATTACTGCCGAAATACTTTATATAAATATATTCCTAAATTCAAAATCATTAGTGAATATGATATAGGACTTCATTGTCTCGCAAATAATCGAAAACGTTATTCGACAATTCACTAATTCAATTATTTCGGTGAAACCCTAATTTACGAAATTTAATTATCGTCATTAGGCTTTTAATTCTTCGGGATATTACATTCCAACCCCCTTAAAGAAATTTCATCCCGAAATTTTCATACCTCAGAAAGTATGGGGTATCTTTGCGTCATGACATCTTCAATTTTCCACGTGATTTCCTTGTGTCCATGGTTTCTCCATTGGACTTTCATTAAAGACCCAAACTTGATTCTTAATCATTAAATCTTACGATCAAAATAGTCGTAGATTTTTCATCACAACTCATATTTGAGTTAAGGGTCACGTCATTATGGCGGATCACGTGTTTTGGATCATATTCATACTTTCTTAAGTATGACCCGTGGAAAAATTATTGTGTACATTCCCCAAATTTGGTGGAAGTATCAATCTATATGCTACTGGGCCTATCATTTCTAGGATCTCGTAAGGTCCTATAGAACGTGATCTCAACATTCCCTGCACCTTAAACTTTATAAATTCCCTCGATGGAGAAATCTTAAGAAGCTTTATTTCGGCATTTCAAAAACGCAATTCAGATCTACGCATATCAGCGTAAGACTTTTGTCTGTCCTGAGCTTCTCTTATTCTTTGCCTCATTTGGCAGATATCTTAATCATTTCATTTACGTTGTCAGGACTTTATACTTTCTCTCACCTACTTTATTTCAATAAAGTAGTGGTCGATACTTTCTTCCACATAATGCCTCATATGGATATATTGATCGTTGCTTGACAGTTATGGTCGTACGTGAGCTTAACAAGTGGTACAACACGTTCCCACTTGTACCTTGATTTAACATTAATGTTCTCATCGTATCCTTAAACGTCCATATTGTCCTTTTGATCGTCCATCTGTCCGTAAATGGACATCTACGTTAAGGTTCAATCTCGTGTCTAACTCCCTTTTTGGTGAGCTAGTTTAAAATCTAGGGGTAAACTTGGAGTCTCTATCTGAAATGATAGGTTTTGGTACCCCCTGTAGAGATACGATCTCCTTTATGTACGACTGAGCTAACTTATCAGATCCATGAGTCATCTGGATAGGCAGAGGTGAACATAATTGGTGAGTCAATCCACTACTACCCATATAGTAGTGTTGTTTTATTTGATTTTGGCAAAACCCGTCATAAAATCCATTGTTATGTCATTCCATTTTCATTTGTGTATCTCTTGAGATTATAACCTCTTATAAGGTCATTGATACAATGCCTTCACCTGTTGGTAACCGAGACAATGCTTGACAATGTGGTCATATCTCATTTCATTCCTTTCTATCTAACTTTTCTCGTAAATCATAATATACTTAATGCTGCCTGGGTGGGCGGTATGAGGAATATCATGAGCTTCATTCATGATTTTATTTCTAAGCCTATTATCACTTGAAATATATATATCCTTTCTTTAGACAATATGACATTGTCAGGCGCTTTCATTCCTCTTCTTAGCTCGTATTCAAGTCTCTTTGCTCGAAGATATATTTCAAACTCTTGTAATTTGTGAAGAATCCTCAACTTATTTCATATGAGTGATGTCTCCAAGACTTTGGTACTTATACCATTGCTGCTATTTCAAGTCATGAGTTGGGTCATTCTATTCATGTGGCCTAAGTCATTGCGTTGCGTTGACTACCATCTATTTCACTTTAATACACGGCCTCACATTTATTTGTTCATGTAAATTTGATTTCTTCGAAAGACACCATGCGTCTAAGGAATATTATTTCTCTAAGCCTAAATTCACAACACTAAATGATAAGCCTCATTTTTACCTGATTTATAAGGCTATATTCGTTTCGTTTCTAAGTGATAAGTGATCTTTTGAGTTGTCTTTCGATATATTTATGTTTACCTTGGAAGATATTATGCCGTGTGTGTTTCATGTCATTTTACACAGGTTTTGATTTCAAAAAGGTGGATCACGATAAAAAGGAATTAGCTAGCCCAGTCGCGAGTTCACGCGAAAAATATCTGTTTAGATACGACGATAAATATGATGAAATGGATTTGACAAGGATGGATGTGAAAAGTTTACTATGTTAAAGAGCATCTTGATAGGATTCCATAGGCACAAACGGATCACGATTCGGAGTCCGGACGAGAGAGAACGGAGCAAAACAGCGAAGTCGCGCAATACGCAGCCGAGGGAAATCATGCCTCACGAGTTGTGCTCGTGAGACTTGCTCGCGAGAAACACTCGCGAGGATCAATTGATTTTCAGCAATTTTGATGTTCACGACTTAGCTCGCGACATTCCTTAGCAACCAAAGCTCGCGAGGAATCATGGATTGGCGTACGTCTTTGAAGGCTCGCGGCTTTGCTTCGCGAGTTAATCTCGCAAGCAAAGCACGCGAAGAACAATGGATGCGCACAGTGACTTTTCATCGCGACTTTCTATCGCAATAATTTCTTGCGATAGCGCCCCGCGAGGCGAGACACCTAGTTCGCGTATATTTCTGAATCAGAGTCAAAATAGGATTGGAGAATTTACGAGAAAATGAAGCTTATGTTTTATTATAAGCTTAGACACACCATTCCAGATCATAACACAAATTCTTCTTTATTTTCTTTTGCAAGTTGTTTTCCAGTTTAATTTAGTTTAGCTTTTTCTTTCATTATTTTCATTCCAGTTTCATAGTTTAGTTTTTCAGAGTTCAGATTTATTTCCGGATTCAAGTCGCTACAATTGTTCTTCGTGGATTCCTACGGTTTTATTTATTTAATTCAGTTTATGTTTTTCATATTTATTTATTGCTTTAGTATTTTAATTATGCGTAGCTAATTCTGTATTGATCCTAGGGTTTGTATGTCTAACTAGATTTATATAATTAATCTGTTGATACTGTTTTGCCGTCCCATTCATGATTTATAATTCTTGGCTTTAATTCTCATGTGTTGGTGTCTGATCAATATTAATGCATGTTAGTTATGTGATTGATGTCCTGGCGGAATTAATTGCATAATCGATATCGGGAATTTATAATCTGTTTTTCCTTGAGACCGAGCGGAGATAGGTGAACTGTAGGAGGTTAAATCTTTGTGTGCTTTTGGTAATTAGCTTACTTCTCTTGAGACCAACGGAGATAGAGTTTAGGCTAACCTACTACTATAGGCTGTCCTGGCGGAAACTATAGTTATATTAGTGATCCTTCATCTGAATGCGGATTAAATTGGTAAACAGATTAAAAGGTTAATTGTGTGAATCTGGTTAGGTTAAGTACATCCCTAGGATCAGTCTTTATTATCTGATTTTATTCCCTCTTTATTTTCGAGTCTAGTTTTATAATATTCTCTCTTGATATTTTGTTGCCTGAATAATAATCAAGATTATGTGTGAATTATTTGCTGTGTTCTTGACACGCTGTCGTTTAGCGTTCAAAATAAATTTATAACCTATTGCCCATCACAGGCGTAGCCAGCGATAAGTATAGGGTCGATCCCATGAGGAGTTGGTGTAGCAATCTCTGATGTCACGATGTCACTTAAAAAGGATGAGAGTGGTGTAATTATCTTGATCACTATAGGTATGGCTAAAGTAACTTGAAACAAATTAAAAGGGAATATCAAATGATAAGACGAGTCTGGCTTGGGCAACAACTTCGTGAAGACGATTAACACTCGGTCCTAAGTGCAAAGGTTTTCACTACATGACATGCATCAACCGGTTATAAGAGACATATGTCGTGACCCCGTTGTCACGTGTCACGCCCACGACGCACCCCTCCAAATCTATCCTTTCTGTGTAAAGAAGGCAAGGGACACCCTATGCAAACTATCTAACCCGTAATGCCCACGCACGAGGACACCTCAGTACATGCAAGCCTACAAGCGATAAGCACGATCTAGATGGACCGGTATTGGCAAAGGCAATGCTATGACTACTCCAACTCGCCCACACCGGTCAGATTATTTGGGGTGCGGGACACCACACCTTAATCCAATTATTACTTGCAACCTCCCTTACCCACTATGTTATTTGCAACTAACACACGAGTTTGGTTAAGTTATATAATGCCCGGGACCTAGTGCTTCGGGAACACACACATGCAGATCGTAATGCTCTACTTATACCTCTCGAGTTATATTAATCATGCTTCACTTAGTCATGCCCAAACCAGAATAAAGACTTAGCTAGACATAAAATAAACAATCATGTAACAGTTAATCGAAACCATAATTAAACGGAAACAACTTACTATTACTTGAATGAAATAAACGGCGAGCCCAAAGCGCCGCCGGCAAAACATACGACAAAGTAAATAAAAGTGTTTGCTCCGAAGGGTCTTAATGTACGTGGTGGTGATGATAAATCTGATGCTAGAAAGTGAGAGCGAGAGTCGGAACGAGGAAGAGACGCACAAGTCGCGCCTTCATCCAAATATATAGGTCAAGAGAGGCTGACGATGGTAATGGCCCATGGGCTGGACAATCTGGTAGGTTTTCCTTGTTGATCGGCGCTCTTTCCTTGCCCAGACGGATCTGGGATGATCTCCTCCGGATTTCAAGGGATTTGGCCTTCGCGCGCATCCTTTCCGGATTTAGCGAGATTCACCCCGATCTCGCGTATCTTGCCCATCATCTCTCTCTCTGACTTCTCTTGCCCTCTTTCTTCCTCTTGGTCTCTGGTTGCCTTCTTCACTTCCGCTCACCCATTAGCCTACCCTTCGGAGATTGACCTTGTGCGGTTTGTAAGGAGGTCACGCGTGTAACCAACAGCCTTCGGGGTTTGATGCCACGGCGTGAGCGAAGCTCCTTTGCCCTGGGGTACAGTCAGATCTCAGATCATCCGCCATGCAAGTTTCTAGTCCGTCTTGCCCATTTCTGCCCTGCCTTGCCCCTGCAGACCATTGTGTCCTCCCAGACACAAAACACCACAAGAAAGACACAAAAGACTCGATCTAGACCTAGACAAGACTAAAAAAAAAGAGCACAAAACTTGGGCTCGTCACACGCACACACTTTAAACATGCTTGTCCTCAAGCATGCACATGCAATTTGCCCAAGACAACAGAAGAAAGAAAAGACACAAAAGGTTAGCACATCTTCACAAGCGGGTTATCTCGGCCAATATAAGCTTCATCAGAACAAACTAGCAATTCAAGTAGACTCCATTCAAGCAACGACCATCAAACAAGTCAAAATACGAATTTGAGCATTTTGGGCATTTTCCTTACCAACACTCTGCACTCTTGTGTATAGGCTAGTGTATACGCTCAGGACATCTTTCATTTCGACTATGCCATAGGCTTGCGTGCCCTCTACCATCTCCACCATTTAGATAAAGTTTTAAACATTCATCCTTAGGTCTTTTATTTGGCTGTAATGGGGCTTAAGACGTAGGTGGGAATTGTTTGGAACGAGGCTAAGGTCATCATGGACTCAGGTTCGAGAAATTTATTTTGTCCTCCATGGATTTCCCTTCGCCTTTTTTTCTTACGGGCCTTAGCACAACCATCTTAGGACTTCATCAATATATATTCTTTTATTTCAAGCCCTTCATTTTTCTTTCAATTCTGGGTACCTTCTTTATATTGGGTGTTTTGCCCATTTTCTTGATATTTTGGTAACCCTTTATTTCTTGCCCATCACGAGGCTACTGTTCTTCCCTTTTTGTCCGCCTTTCTCTTCTATTAGCTCCTAAGTCCAATTGACCGTGTAGGCTTCTTTTTTTTTAGGCTAATTTAAGTGAGTGAAAGAAATTATTAAGCTCAAGGGGGCTGAACGAGGGATTAACATTAGGTAGGACATTTTTGTCTCAGTGGGCTATTTGAAAGAAAAATATGCCTAAGTCATCTAAATGTTTTAGCTAAGTCAATAAGGCCTCGACATAAGAGTGCACGCAAGTTCTAGCAAAAGCCTAGTGAAGATGTCAATTATCACACAAGAAATGAAAACTGTGTTGATCAAGATACAACAGTTTAAGCTCAAATCTCACCACGTGTGCTCAAATTCAATTCGTCATCCTTATTTACATACCGTCATGCTCAAACAGAATTCCTAAAACTACTAGCATTATTCAAAACAAAGCAAAATACAGGCCAATCAATCCCACCAATTTAAACATGCCAACCGACACACAAAAATGAAAACCCCTCCCCACTCACACACTTTGCGTTGAGCAAAGTGGGTAAACAAGGAGGGAATGCAAACACAAAACAACGAAACGAAACGAGCAAGGTAGGCAGTCCCCCTACTCACACACTTTGCCTTGGGCAAAGTGGGTCAGAGTGGGGACCGACTCTCTTAACTCAAACAAACAAAAAGACGCCTTCCCTTCATCACACACTTTGCCTAGGGCAAAGTGGGTGAGAAAGGGTTGACCACCAACAACAACAAAAAAAAAAAAAAAAAAAACAGAAAAACAAAAACAAAAACGAAACAAAACAGGAAACAAAAAACAAAAAGGGAGGATAAAAAGGTCAAGGGGAAGCTGGATACCTGAATCCAGCGTGGGCAAAGTAGGCTAGCAGGGCATCATGGGTAGCTTTCTGCTGTTCCTCCATCCTGGTCAAGCGGGCTTTGATGTCATCATCCTCCTCCTGGCTATCTCCGACTCTCTTCCTGGCTGACTGGGGGATTGGCGAGGGTTTTCTGGTCATCAGGGTTGGCTCCGTGAAGACTGGTTTGCCGTCCTGGTCATAGTAGATGTCCTTCATTCGCTCCAAAGATAGCCGTGTCAATATGACTCGGGCTCGCCTGTGTCGGTATTTGCTTCGTCCAGTACCTTCAGCTCCGTGGCTAAGACGGTCACCAAATGGGCAAGAGAAATCCTCTGCTTGGGATGAGTCAAGATGTCCTTGAAGTGGGCTGCTGCAAACGCGGCAAAATTGATCTTGTGGCCATGCCACATGCACCACAGAATGAACAACTCCTGCTGGGAGATGGAGTTGCTGCTATCCACCTTCCCGAAGAAACTGTAGGACAGGAGGCGATGACACATCATGAGCGCGTTGCTCCTCAGCTCATTGCCCTTAGTGTATCCCGACTTGAATGTTGTGCCCAGACCAATCGTTGACCATTTTTCATTCCACTCCTCCCCACTGTGTGCTCGGGGACGAAGGTGAAAGCCTCCTTGTACTCTGTGGTCTTTGTCTCAAAACACATCATGCCTGTGGTGCAGTTGAAGTCGTTCACAGAGAACGAGAAGCTGTTGCCCATCAGCTTAAATTTTATGCAGTCCGTGGTCAGCTTCACCTTGCCTGGGTTTTTTACTTCGAGGGTTTGAATGAACTCCCTTGCCAGTGTGATGTACAGCCGTCCTGGCCATTCCAAAAACGCTCCCCATCCAATCCTTGCGAAAAACTTCTTCACTTCATCCTTAACCCCCAGACTCTCCAACACCTCCATGTCTAACGTCTTGGGCTTCACAATGCCCCTCATCAGTGGTCCAATGGGTGAACTACGGGGTGGCCTCTCCGTGGTCAGGATGGCTTTCCCTTTTTCTGAAGATGGTGATGCCATCCTGGCAAGGTACCCACGAGTTCTCTTTCGTGATGGCACTGGGAGCTCCGATGAGGCTTCTTTCTCAGTGGTGGTGGTGCCCTCGGAGTCTTTGTCAGTTGGGGTCTCTTCTCTTCCTTCACTTTTCTCCTTCTCGCCGGAAGGCTCCAGCTCGTCAGCCTCGTCCGAGGTGGACTCCGCTGTCTCCGAGGGGGTATCCTCCTCATCCGTTGCTGGGGCGGCCTTTTCCTTGAACGCTTTGGCTTTCTTCTTTTTGGGCTTCGCCGTTGGCTCTCTCGGTGATTCCTCCGGCGCCTCATTTGTGGGTGAAGGTACGGTGTCCTCGATTATCATCTCCAGGTCCTCGGAGTTTACTGGAGAGGGGCTCTTGGGCATCTCGGGAGTGGCAGGAGTTTCAGAGGGGGACGCCATCTTCGTTTCGAGCTCGGTGGTTTTCTTCGGTTCAGAGGGGGAATCGGAAACTTTTGTGGTGTTTCTGGCTCTGGTTTTACGGGTGGTCATTTTTTTGAAAATGGAGAGGGTTTCTTCTTTATGGTTCAGGTGAGAAAGGGGGGGAAGTTGCAGAGGTTGAGGCGACGTGGGGGGGTTAATTATGGAGTGGCCGGATATAAGAGGCGTTACGTCCTTTCTCCTAACAACCGCCTGCCACTTGTTTCAGAACTCACCCTCTTGCCCACGGTGAATGTCAAGCGTCTCATCTTGCCCTCTTCGATCATGATCACTACTGTTCCTGCAGATTTACCAACACAACACCACACGCAAAACGGGGGCAAAACCAAACAAAAACAAAAAAGAAAAACAACACAGAAAGCAAATAAAATACCAGGTTGCCTCCTGGTCAGCGCCTTGGTTATCGTCGTGGCTCGACCAGACTTCTTCATTAATCTTTCCCGTCGAGGGCTTGCACTTGATGCATTTCCCCTGGATCTATCTCGTGATGCCCATAGTAAGTCTTTAGACGTTGTCCATTGACCTTCAAGGTCTTTCTCATCTTTAGGTCTGCGACCTCGACAGCTCCATTCGGAAATTGAGTTTTGACTTCATATGGTCCGCGCCACTTGCTTGTTAGCTTGCCCGACATCAACTTGAATCGAGATTGGTATAAAAGCACTAATTGCCCTTGCTCGAATGACTTGGCTTTGATAAGACGGTCATGTGCCTTCTTTAATCTTTCTTTGTATAGAACGGCATTGTCATAAGCATCTAGCCTTATCTCTTCCAGTTCTTGAAGCTGAAGCTTTCTAGCTTGGCCATCACGGTCCCAGTCAAAGTTGAGCTTGTTCACTGCCCAAAATGCCTTATGCTCTAGTTCTACTGGTAAGTGACACATCTTGCCGAACACAATTCGGTATGGTGACATGCCCAAGGGGGTCTTATATGCAGTTCTGTATGCCCATAGCGCGTCGTCAAGACGAGTGCTCCAGTCCTTACCTGTAGGCCCCACTACCTTCCTCAATATGGTTTTAATGATTCTGTTGGACAACTCCGCTTGCCCATTAGCCTGCGGATGGTAGGCTGTAGTCACCCGATGGGTTACACCGTATTTCTTGAACAATTTGGTGATAGTAGTGTTGCAGAAATGGGTTCCTTGATCGCTGATAATTGCCTTGGGCACACCGAACCTGTTGAATATATTAGCTTTGAGAAAAGCTGAAACCACCTTTGAGTCATTGGTGGCACTTGCCTTGGCCGCAACCCATTTCGAAACATAGTCCACTGCAAGCAGGATGTACGTGTTGCCCCTTGAGCTCGGTAATGGTCCCATAAAGTCCATCCCCCATACATCAAAGATTTCGACTGGGAGGATAGGTATCATGGGCATCTCATTCCTCTTTGTGATATTTCCTTCTTGTTGACACTCTTTGCATTGCTTACACAGCTCATAAGCATCCTTGAATATCGTGGGCCGGAAGAATCATTGCCTAACACCTTCCTCGATGTCCTCTTGTGCCCAAAGTGACCTCCACATTCTTTGGAGTGGCAGTGATTCAGAATATCTTTGATCTCGCCGCACGCATAGCGTCGCAGGACTTGGTCAGCGCACTTTCTCCATAAGTAGGGATCATCCCATATGTAGGTTCGACAGTCTGCCTTGATCTTGTTTCTTTGATACGTAGTGAGCCCAATAGGGAGTTCTCCAGTGGTTTTGTAATTCACCAAATCTGCATACCATGACTCGAACTCCGTCGTGCCTCGAATAAATGCATGATGTTCTTGGGGAAGGTCTGCAGTGGGCACCGGGTCTTCCCCCTTCAATATGCTACTCAAGTGGTCGGCCACAAGGTTTTATGCTCCACTCTTGTCTTTGATTTCTACATCGAACTCTTGGAGAAGCAAGATCCATCTGATCAGTCGTGGCTTTGACTCCTTCTTGGCCATCAGGTATCTCAGGGCAGTATGATCGGTGTAGACGATTGTCATGGCCCCGATGAGATATGATCGAAATTTTTCAAAGGCGAAGATGACCGCCAAGAGTTCTTTCTCGGTTGTGCTGTAGTTGCATTGGGCGGCATTGAGAGTTCTCGAGGCATAGTAGATGGCATGACTTTCCTTTCCTCTTCGTTGTCCCAAGACGGCTCCCACGGCGTACCCGCTTGCATCGCACATAACTTCAAACGGTATGCCCCAATCGAAATTTGGATGATCGATCTTTGAGATTAAGTTGTTCTTCAGAGTATCAAAAGCCATCTTACACTCTTCATCGAATTCCCATGGTACATCATTCTGGAGTAGTCGTGTCATGGGCTGGGCGATCTTCGCAAAGTCCTTCACAAATCTTCTGTAGAATCCAGCGTGCCCAAGAAAACCTCGCACTTGCTTTACTGAAGCTGGATAGGGCAATTTGGCGATGATCTCTACTTTAGCTCTATCTACTTCTATCCCTCTTTCAGACACCACGTGCCCAAGAACAATCCCTTCTTGTACCATGAAATGACATTTCTCATAATTGAGGATCAAATTCTTTTCGACACATCTACGTAGAACTACCTCCAAATTAAATCAAGCACTCCTCGAATGATTCCCGTGAGCGGTGAAGTCGTCTATAAAGACCTCGATGCATTTCTCCAATAGGTCCAGAAGATGCTCATCATACATCGTTGAAATGTCACAGGGCATTACATGTCGAAAGGCATTCTTACGTAGGCAAATGTTACGAATGGGCATGTGAAAGTAGTTTTATCCTGATCACCTTGGGCAACCCAGATCTGCATGTAGCCCGAGTATCCATCTAAAAAACAAAAGAATTTGTTTCCAGCTAACCTTTCCAGCATCTCGTCAATGAAAGGTAATGGGAAGTGATCTTTTCGGGTTATCGTGTTGAGCTTTCGATAGTCAATACACATTCTCCAACCTGTTTGGAGTCTCGTTGGGATCAGCTCTCCTTCTCGTTTTCACTACCGAATGCACGACTTCTTGGGCACGACGTGTCTCGGGGTGACCCATTTTTGTCGACACGGGATATATGATGCCCAAGTCGAGAAGCTTCAACATCTCCTGCATGACTACCTCCTTCATAGCTGGGTTCAACTTCCTTTGTTGATCGCGTACTGGTTTGGCTTCCTCTTCCATTAAAATGTTGTGAACGATATGGATGGGTGATGCCCTTGATATCGGCCAATGTCCATCCAATAGCTTCCTTGTATTGCCCAATAACATTCTTCACAGCTTCTTCCTGATTCGGACTGAGTTTAGCATTGATGATCACAGGCAAGGTGTCGTCCTTCCCTAGAAATATATATTTCAAGTGGTGAGGAAGAGTCTTTAGCTCGAGTTTGGGAGCTCTCATAAGGGATGGAACGAGCTTTTCTTCTTCCTTCAGGTTGGGCATGTTCTGGTATATTGACCACTTGAGTCCCTCGGGTTCGCTCCGCAAATAAAGCAGGGCCTCCCGACATTGTCCGTAAGCTGCTTCTCATTGAGTGTCTCCCTCCTTAAGACCACTTTGAATTGCTGCATCCAGCGGATCTTGTAAACCTATCTCGGGTAGGATGTCTCCCACCATGGGTTCAATGTGATCAATGAATTCCACGACCTCAATAACAATAGGATGCTCCATGGCCTTGAAGATGTTGAAGGTCACCGTCTCGCCGTCGAATTCACATGATAACTTGCCCGTGTCGCAATCAATCCTAGTTCTGGCTGTCTTCATGAATGGTCGACCCAAGAGCATAACTGAAGATTTGTTGCCCATCGTGCCCATATCCAGAACGTAGAAGTCCGCTGGAAATATGAGTTCCTCCACTTTAACCAATACGTCTTCGATGATTCCTTCTGGATAGACATTGGACCTGTCTGCTAATTGAATAACCACTCGTGTTGGCTTCAGGGTTCCCACTTTTAATTCGTTAAACATTGACAAGGGCATGAAGTTTATAGATGCCCCCAAATCCAGCATGGCCCTTTCGATCCTCGTATTGCCTATTACGCAGGGAATAAAAAACATCCCTGGATCTCCACACTTCTCGGGCAATATCCGTTGCAGGACCGCGGACACATTTTCTCCCACTTGGAATTTTGCATCATCTTTGTATTTCACCTTTATAGTGCACAATTCTTTCATGAACTTTGCCCACTTCGGCATCGTGCCCAGAGCAGTGATGAGTGGTATATTAATTTCCACCTTCTGAAACACGCGATACATCTCACTCATTTCTTTCTCTCTCCGGTTCTTGGCCAATCTGCCTGGAAAGGGAGGTAAAACCTTAGGATTAGGTTTGACATAGGTTGGCTCGATGATGGCCTCTTCTTTTTCCGTCTTTTCCTTGGGCAGTTCCACTTGATCATCGTCGTCTTGACCAATGTGTTCTGTGAGATCTTCCACTTCAGGCATGTTTGCGTCGTCCTTAGGCATGAAAACTTTCTCTGGCAGTTTCTTCCCACTTCTCAGGGCTACAGCATTCAGTTGGGCTAACTCGTTTACCGCTACTTGTGGAGGTAAATTTCCTTGCTTCTTCTCAAGACGCGTTACGGTGGCCGTCAATTGGGAAACTTGGTTCCCCAAGGCTCTGGAGGGCTCCCCTTATCTCGACCTTGAATTTCTCGTTCTCTTGTTGAGCCTTCACATTCTCTCGTGCCATAGTATGCAAGTTCGCCAACGATGGCCCACCGCTTTAGTCACGCTGATTATTTCGTATTCTTTGTTGTTGTCCCGCCCTCCGCTTCGCTTGTTGTTGTCCCGCCTTTGCCGATTGTTAGACCACCTAAAATTTTCGTGGTTCCTCCATCCTGGGTTGTAGGTTTGGGAGTTTGGATCATATCTCCTCTGCTCGTATTGCCCATTACCATTTTGACCCACTGCATTGACTTCTTCTTCTTCAAACAGTGTGGGACATTGATCCGTGTGATGTGTCACGGCAGCGCAAATTTGGCAGACTTTAGCTTTCTTTTGCCCTGGCCCCGTGTTGGTTATGAACTTGTCGAACAGGTTGCAAAGTTTATCTAGCTTGGTCTCCACGGTTGAAGAAGTAGCGGCTTGCCTTGGAACTTCTCCTCCTTCATCTCTGTTTTCTTCGGCCATCTCGCCCAACAGTCTAAAGGCCTCACTGGGAACTTTATTCATTATCGATCCTCCACAAGCTGCATTCACCCAAATTTTCTCAGATGCCCTTAACCCGGCCATGAAATATTGGATTAGATCATGGTCTGGAATTTGATGTTGAGGGCATTTCGAATGCAGCTGTTTAAATCTTCCCCAGTAATCATAAAAGGTTTCCCCCGTGCCCATTTTGATGCTGCTTATTCTTTTCCTCATGTTCTGAATGCGGGCGGCAGGAAAGTACTTATCGAGGAACTTCTGGTGCAGTTGTGCCCAAGTGGTCACACTTCCTGTGGGCAAGGTGTAGAGCCATTCTCTTGCTCCATCATGCAGAGAGAAGGGGAATGACACTAATCTCACATACTCTCCAAGGTTTTCATTGGCGCGGATAGTCCCGTACGCCATCTCAAAGTCTTGTAAATGTCTTTGTGGATCCTCCCCGGGCATGTCACTGAATCGAGAGAGGATCTGGATGAAGGAATGCTTCATCTCCCAGTGGCCATTGATCGCGGGCAAAGTGATGCCCGTTGGCCTCAGGTTCTGGTTGTTGGGGAACACCATTTCCCTCAACGTTCGTTCTACTTGTGGTTGTTCACCCATCGCATTGCCCTCTGGGTTCTCTTCTGGATTAGCTGCCCTTGCAGCTTGTCGTGCCCTCCGTACTGCTGCTCTCCTCCGCCTTGCGTGCTTTTCGATCTCAGGATCGTACAAA
Source organism: Salvia rosmarinus (assembly GCA_036937905.1). Lineage (NCBI taxonomy): Eukaryota > Viridiplantae > Streptophyta > Magnoliopsida > Lamiales > Lamiaceae > Salvia > Salvia rosmarinus. Next base: position 70,346,492 of record CM072819.1, on the reverse strand, counting down.
AGTCCTCCGTTCTCTCCTGCAAGGTTAGGTCGTAGTATACAATAGAGAAAGCAATATAAACTCAAGAAATAGAGATTACTACTGGAATGCGCAACTCCCCGGCAACGGCGCCAATTCTGACACACTGTCGTTTAACGTTCAAAATAAATTTATAACCTATTGCCCATCACAGGCGTAGCCAGCGATAAGTATAGGGTCGATCCCAAGAGGAGTTGATGTAGCAATCTCTGATGTCACGATGTCACTTAAAAAGGATGAGAGTGGTGTAATTATCTTGATCACTATAGGTATGGCTAAAGTAACCTGAAACAAACTAAAAGGGAATATCAAATGATAAGACGAGTCTGGCTTGGTCAACAACTTCGTGAAGACGATTAACACTCGGTCCTAGGTGCAAAGGTTTTCACTACATGACATGCATCAACCGGTTATAAGAGACATACGTCGTGACCCCGTTGTCACGTGTCACGCCCACGACGCACCCCTCCAAATCTATCCTTTCTGTGTAAAGAAGGCAAGGGACACCCTATGCAAACTATATAACCCGTAATGCCCACGCACGAGGACACCTCAGTACATGCAAGCCTACACAGCGTTACGATCTAGATGGACCGGTATTGGCAAAGGCGTTGCTATGACTACTCCAACTCGCCCACACGGTCGTACTATTTGGGATACGGGACACCCGACACCTTAATCCAATTATTACTTGCAACCCTCCCTTACCCACTATGTTATTTGCAACTAACACACCGAGTTTGGTTAAGTTATATAATGCACATGACCCAGTGCTTCGGGAACACACACATGCAGATCGTAATGCCCTACTTAGACCTCTCGAGTTATATTAATCATGCTTCACTTAGTCATGCCCAAACCAGAATAAAGACTTAGCTAGACATAAAACAAACAATCATGCAACGAGTTAATCGAAACCATAATTAAACGGAAACAACTTACTATTACTTGAATGAAATAAGCCATGAGCCCAAAGCGCTACGGCAAAACATCTGACAAAGTAAATAAAAGTGTTTGCCCGAAGGGTCTTAATGTGCGTGGTGGTGATGATAAATCGATGCTAGAAAGTGAGAGAGAGTCGAACGAGGAAGAGACGACAAGTCGGCGCCTTCATCCATATATATAGGCGAGAGGCGACGATGGTAATAGCCCATGGGCTGGACAATCTGGTAGGTTTTCCTTGTTGATCGGCGCTCTTTCCTTGCCCAGACGGATCTGGGATGATCTTCTCCGGATTTCAAGGGATTTGGCCTTCGTGCGCATCCTTTCCGGATTTAGCGAGATTCACCCCGATCTCGCGTATCTTGCCCATCATCTCTCTCTCTGACTTCTCTTGCCCTCCTTCTTCCTCTTGGTCTCTGGTTGCCTTCTTCACTTCCTCTTGCCCATTAGTCTACCCTTCGGAGATTGAACATGCGGTTTGTAAGGAGGTCACGCCGTAACGAACAGCTCTCGGGGTTTGATGCCCTGGCTGTGAGCGAAGCTCCTTGTGCCCTCGGGGTACAGTCGTATCTCAGATCATCCGCCATGCAAGTTTCTAGTCCGTCTTGCCCATTTCTGCCCTGCCTTGCCCCTGCAGACCATTGTGTCCTCCCAGACACAAAACACCACAAGAAAGACACAAAAGACTCAATCTAGACTTAGACAAGACACAAAAAAAAGAGCACAAAACTTGGGCTCGTCAGTTCTCGAGTCGCAGTCCCTGTGGATACGATATATATACTTGCTGTTTTACTATCATTTATTTGGTAGGAATATTAGCGATCACTAAACTTGGCAAAATTGGTTGGCTTTAGATGTCCGTAAGACGGTCCTTCGATGTTCTTTATGTTCTTTCTCGCTCTTCATATGGATAAGAACATCATTCATAAAGTTTAGACAAAATTGTCTAAATACGTGTGGAACACTCGATTTTTGAGGTTCAAGAACAAGGTTGGTACATTAGTTAGTCCGAATGGCATAACTATAATCTCATAGTAACCATATCTTATTCGGAACAATTCGTTTTCGTACATCAGATACCATTCTATAAAACCCATATAATATATTTCATCAAAATGCCTCAATGAGGACTTTCCATACATTAATTACGAGGGTCGGTCTATCAAGCCAACTAATTACATGGCGTCTAGTCCTTTTTACAACCAAAATTTTGACACCACTTCAACATATTCACAAAATATTCCAAACTACGTTTATTTTACACATTCTAACCATATCATTTTCAACATAATCCATTATCTACATATAAGTTTGATATCTTCATAGGATTCTATGTCTCTGAGTGGCCTTCGTCGGAATCGTATTCCTCATTTGGAAATTTACCTTTTTCCAGGCACGTTTTTACCTCATATTCCCGACGATCTATCTCTTTCAAAGAGCCAGGGGTCACACTGCTCCATGTTTCTTCTTTGATGCCAGAAGTTTGTGTTGTTTTTATCAGAAAGTAAGGTTGAGTTGGTAGCGGTAATTCTTCTAATCCTCGAGGGCGATAAGATCCGTCCTTTGCCCTTCTCGTCTCTTTTCGGTATAATTTGACACGGGGCGTGGGGCGGCATTTGGAACTGTCGGTACAACCATTCCTTTATACCATGCCGTGTAACTTGCGGGGACCAGGACAAGTGCTTGTGGGTGCCGTTCCATACGCATTATATGTATACTTGAGCCTGTTGACAAACCCTGGTAAATCTGCCTAAACCTTGGAATTTTCTACTTGGAGAATGTATTCTCTTGATACTTCTTTTGCAAAATTCGCCATCACTGTAAGCGACGAATAAGTCGTTGGATACCATCCTCATCCGTCACTCCATGGTTACGAGCATCCTTCCAAAGGTGCGAAATTCCTCAAAAGCGGCCTAAATCTACGCCCGTTTATAATGTAAGAGTCGTACTGTGTGAGTTCTAAGCTTGTAGGCCTTGTGGTTAACTTTTTACCTGTAATACTCCTATTTCCTGCCATCTCTTATTCTTCATTTTGTGTTTTGCACCTTCATTCGCATATTGCTCAAAATTAATTCGTGTAAGCAATAGTGGGTCAAAATCCCGTCGCGTAGAATTTCAAATGAAGAGACTATTCCCATGTCTCTAATCACGTGAGTGACATCCATTTCCAAAACTTCGGTTTCTAGAATTATATCTACGTTCCACATAGATGTTATGATCCAATTCATTGGGCAGAACCTTAGGCGATCCTAGGTCCAATTCTAAGCTTGAGTAACACTTGCGATGGCCATAATTCTTATATAGGTGAAGAGATTTTTATTTCTTGATTCGTTTATCCTGAATTGGGTTCTATCATTTCTACACATATTTGTGCAATGTTAGAATGTAAAGCACATATATCGAACAAAATATTATAGGTATTTTGAGAAATTTTTCTCATACCTATTGGGCCTTCTTGGTTTTTGTTCGTTCTGTTCTCGGTGCGAAGCATAGGCTCTAGTCTACGGTATTCCCGTCTGTTCGATTAAACATCTATTTCATATATTTTTGTCCTTTCCCTTGGGACATTATGTTTCCTTTCTATGGCCTCCTGTTACCTCGTTCACCATATCCTTCTCGGGTATCAGTACTGTTATGCTTTTATCAATAGCATTTTGTAGTTAGGTTTATATCAACCTATCTTTGATATTGATATCTCGATAATTAAATTTCATCATAAAAATCGTGATGTCTCTATCACTATCATTCATTCCTAATCCAGTATGAATGATTCAGTACCCTTTTTCATTTTATCGATCTTAGGAATATATCTCTCATATATCCTTACTTTAAACTCTTTTCCTGAGAAATCCTTATACTGGCATTTATCGCCATCATTTGTAATATCCTTTTAGGATATACTTCATTTCTTCTTAATCTTTATTGATTCATCATGCAATTTCGCATGGAATAAAATCCTTTGTCCACTGAGGACGTATTATACTTTTGCCTTGACGTCAAATATCTTTACCATTTTCTCGACGTTCAATGACTGCTTCATTTCCATGTCAGAGATACTTAATATCTCACTTTATTGATCGTCACAAAAGTATGAGGGATAGTCTTTTCCAATTAGATTCACCTTAAGATTCTTCCATGTGAATCTTTTCATTTGTTCTCTTGGATGTATTCCCTTTGCAAGGTCTATAGAAGCTATCTTGCTTGTTAATTACTAAGACACACAAGACAAGCGTTTTGTGTCAAAATAACTTAGAGTACTAAGATTCATTTCAAATAATGAATCTATTTCTTAATCCATTTCTTTACTTCAAGGAATTACCTTACTTATCAAAGTCGTAAAGCTTCTGCAGCTTATATTATATCGTGGCTATCTCATGATTGTATAGCTTGTAATTTCTCCTACTATTTATGAACTTTGTCCCTTTTTCTTGGGCATGGTATCTGAAAGTAATATTACTTTCATTATACTTCGATTCTCACATCAGGATTAGAATCGTCGTTATTGTCATATCGCTTAGTAAGGTAGTACATCGTTACACCATAACTTAAATTCCAAGCATCTCATTACCATGTTTTGACTTTGGAGATATCTTCACATACTTGATTTACATGCTAGGGCTATCCTAGCTATTCATTCATCTCAATGATTATGATTCCTCAATCTCATTATCATTGGTTTAACCAAGTTTCAATTACTTGGAATCGATTATGCTCAAGCATAATCTCATTGATTGAGGTATAAAGCGAGAGATTTATTATCTGAGATGCCATCAATTCTTTATAAATATATCCTTGAAAAGAATATTTGTGCATCTTCATTCTTTTAAACATGTTCAACCTACTAAGGAGGTTTTAAGGATAAACAACTATCTTAAAGATAAGTTGTAATCTCTCTCATTATGACATAATAAGGGGAAATTATATCCCATGGATATATCATACACCTTTCTTTACCTTTACTCTTGCATTTAATGCTAAAGAGTATCTCATTCATAACTTCATTATTATAACAGTCACATGAAGATATAACTTTATTGTTATCAATATCTGGTAAGCCCCTCAAGGGTCATTGCATCAATGTGCATCATAGGGAAAATATCTAGTCTCATCGAGATCTTATTTACATCATAATTTCTTGATATCTATCACATTACTGATCCGAAACTCTTTGGTGACTAATAAGTAAACCTACATCACACCTGATGTTTATCACTTTACTACTCGAAACTCGGGTGGCAAGATAAGTTAACGTTCATCACTCATTGGTTTTAAGGATCGAAGAGGATTCATCATGACAACTTTCAAGAGGTATGGATTCCCAATCCAAAATAACAAATTTTACAATTTTGATCCATATGTTCTGTATACTGAATAATTGGGATCTAGGGTCCGAAGACCAGAATGACGACTACTGAGATTTCTATGGTCATATGGGCTGGCCAGTCCCGTCACAAATATTTTCTCAGCACACAAGGACTTGGTTTCAAAAGGACACTTTATAATTCTTTGGGATTATGAATTTCTTTCAGAAACAGTGAGAATCTCAAGTGATTTCTCAATTGGCACTAGGTCATAGAGTTTAAATTCAATGACAGAAATTGGGTAATGAATAGAATTTGAAACCTTATATAACTCATAATAGGTCATCATCAAAGGTTCTCATGTATGTCGTGGCTCTACTTGTACTACTGGAAATCTTACTTTCTAGGAACATTCTAAGATTCTTATCATACTCTAAAGTTCTCATTCTATAAAAATCATAGAACTAACTTCCACTGATTCTTGTAATTTCTGAAGAAAGAATCAGGGGTTGGATCCTTCATAACAATTAAATTACAGCGAGTTAGAAGTACGTAGGTGAAAACCATGCATAAATCGGAGTTCAAACGAAGGAGAACGGGTCAAAACAAAACTACTGCGCAGTGCAGTTTCACCCGAAGCCGAAGTCATTCTTGTTTTGAAAACTCACATTGTTTTTGTTTCAACGAAAAAGTCATAGTCGATTTGGAGTTCCGTCACGCGTGAACGTCCAAATAAAAAGACTATACTCATGTCACTTATCGCATAGTGACATTCATCATCTTTTCCATTTCTGAGCTTAAATTTTTCTTCTCGTTATTCATTTCGAGATTCTCATCTTGATCTCGTTTTTGTTCTCGGGAGGGAATAAAATTCTCATAATTTATCCTTCTATGTTCTTTCGCAAATGGGATCATGCGTCTTAAACAGTCTACGTTCTTTTGGGATGACATACCCATCATCATAAACAACTTTAAGATTTGAAATAAAATTTCAAATATTCATAGCATAGCTCATTGTACGCATGTACTTCTTTGAATTTAAAAAATTCAACATAACATATTTGACATATAAATGTCAATTTTTGAGCATTTTCAATCATTAATAACAATAAATCTTTATTGAATTCCATGAATTCAAACATTTCATTTTTGACATCTCAATGTCAACATTTTCTCATAGAACATTATCATCGCATTATCATATATTGGTAGCGAACCAAAAAATTTCAATATCATCATAACATCATTAAACAATCCTCCTCATAAACATCATCAAACCATCATATGTTGGTAGCGAACCAACAATTTTTTCTCCTCATTTCATCACTCTCCACTTCACAACATAAAACTTCATTTGCATCATTTGCAATAACTTTCACTTTCAATCAATTCTCATCACTTTCATTTCACTTGAAAATTATTACAAAACTTTGAGAAAGAATCATTTACTTAGCACAAACCAAATCCTGTAAGTTTTGCTTAAATATGCAGTCCCATACCTGCATATTGTTGGAATCCTTTGAACTTTCCTTAAATATGCAGTCTCATACCTGCATATTCTTGGAATCTCTTTTTGAAAAATCATTTCCATCCTTTTTCACTTTCAACTTTTCATTTCAAATCTTTTGAAGAGAAACCATTTACCTCATTCCGGTTGAGCTTGATGTGATGGAGTGTTGAGCATTGTCAGCTGACCTTTAGAAGTCTAGTGACCCAATCTAGACTTAACTCTAAAAGGAGGTTTTGGATTCAAAGAGCGAACCGCTCTAATACCACTTTGTAACAGCCCTAAATCCTAAGTACGGATTAACGAGGACTAATACTTGGAACAGTAATCAAAGAATAGGGAAGGTAATTAATTATAGAATTTTGGGACTAAATTCAAGTAAACTAAGAATCTTTATCCTTTATATACAAGACATACATAATTTACATGTGAAGAGAGATCTACAAATCCTTAACAAAAGATTCAAATGATCAGAAGGAATTCAACAGTCAACATCAAAAGATAAACTTAATATTCTATCACTGCGGAAAAGCATGTGAAAACACATATGACGATGTGTAATCAAGGTTTCTAACATATCATTATCAAAAGGGGTTCTGACTTGCTCAACACGCCTCCATCCATCATCTGCTCAACCTGCACATTTAAAAACAAATATGCAGGGCTGAGTATAAGAATGCACTCAGTGGACTCACGCCAAATCATTTATCAGTTTTCAATTACACTGCCCCATCATAGTAACACACAAGATTTAAATTGAAATGCTCATGCTTACTAAACATTTTCTGTCATTTTCCAAAAACGTCGCTTGGCCAAGCATTTTCATTGTATGTATGATCCATATCCATCTCATATCTCATATCACATCATCAATAATTCATCTCATAAAATCATCTCGCGCCGTAGAGGAGGCCTCCTCTTACGGACGCCGTGACCGACCGAGCACCCTTTCAGCACACAGTCACAAAATAGTGCACAAAATCCTTGCCACTCCGGCACAGGATACGAATTCTCAATCATCCTTGTGGGTACTTACAAGGACACGAATTCAATCATTTCATAAGTTGGGAGCGACCCAACAACATTATCAACATTCGTTCACGGATAGGATACATACATAAAACATTAACATTTTGGGCAGGTAATTAAATAATCATTTCTCATCATTTCTTGCGAATAAAGCATCGTAAATAAATCATTTGGTAGACATTTGATCCTTTTGAGTAGAGTAAAGCCCACCTGGACTGTAGATCGTCGATTTTCAAAATACGTTTCCCTTTTCTCGTCTCTTGCTCACGTCCACGTCTGATCGAGCTAAAAACACACTCAAATTCACTCACAATCGTACGAGGTAATTGTAGCGTGATAAGTTAACACGAGTCGTCTCTCAACGAAAACTTAACAGGGCGATTGTTCGTGTCGTGCACAGAAAGCATTTTAATCCTAAACATTCTAATAACAACGGGGGTTGAACATGCAAGAATTGAAATACGAGAAAATAAACAGCGATCCTAAGCTGGGGGTTGTCAATCCCTAGTTGAACTATGAAAGCGATAAATCAAAGCGGTAAATAAAAGCATATGCAATCATATTATTCATAGGGTTTGTCAATCCCTAATCTAAATCTAATTGCAAATAAAAACATAATCATCAATCATTCTCCAAGAACATGAATTAATCGAAAGCATGATAAATCAAAGCCATATAAATTGATAGAAACATGAGAACAATCCACTATCACTATGAATTGAATTCAATAAAACTGAGAAATTCCAAAGCATAAATTGATAAACTAAACATTCAATGATGAAAAAGAGAACATGAATTAAAATAAGGATTGTATCTGTTATGTTGACTGAAGAAATCCCTGAAGAAAGCTTCCAAGAGCGCCGCGGCTGAAAAAGAAATAAGAACTGAGAACGCCCCTTCTTTGACCTAATGCGCGCATATATATATTAAATAAAAGCCAGCGTCGGACGGACCCAAACGCCGGACGCGGCTAGTGTCTGGACGACGTCGCAGCGCCATTTGGAGGCCCAGCGTGCGCTGGGAGTTCGAGCGTGGATGAGGCTCGCACGGCTGAACACGCGCGGAAGGTGAAGCAGCGGAGGTTGGGTTGGCGCTATGACTCGGCGCCGGACGGGCGCTTCGGGAGATGGGGTGGCGGCGCTGCGGCTGGGCTGGGCGAAGCCCAGCACCGGACGGAGCGGCATCGCGTGCGGAGGATGCGCGAGCACGCGCGGGACTCGGCGGCGCCGCGAGCGTTACTGAAAGAGGGATCGGAGGCTGGGGGTAGCAGGCCAGCCGGACGGGCGGCATCGCGGAGGATGCACGAGGCCGACGATGGTGCTTGGAATGGCGCTTCGAAATTGGTGGAGCGCTGGATCCCAGCCGGCTGGGCTCGCGCGCAAGGGGAAGCGAGTCGCAGCGGCGCTGGGCGTCTTGGCGTTGGGCTGTTGGCGCGCGGGCGCTCAGGCGCTCGTGCGCGACTTCGACGTTTCGCTCCGTTCTCTCGCGTCCGATCTCTGAATTGCGATCCGCTTGCGTCTATGAACTCCTGTCGCGATGCTCTTCATTATATTTGATCCTCGACAGATTCATTTCATCCTATTTATTGCCGATTTTCTGCAAAACATTGAAACGAACCAAGTAAGTTCGAATTGATAAATAATAACAGAACCAACTGCATAAATAGGATAAACTAATGAAAATGACATGTAAAACAATACCAAGAATCATCACAAAATCATACCAAACAACTCCCCCACACTTATCCATTTGCTTGTCCTCAAGCAAAGTCTATACTAATAAGAGTAGAAGAATAACTCATGCAACTTAACCCTTAATCCAATCAATCGAACCTCACTTTGCAATTCCCCCAAACATGATGAATACATAATCAAAGTTAACGTGAAACAAATCTAAGTTTGTGAAAATATCAAACAAACAGGTAAGTTATTTTTGCTCAGACCCAACTCTCCGCTAGAGGTGAATTAACTAAAATGGTTACCTTTAGCAACAAGTTTCCTTTGATAACATAGAAGGTATTAATGATTTTGGAACAATGTTCGAAGGTGAACTCTCGATGAACTCGAGTCTCCTAACGTGGTTTCCCATGTCCATTTCTCAATTTACGAGAAAGAGGGACATAATCACATCCTCCATTTATACAATCTCAACAACATTGGAGTTTTAATTCTCCTTATTTTCTTTTTCACATATATTTTCTTTTTTCTCTTTTTTTAAATTGAAACAGTATATAGGTAACCACACTGTTAACACTACCCCTAGCATTAGCCGGACAAATCACGTCAATAACCACCGATTTAAAATCAATTCACACAATCTCGTCAATTCACATTGCACTTTAATCACATGACATCAAGATAAACGAGAAATACATCAAGGTCCGATCAATACCACGAGTTCGGTTGCACAAATCAAAATCGACTTATTCAGATAGACACAAACTTAAGTCCAAACAATCAAAATAAGCACAAGGGCACATCATTAAGCATACAAAAAATATATATGAAACGCACACAAAACTGAGTAAACATCCCCCACACTTAAATCGAGCACTGTCCCCAGTGTTCAAAACATTAAAAGCTCAAAATGACCATAGAGGATGATACTTCACGATAATCGATTTAATGTGCTACTGTAGAGTTGGAGCATCACGGCTTCATCTCATCGTTGACAACTTTCCAAATCCGAGCAAAACAAACTTCGCGACAGCGGATAGATCAACAAGAACAACAAAACAAGACAAAAAAAAGAAAGAAAGAAAAAGCAAATAAAAATCCGTGGGTAACTCCCACGAAGTACTCAGTTTAACGTCGTGAGCCCGACGTGTTCCGGTCAACAACGGACTATCCATAGTCCTTCACCTGCAGGAATACCATCTCGGCCAAAGCATCAGTAATAACCATATAAGAACAGAGGACAGTAAAGAAAACAAGTAATGCATAATTTAAGCTCAAGTCGAACATCCTATTCTCTAAAATAAAATAAATAATTTCAATTCCCAAAGAACAGTACTTTGGTGAATTAGGATGTTGACAAATAATTGATGTTACCTCAACCTTTGTCCTCGATTTGTCCTCCTCACGGGATCCGTACTCAATTGTTGAGGCGGTCTGATAACTTCCAGAGTGGGCTTTGGCATGCTTGCAACTTCACATGCCCACTCTTCCTCGTCAGCCGACCTTGTAACCACTTCCTCGTGGCTCTGATCCTGCTTCTCATCCTCACATTCCCATTCTTCCTCATTTTCCACCTTCTCATTGCAAAGAACTCGTCAGATGTCTCTCCCACCCCATTCTCAACAAATGGGTCACTTTCAAGAACAATGAACAGCGACTGCCTGGACTGACCGGATTGGTTTGGAAGTTCCCTCGCTGCACGTTGTTGTTGATACTCAACCCACTTCGCAGCAATCAGTCCCACTTGTTCCTCTAAACGCTCAAGAGTTGCGTTTTTATCATCAATGGCGAACTCGATAGTCGGTGGTCGCCTGAGCCTCATAGGGTGAGCTTGAGGCTCCCTATTGCATCTTGTTGCAACAACTCGTCCGACTTCTCGGTCATCATTTCTAATTTTGCTTGCAAGCGCTGATTTTGGTGTCGTCGACATCAACTTTTGACGAACTTATCATCCCAAGGCGGCATTTGAGGTGGAGGTGGGCTGCTGCGGGTATGAATCTTGAGATGGAGGTGGTTGTTGTGAGTACGGATCTTTGCGGCGGAGGTGGTTGATCCCAATATGGATTGTAGGATTGATCCTCATAGTGCGACGAAGGTGGTTGATCGGTAATGATTGTAGAAGCGATCCTCATCTGCGGTGGAGGTGGTTGGTCCCGATGGGGATCATAGGCTTGTTGCTCGGGGTAGGGATCGTGGGTTTGATACTCATGGTTTGGCGGGTATCCTCGAATAATTGAATTGGGCTCCTTCTTCGTAAGAAGAATTTGCCCAATCGACGAACTTTCCTCCCCCACTGTTTGACCACATCCATCTGCTGGTAACCTGCGAATGAGACACCAACAACAAAAACAAGATCACACGCGCGGGGAAAATAACCAAGCAGAAAGAAAAGAAACACGAAAACAAACAACATAAACAATACGCTAAAGTTTTCCCGAACGGCGCCAAAATTGATCGAGCTAAAATACACTCAAATTCACCGCAATCGTGCGAGGTAATTGTAGCGTGATAAGTTAACACGAGTCGCTCTCAAGGAAAACTTAGCAGGCGATTGTTCGTGTGTCGTACTGAAAGCATTTAAATCCTAAACATTCTAATAACAACGGGGTTGAACATGCAAGAATTGAAATACGAGAAAATAAGCATGATCCTAAGTGGGGTTGTCAATCCCAAGCTAAACTAATAAAGCATTAAATCTAAACCGGGGTTGTCAATCCTAGTTGAACTATGAAAGCGATAAATCAAAGCAGTAAATAAAAGCATATGCAATCATATTATTCATAGGGTTTGTCAATCCCTAATCTAAATCTAATTGCAAATAAAAACATAATCATCAATCATTCTCCAAGAACATGAATTAATCGAAAGCATGATAAATCAAAGCAATATAAATTGATAGAAACATGAGAACAATCCACTGTCACTATGAATTGAATTCAATAAAACTGAGAAATTCCAAAGCATAAATTGATAAACTAAACATTCAATGATGAAAAAGAGAACATGAATTAAAATAAGGATTGTATCTGTTATGTTGACTGAAGAAATCCCCGAAGAAAGCTTCCAAGAGCGCCACGGCTGAAAAAGAAATAAGAACTGAGAACGCCCCTTCTTTGACCTAATGCGCGCATATATATATTAAATAAAAGCCAGCGCCGGACGGACCCAAACGCCGGACGCGGCTAGTCTCTGGACGACATCGCAGCGCCGGTTGGAGGCCCAGTGTGCGCTGGGAGTTCGGCGTGGGCAGCGCAAGGCCGAGCGCGGAAGGTGAAGCGAGCGAGGGCACTGGTTGGTAGCGTGACTCAGCCGGACGGGCGCTTCGGGAGATTAGGGGCGGCGAGGGCGCTGGGCAGGTGGCGGGCGCGAAGCCCAGCACGGACGGAGGCGGCATCGCATCGCGGAGGAAGCAGCGGGCGGGACTCGAGCGCCGGCGGCGTGCGCGAAAGGGATCGAGCTGGCCGCAGTAGTAGCAGCGACGGACGGGCGGCATCGCGCGGAGGATCTGTGGGCTTGGGACACGACGAGCGCCGACGATGGCGTTGGGAATGGCGCTTTCGAAATTGGTGGCGCTGGCTGGATCAGCGCCGGCTGGGCGTTCAGCGCAAGGTGAAGTCGCGAGTCGAGGCGCCGGGCGTGCGCGGCGTTGGGCAGTTGGCGCGCGGGCGCTCGTGCGCGACTTCGACGTTTCGCTCCGTTCTCTCGCGTCCGATCTCCGAATTGCGATCCGCTTGCGCTATGAACTCCTGTCGCGATGCTCTTCATTATATTTGATCCTCGGCAGATTCATTTCATCCTATTTAATGCCGATTTTCTGCAAAACATTGAAACGAACCAAGTAAGTCCGAATCGATAAATAATAACCGAACCAACTGCATAAATAGGATAAACTAATGAAAATGACATGTAAAACAATACCAAGAATCATCACAAAATCATACCAAACAACGTCCAACCTTTACGTAAAAACTATTTTAGTACGTCGGTCACGTTTTTTGAGAACATCAAAGTTTAAATAAACTTTGATAATTTATAAAGTAATAACTCGCATTCCTCAACTAATTTTAATACGTCGTTTCAACGCGTATTTTAATTAAATAATTCTCGTACTTCGATAGAGACGAGATATGATCTACTATCTCATTTTAACCATTTAGGTTAAACGTTCAACGTATACTAACGTCTTTCAATAAAATGATTTCAATTATGAAGTCTTTTCTCACTAATGAGAAATTCTTATAAATTTAATACGTTTTATACGTATTAGTGTATTTACTCAACGTATTTCATACGTTCAATCTTAAGTCAACGTTTTGACTTTTCTTAACACATTTTATAACCAATTTCTATATAAATCGATTTTCAATCGATTTCTTTTCATAAAACCCTAATTCTCGATTTTTCACGTTAATCAATAAACTTGATTAATATTTTTCTTTAATATGAATTAACTTATTTATTATATATTATTTTTCATTTCCAACGTTATTTAATATAACGTTTCGCCGTAAACATAGTATACTATGTTTATAAAATCCCGTAAATTCTTAATAGGTCTAAAATATTTTCTAAGCATATAATATGTGATTTTTCTTAATAAAATGGATTTAAAACCTTAGCCTTCATTTTCTACAACTCTCGGCCCTCTTATACATTAATTCACAAAATTCCTCCAAAATTCTTATAAAATCACATAATGCTCTATATTATCATAGTATCAATAATATGTATTAACATTAGCTATAGGAAAATTGGACATCATTTCTCTATTCTTTAAAGCTCACGGTATTTTTTTTAAAATCATCAAACATTTTTCTAAAATTCCACTAAAATTCCACAATGTCTAAACCTTATCATATAACATAATATTCAACATTATCAACTTACACTCCAACATACTAATACATTTGCATTTTCGAAAATTTTAAAGCATGAACAAATAATTTCCAAAATTCCCAATAAATTCACATAGTTCATAATCAATGCTCTAGATTAACATTATGCTATAACATTACTTAGATAAAATTTGTACACCAACTTATAATTTTTATTCAATTTTGGTAATTACCAAAACAATAGCATATGATTTTTAAAAATTTCCAAATAATCACTATGAGTTCTACTACTAACATATAACATTAATCCATCATTAAAAATAATTTATAAAATTTTCGGTCATCACAGCATAATTTATAACATGCTTTAGCTTTCATTTAAATCACCAATATGAAGCATATAAATCATGCTCAACATACTTAATGAATAACCAAAACATGCTAGCATAATATTCAATTTTTCTCATTAAAACACATGCTTGTAAAATAAAATCGAACCATTAGATATTGAAAATTTTAACGTATAATCGAAGCTCGTTCGATTTCTAACCTCTTTAACGGTGTCGATTAATGCCAAGGATTTTGGCTAATGAAAGGAAGAACTCTCAAGCCTTTTTTTTTCTTTAGCTCATGGTAGTTTCTTGGTTTTGGAGAGGAATGAGCTTTGCTTTGCTAAGTGAGTCTTAATACACAATGAAAAATGAATCACCTTGTATCAACCTCTCTCTCTCTCTCGGTTCTCTCACTCACACAAGCAAGCAAAATTCAATTGTGACTCATCACCTTTAATATAGTTAATGAACTTACACATTTTGAAGGAAACAAAAATGATCATTCCTTTTGAAATGCTCCTAGCCGTTGGCTTCTCTCATTAACAAGGAAGGATGAGTTTGATTTTCTTGTCTCATTCTAAGACATAAAATATCTATCTACACTCAACCATATGTGATTAGTCATCAAAAG
The DNA here is from genome assembly GCA_036937905.1 of Salvia rosmarinus. NCBI lineage: Eukaryota > Viridiplantae > Streptophyta > Magnoliopsida > Lamiales > Lamiaceae > Salvia > Salvia rosmarinus. The sequence continues at coordinate 70,331,221 of CM072819.1, read as the reverse complement.
AGTTCTAAAAATTCTTCTAACCTCCTTTTGGAGTCAAATATATCGGCTCCCTCACAACAAATTGGGCTCCACTTGATTCAATTAATTTATGTCTTGATAAGAGTGTAATTAAATCCTACTTGCATCATTGATAACACATCATGGAGGAAAATAGCAAAATTTGTTCCTATACATACCATATTCACGGCACTTTTGAATTATAAGTGCCAAATTTTGATTTTCATGCCATAAGTAGTTATATATCATAATATATATCTTAGATGATAAATTATATCATAGGAAAAATAATTAGAATTATTTCATGTGTGAAAAACCCTAATTTTCGAAATTAGGGTTTTCGAAAATTACATTTTGTTCAATAATTATTCCTTAATTCTCTAGCATTATTTTAATGCTAATAACACTCTAATTACATAAAATAATCATAGGAATTTAAATATTATAATTCCTTGATCATTAAATTCAATTTTCTAATCGTCTCTAAACGTTGACGTTCAAAACGTCTCAAAACGTTTATAATCGACTCATCTCAAAATGGTCGTAATAAAGTCGTAATCACTTTATTAAATCATTTCATTAATAATAGAATTTAATTCTAAGCTTCGATACTTAGAAAATTTTATGAAGTTTTAACCATCGATAATCAATCGACGTTGAAATATTACTGCCGAAATACTTTATATAAATATATTCCTAAATTCACAATCATTAGTGAATATGATATAGGAATTCATTGTCTCATAAATAATCGAAAATATTATTCGACAATTCACTAATTCAATTATTTCGCGAAACCCTAATTTACAAAATTTAATTATCGTAATTAAGCTTTTAATTCTTCGGGATATTACACCAAATTTCTCACTTTTTCACATAACACCTTTTCAAACATATCACATCACATAAATTCACATCATACTCATTAAACTTCTTCCAATACATTCATATTCTATGATTCTTAAAACAAATCATAACTTATCTTACCTAGTTGAGCTGGAGAGATGGATTTGGAATGCTGAGCTACTATCAATTTCTTTCTATTTTTAAGACTCAAGGTTCGCAAGGAAAGGTTAGACTCAAGAAAGAAAAATTCACAGGTCCAGAGCGAACAACTGCTCTGATACAACTCTGTCATGACCCGACTACTTAATTAAATAATTAACTAAGTAATCAGGCTATGACTGGGTTATGATAAGAACATAATAAAATTTCAATCTGCAATGACTTCAAGGATAAAAATGGTCTAACTATTTAATTAAAAATCAACAGTAATTCAAGCCAACATTTAAAGTTTACATGATATAATTCCAGCATACAAAGAGTTCATCACAGGTTGACAACAAAATCATATGAGTTTGACAACGGAAATAGGGATTAATGACATATGTGAAGACATGACATTCAGGGCATAATTATATGTACATCAAAAGAACCCTAGCTCAGCTTCCTCTTCCATCGCCATCTCCAAGCTCAAACTGCATAATCAGAAAACATATGCAGGACGTGAGTACCAATAAGTACTCAGTGGGTTATCTCCAAAAATTAAACTTTATTAACTTACCGAACTTTACTCAACGCAAAGGTTAAAGTAAATAATACATGAATTGATTTTTATTAACAATATGCTTTATGAAACTGTAACAATGCAATCTCATGTAATGTTATGATATGCCGGCATTATCTTCCTGTGTTGGCCCCGAATGTTACCAATCACAGTCCTACCCTATCTACGTTCTTCGATAATGAGAAGTATGCCTCCTTCTCAATACCCTGACCGGTCAACACAATTGCAAGTTCCTGGTCATTAAACAAAAATTCTTCTGTAGATAGGTAACATGATATTGTGCTCAACATATAGAAATTCAATATTTCACAATAATATGCAAGATATAAATGAAATATTCAATATTATGCACATCCTTCAAGATTCCCTTGTTCTTACTTGATCCTTGTAAATAAAATAATTATCGAACTTGGCAAACATTCTTATTCACTTGAACATATCACATCTTATTTTTAGTTTTACCTAAATTTAAGATTTAGGTTAGGCTATTGCATCCTTTAATAACTTATGTCCTTGGTAAACTTTAATTTTAGTAAATTACATAATATGCTATAATCAAAAGAGTTTAAATAACTTATACTTAGTTTCATCAATGCATAACATCTTAAACTTTAACTTAAAGCAATTAAGTAAACCAATCTCACTTATATACTTATCATAAGCTTACTAACTTAATTCTCAAAACATCTTAGCAATATACCAAATCGTATAAAATTTCGGCAGAGTAAGTTTATAAATAGAATCACCATTTCATTCCCAATTCACCCAAACTTATCCAACAGTCACCAAATCATCACCATATGCCTAAATATATATATATATAAGCTTAAAACAAGTTCAAACTAATCCATTTACACCATAGTTATACTATACCCTTCAGCCACATTATTATGCAAATAAATGAATTTTTCAATCCACAATCAATCTAATTCAAAATAACTCATATATATGCTTATCCATTATCAATGATCACCAATCCATAATCAATTTCAATTCTAATCAACTCCTCATATAAATCTTTCAAATTAGGTTAAACTTATCAAATTAAATTTTCAACATTTAAGTCCATAAAATCTCATAAATTCAACTTAAGCATTATTTATATTCTAGATCTCAAAAATCATATCAAATATATCAAATAAAATCAAGAAATCAAAGATCATTCAACCTCCTAATTTTTGAAAATTAGGGATTATGCATACATTCAATTTGTTCCAATTTCTTTTACTAAATGATGTTTATTTTCACTTAATTACACATATTTAAACTCAATTGAATCAAATCATAACAAATAATTAACATGCAAAATTAAGGTTTATTCATGCTTACTTGATTCCACAAATTTCAAGAATTTCAATAAGTTAAACCATCAACTATGATATTTAAGCATCACACGCATAAAAGAATCATTAAACATGACAAAAATTAAACAATTCAACCTTAATTTGCATCTACAAATTTTCGAAAATTATGAAACGTGAGAAGATCATATGCTTCAAATTTAACCATAAAAACTTGGATTAAATAAGGTATTTATTTACCTCTTTTGGAATGATTTGCACTTAATTCTACACCTAAACTTTGGAATAAAATGGAAGAAAAAATTTGTGCGTGTGTGGTGTGTGTGAGTGCCGAAAATGAGGGAGAAAGAGAGAGCTTGAAGATGATCCAAATGAATATTATTCTAGAAGATGTATATATATAGCTTTATTTATTTATTTATTGCTTTTTTTCTTTATTTGTTATCATTTTCAAAAATTACTATAATTTATCCTCTAAAATTACTAATGTTTGACATTAATATTCTTTAATAATAAAAACTCTATTTTTTCATTAATATAAAGATCCAAAGCAAATAAATCAATTATTGGAATACAAACCATATAAATATAGATTTAACTCTTTCATATACAAATAATCAAATAGTTATTCTATTAATTCATAACTTTCGAAAATTATAGAAAACAATTTCCTTATCACTAGATATTAATAAAATAAAATTATTTAAGTCATTTAATAGCTTAAACATTATTCCATTTCATTTTATAAATAAATCTCATATAAACAATAATTAATACATTTCTTTAGAACATTTTCTATTTAATGGAATTTTCCATCCAAACACACAATAATAATCATATATCTCCTATTTTATCATAATTGTAACAGCCCGCTAACCCAAAGTACGGATTAGCAGGGACTGTTACTAATGACGGTGATTAATAATAGGAACAGAGTAACTAATTATGGATTTGAGGGGATTATGATAGACAAACTCTCAGGACTTCATATCATTTAACAGGATAAACATAACTTACATATGAAACTGAATCATTCAGACCTTTCTCAAAAGGGTTCAACTACTTTGAAGGGAATGAGGTACAAACTCAAAACATAACTTAAGGTACTTTGCAGCGGAAAACATGTGGAATACACATATGACGATGCGTATCCAAGGTTTAACTATCAACGACAAAAGACTTGATTGCTCAACACTGCTCCATCCCATCCATCACCAACTCGCACATTTAAAACAAACATGCGGTGAGTACAAATAATGCACCAGTGGACTCATTGCCAAAACATTTTCTTTAAATTCATCGCCCATAGGTAAGACACAGGTTTTAATTGAAAATGTCTTGTGCTTACTAAAACATTTTCTCATTTCTCAAAACGCCGCTCGCCGAGCAATTTCTCTTTGTATGATCCATATCATTCACATAACTTTTCAAAACTGATCTTCACGCGTAGAAGTAAGGCCTCCTCCTCCGGACGCCGTGATGGCCGAAGATGTTGCTAACGGCTCACAATCACATAGTCGTGATTACGATCCGACTAGGATCCATGACCGCCGATGATGTTACTAACGGCTCACAACACACACTTGGTGTACACGTTAACCCTAGCGTGAATTTCGTGATCGACTAGGATCCGATATCGATTTTAAAATTGGGAGCTACCCAATAACTGATTCACATTCATAGTAGGCTCGCCCAACAAGATGATAGGATACATACGATAAAACATAAATATTTTGGGCATGTAATTGAATAACAGTTCATAATCATTTTCAACTGAAAGCTTGTAAATAAATACTTTTCAAGAAAGCATCGTAAATAAAAGGGTTTTGAGTAAAGCCCACAGTACGAAGCTTTTCAAATAAGTCCCTTTCTAACGCCGGCGATCACGACGCGTCCAACCTTTACGTAAGGAATTAATTTAGTACGTAGGTCACGTTCGATAGAGACGAACATCGTCTATAACGTTCTCACGATCAAAAAGGCTAACGCCGGACTTATTTTAACGTTTCCTAATCGATTGATGTCGATTACAAAATTTTCTTGATTAATAAGGAATATTCTACCTTTTTAGTACATAATGTGCGTTTTAATGTACTTACGTAACGTAAGTTACATTGTTACTAAACGTGCTCACGTCACATAGATCACGACATCGAATACGTGCCCTTTGACCTTGGTCAACGTTTTTGGTCAACTATTTTGACCGAGTCAACAAAAAGTCAACAATTTTGACTTTGGTCAACAAAAAGTCAACATTTTGACTTTTTCAATTATTTATGAAATTGTTATTTTATGTGCAATTCTTTTTCTAAAAATTTCCATAAAATCATACTATGTCTAAAACATTATTTTAGATCATATTATGTAATTATACTTGATAAAATAAATTTATAACATTAATACTCATAAAGTATGATTTTCGGTCATTACAAATAACCAACTAAACATTTTTCAAAAATTCTAAAAAATTCACATATCACTTAATCATCCTTAATTATGCTTACTATAACATAATTGTTATTTATTATGAACTATTGAATTTAATTTACCTAAGTCATATTTCGAAACTTCGACTTAGGTCCAAATAATTTTTATAATTTTCAATAAATTCCCACAACCATATATTATGAATCTACATCATCAATATGACATGATAGCACTTAAATATGGATCATATCTCAATATAATATCATATGTTATAATTTTCGAAATCTATGAACTTAGGTACTAAAGTTTTCCAAAAATTCTATATAAATTCATATAAGCATAATTAATACTCTAGATTATGATTTCATGCTTAAAACAACAATTAAAAATCATAATCATCAACATATCACACTCCTAAGTTTTCGGTCCAAATGTAACTTTTAATATTATGCTTATCTTTGTAATATAATCATAGTACATGCTTAATAATATCACATAAACATGATTTCTAAACATCTTAGCACATGGTTTATAATTTTCGAAAATATCATAAATGAACTAAGCACATAACTTAAAATTTAACGGACGAAACTTGAAAATTCTAGCATGTAAACAAAGCTTATAACGTTTCTAACCTTTTAATCGGAGTCGATTATCGGCGACAACGTTTTTCTATCTAAAATTTGGGTAAGAATTGATGAACTCTCTCTCAAATTTTTCTCTCCCTAATTTTCAAAACCAAGGGGAAAAAATGGGAGGAATGTTGATCCTACCTTATATTTATAAGCATGTCCACTTGATATAATTATTACTTGAAATCACATAAAATCATGGATAATATCCTTGCACAAATTGTCCACAATTTCGGTCCACTTGATTTGCTAAGGACAAAATTTTATTCTTATCATAACATATTTTAATGTAACACCTCATCACCTAATTAATACTCATATACATCACTTTCCATAATTTGTACAATCTTTCTTAATTCATATGTTTGTTCTCGGTCACTTTGGGCAACATAAGACAAATTTTATACTTATCCTATCTTAATATACAATATTATCTTCTACTTAATATATAATATATAAAATAAATAATTCCAACTCTTTAATACATATATACCTATTTTCGGTAGTCTCATATTTAAAAGGGAAGAATTTTATTAATTTCCCTAACATATGCTTTAATATTATCCTAGGATTATCTCATTTTTGAAAAGTCAAAGTTTTCAACTATAATATATTATGTCATTATCATAAGGTAAGAAGAAATATTTTCTTACCTTAAAGTCCAAGATTTCGGCTATCACAATAATTAAGGGGTGATATTTTATTTTCTTACACTATAATACAAGAATTAATCCATCCTTATCATTTTAAAATATCCATTCCATACCTCTAATTGTCCACGGCATCTTATGAAATAAATGACAAACATTTTCATTCCATTCACAAATGTATTCACGGCATTTTGAATGTTTAAAAGTGATGATATTTGTTTTAGTTAATAATTTTTAAATTATTCAACACCTTATACCTTATATATATATATATATAAATTGGTCATTACACTATGTAGAGAAGAAAATTCTATTTTTATACTATCTTATACTATAATATTACCTTAGGATAATATCACATTTGAAAAGTCAAATATTTACACTAAGATCTTTATTTTGATTTCACATTTGTTCACACTTTATTTTCAACAATTTCTCCTACTACAAGATAAGGACCATAGTTACTTGTTTAATTTGGCTACAAACTCTATCTTATCTCATAATAATATCTTATCATCATAATAATAACATAGCATTAATGATAGCATGACATTTTATTCTTTTTCACACAACAAAGTCTCACTTTTCGGCTATTATGGACAAAAATAATTCTACTTGCACAACTTGATAAATACATCTTATCTTATACATTATTAATGTCTCATTATCATATTTAATGCACACAATATCATGAGCATGACATTTTTATTCATTTTATACAAATTTCCAAAGTTGTCGCCACTTTGTAGTACTATATGATACATAACTTATTTTCTTGCAATTAATAATTATATGATATAATATAAGTTCTAGATGATATAATAAATCATAGGAAAAATTATTAAAATCATTCTATGTCATAATTTAATATTTTCGATCATAATTTCCAAAATAGGAAACAATTTTCCAACAATTGTTCCTTAATTCTTCTAGCATTATTTTGATGATAAATAATACTCTTATATCATAAATTAATCATAGGAATTTAAATTTTATCGTTCCATGATCGTTTGACTTAGTTATCGACTCATCTCTAAAAACCGACGTTTGAAACGTCTCAAAATTCTCATAGGCGAATTATCTCTAAAACGTTCAAAATAAAGTTGTAACAACCTTATTTATTTCCATAATAATAGGAATTTCGAAATTAAGCTTAAGCGCTAATAATATCAGAAGACATAACTGTCGAATTTATCCGACGTTAGAACATTACGTTCGAAGGAATATCAGAACTTATATTCCTTAATTCACTAAGCATCAGTGAATATCACACAGAGATTATCCAATTATGCTTGGTCAAAGTCAAGTGTTGACTAATTAAGATTTTAATTATCGAGCTTAAAACCCTAATTACGATTTATATTATCGTAATTACGTATTAAAATTACGGGATATTACATTCTACCCCCCTTAAAATAAATTTCGTCCCGAAATTTGCATACCTCAAAAGCGTGGGACACTTTTCTTGTCATCTCTTTTTCATGTTCTCACATGGTTTTCTCATGTCCATGGTTTCTCCATTGGACTTTCACTAACGGTATAAACTTGTTTCTTGACCGTTATACTTTTACGATTCAACATCGTCATATGTCTTTCCTCATAATCCGTATCTGGATTAAGAGCATCATCATCATAATAACTCACGTGTTTTGGATAATACGCGTACTTTCTTAACTGTGACACATGGAAATCATTACGTACATTCCCCATACCTGGTGGAAGTACCAATCTATAGGCTACGGGGCCTATCCTTTCTGAAATCCCCATACGGTCTTATAAAACGTGATTCTAACTTGCATTTCACTCAACTTTAACTCCTCTCGATGGAGAGACCTTAAGAAAACTTTATTTACGCGTATCTGCGTAAGACTTTTGCTCTCATGAGCTTCGTTATCGTTTATCTGCTTCTGACAGACAATCTCAATTATTTTACTCAGGGTGTTAGACCCTGGAACTTTCCTCGTACCTTATCATAATAAAGAAGTGATCGACACTTTCTTTCGTACAACATCTCATATGGTCCATATTGACCATTTCTTGACAGCTACCGTCGTAGGCGATGCTGTATTAGTGGGAAAATATGTTTCCAACTCGTACTTCGATTCGACACTAATGTCTTTAACATATCTTAAAACGTTCGTATTGTCTTTCGACTGTCCATCTATGAGCGAAGATTATGCTCTAGTTTAATCTCATCTCCAATTCTTTCTTTAACTAATCCAAATTTGGAACTTGGAATCTCTATCAACTATGATAGATTTTGGCACTCTATGTAACGTACGATTTCTTTTACGTCTTACTGAACTAGTTTATCAGATTCATAAGTAATCCGAATAGGTCGAATAATGAACGCATTTAACGAGTTGATCCACTACTACTCATATAGTAGTGTTATTTCTTTCGACGTTGATAATCCGTTACGAACTTCATTACGATGTCGTTCCATTCCCATGGGGTATCTCCAAAGGCTATACTCTTTCCAATAATCTGTTAATGTAATGCCTCTACTTATTTGCAAGCAAGATAGTGCTCAACGAATGAGACTACATCTTGTTTCAACTCTTCCTATCGAACTTTTCTCATAAGTCTTGATACATCTTAATATTGCCTGAATGGGTGGTATAAGAAGTATCATGAACTTCACTCATGATTTCATTCTTTAACTCATTATTGTTGGGAAACACGTATCCTTCTTTAAACAATATGACATTAGCATGTGCTTCTCTCGCTCTTTCGCCTTATATTTTTAGCGAGTTTCTCTTTTCTTGCTAAGAGACATCCTCATTTGATTGACTTTCATGATTCAAGACCTCAGCTACTACGTGTGCCTTTCTTGGGTGATATTCTATACTACAGTCGTAATCTTTTACTAACTCGAGCCTTTTCTTTTTCCCATGTTCAAAACTCTTTGCTCGAAGAAATATTTCATACTTTCATGATCGGTGACAATTTCATACTTCACTTCTTAGAGGTGGTGTTTCCAAAACTTAATTCGTGTATTACTGTTGCTAGTTCCTAGTTGTGAGAGGAGTAGTTCTATTCTTGCACTGCTTTAACCTTAGCAAGTTCTACTTTAATTCCTTCTGATGACACGATATGTCCAAGGAACATTATTTCTTTAAGCCAATCTTCTCATTTACCAGACTTGGCAAGGACTTGTTTGGTTTGTAAAGTTTGTAAGATAATCCTTAGTGTTACTTATGTCCTTCCTTCCTCTTGGTATAGATAAGAATATCTCCCATGAAAACTAAGACAAATTTATCAAAGTAAGGATGGAACACTCGATTTTTGAGGTTCAATAATATGGCTAGTACTACATTAGTAGTCCGCACGGCATGACTATAAACTCATAGTGGCCACATCTTGTTCGCAAGCCATTTTGGGTACATTGTTAGCTTGTACCTTCAGCTGATGACATCCTTATTTAAGATCGATTCTCGAGGATAATCCCATTTCTTTTAACTGGTCGAGCAATCGTCTATCTTTGGTGGTGTATATTGGTTCTTAAGCATTAGTTGGTTTAATTCTTGATAATTAATACATTTTTTTTTATATTTTAAACAACCGTCCTTCTCCTTTGTAAACAAGCCGGTGTTTTCCTAAGATGATACACTAGGTCCGATAAAACTTAAATGCTATCATTCTTAGATTTACTCCTTTGTCCTTCCAACTTCTTTGAAACCATTTATTATACGTGCATTTGATACGGGTTAATCAGGTTTCTAGATTCATAGATAATCTCAAGTTGCCTATCAGGGTAATTCTTGGTAAATTGCTAGGGAAAACGTTTGGCAATTCTTAAATAATTTCCATATCCTTGATCTTTATCTCTGCTTTCTCTCCTTTGGTTTAGATAACCAAGGAATGGTCGACATTCTTCCTTATTCATCATTCTCTTTAGAGGTAGTGTGGGTATTATTGGAATTTTCTTCTCCATGCTGATTCCATAAGACTCGTAGTTCCTTGACCGGAAAATGGTACGTACTTTTACTTTTCTTGCACAGGATTGTTGAATGAGTTTTGACTCATCATTCCTTCCTTAGGTCGTATCTACATCTTCTATAGGTATTAAGTTCAAGTCATTTTGCTAAACCTTAAGTGATCCTAGGTTCAATTCTAAGTTCGAGCAACAAGCGTGACAGTCTTAGTTTCTTTTATGTGTGAGATGATTCTCTCTTCTTGAATTTCTTGTTCGAACTTAAGTTCTATTATATCTACACATGCTCTTTTGTTGAAAGGTATAAAGCACTGGTATCGTACAAAAATATTACATGTGTGGGGAGAAGTTTCTCATACCTTCTAGGTTTCCTTGGTTTTGAGTATAAGTTCTAGCTCGTGCTGGTTGTGGCCGTCTTTGTTGTCGTTGTTGCAGCCGACATTGGGGCTGATGTTGTATAGCCTTAAGTGGTTGGGTTTGTCCTAGTGAGTTGGGTTTCCCTATTCCTTTCGGGCGTATTCTTGGGCATTCATTCGCATAATGGCCTTTCATGCCACATTTATAGCAACCCGCGTTGCCTGCTCGACATATGCTTCTGTGTGGTCTATGACATTTTGGATAGAGAGGAATTCTTATCTGTCTTTGTGATGCCATGTTTCTTTTCCATGGTCTTTTGTTGTTTGTACTCCCAACATTTCCTTGGTTGTAATCACTAAGATTACCTTCCCATCCTTTTGCCCTTGTCACTGGCATTATGTGACTGAGTGGGAGTAGGCTTATCCTCTGGCATTGCTGCCTCAATGTCTAAAGCCCGACTAAGAGCTTCAGTGTATGTTAAGTCTCGATGAGTGGCAAGAGACATTCTTATCTCATGCCTTAGACCGGATCTAAATTTCTCGACATTTTATGTCAAGATTTACTAGTCCGAGCGCACCTTGACATATCACAAAAGAGGCGATCGTACTCGATTCTCGACATCTTCATTTGCTTAAGATTGAAGAATTGATTTCCTTTTCTTCCTATAGCTTTTGGGAATGTATTTCTCATACATTTGCCTTAAATTTTCCCAAGTAAATGCATCTATTTGTTCTGGTGTTAGGGTTTTCCTTCGGGCTTCCCACCAGAAATCAGCTGGTCCGGTGAGTTGGAAGGTCACACAAGACAGTCTCTCTTGTGCTGTACAACGGAGGAAATCGAAAATCCTTTCTATTGTTCTTACCCATTGCTCTGTCTCATCAGGACTTCCTTTTCCGTTAAAGGTAGGCGGATTTTGCCTAAGGAAAAGCTCCTCGATCCTATGATCAAGTAGAGGTGAGGGTGGTTGTGGTATTTCTCTTTCGGGCTGTGGGACTCTGCCCCTTCTTTCACCTCTTCCTCTAATTTCCTGTTCAGGCTCGCGTCTAGGTGGCATTCTGGAATTACACGATGTAATTAGCATTCGTATAATGCTTATCGTAATTATAACATCTTTATTCAATCCCATCATAATACGGTTTTAGTAAACCATTCACCCTCTCCATCCTCACTATCCGTGGTTTCACGAAAGTTTTAATTTTACATTGAAAACAACTTTCTTCAAGCATGATCGTAAGGGCGGAGGTCTAATAAGTTGACTTGCTAACGAGAATACTTTTATCTATTACGTCTCCCTCTAGAAGAATTTCTTGTACTTCCAACTATAGACATGTCCGACCTACTAACGAGGTTTTCAGGACAATCAACTATCTTACAGATAAGTTGCATTCTTTCTTATTATGACGTAATAAGAGGAGGGTATATTCCAAGGATATCATATACTTATTCTTTACTTCCATCCCAGCACTAAATGCTAAAGAGTATCTTCGTTCATAACTTAGTTACCATATACTCATGTGAAGGTATGACTTCACTGTCGTCAGTACTGGGAAAGCCTATCAAGGATCGATCCACCTATGTGTTTTACAAAAATGATATCTCGTCTCATCGAGAACTTCTTTACATCATATCTTGATTTTTATCACTTCACTAACTCGAAACTTTGGTGACAAAATGAGTCATCCTATTTCTTACTTATTGGTTTCAAGTATTTGAAGAAAATTTCATCCAAACAACTTACGAAAGGTATGGTTCCACAATTCAAGATGACAACTCTGGAGGTTTTGAAACAATATGTTCTTTGAACTAAATAATTGGGAGATAGGGTCCGAAGACCAGAATAACAATTACTGAGATTTCTTTGGTCATATGGGGTGGCCAGACCCGTCACAAATATTTTCTCAGTCACAGGAAGGCTTGGTTTCAAGAGGATGCTTTATGAAATTTTCTGGTTGTGAATTTCTTTTAGAAAAAGTGAGAACTCAAGTGATTTCTCAATTAGAACTAGGTCATAGAATTAAACTCCATGACAGAACTTGGTGATGAATAGACTTTGAAATTTCGTATAACTTTTACTTGGATATCAACAAAGGTTCTCATGTATACATGTCATAGCTCTACTTGTACTATTGGAAATCTCGCTCTCTAGTAGCATTCTAAGGTTCTCGTTATACTGTAGAGTTCTTGTTCTATGTAAATCGTAACACTAATATCAACTGTTTTCTTTGATCACTTTCTTATTTCGCTTCTAACGAGAAAGTCATAGTCAATTTGGATTTCCGTCGTACGTGAACATCCAAACGAAAAACTATACTCATGTCACTTATCGCATAGTGACATTTATCATCTCGAAATCATCGTTCGATTCTTGACATCATCAACTTCCATTCTTGCTCTTCGACTTTCGTCGTGCTTATCTTTCAACTCGAGATTCTCATTTCAATCTCGCTTTCATTTTCATGATGGACTAAAGTCCTCATAAAATTCTCATAGTTCTCTTTCTATGTTCTTTCGCAAAAAGGGATCATGCGACTTAAACAGTCTATGTTCTTTTGGGATAACATACCCATCATCAAAATAACTGGAAATTTCGTAAGCGTAAACATTCATAACATATCTCTTTATAATAATCATGCTCATTCAATTTCACTAATTCAAAGATTTCACTCTTGACATATCTATGTCAACACTTTCTCATATCATATCATCATAACATAATCATATGTTGGTAATGAACCAATAGCTTTCATAACATAAATTTTCATTGAATTCCGTGAATTCAAAGATTTCTCTTTTGACATATTAGTGTCAATGCTTTCTCATATAACATTATCATAATATAATCATATGTTGGTAGCGAACCAACAATTTTCACTTCATCATACCAGCCAACTCCACAGATAACAATATCATATCAAATTAATCCTAGCCAGGTATTCTGCATCCGGCTTAGGAACAAATATCAATTTCTCATAAAACTTCATTGCAATGTTTGCAATTACTTTCACTTTCAATAGTTCTGATAACTTTCATCTCTTTGGAAATATCATTTTCCATGTTCAAACTTTTCATTCTCATTTTCAAAACTGTAAGAAAATCATTTACCTCTTTTCCCGGTTGAGCTTGATATGATGGAGTGTTGAGCAAAGTCGGCTGATCTCTAGAAGTCTAGTGACTCAATCTAGACTTAACTTTTGAAAGAAATTTTGGGTTTAAGGAACGACCGCTCGATATTAATCGTAATGACGCCAACCCAAAGTACGGATTAGCAGGGACTGTTACTAATGACGGGGATTAATAATAGGAACAGAGTAACTAATTATGGATTTGAGGGGATTATGATAGACAAACTCTCAGGACTTCATATCATTTAACACGACAAACATAACTTACATATGAAACTGAATCATTCAGACCTTTATCAAAAGGGTTCAACTACTTTGAAGGGAATGAGGTACAAACTCAAAACATAACTTAAGGTACTTTGCAGCGGAAAACATGTGGAATACACATATGACGATGCGTATCCAAGGTTTAACTATCAACGACAAAAGACTTGATTGCTCAACACTGCTCCATCCCATCCATCAGCTCAACCTGCACATTTAAAAACAAACATGCAGGGCTGAGTACAAATAATGCACCCAGTGGACTCATTGCCAAAACATTTTCTTTAAATTACACTGCCCCATAAGTAAGACACAAGGGTTTTAATTGAAAATGCCTTGTGCTTACTAAAACATTTTCTCATTTCTCAAAACGTCGCTCGGCCGAGCATTTTCTCTTTGTATGATCCATATCATTCACATAACTGTTCATAACTGATCTCACGCCGTAGAAGTAGGCCTCCTTCTACCGACGCCGTGATCGGCCGAAGATGTTGCTAACGGCTCACAATCACATAGTCAGGGATTACGATCCGACTAGATCCGTGACCGCCGATGATGTTACTAACGGATCACAACACACATCGGTGTACACGTTAACCCTAGCTGTGAATTTCGATCCGACTAGATCCGATATCGATTTTAAAATTGGGAGCTACCCAATAACTGATTCACATTCATAGTAGGCTCGCCCAACAAGATGATAGGATACATACGATAAAACATAAATATTTTGGGCATGTAATTGAATAACAGTTCATAATCATTTTCAACTGAAAGCTTGTAAATAAATACTTTTCGAAGAAAGCATCGTAAATAAAAGGGTTTTCGAGTAAAGCCCACCTGGTACGAAGCTTTTCAAATAAGTCCCTTTCTAACGTCAACGATCACGACGCGTCCAACCTTTACGTAAGGAATTAATTTAGTACGTAGGTCACGTTTCGATAGAGACGAACATCGTCTATAACGTTCTACGCATCAAAAAAGGCTAACGCCGGACTTATTTTAACGTTTCCTAATCGATTGATGTCGATTACAAAATTTTCTTGATTAATAAGGAATATTCTACCTTTTTAGTACATAATGTACGTTTTAATGTACTTACGTAACGTAAGTTACATTGTTACTAAACGTACTACGTCACATAGATCACGTATTATCGAAATACGTGCCCTTTGACCTTGGTCAACGTTTTTGGTCAACTATTTTGACCGAGTCAACAAAAAGTCAACAATTTTGACTTTGGTCAACAAAAAGTCAACATTTTGACTTTTTCAATTATTTATGAAATTGTTATTTTATGTGCAATTCTTTTTCTAAAAATTTCCATAAAATCATACTATGTCTAAAACATTATTTTAGATCATATTATGTAATTATACTTGATAAAATAAATTTATAACATTAATACTCATAAAGTATGATTTTCGGTCATTCTGAATAACCAACTAAACATTTTTCAAAAATTCTAAAAATTCACATATCACTTAATCATCCTTAATTATGCT
The DNA here is from genome assembly GCA_036937905.1 of Salvia rosmarinus. Lineage (NCBI taxonomy): Eukaryota > Viridiplantae > Streptophyta > Magnoliopsida > Lamiales > Lamiaceae > Salvia > Salvia rosmarinus. The sequence goes on along the minus strand of CM072819.1, from coordinate 70,315,462 downwards.
TACTATAACATAATTGTTATTTATTATGAACTATTGAATTTAATTTACCTAAGTCATATTTGAAACTTGACTTAGGTCCAAATAATTTTATAATTTTCAATAAATTCCCACAACCATATATTATGAATCTACATCATCAATATGACATGATAGCACTTAAATATGGATCATATCTCAATATAATATCATATGTTATAATTTTCGAAATCTATGAACTTAGGTACTAAAGTTTTCCAAAAATTCTATATAAATTCATATAAGCATAATTAATACTCTAGATTATGATTTCATGCTTAAAACAACAATTAAAAATCATAATCATCAACATATCACACTCCTAAGTTTTCGGTCCAAATGTAACTTTTAATATTATGCTTATCTTTGTAATATAATCATAGTACATGCTTAATAATATCACATAAACATGATTTCTAAACATCTTAGCACATGGTTTATAATTTTCGAAAATATCATAAATGAACTAAGCACATAACTTAAAATTTAACGGACGAAACTTGAAAATTCTAGCATGTAAACAAAGCTTATAACGTTTCTAACCTTTTAATCGGAGTCGATTATCGGCGACAACGTTTTTCTATCTAAAATTTGGGTAAGAATTGATGAACTCTCTCTCAAATTTTTCTCTCCCTAATTTTCAAAACCAAGGGGAAAAAATGGGAGGAATGTTGATCCTACCTTATATTTATAAGCATGTCCACTTGTATATAATTATTACTTGAAATCACATAAAATCATGGATAATATCCTTGCACAAATTGTCCACAATTTCGGTCCACTTGATTTGCTAAGGACAAAATTTTATTCTTATCATAACATATTTTAATGTAACACCTCATCACCTAATTAATACTCATATACATCACTTTCCATAATTTGTACAATCTTTCTTAATTCATATGTTTGTTCTCGGTCACTTTGGGCAACATAAGACAAATTTTATACTTATCCTATCTTAATATACAATATTATCTTCTACTTAATATATAATATATAAAATAAATAATTCCAACTCTTTAATACATATATACCTATTTTCGGTAGTCTCATATTTAAAAGGAAGAATTTTATTAATTTCCTAACATATGCTTTAATATTATCCTAGGATTATCTCATTTTTGAAAAGTCAAAGTTTTCAACTATAATATATTATGTCATTATCATAAGGTAAGAAGAAATATTTTCTTACCTTAAAGTCCAAGATTTCGGCTATCACAATAATTAAGGGGTGATATTTTATTTTCTTACACTATAATACAAGAATTAATCCATCCTTATCATTTTAAAATATCCATTCCATACCTCTAATTGTCCACGGCATCTTATGAAATAAAAGACAAACATTTTCATTCCATTCACAAATGTATTCACGGCATTTTGAATGTTTAATAGTGATGATATTTGTTTTAGTTAATAATTTTTAAATTATTCAACACCTTATACCTTATATATATATAAATTGGTCATTACACTATGTAGAGAAGAAAATTCTATTTTTATACTATCTTATACTATAATATTACCTTTGGATAATATCACATTTGAAAAGTCAAATATTTACACTTAGATCTTTATTTTGATTTCACATTTGTTCACACTTTATTTTCAACAATTTCTCCTACTACAAGATAAGGACCATAGTTACTTGTTTAATTTGGCTACAAACTCTATCTTATCTCATAATAATATCTTATCATCATAATAATAACATAGCATTAATGATAGCATGACATTTTATTCTTTTCACACAACAAAGTCTCACTTTTCGCTATTATGGACAAAATAATTCTACTTGCACAACTTGATAAATACATCTTATCTTATACATTATTAATGTCTCATTATCATATTTAATGCACACAATATCATGAGCATGACATTTTTATTCATTTTATACAAATTTCCAAAGTTGTCGCCACTTTGTAGTACTATATGATACATAACTTATTTTCTTGCAATTAATAATTATATGATATAATATAAGTTCTAGATGATATAATAAATCATAGGAAAAATTATTAAAATCATTCTATGTCATAATTTAATATTTTCGATCATAATTTCCAAAATAGGAAACAATTTTCCAACAATTGTTCCTTAATTCTTCTAGCATTATTTTGATGATAAATAATACTCTTATATCATAAATTAATCATAGGAATTTAAATTTTATCGTTCCATGATCGTTTGGTGAGTTATCGACTATCTCTAAAACCGACGTTTGAAACGCCTCAAAATTCTCATAGGCGAATTATCTCTAAAATGTTCAAAATAAAGTTGTAACAACCTTATTTATTTCCATAATAATAGGAATTTCGAAATTAAGCTTAACTGCTTAATAATATCAGAAGACATAAGCGTCGAATTTATCCGACGTTAGAACATTACGTTCGAAGGAATATCAGAACTTATATTCCTTAATTCACTAAGCATCAGTGAATATCACACAGAGATTATCCAATTATGCTTGGTCAAAGTCAAGTGTTGACTAATTAAGATTTTAATTATCGAGCTTAAAACCCTAATTATGATTTATATTATCGTAATTACGTATTAAAATTACGGGATATTACATTAATAAAACTTGTTTCTAAATAATATTTACTTCTTCTAAATTATATTCCTTCGATTAGCAATTAATCGAATTTTTATCGCTTTCTATTTTATTATGCACTTCCTTATCAAATTTTTAGGGCTACAATGCCTTTATGTCCCTAATTAGTACTTAATTAAGCTCTAATTAGGACTAAAAGATTTTTGGGTTAATACAACATCATCGTAGATTGTAGCTCTTCAACTCTAAAAAGGTCTTCTGGCATGTCATGATCTTCTGTAGATACGCTACCACACGTGGCAAGTCAAACACTCAAGGCTTAATATCTTCTGTGTTTCTTCAATTAAGTTGACTGCGTGTTTTATCAGTACATTGACTTCAGGTTGGGTCAGTTGAGACTGCTCCATCTATCATCAGTCGGCTGGACTCAGTATTACCAGCATTGTCAGCTAGGTAACCTAAGTCAGTTAGATGCTTTCAGCATGACATAGATATAGTCATTTTTGACCTTTCATCAGCCAGCTTTGACTTAGTATTACCAACATTGACTACTTGTAAGCAACTTTGACTATGGTTTAGTAGCTTTAACTCCTCAGCATGGCAATCGGCTGTTGGTATGATACTTGATCATATCACGACTCCTTCATTTCTTCAGCACTGAGTCTCAGTCCCCGATCATCAACATTCAGTCTTCCGACGTCAGTCTTCGGTTTTTGACTTTACTCCAGTAGCTCTTGTTCATCAACATCACTATACTTCCGTCTTCAGACATTAGTTGGTCTTCCTTCAGTCTTCAGTACATGATCCATCAACTGAGCTTTTATCAGTTGTGCTGGTACTGATACTCCTATCAGTAAGGCTATCTTTAGTACTACTCGAACTCCTTCAATCTTGGGCCTGTCCAAACTAATAGTTCTAATCCTGAAACCTGTAACAAAAATGCCTAATTCCAAAACAAGTCAGCAACATTAGTTACAATGGTAGGACAATCATCAAAGGTTTTGGGATCCAATCAAAACATATAGTTAAGATAGACTTATTCCCAATAGTTACAAATTTTTCCAACATACAATAATCATCACATTATGCAAGCACATCAGTTATCAATACAACTGACCAGCTCCCTCAATAATCAGTAGATTTGCTAACTAATATCACTCAGTACAAGAGTCTCCTTATCTGAATTGTCCAACAGTACTGACACAAGTACTAAACTGTCAGTTACCCGACCAGCTACTGCCATAGTAGCCGGTCAGTCTTGTAAAAAGAAAATATTTTTCAAACTTACCTAACTGGTGTATTCCCTCATCTCCCCTACACCAGTACGTACCCAGTGGGATCCATCATCAGGTCGGAACGAAAAAATTTCCGCAGCTAAATATGAAGCTCAACCCAATCTTGGGCCGCCCATTCAATTTTCTAACTTACAAGAATTACATATTTAATTGTAAGAAAAAAAAAAGATAATAACTATGTAAAATAATAATTTAAATTTAGAAACTAGTAAATGAACATCAACAATAACAAAATAGAAGTTCAAAATTACATGCTAATACAACAAAAAATAAATTAAAGCATCTAAATCATAATCTAAAATAATAAATAATCCAAAATGACAAAGAATTAGAGAGAAACAAAAAAGTAGTACGAAATAAAAATATATATCTATCGGACCAGCTTTTTAGATCCTATATTTTTTCGGGCCTCTAATTTTGAAACCCAACCTAGCCCAAACCTCGAGTAATCCGAGGGCCCATCGGGCCGAGTCTGAACCGATCGAATTATTTGACAATCAGAATCCGAAAATCCAAATTTTTTTATAACAAAATTCAAAAAATCTAAAATTTATAAAAAAATAAATAAAAATCCGAAAATTGGAAACCAAAATTATTGATTCAGAAAATCCGAGACCAAAATCCGATACTAATAAAATACTATTATTATATATAATTCGGATTTTGATTTATCTACATTTAAAAATTCAAATTCGATCTGAATTTCAAATATTAAAAATCCGATTCAATCTGATCCGAAAAAATCGAACTTAATTAATTATTATATTTTAGTTCAGTTCGAAGATTCTTGCAAATATTTGCTCAGCTCTGGAGAGAAGGTTTTTAACTTTTTACCTTTGGTGGAGAGAACGTTTCCAATCCTGAAGACGTTAGTTAAGGAAACGATCTAAATCGCAAAGCACCCCCTTACAGAATTTCAAGACGCAGCGGCACGAAACAAACTGCCGAAATCGGTGCAAGACATCCGACAACAAATATCTGTCTGCGCAAAATTTTCATTTGCGCCATGATAGCTGTCGCGCTGCAACCCATCTCAGCAGCACCACCACAATATCTGTGCTTCGCTAGCAGCCGGAGCAGAAGAAAGCCCTTGGTTCCTCTCCGTAATTCGCTGGTAATTGATGCGGCGCCGGACGAGCAGGCTTCAGCGGAAACACCGCCGAAATCCGTCTCCCGCCGCCTTATACTGCTCCGTCACGCCAGGAGTTCATGGGAAGACCGTTCCCTTAGAGGTACTCATTTTGTTGTTTCCTGCGCCTTCAAGCTACCAATTTTGGAATAACATAAAAATGAAAGTGTGGACAATGCGGTAGTGATAGTCATTTGCACTAGTTTGTCAATTATGTTGATGAAATTATAGTAGACTAATTCTGGATATTTTGCTTTAGAAAAATATGTAAATGTTTCTTCGGTTATTTGACAGATCATGATCGGCCTTTGAGTAATTTGGGACGAGCTGATGCTGTCAAATTGGGTGAGAAACTTAAGCAGTTGGGTTGGATTCCTCAACTTATACTGTCCAGGTGGGAGATGCCTCTTAATTTTGGTTTAAATTGGGGGAGTAAATCGAATCCGTGACTGGAATTTGTATTTAGTTTTGTGCATTGATGTAGTGATGCTCAGAGAACACGGGAAACGTTGAAACTTATTCAGGAGCAAGTGCGCGCTTTCTTGGAAGCCGAGGTACATTTTATTTCGAGCTTTTACTCTGTTGCAGCCATGGATGGGCAAACAGCAGAGCACCTTCAACGGACCATCTGTAAATAATCGAGAAATGAATTCCTTACAGTAATGTGAGTCTGCCGATTCTAGGTGAACCTTCTGCATTTCGTCTATTGGTAAATTCAAGGGAAAATATAGTGGTTGTTGAGATGTTTTGAAGATCTTTGTAAAGATAAGCTGAGCTGAGTATAATGAGCTAAGCTAAGTTCGAGAGAGAGAGATTTAATCTGAGAAACCTTTCTTATTGATATTAAAACTTAACAAAGAATACATGCAGGGAGATAACTATTTATAGAAGGGAAACCGAAAGCTTAACAGAAAGCTTTTAACAAACTAACAAACAAAACTAACTTCTAACTTAATAACTGTTTTTCTAACAACTTTGACTTCTTCTTAACTGCTTTGACTTTGATAAATAATCCAATATGCTCCCGTGAAACCTAACCCAGATTTGCTGGTTCAAGATTGAGACGACGCCGAAGAGAACCAAGCATAGTATCTGCAAGGGCCTTAGTAAAAATATCAGCTAATTGTTCGTTGGATGGTACATACCCAACTTCCACTGTTTTATCAAGCACTTTCTCTCGAACATAATGTATGTCCAGTTCAATATGCTTAGTTCGAGCATGAAAAACTGGATTGCTCACTAAAGCAATAGCACTCACATTGTCACACCGTAGTTTGTGTGGAGCCGAGACTGAAATACCAAGTTCTGCACATAAGGAAGCAAGCCATATCAGATCAGTAGTAGCATTTGCCATGCTTCGATATTCAGATTCTGCACTGCTCCGAGAAACAACTTCATGTTTCTTTATTGACCACGAAATCAAGTTAGAACCTAAAAAGATACAATGTCCTCCAGTGGATCTTATCATCTAGACAACTTGCCCAGTCCGCATCAGAAAAAAGCCACCAGCTGAGAGGAGGAAGAAGTAAAATTTAAGGTGAACAGGTCTGTACTCTTTAGGTATCTGAGCAATCTTTTGCAAGCAGTCCAATGCAGAGTTGTTGGAGAAGCAAGAAACTGACTTAGCTTGTTGACAGTAAATGCAATATCAGGTCTTGTTAATGTAAGATATTGAAGTTCACTTACTGTACTTCTGTAGAGAGTTGGATCCTCAAAAGGAATACCGGTGTCCTGGATAATTTTGTAGCTGGTGTCATAGGAGTGAAACAAGGTTTACAATCCACCATTTTTGTCTTCGCAAGTAACTCGTGAATATACTTATGTTGACCGAGAGCAAACTTACCATTAGAATGATGAACCTCTATCCCCAAGAAGTAACTCACATGTCCAACATGTTTGACACAAATTTTTTGATGCAAAGTATCAATCACAGTTTGTACCATAACTGGATTATCGCCAGTAACCAATATATCATCCACATAAACCAAGATACGAGTAAGAGAAGAATCAGATTTTTGATGAAATAAGGAGAAATCTGAATCTGACCTCTTGAAACCAAGACTACAAATCTCAGCTCGCAAAGTATCATACCATGCCCGTGGTGCTTGTTTTAAACCATATATAGCTTTTTGTAGCTTGCAAACATAATCTGGATATTGAGAACTTTCAAAACCCGCAGGCTGAGACATGTATATAATGTCTATCAACTCACCATTTAAGAAGGCATTATTGACATTAAATTTGTTGAATAGCCCAACCTTTTGTAGCTGCCAAAGAAAACATCAGTCTGATGGTAGAAGGCTTGACTACCGGACTAAAATTACAAAAACGACACACTAATTTGTTCAAAACCTCTGGCAATTAGTCTTGCTTTTAACTTGTCCAGAGAATAATCTGGATTAAGTTTAACCCGAAAAACCCATTTGTTACTAATCACCTTTTGACTAGGATCAGGTGGTATAGGACTCCATGTACCCTTTCCAAGAATAGCATCAAACTCCCTAGCCATAGCCTTATACCAACCATTATGTGCTAGAGCGTCATCCAAGGATAATGGTAAGGCTGGAATTTTTGGAGATTGAGGAGGTTCAGTAAAAGCAGTGTAAACTTTTGGTTTTCGGATACCTTTTTTGTCTCTTGTCTGCATGGCATGAGTATTGGTGTTTTGAAGGGGAGAGAGAGAAGCAGGAGAAGGAGATTCGGGACTGGATGACGAAGTAGAGGATGATTGAGATGGAGATAATAGTGGCTCATGTGTAGGAAAAGATAAAGGTGAAGATGTGGAGATTGAAGATGGTAATCCAGAAGTGGATGAAGCCATAGGTAACATAGGAAGAGGAGCAACTGGAGTATACCCTACTGACCAGGAAGATGGGCTATCTTCAGAAAACAACATAGGATAAGGGAACTCATGATCATAAAAATGCACAGTATCAGCATGTAAATTCTTCCATCAGAATTGAGGCATTTATAGCTGTTATCATATGAGATGAGGAATGAAAAGTACATTTTATTCAAAGAAAAGAGCTCCTATATATACATGTGAATAACCCTAATCCTAATAGGATTCTAACCCTAATCCTAATAGGATTCTAATATGCATCTACCATATATATAATATTTACATATATAACACTCCCCCTCAAGCTGGAGCATAGATGTTAATCGTGCCCAGCTTGTTACAAAGATAATAAATCCTAACACCATTAAGCGACTTAGTAAATAAATCTCTAAGCGATCTTGGTCCTCATATATCCGATGAAATCGGTCCATTCGAATCTTCTCTCGAGCAGTGACAATCAATCTCAATGTGTTTGGTCTGTTCATGGAAAAGCGAGTTAGAAGCAATATGCAGAGCGACTGATTGTCACACCATAAGCGGCGGTGCATTGAGACATGTAAGCCCACTTCACTTAGAAACTTATGAATAGACAAAATCTCACATGTAGCACCCGAGTTTCCAGTCTTTGATTGTAAGTCGAGTACATACTTCCTCTGAGATAAGAAAATCTCTTTCTTACTTCTCAGAACTTCAATGCCAAGAAAATACTTAAGTTCTCCCAAATCTTTGGTATTAAATTGAGTTTGCAGAAAAGTTCGCGAGATGCAATCCCTTTAGTGTCACTACCGGTAATCACAATGTCATCCACATATACAACCAATAGGATAAGGCCGCTATCAGAATTCTTGTAGAAAACAGAATCATCAGATACAGATTGCTTCAAGCCAATGTAGTGGTGCTCGTGCAAACGCATTCAAACCATGCACGAGGGCTTTGCTTCAAACCATACAATAACTTACGGAGATAGCACACCTTACGGACTTCCACTGAGCAACAAAACCGGGCGGTTGCTCCATATAGATGGTGTCAGTTAGATCTCCGTGAAGGAAGGCATTCTTCACATCCAGCTGATATAAAGGCCAATGATGACTGGCTGCCAAGGAAATCACAATCCGAATAGAAGCAAGCCTAGCAACAGGTGAGAACGTCTCAAAATAATCAACACCATAAGTTTGAGCATATCCTTTGGCAACAAGACGAGCCTTCAAACGATCAACGGAACCATCAGGATTCACCTTAATAGTAAACACCCATTTACACCCAATGGAGCGTTTACCAGCCGGAAGGTCAACCAATTCCCAAGTGCCATTAGCCTTCAAGGCATTCATCTCCTCGATCATAGCAGCCCGCCAACCAGGATGGGCCAAAGCTTCAGAAACAGTCTTAGGAATAGGAATAGAATCAAGGGTGGAGACAAGAGCTTTAGATGAAGGAGACAAACGACTATATGACACAAATGCAGAAATGGGATAAGTACGAGAGCGTTTACCTTTGCGAAGAGCAATAGGAAGATCAATGCTCGGTGTAGGATCGAACGACAAGCTATTGGATCATCGGACCGTAATCGGTGAAGTAGTAACCAAGGATTGAGAGCGTGAGCAGGCGGGGGAGGCGGGATCGGGAGCGAAGGACGACGAGTATATTGTTGTATGATAGGAAGAGTTAGGCATATCGGAGACAGACAGAGACCCGACAGATGAGGTAGTATAAATCAAGAAATTAGAATCCTCATCCTGAGGTAGAGAAGAGGAAGATGGAGTAAAGGGTGTATGTTCTGAGAAAGCTACATCAGCAGACACAAGATATTTGTTGAGGTCTGGACAGAAACACCGGTACCCTTTTTGAACCCAAGAATATCCTAAGAAGATGCACTTCACAGACTTGGGGTCAAGCTTAGTAACCTGTGGTCGAACATCACGAACAAAACAAGTACTACCAAATATCTTAGGGGCGATAGGATACAAAGATTTAAACGGAAAGAGAACATGATAAGGAGACAAGCCGGAGAGAACAGAGGACGGCATACGGTTAATAAGAAAACAAGCAGTAGACACAACATCCGCCCAAAAGTGTTTAGGGACTTTCATGGCAAACAATAAGGCTCTGGCTGTTTCAAGGAGATGTCGATTTTTTTGTTCAGCAACTCCGTTGAGCCGGTGTGTCAACACAAGAAGTTTGATGAAGAATACCATTAGTGACCATATAACGACAAAAGTTATCAGATAGATACTCCTTAGCATTATCACTTCGTAAGACTTGAACAGACACATGAAACTGAGTCTTAATTTCAGCACAAAAGGCAGAGAAATGGGTAAATAACTCAGAACGATTTTTCATTAAATAAATCCATGTCAAACGAGAATGATCATCCACAAAAGTAACAAAATACCTATAACCAGCTTTGGATGTAACGGGACAAGGACCCCAAACATCGGAATGAACTAACTCAAAAGGAGCATTAGCTCTCTTATTGACTCGAGGACTCAAACTAACACGATGGTGTTTAGCAAACTGACAAGACTCACAATCTAAAGAAGACAAACGAGAAAACTGTGGACACAGTCGCTTTAACAAAGGGAGGGATGGATGGCCCAAGAGATAATGCACATCCATAGGGAGTGACAAGACCAAGACACGCCATCAAGAAGGTGGTTGTGTATCCGGGATATAGAGACCACGATTCATGCTCTTTACCAATAATCGCCCGTCGTAAGATCACGAAACAAGCAATAATCGGGAAAATGAGGCACTACAATTCAAATGGCGAGTAAGCTTGGCGATGATAACAAATTAAACGCGAGTCGAGGAAGACTAAGGACGAAGATAAGGATAAAGAAGACGTGGGTTGGACGGTACCCGATCCACGAACAATGGAGTGTGAACCATCAGCTAGAGTGACCGAAGGTGTATTTTGATGTGACTCAAATGTGGAAAACAAAAGCAGGATTACCTGTCATATGATCTGTGGCACCTGAATCAATGACCCATGTGGTTGGCGAGGAAACCGCGCAGGCAGTAGGATTACCTGAATCGGCAAGAGCAGTGGTAGGGCCAGATGGAGAGGTCCGTTCCTGATGTTGCAAAAATTGTGCATACTCTGTAGCAGAAATAGTGATTGAATCACAAGGATGGACAGAAGTATGGCCACTGTCAACAACATGGGCAGACGGAGGATGCTTCTTGGGACAGATCTTTGAACAAAAACGCTTGGTATGCCCGATCTCATGGCAGTAACGACATTCCACATTGTCGTACCAATGTCCTTGGCCAGAAGGACTCTTAGAATTACCATTCTTGTACACCGGCCTGCTCGGTGCATAGGAAAGGGCGCGACTAATAAGAGCACTATTATGCTGTGCAGATAAGACAACAGTCGAACGCTCAGTGCGAAGAAGTCTGCTAAAGGCTTCCTCCAAAGAAGATATCTGAGTATCAGAAAGAACCTGAGACTTGGCAGTCTCAAAATCAGACGAAAGACCAGCCAAAAAACTCATAACTGTCATCTTTTCGCGTTGAGCCTGTTGTACTCCTACGTCTTGACTGAACGGAAGTAGTGTATTCAATTCTGCATAAGTTCTCTTGAATGACAAAATACTCTGTAAGACTTCGCTCACCTTTCTCTGGCCTATAAAAGGCTTGGCATACATCAAACATGCGAGACACATTTCCTTTGCCCGAATATAAAAACTCAAGATACGTCATGAGAGTTTTGACGGTGTTGCGATGGGTGATCAAGCGATAATCGCATCGTCTATCGAAATACGATTTGTAAAATAAACGAGCATCCTCATGAAGCGAGGTTTCTTCTTTGCTTCATCTGTATCGTCAGACAGATGATGATCCATCAAAACACTCAACAAATATAGCTCAATAGTTTGACGCCAATCCATATAATTCGTAGAACAAAGCTTATGATCCGTGATTTTCGACATCACGGATACAACATCAACCGATTTATTTTCAGACATATTAATAACCCAAAACACAGCAACCTCAACCAAACAAAGCAAGAAATCCAAAACAAAAGCAAATCTAAATGCCGAAAATAAGCACAAATAACGAGAAACGAGGCTGTCCAAAATAAAATTTCACACCATGTATCGATGCGAGACCTAAAACGGGCTAGAACTCACCGAACGGCGAGGCGAGGCGACGGCGTTGGCCGAGCAGATCGACGGTGGGACGCGCCTCGCGTCGGCGCCAGATCTTGTTCAGCGGATTCGGCGACGAACCGGTGGCCGTGGGTGCACCGGAGGGTGGGGAAGCCGCCTGGATGGGAGGTGACGTCCGGTGAGCCTCCAATTTGAAATGGGTCGCGAAACCCTAGATTCGAAAATCACGAAATTCGAAAACCCTAGAACCTAGTGCTCTGATACCATGTTATTGTTAGGGTTACAAGCAAGGAGCCCTAACTCTCCCCAAAACCATGGTTATAGGGAAAGGATTGACACTCACTTATATACCACTCCACACTTGCATGTGTAGTCGATGTGGGATATCCCACATCATAACAATACCTTCCCTTCGAAACCGTGACGTCCACGGACGGCCAACTCTAAGTCCTCCCCATCCATTTGGGTCCGCGGTAGGGCCCACCCAGTTCTTGGTCCACCCACGACTCCATTCATTGTGATACCATTCACAGGCCCACCGAGAACTATTCCCGGGCCCACCCGGTTTCCGGGCCAATCAGCAGTCGCCTTCCCGCAGACGTACGATCCGGTAGGTCGGACCATTGTTAGGGTTACAAGCAAGGAGCCCTAACTCTCCCCAAAACCATGGTTATAGGGAAATGATTGACACTCACTTATATACCACTCCACACTTGCATGTGTAGTCGATGTGGGATATCCCACATCATAACAGTTATCATATGAGATGAGGAATGAAAAGTACATTTTATTCAAAGAAAAGAGCTCCTATATATACATGTGAATAACCCTAATCCTAATAGGATTCTAACCCTAATCCTAAAAGGATTCTAATATGCATCTACCATATATATAATATTTACATATATAACAATAGCCTTTGTGGTTGTTGCTATATCCATGAAAAATGCATTTATGAGATCTGAATTGGAGTTTATGAGTGTGATAAGGTTTGAGATAAGGAAAGCATGCACAACCAAACACATGAAGAAAAGAATAGTCGGGTATCGTGTGAAACATGACTTGATAAGGAGAATGCATTTCTATAGAGGCTGTAGGTAGATGATTTATAAGATAGATAGCTGCCTCAAAAGCATGCCACCAATATGATAAAGGAACAGAAGCTTGACTAAGAAGAGTGAGGCCTACATCTACTATATGTTGATGTTTGCATTCAACTTTTCCATTTTGAGTATGAATATGAGGACGCAGATGTTGAAAATGCACTCCTAGACTATTGAAAAAGTGAACCAATTTCCTGTATTCACCACCCCAATCCGATTTAAAGCTTTGAATAGAAGTGTTAAATTGACATTTTACCAATTGGAAGAATTGCTGCACAACAGAGCATGCTTCAAACTTTAGAGTAAGAAGATAAATCCAAGTATATCGAGTAAAATCATCTATAAAGTGAATATAATACCTATATCCTTGAGAGATGCAAGGTGAGCAGGACCCCAAGATCCGAGTGAATAAGTTGGAAAGGTTTTGTAGTTCTACGAGGCTGAGAAACATGAAATTTCAGATGTATTTTTCCAAGGCTACAAGCTTCACAAAAACTAAAGGAAGAACTTGTAATGGGTACATGTAACATTTTAAGAACATGAGAGAGCACTTTAAAGTGAGGATGCCCCAACTTTTGATGCCAAACATTTATTTCATTATTGAACTTTGTCTTGTCATTACTGATATAACAAGAAACTGGAATATTACAATTCGAAGCTATAGCAGAAAAAGCACCTGTATTAGGATTGAAACATGGGCCATGGAAGCATGAAAACAAGAAGATGGACTAGCTTGAGGTGTAGCAACAGACCGGTGGCAGATTTTGGAAAGATCAAGTTGATATAGACCTTTGTGGAGTTTCCCTTTCAGAAGAGTTTGGAGATTTGCTTTGTCCTTCACAAGGCAGCAAGAATCATGGAATTCAAAAATCACATTGTTATCTTTAGTGAATTGAGAAATGCTAATTAAATTCTTAGTGATTTTTGGAACAAAAAGGATTTCGTTTAGGAGATAGAGAAGGTGTGTGATAGGGAGCAAGAGCAAGGGCTGGGCGATGCCGAGGAGCCGCGGCCCTTGCTGGTTTACCGACGACGGGGACAAGATTAGGTCCACTGTTCGTGGGCTGGGTTTATTTATTTATTATGTTCATTAGGTCCACTATTCGTGGGCTGGGGTTATTTATTTATTTATTTATTATGTTAAGGTCCAATGTTCTGTGGGCTGGGCTTTTTATTAATTAGAGTCAGTAGGAGTATTTAAATAGTGGTTAGGGTTTATGAATTTTCTGAAGTTATTATTGAATAAAAAGAGCCTGGAGGCTGGAAGCGGGAGTTTTTCCATGGGATTAATCTCGTTCTTAACAATTGGTCCGACCTGACGGGTCCCGTTCCCGTCACCATGACAAACACACGTTCAAACGGTGAGCGATTTGAGAAGCTGGAGAGCGAACAAATCGAATTGAAGGAGCAGATGCAAGCTGCAAATCAGCAATTGAGTGAGATCACGGCTACCTTGGCCGACCTAGCCCGCGCAATCCTGAAAACCCCGACGACATCTGACACACCCCACACAGCGCGCAAGGAAGGGGTACCCAACTCGGTCCAGCTTCCTCCGTTTGATGGCTCGGACCCCATTGGGTGGTTGGTTCGTGCCAACCAATAGTTTGAATTGCATGACACAAACCCAGAATCAAAGGTGGCTACTGCTGTAGTCGCGATGGATGGACCGGCCCATGTCTGGATCACTTGGTTGCGATCTCGCAAACCTGGATTGACGTGGGAAGAATTTTCGCAGGCCCTGGTAGCACGATTTGATACGCGATTCAGGGGCAGTCCCTTCGAACGCCTTGCTGACGTGAAATAGTCCGGGTCGGTGGATGATTATGTCAATCTTTTTGTGAAGTTAGCTAGCTAGGTGCCCGGGTTGACTGATACACATTACCTGGGGTATTTCATGAAAGGTTTGAAAGATTTAATCCGAAGTTCATTGCATCTCCTGCGGCCTAGTGACCTGGAGACAGCTATGGAGTTGTCAAGGATATTGAGGATAATCTTTCTGTGCAGGCTGGGGGACGACTGTTTCGGTTTAGCAGCCCAGTGCAGCAAGCGAACACTTTTTCTCTGCCGGCTACCACAAATCCGGGTTCAGCAGTTGGCAATTACCAAGGGGGGTCTGCTGGTAATTCTATCAGACCATCAGGCCGAACCTCAACTGCACATTCTGGAGTCTCGGGACATTCTACAACACTATCCCGGTTCACTCGCCTTTCGCCTCAGGACTTCGCGGAATTGAGGGCAAAAGGGTTGTGCTTTCACTGCAAAAAGCCTTACACACCAGGACATGAGTGCCCACTTAAGCAGTTACGGGTTATGCTGGCGGAAGAGGACGAGGACCTGGACCTCCAGAATTCGGAATACTATGAATCCACGGGGCAGGAGTCGACGGATGAGCAGGAGAACCCTTCGGAGGAGGATGGGGCCCTTCCTGTTTACTCTATGGAAGGAATATCGAGTCCCCAAACTATGCGTCTGCATGGGGTGATGAGAGGACGTACTGTGACTGTGCTCATTGACAGTGGCGCCAACCACAATTTTATCTCCTCATCTCTAATCCATACCGTGCGGCTCAAACCGGACAAGACAGGCAAGTTTGGAGTTCAGTTGGGCGACGGGCGCCGACAAGAATCAGAGGGGGTTTGCCGGGGAGTGGCACTATTACTGCCCGGCTGCGAGGTGTTGGCTGATTATTTTGTGTTCTCCCTTGGGGGAGTTGCCATTATATTGGGTGTAGCATGGCTAGCCACGTTGGGCGAGGTCAGTACGAATTGGGAAACTTTAACTATGACCTTTGAGTGGAAAGGCAACAAAGTGGTACTATGAGGGGACCCTACCCTCTGCCGCAGTCCGGTAGGGCTTCGGACCTTGAGTCGCACCCGAGAAGCTGAATTCTGGGCAATAGTTTTCGAGACAGAGCCAGCTAAGCTGTCCGATCCTGATGTGAGTCGTTTGGGAGGGGTGCTCGAGCAATACGTGGAGGTTTTTGGGGAGCCGCAAGGCTGCCCCCGCGGCGGGCGACCGATCATCGCATTGAGCTTATTCTGTCGGTGCAGCCGTACAGGTACGGCCATGTTAAAAAAGATGAAATAAAGAAATTGGTACATGATATGTTGTTAGCAGGTATAATACGACCGAGTTCAAGTCCTTTTTCCAGCCCTGTTTTACTGGTTACGAAAAAAGACGGTAGTTGGCGTTTCTGTGTGGATTATCGGGAGTTGAATAAGGTGACAGTTCCAGAAAAATACCTCATTCCGGTGATACAAGAAATGTTGGAGCCATGGTTTTTTCTAAGTTAGATTTGCGATCAGGATACCATCAGATCAGAGTAGCCAGTCCGGATATACGTAAAACTACGTTTCGAACACACAGCGGGCATTATGAATTCCTGGTGATGCCCTTCGGGTTGACGAACGCGCCCGCCACCTTCCAGTCGACCATGAATGATTTATTCCGACCGTATTTGAGAAAGTTTGTGTTGGTTTTCTTTGACGATATTTTAGTATATAGTCAGACGTGGGAGGAGCACCAGACACATTTAGTGCACGTTCTGCGAGTGTTGAAGGAGAATCAGCTCAAAGCTAACAACAAAAATTGTGCATTTGGTTGTCTTAAGGTGGAATACTTGGGCCATATAATTTCAGCAACTGGCGTGGCGATGGACCCGCCAAAAGTTAGTGCCGTTGTGGATTGGCCACAGCCGCGTTCAACCCGTGAGGTGCGTGGGTTTTTGGGGTTAACGGGCTATTATCGGAGGTTTGTAAGGGAGTATGGCCTCATCGCAAGACCGCTGACTGCCCTGCTGAAGAAGACAGCCCCTGCGACTTTTGAATGGCCTCCGGAGGCCGAAACAGCATTTGAGAATCTCAAGCAAGCCTTAACAGAGGCTCCAGTCCTAGCTATGCCGAAGTTTGACCTTCAGTTTGTTGTGGAGTGTGACGCCTCAGGCATCGGTGTAGGCGCGGTATTGATGCAAGAGAGGAGACCTATTGCCTATTTCAGCAAGTCACTGGCGGATCGTACCCTTACTAAGTCGGCGTATGAGCGCGAGATGATGGGGCTTGCCTTAGCAATTCAACATTGGAGGCCGTATCTAGTGGGGCGGCGGTTTGTTGTGCGAACGGATCATCGCAGCCTCAAGCATCTCCTCACACAGAAAATCGTGACTCCGTCGCAGCAAATCTGGGTAGCCAAACTGTTAGGCTACGACTTTGTGATTGAGTACAAGACAAGTGTTTCCAACGCCGCGGCGGACGCCTTATCCCGACGAGGAGAGAGTGTGTTGTTGGCTGCCATAAGTGGACCAGAGTGGTTGGGGTTGGCGGATGTAGGGGAAGAACAGCAGCGGGATGCCTATATCCGCGACATTGTGAAGGCAGTGGTCGAGCATCCGGGTAGTAAACCTGGATTTGAGTTGCAGGGTGATCGGCTATTCTTTAAAGGGCGCCTAGTTCTGACCTCGGACTCCAAGTGGATCCCTCGGCTGCTGCACGAGTTCCATGACACTCCGTCTGGGGGCCATGCAGGAGTGTTTTGCACGTACCGGAGATTGGCTATGAATGTTTACTGGAGGGGGATGTTCCGACGTGTACAGAGTTATGTATCTCAGTGTTTGGTTTGCCAGAAGGCCAAATATGAAGCTATGTCGCCGGCGGGCTTGCTACAACCATTGCCAATTCCAGAGTTGATTTGGGAGGATATTTCGATGGATTTCATTACTTGCTTACCGAAGTCGCGGGGTTACACTTCGATACTGGTGGTGGTTGACAGATTGTCCAAATATGGACATTTTGTGGCACTGAAACCACCAATTACAGCTCGTTCGGTGGTGGATGTGTTTGTTCGTGAGGTTGTGAGATTACATGGAATCCCAAGATCAATTGTTAGTGATCGGATTCCCTCTTTGTGAGTGCCTTCTGGAAGGAACTGTTCGCATTGTCGGGAACTCAGTTGAAATTCAGCTCGGCATATCATCCAGAGACAGATGGCCAGACAGAGGTACTAAATCGTATTGTGGAGACTTACCTGCGTTGTTTTACATGCGAACAGCCGACACAATGGCTACTTGGCTGGCATGGGCTAAATATTGGTATAATATGGCTTACCAGACGGCTGCCCGAATTTCGCCGTTTGAAGTGGTGTACGGCAGAGCACCCCCTTCGATTAGGCGGTTCTTACCCTGGGAGTGCCAAGTGGTAGCGGGGCAGATGTTTTGGGGAGCAGAGACGCGTTGATGAGGTGTCTGAAAGGAAATCTAGAGAAGGCACAGCAGAGCATGGTCAAGCAGGCTAATAAGCACCGCCTAGAGGTTGAGTATCAGGTGGGGGACCGTGTATTCCTGAAGGTTTGCCCGCACCGACAGACTTCCGTAGCCAGACAGCCCCATCATAAGCTGTCAGCCAAATTTACGGGCCGTTTGTCATTGAGGGACGCATTGGACCGACGACTTATCGGCTGACCCTGCCAGCTTCTAGCTGAATTCACCATGTGTTCCACGTGTCGCAGTTGCGCCGAGTTGTGGGGGAGCACCCAGTAGAACTGGAGTTTCCAGAGAGTTTGGAGTTGCCTGTTAGCCCTGTGTTTGAGCCGGAGACTGTCTTGGCTTGGAGAAATGTGCAACAGGGACAGCAAGATGAGGAACAGGTCTTAGTGAAGTGGGTTGGTCAGCATAAAGATGATATGTCGTGGTTGAGTGTGGCGAGCTTTAAGCGTCAATTTCCGGACTTCAACCTTGAGGACAAGGTTGTTTCGGATGACGATGGAATTGATAGGGAGCAAGAGCAAGGGCTGGGCGATGCCGAGGAGCCACGGCCCTTGTTGGTTTACCGACGACGAGGACGGGATTAGGTCCACTGTTCGTGGGCTGGGTTTATTTATTTATTATGTTCATTATGTCCACTATTCGTGGGCTGGGGTTATTTATTTATTTATTATGTTAAGGTCCAATGTTCTGTGGGCTGGGCTTTTTATTAATTAGAGTCAGTAGGAGTATTTAAATAGTGGTTAGGGTTTATGAATTTTCTGAAGTTATTATTGAATAAAAAGAGCCTAGAGGCTGGAAGCTGGAGTTTTTCCATGGGATTAATCTCGTTCTTAACAGTGTGCATGAGGAAGATGAACTTAGTGAAATATGATTCTGACCAATTGAAGCAATAGGGATAGATAGCCTTACCATTTCCAACTGTAAGAGCTGCTGCACCATTATAGGGAGTGTTTAGCTGAAGATTTTTCAAGTTGTTTGTAACATGGTTTGTTGCTCCACTAACAACATACCACACACTTTCTTCTTCATCAAAAGCATAATTCGCTTGTGGCTTATTTTCTGGTAGATAAGCCAGATGCTTGGAATTAGCAGTCGAATTTTCTGCACCAGTGAAATGAACATCAAATCTCTTGTAACATTTCAAAGCAACATGACCTGTGCGACTGCATAGTTGACACACGATAGGTGATTTTCCAGAATACTTGAAACTTCCCTTGCCAATCATGCCACGTCCACGAACACCTCGACCTCCACTTCATTGTACATTATGAGCCATAGGATCTGCAATAGAGTAGGTGACCTGTTGCAAACGAATCTCATGAGATTGCTGTGCATATTGCATTTCCTGCAGAGATAGAGACTCAGTACGATGCATTAGAATGACTACAACTGACTCATATTCTGAGCCAAAACCATTTAAAATGAAATCGCCAAGGTCATCATCAGAAATTATGTGACCAATAACACATAATTGATCAGCATAACCATGCATTTTCAGAAAATATTCATCGACAAAGAGAGAGCCTTTCTTTTGCGAGTATAGCATCTTTTTCAATTGAAGAACACGAGCAAGTGTGATTGGAACAACTGCTCCAAAACTTGCCAGATTTGTTGAGAAGAAGAACATCTAACAACATGCCCAAGCATGGATTCGCTGATAGACGATAGCATCCAGCTCATGAGAAAATGATCCTTGCGTATCCATTATGAATAGCCTGGATTTGAAATTTGATCTGCAGATGCAGATGGAGAGGCCAAAAAAGGAGAAGGAGCTGCAACAGTTGACGAAATTAAATCATCAAATCCATGAGCTCGTATTGTGGAGAGGATTTGAATGCGCCACAACGCATCCGAAGAACCATTGGATAAAGATTCGGCAACGATGATGAAGCGGAAGCATCGACCATGATGAAAAAAAAAATTCAGGCTCTAGATACCATGTAAAGATAAGTTGAGCTGAGTATAATGAGCTAAGCTGAGTTCGAGAGAGCAATATTTAATCTGAGAAACCTTTCTTATTGATATGAAAACTTAACGATGAATACATGCAGGGAGATAACTATTTATAGAAGGGAAACTGAAAGCTTAACAGAAAGCTTTTAACAAACTAACAAACAAAACTAACTTCTAACTTAATAACTGTTTTTCTAACAACTTTGACTTCTTCTTAACTGCTTTGACTTTGATAAATAATCAATAATCTTTGGGTCTTGAACATATAAAATGTCTAAGTTACTAAATTATATTTATGTGTGATATTCAAATTAATTGAGAGAGCCTTTAGGTCTATTTTACAGCTTTGGCTTTTTAAATCCTACTGGGATTTCCATATATGGAGACCAGGAATGAATTTATGAGTAAGACACACACACACACATATATATAGGGGTGGGTTATGGTAAGAATACGTTTACGGTGCGAAAGTAGAAAAAGCTACACTGAAAGTATAAGTTGTTGCACTAGATTCAATGCAACAACTTTACATTTAGTGCAATAACTTTATATGTCATTATATGTTAAGTATAACAACTTCATACGTCCGGCGCATCTTTCACACTCGCACCATATTTGCATTCTTACATGATTTTTCTCCTATATATATATATATATATGGAGTGGATCAAATGAGAACTACATATTTTTTGCGAACTCTGCGAACTATGCATAAGACTGACAAAGATGATGCACATAACGGTATAAAGTTATGCATAAAAAAAACTTTCTAAAATTGTTTTTTTGTACAACAGTTTTAGAATGTTTTCGTTGTGCACAACTTTATAGGTTTTGTTCATCAATTTTATATGTATGTGCATAGTTCTCAAGTTCTCAAAAAAGATGAGTTCTCCATGGATCCAACCCCTATATATATATATATATATATATATATATATATTCATCTATAAGTATGTATGCTTTTATTTGTCCTTAAGAGCAAGGGGACCAAAGGTAGTAAAAATAATTAAAACTGATCTTTTTCTTTAATACTCTATCTTAAAGAACCTACACCTGTATCTTGTCCTCTAGTA
This sequence comes from Salvia rosmarinus, assembly GCA_036937905.1. Lineage (NCBI taxonomy): Eukaryota > Viridiplantae > Streptophyta > Magnoliopsida > Lamiales > Lamiaceae > Salvia > Salvia rosmarinus. The sequence goes on along the minus strand of CM072819.1, from coordinate 70,294,126 downwards.
TCCTTTGCTGGAAAATGATGTCATATGCAAATGGTGTGTGCGCATCAGACTTTCTACATGTATGCAGGTGTATGGGCCATAACAAAGGATGGGAGGAGGCAGCCTCCATGTTTTCTGGTGCCTCTATAGAACTGAAGACTTGCAATTCTGCTTTGCTGGAAGCAACTGGGAACTCCTGGGAAGAGGTCCTACGTAATCTCTATATATGCTGTAACTTTTAGTTTGAATACTCAGTTCTTTGCAGTTTTACATAGTAGGTCACTAAAATATGTTTGATATACTAATTTATTCTAGATAGTTCAATAATGTAGATTCACAGATGGCACTTATACAGGAAAAAGTAAAGCTACCTTCCTTTTTCATTGACATTTATTTGAATGACAACAGTATTGACTTTCAGTTGAATTCATTTTAGGCAGACAACCAATCTTTGAATCTCTGGTATTTTTTGTTACTTAAACTACATGAAGGTGTTAAAGCAGGCATCTGTAATGCCTGATTTTTTTGCATGCTTAGACAAAGGACATCTGAGATGGTTTTGAATCGTATGCATAAGCTCTCGCAGCTTCTTATCACTTCAAGTGTAAAATGTTTAAGCTGCAAACACAGAAGCATGTTTTCTCATGATTTGTTAGAGATGTGCTTTTCCCAGGCAAGCCATACATTAATCTGTTAAATTACAGTGATTTATGTAGATGGGGAAAAAGAATTGGATACATTAATCGTACTAGTGAATACATTCCTCAGAATCTAATCATGAACACGTGAAGTTGACAACTGACTCTGGACTATATAGTCCTGATGTCACTTGGTTTGGCCCATTACTGGTTTCATGGATCGAAATATTGCCAGATATTGATGCCTGAGATCCTTCGGTTAAATACTATCATTTTAATTTATGGGATTCCATTCTTACCCCATTTGTCAACTGGAGAAAATCCATTTTGTGGTGCTTGCACAGCAACATGAAGCTCTGTTAATAGCTCGGAGAAACTCGTTCCTAGGTGCAGGAGTTATAGGGTCCATTCTATAACTACCCTAGAAGATGCTTTTCAATGCGTTTTACTTACGTCTAGAGGGAAAATCAATCTTTCATCCATTTTCTCAATTTATCAATCTCAAATTCAGGAAACTTCTAAGACCTCAAAACAAAAAGGCAATGAGGCATTTCTTTTCTTATAGAAGTCTTGGTGTTTTTGATAGGGTCTGTCCATCCTTGTTCTTTCATTCTTACCATGTCTACATGGATGGACATCTTGCAACCTGATGTGCTTTTTTGATATACTTTTGATCTTATTTGTGCATGTGTTCTTGAGAGAGTCTGTGTGTGTGTGTGCGCACGCGCATATTGAGTCATCTGTTTCCCCAACTGAGAATAACAAGGTTGGTCCATGAGTTGTAACCCTTAAATGGTCCCGCTTGATTGCTGGCACCTCAAATTGGGAGGTTTTTATAATTGTTCTTTCAATCATATTTTTAGTTCTTGCATTTCGGATAGTTTAAGTTGGGTGGCAATTATTGCCTTCCTCTTCATATCAGTTCAAAACCAGTAGACTTGTCTCTCTCTTGCATCGCCAACTAACATAATTTTTGTTTCAAATTCCAGGCATTTTCTTTGGCAAGATTTGGTGGTTGGAAGCTGCATGCCATCATAAAGCCCGAGACCGATCTCTTAGGTGTTGTTTAAGTTGTGGCCTATCGTTCAGCTGTCAGCGCACTTGCTCCTCTCCTTCTACACCTGAGAATTGGCACAATCGTGCCAATAGAGAAGCTAGGAATAATTTTCCCTTCTGCAGCTATCTTCCTAATTAGCTCTATGAGTTTTCCTACTTGTTGATGCCTCGCTATAGTTGCCAAGAATTCGGTATGACCACGAAGCCTATGCCTTGATTGCTGGAAATACGAGTGCTCATGCGCTATGCTTATTCAGCCTACGAAAGTTCATTTTGTGGATGAACGTACATATTGAACAAAGACATCTTATGTACATTTTAGGACTATTCAGATCATCCAGCAATCTGAGAGGAAATATGTTGCCATTAGATTCCAGAGTTTTATCTTCTGCATATGTTATTATAGCCAGTTCATTTTATTGATAGCTAAAATGCTAAAACTACTGTACAATATATCTGATGAAATAAGAAAGCTTTGCTATATTAATTGTATTGTATTTTGACCTCATTCAATAGGTTTCTGCTTCTTGATAATTCATTTTAGGCTTGAATTTGGCACATCTATATGTCCCAGTCTCATTTCAGAAAGGTAAATATAAGCCTATATGCATCTGGCACTTGGAATATTTATCTATGCTCAACTACTAACTGTGTTAGCACAATAATAAGGATTGATGTCAATACTAGACCAATCCATGATAATGAAAATTCATCCTGATGGCAATTTCCACATCGGATTCAAAATGACATCCACGTGAAATGTTATCCATCTCCGACTGCCAACTCTGTTTCCTATTCAAAAATTGGTCTCGAGATGAAATTAACATAAAACATATTTATTGAGCCTGGAATTTGTATTATTAATTCACTAGGCTAAAATCTACGCCAACATTTATTATTGGACTAAAACAGTATCTTACCCCCTATTTAACTACTACTCGGTGCGTTTGAACCCGAGTGTTTCGACGCCTAACCAACTTAAGTCATAGTGACAGAGCTAATGATCCAAGCCAGTGGAGGTTCGGGTATCATTGGATAAAAGTAAGAGGTGGTCTTAGATGCATCTTGATGCACGGTACATCCACCCCCTAATTAGGAATTAGTGAACCGTAATTGAATGGATGCACCACGCATCCATATATATACATTTTTTTCCCCTAAAAGTAAATATTAACAACGCAAACCACTTGCACATATAATAGCATATCTAAAAGGAAAGACAAGATTGGAGAATCAGAACATCAAGAACAACCATCGCATTAAAACAGGTGCGTAATAGAAGTTATTTAGTTGAAATAATAGTAATCTTCCAGAATTGACCTGCTCAGAATCTAAGCTTCTAAACCTAAATACTCCTTCCATCAAACCAATGTACCAGAAGTTCCTCGACCTAATGCAAATACACATTACAGAAACTAGACATACAAGGTGACAAAATAAGCATAAATCAGAACTGATTAATCGTCAATATCGGTTAACTGTTTTTGCCTGCAATGGATAACCCCGATTAGTGATCAGACTATTCTCTTGCCAAGAAATTAGAATCTGGCTCCTGATAAGGGGGGCTTGAGCTCGACTCCAGTACTGAGTGGCTCAGAACCATTTCTGGTGTAGTGCATGCAACGTCAGTGCTCCCACGCTGCTTTTTCTCCGGTCTTTCATTTGGGCTGAGAAGTGGTGAAGTCACACAACAATCAGAATCAGGTGTCCGTGGCTCGTTGTGGGAGGAGAAGGACTCATCAAACGAGATGCACTTGGCTGGATTACATTCTTTGGCAAGCTTGTCGGCAAAAGGGGGCTCAGACGTTGGAGCAGGGGTCCCTGGGTCAGTTTTGTTCTCAGATTCAGGGCAAATTCCCTCCGTTCCAGGTAGAAAAACCTTTGAGGCAGGTGCTTCTGGAAAAACTCCACTTAGGCGTTGCTGTTCTTCAATGATCTTTTTTAGATATTTTCCTTGGGCTTCTATCCGCAACTGCAGCTGCCTTTGCACCTGTAAGGTTACCAATAGTATCATAATATGGCATAGACAACAAAGGAAACAAGCATCTTGTAAAAAATCATTAGCAAAGGAAACGAGCATCTTGTGAAAAATTCATTTGCTCTCTGTGCCCTGCAAATTGGTGTTTAGTAAAGAAGACTTCTGGTCCCACTATAGTTTCTTCTCTCTCAAATGGGTTTCCACAATTAAGTAGCAGTGTGTACTAAACCAGTTAATTTAAAAGAGAGCATCTTTGAAGGATAAGAAAATGTGAAATGAACGTAAGTCTCACAGGCAGTTCAACAATATGGGGCACACAAAAAATATGAAAAATAAATTAACGTGTACCTCCAATTGCTCGTGCAATCGCTTTTGAACCTCCATCTGCAGCTTCAGTGCTTCAGTTATTTGCATTCCTCTGTAAAGATATAAAAGAATTCCCTTAGCAAACTGTCATGATATATTCACCATTAACACATATTACTTAAGATCAAGCAAGATACATCAATAAGAATGAAAGAGTCTACATCAAAGAATGAATTATACATGAAAAGAAGATAAGAAAAGGTATTGTGATGAAAAACTATGAAAATGCTGCAATTGTTGTGATTACACTTACGATGAACCATCTAACCCAGAAAACATGTCTCCATCTTTCTTTTCGGCTTTTGTCCCTTTGAAATCATAGCATAAATGAGTAAACAAATTATTCTACAACAATAATATTTTTTTCTGCAAAAAATCCCAAAATATTATAATTACTATCTGCATATACACAGAATACAATCAAGAAAATACCTACCATCAGAGGAAGAATCTGGAAGATAGTTGGCAAGCCGGTATTTCTGTGGAAGATTAACGATTAGTGCAACAAACTAGAAAGGGATATGATGGTGTGCCACGTGCATACCTGTAAGTGGCTTTTAACATGGTAAATCGTTAGCCCTTGAACTCCCATAACTCTAAGAACACCTTTAGGAGTAGCCCCTGAAAGCAGTAATGAAATATCAGAAAATGATTTGACCCGAACGGCTATAAGGATGCTGGAGTAAGACTCTCCATTTAAGCCATCCTTTAAAATATAAAATGTTCAACAATTTGGGATTTCATAACAATGAGAAGCCAATAACAAGTGTTTTCATAAGCAAAATACATTTGTCTCAACTATCAGGCCCAAAACTTACAACCACAATGATAACAAAGTCTGTTTCAGAGTGCGAGAAATATTTATATCTGGCTAGTGAAAGTCATGCAGTGGTGCAATTCCTTACAGCATATCAAGATGTAGCAAACATAAGCTAGGAACAATTTTGTTGTTTCTTCTTATTCTTCTTCATTGGGTTCCTCATCGGTTAATCTTTTTCTTTTGTTACTAATCCATACTTTGCTATTTCATTCCAATAACAACTAAAAATGTGGCCAGATCAAAAAACACTTACTATCTGGCCCGCCAAGTTGCGCTACAGCATCAACAAATTGCTCATGAAGCTCATGGGTCCAACGAAGGCGATGCTTAGATGCCAAATTGGCATTATTGGTCACATTGTTGCTTCCACCCATAGAATCCATCGTGCTGGTACTGCAGTCTAACGGCTGACGTTGAACTACTGCATCCCTGCGAGATAAGTTTGAGCTAGGAAAAAACTTCATTAATCTGTGGCAGCAACAGAAATGCCTAAACAATACGAGCCAATAAATTCCGAAATTCACAGGAATTTATTGATTTTTACTGATTTTCCACACACTAAAGCAATAAAAACCCTTATCCTTATCTCAAATCTTAAAACATGCGCTAAAAATAGTTCTGATATCCTTATTCTGAGCATACTGATATGGCATTAACATGTTTCAGTTTCTTCCGCATGAGTTTGCTATACACAAGAGATTCATAAACTTCAAAAATTATAAGTATAGATTAAAGAGACAAAATGAATATTGAACAAATTGTTGTAATTAACAATAATTAAAAATAAAATGGTACAACGATGCGCACCTAATATCAGAATGAATAAAGCATAGCTTCAATGTTGCCGTTCCTGCAGAAAATTAACCAGAATTCAGCATATAGAATCAGAAATCAGCATTCTGAAACAAACAAACAAACACACAAGAGTTGACCAAAAACACGGAACCCACAAAAGCAAAAATAGTTGCAAATAAATCGGGCTTAAGTTCTCACATCATAAATTTGAGAAATAGCAAGAAAATCCTCACACAGATCTGCAGAATCCACGGCGCAATCCTTCAACAACAACGATTAAGCGGGCTGGGCAATTCAAAATTCTCCGAATTGACAAAAGGAAAAAAAAAGAAGTACAAAATTGAGGTCTTGGTATACACAAAGATGATTGGTAAGATGAATTCAGAGATTGAGCAAATGAAGCAATACTGAAAATAAAGCAGTAATGAGCTAAGAGAGGAACTGGCTAACAATGGCTCTGAAACCCGGAAAATTTTGTTTTTCTTTCGAAGTTTGATTTGATAAGAGGTTACTATGCTTAGGTGAATAATTTAAGTATTTTTTTTATTTATTTTTTGTTCTTTCTTCCTCGGGTTTTTCCTTTTGACCTTATTAGTACGTCTCCTGTGCCATGTACAGACAAGTTATATAAGTTGTAAATTAAAACCACATAAGAGCAACTCCAACCATACCTCCTCAAATTAAGGTTTTTGCTGACATTATCACAGACACATCATCATATTCCCTTCTCCTATTTTCACCCCCAATAATACCTTCTCAAGCTCGGGTTTACTTGACATCATTATGACCCACTTTTCACTCACTTTCAACTCATTCATTATCTATTCACAATTTTATTTAAATTTTATATTTATTATTCTAACTTGATAAAAATTAATTTTAATATTATTTAAAATTAATATCAAATAACAATTATTATATAAATATTAGTACATATTAAAATTGCACAATAACATGGAAACTTTTAAAAAGAACTTATACGATATAAAAGACAATTTAAATCTAACAAATTAAAATACAACATACAAATAAACTAATACTAAACCTAATTAATCATTCATCATTGCGAAGTGTGCCCAAATGTGCTCAACTAAATCGCTCAAGTTGATTATGAATTTCTTTATCACGTAGTCGCACTCTCTTGAGATAATTTATGAATTATTGCGCGAACCTTGGATTATTGGAGGGGTTATTTGTGATTTGCTCGTCGTCGTCATCCAATTGCTTACCATTTTCCCTTCATCCTCGATTATCATATTATGTAATATAATGCAAGCCAACATAATATCTTTTAAGTTTTCTCGGTACCAAAGACGACATGGGCCTTTAATCAATGCCCATCTTGCTTGGAGAATCCCAAATGCACGTTCGACATCCTTTCTCGCAGCTTCTTGCATTTGTTTGAACTTCAACCTTTTGCATCTTGCGGATGCGAAAGCTCTCGACGAAAGCGCCGTTCGGGTAGATTCCGTCTCATAGTAATAGCCTTGTGAGTATTGTGTGCCATTTATTGTGAAAGGATCGTCGGTGCAAACCCTGAGAGCATCATTGAATAATGGTGATTGCCCGAGCACATTGATGTCATTGTTTGAGCTCGCAACTCCAAAAATGCATGCCATATCCACAAATTTTGAGAAGCAGCGACTTCAAGCATTATAGTAGGTTTCTTTATATCACCACGAGTGTCTTGACCTTTCCATGCTCATCGACAATTCTTTCATTCCCAATGCATACAATCAAGGCTACCGAGCATTCCGGAAAGTCATGTTTCTCCTCATGCATTCTCATCAACCTCGAATGTCATTTGCGGTCGGTTTCTCAAGTAATAGTTGCCTTGAAAACTTCAATCACACACTTGCAAAATCTTGCAAGCACTCGATGCTGTTGATTCAACAAAGACAGCGTAAGTACTCAATTATAGTTACCAACATAAAAATGTCAATTATAGCCAACATAAATAAGTGAAATAAAACAAAAACAAAAATAAAGAAATCGGGCCCACATTTGACTGCCTTGGGACTATTATCACCAAATAGTACCAATAGGTCCAACTATTTGGTTGGACATATTGGTACTATTTGGTGATAATAGTCCCATAGCATATATTTTTTAGAAATAAGCATTGATTTAGATGTATATGGTGGTTATGATTTTATGTTTATTTCAAATATTTTTTATGTTTTAATTATAAGGATATTGTAATTAAGTTGGCTATAATTGACATTTTTAGCATGTCCATAACAAAATATAAAATATGCACAACATCATTATGCATAACAAATATTAGCTATATAATTGATATTCATTAACTTGGATGGCTACATAAAAACTTTTCTCTAACAAATATATAGCATGTTCATAGCAAAATATTAGCTTATTCTTGCCAAATAACAAAATATGCACAACAACTTATTTAGAAGAATATTTTACATAATTTTTCGTACTGGACAAAACTAGCATATTTTTCTTCCTTTAATTCGAAAATTTGGTATAATGATATAAAATAGGAAAAAGTGGTAGGAGAGAGAATATGTAATATCCCGAAGTTTTAAAGCTTAATTACGATAATAAAAATCGTAAATTAGGGTTTCGTCTCGATAATTGAAATAGTAACTTATCGAATATCGATTGCGACTATCTAAGATACAATGAATTCTTATATTATATTCACTAATGATTAGTGAACCAAGGAATATAGTTTATTTTATTCCTTCGAAAGTATTATTCTAACGTCGATTGAATATCGATAGTTAATATTACGTTATTTTTCTAAGTGACGAAGCTTAGAATTAAAATTCCTTATTGACGAAATAAATTAATAAAGTGATTGTGACTTTATTATGAACTTTTTAGAGATGATTCAATTATTAACGTTTTGAGACGTTTCGAACGTCAACGTTTTAAAGACGATTCGAAAACTTAGTCTAACGATTGAGGAATTATAATATTTAAATTTCTATGATTATTTTATGTAATAAGAGCATTATTTATCATTAAAATAATGCTAGAGAATTAAGGAATAAAGATTGAATAAGTGAGCTATTTTCGAAAACCCTAATTTCGAAAATTAGGGTTTGTGACATGCAATCATTTTAATTATTTTTCCTATGATTTAATTTATCATCTAAGACTTATATTATGTCATATAACTATTAATTGCAAGAAAATAAAATGTGTGACATTTACACTATATAAGTACCGATTATTTAGTACTAATAGGTGTAATTGAATAAAATTTGCTATCTTTTGCCATGTTGTATAATAAATGTGATAGTGAGATATTTTATACATAAGACAAGATATTTAATGAAGTGAACAAGTGGGATGTGTGATGGCTTTGTGGTTACCGAAATATGTTGACAATTAAGGTAGGAAGAAATGCTGGAACTCTTGGTGATGATTGCATGCATGTGTTAAGGTGTAGGATCTTTGTAATTAGTATAAGACAAAACCAAAAATCATCCCTTGGCAAGTGAGGTAGCCGACGTGATTAATGAAGGCAAAGGTGAAGATTTTGTTTCATTAATTAATTGATTGTGATGGTTATTTACTAGAGCATAGGATGATGTATTAAAGTAGTAGTGAGTCACAAAATAATGTCTTGCAATGTGTGTGTGTGGACCGAAGAGTGTAGAGAGGAAATTGTGTAATAATTATTATTTTTATTCCTGTAGCTTTGGTGTTAAGTGATAGATCATAAAAACATATCAACATCACCTCTATCCCTCTTATTACCGTAACCTTGTGAGAAAGAAAAAGAGAGAGTGTTCTTCATTTATTTTCTAAATCTTAGGTAGTAAAATCCTTTGCCGTGACAATCGACGCCGATTAAAAGGTTAGGAATCGAACGAGCTTTCTATATACGTTAAGATTTTCGAATCAACCGTTTGATTTTATGATATGCTTATGTTAATTAATGAGAAAAATATGAGAAATATTGTTATGATGTTAAATTGTTTATTAAAAGTGTTTATTTTGTTGTATATGATTCATATGTTATGATTTAATTACAAGCTAAGCATGCTATGAATTTATTTGTGATGACCAAAACTTATAATAATTATATGTTGATAGATTAATGATACATGGTGATAGATAAGCTCATAGTAATTTATTTAAAATTTTTGGAAAGCATATGTTAATTAAATGAAATTACCGAAAATTGTTGAGATATAATATGTTGATGTATGATTAATGTTTAAGTGATATTATAGCATATTATTGTTGTAGAGCCTTAATTAAGTACTACATGAATTTATTAGATTTTTAGAAAATAGTTTGTTCATATATTGGAAATTTTCGAGAATCACTAATATTGGTATGTTGATGTATGAATTGTAATTGTTGAATATTATGTTATATTAGTGATATAGGATGATGATTAGGTGTTGTGAGATTTTATTGGAATTTTAGATAAATGTTTGTTATATATGTTGTAAAATTCGAGAGCTATATAGTGTAGGAAAATGATGTTCAATTTTCCTATAGCTAATGTTATTACATATTAATGATCCTATGTTAATATAGTATGTTATGTGATTTTATAAGAATTTTTGGAAAAGTTTTGTGAATTATTGTTATAAGGGCCGAAAGCTTAAGTATGAGGTTTAAGGGTTTTAAATTTATTTTATCATGTATTATCACATATTATGTGCTTAGAATATATTTTAGACCTACTAAGAATTTATGGGATTTTAGAAACATAGTATACTATGTTTACGACGAAACGTTATGTTAAATAATGTAAGATGTGAAAAATAATGTGTAATGTACAAGTTAGGTCATACTTAGGTAAAATATTGATCATGATTGTTGATTAACGTGAAAAATTGAGACTTAGGATTATATGATTAGAAATCATTTGAAAATCGATATATATGAATATTTGTTAATATATATGTGGGTAATTAGAAATATATGTTAAGAAAAGTCAAAAACGTTGACTTAAGTCTAAACGTATGAAATACGTTAGTATGTGATCAATGTTATGGTATACGTTGAATAAATACACTAATACGTGTAAAATGTATTAAAATTATAAGAATATCTCTTTTGTGAGAAACGATTTCATAATTGAAATCATTTTATCGAAAGACGTTAGTATAAGTTCGACGTTTAACCTAAAGGATTAATATGAGGCCGTAGATCATAATTCGTCTCTATCGAAGTACGAGAAGTTATTAGTTAAAAGATGCGAAGTATTATTATAAGAAGTTATCAAAGCTTATTAGACTTTGACGTTCTTGAAAAACGTGACCGACGTACTAAATTAGTTTTTACGTAAAGGTGGGACGCAGACGTGATCGTTGGCGTAGGAAGAAATCGATTTAAGAAAGTCTACAGACCAGGTGGGCTTTACTATACTTCTCAAAGATAAAATGCTTATCAAATGTTTTATTTACGATGCTTATTTCAAGAAATGATAATGAAATGTTTTATTTAATTACCTGCCCAAATGTTTATGTTTTTATGTATGTATCCTATCCATGAATGTTTATGAATGTTGTTGGTTCGCTACCAACGTATGAATGAAAATCAAATTCGGATCCTATGCCGGATGGGTAAGTTTCCTGGCTAGGGTTAACGTGTACACTTAAGAGTGACTGTGTGCTGAAAGGACAATTCTCGGTCGGTCATAGTGACATAGAAGGAGGCCTACTTCTACGGCGTTAATGGAAATGTTATGAGGAAAGGAAAGGATATGGATCATACATACAAGGAAAATATGTCTGGCCAGACAAATGTTTCTGAAATGATGAAAATGTTTCGTAAGTACAAGGCATTTCCAAATAAAACCCTTGTGTCTTCATCGTGATGGGCGGTGTAATTTAAAGTTGATAAAATGTTTTGGCATAAGTTCACCGAGTGCATTCTTGTACTCGACCGCATGTTTGTTTTAAATGTGCGGTGGCGAGATGATGGATGGAGGTGTGTTGAGCGGTCGGAACCTTTTGTTCTTTGAAAAGTAGAACCTTGACTACACATCGTCATATGTGTATTCACATGTTTTTCCGCTGCAATAGAACACTAAGTTATGTTTTGAAGTTGACAGTTAAATACATTCAGATCAGTTGAACCCTTTTGTTAAGGATCTGTTGGTCTAGTCTCACATGTATATTATGTGTGTCTTGTATATAATGGTTTGAAGTTTCTTAGTTTATTTGATATATGTCTCACATGTTTGTAGTAAATTGTCTTTCATGTCTCTTAATTACTTTTCAAGTGATAGTCCTGCTAATCCGTCATTAGTAGTAGAGGTGATCACTCACTTTTCTAACACGAAAACGTGCAAGTATATAGGTAAGACGAGTATCGTATCCACATGGATTGTAACACGAAAACACAGAAGCTAACTCAACAATAATTCATCATTATCCAAGCAACAGAATTTGGTTTGAAATGTTTTAGGGCTTTGGATATTAAATCCAAAGCAAAGGTAGCAAATTGAAAATAAACGAAAGCAATAAATACTCAAGGAGATAACAATCTAGAAAGACTAACCCTAGGGATGCACAAATCCTACCCACAACGTATGTTTATCCTGCTTCCTATTAACCAATTTTAATCCAGACAAGATGGAAGATCACATATGATACCAACAATTTTAGTTACGACAATTGTGGCAGTTGATTACTAATTTTTCCTATTACTGTTACGTCTCTAGGTGAAAATAAGCAACTCCAAAAGGATCACAAAGAATATGCTTCATAAGAATGTTCCTATCTCAGCTACGACTCAAGGCTTATTCGTATCATGCATTCAAGATCGATTGACAATTAAAACGGTTAAGTAATTAACTGGCAACTAGATATGCATCAAGATTGATCAGAAATTAACACATATAATTAAGCACCAAGAATCATAAATCAATGCCTGGAAGGTAAATAACGATAGCAGGAATCACAACATTTAAGATAGAATCATGCAAACCCTAGGATTAGAACGAAATTTAGCTAGACATAAATAACGAAATTAAATACGAAATAACCATAGGAATAGAAAATATATAGATAAAACCCGTAGTGTAGCGTCGGAAGAACAATCATTGGGTTCGTATCCCAACCTCAGCGAAAAACAGGAAAAACACGGAAATTGTTTGGACGAAAGCGTTCCGAAGCGATAACGATGCAAAGAACTAATGTAGAATGATGGAAAACTAAAGCTAGAATGAATCTAAATCAAAGCTAGAATGAGAATCTATGGAAAATAATGAAAAACTGAAGAAAGAGGTCCAAAATCGCGCTGGGTAAAGTTGGGGGCGCGATGGGGCGAAGCCCTATTTATAGAATTAGGGTTGAAACCCTAATTTGGTAGACTGCCGCCACGCCTCGCGGCCGAGCTTGCGGTCGCGAGCTCGGTCGCGAGGGATCATCCTCGCTCAGCTGCTCTTCGTCTTCTCGGTTGAAGGGTGCGCGCTCGCTAGCGTGCCTCACGACTTGGCTCGCGGTCGCTAGGTATGGCCGTGAGAAATCGGGCAGTAGCTCTTTTCGCACGTTGGGTAGCTCGTGGGCACGTCTCGCGGTCGCTGCTCGCGGTCGCGTCGCATGGGATTTCCTCGCGGCCGACCTAGCCGTCGCTAGGCTGGTCGCGAGCCATCAGTTTTGCATAGTTCTCGCGCTCGGACTCGGGCTAGCGGCCGCGAAGGCGGTCGCTAGGCCCTGTTTTTAGCCTTCTTTCGCTCGTGCTTCGTTCCATGCTTCGATTTTCAACTTATAAGCCTACAAAACACCAAAAAGGAACCCAAGAGCAGTATATTCCAAGAATATGTAAAAGCATTGAGATCCAAGACATAAACGCACATTATTGATCTAAAATCATCTTTAAATATCAACAATAAACGTGTAAAATGTGCGTTTATCAAACCCCCCAAACTTAAATCATTGTTTGTCCTCAAACAAAAAAACAAAACCAAAAAGAAAGAGAGACACAAAAAAAGATCAACGAGCGTCATTAAAGGTGATTAACATAATCAAGCCTCAGAAAAATCTCAAAGCTCAAAATCATTAGTGCACACGAAGAAATTAGTCAACTCGACAATGTACAGTTATTGAAAGCAAAAATCTCATTCAATTCCACCCTCACAACGGCATGTGCGTAATATATAGAGTACACTCAAACTCATAAAGAAATTAAGGATGTGTATACACTTAAAAATCAATGCAATGCAAAATCTTACCATAGGCTTGCCATTTCTCTAATATCTCCACCACATCAAATGCATTCAAATTAGGATCAAAAAGGTCTTTTCATAGGTTGTATTGTAGGCACATTGGTCAAGGTAGGATAATATATGGCTAAGTGACTCAAATATACTCCAAGCACCTCCATTTATACAATTAACATATATGGACTTTGTCCATTTCCCCTTTTCTTTCCAACATGCTAAATCAACGTTTATGCACATAAGATACCTTATACTTTGATAATTGACTTCCTTTATGCTCACATTTTTCACAAAATTTTTCTTTTCTTGGCTTTGTAATAGAGCTTATAGGGTCTATTCTTTTTCACATGGGTACCTTTCTCTTACTCTCCATCTTTTATCCCAACTTAGAATATCTAAAACCAATTTACCCCCTTTTGATTCTCATATCCATCCTCACCTCCTATCATCCGGGCTCAAGGAAGGTGACAAGCGGTATATATCATTGGGCTAGTGTTTGGGTAAATATGTGGTTAGCAAAGATGGTCTTTTATCCTTTCCATATTCGAAACACATATTGCAGCCTCGACACGTAAAAGCAAGAAGTTCTAGAAGATGATCACATGCATGATATCACACAATTAAAAAAGCGTAATAAGATGTTTATACAGTGAAGCTCAAATCTCACGGTTTTTAAGCAAATGGTGAAAGACAACAAGCTAAGCAATCTCAAGCCATTCATGCTTCGTTTCCTAACACATCATGTGCACTATAAACAACATATTTTTCAGAAAATTTCTATCATCATTGGCCACATGGATTAACACATTTCACTTAAACTCGTTGATCAACAGACACAACAACGAAACAAAAGACACAAAAAAAGCCCCAAAATATAAAAACTTAGCAAGACAAAACAAAACATAAAAAGGACTCTCAACCAAACAAACTCGTCCACTCCCCCCAAACTTATTGTAAACAGTGTAAAATGGATGCTATAAGGTTTGCAGAAGAGAGTGATTGGGAGAGACCTTACCTCATATGTCAAGGCTTACTCGTGATGGATAGAATCCTCGCCATTGATGATATACCTTGGGACTTAAAAATGAACAAACAAGACACGACACGACAAAACAAAGAAAAACAAGAAAAACAAAACAAAAAACATAAAGCATATAAAATGTTGGGTTACTCCCAACCAGTGCTAGATTTTTCTTCGCTAGCTCGACGCTACCTCTCATCAATCGGGTGATTTGACAACTGTGGTCTTTCCAAACTTTTTCTTGCCCTTGTACTTAGCATTGACAACAGACCACCATGTATTGTATGAGTGGCCTCCACTAAACTTGGACGACTCACTCTGATTCTTGTGCCGAGTCCACCTCTTCTTTGCAGCATGCTCGTCCGATGGTCTATTGAAATTTGAGCTCAAAAATGGGCTGGCTGTGGTAGTGGTGATCGAATACCAATCTTCATGTGCTGAGTTATCATCTCTCGTGATGGCATCATAGATGGAAATGGTTAACTCATCTTTATTCGCACGGAAAGTGAGATCACCCTCTTGCACGTCGATCAGAGCCCTACCTGTGGCTAAGAACGGTCTTCCTAGAATGAGAGGCGTGTTCCCATCCTCTGGCATATCAAGGACTACAAAGTCCACAGGGAAGATAAAACCTTTTACTTTGATCAGCACATCTTCCACTATCCCTTTTGTCCTTGTGACTTATGCGTCTGCCATTTGGAGGGTAATTGTGGTAGGCTTTAATTCTCCAATCTCCAATTTGTTAAAAATGGACAACGGCATCAAATTGATGCTTGCCCCCAAATCACACAGAACTTTGGAGAAAGTATGCCCTCCAATGACACAAGGTATAGAGAAGCTGCCAGGATCTTTCTGCTTCAATGGCAACTTCTTTTGCAGCACAACATTGCACTCTTGAGACAAATTAATCGTCTCGAACATTTTCAGCTTCTTCTTGTTGGTGACGTCATCCTTCAGGAATTTCATGTACCCCGGCATATCTTTGAGTGCATCTGGCAAGGGAATATTGATATTCACCTTCTCGAACATTTCTAGGAATCGGGTCAGCCTATCATCATGCTTGGGCTTAGCCAAACGACTCGAAAACTGAATCGGAGGGGTGTACGTCGGATACGCCTTTACTGGAGTCGCCTCACGGCCATCCTCGCGGCCGCTAGTGCGGTCGTTAGGCAGCTGGGTAACATCTGCGCTCTTCTTCACGTCCGGGCTCGCGGTCGCGAGCTCGGTCGCTGGGTCTGCCTCCGAATTCACTGCCTGATTTCTCACGGTCGCTGCATTCTTCCTCGCGATTGAGGGGTCGCTCGCGAGCTCCTCTAGAATATGCTCTGTGTGATGTCTCGCGGCCGGGCTCGCGGTCGCGAGCTCGGTCGCGAGGTGCCCTTCTTTCTCTCCTTCTTCATCCGGGTGGTTCCGGTATACTTTTCCACTTCTCAACTGGATAGCAAAGCACTGATTCTTTGGGTTCACTTCCGTATTACTCGGAAATTGGCCCGTCTTTGGTCATGCATTTTTTGTGCTGACTATCGACCGATTTGATTCTCCATCATCTTCAAGTGTTTGGCCATGGCTGTTACATTGGATTCCAACTGTGTTATCCTCTGGCCAGTAGTACTGATGAAAGAATTATGTTGGGTCGCCAGTTGTTGGTTGCTCACAACAAACTGCTGCATCATATCTTCTAGGCTCTGCTTCTTCGGTTCTTAAATCATACCATTCTGTATAGTGAAGCCTGCTGGAGATTGTTGAAAATTATTGGGGTTGGCATACGATAGATTAGGATGATTCCTGTTGTTCGGATGGTATGCTTGATTTCTTTGATTAATATAATTGACATCCTCTGTCTCGATCTGGCTCTTCAAAAGAGTGAACTTCTTCATAAGATCGTCGTATTTCGAGTCGACCTCTACAGCAGCTGCTTTGACCAATGGCGTTCCCTGCATCAGCCATTGATAACTATTGGCTGTCATCTCTTCTATGATGCGGTTGGCCTCCTCTACTCGACGATTCAACAGGCATCCCCCTGCCGGAGCATCTACAATGCTTCTCGTATGCAATGTCAGCCCACTATAGAACTTTGTGATTTGCTGCTCCCTGGAGAATCCATGTTTTGGGCACTTTCTCAATAGGCCCTGAATCTCTCCCAGGCCTCGAATAATGACTCGTCTCCTTGTTGGCAGAAATGGGAGATCTCGGCTATTATCTTCTACGCTTTCGCCGACGGAAAATATTTCGAAAGAAACTTCTCGCAAAGTTTCCCCCACCTGTCTATCCCGGTTCGGTCCAGGCTCTTGAGCCAATCTTTCGTCTGGCTGCGCAGAGAGAATTCGAACATGCGCATCCGGATTGTGTCTTGTGGCACCCCATTCTACTTGATGGTGTCACATATGTCGAAGTATGTCTCAAGATGCGCATTCGGGTCCTCTGTGACTCCTCCTCCGAACTGTTCTCCTTGAACCATGCTGATCAGGGTCGACTTCAGCTCAAAATTATTTACATTAACTTCCGACCCCCATCCGCCTCCTTGGAATTGCTCAGTAGGAGGTCGGTACATGTAATTCAATGGTCTTGCCTCGGGAGTAGGAGAGGAGTCCCATGTTCGCCATCTGGCGCTGCATTTCTGTAAACTCTGCTAGCAGACGTGCAGCTTGCTCGGGAGGTACACCCCATTGGGAGGAACACCCCCGTTGTTCGGATTTGCTGCCATCTCTTGCCTTCTTCTTTCTCCTCTTCTTCTCCTTTGGGTATTTTCGAGCTCGGGATCTAATGGTTCTACAGGTTGTCCCCGAGATCTTGTGATCATATACTACCTGGAGAAAAAGGAGAACTTAACTCTCACAAGAACAAATAAATAAAATAAAATACAACTTAAATTAATAATTCCAAATTGTCAAGTTATTCCTATATAATCTTAACAATCCCCGGCAACGACGCCAAAATTTGATCGCTCACTTTTCTAACACGAAAACGTGCAAGTATATAGGTAAGACGAGTATCGTATCCACATGGATTGTAACACGAAAACACAGAAGCTAACTCAACAATAATTCTTTATTATCTAAGCAACAGAATTTGTTTGAAAGGTTTTAGGGCTTCAGATATTAAATCCAAAGCAAAGGTAGCAAATTGAAAATAAACGAAAGCAATAATGTAATACCCCGTATTTTTGTAACAGAGATTAGCTCGTGATTAAGATAAGAGCTTAATAAGAAGGGCATTGCATCCTTATGAAAGGATTTGTTTAAGTTAGAAGCTTTTGTGTTAGTTTCACAGTTGAGACGATAGAATCGAGGCGTAATCGAGATAAGATTCTCAGATCTTATTTAGGATAAGAAGACCTAGATTCCAAGGGTCTTAAGATGATAGATACATGCTCAATAAGTTTTGATTTCAGAAAATTGAGAATTTCAAAATCTATGTTTTTGTGACGTCGGCGTTTGCCGATTAAGCTCCGATTAAGAGCAAAATATTTAAAATGGGTTTTAAGGCCAAAAATAATTTTAATTATTATATTTTAATGATATTTGATGATGGAAAAATTTAGAAAGTGATTTTGAAGGATTTAAGAATAAATGGAATATTTAATTCCATTATTTGCATAAAATGGAATTAAATCTCTATTTTTATATAGTGAGTTCCTATTATATATTTTATAATTTTGGAACTTTATATTGATGAAAATGATGAGTTTAAAGTGTTAAGAAAATAAGATTCAATATTGGAATTTTTGGGAATTAATTATGGAATTTTCTAGCATATTTTGGAAAATTACATGAAAATATATTTTTATTATTATTAATATTATTAAATCCAAAAAAATTAAGGATAAATTTATGGAGATTATTTTATAGAAATCTCTAGAATATGGTGTGTTGGCACCATTTTTTTTTTGGAAAAATAAAAGAAAAATTAATTGATAATGTGAAATTACTATTTTACCCTTACTCATTAATTACATAATATATACTTTTCAAAACATGATCTTCCTCATTTTCTCTCCCCCAACTCACGGTCACACACACTAATTTTCGAAATTGGGTGTTCGAAAATAGGAAGATCCGACCGTTGAATTTTCGATCGGTCTTGAATAAAGGTATAATTTCGTCATGAGAACACATCTACGGTTTTAAATTTTTAAAAACATGCTCTTATGCTTAATTCAGATTTTCGGTCATATTGCAAGAATTATGATTGATTTGTTTTGTTGATTATTTATGGATATTATGATAAATTCGGCGTCTACGTATTGTTTAACGTTGAAATTGTAAAGCATATATTATTTAATTGAAGTTTCATGAAATTTTCGAAAAGGGTAGCCCTTGATTTTAAATTTATGATGTTGTTATGATTGAATTTACTTCATATATGTGTTATTGGATTGATATAAACATGATTGGAACAAGAAAAACGTTTGAAATCGAAACTATATTAAAACTCCCAAATGGCCGAAAATCCTAAGGCATATGTTGTTGGATTTTTGATTTTATTTCATCATTTTGACTTCATATTTGAATTCTATGATATGCATAAATCCTAAAATGATTTATTCGGATTTTTCCGTCGACGTATTCACAAACAGTGAAATTTTAGTTTGTCGGCGAAATTAAGTTTTCAAAGACAAAATTTTGATCTTTACGTTTTATTGATAAAATGATGATATTTAATGATAGTTGAATGTATATAGGTTCGTTGGGATTAGATGACGTCTCACGTGAATTTTCGACGTTAGACCTTAAGTGACGTCTTAAGGGAATTTTCGGTTATTGGCTAAGATGAGATGATTGAAGCTTGCTGTTGAGTTTCCTATGCATATTGAGACATATGGTGATGAATTGAAGGAGTTTGGGCTATGTTTGGTTGATCTGGTGTTGATTTGGCGATGCGTTTTATAAACGTTACGCTGCCGAATTTTCGATAGAAATTGTTTGTTAATCAGATGCTAGAGGATGCAATGACCCAAGTTTTGATAACCATAGTGTCTTAGATTTGATATCGAGAAGATATGGTCGTGTCGACGATTAAGATGAGTAATGTTCCTGTTTGGCTCTTGATAGACTTTATTGCCGTTCTATGAGGATAAAATATGGAAAAAGAGAGAAATGGAATTGGGAATTAGTTCCTTAAATCTAAGGAACATCCAGGTGGATATAAGTATTTTCTATAAAGTATGCTTATACTTTTAAATGTTTTCAAATGATATGATATGATTATGCGTGAAAGATGACATGAGATTTTATGATATGCATTTAATTGCATTGATTTTAAAGTTGATTGACTTGCCAAAGTTTTGAGCATGAGCATGAGCATAAGCATGATGCACTACCTATCCAAGGGAAAGAAAGAAAAGAAAGAAAGAAAAAGAAAGAATTTACCGACGTCGGGTATGACCGTAGTTGAGAACCTTCGGGTCCAACTCGGGTATGTGATATTAAAGTGTTTGAGAAGGAGGCCTACTTCTCAACACGCATCAAGAATCCATGGATATGGGAAGGAGAGAAGAAAGTTGCATGCAAACATGATACATGCATATGCATATGATATTATGATGATATGAAAGCAAGTAAGTATTTATTTATGAAAGTACATGTTATGGCAAGTCAAGTTTATAGCCCTAAGGGCAAAGTTTATCTTTATGTTTTTTGCGTATACCCACTGAGTGCATTTTTGTACTCACGCCCTGCATATATTTCTAAATATGCAGGTTGAGCTGGAGATGATGCTGGAATCGAATGCTGAGCGAAGGAGCTTCTCCAAATGTTGATTCATATTAAGGTTGTTCTATTGTTATTGACATGTTTTATTGCCCAGAGAGTTATGTCTTCATACATAATTCTTAGCCACGTCTCGTTGCCGAGCTTTGACCTTACTTGCTTATATGTTCTGATACGATAAAGTGATCATGTCCAATGTTCGGTGAACAAGGATTTCTTGAATGTTCAGAATGGTTTTCGTTGGATTCAATATTATTCAGTTGAATCGTTGTCATTCCTTGTTTTAAATTGTTGATAAATTCTTCTTGTTGACAAAACATTCTTGGAAACCTACTTTATATTTTACCTTCTTGAACCGTAAATATTAGATTCATTCATAAAGAAAGTTGCTGTCATCTATTCTCTTGACATATGTTTGAGCTTGTTGTCGTTAAATTTTCTTCTTAAACCCGAGTCACGGCCTAATTACCTGATTAGATAGTCGGGTCGTGAAAAATAAATACTCAAGGAGATAACAATCTAGAAAGACTAACCCTAGGGATGCAAAAATCCTACCCACAACCTATGTTTATCTTGCTTCCTATTAACCAATTTTAATCCAGATAAGATGGAAGATCACATATATAACCAACAATTTCGATTACGATAATTGTGGCGATTGATTACTAATTTTCCTATTATCATACGTCTCTAGGTGAAAATAAGCAACTCAAAAGGATCACAAAGAATATGCTTCCTACGAATGTTCCTATCTCACCACGACTCGAGGCTTATTAGTATCATGCATTCAAGATCGATTGACAATTAAAGCGGTTAAGTAATTAAGCGTCAACTAGATATGAATCAAGATTGATCGAAATTAACACATATAATTAAGCACCAAGAATCATAAATCAATGCGGAAGGTAAATAGCGATAGCAGAATCACAACATTTAGGATAGAATCATGCAAACCCAAGATTTGAGCGAATTTAGCTAGACATAAATAACGAAATTAAATACGAAATAACCATAGGAATAGAAAATATATAGATAAAATCTGTAGTGTAGCGTCGAAAGAACAATCGTTGGGTTCGTATTCCAACCTCAGGGAAAAACGGGAAAAACACGGAAATTGTTCGGAACGAAAGTGTTCCGAAGCGATAACGATGCAAATAACTAATGTAGAATGATGGAAAACTAAAGCTAGAATGTATCTAAATCAAAGCTAGAATGAGAATCTATGGAAAAATAATGAAAAACTGAAGAAAAAGGTCCAAAATCGGGCTGGGTAAAGTTGGGGGCGCGAAGGGAGGAAGCCCTATTTATAGAATTAGGGTTGAAACCCTAATTTGGTAGACTGCCACCACACCTCGCGGCCGAGCTCATGATCGCGAGCTCGGTCGCGAGGATCATCTCGCCGACCGCTCTTCGTCTTCTCATTGGGGTGCGCGCTCGCTAGCGTGCCGCACGACTTGGCTCGCGGTCGCTAGGTATGGCCGCGCCAAATCAGGCAGTAGCTCTTTTCGTACGTTGGGTAGCTCGCGGTCGCGTCGCATGGGATTTTCTCGTGGCCGACCTAGCGGTCGCTAGGCCGGTCACGAGACATCAGTTTTGCGTAGTTCTCGCGCTCGTGCTCGGGCTAGCGGCCGCGATGGAGGTCACTAGGCCCTGTTTTCAGCCTTATTTCGCTCGTGCTTCGTTCCATGCTTCGATTTTCAACTTATAAGCCTACAAAACACCAAAAAGGAACCCAAGAGCAGTATCTTCCTAGAATATGTAAAAGCATTGAGATCCAAGACATAAACGCACTTTATTGATTTAAAATCATCTTTAAATATCAACAATAAACGTGTAAAATGCGCGTTTATAAAACCCCCAAACTTAAAGCATTGTTTGTCCTCAAACAAAAACAAAACCAAAAGAAAAGAGACACAACAAAAGATCAACGTCGGCAAGAAAGGTGATTAACACAATCAAGCCTCGGAAAAATCTCAAAGCTCAAAATCATTAGTGCACACGAAGACATTAGTCAACTCGACAATGTACAACTATTGAAAGCAAAAATCTCATTCAATTCCACCCTCATAACGGCATGTGCGTAATATATAGAGTACACTCAAACTCATAAAGAAATTAAGGATGTGTATACACTCAAAAATCAATGCAATGCAAAATCTTACCATAGGCTTGCCATTTCTCTAATATCTCCACCACATCAAATGCTTTCAAATTAGGATAAAAAAGGTCTTTTCATAGGTTGTATTGTAGGCACATTGGTCAAGGTAGGATAATATATGGCTAAGTGACTCAAATATACTCAAAGCACCTCCATTTATACAATCAACACATATGGACTTTGTCCATTTCCCCTTTTCTTTCCAACATGCTAAATCAACGTTTATGCACATAAGGTACCTTATACTTTGATAATTGACTTCCTTTATGCTCACATTTTTCACAAAATTTTTCTTTTCTTGGCTTTGTAATAGAGCTTATAGGGTCTATTCTTTTTCACATGGGTACCTTTCTCTTACTCTCCATCTTTTATCCCAACTTAGAATATCAAAAACCAATTTACCCCCTTTTGATTCCCATATCCATCCTCACCTCCTATCATCCGGTTAACAAAAGAATAAAGTCTAATAAAGGCTCAAAGAAGGTGACAAGCGGTATATATCATTGGGCTTGTGTTTGGGTAAATATGTGGTTAGCAAAGATGGTCTTTTATCCTTTCCATATTCGAAACACATATTGCAGCCTCGACACAGAAAAACGGCAAGTTCTAGAAGATGATCACATGCATGATATCACACAATTAAAAGAAACTGTAATAAGATGTTTATACAGTGAAGCGCAAGTCTCACGGTTTTTAAGCAAATGGTGAAAGACAACAAGCTAAGCAATCTCAAGCCATTCATGCTTCGTTTCCTATCACATCTTGTGCACTATAAACAACATATTTTTCAAAAAATTTCTATCATCATTGGCCACATGGATTAACACATTTAACTTAAACTCGTTGATCAACAGACACAACAACGAAACAAAAGACACAAAAAAAGCCCTAAAATATAAAAACTTAGTAAGACAAAACAAAACATAAAAAGGACTCTCAACCAAACAAACTCGTCCACTCCCCCAAAACTTATTGTAAATAGTGTGAAATGGATGCTATAAGGTTTGCAGAAGGGAGTGATTGGGAGAGACCTTACCTCATATGCTGCGCTACTCCGGCGGTGGATAAAATCCTCGCCATTGATGATATACCTTGGGACTTAAAAACGAACAAACAAGACACGACACGACAAAACAAAGAAAAACAAGAAAAACAAAACAAAAAACATAAAGCATATAAAATGTTGGGTTACTCCCAACCAGTGCTAGATTTTCTTCGCTAGCTCGACGCTACCTCTCATCAATCGGGTGATTTGACAACTGTGGTCTTTCCAAACTTTTTCTTGCCCTTGTACTTAGCATTGACAACAGACCACCATTTAGTGTATGAGTGGCCTCCACTAAACTTGAACGACTCACTGTGATTCTTATGCCGAGTCCACCTCTTCTTTGCAGCATGCTCGTCCGATGGTCTATTGAAATTTGAGCTAAAAAATGGGCTGGCTGTGGTAGTGGTGATCGAATAGCAATCTTCATGTGTTGAGTTATCATCTCTCGTGATGGCATCATAGATCGAAATGGTTAACTCATCTTTATTCGCACGAAAAGTGAGATCACCCTCTTGCACGTCGATCAGAGCCCTACCTGTGGCTAAGAACGGTCTTCCTAGAATGAGAGCGTGTTCCCATCCTCTGGCATATCAAGGACTACAAATTCCGCAGGGAAGATAAATCCTTTTACTTTGATCAGCACATCTTCCACTATCACTTTTGGCCTTGTGACTGATGCGTCTGCCATTTGGAGGGTAATTGTGGTAGGCTTTAATTGTCCAATCTCCAATTTGTTAAAAATGGACAACGACATCAAATTGATGCTTGCCCCCAAATCACACAGAACTTTGGAGAAAGTATGCCCTCCAATGACACAAGGTATAGAAAAGCTGCCAGGATCTTTCTGCTTCAATGGCAACTTCTTTTGCAGCACAACACTGCACTCTTGAGACAAATTAATCGTCTCGAACATTTTCAGCTTCTTCTTGTTGGTGACGGCATCCTTGATGAATTTAATGTACCCCGGCATATCTTTGAGTGCATCTGGCAAGGGAATATTGATATTCACCTTCTCGAACATTTCTAGGAATCGGGTCAGCCTATCATCATGCTTGGGCTTGGCCAAACGACTCGGAAACAGAATCGGAGGGGTGTACATCGGATATGCCTTTACTGGAGTCGCCTCGCGGCCATCCTCGCGGCCGCTGATCGCTCATTTTTCCACACGAAAAAGTGTAAGTATAGGGTAGGCGAAGTATCGTATCCACAGAGATTGTATCACGAAAACATAGAAGCTAGCTCAACGACAATTCATCATTATTCAAGAACAGATGAAGGATGAGAGGTTTTTGGGGCTTCGGAACTTAATCCAAAGCAGATGTAACCAAGCAGAAAATAAAATAAAACAATAAAATCACGGAAGATAACTATGGAGAAAAAACTAACCCTAGGGATGCACCAATCCTATCCACAACGATGTTTATCCTACTTATTATTAACCGTTTTAATCCGCAGACAAGGCGGAAGATCACATATATAACCAACAACTTGATTCGACAATTGCGGCGATTGATTACTAATTTTCCCTATCACGATTCGTCTCTAGAGGAAAATAAGCAACTCAAATGGATCACTAAGAATATGCTTCCTACAAATGTCCTATCTCGATTCGACTCGAGCGCTTATTCGTATCATGCATTCAAGATCGATTGACAATTAATCTGATTCGTATTAAGCGGCAACTAGATATGCATCAAGATTGATCGTAAATCAACACATATAAATAAGCACCATGAATCATGAATCAATGCGGAAGGTAAATAACAATAGCGTAACTCACAACATATACGATCGAATCATGCAAACCCAAGATTAGAGCAGAAAACTAGCCGACATAATAAGCGGAATAAAATATGATTTAACCATAACAACGAAATTAAATATATAAAACCCGTAGGAAAGCGTTGGATGAACAATGGTTGGTCTTGAATCAATCCCAAGCGAGCGAGCGGAAAACAACGGAAAACGATCGGACAAAAGCGTTCCGATCGATAACGAAACGATAAACTAAACTAGAACAAAGCAAGAATTAAAGCTAGAACTAAACGGAAGCTAAAACAAAGATAAAACTGAGGAAAAACTCTCTAAATACGTGTCTGGGGCGTCTCGGGTCTTATGGGGGCGCAAGGGGGTGTTGCCATATATATAGGCACACCCCAAACCCTAATTTTTGCCTTCTGCCGCTCGATCTCGCGAGCACTCCTCGCGGCCGCTAGGTGCGGTCGCGAGGTAAGTCTCGCGCGCCTCGTCTCGCTCGCGCTCGCTTCCTTGCGCTCGCATGGTACCTCGCGACCCGGCTAGCGGTCGCTAGCAATTATGAACTGGTCGCGAGAAATCGTCCAGTGAGTTCTCGGCGCTAGGCTTCGCTCGCGGGCACGAGGTTGCGGTCCCGCTCGGGGGTTCTCGCAGCGTGCTTCTAGCGGCCAGCCTAGCGACCGCTAGGCTGGTCGCTAGAAACATGGCAGATTGTAATACTTTCGCAAGCGTCGTTCGCTTCGATTATCAACATATAAACCTACAAAGCGTCGAAGGAACACCCAAGAGGTATTTTCTAGAAATAGATAAAACATTAAGAATCGATACATAAACGCACATTAAGCGAGCTAAACTCATCTTCAAATATCAACTATAAGCGTGTAAAATGCGCGTTTATCAAACCCCAAACTTAAAGCATTGTTTGTCCTCAAACAAAAGTAATGTAAAGACACAACGAAAGATCAACGAGCGTAGCAAATAGGATAACCATTATAAGCCTCAAAACATATTAACGCTCAAAACATTAGCGCACATGACGACGTTAGTAACTCAACACAAACAACCATCGAGGGCAAAACTCATTTATTTCAACCTCACAAAGGCATGTGTGTAAAATATATAGGATACACTCAAACTCATAAAGAATTTAAGGGCGTGTATCGCTCACGGATCAATGCAATGCAACATCTTACCATAGGCTTGCCGCTTTCTAACATCTCCACGCGTCAAATGTGTTCAAATAAGGATCAAAGAGGTCTTTTGATAGGTTATAATGTAGGCACATTGGTTAAGGTAGGATAATATATGGCTAAGTGACTCAAGTATACCCAAGCACCACCATTTATACATCTCGACACATATGGACTTTGTCCATTTTCCT
Organism: Salvia rosmarinus; assembly: GCA_036937905.1. Taxonomy (NCBI): domain Eukaryota; kingdom Viridiplantae; phylum Streptophyta; class Magnoliopsida; order Lamiales; family Lamiaceae; genus Salvia; species Salvia rosmarinus. The sequence continues at coordinate 70,267,259 of CM072819.1, read as the reverse complement.
CTTCTCTCCCAACGTGCTAAATCAACGTTTAATGCCACGGAAGATACCTATATTTTGATTAAAGACCCTTTATGCTCAACACTCATAGTGAACTTAACATTTTTCTTTTTCTTTTCTTTTCTAGAGCTTATAGGGTTTAACTTTCACAACAAAGGTACTATTTTTCACCACATATGTATTTTTCTAAAAGAAACTTTTCTCATCATAACTACATCAAAATTTCAACCCCTTTTGATTCCCATATCCATCCTCACCTCCTATCATCCGGTTAATCGAAAGAAAAAGTCTAATAAAGGCTCAAAGAAGGCGACAAATGGTATATAACATCGGGTTAGTGTTTGGGTGAATATGTGGTTAACAAAGATGGCCTTTATCCTTTCCAAATTGAAACACATATTGCGGTCTCGATCTGTAAGAACGGCAAGTTCTAGAAGATAATCACATGCATGATATCACACAATTAAAAGAAATCAGATCAAGATGTGTATACAAGTGAAGCTCAAGTCTCACGGGATAAGAAAATGGTGAAAACAACAAGCTAAGCCATCTCACGTCATTCATGCGTCATTTTCTAACATATCATGCGCACTATCATTAAATTTCACAAAAATTTTCTATCGTCATTAGCCACATGGATTAACACACTTCACTTAACTCGTTGATCGACAGACACAACATGAAAGGAAAGACAAAAGACGACAAAAAGCAACACAAACGAAAGACACGACAAAACACGAAAACAAAAACAAAGAAAACGTTGGGTTACCTCCCAACAAGTGCTTAATTTAACGTCTTTAGCTAGACCATCACTAACCTTTTCAATCCGGCGTTTTGGTAGCAATAGACATCTTTCTCAACTCGTGGATCCTCCTAAACTTAGCATTCACGGATCTCCACCACTGACTATGGAAGTGCCCCCCCCCCAAACTTGAACGGTACACTCGGAGTTCCATGCCGAGTCCACTTCTTCCTTCTCGTAGCTTCCTCGATCGGTCGAGTACCCTCTAAACGCGAGACGTGTGCGGCAGCAGCAGTCGTGATCGAGTAGCAATCTTCCGGCTTTCCACTGTCGTGTTGCTTGATGGCGTCGTATATGGAAATCTTGAGCTCCTCATCGTTAACACGAAACGTGAGATTGCCTTCCTGCACATCAACCAACGCACGACCAGTTGCTAGAAAAGGTCTACCTAAGATTAGTGGTTGTTGTTTGAATTCGGGAATATCTAAAATGACAAAGTCGGCAGGAAAAACAAAATCCCGAATTCTTACCAACACGTCTTCGACGATACCTTTTGGATATGTGACCGACCGGTCGCCATCATCGATGAAATCTTCGTAAACTTCATCTTTCCTAGGTGTAGCCGGTTGAAAACGCTCAATGGCATCGATTGATGCTCGCCTCAAGTCGCACAAAACATTTGGAAAAGTCGCTCGGCGATCTCGCACTCTAACGTGAAACCGCCGATCCTTCTATTTCAGAGGAAGCTTCCTTTGCAAGACGACCACTGCATTCTTGGATAGGAAATTTTCTCAAATTTCCCAAGTTTCTTCTTGCTTGCAAGCGCGTCTTTAAGAATTTCATGTGGCAGGCATGTTTCGCGGCAGCTTCAAAGAGAGGCAAATTTATCTCAACTTTTGAAAACCTCTTTGAAACAAGCAAACTCCTCGTCATATTTCGACTTGACAAGTCGACTTAAACGGACGGAGGAGTATACGTGCGAGGATTTGCTTACAGGGGCGCCATGGTCGACCACGACGATCACTGGAAGGTTGCGAGGTATCATTGCTGTGTACTCCGTCTTGGCGTGCGAGCTATGGCGCGAGCTCATGTGATTTCTCGCCGCCTCCTGCGCACGATTGCTCGCGGTCGGATTTGCGAGCGCTGGGTCGCTCGCGAACAAATCTGGCGCGCGCACACTCTGATGGCTCGCGGTCGGGTGCGTGGACGCGTGCTCGGTCGCGGGCTTCTGTGGCAAAATTTCTAGACTCCTCGCGATCGGGCTCGCGGTCGCGAGTTTCTGCTCCAGTGTGCTTTCATGCTCTTCTTCCTCGGTAGGGCTCGGGTAGGCTCGTCCACTCCTCGTCTGGATAGCAAAGCACTGATTCTTCGGGTTTACCTCCATATTACTCGAAAATTAGCCCATCTTTTGTAGTGCATTCACTTGCACGGCTATTTGACCAATTTGATTCTCCAACATCTTCATGTGCTTCCCCATAGCCGTCACAGTGGACTCCAAATGATTTATCTTTTGCCCGGTGTTGCTTATGAACGAATTCTGATTCGTTGCCAATTGTTGGTTGCTTACAACCAACTGCTGCATCATGTCTTCGAGACTTGGCTTCCTCGGCTCTTGAATTACACTATTCTAAACGGCGAAGCCTGCTGGAGGTTGTTGGAAATTCGGATGATTCCTCTGATTGATGTGGCTGACGTTCTCTGTCTCAATCTGACTCTTCAAAAGAGTGAACTTCTTCATGAGATCGTCATATTTTGAATCACTCTCAACAAGAAATGCTTTGAACGATGGCGTTCTCTCCGTTGGCCATTGATAGTCGTTGGCACCATCTCTTCTAAAATACGGCTCGCCTCGTCTACTTGTCGGCTCAATAAACAACCCCCACGACGCATCTACCATGCTCCTCGCCCCGCCATGTCACCCACCGAACTGTGTGATTTGTTGCTCCGAGAACCCATGTTGTGGACATCGCCTCAATAGACCTCTGAATCTCTCCCATGCCTCGAATAATGATTCGCCGTGGTTTTGGCAAAATGAGAGATTTCGCGATGATCTTCTGCGCTTTCGCCGGCGGAAAGTTTCGAAGAAACTTCTCACAAAGTTTCCCCAAGTGTCGATGCTAGCTCGGTCCAAACTTGAACCAATCTTTCACTTTGGTCACAGCAATGAGAAACCGAACATGCGATCCGGATCGTGTCTTGTGGCACCCCATTCTGCTTGATGGTGTCACAAATATCGAAAAGTCTCGAGATGCGCATTGGGTCTTCCGTGACTCCTCCCCAAACCGCTCTCCTGGACCATACCGATCGTACGGTTTTAGCTCAAAATTGTTTGCATCTACGCAAGGGCCCCAATCGCCTCCTTGGAACTTTTCGGTTGGGATGTCGGTACATGTGATTGAGGTCTTTCCTCCGAGGCAGGGGACAATGATTCCATATTCGCCATCCGTATTTGCATCTCGCAAAGTCACCTAGCATGCGTCTGCAACTTGCTCGGGAGGAATGCCCCTGCTCATGGATTGGGCGCCATTGCAGCCCGTCTCTCTCTCTCGTCCTCTTCTCCATTGAGAGCTTTCGATCTCGGGATCTAATAATACTTCAGGAGGTCCCTGAGATCTTGTACGCATAAACTACCTGAGAAAAGAGAGAATTTAGCACTGACAAAAATAAATAATAAAATATAATATATATAACTTGAATTAACAAATCCAAATCGTCAAATTATTCCTATGTGATCTTAACAATCCCCGGCAACGGCGCCAAAATTTGATCGCTCCTTTTTCCACACGAAAAAGTGTAAGTATAGGGTCAGCAAAGTATCGTATCCACAGAGATTGTATCACGAAAACATAGAAGCTAGCTCAACGACAATTCATCATTATTCAAGCACAGATAAAGGATGAGAGGTTTTTGGGGCTTCGGAACTTAATCCAAAGCAGATGTAACCAAGCAGAAAATAAAATAAAACAATAAAATCACGGAAGATAACTATGGAGAAAAACTAACCCTAGGGATGCACCAATCCTATCCACAACGATGTTTATCCCGCTTATTATTAACCGCTTTAATCCGCATAAGACGGAAGATCACATATATAACCAACAACTTCGCCATTTACGACAATTGCGGCGATTGATTACTAATTTTCCTATAACGATTACGCCTCTAGAGGAAAATAAGCAACCCAAATGGATCACTAAGAATATGCTTCCTACAAATGTCCTATCTCGCCATTCGACTCAAGGCTTATTCGTATCATGCATTCAAGATCGATTGACAATTAATACGATTACGTCATTAATCGGCAACTAGATATGCATCAAGATTGATCGAAATCAACACATATAAATAAGCACCATGAATCATGAATCAATGCCGGAAGGTAAATAACAATAGCGTAACTCACAACATATAGGATCGAATCATGCAAACCCAGGATTAGAATGTAAAACTAGCGGACATAATAAACGGAATAAAATACGATTTAACCATAACAACGGAAATTAAATATATAAAACCCGTAGGAAAGCGTTGGATGAACAATGGTTGGTCTTGAATCCAATCCCAAGCGAACGAACGGAAAACAACGGAAAACGATCGAACAAAAACATTCCGATCGATAACGAAACGATAAACTAAACTAGAACAAAGCAAGAATTAAAGCTAGAACTAAACGGAAGCTAAAACAAAGATAAAACTGAGGAAAAACTCTCTAAAAACGTGTCTGGGGCGTCTGGGGTCTGATGGGGGCGCAAGGGGGTGTTGCCATATATATAGGCACACCCCAAACCCTAATTTTGCCTTCTGCCGCTCGGTCTCGCGAGCACTCCTCGCGGCCGCTAGGTGCGGTCGCGAGGTAAGTCTCGCGCGCCTCGTCTCGCTCGCGCTCGCTTCCTTGCGCTCGCATGGTACCTCGCGACCCGGCTAGCGGTCGCTAGAAATTATGAACTGGTCGCGAGAAATCGTCCAGTGAGTTCTCGGCGCTAGGCTTCGCTCGCGGGCATGAGGTTGCGGTCGCGGCTCGCTGGGTTCTCGCGCGTGCTTCCTAGCGGCCAGCCTAGCGACCGCTAGGCTGGTCGCTAGAAACATGGCAGATTGTAATACTTTCTCGTGCGTCGTTCCTTGCTTCGATTATCAACATATAAACCTACAAAACGTCAAAGGAACACCCAAGAGCAGTATTTTCTAGAAATAGATAAAACATTAAGAATCGATACATAAACGCACATTAAACGAGCTAAACTCATCTTCAAATATCAACTATAAACGTGTAAAATGCGCATTTATCAGCCGCTAGTGCGGTCGCTAGGCAGTTGGGTAACGTCTGCGCTCTTCTTCGCGACCGGGCTCATGTCGCGAGCTCGATCGCCGGAGTCGCCTCGAAGTCACCGCCGATTTCTCACGGTAGAAAGATTCTTCCTCGCGATCGCGGGTCGCCATGAGCTCCTCTAGAATATGCTCGTGTGATGTCTCGCGCCAGCTCATGGTCGCGAGCTCGGTCGCATGGTGCCCTTCTTTCTCTCCTTCTTCATCCGGTGGTTCCAGATACTTTTCCACTTCTCAACCGGATAGCAAAGCACCGATTCTTTGGGTTCACTTCAGACACTCGGAAATTGGCCCGTCTTTGGCTGTGCATTTTGTTGTGCAGCTATCTGACCGATTTGATTCTCCATCATCTTCAAGTGTTTGCCCATGGCTGTTACATTGGATTCCAACTGTGTTATCCTCTGGCCAGTAGTACTGATGAAAGAATTCTGTTGGGTCGCCAGTTGTTGGTTGCTCACAACAAACTGCTGCATCATATCTTCTAGGCTCTGCTTCTTCGGTTCTTAAATCATACCATTCTGTATAGTGAAGCCTGCTGGAGGTTGTTGAAAATTATTGGGGTTGGCATACGATAGATTAGGATGATTCCTGTTGTTCGGATGGTATGATTGATTTCCCCCATGATTCCTTTGATTGATATAATTGACATCCTCTGTCTCGATCTGGCTCTTCAAAAGAGTGAACTTCTTCCTAAGATCGTCGCATTTCGAGTCGACCTCTACGGCAACTGCTTTGACCACTGGTGTTCCCTGCATCGGCCATTGATAACTATTGGCCGCCATCTCTTCTATGATGCGGTTGGCCTCCTCTACTCGACGATTCAACAGGCATCCCTCTGCCGACGCATCTACAATGCTTCTCGTATGCAATGTCAGCCCACTATAGAACTGTGTGATTTACTGCTCCCTGGAGAATCCATGTTGTGGGCACTTTCTCAATAGGCCCCTGAATCTCTCCCAGGCCTCGAATAATGACTCGTCTCCTTGTTGGCAGAAATGGGAGATCTCGGCTATTATCTTCTACGCTTTCGTCGACGGAAAATATTTCGAAAGAAACTTCTTGCAAAGTTTCCCCCAACTGTCTATCCCGGTTCGGTCCAGGCTCTTGAACCAATCTTTCGTCTGGCTGCGCAGAGAGAATTCGAACATGCGCATCCGGATTGTGTCTTGTGGCACCCTATTCTGCTTGATGGTGTCACATATGTCAAGAATGTCTCAAGATGCGATTCGGGTCCTCTGTGACTCCTCCTCCGAACTGCTCTCCTTGAACCATGCCGATCGTACGACTTCACCAAAATTATTTACATTAACTTCCGCCCCCATCCGCCTCCTCGAATTGCTCGGTGGGAGGTCGGTACATGTAATTCAATGGTCTTGCTCGGGAGCAGTGGACAAGGAGTCCCATGTTCGCCATCTGGCGCCAGATTTGTAAACTCGCTAGCAGACGTGCGGCTTGCTTGGGAGGTATACCCCCATTGGGAGGAACACCCCCGTTGTTCGGATTTGCTGCCATCTCTTGCCTTCTTCTTTCTCGTCTCCTTCTCCTTAGGGTATTTTCGAGCTCGGGGTCTAATGGTTCTTCAGGTTGTCCCCGAGATCTTGTGATCATATACTACCTGGAGAAAAAGGAGAACTTAACTCTGACAAGAACATATAAATAAAATAAAATACAACTTGAATTAATAATTCCAAATTGTCAAGTTATTCCTATATAATCTTAACAATCCCCGACAACGGCGCCAAAATTTGATCGCTCACTTTTCTAACACAAAACGCAAGTATATAGGTAAGACGAGTATCGTATCCATAGGGATTGTAACACGAAAACACAGAAGCTAACTCAACAATAATTCAACATTATCCAAGCAACATAATTTGGTTTGAAAGGTTTTAGGGCTTCGGATATTAAATCCAAAGCAAAAGGTAGCAAATTGAAAATAAACGAAAGCAATAAATACACAAGGAGATAACAATCTAGAAAGACTAACCCTAGGGATGCATGATCGAGCTAAAAACACACTCAAATTACTCGCAATCGTACGAGGTAATCGTAGCGTGGTAAGTTAACACGAGTCGTCTCTCAAGGAAAACTTAACAGGGCCTAATGTTCGTGTTGCTCACAGAAAACGATAAAATCCTAAACATTCTAATACCAACGAGGGTTTGAACATGCAAAAATTGAAATACGGAGAATTAAACAGCATCCTAAGCTGGGGGTTGTCAATCCCGAGCTAAACTAATAAAGCGATAAATCTAAACCAGGGGTTGTCAATCCCTAGTTGAACTATGAAAGCGATAAATCAAAAGCGATAGCAATTCTATTATTCATAGGGTTTGTCAATCCCTAATCTAAATCTAATTGCAAATAAACGAAAGCAGTAAATCATTAAGCAAATTAAACCAACGGAACATGAAAATCCAATCCACTATCACTATGAATTGAATTGACAAAAATCATCAAACAATAACACTGCAAAATTGATTCCACAAGAACTGATAATCCAAAGCATAAATTGATAACAAGATTATTCAATGATGAAAATAAGAACAGGAATTAAAATAAGAATTGTATCGCTTATGTTGCGAGGAATTGCTCCCAAGAACATCGTGAATTGCACCTCCGGTGCGTGGAGAAAACCAAAATCAAGACCGAATTGCGGCCCTTTCACTCAACCCTAAGCGCCGTATATTTATATTAAATGAAAGTGAGCGGCGCTCAAAATGAACGCACGCCGTAATACATTCTCGCCTTGAATATGAACGCCGCTCAGTGAACATTGGCCGGAGAAGTCGCCTCACAAATGAGCGCTGGCTCATTGTGAGCGCGCGAGGGAGTTTGGTGAACTGGCGTTCAGGTTGAGCGCCGGATCGAGCGCCGGGTGGGCTCGGCGCTGGAGGGAGCAGGCGCGGAGGAAGGCAACGCACGCGGGAAACGCGGCGTGCGCTGGTAGGTGGGCGAGGGGCGCGGCGAGCGCTGGATCTGCAGCGCCGGACGCGGGAGCGAGGAGTAGGCGCGCGGGCAGCGTGGCGCTGGCGGGCGAGGCGTGCCCGCATGGGCGCTGGCGACGGTGAACGCGGCGAGGGCAAGCTGGGCGCGGCGGGAGCGCTGGCGCGGGAGCGCGGGCGCCGAGGGGCCGAGTGCAAGATCGGGAGCGCGGGCGCTGGAGGGTCGCGGTGGAGCGCCGCCGCACTTGAGCGCCGGAGGAATTGGCGAACGCAGCGAGCGCGGCGCAGGCTGCTGAAGCGGCGGGCGCGGCGGGCGGCGGGCGAGCGTTGGGCACGTGGCGCCGGGCGCTGGGCGGGCGCGTGGGCGTCGTGTGCGGTCGTCGCGCACGCTGGGCGGGCGTGCGCACGAAGCGTCAGGCGCGAGGCGCCGCGCCATGCGACGGGTGCCATGCGCGACTTTGACGTTCGACTCTTTCTCCTCGCTCGAACTCCGATTAGTGCACGGTTTCGCCACGAACTCTGTTGAGATGCTCTTCGTTATAATTGATTCTTGGCGGATCCAATTCATCCTATTTTCTGCCGTTTTCCTACAAAACATCGAAACGAACGAAGTAAGTCCGAATCGATAAATCTTAATCAAACCAACGGCATAAATAGGACAAACCATAGAAAATGACACGTAAAACAATACCAAGAATCATCACAAAATCATACCAAACAATGCACAAATCCTACCCACAACGTATGTTTATCCTGCTTCCTATTAACCAATTTTAATCCAGACAAGATGGAAGATCACATATTTTACCAAAAATTTCAGTTACAACAATTGTGGCGCTTGATTACTAATTTTCCTTATTATCAATACGCCTCTAGGTGAAAATAAGCAACCCAAAAGGATCACAAAGAATATGCTTCCTACGAATGTTCCTATCTCACCACGACACAAGCGCTTATTCGTATCATGCATTCAAGATCGATTGACAATTAAAACGGTTAAGTAATTAACTGGCAACTAGATATGCATCAAGATTGATCAGAAATTAACACATATAATTAAGCACCAAGAATCATAAATCAATGCCTGGAAGGTAAATAACGATAGCATGAATCACAATATTTAGGATAGAATCATGCAAACACTAGGATTAGAACGAAATTTAGCTAGACATAAATAACGAAATTAAATACGAAATAACCATAGGATTAGAAAATATATAGATAAAACCCGAAGTGTAGCGTCGGAAGAACAATCGTTGGGTTCGTATCCCAACCTCAGCGAAAAACGGGAAAACACGGAAATTATTCGGACGAAAGCGTTCCGAAGCGATAACGATGCAAAGAAGTAATGTAGAATGATGGAAAACTAAAGCTAGAATGAATCTAAATCAAAGCTAGAATGAGAATCTATGGAAAATAATGAAAAAATGAAGAAAAGGTCCAAAATCGCGCTGGGTAAAGTTGGGGCCGCGAAGGGGCGAAGCCCTATTTATAGAATTAGGTTTGAAACCCTAATTTGGTAGACTGCCGCCACGCTTCGCGGCCGAGCTAGCGTCGCGAGCTCGGTCGCGAGGGATCATCCTCGCTCGGCTGCTCTTCGTCTTCTCGACTGGGTGCGCGCTCGCTAGCGTGCCGCACGACTTGGCTCACGGTCGCTAGGTATGGCCGCGAGAAATCAGGCAGTAGCTCTTTTCGTACGTTGGGTAGCTCGTGGGCACGTCTCGCGGTCGCGTCGCATGGGATTTCCTCGCGGCCGAGCTAGCCGTCGCTAGGTGTAACAGCCCCTAAATCCTAATTACGATTTAGCAGGGGCTAATACTTGGAATAAGAATCAAGGAAGCTTTAATCAATATATATACAAGAACTCATATGTTCTGGAAGTATTCAACTAATCAACATCATAAGATAAATTAATTCAATTGCAACGGAAAAACGTGTGAATACACATATGACGATGTGTATTGAGGTTTCTTATATATCGATTCAAAAGGGGTTTCGATCGCCCGACACATCTCCATCCATCATCCGCTCAACTCGCACATTTAAAACAACATGCGGTCGAGTACAAGATTGCACTCGATGGCTCATGCCAAAATAATTTATCAAGTTTAAATTACTCGCCTCTATCACAAGAATACACGAGGTTTTAATTTGAAATCTCGTGCTTACTAAATAATTTCTTTCATTTTCCATAAAGATTGTCTCGCCGACATTTTCCTTGTATGTATGATCCATATCCACCACAATAATTCATTCCACAATAATTCGCTAGAGAGAGGCCTCCTCTCACAGACGCCGCGACCGCCGAGCACCCTTTCAAAGACACAAATACAAATAATCGATTGCACAAAATCCGTGCTATCTCAACGGGATACGAATTCTCCATCATCCTTGGGGTACTTCCAAGAATATTAATTCAAGCATGTCATAAAGTGGGAGCTACCCAACATTATGCATCAAATATCATGGATCGATACATACATAAAACATAAACAATTTGGGGTGTAATTAAATAAATCATTTTATAAATATTTGCTTGCAATAAAGCATCATAAATAAATTATTTGGTAAATTCTACCGTTTGAGTATAGTAAAGCCCACCTTTACTCTTAAACTTCGATTTTCGACACGTGTGCTCTCCTCCGTTGCGTGTGAGCCTTCACGTCCCACCTTTATGCAAAATTTACGCTTAGCACGTTCACATCGCCGAGATTTTCAAAGTTCATTCAACTTTGATAAATAATAATAATTCGAAGTCTTAATAAATCTTAATACGTTGTTTCAATACGTATTTCAATAAAAATAATTCTCGTATTTCGAGAGAGACGTAATATGATCTACGCCTCATTTTAACCTTTAGGTTAAATAATTAACGATAATAACGTTATTCAATAAAATGATTTCAATTATGAAATCTTTTCTCACAATTGAGATATTCAGATAAAAGTAATACGTTTTTCACGTATTAGAGTATTTAACGAACGTATTTCGTACGTTAATTACGAAAGTCAACCATTTTGACTTTTCATTAAAAATCTTCAATAAAACATATTTTAATGAATAAAATCAATATAAATCGATTTCTTTTCATAAAGCCTTAATTCTCGATTTTTTTTTCGCAAATCGATAAACTCTATTAATACTTTTCTTAATATTAATTAACTTTTTCATTAAAAATTATTTTTCATTTCTAACGTTATTTAATATAACGTTTCAACATAAACATAGTATTCTATGTTTATAAAATTCCATAAATTCTTAATATGTCTAAAATAATTTCTAGACATATAATGTATTATTTTTCTTGATATTAAGGAATTAAAATCCCTAATATTCTTATTCAAACTCACGGCCCTTAAGCTTTAATTTTCAATCTTCTTCCAAAAATTCTTCTAAATTCATATAGTGTACTATTTTATCATAGTATCACTAATATGAATTAACATCAACTATAGGAAATTTGGAAATCACCTATTTTATTCCTATAGGTCTCGGCTATTTCAAGAAAAATATCAAACATTTTTCTAAAATTCTAATTAAATCATACAACACTTATACATCAATCTATAACATTAATCCACCCTAAAATCCAACATTATCAAATTCTACACCAATGAATCATTCTCAAAAGCTCTCGCCACTTAGAAAAGTTTTAGCATATTTATCTCAAAATTTAATAAATTCATATATCGCATAATAAATACCCTAGATCAATAATATGCTATCATATCACTTAAATAAAATTTATACACCAATATAAAAATTTTTATTCATTTCGGTACTTTGCAAACATGTAGCAAATGATTTTCAAAAATTCTCAAATAATCACTATGAACTCCTATAACATCATATATCATTAATCCAACCTTAAATAAATTCTAAGAATTTTCGATAATCCTCAAAAATTTCTTAACATGCTTAAATTAAATTTCAAACATGATATATGCTTCTATTTTATCATACTACGCATTATTAATGAACAACTATTATGCTAGCATAATTTCATACTTAATAACACATGCTTAACATATGAATCGAACCATTGAAAAATTAAAATCTTAGTGTATAATCGAAGCTAGTTCGATTTCTAACCTTTTTAACGGTATTGATTTATCGTGCAATGATTTAATATCAAGCTTTTGCTAAGGAAAATGCAAGAACACTCAAGGTATTTTCAAAGAGAAGCTCACGGTATTTCACTGAACGAGAGTATAAATGTGACTTTGATTTAATAATACCTATTACTTATGTAAATGAATGAAATACTCTATCTTCTCTCATTCTCTCTCTCTCGGTCTCTCTCACAAAACAATTGAAAGCCTTTTCAAAATAGCTTTGTGAGTCATCAATGAATACCTCACTATATTAACTATGTCTTACACATTATTCTCGAACAAAACAATTATTCTTGCTTTATTGAACAACCACCACAATTACCAAGCAAAACACACTACATTTCAATTTTAGTTGATGACTCATTTTGCATATGTCATGGGAGTAAGTATTTGCATAAAGTTTTTATTACAACAAAATAATTCCTTTTGCTTTGATTAAAGGGAAAGCCGCGGCTACCATTCATACAAGAGAAAAAATTTTATTCTTGTGTTAATACCATGTATTTAGTCAATAATACACTTCCCCAAAAGCAATTCACATCATCACATAAGAGTTGTATCAAAGCTTCTTTCCTCTAATTCAACCCAAAATACACTGCCTTACATCACACACATCACTTGATTCCATCTTCATTTAATTTACTTGATAAGAGTGTAATTTATCCCACTTGATTCATGTAATCACATAACATAGTGAACCTAGTATGAAACTCACGTAAATCACTTATTTCAATACATAAGTCACAAGATTTCCATAATGCAATAGGTACATATTTTATTTTCATGCCATTTATAGATATATATCATAATATATATTTTAGATGATAAATTATATCATAGGATAAATTATTGGAATCAATCCAAAGGTAGAACAACCTAATTTCGATTTAGGGTTTTCGAGAATCTTAAACAATCAAAAATATAATTCCAAAATTTTCTAGCATTATTTCAATGCTAAATAATATTCTAATTATATAAAATAATCATAGGAATTTAAATATCATAATTCCTGATCGTTAGACTTGATTCTCAAGTCATCTCTAAACGTTAACGCTTGAAACGCCTCAAAACGTTAAATATCGACTCATCTCAAAATGGTCGCAACAAAGTCGTAATCACTTTATTAAATTATTCCAATAATAATGGAATTAAATTCTAAGCTTAAACACTTAGAAAAGATTATGAAATTTCAATTATCGATACGCAATCGACGCTGAATAATACTTGTTGAAATACGCTACATATTCGTATTTCGATTCACATTTATTTGTGAATAAAACATAGGAATTTATTATTCCAACAATAATCGAAATCATTATTCGATATATTAATAATCAAATTATCATAACAATACTCTAATTTACTAAATTAATATCGTAATTAGGCGTTTAAATAATCGGGTATTACATTCCACCCCTTAAAGAAATTTCATCCCTAATTTACATACATCAAAAGTATGGGGCATCTTAGCACCATAACATCTTAAATTTCCACGTGATTTTCTTTTGTCCATGGTTTCTCCATCGACTTTCATCAAAGACCCAATTTAATTCTTAATCATCAATCATACGATCAAATAGTCGAGATGTTCATCACAACTCATCTTTGAGTTAAAGATCACGCCATATAATGAATTACGTGATTTGAGTCATATTCATATTTCTTTAATCATGACACGTGAAAAACATTATGTACATTCCCCAAATTTTGGTGGAAGTACCAAACTATAAAGCACTTGGGCCTTTTATTTCTAGGATCCTCGAAGGTCCTATAAAACATAATCTCAAAGTTCCTTGTACTTTAAACTTTGTAATTTCCTCATGGAGAAATCTCAAGGAACTTCATTTTCGCATTCAAAATGCGGTTCAGATTCACGCGCACTAGCAGAAGACTTTTTGTCTGCATCGAGCTTCTCTCTCGCTTTGCCTTATTTGGCAAATATCTTAATCATTTCATTTACGTTGTCAAGACTTTATATTTCTCTCACCTACTTTATTACAATAAAGTGGTGGTCGATATTTCTTTCCATATAATGCCATCGTGTGGCTACGTCAATCGTTGTTCGACGCTTATGGTCGACGTAAACTTAATAAGTGGTAAAACATGTCCCCACTTGCACCTCGATTTAACATGAATGTTCTCATCGTATCTTTAAATATTCATATCGCCCTTTTATCACCCATCCAGACGTGAGGGACATCTACGATAAGGTTCAATATCGTGCATAACTCCCTTTTGGTGAGCTAGCTCAAAATCTAGGGTAAACTTGGAATCTCTATCTAATGTGATAGGTATTTGGACCCCTTGCAAAGATACGATTTCCTTTTTACGATCGAGATAAAATTTTCAGACCTCGAGTCATCCGAATAGGTAGAGACGAGCATTTTGGGTGAGTTAATCCACTACTACCCATATAGTAGTGTTACCTCTTTACGACTTTAGCGAAACCCGTCATAAAATTTATCATATGTCATTTCATTTTCATTTGTATCTCATTAGAGATTATAACCTCTTATAAGGTCATTGATACAATGCCTTCACCTCTTATAACCGAGACAATGCTCACAATGAGGTTATAGCTCATTTCATTCTTTACTATCTATTTTTTTCTCAGTAAATCATAATATACTTTAATGTCTTGGGTGGGCGGATGAGGAATATCATGAGCTTCATTCATGATTTCATTTCTAAGCTTATCCTTGCTTGAAATATATATATAACCTTTCCTTAGACAATATGACATTGTCGGCGCTCTTCAAAACCCTTCATTTCTTCATAGGTGATAATTTATATCACCATTTTGAATCTTTACCGATTCGAGCCATCTTTGTATCTTATTTTTAAGTCTCTCGTCAAGAAATAATTCAATTTTTATGGTTTGTGAAGATCTCACAACTTATTCCATATAGGAAGTGTCTCCAAAATTTTGGCACGTATCACCTTTGTTATTTCAAGTCATGAGTGGGTAATTCTATTCATGAGGTTCAAGTCATCGCATGCGTTGACTACCATCTTTCTCACTCTAATATACGACCTCATATCCATTTATCCATGTAAATTTGATTCCTTAGGAAGACATCATGTGTCTAAGGAATATTACTTTTTGTCGAAATTCATAACCGAACTTAGCAAAATTTATTTCGACTCTAAATGTTCGCAATACGCCCTTCTATGTGCTTTATGTCCTTTCTCGTCCTTCATACGGATAAGAACATCATTCATAAGGATTTAGACAAAATCATCTAAGTATGTGTGGAACACTCGATTTTTGAGGTTCATGAATGTAGTGGTGTACTAGCTTGTCCGATTGGTATGACTATAATCTCATAGTAACCATATCTTATTCGAACAATTTTGCTTTTGTACATCGATACCATTTTCACATAAGCCCCATTTACATATGAGTTTCATATTATCATAGGACTCTATGTTTCGAGTGGCCTTCGTCGGAATCGTACATTTCGCTTAGAAACTGGCTATTTCTGTGTACATTTTACCTCATATATCGACGATCTCTCTCTTTCAAAGAGCTGGGGTCACATCGCCTCCCGCTTCTTTGATTCCGTAAGTGTGTGTTACTTTATCGAAAGTAAGGTCGCTCGATAACGGTAATCCCCTAATCCTTGAGGCGATAAGACCGTCCTTTTGCCATTCTCGCCTCTTTTCGTATAATAGACGGCACAGACGGGGGCGCATTTGGAACATCGTGGTACAACCATTCCTTTATACCCTTGTGTAACTTGCCGAACTAGGAATAGTACCCGAGGTGCCGCTCCTCACGTATTATATGTATACTTGAGCCTTTTGACAAACTCGTAAGTCCGCCCAAGTCTTCGAATTTTCTACTTGAGAAGATATTTTCGATACTTCTTTTGCAAGATTCTCGCCAATCTATCGCAAACGATGGATAAATTATCGATGTCATCCTCATCCATCTCTCCATAGTTACGATCATTCATCCATGATGTAGAAATTCCTCCAAAACCGGCCCCAACCCATGCCCGCTTTATAATAAGAGTCGATACTTATGTGTGAGCTTTATACTTGTAGGCCTTGGGGTTAACTTTCTACTTGTCGACTCTCTTTTCTTACCATCCAGAAACGGATAGTTCTAAATGAGTCAACCTTAAATTAAAGCAATTGAGGATTCAAAATCCCGTTGTAGAGAATTTCAAATGGAGAAACTATGTCCGTGCTTTTAATCACGTGAGTGACATCCATTTTCAAACTGCTTTCTAATTATATCTACGCTCCACATAGATATTATGATCTAACTCATTTGTTAGAACCTTAGGCGATCCTAGGTCCAATTCTAAACTCGAGCAACACCGCGATGGCCATAATTCTCAGATAGGCTAAGAGATTTTCATTCTCAATTGCTTATCCCGAATTGGGTTCTATCGCTTTACGCATATTTGTGCGATGTTAGAAAACCAAACACCTATATGAACATAAAATTATAAGTATTATGAGAAATTTTCTCATATCTATCAGCCTTCCTAATTTCTGTCATTCTGCTTTAGGTGCAAGTATAGGCTCGTCTACGGTGTTCTCGCCTGCTCAATTAAACATCTATTCCATACATCATTGTCCTTTCCTTGGGACATTATGTTCTCGCTTTGGCCTTCGTTACTGCTCACCCTACCCTTCTTGTCAAGACTATTATGCTTTTATCAATAGTATTCGTGGTTGGGTTTATATCGATCTATCCTCGATATTAATATCTTGATATCTTGATCTCATTGTAGAGATCGTGATTCTATTACACTATCATTCATTTCGATCCAAGATGAATGATTAAATTTCCTTTTCACTTTATCAATCTTAGGAATATATCTCATATATCCTTACTTTAAACTCATTTCCGAGAAAATCCAGACCGGCATTTAGTGCCATCGCTTGTAATATCCCTTCGTGATATACGCCATTTCTTCTTAATATTTAGTGATTCATCATGCAATTTTGCATATGATAAAATCCTTTATCCGCTAGGACGATTATACTTTTGCCTCGACGCCAAATATCTTTACCATTTTCTCGACATTTAATGATTGCTTCATTTCTATGTCGTATACTTAGTATCCCACTTTATTGATCGTCAAAAGTATGAGGGTAAGATTTACAATTAGATTCACCTTAAGATTCTTCCATGTGAATCTTTTCATTCGATTCTCTTCGAAACATTTCCTTTGCAAAAGTCTAAAGAAGCTATCGTGTTTGTTAATTTCTAAGACACGCAAAACAAGATTTTGTGTCAATACAATTTAGAGCACTAAGATCCATTTCAAATAATGAACTGCATTTCTTACCGCTTCTTTACTTCAAAGGAATTACTTTACTTATCGAAATCATAAAATCATTGAAACTTATCTCATATGTGGCTATCTCATAATTGTATAGCTCATAATTTCTTCACTATTCGGACTTTTGTCCCTTTTCTCGAGCATGGTGTCGAAAGTAATATTACTCTCATTATACTTGGTTCTTACTTTCGTGACTAGAACCGCTATTATTATCATATAGCTTGGTAAGGTAGTACATTTGTACACCATAACTTAGACTCCAAGCATCTCATAACCATGTCTTCATTTTGGAGATATCTTTCCATACTGATTTACATGCGAGGGCTATCCTAGTCGTTCACACATCTCAATGATTATGATTTCAATCTCATTATCATTGGTTTAACCAAGTCTCAATTATTGGAATTGATTATGCTCAAGCATAATCTCATTGATTGAGGTATAAAACGAGAGATTCATTATCCGAGATGCTATCGCTTCTTTACATATATATTCTTTGAAAAGAACGTTGTTCATCTCGCTCTTTAGACATGTCCAACCTACTAAGGAGCTTACCCTTTGTTTGATCTTTTCTAACTTTTCCTCCATCCTTTGTCTCTCGACAATCCTTTTCTTAGATCGGATGTCGTGCGAGTGTAGCGACACAACTCACAATTGTCTCGTGTGGTTCAACCAGCTCAATCCTCATTCTTCCAAACTCTTCAACGAGTTTTTCCTCTCAGCACAAGAGACATCCTAGCTTGGTACGGCTCTTACGACTTAAGGCGTCACCACTACATTCGCCTTGCCCGGTGATAGTTAATACCACGGTCGTAATCTTCACTAATTGCCATCTTCTCCGCCTCATGTTCGGATCTCTTTGCTCAAAGAAGTACTTCAGACTTTTATGGTCTCGTGAAGATCTCACACCTTACTCCGAGATGGTGTTCCAAATTTTCAAAGGCATGAACTACGGCCGCTAATTCCAAGTCACGGGTTGGGTAGTTCAGCTCATGCGGTCCGAGTTGTCGGGATGCATAAGCTATCACTTTTCCTTCTTGCATCAAAACACAACCCACCGGCCTTAGATGCTCAGATAGACTACATACCCTTTGTCCGCTCGACCGCAGAATCGGTGCACTTGTCAATTTTTCCTCGAGTATCCGAAACTCGCCTCGCATTCATCGCCCAATTGAACTTGTTTCCTTCCCGAGTAGCCGGGTTATCGCCTTGCAATTTTGGAGAATCCTTCATGAATCTCCCATAGTAACCACCTAATCCTAGGAAACTTCTAATCTCGTACGAGTCTTTGGTGGTTTCCATTCCCGCACGGCCTCTACTTTGGTCGGATCTACTTTTATACCTTCCGCAGACACGATGTGTCCAAGGAACATAACTTCCTTCACCAAAACTCACATGTGCTAAACTTAGCAAAGAGTCTCTCATCTCTCAAGGTTTGCAAACCGTCCTTAGATGTTCTCTATGATCCTCTTCATTCTTTGAATAAATAAGGATATCATCTATGAAGACTAAAACGAATTTGTCCAAAATGGATGGAATACCCGCTCATGAGATCCATGAATACGGTTGGTGCGTTGTTAATCCGAATGGCATAACTATGAACTCATAGTGGCCATATCTCGGTTCGAACGCAGCCTTAGGTACATCCCGTAACGTATTCTCACCGATGGTATCCTCGACTTAAGGTCAATTTTGAGAATACACCGCCTCCTCAATTGATCAAACAGTCATCAATCACGGCAAGGGATATTTGTTCTTTAGCCATTTTGTTTAATTTCGATAGTCGATGCACATTCTCAAAGAACCATCCTTTTCTCGACAAACAAGACAAAGGCCCTCAAGGTGAAACACTAGCCTAATGAAACCTAGATCCAACAATTTTGAACTGGATCTTCGCCTCCAACTCTTTTGGGGCTATTCTCAGGGTGCCTTCGACATCGGAGCGATCCCGGTTCCAAGTCGATGGTAAACTCTAGTTGTCTATCGTGAGGCGCCCGGTAGATTTTCGGAAACACGTCCGAAAATTCTTCGACAACTTCTATGTCTTCACCCGCTTGTGTTTATCCTCTTCTTTCAAATAAACAAGGAATGCATGACATCCTTTCGGTTCATCATCCTCCTCACTGTAGTCCGATACAATCGATTCTTCTCCCATGCCGATCCCGTGAAATGCGTAGCTTCTTGTCGTGAAAGTGAAACGAAATTTTCTTTCCTTACATAAAATCGTGGAATGGTTCTTAGCTAACCAGTCCATTCCTAGGATTAAGTCTACATCGTCCATGGGTATTATGTTTAGATTGTTAGCCGTAACCTTAAGTGATCCTAATGTCAACTCTAGGTTCGAGCAAAAGTGTGTAATACCATAATCCCTCCTATAGGTGATGAGATTCTCATATCCCGGCTTGACTTTTCGCATCTAAGGCCCAAGATTTCACGCATGATTTTGCAATAAAAGAATGCAAAGCACCAGACGAACAATACTATAACGGTAGGTTGAGGAGAACTCCCATACCGCCGAGTTTTTCGGTTTTGTTCGCTCGCCTGCCCATCTGGCGTAGTTTCACCGAGCCGCCGAGGGTGACAGTGGCGCTGGTCCTTGTTGATTTGGCGGCCGCTGCTCTATTCGCCGCCGCCGCTGGCGTTGTCGCGGTGGCGCCGCCCGTGGTTGTTGAGGCGGTGGTCGCCATCGCGTTGCGGGTTGTTGTGGCGGCCGCCGCCATTGTGGTTGCCGCACCACTTGTCGGGTTGTTGCCACGGAGTTGCCGAGGTTGGGCCGGAACCGCGCGCGGCCGGGTGAAGTCAGATAGCCCTTAATGGTCGAGCATTGCAAAGTTGGTTCGCCTTATATCCGAACGTGACACCGGGCAATTGTCATGAATGCCTTTTGCCCGCACTTGTAAAGCCTACCACGCTTGCTGCACACCCTTGTGTGCTCTATGGCATCTAGGCCCTCAACTGCTCCTCGCGGTCCCTTGCCGGTGGAGCATAAGCTGCTCTCTTCCACCGCCTTGCCGCACTGCTTTCGCCATTTAGCGCTTGTGACTTATGCCCCATAGCTCCCATGGTTGTTATTCCGTGGTTGGGTTCCCATTTTCCTTTCCTCCGTCTAAAGTATGTGTGTCCGAGCCGACATCGACTTATCTTCGGACATGGTCACTAATATCTAAAGCTCGTGAGAGCTTCAGTAAGTTAGGTCTCCATGGTTGGCAAGAGACATCCAGATTCCATTCTTAGCCCCGACCGAACTTTTCCGACATTTTCAAGTCGGTGTCCACTGCTCGTGCATATCTCGACATCTCACAAAATTGCGATCATAGTCGGTCACGGACATCCTTTCGCTTTAGCAGAAAGATTCTCGCCTTTTTCCTCTTATAGCTTTTGGGATGTATTTCACACGCCCTCTCGAAATCCTCCCATGAGAACTCCTCCAGGTTGCTCAGAAGAAGAGTCTTCTTTCTAGCCTCCCACCGTAAGTCGGTGGTCCAATCACCGAGTAACGCACTACGCCCTTTCCGTGCGTGCATCTTAAGAAAGTAAAACCGCTCAACGGCTCTAACCCATTGCTCGGCTTCTTCCGGTTGCCTTTCCCGTAAAAGGCGGAGGTTTCGCCTTAGAAGCAGTTCTTCGATCCCGCGATCGGGTTGAGGTGGAGGGTGGTTGGGAATGTCCTCGCCTTCTTGCTCAAGAATTCTACCCTTCCTCTCGGCCTTCCCGACCTCGACCTCGGTTTCGCCCGGATTTCTTCTGAGGCATGTCGCTATAGAAAACAGCAATCATTAGACACTTATTCTTTCCACAACTCAACATACACCAACACTATTATGGCCTTATTGTGAAACGATTCTAAACAAAATATATCACCCTTAACAAACATAATTTGCATAAAAGCCCTATCGTGGTCATGTATATATATATATATCCAAAATTTCGCCATAGGCGGATGTTTCACACCAAAGGTTATCTGAAAACATAAATCCCGCCCACATGGCCTTCCAAAAGTCGTGGTTTCTAGATCCATCAAAAAATCAAACATAGAAAAGGAAAACAATGAGCTTAAACACAAAAAAATCTCTTTAAGCTTCATCAGTGTCTACATCATGCATCCTCCCACCGCCTGCCCTCCTCGGGATCTTCCTCTTCCTCGAGTCGCCTCGCCGCCGAAATGTCCATGCGGGTAGTCCTGGATGGTCCCGCCCATCGCCTTCCACCATCGGTATGTCTCGCATGGGGTTAAAGTCGTCATCGCCATATAGCTCATAGTCGTGGCGGATCGGATGTGAGGTATAGCGAATCGGGCTATACCCATCGATGCGTCTATCACTCTCATCCGTGCCGTCTGACGGAAATGCTCGACTGGCGGTACGGGTGTGGCCATAGGTGGTGGAGGTGGTATAGGTGGACGTACGGGGTGTCCAAAAGGTAGGGGAGGGAACACGAGGCTCCCAAGGCTCTGTATGCCGCCTCTCTAAGCGGGCGGGCCTGGCCTCGTCAAAAAGGAATGGAGGCACGACTGGGTCAATCTACCTCGGAACCTCCGTGTATAGCCATTCGGTGACTCATCCCGCCAGTGTACTCTCGGGAGGAGGGAGGTCCTCTCGGTGCCGCCTCAGAATCTTTGTACACGTAAGTCAGGTGACTTACGAATCTGGGCAAATCTCCCACCAAGTCATAGCTGCCCATCGCCCGGTAGATATAATCCCCTGATACTTCCCGGGCATAGTCCTCCCAATCACAAGGGAGTATGGCTAGGAGACGTCTGATGCCATCATAGCCAGTAGCACCGTGGGCTCGGGCGCCTCCAAAGGTGGAGATAGATGCCGAAACTCGCCCAAGTCCTCTCCAGCACACATCCAGCTGGAGCGATAAATGCTCATTACCTCCTCGGGGGTCGGGTGCGGTCCAATCCTCCTCCGAGCAATGTATCTCATCCCCTCCATCTGTCACGATCAAAACTAACATAAGTCAACTATCGCCATCTCAAAAGCGCAGAGGATAACTTAAACATAACATTGAAGCAACTAGGCGAGGGCCAAGCAATCTATAAGGTAGGCAACATCATAATGTACAACACATATCACAACTTACCTTCTTAGTCTTACCCAAACGTATACATATAGACCAATAACATCTTAATATATGCTACGAGATCCTTGTCTTATACCAAACACTCGAACTAGAGTTCAACAGACACTATCGTATTCTGGAGACAGAATTAGGGGTTCTGTTCTTCATAACAAATGAAGATCAGTGCGTTAGGAGTACGCAGGTGAAAACCATGCGCAAATCGAAGTCCTAACGAAAGAGATCTAGCTAAAACAAATTTACTGCGCAGTGCAGGAAATTTGTGCGATCGTGCCCAAAATATAATTCGAGACGTATGTCGATGTAATACGTCTACCACATCCACGTCCTCATGTTGAAGTTGAACATTCTGTAGCCGTAATTGATGTCCACATCATAGCCTATGTAGATGGTTACTCGTGTCGACGTGGTGATGAAATGCCGACGTCGTTCATCTTCGAGGTTGAGATCGTCCTCGCTCATCCTTCTCGCTCGTCTTCGCCGCTCGAGCTCGAGGCTATCATCACTTTCATTCTTCCTATCGTTCTTTTGTTCTCGTAAGGAAAAAGAAGTTCATACTTCTATGTTCTTTCACGATACATGAGCATGCTCCTTAGAGTCTAGGTTCGTCTCATGATAAGATATCGTTCATCATAAACAAAATTTCTGAAAGTTGGAAATAAAGTCTCATTTGAGAATTTGGAAATACGGTTTCAAAATAACAATCATAATCAACTCATATACATATCAAAAATGAATTCATTCATCCCATGTTGATCATTCAACTAGTACCACCATGTACTTTCATCTCAATACTTGAGTACTTGCATTAGTTCAACTCAAAATTTTTGGAAAAATTTTCTTGCTCAACTTTCATTTCCATCATCAAAATTTTCATAATAACATAACCTTTCAAAAGCTCTTCCAACTTGCTTATCATGTAAAAATTTTCCATTTCATGAGTTTGAGAAAGAAATGCAGTTACCTTTTTCCCGGTTGAGCTCGATGTGATGGAGTGTTGAGGGGAGTCAGTAGGTTACTAGAAGTCCAGTGACTCGACCTAGACTTAGAATAAAAAGGAAATTGGGTTTACAAAGAGCAACAATGCTCTGATACCACTCACACACGCCCCACTCCAGGCAACCCGGTTCAGAGGGTGACTAATACTAGAATAGTATTATAGGACAACAGACTAAGATAGAGGTACATATCAACTATAATTAGCATGCTCGATAGGTTCGATAATCTGATATCCAAATGATTAAAAGGTTTGAGCCATCGACCCAAAGACTTACCATGGTGCGATGGACCTCAATAGTTCGTGACATAAAGTAAAAGAGTTCGGAGTTTAGCGGAATGTGTGTGAATACATATGTGATGATATGTATTCAAGGTAAAGCCAACTTCTAAATAAGCGATCGAGGACACCTGACTCCTCAACACATCCCCCATCATCACCATCGAGCTCAACCCTGCATATTTAAAACAAACATGCAGTGGCTAAGTACAAGAAATTGCACTCGGTGGACTCATGCCGAAAACATTTGATAATATTTGAATTACTGTTGCCAATATCAAGGTAAGTCACGAGGGTTTTAGTTAAAATGCCTGTGCTTACTAAATCATTTTCGTAAACATAGCTCGCCGAGCATTTTCTTGGTGTGTATGGTCCGTATCTCTTAGTAATGATTCATACTTGAAGATAAAAGTTAAACGTCGAGAGGAGGCCTCCCATCTACGATGCCGTGACCGGCCGTAATCCGTCTGACCTAAAGACACTCTACTCACAAGCATATGTTAACATAGCAATAGTTCCAACCTTCACGCCAATTCTAGCTGTGCATTTATCATCCGCACAGACCCGACTTTTAAAAGGTTCAAGGAGACCCAAATGACATAACTTTGTCATAATAAAGTTCCAACTATCGCCACAGACTCTACCCGGCAAATGATAGGATCCATACACAAAATGTAATATTTTGGTGTAATATAGTAAACATTTGTCAACGGTTGTAGAATAAGATCAGAATAAACTCATTTGGAATAACAAGAAAGTCACATCTTAGTGGGGTAAGAAAAGGCCCACATTTTGAAGATAGAAGCCCTTTGGACTATGGTTCGTTGTAAATCGAGTCCTAGGTTTGTTCAGACGTCAAGATCCAACGCGGCGTTTGCGTCCACACTTTTACGAAAAGCGAGACTTTAGTATCGTCGCTCGAGTCTCGAGACTTTCAAAAGCTAAGATAAACTTCGATATCTTATATTGATGTAAACTGAATTCCTCAATGAATTCAATATGCTTTCAAATACGTTATTCAATTGATTTGTTCTCGTTCCTCGAGATACATTCAACTATTTCGATTTAACGCTTTCGGTTTAAACGTTTTAACGTATGAGCACGTTTCTCGATATAAAGATTTCATTTGTGAAACCTTTTCTTACTAATGAGGTATCATACTCAATTAGTATATCATACGCGTACTAACGTATTTATCGAACGTATAATCGTATGTTTGACTTACAAAGTCAACGAAGTCAACACTGGTCAACAAAGTCAACAATTTTGACTTTCAAATAGTAATTCCTTACCATTTTATTTTATAAATCGAATTTTGATCGATTAAGAATCGTAAAGTCCCATTTCTTGATTTATCGCGTAAATCAAAGGACTTATAAATAATTTCGCATTTAATAAACCCCTTTATAAATGAAAATGCGTATTTTGATTTTAAAACGTTAATAACCTAACGCTTGTCTCAAACATAGTAATCTATGTTTATAAAATTTTATAAAATTCGAATATGTCCGTAATATTAATTAGGCATATAATTTATTAATAAAGCTGAATTAAAAGGGTTTAAAACCCTATTAATTATCGAAAATCTCGATAATTAGTTAAAAATTATCAAATGATTTTCAAAAAATTTCTAAATTAATATAGTGTATTATTATACACTATGGTCCAGAATATGAATTAATATCATTCATATGTTATTGTTTGCCATTTATTAATATATATACATATATATAATTCGGTAATTCCATTAAATATCGAATAATTATCCAAAATTTCCAAAATTTGATATACACATAGTATAATATCCCAACATCAATATATAACACAATTATAACTTATAGTCCATTATAATCATTCATTCAACAATATATAATAATATTCACTAGATTTTCGAATAAATACCAAACAATTACCAAATAATTCCCAAAATTTAATTAAATCATAACATGATTAAACATTATATTATAATATTTTAACATCATAATATTAACCAAACAAATTTAAATCGTCACCATATGAGCTTGTAAGCTCTCGAACTTTTTCGATTTCCATAGCATTTGGTTTTCAAAATTCCAACAATTATATACTATGATTATACACTATAGTATAACAATATAACACTATTTAATCATCAAAACCAATTAAATCATCACCTTATGTACATAGGTGCTCTCGGTTTTTTGATTTAAAATAGGTATTTGATTTCCAAAATTCTAACAATTGTACACTATGTTTATATACTATAGTATACTAATAATACATCATGACATTAGTCAAAACTAATTAAATCATCACCTTCAAGAGCTTGAAGCTCACGGTTTGTTTGATTTAATATAGCATTTGATCTCCAAAAATTCCAATAAATTCATACAACACATAAACAATATACTAAAGCATTAATATGTCATCACATGCTTCAAATAAAAATTATACACCAAGGTATGGTACACAAAGCTCACGGTATTCTTGAAATATTAAGCATATGGTTTCCAAAAATTTTCTAAATGAATACCATAGTCTTAAATCATATCATAGATCAATAATCCATTCCTAAACTAACCAAGAAGCAATCGGTCATCATCATAATATTTTATAAAGCTTTCGAAAATTATTTTAAATAAGACTAGGGTTTCGAAAATCATGTAAACATGCTAGATCTATTCTAAAATTTAATAAGCAATACCATATGATTATTCTAACATATATTCCCACATATTTTCGAAATCAAATTATCAAGAACAACATTCATCCATAGTTCATTCATAGAACATTTAAAACATACACAAATATATATATATATATATAGCATTCAAACACACATATATATACATCACGATTTTTGCTTGAACAAAGGATGATAAAATCAAGCTATGGTGTCTTGTTTTACCTTGAAATGGTATGGAATCACAAGAACACTATATGGTATCGAGGTTTGGGAGAAGAAATGAAAAGAGAAGAGAGAAAAGTTTTGAAAACGGGAAGGAGATCTCGGTTCTTGCTGAAAATGGGAGAGGAATGGGAGTGTTTTGGGTTCCAAGAGGTGTTGCAGAATGTGGGGAAGGGATGAATGAGTATGGGGTGAAGAAGGGAAGAGTCCCTCCTTATCGCTTCTCTCTCTCTCGGTCACCACACACACACAATAGGAATTATGGCTGAGTGTGTAGAGTGTTGTAATGATTAGAGTAGGCTAGAAAGGCTCCTCATGCATTGCCCATGGAAAGGTGCACATCACGCCTTGTTGGAGCATGATGGCCGTATTGTTAGGGCTCCAAATAGGTGGGATGATTTTTATTTTACTCCTTAATACATTATATATGTAATACATGATCATAGATATAAAATACAAGTCATAAAATAATTAAATCACCTCATAGGCATATATTCAAAATTGTCGAGAATAATAGGGAAAAATAGGATAAAAATTATAATTCACACCTATTATTGATACTCATGTAATTTTCGATCTAAATATACTCATATACATTATAAAATATGATTTAGATAATAAATAATAGCATAGGATAATTTAAATATATCATTTCATGCAAACAAACCCAAATTTTCAAACTAGGGTTTCAAAATTATATACGAGCAATATCGAGTTTTAATGCTCCAAAAATTTGATTTTATAGCTTAATAATACTCATATATATTATAACATATAGTTTAGATACCATAGGATAATTTAATGGTATCATTTCATGTGAAAACCATAGTTTATAAACTTAGGTTTTGAATTCCATTAATTGGAATTATCGAGTTTTCATAGCATATAAATTGATTTTAATAATTATTAATACTGTAATTATATAAAATAATAATAGGAAATTAATTATAATAATTTCACGAGCATTAAACTCATTTTTCAAAACGTCTCAGGCGTTGACGCTCAAAACGCCTCAAACGCTCAAAATCGACTCATCTCAAAATGGTCGAGTAAGCTCGTACTTACTTTATAAATATATTCCATTTAACAAAGGAATTAATATGGAAATTAATTCCAAGTTTTACAGCTCAGAAATTTCCATAAAGTACAGACGTTCGATACGCGATCGACGTTAAAATATATATTGGCGAATCATTTCGTAATATTTCAATCCCTTAATTCACAATCCTTAGTGAATATAAGAAGGAATTCGTTAATATAGAACTGAATCGAAATCACAATATTCGATGTCATAAAAATAATATACATGGCGAAACCCTAATTTACGGGTTTAAAATACCGTAATCATACGTTCGTTTCTTTAGAATATTACACCAATTTCAAAGTCGAGTTCAGACAATGAACATCCGTATGCGACTTTTGGCGATCTTGAGCTTCTTAAATTCTTTTCTTTATTTGACTAACCATTTCGATCATTTCTTCAATAGCTTAGGACTAGTATTTTTCTTTCTCCGACTTCATCCCAATAAAGAGGCGATCCGCATTTCTTCCGTAGAGAGCTTCAGATGGCGCCATGTTAATTGTAGCTTGATAACTATTGTTATAAGCGAATTCTACTAACGGTAGAGCTTGTTCCCATTGTTCGCCTCGATCCAACAAAGACGGTTCTGAGCATATCCTCAAGTGTTTGAATAGTTCTTTCCTTTGTCCGTCCGCTTGAGGATGAAAAGTCGTGCTAAAGTTTAAACGTGTTCCCAATTCTTCTTGGAAGCTTGACCAAAATCGCGAGGTAAATTTGGAGTCTCTATCCGGGTGATAGATACAGTACTCCATGTAGCCGCATTATTTCGCGAACATATATTTGAGCTAATTTGTCGGCTCCATAAGTAACAGAATTGGGATGAAATGAGCACATTTGGTGAGACGATCCACAATCACCCATATAGCCGTGTTCCTACGCTTTGATCTTGGTAGACCGTTACAAAGTCCATGGCGATGTGGTCCCATTTCCACTGTGAATTTCTAAGGGTTGCGCTTCCCATATGGTCGTTGATGTAATGCCGACTTCGACACGCTAGACATCGCTCCACAAATGATGCTATCTCCTTCTTCATCCGGTCCACACGAATTGTTGTTTAAGATCTTGATACATCTTCGTGTTTCGTGGTGCGATGTATAAAGCGAATTATGAGCTTCACTCATAATTTCATCCTTTAGTTTCGGTTATCGGTATCACTATTCGCTTTGAACATAATTGCATTGTCCCGAGCCTCGAGAATCTTGTAGTCCTTACGCTACGATCTTGTCTCGTAACTTCTCCAATTGTTCATCCCGTCGTTGAGCATTAACGATCCTTGCCTTAAATGCAGTACGACCACTAAAGTTGATATGATACTAGCGGTGGTATCGGTGGAAGTACTATTTCTATCTTTAATTTCAAGTCTTTAATCAACTCTTGTTCTTGGGTGAGAATCATTCTAGTCGTCCTCGACTTTTCCGACTCAAGCATCCGCAACTACGTTCGCTTTCTGGGGTGATATTTGATTTCACAATCATAATCTTTGACGAGTTCAAGCCATCTTCTTTGACGATGTTCAAATCTTTTGTTCAAATAAGTACTTTAAACTCTTATGATGCGTGAAAATTTCACATTTCGAGCCATACAAATAATGTCTCCAAATCTTCTATGCATGGACTACCGCAGACTAATTCTAAGTCATGCGTTGGATAGTTAAGTTAAATGTGACCTCGGTGTCGTGAAGCATAGCGATGACTTTTCCTTTTTGCATAAGCACGCATCCTAGTCCGTTTTTGACGCATCATTATAAAGGGTAAATTCTTGATCATGTTCGGTGCATCAACATCGGTGTCAGTAGTCAATCGCTTCTTAAGCTCTTGAAAACTTTCTTCACATTCCTTGGTCCATCGAAATTTTACTCCTTCCCGAGTAATTGGGTCATTGGTCTTGCGATTTTGGAGAAGCCCGATGAATCGTCGATAGTAGCCCCGCCAATCCTAAGAAACTCGAATTTCATTAGGTGTCGTAGGTGATCTCCATTCTTGTACCGCTTGCACCTTGGCGGGATCTACTTTGATTCCATCGGTGATACAATGTGGCGAGGAAGTTTACCTCTCTGACCAAAATTCACATTTGCTAAATTTGGCATACAACTTTTCGATCCTTAGGTTTCTAATACAACTCTTAAGTGCCTCTCATGTTCTTGTTCGTCTCTTGAGTAGACAAGAATATCATCGATAAATACTAGGACAAATTTATCGAGATACTCGTGGAAAACGCGATTCATCAAATCCATGAACATAGCAGGAGCATTTGTTAGTCCAAAAGGCATTACTACAAACTCATAGTGACCGTATCGTGTTCTAAAAGTCGTCTTAGGAATATCTTACGAGCAATTTTCAATTGATGATACCACGATCTTAAATCAATCTTAGAAAATACTAGCTCCCTTTAGTTGATCAAATAGATCATCTATCCGAGGCAACGGATATTTATTTTCAAGGTGAGCTTATTCAATTCTCTATAATCTATACACATTCTTAGGGTACCATCCTTCTTTTCACGAACAAGACGGCGCTCCCCATGGAGATACACTGGGTCGAATAAACCCTAAGTCAAGAGTTCTTGAAGTTGAATTTTCAATTCTTGCAACTCTTTAGAGCCATCTGATGGTGCCTTTGAAATAGGTGCTGATCCGGGTTCTAGATCAATTGTAAATTCCAATTGTCTATCTTGAGGCAGTCCCGGTAACGTTTCAGGAAAAACATCTGGATATTCCTGAACTACTGGCACATCTTCAATTCTTCGTTCTTTCTTATCGTCAAGAGTTAAATGTGCCAAGTAAGCGCAATTGTCCTTATTCCTCATTAATTTCTCAGCACTTATTGCTGAGATTATGGGAATTCTTCTTTCTTTCATTTCAACACCGTAGAAACAGGTGGGTTCTTTTCCTGGAGGATGGAACGAAATTTCTCGTCGTTCACATCGAATTACGGCATGATTTTCTGTTAACCAATCCATTCCTAAGATAATATCTACATCCCACATTGCTATTACTTGTAAAGATCTTGCTTTCAATTTGAGAGTTCCCAACTCAAATTCTAAGTTGGAACATATGTGGAAATTCATGAGATTTACCTAAATGAGTCATTACTTTCGGATCACAGTTACTTCGCTCTATGTTCAGCTTAAACACATCTATACATGTCGTAGAGATAAAAGAATGAGAAGCTCCCGTATCAAAAAGAATTACAATAGGAATGTCGTTTAATGTTCCCATACCTGCCAAGTTTTCAGCATTCTGTTCTTGTCGCCTTGGATTTAAGGCGAATGCCCTCTGATATTGGGGTTGAATTTGTTGAGGCTGTGGTGGCATTATCATCTGGTATTGCGGCACTGTTGTTGATGGAGCTGGCTGTTGAAAGCTACCACCTATGGCCTTCATTTGTGGCATTTGTTTAGAGGATGACTTTCTTCCACTCTCCGATAATCTTTGTCGGGTTGGGCAGTTATTGGCATAATGACCCATTTGACCACATCTGTAACAGGTATTGGTACCCCATTTACAGGTTCCTGTATGAGCTTTGTTACATTTTGGGCACAAAGGTATCCTGGGAAGGTTTGGAATTAGTGGCAATTGATTTTGGAAGGTTGGTCGGAAAGAACTTGAATTATGATGGTTTGGTCGTTGCAAGGTTTCTTATTTGGAAAGTCTCTTGTTTCCCATCTTCTTTTTCCTTTAAAACGTTGATTGTGGGGCATCAACTTTTGTGGGGTTTGACTTTGGGATGGACTTGGGTTTGGTTCAGGAGCCATCTTTTCTGCCTGCATCTCTAATTCCATGTCTAAAGCTCTGTTCAGGGTTTCAGCATAAGAAAAGGCAGGTTAACTTGCCAAAATGATCCTTATTTCTTGACGTAACCCTGAGCGGAACAACTCAGCCATCTTCTCGTCAGTTTCTATCCTGTACGGAGCATAGCGTGATAGAGTGCAGAATTCTCTATCATATTCTGCCACAGTTTTCTTTCCTTGTTTTAGGTTCATGAATTCGATTTCTTTTTGTTTCTTATAACTCCGAGGAATGTATTTTGCGAACAATTCCTCCTTGAATTGTTCCCAAGTAAAGTTTTCCAATCTTTCTGGAGTGAGAGTCTTTTGGCGTGATTCCCACCAAAAATCGGCTGGTCCTTTTAATTGAAAGGATATGCATAAAAGGCATTCTTTGTCCGAGCATTCTAAGAATTTGAAGATTCTCTCCATCGCCCGAACCCATTCCTCCGCCTCGGCAGGATTTCCGAGCCCATAGAAAGATGGTGGATTTTGTTTAAGAAATAATTGAAATTTTCTAGTATTTGGAGGAGGGTGGGTTTGGGGTAGGTTGAGGTATGTTTTCACCGGCTTGTTCTTCTACCACGGGATTTGGTTTCAAGTGTTGGAGGCATCCGCATTTTAAATTTTATGAGAACAATGTGTATGCAATCGATATGTGCGGTATTTATATGAAAGCGAGTAAAGTGTCAGGTTTTTTTAGCAAGTAAAGTTGCATGTAAACAAATTGGCATAGTTGTATAAACAATAGGTTCAAAGTTACAAGAAAGCAACAAGCAACATAACATAAATATTTACATATCATGGAAAATTGCCTCTAAGAGGACTTTTACATTAGGAAAATTTTGCCTGGCGAGTAGGCATCGGAAATTCTTCTATCCAGTCTAGGTTAACTTTATACATGCATATTATTTACATAAATCCTACTTCATTACCTATTCACAAATGTACAAAACTACTTGTTAATTTCCTTCTAACTTTTAATCCATCCTTGATGCCATATCATTTCCATCGTCAGGGCCCAATGCTTCATTCTCATCATCCATTCTTTCAACTTCTGTATTTGCGTCTGGTATGTTTTCTGGATTCTCTTCCTCCGATACCTCTTCAATGCATTCATCCTCTGATGGAGGGTCACAAAAACGTTTAACTTTGGATTTAGGATGAGAAATAAAACTGATTTCAGTTTCAAGAAGAGAAGGATCATTGACAAATGGCAGATCATTAAGCTGAAGAGGTTGTACTTGAGTGGTACCAACTGGTTGTACAAATTCATGTTCATACTTAAAAGATCTTGCAAGCCCTGTGGGTCTAGATGTTCCAGCTTCAGTCTCAAACTGGTTTTCTTCGAGAAAGGATGTGATTGGGGATTCATGTGGTACGGCTTGCAGTGGAGAAACATCGGCAGCTATGAGGTGATTATACCATGTTAAGTCATCAGTGAAGTCGTCAATGTCCATATCATAATCAAAATCAACATAATCAAGTTCTTCAAGAGGAAGGTCTTCTGCAACAGGTTCTTCAAGGGGAAACTCTTCTTCAAGAAGGTCCAGATAATTGCCATGAACAATAGGGCTCAATTCCAGAGGAGTAATATCATCAACAGATGTAACGTGGTCAGAAGAAGTGGTAGGATTGGTTGGTACAACTTGATCTTCATAGAAAGGAATATCAGAGGTTTCCATTAAAGATTCTGAATTTGTCGAATCTATTACAGCAGATGTACTAGATTCGCCCACTTCGAATTGAGGTTCATTTCTTTCAATGGGAATATTTGGTGTTAGGATGTTATAGATGGCAAAAACAAAACCTTCCACCGGAGGATAATTGCCAGGAGGTGGACTCTGCGTAGCATTATATTGTCTTCGAATGATTTCTACAAATTGGAAGGTCACAAAGTTATGATATTCAAGAACAAAATCTATGGCAACTACAACTACCCATTCTCGCCATCCGGTGGTAGAACTCAGACTAATTGCATGATGCCATCCAGTGCATCACACGCAAATCCTAACTTGCATCCATAATTCCACAAATTTATCTAGGAATTCTACAAAGTTCGATTTTCCTCCATACGATATTCATAGAACGGATTTGTCCTTCCAATAGTAAGGGGTCTCGGTGCTGTACTCTTTCTGGGTGTTGTTCTAGTCCTTGCCATCCTAACATAGAATGTAATTACTAACTAAAATGTGTTGGTC
Source organism: Salvia rosmarinus (assembly GCA_036937905.1). NCBI lineage: Eukaryota > Viridiplantae > Streptophyta > Magnoliopsida > Lamiales > Lamiaceae > Salvia > Salvia rosmarinus. The sequence goes on along the minus strand of CM072819.1, from coordinate 70,233,542 downwards.
TTAATATACTCAAATACTTGAAACTAAAATTTACTTATCATAGTTCAACACGTACTTCACATAACTGATCATATACATGCTTTATCAATTATATAAAGAACTTGATCATATGAATGTTTTTGTAAAATGCATGACTTTATCAAAAGCATGACTTTATCAAATAGCTTTCCTTTCTAAATGCTCATTATAAAATTTTCATCTTACTTACCCGGTTGAGCTGGCGGAGATGGATTTGGAACACTGTGCTTTACGGACTCTACTTACATTAGGAATTGAAACAAATTCACATAGTAACTGACCCCATAGAATCATGCTCTGATACCAATCTGTCACAGCCCAAATTCTTAACCAAGAGATTAGGCTGTAACTTAGGGACTTAACATAAAAGTTTAGGACTAATGAGGAAGTAAGAATTTCAAGGAAGTTGGGACGGCCATAATTCGGGAAATCAATTAAGGAATATTATCATTTGAATTATAAATGTTGATCCAATAGTATATATATAAGTTACATAGAATCAAATGAACACAAGAACTAACGGAAATATAATGATTAACAACAATCAATCTTTTCATGGAATGGTTTCTTTTCACAAAAACAACAATTACATAACCATTTCTCAAGTCAGAGTATGACAACAGAAAGGGTAGTTGAGTTACATGTGTGAAGACATATAACTCCGGGCAACAAAGTATAACAATTTACATAAGGTTTCTACTTATCAGCAAGGCAAAAAAAATGGATAACGATTTTTCCAAGACAACTTTCAACAAATTAGAACTACACAATTTCAACTTCAACAATTTCCTAGAATCATGACTACAATCCAATCAAACAGACCTCAATAACCAAGAATATAACGAGTTCGATATCAACTTTATCCACAGATCAAAATGACCATTCAAACCAAGAACATTCTCAGCAATAATATAATAAGGAGTTCAACTCTATTATCACCAACATTAACATAAAGTGATTCGATCATAAGGCTAATCACAACATAACAACATTTACGAACAAAAACCACAGTGTTCCTTTCCAACTCCATCTCCGAAATCCAAGCTCAACCTGCATGTTTAGAAATACATGCAGGGCATGAGTACATAAGCACTTAGTGGACACATGCCGAAAACAGTTAAAAATTTGCTCTTAGAGCTATAAGATTGACTTGTCATCGCTTTGCAATACACAGGGGTTTTAGTGAAAAACCTGTGCATGCTTTTTAAAGTAACCACTTACTTGCTTTCATTTTCACAAATTTAAAACAAATGCATATGCATGATCTTTGTCTGCAGACGTTTTTCTCTTCCCATATCCACGGATTCTGTCTATGTGTTGAGAAGTAGGCCTCCTTCTCAAACACGCTATGACCCGAAGGTCGCTATCCGACGTCGGTGCATTCTTTCATTCATTCATTTTCTTTCTTTCTCTTTCCGTGGACAGGCAATGCATCATGCTCATGCTCAACATTTGGCAATTCAATAAATTTAAAAGTCATGCAGTATACATAATAAAAAGATATAAATTAGCACGTGCTATTATTTAGTTCGAAAGCCCACCTGTCGTCTTTAGTCGGTCAGCTTAATAAACCTTTCTTTTTCTTCGTCCTCTTCTTCCTTAACTGCCTTCCCTTTTCTCGATGTACCTTTAATTATTTGATAACATTAGTAAACAATATTTCTTATTTTCTAACTATAAATCCTCTTATTTCATCTTTTCCATTTCTTTATGATTTGTTTAGACGGTTTTGTCTAAACTTCTCACTTATAAGAATTTTCGTCTTTTCGGGTCATTGCATCCTTTATATCTTAACTTTATACTTATTTTCATTCAACATTCTAAATTATTATCAAACATTCACTGAACACTATTATTGTACATTAATAACTTTATTTTACTCTCTTTTCTTTCTTTAGATATTATATTTATTTTCTTAAGTTATTTAAGCATAATATAAGTAATTAATTGCCTACATTAAACTTTTCATATAATTAAGTCATAATTAATCAATCTTCTTCCATACTACTACTTTTCTTACTATTAGTATACTTTTAAGTATACTAATTATTTCTATTAACTTAACATTATAATATATATATTCTTTGTCCTTAAACTTTCTTTTCTACATAATATATTTCTAAAATTCAACCTTTCACATTTTTAATTCTAAACTCTTCAATTAAGCTTCATTAGTCCTTATTTATATACTATATTCACAAATCATAAGATTTATAAAGAATATCATTAGAAATAAGTTTCCTTTTCTTAAATTTTGAAATTTATACTATTAAATACACAAATTATAATTTCTCAAATTTTCTTTCCAATTTCTCAATTTAATAACATGTATAAGCAACCATCAATATTAGCAACATATATTAACTTTAACCTATATTTAACACTTAAGCATCTAAACTAAAATTTTTCAATTTCAACATATAAACTTAGAAAATTCTAATAAATTCATATAATACTCCAAACATCATATTAAACTCATATATTAAGTTAAATGAAGAAAATAAAATCAATACATCACTTCCCTATTTTTTTTTGAAATTTTCGAACACACATATATATATATATATATTCTAAAATTTAATTTTTTTCTCTTTTCCTTCGATTTACTAATCTAAGCATGCTTTAAACATATAATCACAACTTATTTTTAACATAACATCAATAATTCATTATTTTAACCTAAACATATAAATGAGGGTTTCTCAAGTTTAACATAATTCCTACAACTATACTACTATCAATTCATCAATTCCACACAAAATCATCAATTCTTAACTATAATATCAATATCCATCCATAACTTTCACAAAACCTATTAAAATATACAACTAACATGCTCAAGAATTTTATAAATATATAACAAAATTCATGCTTAAAGATTGAAAAGAGATTAGAATCATACCTTATTTAATCTTGGAATTAAGCTTAGAAATGAAAATTTGGAAAGTTTTAACTTAAAAAAAAAATTTGAAACTTAGTGTGTGTGTAGCCGTGAGGTATAGAGAGCAAAGTGAGGATTTTTGAAAAAATATTTCATTGTGTAGTGATAGCATATTTATAGAGCTAATTTTATTTTCCTTTAATTATATAAATGATTATTCACCATTCTTATTAAATGCTTATACTTGCTTACCAAGAAAATAAATGCAAGTGCTTAGTCACTTGCTTTCTAGAACATGCATGTATATATATATATTTATGTAATATTAATAATGTAGTATATATATATTTACTATGTAACATGATAATATAATACTCAAATAGCAAGAATTTAAAATTTCCAAAATTATAGAATTTATTTGATCATTTAAGATCAAATAATCAACCATAACATTATTTTAAACTCTACAACAAAATCTTTCATTCATAAGCTTATAGTTAAATTGTTAATCATATTATATTTTATTAAGAGTCATTATGTATTTTAGATCATAAACATCTCTATTTTCTTTTTGATTAAGGATGAAATGCCCTATTTAACCTTTAATTATTAAATAATTACTAATTGAAAATTTGGGGTATTACAATGTACTAAAGAAGTTTTATTTTCAACAACTTTCTAAGTTCCTTTCTTTCCACACTATTCTTTATTCTAAGCAGAATTTCAGTCTGACTTCAACTGTTTCTCACGAATTTTGGAGGAGGATTTATGAATTTCATCCTTCATACGAAATAAAGTTCGTTGAGATAGGAATATTTGAACGAAAACCGTTCGCAAAACGGAGTTCGGATGAAAGAGAACGAGTTAAAACAAGAACACTGCGCAATGCAGTTTTCTGCCTGCGCGCCATGCGCCGGGAATACGCTTTGCCACTTGACCGAATACGAGCTCATGCTCCGGTACGTACGAGTTTCTTTTCAAAGTTCGTTTATCTTTCTATGTTCCACATCGAACTTGTGCATCTTGTTCCTTTGATCTTTTCTTTTGCTTTCGTCATTCTTTCGTTTGAAAACTCGAGTTTGTTTTCAACTGACTTCTCGTATGCTCATAAGTCACTACTTGCTATAGTTCTTGCAGAGGGATAAGGTTTCCCTAATTTGCACTTCTATGTTCAAGAGGTGAGCATGCTTCTTATAGCATCTATGTTCTTTTGGGATAACATATCGATTTTCATAAAAACTTTGAATTTGAAATAACATTTCAAATAATCATAACATAACTCATGCTTTCTTTGAATCTCACTGATTCAACAATCACTTTTGACATCGATGTGTCAACTGTTTCTCATTCTCTGTAAACTCTGTCTCATTTCACTGATAACTTGTTTTCATATAACTTTTAACATATAACTGTCAACTTATCTCATAAAACTGTAATATTCTTTCTGAAAAAGTTTTCAGTATAACTTTCATTTTCAAACCACTTTCACTGCTTTCAAAATAGAATTTCATTCTTTTCTCAAAACTTTCTCTTTCAACACTTTTCACTTTCAAACTTTTCAATTCAATCTTTGAAAAGAAATCAGTTACCTCTTTCTGGTTGAGCCTTGCTGCGATGGAGTGTTGAGCATAGTCAGCTGATCTCTAGAAGTCTAGTGACTCAATCTAGACTTTAACTTTTTGAAAGAAAGAAGGTTTTAGGGTTCAAAGGATAACCTTTTTGGGTTCAAAGGACGACCCGCTCTGATACCACTCTGTCACAGCCCGCCAACCCTAAGTACGGATTAGACGGGACTGTGACTAATGATACGGGGATTAAAGGACTTAATGATAAATGAATATGAACCGATAAAGGAAACGACGAACAATCTCATAAAACTTCAAAGGATTTAGAGGTAACAATGTATTACATACACACTAGACCAACAGATCCTTGACAAAAGAGTTTGGTGATCCAAGGTAATATGCATCAATATTCAAAACATAACGAGTGTTCTAAGCAATGAAAACATGTGAATTCATATATGACGATATGAATTCAAGGCTATACTATATCGTGACAAAAGCTCCTGATCGCTCAACACCTTTCCATCCATCGTCAGCTCAACCTGCACATTTAAAAACAAATATGCAGGGCTAAGTACAAGAATGCACTTAGTGGACTCATGCCAAAATAATTTCTTTAAATTACACTGCCCCATAGTATAACACGAGGATTTTAGTAGAAATAACTCGTGAATACCAAAACACTTTATCATTTCTCAAAAGATCGCCTGGCCAGGCATTTTCTGGTATGTATGATCCGTATCACTTTCATATAACTTTCTCATAACTCTGTTCACGTCGTAGAAGTAGGCCTCCTTCTACGGACGCTGTGACCGGCCGAAGATGTTGCTATCGTCTCACAGTCACCTATGGTGTACACGTTAATCCAGACTACGAATTCTGCATCTAGCACAGGATCCGATATCGATTTTCTATAAAGTTGGGAGCGACCCAACAACTGTATCACTTTCATAGTTAGCTCACCCAACTGCTTGATAGGATCCATACATAAAACAAAAACACTTTGGGCAGGTAATTGAACAACAGTTCATAATCATTTCTTAACTGAAAGCTTTGTAAATAAATACTTTTCGAAGAAAGCATCGTAAATAAAACGGTTTTCGAATAAAGCCCACCTGGTATATTTAGGTCTTTCTCAACGATTTTCTTTCTAGGTCGATAGCCCAAGTCCACGTCCCACCTTAACGTAAGAATTATTTTAGAACATTGGTCACGTTTCGATAGAGATGAACATCGTCTATAACGTCCTATGTATCAAATAAGGCTAACGTCGAACTTATTTAGACGTTTCCTAATCAAAATAATGTCGATTATGCATTTATTCAACTTATAAGAGATATTCCATCTCTTTAGCACATAATGTACGTTTTAATGTACTTACGTATCGTAAGTTACATTGTTACTAAACGTACTACGTCATATAGATCGCGTATTATTGAATTTCGTGCCCTTTGACCTTGGTCAACGTTTTTGGTCAACAATTTTGACTTGGTCAACATTTAGTCAACATTTTGACTTTTTAATTCCTTTTATGTAATTCTATTATTTTATGTGCAATTCTTGTTCTAAAAATTCCCATAAAATCATAATATGTTTAAAACATCATTTTGGATCATATTATGCAATTACATCTTATAAAATAAATTTATGAGATTAATACTTTTAAGCTATGGTTTTCGAAAACCCTAATTATCCTAAGCAAACAATTTCCAAAAATTCCAATAAAATCACATAACACATAATTATCCATAAGCATCCTTATTATAACATCATTTTTATTTATTGCAAACTATTGAATTTAATCTTCCTAAGTCATTTTTGAAAATTTGGACTTAGGTCCAATAAATTCTTAACAAATCCAATAAATTCCTATAACACTATATTATGATTCTATACTTCCAATATGTTATGATAACACTCAAACATGGATTATATCTTAACATAATATCATGTTCTATAATTTTCAAATTCATGGACTTAGGTACCAAAGTTTTCCAAAATTCTACATAAAATCATATAAGCATAATTAATAACCTAGATCATGATTCCATGCTCAAATCAACAATTAGAAATCATAATCATCAACATATTACACCCTCAAATATTCGGTCCTCATATTAAATTTAATAACATGCTTATTTTTGTGATATAATTATACTACATGCTTAATAACATCATATAAATATAATATCTAAACATATTGGCACAAGTCACATAATTTTCGAAAATTACACATATGAACTAAGCTTATAATATAAATTCTAACGTATATACGAAGCTCATAAGAAATCTAACCTTTTAATCGGTACGGATTTGATAGGCGACGTTTTATTTGATCTAGGTTTGGGATTACACAAGATGAACTCTCTCTCTCTTTTTTTCTATATATTTTCGGTGCTTATGGTTGTGAATAAGAATGGAGAGCTTCACCTTATATTTATAGGCATATGCAAGTTGCATTATAATTATTATACCTAAAATATCTTATGTACACTTGTTCTATAATAATTACATGAAAAATATTAACCATACACTTGCACAAGGGACAAAACCTTATCTTATCTTTACAACTCATCCTTAGGTCACCTTATCCCTTAATTAAATGCATTGAACCTTAGGTGTCACATAGTATAAGTTTATCACATAGTATTTGTGCAATGTGTATATGTGTCGCCTATTACTAGTGTCCAACCTTAGGTTACTTGTTCAATTTGATAACTAACACTACTTTACACCTAATACATGATAAGATCTTATCTTATCTCTACACAATTCAACACATGGTGTAAAACAATTTTTAATCACATAAATTTATGATATTTTCGGCCATTAAGGAGACAAGTGGGCTAGTTACTTGTTCAAATTGTATTCTAACTCTATCTTACACCTCTTAATGTGATAAGATCATATCTTATCTCTTACATTAATTATAGCAAATTTTTCTTCATAAAATCTTATAAAAGATTGCAAAATTTCGTCCGTTGTGCACAAGTGTGCCCCCCACTTGTGCCACTTGCTATAATACTATATATTATCCTTAATAGTATCATTTTAATGTAATAAATACCATAGGATCATAATTGGGTAGCACTTTAAAATTTATTAACACATATAGTAGCATATTTCGAAAATTAGGGTTCCTATGTGTTAAACATTTTATTTTATTGTAACAAATAGCTAAGACATGGTTATGAGTCATATTATAATCATAGAAAAATAATTAGAACAAAATTTAGATCACAAAACCCTAAATTCAAAAATTAGGGTTTTCGAACCCATTGCATAAGGCACATCTTATTCCTAAATTTTCTAGCATTACTTTGATGATAAATAACGTTCTTATATCATAAAATAATTATAGGAATTTGAATTTTATAATTCCGAGATTATCTGGTTAAGTTATGGAATTATTTCTAAGCGTGGCGTTTGAAATGTCTCAAAATTCCATAGTTGGAACATCTCTAAAATGTTCAAAATAAAGTTGCAACAACTTCATTTATTCCTATAATAATAAGGAATTTCAAAATTTAAGCTTATCTGCTTAAAAATACTGTAAGGCTTAACTGTCGAATTCATCCGACGTTAGAACATTACGTTCGAAGGAATATCGGAAATTATATTCCTTTAATTCACTAAGCATCAGTGAACATCACACATGAATTATCCAATTATGAGTAGTCGAAGTCGAGAGTTGACTAATTAGGGTTTTAATAATCGGGATTAATTTCTAAATTATGATTTTAGTTACCGTAATTAGGTATTAAAACTACGGGATATTACAGACGAAGCTTAGAATTAAATTCTATTATTAATGGAATGATTTAATAAAGTGATTACGACTTTATTACGACCTTTTTGAGATAGGTCGATAATGAACGTTTTGAGACGTTTCAAACGTCAACGTTTAGAGATGATGAGAAAAATGGGTTTAATGATCAAGGAATTATAATATTTAAATTCATATGATTATTTTATGTAATTAGAGTATTATTTAGCATTAAAACAATGCTAGAGCATTAAGGATTAATTATTGAACAAAATAGCAATTTTCGAAAACCCTAATTTCGAAAATTAGGGTTTTTCACCTATAAATCATTCTAATAATTTTTCCTATGATATAATTTATCATCTAAGACATATATTACGATATATAACTACTTATAGCATGAAAATCAAATTTTGGCCATAATTATTCAAAAGTCTGTGAGCATATATAGGTATATACAACATAGAATTGTTTTTTTTATCTCCCAAATTGTATTATCTCTTAGTGTAGTATTAATACACACTTACCTAGTAAAATAATTACATGAAACAAGTGGGATGAATTTGTTGTGTCTTAGCGAAATAATTGACTCCAAATAGGGGTTGAAAGCATGATTTTCTTAATACATGATTACATATAATTTTGGGATAGAGTGTAAGATATGTATTCATGTATAGACAAAGAAAATCTGAATTTCTTCCTTCTTCATTGTGTGTGTCGACGGTAATGAATTAAAATTGGTCAAACAATTTTGTTGTTCTTAAAACTTTATCATGTAGTAACTTCATAAGAGATATTTTACTACCATGATGTATGCATGGTAACTCACAAAATTATTTTGTCTTGCATTGAGAGAGAGTAATAACCAAGAGAGAGAATGAGGAAAGTTGGCTAAGTGTGTAGTTTAATTCCTTTCATACATAAGTGTAGAAAATAGAACACTTTTCATTTCCTCAATTCTTCAACACACATAACCGAGAGCAAACCAAGCAAGAACACCTTGAGTTCTTCATTTTCTTCTTCACCAAAGCTTGAGCTAAAATCCTTGCACAATTAATCCAAACCGTTAACGAGGTTAGATATCGAGCGAGCTTCGATTGTACGTTAAAATTTTAATATCCAATGGTTCGATTTTAATATACAAGCATGTGTTCTTATGAATAAAATCATGCAAGCATGTTTTATTGTTTACTAATTGTACTACATATGATTATATGTTCATGTTGATGATTTATTTTAAAGTTAAAATTTGTTTTATTAATGTTTGATCATGATCGAAAATTCTAGGATGTATTTTAATGTTGGATTAATGTTATATATTAGCAAGGGGTTCTTAGGAATTATTTGAGAATTTTGAAGATCATGTGCTATAGTTTGGAAAACTGCCGAGAATGAATAAAAATTGTATGTTGATGTACAAAATTTAATTAAATGATACGATAGGATATTATTGATCTAGGGTATTGATTATGTGATATGTGAATTTATTAGAATTTTTGAGATATATATGCTAAATTTTTTCTAAATGGCCGAGAGCCTTAGTATTGTGGTTTGATGTTTGTGAGTTGATATAGTTTAATATTATGATGTATTAGTGTGACATGATAGTATTTAAGCATGGTGTAATTTTGTATAAATTTTATAAAAATGTTTAGTATATGTTGCCTAGAAACCGTGAGCTATAGAGAAATTTTTGGAATAAGTTTGAAAATTTTAGCCAAAATGCCGTGAGCTATTAGTTGAAGGAATAAGGATTTTAAATCCTTTTAATTAAGAAAAATAACACATTATATGTCTAGAAATTATTTTAGACATATTAAGAATTTATGGAATTTTATAAACATAGTATACTATGTTTATGGCGAAACGTTATATTAAATAACGTTACAAATGAAAAATAAAGAATAATGAATAAGTTAATTAATATTAAGGTAAAATATTAATAAAGTTTATCGATTTGCGTGAAAAATCGAGAATTAGGGTTTTATGAAAAGAAATCGATTGAAAATCGATTTATAAAGAAATTTGTGTTAAAATGTGTTTAGAAAAGTCAAAATATTGACTTTTGTTTAAACGTATGAAATACGTTGAATAAATACACTATTACGTGTAAAACGTATTAATTTTTATAAGGATATCTCATTGTGAGAAAAGATTTTATAATTAAAATCAATTTATCGAAAAACGTGAGAATACGTTGAACGTTTAACCTAAATGGTTAATATGAGATCGTAGATCATATTACGTCTCTCTCGAAATACGAGAAGTATTTAGTTAAAAATACGCGTTGAAACGACGTATTAAAATGTGTTAAGGGATTTGAGTTATTATTTTATAAATTATCAAAGTTTAGTTAAACTTTGATATTCTCGAAAAACATGTCAACATGCTGAACATGGTTTTTACGTAAAGGTAGGACGTGAACGTGAACAAGCGACGTGGAAAGAGAAATCATATTTGATAATCGAAGAACGACAGTCCAGGTGGGCTTTACTCTACTCAAAAAGATCAAATGTTTTATTTACGATACTTTATTCGTAAGAAATGATGATAAACTGGTTTATTTAATTACCTGCCCAAAACTGTTTATGTTTTATGTATGTATCCTATCCATATTCGAATTGTGAATGTTGTTGGGTAGCTCCCAACATATGAAAATGTTGAATTCGTATCCTTGTAAGTACCCACAAGGATGATTGAGAATTCGTATCCTATGCCGGAGTGGCAAGGATTTTGTGCACTAATTTGTGACTGTGTGCTGAAAGGGTGCTCGGCCGGTCACGGCGTTCATGAGAGGAGGCCTCCTCTCCGACGCAAGGGAAATGGTTATGAGATGAATCGATTGGAATTATTGAGATATGTGGGATAGGATATGGATCATACATACAAGGAAAATGTGTGGCCAGACGAATATTTATGGAAAATGACAGAAAATGTTTAGTAAACACGAGCATTTGAATTAAAACCTCGTGTATTCTTGTGATAGGCGATGTAATTTAAATTGATAAAATGTTTTGGCATTGAGTCCACTGAGTGCATTCTTGTACTCAGCCCTGCATGTTTGTTTTTAGATGTGCAGGTTGAGCTCAAGATGATGATGGGGAAGTGTTGAGCAGTTGAAGTGTTTTGTTATCAGTATGTTTATTTGAAACCTTGAATACACATCGTCATATGTGTATTCACATGCTTCTCCGCTGCATTTTGAAAGTTATATTATGTCATGATATTGACAGTTAAATTCCTCTAGAACAATGAACCCTTTTTGATTAAGAACTTGTAACCCTTGTTATATGTAAATTACGTGTGCCTATTTCATAAGGGTTGAACTTCGTAGTTCGCTTGCTGTTCATTCTATAATCCTTTGATTAATTCTTTCTAAAATGTTCTATAATTACTGTTCCCAGTTCCAGTCCTCGTTAATCCGTACTTAGGGTTAGAGGGTTGTTATATTAGTCCTTTAAGAAATCTTTATTATTTAAAATTACCTCTATCGCTTTAATTTAAGATTGGCTCATCTAGAACTATACATTTACGGATGGCGGGAAAATGTCGACGGGTAAAAGTTAACCACAAGGCCTACAAGCATAGAACTTACAGGCATATCGACTCTTTTATTATAAACCGGCATGGATTTAGTCTTGTTTTGGAAGAATTCTTGCACCTTTGGAAGGATGCTCGTAACTATGGGGTGACGGATGAGGATGGTATCCAACAACTTATCCGCTGCTTGCCAACAGATTGGAAGAATTTTGCAAAAGAAGTATCGAGAGTATATTCTCCATGTAGAAAATTTCAGGCACAGGCGGTTACGAGATTTGTCAACCGCTCAAGTGTACATATAATGCGTATGGAATCGCACTCACGAGCACTTGTCACGGTCCCGACAAGTTACCCAAGCATGGTATAAAGGAATGGTTATACCCTGATGTTCCAAACGCCGCCCCACGTCCTGTGCCGTCAATTATACCTGAAAGGGATGAGAATGGCCGAAGGACAGGATCTTACCGCCCTCGCGGATTAGGAGAATTACCGCTACCAACTCAACCTTACTTTCTGATAAAAACAACACAAACTTCTGGTACAGAAGAAGAATCATGGAGCAATTTGACCCGTGGCTCTCTGAAAGAGATAGATCGTCGGACATATGAGGCAAAAACATACCTGAAGAATGGCAAATTTTCGAACGAGGAGTACGATTACGCGAAGGCTATTCGAGACATGAAATCTATGATAAAATGAGACCTATATGTAAATAGTGGGTCGTGTTGAAGATAGTATGGTTAGAAGGTGTAAAATAAACGTAGATTGGAATATTTTATGAATATGTGGAAGTGGTGTCAAAATTTTGGGTGTAAATAGAACTAGACGCCATGTAATCGATCGACTTGATAGACCGATCCTCGTAATTAATGTATGGAAAGTCCTCATTGAGGCATTTTGATGAAATATATTATATGGTTTTATAGAATGGTATCGATGTACGAAACGAATTGTTCGAATAAGATATGGTTACTATGAGATTATAGTTATGCCATTCGGACTAACTAATGTACCAACCACATTCATGAACCTCATAAAGCGAGTGTTCCACATGTATTTAGACAATTTTGTCTAAATCTTTATGAATGATGTTCTTATCCATACGAAGAGAGAAGAACATAAATAACATCGAAGGACCGTCTTACGGACATCTAAAGCCGCATGATTTTGCAAGCTTAGTATTGTGAATTTCGGCTAAGAAAGAACATTCCTCGTGCACATGGTGCCTTGAGAGGAATCAAAGTGTGTAAGAATGGAAGCCGTCGATGACCTAAAATTAGATCAGAATTCCTTAGATAAATTGACTATTATCGGAGATTCATGAAGAATTCTCTAAGATAGCAAGGCCGATAACACAGATACCCCAAAGAGGAATAAATTTTTACATGGACCAATAAATGAGAGGCCATGTATTAATGTGAGAAAGATAATAGCTTACGCATCACAATGACTTAGGCCACATGAAAAGAATTATCCAACTCATGACTTGAAATAGTAGCAGTAGTATACGTACTACAATTTTGGAGACATTCCTATATAGAATAAGTTGTGAATTCTTCACAAATTACAAAATTTTGAAATATATCTTGAGCAAAAAGACTTGAATCTGAGCTAAGAAGAGGAATGGCGCGACAATGTCATATTGTCTAAGGAAGGGTTATATATATATATATATATTTCAAGCAATAATAAGCTTAGAAATGAAATCATGAGTGAAGCTCATGATATTCCTCGTACCGCCTTACCAGGCAGCATTAAGATATATTATGATTTACGAGAAAAGTTAGATAGTAAGAATTGAAATGTGAGATAATCACATTGTCGAGCATTGTCTCGGTTACCAATAAGTGAAGGCATTGTATCAATGACCTTATAAGGAGATATAATCTCTAATGATACACAAAAGAAAATGAATTGACATAGCAATGGATTTTATGATGTGTTTGTAATAACCCGCAGCTTTTAAAACCTAAATACGGTCTTTAAAACACGAAAAATAGAATTTAGCGATGAAATCAAATTAAATTTGAAATCGAATATGATTTCAATTATTTAAGAAGGAATAATTTCTGTTACACATTCACTCAAGTTAGTGAATGTAAGAAACAAAAGTTTTAAATTATATCGTGAAGACATTTTAACGTCGAATGCATATCGACTGTTGAAATTTCACGATATTTTCTAAGCAATCAAGCTTAGAATTATATTCCATTTTTAACGGAATATTTTAATAATTTGATTAGGATCTTTTATAACCAATTTTAAAGATGAGTCGATCGTAGCGTTTTGAGGCGTTTTCAAGCGTCAACGTTTAGAGATAAACGAGCAGCGGTTTTAATGATCAAGATACTATAGGAATTTATTTCCTATGATATTTTTATAATATTACAGTATTATTAAGCATTTAAATGATGCTTGAACCTTAGAATTAGTAAAAATCTCAAAACTAGTTTCGAAAACCCTAATATTTCGAAATTAGGGTTTTCTTCGAAAATTCATGCCTTTTTAATTATCCTATGCTATTAATTATCATTTAAATCATATACTAAGGTGCACATACCTATAAATGATATGAAATAAAATATTTAATCTATGGTTTAGCCAAATGGCCGATAGCCCTTTTTATATGCACAATGTTGAGTTATTTTCTTCACTTATGATATTTAATTATCTTGTGATATTAATTATCATCTAAATTATATTATATGATGTATATATGTATGTTTAGCATGGAATTAAATTATTTAATGTGCTTAAGGCATAAAAGCCGTGTATAATGTATGTGTGTATAACAAAGTGTATTTTTAATTCTATCACTCTTACATGCATATATATATGTATATATTCAGATTTTATATCAACAAATCTCCCACTAATGATACATTTTAGCTATTCCCAAGATATTGTGTAAGACACTAATGATTGGGAACCCATTAGTGAATAAATTAGTATTAAAAGTTGAAGAGTCTTGTGTTGTATTGGGGGAGGGGGGATAAGGGGGAGTATTTTCAGATTTTATTTCATTTATCACTCCACACTCAAACACCCTACACTCAACACTTCTCCTTCTCTCTCTCAACTTCATCTTCCTCTCCCAAAAACAGCCATAGCCGAGAGCTCCATCCCCCATAACCAAGCTTGATTTTCTTCTTCTCTTCCTCCATACCACACATCAATACCTTGTACCTTGTCCATTTAATCTATACCAACAAGGTAGGTGTCGATCAAGAGCTTGATTTTGTTCTTGGTTCTTCGAAAAATTTCGAAGAGGTGGTCTAGTTCATTGCATGTGTTTTAGATAATCTTTGTTGGGGATATCTTGTTAATGCATGTGTATTGATGATAAGAGGTATGTAGATATGTGTTCTTGTTCTTAGAAATGTGTTGCATGTGGGTTTTTACTTCAAAACTTTTCGAATCCATAGCTATGATGAGTGCTAAGAATGTGTAGCATGATGTTTGAAGGTTAGATCATGTTTTAAAATTCATTAAACATGATACAAAATTTCGAAATAATGACCGAGACATGGTGATTTAATTTGAAGTATAGACTAATGATTTATAATGTCATATATGTTCTTTGTAGATTAAATTGAGAATTTTAGAAATATGTTGATATTTCTTTTAAAAGAACCGAAGCATATATGAATTAATAAGTGGGTGTATGATTTTATTTTTGTACATGCAATGTGATATTATGGATTTATGATGTATTGAGAATGCATATAATTTATTTGAGAATTTTAAAACATTCTTGATATTTTATTTCATAAGGGCGAGACTTATATATATAATATGTGAGTGATGAATTTTATTTAAGACATGCAATTGCATATAGTGAATCTATGATGTTTTATAAGTCCATAGTATTTATTTGAAAATTTTAGAAAAATCTATGCCATTTTCTTCCTAAGTACCAAGCTTTTAAATTTTATAAGTGGGTATAAGATGTTTAATTTGTGCATGCAATAGGATATTCTTGAATTATAATGTGTTGAAAGTACATGGAAATTTATTTGACATTTTGAAAGAACCTATGCTATTTTCTTTTCAAATGGCGAGACATGTATGAAAATCAAGGTTAGTATGTGATTTTATTCAATACATGCATTAGTATATTATTGGTCTAGGTTGTAAACCATACACTATATGTGTTAATTGAAAATTTTAAGAAATTCCTACCTTTAAGTCTCAAAGGACCGTGAGCCACATATATGTATATATATGTGTATAATTTTATTTTATAACATGCAATGATGTTTTATTACTCTAGAGCATGAATTTTATACCCTATGGTTTAATTAGAATTTTTAGAAATGTCCATCTATTTTTTTTAAAAGGAACCGAGAGTATATATATATATAAGTTAATGTGTAATTTTGATTTAGTACATGCAATGCTAAATTATTAGCTTAGAATATGTTTTATGCATTCTATGTTGTTATTGGAAATTTTGAAAATCAATTAACTACTTTATTCAAATAAACCAAGAGCTAAGCTCATTATAGTGATGAATAAATTGGTTTTGATAGTTGTTATGTTGAAATGTTGCTACAATATGATTTATGAGTATGTAGTGATCTTTGGAAAATTTTATAAAATTGTTGATGAACATTATGAAAGAGCCGAGAGCTATAGTGCCCATTTGTATGATATAACATTGTTATATAATGAATTATGTGACATAAAAATGTCATGGACTAATGTTTAGACCTTGTGGTAATTTATTGAAATTTTAGAAAAAATTGTTGGGCATTTTATTTCAAAATGCCGTGACCTTATGAAAATAATAAGGTGACGTTCGAAAGTTATTTGGTTGATATTATGACATATTAATGACCATAGTGTATAATAATACATTATATAAATTTAGAAAATTTTTTGGATATTATTTAGTAATTTCTTAGAATTACCGAGAATATCTAATAATTTTTAAGGATTTTTAAATCCTTTTTAATCAATTTTACTAATAAATTATATGTCTAATATTATTTTAGACATATTTGGAAATTATGAGCAATTTTCAAAAATAATTAGTAGATAAAATACAAAATAGCCGTGAGCTATTTTTAAAATTGGAATAAGGATTTTAAATCCTTAAATTCATTATTTATAATAAATTATATGTTTAAAAATTATTTTTAAACATATTAAAACAGTTTATAAAAAGAAATCAATTGGAAATTGATTTTCGAAAGAATTTAATATTAAAGTATGACTTAGTAATTAAATTACTAAGAAAAGTCGAAATTGTTGACTTTTGGAATCAACGTACAATATACGTTCGATAAATACGCTAAAACGCGTAAGACGCATCAATTTCTAATGACATCACGTTGATATGAAAGGAATTCATATTTGAAGTCGTGAAATCGAAAACGTGAAAACGTTGGACCATTTACAAGAGGGTAAATTGGTAACTTTCGATACATATCTCGTCTCATCGAAGAGCGAGAAATGTTAAGATGATCAGCGTTTGAGAAGCGAATTAAATTCATTAAAGAATTGATTCATATCGATATGAAATATCGAATCTTATTATAGACTTTGTAAGTCTCGAATTACGTAAACGACGTACTAAAACATCCTTTTTATATAAAGGTGTGGACGCTGACGCACCAGCTGGACGTTGACGAGTAAGCGAACGTTAAAGACGATCAATAATTTTCAGGTGGGCTTTATTATTAAAAACAGAACAACTTTGCTGCTCTTTTTCAACTGTCTTTGTTTACAGTACTTTTCAACTATTGATAAAATTGTTTAAATGATTACCTGCCAAAATGTTTACGTTTTGTGTATCGTATCCTATCCATGAATGATGTGATGTTGTTGGGTTATTCTCAACTTATGAATGAAAATCGATATCGGATCCTATGCCGGAAGGCTTATACCTGGTTAGGATTAACGTGTACACTGATGGTGACTGTGTGCTGTAAGGACAATTCACGGCCGGTCACGGGGTCGTAGAGGGAGGCCTCCTTCACGACTTTCGACTATGATAAGATGATGGAATGATAGTAAGGGATATGGATCATACACACCAAGAAAATGCTTGGCCAAGCAACTTTTATGAACTCGTGAAAATATTTTAGTAAGCGCAAGGCATTTTCAAATAAAACCCTTGTGTCTTACCATTATATTGGCAGAGTAATTCAAAGGAAATAAAATGTTTTCGGCATAAGTCCACTGGGTACAAATTTTGTACTTAGCCCTGCATGTTTGTTTTTAAATGTGCAGGTTGAGCTCGGATGCTGATGATGGAGGATTGTTGAGAAAGTCCATTATCCTTGATGTTTGTTAGGAATTGTCAACCTTGAATACATATCGTCATATATGTATTCACACACTTTCCGCTGCAACTCTGAACTGTTTTATTTTTATGTTGAATGTTAAGATAATGTGAACTAGGAAGTCCTTGGATCGTAATATCCTTTGGATCATTGGCTTAAACCTTTGATCCGAAATGTTATAAGTGTATGTTTAATCCTAAGTTCTATAATCTCATGTGATAAGCTTTATCGTGACGGTCTTCCGTATCCATGAATACTATTCCTAGTATTAGTCCGCTCACTCGGGTTATCCGAGGGTGGTCGTGACAGTGGTATCGAGCGGTTGCTCTTTGAAACTCAATTCCTTCTAAAACTAAGTCTAGATTGAGTCACCGGACTTCTAGAAAATCATCGGCTATCCTCAAAACTCCATCACATCGAGCTCAAGCGGGAAAAGGTAACTAGTTTCTTTTAAACTTATGAAGTGAAGAATTCTATATGATGATCAAGTTTGAAAAGATTTTTGAAGAAAAAGAAAAGGAAAGTTATAATGTGATGATGATTGAAATGAAAAGTTATGAGTAAGGATTTTCAAAAATTTTAAATTTTGAAGTTGAATAGTAATGATATGAAGTGGTTAAGTTGAAATGTATGTTTTGAAACGAATTATGGTGATTAAAGACGAACGTATGGAAGCAAGATGATATGTACAAATATGTATGAATGAACTATGATGTTGTTTGGATGTTATGTTTATGAATTATGAAATCTATGTTGATAACAAAGTATGCTATTCTCTTGAGAAGAACGTAGACGATATAGGAAGTATGTTCACATAATGAAAGAAAACAAAAGAATGATAGGAAGCATGAATGTGTTTTTAATTTTTGGTTTTGAACGACGAGAATGGAACGTAAAGATGATCGAGAACAACGTTGACCATGAAGAATGAAGAAGGTGGATATCGTATCACAGTTTTAATGCA